>OX235262.1:91566902-96366902 GCA_944472135.2 Trichobilharzia regenti | reverse complement strand
GGTAAAGGAGATCATTCACCAGGCGGTCTCAGACACTGTTCCTTTAGTCACACCAAAAGCTAGGAAGCAACGATCATGGCTAAAAGGGGACACAACGCCTTCTGCAGGCGAAGCGAAAAGCCTGGTTTGCGTGGCGACGATCGAAGAGTCAACCCGAACATGAAGTGTACCTTGAACTCAGGAATCGATGTAACATACGAGTCCGGAGCGATAGAAGGACATTTCAGGGAGACCTCGCCAATAAGCTTCTCGTGAACCCCAAAAGCCTATACAGGTTTATGTCCGAAAGAAAACCGACCAACCAGGGAGCATGCAATCTAGTGGGTTCTGATGGGAAATCTCTTACTAGTCTTGAAATGGCAGAGACATTCAGCCTAGCCTTTCACAGGCAACTAACAGTAACGAGGATATTACCCCCCAGAACATCCAGATTACATCGCAAAACCAACACGCGAAAACCTGCTGGGTACATTTCAAATTACCCCGGCTATGGTACTTGCAAAATTGGGAAGGTTGGCTTCGGGAAAGTCTCAGGTTGTGATGACATCAGACCATCTGTCCTGAAGCAGTGTTCAGAAAGTCTCTGCCAACCCCTAAGTGATCTGTTCCAACACTCCCTTGATGTAGGGAAACTTCCATGTGAATGGAAACGAGCAATCCTATCCCCTATCTTCAAGGGTGGTGACCGGCAGAATGCGACCAGTTACAGACCAGTTGCTCTACTTCCAGTGATATCGAAGATATTGGAAAGTCTCATTGACGACCACATGAGAAAATACTTCGATGGGACTAACCTTCTTCACGAAGCACAGCACGGTTTCAGGAGGGGAAGATCCTGCGTGACGAATCTTCTACTAGCTTGGAACGATTGGACACTATCCTGGGACAAAAAGGTACCAGCCCACGTGATCTTTCTCGACTTTGCGAAAGCATTCGACACAGTTCACCATGGTCTGCTCCTTCACAAAATAAGCAAGGCGGGTGTTTCTGGAGCACTTCTCGCATGGCTGAAAGATTACTTAGGCGAGAGAGAATTCTGCACCAAAGTCAACCGCATCCGATCATCCTGGCACACCTCGGCATCAGGGGTTCCTCAGGGTTCTATCCTAGGGCCGTTGATGTTTTTGATTTTTATCAACGACCTGCCCCCCAACTAAACTGCTCTGCGCTTCTTTACGCTGACGACGTAAAGATTTGGAGAGCAATAAACTCATCGGAAGACTCAGATAGATTGCAGGCTGACCTGCAAACTCTGGGAAACTGGGCTCTGGCTAACGGAATGCCTTTCAACCTAAAGAAGTGCAAAGTAGTGCAACTTCATTCCGGCAGGTCACAGAGTGTAAATTACACCCTTGGTGGCCAGAACTTGAGTTGTGTTCCATCAGAGTGCGATCTAGGTCTTATTCTAACAGAAAAGCTAGACACCAGTGGAAATTACTCGAGGGACGTCGCCAAAGCCTACGCAACTTACACTTTATGCATAGGCAGCTGGGAGCTCTCACTCCCGAACTGTTCTTAAGGTTATATAAGGCATATGTGAGGCCACACCTTGAGGTGCATAATATCATTGCACCTCCGCTACTCAAAAGGGATGCTAACATTCTAGAAAGTGTCCAGAGACGAGCGACAAAATGGGTGATCGGCCTCCGCAACAAATCATATGAGGAAAGACTAAAGAAATTAGGTC
Source organism: Trichobilharzia regenti (assembly GCA_944472135.2). Lineage (NCBI taxonomy): Eukaryota > Metazoa > Platyhelminthes > Trematoda > Strigeidida > Schistosomatidae > Trichobilharzia > Trichobilharzia regenti. The sequence continues at coordinate 96,365,215 of OX235262.1, read as the reverse complement.
TTTTCACACTTAGTTACCGTAGGCACAGGGGAGACCTCATCACCGTCTACCAGATCCTAAATGACCAGGCCCACCCAAATAAAAGCATCCTGCCATTAAGTGATTATAGGCTTCCACGAGGTAACCCGCTAAGGATAGCACACCAGAGACCAAAGACTCGAGTGCGATCACATTTCTTTTCGCTTCGTGTTTGCCGTCTCTGGAACGCTTTACCGGCGGCCGTGACTACAGCGCCATTTCTGGAGATTTTTAAGCGGAAGCTAGACAATCATGCAGAAATGCAAGGTTTGTGTCTCAATGGCTTATCCTCATAAAACTTAAAACCACACTGTCAATGGTAAGCGTACAAACTAAATCCCCACGACCTATTCTGCCTTCTCTCACTCTATCTTTTCCTTAGGTCACCTTTATTATTCCACTTATTCTACATAAGAAGCTGGTTATATACTGGAAAAAATGCACATAATAATAAAGGAGCAAATTGAAAGCTGTATTTTCAATTGAGGTAACTCAAAAAAACCTCTTAATCAACAAGAGCGAATTATTCTTCGTTGTTATATTTGATAGTCATTCACGTTGTACGTACTTCCGGCTTTTTTGAACAAGTCCGATTTTTATTTTTATCATCTTGTGGTAACACCAAATGGAGTTATTAAACTATAGTAATAAGCAGTGTACTACTTATGAATTAACACCCAATTCCAAATAGTAGGTGTCGATTTTGTGATCTTTTGTGCACACCTGAACACACTGCTTGTTACGTTGGGCTCACTATTAGCATATAATATGAAGCCTGTGATATAAACGTAGAATGCTTGACAGCTACGCGGGAGGTCTAGCTTCGATTCATTCCCAACGAATTACCGAACTCAATTTACAGATTGACATTATTTTGGGAACAAGGGATGGATGCCTGTTGAGGTAGCATTGTAACCCACATAAAACCAACATCACCGCTGAAACCTGGAAGCAGAGAAACTACATAATTTTCGAATGTGTTTTAGTCTTTTCATACCATTCCGGAAATGTACATCGTTTGTTTTATATCGCCAGTTGCCTCCGGAAGACAATAGGCAGGTATCCTAATAACTATAATATCGTACAATTAACCGAAATCCTGTTGCCCAAAGTTGTGGATAGGTAGAAATGTCCTTCAACCTTTGTTATGACTTCCTTTGATGACGTGCTGTCCTCCACCAGTGATCCGGGTATCATTATTTCGATATTCACTTGGCAGCTTCCGTTCTAATTTTTACTGTTTATCTTTGTTTTTGTCTGGCTATTATTCTTGAAACTCCATTTCTGCTATTGTGCGATGCTAGTTTGCTAACATGATTGTGCTACTTTACCACCATTTATATTTAGTTTCTGTTTGATCTCGTCCGAAAAATTTTAACCTCATTTTGTTGGAAACATTCCCGCTGACTCTCGGAAATTTGTCTGTTTTGTTTAAACTATTTTCGGTGCATGTTACCTACTTTGTATCGGAGAAACCTTTGGACTGCATCGTTGCCCAGCTGCAGTGTCAAATTATATTAGTACCTTCTCTTCAAAAAATCAACCCTTACATCGAAATAGCCACCAAATTTACGGAACGATGACACGCATAATATTACAAAACACGGGTTGATTTTGATTTTGCATTTCATAAGTACTGTGATGGGCAAATAATACATGCAAACCTAGTTAAATATGAAGGGGGGCATTTACCATTTGAAACAGTTCAATAGAGAAAGGGAACCTACAAATCATAGGGGAAGGTATGGTTTCTACTTAGTTGACCAGCTCGTCCTTTTATATAATAGTAAGTAATCACCTCTCGATGCCAATAGAATTTATCTTATGTTCCGCCTTATAGAGGCGGTGCAGTGTAATATATTATTATTCGATACTATCACCCTAAAGTGTGTTCTCATGTTGCAAGTGTGGAATTCAGGCTCCACACCAGATAAGTTTGTTCTACACAGTGATGCATTACGAACGACTGGGTGAAGTTCAGGCGGCGATTTATTGCAAGCAAGTATATCAGTAAATCCACACAGCTTCACAGTTTGCTCTATAAAGCTCTAATCTTCTTGTCACTCGCTACAATTTTTCTGGGTTATGTAAATTAAGAGGATGAGCCATTACAGCTACAGCTAAATTCCATTGTCCCGGTGGCCCAGTTGACGCCGACCCACCAGTTTCGTTTGTGTAGCTAGCCTCAGTCATTGTGCGTTATTCGGTAAATTAACATACCAGCCGTTGCACTGCATTGACTCGCATGTAATCACATATTGGGGTGAGATGGGGTGAAAGCGTTGAAAAGTAATGTACAGTAATGGAGAAAGGGGCTGATTGCTGATTCTTTTTTGATCGAATCAAAATCAGACACTCGCAGTCAAAACAGATCAACGTCTGTGCTAGATATATGGAAAATCTGATATGGTGCTTGGTTTCTAGTTTAGAAATAAACCAACTAGAACTGGCTAAAGTAAAGTAACGCCGGTATTTTCTTGACCGTGATTACATACTAAATGATATATTTTGGCAATATTTTGAAGCACACATTACTGAATGAAAATATACTTTGCAGATCACGTCTTTGTGTTCTCGCTCAAATAGAACGGGATGAGGAAATAGCTAGCTGCCGTATAATGTTTTGGCCTGGTCATGCAGTATTCGTGGTCAACGCATCTGAATGCAGAATAAATTTTCCCCTCCTAGTAATTACGATCTGAATGACATTACGAAATAAAATAACGTTAGGGTGAGAAACATCGAGAAAATAAGAGCCATTCCATATTAGATAAGGACTATACAGAGTAAATTATGAAGCCTTGGTCACGAGGAAAATATCGTTGGTGAAAATTCACCTAGTTGTTTACACTGCATCTGTCAATTTAGTTGAAGATTGAGAGATCAATTCATGGTTGTTCGCTCAAACCCAACTCCTCCATATTTTTCGCGGGAGTCATCAACATAGCAGTCACCTTCTCTTCATTCACTGTTCAGAGGAAGATAAAAAACTATCAGGAGTATTATCTTGGTTTATTGTTATAACATTTGTTTTTAGACCTTGTGTGTAATAACCTTATTATTGGTTACATATTGGCGTAAGGATAAAGGATTCTTGAGTCGCCAATCTGTGTTCTGGTTTTTTGCGTTGGTTATTACAAATTGTTACTGAAAGTCTTCCAAGGACAGAGGGAGGTCCAGCGTAGTAAGAGCTGGATATTGACAGTTTCTGATAGTTGGCTGACAGTTTCTGATAGTTTATGTTCGTCTTTACTCGTGCCTGCCCGTCTTCTTTGGACAAGTGTTATCTGGAACTTTTATGGATTGTTTGGTCAAGTTCAGTGATGCCTGGATCAAAGAAGGGACAGAGCGCCTTGGAAGCAGGTAGGAAAGTAAGTAACGCTGAGTTGCTTGTTAGTTGTAATGATATGTATGAGGCTCAGCATGATGAGTCTGTTGTTCGTGGTTCGCCGTTTAGGGATAGTAAGGGTTTAAAGTTACCTAAATTCGAGCCTTGGTACTTTGACGGAAACCCAATCGACTATCCACAGTTTACCAAAGAGTTTGAGGTCATTTTGAGTAGCTTTTCATTAAATGATGAAATGAAGTTAATGTATTTGTTGAGATACTGCACTGGAGTTGCTGCAAGAGCTATACAGTGCTGTAATTTCATGCCCCCCAAAAGAAGGATACTCTGAGGCTATGAGTATACGACGTCAAATATTCGGAAGAACTTCGATGATTGTGGGGAAATTATTCGAGGCTGTTAAAGGCAATGGAAGTCAGTTACAAGATGACTCTGAGGCACTCTCTGAGTTTTTGGATAATCTGTCGACTTACAAGAACGCATTGATTTCGATGAATTGCATGAGCGATCTGAACTCAAGTTCAGTCATAGAGGTAATAGCGAGACGCCTACCCATTCGACTGCAAAGGAAGTGGGGGAAGATAAGCTCTCGTACAGAGGATGAAGGTGTTGAGCCAAAGTTTGATGATATTTTGAAACTGGTAAAAGAAGGTGTCAATCAAGCTATGAGCAAGTTTGCCAGTATATTGTATCCCACCCCTGGAATAGAGAAGTCTGAGGGTTAAACGTAATCTTTTATGCCGAAAGAGTCTCAGAAGAGTGGATATCGAGAAAAAGTGAATGATGTAAAGTTTTGATGTCATCAGCGATTAGAAAAATTCGGTCGTGTTTAACAATGTAGCAAATGTCATTGAAATATGACAGGAATAACAGTGGACCTAGAACACCACCTCGTATAACTCCTCTTGTTGTCCGAACGGGGTTGGATTTGTGTGGACCTAACTAGACCATTTGCATTCGATTGCCTAGAAACGAACTGAGCCAGCTTAGCAATGAGCCTTTGATCCCATAAGACTAGACTTTTAATATTAACGGTCGGTGCCTCGCGATGTCAAAGGCTTTACTAAAACCTAAGTATGCAATAGTTGTGATCATAGCGGAATCTTGGGTTGTGAAATGTGATGGAAAAACTGTAAATGGCATGTCGTGCAAGAATGTGACTTCATGAAACCATGTTGACAGGGAGCGATAAGTCTCTCTTGAGATAGCAAGTCAAAAATGACACTTTTCACAGTCTTCCAGAACCCCTGAAATAACGGAAGTTAGGTTAACAGGTCTGTAACTCATGACACCTAAAGGGTAGTCTGACTTATACCTAGGGGTAATGTGTGTGGATTTCCACGCATCTGGATATAATAATAAATTTTTACCTCTGGAACAGAAACCAGCCATTTTTACACGCACGACCATATGTACATTAATCAGAACTGGTAGAATATATAATATGATTTGTTAATCTAGAAATAGATTGAATACTAGTAAATGTGAGAGAAACATTTAAAACGAAATGTACAAACAAGGAAATAGATAATTTTTGAGATCTGCTTTCGGCCAAATAAGTTATAGAATATAGCATCAAAATGGTTAGGGTGCAGATCTCCCCCCTGTGACACAGGTGAAAGATGTTCTGCTAGAGAACTCTGAGTTCTGCGAATTAAACCTCCTTTTGAAAGATATCCAGGCTCAAGTAAGTGAACTTCAGAAAAGATTAGATCAGTTTGATAGTATGTCACTGCCAATCTCAAATACCACGGAGAGCCGTTCTAATATTGGCCAGGTTAAGTCTTTACTGGGTGTAACTCAAAACAAGCTTTCGGATTTAGACCCAATAGCCTGTCTGTTAAGACAACATCCTAAATTATCTCCAGACAACCTAAATAAAGCTGAAAATCTGATTGACTGTTTGGCTACGGAGGTGATGAAGCGTATAACCTCTTCCCCCCAAGCTATAGTTTACAACGTCCAAGATTCTCTGCCCCTGAAATCTGTAAGACACAAAATCCTGATTTATTGCGGCATGGCTAGTGTTCCATGTGAATGCAAAAGGCTTCGTAAAAAGTCTAACCAGGCTAATTGTCCCATCATTTTTAAATTCAGTAATTCCCTTGATGCTAGTAAGTTTACTAAATGTCAGGATCACTTAAGACTGAATAGCAGTTATAAGTCTATAACCGTAGCTCAGGATAAAACACCGTGTCAGCGCAGAATAATGCGTAGTAATAACCTGGTCAACTCCTCTAGCTCAGATTTACCAAAAATGGATCGTGCACAGCAACAGACACCTAGGGCTGAAACCAGCATTCAGCAAACTACACAACAACCACACCTGCCAATGGAACTAGGAACTGATTTAGATACCAGTACCCCTGTAAATAAAGCCTCATCGAAAGATGTTAAAATAGCTAGAACTTCTGCAAGTTGTTCTAAGAAAATTCCCCCCAAACGTAGTAATCTCACCACGATGAACAAATTTCGCAGGGTTGAGACTAATGATGGGGAAGAATACTTTGTATTCAATAAGCCTGCTGAGAGTAAAAATGTCAACAAACCATCACTTGTTACGAAAAACTCCTCTCGAAACACAAGTATGTCTGGAGATTTTCCGCATGCTCCACCTTATAGAAAGTCAGGCTCCAAGACTCCTAAAGTCTTGCAGCCAAAGCACCTTTCCTCGCAATTCCCTTTAAGTTATAAAAACAACGCGAAGGTGTGTACCAGTATGACGAATAGCAGTTGGATGCGTAGACCTTTCGATGCTATGCTTTTTAACCGTCAACCTAGGCCCAACCTCTAATACCCTTATATCCAGGAACATATGGTAAACTTTTCAGGTGTCCCAAATCACTGGTACGACCCATGGCACCTAGGACCACCTCATCGCACGCCAACCCCGATGTACACACACCCAGTCCGACCCCTGTTTCATTTATAAACTCTTCCGGTGCTGACGCACAAACAGATTGTGGTTATGGTGACATTTTAAGCCAGTTTGTATTATCCCGTGACTTGGAATTTCGCGTGCTACACGGATTGTGGCGACTTGAACTGCCGCACATTTGTGCAAAGTTCTATGTCGAAAACAGACAGATAGACATCCCTTGACTTATTCACGATATTGCTAATTAATGCACGTTCCTTAACCAATAAGATACCTGAACTAAGGACATTATTATTAATCGCCAAGCCTACTGTAGCTCTGGTTACTGAATTATGGTGCTCATCCTCTGTACTTGATGTGCATATAGGTATCGATGATTACACTGTACACCGTGCAAACAGAGATTGCAAGCGTGGTGGAGGATGTCTCATATATATACATAACTCATTTGTAGTCAGTAAGGTGGAAGATGAAACAATGAATAATGTACCTGACTCACTCTGGGTTGTCTTACATGGAGATAAGTACAAACTTCTCATAGGCTGTGTTTATCGAGCACCAAGCTAAACAAAAGAAACTGATGCGTTATTAGCTAAATCGTTTGCACACGCATCCTCGTTTAGTGCTAATTACAAAATAATTGCAGGGGACTTCAATCTTCCAGAAGTCAATTGGCTAACTAGTTCCGGCCCCCAACGCTTCGACGAATTACTTGCCACTATAGACTGTTATGGATGGCAACAACACGTCCAGACACCTACTCGTGGTGACAACATGTTGGACCTTGTTTTTTGTCATGACACAATCCCAGTATCCACTATGTTGGTAATCGATTTTCCAGTAGTGACCATAGAATGGTACTCTGCTCTCTGCCTTTCTCACCACTAAATACAGGAAACAAACAAGACTCAGGAAGCACAATATGTCGTAGTTACAAATATACAGACTGGGGATTAGTCCAAGAACTTATTCGACTCTGTCAATGGGATGACTATTTTACCACTGACTCCCTGGAGGCCGTAGTAACCCTGTTTTACAGGAATGTTACCCTTTGTCTAGATACAGTTGCTCCAAAAAAATAGTGAAATTAAGTAGACACCGAACTGAATATATTCCAAGGGCACACCGTAATAAGTTAAGGAAGCTGAAGAAACAGTACTATTCCACTAAGGATATATCACTATTGCTCTCAATCCACGAGTCTCTTGAATCTATCAAGCGCCTACGCTCTCAAAAGGACCTCGACGAAGAGTTAACGGCACTTGAAAGTACCTCCAAAGTTTATAACTTAACGGCACTTCTTAAAAAACGAATGCAGTCGGTGAGGGAAATCCCCTACTTACTTCACGACAAAGTAATCTACAATGAACCTGCCACTATCTGTGAACTTTCAGTGATTGGTTTGCAAACTTTAGTTTAGAAACACATATGCCTGGTGAAACCGCCCCCTTACTAGCTCTTCCCTTGAAAGCATTGTGTTCACTAATCAGTTAATAGTACAAGCAATTAAAAGCCTTAAACCTTCCACTAGTACGGGACCGGATGGCCTCGCTTCGATAATTTTCAAAAACAGTGGGTGTGATATACCCTTGTTACTTCTTAAATTCTTCTCAATATCTATGGACACTGGCACTTACCCTAGTGAGTGGAAAACTAGCTTCATAATTCCACATTACAAATCTGGTGATAAGGCAAACGTCCGCAATTACAGACCCATAAATATAACCCCAGTTATCTCACGAATCATGGAGAAAGTTGTAGAAGATCAATTGTCAGACTACCTAATTAGGGAAGATCTTGTTACAAGGTCTCAACACGGATTTCTCAAAAATAGATCCTGCGTTACTTGCCACTTCGACTTTTTCAACTGCATCACTAGTAGTCGCGAAGCACGTAAGCTAGTCGTTGTTCTCTACTTCGATATATCTAGGGCATTTGACATGGTATCTCACAGTATTCTCTTTGAGAAGCTGTACTCTTGTGGAATTCGCAACCCATTACTGAACTGGTTAAAATCATTTCTAAGCAACAGGGTACAAATAACCAAAGTTGGATCTGTATTGTCTCATCCTAGGCAGATCTCAAGTGGGGTCGTGCAAGGTAGTGTCCTAGGTCCACTTTTATTCACAGTCTACATTAACAGCATTTGCAAGTGCTTCACCCCAGGTAAACCATTCCTATATGCTGACGACCTCAAAGTCGTCTACTCCTGCTACACTCATGAATTAAGCGATATGGTTACTAAAATACATCTTGAACTAAGTAGTCTCGCAACATGGTGTGCTGAATCCTGTCTAAATTTTAACATTGACAAATGCGGCTGGATTTGTATCGGCAACAGTAACCTTGATCTAACTCTTGAAATAAATGGGCGAAAACTAGCTAAGCTCAACTCAGTCATAGATCTCGGTATTAGATACTCTAGTAACCTAACGTTCTCTGAACAGACTGATTATGCCAGACGTAAAACATGAAGGCTGATAGGATGCATAACACGCAATTTATTTTGTTGTGAAACTAGGGTTTTATTATACAAAGTATGTGTCCGACCTATCTGTCAATGTAGTTGAAGATTGAACGATCAATTCATGGTTGTTTGCTCAAACCCAACTTCCCTATATTCTTGCGGAGACATCGATACACCAGTCATCGTCTCATCGGTCGCTGTTCAGAAAGAAGTCAGGCCAAAACTGTCAGAAACTTTAGTTAAAGCTTAATTTTAAAGTTGGCTATATATTGGTGTTACAATAAAGAATTCTCGAGTAGCCAATCGGTGTTTTGGTTTTGCGTCCGTTATTACTAAGCGTTTCTGAGAAACTTCAAGGAACAGCATGACTCCCAGCGTAGCAAGAGCTAGGCATTGACGGTTTACGAGACGTGGCTGACACTATCTTAGAATACTGCCTGTTTATTCTTAGCGGACTCAGACAAAATGACAAGCTTAAATCAGAGGGTGTGCAACGACAGTTTACCTCAAGAACTATTGGTTTATAAAGTGGTCTGGAATACTATGAGTGATGCGACAGACTGAGACTAGAACCACTCCGGAAAAGACGTCTTAAGCTAAATCTTATCTTTCACTACAAGGTAATTAATATTCTCTTGCATTCCTCCGAGCCAATAACTAAAGATACCGCTGTCATCAGTTACAAACATAGAAACCATCACAACTTAGCTGCTATAGAGCATTGTCCGAATTACGTGCGGCACAACTACTTAAATAAGATTTCAGTCATTTGGAATAGACTACCAGCTAATGTGCGTGCTGCAAACACACCTCCAGCGTTCATCTCCTCAGCCACCACACCGCTCAAAGATGACAATGCACTTCTACGTCTGACTCTTACACCCTCTTTTTCACCCTACATAGATATTTTAAGTTCTTTAAACGTGTAGTTACAACAAACTACAATTGTAAATTTTAATATTATTGGAACTAGATGATAAGCATTTCCACACAGGACAGTAATATTAGTTCACACATAATATAAAAGTTAGCATAACGGGACTAGTTAGTTAGTGAACAAAAATAACCATAGTTACTATACAGAATATATATGTATATATTTATTAATCACTCCTTCAGGACTCCTCTTGCTTTCTTTTGCTATTCTGTTGTTTGTCTTCTTTTTTCTCTCACCATTTTAGCTTCCATTGGACTTTTTGAATGAGAATGAATAATGTGGATGTTTGACCATTTACAATGACAAATGATCTGCAAACATTATTGGTCCCATATCTTTCAGTTGCCTAGTTAATAACGAATTAACTTTCTCCACGACTCAACGTGGATTACACTTGTGGAATATACTCTTATACCAATGGAAAAGTATTAATTTGTAATGCAACGTCACGATTGTAACTTATAACAACTGATCTTATCTGTAAAAATGGCTTTCTTATTACCTAATTTGGATATAAATCAAAAATAAGATTCGGATTTGTACACACCTAAGTTATATTGTATATATGTACGGTACGGTTACATGTTGTCATCATAGGTATATGACTGTTAGAATTAGGAGTTTAGAGGCTCATAAATTATTTTAGGGTCATCAGCAGTCTCACCGTTTTCTAAAATGAATGTTATATTCTGTTTACGTCAGTTTAGGCGTTTGCCACAAATCCTTCATATTGCAGTGTATTTAGATCTACCTTTAAGAGCTGCATTTTCTTTTCCCATTAAGGCTTCGCCGTTATTTTCTTTTAATTTGAGATGAATTTTCTACATACTAACAAGATACGAGAAGTTGTTTTTTGTGTGGTACTATCGGTGCAGCTTCCACAGCTTAGCCTTTGATTTTCTAGTCATAAAGTTTTTTATATTTTGTCTTCAGTCCTCTTCACATTTAGGAACAGGTTTATCAAAACATACAGATACATTCTGGTAAAAGGCTAGTAGGATAGTATTTTTCCGAAGAAGGCGCTGAGGCTTGACCTCGGATCTCGGCTGCAGCCACGCTGAGTTTTCATTGTCGCCTACCTAGACGTAGTAATCCTTGGTATGCGCTTCCTGAGAAAATACGACTCACTACTGAGTATTTGTCAGGGACGTTCAGTAGTAAAAGGAACGTCCTGGTATATCAGTCGCAAGGCGGGCCGGCACCAAGTTCAATCGCTGCCAGTATCAACCGGAAGGTTTCGGCAAAAACCGCCACAATTACCAAGTCTGACGCATCACATTCATGTGTGTTTATATTTAAGCTGATGTGAATCGATCATCTATATATGATTTGGAGGATGAAAGTTGACGCAACAAGTCATCCATAAACCTCTGGAATGTTTTTGCTGTATTTCGGAAGCCAATTAGCATCCGCATAAACTCATGATCCAAATGAGGTGGTAATGACCGTTTTAGGTTTATCTTCTCCAGCCACCGGCGTATTGTGATTGGCACCACTCGCAACTCAGTGAATGATATGGCGCATCAAACAGCAATAATGTTGTCTTGATTGTGGGGTGCCGGATATTTATCTGTGGTTGTTTGCGTACTTAGGGCTCTGCAGTCCCAACGGCACCAATCACTCTGGTTTTTCGTAGGCATAGTGTATAGCGGCTAAGCCCTCTAGCTAGTCAAAGGAAGAATAACCCCAAATGGATCACGTAATCAGATTTACCTTTCTCTTCTTTTAGCCTGTCCGTGGCCAGTGTAGTTGGGCTAGAGAACATTGGGTCATGTGCATCTATAAAATGAGTAGCGTTCGGTTAGCCTTAGAAGTCTGAAACTTCGTTGGCGTCAGAATAGGTAATTGTGGCGGTTTTTGCCGAAACCTTCCGGTTGATACTGGCAGCGATTGAACTTGGTGCCGGCCCGCCTTGCGACTGATATACCAGGACGTTCCTTTTACTACTGAACGTCCCTGACAAATACTCAGTAGTGAGTCGTATTTTCTCAGGAAGCGCATACCAAGGATTACTACGTCTAGGTAGGCGACAATGAAAACTCAGCGTGGCTGCAGCCGAGATCCGAGGTCAAGCCTCAGCGCCTTCTTCGGAAAAATACTATCCTACTAGCCTTTTACCAGAATGTATCTGTATGTTTTGATAAACCTGTTCCTAAATGTGAAGAGGACTGAAGACAAAATATAAAAAACTTTATGACTAGAAAATCAAAGGCTAAGCTGTGGAAGCTGCACCGATAGTACCACACAAAAAACAACTTCTCGTATCTTGTTAGTATGTAGAAAATTCATCTCAAATTAAAAGAAAATAACGGCGAAGCCTTAATGGGAAAAGAAAATGCAGCTCTTAAAGGTAGATCTAAATACACTGCAATATGAAGGATTTGTGGCAAACGCCTAAACTGACGTAAACAGAATATAACATTCATTTTAGAAAACGGTGAGACTGCTGATGACCCTAAAATAATTTATGAGCCTCTAAACTCCTAATTCTAACAGTCATATACCTATGATGACAACATGTAACCGTACCGTACATATATACAATATAACTTAGGTGTGTACAAATCCGAATCTTATTTTTGATTTATATCCAAATTAGGTAATAAGAAAGCCATTTTTACAGATAAGATCAGTTGTTATAAGTTACAATCGTGACGTTGCATTACAAATTAATACTTTTCCATTGGTATAAGAGTATATTCCACAAGTGTAATCCACGTTGAGTCGTGGAGAAAGTTAATTCGTTATTAACTAGGCAACTGAAAGATATGGGACCAATAATGTTTGCAGATCATTTGTCATTGTAAATGGTCAAACATCCACATTATTCATTCTCATTCAAAAAGTCCAATGGAAGCTAAAATGGTGAGAGAAAAAAGAAGACAAACAACAGAATAGCAAAAGAAAGCAAGAGGAGTCCTGAAGGAGTGATTAATAAATATATACATATATATTCTGTATAGTAACTATGGTTATTTTTGTTCACTAACTAACTAGTCCCGTTATGCTAACTTTTATATTATGTGTGAACTAATATTACTGTCCTGTGTGGAAATGCTTATCATCTAGTTCCAATAATATTAAAATTTACAATTGTAGTTTGTTGTAACTACACGTTTAAAGAACTTAAAATATCTATGTAGGGTGAAAAAGAGGGTGTAAGAGTCAGACGTAGAAGTGCATTGTCATCTTTGAGCGGTGTGGTGGCTGAGGAGATGAACGCTGGAGGTGTGTTTGCAGCACGCACATTAGCTGGTAGTCTATTCCAAATGACTGAAAACGTATTTAGGGAATTTGGGTTTGAGCAAACAACCATGGATTGATCGTTTAATCTTCAACTGCGTTGACAGGAATTTTAATTCGCAGAACTCAGATTTCTCTACAGAACATCTTTCACCTGTGTCACAGGGGGGAGATCTGCACCCTAACCATTTTGATGCTATATTCTATAACTTATTTGGCCGAAAGCAGATCTCAAAAATTATCTATTTCCTTGTTTGTACATTTCGTTTTAAATGTTTCTCTCACATTTACTAGTATTCAATCTATTTCTAGATTAACAAATCATATTATATATTCTACCAGTTCTGATTAATGTACATATGGTCGTGCGTGTAAAAATGGCTGGTTTCTGTTCCAGAGGTAAAAATTTATTATTATATCCAGATGCGTGGAAATCCACACACATTACCCCTAGGTATAAGTCAGACTACCCTTTAGGTGTCATGAGTTACAGACCTGTTAACCTAACTTCCGTTATTTCAGGGGTTCTGGAAGACTGTGAAAAGTGTCATTTTTGACTTGCTATCTCAAGAGAGACTTATCGCTCCCTGTCAACATGGTTTCATGAAGTCACATTCTTGCACGACATGCCATTTACAGTTTTTCCATCACATTTCACAACCCAAGATTCCGCTATGATCACAACTATTGCATACTTAGGTTTTAGTAAAGCCTTTGACATCGCGAGGCACCGACCGTTAATATTAAAAGTCTAGTCTTATGGGATCAAAGGCTCATTGCTAAGCTGGCTCAGTTCGTTTCTAGGCAATCGAATGCAAATGGTCTAGTTAGGTCCACACAAATCCAACCCCGTTCGGACAACAAGAGGAGTTATACGAGGTGGTGTTCTAGGTCCACTGTTATTCCTGTCATATTTCAATGACATTTGCTACATTGTTAAACACGACCGAATTTTTCTAATCGCTGATGACATCAAAACTTTACATCATTCACTTTTTCTCGATATCCACTCTTCTGAGACTCTTTCGGCATAAAAGATTACGTTTAACCCTCAGACTTCTCTATTCCAGGGGTGGGATACAATATACTGGCAAACTTGCTCATAGCTTGATTGACACCTTCTTTTACCAGTTTCAAAATATCATCAAACTTTGGCTCAACACCTTCATCCTCTGTACGAGAGCTTATCTTCCCCCACTTCCTTTGCAGTCGAATGGGTAGGCGTCTCGCTATTACCTCTATGACTGAACTTGAGTTCAGATCGCTCATGCAATTCATCGAAATCAATGCGTTCTTGTAAGTCGACAGATTATCCAAAAACTCAGAGAGTGCCTCAGAGTCATCTTGTAACTGACTTCCATTGCCTTTAACAGCCTCGAATAATTTCCCCACAATCATCGAAGTTCTTCCGAATATTTGACGTCGTATACTCATAGCCTCAGAGTATCCTTCTTTTGGGGGGCATGAAATTACAGCACTGTATAGCTCTTGCAGCAACTCCAGTGCAGTATCTCAACAAATACATTAACTTCATTTCATCATTTAATGAAAAGCTACTCAAAATGACCTCAAACTCTTTGGTAAACTGTGGATAGTCGATTGGGTTTCCGTCAAAGTACCAAGGCTCGAATTTAGGTAACTTTAAACCCTTACTATCCCTAAACGGCGAACCACGAACAACAGACTCATCATGCTGAGCCTCATACATATCATTACAACTAACAAGCAACTCAGCGTTACTTACTTTCCTACCTGCTTCCAAGGCGCTCTGTCCCTTCTTTGATCCAGGCATCACTGAACTTGACCAAACAATCCATAAAAGTTCCAGATAACACTTGTCCAAAGAAGACGGGCAGGCACGAGTAAAGACGAACATAAACTATCAGAAACTGTCAGCCAACTATCAGAAACTGTCAATATCCAGCTCTTACTACGCTGGACCTCCCTCTGTCCTTGGAAGACTTTCAGTAACAATTTGTAATAACCAACGCAAAAAACCAGAACACAGATTGGCGACTCAAGAATCCTTTATCCTTACGCCAATATGTAACCAATAATAAGGTTATTACACACAAGGTCTAAAAACAAATGTTATAACAATAAACCAAGATAATACTCCTGATAGTTTTTTATCTTCCTCTGAACAGTGAATGAAGAGAAGGTGACTGCTATGTTGATGACTCCCGCGAAAAATATGGAGGAGTTGGGTTTGAGCGAACAACCATGAATTGATCTCTCAATCTTCAACTAAATTGACAGATGCAGTGTAAACAACTAGGTGAATTTTCACCAACGATATTTTCCTCGTGACCAAGGCTTCATAATTTACTCTGTATAGTCCTTATCTAATATGGAATGGCTCTTATTTTCTCGATGTTTCTCACCCTAACGTTATTTTATTTCGTAATGTCATTCAGATCGTAATTACTAGGAGGGGAAAATTTATTCTGCATTCAGATGCGTTGACCACGAATACTGCATGACCAGGCCAAAACATTATACGGCAGCTAGCTATTTCCTCATCCCGTTCTATTTGAGCGAGAACACAAAGACGTGATCTGCAAAGTATATTTTCATTCAGTAATGTGTGCTTCAAAATATTGCCAAAATATATCATTTAGTATGTAATCACGGTCAAGAAAATACCGGCGTTACTTTACTTTAGCCAGTTCTAGTTGGTTTATTTCTAAACTAGAAACCAAGCACCATATCAGATTTTCCATATATCTAGCACAGACGTTGATCTGTTTTGACTGCGAGTGTCTGATTTTGATTCGATCAAAAAAGAATCAGCAATCAGCCCCTTTCTCCATTACTGTACATTACTTTTCAACGCTTTCACCCCATCTCACCCCAATATGTGATTACATGCGAGTCAATGCAGTGCAACGGCTGGTATGTTAATTTACCGAATAACGCACAATGACTGAGGCTAGCTACACAAACGAAACTGGTGGGTCGGCGTCAACTGGGCCACCGGGACAATGGAATTTAGCTGTAGCTGTAATGGCTCATCCTCTTAATTTACATAACCCAGAAAAATTGTAGCGAGTGACAAGAAGATTAGAGCTTTATAGAGCAAACTGTGAAGCTGTGTGGATTTACTGATATACTTGCTTGCAATAAATCGCCGCCTGAACTTCACCCAGTCGTTCGTAATGCATCACTGTGTAGAACAAACTTATCTGGTGTGGAGCCTGAATTCCACACTTGCAACATGAGAACACACTTTAGGGTGATAGTATCGAATAATAATATATTACACTGCACCGCCTCTATAAGGCGGAACATAAGATAAATTCTATTGGCATCGAGAGGTGATTACTTACTATTATATAAAAGGACGAGCTGGTCAACTAAGTAGAAACCATACCTTCCCCTATGATTTGTAGGTTCCCTTTCTCTATTGAACTGTTTCAAATGGTAAATGCCCCCCTTCATATTTAACTAGGTTTGCATGTATTATTTGCCCATCACAGTACTTATGAAATGCAAAATCAAAATCAACCCGTGTTTTGTAATATTATGCGTGTCATCGTTCCGTAAATTTGGTGGCTATTTCGATGTAAGGGTTGATTTTTTGAAGAGAAGGTACTAATATAATTTGACACTGCAGCTGGGCAACGATGCAGTCCAAAGGTTTCTCCGATACAAAGTAGGTAACATGCACCGAAAATAGTTTAAACAAAACAGACAAATTTCCGAGAGTCAGCGGGAATGTTTCCAACAAAATGAGGTTAAAATTTTTCGGACGAGATCAAACAGAAACTAAATATAAATGGTGGTAAAGTAGCACAATCATGTTAGCAAACTAGCATCGCACAATAGCAGAAATGGAGTTTCAAGAATAATAGCCAGACAAAAACAAAGATAAACAGTAAAAATTAGAACGGAAGCTGCCAAGTGAATATCGAAATAATGATACCCGGATCACTGGTGGAGGACAGCACGTCATCAAAGGAAGTCATAACAAAGGTTGAAGGACATTTCTACCTATCCACAACTTTGAGCAACAGGATTTCGGTTAATTGTACGATATTATAGTTATTAGGATACCTGCCTATTGTCTTCCGGAGGCAACTGGCGATATAAAACAAACGATGTACATTTCCGGAATGGTATGAAAAGACTAAAACACATTCGAAAATTATGTAGTTTCTCTGCTTCCAGGTTTCAGCGGTGATGTTGGTTTTATGTGGGTTACAATGCTACCTCAACAGGCATCCATCCCTTGTTCCCAAAATAATGTCAATCTGTAAATTGAGTTCGGTAATTCGTTGGGAATGAATCGAAGCTAGACCTCCCGCGTAGCTGTCAAGCATTCTACGTTTATATCACAGGCTTGATATTATTTGATTTTAGTTTGCCTTCCAGTTAAAGGCATCCTCTTGACATCTTGCAACTTAATCGCCACTTGCTAGAATGACTCTTGCAGAATGCAACGTAACCATGGCAGCACCTCATGATACTCTTCGCACATCCTCTTATCTATTCAGTACCAATCACCACTGCGACCACTTGTCACTCATTCTGCCTTAGTTCTGGTAACGGTAACGTATGCAAGCCTCAGTCTTCTACACCCCCGCTCCCCGGCGTGTGGGACCATAGCTGATCATTATCTCAGTGTGCATGTCATTCTCAACACTAGTCTCCCCAGCGTATACGACCCATCTGCTGTCTTTAACATCAATCAATTCATTCACGGATGTAGAAGACTCGAAACAACTTCAGAAGTAAGCATGACGAACAATTTAACAAAATTATGCAATAACAACAAGATACGAAAACAACAAGTAAACACAGTGAACCCAAAATCACCGATTGATATGACACACCACACATATATACAAACAGTACACATCACCTCGCCGATCATGTCTCGATGTAATTCCTTTGAAGAATTGCAGGACTTATACCAGTACGCCTGAAACCCTTCTCAGGTTGACGATTGTAAGTTGAATGATGTCCGGAAACAAACAAGATTGACCAACAATTACATTACAATATTATCGACCAAGACATTGACGTAGATTAATGTCTACCGATTGGCTAGCATCCTACTCTCCCCACACTCGTCCTCCCATCAAATAGCTTCGTGCGCAGACTTTCCGACCCTCTGTTTGCTATATCTTCTGGTTGAGGACTGTTACTGACCGGCTTGTCCCACTCTATCCATCCTTTGAGCTGACTGGCGTTAACTCGTTTCTGTTTGTTACCTCTTTGGATGGTATATGCTTGACCCCATCTTTTTGTGATTGTGTATGGTCCTTCCCACTTTGGAAGGTGTTTCCATGAACTTGACCCGTATCCAACCGTACATTTTCTGTCTCTACACTTCACTTGGTCCCCGACTGCAAAGGTAATGCACTGAGTCTTTCCTTTCAGCTGAGACTTCGCGACATCACTCCGCTGCTTCTGCATTACATTCTTGACTGCCTCTTTCGCTCCGCTTTTAATTTCGTCGTACTCCACTTTTGGTGAAGGGGCCAAGTCTCGTTGTGAATCGGTAATCGTGGTTTTCTACCATACATCAGTTGAAATGGTGACTTCTTCGTTGTTTCCTGAGTGGTAGCACGATGTGTTAGTAAAATCAGTGGAAGCTCCGTTTCCAAGTTACCGCCTTTCGAGGCCAGCCACTCCTTCAGTGTACGGTTGTTTCTCTCCGTTAGGCCATTCATTTGTGGACGATATGGGGTCGTTCTTATCCTCTTGATGCCCAGCTGTTGCAAACGGGAAGTAAATTCTTCACTTTCGAAACAGGGACCTTGGTCTGTCAGTATTGTCTTCGGTACGCCGTGGTCTGCAACAATGTGTCTAACTACTGCATCTGTCACGGTCCTTGCACGTTAGTCTGGAATTGCTACGGCGTCTACCCATCGTGTCGCGTGTTCCGTCATCACCAAGAGGTACTGATTACCATTGGATGTTTGAGGAAATGGACCCATGACATCTACGGACCACAAGTCACCTATCGCCGTAACTGGAATCGACTGAAGTGGTGGTCGTATGCATCGGTCGTCTTTCATTAGCTGGCACCGTGGACATCCAAGTACGTATCTTGCTACGTCTTCTCTCATACCTGGTCAGTACATGCTTTGTCTTGGGAGGTCGGTTGTTCTAGCCACGCCTGTATGTGCTAGCTGGTGACATTCCTCTATCATGTTGTGGCGCGACGATTGAGGTATGACAGCCAGCTTCCGTCGTTCTCTCGCCAGTTCAGAGTCCCGTAGGCATTCACTCTTAGTCGAACTCTCTGTCTGAGTAGCGTGGTTAGCTCTTTACTCGGTGTAGCTTGATCCACTTCTATTCCGTTGGTGATCACCTGTATTACTGTATTCAGCGTATCGTCCAACCTCTGCCTGCGTGCAAGTCATAGCGGGTCTTGTTCTACTGCATGCACTCCGTAGGCGACCTCGGGCAACTGAGACTCGTCTTCTGGTCTCGATAACAAATCTGCCAAGACATTTTCACTTCCAGGAACGTGTGAGATCGTAAAATCGTACTCCTGAAGACGCAACATACACCGTGACAATTTCCCCCGTGGGTCTCTCGCTGTCTTCAAAAGCTGTAGCGGCTTATGATCGGTTTCGATGTGGAACCACTGGCCAAGTAAATAAGGTCTCCATTTGTCGACTGCCCATACCACTGCTAAACATTCTTTCTCTATCGTTGAATACTTTCGCTCTGTGTGTGTCAAAACCCGACTGACAAAATCAACGATTCCCTCACCCTGTCTTAGGATCGCACCTATAGCGTAGTCACTGGCATCTATGCACACTGTGAACTGTCTTCCAAGTACAGGTAGTTTTAGTGTCATTTGTTGGTGATCGAGCAGCTGTTTAATTCTGTCGAATGTCCTCTGCGATTCCTCCGACCAAACAAACTTTGGCCCACCTAGTAGCCTGTATAGAGGGGCTCATTGAAGTTCTTCACGAAGCGACTATAAAACGCTGCTCTACCCAAGAATTGTCTCAGTTTTCTCTTTGAATTCGGGGCTGGAATCGTTTTAATCGTCAAAATTTTCTCCGGTAGTGGTTTAATCTCACCATTTCCCACTTTATGTCCCAACAGAGTAACATTCTTTTTGGCTATCTGGGACTTGGTTTTGTTGACGCGTAGTCCAAACTCTTCGATGCGTCTCAGCACGGCTTCTACATGGTTCACGTGATCGTTTTCGTTTTGACTGTAAATGACGAGATCATCATCATACACCCCCACGTTTTTCAAGTTCTTAGGTAATAGCGTCATCAGTCGTCTGAACGTAAACGGTGCACCTGCTAGTCCAAACGGCATGCGTTTAAATCGATATTGTGTCTGACCCACGATGAAAGCCGTCTTATCTCCATTACCTTGTTTTATCGGTATCTGCCAGTATCCTGAGCGAAGATGGAGAACCGAAAACACATTCGCGCCTTGTAGGCGATCTAAAGTTTCTACCACTGTTGGCATGGCACACGGTCTTAACTCTGTCATACTGTTTAACTGTCGAAAATCAACACAGAATCTATACTTCCCATTCGCTTTTTTTACTAACAGCACTGGAGAGTTGTACGGGCTATCAGCTTCCTCAATAATATCATCTTTTAACATCTCTTGCACTTGTCGCTCCACTTCGCCTTCCAGATGACATGGAACCCTTCGCGTTGTAAATGACCTTACTTTCGGATCACTTAACGGAATTTCATGATTCACCTTATCGCAATAACCGTATGGGTCGCCATCTCCAGTGAACAGATGATCGTATTTACTAATTAACTCTGTCACATTGTATAACGTCGACAGCTTAACCGCTGCTATCTCCCTGGTCTCATACATGTTGATATGCCCGTATTTCGTGATCACAACTTTCGCTTGCGTGTCGATTATTGCACCAATCTCCCTCAGAAATCCGCTCCTAATATCGTTCGCTGTAGTTCGGGTACAACAATGAAAGGAAACGTCACCTCGCAGCCACCAACAACGACCGTACAGTTCGATCTACCCGTGATACGCAACACATATCCGCCTACTGTTTGTACTGTCAATGAACGCGGAATAACACTCTTACATAAATTCTTATGTATTAACGACACGGCCTCCCCTGTATCTACTACACATACTACTTCTCGATCGTTCACTCGCAACTTCGAATACACAGCCCCTTTCTCAATAGCCCCCACTAAATCTAGTTTCATACGAGAGAAAGAACACGTATTATACCGTCTGAAACTTTTCATTTTCGCCTTTCTGGGCAGTATCTCCTCCAGTGTCCCGGCTTACCGCATTCAAAACACCTGTCTTTTCTATCAGCCAACTTTAACGCCGCCACTTCCTGCTGCAATGCTTCAATTTTCTGCCCGCATTTGTTTGGTTTTGGTTGCTATACAGTGGCTACAGTTGTGCTCAGCAGCTGTCTGGTCACCTTCACCAGCTCACTAATCGCCATCGGCTGCGCTGCGTTAACCAGTTGTAACCATTGAGAAATATGGTCTGGGACACTCTGGATGAATTGGGAAGACAGTAACTGCGCTTCTGATCCTTCATCCAAAGTGCGAAGCGCGCGTCGAAGTAGATTCGTTAATTTCACCGCCGACACTAACGGGTCTCTATCAGGTCCCAGCTTCGTTGAACGGAACTGCTGCATTGCTAGCTGTCTGTCTGTTGCGCTGTCAAACTCCCACACCACTCGTTCAACCGATTTCCTCTAAGACGCTGTGCCATTTGACCTGTCTACGATGTCATATGCCGCCTTTGCTCGGCCTGTCAACAGCGTTCCCAGGACAACTGCCCTCGCCGCCTGCTCCTTGACACCTACCAGCTCAGCGACGGCCTCGAAGTCACGTAAGAAGCCCCGTATGTCTACTTCTTCAAACGCAGTTGGCCATGGAATCTTCATTTTTGGAGGCAGCGACACCAATTTTAACAACAGAAGACAAGGTCTGGCAACAGATCGTTTTTATTACGGAAATCAGCACGTATTTATATATATTTCATGTACATTATTACAGCTTATCCGATCAGACAAACACAGTCTTCTGATTGGTTATTTCGGGTTTCTCGGAAACTTAGGTCATCTATCTGCGAATCTTATTTGCCCACGTTAAGTCTGCTGTGATTGGTTGTTGAATCAGCCTTGTTCATATTTTCTCACGGCCAATATTAGTGACCTAGACACTGACGTAGATTAAACGCTACTTTACAAAACGGCTTGATCCTGCAGAAACGGGTTGTTCTACATTTGGTATATTGTTGCCAGCAATCTACTTAGCAGTTAGACACTTTCACTACGTGATGTAGGTCAGACCTTTCACAATTTACACAGATCACAAGACCCTTACTTGCGTGCTCAGTTATCAGATACTCACCACGCGTACTTGGCACCTTGTTTATATATCACGGTTTACCAGAGATAGAAGACACGTGATGGGAATTAGGCACTGTGTAACTGATACCCTGCCCAGGATGCATGTGAAGACGGTGTAACAAACAACTATAGACTTCAAAGTATTGACCAAAAATCAAATGAACGGTGAAGAGTTACAGCGTATCCTCACTACAAATAATTATTGTCTCACACTTAAACAACTACCATTTCCTACAGATGGAACGTTTATGTACTGCGACAATACAAAAGGTCCACCCAGGCTCCTCGTCCATAAAAATATGAGGAAATCTATACTTTGTGGTCGTCGCTCATTATCGTACCTGGGAACAAAAGCATAAACTAAAATAATCTCCACAAGGTAGGTTTGTCCAAACCTACAAAGCGACGCGCAGAAGTAGGCGAGAGAGTGATTGGTACACCAGAGGGCGAGAATTATGAGACACACAATATCCCGTTTAGGGACATTCTAGCAGCTTGACTGAGTAGGTCTCTTGACATGCTCTAACGGATTCACTTAATTATTCGCACGCATCGGCTGGATTACCCGGTTCCCAGTAGCTATATAATTTGTCAGCATTACGGAGAAGATAACAGCGAGAGATTCCGCCAACGCCAGATAACTGAATTCAGTTTGCCCATAACAGTAGCAAGGAACAGAGGAGAACAATTTCAGTCAGAGCTTTTCAACAACTTGTCAAAGTTCATCAGATCGCATAGAATCCCTCAAGATAATGGAGTGATAGTGAGTTTTCGTTGACACCTGAAGACTCCATTAATGTCTCACTCCAACGCCAGTCAATAAACATTTCTTACTGATGGCAATGCTCGGTAACCGAACACAAAACTCGACGCTTAGTTTTCCGCTGCAGAAATGGCATTCGGAAGCACACTCAGACTACCTGACGGGTTCATCAGTTATAGCGCTAATAAGGAAAACTTTGGCTAGGCTACATAATTTGACAGACCTCAGCTATAAATGGCTAACCTAAGGTCGATTCTTCCACGAGAACAATCAAAAGCGGTATACATACAAAAGGACTTGGATTCCTGCTACCGTGAAGGGTACAATGTGGTAAAACACAGCCGCCTCTCAGTCCGCCATTTGGGGGACCCTTAAGAGTTATGGCGAGAAACCCGAAGCACTTTGTTATGCAATGAGGTAGTATCACAAATTTGTAGAATTACTGAGGGATTTGAACCTGCATATCTAGCCAACGACGTGGTGATAGGAGGATTCCAACAGGTTATACCTTACAATGCAGGTGCTAACGTGACACCTACTGAGGCCAGTGAAAAGTCAATAATTTTCATCAATAAAACCAACTATGATAAGCATAAATTGCTTACAAAGTTTTTCTCCATTATCCAGTTCCACTTCAGAGTATACTCAAGAGGAATGGGTATATGACAGGTTGGCTGGCGTTGACTCAGGCAGCAGATGTGTTCATTGCGTGTCACTATGAATAAAAGCAGAACCCTATACAATTAAATGTTCACGAATCGTCAAAAGTAGACGATTAGCGATTTAAGAGTGACATGGACATGGAAGCTGTAGTGATTTATCTCACCGAAACTACCGTTCTGCAAAGTTCTTGATTATGGTCACAAAATATCAAATAAACATCTGGGTACAACAAATACGAACACGAATAGCAACGCGAAGCTGTTGAGAAATCATTCAGAAGCCAGTTGCAAAAATTAACACGAAGCACAATAGATGTGTGGTGAGAGCAGGCTGCTAGCCAATCGGTAGACATTAATCTACGTCAGTGTCTAGGTCACTAATATTGGCCGTGAGAAAATATGAACAAGGCTGATTCAACAACCAATCACAGCAGACTTAACGTGGGCAAATAAGATTCGCAGATAGATGACCTAAGTTTCCGAGAAACCCGAAATAACCAATCAGAAGACTGTGTTTGTCTGATCGGATAAGCTGTAATAATGTACATGAAATATATATAAATACGTGCTGATTTCCGTAATAAAAACGATCTGTTGCCAGACCTTGTCTTCTGTTGTTAAAATTGGTGTCGCTGCCTCCAAAAATGAAGATTCCATGGCCAACTGCGTTTGAAGAAGTAGACATACGGGGCTTCTTACGTGACTTCGAGGCCGTCGCTGAGCTGGTAGGTGTCAAGGAGCAGGCGGCGAGGGCAGTTGTCCTGGGAACGCTGTTGACAGGCCGAGCAAAGGCGGCATATGACATCGTAGACAGGTCAAATGGCACAGCGTCTTAGAGGAAATCGGTTGAACGAGTGGTGTGGGAGTTTGACAGCGCAACAGACAGACAGCTAGCAATGCAGCAGTTCCGTTCAACGAAGCTGGGACCTGATAGAGACCCGTTAGTGTCGGCGGTGAAATTAACGAATCTACTTCGACGCGCGCTTCGCACTTTGGATGAAGGATCAGAGGCGCAGTTACTGTCTTCCCAATTCATCCAGAGTGTCCCAGACCATATTTCTCAATGGTTACAACTGGTTAACGCAGCGCAGCCGATGGCGATTAGTGAGCTGGTGAAGGTGACCAGACAGCTGCTGAGCACAACTGTAGCCACTGTATAGCAACCAAAACCAAACAAATGCGGGCAGAAAATCGAAGCAATGCAGCAGGAAGTGGCGGTGTTAAAGTTGGCTGATAGAAAAGACAGATGTTTTGAATGCGGTAAGCCGGGACACTGGAGAAGATACTGCCCAGAAAGGCGAAAATGAAAAATTTCAGACGGTATAATGCTTGTTCTTTCTCTCGTATGAAACTAGATTTAGTGGGGGCTATTGAGAAAGGGGCTGTGTATTCGAAGTTGCGAGTGAATGATCGAGAAGTAGTATGTGTAGTAGATACAGGGGAGGCCGTGTCGTTAATAGATAAGAATTTATGTAAGAGTGTTATTCCGCGTTCATTGACAGTACAAACAGTAGGCGGATATGTGTTGCGTATCACGGGTAGATCGAACTGTACGGTCGTTGTTGGTGGCTGCGAGGTGACGTTTCCTTTCATTGTTGTACCCGAACTACAGCGAACGATATTAGGAGCGGATTTTCTGCGTGAGATTGGTGCAATAATCGACACGCAAGCGAACGTGGTGATCACGAAATACGGGCATATCAACATGTATGAGACCAGCGAGATAGCAGCGATTAAGCTGTCGACGGTACACAATGTGACAGAGTTAATTAGTAAATACGATCATCTGTTCACTGGAGATGGCGACCCATACGGTTATTGCGATAAGGTGAATCATGAAATTCCGTTAAGTGATCCGAAAGTAAGGTCATTTACAACGCGAAGAGTTCCATGTCATCTGGAAGGCGAAGTGGAGCGACAAGTGCAAGAGATGTTAAAAGATGATATTATTGAGGAAGCTGATAGCCCGTACAACTCTCCAGTGCTGTTAGTAAAAAAAGCGAATGGGAAGTATAGATTCTGTGTTGATTTTCGACAGTTAAACAGTATGACAGAGTTAAGACCGTGTGCCATGCCAACAGTGGTAGAAACTTTAGATCGCCTACAAGGCGCGAATGTGTTTTCGGTTCTCGATCTTCGCTCAGGATACTGGCAGATACCGATAAAACAAGGTGATGGAGATAAGACGGCTTTCATCGTGGGTCAGACACAATATCGATTTAAACGCATGCCGTTTGGACTAGCAGGTGCACCGTTTACGTTCAGACGACTGATGAAGCTATTACTTAAGAACTTGAAAAACGTGGAGGTTTATGGTGATGATCTCGTCATATACAGTCAAAACGAAAACGATCACGTCAACCATGTAGAAGCCGTGCTGCGACGCATCGAAGAGTTTGGACTACGCGTCAACAAAACCAAGTCCCAGATAGCCAAAAAGAATGTTACTCTGTTGGGACATAAAGTGGGAAATGGTGAGATTAAACCACTGCCGGAGAAAATTTTGACGATTAAAACGATTCCAGCCCCGAATTCAAAGAGAAAACTGAGACAATTCTTGGGTAGAGCAGCGTTTTATAGTCGCTTCGTGAAGAACTTCAATGAGCCCCTCTATACAGGCTACTAGGTGAGCCAAAGTTTGTTTGGTCGGAAGAATCGCAGAGGACATTCGACAGAATTAAACAGCTGCTCGACCACCAACAAATGACGCTAAAACTACCTGTACTTGGAAGACAGTTCACAGTGTGCACAGATGCCAGTGACTACGCTATAGGTGCGGTCCTAAGACAGGACGAGGGAATCGTTGAGTATGCCAGTAGGGTTTTGACACACACAGAGAGAAAGTATTCAACGATAGAGAAAGAATGTTTAGCAATGGTATGGGCAGTCGACAAATGGAGACCTTATTTACTCGGCCGGCGGTTCCACATCGAAACTGATCATAAGCCGCTACAATTTTTGAAGACAGCGAGAGACCCACGGGGGAAGTTGTCACGGTGGATGTTGCGTCTTCAGGAGTACGATTTTACGATCTCACACGTTCCTGGAAGTGAAAATGTCTTGGCAGATTTGTTATCGAGACCAGAAGATGAGTCTGAGTTGCCCGAGGTCGCTTACGGAGTGCATGCAGTAGAACAAGACCCACTAAGACTTGCACGTAGGCAGAGGTTGGACGATACGCTGAATACAGTAATACAGGTGATCACCAACGGAATAGAAGTGGATCAAACTACGGCGAGTAAGGAGCTAACCACACTACTCAGACAGAGAGATCGACTCAGAGTGAATGCCTACGGGACTCTGACCTGGCGAGAGAACGACGGAAGCTGGCTGTCATACCTCAATCGTCGCGCCACGACATGATAGAAGAATGTCACCAGCTAGCGCATACAGGCGTGGCCAGAACGACCGACCTCCTAAGACAAAGTATGTACTGGCCAGGTATGAGAGAAGACGTAGCAAGATACGTACTTGGATGTCCACGGTGCCAGCTGATGAAAGGTGACCGATGCATACGACCACCACTTCAGTCGATTCCAGTTACCGCGATAGGTGACTTGTGGTCCGTAGATGTCATGGGTCCATTTCCTCAGACATCCAATGGTAATCAGTACCTCTTGGTGATGACGGAACACGCGACACGATGGGTAGACGCCGTAGCAATCCCAGACCAACGTGCAAGAACCGTGACAGATGCAGTAGTTAGACACATTGTTGCAGACCACGGCGTACCGAAGACAATACTGACAGACCAAGGTCCCTGTTTCGAGAGTGAAGAGTTTACTTCCCGTTTGCAACAGCTGGGCATCAAGAGGATCAGAACGACCCCATATCATCCACAAACGAATGGCCTAACGGAGAGAAACAACCGTACACTGAAGGAGTGGCTGGCCTCGAAGGGCGGTAACTGGGAAACGGAGCTTCCACTGATTTTACTAACACATCGTGCTACCACTCAGGAAACAACGAAGAAGTCACCATTCCAACTGATGTATGGTAGAAAACCACGATTACCGATTCACAACGAGACCTGGCCCATTCACCAAAAGTGGAGTACGACGAAATTAAAAGCGGAGCGAAAGAGGCAGTCAAGAATGTAATGCAGAAGCAGCGGAGTGATGTCGCGAAGTCTCAGCTGAAAGGAAAGACTCAGTGCATTACCTTTGCAGTCGGGGACCAAGTGAAGTGTAGAGACAGAAAATGTACGGTTGGATACGGGTCAAGTTCATGGAAACACCTTCCAAAGTGGGAAGGACCATACACAATCACAAAAAGATGGGGTCAAGCATATACCATCCAAAGAGGTAACAAACAGAAACGAGTTAACGCCAGTCAGCTCAAAGGATGGATAGAGTGGGACAAGCCGGTCAGTAACAGTCCTCAACCAGAAGATATAGCAAACAGAGGGTCGGAAAGTCTGCGCACGAAGCTATTTGATGGGAGGACGAGTGTGGGGAGAGTAGGATGCTAGCCAATCGGTAGACATTAATCTACGTCAATGTCTTGGTCGATAATATTGTAATGTAATTGTTGGTCAATCTTGTTTGTTTCCGGACATCATTCAACTTACAATCGTCAACCTGAGAAGGGTTTCAGGCGTACTGGTATAAGTCCTGCAATTCTTCAAAGGAATTACATCGAGACATGATCGGCGAGGTGATGTGTACTGTTTGTATATATGTGTGGTGTGTCATATCAATCGGTGATTTTGGATTCACTGTGTTTACTTGTTGTTTTCGTATCTTGTTGTTATTGCATAATTTTGTTAAATTGTTCGTCATGCTTACTTCTGAAGTTGTTTCGAGTCTTCTACATCCGTGAATGAATTGATTGATGTTAAAGACAGCAGATGGGTCGTATACGCTGGGGAGACTAGTGTTGAGAATGACATGCACACTGAGATAATGATCAGCTATGGTCCCACACGCCGGGGAGCGGGGGTGTAGAAGACTGAGGCTTGCATACGTTACCGTTACCAGAACTAAGGCAGAATGAGTGACAAGTGGTCGCAGTGGTGATTGGTACTGAATAGATAAGAGGATGTGCGAAGAGTATCATGAGGTGCTGCCATGGTTACGTTGCATTCTGCAAGAGTCATTCTAGCAAGTGGCGATTAAGTTGCAAGATGTCAAGAGGATGCCTTTAACTGGAAGGCAAACTAAAATCAAATAATATCAAGCCTGTGATATAAACGTAGAATGCTTGACAGCTACGCGGGAGGTCTAGCTTCGATTCATTCCCAACGAATTACCGAACTCAATTTACAGATTGACATTATTTTGGGAACAAGGGATGGATGCCTGTTGAGGTAGCATTGTAACCCACATAAAACCAACATCACCGCTGAAACCTGGAAGCAGAGAAACTACATAATTTTCGAATGTGTTTTAGTCTTTTCATACCATTCCGGAAATGTACATCGTTTGTTTTATATCGCCAGTTGCCTCCGGAAGACAATAGGCAGGTATCCTAATAACTATAATATCGTACAATTAACCGAAATCCTGTTGCCCAAAGTTGTGGATAGGTAGAAATGTCCTTCAACCTTTGTTATGACTTCCTTTGATGACGTGCTGTCCTCCACCAGTGATCCGGGTATCATTATTTCGATATTCACTTGGCAGCTTCCGTTCTAATTTTTACTGTTTATCTTTGTTTTTGTCTGGCTATTATTCTTGAAACTCCATTTCTGCTATTGTGCGATGCTAGTTTGCTAACATGATTGTGCTACTTTACCACCATTTATATTTAGTTTCTGTTTGATCTCGTCCGAAAAATTTTAACCTCATTTTGTTGGAAACATTCCCGCTGACTCTCGGAAATTTGTCTGTTTTGTTTAAACTATTTTCGGTGCATGTTACCTACTTTGTATCGGAGAAACCTTTGGACTGCATCGTTGCCCAGCTGCAGTGTCAAATTATATTAGTACCTTCTCTTCAAAAAATCAACCCTTACATCGAAATAGCCACCAAATTTACGGAACGATGACACGCATAATATTACAAAACACGGGTTGATTTTGATTTTGCATTTCATAAGTACTGTGATGGGCAAATAATACATGCAAACCTAGTTAAATATGAAGGGGGGCATTTACCATTTGAAACAGTTCAATAGAGAAAGGGAACCTACAAATCATAGGGGAAGGTATGGTTTCTACTTAGTTGACCAGCTCGTCCTTTTATATAATAGTAAGTAATCACCTCTCGATGCCAATAGAATTTATCTTATGTTCCGCCTTATAGAGGCGGTGCAGTGTAATATATTATTATTCGATACTATCACCCTAAAGTGTGTTCTCATGTTGCAAGTGTGGAATTCAGGCTCCACACCAGATAAGTTTGTTCTACACAGTGATGCATTACGAACGACTGGGTGAAGTTCAGGCGGCGATTTATTGCAAGCAAGTATATCAGTAAATCCACACAGCTTCACAGTTTGCTCTATAAAGCTCTAATCTTCTTGTCACTCGCTACAATTTTTCTGGGTTATGTAAATTAAGAGGATGAGCCATTACAGCAACAGCTAAATTCCATTGTCCCGGTGGCCCAGTTGACGCCGACCCACCAGTTTCGTTTGTGTAGCTAGCCTCAGTCATTGTGCCAAAACATTATACGGCAGCTAGCTATTTCCTCATCCCGTTCTATTTGAGCGAGAACACAAAGACGTGATCTGCAAAGTATATTTTCATTCAGTAATGTGTGCTTCAAAATATTGCCAAAATATATCATTTAGTATGTAATCACGGTCAAGAAAATACCGGCGTTACTTTACTTTAGCCAGTTCTAGTTGGTTTATTTCTAAACTAGAAACCAAGCACCATATCAGATTTTCCATATATCTAGCACAGACGTTGATCTGTTTTGACTGCGAGTGTCTGATTTTGATTCGATCAAAAAAGAATCAGCAATCAGCCCCTTTCTCCATTACTGTACATTACTTTTCAACGCTTTCACCCCATCTCACCCCAATATGTGATTACATGCGAGTCAATGCAGTGCAACGGCTGGTATGTTAATTTACCGAATAACGCACAATGACTGAGGCTAGCTACACAAACGAAACTGGTGGGTCGGCGTCAACTGGGCCACCGGGACAATGGAATTTAGCTGTTGCTGTAATGGCTCATCCTCTTAATTTACATAACCCAGAAAAATTGTAGCGAGTGACAAGAAGATTAGAGCTTTATAGAGCAAACTGTGAAGCTGTGTGGATTTACTGATATACTTGCTTGCAATAAATCGCCGCCTGAACTTCACCCAGTCGTTCGTAATGCATCACTGTGTAGAACAAACTTATCTGGTGTGGAGCCTGAATTCCACACTTGCAACATGAGAACACACTTTAGGGTGATAGTATCGAATAATAATATATTACACTGCACCGCCTCTATAAGGCGGAACATAAGATAAATTCTATTGGCATCGAGAGGTGATTACTTACTATTATATAAAAGGACGAGCTGGTCAACTAAGTAGAAACCATACCTTCCCCTATGATTTGTAGGTTCCCTTTCTCTATTGAACTGTTTCAAATGGTAAATGCCCCCCTTCATATTTAACTAGGTTTGCATGTATTATTTGCCCATCACAGTACTTATGAAATGCAAAATCAAAATCAACCCGTGTTTTGTAATATTATGCGTGTCATCGTTCCGTAAATTTGGTGGCTATTTCGATGTAAGGGTTGATTTTTTGAAGAGAAGGTACTAATATAATTTGACACTGCAGCTGGGCAACGATGCAGTCCAAAGGTTTCTCCGATACAAAGTAGGTAACATGCACCGAAAATAGTTTAAACAAAACAGACAAATTTCCGAGAGTCAGCGGGAATGTTTCCAACAAAATGAGGTTAAAATTTTTCGGACGAGATCAAACAGAAACTAAATATAAATGGTGGTAAAGTAGCACAATCATGTTAGCAAACTAGCATCGCACAATAGCAGAAATGGAGTTTCAAGAATAATAGCCAGACAAAAACAAAGATAAACAGTAAAAATTAGAACGGAAGCTGCCAAGTGAATATCGAAATAATGATACCCGGATCACTGGTGGAGGACAGCACGTCATCAAAGGAAGTCATAACAAAGGTTGAAGGACATTTCTACCTATCCACAACTTTGGGCAACAGGATTTCGGTTAATTGTACGATATTATAGTTATTAGGATACCTGCCTATTGTCTTCCGGAGGCAACTGGCGATATAAAACAAACGATGTACATTTCCGGAATGGTATGAAAAGACTAAAACACATTCGAAAATTATGTAGTTTCTCTGCTTCCAGGTTTCAGCGGTGATGTTGGTTTTATGTGGGTTACAATGCTACCTCAACAGGCATCCATCCCTTGTTCCCAAAATAATGTCAATCTGTAAATTGAGTTCGGTAATTCGTTGGGAATGAATCGAAGCTAGACCTCCCGCGTAGCTGTCAAGCATTCTACGTTTATATCACAGGCTTGATATTATTTGATTTTAGTTTGCCTTCCAGTTAAAGGCATCCTCTTGACATCTTGCAACTTAATCGCCACTTGCTAGAATGACTCTTGCAGAATGCAACGTAACCATGGCAGCACCTCATGATACTCTTCGCACATCCTCTTATCTATTCAGTACCAATCACCACTGCGACCACTTGTCACTCATTCTGCCTTAGTTCTGGTAACGGTAACGTATGCAAGCCTCAGTCTTCTACACCCCCGCTCCCCGGCGTGTGGGACCATAGCTGATCATTATCTCAGTGTGCATGTCATTCTCAACACTAGTCTCCCCAGCGTATACGACCCATCTGCTGTCTTTAACATCAATCAATTCATTCACGGATGTAGAAGACTCGAAACAACTTCAGAAGTAAGCATGACGAACAATTTAACAAAATTATGCAATAACAACAAGATACGAAAACAACAAGTAAACACAGTGAACCCAAAATCACCGATTGATATGACACACCACACATATATACAAACAGTACACATCACCTCGCCGATCATGTCTCGATGTAATTCCTTTGAAGAATTGCAGGACTTATACCAGTACGCCTGAAACCCTTCTCAGGTTGACGATTGTAAGTTGAATGATGTCCGGAAACAAACAAGATTGACCAACAATTACATTACAATATTATCGACCAAGACATTGACGTAGATTAATGTCTACCGATTGGCTAGCATCCTACTCTCCCCACACTCGTCCTCCCATCAAATAGCTTCGTGCGCAGACTTTCCGACCCTCTGTTTGCTATATCTTCTGGTTGAGGACTGTTACTGACCGGCTTGTCCCACTCTATCCATCCTTTGAGCTGACTGGCGTTAACTCGTTTCTGTTTGTTACCTCTTTGGATGGTATATGCTTGACCCCATCTTTTTGTGATTGTGTATGGTCCTTCCCACTTTGGAAGGTGTTTCCATGAACTTGACCCGTATCCAACCGTACATTTTCTGTCTCTACACTTCACTTGGTCCCCGACTGCAAAGGTAATGCACTGAGTCTTTCCTTTCAGCTGAGACTTCGCGACATCACTCCGCTGCTTCTGCATTACATTCTTGACTGCCTCTTTCGCTCCGCTTTTAATTTCGTCGTACTCCACTTTTGGTGAAGGGGCCAAGTCTCGTTGTGAATCGGTAATCGTGGTTTTCTACCATACATCAGTTGAAATGGTGACTTCTTCGTTGTTTCCTGAGTGGTAGCACGATGTGTTAGTAAAATCAGTGGAAGCTCCGTTTCCAAGTTACCGCCTTTCGAGGCCAGCCACTCCTTCAGTGTACGGTTGTTTCTCTCCGTGAGGCCATTCATTTGTGGACGATATGGGGTCGTTCTTATCCTCTTGATGCCCAGCTGTTGCAAACGGGGAGTAAATTCTTCACTTTCGAAACAGGGACCTTGGTCTGTCAGTATTGTCTTTGGTACGCCGTGGTCTGCAACAATGTGTCTAACTACTGCATCTGTCACGGTCCTTGCACGTTAGTCTGGAATTGCTACGGCGTCTACCCATCGTGTCGCATATTCCGTCATCACCAAGAGGTACTGATTACCATTGGATGTTTGAGGAAATGGACCCATGACATCTACGGACCACAAGTCACCTATTGCCGTAACTGGAATCGACTGAAGTGGTGGTCGTATGCATCGGTCGTCTTTCATTAGCTGGCACCGTGGACATCCAAGTAAGTATCTTGCTACGTCTTCTCTCATACCTGGTCAGTACATGCTTTGTCTTGGGAGGTCGGTTGTTCTAGCCACGCCTGTATGTGCTAGCCGGTGACATTCCTCTATCATGTTGTGGCGCGACGGTTGAGGTATGACAGCCAGCTTCCGTAGTTCTCTCGCCAGTTCAGAGTCCCGTAGGCATTCACACTTAGTCGAACTCTCTGTCCGAGCAGCGTGGTTAGCTCTTTACTCTGTGTAGCTTGATCCACTTCTATTCCGTTGGTGATCGCCTGTATTACTGTATTCAGCGTATCGTCCAACCTCTGCCTGCGTGCAAGTCATAGCGGGTCTTGTTCTACTGCATGCACTCCGTAGGCAACCTCGGGCAACTGAGACTCGTCTTCTGGTCTCGATAACAAATCTGCCAAGACATTTTCACTTCCAGGAACGTGTGAGATCGTAAAATCGTACTCCTGAAGACGCAACATACACCGTGGCAATTTCCCCCGTGGGTCTCTCGCTGACTTCAAAAGCTGTAGCGGCTTATGATCGGTTTCGATGCGGAACCACTGGCCAAGTAAATAAGGTCTCCATTTGTTGACTGCCCATGCCACTGCTAAACATTCTTTCTCTATTGTTGAATACTTTCGCTCTGTGTGTGTCAAAACCCGACTGACAAAATCAACGATTCCCTCACCCTGTCTTAGGATCGCACCTATAGCGTAGCCACTGGCATCTATGCACACTGTGAACTGTCTTCCAAGTACAGGTAGTTTTAGTGTCATTTGTTGGTGATCGAGCAGCTGCTTAATTATGTCGAATGTCCTCTGCGATTCCTCCGACCAAACAAACTTCGGCCCACCTAGTAGCCTGTACAGAGGGGCTCATTGAAGTTCTTCACGAAGCGACTATAAAACGCTGCTCTACCCAAGAATTGTCTCAATTTTCTCTTTGAATTCGGGGTGTGATCGTTTTAATCGTCAAAATTTTCTCCGGTAGTGGTCCAATCTCAGCATTTCCCACTTTATGTCCCAACAGAGTAACATTCTTTTTGGCTATCTGGGACTTGGTTTTGTTGACGCGCAGTCCAAACTCTTCGGTGCGTCTCAGGACGGCTTCTACATGGTTCACATGATCGTTTTCGTTTTGACTGTAAATGACGAGATCATCATCATACACCCCCATGTTTTTCAAGTTCTTAGGTAATAGCGTCATCAGTCGTCTGAACGTAAACGGTGCAACTGCTAGTCCAAACGGCATGCGTTTAAATCAATATTGTGTCTGACCCACGATGAACGCCGTCTTATCTCCATTACCTTGTTTTATCGGTATCTGCCAGTATCCTGAGCGAAGATGGAGAACCGAAAACACATTCGCGCCTTGTAGGCGATCTAAAGTTTCTACCACTGTTGGTATGGCACACGGTCTTAACTCTGTCATACTGTTTAACTGTCGAAAATCAACACAGAATCCATACTTCCCATTCGCTTTTTTTACTAACAGCACTGGAGAGTTGTACGGGCTATTAGCTTATTCAATAATATCCTCTTTTAACGTCTCTCGCACTTGTCGCTCAACTTCGCCTTCCAGGTGACATGGAACCCTTCGCGTTGTAAATGACCTTACTTTCGGATCACTTAGCGGAATTTCATGATTCAACTTATCACAATAACCGTATGGGTCGCCATCTCCAGTGAACAGATGATCGTATTTACTAATTAACTCTGTCATATTGTATAACGTCGACAGCTTCACCGCTGCTATCTCCCTGGTCTCATACATGTTGATATGCCCGTATTTCGTGATCACAACTTTCGCTTGCGTGTCGATTATTGCACCAATCTCCCTCAGAAATCCGCTCCTAATATCGTTCGCTGTAGTTCGGGTACAACAATGAAAGGAAACGTCACCTCGCAGCCACCAACAACGACCGTACAGTTCGGTCTACCCGTGATACGCAGCACATGTCCGCCTACTGTTTGTGCTGTCAATGAACGCGGAATAACACTCTTACATAAGTTCTTATGTATTAACGACACGGCCTCCCCTGTATCTACTACACATACTACTTCTTGATCGTTCACTCTCAACTTCGAATACACAGCCCCTTTCTCAATAGCCCCCACTAAATCTAGTTTCATACGAGAGAAAGAACACGTATTATACCGTCTGAAACTTTTCATTTTCGCCTTTCTGGGCAGTATCTCCTCCAGTGTCCCGGCTTACCGCATTCAAAACATCTGTCTTTTCTATCAGCCAACTTTAACACCGCCACTTCCTGCTGCATTGCTTCGATTTTCTGCCCGCATTTGTTTGGTTTGCAGCTTGCGTAATACTGCTCGAATATGATGGGCATTAACAGTTTATGAGACGTCATTGACAGTATCAGACACAACCTTGGGAGTCGCTCTTGACCAGATAGTTGAAAATAGCTGGAAAACGCTACTTTACAAAACGGCTTGATCCTGCAGAAACGGGTTGTTCTACATTTGGTATATTGTTGCCAGCAATCTACTTAGCAGTTAGACACTTTCACTACGTGATGTAGGTCAGACCTTTCACAATTTACACAGATCACAAGACCCTTACTTGCGTGCTCAGTTATCAGATACTCACCACGCGTACTTGGCACCTTGTTTATATATCACGGTTTACCAGAGATAGAAGACACGTGATGGGAATTAGGCGCTGTGTAACTGATACCCTGCCCAGGATGCATGTGAAGACGGTGTAACAAACAACTATAGACTTCAAAGTATTGACCAAAAATCAAATGAACGGTGAAGAGTTACAGCGTATCCTCACTACAAATAATTATTGTCTCACACTTAAACAACTACCATTTCCTACAGATGGAACGTTTATGTACTGCGACAATACAAAAGGTCCACCCAGGCTCCTCGTCCATAAAAATATGAGGAAATCTATACTTTGTGGTCGTCGCTCATTATCGTACCTGGGAACAAAAGCATAAACTAAAATAATCTCCACAAGGTAGGTTTGTCCAAACCTACAAAGCGACGCGCAGAAGTAGGCGAGAGAGTGATTGGTACACCAGAGGGCGAGAATTATGAGACACACAATATCCCATTTAGGGACATTCTAGCAGCTTGACTGAGTAGGTCTCTTGACATGCTCTAACGGATTCACTTAATTATTCTAAAGGAGGGAGGGTGGCGTTAGCTGATCAGTAGATATGGTGTTGGTCACTAAGGTGAATCGCCCCATTCTGCAGGAACAGCAATATACAAATTAAAGGCTCGAGATATTTCTGATTTTTATGAGGGCTTAGATCTTTATCTTGAAAAAGATAATAGTGAACGCCTTGACAGATCATGCTTCTACCTTTAAATATATACCATTCGCTCAGCCTATTGTTGAGATGCGACCACGTGGGATCTGCACAGATTTATGGGGCATCTTATAAATTAACTTGCCATCCATTGTCAGATCTTTAAATACCACTTCACAATGTCTTATCTCATTCATTTTCCAATAACGTCTTCACTTAATCCTCATTATATTCCATTAAACCTAACATTTTATAGCTCATTATGAATTTGATTCGACTTATTCTATTCCTATTCTCTGGAGGGTACGGTTGTGCACCAAATAGAAAAAAAGACATGAAATAAAAACAACTGGCTTGAAAATAATTGTATTAAAGCCAAAAGTGGACATCATGATAATATAAAATATATTGGTTTCATTATACATTGCAAATGAACGTTGTCGGCCTAAGAATTAATTACTTCCCCATTCTGTTTCCTATATAAATGTGTTTATTAATGATATATTTCACTCACTTAATCTATTACACTTTAATGTTTCACCTCAGCACTTTAGTTTTTCTAAAACAGCTTCCAATTCCTTGTAAACGTTGTACTTACCTCAATATTGGTTGGTTATCGTATGCCTACAACCACGGGATGAAAACGAAACGAAGTCGATTTTCCCGCTCAACCTGGAGGACAATTGTACAATTCAATAACTATACGGCCTGGTTCAGACAATCAGTGTAATTATATATATATATATATCAAATATTAAACTGTTGAAACATTATTAACTTGTAGACAATTTAAGATTTGACATTATATCATCCTTGATCGTGCCTGTGAAAATGGCATGCATTTTCATGTAAATTTATGTTTATATGAAAATAAATTATTATTATTATTCGCACGCATCGGCTGGATTACCCGGTTCCCAGTAGCTATATAATTTGTCAGCATTACGGAGAAGATAACAGCGAGAGATTCCGCCAACGCCAGATAACTGAATTCAGTTTGCCCATAACAGTAGCAAGGAACAGAGGAGAACAATTTCAGTCAGAGCTTTTCAACAACTTGTCAAAGTTCATCAGATCGCATAGAATCCCTCAAGATAATGGAGTGATAGTGAGTTTTCGTTGACACCTGAAGACTCCATTAATGTCTCACTCCAACGCCAGTCAATAAACATTTCTTACTGATGGCAATGCTCGGTAACCGAACACAAAACTCGACGCTTAGTTTTCCGCTGCAGAAATGGCATTCGGAAGCACACTCAGACTACCTGACGGGTTCATCAGTTATAGCGCTAATAAGGAAAACTTTGGCTAGGCTACATAATTTGACAGACCTCAGCTATAAATGGCTAACCTAAGGTCGATTCTTCCACGAGAACAATCAAAAGCGGTATACATACAAAAGGACTTGGATTCCTGCTACCGTGAAGGGTACAATGTGGTAAAACACAGCCGCCTCTCAGTCCGCCATTTGGGGGACCCTTAAGAGTTATGGCGAGAAACCCGAAGCACTTTGTTATGCAATGAGGTAGTATCACAAATTTGTAGAATTACTGAGGGATTTGAACCTGCATATCTAGCCAACGACGTGGTGATAGGAGGATTCCAACAGGTTATACCTTACAATGCAGGTGCTAACGTGACACCTACTGAGGCCAGTGAAAAGTCAATAATTTTCATCAATAAAACCAACTATGATAAGCATAAATTGCTTACAAAGTTTTTCTCCATTATCCAGTTCCACTTCAGAGTATACTCAAGAGGAATGGGTATATGACAGGTTGGCTGGCGTTGACTCAGGCAGCAGATGTGTTCATTGCGTGTCACTATGAATAAAAGCAGAACCCTATACAATTAAATGTTCACGAATCGTCAAAAGTAGACGATTAGCGATTTAAGAGTGACATGGACATGGAAGCTGTAGTGATTTATCTCACCGAAACTACCGTTCTGCAAAGTTCTTGATTATGGTCACAAAATATCAATTAAACATCTGGGTACAACAAATACGGACACGAATAGCAACGCGAAGCTGTTGAGAAATCATTCAGAAGCCAGTTGCAAAAATTAACACGAAGCACAATAGATGTGTGGTGAGAGCAGGCTGCTAGCCAATCGGTAGACATTAATCTACGTCAGTGTCTAGGTCACTAATATTGGCCGTGAGAAAATATGAACAAGGCTGATTCAACAACCAATCACAGCAGACTTAACGTGGGCAAATAAGATTCGCAGATAGATGACCTAAGTTTCCGAGAAACCCGAAATAACCAATCAGAAGACTGTGTTTGTCTGATCGGATAAGCTGTAATAATGTACATGAAATATATATAAATACGTGCTGATTTCCGTAATAAAAACGATCTGTTGCCAGACCTTGTCTTCTGTTGTTAAAATTGGTGTCGCTGCCTCCAAAAATGAAGATTCCATGGCCAACTGCGTTTGAAGAAGTAGACATACGGGGCTTCTTACGTGACTTCGAGGCCGTCGCTGAGCTGGTAGGTGTCAAGGAGCAGGCGGCGAGGGCAGTTGTCCTGGGGACGCTGTTGACAGGCCGAGCAAAGGCGGCATATGACAGCGTAGACAGGTCAAATGGCACAGCGTCTTAGAGGAAATTGGTTGAACGAGTGGTGTGGGAGTTTGACAGCGCAACAGACAGACAGCTAGCAATGCAGCAGTTCCGTTCAACGAAGCTGGGACCTGATGGAGACCCGTTAGTGTCGGCGGTGAAATTAACGAATCTACTTCGACGCGCGCTTCCCACTTTGGATGAAGAATCAGAAGCGCAGTTACTGTCTTCCCAATTCATCGAGAGTGTCCCAGACCACATTTCTCAGCGATTACAACTGGTTAACGCAACGCAGCCGATGGAGATTAGTGAGCTGGCGAAGGTGACCAGACAGCTGCTGAGCACAACGGTAGCCGCTATAGACCAACCAAAACCAAACAAATGCGGGCAGAAAATTGAAGCATTGCAGCGGGAAGTGGCGGCGTTAAAGTTGGCTGATAGAAAAGACCGGTGTTTTGAATGCGGTAAGCCGGGACACTGGAGAAGATACTGCCCAGAAAGGCGAAAATGAAAAATTTCAGACGGTATAATACTTGTTCTTTCTCTCGTATGAACCTAGATTTAGTGGGGGCTATTGAGAAAGGGGCTCTGTATTCGAAGTTGCGAGTGAATGATCGAGAAGTAGTATGTTTGATAGATACAGGGGCGGCCGTGTCGTTAATAGATAAGAATTTATGTAAGAGTGTTATTCCGCGTTCATTGACAGTACAAACAGTAGGCGGGTATGTGTTGCGTATCACGGGTAGATCGAACTGTACGGTCGTTGTTGGTGGCTGCGAGGTGACGTTTCCTTTCATTGTTGTACCCGAACTACAGCGAACGATATTAGGAGCGGATTTTCTGCGTGAGATTGGTGCAATAATCGACACGCAAGCGAACGTGGTGATCACGAAATACGGGCATATCAACATGTATGAGACCAGCGAGATAGCAGCGATTAAGCTGTCGACGGTACACAATGTGACAGAGTTAATTAGTAAATACGATCATCTGTTCACTGGAGATGGCGACCCATACGGTTATTGCGATAAGGTGAATCATGAAATTCCGTTAAGTGATCCGAAAGTAAGGTCATTTACAACGCGAAGAGTTCCATGTCATCTGGAAGGCGAAGTGGAGCGACAAGTGCAAGAGATGTTAAAAGATGATATTATTGAGGAAGCTGATAGCCCGTACAACTCTCCAGTGCTGTTAGTAAAAAAAGCGAATGGGAAGTATAGATTCTGTGTTGATTTTCGACAGTTAAACAGTATGACAGAGTTAAGACCGTGTGCCATGCCAACAGTGGTAGAAACTTTAGATCGCCTACAAGGCGCGAATGTGTTTTCGGTTCTCGATCTTCGCTCAGGATACTGGCAGATACCGATAAAACAAGGTGATGGAGATAAGACGGCTTTCATCGTGGGTCAGACACAATATCGATTTAAACGCATGCCGTTTGGACTAGCAGGTGCACCGTTTACGTTCAGACGACTGATGAAGCTATTACTTAAGAACTTGAAAAACGTGGAGGTTTATGGTGATGATCTCGTCATATACAGTCAAAACGAAAACGATCACGTCAACCATGTAGAAGCCGTGCTGCGACGCATCGAAGAGTTTGGACTACGCGTCAACAAAACCAAGTCCCAGATAGCCAAAAAGAATGTTACTCTGTTGGGACATAAAGTGGGAAATGGTGAGATTAAACCACTGCCGGAGAAAATTTTGACGATTAAAACGATTCCAGCCCCGAATTCAAAGAGAAAACTGAGACAATTCTTGGGTAGAGCAGCGTTTTATAGTCGCTTCGTGAAGAACTTCAATGAGCCCCTCTATACAGGCTACTAGGTGAGCCAAAGTTTGTTTGGTCGGAAGAATCGCAGAGGACATTCGA
The DNA here is from genome assembly GCA_944472135.2 of Trichobilharzia regenti. NCBI lineage: Eukaryota > Metazoa > Platyhelminthes > Trematoda > Strigeidida > Schistosomatidae > Trichobilharzia > Trichobilharzia regenti. Next base: position 96,323,678 of record OX235262.1, on the reverse strand, counting down.
CAGAATTAAACAGCTGCTCGACCACCAACAAATGACGCTAAAACTACCTGTACTTGGAAGACAGTTCACAGTGTGCACAGATGCCAGTGACTACGCTATAGGTGCGGTCCTAAGACAGGACGAGGGAATCGTTGAGTATGCCAGTAGGGTTTTGACACACACAGAGAGAAAGTATTCAACGATAGAGAAAGAATGTTTAGCAATGGTATGGGCAGTCGACAAATGGAGACCTTATTTACTCGGCCGGCGGTTCCACATCGAAACTGATCATAAGCCGCTACAATTTTTGAAGACAGCGAGAGACCCACGGGGGAAGTTGTCACGGTGGATGTTGCGTCTTCAGGAGTACGATTTTACGATCTCACACGTTCCTGGAAGTGAAAATGTCTTGGCAGATTTGTTATCGAGACCAGAAGATGAGTCTGAGTTGCCCGAGGTCGCTTACGGAGTGCATGCAGTAGAACAAGACCCACTAAGACTTGCACGTAGGCAGAGGTTGGACGATACGCTGAATACAGTAATACAGGTGATCACCAACGGAATAGAAGTGGATCAAACTACGGCGAGTAAGGAGCTAACCACACTACTCAGACAGAGGGATCGACTCAGAGTGAATGCCTACGGGACTCTGACCTGGCGAGAGAACGACGGAAGCTGGCTGTCATACCTCAATCGTCGCGCCACGACATGATAGAAGAATGTCACCAGCTAGCGCATACAGGCGTGGCCAGAACGACCGACCTCCTAAGACAAAGTATGTACTGGCCAGGTATGAGAGAAGACGTAGCAAGATACGTACTTGGATGTCCACGGTGCCAGCTGATGAAAGGTGACCGGTGCATACGACCACCACTTCAGTCGATTCCAGTTACCGCGATAGGTGACTTGTGGTCCGTAGATGTCATGGGTCCATTTCCTCAGACATCCAATGGTAATCAGTACCTCTTGGTGATGACGGAACACGCGACACGATGGGTAGACGCCGTAGCAATCCCAGACCAACGTGCAAGAACCGTGACAGATGCAGTAGTTAGACACATTGTTGCAGACCACGGCGTACCGAAGACAATACTGACAGACCAAGGTCCCTGTTTCGAGAGTGAAGAGTTTACTTCCCGTTTGCAACAGCTGGGCATCAAGAGGATCAGAACGACCCCATACCATCCACAAACGAATGGCCTAACGGAGAGAAACAACCGTACACTGAAGGAGTGGCTGGCCTCGAAGGGCGGGAACTGGGAAACGGAGCTTCCACTGATTTTACTAACACATCGTGCTACCACTCAGGAAACAACGAAGAAGTCACCCTTCCAACTGATGTATGGTAGAAAACCACGATTACCGATACACAATGAGACCTGGCCCATGCACCAAAAGTGGAGTACGACGAAATTAAAAGCAGAGAGAAAGAGGCAGTCAAGAATGTAATGCAGAAGCAGCGCAGTGATGTCGCGAAGTCTCAGATGAAAGGAAAGACGCAGTGCATTACCTTTGCAGTCGGGGACCAAGTGAAGTGTAGAGACAGAAAATGTACGGTTGGATACGGGTCAAGTTCACGGAAACACCTTCCAAAGTGGGAAGGACCATACACAATCACAAAAAGATGGGGTCAAGCATATACCATCCAAAGAGGTAACAAACAGAAACGAGTTAACGCCAGTCAGCTCAAAGGATGGATAGAGTGGGACAAGCCGGTCAGTAACAGTCCTCAACCAGAAGATATAGCAAACAGAGGGTCGGAAAGTCTGCGCACGAAGCTATTTGATGGGAGGACGAGTGTGGGGAGAGTAGGATGCTAGCCAATCGGTAGACATTAATCTACGTCAATGTCTTGGTCGATAATATTGTAATGTAATTGTTGGTCAATCTTGTTTGTTTCCGGACATCATTCAACTTACAATCGTCAACCTGAGAAGGGTTTCAGGCGTACTGGTATAAGTCCTGCAATTCTTCAAAGGAATTACATCGAGACATGATCGGCGAGGTGATGTGTACTGTTTGTATATATGTGTGGTGTGTCATATCAATCGGTGATTTTGGATTCACTGTGTTTACTTGTTGTTTTCGTATCTTGTTGTTATTGCATAATTTTGTTAAATTGTTCGTCATGCTTACTTCTGAAGTTGTTTCGAGTCTTCTACATCCGTGAATGAATTGATTGATGTTAAAGACAGCAGATGGGTCGTATACGCTGGGGAGACTAGTGTTGAGAATGACATGCACACTGAGATAATGATCAGCTATGGTCCCACACGCCGGGGAGCGGGGGTGTAGAAGACTGAGGCTTGCATACGTTACCGTTACCAGAACTAAGGCAGAATGAGTGACAAGTGGTCGCAGTGGTGATTGGTACTGAATAGATAAGAGGATGTGCGAAGAGTATCATGAGGTGCTGCCATGGTTACGTTGCATTCTGCAAGAGTCATTCTAGCAAGTGGCGATTAAGTTGCAAGATGTCAAGAGGATGCCTTTAACTGGAAGGCGTCGGTCGTTGTCGACGAGTGTGATTGTGCTGTGCGTATGCCTGTGGTGTGTTGGCTTTTATGTTTGTTTTCCATTTCAGCTTTGTCCGTGTGACCAGAGTTCTCGCATTGGCATCCAATTCAACGTGTTTTGGTCGTGATGGAAAGAAGGGATTGATCCGTTTTTAGTCGGGGATTGTCAATGTAGTTAAGGATTGAACGATCAATTCATGGTTGTTTACTCAAACCCAACTTCCACATAATTTTCGCAGGAGTCATCGTTTCATTGTTCTCCGTCCTTTGGAAGACAGAAAAACTATCAGAAGTATTATTGTGATTTATTGTTATGGCATTTATTTTTAGACTTTGTGCACAGTAACCTAATGGTTGGCCCTGTATTGGTGCAAGAATAAAGTGTCCTTGAGTCATCAATTTGTGTTCTGTTTTTTGCATTGGTTACTGGGCATAGTTCCTATAAGTCTTCCAAGGACAGTGTGAAATCCAGTTTATTTGGACCTGGTTATTTACAGATGCATAATTTTGCTAACGTTATCTTAATTGAGAACATTTCACGACTGTCCATATTATATATATATATATATATATTTATATATATTTGTATACGTACATTAGACGGCCGGGTATTTACCTACGTAATTATATTTATGCACAGCATGTTCACTTTTACTACACACTGGTGTTGTAGAAAGTTGCCCCGTTGTTACTACAGAAAATGGTGACAATTCCCTATTCGGTCTCGTAGAAAATATAGTGTATATATAATAAAATCGGGAAACCTGTTTATTTTTGTGATCGTTTCTTAAGCTTTCCCACTTGAGCTCGTGACACCTAACATATAGTGGGAGACAGACACACAGTCGACTCCCAGCTGCTTGCTGGGATCTTCGATGGTGACAACAAACGTCATAGGTTTTCAACTCTGATAACCATATGAATACTTTACCTCAATTTAGGGTCTGCAGATGCCTAACAATCTACTGTTGAAACGGTTTAGTATTCCGGCGAATCTGGAGAACCTTGAAAATGCTATCCAGCTAAGCAAATAAAGTTTTTTGACCAAGGCCTTCACTTCGGTGGCACGATGGTTACGACTCTCGCCGACCATGAACATGGTCCGAGGTTTGATCCCCTACCGACGCACACCCGATATTTATGGTCTGCCTGCAAAATTTGGGCTACCGATATCCATGCTGAAAATTTCATACCTGTACCAAAATTACAGAGTGGAATCAAGCCGTAATCAAAAATAAATAAAATTCAGAAAACATAACAACTTCGGAATATCAAAATGAGCCACAAATGTTTTCTACTATATATATAAATTTATTATTCACTCCTTGAAGGCTCCACGTGCTTTCTTCTGTGCTGCTGCCGTTTTTCTTCTTTTTTCTCTCACCATTTTAGCTTCCATATGACATTTTGAATGAGAATGAAGAATGTAGATGTTTGACCACTGGCAATGACAAATGATCCGCAAACATTACTGCCCCATATCCTGCAACTGCCTCGTGAATTACCCATTGCCATCCTCACGACTCATCTTGGATTACAGCAATGGAATATACCTTTACACCAATGAAAAGTATTAACTGATAATACTTTACGATTGTAATTTATAACTTAGCTGGTCGTGCCTGAAAAATGGCCCCTATTTCTTGTAAACACCCGTTTATTAGAAAATATACACTATCATAATTATTATTCTGCACTGAGTGCAATTCACTACTGGTGTTACTCACGATGAAAATGCTAGCAAAGTTATTCAAGTGTATCACTCATTTTAAATTATTATTAAATTTGGATATAAATCAAGAATAAGGTTTGATGCCATGCATACCAAAGTTATATGAGGGAATGACTCCAAGCTTTATTTTTCCCAAGTATTTGTAATCCATCCAAAACCAACTTGCGTGTTTTTGTTAATGAGAAGACAATATTTCAATGTTTCTTAATGTGCTCCACTTAATGACTATTTAGCAGATTGTTCCCACAGATTAAAGACCAAAATGACACCAACCATGTAATTTCACCATAAACCAAATTTATGTAATTTAAATAATACTTATCCATGCCTGTGCAGTCGGCGTGTCCTACGTAGGTAGGAATACATATGTATTTCATCATCATATTATTAAATATGCTTAGTTATCGCACATATAATTTATCATATTGATTATGCTGGTAAACTGGCGTCCCTCGTGTACAAAAATGAGAATATATTATAGTCAAATCTGGCGATGCACAGATGAAAACAAAAACTTATGAAAATAAGATGCATAAACTTGAACTGAAATTCAGGTGATTCATGCTGCAGGACCTACTTCACCAGAACCAGAAATATCATCGGTGGTGGTAAGCATTGTTGTTTGACTCCTGCTTTCACTTCAAAAATCCAAGTTAGGTTCGTGCTGTGAATTACTCAGCATAGGTCATCACCATACATTTGGTGATATTGTTGACAAATTTTAAGATTGGCGCTGTTAAGGAGATCTTCGGAGCCTATAAGGCTGAAGTTCAGAGCTGAGTGCTATCCTACTCTCCATTGCACGACAATGAGTTGCGTTTCAGATCGACAGGTGATTGACTTGTTTTCCACTAATCGAGCCCCATCCCCATGAAACCTTCCACATGGGGCGTATTTCAGTAGTTACATGATGACATGGCGGAATATTTTACATACGATGGGTGGGAGCATAGTTCCGCATTGATTCCTGCATATACCTGGTTCGCCCTTTGTTGGCGCATAGAGAAGTCAGCCTCTCCCTCATTCGGCTTGTACGCTGAAATCTCTGGATCTGTTTTCCGTGCCCCATGGTGAATCCCATAAGGTGCTTCTGCGTTCTCGACTCTCAGCAAACGTTTTGGAATTCTGGACATGTGCCTTCACCAGTGGGTTGATATTCCCCATTAGTTTTGCGACCGCTGGTGGTACTTCTGGGTCAGTTGTGGGCGCTGGTCGGCTCAAGGGTTTTTTGAGTTTGTCAGTCCACCGTTTCCTATGTCCCACCTTTTTGGGAACTGGGTTTTCCCCAACACCTATTAATGGCTTCACCTGTGTTGATACCTTACGGGCTAGAGACCTGGTCATCTAATATTGTGTTATGAGGTCTATCTTACCTACGACCGGCTCTGCTCCATCTTCCAGTAGGTCATAAAAGCCTTTCCAAACACTCTTCTTCACTCCTTCGTTCAGTATACCGCAGGCTTTATAATAAATATAATTTATAATTAGTATAAAGGAGTAAGCTTACAAGAAAAACATGCCGTTTCTACAGTCACGACCACTTTTGTTACAAATTAAAATCCTGAAGTGTCATAAATTATTACTTTCCCAAAAGTTTAAGTTTTTTGATTACTGAACAGGCAACCAGATTACGTCCGTATAAATGTCAAATTGTAAACCCTTCACCAAGGTCATCATCAAGGTTGAGTGCCAACCCAATTTTCTTTCCGTTTCTTGCTGAGAGTTATGGTCAATTAGTGAACAGCGTACATTTGGGTGTGATGCCACCACTTGATTAAAAGCCATCTCAAGAAGGGGATAAGTTCATGGGAAACTGCAAAATGGTATAAAATACATTTGCAAGATGTATACAAGAAGGAAGTGGAGGCTCATTGGAATGATAGTACTAATTTGCAATATTTAACGATAGCCATATTGGTCGAAGCATGGAACCTATGACGTTTTCGATGAAAATATGGCTTTTTCAAAACATTGATGCTGTTGTATTTTTGATGAAAGCAACCAGAATGTTAGCAACCAACAAATATGAACACAAAGAGTAAGTTTTAGCTTTATTAAAGGCCTAGGTATTTCAGTTAAAATAGAGTATAACAGAGTGTAAATGAAAAGATTATCGTGAGAAAGATAACTGATATTTCAGTGAGAAGCGAATTCAAAAATCTGGAAGATTAGAACCCGCAAGACAAACTGACCTGTGCGATGCCTCAAGAATATCTGCAAGGCCCATGGAACAGCGCCTTGAAGAGAAGCTGTGCAGACTTCCAGATATTAGAAACGAAAGCATTTTTATAAACTAGATTTGTACAATCCCCTATGATGGTGGGGACATATGTGAACCACCCTTATCTGTGGGACAGCACTCTATTGCTATGGCTCCTGAGTTCGGATGGCTTCTGCAAAATGAGAATAAATAAAAACTAAAAAAATAATGAAAAAAGAAATAGAAGTTGAAAATTGCCTAGAGCCGAAGTTTAGACGCAAACTTCCGAATGAAAGTAAATGGTATGAGTCCGCTACTTCAGAAGGACACCGAACTGTATACTTCAGAAAAACATATATTACTAGGCCCTCGCTTTTCTTTTACATAGCTCACGCACTCTGACTTTTGTGTTTAACTTTTTTTAAACCTCGTAAGTAGGTGAAATTATCACCTGTCTTTCACTTTAAACTAATTGTTCGCAGAAAAGACTGTAAAATATCGGGAAAATAATATTTCTTGAAAAAAAACAACAAAAAATGATGAACCCCATGCCTGTTATGTATTTTGAATTATTAACACCTTTTAAATACTTCTGCACCTGTCTGCTGGTTTTCTTGTGTCTTCTCTTTTCAAACATACTGCTTTCAACGAAGGTACAGCGCTGCAATTCTCTACTTATTCGTGATATTGCTAGCTCATCTGGTGAACAACGGGATCATCGGTATTATAAAATCTGCTGACAAGTTCAAAGTGGGTCTCATAAACAACTGGAAATGTCACAAATATGATGTACTTACAGGTAAATTTAAAAATTTATAGACTTTAAAACTCTTTCTGAATGATTTACTGATAATTATTGTTTATTCTGCATCTCTTATGTAATACGTCAGCACCTGTATAGAAATGCCACTTACCTTCCTCAACTAACGCAATCATTTATGATTCCCGCGTGAAATTGACATATATTTTTTTTCAATCACAGTTTAGATATGACGCTATATCTATTTCCTTATTTGTACACTTCATTTTAAATGTTTCTCTCACATTTACCAGTATTCAACTTATTTCTAAATTAACAAATCATATTATATACTCTATAAGTTTTCATAAATGTACATATGTTCATGCCTGTAAAAATGGCTGGTTTCTATTACAGAAATAAAAAATTATTATTATTATTATTACAAGTATAAAACTTGTGCAATGTGGTAGAGTATAATTCCATTATGCATAACTTCTTGTTCTGACAAAGTATCACAGTGTTATACTGATGACTTTTTGAGCACAATATATTGCTCATAATCATATCAAGGTACTCAAAAGAATTCCTAGATTCGTTTATATAGTTCCATCATTTTTCACTTGACTTTCACCTCATTTGATTAGTATTAGTAATTCCAAAATTTCAGGTATCAGTGATGAATCATTCCTATTGCATCTGTATGGTGTAGACTCGATAAACAAGGATTCAGTAATCAACCTCTCTCCACCTACTTATATTACTTTTTAGAATTTTAACCCTCTCCCACCCTATTGTGTGGTTGTGTGTTAATGCATGCATTGCAATTTCTGAGCTTTTTTCTAAATTACTTATCTGTTCAGGGTCAACCATTCTCACCTTAGCTAAATTCTCATGTTCTGACAGACAATCTGACTACCCCTGACCTACCAGTTTGACCTATGTAGTTCACCTAACTTACAGCCATTGCAGGGTATTTTGTAAATTATATTATTTGGTTTAATTGGGTCCGACGGTTCTTTTAGTCTACAGAGCTTGTCTCTGAGTGAGATTGTAGGTTTGAATGCCACCTTGATTCCCGCTTTATTAAGAATCCTACGTGGGGCCTCAGATGTCCCTTCCTTATATGGTATAACAGTGGATGACTTATATTATGATAGTTATTCGACACCAACGCTTCTTCTATCTGCTTTATTCCGTCATTTGGGTCTTTTCTTGTGCTACTTAGTGCTATGGCTCGGTTTGTTAAACACCTAACTAAGCCTGCCTTAACAGTTAACGGATGAGACTAATTAAAGTCTAAATATCTAAATATATGTCTCCAAAGCCTCAGGATGGTCGGGGGTGGGTGTCTTGCGCTGCGGGTTGGCCACCCCTCCGCACACCTCTTGAAATGCTCCCATATGACCGTGCGTCTTACATAGCCTCTCCTGAGGAAGTCCTACTCACTGCCTTCACGTGGCGGAGGTGTTTCTCACTAAAGTGAGAGGGCAAAAGCGGATGCCCGGCGCTCTCCACCGGGTTGACTGTCCATTGGATGACAGTCTAGGGGAGATGGCTAAACCCTGATTCCAAACCTTCAACGACTGGCGTATGAAGCTCATCGGAGCTCACCGGCAGACGTATGGACAAAGGGCTTGTTGGATGTCCTGGATGTCTGGCCCCATTCAAAAAGGCGTATGAACCGAACTCCGGTCACCGGCTGCCAATGCATAGTGAACTCCTTACTCCACTCCTACTGCCTTGTAGGTCACACTTGGCTGTGTAAAGGCTAGAGCTGCACTCTCAAACAAAAGGCCGAGCGATGCTGGGGACATCACTCGTACCAAATTCCCAAGAAACTTCATGAACTCTCCTACAAACAACTCTCACCATGCTACGGCGTTCCCGGTAAGCGACGCGCCCTGTGCTCACCCGGTGGCCAGTGTGAAAAGTAAGCTAGCTGGGAAATTAACACTTAGAAACCAACTATTTGTTGGCTGCTGGAATGTTAGAACGCTGCTGGATCCTGGTAGCCAGTCTATCACCATGCGTTCTTTATATGACTACAAGGTAGACATAGCGTGTCTATCTGAAGTGAGGTTACCCGATCATGGCTCCCGCCGAATAGCCGTTCCTGGAACAGATTCGTCATTCTGGTTGCTTCATAGTGGCCCCCAGAATAATTCGGGACAACATGGGGTAGCATTTGCTCTCAGTAACAAAGCCAATAATGCCCTAATATCATTCGAACCGGTCAACTCCAGAGTTGCAGTCGCTAGGTTCAAGGGTTCCCCGCTCGACATTTCTGTTCTCGCTGTCTATGCCCCAACCCTCGACTCTGATGAAAGTATCAAAGATGAATTTTATGACAATCTTCAAGAGGCAATCAACAAAATCCCAAAGCGTGACGTTCTCATAGTAGCCGGCGATTGGAACGCCCGCACTGGCCCTTCAGACGACGCGACAAAACATATACTAGGCAAACACGGTCTCGATCAGCGCTGCCGTAATGGTGATAGACTTTTATCTTTTTCTGATTACTATCGATTATATATCACCAACACTCGATTTCAACACCCCAGAAAACATCTTCTCACCTGGTATTCGAACGACGGTCGCACTGCACATCAGATCGACTACATCCTAGTGCGCTCACGCTGGATCTCCTCGGTGGAAGACTGTCGATCCTATCGTGGAGCAGAGGCCGGAAATAAAGGGGGATCAGACCATACTCTAGTTAGGGCGAAATTCAAACTTCGTTTAACGACACGCCAGAAGGCGCGACCTCCGAAGCGTATCAATGTTGCCCCGCTTCAATGTTCTACAAGACGACAAGCCTTGTCCAAACAAATCCAGGCCGAACTAAGCGCCGCAGATGAACCAACATCCACATCTTCTAATACACCCGAGACACGATGGAATCATTTCAAAGAAGTAGTCTCTAAAACTTCAATGACGCATTTGGGTACCACATCCAAGAAGCAGAAAGACTGGATTTCAGAGCACACCATGCTTCTATCCTCGCAAGCCAGAGACGCTCGCCTAGCAAAGTCTCCAGTTTATCGCTCCCTCAGGCGCAAAGCTACACAGTCTGCTAGGAACGACAGAAATCTCTATTGGTCTAACGTGGCGACTAACATGGAAGCAGCATCAAATGTAGGCGATTTCGGAAAACTTTATCGCCTCTTACGCCAATCATCTGGCAAACGCCTTAACAGTCATGCTGTGTTACGCACAGCATCAGGAGAAATTATTTCGGACACCAATGGTAAGATGGAACGATGGGCCGAACACTTCAAGCAGCTACTCAATCGCGACGCTAATCAACCGTCTCATCGACCGATACGACACTTACCAACACCCTACGTAGTTGACTGCGATCCACCCACTCCAACCGAAATAGCTAAAACAATTAACACACTCAGAAACAAAAAAGCTCCGGGCGAAGATGGTCTACCCCCAGAAATATACAAGGCCTGCACTCCAGCGCTAATCGATGCACTGCACTCGCTGTTCTGCTCAATTTGGGAGTCCGAAACCATTCCTTCCGATTGGAGCACCTCAGTTCTGCTACCGTTCCACAAAAAGGGAGACAGGTCAATATGCGAGAACTACCGAGGCATAAGTCTGATTGATATCGCTGCTAAGGTTTTTGTTTCCATTCTCCTGAACCGCTTCGCGGCGGAACGCCACGTGCGAACAAGGCCAAATCAAGCCGGATTTCGACCTGGAAGAGGCTGTGTTGATCAATTATTCACACTGCGAAGAATTTTGGAACACAGGGACAAATTCCAACAGCCGACGGTTGCTTGCTTCATCGACTTCCAAGCGGCATTCGACTCAGTTGATCGAGGAGCACTCTGGTGTCTAATGGAGCTCGACGGAGTTCCGACCAAGCTAATCAACCTGCTCAGGTCATACTACTCCAACACCAAAGCTCGAGTCCGAGTGAACGGTGAAGAGTCCCGCACTTTTGAGGTAACCAGCGGTGTCCGGCAAGGTTGTCCAGCATCCCCCATCCTGTTCAATTTCACAGTTGATTGGATTTTGCGGCACGCCCTAATCGAGCACCACGGCGTCCAACTTTCGCCCGATATTCACATAACCGGCCTCGAATTCGCCGACGACGTCGTGCTGTTAGCTGAAAACTTCCCCGATATGCAACAGGCGCTCGACCAGATAAACCACCTCGCGTCTACTATCGGTTTGAAAATTAACACTTCCAAAACCAAAATGTTTTCGAACACATCCACCAGCAATGATGAAATCTTATCCTTAAATGGAGCACCTATTGAAATTGTGCCATCCTTCAGATATCTGGGATCCATAATGCTCCCCAATGGGCAAGCGAAAAACGAAGTGAATGCGCGAATCTCCAACGCCCGGAATGCGTTTCTACAGCTGAGGAGCGTTCTATGGAGCAAGAGAGAAATCAGTCTCAGGACTAAAATTCGGATCTACCAAGCTTCCATACGACCCGTTCTGCTGTATGGCTGTGAAACCTGGCCTCTTCGCGCGGAAGATTTACGCAGACTCGAGGTATTAGACCATTGGTGTCTCAGGTACATTCTGCATGTTCGTTGGCAGGACAAACTCTCCAACGAAGAAGTGCGTCGGCGTTGCTACAACATCAACCAAATTCCAGTACTGGTCCAACAACGCCGCCTTCGGTGGTTTGGCCATGTTCTGCGCCGACCAGATGACGATCTGGTCAAATCAGTTCTAAATCCCTCGCCATTACCATCTTGGCGATGTCGCAGAGGCGGACAGCTGAAGACATGGCTTGGTACAGTCAAGGCAGATATGGAGTGCCTGGGGCTACAAACGGTCTAAGGACTCCGTATGTGGAACAAGAATTGGATATCCCTATCGCAAAACCTTGCTTCAGATCGCCGCGCCTGGGCAGCGATGATTCGAGACGTTCATGAAGCTGGCTCATCCTCCCGTAGGAGATAGCCGAAGTAAAGTAAAGTAAGTAAAATATCTATTAGAATACGTTGGTTTCTGTAAACACTAGTGTGTAGTTTGCCTTCTTCTATTCGTTTTATTTTACATTCTAACACAGCTAATTCTCCTAGTTCATTTCCTGATTCCAATGTGAATTTTATTCCCTCTACTGGTGAGTTTATATGCATCAGTAAGCCAGAGATATGTTCTGCTACGATAGGGGATATTGGTGATCTCATTGCTATACACCTGTGTCAATGGAGTTGAAGATTGAACGATCAATTCATGGTTGTTTGCTCAAAATCAACTTCCCCAATTTTCGCGGAGGCATCAATACGACAGTCATCGTCTCATCGGTCGCTGTTCAGAAAGAAGAGTGAAACATCGTCAGAAGTAATATAACGATTTATTATTGTAATATTTGTTTACAGACCTTAGTTCGTTTATTCCTTTTATATGTTGGTGTAACAATAAAGAAATAACAAGCGGCAGATCGGTGTTTTGGTTTTTGCGTCCGTTATTACTAAGCGTTTCTGAAAAACTTCAAGGAACAGCGTGGGCCCGAGCGTAGCGAGAGGTGGGCATTAACGGTTTATGAGACGTGATTGACAGTTTCTGACGATAGAAACAGATCTGGCGGATTGAAACAGTTGGTGAAAGTTTGGATAGTCGCCGTTCATTTTTCCTGGTGCCGGTCAAGTCCTCTTTGAACAAGCAATATCTGGAACTTTTTTGGAATTGGGTCAAGTTCAACAATGCCTGGGTCAAAGAAGGAACAGAGTGTCTTGGATGCAAACAGGAAAGTAAGTCATGGTGACTTGTTTGTTAATTGTAACGATGTGTCTGATGTTAAGTATGACATGGTTGATGTTGCTGTTTCGCCGTTCAGGGATAATAGCAACATCAAACTCCCTAAATTAGAACCACGGTGTTGCGATGGAAACCCGGCTGATTATTTACAATTTGTAAAGGAGTTTGAGATCATGTTGAGTGGTTTTTTATTAAATGATGAATTGAAGTTAATGTATTTGATGAGATATTGCACTGGAGATGCTGCAAGAGCTATACAGTGCTGTAGGTTTATGAAACCAAAAGAGGGCTACTACGAGGCTATGAGCATATTACGTCAAAGGTTTGGAAGACCTTCGATGATTGCAGGGAAATTATTCGAGGCTGTTAAGGGTAATGGTGGTCAATTACAGGATGACTCCCAGGCACTCACTGAGTTTTTAGATAATTTGCTAATTTACAAGAATGGAATGATTTCGATGAATCGCATGAGTGACCTCAACTCGAGTTTTATACTAGAAGTAATAGCAAGACGTCTACCTACTCGACTGCAAAGGAAGTGGGTGAAGATGAGCTCCCGTATGGAGGATGAGGGTATCGAGCCAAAGTTTGATGATATCCTGAAACTGGTAAATACTAGTGTCAATCAATCTATGAGCAAGTTCGCCAGTCTATTACATCTCACCCCTAGAATAGAGCAGTCTGAGATCAAATTGCAATCATTGATGACGAGTAGGCCTCAGAGAGGTGGTTATCGGGAAAGCTCCATGATGTATAGTAATGCATATAGACCTAGTGAGTGTAACAGGTTTCGTAGTACATCCTCAACTGATAGGTTACAAGATGCAAGACAAACACGGTTATGTTTTACACGTTTTCAAGAGGTGCATACAGAAGTGAACTGTGAACCGGTGAACAAGTTCAGTGATAAGCTAAATGTAAACTCCAGACCTGACTCCGAATTGTGTGACGATAACGGTGCGGTGAAGAAGTCTGTAGTTGCAACTGGTAAGCCGTTGTTGAATAAAGTGTCACAGAATAGAGTTGCTGCTTCAGAGTGCAGTTCTGACTCCACAAGTTTACAAAGTATAACTAGTCAGAGTGAAGTTATAAAACCTTTAATGATTTTTGAGGAGGAACCAAAATTGTCTACTTCTGTTATTAAAGAGTTTGAAAATGATGAAGTTGACGGTAAAGTGAATATTCGTGATAATGATCACGATACTTCACAGTTGTCTTTGGTTGATCATGATGAGATGAGGGATATGCCTACTACTGCTAAGTTGAACAAAGTTTCTGTACAACTTGAACGTGAAGTAGAAATAAATGCAGATGCAGTTGCAGAAGTGATGGATATTTGTGAGTCCGTCAGTGTGAGAGATCAGCATGTAGCCCACCTATCATCAGATGCTATTGCTAAACCTGAGGTGATAGTAAAAGACAGCAGTGGTGGTGGTCTTGCAGGTAGACAAATTTCTGAATGTCGAGCAACAACAGCTTTTGATCCACCGCTAACTTCATCAACTGATATCAATCAGTCGTCGTTGGTGCTGTCATCCACAATGAAACAGACACCCATCAACTCAAGTATCTTGTCCAATGACTATGATAGTATCAGTTCGTTTGAAAGGACGAATATCAATGGTCAGTTTAGTGAGGATAAGCCAGGTTTAAACGAGAGAGTTATTGTTAAATTGACTTGCACGAATAAAGGCATTTCTAGTTTCAAGTTACTATTTGAATCTTATTATCTTTGGTGTAAATTACTCTGTTTCTATACTTGGTTGATGAGATATGTCGTGTGTTTGTTGGTCATCTATATTCTATGATACAATGACATCGGTGTGTTGCCGTTCAGATTTGAGGATTTAGCTGATAGAAGGAAGTTAGCAAATGAACTCTGCGACGATTTTCCAACTTAGAGCGTCAACCTGACAAGGGTTGTAGGCGTACTGCTGTAAGTCCTACAATTCTTCAAAGGGTAGTGCATCAATCAGCAGTCCAATGTGCTCGGTGTGTGATTTTGTACATATGTTCATATTGCATATACTGAATTGATATCATCTGTCATCTAGCTGTTGGTAATTCTGTTTGTGTCCGGACGACTTCCACTTGGATCATCAACCTGAGAAGGAATGTAGGCGTACTGCTGTAAGTCCTACAGTTCTTCAAGGGTAGTTTGCCGTGCCAGAATGCACAACATTTGATGTGTTGATTGTAAATATGTTTGTGTTAAATAATTGTGTGAGATCCAATTGATCTAATTATTGGTTAATCTTGTTTGTGTCCTTACATTCCAAAAATTACAATCGTCAACCTGTGAAGGGTTGTAGGCGTACTGGTGTAAGGCCTGCAATTCTTCAAAGGAATTCCACCAAGAGATGATCGGCGAGGTTGTTTGTACTATTTGTATATACGTGTGGTGTGTCATATCAATTGGTGTATTTTGGATTCATTGTGTTTACTTGTTTTATTCGTGTCTTGTTGTTATTGCGTAAATTTGTTAAAATTTTCGTCGTGATTATTTCTGAAGTTGTTTCGAGTCTTCTACATCCATGAATGAATTGATTGATGTTAAAGGCAGCAGATGGGTCGTATACGCCGGGGAGGCTAGGCTATTGCTGAGAATGAAATGCACATGGAGATAATTGTTAGCTGCGGTCCAACACGCTCTAGCTTTGATTTACCAAATAAGGATCGTGCACAGCAACAGACACCTAGTGCTGAAACTAGCATTCAGCAAACTACACAACAACCACACCTGCCAATGGAACTAGGAACTGATTTAGATACCAGTACCCCTGTAAACAAAGCCTCATCGAAAGATGTTAAAATGACTAGAACTTCTGCAAGTTGTTCTAAGAAATTTCCCCCCAAACGTAGTAACCTCACCACGATGAACAAATTTCGCAGGGTTGAGACTAATGATGGGGAAGAATACTTTGTATTCAATAAGCCTGCTGAGAGTAAGAATGCCAACAAACCATCACTTGTTACGAAAAACTCCTCTCGAAACATAAGTACATCTGGAGGTGTTCCGCATGCTCCACCTTATAGAAAGTCAGGCTCCAAGACTCCTAAAGTCTTGCAGCCAAAGCACCTTCCTTCACAATTCCCTTTAAGTTATAAAAACAACCCGAAGGTGTATACCGGTATGACGAATAGCAGTTGGATGGGTAGACCTTCTGATGCTATGCCTTTTAACCGCCAACCTAGGCCCAACCTGTACTACCCTTATATCCAGGAACACATGGTAAATTTTCCAGGTGTCCTGAATCACTGGTACGACCCATGGCACCTAGGACCACCTCATTGCACACCAACTCCGATGTGCAGACACCCAGTCCGACCTCCTTTTCATTCATAAATTCTTGCGGTGCTGACGCACAAATAGATTTAGGTTATGGTGACATTTTAAGCCAGTTTGTAGTATCCCGTGACTTATTCACGATATTGCTAATTAATGCACGCTCCTTAATCAATAAGATATCTGAACTAAGGACATTATTATTAGTCGCCAAGCCTACTGTAGCTCTGATTACTGAGTCATGGTGCTCATCCTCAGTACTTGATGTGCATATAGGTATCGATGATTACACTGTACACCGTGCAAACAGAGATTGCAAGCGTGGTGGAGGATGTCTCATATATATACATAACTCATTTGTAGTCAGTAAGGTGGAAGATGAAACAATGAATAATGTACCTGACTCACTCTGGGTTGTCTTACATGGAGATAAGTACAAACTTCTCATAGGCTGTGTTTATCGAGCACCAAGCGCAACAAAAGAAACTGATGCGTTATTAGCTAAATCGTTTGCACATGCATCCTCGTTTAGTGCTAATTACAAAATAATTGCAGGGGACTTCAATCTTCCAGAAGTTAATTGGCTAACTAGTTCCGGCCCCCAACGCTTCGACGAATTACTTGCCACTATAGACTGTTATGGATGGCAACAACACGTCCAGACACCTACTCGTGGGGACAACATTTTGGACCTTGTTTTTTGTCATGACACAATCCCAGTATCCACTTATGTTGGTAATAGATTTTCCAGTAGTGACCATAGAATGGTACTCTGCTCTCTGCCTTTCTCACCACTAAATACAGGAAACAAACAAGACTCAGGAAGCACAATATGTCGTAGTTACAAATATACAGACTGGGGATTAGTCCAAGAACTTATTCGACTCTGTCAATGGGATGACTATTTTACCACTGACTCCCTGGAGGCCTTAGTAACCCTGTTTTACAGGAATGTTACCCTTTGTCTAGATACAGTTGCCCCAAATAAAATAGTGAAATTAAGTAGACACCGAACTGAATATATTCCAAGGGCACACCGTAATAAGTTAAGGAAACTGAAGAAACAGTACTATTCCACTAAGGACATATCACTATTGCTCTCAATCCACGAGTCTCTTGAATCTATCAAGCGCCTACGTTCTCAAAAGGACCTCGACGAAGAGTTAACGGCACTTGAAAGTACCTCCAAAGTTTATAACTTAACGGCACTTCTTAAAAAACGAATGCAGTCAGCGAGGGAAATCCCATACTTACTTCACGACAAAGTAATCTACAATGAACCTGCCACTATCTGTGAACTTTCAGTGATTGGTTTGCAAACTTTAGTTTAGAAACACATATGCCTGGTGAAACCGCTCCCCTTACTATCTCTTCCCTTGAAAGCATTGTGTTCACTAATCAGTTAATAGTACAAGCAATTAAAAGCCTTAAACCTTCCACTAGTACGGGACCGGATGGCCTCGCTTCGATAATTTTCAAAAACAGTGGGTGTGATATACCCCTGTTACTTCTTAAATTCTTCTCAATATCTATGGACACTGGCACTTACCCTAGTGAGTGGAAAACTAGCTTCATAATTCCACATTACAAATCTGGTGATAGGGCAAACGTCCGCAATTACAGACCCATAAATATAACCCCAGTTATCTCACGAATCATGGAGAAAGTTGTAAAGGATCAATTGTCAGACTACCTAATTAGGGAGGATCTTGTTACAAGGTCTCAACACGGATTTCTCAAAAATAGATCCTGCGTTACTTGCCACTTCGACTTTTTCAACTGCATCACTAGTAATCGCGAAGCACGTAAGCTAGTCGTTGTTCTATACTTCGATATATCTAGGGCATTTGACATGGTATCTCACAGTATTCTCTTTGAGAAGCTGTACTCTTGTGGAATTCGCAACCCATTACTGAACTGGTTAAAATCATTTCTAAGCAACAGGGTACAAATAACCAAAGTTGGATCTGTATTGTCTCACCCTAGGCAGATCTCAAGTGGGGTCGTGCAAGGTAGTGTCCTAGGTCCACTTTTATTCACAGTTTACATTAACAGCATTTGCAAGTGCTTCACCTCAGGTAAACCATTCCTATATGCTGACGACCTCAAAGTCGTCTACTCCTGCTACACTCATGAATTAAGCGATATGGTAGATAAAATACATCTTGAACTAAGTAGCCTTGCAACGTGGTGTGCTGAATCCTGCCTAAATTTTAACATTGACAAATGCGGCTGGATTTGTATCGGCAACAGTAAGCTTGATCTAAACCTTGAAATAAATGGGCGAAAACTAGCTAAGCTCAATTCAGTCGTAGATCTCGGTATTAGATACTCTAGTAACCTAACGTTCGCTGAACAGACTGATTATGCCAGACGTAAAACGCGTAGGCTGATAGGATGCATAACACGCAATTTCTTTTGTTGTGAAACTAGGGTTTTATTATACAAAGTATGTGTCCGACCTATCTTAGAATACTGCCCGTTTATTCTTAGCGGACTAAGACAAAATGACAAGCTTAAATTAGAGGGAGTGCAACGGCAGTTTACCTCAAGAACTCTTGGTTTAGAAAGTAGTCTGGAATACCATGAGAGATGCGTAAGACTAAGATTAGAACCCCTCTGGAAAAGACGCCTTAAGCTAAACCTAATCTTTTACTATAAGCTAACTAATCTTCTCTTGCATTCCTCCGAGCCAATAACTAAACCTACCGCTGTCGTCAGTTACAATCTTAGAAATCATCACAACCTAGCTGCTATAGAGCACTGTCAGACTTACGTGCGGTACAACTTCTTCTTAAATAAGTTTTCAGTCATTTGGAATAGACTACCAGCTAATGTGCGCGATGCAAACACACTTCCAGTGTTCATCTCCTCAGTCACCAGACTGCTCAAAGATGACAATGCACTTATACGTCTGACTCTTACACCCTCTTTTTCACCCTACATAGATATTTTAAGTTGTTTAAACGTGTAGTTACAGCAAACTACAATTATAAATTTTAATATTATTGGAACTAGATGATTAACATTTCTACACAGGACAGTAATATTAGTTCACACATAATATAAAAGTTAGCATAACGGGACTAGTTAGTTTGTGTACCAAAATAACCACAGTTACTAAACAGAATATATATGTATATATTTATTAATCACTCCTTAAGGACTCCCGTTGCTTTCTTTTGCGTTGCTGTTGTTTGTCTTCTTTTTTCTCTCACCATTTCAGCTTCCATTTGACTTTTTGAATGAGAATGAATAATGTGGATATTTGACCATTTACAATGACAAATGATCTGCAAACATTATTGGTCCCGTATCTTTCAGTTGCCTGGTTAATAACGAATTAACTTTCTCCACGACGCAACCTGGATTACATTTGTGGAATATACTCTTATACCAATGGAAAATTTGTATCAATTTGTAATTCTATTTTATTGTAACTTATAACATAACTGATCGTATCTGTAAAAATAGCTTCCTTATTACCCAATTTGGATATAAATCAAATCAAAAATGAGATTCGGATTTGTACACACCCAGGTTATATTGAGGAATTACTTCAAGCTTTATTTTTTCCCAAGTATTTTTAATCCATCCAAAACTTACTTGGGTTTTTTTGTTAATGCGAAGACAATATTCCTATATTTCATGATGTGCTCCATTGAATGACTTGTTATATTGTGGAATAACTTCAAGCTTTATTTTTTCCCAAGTATTTTTAATCCATCCAAAACTTACTTGGGTTTTTTTGTTAATGCGAAGTCAATATTCCTATATTTCATGATGTGCTCCATTGAATGACTGGTTATCATATTGTTCCCACAGACCTAAAAAAATGGCATGCATTTTCATGTAAATTTATATGTTTATATGAGAATATACATTATTATAATTATTATTAAAACAAAAACGCCAGCAACCATGTAACTTAACCATAAACCGAATTTATGAAATTTAATTAATGCTTATCCATGCCTGTATATTTGGTGTGTCCTACACAAGTAGGAAAAAATGTGTACTTTATTAAAACATTATTATTAATTATGATTGCTAATCGTATATGTAATTTATCATATTGATGATGCCTGTAAACTGGCGTCTCTCATGTACAAAATGAGAATATACTATTATTATTATTATTATTAATTGTAACGATGTGTCTGATGTTAAGTATGACATGGTTGATGTTGCTGTTTCGCCGTTCAGGGATAATAGCAACATCAAACTCCCTAAATTAGAACCACGGTGTTGCGATGGAAACCCGGCTGATTATTTACAATTTGTAAAGGAGTTTGAGATCATGTTGAGTGGTTTTTTATTAAATGATGAATTGAAGTTAATGTATTTGATGAGATATTGCACTGGAGATGCTGCAAGAGCTATACAGTGCTGTAAGTTTATGAAACCAAAAGAGGGCTACTACGAGGCTATGAGCATATTACGTCAAAGGTTTGGAAGACCTTCGATGATTGCAGGGAAATTATTCGAGGCTGTTAAGGGTAATGGTGGTCAATTACAGGATGACTCCCAGGCACTCACTGAGTTTTTAGATAATTTGCTAATTTACAAGAATGGAATGATTTCGATGAATCGCATGAGTGACCTCAACTCGAGTTTTATACTAGAAGTAATAGCAAGACGTCTACCTACTCGACTGCAAAGGAAGTGGGTGAAGATGAGCTCCCGTATGGAGGATGAGGGTATCGAGCCAAAGTTTGATGATATCCTGAAACTGGTAAATACTAGTGTCAATCAATCTATGAGCAAGTTCGCCAGTCTATTACATCTCACCCCTAGAATAGAGCAGTCTGAGATCAAATTGCAATCATTGATGACGAGTAGGCCTCAGAGAGGTGGTTATCGGGAAAGCTCCATGATGTATAGTAATGCATATAGACCTAGTGAGTGTAACAGGTTTCGTAGTACATCCTCAACTGATAGGTTACAAGATGCAAGACAAACACGGTTATGTTTTACACGTTTTCAAGAGGTGCATACAGAAGTGAACTGTGAACCGGTGAACAAGTTCAGTGATAAGCTAAATGTAAACTCCAGACCTGACTCCGAATTGTGTGACGATAACGGTGCGGTGAAGAAGTCTGTAGTTGCAACTGGTAAGCCGTTGTTGAATAAAGTGTCACAGAATAGAGTTGCTGCTTCAGAGTGCAGTTCTGACTCCACAAGTTTACAAAGTATAACTAGTCAGAGTGAAGTTATAAAACCTTTAATGATTTTTGAGGAGGAACCAAAATTGTCTACTTCTGTTATTAAAGAGTTTGAAAATGATGAAGTTGACGGTAAAGTGAATATTCGTGATAATGATCACGATACTTCACAGTTGTCTTTGGTTGATCATGATGAGATGAGGGATATGCCTACTACTGCTAAGTTGAACAAAGTTTCTGTACAACTTGAACGTGAAGTAGAAATAAATGCAGATGCAGTTGCAGAAGTGATGGATATTTGTGAGTCCGTCAGTGTGAGAGATCAGCATGTAGCCCACCTATCATCAGATGCTATTGCTAAACCTGAGGTGATAGTAAAAGACAGCAGTGGTGGTGGTCTTGCAGGTAGACAAATTTCTGAATGTCGAGCAACAACAGCTTTTGATCCACCGCTAACTTCATCAACTGATATCAATCAGTCGTCGTTGGTGCTGTCATCCACAATGAAACAGACACCCATCAACTCAAGTATCTTGTCCAATGACTATGATAGTATCAGTTCGTTTGAAAGGACGAATATCAATGGTCAGTTTAGTGAGGATAAGCCAGGTTTAAACGAGAGAGTTATTGTTAAATTGACTTGCACGAATAAAGGCATTTCTAGTTTCAAGTTACTATTTGAATCTTATTATCTTTGGTGTAAATTACTCTGTTTCTATACTTGGTTGATGAGATATGTCGTGTGTTTGTTGGTCATCTATATTCTATGATACAATGACATCGGTGTGTTGCCGTTCAGATTTGAGGATTTAGCTGATAGAAGGAAGTTAGCAAATGAACTCTGCGACGATTTTCCAACTTAGAGCGTCAACCTGACAAGGGTTGTAGGCGTACTGCTGTAAGTCCTACAATTCTTCAAAGGGTAGTGCATCAATCAGCAGTCCAATGTGCTCGGTGTGTGATTTTGTACATATGTTCATATTGCATATACTGAATTGATATCATCTGTCATCTAGCTGTTGGTAATTCTGTTTGTGTCCGGACGACTTCCACTTGGATCATCAACCTGAGAAGGAATGTAGGCGTACTGCTGTAAGTCCTACAGTTCTTCAAGGGTAGTTTGCCGTGCCAGAATGCACAACATTTGATGTGTTGATTGTAAATATGTTTGTGTTAAATAATTGTGTGAGATCCAATTGATCTAATTATTGGTTAATCTTGTTTGTGTCCTTACATTCCAAAAATTACAATCGTCAACCTGTGAAGGGTTGTAGGCGTACTGGTGTAAGGCCTGCAATTCTTCAAAGGAATTCCACCAAGAGATGATCGGCGAGGTTGTTTGTACTATTTGTATATACGTGTGGTGTGTCATATCAATTGGTGTATTTTGGATTCATTGTGTTTACTTGTTTTATTCGTGTCTTGTTGTTATTGCGTAAATTTGTTAAAATTTTCGTCGTGATTATTTCTGAAGTTGTTTCGAGTCTTCTACATCCATGAATGAATTGATTGATGTTAAAGGCAGCAGATGGGTCGTATACGCCGGGGAGGCTAGGCTATTGCTGAGAATGAAATGCACACGGAGATAATTGTTAGCTGCGGTCCAACACGCCGGGGAGAAAGAGTGTAAACGACTGAGGCTCGCATGCGTCACCGCTACTAGAACTGAGGCAGAATGAGTGACAAGCGATTTCAGTGATAATTGATAGTGAATAGTAAAGAGGATGCTTGAAGATTATCATGAGGTGCTGCTATGGTCCCGTTGCATTCTGCAAGAGTCATTCTAGTAAGTGGCGATTGTGTTGGAAGATGTCAAGAGGATACCTTTATCTGGAGGCGCAGGTCGTCAGCGATGTGTGAGATTGTGCTGTGGGTATGCTTGTGGTGTGTTGGCTTTTCTGTTTGTTTTCCATTTCAGCTGTGTCCGTGTGACCCAGGTTCTCGCAATGGCATCCAAGTCAACGTGCATTGATCGTGAAGGAAAAAAGGGTTGGATCCCTTTTTTGCCGGGGAGTGTCAATGCAGTTGAAGATTGAACGATCAATTCATGGTTGTTTGCTCAAAATCAACTTCCCCAATTTTCGCGGAGGCATCAATACGACAGTCATCGTCTCATCGGTCGCTGTTCAGAAAGAAGAGTGAAACATCGTCAGAAGTAATATAACGATTTATTATTGTAATATTTGTTTACAGACCTTAGTTCGTTTATTCCTTTTATATGTTGGTGTAACAATAAAGAAATAACAAGCGGCAGATCGGTGTTTTGGTTTTTGCGTCCGTTATTACTAAGCGTTTCTGAAAAACTTCAAGGAACAGCGTGGGCCCGAGCGTAGCGAGAGGTGGGCATTAACGGTTTATGAGACGTGATTGACAACCTGTTTGTCTACATATTTTGCCTTGGAACTTAAAGATGGTAGATGTGAGACATAACTGAATCCCTAACATAATTTCTTCAATGGGCAGCTTTGTCCTATGATTAAGTTCAGGATCCGCAGTCAGTTCTTTTTTAACTGCTTCTAAGGCCATATTGACTGGTATATTAGTAAACAGACTAGTTATATCAAAACTAACCATTTATTCATTATTCGCTACTTGAATGTCATTTGGTTTGTTTTTCATCTTATATGAATTACTTAATCTAGAGTTTGAACGATTTCTAATGGGGCATAATATTAGAGCTAAGTGTTTTAATAATTCATAAGTGGGGATATTTCCAAAATCTACTATTGGTCTTATGGGGTAGCCTGGCTTATGTATTTTAATAGTACCATATATTCTACTAGCATTATTAGTTTCAGGCACTAAATTAAACCATTTTGACTCACCTAGTGACGGCTTCATTCTGCGTATTAATTCCGCTGTAGATTTCTTTACCGTATTCATAATAATAATAATTATAATTTTATTTTCATATAAACATAAATTTACATGAAAATGCATGCCATTTTCACAGGCACGATCAAGTATGTTATAATGTCAAATCCTAAATTGTCTACAAGTTAATAATGTTTCAACAGTTTAATATTTGATATATATATATATATAATTACACTGATTGTCTGAACCAGGCCGTATAGTTATTGAATTGTACAATTGTCCTCCAGGTTGAGCGGGAAAATCGACTTCGTTTCGTTTTCATCCCGTGGTTGTAGGCATACGATAACCAACCAATATTGAGGTAAGTACAACGTTTACAAGGAATTGGAAGCTGTTTTAGAAAAACTAAAGTGCTGAGGTGAAACATTAAAGTGTAATAGATTAAGTGAGTGAAATATATCATTAATAAACACATTTATATAGGAAACAGAATGGGGAAGTAATTAATCCTTAGGCCGACAACGTTCATTTGCAATGTATAATGAAACCAATATATTTTATATTATCATGATGTCCACTTTTGGCTTTAATACAATTATTTTCAAGCCAGTTGTTTTTATTTCATGTCTTTTTTTCTATTTGGTGCACAACCGTACCCTCCAGAGAATAGGAATAGAATAAGTCGAATCAAATTCATAATGAGCTATAAAATGTTAGGTTTAATGGAATATAATGAGGATTAAGTGAAGACGTTATTGGAAAATGAATGAGATAAGACATTGTGAAGTGGTATTTAAAGATCTGACAATGGATGGCAAGTTAATTTATAAGATGCCCCATAAATCTGTGCAGATCCCACGTGGTCGCATCTCAACAGTAGGCTGAGCGAATGGTATATATTTAAAGGTAGAAGCATGATCTGTCAAGGCGTTCATTATTATCTTTTTAAAGATAGAGATCTAAGCCCTCATAAAAATCATGAAAATCTCGAGCCTTCAAATTGCGTATTGCTGTTCCTGCAGAATGGGGTGATTCACCTTAGTGACCAACACCATATCTACTGATCAGCTAGCACCACCCTCCCTCCTTTTTGATGTTAGGCTCTGAGACTATGATTATGGCTACCGCAAATATATTGCTTGGTACCAGACATGTTCGTACCCCATATTCCATCTCCCTAGCTTTCTTAATGAGTACTTCCAATAGGTCTCTACGTACTTCTTTACGAACACATTATATATGTGTGCATGCATCCTAATGAACAGATTACTTTATAAGAAGTCAAAAACTTAAAGAGTAAAACGAATAGGTATTGTGAATAGTGGAGCAAGACTTAGCAGAACACTATAGTTAAGGTTCAATTTAGGTAGTATGGACTGAAGGTAAGGTCGGTTGGGAGGACTTATTTATAGTACTTATATATAGTAAACATCTGACATTGCAAAGTAACGTGTCCAGACATATTATAAAAAGATATTAACATAGAACCAATAAAATTTTGGCATTTGGTTAACAATACTTCAGTGTGTGTATACTGAAGAATGGTAGTTAGTCTACAGGGAGCCGTAGAGTAAATCAAACCATATATGATAAGAGTATAATCAATAATATAATTCGTATAACAAATAATACATTAGGCTCAATAATTGAGTGTTGTAAGGTAAACAAGCGTGGTAAACCAAGAGAACATTTGATGCATAAATATTTTAATCATTTTAAGTATTTTAATGACAATCTAATCTAAGAATTGAACATGCACGATTAATAAGTATTATTATTATTATTGTATCCTTTAGTTCCTAGAGGAACATAGGGCTTCAGCTGCGCACCTCCATTGACTTCGGTTTTCTGACAACTTTTTCACCCTGCTCCAGGTCTGTCCACATGCTTTCATCTCCTCCTCGCATGACCTCCTCCAAGTCACCCTCACACGACCAACTCGCCGCCTCCCTTTCGGGTTCCACTCGAGGGCTTGTCTAGTGATGTCACTTGATGGTTTCCTCAGCGTATGGCCAATCCATCTCCATTTCTTTCTGCCTATTTGTTTCACAATCGGTTCCTGATTGGTTCGCTCCCAGAGATCCCTGTTGCTGATCTTTTCTGGCCATCTGATCTTGAGTATTGAGCGGAGACAGTTGTTAATGAAGGTTTGAAGTTTGTTTGAGATGCTCTTTATGACTCGCCAAGTCTCTGATCCGTATAGTAGCACTGACTTCACATTGGAGTTGAAAATCCGGATCTTATTTTTGATGCTGATTGCTGTTGACCTCCACACAGATTTGAGAGTAATGAAAGCTTGTCTTGCTTTTCCGATTCTGGCTTTGATGTCCTCGTCAGTTCCGCCTGTAGTTGAGACGATGCTTCCCAGGTAGGTGAAGGAGGTTGTTTCTTTCAGGTTCTTCCCATTTATGCTTATTGTGGTCTGTTGGTGTTGTTGATGTTGGCTAGGAATCTTCATCATCTCTGTTTTATCTATGTTCACGTGAAGTCCTATCTTTGATGCTTCTTCTGCCAACTTGTTACTTTTCACTTGCATATCTTCCAGTTTATGGGAAATCAGACATATATCATCGGCGAAATCCAGATCCTCCAAGTCTTTTGTGTCAGTCCATTTTATGCCTGTTCCCTCGTTGGTTGCCGTTGTCTGTCGCATTATCCAATCAATTGCAATCAGGAAGATCATTGGTGATAGTAGACAGCCTTGCCTCACTCCCGTCCTCACTTCGAAGGCTTCCGTAAGTTTCCCGTTGTGGATTACTTGGCATGCAGCATTGTCGTATAACTGTTGGATGAGGTGTATAATTGTCGATGGGACCCCGTAGTAGCGAAGTAGTTTCCAAATGACCTCTCGATCGACGCTGTCGAAGGCCTTTTCAAAGTCGATGAAGTTGAGATAGAGAGGTGACTGCCATTCCAAGCTTTGTTCAATGATGATCCGTAGAGTGGCGATTTGATCAATACATGATTTGTTTCTCCTGAATCCAGCCTGTTCCGGACGAAGTTTTTCATCTAGGGCTTGTTTGATTCTCTCCAGGATGATGCGACTTAGTATCTTGCTTGGAATGGACAGAAGCATAATTCCACGCCAGTTTTTACATTGACTTAAGTCTCCTTTCTTTGGAAGTTTGAATAAGTAACTGTTCTTCCAATCCTCGGGTACTTTGCCCTCTTTCCACACCTTCTCCAGTAGTGGTGTCATCAAGTCCGCTGTTGTCTCTGGGTCTATTTTCAAAGCCTCTGCTGGGATTCCATCTGGTCCCGGTGTTTTCCCAGTTTTAAGCATCTTGATTGCATTCAGGACTTCTGATTTCGTCGGGGGGTCAGTGTTCACTGGTAGTTCTGCTTCCGTTGTTGGTATTGCTGGACGTGTTGTAGGTGGCGGACGATTTAGAAGTCTTTTGAAGTGTTCAACCCAGTGCTTTCTCTGTTCCACCTCTTTGGTGATTGACTTTCCATTGTCGTCCTTTATTGGCTTAATCTGTGTCGAACGTTTGCCCGAAAGGTTCCTAGTTGTTTGGTAGAGTGTGGCGAGGTCTCCTTTGCCTGCAGCTTGTTCTGCTTCGTTTGCCATGGTTTCATAATATTTTCTTTTGTCTTCCCTGGCACTTTTCTTCACTCTTTTGTTCAGTGTATTGTAGCTTGCATTCAGCTCCTGTTTTTGTTGCTCGTCAGTGCACTGGATAATCTTTTGCTTCACTGTCCTTCTCTCTTCTATTAGTTTCCAAGTGTCCGTAGTGAGCCACTGTTTGTCCTGTCTCTTTTTTCTGCCTAGAATTTCTATGCAGGTTTGGCTCCACACCGTTTTCAAGTTGTTCCAGTGCTTTTCAACGCCGACCTCTTCGCTAGTGTTGATTTGTGTCTCGGCTTTGTCCTTTATGCTTGCAATGAAGATGTCCTTTGTAGCCTGGTCCTTCAGCTTTTGAGTGTTGAACTTGGCTTGTGGTCTATCTGCAGCTCCTGATTCCCTGAAAGCTTTTAATTTGATTTGGATTGTCCCTTGTACGAGATAGTGGTCTGAGCCAACGTCTGCTCCTCTTCTTGCTTTTGTGTCCAGTAGGCTGCGCCTCCACTTCCTTGAGATTGAGATGAAGTCGATTTGGTTTTTGGTTTGCCCGTCTGGTGACACCCATGTAGCCTTGTGGATATCTTTGTGCTTGTATACACTGCCACCAATCACCAGTTCGTTGAAGGCGCAGAAGTCGGCGAAGAGTTCTCCGTTTTCATTCATTTCTCCTAGAGCTTCTCTACCCATGATGAGTTCCCTTCCCGTATTGTCTGGTCCCAGTTTGGCGTTCATGTCTCCCATTAGTATTTTCATGTCGCCAGCTGGAGTATTGTCCATTGTTGCCTGTAGTTGCCTGTAGAATTCTTCTTTCTTCTCGAGGTCTGCGTTGTTTGTGGGTGCATAACATTGTATGATTGACACTTTCCTTCCTTTGGAGTTGAACCTGGCGGTCATTATCCTGGACGAAATCGCCTCCCATTGTATCAGGGCTTTCGTTGCCGTTGGTGACATCATGATAGCCACGCCCTCGGTGTGCGTGTGGTTATCTTCTGGGTGACCGGAGTAGATCACTGACTCACCTGTTGACAATTTGGTGAGTCCACTCCCATTCCATCTGCTCTCACATATTCCCAGCACTTGTATTCCGTATCTTTTCATCTCGTTGGCGATCTGGGCAGCTTTCCCAGTCTCGTACATAGTTCGGACGTTCCATGTTCCTACACAGACTTTTTCTTTTGGTGCAAGGAGGTTCAACATACTGAAGTTTCTTTAGCAATTTTTGTTTACAGGGTGGGGTTGCTAGCCTCACGCCTGAGAAAAGAATGATTACATTAAGTAAAAGTTTAGAGAGAAGCAACTTTTTGGGTTGCTCCCCTCAAAATCAGAAAATAACGGACAAACAATGAGAACAACATCAACAAAGGAAACAGTTCACAGAAAAAAGGGCAAAAAGCGACGACAACTATACAATAAGACAACATGCAATATAGTTCAGTACATTTAACTAAAATGATATCTTAACCATAAACTCACTGACTTGGAGCAACTTGAACATATAAATCCAACAATATATACAATTATAGATGTGTTTATGTTTAAAAATTCCACAAATCCAAACAGCTAGTTATGTGTATTATCTGTCAATAAGATTGTATTTTTTGGATTCAGTGTTCGAAAGGTTAATAATTGTGATAATTTCCGCAAACACTTTGCATAAAATTTTAGAGTAATAAGAGATTTTATTTATGACCAAAATGTAGCGTAATAGTCGAAAAGCGCGCTCAAGTATATACATATGTAAAACGTTAAAGGTGTGGTTGCTATTACAATTATTTCCAGTTACTTTTACCAACACAACTTAGTGAAAATTATAGAGAATAGAA
Source organism: Trichobilharzia regenti (assembly GCA_944472135.2). Taxonomy (NCBI): domain Eukaryota; kingdom Metazoa; phylum Platyhelminthes; class Trematoda; order Strigeidida; family Schistosomatidae; genus Trichobilharzia; species Trichobilharzia regenti. The sequence goes on along the minus strand of OX235262.1, from coordinate 96,294,117 downwards.
ATCAGTAATTTAGTTAACGTTCGCTGCGTGAGTATTAGAGTCGAGATATACGTATGTGACTATACTGAAGACTGGGCTGGCCTTCTATTTCCGTTCTACCAACAGTTGTGGTCTTTTAGACGAGCTAGGGTGGACATGTTAAAGTGTCTTTCTAGGCTCCGCTTGAACCCATCAGGATTTTCACAACATCTTATTTCAGGTGGTAGTTGGTTCCAAAGAGTGCAATATTTTATGGTGAAAAAGTTTGCCCTAATGAATTTTCTGTGGGTAGCCACCTTGACAAGGTAGTCGTGGTTTCGCAGCTGATATGATTTAATATTTTCCCACGTTATGGATGAGTTACTGTAGCAGTGTTTCCTAATGACTTTGAAGAGTAGAAATAGGTTGCACTTCACTCTCCTTAACCACAGAGGCTCTAATTTCAGACGTACACACCTGTCAACATATTCCACTTGTTGGTCGAACCCTATTATGCGTTTCATGAGGAATCTCTGGACACTTTCTATTTTTTTCTGTCTACAGACCTGAGGTTACTAAATAGGAGAGCACAATATTCAAGTTTGGGACGGATACATGTCCTATATATAGCTAATCTTGCTTCTTGGGTGTAGAAGTTACGCAGTACAAAGCCAGTAAGTCGTTTACAGTCAGATACAACCTTGTTTGCATGATCGGAAAAGGATAAATCTGAGTATGTTATCCCGAGGTCTGTGACTGTGTTCAGTTTTGAGAGGAGCTTACCGTACATATATAGGCACATCATCGGTTTCCAGCGTCCAAGGTGGGTTATACCGCACTTGTCTGGGTTGAAAGTCAGTTGCCACTTTTCGCTCCAATCGCCTAGATCATTTAAGTCTTGTTGGATCTTGCTTTCGACGCTCATATCACCGTACCCATAATCATATACTATCTTGAGATCATCTGCAAAAAGGTATGGCTTGCCATACTTGATTACAGAGACTATGTCATTTATAAATAAGAGGAACAGAATAGGGCCAAGAACACTACCTTGTATTACACCACTGGTTATCGGCCTTGAGGAAGACAACTGGTGGTTGATTTTGACTAATTGCTGTCTTTCTGTGAGAAAAGAACTTATCCATTTGAGAAGTTTTCCGGTTATTCCGTAGGATTGCAGTTTTGTTAGGAGTCTGATATGTGGGACTTTATCGAAGGCCTTGCTAACGTCGAGAAACAATGTTGTTACCGAACGCCCATTATCAATGCTTTGTGTAATGTAGTCAAAATAATCTAAGTGGCAAGTTATGCACGACCTTCTACTTAAGAAACCGTATTGGGATGAGGATAGTAGGTCATTTGACAGCAAGTACTGAATGATTTGAGTCTTAACTATCTTTTCCATTACACGTGAAACTACAGACGTGATGTTGATGGGGCGGTAGTTGTTGACATCAGCTATAGGCCCGTATTTGTGAATAGGTACAATATAAGACTTCTTCGAGCAGTTAGGGTATGTCCCATCGCCTAATGAAATTGAGTATAACTTGAGTAAGAGTATCTACAGGCTTCTTAATTTCCTCATATGGACCCGTTTCAATATGTTCACTGACATTCTTGATACAGTCAGATTTGTTTAGAACTATGGTGGCGTTTCCTTTGTCCGCTTTCGCGATGACAATATTTTTGTCCTGTTTTGAACTAATTAAACGCCACCGTAGTTCTGAATAAATCTGACTGTATCAAGAATGTCAGTGAACACAATGAAACGGGTCCATATGAGGAAATTAAGAAGCCTATTGATACAATAGTGAATAAGGTAAAGAAATCTACAGCGGAATTAATACGCAGAATGAAGCCGTCACTAGGTGAGTCAAAATGGTTTAATTTAGTGCCTGAAACTAATAATGCTAGTAGAATATATGGTACTATTAAAATACATAAGCCAGGCTACCCCATAAGACCAATAGTAGATTTTGGAAATACCCCCACTTATGAATTATTAAAACACTTAGCTCTAATATTATGCCCCATTAGAAATCGTTCAAACTCTAGATTAAGTAATTCATATAAGATGAAAAACAAACCAAATGACATTCAAGTAGCGAATAATGAATAAATGGTTAGTTTTGATATAACTAGTCTGTTTACTAATATACCAGTCAATATGGCCTTAGAAGCAGTTAAAAAAGAACTGACTGCGGATCCTGAACTTAATCATAGGACAAAGCTGCCCATTGAAGAAATTATGTTAGGGATTCAGTTATGTCTCACATCTACCATCTTTAAGTTCCAAGGCAAAATATGTAGACAAACAGGTGTATAGCAGTGGGATCACCAATATCCCCTATCGTAGCAGAACATATCTCTGGCTTCCTGATACATATAAACTCACCAGTAGAGGGAATAAAATTCACATTGGAATCAGGAAATGAACTAGGAGAATTAGATGTGTTAGAATGTAAAATAAAACGAATAGAAGAAGGCAAACTACACACTAGTGTTTACAGAAACCAACGTATTCTAATAGATATTTAGACTTTAATTAGTCTCATCCGTTAACTGTTAAGGCAGGCTTAGTTAGGTGTTTAACAAACCGAGCCATAGCACTAAGTAGCACAAGAAAAGACCCAAATGACGGAATAAAGCAGATAGAAGAAGCGTTGGTGTCGAATAACTATCATAATATAAGTCATCCACTGTTATACCATATAAGGAAGGGACATCTGAGGCCCCACGTAGGATTCTTAATAAAGCGGGAATCAAGGTGGCATTCAAACCTACAATCTCACTCAGAGACAAGCTCTGTAGACTAAAAGAACCGTCGGACCCAATTAAACCAAATAATATAATTTACAAAATACCCTGCAATGGCTGTAAGTTAGGTGAACTACATAGGTCAAACTGGTAGGTCAGGGGTAGTCAGATTGTCTGTCAGAACATGAGAATTTAGCTAAGGTGAGAATGGTTGACCCTGAACAGATAAGTAATTTAGAAAAAAGCTCAGAAATTGCAATGCATGCATTAACACACAACCACACAATAGGGTGGGAGAGGGTTAAAATTCTAAAAAGTAATATAAGTAGGTGGAGAGAGGTTGATTACTGAATCCTTGTTTATCGAGTCTACACCCAACAGATGCTACAGAAATGACTCAGTGCAAATACCAGATATATATGGAAGATGTTATTACCGCAGGTCAAATGAGAAAAGGATAATAAATAATCCTAAAATTCTATCTCAATTCAAACACATCGCAACCTTCTAACATAAAAATTTATTTTGACTATTAAAACACTCGTCGTATTTCTCATCTGATTATAGTTGATCAACAACACTCGTATTATTGCCATCAGTCAAATCAGAAGATATTAAATAATCTTAAAATTCTATTTCAATTCAAACACATTCAAACACAACATTCTAACAAGTGGCTTATTATGACTGTAGAAAGCGCTCGTCCTTTTTTCCCATCTAACTGCAATTGATCAACAACACTCGTACTATTATTTCTGAATGTACATTATCTCACACTGGTTTTTAACCCAATATCTAATCGATTCCACACATGTATATAAATGAAAGAACAAAGTTGTGTGAGTAACTTGATATGATTATGAGCGATAGTTTGTGCTCGAAACGTCATCAATTAATATAACTGTACTGTACAACCCTTATTTTTGATTTTTTGTTAAGGACCGGGCTCATGTTAATCTGTCGAGTGGTCGGAAAATGCAGGTTGCTTTCCTACAGATCGGAGTGGTTCTTATTTGTGACCACTACATTATTTGCTGATCAGCATCCGCCACCCTCCAAGATCCTGCTCTAGTTGCTTTCTGTACAGTAGTTCGCCTTCTGCTCCAGCATTCTCCTCTCCTGTATCAGACTGATGGACTCCGTAGACAGTCATTTCCCTGATGGCCTTTTAATTTTGCCTAGGATATTCATACAGGTCTGTTTCCATGTAGCTCTCAGTTAGATCCGCTTTTCGTCCACTCGGGTGATTTTACTTTATTCCGCCAACCATCTGCTGATGGCTGCTCCATCATCCTTCAGTTTCTGTGTGTTTCATCTCTCCAAACCTACGGTGCTTTGCGGATATCACTGTGCTTATATATGCTTCCTCTAATCAACAGATCATAAAAGACGCGGTTTTCCGTCGCCATTCACTTTAGTGTGCAGTTTCCTACCCGTGGTGTGTACTCGTCCTTTATAACCTACTCACGAATTTTGCATCACTGAGGACTTGTCCATTCTTCTTTCAAGTTTCCTGTTGTAGTCCTTCCTCTTGCTAGCAAGATATGTGTTGTGTAATGAGACGTGGCAATCGATAATTTAGCCTTAATTGATTAAAAATACAATAACTGGTAAACGAAATGACAGATTATTACAAAATCTCATGAAGTATCAGTAGTGGTCCTCCCCATAGAAGTATTTATGGAAAAAAGGTGAATGATACACAGCAAGACAAACAAGAATCTCGAAACATGGAGGAAACTTAAGATTTACATTATGGAGAAAAGGATGAAATAACCGGTCATTTGAAAAACTACGGAAATAACAAAAGCTTTCCACTGGTTCATTTGATGAAATCAGACCCCTGAGCGAATTTACACCGAAAATATGTGGCTTACAGAAAGTACCATCAGAACAGATAATGAACACGACAAATTTTCCCTGCTATGTCTTAGCTAGATAGCTGGTAACAACAAAGGTGGTGAGCACTGAGTGAACGTTCAATGCATTTGTTTATTAGAACTAGTTTCCTGTTCGTTGGAGGCTTAAACGCTTACTCGGTGGCAGAAAACTAGAGCGATACGATCAGGCGTATTATTGTATATTATTATGTTGTTATCTGTAGACGTTTTTGGCGTACTGATAGTAGATAAGTGGGACCATATGTTCAGGCCGCTGTGTAACTAACCTGCCATACTGACCTAAATTTAAATGGTCAATAAATTGTCGAATTGCCGTTCGTTTTTAATATCGCCTGAATTGAGGTCCAGTTGGTTACCATGCATGTAAAACAGAATTCTGAATTCCGGATAGTTGTCTACTGGCTACGCTAAATTTGTCTGATGCCGTTATTGAAAGTAGCTCTTCCAAATCCTTTGCATAGACAAATGATGACTAAGCATTTTCTGTGCGATTGGTATCACAGACTCGGAAGCTGAGGCTGCACTGTGGATGTTCACTCTAAATGTCTCATGACAATGGAGCTAAGCCCATACTGTAAAAAATAACCACAAGGCTATTCTCAGAACACTGTTAACTTATTATTAGCATCACTCGGTTGTGTGACAAGGTTAAAATGGAAAGTATCCAGGGATATTTTACGTCCAATCGACTCGGATATGAATGTGTGAAAGAGTACATTTCTCGGTGTATGTCTCTAAACCATGCTCCACTCTGGTCGAGACGACCCTTTATAGGCCCAATATTCCTCCACAAAATATCATTGTCAGAGAGTGAGGACATACAATTCTCGCATCAAGGCTCTTATGATCTGCGCAACCGAACTTGCACAGTGACAATAAATGCCTTTAAATCGTCACTCTATGAAAATTTCTCCACAGTCATGTATTCTAAGATATGGAGCAGTTTACTCCTAGAAGTCAGAACCTGCTCCTTGGTGGCAAGTTTCAGACGCTTTCTGTACAGGTTTTTTACTGTGCTGATTACATTAAAATTAAGAGTGCACTGTTTATCTCTAGAATGAATAAAATATTAGGAAAGGTAGGTGTCCAAATAACGCGTACAACTCTACTAATTACTAAGTAAAAATGATAAATGGAATATTCGCGCAGGTTTATAAAATGACTAGGCGAATATCATTTCATATGTTTATTAGATGGCAATGTATAATGGATACAAATATTTATTTATTTACAGACATTTAAATCCCATCAGTGCCCACACACATTTTCTTTCCTCTCTTCTGCTCGCCTTTCCTCTTCTATTTGCTTTGTAGTGGAAGTTGCACAGACCTGCAGGAGGGCTGAAGTTGAACAGGACTTAAAGCCACTTATATGTACCGCATCAGCCTTCTAGCTGTTAGCTCGTAATAACTCAACATCCTGAAAAACTCCCACTTCGCCATATGAGCAATATCCATGACCTAAAATGAAGGCAGAACTACTTTACAAATACCTTCCCATCTTAATCAGCTTGAGCGCACAGATCACCGTGCAGCCACAATTTACGGTAATGGCTGACTCTGGTAAAGTAAAATAAATCTGCCTGGCTATGGCCAATATTCGTTTCCACGGAACAGGATTCACTTCTGATGTTACCCTACGATGACACCACCGAGATTACAGAAATATATTACTGTCTCACTTGACCATAATGCAAGAATAAGATTCGATACCGCAAGCGACAAGGTTACTGGGAGGATTAACTTCAAGTTTTATTTTTCCAAGGTATTTGTGATCCATTCCACACAGACCTAGGTTTTCCTGTCAATGCGAAGACAATATCCCTATATTTCTTAATGTGCTACATTGACTAACCAGTTAGCAGATTGTCCTCGCAAACTAAAGTAAGAAAGAACAGCAAATATGTGAAATCTCCATAAACCAAATTCATGTAATCTGAATTGCACTTATCCAAGGCTGTACAAGTGATATGTTCCTGCATAGATAGGAAAAACAATTTTGTTACTATCAACAATTTGTGAAACGTTGTACGAAAAATATTTTTGAATATGTAGATGGAATCAATATCAGTATAAGAGATGAGACCATTATGTATTTGTTTGCAGCATCTCAATTCAGTAATGCAGCTCTGAGTGAAATTGTTCATTGCACACTGAAAGGTACAAGTAACAAATCAGTAAATATTAGGATCCTAATAGAAATCCTTAAGGAAGAGATGAACTTAAAATTGTAATCAACACATTAAATGAAAACACCTACCCTGGGAATTTTGACACGAAGCACATGGCCAAGTGAGTAGAAAAGGATTTTTCTCTATCTGCTAAAAAGCAGCATCGATATGCGCGAATTCAATTCAAAGGTGACGTGCTAAACCAAATCATAATCAACAAGTTGAGAAGATAGGTTCAAACAACGTTTGGTACCCGCAAGCCATAACTTATATTTTTCAAACACGTTGCGTTTCTGAAAACGGAAGATGAAATAACTAGGCTAGCCACGTCTTATCGTAGCTTTCAATCCTGCTGTTCCTATGGAGCCATTTATATGAGCCGTTTACCTAGTAATTCAATTCTTCATCCTCGGAAGCGCTCACCAGTGCGGCTAGATAAAGGCATACGTAAAGCCGTCAGCAGTTCTGTATTAGATCACCTCGTCCAAACACTCCACACATCAAGCAGTGAAGAGTCTTGTTCTATTACCAGCCGAGCATCGAATAAAGACTTCCATATATCGAACACTACAAATGGAGGGCAGCGCATTCCGCCTAAATAAAGCGGAGCTCTGCGTGCAAAGGACACAGGTCCAGTTAATACTGCTATCATGGCCCTCCGTGGGACCAGTAAGTTCAAAAAACTCTGTATTAATTTCATTAATTTAACCGACATTCACTTTACTGTTGCGCTGATGCATATTATCACTCACGGATGCTTTTGGTCTGTTATCTGTCAATATTACTGATTCAGAGTTATTTAAAACATCATTTAAATAACAATAATTCTTTAATTATTGACACAAATGTAGAGCCTGACGAAAAAGTCATCGAAAAGATATTCTTTGCTCATCAGTCAGTTTTTCAAAGTTGTAGATTTCCTCTATATTGAGTTGAACCTTAATGTCATCGTCCTGAAGGGCAGTGGTTCCTAATGAGTAGGAGAATTCGATGCTACTCGAAACATCATGACAAGCTCCCAGTCTTATTATTGTCACCTAGGTGGTTCGAGCAGATGTATTCTACACCCAACAATTGCGTTCAGTATACTCCTACAGATTTTTGGTACTCCTATAACTTATTTCCCCAAACCTTTCTCAATATGAATAGCCTGCTATTATCAAATATCCTGCGAATATTCCTTGTTCACATGTTAATTTTTGCTTTCATCGAGAAAAGATACATCTTTCGGTTTGCTTCCTGAAGGCTTTCACCAGCTGGCATAATTTCACCACCTAGATTATAGTGATAAGCAAATTTATCTCATGTGTTTTGTCTATACATTGAAATTTTGGTAGCAATTGGGCTCGGGACCAGTAGGTAAACTGAAAGACCAATATTCTGGACGAGGCTGTGGAAGTGTTTGATTATTAATGACTAAAACATACAGAATCATTACTTACTTTTTTTACTGTCCTTCTATGCTCTTGCACTTCCAGTTTTTTAATATTTAGGGAATTGCCTGATGACATGAAGCCCATGTCTTGGAAGGTATCACTAATATCCACCTGTATAATGCACTCATCAGGACTACATTCGGCAAGAGCATGAATGAGCAATCTTATGGTCAGAAAATATTATAAGAGTAGAAGGGTATCGACTATTATGTAAGACTGGTTCTGCGCAAATTCAAATGTTTGTATCCAACTCCCAAAATACTTGTTCTTCCCAAACCAAAAAAGGTTAATAAACAGTGGATCGATCGTCCGAAACAGGAGACATTTTTCGGGATCAGAAACATAGAGTGGTGATGAATACCTAACTAGCTAGGGATGGTGCACGAACCACCGAACGCAACACAACAGCATAACAAATGGTGGGGATGCTTGGCCTCATGCCTTTGGTTTAATAAGTTGGACTAGGCAGTGAGGTCTCACCCAATGGTGAGAAAAGAGTGCTGTATACAGACAACTCTTGGGAATTATCCACCACTGCAATAGCTATGGACGTTCCTGAACACCAAGACATGAGTTCTAGGAGGTCAATGAATTTATAAGAACTTGTTAAAGATGCGTTGAACCTAGGTGACGTATCGTGAGTGTGAAGAAGTACAGTGGTTTTTGGACTCCCAACATAGAAACAGAAGCAATTCTGTACTCGTAGTCATCCTTTACTTTACCTAAGTATAGAAGTGGGAATAATGAGGTGGTTATGAGAAGCGTCCGCACAACTCCTGTGAACTGAAAAGCCATCCAAAAAGAAAGAGGCGAGCATCAAGAAACTAACAGATTCGTTGAAACCTGCCAAAAATATATTGCAGTTAAGAGAAGCTTTTCCCAGGTGTCAAGGTCCAAGTTTCCTATTGGAGAAGGTGGATGCATGTAATTTGCTGAAAACTTATGATCTTAGGGGATGAACGTTTCTTGTTAGCACATAAAGTATAATTATATGATAATATACATATATATCCCATAACCCCTAACTTAATTGTTCTACGTAGACTGGAGAACGGTAAGCAACCCGAATGAGAACAATAGTATGATCGTCCAAAATACGAAGTTTATTTCTAAATCAGTAGTGTTGTGCTTAAGTAACAGCAAAAACAACCAAATGTAACATGACAACGTGCCGAAATGGCGTGAGTATATGACTGCGTACCTTCTGCCTAACCAGTCGACTTAAACAGTAAATATCAGCATCCCATGTTGAGTTGAGAAAGCTGTAGACTAGCGATTTTGAGGCATCGTGTAGCACTGCACGATCCCCATAAACACTTATACTCCCGGAATAGACACAGTACCATTAGTCTATTATCATTGACACATTGTCAACTCAAGGCTACCAAACCTGATTTCGACTTCGAAGGTCGGCGCTGTATTTGCCGCTGTTAAGCAGTTTTGTAATGTGGGTTCATGCTATCTTCTGACTGGCTTAATTTCGGTTTAGGAAGCACTACCTTCGATATTTACGAAACAACGACATTAAATCTCCCTTAGTTATCAATGAAGATATTGTGCGTTCAGTATATAGATTCGAACTACCAGCTTGTTCTGTCGGTGGCTGTCCGTAAGTCCAACAATGTAACACTGTACTTAACCATTTCATATTACTCTGACTAAGTACATACTTTCGTGGAATTTTATAATTTTTATTCAGATCTGTCTGAAACCACTATGGTAAGGTCATGTGCACGTAATTGAAACGGCCATTTCATTGACGAAGTATAAATCAATATCAGTATTAATTCGATCCCATGCTTAAGTAGGACCCCATTTAATAAGGAGTTCTCCTCTTGCAAACATGTTAGTTGAGTTAAAAATAGGGAAAATACTGTGATAACGAGTTTACTGAGCAATAATGTTAAATGTCGAAGAAACACTGTAAGCGTCGCTAACTATTAGCGCCTCAAGTGTAACTTGTCATAGAACTGTTTTTTGTAAGATTCAATGATTTGTGATATTTTCCCAATAATTGTCACTAAATTGTTAAGCTTTCCAATATCTTCACTAATAATAGTTGTGTTTAAGTGTGATCGAATATTGCCATAATGCTGAAACCTGAGGATGAGTGAAAGGAATGGTTGTATGGTAGTTGTTCCATACTGCGTTACAGTCATCTGTCTTTCTTAGCGACAAACTAGGTTTTCCTCCTAGGCTGCTTTAAATACTGATTGCCTTGATCGTATACGGCTGTTTATCGTTTATCTGTTTCAGAAACTGAATATGTTTTTGTTCCTTTAATTATTTTAATAAGTTCGAACAATATGTGAATATAGTTAGATGTGATTGACTTCCTCTCTTTTACGCAACCATACATTGTGAAGAAAAGTACAGCAGTTCTGTTTAAGTTCTTTTAATTTAAATATCTTGAGTCAGCGAATGCCATCTTTTGTGTGTCTCTACTGGGAACATGGATTTTACTTTTTTCAAATCAGTATACTTGTTTGCTTGTGGTTGAACTACCAACCATCTTAGTAAAAGATTTTCTGGTGCTGTATCACTAGGTCGTGTCTATTTCAGTTTAATTTAGAATTAATCCTAACAATCCGTTTTTCTTGACGTAACTTGTGGTTGCTTGTAAGCTGACTGACATGCTTTATGCTTTTAATTTTTGACAAAAATGTACTCACTACAGTGGTTGGTTCTCATTCATGCTTCGTCATAATCAGTTCTCAGCGCTAATTGATGCGGCTGCAATGGGTACTTTCTAGCTGCTGGTTAACTACTGTAGCTGAATGTCGAAATGTATGTCAATCATAAAAATATTGTTGATCTAAAGTCCTTTCGTATGATTGTTTCGGATTCACCATATAAACACTTTAAGAGGCATACTTGCCATTGTTATTGACAGTTGGGATAAAGTGGTAACGATATATCTGTCTGTCTGTTTTCGACATAGAACTTTGCACAAATGTGCGGAAGTTCAAGTCTCCACATTCCGTGTAGCACGCGAAGCAAGAGAAGAAAGTACAAGAAAAGCATAATAGAAACAGTGAGCAGAGGTGTGAGACAAAGGAGTAATAAAGAAATACAAAACAGTTTCATTGAAGATCATAAGTCACAAGGAGTGGATGCATCTGCGCCACTGAGAACGGTTTTGAGCCATGTCACCAATTGTTTCCAACCATAGATTTTTACCGTCCCGAGGACCCCAGCCTGGAAGTCTACACCTTTCTACGTGGCTTAGACCAACTGTTGTGGATTTCATTGACTGATGCCAAGTTTTTGTTTGACCGCCGCTAGCTTTTTTCCAGTCTGACCCTATATCCGCTAACATTGCTCGTCGAGGGAGGCGATGGCTTGGCATACGTAACACATGTCCTAACCATCTCAGTCTTTGTAGCTTCACGACTTCGTCGATTGATTTCCCCTGTTTACCTAGAACTCTACGCCTAACCTCCATGTTGCTCACCTTATTATGCCACTTTACACGGGAAATAGAGCGCAGGCACCTATGATCAAAGACAGCTAGCCAAGCTTTTCATGTCTTCCACTCTCAGTGGCCAGGTCTCACAACCATACAGGAGGACGGAGCGGACTGATGAGCAGTACACCCGCCCTTTGGTCGATAGTCGAACATCTTGTCTACGCCAGAGTCGGCGTAAACTAACAAATGCGAAACGAGCCCCTTGTATTCGTGCTGAGATTTCGTCAGAGATCAACCCGTTGGCGTTGGCTGATGGTACTTCCCAAATAAGTGAAGCGGTCAACGTTCTCTACCACTTCACTTCCTATTTTTAAACTAGGCGTCGATGTAGTCCAGTCCTGTAACATCATCAACGATATATATATATATATATATATATATATATATATATATATATATATAAATTCTCTGTTTTATGCAGCGGCTGAGTCAAGTACCTTCCTGATTCAACTAAGAATTGTTTTTAATTATATTTTGCCACTGTAAACACTTCCAGATAGTATTCATTGGAAACTGTAGTTTCGTTTTTGATGGAAATGATTGTCATATACTTAATATATAAGAAAGTCGTACTTCTTAACTGCTTGTGTTAACACTTGAGGAACAACAGATCAATGTGGAGTCATTAGCTTATACCATTTCCTTTTGTATTAAACAATTTTATTGAAATATATGGCTTCAGCTGAACATAGTTAAAGTGTTTAAACTTCCAGAACTACAAGTAGTATGGACATTTAATAACTGAAAGTGTTTCTGTGATGGGGGAATAGAAGTTATGAAGGAGCAGAGATACATCACGGGCTAGAAATAAGGGAATATTAGGTAAATCAAATGAACTGTAGTTAAGATTCGGACCAGATTGCCGAACGAAACGTTGGAATTACTCATTTCAATATCGCTGAGATTTTACAAATATAATTTTTTACAAAGGAATATTAGGTACTTGATAGGGATTTTTTCCACTTTTATTCCCTCTTTTTTCTGTTCATTTTTGTGTCAAACAAGAATAACGTACATTCACATCACTACTATTTTTTATACAGTAGGCCAGGTGCAAGAAGTCAAGTGGTACTGACAATAAATCTAGGGTGTTATTTGTGAAATGTTACTTTGGCTTTCATGAATCAGGTTTGGACTACATCTACGTCTCGATATATTTTTATGGGCTTTTTTTAGTCTCCTACTAATTTTTGTTTTATTAATAATATCTGCAGTCCACATTTATGCATGAAATGAACATTACTTAATCATGTCGACTTACAGTGTGGTAGCCTAGATTGTTATTCAGTAATTTCAGAACTAGTTTGTTTGATTCTGAAATACTTACAGATATCTATACCGCTTAGTACTCAACAGCTTTTTAGGGATAAACTTAGTTTTTCTAGAACAAAAGTTTATTTAGAATACCTAACTAACTTTCACTCTTTGTCTCGCAGGAATACGTGTAAATATTTGTCTTCCTGTCTAAATGGTCTACTTAAAATAAAAATATCTGATGATCTAATATGTAACGAGGGTGAAACGGATCCGACTGTTGAGCGGATACAAGTGGTAAGCCATATTTCACTTCAAGATTATATAACCGATATTTTCTTAATTCATTGTAAACTCAAGGTATTTGTTCAATTTATCATATCCAGAATTTATCTTCACCTTGACGAAAGTTTATGGTAGAAACAAATAGAACTTTGTTACCGTGAGGAGATTTATTTCAAATACCAGGTTACTAGTCACATTGTATGGTGGTTGATGACACTACCCAGTCGCCTAGACTGAAGTGAAGTGAGATTCGAACTTGAGACCCACTAACTGAAGGTCGATTATTAAGGCCATTGAACTACGTCTTTTCATAAAAGTTAGGAAGATTGTCAGGAGTAAACTATGTATTGTATGTATCTGCTGAATGGTCAGACAATTGTTTGATTGATTTGCATGTGTGTAAGACTTATTCAGTTAAGTCAGATTTTACACTATATTTTGTGCACTTCCCTAAACCACATAAACCGAGGTATCCCATTTTGTGAATATCAATTGTCTTCTCTGTGTGAGACTATGGCTTATTGGTTTACATACTGATCATCCAATCATCAGGATTTGACAACTTCTGACACCTGATGGTGTTTGGGCAGTAAGATAGCATTGTTGATTGCCTCCCCACGGAATACGTGTGATTCACTGCCAGCTGAGTGGATATGCTAGTAGTTGGTCAGTTAACATCATTATATCACTACTACTAATCTCATATGATTTATCAATTTTGCATTATACATAACCACATGCTCCAAATTTAACATTAATATCATTACAGATTACGTTGTAAATATTTCGCATTTTCAATTAATTGGCTGTAAATTTATATGGCGCCTTAAAAGTAGCTCGAATTTCGTTCGGAGTTTACATGACTAACCAAATAGTAATTGACTAATGAATAATTAGTGTACATTCTTTGTTATTCGTATAACTCAACTTATTATTACCTTACAAATTGTTATATTGTTTATAGTATGAGATTTTGCGCTTATGTAGAAACGTGTCCGTCTAGGAATATGTTATTTTTATCATGGTCATACTTTGTAACTGACTGACAAAACAACGTAGAACTTTGTTCATAGTTAATCTGTTGAAATAGCTGTTCTTCGAAAAAAAAATATGAAGGTACTTATGTCGATCAATCAGTAGCATATTGTCTCATTTATTCATGCTTGCTTTCTTGATTAACATTTATAGTATCAAGCAGATGGCATATTGTGATTTGAATAATTTCGGTTTTCAAAGAAATTTCATTGCGAACTGTGTTTAAATTGCAGATTTGATTTAAGGTGTTACCGGGTTGCTCAAGCAACTAGTCAGAAATCGGGTAGTTCAAACTGACTCCACTTCCTAAGCTGCGCCCAACAGAGTACACCTCTGATGAACTCCGCCCCATACGAAGGGCACAGCCGTCCAGTGTTTAGATTACTTCAATCTGGCTAGCAACCTTTGCTACTGGTTTTTGTTAGTGGCGTACAACTATTCATCTCGGTCAATAAGTAGTACATGGCTATCATGATTGCGTTGCACTGAGGTAAACTCTTACTTAAAAATCCCTTAGCTGATTCAGAGAATGACTGCGACAGTGTCATTTTACGTGACAGTAACATGTTAAACGGTCTACTGGACTCTGAGTGATAATTTTAGATTTACAAGATTGGCTTGATGTCTCTCGTTCATCACTGTGTCCGCTCGCATACTTTTTTTGCCTGTTTGTTTTCTGTAGTTTTGGTAGTGATGCGGTTTGAAACTTGATTGTTGTGTAGTATTAATGAAGTACAATTATTACAAAAGCTTCTTTTGCTTCCTTTCTAAAATCAAGCACAGTCGCAATGGTTTGAAAAATTATGGAAGTACGTGTTACTTGAATGCATTTTTGCAACTATATTTTCGTTTCAAGGAGTTACGAAAAACAATATACAATGTAGCTTCACAGGGTGAGTGATTTATTTATGCAATGGATGGTTCTCATAACTGGAACCTTTCATTCTGAATGATTATTTTTGTGTGTGTGTGTAAACATTCAATAAATATTTTACAGTATTTGAATTTCAGTCCAATATTTCTCTTGTGGTTTTACTTGAATTGTAATTTCACACAGTGATTTGTTATTAATTCTTAGTGTTCTACTGACCTAGAGAATTTATTTCCTTATACCCATTCATACCAAATATATTAGTGTGCGTCGGTAGTTCAGCAGAAGAATTCTTACCAACCACTCTACAAGGGGTGTGGAGTTCGGTCTCGGGCTGACGCACTCCTAAATCTCTCTTAGCTGGTAGTAATCCCGGTAAAAATAAAAGCTTAGGCTTGAGGCTACCAGTCCTACCCCGTAGAAAATGAAATCACTGCAAATAAAAATTCAAAGTCCAAGCTTGAAGCCTTATGCTGCACTCGGAAGGCAAAGGAATAAAGAAAATGCCGGATATATTAAAATAGGAAGGTCAATGAAAATAAAACAAGGTATTTAACAGTAGTAGATATTAGGGATTTCTCTCAATATATCTGAAAACCATAAATTTACCTCGGATCAGATAATGTTAGTAAGCAAAAAAATAACAACAAGCTTTTAATCTTGTTTCATAGTGATACATGATCTTCAGTATTAAAAAAGAAACATACTTGGCTCTTATGTGCAGATTAAGACAGCAGGGTGTGGTATACTAACTAATCTGTAGCATAAAGTTTGGATTCTATTCGGTATTTTCGAAGTTTGATTAGTTTAAAAATATATTTGTTATTGGGGATTATCACCAATGGAAAATTCACTCAAAACTAGCCCACGTTTAATACTTTGGAAATGATGTTTTTGTGGTTCACCCAACTCGGTTTCTTTTTCTTTCTTCAAATATTTACACTAGTAAATAACTAACTTCTTCGTTTTGCTATAAAAATTGTATGTGAATATCATAAACTAAATCATTTATATATATGAAAACATGAATTCATCATGAAGATTTGTAGGGATAAACTTCAGTTTATTTTAGTTTGCGTAAGCATAACTATTTAGCTTTTATGTTCAGTTTTAATCTACTGGAACTATATCTTGAAAATCCCCGTATGAAACTATATCTTGCAAAAGCATCTGATATTTACGATATGCTAGTCTTATACGAATGCATAAATCACTGGTATAAATTCTATTCACTTTAAGCCGTAGTCTAAGCGTTGATGTGAGCAAACTAGTAGCACCTGCTACTTCTTTGAAATATCAGAATGAGTTAAAAACAATGCTTGCCAGCAACCCCCCAAGTAGTATAGATGAACATTGGCTTCATGTGCAAGGTGCCATGCAAAAGGCGAGTGTAGCCGCTTGCGGCTTGAAAGAATGCTCCGCTAACAACCACTGGGTTTCTGCGAGTTCCTTGCAACTCATGGATGAACGCCGGTCCATTCCGGCTGGCAGCGAATACAACAATCAGCGAAAGGCGCTCACGCGCAAGATTAGACAGTGTTTACGTAAGGACCGCGAAGCCTGGTGGTCAGAACGTGCGTGTGAGATGGAGTCAGCTGCTGCATCTGGCAACAGTCGGAAGCTGTTCCAACTCATACGAGCCACCGGCAGCAAGAAACAAGGTGTCAGCGAGACGGTCTGTGAGGCAGATGGCACTCCAATTACCAGCCTGAAAAGACGCCTGGAACGCTGGGCAGAGCACTTCGGGAAGCAGTTCAGCTGGCCACCAGCTTCAGTGTCTACTATCATTAGCCCGAGTGCTCCTTGGTCGGTTAGTACCGACCCACCCACCGAAGCGGAGGTCCGTAAGGAACTCCAAGTTCTGAAACGCCATAAGGCGCCCGGCCCAGACAAATTACCCCCGGCTCTTTTTAAAGATGGTGGCGAGACTCTCACAATGGCTCTAACTGGGTTGTTCAGGAAGGTGTGGGAGACAGAGAGTGTACCATCAATGTGGAACGAAGCCATTATCGTCCCCATCTTTAAAAAGGGTCGACGTAATTCGTGTGACAATCATAGGGGTATCAGTCTGTTACCAGTCGCGTCTAAAATATTGGCTGCTGTCTTGCTTCGCAGACTGTGCAAAATACGTGAAGGATTGATTCGCGAAGAGCAGGCTGGGTTTCGTTCAGGTCGTGGATGCATTGATCAGGTGTTCACCCTTCGTCAGTTGTTGGAACACCGCCACACGTATTGCAGGCCAACGATCGTTGTGTTTCTTGATATTAGGGCTGCCTTCGATTCGTTGGACAGAACTGTGCTCTGGAACTGTCTGTTAGAGAGAGGTGTACCTGAGAAATTTGTTAACATCCTGAAAGCCCTATACAGAAACACCTCAGGTAGAGTGAGGGCATACAACCAACTATCACCACTGTTCCCAACCAACAGTGGGGTTAGACAGGGTTGCCCAATCTCTCCGTTTCTCTTTAACTTTGCCATCGATGACATTCTGGAGTCAGCTCTGAAGGATGTGCGTGAAGGTGGTGTAGATCTGCTACCTGGAGATAGACTTTTCGACCTCGAGTATGCAGACGATATCGTCTTACTGTGCGATAGCATGCAGGCTGCCCAAATCGCACTTAATCAGTTGGCGATCAGTGTCTGTAAGTATGGTATGTGCTTTGCGCCGTCTAAGTGCAAAGTACTGTTACAAGATTGGCAGGAGCCTGTACCTGCACTCACTCTTGCGGGTGAACCGCTTGAAGTTGTTGATAAGTTTGTGTACCTGGGTAGTTGTGTGAGTGCTGGCGGAGGGGTGACGGATGAGATTTCCAACCGTATAATGAAGGCTAGGGTGGCATACATCAACTTGAGCCACCTCTGGCGCCGTCGCGACGTTAGCCTGGCTGTCAAAGGTCGGGTATACAATGCTTCGGTGAGAGCTGTCCTGCTCTACGCCTGTGAAACCTGGCCTCTCCGAGCTGAGGATGTGCGGCGACTCTGCGTGTTCGATCACCGCTGTCTCCGCAGGATTGCTTGCGTTCGATGGCATCATCGCGTGAGTAATTCTGAGGTTCGGCGGCGTGTGTTTGAACAAAGTGGAGATCACTATTCATTGAATGTCGTCATCTGGAAACACCGGCTCCGGTGGCTTGGACATGTGCTCCGAATGTCACCCCAGAGGCTTCCGTACAGGTCTCTGTTCGCTAGCCCTGGGACGGGATGGAAAAGGCGGAGAGGTGGTCAGTCCATGACGTGGCGTCGTGGGATGAAGGATTTTTGTGCTAGATTAGCATCGGTTGGTGTGTCACGACTCCCTGGTTGGGGTCCGAGAGATAGCTCAAATCGATGGCTCGAAACGTTATCGGATATGGCCAAGAATCGTAATCAGTGGCGAATGTGTTGTGATTTCCTTCTTTCTTCCCTTCCCGATGATAGCTAACGAACACTGTTTGAACTTGTTAAGCATGACTGTTTTCCTTCCAGATGAAGTTCTTTATCCGTTCTCTACTTATATATATATTTTCTCTTCCTTCCTTCCTTTTTTTTGATCTATGTTGTTTTATTATTATTGTGTGGCGCATCTTTCTTGGTGCCATATTGTACCAAGTTTTTTATGCGTTTAAATAATAATAATAATAATATTCACTTTAACGTCATGCGGAGATGTAGTCTAATGGCTTAAACAACCAACTTTCAGACATTAGGTTCCAGATAAGATCCCCCACTCTGCATACTTTAGCCCAGTGAACTGGGTGGTAGTATTATCAACCCTGATAGTCTAGTATATTAATACACTACAATTACCTTATATAATATGTAAGATTTTACGTATATATTACAGTTAGAACATGTTTTGGCTGTGTAGACAACAAAAGTTGATAAAAGTAAAAAGTATCGTTAAAATACCCTAAGTGGTTAATTCCTAGTCTGTTTGTCGAACATTTTAAATATTCTAAATCAGGTGTATTCACCAATAGAATTTCTAAGATTGCGCAAATGAATTCACCAGAGGTATTTCGTTCTACTTCATGCTCAATGGTATTAGTAATATAATGCACACATCACAAGGTACTCGCTTCGTCGATGTATATACTAAAATTGTAACGATAAAGCAAAAAGATTGGCATGACCTCTGCTCAAAGATGATAAACAAAATCATCAAGAGTTCGTTGTTTTATATCCGTCTTTGGTTTAATGGTAGGCTACTCAGTCGACACGCACGTGGTCCAGGTTCGGTCCCCAACTGATTCAGTCCAAAACTTCGCATAGTTTACTAGCCCGTAGTAAGTTCAGAAGTGTGGCACAGCGGTGGAATGCTGGCCAACCACACATGTAGTTCAGGGTTTGAACCCCGGTCGACTCACTCCTTTGCCTCGCTAAACCAGTAATAAGACTGGTAATGAAGGGAGGTTGAGTATGAGGCTAGCAATCCCATCTGGTAAAAATAAGCACCACTGCTACTGAAACTCCGAAGCTCTAGCTTGAAGCTCTATGTTCCACTGGGAACGTAAAGAAATAAAATAAATAATAAGTAAGCTCGGAAAAAGGGGAGGTTGGTCGAGAGGCTAACAATCTCACCGCGTTGAAATAACACCACTGGTACTGGAACTTCAATGCTTGTAGTCCTATGTTCCGCTTGAAATGCAAGGAATGGAAAAATATATCCCGATTTTGCTCTTATTAGTGTTTCATGTATGTTTTATTTATGTACTAACTCGCTTTGGTTGTTAAACTATAGGGATTAGTGATATAGGTATAAAACGTGGCACTGTGGTCGAGTGTAACTCCATTATGGATAAAATTTTATCTTGATAAATTACACGGTGTTAATATTTCTATGTAACACCGTGTGATTTATCTAAATAAAATCTTATCCATAATTCAGTTAGTGATTAATAAATTACTAAATTTAGATCACTCAAACGCGTAGCGTATTATTATTGCTATTATTATTATTATTATTATTATTATTATTATTATTATTATTATTATGGATATCAATCGCGTATTATTAGTCGCATAATATGAAATCCACAAATAGTTACCTTTAGCTTTACGGATTGAATTGTTGTATATCAGCTCGATTTTCATTTTTCCGCACTACATACCAACCTAACCTCGCCTAGTTTACTAGCTCGCTAGTGTTCTAGCCGGTCCTAAGCCCGGGTAAAGAAGGAGGGTTGGGGGTTGGGTTAGCGACCCTACACCACAAGACCAATCAAGTTGGTACATAAACTTCAACGCACAAAAAATATATTAAAAATACAAAAAATATAAAACACAAACTTATTCTTCTCTGGAATCGGAGAAATAATTCCCTGCAACACTAGGGCGTACAGTGCGCAAATCTTTATCAAGCTCGTTCAACAGCTATATGACAATGCCATGTGTCAGATGATCCCCAACGGAAAACTCAGCGAGGCGTTGTAAGTCAATACTTGAGTAAGACAAGCCTGGCTGCATATTATCACCCATGATATTCCTAATTGCAGTAGACTGGATTATGCGTTAGACTGTAGGGAGCGAGGAGACAAGAACACTCTGCACCAGATTATATACGTCTAGTGTCACACAGACTCGAAGACTTACAGGCGAAAACCAACAAGAACAACAACCAGCACTAATCACTATCAACGGGGGAGATTTGACAGAGTTTACTTCCTTCACTTATCTAGGAAGTATGAATTCAGCCACAGGTTTAACGGATGAAATTACCAAAGTCAATCAGAATTGAAAGTGCAAGATACGCCTTCATCAACCTGAAACCAGTTTGGAAATCTTCTGTACTCCGCAGCATAGAGAAAAAGATTTGGATTTGCAACACGAATGTCAAGTCAGTCAGTTCTTCTATACGGGTCAGAAACTTGCACTACGTGTATGTTGCGAAAAGGATTTCTAACAGGTTGAAGACTTTTATCAACAGTAGCCCTATTCGCTGGCATCATACTGAATATCAAATGGCAGGCCGGCCAGAAAGAATTAGCTACAAGAAACTCTGGTTGGCAACAAACCAACCAATAGCCGATCGCTCAACAAGTATGTGGGAGAAAATGAAGATGAGTCGAGCACAAGTCAAGAAGGCCATCGAATGACATCGCGCGTCAGGCCAACGCCCGAGTGGAATTGTAATGGAAAGAAACGAGTGGGTCGTCAGTGCGAGGGTGACATATAGAGGCAATGGTATGTTGGGGGGGGGGGAAGAGATGAGATATTATAGTCAGTTGTGGACCCAGGTGATGACGACAGGAAATATAAGAAAGGGGAGGTGTGTTGTTGAAGCCCTATGTTCCGCTTGGAACCCGAAGGAACAATAATAATGTACCAACCAGACCTTTTACGCTGGGTTGCATACAAAAACAAGGATTGTGCTACTTAGAATCAAATATAAGTAGTACATAAGTAAACGTGTCCAGAAAAGCAACAATATGTTTTGGGCACTGAAAAAAACGATCAAACAAGAGAACTGTAACAAGAATGTTAGAGCACTGTGCAGAATCCAACAAGCTATCGAATGTGGTGATATTCGACCAATTTGTAAGTGATGTGCAAATAAAGACTTAAAGATAAGGTATACCAAATTCATGTACCTACAATACGTTTGTCCCAATAAACATCCCCCTCAAACCTCATCGGTCTTTTCTTCTTTACAGTAGTAATAGAAGTGATGATATTGTATCACCAGAATAACCGAAATTCAGACACCCCATCAAACAGAGATTAATAGCAGTGTAGTATTAAAAGAATTGTGTGTAAACCCAGAATGTTGCGTCGGTGGCACAGCGGTTATGACTCTCGGCGACCATGCACATAGTTCGGGATTCGACCCCCTGCCGACGCACACCTGATATCAATGGTTGGCCTGCAAAATTTGGGCTTCGGATATCATATTCAGAAAATTCCATACTTGTACCAAAAATACGGTGTGAAATCAAGCTATAATCAAAAAATATATATAAATATATTCATCAGGCAAATGTGCAAACATACAGAACCTACAAAAGTAGAATTAAACATTGTCATTTAAGTGGGAACAATCATCACATGCATGTGGTATACTAGATTAGAAGCCAAATAGACTAGCTCAAATAATTAATTGTATCACGAACACATTAGACGTAAAAATGTAAGAATATTTACAAATCAACACATTCATTTTGAATTTATTTTATATAATCATATTATTTTATTCAATACAGTCCTATAGAAGGTCAATCTCGTGCCTGAATAACTCAGTGGTAGCGTCTCTAACTGTAGCACTGGGTGACGCGGATTCGAATCTCAGAAGGGAAACGAGTTCCTGCAAGGTTCCAGACACGTCTTACTGATTGGTGAGTGCCAAGCAGCACGAAACCTTGGTCAGGTGTGGCTTCTTGACAATTGCCTCCAACGATTTAATATCAACAGTTCACAGTACATCGTGATGGTGAATCACCTGGCATGGTGGCCACATTGCAAACTTGACTGATAGAATTCAGTCTGCACCAAAGACTGGACTAGACATATTATACACTAGTTACTGACTATTTTCCAATCAGGAATATTCAAGTAACCTTTATTTTTCTGTGTATTTTATTTCCGTTTCTTTGCAGCTGATGAAACCGGCATAATACATCAATTACAACTGATATTTAGTCAGCTTCAATTAAGCAAATCAGGGTAATTCTTTAAAATTATCTGTTTTATGTATGATTGGTGTGTTTTCCTAAAGACGAAAATTCCCTATTACGCTTTGTGTGTTTTTATTCAAGTTCATTTTTAATCATGAGTGTTAATACAGCATTTTATACTACTATTATAGGTTACTGCGTTTATTTAGACGTCTAACTGTACTCGTGATATTCGCTCTATATACAATTAGATTGTGGGTGATCATACAGCATATCTCAATAAATACACTAATTCGAATGACTACCAGTAAGATTATTAGTCATATGTGCTACTACAATGAAACACTGAAGAAATAATTTTAGATATTTAACTCGGAAATCTGCTGTCTAGATATGAATATCACACAACATGTACTATTGTGGTGAGAGCAGGGTGCTAGCCAAAAGTGGTAGACATTAATTTACGTCAATGTTTATGTCCCAAATATTGGTCGTGAGGAAATATCAACAAAGACTGATTCAACAAACAACCACAGCAGACTTTGCGTAGGCGGATACAGTTCACATATAGATGATGTGACATTCCGAAGACAGTCACAAAGAGATGCAAGGTTAACTTTCTGTAAGAAACAACCAATCGTAAGACTGTAATATGTACATGAAAATCTAAAAATATGTGTTGATTTCCTTAATAAACGATCTGTTGCCTGGCCCTTGTGTTCTGTTGTTACATTATTACAAACTAACAAGAATTGTACGTTGAAATTGGTGAATTTAGGGCTATGCTTTAACATCACTTGTCTATGATTTACTCAAAATTATCCACAAATACTTTGTAATCACATGCACTTTTTTAAAAGGAAAAGTGGTGGTTTTAACAATCTATTGCCCTGGATTTTTCTAAGACAAAATAGTAGAAAAACAACAAGGAATTTGTGTATTTTTCAGTTTAAACAAACGATGTACTATTGGCCATTATTTTGTTTATAATTTGTTTACTGTTAAATGTTAAGATTCAGATACAGTGGAAAAAGGTAAATGTAGCTTGGTTACAGGATTTCGTCATGAGCTGACATCGGTTAGAGAACCAGTGGGAAACCTGGAAATACTGGACAGCCGTTCCATCCTAGTTCGGGACTCTTCATCAGTACGTACCCGTCGAGGTTCGCACCCAGATCCCTCTGGTTACAAGGTGAGCTCATAGACCAATAAGCCACTGGGACATTATCCAATGGCCCATGAATTCCAGCTTCTGCCATTTGACGACATAGCGCGACCACTAGCCAATGTCTTCGGCGAGTAAATAAAGTATAATTGTATTTCAGCGGTCTACACACAATGACAAGTTTTGTTATTGGTAATATTTCGAGCAAAATTACTGCCCTTGTTCACACCACTGTTGGAATTGTTTTGTTTTTTAATTCACACATTTATGACTTGTACCTATATATAGAGTTCATTTTTTTGTTCATTCATTTTTGTGTATTCAGAATTATATTCCAGGTTGTTGACAATTGTACTGAGTCACCCTTGTTTGTCCTCACTCCCGACCTGCTGTACCCTACTGGTCACTGCAGTCCCTCACTCCCAGGTTTTCTATTGGTTCTCTAACCAATGTCAGTTTGTGATGAAATCCTGTAATCAATCAGTCAAATCCCTACAAACCAATGCTTAAACATAGATTCCTTGCCTATTGGTGTTAGTCAGCAAGAAATATCCATAGCTTTAAAAAAAAATCTGTACTTTTCCTCGTATACTTACACTCTTCTGTATGACTTAAAATTTTTCTGTTAGTATTTATCATGGGTTCGAAGATTATCTTGTTGATTCATGCATCTATCACAAAATAAATGACTGACGATTAGTTGCATAACAATTCTTGTCAACCATTATCAGAGAGAGCAATAGCTGTAAACAAATTCATACACTGAAATTGTACACTAAAACATTATGGAGCAGCTAGTCACCAGTGTTTCTTTGTCATTAGCTATTTAGTAGGAGAAAGTACATTATATTCTACTGTTTAATATATTTAAATTTTTCCATTATAAATAACATCACATTTTTAATTCCGTTTTTCACTAATTATGTATACCTGTGGCATTTGCTACTGATAAGATTTTATCAGTAGTATATAAAGAGGCGTTCATCGACATAAAAATATCAAATATTAGGAGGATAGATTCGATGTCAGAGAAAGCAAATGATACTGCGTTGCGAATATACATGGGAAATGTGAAAGGAACCCACAAAAAAACAATGCGTCGGTGGCACGGCGTTTAGGACGCTCGCCGACCATTCACATGGTCCGAGGTTCGATCCCCTGCAGACGCACACCTGGTATCAATAGTCGGCCTGGGAAATTTGGACTACCGATATCACATACTGAAAATTCTATAGTTATACGAAAATACTGTATGGAATCAAGCTATAATTAAAAAAAATATAAAGGCCTGAAGTAGCACAAAACGAAAGATCTGTGCAAATGGTGATTTAAAGATAAGGTGTACTATAATTTCGCTATATGGAGGTACCAGACTGCAAATAAACATTCATTTACCAAGTCTGTCATCTTCTAACGTTACATACATAGTATATTTTCTATCTGACGCTCAGTAGTCAATTAATACTAACTTTTTGTGGTATTATTTTAGAGTGGTCGATCCCGGTGGTTTAATTGAAGCATTACGATTATGCAATACAGAACAACAAGTAAGAGTTTATTTCTAGTGATTACGACTTTTCTTTATCTTATATGTGTAATTTTTATTCACCTAAGGCTCTTAAAAACTAGAAGTTAATTGTTGGATGGTGAATAGCAGTGGAATCCAGGCTACTCATCTCTCACTCATATTATTATTTCTGAATGTACATTATCTCATATTGATTTTTAATCCAATATCTAATCGATTCCACACATGTATATAAATGAAGGAAAACGTTGTGTGAGTAACTTGATATGATTATGAGCAATAGTTTGTGCTCGAAACGTCATCAGTTCATATAACTGTACAACACTGTGTGATTTATCAAAATAAAATCTTATCCATAATGGAGTTATACTCTACCACAGTGCCCCAGTTTTATACTTATATCAATACCACTCATTTCTTCCTTTTTGGGACTCGTCATCTGGATGCACCTGCATTCCTCAGTGAGTGATGTTTCCACCGAGGCTCGAATCCAGCGCCCATAGTTTCAAACGCCATAGCGTTATCCACTAGACCACTTGGGCCACGAGAGCTACCTCTCGTACAACGAGTAATATTAATTATTTAATTCAATTTAGGATTTTCCCATCGATTGATTGGACCGAAGTGCTCGGTCTCAGGTTGACATGTTGGCTTCTTAAAAACTTTTTATCACAAACAATGTCTTATTATCTCCTAGGATCTCATAGTAGAATAATTTTATTTCGTGAAACACAGTGATTTAAGCCTATTCAAGAACTGGCACGAAATCATGCTCCTGTCCACTCAAAACTAAATATTAAGCCGCATCGTTCTGGAGTGACTAGAAGATACCTTGGGTGTGAAACTTCACTGAGAACATTCTAGATTCAGGGAAAAACAAGTCATATACGGATCACATCTCAAGATTGCACATTATCATTGAGCAGGGCATAGGAATGATAATCAACTCTCAACTTCATCGACTTTAAAACGGCCTTCAAAAACATAGACCATGAAGGTGTTTGTCAATTGCTTTACCGATACAAAGTGAAGTGCCGCAAACATTTACAAGACTCATTCAGCAAGTATATAATGATGCTAAATGCCAAGTAATAGCAGAAGACTCACGAAAGCATTTGAAGTAAAGACACGAATGAGAAAACATTACCTTCTCTCATCAATGACCTTTCCGGTTGTTGTGAGCTAGATCATGCAATGGACTGTGTGGGAATGAGATGAGTATACGTTGGACTGACCCTAGAAGATATAAATCTCGTGTATAATTTATGTCTTATGTCACACCAACATAGAGATACACAAGCGTAAGCCAAGAAATCGGTAAGAAAGATGGAAGACTGGACTTCAGGTGTACATAGATAAGACAGAGTTGATGAAGATATGCAACAAACAAAAACAAACACCAGCCGCCATTAACGAAAGGAATCTAAATGAAATCGTCTTATGATTTATCTGGGCATCTTTGTTCCAATTACAGGGAGCACAAATAAGGATGTCAAAGTCAACCAGGATCGGGAAAGTATGACAGGCGCTCATCACTCTGAAATCAGTGTGGAGATCTGCAGCACTTAGCACGAAGACAAAGATTTGAATCTACCACATTTATTTCAGTGCTTCTACATGGTTCATAGACTTGGCTTAGACGTCACGGAGAGCATTTTCAACAGCTTGTTGCAGAGTTTCATCAAAAGGTGCTTTCGCTGGCTTTATACTCAATATCAAATGACTGACCAGATACGATAAGCAATAAGGAAGTCTGCCAACAAATCAACCAACCAGCCTATTGCTCAAAAATATACAGAAGGAAGTGAGGATAGATTTTGACATACTCTGAGGAGAAATTCAGTTGACATCACACGCAAAGCAGGTCATCGAGTGAAACCTGATTGGGAAGTGATAGGCTAAGTGTCCGAGAGTGACATAGGGGAAGGAGATCATATGAAAATGAAATGAGAGCTTGTCGATAGTCTTGGGATTAGCTGCAAGGGATGCGAGAAAACCGAGTGCAACGGAGACATGTTACAGGGGCTCTGTGTTCCACTCGGAAGGAAGCAGCAATGTATTGCTCTTATCCATATCACTGTATTTGACCAATCAAATGGTTCTGTGATGGAATTACCCACCACCACAGTACCGAAATTCTTTTGTATATATCAATCCCTAATGACTGTTCAACTTCTAAATTGTTGATTTACTTTATTTAGGATGCTCCGGAATTTCATTGTTTATTTATGAATTTATTGGAGGCACGTTTTCAACAAGTCGGTGTATCTGTTATTGACAATTTAATTAGAGGAGAGTATATTTATGAAACAATGTAAGTGTGGGTTGTTTTTTACTGTCTATAGAATTATAACATTTTTAAGAAGTAGTAATCTATTGATATAAATCATTTTCAAGTCAGTAAAATTGACTATCAATGTTCTAATCACAGTTAACATCTGGTGTACTTTACTTCTTAACATTTTCGTCCACGATAGTAGTCATGTATAAAAATTACAATAATGTTTTTCTCTAAACTATTTTTAAGTATTTAGACCGAAGGTGGTATTTAAACTTAACTTATTAGTGAATTAGTGTTTTAAAAAAGAGTGTCGATATAATCGATCTTTCTTATGTAAAATTGTTACAGCTGTTAATGTTAACCTAATGAAAAATGTGTCACTAAGATCTAAGAAGAGATGGGAGAAATGTTTGTTTCATTTTATTCACCCACTTCCAGTTATTTTAGAAATTCAAGAATATGTTTTATGTCTATTGATAGTATCAACCCACGAGTATGAAATATGATTCAGGTCACATCTGTAATATAGGATATAGCATCAATCCATAAAATCTTCACCTGTTGGTTTGAGTTACAGAAGGGGAGGGCGTGTAGACTGCTTGATTGGGATCCTCGAGACATTGATAATCAATGAGTGGAAGACTGTGCTGATGATACTGCTCGAAATCGTTCTCAGTAGTGGTATAAATACATTCATTCTTTGTAACTACCTAGATGCATTAAATCCTCACGCTTCTCTATGTAATCATTCTTTATGCTGTACATTTTCGTTTACTATATATCTCTTTTTGGTAACTGCTGCAGTTTTGTACAAAGTTATACGTTGAAAATCTGGCAGTCAGATCGCCTTTTGGTGATGATATCTAATAGGGGGGGGGGCTTTTTAACACGAACTGACTTTTTGCACATTTGCTATGATTTTTTTTTATTCCTTTACATTCAAAGTGGAACATAGAGCTTCAAGCTAGAGCTTCGAAGTTTCAGTAGCAGTGGTGTTTATTTTTACGGGATGGGGTTGCTAGCCTTATGCCCAACCTTCCTTCTTTACCAGTCTTATTACTGGTTTAGCGAGGCAAAGGAGTGAGTCGGCCGGGGATCAAACCCCGAACCACATGCGTGGTCGGCAAACATTCTACCGCTGTGCTGCCACCGACGCACTATGATTGCATCTCAAATATCCTATGAAATGACATTGTGGTATATATATATATATCTTAAGTGGATTTATGATTAGAGACTGTTCTGTTCAGTTTTATACATGTTGGTTGGGAGCTTTATTCTTAGGCATTAAAGCAAGATTTCTCAGTCAATGAGGCTATTCAATTTCTATATTGTTCAGTTTATGAGGAGCAATATGCGTTATTCGGCAACAACAACAACTCTACTGCGTTTATTGTTTCTGAGTATTTACCAACTTTCAGGTGTCAGAATACTCTTTATCATATCAACACATCATAGAATTTGATACACAAGAGTCTTTTAAAACCCTACTTTCTATGCGTCAAATACTTTTCGTTTTCGAGTGTTGGGTTGTAGGAATTTGATTGGTTACAGGATTTCATCATGAGCTAACACTAGTTAGAGAACCATTGGAAAACCTGGGAGTACTGGACGAGGTTATAAAGTTACATAGACTGAGATGGCTAGGTCACGTGGTGCGCATGCCTAACCACCGCCTCCCCCGACGGGCATTGTTAGCTGATATAGGTTCAGGTTGGAAAAGAGCCAGTGGTGGCCAAACAAAAACGTGGCATCAATCCATGAAATCCTTGACAGTTAAACTGAGTCAGGTAGGGAGATTCAGACTTCCGGGTTGGGGCCCTCGGGACTCTAGGAATCAATGGCTGGAGACAATAGGTGACATGGCTCAAAATCGTTGTCACTGGCCAGCGCAGATGTATTCAATCTCTGTAATCTTTCATATTCCTTTCTACCATTACCCATTCTGTTTCACTCTTATACTTGTCAAACTCTATTGATTCTCTTCACTCATCTTCTTGTCTACCTTTGTGTGCTATTTGGAACGTGGCAACTCGAAGTGCTGCACTTCGGTGCCAAGTTCTATGTTGAATCCAGACAGACAGACTGGACAGCTACTTCGTCCTAGTTTTGGACTCTTCAGCAGTACGCAGTTTGCTAAATGAACATTGCCACTGAATGGCATTACTTGCTAACTTTTCCTATCTGCTTTTTATCCTCTATGATTTCTTTGGCATATATATTTTTGTATGTAATACCGTTTGATCCTTCAGCTGATACTTTTGTGGGTTATAATGGGAGAGTACATTACAAGCCTAAGTGAATATGTCTCTGTTTGACGGAAATTGGTTAGACTTTTAGCTTTGTCGATAAATATGATACGAAGGTCATATTCACTGCTTGCTCCAGAAAATTTGTTTAATCAATCGAGGGTGTGAGACGTGTGATTGAGTCAATCAAAAGACATAGGATGATGAATAAATTAGTATTTAGACACATTTATTTCAATGTATTTGAATCGGATAGCAACAATCCGTCTACCTCCAGTCGTTTATTCCACCCATACAACAGTGGACGGGGGGGGGAGAGATATGATCACTATGAATTGTTTTTAAGCCCAATTCTTTTTGTACCTTATTTTTGTTTTAAGTATTCTGTGGACTATCTACTGATTGTATATTTGATTTTTTGTTGTTGTTGAATGTTTATCAACACCTATTTCTAGTTGTTCAACATGCGGCTTCACTTCCCGATTACCTTCAAAATTTCTGGAATTATCCTTGAAAGTCTCATCGAAGTCGCTACCAGATTGCATTAAAGATTATCTAAAGGTGATTATTTTTTGAAAAATATTTAAAATCCAACTTGTTTTTGTAAAGAGTTGTTTTCTTTGATATTATTTGATTTGAATTGATCCAAAATGTCCATAAGAAATTTCAAAAGAATGAACAAAGAATATTTGTTTCGATAACTTCTTCATCAGGTCCGACTGTTTTATATCTCCATAATAATGAAAGAATTAGAATTATTAACAGCATTAATGTTTAAATAGCATTGAACCAATAATGCTAACAATGGATTATGGTTCTTTTGATTGGACACTAGTGTTAGTAACTGGTGTAAGGTGTCTAGTCCTACCCTTGACGCAGACTGAATTCTGTCACTTCGATAGTACCTATAAGCATAATAATATGCATCATCATAACACTTCACTGAGTATCTGCGGAACCAAGCACAAAAATCAAGTTCCTAGAGCAATCCCCAGTATAACTTGCTTCACAAGCGCAGATGAATTAGTAGATACGGTTGGAGGTGGCTAGTCTACGTACTTCATCTTTCAATTGATAAGTGTAAATAAAGGTATGGTGAAAAACGCAAACAGCTCAATATTAGGCGACCCTCCACAAAGTTAGCATTGAAGAATCCTTCTCCACTATTTATCAGGTATTTGATAAATGGCTGAAAACATCCAGATATCGAAGACTTAAAATAGCAGAGGTTATTGCAATTCGTCCGAAACAACTGGTGCTCTGTGTATAGAAGAAACAGGTCCAACCACCACTACTACTACTACTCTGGCCTTCTGTCGAGCCTATTAATTCATGAATTCTGTATTATTATTTCTTTTCCTAATTTGTCTGATATTCGTTGTAGGGTTATGTTGATGCATATTATCACTCATACAAATGCTATTGAACTGTAATTCATTGATATTATTATTGGTTCAATATTATTGAAGCATTAGTGTTGTTAATAACCCTAATTCTTTCATTATTATGAATATATAAAACAATGGAACCTGATGAAGTTATCGAAAAGAATATTCATTATTTGATTTGTGAAGTATTCAGTCTTTCGTTTAAAGTTTATTTGTGTTACTATTTGCATTATCATGACGATCAAATATTGACCTAAGTTTCCAGTACTTACATATACTGGGCATTTATTAATTCATTTTATGAGATATTGGGAATATCTCATAAAAATGTCGATAATTCAGTCAAAGGTTTTAACTTTTCAGGTTAGATCATGTTAGGTATTATCAGTGTTGAACAAAGAGGTCATCTTAATATATGGAACATCGTTTAACCCATGAAATGTTAACAGGCATTGTTTTGTTATCCTATGCTCAAACAGGAGAAGGAAAATTTGAAATAATCCAATACTTATCGATAACTGGAATTAAAAAAAAACTCATCGACTGCTTTGCTTGTTATGTGCTTAATACGTTGAGCATATTAACATCAGCATTGTAGACGCATGACTTAGGTGAATGTGAAGCGGGATTCGGGATCGTCACCCCGTGGGGTGGTTGGATGTCAAGTAACTAACCAATGAACGGAAACAAGAAGCAACGTATTATTGATATAAGTATAAAACTTGGTCACTGTGGTAAAGTATAACTCCACTATGGATGAGATTTTATTTTGATAAATCACACAGTGTTGTTCAGTAATATTAACCGATGACCACCTTTCGGTCACAAACTATTGCCACTCATAATCATATCAAGTTACTCACACAACTGTTTTACTTCATTTATATACATGTGTGGAATTGACTAGATATTTAAATAAAAATCAGTGTAGGATAATGTGCATTCAGAAATAATAATATGAGTGTTATTGATCAATTACAATCAGATGGGAAATAAGACGAGTGTTTTTATAGTCATGATAAGTTACTTGTTAGAATGTTGTGATGTGTTTGAATTGAAATAGAATTTTAAGATTATTTATTATACTCCCCTGATTTGACTGGTGTCAATAATACGGAATCCTTGTTCATCGAGTCTACATCCAACACATGCAACAGAAATCACTTGATGCAAATACCAGAAATATGGAAGATATTATTACCTCAAGTCGAATCAGAAGAGGATAATAAATAATCTTAAAATTCTATTTCAATTCAAACACATCACAACATTCTAACAAGTAACTTATCATGACTATAAAAACACTCATATTATTATTTCTGAGTGTACATTATCTCATATTGATTTTTAATCCAATATCTAATCGATTCCACACATGTATATAAATGAAGGAAAAAGTTGTGTGAGTAACTTGTTATGATTATGAGTGGCAATAGTTTGTGCTCGAAACGTCATCAGTTCATATAACTGTACAACACTGTGTGATTTATCAAAATAAAATCTTATCCATAATGAAAAAGCAACGTACTAGTGACAATATTGATTTTCGATCTCTTTT
Source organism: Trichobilharzia regenti (assembly GCA_944472135.2). Lineage (NCBI taxonomy): Eukaryota > Metazoa > Platyhelminthes > Trematoda > Strigeidida > Schistosomatidae > Trichobilharzia > Trichobilharzia regenti. The sequence goes on along the minus strand of OX235262.1, from coordinate 96,261,223 downwards.
GTTGTTGTTGCCTTTTCAAGAAGTATATTTCGTTATTTATTTTCTTCTACAGGAAGAATACTTGATTGGAGATAATCAATACGCTTGTCCTCAATGTGATTGTAAACGAGATGGTGTTCGAAGAGCATATATAACACGTGCTCCACCTCTGTTATGCATCCAGCTACTTCGGTTTACTTATGATTCAAAAACAGGTCAACGCAAAAAGTACAAGGCTTCTATTCGTCTACCTGATCTACTTGAACTAACAAGAGTTATCGATGACAAGAAAACGAATAAACAATCAAGTTCTGAACATTCTGTGGAGTGTTTAAGTACAGATTCAGGTATTACTATATCAATGAATATGAATCACAATCTATTATATTGCACAATAAATGTTTAATAAGGTTTTTATACTTCATGTGTAAATGATGTTGTTCTTTTTCTTCTCTAAAATATCACACATTATTCTTACACAAACTTTTTTCTATAAAATCACAGTACCTATTTTAATAGTGTTCATGTCTTCATTTAAATCACAACTGATTATATCATAAGGAACAATTATCGCAAAGGAAGGATATGTGTGGATTGCTCTTTATGCCTATTGACAGAATTTGTATTGTCACATTGGAATAGTATTTTTCAGAATTTTTGTTTGATTCACTAATGATTATTGTTCAGTGCATAGTGTTTCGTCAAATCTGTCCTTTGTTTATCGATCCTAGATGATTGAGATCAATATTTGCGTTTTTTTATTCATAATTTTCTGACTGATGTATCTTAAGTGCACTGCCCGAGAAAATATTGTGATTATCATGTTGAAATGCATGTTACTGTTCCTATATAGCTTATACTGCGTTGGATGTGTGGTGCATAAATTACGAATACCATAACCTATGCAGGGGATGTTACCGCTTTTCAACTGACCAGTAGAATGCGTTTTATACATTCACAGAGATCGAGTATAAGTTTGTATATGACTATTATTATTTTATTCCTTAGTGTTCCTAGTGAAATATATGACTTCAAGCTTTGAGCTCTGAAGTTTTAGTAGCAGTGTTGTTATTTTTTACGGGATGGAGTTGTTAGCCCCACTGCGACTTTCCCTGCTTACCGGGTTTATTACCTTCTGGGGTTTAGGAGTGCGTTGTTTGGGAACGACCACCGTTCAGGCCACTTGCGGTAAGGTTGGTGAGCATTCCACCGATGCACAACCGAGATTAGGGCTTTGTCCACTTGGACCACCGGGGTTCAGACCCAGTACCTTCTGGTTACAAGCCGAACTCGTAGACCATTCAGCTACTGGGACTGTTCAATCTTCAGAAAGAAGACAAAGCAATAAGTTCGACAAGGTGCTTCAACTGAACTCTAATCCTAAACACTTTAATTTTGAAAATATGTCTGATCATAAAATTCCAGATACTAACAGTTTGAACAGACATGAAGGTGTAATGTTAGCTGATGCATAGCAAATCCTGATTAATAAATAAAAATGGATATGTATCACTAATTAATAATTAATAATAATAATGATGATTAAATCCTCCATGTAATAATACTTGGTCAAAATTCCCGATTGTCTATATCTTCTTATAGAGACGTTAGCAAATATTTTACAACTGTTTACCCACACATACACACTGTTTAAAGTGTTTAACAAAGGTAGACCAATATTTGTAAGTCCGAGGTCAAATTTTGATCACAGGTCATACACAATTTTGTTTATTATGCTTGTTGATACTTGTTTTATGACTCATGATTGGACAAAGCTTAAAAAACAAGATATGCTCCTTTTAATATATAGAAGACCTCTGTTATAAGTTTCCAGACCGTAGGTGTTACGAACTTCCTGGAATAATTTGAGGGCCAACTCAGATTGATTCATTATAAATCACTTAGAGTAATCCCAGTGTGTTAAGAAAATCAAAACAAGATTTTTTCTGAACGTTTCGCTGTGTAAGTCACAGATTCTTCAGCAGATTTATTCGGATTTTTATTAATCATCAAAATATATAGTCAAAGATTTTTACATAAATTGAAGTCAGTTTATTTGAAGGTCATTTGTCCATGGTCATTTTTACCAGTAGAAATATGTAAGCAGTCATCACATATATTTGTAATGACTAATGTCAAATTGTTGCTGTGTTCACTCTTCTATAGTTGATTTGTAAAGATTAGTTTTGTATGAGTGTGTGTGTATGTATGCTATTTGTCATATGGGAAATACGCGAATTCATATGCGATAAACATGATACTACATATTTTAAAAGGTCATGGAGACTCATAGAGTGTTTGTTGTTTTTTCATCTGTCTTGCTTCACAAATAAATCTGCTGAAGAAGCTGTAGCTTACACAGAGGAACGTTCAAAAAAATCTTGTTTTGATTTTCTTAACACGTTGGGATTAATTTTCTGTTATGTCAATTTCGATTAATTTCCCTGAAGAAGTTCGGACCAGATTGCCGAACGAAATGTTGGAATTACTGATTTCAATTTGGCTGAGATTTTACAAACATAATTTTTTACTGGGACTGTTATCAAGCCCATTTCTGGAGAGTCTTTATTAAGACAATGCAAATACGACAAAAATGTTTTAATAGGGGGTTCATCAATGGGCACACTAATATTGAGTTATATCACTCAATTACTTATTAGTTCATTTAATAGAAATGATTTATGCATGGATGGTTTGCTTTCACATCGTAGATTGCTCGTGTCCATTCATGTTTCAGCTTTATAATTTGCAATCTCTTAAATTAGTTAATATGTGTTAATCACTTTATCTTGTATTGTTTTGATTTTAGGAATATATGAGCTCTATCTTAGTATTTATGATTTAAGAATGTTAAGACAATTAGTCCCTTTGATAAATTTGAATAAGGCATTAAGAAGACAAATTTCGCGAGATGATATCGTCATTTCGTAGTTTCTTTACAACCGCTTTACAACTAACATGGTTAACAATAATAAAATAAAGATCATGACAATTACTCACATAACTCTAATTCAAGGTTATTGAAGGTGATGGAAGCACTTTGGATTAATCACGTACAGCCTTAACTGTGTTTACAAAAAACAATAGACTTCAATCTTCGTCTACTATGGACAACATGACCTATCTAAATATGATTGGTCATTAGTATGTACTTATGTTTTTTATTTAACTGAGTAATTGTCATGATCTTTATTTTATTATTGTTAACCATGTTAGTTGTAAAGCGGTTGTAAAGAAACTACGAAATGATATCATCTCGCGAAATTTGTCTTCTTAATGCCTTATTCAGATTTAAGAATTTATTTTTTTATTTTTGATTACAGCTTGATTCCACACCATATTTTTGCTACAAGTATGGAATTTTCAGCATGGATATCAGTAGCCCAAATTTTGCAGGCCGACCATAGATATCAGGTGTGCGTCGGCAGGGGATCGAACCTGGGACCATGAGCATGGTCGACGAGAGTCCCCTAACCACTGTGCCACCGACTAACAGAATGGTTAGAGATGCCCTTAGAAGAGTGAATACCTTACATAGTTGTAAACCGCAGATATCCACATAATGTCGATAATCTAATGTGTAGAAGTCTTTGGGAATGATATTAAGTATTAAAATGAAGTCAGTATGTGATTTGTGTACCCAGAACTATCAGTTTTTTTCTCATAGACTAATTCCCCTATATGAATTTAAATCAAGTAAAACCAAACGTTCGTTCACAATAAGATGGAGCCATCATCTATCATTTCCCTTTATCTGCGTACAACCTAAAGGTTAATTCTGACATACTTAACATAACATTTATAAACAATACCCAGAAGTTAAAGTGACATAAATTATGCAAAAGTTTAAACAAAATTCAAACATACAAAATTACTGGTTGGATATACATTGAAAATTGAATTACACAATCAAGGCAATAGACAAGATGTTGATGATAAATAACTAATCAGTTAGATAATAATAATAAGGTGAGGAGTTCAATTCAAGTCATAGGAATAAAAAAAAAAGAAACAAGCTGAATTAGGCTGAAGCAAAACTGGAAGGAGGCTAGAGTAAAACGTTATTGTAATTAAATGAGAAGAGGAGATTACACTCTGATTTGCCAGTACGATGGAAGACTGATAAGTGAATCTTTCTGAACACGTAAATCAGGTTTTAAACATTTGATGGAGATTGCTTTGGTAGATTTGAAGAGAGTTGAGTTATGTATTGTCTATGATTAATCTTGAAGAGGATTATATGATATCTCCACCTCACGACACGTATCAACAAGATGTCTGGCAATATCCCTATTCAAAGCATTCTATCCCTTGAGACGTAGAGTTTTTTTCGGCATATTCGTAGAAATCAACGAAATGAATGATAGATTCCAGCGTATTCCGCACAAACATTTTCTTTTGCTTTATTTAAATTATTAGTTTTTCTTGAACTGTCTAATGTTAATTTTCAAGTGTTGGTTTGTAGGGATTTGGTTGATTGGTTACAGGATTTTATCGTGAGCTAACATTAGTTAAAGAACCATTTGAAAACCTGGGAGTACTGGACAGCTGTTTCGTCAGCCTAATTTGGGACTCTTCATCAGTACCCACCCACTAGGGTTCCAACCCCGAACCTTCTGGTTACAAGGCGAGCTCATAGGCCAATAAACCACAGAGACCCGATCCAATGGTCTATGAATTCCAACTTCTGCTAATTCATGATATAGCGTAACCCTTAGCCAATGTCATCGCTGGCGAGTATTTGTCTTCACACTCGACCTGCTGCACCCTACTGGTCACGACTTCTCACTAGAACCCCAGGTTAACTACCTACCTGAATAGGTCAAGTCGCTAGTGAGCATCTCATCGATATTTTAAGTGTTGGTTTGTGGGATTTGGTTGATTGGTTACAGAATTTCATCATGAGCTGACACAAGTTACAGAACCATTGGAAAACCTGCAGAGAGTACTGAACAACTGTTTGGATGTTTAATCTTAAGGCTGAAATTGAAATTTTTGAGTTTGTAAGAGTTGGATTTTCTGTAAAAATTAATTTATTCCTATCAGTAAAAAGTTTGAGCATTGTGGATTAGATCAAATAAAGTATAATTATATTTTAATAGTTTACACACAATGATAAGTTTTGTTATTGGTAATTTTGCTCGAAATATTACCAATAACAAAACTTATCATTGTGTGTAAACTATTAAAATATAATTATACTTTATTTAATTTATTCCTGGTCTGCATAAGTATTTTATTTTATCCTTATATAGTTATCATTCCTTTATATCTCTTTTGAATGTAATACTTATCAGTTTATATGGTATAGAGCATGTGATAATTTAACACAGTACTACTTAGTGTCTTGGAGACAATTGTTTTTGCCCTACTATGGTTCTTTTTTATATTATTACTATTAATCGTTTTTATTTCAGATCCTTCCTATAGTGCCTATCGTTTATGTGGTGTACTTTTACATATTGGTAATCAACCGACTTCAGGACATTATATAGCTGTTCTTAGAGATTCGTACAATGATATCAGTGTCTCTTCGGATAATCACAGTAAAGAACAACTATCTTCTGGATGTGAACAAGAAATGAAATCAGATGAATGTTGGAGTGTTTGCAATGATGCAGATGTAAGCATTTGTGTAAACATTTTGATGAAAATATTGATTTGATAATTTATCTTGAATTTATTATTTCTGTGAAGTAGATAATGTTCAAAGTTGAAGAGTCATATAAAATTATCCTGACTAGACTTACTCTCACAGCTTAGCATAAAAATGTTTAGTGCAGTTCTAACTAAGCTTTTATAATATTTGGATGGTCTCTTATATTACAATCCTTACAAATAAGATATATTCGTTTGAATTTCATTGCACTCACTTTCCGGGGTTAATTGTTGTTGTCATGGTTGATCTTCAAGAGTGTATGAATGTATAGCACCTCGAACTACAGCACTGGATGATCCAGGTTTGAATCTCAGATGGGATATGATAGTCCCTCCAAGATTGCAGGTACAACTTGCTGACGAGTGCCAATGAGCACGAAACCTAGGTGCAAGAAGACTTCCCGTCGATTGCCTACAACCATCTGTCAGATTGTCTATTTCATTGAGTGTTGTGAAAAATTATTTAAATATTTTGTTTGTTTTTTTAAAAAGAAATCTGTATTATTCTTTTTCTAAGGTCTTCACTATTCCATCACAGCATTTCAAACTAGCTAAAGTTAACGGGACAGCTAAATCTTTGCAGGGCTACTTAACACATTCAGAAAATTCAGAATCACAACAAACAGATCAAAGTAAAGTTGACCAGTCTACTGAAAATTCTTCTCATCGTAAAGCTAAAAAGCGTCGTTATGACGCAACCACCTCTTCTACGGATGTAAATAATACTGACTTGAATGAAAGCATTGAGGATACAGTAATCTATGAAACTCCATCAAAAAAAATCCCATGGCATAGTTCAACTAACGCGTATATGCTATTTTATGAAGCAGTTGACAAGTGTAATATAGATCAAGGTAATTTTAACTTCCGTTACTTGATATCTGAATACTCTTGTATTTATAATGTGTACACATTATTCGTTTGTAGTTTCAGCAATTTTCCATAGCATTGTTTTTCTTCTACCAAATAAAGAGAGGACCAAAAAGAATCTTTGAATTTTTTAATGTTTTGTTAAGAAAAAGTGTTGCTTATTGTAAGTAATTCAAATCTTAGGATTACAGAAAGTTAGAGGAATAATTGAAAAATGCACTAATATTTAATGTATACGAAATATTCAAAAAGTTTCCCAAACATCATCACCTTTGTGTATGTGTTTCTGACGTTCAGAATAGCTCAGATGTATATTCCCTCTTCTTCCATATCAATTAAAGCTTCAAATTTTCCCATGTTACTGTTCTTTCTCCCCAAACATTCCTGCTTACTATTATTATTATTTTTTAATTCCTAGAGGAACATATGGCTTCAGCCAAACGTCTCCATTGCGTTCGGTTTTCTGCTAAAGTTTTCACCCGGCTGCAAGTCTGCCCACATGCTTTCGTCTCCTCTTCACATGACCTCCTCCAAGTCACCCTTGCACTGACGACCAACTCGCCGCTTCCATCTCGGGTTCCACTCAAGGGCTTGTCTAGTGATGACACTTGATGGTTTCTTCAGAGTATGGCCAACCCATCTCCATTTCTTCCTGCCTATTTGTTTCACAATCGGTTCCTGCTGAGTTGGTTTGCTCCCAGAGATCCCTGTTGCTGATCTTTTCTGGCCATCTGATCTTAACAGCGAAGAAAGCTATTGATGAAGGTCTGTAGTTTGTTTGAGATGCTCTTTATGACGCGCAGTGCAAGTTTCTGATCCGTATAGTGAGTAGCGCTGACTTCACATTGGAGTTGTAAATCCGGAACTTACTTTTCATTCTGTGTGCCGTTGACCTCCACACAGACTTGAGAGTACTGAAGGCTTGTCTTGCTTTCCCGATCCTTGCTTTGATATCCTCGTCAGTTCTGCCTGCTCACTATAGTTCCTTTGAATATCTTTTCTCTACCTTTGTACGCTAAATGGGGGTGTGACAGCTTCCTTGAAACACTGCACTTCTACGCAAAGTTCTTTGTTGAAACTCAGTCAATGAGTAAATTTCCTGTCAGAGATCCGGGTTTGGTAATCTTTATCAACATAGATAATTTAATTTTTCTCCAAATCGACATTCGAACAAATTAGCTTTCTGGTCTTTAGATATTCTGCATTGAAAATAACGTCTATTGAATTAGTGAAGGGAACTAAGTATCCTTTTTTATCTATTCAAGGTTTGATATTTCTTTTTCTACTATCATTCCTTTGTGGTCCGAGTAAAACGTGTGGAGTTTTAAGCCTTAAGCTTTGAAGTTTCTGTAGTCTTGGTTATATTTTTACGGGATGAGGTTGCTAGCTTCACGCACCCCCTAACCTTCCTTCTTTATCTGTTAATGAACCAAATGAGCTTCAGGAGTGTGTCAGCCGGAAGTCGAATCCGTACCACTTGTGTGTAACTTGGGAACATTCTACCTTTGCACCACTGACTCATTAAGCTTTTATTACTGTCTCTAAATTTAAGGGAGAATATTGTATTAAATGTAGTTACTCCAAAAGTTCTAGTGGTTGTGTGAAATGAGAGAGAGAGAGTAAATGTATGCAATGAATAGCATTTTTTTACGCCTCACTTGTTCAATTGTTTTGTGAAATTCACATCACCTTGAAAGAAATCTACATACGTATTTGGGGTAATTTGTTTCTACTAGTGAACATTTCAATACTGTGTGGTAGATAACGTAATCCATTTGCAGAAATTGTATTCAACTTCATGTTATCTCTTATATTTGAACAAGTCTTGAGGCCATCCACTTGCTTTTTTGTTCCCAGAAGTCTTAGAGACATTCTTATCACTGTCAGTATGACTTTAAACTTAGAAATGTTTAGCGGTTACATACGTAAATTGTACTGTTTAAAATTCAGTAGTTTGGTGTAATGAATGTTTTAATTCGTGGATTATTTATGGATTAGACCACTCAGATCACTATACATCTGGTATTTTCTATCTATTCCTGTTTCGGTAACATACATATGCTACTTTATTACAATACAAAGCGTCTGAAATATGCCGTAAATACTCTGGAAAGCTGTTGTGTAACCTACTACAGACTGGGATGGAAACTATCGAAACATTCATAAACTGATGTAGTCACTCATTCAAATGCTTATTCTAAAGTCCTTAAAAGAAGTGTGCGTCTAAGGTATGATGAATATATTTCGTTTGCATACAAATCCGAGGGTTGTGGTATATTAATCTAGACATACGACTTGTAACCAGTCTCTGGCAAGTTTTAAGCGCACCGTACCTGTCAAAGTTCGATTAGTCAGGTAGTATCACTAATCCTCCCAGGTATCTTGTTAATTGGATTCATCTTCTGATATGCATACAAGTAATATTGTAAGTGATTTTTTGTTACAGAAATAAGTAGTATAGTAATTTATTTGTCTGCTTGTAACATCATTATAATAAGTTATACCCTTCATTAATTTCCTACTTTATATAGAAATTCATGTCCCCTCCGAAATACTTAAAACGATCGAAGAAGTAAATTTAACTGAACAGGAAAAGTTATTGTCTGAACGGAAAAAACAGGTGCGTTATAAATATTTATAAGAGTGTCGCATTTATTATTATTATTATTATGCATATTGCTGTTGAATTATGGGCTCATTGTCATAAGTATTCGAGTTTCAATCAATATTTCCAGGGTTCGAATTTCTGTACACCTGTTTTGCTGCTGGTTAGCAAATACTATCTAAGCGCCCACATCTGGGGAAATGTCACTTAATATCTAAGTAATCTACAAAATCTTTTACTGGACAACAGTTCATATCAAATCGTGAATTATTATGCATTCAGCTCTTCCATCATGAGGTTATTGTTGTAAATGATGAAGTTTTAAGTGAGCTGGGCAAATGTTTAACCTTCTAATCCATTTTTTCGTATAATTGTATCAATCTGCTAAGCTGTAACGTTTTTTCGTGTGAAGTGTTCATGTCAATCACGTCTCATAAACCGTTAATGCCCAGCTCTCGCTACGCTCGGGCCCACGCTGTTCTTCGAAGATTTCAGAAACGCTTAGTTATAACGGACGAAAAAACCAAAACACCGATCTGCCGCTTGATATTTGTTTATTGTTACACCAACATATAAAAGGAATAAGCGAACTAAGGTCTGTAAACAAATATTACAATAATAAATCGTTATATTACTTCTGACGATGTTTCACTCTTCTTTCTGAACAGCGACCGATGAGACGATGACTGTCGTATTGATGCCTCCGCGAAAATCGGGGAAGTTGATTTTAAGCAAACAACCAAGAATTGATCGTTCAATCTTCAACTCCATTGACAGTTCAATAGTGTGATACTAACAACTATATTATCGTATTATTACAGGTGTATGGGACAGTTAAGGTTTACGTCTTTATGTTATTTACAAGTAATAAGTGTAGGCTACTGAGGTGGCACTAATTAAAACCGCTAAACATTGAATTAAAGAAACGAAAATTCATGAATTCATAGAAATTAGAATTCATGGGCGACTGTTGGATTCCAACACAGTGACTGGATAATAACGTGTTGTCCTCGGAACTTGGGTGTCGTCAGTTGGATACCTAGTAGGGTCATATCCCTAACTAGGATTAAATAGCACTCCATTTGCTCAATTTCAGTTGTTCTCCTAGTGATGTCAGTTCACACTGAAATCGATAAACAGGTACACTTGAAAATGTCTGTTTACTCATAGTTAGTTAGTGAAGCCTTATTAAGGGAATCAGTTTCTTTGTTCTACAAAACTTTATTAGTAGTTTTATTTTATATTTTGCTGCTTTATGACCAGAAACTAATTTCAGTTTCTTTTGGATGATAGAATGTTGTTCTCTATAATGTTTTAACAAAATGATATGGCGTTGCATACATGATTTGTAAATAACTTCAATTGTAAAAAGACCCATTTTCTCTTTAAACCACTATTCTGTATGCATTAAAATACACGGTTATATTTTTTCTCAGTTGTTATCTGAGACATCTGAACTATTTGTCTTTTTGTTGTAGGTGAATCGTAAAGACCAGATAATCAACCTTATATCTGAACTGAAACTTCCTGAGCCTCTTGAAATACTATCAGATGAGCTTACCGTGTCTTTGGTATCAACGTCTTGGCTATCCGATTGCCTCAATCATCCTTTGTTATTTGAAGATTCTACAAAATCTACCTATCAATCTGAATCTGAAAAAAAGTCACTTTTGAAGCTTCAGGAACATATATGCCCATCTTCGTCATCCAGTCAGTCTTCCTATTCTTTACGCTCATGTCCACATGGACGCGTGTCTACTGATCTTGCTGCAGGCTCATACAGAGCTGTTTCTACTGCTGGCTTTAAAAAGCTTGTTGAAATTCTTATGTCGAATTCAGTTAACAGTGATACTTCTCACAGTGTCAAGTACGTAGTCTGACTTATATAGTCCTTTTTACTTAAGTATAAATGTTCAATTTTCATTTATTCTGCAAATTTCTTAATGTATTTTGAATTTAATTTAGTGTCTCCGATACTTTTCTGTCGAACAGACACAAAGACTTTGTAGCGTTTAGACAACATGTATTCATACACAAATGAAGGTGTAGTAGCGTGGCGTGTGTTACTGATAGATTTATCAGTAGTATATAGGGTGGCGTTCATTGGCATAAAAACATCACTAGCGACTTGCCCTATTCAGGTAGGCATTTACCTGGGGTTCTAGTGAGAGAAGTCGTGACCAGCAGAGTGCAGCAGGTTGGGTGTGACGACAAATACTCGCCGAAGACATTGGCTAACGGTTGTGCTATACCGTGAATTGGCAGAAGTTGGAATTCATGAAGTGGCCATTGGATCGGGTCTCACTGGCTTAATGGTATACGAGCCAGCTCACCTTGTAACCAGAAGGTCCTGGGCTCAAATCCCGGTGGGTGCGTACTGGTGAAGAGTCCCAAACTAGGCTGACGAATTAGCTGTCCAGTACTCCCAGGTTATCCAGTGATTTTCTAACCGATGTCAGCTCATGATGAAATCCTATGAAAATATCAAATAGCGGAGAGATAGATTGGACATCAAAGAAACTCGCAAAAAGACAAAAACAAAGAAACACAATATGAAGGGCAGAAGTAGCACAACACGGAACATCTGTGCAAATGACGATTTTCAGATGAGGTGTACATAATTCTGCTCTATAGAGATACCAAATTTTAAATAAACATTCTGTTACTAAGTCTCATGTCTTCTACCATTGCAGTAGTATCTTTCTGTTTCACATTCCTGTGTATTTTTCTATTCTAATTTAATTTTGCCTCATATTATCATTTTCAGATTCGATAGATTTCAACCGTGTAAAAAATGCATATCATTAAATATTGCCTTATTGAAGATTGAAAACGCAATAAAAGAATTATCCAAGGAGTTAGATTATTTTTCAAGAACAAATCATTTGTCTTCCTCGTTACAAAAACGTCTTGAAGATGAAAAGGTAAACAGACACAATTGTGTGCGTATATGTTTTAACTGATTTGCTTTGTGTATGGGAAATGAAGTATTACTTAATAGATTTATCGCAGTCCCTTACAGTTGGCAATCAGCCACACCTATTGTGCGTGTGTAAAAGCTAGTGGTACTGTCTGGCTGCCTAAACACATCGGTTGATGGAACGGGGTATCTGTCATCAAGCAGTTAGGAATGAACTAAGTGAATATTCTCCTTGATTGTGTTTTGTTTTTCATTTTGGTTTCTACTCATAAGCAAAACATACATGGGGGAAGACTGAAGTCTTATTGGTAAATCTACCCATTGTCAGCCAGTTTTGCAGTCATACTCTAGTATCACTGTCTACTACATTAGCATCATCGAATAATGTGAATAAGGCATTATGATCGCGAAATTATTACATTGTAATTTTCGTCTAATTAGTAGGGTAACAACTTAAGCAACTTTTAGACAGGGCAAATCTGTATGTATTATTTATTCCCTTGTGTTCTGAGTGGAACATACGGCTTCAGCAGCCCATATCCACTTTGTTCTATTTTCTGCTGTTCTCTTTAGTTGAACCCGAAATTGCTCATAATCTCTTGTCTCCACCTCCCCAAACGACCATGCACATGGTCCGGGGTTCGAGCCCACGCCGGCGCACACCTGATATCTATGGTCGGCCTGCAAAATTTGGGCTACCGATATCCATGCTGAAAATTCCATACTTGTACCAAAAATACAGTGTGGAATCAAGCTGTAAATCAAAAATCAAAAAATGTCACCCTGGAAGCGACGACCCACTCGGGCGTTGGCCTGGCGAGCGATGTCATTCGATAGCCTCTTCAACTTGTACTTGACCCATCTCCATTTTCTCCTGCATATTTGTTGAGCGATTGGCTCTTGATTGGTTTACTCGCAGCCAGAGTTTCTTGTTGCTAATTCTTTCTGGCCGACCTGCCATTTGATATTCAGTGTGGAGCGAGTGAAGGCAGCTGTTGCTAAATGTGTGTAACTTGTTGGAAATCTTTTTCGCGACATACACGTAGTGCAAGTTTCTGATACGTATAGAAGAAGAACTGGCTGACTTGACATTTGTGTTGAAAATCCGAATTTTGTTCTTTATGCTAAGTGCCCGGTGTACTAGTTTGTTAGTTTTCTAGCCGGTCTCAAGCCCGGGTAAAGAGGGAGGGTTGGGCTTCGGCTTAGCCACCCTACACCGCAAAAGCTATCAAAATTGTATGTGGTGTTGGTTTAAGTGTAAATTTGAGTGATTTTTGTGTCTAGTACATTAGATATACTTATATGATGATTAAGATTTTCTTATTCAATAGATTCACTTGATAAAAACCTTGTTGAACGCTTCTTAGTAACATTAAATTGTACGCATGTCCTGGATAAATCAGCAACCGCACTCATAACCCACACTTTTGGGTTGTGAATCTCAGTAAAGGTGTAAAGGTATGAAGTCTTGAATTTCCTGATACTTATAACATCCTACTTCCTATGGAGGACAGTTCGATTGAAATGACGATAAGGCAAAAAAGATCAAATTTGTAGGTTTTCATCAGCTGCAGACTATCTGAAATTAAAATAGTTATAAGAGAATGATGGTACCATACTTTAGTGTTAGCTTCATAGTAGATAAAGCACTTTTTATTGCACCTTAGTCGGTAGCTAGCGTAATGTGTCTAGTCCTATCTTCAGTGCAGACTGCATTCTATCAGTCATGCTTGCAATGTGGCCACCATGCTAGGTGGCTCGGCATTACGGTGCACTGTGAATTGAAGGTTGCAGATACGCCTTGCTGATTAGTGACAACTAGCACAAAACCTAGTTCCAAGGCTTCCTGCCGATCGCCTCCAACTATCTAATAGATAAGTTGTTAAGAAATTAAGGCCTCAGAAATGCAAATGTTACCACTTTCATCATCAGTTTATGCGCATTTAAAAGTAAAATACAGTAGTGGAGTGGGGTATGTGGAGAGAAGGACAAAATAGTGTTAGCTTATAAGATTTCATAACAGCTCAACAAAATTATAGTTAAATGAGTGTAGGACACCGAATTCACTACAATCTGTTGAAACGGTTGTAACTAAACATCTTCAAGCATATATTAAACAGCAAGTCAGGTGTGAGGGCAAATACTTGCCAGCGATGACATTCGCTAATGGTCGCGGCATATCATGCATTGGCAGAAGTTGGAATTCATAGACCGTTGGATCGGGTCCCAGTGGCTTAATGGTCTATGAGCTTGCCTTGTAACCAGAAGGTTCGAGATTCGAACCTCAGTGGGTGGGTACTGATAAAGAGTCCCAAACTAGGCTGACGAAATAGCTGTCCAGTACTCCCAGGTTTTCCAGTGGCCCTTCAACTGATATCAGTTTATGACGAAATCCTGAAGCCAATCAAATCCCTGCAAACCAACACTTGAATATAATAAACTTTCTTCTTATTCTCGCAAGATTTCTTTTTAAACTTCTCACTGTTGTGTTTTTATTCCTTTAACATCGAAATCACAGTGTCAAGATGATGCCGCTGGTTATTATTTAATTGGTAAAAGATCCTTTCGTCAATGGAAAACTCTTGCACGTCATTATACTCGAGCTCTTTACGGTGACATTGAGATCGATTCTGATTCACAAACAATGAAACCTGCTCAGACAACATTGAATCATGATATACTTTGTCCTCACAATCAACTTAGTACAGAAAATGCTCGTTGTCTACCAGCAGTACTCTGGCATCAGTTAGTCGACTTATTCCCTGGTGCTAATATCCCAACATTTCCTATTCATATTGCCTACAGTGCTGATACTGTCATTGATTCATCCAGTATACTAAATAATTCAGAATCATCCTGTTCTGAATGTAATGCAGTACAAATTGATTTAACTAAAAGAGCACTTTGTGAACGTCAATTACTTCCCGGACTGTTTTTATCGAATTCTCAACGTATGCGCCTTTTACAATCTGCTGATGGACAGATAGAGATGAAAGGAAGTACTGTTAACAGATCCAACGAGCTTTCTCTTAAAGAAAGGTAACTAGATTTCATGAGTACAATAAATACTTATTTTATTTTTATTATCATAATTGATAACTTGCCTTTTTTAAACTTTGAAAAGTAAAATCTATGCACTTGATGTTATGATAGTTTTGGTGTTATCTGATGCTTCAGTATTCCATCTTACTTATGTTCATAGTGTTATATATGTTTGATCTTTCCATAGAGTAGGTAATGCCGAGATTGAGTATATAAATCAAGCTAAGCTACTGATGGATCAACGTTGAATTCGGCATCACTCATTTACTTCATGACATTTCTAATTATTGTTGTCAGTCAGCAGAATTTGGAAAAAGTAGATCATTAAACTTCAGTTTAATGCCTCAGTGATAACGTACCACCCGTGTGCAAACTTGGTGATTTTAAGATCAGTTCTACAGTTAATTTCCAACATTTTTTCTAAATTTGACTTCAGTTCTCCGTAGGAACTCTTTCAAAGTATCATTAAATCTCTTCCGCACTTCCGCTTTTCTGTTTATACTGAAGTGATGCAGGTTCTTGCTTCGACTCATCTTTCTCTTTCATGAAAATTTGAAGAATGAATTATTAGTGTATACGGGATATCAAGATCTGTTGTTGATTGTTGACCATGCTGACTGGTATTTCTGTTATCACCTAACTTTATTATCACTTCGGATTATTATAGTTTCCGTACATTCTTATCATTAGTAATCAGTTAACCGTTTACTTAGCTTCGAAATCCCAATTTATTTTATTCCTTTACGTCCCCAGTGGATTATAGACCTTCAAGCTAGAACTTTGAAATTCCGTTAGCAATGGTTCTTTTTCTATTTTTACGGACTGGTGTTATTGGCTTCATGCCCAACCTTCCCTCTTTACCGGCCTTACTCCTAGTTTAGCTAGGTCTAGGAGTACGTTGGCCGAGGATCGGATGTCCGACCACAGACATAATTGACAAATATGTTTCAGTTAGCTTTGTGATCAAAAATAGTTAATAGTGTGAAACTAATATCTGATGAAGCTTTCAAGTGGAACCCAGATGGGAAACGGCGAGTTGGGCTTCCGATGATGATATGGAGGAGATC
Organism: Trichobilharzia regenti; assembly: GCA_944472135.2. Taxonomy (NCBI): domain Eukaryota; kingdom Metazoa; phylum Platyhelminthes; class Trematoda; order Strigeidida; family Schistosomatidae; genus Trichobilharzia; species Trichobilharzia regenti. The sequence goes on along the minus strand of OX235262.1, from coordinate 96,245,082 downwards.
GTGTGAGGAGGTGGAGCAGGTGAAAGCTTATGGGCAAATGTGGAGCCAGCTAAAGAGGACTGTAGACATCAAGAATGGAATGTAGATGTGCTGCTGAAGCCCTGTGTTTCACTCAGATCCCAAGGGAATAATAACGTCCATTGAAGAATTTGGTTTCTTTTTTGAGTCAGGTTGACCGCTTCACTTATTTGGGAAGTACCATCAGTCCCAACAGGTTGGTCTCTGACGAAATCTCAGCACAGATACAGAGGGTTAGTTTCGCATATGCCAGTTTACGCCGTCTCTGGCGTATACGTGATATCCGGCTGGCCATCGATCAAAGGGCGTGTGTACTGCTCATCAGTCCGCTCCGTCCTCCTTTATGGCCAGCTGTGAGACCTGGCCATTGAGAGTGAAAGACATGAAAAGGCTGGTTAGTTGTCTTTGATCATAGGTGCCTGCGCTCTATCTCCCGTGTGAAGTGGTATAATAAGGTGAGCAATATTGAGGTTAGGTGTCGAGTGCTAAGTGAGGAGGGGAGATCAATCGACGAGGCTGTGAAGTTACACCGATTGAGATGGTTAGGACATGTGTTACGTAGGCCTAGTCATCGCCTTCCTCGACCGACGTGGAATGTTAGCTGACATAGGGTCAGGCTGGAAAAGAGCTACCACATGGTGGTCAAACCAAAACATGGCACCAGTTAATGAAATCCACTACAGTTAGTTTAAGCCAGTCACGTAGGGAGGTGTAGACTTCCTGGTTGGGGTCCTCGGGACGGTAAAAACCAATGGTTGGAAACAATTGGTGATATGGCTCAAAATCGTTCTCAATGGCTAGCGCAGATGCATCCACTCCTTGTGTCTTATGATTTCCAATGAAACTACATTGTTCCTCGTTATTACTATTCCTTTGTCTCACACCTCTGTTTACTGTCTCTATTATGCATTTCTTCGTACTTTCTACTCTTTCTTTGTGTGGCGACTTGAACCGGCGCACATTGGTGCAGAGTTTTATGTCGAAAACAGACAGACAGACAGGTTGTACTTCGAGTCAAGTGGCCTTAATTTTGTTTTAACTATAATTCTTGTATGTTTAAAATAAGTGTATTTATTAACTTACATCTTTTTTCAAGTGCTTTTAATTAAAATGATTTTTGTTTAACTAAAATTATGTATATTTTTTTAGCCGAAATGATATGGATTCATGCGTACAAAATGAAGATCCAGATGCTACAATTTCCAATGATAATAAATTAAACAATAGTGCAATATACTTAATTCCTATGGATTTTGTGTTACAATGGAGAAGGTTTATAAAAAATCCAACAGCAGAAAATTTGCCCAGTTCACTTTTATCCGGATTAAGTACTGATGGTGTACTTTGTGAACACAATCAGGTAAGAATAGTAATACACAATTTTGAACGATGACTTCAGTATGTACATCATATGGACTTCAAACAGATGTTTCCTACATGAATGATATTGTATTCAGTTCTCTGTTTGAATATGTTCAATTAGATTTCTTGGTTTTGTTAAAGTGATTATAAATAATTATGAAGGTTATACTTTACCAACAAAGGATTAACTGTGCTAAGCATATGTTTGTTTCGAAGCGTTGGATTACACAATAACCTCTGCAAATCGTAATAAATATGATGTCTTCTGTACATTGAATATTTTCAACGATTTTGCAATCTCGATCAAATGCCCCGTATCTCTAAGGTGTCTGGAATATCTGCTCTGTAAGCGTAGATTTCTTGGAATTATTATTATTAAAACATAAACTCAGTGCATTATGGGACACCAAAGGATACACTACAGAAAATCTAATAGTCTGTGTGAAAACTGGAATACTTCCCCGGCACACACTTTGCGAAGCAATAGTTGTCTTGTGCCTCCATCCCCGAGCCGTTGACTTGAAGTTTGATTAATAAAGTAGTGGAACAACGTCAGGAGCTGCATTCCTTTGGTACCCTGTAACTAAAAACAAGTTCAAATGTCATTCGATCCATTCAGATTCTGGACCTATTGGTCTGGAATCAGGTTATTCCAGCTCCCCTAGATAGACTTGGATGTGTGTCAGTCAGGTTGTAAGGATTTCACTTTATTATTAACTATTAAGTTCAACTCTGTTTGCTAAAGAGTTGTAGTGTAGACATTATTTTTTATAAGCGGAATTATCATAGTTTACTATGTATCAAATATTTTTAGTGCATGCATGATTTATTATATGTGAAAACCAAATTATTTCTTTTTGTTAATTATTACTTATAGATGCTGAAAACCTGGCAAGTTCTTATAGACGAATCAACTTTATTTCCTCTTTCTTCTTATGAATGGGATGTCTTGTCGCACGCATATCCTAAAACACCACAAGAGAATACTATTCCTCTGAATGCTAGTGGATCGGAAACACAACTGCCATTCTATCCAGCAATGTATTTACTCCCTCGTGATAACTGTGAATCTAAATGGCAGTTAGAACCATCTGCTTATAGTACTTTATGCGCTGAATGTAATTCTCAACTAACAATTGGTAATCAAACTTACAATAACGCTAGAATTCGTATTCGTCTAGTATCTGGTCTAGATGAAGCAGTTAGCAGTTGTCTACAGTCAGTTTCTATCAATCCTCCTCCTCCTACAACGGGTCCATTGGTATCATTGGATGCTAAAATTGAATCTGGCAATACTTCTATTCACTCCTCTGAATCCGGCAATACAAATCCGGACATTCCTGATCAGGTTGGTGGAACGCAGACACGGGTTTTGACAGTCGATGCAAAATTAGTATTTGCACCGCATGTCATACTTCCAGCCACAATATTCGAACACTTTATGGTAGGTATACGGCATGGGGGATATAGAGCTCTGCACATTTTACCTCACCCAAGAGGGTACCCCATGTATTGTGACAGCACTAGAGCAGCAGTAGTAGTAAATCATGGCAAAAGGAACTCTATTCCTGTTATTTCGATAGTCTTACCAAAGTCTAGACTGTATTGGTAAACAAGTGAGGTTAGATAGCAGTAGTTAGAAAGAGAGCACACTTTCAAGTTAATCACTACTATGCTATTTAGTGATGCTGTATTGAAAGCTAATTCATTATGTAGAATAAGAGTGGTTGGTTGATAGTCTAACTTTTAAGACAGTTTCAGATTATGTAACTTAGGTAGTATATTTGAATTATTATAACCAGCAGTCGACTGAAATGTCCTTTAATTTGGCGCAATTTATCACTCTGAAGATAGATATAATTCATCCTAGTCACTTCTTAAAACAATACTTGTCTTCATTTTATTTAGGAAAAATTGTTTTTTTGTTTATTCTTTTGTTGTTTCTTTTCCTTAGAAAATGAATAATTTAAAAGAAATTCAGTCGTATTTAGCCAAACGAGGCGAAAATAACTCAACTCCTTTAACTTCACACAATGGAAACGATTTAAACAAACTCTCAAGTTCTCTTAATGGTAGTAATAATAATAATAATAGTAAATTTACTCAAGAAGACGGGAATCGCCATCATATTTTATGTAATAGTAATAATAATACAAATAATATTCAGTCTACTAATCATTTGGATTCTTCATCTGTAAATTATGTTAGACGTTCAACACGTCAACGTTTAAATCCTAGAGATTTATTGGTTAAAATGAATAGTAGTGATACTTTATTGAATATGAAAGTTCAATTAATGGATATTTTAGGTGTCCTACCATCTGAACAACATATTGTATCTTATGTAAGTTTATCCATAACAAGTAGTATTGATACTATATATATATATATATATATATATATATATATATATATTATTTTCCTAAAAATAGTATATTTATAAAAATTGAGTCAATTTAACCTATTGTTTTTATATTCTTATACGTGTTCCAAATACAACAGAGGTCTGCAAACATGATCACTGAACTTTCAGTAGTGGTATTGTTTTTGTATACCGGATAGGGTTATTAGCTTCACATCCAACCTTCCGTCTTTTCTAGGCTTTTACTACTACAAGGTCTAGGAGAAGAATGTCGGCCCAGGAATCGAACTCAGGGTTATTTTTTATTTAAATGCATAAAAACTTGGTACAGTATGGCACCAAGAAGGATGTGCCACACAATAATAATAATAATAAAGCAACATTGATCAAAAGAAAAAAGAAAGAAAAGGAAAAAATATATGTAAGTAGAGAACGGATAAAGAACTTCATCTGGAAGGAAAACAGTCATGCTTAACAAGTTCAAACAGTATTCGTTGACTATCATCGGGAAGGGAAGAAAGAAGGAAATTGCAACACGTGTATTAGCACGCGATAAGTTCCTTTGATTGTTTATTGCTTCATTCAATTCATTGTGTGAGGGCTGAGATACTGCTTGGGCGCCCAGACCGAAGCAGGTGGTTTTATTAAGGGACCACCCCCCGAGCCTTTGACTTGGAGTCTAATCCGCAAGGCAGCGGAGCAGCGTCAAGAGCTGCATTCCCATGGTTTCCGGTGACCCATATGGGTTCATACGCCATTTGATCCGATTGGATACTGGAGCCCATGTACCCCATGGTAACTACTTTTAGTTTAACCGCTATTCAAACAATCTTCCTGACATGGTAGGACCTGTAGGGACAGAGTCCCAGTCAGTTTAGCATGTTGGGTCATTCCGGTATTCAAGCCCGACCACCATGACAAGGTAGCAGTTATCGGCCGGGGAACTCAGACTCATGTGTATAGTTAGCGAGCATTCATTCTATACACTGAAGCATGGGCTCACTATTGTCTTTTATATATTATTATTCCCTTGTGTTCTGAGTGGGACATACGACTTCAACAACCCATGTCCACTTTGTTTTATTTTCTGCTGTTCCCTTTAGATGCACCTAAAACTGCTCGTAATCTCTCATCTCCTCCTCCCCAAACGATCTCCTCCATGTCACCCTCGAAGCGACGACCCACTCGTCGCTCCCCATTAGGATTTCATTCGGACGTTAGCCTGACCTGAGATGTCATTCGATGGCCTCCTCAACTTGTACTCGACCCATCCTCATTTTCTCTTACATATTTGTTGAGCAATCGGTTCTTGGTTGGTTGGTACTCACAGCCAGAGATTTTTGTTGCCTATTCTTTTTGACCGACCAGCCATTTGATATTCACTATAAAGCGAGTGAAGGCAGCTGTTGCTAAATGTGTGTAACTTGTTGGAATTCTTTTTCATGACGCACACTCAGTGCAAGTTTCTGACCCGTATAGAAGAAGAACTGGCTGACTTCACATTTATGTTGAAAATCCAAATTTTGTTGTGTGTAGAAGATTTCCAAACTGGTGTATCTTGCCTTTCCGATTCTGACCTGCTTTGAAATCTTCATCCATTTCGCCTGTAGTTCTGTTGTCTTTTACTAACAGTGAATTGCTCTAGTTTAATTTTTTTTCTTACAGCTTATACCTTCTGATGCAGCATAAGTAGGTATGCTTCGATTATCGATATAGAGGGTTACTTTTCTAATTTAGATATCACTAAGAATCATTTCTTCACTGTATCCATTTCCCCTATAGTTCAATACATACATCTCGTTTTTGCGTCATTCTTGACATGATGACAATAAGTGTTTAACTGGTCGCTTAATTTTTTAAGGACTGATTATATACTGAGGTAGCCTAACTCTTTTAACATCTTAGTTTAAGCAAACAAACTTAAACTACCATCTTAAGGTTGATTGGAAATTCGCCTTAACAACTTCAATGAACTACTTGTATAAAAAGATGACACATTTTATTGTAGATATTGATTACCTTCTAGGAGTTCATTTCTATATACCTTTTTATTTGAGTGCATATAGCTAAAAGTGTTGTTCGTTAGTTTAAGCATTCAATTCCTAACTGAATGATATATAGTTTCAAAGTATGTTTTATTTACTATGTGTTTACACACTACTCGCATAACTGAAGTAAGGCTTATTGCTAAGTGCACGAACAAACAAAGGAAGTTTGCTTTCGGAAGTGTATGGGTGGTTGTTAATTCGCTGCTGCCCAATCCGTGAAAGTTGATTTTTTCGTCTTGGGGTAGAAAAAACATTAGTGGTTGCTTGACGACAGAGCTGCCGCGATAATTGCTTGAGACCAGTCATTTACCGCCCGTTTGAATTAGTTTTTGTTATCGTAACCTTACTAAGATCTTACTACCGCAAGGTAAGTCGGGATGTACGATTTTCGGGGTAAACCTTTTCTAACGCCCCTGATCTCCAGAGTGGAGAAGCAGTAGTGCTAGTCATCTAAGGGAAACAATTTACCGCTGTTACGTCCCTATTCCCCAGCAGTACGACTTCACCCACATATGATCCCCCCCCCAACATAGTTTAGACAACTTACACTATGACAGTAACTGCCTTTATTCTAATCGCTATCCAAACAACCTTTCTGGCATGGTAGGACCTGCAGGAACATTAATTCTAGCTGGTGTAGCTCGTTAGGTCATTGTGATATGCAAGCCTCACCACCACTTCAATGTAGCAGCTATCGATTAGGATGAACAGAAGCACACTTGACGAAGTCATTAAGCTTCTAGAGGATATATTACTTACAATCTTATTATCCGTGATTAAATCTCTTACATTTTGCTTACTGCATATTTGTGACTTTTTTTGTTTTCTTTATTGGTGTATTACTTAGATTATATACTGAAAAAAAATTTAACTGGTAATAAATACACTTTAATATATGATGCAAGAATGGTGTGATATCATTATTATTACATTTTGCATATTTTAAATATGCTCATTTTTTTAGGGTGTAGAGCTCTTTGATAACACTAAAACACTACAAGAGTTAGGTGTCTGTTCCAATAGTATACTCTATGTATGGGCTGATAATCCAACATGGGATCCTAATCGAACATACTGTGACAATCTAACCTTCAAGTCGACTACACAAAAATCAAAATCTGGTAGTCCGTGTAAATTAACAACTGGTAAGTCGTTTCCAAATATTTGATATTGATATATCTCCCTCTCTCTTATGCCATACTTTGTTTTTAAATAGTTAAGTTTTTCGTTATGACAGCTGTGATCCCTGCCTTTGCATATTCTATGTTCCAATAAACGATTAACAATGTCTACCAAAATATTTATGTTGGCTACCTAGTGTAATTTAGTGTGTGAAAAATCCACAGACTATCACGATAGATTTTAATCAGCACAAAAATAAAACATTTGAAGTATACTAGTTCATTTCATATTTTTACTCATAAAGTGGAGAACCGACCAGATTTCATTGAGTACTGCATGTATTATCTACTCCAGTTGTTTTGCAGGGATTTTTTTGGTTCCTTTGCATTCCAATTGGAACATAGGGTTTCAGGCTTTGAAGTATATCATTAGCAGTGATTTTATCTTTACTGAATGCGTTTATTGGTCTCCACGCCCAACTGCCCCTCACTTTCCCGGGCTTACTGTCAGCTAAGCGAAGTTAAGGAGTGAGTCTGCTGGTGTAACAACAGAAGACAAGGGCCAGGCAACAGATCGTTTTATTATGAAAATCAACACGTATTTATACATCTTTCAACTACATTATTATAGACAAGCGCAGTCATCTGATTGGTTGTTTAGGTAGACAAACGCAGGCTTCTGATTGGTTGTTTCGGGATTCCTTGACAAATAGAGTTCTCTCTGCGAATCATATTCTGCCACGTTAACTTTGCTGTGATTGGTTGTTGACTCAGGCTTGTTCATATTTTCTCACGGCCCATATTAGTGACCTAGACCTTAACGTAGATTAGTGCCAACCAATCGGCTAGCAGCCTGCTCTCACCACACTCGTCCCCCCGTCAAATACGTGCGACTGAAGTCGGCTTGACCTACTTGGTGCAGGCGTCATCGTTGGCTTGTCTCGCTGTATCCATTTCTGGAGCTCGCTGACGTTCACGCGCCTCTCATTGTTCGCCATTGCGACTGTGTCTGCGTAACCCCATCTCGAAGTGACCATATATGGTCCTTCCCACTTTGGAAACTGTTTGCCTGACCCTGTCGAACATTCGTCCATACTTCGGCCCACACCTTCATATGCTGCTTTCGCCCGACCTCCCAGCAGCGTCTCAAGTAGCAGCTCCATCGCTGACAGATTTTGAACGCCACTCAACTGCGCAGAAGCCTTGAAGTCCTGCCCGAAGATCCATATGTCTCCATCAAAAACTGCAGGGTATAGGCTTTTCATTTGTCGGTAGGCAGCGACACCAAATGTAACAACAGAAGACAAGGGCCAGGCAACAGATCGTTTTATTATGAAAATCAACACGTATTTATACATCTTTCAACTACATTATTATAGACAAGCGCAGTCATCTGATTGGTTGTTTAGGTAGACAAACGCAGGCTTCTGATTGGTTGTTTCGGGATTCCTTGACAAATAGAGTTCTCTCTGCGAATCATATTCTGCCACGTTAACTTTGCTGTGATTGGTTGTTGACTCAGGCTTGTTCATATTTTCTCACGGCCCATATTAGTGACCTAGACCTTAACGTAGATTAGTGCCAACCAATCGGCTAGCAGCCTGCTCTCACCACACTGGGAGCCGAGCCCTGGACCACATGCGTAATTGGCGAGCATCCTACCGTTGAACCACCGACGCAAAGTGTTTATCTTAGGTGGGGTTTGAATGACTATTTAGCTCACGAACTGATTGTGGTTAGGGGAAAATTGAAAACTAGGGAGTACTAGGCAGCTGCTTCGTCTTAGTTTGGAGCTACTCAGAGGTATCTAAGACCTTCATAATACGAAGAGTGTCATTTGATTCCACCTCTGTGGTCGAATCGCCAACAGGCCCCCGTAGTAACCCGAGAATCCTGGATTTGATCCCCGGCGGGGTCACGGATGCGTGCTGCTGCAGAGTCCAAAACTAGGGCAGTGTAGCTATCCAGTACTCCCTGGTTATCTGCTATTTTTGTGGAACTCCGTGACACAGTATAAATATCTACTGATAAACTCCAGGATGAAACTGAGCATGTTTTAAATTCACTTTTTAAGGAAAAGAATATCAAGTAGGATTATTTCTCACTTCGGAACATCTCAAATAATTTATTATGTGATTACCAGGGATTTAGTCTCTTTACCTTATTTTTTTTCTTAAATTGTATCAATCTGAGAATTATGCAGTGTCTTATAGCCTATGCATTTTTATACAATTTTCATTTCAGAACCAATCCCTACTGAATCAGGATTCAAAGGCACTCGATTACTTGAGTACTGATGTAATTTTGTTTTCTCTTATATTTTCATCCTTTCCCTAATAATCATCATATGTTCCTTTATCTCTATTTTGTTAGTTTAGTCCTAATATATGCTATCACGAACAACTTCATGATTTTAAATCCCTATTTTTGCATGTACGTTTTTTTCGTTTCACTATCATTATTATTATTTGACAAGAAGTTAAACCCATGAGAATATTTTTACTGGTGCGTTCAAACTGTACATAAAGAGTGTAATTCAGCTTTGTTATTAATAAATGATTATGAGCTTTAATTGATACAAACTAGTTTGTTGTTATTATTCATTTCCGAGTGCAAAATAGGGCCTCAGCAGCACATCACCATTCCACTCTCTTCTCTGTCGTCATTTTCACCGGACTCCATGACTGCACACAAGCGTTTATTCCCTCCTCACATGATCTTCCTGTTATCCTAGGATGCCCAACTAGTCACTTACCATCCGAGAGCCTCACATGTCACATAGGGCTTCAGTTTCAGTAGCAGTGGTGTTTTATTCTACAGCATGGGGCTGCTAGGCTAACATTCAACCTTCCCTCTTTTCCAAGCTTAATACTGTCTAGTTTAGTTTCAGGATTGTACTATCTAGGAATTAAACCGGGACTACGTGTGTGGCTAGCAAGCGTGGTGCAATTGTACAATTGAATACTGACGTACCTTTCCTTGGTTGAACGGAGATAGGAATGTTAATCAATTTGTATATGTTAGAAAGTATAATTTTCAAACAGAGACACTTGGGTACAGTGAGCCAAAATAAAGGGTTAATACTACTTAGGCTGGGTTATTTATAAGACTACGCGGCTTAATTACGTGTATAAGCTAGACTACTTATTATAGAATTCATGTATAGTTTTACTTACAGGCGACACTACTTATTAACCAAGCATTTTCTTCAAGATGCAACCGACAGAACTGAAAGACAGTTACATCAATCCAAAAGACCATGGTTATTTGTGACTGAGTTCCCACCTGCCTTGAGACAACAACATTCTAGCTTGTAAAACGGCAGAAATGTTCTCGAAGATACTACACTCCGAGAGCCTCCTGAGTTACCAAAAGGTTAATGGGTTTTAGGAACGAAAGTACTATAGCACTTGCCATCAAGATGTGATTGCGCAATGTATGTGGGCTCGGCTTAAGGAACATCTTGTCTACGGTTGCGTTTGAAGTGCTCTCTCCTATTGTACTTTGCAGTTTGTTAAAAGCTGACTCTATAGGCGAAGCCTATGTTTCGTTCAAATCGCGTTTACCATTAACAGGTTACTTAGATGTACTGACTGACTGGTTTCAACTTGGAACTTTGCACGCCCCATTAAGCACACAAAGCAAGAGAAGAGAGAGATAATAAACAGAAATATGAGGTAAAAAATTACTAATGTGGAAGGACAATGGAACTTTACTGGACATTATAAATCCCAGAGTGGATGCATCTGCGTCATTGAAAACGGTTTTGAGCCATATCACCAGTTGTCTCCAGCCATTGGTCTTTGCCATCCTGAGGACTCCAACCAGGAAGTGTACATCGCCCTACATGGCTTAAACTAACTATTGTGGATTTTATTGACTGATGCCGTGTTTTTGTTTACCGCCACTAGCTCTTTTCCAACCTGATCCTGTGTCAGCTAAAACTGCCGGTCGAGGGAGGCGTGTGTAACACATGTCCGGTGTAGCTTCACAACCTCGTCTATTGATTCCCCCTCCTTACCTAGCACTCGACGCCTAACCTCAATACCGCTCACCCTATTATACCACTTAACACGAGAGATAGAATGCAGACGCATATGATCAACCACAGCTAGCCGACCTTTTCATGTCTTCCATTTCTAGTGGCCAGGTCGCACAGCCATAAGGGAGGACGGAGCGAACTGCTGAGCAGTACGTAAGCCCTTTGTTCGACATTCAGCCGGATATCACACCTACGCCAGAGTATGTGAAGTGGTTAACACGCTCTACCACTTCACTATCTTTAAGCCAGGAGTCAGTGTAGTCCAGTTCTGTAGCGCCATCTAACATTTGATGATGCACTGCAGAACAGTCTTTATTTTACCATCACTTTTTGGGGAAGACCCTCTAAACCACTTGAAATAGGTATGTTTAAAGATTCCGTTGACATTTCGGAAGTCAACCAGAAATTCACCTCAGAAAGAGTTAAGGCATATAGACATATCTATTGATAATTTTTAGCCAGAGGTGGAATAAGATGTGGTGACTTAGCTTCCTTATTTCTGTTCAACTCTTACACTGATGCCATTCTTAAGACGGGTGTTTAGACTCTTCATTTTGAGTAGGGATTCTAAGGAGTAGCGTACGGACTACTTAGTTCAGAAAACTTAGGTATGTAAAGATGTGAGATGGGAATGGCGAGAACTGTCCTTTTACTTAACTATTGCGTACTGCCGATGATTCCCAAACTAGGATGAAACAGCAGCTGTCCAGTACTCCCTGGTTTTCAATGGTTCTCTAACTGATATCAATCCGTGATCAACTCGTAAAACATAACTAATCCTTACAAACCAAACTATAGAAAGTTAATCTGATGCTCGCTAATGACTTGCTACAGGTTGGAGTTTCCTGAGTTCTAGTGAGAAGTCGTGACCAGTGAGGTCCAATTAGATGTCACGTGTGTGGATGGATGTCCCACCAACGACAATGGTTGGGGTCGCGCTAAATCACGAATTGGTAGAAGTTAGAATTCACGAGCCATTGAATCGGGTTCCAGTGGCTGAATGGTATACGAGCTTGCCTTGTAACCGGAAGGTCCTGGGTTCGAAACCCAGTGGGTGCGTACTGCCGATGATTCCCAAACTAGGATGAAACAGCAGCTGTCCAGTACTCCCTGGTTTTCAATGGTTCTCTAACTGATATCAATCCGTGATCAACTCGTAAAACTTAACTATTGTGGTCGAATAAACCTGAAACACTACACTGATGAGACATTTTCAGAGTATTCGTAATGCTGAGATATGAATCGCTAAATTTGACCACTTAGCTTACATATCCTTACTGTGGAAATTGTACAGACGGCTTTATATGGGACAAAATTTCATATGGATTAACACACAATGATGCATTAAAACTTCCTCCATTTGGAAGAACTGACAAACTGAGACAATTACATATTCTTTCCTTTTGCACACATGCAAGGAAAGCATGTATAGTTATAGAGCACTCAGTGCCTAAAGCTTAAAAAATCCAACAGAGTGAATACTTAATCGCAGACATAAATAATACTTACGACAACCAGCCTCAACCTCGCCTGGATTATTAGCTCGCTAGTTTTCTAGCCTGTCCCAAGCTCGGATAAAGAGGAAGTTTTGGGGCGTGGTGCTAGCAACTCCACCCCCAAATTGCTACAGAAACTTCAATGCATAAATATATTAAAAATATAAACAATAACCTTATTTTTCGCTGGAATCGGGGAAGTGAAATGACGCAGGCTGGTCAAAGCCTTCGGGAAGCCAGTCAGCCGATGTGTCTCCTTTCGATGAAAGCAAAAATAAGGATGGGGACGTGGAATGTTCGTACAATGTACGAAGCTGGAAAGGCTGCCCAGGTAGCCGCAGAAATGAGAAGATATGGAATAGAAGTTTTTGGAATCTGCGATGTGGAAGGTGCCAACTATCAACTGGAGACAATAATCTATTCCAGCCACCCAGAGGACAACCATGAGCACACCGAGGAAGTGGCCATCATGATATCACCAACAGCAGTCAAAGCTCTCATGCACTGGGAACCAATCTCTCCCAGGATAATGACAGCCAGGTTCAACTCAAAAGGAAGGAAGGTTACAATCATTCAATGCGTCTACAAACGTCTCAAAACAAGAGAAGGAGGCGTTCTACAGACAACTACAAACAGTAATGGACAACGTCCCAAATCGCGATATCAAAATCCTGATGTGTGATATAAATGCGGAGCTGGGGGGGGACAATACAGGAAGAGAACTCACCATGGGTCGCGAGGCCCTCGGTGAAATGAACGACAATGTTCAACTCTTCTCAGACTTCAATGATTTGGTGACAGTGTGTTCAAACACAAAGATATACACAAGGTGATATGAATTTCACCAGCTGGACACACCAAAAACCACATAGACTTCATATCTGTCTGTCTATCTGTCTTCGACATAGACTTCATTTCAATCTCAAGGAAGTGGAGACGGAGCTTACTGGACACAAGATCGAGGAGAGGAGCAGATGTGGGTTCATACCACTATCTAGTACAAAGGACTTTCAGGGTGAAGCTAAAAGCCTTGAGGATAGCTGGGGATAGGCCACAATGCAAGTTCAACACTTAAAAACTGAAGGACACAACCACAAGGGACACTTTCACTGCAACTGTCAGAGCAAAGCAGGAAACACTACGTGACATCACTGAAGAATCATGCGTGGAAGACCACTGGAACTCTCTGAAGGCGATTTTTAACAAAACGTGTTCAATGGTTTTAGGAAGAAAGAAAAGGCAAGACAAGCAATGGCTCTCAATGGACACTTGGAAGCTAATAGAGGAGAGGAGAATGGTGAAAGAGAAAATGACTCAATGCGAAGACGGACAGGAGAAGGGGACGCTGAGCTCAACTTACACAGCACTGGACAAAGAAGTGAAGAAAAGTGCTAGGAAGGACAAAAGACAATTCTACGACAATCTGGCCACTGAAGCTGAGAAGGCAGCAGGCAAAAGGGACCTGAGGACATCATATCAGATAACCAAATCTCTATCCGGGAAGAGATCAACACAAGCGAAACCTATAAAAGACAGCCAAGGGAACCCAATTACCAAGGAAGAAAAACAGATTAAACAATGGGCGGATCACTTCAAAGGACTCTTGAACCGACCATCACCTGCAACCCGTCCAGAAATACCAACAACAGCGCGCACACAAATGCAAGTTGACACCAATCCTCCAACGAGAGCTGAAGTCTTGAATGCAATCAAGCTTCTGAAAGCTGGAAAAGCAGCCGGACCAGATGGAATACCCCCTGAAGCACTGAAAGCGGACCCAGAGACTACAGCAGATATGCTGACTCCATTATTGCAAAAGGTCTGGAAGGAGGGAAAGGTGCCTACTGACTGGAGGAAAGGTTACCTCGTGAAACTACCAAAGAAGGGCGACTTACGATCACTCTGCAAGAACTGGCGAGGAATCATGCTCCTATCGACGCCAAGTAAAATCCTGAGTCGCATCATCCTGGAGAGATTAAAGAACGCACTGGAGACAGAACTCCGACCAGAACAAGCTGGATTCAGGAAAGGCAAATCATGTACTGACCAAATTGCAACTCTACGCATCACCATCGAACAAAGCATGGAATGGCAATCAAACCTCTACCTCAACTTTATAGACTTTGAGAAGGCCTTCGACAGCGTTGACCGTGAAGTAATTTGGAAATTACTCGAGTACTATGGCGCACCCCAAATATTCATCAACCTTATTCAACAGCTGTACGACAACGACATGTGTCAAGTGATCCACAACGGAAAACTCAGCAAGGCGTTTGGAGTAAACACAGGAGTCAGACAAGGGTGCTTATTATCACCAATGATATTCCTAATTGTGGTGGACTGGATTATGCGTCAGACAGTGGGAAACGAGAAGACAAGGATATCCTGGACCGACGTGAAGAACCTAGAAGACCTGGATTTCGCGCGTGGATGATTTATGTTTGATGTCACTGTCACAAAATCGAAGACTTACAAGCGAAAACCGACAAACTGGTCGAAGAAGCAGCAAAGACAGGACTCCAGGTGAACATAGACAAGACGGAGGTTATGAAAATAACCAACCAGCCCAACAACAACGACGGCAGCAGCAACATCCAGCGCCAATCACCATCAACGGGAGGGATTTGAAAGAGGTTACTTCATTCACTCACTTATCTAGGGAGCATTGTCTCAACTACAGGCAGTCGGAACGGACGAGGATGTCAAATTGAGTGAGAATCGGGAAGGTGAGAAACACACACATTCATCAACCTGAAACCAATTTGGAAGTCTTTGTCACTCAGCATCAACAACAAAATTCGGTCAGATGTTCAATACAAACAACGTCAAGTCAGTCAGTTCACCTATACGGAGCAGAAACTTGGCGGGCGGGTCACAAAGAATATTTCCGACAGCCTGTTGCAGACCAGACCTTTATCAACAACTGTCTTCGCTGGATCTATACTGAAGATCAGATGGCCGGGCCGGAAAGAATCACCAACAAGAAACTATGGGTGGGAACAAACAAAACCAGTCGCCGCCCAACAAATATGCATGAGAAAGTGGAGATGGATTGGACACTCGCTGAGGAGGCCGGTTGGTGACATGGCGCGCGCGTCAGGCCATTGCTCGAGTGGAACCCGAAAGGGGAGCGGCAAGTGGGACGTCCAAGGGTGACATGCAGGAGATCGTGTGAAGAGGAGTTGAAACATTATGGACTAACATGGATGCAGGTAAAAAGTACAGCAGAAGACAGAAGCAAGTGGAGACGTGCAGTTGAAGCCCTATGTTCTACTAGGAACCCAAGGGAACAATAATAATACAACCAGCCTCATGCACAGTGCTTTCATTAAAACATCTTCAGTACAATTTAAACGGCACATAAAACCGTGCGCTAAATAAGTTGGGGATTAATGGGAAACCAAATGCTGTTGAAGCCAAGATGATGTATGTGCTCATCTGTATTGACGGGGACCTAAATATAGTATAAACTAGCCTATATGAATTCACTGGATAGTCTAGAACATGTGATCTGGAAGGCAGTCCTAAAATACTGCGGTTTTGATATTAGGACAATAAAAATGCATTGGTAACTTATTTGTATGAATGCCGCATTAAACATCTGTAGGCTGTCGTTGTGAGTATTGTATTTTTTTAGAACGAACGGACTCACGTCGGAGTGTACAACACAGAGGGTGTTGCTCAAATGTGGAACCTTGAAGTTTGTCTCATAATATCTGCTAGTCAACAACATACATTCACCTTTCTAGACTGCCTATTAAGGAGTGACCTTCGTTCGTCTGGTTACAGGAATATTAGCAACTAAGTGACATGAAAGTGAAAACATCTTTCCCGTCTAGGCATTTCTGGTGTGATGAATCCACATCATTCAGTAGATAAATACCTCTTTGTCTCTTGGTGATATTCATTTTGGTAATGTTCCCTGACGATAAGTGGGGCCCACTCTTTATATAAGTATCGCTTACAGTGACTTTGACAGTGAAAGACAAACTACCTCTAATGCTTCTGACAGTTGACATATAACTCACATTGATACAAAATGTAGAAAATGAGTGGTGGTCTGGTTGAGACACCTATCGACAACAAATCTAAACCTTCAGTTTGGGAGGCTTTATCACACGAAATACAAAAACGTTAGACCATAGAGCAAAGAAGTTAACGGCTCAACAGCCAGGCGTATGTCAATATATTACCTATTATAGTGCTACTGATTATACAACTTAGCTGTCCGAATTTGTTGTCATTATTATTAATATTATCGTAACCAAATCTAATTTGGTTAACTAGCAAGTTACCTTCAAGCAAAATCAACTAGAAATAGTAGTGAGTTTTGTTACCAAGAAACCTATTTGTTTCGCAAATGCATACATAAGCCCATTAAAAACTGTAGATGACAACACTATTCCGTACGAGGTTATTTTGAAGTATGTGATTTATAAGTGACAAAAAATTTTCTAACTACGAAAAGTGGTTTTACTTTCCAGCAGAGGAACTCTTCCGCCTAACAAGTGTAAGAGAAAAAGTAGTAAAAAATACAGTTTCGCCCTTCACCATTATGCACAGTGTGGATATTCATTCACTGAATATACACGCTTCCTGTGTATGCAAGACACACTAGCAAAAGTTTAACACATTACATTTTGGTGGTCGCAGCCGCAAAATTAAAGACAGTAGAATATGCGTTTATAGGAACTGTTCGAGCTTCAATCATTAAAATTCCGGTAAACAATTGCATAAGACATACTTACTTCCAAAAAATTTCATTTGATAAAACTGATGTGTAAGTGGTGAGAACTGCATGCAGCTTCATCAGAAGTGGTGACGCTTTTAAATATACACACGGGCTTCCAATAATGGAGAAATTAACCTGAGAAATCATCAAGGGATTTTATTCTTCGTGGGACTGCTCAATTTGGTAGTGAAAGTTGAACACAACTGATAACAACACAAACTCGATTCGACTGATGACACCACAAAAAAAGCACGGTGACCGGGTTGAGAAAGAAATGAGCAACAAAAATGTGGACGTGGTACTGGCAGTATATTTAGAAAATACATTAAAATAGTATATTTACACTCTGGTAAATGTTCAGTCAGACTCCGAGTCTGACTCTCGTGTATCCGTAGCAGACAAGCATCTCTCGAGTACATAAGCAGTTTGAGGCTGAATGCGCCTGTAATAGTCATCTACTTCACCAGTAATTTCAAATCCAAAACGCTTATAAAATGCTACAGCCCCTTCGTTCCCAACATGAACATGTAAATAAATGCTTTTGATTCCCCCATGCTTCTGACAGAATTTGATGACATGTTTCAGCATCAATGTGCCTACACCATGTCCTCTGTACGGTGCCAAACATCCTAAGGTCATTATGTAACACTTCTTAACCGTTTGACCAGAACTTTCATCGCCAGATGGATCAGAACTTTTCACCAAAACATTTTCTATCCGATAGCTTACGGCACCAACAACGATGTCGTTAAAATAAGCCAGCCTGCACATTTTGCTATTCTTCAACACATCGCTATAAAATTTCTCTGTATACGTAACAGGAAAAACATTTTGGTTAATTAATCTGAACTGCTTAATGTTATGTGGGGTCAGTTGTCCGAGTTCAATCTTTTTATACATTTGACTCGCATTTATAGATTTCTTCTCCTCCTTCACTGCACCATCGAGCTTTGATTGTACCGCAAGCATAACTAAGTATGCGGAAATCGAAATACCGCCGAACAACAACAATTTAAGGAGTGCGCTGAGACAACTAAACGCTATCTGATTTCATTTAAGACAGGCTTTTGCAACTCATGGCCATTAGCAGATAAAATTCTCATTCCAGCGTTTCAGAGATAAATGTGTCTATTATATCAGTACCAGAATAACTTTCTAACCTAACAATTATTATAATAATAATGTATATTTTCATATAAACATAAATTTACATGAAAATGCATGACATTTTTACAGGCACGATCAAGTGGGAATAATAAACAGACTGCTGCAGCGAAGAAAATTTTCTTTGCGACGAAGTCATCAACTAGGCTGTACCTTCGTATAATTATAATAGATGGGAGAGAGTGTTTCAGAATAATTTTCGGTTAACGGTCAAATTAATAAAATTACAATTAGGAATTGAGATGCCATAATAAACAGGGGGCGAATGAAACTCAAGCAAAGTAGCATCATAATTCCTGAGAAGATTGAAATATTGTGCAATTGGGGATTAGAAATGTAGAAATAACAAAAATAGACAGGATGTTTGGATAAAACAATATCTAGTGGGATCATAACTAGTGTGATGAGTGATTGTTTATGCAATCAGGGATTAAATATGTAGAAATAGTAAAATGACAAAATAAACAGGAAGTTCGGATATGAAAATATGGTAGTGTAAATAGGGATTAAAAACTTAAAAATGACATGAACAAACAAGAAGTTTGTGTAGGAAAGGCAATGGGATAGTCACTATTAAAAGAATTACCCGTTTCTGACGGCCATGGCATGGAAACGGTTGGACGTATTTCTTCCGAATGAATAGCGTGCGTTTGGGCTTTCGAATGGCTAGTGCGTCGGTTATACCCGTATCTTAATTTTACTACCTTTGATCGGTTTGATCGAATCTTTTATATGATTTTAAAGGTTTTTTGAATGTCTCTGAATGTCCTGAATTGACTAGATGTTCTATCACTTAACTATATACACGTTTTCGATCTCCTTTTACTAGCCAGGCTGGATAGTATTCAGGAGCGCGTTTTTCAATTTGGCGTATTGTACGGCCGATGTACTCAGCTCCAAACGAGCAAGTAAACTGGTACATGCGCGCTGAAGTGGCCCAATGCGATGGTTTGTCCTTCGCACTCTAGGTGAACAGTTTATTGCAGGAAAACATCAGTCGTAGGCCCGCGGTGAAGTATGTTTTCCACAGAGATTTGTAGAAGTGTTTACGAAGGATTTCTGCTTCAATGTCACCTTTGAACTCTAGATCAGGCAGAAGTATATTCTTAGGGAAGGACAGGACGTCTAGTGAGACCATTTTCCCATCTGCGAGGTTGACATTTTTGATTGAACTGATGGAATTTAATGTTTCGCTGAGGTTGTATCTCGACAGCTTTTCTTTTACTGGTCCAAGAATTACTGCCAGCCACTTTGCGACTGGGCGTTATGTCGAATTAATCATATCTAATATTGGCGGAATCAGACACCCTTCTTGTGCACTTTTGGTAGTCCAAACATTTGAGGCAATGTAAGACCAGATGTGCGCACTTGTTCACATAGTTCTGTATTAATAATTGACTCATCTTTCATTTTTAATTTTTTTTCAACAATTCAGTCAGCTGGAGCTCCGTCCGTTTTTGAAATTTGTTATCATCAGAGAGAATTAGAGAAAGTTTCTTCACATAGTCTGATTTATTGAGCAGAACAATTCCGGAACCTTTGTCTGGTCAAGTTATTATCAGGCTTTCATTTGATTTCAATTCCTACAGTAGCTTTCGATGTTCTTTGGAAAGCATATTGCTAAGCATAAGATTCTGTTAATGTAGTCGAAGCAGCAACTCAGAATAGTTGATTAAAGAGTTCTGCACTGTCATATGAGATTGGTACCAGATCATTCGTCTGACTGATCAGATTCTCGAACCGTACCCTACTGTTCAATTCGTACACTTTTAACGATGCATCACAAAACTTTGGTCCGAGCAACAAGAGTTGCATGTGAATTGATGAAAGTGAGGCATCAGAAAAACAATACATATTTCTCGGGACAAGATGCAAAAGCTGTTTCCTTGGCGACAGACTTTAGGCTCTGGTTAAGTTTCATGATGATATCATCCTTTCTCTTCTCGGTAACTGCATCGATTTGGTGCACGAATGACTCACGTTCATCGACAGTCAAATCGCGCAGAACGTGGGAGCTCATTTAGACGTTTTGTTCCGGTTCAGCCAATCTGGACCAGACGGCGTCAATGTGATTCTGGGTATGTCTTTTGAGCGCGCGTGAGCTGGGAGATAGATGGTTTCGTCACAGATTTTTCTAGAATTCTTTCGGGTATTCGTGCTTATTCCGACATCTTTTCCGGAGGGAAATCTCAGCGTTCGCTTCATCAAGCTTGACAAACAAACGTAGAAACATGTTCAATTCTTTTACCGTCGAACGGTCCTTTCTCTTTTTAAAATCAAGCAATATACGCATTTGATCACATGGGAACGATAATAACAATTATTAGATTGCTTCTAGCGTAAGAGGATCGAAGTGACACTTACGCAATCAACTGTGTTCGCATTACGCTTACTAATTTTCCAAGGATTCTCATGTGTCTCCATTGTCAAATTAATGGAATTATTGACCAGTTTAGATGCCAGTATGGTGTTCAACATAGATGTAGAGCCGTATTATCTCCCGAAAATTTGCTTAGTGCATATAAGAAACATCTAGAAAACAGAGCAAGCAAACCGGAGTCTGTGCACGTAAAACAAGTGATGTATATTCATTCGACTACGCTAGGAAAGAGAAGGACGTTTGTTTCGTAATTTCTGTGCCTTATCTGCATTTGGTTGGTGTTATTACAAATATTTTTTCAGCCGGTCAGTTTCATAGTAAAACTTCAAAGAGGGCCATCGGATAACCCTGTGAATACTCGAATTTTGAGTGGCCCATGGTAGCGATCATGTCTCACCCATTTCAACCCGAAATTCAGAGGTCTTTCCGATTATGATTTACTTCCGGCCCTCATGTTGGGGTTCTTTCAGCCTACTTAAAGAGTCGTGTTACATAAATGCTCATGAAAACCTGTTGAAAAATGCGTGATCAACTTATTAGTGGGATTAGCAGTAATCCGAGTGACCTCAACAAAATTACTCTGCTTTTCCCGGCCTGACTGCGCATTATGTGCTACCGTTGGCGGTTAAAATCTGAAGCACTAGGCGAATTTACCCAGTAACCATATAATAGCTCAACATATTGGTTTTAAACGAGTAGGTGATGCCGGTATCGACCATCAGCAGGGGTTGAACTCACGGAGACATTGTCAAAAAATGTTATGTCACATTGTCAGCCACGTCTCATAAACCGTTAATGCCCAGCTCTTGCTACGCTCGGGCCCACGCTGTTCCTTGAAGTTTTTCAGAAACGCTTAGTTATAATGGACGAAAAAACCAAAAGACCAATTTTGACTCGTGGATTCCTTATTGTTACACCAACATATAAAAATAATATTTGAACTAAGGTCTGTGAACAAATATTACAATAATAAATCACAATACTACTTCTGATGGTTTACTGCTGACTTCTTTCTGAACAGCGACCGATGAGACGATGACTGTCGTATTGATGCCTCCGCGAAAATTGGAGAAGTTGGTTTTGAGGAAGCAACCATGAATTGATCGTTCAATCTTCAACTACATTCACAAGGATACTCTGAGGCTGAGTATAATACGGCAGATGTCAATGGAGTTGAAGATTGTACGATCAATTCTTGGTTGTTTGCTCAAAATCAACTTCCCCAATTTTCGCGGAGGCATCAATACGACAGTCATCGTCTCATCGGTTGCTGTTCAGAAAGAAGTCAGGAGACAACTGTCAGGAGTAATATTGTGATTCATTATTCTAATATTTGTTCACAGACCTTAGTAGAAATATCTTTTATATGTTGGTGTTACAATAAAGAATTCCCAAGCGACCAATCGGTGTTTTGGTTTGTGCGTCCGTTATTACTAAGCGTTTCTGAAAAACTTCAAGGAACAGCGTGAGCCCGAGCGTAGCAAGAGCTGGGCATTAACGGTTTACGAGACGTGACTGACAGTTTCTGATGGTAGAAACAGACTTTGGCGGATTCAGACAGTTGGCGAAAGTTTGCATAGTCACCGTTCATCTTTCCTGGTGCCGGTCAAGTCCTCTTTGAACAAGCAATATCTGAAACGTTTTTGGAATTGGGTCAAGTTCAACAATGCCTGGGTCAAAGAGGGGACAGAGCGTCTTGGATCCAAACAGGAAGGTAAGTCATGGTGACTTGTCTGTTAATTGTAATGATGTGTCTGATGTTAAGCATGACATGGTTGATGTTACTGTTTCGCCGTTCAGGGATAATAGCAACATCAAACTCCCTAAATTAGAACCACGGTGTTGCGATGGAAACCCGGCTGATCATTTACAATTTGTAAAGGAGTTTGAGATCATATTGAGTAGTTTTCTATTAAGTGATGAATTGAGGTTAATGTATTCGATGAGATATTGCACTGGAGATGCTGCAAGAGCTATACAGTGCTGTAAGTTTATGAAGCCAGAAGAGGGCTAATACGAGGCTATGAGCATATAACGTCAAAGGTTTGGAAGACCTTCGATGATTGCAGGGAAATTATTCGAGGCTGTTAAGGGTATTGGTGGTCAATTACAGGATAACTCCCAGGCACTCACTGAGTTTTTAGATAATTTGCTAATTTACAAGAATGCAATGATTTCGATGAATCGCATGAGTGACCTCAACTCGAGTTTTATACTAGAAGTAATAGCAAGACGCCTACCTACTCGACTGCAAAGGAAGTGGGTGAAGATAAGCTCCCGTATGGAGGATGAAGGTATCGAGGCGAAGTTTGACGATATTCTGAAACTCGTAAACGATAGTGTCAATCAATCTATGAGCAAGTTTGCCAGTATATTGCATCTCACCCCTAGGATAGAGCAGCCTGAGGGAAAAACGCAATCATTGACGACGAAAGGGTCTCAGAGAGGTGGATATCGAGAAGGCTCCATGATGTCTAGTAATGCATATAGACCTAGTGAGTGTAACAGGATACGTAGTACATCCTCAACAGATAAGTTACAAGATGCAAGACAAAGACGGTTGTGTTTTACACGTTTGCAAGAGGTGCATACAGAGGTGAACTGTGAACCAGTAAGCAAGTTCAGTGATAAGCTAAATGTAAACTCCAGGCCTGACTCCGAATTGTGTGACGATAACGGTGTTGTGAAGAAGTCTGTAGTTGCAACTGGTAAGCCATTGTTGAATAGAGTGTCACAGGATAGAGTTGCTGCTTCAGAGTGCAGTTCTGACTCCATAAGTTTACAAAGTATAACTAGTCAGAGTGAAGATATAAAACCTTTAAGGATTTGTGAGGAGGAACCAAAATTGTCTACTTCTGTTATTAGAGAGTTTGAAAATGATGAAATTGACGGTAAATTGAATATTTGTGATAATGGTCATGATAGTGCACATTTGTCTTTGGTTGATCACAATGAGACGAGGGGAATGCCTACTACTGCTGAGTTGAACAAAGGTTCTGTACAACTTGAAGGTGAAGTAGAATTAAATGCAAATGCAGTTGCAGAAGGTATGGATACTTGTGAGACAGTCAGTGTAATTGATCAGCGTGTAGCCCACCTATCATCAGATGCTAGTGCTAAACCGGAGCTAATAGTAAAAGACAGCACTGGTGGTAATCTTGCAGTTAGACAACTATCTGAAAGCCGAACCACAACAGCTTCTGATCCACCGCAAATTTCATCAACTGGTATCAATCAGTCATCATTGGTGTTGTCATCCACAATGAGAAGAACGCTCATCAACTGAAGTGTTTTTCACATTGACTATGATAGTATTTGTGCATTTGAAAGGACGAAAAATATTGCTCATTTTAGTGGGGAAAATCCAGGTGTGTACGAGATTGTAATTTTTAAGTTGACTTGCATGTGTAATATAATATATTTCACATGAATCAAGCATTTACATTATTCACGTACCGTTTGTGCAGTCATGATCATATTTGACATGTGCAGGTTGAAAGTGAACACTGTCTTATGACATTAAAATTTGGGAAAATACCTTTAGAAACTTTATAAGAATAGAATACAAGATTTTGGTTTAAGTCTAAATTATAATATTTAATATACTCATAGAGAGTCATGCGGGAATTACGAAATGTTGCGTTAATGGAAAGTTGGAAGAGAGATGATATACAGGTGCTGGAGTAATACACACAGGATGCAGATCGTGTTATTATTATCATTTTATCAATCAATAAGGGTTCGAAAGTTTATAAAAATCCACATTAGATGGTAAGTACAGCATTATTTTGGTATTAGCAGATACAAGGGACTAGTTGGTCGCAAAGTTAACTTTGCGATGTTAAACAGAAATCAGAATGGAATTTGTTCCGTTGTTCATCGTAAGAGCTAACAATATTCTGGATACCACTGAAGTAATACAAATGTAGAATGCAGCATTACTGTTCATTTTCAGTGCTTCAATGCAATACCTTCGAGAGGTGAAGAAAACAGAAGGAGACAGAGGCAGGCGATAACCGCAGGGTTTATACTCCTTTTTTATTACTAGGAATTTCTAGTCATTGAGTTTTATAGTGTTACGTACTAACGGTTAGTCTAAGTCTGTAGTAGCAAACAACAACTAAAGTATAGGATAACAGTAAAAAAAGTAAAAATTAGGGCGAAACGAGTTATGGTTTTCACTCTTATATAGGGTAATGTTGGGAACAGAAACTGAAGAAGTGAAATCCAAATGCCAAAGTACATAGGTTATTTAGAAGAAAGGAGGAAGTATAGTAATACTGATTTATGCTGTTGTTCTGATTTATACAGTTAGATGTCCTCCTGAAGTAGAGAAATCGTACCATGAGCCATTTTCAAAGAGTTTGTGCACACGCTGTGACATACAGGCAGCTTTTATTTTTTATTTTATTTTATTATTATTATTTTTTGAAGTAATTCATCCTCAGGAGCCTTAGCAATAATAATAAATAAATAAATTTATTCTCATAGTACAGTACATGAGGGACGCCAGTTTACAGGCATCATCAAATTGTTACAGAAATAGGACCATATTATTCAGTCACAATTTACAGTCGATAGCAAAATATGTTTAACATGTACACTGGAGATTATACATACACTTGATAAATGTTAATCCCAGTAGTATAAAACATCCTTTTCACTTATGTACAATCATTTCTGTGCATAGTTGGAAAAATCCGCTAGATTGTCAGTGAGTGCAACACATCAGGAAATACAGAAGTATTGTCTTCGCATTAACAAAAAAACCAGGTCTTTGGTGGATGGGTTATAAGTGCCTGGGAAAAAAATAAAGCTTGAAGTCAATTTTCATACATAATTTTGTTGTGTACAGAATCCTTGAATTATAGTTCATTGATGTGTTATTTTGAAATCAGTGATATGTTTATCTCATTTGATCTGCAATGTCATTGTTGGGAGTAAAATACATAAGCTTTAGACGCATTAATTAATGGATTTCTACTGCTTGTGGGTATTTACTTCTCGTGAGGAAGGTTTTTGAATTTTAGTTGTTCCGACAGGAGTTGTGGATATTGACTGCTCAGCAACATTATGGATATAAGTTCATCACATTATCTCAGGAATGTTGGGTTGTAGTTGGTGAGGCATATATGATGTCCGACGAGCGTACATCTGTCCATGTGATGTTGTGGTGAGTTATATCTTTTTCATGTTGTCGGTTTATGTCCATTTTATTCCACTTATTGTGTTGGGTAGAAGTTTTACAAACGAAACTTCTTGTCTGTTTGAGGGTAAGTATCTTAATCGTTAATGTTTTATCTAAAATTATAAATATAGGCAAAAACAACAGGTGTAGTATTTAAGCTTATACATTAAATGGACCTATAATTTCGGAGGCTCTCAGATAGGAACTAGGACTACTGTCGTTTGCAAACTCGTGTAGTTTGTCGTTAAGCACTTTTTTGAAGGAGGCCAATGTACCTGCTTGACGCATTTCCATTGGTAGTTTATTCCATATCTGTGCATACCTAATCAAATAAAACTTTTGCCTGGTAGCTGTTTTACATTGTTCGATAGCTACTGTACCCTTAGTGTGTCTTAGTTTGTAGCCACTGTCATCTGAAAGTCGAATGCCATTAGTAGAGGTAAAAACTAAGTGGTTTAGAAGCTTATAGTAAAGTGTTAAGTTTAGTCTCAGGCGTCTTAGCCATAGTGTTTCTAATCCTAGGGTGTCACATCTAGTGGAGTAGTTCGCACCATTTTCGGTTCCGAGTAATTTTGACGTGAAGTACCTCTGCACTCCCTCGACTTTCAATTTGTCCTCTATGCGTATACTACTATACATGAATGAACAGTAATCAAATAAAGGACGCACACAAACCTTGTACAACAGAATTCTGGACTCATTTCTGTAAAAGTTCCTGAGTAGAAAGCCGATAAGTCTGCGTGACTTTGACACTTGTTTGGAGATATGTTCAGAAAATGATAAGTCATGTGAGTATTTCAGTCCTAGGTCCAATACAGATTCCAGTCGTAAGAGTGCATGGCCTTGAATTGTCAGGTCAAGTTCTAAATTGTTGCAACCTATGCAGAGCCAGCCACATTTGTCGACATTAAACTGGAGTTGCCAGGTGTCACACCATCTATCCATTTTTTCTAATTCTTGCTGTATGGCGTTTACTGTTATTCCGAGATCTGTGTTCTTGCATTTATAGGTCACTTTTAAGTCATCTGCATATAGTATTGGTTTACCAACACTAAAGCATTCACAGATACTGTTTATATATATATATTATGAATAGGAGTGGGCCTAATACACTTCCCTGGATTACACCACTACTTACAGGTTTAGGCCTTGAGATTATCGAGCCAACTTTTGTTATCTGATTCCTGTACACGGAAATGATTTTATCCAGCTCAGGAGAGGGTCACATATCCCTAGTGAGCATAACCTGCTGACTAGCAGATTATGGGGGACTCTATCGAAGGCTTTTGTTATATCGAAATATAGCACAATTACTAGTTCTCTGTTGTCCCTGCTTCGTGTAACTTCATTGAAAAAGTCTATGTGACAGGTCGCACATGATCTCTTTTTGAGGAATCCGTGTTGTGATGGGTTGATAAGTTCATGTTCTAGTAAGTTGTCTGACACTTGGTCTTTAACCACTTTCTCCATTATTCGTGATATTACCGGTGTTATATTAATAGGTCTATAGTTGCATGCACTGGTTTTGGCCCCTGCTTTGTGCTTAGGTAATATGTATGTGGTTTTCCACACTTCAGGATAAGTTCCAGTTTCCAGTGACAGAGTAAATATTCTAAGTAACAAGACTACCATTTCCGTGCTACCATTTTTGTATATGACAGATGGTATGTCGTCTGTTCCAGTACTGCCATTTGACTTCAATGTCTTAATCGCTGAGTCTATATTTTGTATATTAAAATCTATTTCTCCTAATTTGTGGTTACTTTTGCAGGTCATTTGGAAATTTGGGGTCGGTGCACTCTGGTGTCATTGCAAAACCACTCACTGAGGAGTTCACTTATAACCTGGGGATCGTTGTATATTACACCCCTATGTTCCAAGATGCTTACATTATTGTCTTTACTGCTTTTTAGACGTTTTTGCAATATCCTACAAAGTTCCTGAGTTTTGGTGTTACCCATTAGCGCTTTATTTTCCTCATGTTGTGACTTCATTTTGTGTTTCTCTTCAAGCAGTTTAAGAGTTTCATGTATTTGGTTTAACGCATTAAATTCCTTAAATACATGGTATTTCCTTTTCAATTTCTTTAGTTTTAGTCGCGTTTTCCGGTCAATAAATGGAGTTGGTGTCTTTAGGGCAGATTTTAGGGGCGCGATTGTGTCTCTTGCTGAGCCAACTGTTTTGTAGAAAATCTCAAGTGATACTTCTAAGTTATTGTTGATGAAGTATTCTTCCCAGTCAGAACTTCTCAACAGATCTGATAGGAATTCCCAATCAGCATTCTTATAGTCCCTATATTGATAGCGCACCGGGGAATTTTTAGGTGTGTATTTAGTTGTTAGTCGGAGGGGTAGCGTGCAGTACAATATGTTGTGATCACTGTTATCGAGTTTATTTCCCACCTCTATCGAGATGGGCTCTATGTTATGACAGAGGATTAAGTCAAGAGTATTTTGGTTCCTTGTAGGGAGGCGCACGCACTGCTTCCATCCTCCTATGTCTATAGCTTGTAGTAGCTCTTCATGGATTCTTGGTCCTGTACAGGTATCCCAGTTTACTCCAGGTAAGTTGAAATCTCCACATACTACTTTGTAGTCGAAGTCCAGCGTGGCTACATGCTCTAGTATTTCTGCAATAGTTATATCAGTCATTTCAGGGCTATTGGGGGGTCTGTATATACATCCCACGAGAATTTTACTTTCGTTTGTGTGGATGCTTATCCACTTAGATTCTGGGAGTTTGTCAGTATTTGGGTTATTGAAAGTATTGGAGTTAGTGGATTTATAGGCATATATTAAGCAACCGCCTCCTCTTTTGTCAACTCTATCGTTCCTATAGATGTCGTAGTTGTCTATTACTAGCTTTGTGTCAGGTATATCAGTAGTAAGCCAGGTTTCAGTCACCATTATTAGTGTTGGCCGTTCTATGTATGCCAGGCAGCGAAGCGTTGTTATTTTATTAAGGAGAGATCTAGCATTCAGGAGCATAATTGTTAGTAAACCAGAGTTATTGGAGGAGAGGTTAACATGGTTACTTGTCACTATCCCTACGTTATGTTTGGAGGGGCTCTGAGGTGAGACAGAGTCAGTGTGTGTACTATTTCCTGGATGAACTGTGCAGCGAGTGGGGCTATTGTTTGCTGCAGCCGAAAATAATCCTGTTGCATATTTTGACTATTAGCATCCATGGGTCGGCATCTGCGTTCATCTACTGGTGATATATGGTCTGCCCTGCAATTTGGGTTGTAGTTTGCTGGACCTAGGTACCCTGTGTTAAGATTACCCTGGTAGTTGTACCTCATGGGGCTTTCATAGCCATATGCATATTGGCTCACGTCACGTGTGTGAGTGAAGTTATTGAGGGGATCAAGTGCCGACCTGTTCTCATTAAGTTGATGAGGTTTAACATAGATAGTGCGAGAGTTTGGACGAGAATTTTCGTTAATATGGTGCCTATATGAGTCCCGTTTAGTGCTCCATATATCCTGAGGATCCATTCTACGTTGCATTCCCAAGTTATGTGCGTTGTTAGACATGTTCGGGAAGGGGTATTCCTTCTCACATGCTGCGTGACGTCTTTGGGAATGTGCTTCGTTACCCATGCTTTGTCATTTTTTAGACTGACACTGCTTATTAGACTTATTACGAGGGAGGTATGTCGAAGTCTGGGGTGGGACTCTGGGTTTTGTGGTCTTTTTTGCGGTTTCTACTGAGGGACTCTCTGGCTTGGATCCAGATTGAGTGTGGTCTGCCAGTAGTTTCTGGTCAGCCATAGTTTGTGCGTCTATGTCAACCTTATGTAGGTCAGCAGGTTTTCGAGATGTGCTCTCGTGCACTCTAAGATTGCACCCAGTGGCACTGCTCTTACTGAGTTTTGGGTCGCTCTTACTTGCCGTTTTTTCTCCTAACACTATACACGTGACTTGCTGTGCTTCAGTGTCCGTCGACACTTTAGCACTGATACCAGATGTATTTCTCAGTGTTGTCAACTTTGTATCGAAGGAGTTCTTGGTTGCTTGCCTTTGGTTTGGTGTTTTATCCGAGACTACTTTAATAGTCTTGAATTTAGTGGCAGTAGCCAGAAGATCTTCGGCCATCTTAAATCGTTCAGCTGTTATGTAGCTGTCGAACCTAAAGAGTATAGGACAAGGATGCTTTAGGTCTTTTTTGCTTAGGCGAATGCACTGACAAGGTGCATTCAAGAGATTTGCAGCCTTCAGCAATGAGTGCTGGACTGACTTTATGGGCTCGCTATCCGGTACATTATACACTATTGCGTTTTGTTTTGAAGCCAGCCTTTTAACAACTTCGCTGGATAGAAAGTCGATGGCGTTTTCTAACTCCTTCGCACTTTTTGAGTCAGTATGAGTCATTCTAGAGGTCATATTAAAAAGCTTTAGGATTGTAGGATCCTGCAGTTCCTTTTTCATACGTGAGATAGTTTCGGGTATACATTCTAGTGAACTTAATTTCGTTTTTAATTCATCTATCTGTCTCTTTAATTACGCACGTTAAGTAAGAGAGCTCTACTTTTTCAGACAGAACATCTTCCACCTGTATTACAGGGGTCAGAGTTATGTTCGAGGCTTTTATGTTGGGTGAACTACTAATAATATGGGGTGGTAATGTGTTATTAGACGAGCTGGTGCTATTTTCTAAATTAGTGGTGTTCACACAAACAGTCCTTTTAGAATTTTGAACCATCGTTATTAAAGATCAATTATTAGTAACCAATAAATGAATATAAACGAAAACAATAGAGTGCATTCCCACAGATAAGGGTGGTTTTCTTTAGTTCGCACCATCATATCTGCTGAATAGCAGTCACCACACTCCCACCTTTTAATCTGCTAGGCTCTGGAGAAATACTCCTTTTGTTTTTAGAAAAAATCTTTCTTTATTGCTCCGTGTTATATAGACAGTTTTGCATTCACAAGCTAACTCAACGAAACTCATGGTATGAACGAATACTGTCAATGTAGTTGAAGATTGAACGATCAATTCTTGGTTGTTTGCTCAAAATCAACTTCCCCAATTTTCGCGGAGGCATCAATACGACAGTCATCGTCTCATCGGTCGCTGTTCAGAAAGAAGTCAGGAGACAACTGTCAGGAGTAATATTGTGATTCATTATTCTAATATTTGTTCACAGACCTTAGTTGAAACATTGTTTATATGTTGGTGTTACAATAAAGAATCCGCGAATCGCCGATTGGTGTTTTGGTTTTTTCGTCCGTTATTACTAAGCGTTTCTGAAAAACTTCAAGGAACAGCGTGAGCCCGAGCGTAGCGAGAGATGGGCATTGACGGTTTACGAGACGTGACTGACAGTTTCTGACAGTCCAACGTCAGTTTTTAAACGGTATTGGACAGTTGGCACAACTTTGGATAGTCACCGTTCATCTTTCCTGGTGCCAGTCAAGTCCTCTTTGAACAAGCAATATCTGAAACGTTTTCGGAATTGGGTCAAGTTCAACAATGCCTGGGTCAAAGAGGGGACAGAGCGTCTTGGATCCAAACAGGAAGGTAAGTCATGGTGACTTGTCTGTTAATTGTAATGATGTGTCTGATGTTAAGCATGACATGGTTGATGTTACTGTTTCGCCGTTCAGGGATAATAGCAACATCAAACTCCCTAAATTAGAACCACGGTGTTGCGATGGAAACCCGGCTGATCATTTACAATTTGTAAAGGAGTTTGAGATCATGTTGAGTAGTTTTCTATTAAGTGATGAATTGAGGTTAATGTATTTGATGAGATATTGCACTGGAGATGCTGCAAGAGCTATACAGTGCTGTAAGTTTATGAAGCCAGAAGAGGGCTACTACGAGGCTATGAGCATATTACGTCAAAGGTTCTGAATTGAGTGACGATGACGGTGCGGTCAAGAAGTCTGTAGTTGCAACTGGTAAGCCATTGTTGAATAGAGTGTCACAGGATAGAGTTGCTGCTTCAGAGTGCAGTTCTGACTCCATAAGTTTACAAAGTATAACTAGTCAGAGTGAAGATATAAAACCTTTAAGGATTTGTGAGGAGGAACCAAAATTGTCTACTTCTGTTATTAGAGAGTTTGAAAATGATGAAATTGACGGTAAATTGAATATTTGTGATAATGGTCATGATAGTGCACATTTGTCTTTGGTTGATCACAATGAGACGAGGGGAATGCCTACTACTGCTGAGTTGAACAAAGGTTCTGTACAACTTGAAGGTGAAGTAGAATTAAATGCAAATGCAGTTGCAGAAGGTATGGATACTTGTGAGACAGTCAGTGTAATTGATCAGCGTGTAGCCCACCTATCATCAGATGCTAGTGCTAAACCGGAGCTAATAGTAAAAGACAGCACTGGTGGTAATCTTGCAGTTAGACAACTATCTGAAAGCCGAACCACAACAGCTTCTGATCCACCGCAAATTTCATCAACTGGTATCAATCAGTCATCATTGGTGTTGTCATCCACAATGAAGAAGACGCCCATCAACTCAAGTATATTGTGCAATGACTATCATGTTATTGTTGCGTTTGAAAAGACGAAAGATATTGCTCAGTTTATTGAGGATAAGGCAAGTTTAAACGAGAGAGTAATTGTTAAACTGACTTGCATGAATAAAGGCATTTCTAGTTTCAAGTTACTATTTGAATGCTATTATCTTTGGTGTTAATTACTCTGTGCCTACGCTTGGTTGGTCAGATACGTCGTGTGTTTGTTAGTCATCCATATTCTACGATACAATGAAATGGGCGTGTTGCCGTTCAGATTTGAGGATATAGCTGATAGAAGGAAGTTAGAAAATGAACTCTGCGACGATTTTCCAACTTAGAGCGTCAACCTGAGAATGGTTGTAGGCGTACTGCTGTAAGTCCTACAATTCTTCAAAGGGTAGTGCATCAATGAGCAGTCCAATGTGCTCGGTGTGTGATTTTGTACATATGTTCATATTGCATATACTGAATTGATATCATCTGTCATCTAGCTGTTGGTAATTCTGTTTGAGTCCGGACGGCTTCCACTTGGATCATCAACCTGAGAAGGGTTGTAGGCGTACTGCTGTAAGTCCTACAGTTCTTCAAGGGTAGCTCGTCAACGCAGAATCCACAACATTTGATGTATTGATTGTACATATGTTGGTGTTAAATAGGATGGATGGAAATTTTGGTAGCCCAAGATTTAAGCAGGCCGCTTTAAATAATTGTGTGGTTCCAATTATTGTAATTGTTGGTTAATCTTGTTTGTGTCCGGACATTCTACGACATACAATCGTCAACCTGAGAGGGGTTGAAGGCGTACTGGTTTAAGTCCTGCAATTCTTCAAAGTAATTCCATCAGGACATGATCTGCGAGGTTATGTGTACTGTTTGTATATATGTGTGGTGTGTCATATCAATTGGTGTTTTTTGGATTCATTGTGTTGACTCGTTGTTTTCGTACCTTGTTTTAGTTGCATAATTTTGTTAAAATTTTCGTCGTGATTACTTCTGAAGTTGTGTCCACTCTTCTACATCCACGAATAAATTGATTGATGTTAAGGACAGCAGATGGGGCGTATACGCCGGGGAGGCTAGGCTATTGCTGAGAATGACATGCACACGGAGATAATTGTTAGCTGCGGTTCGACACGCCAGGGAGAAAGAGTGTAAACGACTGAGGCTCGCATACGTCACCGTTACTAGAACTGAGGCAGAATGAGTGACAAGCGATTGCAGTGGTAATTGGTAGTGAGAAGATACGAGGACGTGCGTGGAGTATCATGAGGTGGTGCTATGGTCACGTTGCATTCTGCAAGAGTCATTCTAGCAAGTGGTGATTGTGTTGCAAGATGTCAAGAGGAGGTCTCTGTCTGGAGGCGCAGGTCGTCAGCGATGTGTGAGATTGTGCTGTGGGTATGCTTGTGGTGTGTTGGCTTTTCTGTTTGTTTTCCATTTCAGCTCTGTCCGTGTGACTTAGGTTCTCGCAATGGCATCCAAGTCAACGTGTATTTGTCGTGATGGAAAAAAGGGATGGATCCGCTTGTGGCCGGGGAGTGTCAATGTAGTTGAAGATTAAACGATCAATTCATGGCTGTTTGCTCAAACCCAACCCTTCCATATTTTTCGCGGGAGTAGTCTGTCTATCAGTCATCGTCTCATCGTTCGCTGTTCAGTGGAAAATCGAAAACTATCAGAAGTACTATTGTGATTTATTTTTGCGACATTTATTCTGAGACTTTGTTTAAAATATCCTAAGGGTTTTTTCTTTATTGGTGCAAGAATAAACGGTTTTTGAATCACTGATTTTTTCCTGGTTCTTCCGCGTTGTTTATTACGGATTATTCTTAAAATTCTTAAAGGCCAATGTGAAATCCAGCGTAGGTAGTCCTGGACACTCACAATTGATTTTTGCCGCGATGTCGTTGGAACGTCTGCTGCAATCTGTTGTTTCGGTTTCAGTACTTCGAAAGGAATTGTGTTTGGTCCTGCTGCCTTCCCGTAGGGACTTTATTAGCTTTTCGTATGTCAGCTTTCGTTGGAGGACTGGTGTACGTAGGCGCTTCCCGGCATGTTGTTCATGGTATTTCTGGTATAGTTCCAAGTGACTGTCCATTCATGTGTCTTTTAAAGTGATCCCCTGATTGTTTTATTTGCTTCTACTTCATGGTAATCAGGTTCCCCCGAACGTCTTTATTGGCCTCATCATCGAGCGGGTCCCAATCCAGGGTTTTTAGAGACGGTTGTGAGTGGGGCTAGCAACCCCACACAAATAAACCTATCGAACTGCTAGAGAAAGTTCAACGCACAGAAAATATATCTAAATAACAAAAGACTCAAATAGCAGTCTTGTCCTTTGTTCATATCGGAGAGGCGAAATGACGCCGGCTGGCGAGAGCCTTTGAGAAGCCAGTAGGCCGGAGCGTCTTCTCTCGATGCAAGCAAGTATGAGAATGGGGACGCAGAATGTTCGCACAATGCACGAGACTGAGGAGGCTGCCCAGGTAGCCAAATAAATGCGAAGGCATGTCTCGGAAGTGATGGGTATCTGCGAGAGGAGATGGGGTGCGTATTGACCATCAAAATTTTCAACTGGACAGTTAGTAATCTACACCAGCCACCTAAACGACAACCATCAGGACACTGAGGGGTCGCTATGTAAGTGTCATCAGTGGCAGCCAAAGCCCTAGTGCAGTGGGAACCGATTTCACCTGTCAAACGCTACGCACAGTCCTAAAAATAACGTGGAACAAGAGAAGAAGGGGGATTTTTATTGAAAACTATAAACGGTAATGGACAACACCCAAACGGGGACATCAAAATCCTCATGGGTGACATGAACGTCAAATTGGGAGCGTATAACACAGGAAGAGGACTAGTCATGAGTCGAGAGGCTCTCGGGGAAATAACTGACAACGGAGATTTATTTGCAGACTTCTGCACTTTTGATGATTTGGCGATCGGAGGCAGAGTGTACAAGAACACGCATATACACGAAGCAACATGGATTTCTCCTGACAGACACACAAACCAGATAGATTTCACCCCAGTACTGCTCAAGGAAGTGGAGACGTAGCCTGCTGGATACAAAGTCGAGAAGGGAGGCAAATGTGGGCTCAGACCATCATCTAGTTCAAAGAACCCTCGAGGTGAAGCTGAAATCCCTGAAAATAAATGGAGGCAGCCGCTTAGAAGCTTAAGGACAAAACTACAAGGGGTGCACTCGCTACAGATTATATCAGAGAGTAGTAGGAGACACTGCGTGTTATCACCGAGGAAACCTGAGTGGAAGGACACTGGAACTCTCTGAAGGCGATACTCAAGGAAACGCGTACAACTGTTCTAGGAAGAAAGAAGAGAGAAGATAAGGAGCGGCTCTCAATGGGCCTCTGGAAGCTACTTGGTCAGAGGAGAGGAGGATGGTGAAAAAGCAGATAACTCAATGCAAAGATTGACAACAGAAGGAGAAACTGAGTTCAATGTTCCCTGCACTGAAAAAAGAAGTGAAGAGTGTTAGGAAAGGCAAAAGACAGTTCTACGACATCCTGGCAACTGAAGCAGGGCAAGCAGGCCACAGGCAAAAGAGACCTCATGACATTACATCAGACAACCAGGTCTGTATCTGAGAAGACATCAACCCAGTGCTTGACCTTAGGTTTGGCTATTCAGCTTATTTAAAATATTATAAATACTTCACCAAACGGGATCGCAGAGTCGTAAGACTATCTATATTTATCCTAGACATATAATTCTAAGTCTTTTCCTTATAGTTTTCCCCATAATACAAGCAAACGGCTACTTTTCAATGTCTAAAGTATACCAGTTAAAACACGGTGGTGAAAACTTGGCAATAACAAGCCCAGCCAACCGACTGTTTTCCTTAAGTCCATTCCACCTACCTTTAGCCTTAACTGTACCACTATTCATTTCACTCTGCTTAATAGACTAAGACTCAGTTTGCTCTAGTATTCAAAACTCTTACACTTTGTAAAACCTTTTAACTACTACCTATGCAGCGAACGTTGAACTAATTCTCTGGTTTTCTCTTCCCAATGGTCTTCAATAAGTTGGGTAGGTGTAATTCTAAAAACAATTATATTAGCGACCATACGTTTTAATATTTTACATATGTGCATGTACAATTAGTAAAATACATTGTACTGAGGCAAGACACGAAAGCGTACCTGATCCCAAAACGCATTATCAGAAGACCCCAACAGCATCACTCAGGTTACTAGTAGTCAAATCGTCTATCGAAGTAATTCTCCAAATAATGGACTGATGGACTGCATGATTGCTGAAAGATAATATAGGTTGTGAAACAGTGAGCAAGTGAAGCTGAGAAACTTAGTCAGCCACATTGCAGGAAATTTATTATTCAGCAGGTAAAGAAAGCCTCGCAAATCACAAAGAAGATATGCTTTGTACTGGGTTACTTGTCTCGCATATCTGGACTCCATAAAGACCAACTTCGTCTAGGCGGCCACAGCGTCTTGTATCACCGAGACTATCCAGCCTAATCGCATTAGAACTGTTCATCAAACAGCAGCAACGAAAGCTGGAATACTGCACAAGACGCCAGCATTGTGCACATTCATAAGAGAAGTAAATTGGTTACAGTGGGTTGTGCTGACACTGCAAATATCCTGCTAATTTCGTATACTGTAAGTCCCGTTTGGTTCTCTTCTTTCCGTTGTGTGCCAGTGTGTTCGCATCTTTCACTCAATTCCCGTGTCTTCCTTCCCTTTCTCAGTCTACCGATTCCGTCGACACCTTCCTATTCCCCTACTATGGCATTCTCCAGAATGCCACTCGAATATAGTGGTAGACTGCCTTTTGAAATAAAGTATGCAAGTCTTCACCCATACCTCATAGATGGCAGATTCTTAACCCGAGGAAAATCGACGTAAATTCTTGTGGGTCTCCAGTTGTTTGCTGCTAGAAATGACCTACTATCTCTCCAGCTCCTCAGTGGCATAAGGACACAAAGCACATCCACGCCCGGAATCATCCGCGTTTATGCCAGGTCTTACGCTTGGTTCGAAGACCACCCCACGTGCCCTGATTTAATTATAGAGGACGCTTCTTAGGGCTTGGGAGGATTAAGGAGAGGTGTCAGAGATCTCTGCGTAATACTTCACTTATCACAGCTTATCAATTGGTAGCGCTACCGAATCTACTGGGCGTGTGCAATCAGACGAAAAGATTTATGCTTTTGTGCAGTCGGATCTGTTATAAGCAGACAGAATCGTGGGGAATCATACTTTAAGCACTGGCAAAGAACTAAGTGGAACGCTGTGACAGCATGGCTGCTCCTACATAGAGGGATTTCGATTCAGACGTCTTCGAATGGCAAGTGGTCACTAGTCATGAATTGATCAAGTTTGTTGACACTTCACTAGGGCTTAACCCAGTGCTGGCGTCCATTTCCCGATCAACTCGGCCCTTTTGATTGTGCACTGGCAGTTTCTACCGAGAATTCCTTGAGCGAACCTCAGGTGAAGGAATGGAGCATTCAAATTTCCTGTAGTTATTATTTCACCACATTCACGGTGCGTGGAAAGTACACTTAATACATCTTATTCGATGGAACAGTTCCAAAAGCGTCGTCAGAACAAGGCAGTGGAGATATGTGCCGGAAACTAAGGCATGACTTATTGTTTAATGTCACTCTCGTCACATTGGCAGCGTGCACATGCATGACTACTTATGTTGAGAGGCGTCGACTCCTATTCAACTGAATCAATTCGTGTGGCTTTGGTACAAGAGTATGAAGATATGGACACAAAAACAGGGCACAGATTGTGTGTCCGGAGTTTGGGACAGGTACGTCTGTTGACCACAACCAATCTCCAAAGCAAATATATCTAGCATACATACAGTATGTAAGTGTGGAGCAGAGCATTGATCTACTGTAAATGAGGAGCATCTAACTCCCACCAGAAGGCGAGTGGAATGAAGTCCACTGGGTGAATACTATCTAATTAGTCAGATATTGAACAACCAATTATATTCCAAAAACTTGTTTATCTCGGTTAACAATGTGGCTAGTATAATTTGGCGCGTGGACTCCGATGTTGGCGTGGCTAATCTGCGGGTATCAGGTTGGTGGGTCTTAGTAGATTGCGTTTGTTTTCCAATGATGAGTGCTCTGCAAAAACTAAGTGTTGTCTTCAGTGGTATTTCACAGCACGGTTAGAACCCACCGTGTGAAGGCACACAATGATTTTGAGCAGATGTCTGAGTGATGTACACTAAATGTCTTTTATATTGACAGGTGGAGCTACATGAAGTGTGTGAGATCACGATTTCAAAGGTTGACGTAGAGCAACTCGTTTAATAGGTTACAATGATGATTATTCCAAGGTGGAATGGATTGTGGTACCCTAGTTACTGGGGGAAATATGAATTTCCAGCTCGCCTACCTCCATGAAAATGTAGAACTGGAGACGACAGTCAGAGCGAACCGCACGAGAAAATGTAAAGTTCTGCAAAGGTGTCTGTATGAAACTACTGAAGGACTTGCTCTCGGACTCATCATGATGAATTATGGTAAGTTTTGCATTGAACCTGTGATGTTACTGTTTTAAATCTGTCAATCCTATGACGATGTGATTTAACCGTTATCTGATGTTGGAAGTGACAAGTGTATTTTCCTTTTCACAGGCACTGTATCCAATTGAATGATTTCTAACAGGAAGCCTATTTGGGTGTACTGACAATAATTTCAGTTGCCAAATCGATTCATTGCGCAATGAATGTCAACCATGGTTGACAGACGGAGATATTGCTGTTTCGGTTGATAGCTGGAGTGGGTGTACATATGACACTTGCTTCTGCTTTTACGCCACATTAAGTATCACACTGAAAGACTCACTTCCAACGTATTTTGGCTGGAACGATATCCAGTTGTCACTAAAGTGTAAGTCTACCTGTCATTTGTATATGCATGATGCTACAATCCAACATTGAAATGTGAAATGCAAGTTAAGACTGAGCACTGTCTGACCGCATGATTCTTTTCTTTCTTCCAGGTAATTGAATGCAGATGCTTGTTGTTGTACGGCGTTTGATGTCAATTTCACCGAACCAGGTAGGTCTTGTGATGAATATCATTGTCCGTAAACATGTCGGTCAAACTGGCTGATTTAATGAGTCTGAACTATCCGTTAGCTGCAACTTCATGCTTTGTTTTATTTTCGTTTCAGGTGGTGGTGATTATCTGTAACCGGTTGCTGAAGGGCTTTCGCATGGTGATAGTTAAATAAATTTTATCGCGAGTGATTGCTTGTTGTGTTATGCATCTGATTTTGAAGACCAGTTATTGTTGTAGGTTGGCGTGATTAGGTAGTGTTGGTGTACAGAGGACGACTATTTTTGTGCATAGGAACAAAGATGCTTTCCTCCCACAGACGTTATTCTCACTATTGATTGGTACTCTTGTTAGATGAGGGAGTGTACTGGGAGGACTTACGAGTCATGCAGTGCTCAGTGAGTAGACTGGCAGTTAGAGATTAATACCTGTTATTTCTTCTTGGCTCACTCACTGACTACCATGATTAGAGGTGTTCTGGTCTTATGATAATGATTATTACGTGGGTGGAAGTGGCAGCGAAGACAATACACTCACCGGGGATCCTAGTAATCATCTTGCTCATC
Organism: Trichobilharzia regenti; assembly: GCA_944472135.2. Taxonomy (NCBI): domain Eukaryota; kingdom Metazoa; phylum Platyhelminthes; class Trematoda; order Strigeidida; family Schistosomatidae; genus Trichobilharzia; species Trichobilharzia regenti. The sequence goes on along the minus strand of OX235262.1, from coordinate 96,205,044 downwards.
AGTCATACAGGTAAATATTTGCATCCATGCATGGATGGAGCACTGAGTTTGGGCTATGCGACTAACTCCATAGGAGCAGTTGAACTCGCAGATGCACATTGACGAGACTATCATTGGTAATTTTTTCCTTGGCTCGCTGTGCGATTACTGTCTAAGTACCAATTTAGCTACAAGGTATTTTCTCACAATCGATCTGTTAGGTCGACATTTTAGAATGTCTTTGGTAATCCCCCGTTTGTAATTTAACTCTGTCTATGTGTCCGTCATTACCACATCTCTAGGTATCGATATATCCTATTTTGGAAAGTTTGCTGCATATCCGTTTTCTCGTAGTGTAGGCTTCAATTTACACATATCTTCACCAATGCCTTCGTCTGAACATGTACGTCATAATCGATAACCAAGGGACTCAACTAAAGAAACTCTGAAAATGGACGTAGTGACCCGACCAGCTGATCTTTCTAGATAGGTTTGTCTTCAAATGTTCATCCATCGTCTGGATAACGAGAACATCTAGGAAGGATATACTGTTATCTTCCTCTCTCTCAAAAGTGGAACGAACAGCTGGGTAAATCTTATTCACAGTACTCAGAAGCTCTTGTTTACTGATGAGTGGGGTCCTAAATAATGAACCTGTACAGCTTTTGCTGTATCAAATGCGGGATGATCATACGTAATTTTGTTTAGTCGACTTCCTTGTCAATAATATCAAAATTTGGCGTTTGACTGGACATATAGTTGTGCTGTCCGTCACTTCGCCTTCTCTGTAGTTCCTACTGCCATCTTGCCCCACTATTACACGCGTTGTATTCTTTGAAATAATCAGGAACGCCTCGTCCGGAGATTTTTCCACAACAGGCAGACAACTTTCTACCGGTGGAGTCGGATGCAGCAGTGAACAGGTCTGTTGGTGATATAAATCATTTGCAGCGGTGGACTGTAACTGCATTTCAACTAACCACTAACTTTCACAACTGTCTTTTTATAAAATAATGAAACGATATTCTTTCATTGCCTTGCATTTTCATTCTCGTATTTTACACTGTTACCGAGCTCGATATTAAGTACCCTAGACAGGTTTCCAATTGAAACGACGAGAATGTCATCTACGTGCTGACAACAATAGCCAAGCTCTTTGGTCTTGTCTGGCTGGATGTAATTTATATTTTTATTACTGTTAATCAATGTGCTAATCATGGGAAACTATAGAACACATGTCAGTATTCAGGATTTTTCTCCTCAGAGTTAATCGTCGTTTATAACCCTAGGCACAAATTATGATCAACTTCTATTATTGAAAACTACCGACCCATCAATATCACGTCAGTGGTTTCCAGGGTTGTGGAAAAAGTCATAGGAAAGATATTACTTCATGCCTCCACCTTACTCCAGCACAACACGGCTTCTTGAAAAGTTGGTCAAGCTCCATCTGCCTACTTTGATGATGTTACTGCTAAGCGCGATCATAATCTGCTTCTTCGACTTCAAAAAAGCCTTTGGTGAAGTCCTACACAAGAGAATAATCCTAAGCGTAAGTCGTACGGGTTCCGAGACCCCTTGTTATCATAGCTCAGTTTTTTTTGGAAGGCCGTTCCGAAGTTGTGATATTCTCAAATAATTACTCGTCACTCACACCTATACACAATGGAGTGATTCAGGGTAGTGTACTAGGGCCATGTGGTATCTTATATTTCAATAACTCCCACCCTAATTTCAGGTTATACCTAAGTGACTCTTTTCTCCTAACCCTCAATTCCATAACAGACCCAGGCGTCTGAAACTACTACAAAGAAGACAAAACAAATGTGCACAATAAAGACATCGAATTTCACTATAGAAAGTCCAAGTAGAGTAATCTACTCCGGTTACCCAGATGAAAACCACGAACCCACTGGCGGAGTGACTATCCTGATTTCACCAACAACAGCCAAAGGTCTTATGCAGTGGTAACCAATCTTCTCCGGGACTATGACAACAATTAATAATAACTTGATTTTTCATTTCTAATAAAATCACGCGTACAGATTTCCACATTCATTCTATAATCTAGAAGGTGAAACATCCAATAAAAACATGATTACTGTGAAGTGATACAAGAAATCTGACTGTTCGAATAAAGGGTAATCGGTGAATTACGAATAAATCATTCACAAATCTTACCAATGATTATACTATAAGTTACTTGTGCTAATGATGTGCTACACTACACCAGCCTTACTTAACGTATTCTGCGTAATTATCCCATCAACCAGTAAACTATCTGACTTGTAATTACTCATAACAAACCAGAAATCAAAAACACTCAGTTATTTAGTAGTATATTATGGTGAGGAGTATATTTAAATCGAATAAAAATTCAGGGTTATTCAGGGAAAGGATTTTAGACCCTATGTGGCTGGTACGACTGAACTACGAATTCAGAGACGGGGCATGTTAATATCACAAGGAAGGAACACAGAGTGGTTTCCTAGCCTGGCCTGATGAATACCCCTTAAGAGAATAATTAAAACAACTAAAGCATACTCAGTTAGGCTAGACGTTTGTTTAGTTACTATTGATTTGACTGACTTTGGTCTGTTGATTTTATCCCTAGGTTTATTTTGGTGCCTAAGAAGGTGCACTAAAATACCACTTAGTACTGTTAGATGTAAACTACGATATAAAGAGAAGAGAACCAGCAATTATTCTTGGTACATTTATTCTGGTTGAGCTGTTCTCTGTGTTCTATAATCAATAGAATATTGCGCTTAGAATTTGTATTGAGCTACTGATGGAATGAGTCTAGAATTGTTGACTTAAAACGTTTGAAATCCTCTTCAGAGACTGGGAATAGATCACTAGTCTTTTTTTTGATCGCACACTAGTCAGTAACTAGTGTGATGTGTCTAGTCCTATCTTCACTGCAGACTGAATTCTATCAGTCAAGCTTGCAATGTGGCCACCAGGCTAGGTGACTCGCCATTATGCTGCACTGTGAATTGTTGGTCGAGTTCCTTCAACGTTGCACATACGCCTTGCTGATGAGTGCCAACTAGCACGAAACGTAAGTCCAAGATTTCCTGCCGATTGCCTTCAACCATCTAATACCAACAGATCACTAGTCCGGCTGATCAAAGTTACTGAAGAATGACTGAAAACAAATTTAGCAGCATCTTCCTGAAATTTGCTTCGTATTTCAGTGGCTTCTAGGCTGCTTAATAGGTTTAAATGGACGGCTTTGTGCGCCTCTCCCTGACCGTACTCATATTCCCAGTGAAAGCTAGGCGTTTATCTCCTATATAACTGGAGGCCTCGTCTGTCGCAGCAAAATTCTGCGACATGAACCAAAACACTGGCAGACTCCATACATATGTAGAGTGTAAAAATTTGATCAATCAGATTAGTGCTCTATTCCCGATCTTTGAAGAGGAGTTCAAACGTTTTAAGTCAACAATTCTAGACTCATTCCATCAGTAGCTCAATACAAATTCTAAGCGCAATAATCCGTTGATTAAAGAACACAGAGAACAGCTCAACCAACTAAGACGTGACAAGGAATTGCTGATCATACATTTATTTTGGCCATGTATTCCATAGTAGTGTTCAACTTTCATTAAGGTGAATGTATTATTTGACCAAAAATTTGATGAAAAAAAGCTCATTATTCATCATGCAAACAGAGAATTTACTGTCGCAGTTGGTCAATAATTCATATGAATACAAGTTCATATTTAACTACAGAAAAATAAACTAAGACATGAAAATAAAAAAGAATCAAGTTTGATTTTTGATCGATTGAGAATTCGACCGCTTTCAATCTGATGATTATTGTTTCCCAAAATTTTCCTTCAACCAGCTATTGATGACCTCATCATAAGTATTTAACCATTTTAGATTTTTTTCGACTCTTTGAAGATAAGTTGCATATATCGTCTGTAGAATGGGTATTCGAGAACTTTCTATAGCACGTCTTCCCAATTCAATTATCTGAAAAAAATTCAAAATGTTGGACTTGTTTGTGATGCATTCAATTTCATTTGGTCAGTATTAACCATTTTATCAGGATAAATGATGAATGTATTAATGTAAGAGTAGAATTTGGACACTGTAGTGAATTATAGTTTCATTCACTGATAGGTAAACGTTGCCAGCTAAAGGACTTGATATATCCAGTCAGGAAAAAAATTAAATGACTTATCAAATACCACTTTGAGATTGTGACGTCAATTACATTCAGTTAAACTAATAGGTCAGATTTCAAGCATTGGTTTTGTAGGGATTTCGTTTGATTGCTTAGAGGATTTCATCATGAGCTAAAGTGTTCCAAACTGGGACGAAACAGCTGTCCAGTACTCCAAGGTTTTCCAATGGTTCTCTAACTGATATCCTCTCATGATGGAATCCTCCAACTTATAGATCGGAGTCAACTATATTAGCGGAAAATAGGAATTTTGCTAGATCTAGAATGATTCACCTGATAAACTAAGTAACCTCGAAAAAAGCTTGACCACTGCTATGTATTCACTTGCATGCAATCACACATTAAAGTGAAACAGGATAAAAGTAATAAAAAGTAATATATTTAGGTTGTAGTAACAGTTTAGTCAGTAAATGTCGGTTAGTCAAGTCAACGCTAAAGACATGCAAAAGGGATAATGCAGCTCTTACTCTGAATATGTGTTAGATAGGATAGGTATTTAAAAACCATATAAAGCAAGTCAGGAAATTGCATCGATATGATTAGAAGAGATAAATTGTACTCGAAACGTGATTCAATTATTCACACTGTACGACTGTGTGTTACACCAAATAAACTTATCTTCTATGTAATTAATGTATTAGTGTGGTGATGTGATACAGACAATGGGTTCCAACAAAATATTGTTCTCACATGTTCCTACAGTTCAATTCGGCATTAGCAACAGAATACTATGTATAGTTGAACATTGTGTTTCATGTCGGTTAATGTAATCCAAAATCATAAGCTCAGTGATTGGTTAAAGAATATAAACTGTATAGATGTTAATAGCTGTTTAATGGCTTGAAAATATACCTTCGCCTATTTGTCTTGCCTTCTACTGTTACCTTACATTAGTAGTAAATCAGATTTATTAGGGTAGATTTTTTTCATGAGAATGTATAGAATATCACTCAACATCATTTATTTTATCGTTACCGCAAGAATGAAAATCACATTTTTGCTTTTTAATAAATATGCTTGTTATTGCACATTCACTGAAACAGTGTAGTTCTGGTGGCATCCATGTGATTGGCCAGGAGACCAATGTTTGGTGGAAAAAATGTTAACTATAGATTCTCTGGTAAATCTGACTATCTGTATACACAGATTTCGAAGTGTTGAAGTGCTAAATATTGGTAAGCACATATATGGAAACTGTCTTCAAAAATTTTGTAAAATCGATTACAGTAATTCAGGCTTCTATCGTATCCATGTTACGGTAGAGTAGAAAGGAATCATGTTGAAAATAGCTTTCCGGAAGACATGTCTCATGAGAATGTACTATCAGTCTACTTAAAAATTAACAAAATAGTCACTTTTAGTCTTTGGAAAGCAATCCGCAAATGAACACTACAACTTCTATTGTGGTGAGAGCAGGCTACTAGCCAATTGGTAGACATTAATTTACGTCAATGTCTATGTCGCTAATATTGGCCGTGAGAAAATATGAGCAAGACTGATTCAACAAGCAATCACAGCAGACTTAACGTGGGCAAATACGATTCGCAAATATATGGCTTAACTTTCTGAGTAACCAGTCACAAGAAGTACAGAATAACCTTGAGCAGGAAACAACCAATCAGAAGACTGTGTTTGTCTGCTTGAATAAGCTATAATAATGTACATGAAATATATATATAAATACGTGCTGATTTCCTTAATAAACGATCTGTTGCCTGGCCCTTGTCTTCTGTTGTTAAACTATCGCATTTATCTACTTTCCAGATGAGTTAAGTTTACCATACAACTTTTAATTATGATAGTGATATCCCGCTAAACATATGAAATTCCAGTTACAAAGTATCTGAGTGCAACTTGAATCATTTACTCCTATAGTTACGCATTTACTAATTTTAACTATTTTAACTATAAACCGTCATTGATGATTACCAGCACTTTGATTGTAAACTGTCGTTGTATCAAATAACAGAATAAAAATTGAAAAGACATTTGTTTATGAGTGTTTACTATTTGACGTACAACTGTATGTTTGTCTTTTAGATTTCAAAACTAGTTTAGATTGAATGTACTTACGCAACACGTTACAATGTCTTCGAATTCAGCATATTATCTTACAAAATCTCCATTAACTATACTCCTTTGATCTTAATTGACTTGAAAATACGTTTGAACTCATGAATATTATCAACCATAAATCAAAATAGTGTTCAGAATAAACTATTCTGATTAGTAATAATCTTTAAGGTAAAGCAAAAGTATTATGTCCCATGATATGTGAACGCACGAGTAACCTTGAGCCGACTCATCAAGAAAATAAGTGGTTTGCACACAAATGTTTGAAGACACATTAAACAGGCTATCTTTCTCTGACACAACTTCAAAATAACTCCGGATTTTAATGAGGAGTATTAGTTTTTAAGTAAGACCAGCTTCTGTACATGTATTCACCGTGGGGACTGAAGATGAGATTTTTTTGTGACCCGTTTATCGCTCTTATTCTGGCCTGCAGTATTCCCCACAAGCCCTCGACTGAACTACTACGGTTTACAGTAAAAGGATCGACGACTACTTATTAGGAAAATGTGGATAATAAAACTAATTAAAATAAATAATACCAACCCTAAACCTAACCCAAATCCTAATGGTAACCCTGATTTTAACCCTAACGAGCAATTAACACATTGTCCATACAGTAGTTAAAAACAAGGTCGAGGTGAAATTTACACTTTAATTCGTGAATGACGTTTACATTGGCACTATAAAAGTAATGTGCGTTCAAGGTCACTGAAGCGTTCGCACTCCTGGGAATGTGATACTTTAACTTTGCCACCTTTAAAACTGAATGCGTTAGATTCAAATATCAGAGAAGTCATAAGATTTATTCAAGATTTCAGATACGTCTTTCTGATAAGTACTAGTTAGCACAAAACTTAGATCAAGTAGGGCTTTCTCATGCATGAGTCTTAAAATCAAATCATCCATATAAAAAGTCAACATACAGAAATGAATTTGTTCGAGTTGTGTCAAATAGAAGTTTAACTAACCTCTGCTTGCTTTGCAACATCAATTAAAACGTCTCCATACTCAGACAAAGTATCTAGCAGTTCCACTAAACGTTGACTGAAATAAACAAACAAATTAGATGATAAATTAACCGAAATCGCACAGTTTTATAACATTTCCATTTGTATTATTGTGACTTTTTAAAACAAAGAAATTTCGGGTTGTAATAAGTTCTTCAATATCTGTAGTTAGTGAGTTTTATGATGTTAAAAAAAAGAGCTTATGGACAAACGTTGAGCCAGCTGAAGAGGACAGTGGAGAACAGAGTGAAATGGATATATGCTGTTGAAGCCCTATGTTCCACTTGGAACCCAACGGTATAATAATAGTGGTATTAAGACCTATCCCATCTGCAAGTTTGGTTAGAGTGACAACTTCATACAGATTTGAGTATCTCTTATTAGTTATGCGATCGATTATTCCTTGCTTTGTCATATAAGTTAGTGACTTTATCACTTATACTAAGTGTGTATCTCGACAAACAGTTCACATAATCCTTAGTAAAAATTATTCAGTGTTTATCATGTCATGTTATTTCACTTATGAAACTTTCTCAAGACCTGAATGTAACTAATCAGTAAAGATTAAGGCAGAACTAACTTAAACACGAACCAAACAGCCAAGAAGCCATAGCATGCCTGTAAGTATTCACAAAGTTCTATATTCCTCATTACAGTAAGTAGACGATTATGCATATGCAATATTTTTGCCTTTGTTTTAGATTTATAAGAAATGCTTTTAATTCGCCAGTTTTGTAGTAAGTTCAACCTGTGCCTACTAATGATTTTGAATTTGTTAACAACAGTTTTCTTACAATATTTTTAGGCGCTTTGCCTTTCTTCAGCTGTATATTGGTGTATGGATAGTAACTGAAGTCAAAATGAAAATCTTCATAGCAGAAGTAAATACAGCTTGATTACTTCGAGGGCATGTGAACAATTTTCAGCTCTCTGTAGACACTGACAACTTTGAATGTATAAATGTTAGTTTCAGAAATGACGTCAGCTAGAGAATTACTGTAAACCAATGACTAGTGGATAGCTGCTTCACCCTTGTTAGATGCTCTTCAATAGTATGCCCTCATGGCCCTTTCAGGGATTAAATCTAGGACCTTAGGGTTACAAGGCAATCTCATTGGCCAAGAAGCCCACGAATTCTAGCTTTTGCAAATTTGCGATGTATAACGCTGCCGTAAGCCAAGACCACCAGGCTAGTGTTTGTCCTCACACGCAGCCTGGTAGACCGCACTGGTTACAACTTCTCACTTGAACTTCAGTCAGTTTCTTTTAAGTGCTAGTTTGCAAGCATTTTACTGATCAAAGCTTAAATCAATAAAATCCCTACAGAGCAACATTTGATAATTTCAGGAATCTTGTTCCTGTAATTTTGTTTCAAAAGTTACTAAGATGTACACAGAGTTTTTTGAATGGGATGAACAATAGATATAAGCATTATTAACAACAAAGTACAACATATAACATTCCGTACTAACTGGGTATTTTTGAAAATGACATTTCTTTAGTAATGAATAACTTCTTTTTACATAAAATATCAAAAACTTCTTACAAAATAGTAATAGAATAAATTAATATGAGTGATAAATACGTTTGGACTCACATTTTTGGCCCTTGCTGAGTAGTCTTGGATCTGGGATGAAGAAACAACAGGAAAGAATCACTAGTTACTCTTAGATACATCACTATATATGTGTCATCTTACAATAGCTGTAACTTAATTATTTAAATTAGAAATAATATTGAATAAAGCGAGAACAACAGTTTTAGCAGAATAATATGGTATCATCAATTATTTCATTGGCTGTTTACAGACTTAATAAATTATTAGGTTTACGTACAGAAAAGGTTTAACATACTTGTAAATATTACATGATGTCACTTGACAGGAGGTTTCGGAATTAGTTAACAGTGCTGAGAAAATTACGCCTATATAGTTTTTATACAGGCAGATCAAGTTTGAACAAAGTAAATGTATGCACACACTGGTGAAGGAGTTACGTAATAAGGACGAGAGATGCGTCAGATGATGATTGACTTACAAATTAGTTCAACTTAGATCATAGAAACAAGAGAGAAGAAAAATTAAACTATATCAGAGGGGAGGAGGTAAAGTTAAAGCCAAAGATTACGTAATCAGACAAAAGAAAGAATAAAGACATCCAGTTACCAGGCAGCAGAGCAAAGAAAGACTGATAATTGCTTCTTTCTGAATACATAAGTCATGTTTCAGGCGTTTGATAGAGATTGCTTAGGCTAACTTGAGGAGAAATGAGCTTTTGGGTTTATTGATAATTTTAAAGGATTATGCAATTTCCACCTCAAAGGAGATGTGTGGTAATGGCGCTGATCTAAGCGTTTATGCCCTTGAGACGTAGGCTTTCCGGCACATGTTCAGAAAATCGAAGATGTTCCCTTCTTTCTGTCCCCCCAAGGTAACTGCTTCCACAGATACACATAAATTTGTATACACGCTGGTGTTAACAAGAGAAGGATATCTGTGGACTTTTGACTGCACCAAAAAGCATACTGTTCAATACACAGGGACCAACTTAGCTTCAGGGTAGACTCTGGCTAGTGATGTACCCAATCTTCCGTTGACTACTCCTGAAATAGTTTCACCTTTAAAATCGAGTTGAATGAAGACAATGGCCGGAAAGTGGGTGTTTTGGTACCAATTCTTTTGGCAGACTTTTTATCACACATTATCTCAAAACCAAAAACTATCAAAATGTAGGTAATGCCCAACTAACTTTAAACATGCACTAGTTAAGACTCAGTACTACATAGAAATTACAGGAAAAATTTATGACTTTCGGAAAGATGTTGAAAAACAACGGTTACCCTCAAAGATTCATTAACAAATATGGAAGATGTGAAGGCTCAAACATCAAATAAGTCACAGTGGGAAAAAGCGTAATTTTCTGAGCACTGTTCACTACGTCCGGAACCTCCTGTCAACTGACATCAAGTAAAATTTGCTGTAAGCAGCTGATGATAAGCCAACGAAATAAATGATAATACCGTATTATTCTGCTAAAACTGCTGTTCTCGCTTCATTCGAATTCATAAAAAAGAATAAATATATATATATATATATACATATGTACATGTAGAGGAACCACAGTGATTTCACCAGTTAAGAGAACATCTTATCTTCTCATTAATGCTTGTATAGGAATTATTTCTATTTGTCAATTAGTTTCGCTTCGAGTTTAGAGCCAAATCATACATTTGTAAGTAATAATATGACAGCTATGAACACCGAAATACCTTCATTTCATAAGATCATAAATTAAATGTTTTCCAAAACAGTTCTAACATTTGGTTGCATGGAGGATTTCATCATGAGCTGACATCAGACAAAGGAATAATAAAAATAACAGTGTAGTATTTGAAACCGATATGAAGTTTGCTACCGAAAGTATTAAATATAAAGTGATTACATAAAACTACTTCTATTTTTGGTTACAGGATTTCATCATGAGCTGACATTAGTTAGAGAACCACTGGAAAACCTGGGAGTACTGGACGGCTGTTTCGTCAGCCTAGTTTGGGACTCTTCAGCAGTACTCACCCATCGGGGTTCGAAGCCAGTACCTTCTGGTTACAAGGTGAGCTCGTAGACCATTTAGTTACTGGGACCCTATCCAATGGTCCTTGAATTCTAACTTCTCCAGGTTGAAGATGAGGCCGTACCTTATCGAAGAAAAAATTGCGAAATGGTCGCGCTGTGTCGTGAATTGGCAGAAAATAGAATTCAAGGACCATTGGATCAGATCCCAGTGGCTCAATGGTCTACGAGTTCGCCTTGTAACCAGAAGATCCTGGGTTCGAACCCCGATGGGTGAGTACTGCTGAAGAGTTCCAAACTAGGCTGACGAAACAACTGTCTAGTACTCATGATGAAATCCTCCATGCAACCAAACAGAATCCCTACAAAACCAATACTTGAAAGTTCTAACATTTATTTGTTGGATTTGAAATGTATCCGGGTTTTTGTTGACCGTCTTCCTTTACAGCATAGGTGTACACTAAGCAATTAGCAATAATAATGTCGTTAGTGCAAAAATTTCGTGCACTCAGTCATAGTATTTTGGTAGTGAGTGTACTTCACTACGAGATTTCTCATCCAGAATATCGGAAAACCTGCTTTCGTTTATAGCATTCATTTCGCCTCAATATAAGAAACCTATAATGAAACAAAACAGGTAGTTAAACTAATACCAGCGGTTTCGCTATGTCGTGAATTGGCAGAAGTTAGAATTCAAGGACCATTGGAACAGGTCCCAGTGGCTTAATGGTATAAGAGCTCGCCTTGTAACCGGAAGGTCCTGGGTTCGAATCCCGGTGGGTGCGTGACGCTGAAGAGTCCCAAACTAGGATGAAACAGCAGCTGTCCAGTACTCCCTGGTTTTCAATGATTCTCTAACTAATGTCAGCTCACGATGAAATCCTGAAACCAATCAAATCCCTACAAACCAACACTAGTACATCTTGATTTGTCAAATAAGTCACTTCAAGCTCTCTACAGAAGATAAAGAATGTCTGTTGAATAAGGTCGTTCTCTGACCACAGGAAAATCAGATTCAAATGTCTGTTCTAAGTGGTAAAACACTGCTGAGTTACGCAAAGAGAAGCAAACTGAAACCTATTCACAGGAAAAACAAAAGAATAGTTGCGGCAAAAAATGTCTTTATTGTTCATGACGTAATCTGGTAATCTCTATATTTTCCTTTCATTAAATTTAACACCCATTTACGAAACAGTCACAAGTTTTAAACAAAACGAGTCACTATAAATGTTCGCCTGAAACTGAACAGCTGCAATGCTGACAATGTGTCTAAAACGCACCAAAATTTCTGACAACCAAAATAGTGGCTTAGAGGAAATAACCAGAAGATAGGAAGCTATTCTGTACATGCTAATTTTTCACACAAAATAAATTCGTTGAAATAGGAGGTGATAGAAGAATGAATTTCTAAGTGTGGGAGGGGACACATAACTAGCGCATTTTGGAAACAAGCTACAAGGTCAAAAAATCTAAATGAAACATTCAGGTGTCTAGCTTTGACATCTTTTAATACCGATATTTGTCGGCGATCATACTGTGTAGAAAACGCCGGTTGACATCGGATACAGAGATGTAGTCTTATTCCACTTAAGGTAAATATAGGTTTATGCAAGAAGCAACCCTACTGATATTTTTGAATTATCATTTGAAATTCTGCTTAGTCATGAATAAGTCACTTTACCTTATCATTGTAAATCACTAGTAAGAAAGCAGGATAGGTTTATGCAAATTCATGGGCTATCTTATTCAATGAAGCATGTAAAAAGGATTCCTAAGTCAACATATTGTAAAACCATATCAAGTGGAAGAAATATCTAGAAATTAACTGCCTAATTGCAGACTGTAATCAAATGTTATACCAATAGTTTTATGCTGAAGTACGACATCACAAATCTGATTACTGTCGTTCGAATGTGACTTTCTGAATATGAATTCATTTCCACTTCAATTCTTGACTAATTAATTCTCTTTTACCAAAATAAAATGTGTAATTAATTTCTCGTTAATTTTAATGACAGTCTTTGTTACAGTTGAATCTTACCCATTCACAACACTTTTCAATTCGTCTATTGCACTTTGACAAAGCACTTGATTACCAGTTGGAGATGATGCAATATCTGAAAGCACATACTGGAGGTCTTCATTCTGTAATATCCAGTTCGAATACCTAGTGACGAAAATGTCAAAATACAGTTAATCATTTTATCATAGTAAATAGACTTTTCTTTACACAGTACATCTACTATCCTATCAAATGTCAACAAAAATGTCAAGATCTTTGTTAATTTATCTGACAGAACAATCTCCAAGTAAAGTTCTGAGCGTTGTTGACTTCAAGATTTTTTTAATTTTATATTTTGTTCACATAGGGAGGATAAAGTGTTAGTTTTAGTCAGTGTTCGTTAACTGTTTATTGTACAGTCTTCTATTTAACCCTAAGGCCTTTACTTAAAAACTGGCCTCAAGCCAGTCTGCTTACCTAACACTGACATGGACTCTCTGACAGATAATATTAATAAAATGATTTATGAATTCTTAAAGGGATCAAAAGTTAATTGACAATCGTGGCATCGACATTCAACTACTCCCTAGAAATCGATGAACTCTATAAGAAGCTATAAAAAATGAGTACTTCAAATGAATTAGTTGACTTTCAGTACCGGTCAGCTTACTTTTTCATAGTCTCGACATTACTTGAACAAGATAATCCTTGTAAAATGTTATACATTTCCTCATGATCATTGCCCTTCACAGATAACCTCTGCCTTAGAAACTCCCAATGTGTTGCATTACCGGAACGTATAGCTGAACAATACACAGTCCTTCTCAAGCTTCGTGGTATCCTAAAAAAATATTAACCAAGGTAATGAACTGGAAAATATTCCAAAATTTTTAAAAGTTAGTTAAATATATAGTGTAAACATCAGAGATAATTCTCACGCATCGTTTTTTTGATTATGCATTTGAGTGTAAAGATCAGCTGTACAAATTTACAGCTTTTGCCAGACATTTAAGCTTAATAAAAGAGATTGAAGAAAACAAAAACCAAGTGATTCCATTGTGGATAAAATTTATCTTGATAAATTCTCATAGTGTTATACACTAAGTAATATTTACTGATGACGTTTCGATCACAGTTTATTGCTACTCATAATCATATCAAGGTACCCATACAACTTTCTGACTTCGTTTGTATATGTGACTAGAAAATTATTAGACATATGAATGAATGAATAAATAAAAATCAATATAAAGTCCAATGGAAATGCGTGAAATATATGATTCGGAGGTAATATCAGCGTTATCATTAAAACATAATACGATGAGAATTAAGACGAATGTTTTTAGTTAATATAATGGGAAATAAGAGGATTTTTTTAGTAAAATAAATAACTTGTTAGAATGTTGTATTGTGAACTGAAGTAACTCCATTATGGATAAGATTTTATTTTGATTTATCATTCTAACCTTAGCTAAACTCATGTTCTAACAATCTAACTACTCCCGATCTACTGATTTGACCTATCTAGTTGACTCAGCTCACAGTCATTGTAAGGTATGTTTTAAATTATATTAATCTGTCTGATTAGGTCACCAGGATCCTTTAGCCTACAGAGCTTATCTCCAAGTTGCGTGAGTGTAACAACAGAAGACAAGGGCCAGGGAACAGATTTTTTTTAAGGAAATCAACACAAATTTGTAGATTTTCATGTACATTATTATAGATTATTTTTAGCAGAAAAACACAGTCTTCTGATTGGTTGTTTCTCACAGAAAGTTTACCTTGCATCTGTTTGTGGCTGTTTCTTGAATGTCAGATCATCTATATGTAACTGTATCCGCCTACGCAAAGCCTTTGTTCTCATTTTTCTCACGACCAATATTGAGGATATAAACATTGAGGTAAATTACTGTCCACCAATTTTGACTAACAGCCAGCTCTCACCACATGAGTACCTTGATATGAGTAGCAATAAACTGTGCTCGAAACGTCATCAGTAAATATTACTTACTGTGTGACTTTATCAAAATAAATTCTATCCATAACAGAATTATACTTTACCACAGTGTACAAGTTCTATTCTTACTTCAGAAACCAAGTGATTCTAAGGTCAAAACAAACTATGAAAAGTGGTCACGGGAAAATACTTATCAGTTATTTATTTTAGTGTGTTCAACAGAGTTTATTCAGATAACACTACTAAAAAACTAATCCAAAGATGCTGGCACTGAATGGCAGTGAGTTCCATAAAGAAAATTGACAAAATATAAAAGTCGTCAGCCAATAAATTCACACTCACTGAATAGTAAAATGACCTTTTTTAATTTCATAGTTTTGGTCTCAAAGCCTAGTAGGGTGATAATTGCACATTCCTGAAGAATTCCAAACTAGGAAGCAAAAATCACCTAGTGTCATTTCGCTTTCAATGATTCTCTCAAATGATGTCAGTTCTTTAAGGAAACAAGCTTGTAGGTAATAAATAAAGAATCAGCCATGATTTCATATGCTAATATGGATTCTCCAATTAATATCACATTTTACGAGTAACGTAAAACAGATAAGTTGTCAATGCAAATCTCTTAAAAATCGATAAGCAAACTCTGAGTGGAAAACAACCTACCTACTAGTAATATTAATTTCATGGAATGTGAACACAATTCACATGTGTTTGTGTTTCGTGCCAGTTTATGTCAAACTACGAAAAAAACCCTTGACACGACAAAACTATTCACCGTAAACTATAACTCGCAAGCAGTCATTCTCTATGCTAATGGTTGAGTAAGATTTCACCCGATACCAGCGCATACGACTTCCACTTGAAGCTCTCTTATTTATTCATTAATTCAAACAGTGTTGTGAATTTGAATGATGCCCTAACTCAGTACAGTGTTTTTGTATATGTCATGATGAATCATTGTAAGACCTAAATCTAAATCAGTCAGTCTAATTAGCCTTTCTGATCGGTTATTCGTTTTTCGTAAGCATGAACTCCATTCAAATAATAAAGTTAGATATGAAGTTGCATAATTTTATTTTTGTAGTAAATTATATTGTCTCTCAATGGTTTGATGCGTAATTCTACCTAGAAAATCATTTCACACACTTAAACAAAAAAGAATATTTGTTTGCTCCGTGATGTTATATTTTAATTACTTATATTCTTAATAACACTTATGACTTGGTTCATTTGTAAGGGAATACAATTATATGTGTCTTCATAGACCCTCATTAAATAATCTGTGCATTTCATCTGCTTGAAATGTGTGTTCGGACAGAAAAGCATGATGCAATAATGAGTTGAATTCTGTATTAAATAACTTATAATAACAGAATTATTGTGACTAATCTCCACGTTTTCTTTTCGAATCCCATTTACAAATAATTAAAACACCGAGTGTTTAAAATGTACTCCATGTAGCATACAAAAGGAAACGAACGAGTGGAGAAAAATTTATTCAAAAGACCTACAATAAGCAGAAATGTGCTAGAGAAAGAATAGTAACGTGAAAAATATGACGGTCTGATGGATATGTGAGACCATATCACCAAACATTGGTTCTCAGAGTCTCAGGCAAGCAGTCTACATCTCCTTACATGGCTCAAACCGAATTCAAAGATTTCATAGATTGTTGTTAGGCTTTCGTTTTACTACCTCTAACTCTTTTTCGACCTAATCCGATATCAGCTAACATTACCTCTCTAGGAAGGCAATGGTTTGGTATGCGAAATATGTATCTAAGTCATTTCACTCAGTTCACCTCCACAACCTCATCGACTGATTTTTACGTCTTGCCTAACACTCTACACCTAGCTTCAATATTACTCAACGTATTATACCACTTAACATAGAAGATAGAACACAGGCACCTATGGTCAAAACAGATAGCCTTTTCATACCTTCAACTTTCAATGGCCATGTCTCACAACTGTAAAAGAGGACAGAGTGAACAGCTGAACAGTATACATGTCCTTTAGTCGTCAGCCGGATATCATGTCTACGCCATAGTTGGTGTAAGTTGGCATATATCATACGAGCCTTCTGTATTCATGCTGAGATTTTGTCAGCGACCAACTCGTTTGGGCTGATAGAACTTCCCGAATAGCTGAAGTCGTCAACACGCTCTACCAATTCACTGCTTATCTTTAATCCAGGAGTAAATTTAGTCCAGTTCTGTTGCATCATCTTGCGTTTGACAGAAGAGAATTGCATAGGAAACACTCGAAGTTTTCTGCTATGTGTTAGGTGTAACCTATTTCAAAAATGGTTTGATCCATATAACCTTCTAGCATAGAACACAACCGATTTTAACAATATTTCTTTAAAGCTGGATATAAGTTAAGTATTAATGATTTGTTTAATCCAAAAAGAATAACTAACGGGTTTATTGAGGGATTAATCACCCATTGATTATATAGTTCTGTGGCATTCCGTACACACAATGGATGTTCCACTTGACAGGCGAGATGAACTAAGTATTCTCGTCGCAAGCTGTAAAAATAGACCAAAAGTGGGAGAATAAAATGAGTTGAACTACTGAGAAAGTTATTACGTCATAGTAAAAATAAAAGACTTAGCAATAAAACAGTACATAAACTATGGAGAAAAAAATAAATGTTTTTAAATGCGACTTCTAACACTCCAACTTATCTCAGTTTTAATAATGGACAGGTCGTCTAAAGTAAATAAATATCCTGAATACTCTAGGACTTTCAGATTTCTAATGATGTAATCAGTGATAATTGAAAGTAAAGTGGAAATCTAGATCCTGACAGGTTTTGAGGCAGAAGCTTCCAAATTAATAACCCAAAAAAGATTTGCATATTCGCTGCAAATGAACGAAGGTTGACAGTAGTATCAAATTAACTAATGCGAAGCATTCCGCAATATTATTACGACAGATATTCTAATTTTACCATTACACTTACTAGACAATCGATTAACTCAAATATGATTCTCAGTAAATCTACTGATGACATATAGGGGCCCAACTTACAATCTGATATGCTTTAATTTGTAAGAACTGAGTGACGTAGTATTATTTATTAGAAGCTCAAATCATACTTTACTTTCGGCTGTAGTAACAGTGTATTCCTGGCACTTTCATGTGAACTTAACGTGCATGACATGAATAATTAACGCAGTATCTTTCTTATATTTTTAAGCATTTATTTTAATTGTGAGAACTAGTCACAACCTTTCTTTCACAATGTAAAATATTTAATAATACCTGCATTTCATGAGATCCTTCTTCAGGGTAAATTCCCTGCCAAGCTTACAGTGTCTAATAGATAGATTACAATTCTAAACTCGGAATCTATATTCTAAATGGGTTTTTATGCAGAAAGAAATCAAATTTTATTATGGAAATTTATTCCGCCACTTTGACTTATCGAATTTATCATTGTAGGAATCAGAGACAGTGAGAATTATTAATTTATTTTTCGCGATACCGAATACTATGAGTATTTCTGAGGCACTCATCAAAGTTTTCAGGACAGTTGAAAGAATATATTAAACGTAATTGCCGTTGATTAACTCTAGAAGCCCGCACCACTTATTATTTTCAGTAGTGGGCTCCAAATAGTATGAACACTACACACTGTTAAAGTTTGACTGCCACTCAAAAAAGGTGGAGAAGATTTTCAAAAATGTGCTTAGAGATACTTATATAATACATTTATTAAAGCATTTCATTTTTCTTTGTATAAAACTATGTACTACTGATTGACTGAGGTTAGTAGTTGTGCATTACTCATATCAACCAGTAGTTCTTACTAGCCAGATCGAGGTGACTTAAACACCAGACAGTCATTTCGCTCATTTGCGGCAGAGCTCATCAGTGGTGTCTGACTTATCTCAGAGAGCCGAATAAGTTCAAACTACCCGAGTAGATCAAGTATATGACATATTTTGATATAAATAATTTGGTTTCCAAAACAAACTGTGGTGAGAATTTCAACCCTTTAACTGTGTACATTTCAGACTGCTAACTAATTTGCGAACTGTCAGTTGCGTTTCATCTCTCTTTGAATTCGAGATATGTTTGGTTCACATCTAGGCGTAGTGGACGTTTGACGCAGCTTCATGAATATTGAAATAACTGTGGAACAACGCATTGGATATCGGTGATAAGAAACTAGACAAAAAGGTAACCAAATAAAAGCAGAAGTACTTGACATCTCCATAAAAGTACACTTTTCAAAATATATTTTAAGTACCAGATACAGTTTGGTAAAGAGTTAAGATTTCCACACCCATGCATTACATAAATAGTTATAGCTCAAGTAAAAGCGAGTGAATCCAATAAGAAAATGACTGAAAAGACGTTTTATAAAACCAGATTATCATTTGCAGTGTACATAAGTACATATTCACAGAAAGTAACTCTGAAACAACTAAATGTTCCAGGTGAGATCAGATTAACAACTTACCCTTTTTCAAAATCTTGATCTTCTTTTATAGTTACCCAATCAACTGATTCAAGTGGCTTGTCTAAGAGAGACTGTTGATAGGCTTGAAAATGTGTATAACTCTCAGTTAAACCAAGCATGTGATAAAGAAAGTTAAATGGTTGTAACACTGTTTCCCAAACTACCGAATTATTCTCATTTTTTAAATACTTCGTCAAATTTAGAAATACAGTATACGACACATTGTTTTTACTGGAAAAAATAAAACGAAAGTAGTTGAAAAAACAATTTTTAAAAGTATCTATATATCTATCTATCAGTTCGCAAGTGAATGAACAGAATTTTTACATTTAATTATGTGAATGCAGTATAATAACAATAATAATCACCATAGTTCGGTAAACAATATACTACAGTGCAATAAAATCAGTTGCATATCACTATGATCTAACTGTTTCCACATTTATTAACTACTTGTTTATTAGTAAAGCATCAACTAAATAATAATAACAATAATTTCAAGTTTGACCACGGATTGATACCAGTTAGATAACTATTGGAAGCCATGAAGTACTGAACAGCTGTTTCGCCTTATTTCGGGACTCTTTGGCAGTGCGAACCCACTGGCGTTCGGATGCAAGCAAACTTGTCAACCATTCAGCTACTGGCACCTGAATCAATGGCCAGCCCATGAACTCGAACCTCTACCAATTAGTGATTATAGCGCGACCATTAGCCAATGTCATCGGTGGGTGGCTCCCACTGGTTACGACTTCTCACTAGAAGCAAATAAAATCCTTACAAAATAATTTTTGGAAAATAATAATAATTGTTATCATTACTATGCATTATTTTCAGTGTTTGTTTTTGTTATCGTTTAGGTCATTTTATGAAAAATAGTGTAATTTCGGCAGATATCAGTGACTTCTAAACAGTCCTGTGAAGATGAGGGACTCTAAACTTAAAGTCATGGGTATATTCTAAAATATCTGTAATTAAAATATTCAGATTTCCTTAGTAGTATAGTAGTTCTTATTACTAATATCGCAGAAAGCTAAATAAACGTGAACCACAGAGCTCAAGTTAATCAGTATAATATATATTGTATTTTCAATTACAACCGGGTAAAATCCTGTGGACAATGAACTATTTTCTTTTCTTTATTTCTCGTATGTTTAGTATTCCATATGCTAAAACTATCCTTCATTTGTTTTACTTTAAATTTCGGGGTTAAGAAGAAGAAATCTACTCATGTTACTCATATTGCCGTTTATATATGTTTTAACTAAACAGTGCCATCAGTGACTCCCATTTAACTTAACGCTAAGTATGAAATCAATTAGATTGCATAAAGGTTCTTAGATGTTTAGATATTCTGATCAGCTTAAGAAATAAACAACTCTTGGTTTACTGGGATTTGATGGGTTTCAAGTTAGATCACAGAATAACATTAGACACAGAATCCTCAAAAACAAGGGGTTACTAGACAGCTGTTTTGTCCTGACTAGGGACTCTTCGCCAGTACTCACCAATGACGCATGAGAATTAATCGAATGTTTACTATCGACTGATTGAGGGATGAAGTTGCCTGAAGTTTTAACGAGAGAGTCTAACACGTCGTGTGTGAAGACCAATACTCACGGATGACATTGGTTGACGACGGCAGTGTAAATGGTAAATTGACAGAATTTAGAATTCATCAGCGGTTGGATTTTGTCCCAATAGCTTCCTCGTCAGCGTGTTCGTGTCATTACCTGACTGTCTTGGGTTTGAACTCCAGTGCGGTTATGGGTGCGTACTTGGATGAAGTGATTATTCAGTACTCCATGGTTTTCAGTTGTTCTTTAACTAGTATCATTCCGTGATCTGACTTGAAATGACTTCATCTGAGAATCAGTACAAATATTCACCTTCCAAGAAGAATTTAACAAACTCATGTATATTGAACGACATTAGAAAATACTACAGGTTTCGATTAAAAGATAAATTCCTAGCACTCTACTCCACATATTATTTATGCTCGATAAAACATTGAAAGGAGGTAACAATAACTGAAAGAAAACTTCCTCACACAGTTTTCTCGCATATAATACAGTCAACTGAAATTTTTCTTCTATTTTTACCTGCGTATATAATCTAGAAATGGCTTGTATTGCACATTGACTTAAACGATATTATGGTATTCCATTATGAGATGAAGTGTTAGGTAATCTCAATAAAATCTGTACTGTTTTTCACAGAATCTGATCACCTGCAAAATATATTTCCAAGGAAAGTTCTCAAAATGAATAGTTCAAGTTTTAGTATAGAAGACATTATGCAGATAACACTGGGAATACTTTTCTTCATTAAAAGTCAGTAATTTAACGATTTACAGACGAACCTAAGTATCGTGGATATCCTAAATAAACACGGATGACTGAAGTTTATCAAAGAATATTGATATCTAGTAGTTAGTGGGTTAGTACATAATTTAACTTTGTTGATCGATTGATTACGTGAAACTTCAGACATAATGGTAAATGGATGCGTACTGTTGAAGAGGCCCAAACTAGGACGAAACAGCTATCCAGTACTACCAGGTTTTCCAGTGGTTCCCTAAATGATGTCAGCTCATGGTGAAATCCCTCATACAATCAAACAAAATCCCTACAAAACCAATACTTGTAAATTCTAAAAATTATTGAAGTATATTTCAGATGTTGAACTGAGGATAATTTTTAAAAGGAATTTAAACCGTGCAAAAGTTGAAGTTAAGCAATGTGAAAGATTGTAAGTGCATACTTCAATGTTACTACATGGTCCAGTCAATATTACTGCAACACTGTAGGCTATATCAAATAAACAAACTGACACAGAACTAGGAGAGTGATTTTTCGATTCCTTCCATCAGTCATAAAGTGTCACTCATATTTTTCAGAAAAATGGGAGCCTGTGCATTTCCACACCTTAGCAAATTTTTCAATTATATAAACATATCATACGTATACAAGCTATATTTCATTGTATTTTTGCCTGAATGAAGTATGTATACAAAATTAATCCCATTTACTTGTATTATAACAAGCAATTCATGACATAAATCTCAAATGAGCTGAATGACGAAGGTGTTATTAATGTTATTATTGTTCCCTTGGGTCCCTAGTGGAACATAGGGCTTCAACTGCACCTCTCCACTTGCTTCTGTCTTCTGCTGCTGTACTTTTCACCTGCATCCATCTTAGTCCATATTGTTTCAACTCCTCTTCACACGATCTCCTCCATATCACCCTCCCACTGACGTCCCACTCGCCGCTTGCTTCCCTTTCGGCCTGGTTCCACTCGAGCAATGGCCTGACGCGCGCGATGTCACCAACCGGCCTTCTCAGCCACGAGTGTCCAATGCATCTCCAATTTCTCATGCATATTTATTGGTTGGCGATTGGTTGGTTCTTGTTTTGTTTTGTTTGTTCTCAGTCATAGTTTCTTGTTGGTGATTCTGTCCGGCCCGGCCGGCCGGCCATCTGATCTGATCTTCAGTATAGATCCGGAGAAGACAGTTGTAGGTTGATAAAGGTCTGGTCTGCAAAAGGCTGTTGGAAATATTCTTTGTCACCCGCCCGCTCGCCCGCCAAGCTTCTCATCCGTATAGGTGAACTGACTGACTTGATGTTGTTTGTATTGAAAATCCAACCGAATTTTGTTGTTGATGCTGGCTGAGTGACGAAGATTTCCAGATTGGTTTCAGGTTGATGATGAATGTGTTTCTCGCCTGCCTTCCCGATTCTCGCTCGATTTGACATCCTCGTCCTTTCCGAATTCCTGTAGATGAGACAATTCTCCCTCCCTAGATAAGTGAGTGAATGAAGTAAGCTGTTTCAAATCCCTCCCACTGATGGTGATTGGAGCTGGATGTTTCTGTTGTTGTTGTTGTTGGTTGGTTGGTTATTTTCATAACCTCCGTCTTGTCCACCTTGTTCACCTGGAGTCTATTCTTCGCCGGCTGCTTCTTCGAGCAGTTTGTCGGTTTTCGTTCGCTTGTAAGTCTTCGATTTTGTGTGACATCAAACATAAATCATCCGCGAAAACCTCGCCTATATTACTACCTCGCTAGTTTTCTAGCCGGTCCCAAGCCCTGATAAAGAGGGAGGGTTGGGGCGTGGTGCTAATAACTCCACCCCTAAAACTTGACCAAATTGCTACAGGAACTTCAACGCATAAATATATTAAAAATACTAAAAATATAAACATTTAGTTGTATGAGGGAGTGTAAATATTACTTGATTTATGCATGCCATGAGTTAACTGCATTAAATTTTGCATTATTATTCCCTTGAATTTCCAGTGGAACATACAGCTTCAGCAGTATATTTCCGTTCCGTTCTTCTGCAGTCATTTTTACCTAGTTCAACGATTACCTGTAAAATTCCATTTCTTCCTTATAAAAATTTTCTTCATTTCACCTACTGGATACCCAACTAGTCGATTCCCATTCAGACTTTACTAAAATCGTCTGGAGTACATTATCACTCAGCAGTCTCCCCAGCGCACGTCCAATCCATCTCCATTTCCTTCTGCATATTTGTTGAACAGCTGGTTCTCTGTACTGTCAAACTTCCTTGCTGCTTATCCCTTCTGGTCATCTGATTTTGGATTAATAATCCACGTGGAGTCAACCACGTAAGGTAAAACTGCATATGTTAACATCGGTGATCCATGCTATTGACGATCAACTGCAGAAATAATTATATACGGTGCATTCACTTTGAAAATAAATTCTAGAAGATGAACTTTAGAGTGATTAGATTTTCACTGAACATTTATACTGATCTCTATATTGATTCAAAAATTATGAATACTTCAAAATGTAGATATGAAATGAATATATACATGTATAACTTTGATGTTTTAGGAACCTGATTAAAGATATCACAGATATATTTAAACGAGTATAACCTACTTTGCTAGATTGAAAAGGTCATTTATAATTTGTGAACGTGAAGCAACTGGAATCGCCTGAATAAATAAATATAGGAAAAAAAAGTGAAATAATTATCAGGTATTCATGAATGAAAGAAGTTAGAGTAAATGTAAACAGGAAGTGTATAGGCAGATTTTGAAAACAATAGTTGTGTTCCTAGTTATTGCCAAAGAAGAGCGTTTACTTATCTGTTTCTTTGAAAGAGATTAAAAGTTTCACCCTTCTGTGCTAACTGTCAATGTCAGCACAAAATACTGAATATTATTTTATATGAGCTTTGATCAATATTTATTCCAATACTCTCAAAATATCAAAAGCTAAATCAAAAGTCTCATAACGATTAAACAATAGAGTGTTTGGTTTTGATTCGACGCTAGTCAGTAACTAGTGTAATGTGTTTAGTCCTATCTTTGGTGCAGACTGAATTCTATCAGTCAAGTTTGCAATGTGACCACCATGCCAAGTGGCTCGCCATCACGGTACACTGTGAATTGTTGGTATTAGATGGTTGGAGGCAATCGGTAGGTTGTACATACGCCTTTCTGAAGAGTGCTTACTAGCACGAAACCCAAGTCCAAGGCTTCCTGTGGCCGATTGCCTCCAACTATCTAATATTAACATTTAAAAGTGTACCATGATGGCCAGACAACTAGGGTACTGGTCACGTTGCAAACTTGGCTGATAGAATTCAGTCTGCACTAAAGATAGGACTAGACACATTACACTAGTCCCTGACTAGTCTCCAATCAAAGTTAAACATTTAAATGACTCTCGATAGTGGATTTGTTTAAATTAATTTTAGTTCAACAGCATGGATTAAATTTTCTAGATTTCTTTTTGTTTTAGTCATTCAGTTAAATCCTGCCATCACAAAATGAATATATGCACACTTTTATCTGACCATCAATTTACTAATGCGCATTTCTTGAAGGAGTAAATGGAAAAATATGATAAGGGATTGGTTTTTACAGAATATCATTCCATCATGCGATAAACCATCGATTACATACTACTTGGAGATCTTGTACTAAGGGTAAAATTAAATATACCGAGAATTCTATAGTGAGTATCAACATTTTGTTCAGAATAAAGCTGTTATCATTATTACCAATATTATTATATTGGCTGATTTCGTCAGGAACTAAAATCCGTTGGAGAACCATTAAAAATCGGGGCGTAATAGACAGCTGTTTCGTCCTAGTTTAGAACCATTCAGAAGTGCGCATCCACAACCTGTTAACTTCAGGTTGCTAAACAAGCATGTTGACAACCAAGTGACTCAGTTGGTAAATTACGGAACGTGTATTGTAATTTCTGTTATTAAGCTGGGTGTTCTATAAACGCGCCTCGTAACGATAAGATAAGAGGTTCAGCCCCTAAAATGATCGTAGGCGCAGTCTACTGAAAAGCCCCAAACTAGTTCGAAATCTCTCTCTAGATCTCTATGGTTTTCAATGATTTTCTACACTGAAATTAATCCAAATACCAAGAAGATCCATAATCTAAGTATTATCATTATACTCATAGATCACAGCAGATATGTGGATCAATTTTGTGAGGTAGTTATACATTATTTGCCAAGTATTATGAAATGCCTTTAAAAATAAACTCCCAACTGACACATGGAATCTCTGTAATTGTTTGATTATAATCTGGATTAACTTTGTCCTGACAATCAGCAGTTAAACTAATATCTTAAAATGGCGACTGATCCACTTAATAATACTTAAAATCGATTTATCCCCCTAACAACTCCTTGTGTATTCTGTCCACTTTAAACATTATTCTCTGAAAAAACATATTAGTTTTCTTCGTCCTAGGTGTAATCGCCGGGCAATTCTATTGCTAACAACTATCTTTTTTAAACCCAACATAAATGTGACTGTAAGACTTGAAAGTGAGGCTGACCAAAAGAAACATTTTATTCCATGTAGGTTTCATCGTAAACCAACATCAGTTAGAGAGGCCATTGAAAACCAAGGAGCACTGAACAGCTGGGAAGTAGTAAGCAGCGGGATCCACCATGTCAAGGTGCAGTGGAGGCTCATGGAAGGTGTTCCTTGAGGGTAGTTACAATTCACGGATCACTGAGTAGTCAACGAACTTGGTCTCGTAAACTGAAGGTCCAGAGTTTTTGTTCCCTGATGTGGTCATGGGTGCACACTGCTTGGAATTCTCAAACTACGATGAGACAGCTATCTGTTGCTCCTTGTCTCTCAATGGTCTTTCTAACCTATGTTTGTTCGTGACGAGATCAACATTGAAATTTATCCAAATCCATACAAAGATCCATAATCTAGGTAGAAATATTTCTTCACTAAATAACTAATTCAAGCAAAAACTGGCCGCATTATAAATCAAGATGAGTTTGTTTTACAAGCAGCATTCAACAGTGACAAGAAGTGGGATATTTCACATTTTCTGAATGAGAATTATAGTCTTTCAATTAACAAATATTCACACCATTTCAGGAAAACAACTTAATTAAGGATATCTCACAAATTGCTTGTTTTCAAGTTAAACTTAATTAGTCTTTCTAATAACTGGAAAGAATCTGTGGTTCACATAGTGATGGACATGCTTATGACCTAAATCATGAAGAGCTAAAGTATACACCACAAAGAAAAATTGACTATACACGTCAATACCTAACATCAATTAGCAACATCGCTTACACTAATCACAATGTTCGATAATAAATTTTAAATGGTGGAAACAAGCTAAGCCAGAAATCAATATTTCAGATCATAAGCCACTGATGTGGAATTTTCTAGCCTTAAATGTTGATTCATGTTTGATTAGCTCAACTTGGATAAGTATATTTGTCGAGAAAATTCAGTCTTTGCGGTTACAAGTACTTCAATGGCTTAGTAACATATTATTACTTGAGAGAATAGTTTTCAGAGTTTTAATTATCAAATTTCCTAACTAATTCAACTCTCTACTTGTGGAAAATGAATCAGTGTTAAGTAGATTTCTTGTGAATAAAATGTATGTGATAAAAACTAACAATCTTCCAGTTATCATACCTCAAAATCTTTATTCAATTGTTCTGTCAGTAGTTGCCAGTTATTGTCAGTATAATTGACTCGGTAATATCCAGTCTGTTGGACATTGAATAGATACCAGCTTGTGGGCTTTATGTCTAAGGTCTTGGTCATTGTACCTTGTGTGAAATAATAATAATAATTCTGAATTTATTACATCGTACAAAACGATGTTATTAGAGACGATGTATCTGAAAGAAATATCTTGTATAATTTAAGTAATACAACAGTGTGTCAACTAAAGTCTCCTTATCTGACCTCGAATTTCATTGATTCGTTTTACTTGTGTGTTCTCTTAATAACCTATACAGTTTGTCAGCTGTCCATCAGGCTTTATAAATGCATAAAGTGTGAGAGTCTGCTGAATTAAGGTTGAGTTGAAAACACATATTCGTGCAAAGAGTGAATAGTTACTTCTCTACGTGTATAAAAAGTGGTCGTTCATAATTCATCCTCAGGGTAATTAGAATACAAATATTTTCCATATAGACGATACCTTAATATTTTCAGTTTCCCTAGATGACTTTCAAACTTTTAATCGGGAATTCGAAAGACTCGAATTTCCTACATTCAAATTCATACTCTTATAATAGAAATATAACTTAGATAAGTTCTGGGCTTAAACATAATTATATGGAAGTCTTGTAATCTGTTGTGGATCACTGAATAGTACTTGAATATGCAAAGGAATTTTTTTTAAATTTTGAATATAAAGATAATCTGTAAAGCTAATTATTGACAAAAGAAATTAAATTAAACTTTCAAACAGACTACAGTTTCTATTTCATCAAAAGAAAAACTAAAGAGAGATTGAACATCTGAAGGAGTTCTGCAACACCTCTAAAAAAATTGCGAAATAACATTATATTATGACTAGTAGCGATTTCCAGTGTAAACTAGCATGCAACTAGGCAAATATACAAATGGATAAAGTTAATACACGCTGAATAGTCTCTTTGTCTTTTTAGCTGCTGAATCTGTCTAATGAAATCTTAAAACTACTATTGCAAAAATTATCAAACTGAAGTTCTAATAAACTATGAGGGCTTTGCAATGCACCATAATTATAATCATTATTAGGAGATGGACGCAACCCATAATCTAAGCGTGAGATAGGCGAAATTCTGGGTGTCAATTATTAATATTGTTTCCTTGGGTCCCTAGTGGAACATAGGGCTTCAACTGCACCTCTCCACTTGCTTCTGTCTTCTGCTGCTGTACTTTTCACCTGCATCCATCTTAGTCCATACTCTTTTAACTCCTCTTCACACGATCTCCTCCATGTCACCCTCCCACTGACGTCCCACTCGCCGCTTGCTTCCCTTTCGGCCTGGTTCCACTCGAGCAATGGCCTGACGCGCGCGATGTCACCAACCGGCCTTCTCAGCCACGAGTGTCCAATGCATCTCCACTTTCTCCTCCATATTCATTGGTTGGCGATTGGTTGGTTCTTGTTTTGTTTTGTTTGTTCCCAGTCATAGTTTCTTGTTGGTGATTCTGTCCGGCCCGGCCGGCCGGCCATCTGATCTGATCTTCAGTATAGATCCGGAGAAGACAGTTGTAGGTTGATAAAGGTCTGGTCTGCAAAAGGCTGTTGGAAATATTCTTTGTCACCCGCCCGCTCGCCCGCCAAGCTTCTCATCCGTATAGGTGAACTGACTGACTTGATGTTGTTTGTATTGAAAATCCAACCGAATTTTGTTGTTGATGCTGGCTGAGTGACGAAGATTTCCAGATTGGTTTCAGGTTGATGATGAATGTGTTTCTCGCCTGCCTTCCCGATTCTCGCTCGATTTGACATCCTCGTCCTTTCCGAATTCCTGTAGTTGAGACAATTCTCCCTCCCTAGATAAGTGAATGAATGAAGTAAGCTGTTTCAAATCCCTCCCACTGATGGTGATTGGAGCTGGATGTTTCTGTTGTTGTTGTTGTTGGTTGGTTGGTTATTTTCATAACCTCCGTCTTGTCCACCTTGTTCACCTGGAGTCTATTCTTCGCCGGCTGCTTCTTCGAGCAGTTTGTCGGTTTTCGTTCGCTTTTAAGTCTTCGATTTTGTGTGACATCAAACATAAATCATCCACGCACGAAATCCAGGTCTTCTAGGTTCTTCGCGTCGGTCCAGGATATCCCTGTCTTCTTGTTTCCCACTGTCTGACGTATAATCCAGTCAGTCCACCACAATTAGGAATACCATTGGTGATAATAAGCACCCTTATCTGACTCCTGTGTTTTCTCCAAACGCCTCGCTGAGTTTTCCGTTGTGGATCACTTGACATGTGCCGTTGTCGTACAGCTGTTGAATAGGGTTGATGAATATTTGGGGTACGCCGTATTACTCGAGTAGTTTCCAAATTACTTCTCGGTCAACGCTGTCGAAGGCCTTCTCATATAAAGTTGAGGTAGAAGTTTGGCTGCCATTCCATGCTTTGTTCTGTGATGACAATGTGTAAAGTTCCAATTTGGTCAGAACATGATTTGCCTTTCCTGAATCCAGCTTGTTCTGGTCGGAGTTCTGTATCCAGTGCATCCTTTATTCTCTCCAGGATGATGCGACTCAGAATTTTACTTGGCGTCGACAGGAGCATGATTCCTCGCCAGTTCTTGCAGAGTGATTCGTAAGTCGCCCTTCTTTGGTAGTTTCACGAGGTAACCTTTCCTCCAGTCAGTAGGCGCCTTTCCCTCCTTCCAGACCTTTTGCAATAATGGAGTCAGCATATCTGCTGTCGTCTCTGGGTCAGTATCACAAGGCCATTTTCGATTAAAGTGGGAATAAATTTAAAAATGGAGTATCATACGTCCTTTATTTCAGAGTATGTAGACTAGTTTGAAAATCAGCTCCTAAGAGAGTTGCCCATATTTCGCCACAATTAATCTTCAAAGCTGTGAGGAATTTTTCAAAGGCGAATAGTGGAGTAAGTTAGTGATCAATAGACATGAGGACATAAATTCAGTCCACTAGTCAGTTTGGATAAAGATACAATCTAGTTGTCGGAATTAGCTTACGAAAATAATCTAGTGGAATAAATATGCATATGGCAATTGAAGAAGAAGGAGAAGAAGAATAGAGGAATACTTTCTTATTTCACTATTTGTTATGGCAATCGAATGTAATCCGAAAAAAGTAATATTTGTTCGTTTTTTGTAATAGAAAGTAGAATATTGCCAAACAGCGTGTTTCCTATTCACAACGATAACAATATAATATACCTACAAGAGCAAGGAAATGAACTAGATTTTTGACATCAGTGTAATTAATAAACGTTTCTCTGCTTTTTTAAAAAAAATGGTATAACCGAATCAGCTATTAAATAGTTTCAATGTTCTAATAATAATGACCATCATGTACAAAATTATGTGATATGTACTGAATAACACGTCATTACTATATACATCCATGTCAGATACGAACGTTCTCTATTATTTCAAGTTACTCTCGGAAATTTCCTAAATTATCTCGTATTTTGATTTGATAGGTAATACTGTGGTAGTACTCACGATTTGTCATCCATATAACTCTTGTCTCATCCCAATTTGTCGTATTAGCTGACCCATATGTTAGAGGTATTTCCCAAGTATAGCTAAAAAATTAAAATACTGGCTGATCGATAAGTTCAAATATTTAAGGTGATATTCATCGAAAAGTATTAAATGTGGACATGTGATATCATACAGAACCACCATTATTTATCCCTATGCTTTACACATAGTGCTGATTGCTTTTTGAATATTAGTGTACCACTATTTTTAATGCTGTTGTCAACATTTAATGACATACACCATTTGTCTATTATTAACAATCGATTGTTATTGATGCACATGTGTTTTGTATACCATATTCTTGCTAAATGGTTGATTACCAACAAACTTATCATTGCTTTCAGTGGACATTTGACAGATTAATACTAATAAAAGTAGTTTACATAATTCTCAGAGTGTTATTTTGATTGTTTAGAAAAATATTTTCGCCAAATTTTTAGTCAGTTCAATTATCGGTGGGGAATTTAATTTAGTCGAATAACAGTTTCTGTCAAACATACATTCAAACATAATCTTTTCAGTTAAACATTGCACTTTTTTCCCAGCGCTTTGCATTTCATCTTAAGCACCGACGATGCATAACTGAAATGACATTCTTTTGTTTTAACAGAGATTAGCACATCAAGTGAGATGACGAAATGAAGTCAGTTAGAGGACCGCTGAAAACTGAGGAGTACCGCAATGCTGATTCATCCTAGTTTGGGACTCTTCATCAGTATGCACCCATTACAACACTGGGGATCATATTAAGTACGTTCCGGGTACGAGGTAAGCGTGTTGACCACTCATTCACTGGGACCAAGTTCAATAGTCCATAAGTTTTAACTCCTACCAGTTCACGATACAAGGTGAGACTGTCACTCAGTTTCATCAGAGAGTATTCGTCCCCACACTCAATTTCTCGCACTCTACTAGTTAATACTTCTCACCAGAACTGCACAGAACTTCATTGTTCAGTCAATCACTAGCAAGGATTAGATTAATTTTCAACTGTTGGTTTTCAAAACTTGATTGACTTAAAGTTAGGTTAAGAACTAACTTCGCTTAACTAATGTCAGAGAAGTACACCGCTGAAGACTCCCAAACGAGGAGAAATAGCTCTCAAGTACTCTCTGGTTTTTAATGGTTGTTTAACTGAAGTCAATGCATGACTTGAATTCATATTAGTCAAATCTCTGCAGATCAACATTTGCAGAGATTAATATTATGTAAAGAGAAAGTAATCGGTGTTAGCAACTACATGTGAAATGAAAAACACTTCCAATGTTGTCTAGCCTCCGTTACCATCATCCAGCATGTAATCTACGAAAACGAATTTATAAATATTCTTCAATAACACGCGAGTGATTTTAAAATTATAGTGAATATCTGCAGCCAGAAAGCAGAACTTTATTTAATTTAAATCATCTAAACCTTCTAGTCCAGAAGAAATAGTGTAACAGGAATTCGACTCAATAGATGTACTGCTTTTCCATGGAATCCTCTATATTCAGTATGCAAGAGACAAATCAACACAAATGACGAATCATTTAAAAGAATAAAATAAAAATAGATGTGGTGGAAATTTACAAACAACTGATCAAACATATAACATTAAAATAAAAATCTTTTATCAATTAAATAAAGCAGAGGAACTGACTTGTGGTGTTCTGAAGGTTCTGTGTCATTAGAAGGGTCAAAGTAAGGAATTTGGGAGAAATGAAATGTGTTTGTATCATCACGTTTGATAACTACAAGTGGATAGTTAATTTGCCGAGTCCAAGTATCCATGACTTTTGTGATGTTGGCACATTTGTTTTCCTCTTTTGCAGCCTACGGTGACAATAACATTGTTTAGTGTCAATAACACAAATGAAGTGTAAAATGAAATCTATTGAAACTGGTGTTATACAGGTATTTTTGTTAGACATCCTCCACTGAAGTACAGGTTTCAGTAAAGCATGCCTTGATGATTCATAGGTGTTGACTAGCAGCCAAATGTACCTGCATCATCTACACTCGAATGCAGTGCCTATTGTTTTGCAAACTAGGTTGCTGAAACACACGAGTCCCGAGTAGGATATAACGTAATTCTAGCCACCACCTACTTACGAAAATAATATCATTCTGAAATAGGCTTGTGCACCGTCATTACTGCAGCTTGTATTTTGAACTAATTGACACACAAATATTATTCATATCACACAGAATAACTCATTTGGCCTCAATAAGATGCCTCGTGAACTCTGACCTACTCTCGCAAATGAAAATATGGACTGAAAACACTTCACTTTAGGCGATGTTACACTGCATTATTCCAGATAATATGTGAACACATGGTACAGAAATTTTCAGCGTCCCAAAATATTTCGTCTTTGTGTAGGATTTATATGTAAAGTCATAATCTGAAGTACATCATATGACATGGTTTTATTGAATATGAAAAGAAAACCAATTCTGTACATTTTCATTTCCTTCTAGAGTTGTGCAGCATTTCATTGAAAGCTAATTAAATATGTGCACGAGTTTATGTGAAGATCATTTGATATAATTGCAAGATTGAAACAAAGAGAAGTGTTGTTGAGCTTAGACATAGTGGAGGTTGGAAACTCTGGTAGCTTAGTGATTTAAGCAGACTGACGTTTTCAGTCTTAGCTCAGAACACCGAGAAGTGATGTATTACGTATTGGCTTTATTCAAGCGACCAAATCATAAAAAGAACAACACGATTATATTTAGAACAACACATTTAAGCGAACAATATTGTTTTCAGTTAGATCTCATCAGGCTTAACTCTAATATATATAATTTTACAAATAAAAATTCAAATATTAGCCAATTATGGCGCTTTGTCTATAGGATAATACGATGGTGAATATAAATTGTGCAATGAGTCATAATAGTAGTAATGATGATGATAATAATAATAATAATAATAGTAATAATAATGGCCTTATCAATAATAAGGATGAAAAAATGAGGCAAACTGTGATAACACGAATAACGAAAAATAGTATGATCAAACAAACAATTGTTCAAGTGGAAGTAGTCGATAAAGGCTAGTAAAAACAAATGAACCGATAAAGTAATGTTAGATTGTAAGGGAAGTAAATGAGACACGTTTTTAATGAAGATGTGATAAGATTAAGGGATGATAAGAAAGGGGCTGAAAATATAAACAAGGGGTGGTGTAGAAGTCAATAGTTGGTTATGTCTTAATAGGCCAAGGGAGGGATAATGGCTGTGCGAACCTTTTTTGAATACATAGTTCAGGTTTAGTAGTTCGAATGCCTATCTCCTCAGCTGTGTGTAGTAGACGAATACGAGGTCTATTGGAAAGATTCGGTAGGATACGATGAATTACTTTGAATGCTTTCGTTTTCTCCAATACATAGCCACTATCAACTAAATGTGACAAAATGGAGCTAAGGATTGCTTTTGTCTGTCTTTTGCCAAACCACGTTGGGAGATGTTCACTAACACGTTGATTAAGCTGTGTAGTAGTACGCCCAACATAACTGTCACCGCAGGTGCAGTTGAACTGATAAATGCACATAGATATGGCAAAACTATCAAGCTTATCCTTCGTTTGCATCCCAATCATTCGTCGGCTAGAGAATGACAAACATAGGTGTGCTGCGTAAAATGTTCTTCGTATTCTCTTTGAAAGTCTTTGGAATAGAATCTCACTTGATAAGTCACCATTAAATTGTAACTTAATAAATAGAGGTTTCTTACGTGCAATCAGAGTCTCAGGTTTTTTCTCTGATGTTTTCATATGTTTCTTTATGAAACTACTCGGATAGCCCATCTTCGTCAAGGAATCGTGAATCTATTCAAATTCCTTTATATTTAACCAATAATTTAACTTTCAGTACTTCTATTAGCTAACAAAAAATTATGCATAGAATGTAATTTTGTAAAAACAGATGAATGATTCTGAGAAAAGTGTTCAGTTGTTTACTGCAGTGGTGATAGGAATTCTGTGAATTGCCATTTCCTTCTTAGAACTTACTGACTAACACAGAGAAAGGACAGTCCTGTTTACTATTAAACAATGCTACATGTTATTAATACTAAGAAAAACAGTAGGCAGATAATACTGTTTCCCTGTATCTTGTATGCATAATTCAGTGGCTATTTAGTGTATGCCATTCAGCCAAGATCCACTGCTAAGTAAATAAAGAAAGTGTGATTGTGAGAAAACGGAATTTAGCCCTCCACAAATAATCACTTGCTATCAAATGTATTACAATATAATATTTTATTCATTGTGAATGAATTAATCTACTCGAATATTTATTTGCACACAGTAACTCACTTTCTCCAGTGCCTCCCACAAATCTTCATCATCAGCCGTATCATATTTGTGTTCAATTAAGTAATTCTTGGCATTGATATGCGAAACACAGAATTAACACGAAAAGAGAAAACACATTTATTCAAAGGGAATAGATCACACGAATATCATAAACAGTGTATGAAAATTTAAATTTCTGATGCCTTAAAAAAGAGCTTACTTAGATTATAACTAGTGGTCGTTTGGCCCTCTTTTTTGTAGACCAACTTACCCAGATATCAAGGTTAAAAATAAGTGTGTCTGTGAAAGAAGCGACATATTTTTGAAAGCTATGGAAACGAGACAGACATAACACTGTCATACTTTGATATCACCCATGAGCAACAGAAAGTGGAATTATATACCTGTAACGAACAACTACTAGAGGAATTGCGGTGATTGACAATTTCTATCTCTGTATTGTTTAAATACTTACTGTTGACTGTTAATAGGTTTCATATATGAATTGCATAATAAATCCGCTAAATAAAAATTCCTGAATTCCGCCCTCTCTGTATTTTGGTTGGATTCGTGTAATTCGGTCATCTCGAAATACTAATACTACGACTACAATAAATTACTACAAATTGGCGTCGCGATGGAACTAAATAACCTGGGAAAATTTCCCATTAATGGGTCTCCGCGGGAGATTGCTGATTATTTGGAATGCTTCGATGCGTGGTGCATTTCCAAGAATGTTCGGGATGACAAAATTCCAGCACATTTCATCACTGCTATTGGGCTAGATGCGTATAGCCTAGTAAAGACTCTGTCATTTCCAGAAAAACCAATTTCTCTGCCATATTATAAACTACGTGAACTTCTTATAAATCACTTTCATGTAACTACATTTGAGACCAGAGAGAGGGCTCACTTCAACAAACTGGTTCGTGCTCCCAACCAGAAGATTCGAGAGTTCATTCTTCAACTTCAAATTCAAGCTTCAAAGTGTAACTTTGGAGATCAGCTGCATACTCAACTACGTGATCGTCTAATTGCTGGAATCAATATTCCTAAGTTAGAGAAAGAGTTAATTCAGATTCCTTCTTGTACCTTTCAAACTGCTAAAGATTTATGTATTACATATGAAGATGTCAATAATGAATACTCTGCTCCCACTACGTCAGTATCTGATGTTTTGCTTTCTAAAGTCGAAAATACAAGTGGTAATGGAAAGCAATCCAAACTGCCGTCCACAGGTAATAGAATGCAGCCAGAGATCAAAAACATTAAACCGTGTTTTTCCTGTGGAAAGTTACATCTACGAAGCACTTGCCGTTTTCGGGGTGCTAAGTGTCACAAATGTGGTAAAGTTGGACACATCAAGACGGTTTGCAGAAGTTCGAATACTTATGTTGCTCAACATTCTTATAATTCTCCCAAGCTGTCTAGTAAAATGGAGTCAATGTGTCTTTCAACCTTTCAAAATACTCAAGCTAATCCGATGAAAACCTCCACTACAAGTTCGGCAACTCAAGTGTCAACTGTTTTCAAAAATGTGGTAGCTGAGTTACAATGTGAACTGTCGAAAACACGAAAAGACCTGAATGAGATGAGAGAGCAACTGATTAAAATGGAGGAATTGCTGCATATGCATAGACTGCGTCTGTTGAATGCAGAGCATACAAGTACCCGTGAAAGTCCTGCAAAACTTTTCAAATCTCGAATTCTCAAAAAGCATCTGATGTCCACGACTTCTAATGTACATTATTACAAAGGTAATAACTATAGACCTTCTGTTGGAATTATACTACAAAAAATGGGAAATCGAGTGGTGAAGATATTAGACATCAAAGATCACTCAGTTCATAACGGACACCTGGACAAAGTGACAATAAATGAAGTAGGTCGTTCCAATTATTATTTTAATGATTCCGCTAATAATCCTGATTTTGTAGATAATTCAGAAATAGGTCCAGATAATACTGATGAAAATAATATCACAGAATCAGTTAGGTCGAAGCTACTTGCAAGCAAACCGAGACATCGTTATAAATACGCAAGGAGATATTCGAGGTGTGGCGGATGTGGTGATTGACAATTTCTATCTCTGTATTGTTTAAATACTTACTGTTGACTGTTAATAGGTTTCATATATGAATTGCATAATAAATCCGCTAAATAAAAATTCCTGAATTCCGCCCTCTCTGTATTTTGGTTGCATTCGTGTAATTCGGTCATCTCGAAATACTAATATTGCGATTACAATAAATTACTACAGGAATACTGGAGATTAATCAGTCTTTAGGTTGCTTCTAAGGTGAATGATGATCGACAGTGTCTCTTATTCTAGTTACATTACTGTTAAGGTAGTACCAGAGATGCCATAGAAGAACACATCATGCTCTCACCGTCGGCGGTTTGAAGCACCGTTTTGGACAGATTTGTGAAACAACAAGGATCTTGCTACCGAATTTGATAGAACGTCCGAAAATAAAACACGGCAATGCTGAGGCTATATCGAGAGTTGCTATTAAGTTGGAAAAATATGTTAATTACTTTGCAGACCTGAATTCACTGAGTACCTTGGAATGCATATTGATAAAATTGTTTCCTGTGCCGCAAATGAAATAATCAGAAACAAAACTGTTGGGAGCTGAGTCGAAACAGTTTACTTTTGCCCGAGCAAGCATCTTACTGAGTAGATTTGAAAAACTGGCAACAGGACAGTCTTTTCTACACAGCAGTTGGAGTCTGTTGTAGCTGATCTTTGTACTAGAATAGATAAGAGGTGGAAGCCACAAAACCACTAGATGCTCGTTATTCTTGCCAATTTCTTCAAATTAAAGGTGGTCAAAGACTACAGAGGTAGGACTTTTTTTCTTGCTTCAGTAAAGGTCACATTTTTTTAACGTTAGACGTGTTTTGAAATCGTTAGAATTTTGACTGTGCATGGCTCGTGGAAATGTGGCATTGTGATCAAAATACTTGGGTTTTGGTTATCCATTCAATGAAAATTACTGTGTAGAATAGATTACCTTTATCGTTACCGAGTTGTTATTAGTCGATTCTTGTGTGCAATAATGAATTTCCGTGAAAACTATTCAAATTATTAAATGAAATTCTATTCATCCTTGAATATGTACAAAAGAATTACTCACTGAACTTAACCGTTTTCATACTCCATCTCTTTTCACAGACCAATAAATGACTAGTAAATATTAAATTATGCAGAATAAATTGTGAACAGAATACTATTCTTCATTAGTTGTCATCAGAATGAACTCAAGACAGAAAATCACAGTTATCAAATAGAAGAGAAGAAAATAATGAAAAGATTTTCAAGGGAAAACTCACTTTTACACCATCCAGAAATGCCTTGTGCCCTACAAACGATTGTACCATTCGCAAAAGAGATGCTGCCTATAGAAGATTAAAAATTAAATTAAAAGTTTGAGTTGTATTTAAGTTACTCTACTTTAGATTGTTTATAATCAAAAGTAATAAAATGGTAACTGGAATCAATGAAGCGTACTTTCTTTTGTTTCGACAGCCTTTCTGCTTACAGGCGATCATCTGAGGGACATACTAACAACTGCATAAAACTAGTATTCCTTTCGAGATTAAAAATAATTCTCATTTAGTCTGAAAGTTGAACTTTTTACCATTTGGGTGTTGTTCCATTCACAAAGGATACTGTACTCATTAGTTAAGCACACGAAGTGATTGTTCAGTGCATACCAAAATATTTTTTTCACTTCTAAGTATTCTGATTACAGTTATTTGATTTATGATTAGTCGTTAGGATAACTGTGCATCGGTGGCACAGCGGTTAAGACGCTCGCCGACCATGCACATGGTTCAGGGTTCGATCACCGGCCGACGTACTCCCTTACCTCGCTAAACCAGTAATTAAAAAAAGCTGGTAAAGGGGAAAGGTTGGGCATGAGGCTAGTAACCCCATCGTGTAAAATAAAGACTGCTACAGAAACTCCAAGTCTTCTAGCTTGAAGCCCTATGTTCCAATGAGAACGTGTAGGAAAAAAAATAACAACTAACTTCAATATCCGCTTAAGGACTGTAACATGTGTATGAAGATAAGGCTACCAAAATGTCAAAACTTGGGAGCATGTATCAATGAAACATGCTGATTTAGAATTGTTCACTAAATGTTACTGATAATGAAAATTGAGCTATATAACAGGTTAAATAACCAAAACTAACCTTATCATATGAATAAATTCCGAAATCATTTTCAACCTCTTCCGGATAAATTATTTTCTGACTAAGTGGCAGTGATGTCAAAGATGAGTCGAAATACAAAGCTTTTTGTGTAACATCCAGTGGGAAATTATCAGTCTGAATATGTAAAGAAAGATTTATCAGTCAGATGTTAAGCTAAATATTAGATAAACATGAAGGTTATGAAAATCTTAACGGAGAATGTTTTGCTTTACAAACTCTTTCAATCCAGCTAAATAATCCAAAAATAATTCCACTAGGATTGGACACTAGTAACTAGTGCAACATGTCTAGCCCTTTCTTTGGTGCAGACTGAATTCTGTCAGTCAGGTTCTGCAATGTTGCCACCACTCTAGGTAGCTCTCCAACATGGTGCACGGTGTAGCACTGGGTGATGCGGGTTCGAATCTCAGAAGGGATATGAGTTCCTTCAAGGTCGCAGATAAGCCTTGCTGACCGATGAGTGTCAACTAGCGCGAAACCTAGGTCCAAGGCTTCCTGTGGCCGATTGCCTCCAACTATCTAATATCATCAATTTTAAAGGCAACAACGGACCTGATTTCATTCCTAACTGATTACTTCTGCTTATAAACTGGCCTCACATGCCAACTATTTACGCCTTATCAAATTCTTATGTTTGTTGTTAATAATTTTAAAATGTAAATTATAGACAGAAGGCATCAAACAAACACTCAACAAATTAAATGTAACTCCCAATATCTACTAGATGGGTTTCTATGAGTGAATACAGAGACGTCTATGTAGTATAACCCATAAATACTGACGTTAAACATGAAATAAAGCGTGAATAAACTAGCGTCACCTTAAGTGCAACAGATGATTCGCCACACTTCATTAGAAATCAGATGAAGAATACTTTAATTTTAGGAGTAAAACCTTCCATCTATATTCAATAATATTTTAAATAAACAAATAAATATTCCAGACTTACCACTTTCCACTTCGGATGAATGTGGCTCAGTCCAGCATATTCAAAGAATGTAGCTAGACCTTCATTCACCCATACATTATCCCACCACTTCATTGTAACAATATTACCGAACCACTGAAATAGAAAGTAAGAATATTTGCAAAGTAATCGTAACAAGTCATTCGTTTGAAATCAATTATTTTCTCAGAATTAACAGAAGTACATTCTCCCTAACCATGTGGATGAATTGTAAGTAAACGGAGCAAATCAGAGAGATAGGGGCCTTTTTTTCTTCACGTTTCCAGTGGAGCATAAGGCTTCAAGCTAGTGGCTTGAAGTTTTTGGATATGGAGATTGATAACCTTCAAATAGATGCTTTTTGAAAATGCCATGTGCAGTAAAGAGTTTGTTTAACGCCTTTTGTCATAACCACCGATTTGTGGTGTGGATGGTAAAATTTCTTAATGTAAAGACACTTAGTTTTCTCACAATAATCTCTCTTTATTATCTTGTCCGCCTAACTCTCAAAACTACACCATTATCTCTTCTTTCTACTGCTTCTAATATGAGTTCTAGATCATTGAATAAATAAAACTCATTTCGTTTCATTATCATAAATAGCAGTCAGTTTGCTCAACATTTTTCTACACATGTGAAAATAAGCCAAAATTACTATTTCATGTGTTTGGATGTTTCAGGAGTAGAATGCTCGACAGACACACATATATGGCCTGGGGTTCAATTCTCAGTCAGAATACTCCCAAACCTTTCTTAACCCATAGCAAGCTCAGATAAACAGGGGACGTTGGGCTTGAGGTTAGCAAACTCACCTTGTCAACACAACATAAGCTCTATAAAAACTTTAAAGGCCCTATTTTCGACTCAGAACACAGAGGAATGAAGAAGAAACTGTTTCCACCTACATTTGTGATGTTTTACTGAAGTAGACCTAGTGAGTGCCTAACAAATAATAACAGTGAATTTAGTCTTAGCATTATTATACGTAAATGCATCTAATTGTACGCAAGTTGAATTGACATGTAAATTTAAACAAGCAATAAAGGTTAATAAAGCAGGATGTAATGAATTCATCAAATTTCGGTAGAACCCGGCAGCTGAATACTCTGCATACACAGATATATATACTTTTGAAATTACATTGGGAGATATAAGACTGATAAGCAAATAAACTGCATTGAATTAGTCATGCAGAAAGACAGGTTCGAATATCTTCCAGGTCATGTCCAAATCTATAAGGGGTGGGGGGCATGAGAGATCGAAATTAAGCGAGTGCTTCAACAATCTGGGAAATACCAGTCGCCAATCATCAACACTTCAAACTGCGTATATCAATTTGAGTGTGTTTGTGGAAGAAAATACATAGGTT
Source organism: Trichobilharzia regenti (assembly GCA_944472135.2). Classification (NCBI taxonomy): domain Eukaryota; kingdom Metazoa; phylum Platyhelminthes; class Trematoda; order Strigeidida; family Schistosomatidae; genus Trichobilharzia; species Trichobilharzia regenti. Next base: position 96,163,438 of record OX235262.1, on the reverse strand, counting down.
GTACAGAAAGGTGATTGTCTACTCGCATGATGGAGCATTTGCCAAAATGGTTGAAAACAGCTGAGTGCAAAGTGCCAAAGTCCTCAATAACAAAACATCTTGTGGACTATGGACATGATATGGACGCGGTCAATTCATTCATTATTGTCAGCAGACACAGAAACAGGAAGATGCTTGCAATTGCAGAGGCTTGTACAATTCGAGTTTATAAACCAGGTCTCTGTGTACAAAAGGAGATGGTTGTCACTCTAAATCTACCATGGCAATACGCTTTACTTATTATTCTACCTCTTATTATTATTATTATTCTTCATTCATTCAAACTAATCAGTAGGATTATCTTAACTCACTTCAACATTACTATTGGTATTATTTCTTTTTTTTTTTTTTTTTCTATTTGCAATTCTTGTTATATTCTCTAATGACTAATTGTTTATCTAGGTGATGTAATTGAAGCGTAATCCAATTTATCTTAATTTTATCTATCATACCCTCTTTCCACTTATCTATTTGAACATGACCTGGAAAACATTCGAACCTGTCTTTCTGCATGACTAATTCAATGCAGTTTATTTGCTTATCAGTCTTATATCTCCCAATGTAATTTCAAAAGTATATATATCTTTGTGTATGTAGAGTATTCAGCTGCCGAGTTCTACCGAAATTTGATAAATTCATTAAATCCTGCTTTATTAACCTTTGTTGCTTGTTTTAAATTTGTATCGGGAAATAAATGTTTTCAATTCTTGGAGAAGACATGTAAATTACCTGACGAGCAATTTATAGGATAAGACAGAAGACACCAAAATCTGTGTAGTAGCTGAATCAGTTTCAGGATTGCAACGTATTTCCAATTCGCGAAGTGTTATTAAACCCAAGTTTTGCCCTACTTTATAATCAAGATCTGGGATTGCAACAATATCTGAATTTCCAAAAGAATATTACGTGAAGTTCAATTAGGAAGTTTTTATATCATTGAAAATATCCATTAGAGCATTGGAGAGAAAAACTAAACGGATAATATTATGAAAACTTATTATTACTCTATTCCCAAAATGTACTAATTTAACTAAATTAGACAACAAGAGAAATGCTTTAGTAGATTAGATAATCTATGAGACTTAACGTCATGTTACCTATTTATTCTCCTTTAAAATTTGCTTCCATATTGAAAGCACTTGAACTTATGCCAGTTAAACAAATTTCTTTGTGTATCTGTCTTGAATAGTATGTGATAATAACATATTCTGTGTACTAATCAATGACTAACTCCCATATATATGATATGATGATACCACCTGGTTGTATGGGTTTCAGTAAGTAGAGAAGGTGCAGTTAAGAAAAATTAATTTTAACTGATTAAAAACGCCCATTAAGATTTTCAAAAGAATGGACACTGAACAAAGAGTACTCTTTTCGATAACTTCATCATCAGGCTCTACAGTTATATATGCATTATAGTGAATGGATGAGTTAGTGTTAATTACAACACTAATGTCGTTTAAATAACATCGAATCAATAATATTGATAGATTACAGCTCAATAGCATCAACATAAAATAATAAGCTGAATGTCAGAAAAATTAGGAAGGATAATATTACAAATTCATGAATTTATAGTTTCTACTGAAGGCCGGCCAGGGTAGTAGTAAAGGGCACTATGGATAAGTAAAGGTGTAGTTAAAACCATTAACAGTTCGATATTGGACCATCTGGTGCAAACCGGCCACAAAGCCGGCGTGAAAGAATCCTTCTCTATAATCTACCGGATGCCTAATAAATTGCCAAAATCATCGAAGCACTGCATGCTCGAAACAGCAGAGGCTATTGCAATTTGCCTCAAACAACCAGTGCTCTGTGTTCAAAAGAAGCAAGTCCAGCCCCTACTACTGCCCTGGCCGGCCTTCAGTAGAAACTATAAATTCATGAATTTGTGATATTATCCTTCCTAATTTTTCTGACATTCAGCTTATTATTTTATGTTGATGCTATTGAGCTGTAATCTATCAATATTATTGATTCGATGTTATTTAAACGACATTAGTGTTGTAATTAACACTAACTCATTCATTCACTATAATGTATATATAACTGTAGAGCCTGATGTTGAAGTTATCGAAAAGAGTACTCTTTGTTCAGTGTCCATTCTTTTGAAAAATTAATTTTCTCAGTCAGTATGCAAAATTTTCGTAAATAAAACTAAATAACACGATATTTTTTAAGTCAGTCTGGATTTTCCGGTTGGTTGATTGGATCGACATATAAGGCCTCTGTTAACATGTCAGCTCCTAGAATGGATGCTTTAAGGATTTCTGAAGAATAATTTGAGGGTAAGCTCCAGAAAGAGACTAGCAGCAGAATCCAAGATGAGAAACAATACTAACTTTATCTGGAAGACTGTAAAATGCTGGCGGAAATAGTTGTTTTTCATCTTCATTCTATATTGTAATTGAACGTGACTCACAAATTACCTCTTCTATTTGTTTGTTTTACACATTGACTGAAGTTGAAAATTATACACCGCTGCGGGTAGAAACAGTGTCATAATAGTAACTGACTCTTTGAAAGACCTGATGACAATGATTTTAAGGTAGCAGGAAGTCATGAGTTTGCATCTATCCGAAGTTAAACTAGGCTTTTTTCGGATGATAAAACAGTTTATTTCATCAAACCTGGTACAAAAGGCATTAGGTTTTGGCATTCGTGTATGACGAAGGTGTTGGAAATTCTTCAATACAACCCCGAACTCTGTATACAGAATAGGGTTGTCCCGTCTCTTATTTTACCATGGTCTTAACGTCTTTATTAGTTGTTCACTTTATATTTTTATTTTTAATGATTAGTTTGCTTTTACTTTAATAACCAATTCACTAGTATCACTCTTATATGGTCATTTTGTACATTTTCAGACCCTCTTCACACTTATTAAATTGACACTCAGCTACCTTTATTCTCACTCAATAGCAATTTTAACCTCATCAAATTTCTAACGCTTTCTTTCTTTGTGTCGCTGAATACTACGCAATTCATAACTTTTACTTTTGAAGCCACTTCTGGGTAATTATTATGTCAGTTACGTTACCCCCCTATAACTCAATATTAGACCACTGTACATTTTTGGTAAATATAATTACGGCTGTACAGCCTCTGAAGATGATTTTGTCGATAAAGAAAACTTCCTTCGCTGAATTGTTTTTTTTTATTTTCTTCATGACTCTATGGGTATTTTTGATGACTACCTCAGTAGATTAATTTTTCAGTGAAGATTTAATCGTGAAATGACATCAGCTAAAGAATAATTGAAAACTAAGGATCAATGGATGACTTTTTAGTCATAGTTTCACAGTAGGTTGATAGTTTAGCTACTCATTTTACAACCAGTGAAATGTTATTAAGCAAGATGTTCAGCAGTCTCACCACACGATCTGAAGGTACTGTGTACAATCTGTTATTGGGTAATGGGCATACGCTATCAAAGCATCTGAAACTATGACTAAACATCAGTTCGATACTTTCTAGTTTTCAATGACTTTCTAAATGATCAAAATTTCCACAAAACACAAAACCTGAAAAATTAATAATCCACATAAAATTTTGAGTGTGACACTCTCATTCACTTATCTTGTCAAGCATAGAGGATAAACTTACCCAGCTTTTTAACTGGATAAGGAACACTAAAGTAATTTTCGAAAAATTCAATCAATCTTGCAGAAATATTTAGTACATTATTGGCAAACTGTAGTGCTTCTTGACTGCCCCAAAATGTAAACTGTAGGAAATAAAAATGTATTTATGAGAGAAACAAAACGATACTTGAACCGAATACAATTTACTATGAGTATTATTCATCAACATGCGTTACTATGCATTCGCTGTCATTCATTGTCATTTATTTGTGCGTGTATTATCATGTACACAAGTTTCGAAATGTAAACTAGTAATAGTTTGCCTACATTTACCATTTGGACTTTTAATTTTAACGACCCGATTTCATCTGACTTTTTTCAGACGACAGATGTTCCTTAACTCATATGTTTATATAACTCTAGAACTTGAAGAAGGAGTTACAAGAAAGCATATTCTTTGTCCACTAATCAGTATCTTGAAGAAAAACCCAAGATGTTCATCAATGTAACGACAATTTCATAAATATTTTAATGATTATTTTGTAAAATAGGGATAAAATTTTGTGTATCCATAAATTTGATATATATAAAAACTAATGTTTATATCAAACAGAAAACAGATTTAGTGATCCCAGGTGAGTTCATATGTGAACACTGTTCAGGAGTTGTAAACCTGAACGAGACAATTGTTCAGTGCCCCTTAATTTTTAATGACAGTCTAACAGCTATCGGATCTTGGTGATGTTCACCTTAAGGTTACAGATGGATTATATGGAACAAAGTAGTGAATATTTATTTTAATACACAGCCTATCATGTATTGTCAGAATCTTTTTGGAAAAATTAACAATTGAAAGTAACATTCTGTTGATTTGCTAAATTTAAGATTCATAATACGTCGCGAATAAATCGACACAGATGCATAGGTAGATTTATTATTCGTTATATGTGTTCCAAGTGGGAAAAGGGCCTCGTCTGTACATTTTTACTGTAATCAGTTATCTCTTATCACAAGCTTTTATAACCTCTTCACACGATCGTATCCATGCCACAATTAGACGTCTAACTCATCATTTCCCATTCGGGTTCCACAAAAAGACCTGGCTCTTTACATCATTCCACAGTCACCTCAGCGTATGTCCAATCTACCTGTGTTTCCTTCTGCATATTTGTTAGGTGACAGGTTCTTAATTGGTTCGTTGCTAAAGTTCCTTGTCCCTTATCGTTTCTGGCTATGACCCGACTTATTGATTCTAATTATGGTTACAATTTTTTTAAATTTTGATTATAGCTTTATTCCACACCGTATTTTTGATACAAGTATGGAATTTTCAGCATGTGATGTCGGTAGCCCAAATTTTGCAGGCCGACCATTGATATCAGGTGTGCATCGGTAGGGGATCGAACCCCGGACCATATGCATGGTTGGCGAGGGTCCTAACCACTGTATTACCGACGCACATTTAAGAGTCGGGAGGGTGAAGCCACTTGAAAGAAAATAGTCTGTGCATTCAAATTAAGTGCGTTCTGATTTTATCTTTCCCTCGGCCAAAAATGGTTTAACAAAAAAATTAACCATTGAGATTTTTTACCCCATTATAATTCTTTGGTTGGTTTATACATTTACGATATTTTATAGTTGTTTGAACAGATTTATTTTTGGACACTTCACTAAAGTACTCCATGAAGTTTGAAAGTCACTCAGCGAAAATGAATGAATACTCACTATTACTGTTCTCATAAAACGTTCCCTTGCAGCTTGTTTAGTTAGTTGTGGTTATTTTTCGCCATGAATTATTACAATACAGTCCAATGCTCTCAGTTTTACAATATGATTTACAATCACTGTATGTAGTTCAAGTTACATATTCTAATACAGACAGCATAACAACGAATAACCAACAGTTATTCGCCATCTATAAATCAGTTGGTGGACGGTGATTAGCAGTGGAATCCAGAACGCACACTTCGTCCTATTGGGGACTCGTCATCTGAATATACTTGCATCCTATTAAGTAAATCCCTTATCTATATCATGTTAGTAATACAATACTTTCTTTAATTGCGTTAAACATCTCTTCTGCACACTTTTTAAAGTCATCCTCTAAAAGAAACGCAAAAATTTTCAAAGTTTCTGTACTCAAACTGGTTATCCCCATAGCAAATTTACTAAAATAATTATCATTTACTATCACAAGTAAAATAGAAGTTTAAATGACAGAGGGATCAACAATTCATGAACATATTTCTTTTACTTCCACTTACATTCCTTCCTTTTGAATCTGTTATTTGTTTTGGAGAAAGCTGAGAAATAACAATTGTCAAAAGATGTGCTGATATGTTTTCACTTGGTTCATAGCTGTCAAGGCACCAATCACCATAGAGTGTTTCAGTTTTATTCAAGGGCATATTCGAAAGTGAATTATAATCTTTATGACGTATGATGTTAACCTGAAAGATAACAATTAGATGGTAAGTAATAAATTTCAAAAGGAAATCGGAATTTTATACACGTTTATGTATGATAGCTGGTTTCAGTGTATAGCAGAATTCTGTAAGACTTACAAATCAAACGACATAAATAATTAGTTTTAAGTTAGTTTAAGTGGGAAACAAGAAGACAGGGATATCCTAGACCGACCGACGTGAAGAACCTAGAAGACCTGGATTTCGCGCGTGGATGATTCATGTTTGATGTCACTGTCACAAAATCGAAGACTTACAAGCGAACGAAAACCGACAAACTGCTCGAAGAAGCAGCCGGCGAAGAATGGACTCCAGGTGAACAAGGTGGACAAGACGGAGGTTATGAAAATAACCAACCAACCAACCAACCAACCAACAACAACAACAACAGAAACATCCAGCTCCAATCACCATCAATGGGAGGGATTTGAAACAGCTTACTTCATTCACTCACTTATCTAGGGAGGGAGAATTGTCTCAACTACAGGAAGTCGTAACAGACGAGGATGTCAAATCGAGCGAGAGTCGGGAAGGCAGGCGAGAAACACATTCATCATCAACCTGAAACAAATCTGGAAATTTTCAAGTATTGGTTTTGTAGAGATTTTGTTTGATTACATGGAGGATTTAATCATGAGCGCTATGTCGTGAATTGGCAGAAGTTAGAATTCAAGAGCCATTGGATCGGGTCCCAGTGACTCAATGGTCTTCGAGCTCGCCTTGTAACCAGAAGGTCATGGGTTCGAACCCCGGTGGGTGTGTACTGCTGAGGAGTCCCAAACTAGGACGAAACGGCTGTCAAGTACTCCCAGGTTTTCCAGTGGTTCTCTAACTGATGTCAGCTCATGATTAAATCCTCCATGAAATCTGGAAATCTTTGTCACTCAGCCAGCATCAACAACAAAATTCGGTCGGATTTTCAATAAAAACGTCAACTCAGTCAGTTCTTCTATGCGGATTAGAAACTTGGTGGGTCTCAAAGAATATTTCCAACAGTCTGTTGCAGACCTTTATCAACAACTGTCTTCGATGGATCTGTACTGAAGATCAGATGGCCAGCCGGGCCGGAAAGAATCACCAGCAAGAAACTATAGGCGGGAACAAACAAAACAAGAACCAATCACCAACCAACAAATATGCAGGAGAAAGCGGACAGGAGTGGATTTGACACTCGTGGCTGAGGAGGCCGCTGGGTGACATCGCGCGCGCGACAGGCCATTGCTCGAGTGGAATCAGGCCGAAAGGGAAGCGGCGAGCGGGACGTCAGTGCAAGGGTGACATGGAGGAGATCGTGTGAAGAGGAGTTGAAAGAGTATGGACTAAGATGGATGCAGGTGAAAAGTACAGCAGCAGAAGACAGAAGCAAGTGTAGACGTGCAGTTGAAGCCCTATGTTCTACTAGGAACCCAAGGGAACAATAATAATAATATTATAAATTATTTAAATTAATCCCAGCGTGTTAAAAAAATCAAAACAAGATTTTTCTGAACTTTTCGCCGTGTAAGCCACAGCTTCTTCAGCAGATTTATTCGGATTATCAAATTATTCCAGGAAATTCGTAACACCTACGGTCTGGAAACCTATAATAGTAATAATAGTTTTAGTGGTAAAATGCACTTTTCGTTTGATTGAGCTGTTACGTTATTACATAACTGTTTTTTAGCTTCCAGTTTCAATAATGAAAGAAGCTAATGTCACTGTTTTCAATGTCATGTCACAAGGCGTATAGTGTAATGAAATTGTAGCGATTCATAATGTGATGTGCGAAGCATTCAGCTTTAGTAGAAGTTTTGGAGCTTGACAGTGTAGACTTTCTCTGCCAGTTTCATTAACTCTTCAAATCAGACCCACAAGTGATATATATATATATATATGCAAAGAGAGTGCAACATACATGCGAACAACAATTTTCAGATCGTATATCAGAATGTGTTTCTTTCAGTTTTGTAGGAAATCTGCCTAAGTTAACGTAAAATATACTCTTGAATTCCAATAGTTTAGAAGTTTGTCTCGGAATTACGAAACAACCATGAAAAACAGTATGTAAGTAGTAGCAGTAAGATAATTTTATCGCTAGAAGGGAAAATAAGGAGGATCAATTTTAGAATTTTCTAAACCAATGTGATTATAAACAGGCTGGTACAATATGTAAGTAAAGATTATGATCTTAATGGTCTACAAGCTAGCCTTGTAACCAGCAGGTCCTGTTTCGAACCCTGTAGGTGGGTGCATACTGATGAAGCAACCCAAACTAGGCTGACGAAACAGCTACCTAGTACTATCAAGGTTTTCAGTGGTTCTCTAACCGATATCAACTCATGATGAAATCCTGTAACCAATCAATCAAATCCCTACAAACCAATACTTGAACAAGTAAAAATTAATTTCTCACCTGAAATTGTGCTTTGAATGTAGGCTCATCCCAACATGGAAAAAGACGTCTGGAATGTGTTGGTTCTGTTCCAGTGGTTACTATATAACTGTGAAATACAAAATGAATAGACAGAAATAATACAGCATGACTCAAAGATAACTGAATGTCTTGAGGTCACATATTGCACATTGATACTACATGGGAACAAATACACGCATTTTAATTGCATTAAATGATAAAACAAACATTTTTCATGCATTACATTGAGCTCAGAAAAACAAAAGGAGTAGAAGGAATAGCTTTTATGGCAATATTCAATCAGAAATCAGATTTCTCATCTGTTCCTATCGGCACGTATGGCCCATGTAATGTTTGAAGATTTCTTAATATCCATGACATTTATTGGATTTTTATACCAGTTACTACTTTGCAACTAACTTTTTATAAAACTATTAGATTTTTACAAATCAGAGGAACCTGAGGCCAGGAAATGCAAGGAAGCCATGCCTAAATGACGTTAACCGAATATATTTATGCGCATTTGTATAATGACAATTCAAAGAAGTCTGAATAAAGGGTGATAAACAATTAACTTAGATGGATAGATATGTATTCACTTTCAGTGGCACAGAAACTGCACACACGCACTACAAATTAAGAAACTCATTGTTACTAATCAACATGAGTTACTGTTGACTACTATTTAAATTTGCCTAGGGATCGCCTTTAAAATGGGGCTTATAAACTTAAATCAAACCATTTTGTAGGAAATCATGCATTCTAATTAGTAAATCTCTTCGCCTCCTCACTGGAAACTGTGTAAAAATTGAGCTGTTTGGATGGTGTTTCCTTGTAACTTGCTGAGATATTATTCAGCGCATACCTCTTAGATATCGTCTAGATGAAAGGTAAGAAAAGGAATTCCAAAGTCGAAGGTGTTATTTGATTCCTTACGAAGTAAGGAGTATAATTGGGTAATTAGCTACACACATCTAGATGAACAAAGAACAGGACGGCTCTGTAAGTTTAAAGTAAGCTAGAAATAGCTTAATTATTTCTGCTAGAACAGATATTACAAAAAAAGGAAAGACCTACTCTACAACACATTATAACTTTTATTCAATCTAACCACTTGTGACAGAGCGCTAACAGCACTTGTAAATGACCTGTGAACCCACAATAAACGTCCGAAACCTTTGAAAAGTTGTGTTGAGTAAGCCAGACGACAATACGATTAACTTGTTTTAAGTAAAAATATGATTATAGGCATCCTTATCAAAGATGCAGTAAATTTTCTGGGATAATTTGAGCACCAGGTCGGATTGAATCATCACAAAATTAGTTTAAGTAATTTTATAATAGCTGAAATTACATGATTTATTAAAATATCACATCCAGGTAAGGTGTATTACTAGTTCACCCAAGTAGCTAGCCATAAATCGGGTGGTGTGAACTTATTCAGCTCTCTAAGCTGAGTCTAGTTGGATACACTGTTGATAACCCTGAACCCAATGGAGCAAAATGACCATCCAGTGTTTAAACCGCTTTGATCTGGCTACTGGTTGTTAAGAGTGGTAGGCCACTCCTCATCTCAATCATCCAGTGGTGTGTAGTGTCATGCATTTATGCTTGCTTCTTTGGTTGCCATTTATGATATCGGGCAGATCACATACTGTGATTTGAATAATTTTGGTTTCCAAGGGAAACTGTGGTAAAGATTCAATTTGAATCATGTAAGGAGCAGTTTGCGAATTAATTTGTGAATCTGATTTAAAATAACATGGTTTAGTGATGTATGACGCCTAGGCATGGTAGTCTGGCTGGAGTTTTTGAATATTGCTTCACACAAAACAGTTTCACCGTTTTCTTGTTTTTGTAAATGTTCACAATGATCTAACCAGATGTAATTCGTAAAAACAAATCTAATCCTTACAAGTCAACTCTTGAAGATTAACCTGAATGAGTTTCTTCATACAATATGTCTTAAATACTCTACTTTTGAAGTGACAGAATTTCAGCTACGGGGGACACACAAAATGGGTTATATTTTTTTGAATATGTTTTTAATTTAGATAATTTGTCTGAATCGTGTAATGTATTTGCGCGCACAACACATTTCGAACAATCTGATCACACACGGACTTGTCATAGGAATATATATGAAATTAATAAAGAGGTAAGAGGTGAGAAAATAGATCTAGGTCAAGTTAAAAGGACATATTCAAGGTCAAAATAACAATGAAGACCACTAAACCAAATAGCAGAGGTAATAGTACATTTGCTATGGTATCAAAACAAATTTAATGTGATGACGAATTGTTTTTAAACGCATAAAGGTGGCTTGAACTTTCTAGTTGCTAGGGCTTCTACAAACTTTACGATACGCCCAAAACACGCTTTATAGATAGGTTTAAAAGATCTGTTAACGTCAGTTTTATGTCCTGTCTCTATAATATGTTTTGCAACGGAAGAGCTAGGTTTCCACTTCTCACCATTAATGGGTTCTGAAGATTCCATTTGCTTTTGGAGCCATTTAGGAAGCCAGCCCTTACTTGCAGAGATCGATGAGTCCTCCCTATGTATGTGTGTCCACATGTACATTCAAATTGGTGAATACAGTGGGATGTGACGTCATTTTTTGCATATTCGAAGGGCTTAGATAGATACAATGGCTTTACATTCTCTATTATTATGATATTAGCTGCATAAAAAGTCTTTTTAACAGCGGCGTTCAGTCTTTGTCTAGTTATCAAGCCGCTTTGATACCCCATATAGGTTAGCTTGATGTACACGTCTTTCTTAGGGGACGTCTTCTTATTACTTTATCTAAATTCATTAAGGGAATTAATTGTTTTATGTTTTTAATGTTAAAACTTACCTGCGTGTATCATTTGTTACATAATCAGTCAAATATAAACCTTCTGGTGCACGGCCTCTGCGTAATCTAAATCGACCAATTGTCAAATTGTAGTGAGTATTTGGTTTTAATGGAGACTGTAGTTCTATGCGATACTGATCAGTATCTCTAATACGAGAAATGCGTTTAATTTCAACTTTCTTAGGGTTCCCATTTATATTATTCCAAGTAGATATCTGATAAGAGAAAAGTAGAGTAATAAAACTCAAGTCAGTTATTTGGTTTTCCTTAAAAGTAGAAATGTAAAATCCGTCAGATTTACTGGATGAGATAAACAAGCTCGATGGCACAACGGTTAGGACGCTCGCTGACCATGCACATGGTCTGGGGTTCGAACCCCGGCCACAGACGCAATCCTTCACTTCGCTAAGCCAGAAATAAAGTTGGTAAGGAGGAAAGGTTGGGCACGAGGCTAGTAACCCCATCCTGTAAAAATAAACACTGCTACAGAAACTTCAAGCCTCCAGCTTCAAGGCCTATGTTCCACTGGGAACGTGAAGGAATAAAAAGAAAAGAAGAATAAACAAGCTCAGATTAAAACAAGAAGTACTGTTATGTATCCAACTCTCCAGTATCTTTTTATATTTTATTAATATGGTTAGCCTGAGATATGTATCATTGTAAAACAGATTTAAACCACTGAATATACAATATGCATATTCACTCTCAGAGTGGTAAACACAATGGCAGTTAAATAGCAACATATATCATCGTTCATAAATTTCATTTGGCAAGAAGGAGATGATCTCAGGAGGGTTGTTGTTTTATCGTGTGATGCTGTTCGCAGTTTTTTAGAGTCCTCAGTGTAAAACATGTCTCAACATGCCTACTGAAAACCTCAATATTAATGATGATCAATTGTCAGCTTCATTTCCTACTGGAAGTCTCTTGTAGCATATTCGAAAAAAAATTACCATACATTGCTTTCTGAGTGATCAAATTCTGTGTAAGATTTTCCTGTTCACGCTACTCCTAAATCAGCGAGAAAATATTTGATGCTTGTTTCTATAAAGGATATACTGAAGCAAAACTGACCTATGATATCTTACGAAACATTCATATGTGCTTCACATTTCAGTTTCATTGTAACACCAAGAGAAAATTTGTATCTAGAGAATTACATAAGATGTATTGGCGTTGCTCTGTTCCTGTTGTTAGTTATAGTACTCATTGCAAGCTTTTCAGACCTTGGTTAATTTAAATAATTACGATATTTTCGTCTTTACCAATTTAGTATCCATGCATAATTATGTCATGCAAGGGTAGTGAGAATGATTTCAGTTATCAAAACGTAATTTGTTTTGTCGACGAAACGAATGGGTACTATCAAACGTTCATTACAGATTTACAAATCGTGCATCAGGCTTCAAGATTTGAAGTTTCAGTAGAAGTAGTTTTATCTTTATTATGTTCGGTTGCTAGCCTCACACCTAACCTTTCATTTTTGCCGGCCTTTCTAGAGGTTAAGCGAGGTTTATGAGTGCGTCAGCGAAAACGTCAAACTTTGAATAACTTCTGTAGTTGGCATGCATTCTACGGCGGATCCACCGACGCTCGCCAAGCAATAGTTTGCATGGATGTTCTCAAGCGGATTTCGGAGAAATATGCTCTTTCGGAATAATTAATGATACACGTATTTCTACTATACAATTGCATAGTAATGAAGATTAATTTCTTCATAAACTGAAGTGTCTCACGAACAGATAACAGACTGAAAGATCTACGTATTAATCAACAGTAATAGGTCTCGATTTATAGCTACTTACTGCTTGGCATCGAATGAAATTCAACATAGTATATTGTGGTGATCACTGCTACTAGAATAAAACACATCCTGTCATCTTGTAATTTATTTATTCTAAGTATCTTGGAGGTGGTGTGTCGGTGATACAGTGGTAGACTGCTCGCCGACCATGCAGGTGGTTCGGGGTTTGATCCCCGGCCACAGACGCACTCCTTTACCTCGCTAAGCCGGTAACAAGAATTTTAAAGAGGCAGGATTGGGCATGAGCTTAGCAACCCTATTCCTTCTACCGAAACTACAAAGCTATAGCTTCAAGCCCTATGTTCCACTTGGGACGTAAAGGAATAAAAAAAAGTATTTTGAAAGATATAATTTTCAGAAATAGTTGAATATTAGATAAAAGTGGTCATATGTTTCATATTGATCTATAGAGTCATATTATGGGGGTGGTGGTAAACGGAAATCCATTAAGAAAAAATAAAATATCTTCCTCATACTTTCATTTATTTGAAATAAGGTAATTTCGATAGATACGAGCAGTTCATTCACATTAGAAACAACTTCCATATTAGTGCTTTTGACGTCATATGGTATGATAGTCATAACAATAGCCATTTGTTTTCAAGTATTGGTTTTGCAGGGATTTTGTTTGATTATATGGAGGATTTCATCATGAGCTGACATCATTTAGAGAACCACTGGAAACCTGGGAGTACTGGACAGTTTCTCCGTCCTAGTTTGGGACTCTTCAGCAGTACTCAAGACATTGCGAAATGGTCGCGCTGTGTCGTGAATTGGCAGAAGGTAGAATTCATGGGCAGTTGGATCAGCTTCCAGTGGCTTAATGGTATACGAGCTCGCCTTGTATTATCTTTTTATTTTTTTATTACAGCTTGATTCCACACTGTATTTTTCGTACAAGTATGGAATTTTCAGCATGGATATCGGTCACCCAAATTTTGCAGGCCGACCATAGATATCAGTTGTGCGTCAGCAGGGGATCGAACCTCGGACCATGTGCATGGTCGGCGAGAGTCCTAACCACTGTGCCACCAGAAGGTCCTAAGTCCAAACCCCTGTGGGTGGGTGTGTACTGTGAAGAGTCCCGAACTGGGACGAAACAGGTGTCCAGTACTCCCAGGTTTTTCAGTAGTTCTCCAACTGATGTCAGCTCATGATGAAATCCTCAATAGCCATTTGTAATTTTCATGCTAGAAAAACACTGAAACGCTGAAAACTGAAACCTATTCATGATTAAATATTAAATATTCACACTGTTAAAATTAAAACAAAAGGTACATTTGAACAACATTGTCTTCAGTTAGATCTACCTCAGGCTTTATTCAATATTCACACTTTATCTGTATAAAATTTCAACTAATGATGGCGAAATTGTGGACGGAAGATAAATGTTAAGGGTTGCGATATAGCAGTAATAACTATGATAATAATAGTAATAATGGTGCCAATAGCATGCAAAACTTTAGATACATAAAATTTACTATCACAGTAAAGACTTAGGAAAATCTAGTAGAATACAATATGGTTTGTTTAGGTATTCTCTTTGAATTTTATTCATGTTATTCAGATTTATTCTTCGTATGTCTAAAATAATTCCAAACACTTAAGTTGAGACAAGAAAATATTAGGTACTGAAATAATAGTAATAATAATAATAAATACAAGAACGCGGTAACTTACAGTAACCTGCCTTGAAGAGACTCTCAAATTGTCACCAGCATGTAAAGTGATCACCTTTGTAGCATTTAAACAGTAAAGTTTGATAGTCACAGAACCATTGAAGAAAGGTAGTCTCTGATCTCCATCGGGTAGATTAAATTGAATTTTTAAATTATAAGACTGAGGGATTACATCACGTTGTAAGTGTTGTCTTTCAAATGCATCATCACTTATGGTGTCATCTAAACGAAAATTGGAGTATAAAACAATAATACAGATCGACGCCATCTATTGGCAATTTACTGTCAGGATGCAATTAACATAGCTATATCTTCGAATAAATGTTTGCAGTTTGGGAAATGTAAGCATTATTTCTAGATCTTGACAGCTTATATCAGTCTATTCTAAACCATTACTTTTATTTTCAAACACTGTAGTAGAAGTAGTTACAAAGATTGTAATCTAGTGACTTTACAGGATTTTACCAGATTTAATTCAGTCTTTAACTCATTTTCAACATAATAAAAATCACTTTGTCAGAGTATGGTAGGAGTTGATTCAAAATTTATTCCTAAACAGCTTTAAGTTAAACAGTAATTTTGATTATGTGTCCAAACCAAAATTCACATCTAATATTTTAAAAAGAATTTGAGCATTTGATAATATGATATTTATAGAGATAAAAGCTTTTGTATTTCCCAATAAATGAAACAATTAAAAGAACTTGTGTTTACTAACCTGTTGCTGTGTAGTGATAATAGCTATTATTACTTTATAATTTCACTTACCCGATTAATAAAACTATTAAGTAGCATTCAATTGTTATAAATTAGTAAAAACATTGTTGGGTAGGATAAATTACGTCATTACATTTCGCTGGTCCAAGTTTATCAAGGAAAATATTGTATTTTAAAAAACTCACCTTTATTTATAGAGAAATATAAAAACTTTGATAACATAGGCCGCACAACTAGGCGTGTTTCTCGTCGAATTTCCGAATATCACCCTGCGTGGTTAAGCAAAGGTCAAACAAAATCCATTCATAGTGCTATTCTGTCTCATCTTGTGGAGACAGAACACAAGATTGACGTCAACCATACTTTCAGGGTCATTTACCACATACCCACAAATCTCAATTTTGCCTTAAGATTTCGACTACTAAATATTGCTGAGGCTGTGGGGATCCACATTAACAAGCCTAATTTATGCATCCAAAAGAAGTTCGTTCAGACATTATCATTACCTTGGCCATCCAGGTTTGAACAGTCCTGAATTTTTGTGGAATTTCCCTAATTTTAGTTGATATTCTATTCCCCATTATATCTTTATTACTATTATAATTTAAGTATTTTTAGTGAACTGTAATTGCATTGATCTTGCTTTACAAATCGATATTATTTAAAAAACACTAATATTGTTATTAACTACCAACCTTGAATATTTTGTGTATATAAACATATATATATATGTATAATTGTAGAGCCAGAAGAGGAATATATCGAAAAGAATATTCTTTGCTCAATTATTTTGTGTTTTATAGATGTTTGAATGAATATTTTTGCTATAATTGTAACTTGCTTTAAATTCAATTTTGATTTTCCTATTGATTGATTGGACCGGTACATGTTGGACCAGAGGTGGAACTCGTCACCGAAGTTATCTAGTGAATAACGCTTTGGCGTTTGAAACAGTGGATGGTGGGTTCGAGTCTCAGTAAGCGCATCATTACTTACTGAGGACTCAGGCAAATTCAGATAACCAGTCTCAAATAACATGAAATGTGCATCCTGGACGCCAGTGCTAATAACCACCAGCCAAATTACTTTACATGAATAATTTTGTTAATTTAGATATTAAAAAAAACTTAATTTACAGCCTGACATTAAACTTATTTAATATCCGAATCAATAATAGAAACACGTCACAACCTGCACTAAGGATGTGTAGTAAACAGTGAACAATAATACAGATAAGATAATCACACTAATTATAAATATAATAAAGTAAGTGTAGATAGTGACACAGCATCGGTTGCACAGTGGTAGAATGCTCGCCGACCATGCAGCTGGTTCAGGGTTCGATCCCCGAGTGACGAACTCCTTTACCTTGCTAAGCTAGTAACAAGAATTTGAAAGAGGGAATATTGGGCATGAGGCTAGCAACCCCATTCCGTAAAAATTAACATCACTGCTACCGAAAATTCAAGCCTCTAGCTTGAAGCCCCTGTGTTCCACTGGGAAAGTCAAGGAATAAAAAAAAGATGAAATCATCAGTGTGAAAGGAAAGTCATAAGGTGCTCGTGTACTAAGGCAGTAATACAAAAATATTTACTACATAGTTGCAGAAACCACTGATTCAGAAAGTACCAGCTGAATAGTTGAGTAGCAAGTAAACCCAGAAAAAAACCAATGCTAAAAAAAGTAAATTAACTCAAAGTACATAGCAGAAATAATCATTACAGAGGAGAAAAATACATTTAGCAGATAGTAATCTGTCCTTGACTTTGAGATAACGAAAACGACTAGGAGACGATGCATTAACAGATAAATGCATACCATATAGCAAAATCCAAAGAGGTTTTGAAATCACAGAGATTAATATGAACTCAGGAAGAACAAACACCAGTTCAACCAGATATTTTAAATATACTCAATTAAAAATAACACAAAAAACGAGATCACCGTAACAAAAAAGAGTCACCTAATAATGCTTGAATACTCCATTACGTACAGATGGCTACAAAGGATAATCAAGGAGGAAATCTGGTAGGCAAACAACCAATCAAGAAGCTATTCCTCAACCTGTATTATGAAGAGAGTGGAGATAGATTGAACATATGCTAAAAAACCGTTGTAAGACGTCACACGACAATTAACACCATGAAACTGGAACCTGAATAGGAAAGGCTGAAATGGTTATACGAGGAGGAAATGGAGGAGATAGTGTAAAGAAGAAGAAATGAGAGTGAATGGACAGTCGTAAAGGCAGCTGATTGGGACTCCATGGAACAGAGTAAGATGGAGGGAGATGTGCTGACGACGCCCTAACATCCACTCTGAACACAAGAATATAACATCACAATATCAACATCTTACTCACAGTTTCATGAATAAGGAATATTCAACGAGGAAGTTGATATTCACTCAGACACATATAAATATGATATAAGCCGTTAATGCGGAAACAACTGTGAAACTAACCTGTGAATATTGAGTGATGCCAAGAGGATCCCAAAAATTCCTCACCTGACACTGCATTATCACAAGTAAATATCAGTATTACAACACTTATGATGATCAACATATTAAATGGAAAGCGTGTCAGTCTGAGAGGAGAAGTCATCTTTTTCCTCATAGAGAAAAGATTCTGTTGAAAATATTATACCAGAATACTTCGTATTTATACTTTCTAAATTTATATATTTCTATAATGAACTCTTCAAAAAGAATCACAAGACAGAAAGCAATACAAGATTTCTGCAAATGGAACAGTAAGGGTTATAAGTTTACTATTTGCCCTAAATTCAAAACGTGTCATAGAAAAAAGGTCATATGAACAGTGTGAATAAAAACTTTGTCAGTCACAACTTAAAATGGTGATTAAAGCGACCGACAGAACAATCCAATCTCTCTGTTACAATACAGCTACTTGCATGAAATTAGCTATTGACATAGATCTATCTCTCTGTATATGTCACGTAGAATGAAGCATAATGTATGCTTTTGAGTGCTAGACGTTAACATAGACGTCTACAACAGTGCCAAGTCTGAATCATTATGTCACTGACACAACTCAACAGAATTGTTTATCATGTGATTTAAACATGGATGCTTTGTTTACCGTCTCACTCACTCGAATGATGTCTAGTAGATTGGATAATGGACTCGTGGTCCCTGGAGAACGACCATACACTGAAATCTGATTTACTCCAATCATTTTCTCTATGAGTATAAGCTCGACTGTATAGGGGATCCTATGGAGTGTTGCTTCAAGTCTTTCTTTGGTGATCAGATATTGAGAACTACTAGTGAACCATAAGGAAATATAGACATATTTATTGCAGCCTGACTGACTGATTGATTGTGGGGATGATGTTTCTCCGGTGTTTCTATACAGTTTGAGGCAATTTATCTGATAATATTTCTATGAGATATGCAATCTGTTCCTCAACATTATATTACGTACATATGCATTCAATAGTAGCCAAACAAATATTAAACT
Organism: Trichobilharzia regenti; assembly: GCA_944472135.2. Classification (NCBI taxonomy): domain Eukaryota; kingdom Metazoa; phylum Platyhelminthes; class Trematoda; order Strigeidida; family Schistosomatidae; genus Trichobilharzia; species Trichobilharzia regenti. The sequence continues at coordinate 96,144,411 of OX235262.1, read as the reverse complement.
ACTTGCTACATTCTCAGCATGGAGTGGACGAACGTTGTGTTTAAACAGGCATCGTTTCACCCACATAAACTACTCTCATATCCATAAACTCACTGACCCATAATGTTAGTCGGTCACGAGTGCATCTAAGAAAGGTGAACAGCCATTATTCGCTATCGTATATGATAGACATCTACTACTCTGTGTTGTATCCATTCAATCAGAAGTTGCCTTACCTTCCCATAATTAATTGTCTAACGAACTGAAATTCTCAAATTCAAATGTAAGTTTTTTTTATTTTTTTCTATTTTTGATTACAGCTTGATTCCACAGCGTATTTTTGGTACAAGTATGGAATTTTCAGCGTGGATATCGGTAGCCCAAATTTTGCAGGCCGACCATAGATATCAGTTTATCATTCCAGACACATAAATAATACTAACTTATTCATACAAGGAAAAGAAAATTTATAATGGATCACTGTTGCTTGCGACATGATCACAGATAATGACACCTATCTGCATAAACGGGAGATTTGTTAACAAAATATCTACATCGAGTGAAAACATGTCCCTCTACATATTAGTGTCATGATAACACTTGAATTATTCAGAAATATCTTCTTTTGAAAGAAAAAGCTACTGAAACTCCCCCAAACGGGGTCGAATATTCCTGCTCAACATCTGGTAAGTTTGTAGGATGAAGGCCTACGCATTGATGCTACGGGGTGTAGGAGAAGGTCATCCAGATTGTGAGCATTCGGAAAAACAATTTATCAATTCTGTTTCTCTTGGTCTAGTAGATATGATTGTGCTTTATAACAGTATCCGTACTGAATGCTACCATGAGAATGATGATTATTTTACTTTTTCAATTCTGTATATCTTCACAAGTTGTTCCTATTGTTAGTTTCTTTCCATTTTCGTGAATCGTTGAAATTTCGCCTCTTCATCACTTTCGTTCATGATATTGACAATACATGACTTTATCTATTCTGACAATGAGGTAATGAATGTAATATGCAACTATACATGACTATGTGTCACGGCTTATTAAGAATACAAATTTCTCAATACGAACAACTCCATGCCTTATATCGTATTCGATAAAATATCACGTTCAGATAACTGCGCTTTTCAAAAGTTTCCATGAGTATATTTATTGAATGTGTACGTTCTATTCTAAATATTTGAAGGCTTAAACAGGTTTGGAAGTTCAATAAAATTTCTGCATTCAATGACAAGGAAGGACTACTGAGGGCTACAGATTTGATCAGAAATGAAATAAACTAGACAAAAAAAGCCGAGCAAAAAACATAAGGAACAACATATACTTCATCATTAATGTAATCAAAAATCGAAAGGAACAACAAGAAAAAATCTGGCCGACTTTAAATAACACAAGATCTATTCCAATAAACAAGATATACACTTATTGTGTCCATTGAACCAAAGATAGATTAAAGACATAACTATGCACATTACGAGGAAATAATGTAATGTGTTTATCAGAAATCAATATCAGATAGAGAAAACACTGGTCATTTGCTCCAGTTCAGCATGACACTCATCGACTATGTCTCACCATCACTCCATGGGAGCGAGAGAAGGAGAGGTTGAACATGGAACAGACTGGCTGAGAAGCGAACATTTTATTATCTAGCTCATACATTGAAATCCACTGACTGTGAATTCCTCGTTCATCGTTGTGGTCACCCAGGGTCATGGGTAGGCGCTTCTCCTTAAATCCGACACGGTGAATTCCAACAGTTACAAAGAGTCATTTATGATCAGAGGGATTTGAAGTGATGAATAAGTATTCTACAGAGAACTGAATGACCAACAATCGGCTAGTTTCAAAACCACACGAGAAATTACTGTTGTGTATTGAGATCTCAGTAACAACAAGGAGTCATCTAATAACGCCTTAATACTCCATGGCGTAGAGATGGCTACAAAGGATAATCAAGGAGGAACTCTCGTAGGCAACCAACAAAACAACCAACCAACAACCTACTCCTCAACCAGTACGATGGAGCCAAGGGAGATGGATTGAATATATGCTGAGAAACCGTTGTAAGACGTCACACAACAAACACCACCCTGACATTGGGAGCTGAATAGGAAATGTCGAAGTGCATATCCGAGGAGGATATGTAGAAGATAGTGTACAGAAAGAAGAAATGAGAGTGAATGGAGAGTCGTAAAGGCGGCTGACAGGGACTCCAATGAAACAGAGTGAGATGGAGGGAGATGTGTTGTTGAAGCCTAATCATCCACTCAAAACACAAGAATATAGCAATACAGTGTAAACATTTTGTGTGCGCCGGTGGTACAGCGGTTAGAACTCCCGCCAACCATGCACATGGTCCGGGGTTCGATCCCCGGCCACTGATGCAATTCTTTACCTCGCTCAGCCAGATATAATGCTGGTAGAGGGGAAAGGGTGGGCATGAGGCTAGCAACCACATCCTGTAAAATAAACACTGTGACCAGCTTGAAGCACTATATTTCACTAGCGAACGTGAAAAAAAATAAATCAACATTTCAGTCACACTAACCTGAACTACGAATATTCAACCAGGAAGTTGATATTCACTCAGACACATATAAATATGATATAAGCCGTTAATGCGGAAACAACTGTGAAACTAACCTGTGAATATTGAGTAATGCCAAGAGAATCCCAAAAATTCCGCACCTGACACTGCATTATCACAAGTAAATATCAGTATTACAACACTTCTGATGATTAACATATTAAATGGAAAGCGTGTCAGTCTGAGAGGAGAAGTCATCTTATCCTTCATATAAAAGTGATGCTTTTAAAATTGTTTGATCACAGTGCTATCATTTATACCCGTTCAGCTCCAATTTATGTACAATGAACCGTCTACGACATTCGGCGAATCAACATAAAGATACTATATATGGAAATGAAAACGATTTTCCCCATAGACTGTAGTTAACTCACAGTGACACGTATCAATCTCAGCTGTCAAATAATTGATCTCAATGAAATCTTTGTAAGTCGCAATTTATACTTTTGAAAAAGTTTATGAGATGAAAGCCGACCGACAGAACAATCAAATCTATCTGTTACAATACAGCTAATTGCATGAAATTAGCTATTGACATAGATCTATCTCTCTGTGTATGTCATGTACCATGAAGCATAATATATACTCTTGAGTGATAGAAGTTAACATCGACATCTACAATGATACCAAGTCTGAATCATCATGTCACTGACACAACTCAACATAATTGTTTATCATGTGGTTGAATCATGCATGCTTTGTTTACTTTGGTAGATAATGGACTCGTAGTCCCTTGAGAACGACCATACACTGAAATCTAATTTACTTCAATCATTTTCTCTATGAGTATAAGCTCAGCTGAATAGTGTGTCCAATGGAGTGTTGCTTCAAGTCTTTACTTGATGGTCTGATATTGAGAACGACTGGTGAACCATAAGAATATATATATATATATGTTACAGATTTACTGACTGGTCGGATGGTGTTCCTTCGGCGTTTCTACACTGTTTTAATCACTTTTGCAGATAATAATTATCTGATGAAATTTTAATGAGATTTTGAATCTCTTCCTCCAAATCATACTCAGTGCATATCCAGCTTGTCCTACTGACAAGATTTATGATTGATAAATAAACGATGATTGATAGGAAACAGACAGAATTGAAAACAACATTGACCTACGGTAAAAATCGACAAGTAATCAGAACAGTACATAATCCGACCACCTAGCCGACATTCAAAGTGTTCAAAAATGTATAAATGTAGTGTGTTTAGCCTACATATGAAAAAATATTTCAATACCAAATCTCTTGTATTATCCCATCATACATATGCATTCAATCGGGGGAGAAGAAATATTAAACTACTCTACTACTACTACCACTACCTTCTCATCAAAGAGTGGACGAAAGTTGTCTTCAAACAGGTCCCGTTTCGCCCTCATCGTCTTCCATGTTGATACATCTCCGAACTGATCCATAATGTTGGTCGGTCACAAGTGTATCTAAGAAAGGGAAACGGCCATTATTCACGTTCACATATGGTAGCCAGCTACTACTTTGCTCCGTATTCATTCGATTTCGACTTACATTGGCCTCCGTCAGTCTGTCACAAAAATAGTAGGAAAATGGAATTTCTCAGTTGAGTGCCCAGACTGATTTAAAAATGCTATCCATCGTTTTACTTAAACCACTTCTCACAGCTGTATTTTCAGTCTACTTGTGTAGGTATTATATAATATAACTTCTGTCAGCATGCACTATTATATGCGGTAATTATTTGGTAATTTTGTGGGTTTATTTCTAGTACACTGCTGTTGTAGTCTGTTTGTTATCTTCATTGTGGCTTTCGATGTTTGGGAATACAATTTCTGATTTTGGAATGCTGTGCCCGTATGGAATACTACCATGAGACTGATGATTATTTTACCTTTTCAATTCTGTATATCTTCACAAGTTGTTCCTATTGTTAGTTTCTTTCCATTTTCGTGAATCGTTGAAATTTCGCCTCTTCATCACTTTCCTTCATGATATTGACAATACATGACTTTATCTATTCTGACAATGAGGTAATGAACGCGTATATCCATTGCTATACTTTGCAAATATTTATTACTGTTTGGTTGTTTTGATTTGACCCTAGTAACTAGTGATGCGTCTAGTCCTTTGATTCGTGTAGACTGAATTCTATGAGTCAGACTCAGAAGGGACATGAGTTCTTTCAAGGTTGCAGATACGCCTTGCTGACGAGTGCCAATTAGCACGAAACCTAGGTCCACGGCTTCCTGCCAATTGCCTCCAACCATCTAATACTCTTTGGTTGTACTGATTAAGTACTAAATATGCAGAAAGTATTTCATTTCGATAATTCCATGTTAATTTAGTGGATTGCAACAGTCACAGATTCATATAAGAACTTTGAAAAATTCACTTTGAAGGCATCTTTCTTTAACAAGGGAATATCAAGTGGGTGTCGTTTTTTATTCCTTTACGTTCCTAGTGGAACATAGGGCTTCAAGCTGAAGGCTTAAAGTTCCGATAGCAGTGGGTTTTTTTTACGGGATGGGTTTCCTAGACTCCTGCCAAACGTTCCCTCTTTATCAGTCTTACTACCGGCTTAGCGAGGTGAAGGAGTGCATCAGTTTGCGACTGAACCCTGAATCATATGCCTAGTAGGTGAACGCTCTCTCGTTGTGACCCAGACGCAAGAATATCAAGTTTAATGAATAATAATAATAATTTTCGATAAAGAAAGGAAGACGAAATTTGCAGTATAAAATGATATCATTCTATTTCACAGGTTCTCATCAGCTGCAGACTACCTGAAATTACAATGGTTTTATAGATGATAATAAGGAAGCAGATATTCCCAGAGTGCAATTACCAGACATATTGTTGATATCGAACATCTCGTAGAGATTTCTAAGTTCTTCAAAATATTAAATAGACAAAGGACAGCAAATTTACTACGATTTGCCGAAGCGATCGCAATCAAAAGACTTAAACCAGACTTATGCATACAGAAAGAGAGTGTGATTAACCTCTCAATCCCTTGGTAACAGAATTTTGATTTTCATTAGTCATCTAATTCAGTGATCTCAACTCACTGAACAAATCTTAATCTCATAAACTGTAACCGCTTTTGTTTTTTGAGTTTCTATGTGAACCTACAAGCTAACACTGTTCTGTTAATCAATTTTTCTGTTTTCTGTCTTACCCCTCCCCCTCTTTTCAACTTTAAAAGCGTATAAGTTGATGATGAAAACTTAAACTAAAAGTTGTAGTGCCTTCATTTTGGATTCGTCAATTTTATAGTATCTCTTCTTTACCACCAGTCAAACATTAAAGTATGTTATTACCATCTATAAAACCATTGTAATTTCAGGTAGTGTGCAGCTGATGAGAACCTGTGAAATAGAATGATATCATTTTATACTGCGAATTTCGTCTCCATATCTTTATCGAAATTTATCAAGGGAACCAAATGTATGAATAATAATAATAATAATAATACTCAACAAACATAACAATGTAAATTGAGTGTAGCTCTTATTCCTTCCTCATCCTCTTTCACTATGTATTTGTTTTTAAATGTGTCATTTTACCACCTTGAGTACTCTTTCTGCGCTTTTTATTAGACAGATAATTATATACGGTTATTTAAACAACCATATTTAATTATATGTTTTGTGTATGTGCTGGATACTATCAGAACTGTTTTTGTTTGGATTTGCGTATACTTATGTGTATCAATTTTCATTCAACGACTTTCCACTTAATTCTAAATATAATTAAAGTTGAAATAAACCTACATAATTGAAAATTGTAAGTTATTATTATTACACAGAAATAAGTATATGTTTAATTATAACAGACTAATTAAAGGCTTTCATCTGTACTCTCCACATGTTGTATACTATTCACATAAACAAGATGACGAGTTAGTTTACTTTTACTTCTGTTAATTAAAATAGGAATTAAACACTCAGTAAATTTGATGGTTTATTCAATGAAGCTAATGAAAAACAAGTTATTTGTAACTGCTTGGAGTGAATGGAACAGAGAGGTACCTCAACGGCTGGTTTCCAGACTTTACTGTCTCCCCTTTCAGTAATCTTGTTATCGGATATTAGGTGAAGTCGAAAAGAAGGGTGAAGTAATTTCCGAGTTCGAGGTTAATCAAGAAATAACTTCACCTAGAGAACGTTAGTAAACCAGGGAGTACTGGACAACTGTTCCGTCCCTGCCTGGTACTCTTCAACAGTACACACGCATAATCCCACTAGGGATCAAAATCCCTAGGAACGAACACTAGAAAAACAATTTCCGGTTGTTTAATAAAGGAGTGAAGTTAAAGTAAATAGGAAATATAGGAATATCGAACCGATTGAGTCACAAATCCCAAAATTATACGGACGCGTTAAAGTACACAAACCAGGAGCGCTGTTAAGACCTATACTCTCAATGATAAATTCACTATACCATAAATTAGCACAGTGGCTATGTGAATTGTTGCAGCCCTTGCGAAAACGTTTCGGAACGTATATAGTTTCTGATTCATTTCAGTTTGTCAAGCAAATTAAAGATTTCAATGTATCTGATAAGCAATTGGTCTCTTTCCATGTTACCTCCCTCTTCACAAATGTGCCAGTCGTTGAGACTATTGACTTTATATGTAGACAAGCTGAAGACATATCCATTCCAACATCGGAAGTGAGGAAATTGTTACTTTTATGTACTAAGAATGTCTAATTCTAATTCGACGGGTGTCTATTCTGTCAAGTTGATGGTGTCGCAATGGGAAGCCCCTTGGGACCACTTTTTGCAGACTTATTCTTGTCAGGCCTAGAAGCCGTTACCTTACAGCAATATATACAAGAAACGGATGTATACCTAAGATATATCGATGACATTTTTATTGTCTGTGGAAGCAGATCAAAAGCTAAAGACATGTTGATAAAATTCAACTCATGCCATCCGAATTTCAATTTCACAACAGAACACGAGGAAAACGATACCATTAAATTCCTAGACGTTTTTCTAGAGAAAATGACTGATGGCACAATCGAAAGATCTGTATTTAGAAAGTCTTCATGAACAGAACGGTAGATGCATTTCAAGAACTTTGTTTAAATCCAGTATAAAAAGAACTTAGTCAGAGCACTGTTCACTAGAGCACGTTAAATTTGTTCTCACAATACAAATGAGCGTGGAATAAAAGCTCTGAAGGATATTTTATTTAAGAATGGATATCCTGAGAAGTTCATTAATAAATACTCTAAGGAAATGAACCCCTGAGAAACTATCCAAACAGTTCCGAAGAAATCTGTCTATATCAATTCGCCATTCAAAGGAGATGATGTACAAGAGGCAGTCAAATGAAGACTCGACAAAGCTATCCAGAGAACTTATTGTGCTGCAAAACTCGTCTTCCTTAACACCACCAAGCCAGTGCTTCAACAATCTAGGAAAGACCAGTCGCCAATCATCAACACTTCAAACTGCGTATATCAATTTGAGTGTGTTTGTGGAAGAAAATACATAGGTTGTACAGATAGGCGATTGTCTACTCGCATGATGGAGCATCTGCCAAAATGGTTGAAAACAGCTGAGTGCAAAGTGCCAAAATCCTCAATAACAAAACATCTTGTGGACTATGGACATGATATGGACGCGGTCAATTCATTCATTATTGTCAGCAGACACAGAAACAGGAAGATGCTTGCAATTGCAGAGGCTTGTACAATTCGAGTTTGTAAACCAGGTCTCTGTGTACAAAAGGAGATGGTCGTGACTCTAAATCTACCATGGCAATACGCTTTACTTATTATTCTACCTCTTATTATTATCATTATTATTCTTCATTCATTCAAAACTATCTTTTATCAGTAGGATTATCTTAACTCACTTCAACACTATTATTATTGTTATTATTATTATAACTATTACTATTGATATTAGTCTGTTTTCAATTCTTGTTATATTCTCTAATGACTAATTGTCTATTTAAGTGATGTAATTGAAGCGTAATCCAATTCATCTTAATTTTAATCTATCATACCCCTTTCCACTTATCTATTTGAACATGACCTGGAAAACATTCGAACCTGTCTTTCTGCATGACTAATTCAATGCAGTTTATTTGCTTATCAGTCTTACATCTCTCAATGTAATTTCAAAAGTATGTATATATATATATATATATCTGTGTATGTAGAGTATTCAGCTGCCGGGTTCTACCGAAATTTGATGAATTCATTACATCCTGCTCTATTAACCTTTGTTGCATGTTTTAAATTCGTATCGGGAAAGAAATGTTTTCAAATAGCGTATGGCTCGCAATAAGAGTCATTTTAACGAAACTATACTTTCTAACTTGTCGGTATGAGGTCATGAGTCAAAGTTCCTTGCTGTTGGCTCTCATTAGCAAGTATTATCATCAACCTTACGTTTCCCCTAACATTCTGACCTGTCTTATTCCGTTTACAAGTCAAAGATATCAGAGTTAATCTCTGCCGGTTATCACTGTTCACTATTTGGTGTTTACGATATCTTTCTAAGCACAAATTTATCGCCAACTTCAGTGCTGAATGATGCCTGCCAAATAGTGCTGACTAGTTTGAGATCCAGGTTGTTGTGGTTATCTGCTGACCAGCTTCTAACATGTAGTATAAATACCGCATCGCACTGTAAAGCGGTATCAGAGTACAGATTAGTAATCATATTACACATATGATCCACTGAACCTTATCAACAAACTTAAGATCACATAACTAAAAGGCATACCATTCATTAATCATTTCACTTAATGTGCAGTTTTTTCTCTAACACCTGTGAAGTATTAAATAAAAGATTTACATGAAAGAAATCAATATGAAACTTAAAGGATAGAAGTTCCTTGTAGAATAAATGAATACTGGCAAAATATGCTTATTATTATCATCATTGTATACAGTCATACTCACAAATGACAGTCATCATTTAGAAAACAGAAAGATTGAGTGAAGGAATTTTTATTTTTCAGTTAGATCCTCATCTCACTCTGGCTCTACTCTCATACATGTATAGCATTTTTATTACAATACGACAGTTTACCAATCAAGTGGCGACACGTGTGTTAACAATAATTAGTGAGTGTCAAAATGTCAATGGGCTGATAATTAACGAGGAAAGTCAATACACATTTAAAAGGTAGAAATGGTTAGAATGAACTAATTTTATAAGGATAACACGTAAATTAAAGATGAAGTGGTCAAAATAAATAAAAAATAAAATAATCTGGACAATTATAATTTTTATAGTTTTTAAAGGTTTAGGGGGAGGGGGGATGAAGTAGTCCTGTTTATGTATTCTTGTAACGATGGCCACGGTAAGGAAAGTGGCTGTACAAATTTCTTCTGAACACATATGCTTGGCTTCTTTAGGTGAATTCCGATTGCTTCAGCTGTATGTAGAAGACAACCTCGTAGAGTAAAATTAAGATTAGTTGGAATGCGATAAATAATTTTAAATGCAGTATTAACGTCAACCTTATGCTCACTATCTACAAGATGTGCTAAAATAGAGCTGCCACGAATAGATCTTGTTTGTCCCTTGCTTAACCATGTTGTATGATGTTCGGAAATACGACGATGAACTTGCCTAATTGTACGCCCAATGTAGCTGGCTCCGCAGCTGCAGTCAATCTGGTAGATACACATAGAAGAGGCAAATTCAGGTAGTTTATCCTTATTTCCCGAAAGTAGAATAGGTGTGGTTGTGAAGAGACAACGTATCTCCGCTGCATAATAAGCTCTTTTAACTGCATTCTTCAGGCTCTATGTTATTATTTCGCTGATGTTGTCACTGAGGAACTGCAGTTTTATGAACAGTGGTTTTTTTCGGAACTGTTGCCATACTGACTCTCCTTGGTGCTGAATTTATACTTTTCTCAGTGAATTTATCTGGATAACCATTTTTTCTAAGTAATTCTCTAATAATCATAAGCTCCTCATGGAGGCAGTCATCTGAACAGATTAACCTAGCTCTATGAACCAGACACTTTACCAGGTTACGTTCATATTTCAAAGGTACAAAACTCAAAAAATGAGTGTGCTGACCTGTTGTTGTAGGTTTCTTATACAAACTCCTTCTTAGTGTGCCATCTTCTTTCCTTGCCATGAAAACGTCTAGGAATGAGATACTGTCATTACTTTCTTTCTCTATTGTAAAGTTTATTGCTGAATGTGCATCATTAAATTTGTCAAGGATGTTCATTGCATCATGAGTATTAGGCAGCTGTTTCTTCCTAGATTGAGACTCTTTAACAGTAACAGAAATAATAGTACAGCTATATTCCAGACAATATGTGAATATATATTACAGAAATTTTCTTATTTCTTATAGTTAAAAAGATGATGACTTTCTTTCAGACTTTTGTAAACCAACAGTTTTAAAGCACATACTACTCACAGTTCTGAGATCAAGGAAGAAATAGCAATCTCTATCATTACTATTGGCAGAGAGAAGTACTAGGTCTACTGTAACAGCTAAAGACAAGGGAATTTCGTAAGGGAATTAATTATTGGCAATCCGATACACAGATTTAAGCATATATTAGAATTGCATGCAGGATTTCATCATGGGCTGACATCAGTTAAAGAACCACTGGAAAACCTGGGAGTACTGGGAAAAACTAAGACGAAACAGGTGTCCAGTACTCCCAGGTTTTCCAATGGTTCTCTAACTGATGTCAGCTCATGATGAAATCCTCCATGCAATCAAACAAAATCCCTACAAAACTAATACTTGAAAATATATTAGAATCACAGTTTGTACATATCTTCGGTGTTGTGTTACTTTGTCTTACTTTCATGTTTTCGATGTTGTTTGACGAGTATCGTTCATCAAATCCATCTCTCCATTATTTGATATTCTTGAAGCTTACATACACAATTATGTCTGCATCTATATACTACTTATAAATCTTTTCAGTAGCGCTACAGCTATTAGCGTCATTATTGTTACCACTACTACTAATAATAATAATCACAATAATAATAACAATACCATTCAAAGTTTCCATGACATCGGAAAAGTCAATTTTATGTCAATGATTATTACATGTCTAGTACCTTTTCCTGTTGATTTTCAGCAAACTATTGGAAACTCATGTCCGTATTTCATGCATGAAGTAGTTCCTCTTTTTTCTCTCTCTTTATTTTCCTCACTTAGGCTAATAAAAAAAAAAACAAATTATATGGATTTTTTGCTGATATTGTGACGCATTTATGCTGTATTTCGTTTCCCATTTTTTCAGTCATTATTTACGTCACAAGCATACACACACACGCGCGTATTACTATATTTTACTTCCCCCCTTGTTTCAGTAACTCAGTGGTTCTTGTTATTAATGAATCTTTATCTCATTCATCCAATCATCCATTCAGAGGAATGTCGATACGTATTCATATTTGTACTAGGACTAAATAATGCTAATAATAATAATAATAATAGTAATAGCAGTAATAATATAGGCAGTAGTATAGCGCGTACTGCTTAAAAATCGATATAAGCATTATTCAGAGTGACTTCTAGAGCGAAGTCAGTATTTATATGTCAACAAAAAAATGCAGGAAAGGAATCGTAACTCTAAGAACATCTTAATAAGTGATAAACGAAATGAGAATGAAACATGTGCAGTACCAAATAGTTGATTTTTTTATTTTTTTATTTAGTTCCTGTGCCTTCCAAGTGGAATATAAGGTTTCATGCTCCAAGTTTTGATGCTTCAGAAGCATTCGTGTTTTCTACAGGGTGAGTTTGCTAGCCTTATGCCTAACCTTACTTTTTCACCGAACTTAGTGCCAACTAAGCAATGTTTTGGAGTGAGGTGGCCGTGAAATGGACACAGAACGCGTACACGATTGGCGAGAATTCTTTCAGTGAACCACCAATGCATGAAATAGCTGATATAATTTCCAAATTTTCAAACTATTGCGAAGTTTATCACTTTGTCAACGTTAACTGTTTGACCAAAAAGTTAATTTTGTTAAAGAACCTTTTGAAAACCAAGGAGTATGGAGTACGTAATAATATAATTGTACACCTTTGTTAGATGTTGAAATTAGAGACATTGTACATGACTTGTGTTTAAAACGATTCATTTTGAAATACAAAAATAACCTCCGAGTACAATCTGAAATACAGTGTACTGTTGGTAGCTTCGCCTTCTCACTGGTCATTACTGTCTACTTGCTCCACTCATACCGTGTTGTATACTTTGAATGTATTGCAGGAACCTAATATCCTTATCCGAAGACAACTCTACAACCGGTCCACAGCATCTACCAGTAGACGCAATTCCAACAGTGAACGCTTCTGTGGATTATATTAATAGTTTGTAGCAGTGGATTTTAACAGTATATCCAAGTAACCTTTTAATTAATATAACTCATTACTGTATTTTTGATAATATACTGTTGCACTATTATCTCATTAACTTGGATTTTTATCCGCATACTTGTTATGTTATTGAGCTCGCTAGACAGTCTCCTACAAATTAATTGGGTCGTGAGCCCGACGTGATCCGAACACGCAACCTTCTGATTAATTTGCAGGGGACTGTCTAGCGAGCTCAATAACATAACAAGTATGCGGATAAATATACAAGTTAATGAGATAATAGTGCAACAGCATATTATCAAAAATATAGTAATGAGTTATATTAATTAAAAGGTTACTTGGATATACTGTTAAAGTCCACTGCTACAAACTATTAATATAATCCACAGAAGCGTTCACTGTTGGAATTGCGTCTACTGGTAGATGCTGTGGACCGGTTGTAGAGTTGTCTTCGGATAAGGATATTAGGTTCCTGCAATACATCCAAAGTATACAACAAGGTATGAGTGGAGCAAGTAGACAGTAATGACCAGTGAGAAGGAGAAGCTATCAACAGTACACTGTATTTCAGATTGTACTCGGAGGTTATTTTTGTATTTCAAAATGAATCGTTTTAAACACAAGTCATGTACAATGTCTCTAATTTCAACATCTAACAAAGGTGTACAATTATATTGTTACGTACTCCTCGGGAGTATTAGGCAGCTGTTTATTCCTAGTTTGAGACTCTTTAACAGTAATAGAAATAATGGTACAGCTTAATCCAGACAATATGTGAATATATATTACAGAAATTTTCAGTGTATTTAGTTCCAAAATATTTCCTCTTCATGCAGAATTTACATGTAAAGCAATAATCTAAAGTACATCATTTGTCATAGTGTTGCTGTATATGAGGAGAGAAACAGTTTTGTACATTTTTCTTTAATTCCGTCGAAAATTGCAGAGCGTGTTGTGGGGAACTAATTAAATATGTGCGCGAGTTTTCATGCACTGGTTATCTGATATAATTACACGATTAAAACAATAAGAAGTGCAGAAGAGTTTAAACATTTTGAAGGATGGAAATTCTGGTAGCCCAGCGATTTGAGCAGGCTGCCGGTGTAGTGCCTTTGATCACAGCAGGGATTGTATCTAGAACCTTCAAATTACAAGGCAAGCTCATCTCATAACAGCTGTCCATTACACCCTAGTTTTCAATGGTTCTAAAACTCAAATCAGTTTGTAATCAAACCTGAGATCGATCAAATCCCTGGACATCAATACTTGAAAACTCTTCATTGTATTTTATCCTAATCAACACTAGACCTGCTCTAACCAGTCTTTTTTCCTTAAATGATAAACAGTAGAATAGCCAATTAGTCGATAAAACAACATGCAAGTATCTGTCTCTATTCCCTTTTATAAGTGCTTTGATGTGGTTTTGTTCTCTGAGCTGGATGGTTAGTTTGCGAAGCTTTCATCACCCTACTGGGTGACATCTTCAGCGCATACTTCAATTCGTTGAAGTGAGCTTTTAGATTTCTCCACGAGTTTATTAATCATCTCTCCTGGTCGGTGACCTTGGACGTGATTGGTTGTTTGTGTGTGTTTTCACACCTTCTAGGCTTCTTGTATTGGAACTGATTGTTTCTTTAACTTGTGTGTGAGGTTTCTTTCTTATTGGTTGATAAATTTTGTCTATCTCGATGTGTCTATTGATTGATGATTCACTGGAATGCCAAGCTTCTAAAAATTCTCTAGCATTCTTGTTATTTCCTTTGTCTAATATTTGAACGTTGTCCCAGTCGAATTGATGTCCGTAGTTGTCTGTGTGTAGTGAAATGAGGGAGTGGATATCATGTCTTTTGACGGCTAGCTTATGATCGTGGATACAAAGACGAAGGGGACGTCCACTTTGGCCAATGTAGTTTTTTTCGCAGTTGTTACAGTTTATTTTGTAGATGATGTTGGTTTTGTCTTCTTTCGCTGTTGAGTCTTTTGGTCGACATAGAATTCGACTGGGACAACGTTCAAATATTAGACAAAGGAAATAACAAGAATGCTAGAGAATTTTTAGAAGCTTGGCATTCCAGTGAATCATCAATCAATAGACACATCGAGATAGACAAAATTTATCAACCAATAAGAAAGAAACTTCACACACAAAGGATCAAAGTTCAAGTCAAAGAAACAATCAGTTCCAATACAAGTAACCTAGAAGGTGTGAAAACACACACAAACAACCAATCACGTCCAAGGCCACCGACCAGGAGAGATGATTAATAAACTCGTGGAGAAATCTAAAAGCTCACTTCAACGAATTGAAGTATGCGCTGAAGATGTCACCCAGTAGGGTGATGAAAGCTTCGCAAACTAACCATCCAGCTCAGAGAACAAAACCACATCAAAATCATCCACCTGAGCTACAAATCTTCTCTATCATATAAGTGCTTTGTATTATCAGAGTAAAGTGAAATGAGCACGCACTAAATCGAGTAATTCATCGGACAAGAAATACTGCATCTCTTGCAGTAAGAATAATTTTGGCATTTTTCAGCATAGATTGTGCTTCGCTGTTACAGACTTACACACACGTTCCATGTTACCATCATAATTTGTAGATCTCTGTTTCCCTTTAACTGATGAAAATATCCCTTATAAGTTTCAAAGTTCCTTTATTTGTTTAATTTCTTTCGACTTGTATGGTTGGAATCAAATGCCTTCAGTTGTAACTATATCCATGGTATTTAGTATGAACTCGATACAGATATGACGAAACCAAGCGTAAAATATCCTTACTATTATTTAATTCAATTTTAGATTATCCTGCCAATTAATCGAACAGAAGTGCTCGGTTCACCAAGTCTAGGCGGGAACATCATCACTCATTGTGGAATTCAGGCACATTCAGTGACGAGTCCCAAATAGGACGAAATGTACAACCTGGATTCCATTACTAGTCACCATCCACTTATAATCCTTACTATGTTGAAGGTATTTAGTTAATTAAACAATTATTCAAAGTAACTAGTCAGAAATCTGAACTAAGTCAAACGGGATATGCCACTGATGGGCTCCGCTCCAAACGAGTAAAATGACCATCTAGTGTTTAGAGCACCTCAATCTGGCTACCAGGTGACAACTGTGGTATCTAACTACTCATTCAAGCCATCAGTAGTATATATTTCAATGCAAATATGCTTGTTTTCTTGATTTCCATTTATGGTATCAAGCAGACCATGTATTGTGATCTGAGTGATTTCAGTTTCCAAAAAGAACTTTGGTGTAATTTCACCTCCTTGAACTGTGTAAATTGAAAATTAATTTACAAACTGAGAAGTTAATTTATTGTAGCTTAAATTATTTCGTTTGTTTCCAAATTACTCATTGAAAATCTGTTTCATTATTTATAATTTATTCGATTACATTTTACTCTATTTCCGGTCCTAAACAAAAAACAAAACTTCAAATCATAGGACTCAAGGTCATCATTCAAAGGTGGCTGTTGTCACTTTCATCTCTGTGAAAGACTGAAGTGAGCAGCTTATCACACAGTGTTATACAGTAATATTTACTGATGACCAAGGAACTGCTTATCATTCAGAATTAACTTTTTATTAAAAGGTCCAATAAAATAATGACATTAGTCAATAGTTTATTTCAGAGTACTTTTTGACATCTTGGGAACCGCTACCTAGGTCTCATGGTTAACCACTTGGCAGTTGAATTACTTACTGGGTTTGAATTTATTAGCTTAGTTCCTATTTCCTGTGAGTATTTATGATTCACTTGAAAATGGATCTCATAAGGTCTTAATGGGAAACGGTGACTAATGGGACCAACTGATTCTACTACGGGGACAGTAAATCACCGTTGAATTTTTTATAATTGTGTAAAATTGATATTACCGTATCACTTATTTAGGCAAAACTGTGAATTCTCCACATTTATTGTTCAGATGAGAAGTCTGCAATAGGACGAAATGCCTTCTGAAGTTTCCATTACTGCCTACCAGTTAATATTATCAAAATCATGCATTTTCAAAAGAAGGCAAAGTTAAACTTTCGACACCACTAACAACCAATCAGCAAACGACTTTGAAGGAACCAAACATATTAAATAGGCATATATGATGAATGGAAACGTTTATTTATAGAAGAAAGCATAAAATAGGATAAAAAGGTTACAAGGGGTATCTTTCTCGAACATGTGAGAGAAACATCTCCCAGTTTAGCATAAAACTGTCAATGGAGAAGTCACACCACATCGTGTACTTATATTCATCTGAATGCCGGTAAATGAGATCCTTTTGAGATCTATTTATAGCCCTTATCCTGTTTTTCAAGCAGCCCCAAAAACCTTCAATGGAATTAGCATGAGTCCTCGTAACGGGATCCACCCAGCAAATAAGTGATTTTCCCTATTTTACACGAAGCAATATCTCTGCAATGCTGGTACCACTAAACTGTTGAGACGAGACTATTCTCAGTCTCGGCAGCTGCTGCTCTCACCGGCTGTTTCAACACCCAGTAGTTGCAGATGTAGAAACTCTGGGTTAGGGAGAGATGCGACCTAGGGAAAAAAGTTCCTACGAAATATTAAAATTATCAGCTTATCCGCTCTAATGTTAGCACGCTTCAAACACATAGCACAACGATGAACAAACCCACCAGTTGATCTGCTATAGCTTTTTAAAGTCATGATACCACCACACAATCAAATTCGTTCTTTCCGGTGCAACCCTAAATCCAGGCAATACTGGAAACCACTGTACTCCTCGAATTGCAACCGTAATCTTGTAAGGTCACGTATTAGAAAAGAATCAAGCGCTCTACAGCATTTAACTGCGTTCGTGAATCTCATTGGATAATTCGACATCGTTCGTGAATCCCATTGGATAATTCGCTGATTGATAGTTAGTGGTGTCGAAAGTTTAACTTCGCCCAAAAGAATAATTATTTAGGCTGCCTTCAACCTTCCTTCTAAGCATAAAAATGTTAAAAAAAATTAATGTAACTTGTGTATCTCATGAAAAGTAAAAACATTTATGCAGGCAAAGACTATAGAATTAGGTATGACAAAGGGAGAATGTGTTAAGCAAATAACGAAATAAGTTGCTGCAATCTGGACGAAGATATAACACTGATGCATCATTGCCATTGGAATCGATTTTAAACCATATTAGTCTGAGTTTCGGCTATGGTGCGCACTCCGATAAGGCAGTCTACTATATCCCGAATCATTAAGAAGATTTGTCAAAGAATTTGTGTTTTTGGTACTAGGTCCCTTTCTGATCACCGGTTTTTCGCTTAAAACTTTAACTTGCTTCTGCTAAGATAGTATTCTCAGGTAGACGGGAGTCTTTTATCTGTATAAGATATTCTTATTATCTAAAAGGATTAAGGTTTATAGCTTCACAGGCTGACGCAGTTTCTGAAGCATCCATTAAGTCTGTGAGTTACTGTCAGAGTGCACTTTGTCAAATAAATGTAGTAATAATAATAATAATGATTTACTTTATTCCAAAAACAGTACTTGTGAAACAGAATGGAATTTTCAGCATTAATCACAATATTGCATCTTATTTCCTCAAATTATAAATAAAAGTTAATCACACAGAAAATTTTCCACATTTACAATAGAGGTAGTGTCAAAAACATGCAGCATATAAAATGGAAATAATAATAATAATGATAACAGCTAGGGTAATAATAATAATACAAGTGAAAATTGCCGTGGGCTTGTTTCCCATAGTATTGTCGATGCGGTATAGAAATCCTAGCATGTTTAAAAATATCGAATATAATGTTCTCTTTACATGATCTGGTAAGGGGGAAAAACAAAGATTACAGCAGTCATAGAGATAAGTTGGTGTTTTCAATTATGAGAGTAAAACAAAGAAGCAACAGGACCACATATATAATAGATATAATAAAAGTAAAACTTGAAGTTATATAAGGATGGATGAATGGAGGAAATTGTTTATTTACTAGATGAAAAAAGGTTAATTAATTCTTACCTGACACTATTTTCATCACATAAAATACGTGCCAAGTATGGTATCATAGAATTTCTATACTTAGACGTGCGAGCATAGAGTTTTCTGAAGTTACTCCCTGTTCTACCTGAGGAGATGCAAGGTGAAAGCTGAGGGTAAAGTGGATGCTCCAAGTCAGACAAAATCCCTCTAGCAAATTTATTGCATGAAGTCAAGTGCCTATCGACAACGACTTTAACTATGTGATCCGATGGGACACCACTCACCCTACTGACCGTTTTCAGCATTCTACGAATTGTGACACAGTCTTTTTTAAGCAAACCAGGAAAGAATAAGGGTGAACAATAAAGAAGAATAGGTAGGATGCAAGAGTTGACAAACTGTAAGACGAGGGGTTGACTTATACCAGAGTGCCCTAATTTCTTAATGTAAAATGTCAGGTGGAATATTTTACTGGAGATCACTGAGACGTGGAAAGACCAGGAGAGATCAAAAGAGAGAATTAGTCCAAGATACTTTATTTCTGATTTAATTCGTATATCATTGTCGTCAATCTTACAACTGTCATGAGGATCGACGACTTTTTTAACTGTCTTTTAGATCTAAAGCTGAAATTAACAGTTTGACATTCAGAAGGATTCGGTTTAAGACCGTTAGACTCAAACCATTTACTGACTCCCGACAGAAAGCTATTTATTTTGGTACAATCTAGCTGGGAGTTAACAGCCATTGAAACTGTTAAATCATCAGCGTACTTCACAAAGTTTATTTCATCAGAGTGAGGCAAGTCATGCAAGAAGAAAGAAAAACAGAAAAGGAGAAAGGACAGCGCCTTGAAGGACACCAGCTTCAGTAGGCAATGAAGTGGAAGACTTCCCTTTATATACGGTGTACCGCTTTCTTTCTGAGAAATAGGAATGTAACCAGTTAACAGCACAACATTCTGTTTGACTTGCAGCAAGTTTATTTAATAAGATGTCCCTAGGGACCGAGTCGAAAGCAGATGTATAGTATAGGAAGGCACAACGAACAAATTTAGCCCCCTTATCTAGACTGGAAGTAATGTTATGATATAAGATGGCAGCTGCATCTAAAGTGTTTCTACTGTGCTTATAGGCAAATTGTTTAGGGTCATTAAAGGATTTAAGCGAAGGCACAAGACTAAGTAAAAGTAATTTCTCCATAGTTTTCAAAAAAGAAGAGGTAACAGCAATGGGTCTAAATTCGACACGTGCTCCAGTAGATGATTTAGGTATGGGTACAACTTTAATGTCCTTCCAAACGGCAGGCACAATATTATCGGAAAAAGATTTGTTAAATAGTATACCCACTAAGTATATCAAAGAGACAATACTGAGATGTACATTGAATGTGTAGTTTTCTATTAATGGTCGAATACACTGACAGAGAGATGGAGTAGGAGTGGGTCCTGCATTTGGTGTGTTACTCGTCGATTGCTTCATGGAGCATTTTGAGTCCAATGTCTTCCAATCAATAATCAACGTGTTCAAAGTTTACAAATGGTACCTGGGTGATATATGTATCGTAGTCGATAAAAATACTGGTTTAAAAAAAATCCTGGAAATCTTTAACAACGTTCATAAATCATTCAAATTTAAAATTTTAGCGGAATCAGAAGGCAAATCATCCTTCCTAGATATCGAGCTTTGAAGATGAGCAGATGGAAATCTACAAAGACAAATATGCCGTAAGACAAAATGACATGGACAGCTGACAAAGTTTCACAGTTCTGTCTCAATAAGCAGAAAAAGAAATCTTTCCGCCTCTTCAAGGAAGATACATTGAATAAGGAACTGGGATCCATCAGAAACACTGATCAAAAATGAATATCCAACCTCCTTCATTGAAGAACATCTGAAGAGAAGGCCTGATACTCTTAGAAATGTGGATGTGACGAAAAAACAATCAAATGTAATCTGAAATTCAAAGAAGATGTAATTAATGATATTCTTTGAGGCCGTCTGTCGAGACCGTTTTTAAGAAAATTCTTTACTGCATCTCTAATCGTCACCTTCTAAGTATAAGCTCTTGTTCACTAAAATCTCAGAGATAATATCCCACAGTTAGCAATTTTAATGTGTTTCCTTGCTTCCGTAGAGCTAAGGCCTTAGGCTGTACGAGCGAGAAATTGTCTAGCAGAGTCCATGAATATTTACCAGCATGCGTGTCAAAAGGAGAATGCAGAACAGTTAACAAATCAATTCTAGGACGTTCTATTACTCGTGGTCACTAGGCGTCAGCAGGGACTTCATTCAGAGTCAAAACATAAAGTTTTATCAAGCCGTCAAAAAGGACCTCGTCTAGGTCTTCTTAATTCAGCCAAACTTTAGCGATCCATAAGGAGAAATCTTATTGTTTAGGTTTAGTATCAATTTTTGTTTTCCAGAATATTGTATGATAAACCCTATAATTTTTTGACCTTTTTTCAGTCTTTTGTTCTCTTCTTTTCCACCAGAAATTTCTAAATGATTATTCATCATTTTCAAGTATTGGTTTTGTAGGGATTTTTGTTTGAATGCATGGAGGATTTCACCATGATCTGACATCAGTTAGAGAACCACTGGAAAACCTGGGAGTACTGGGCAGCTGTTTCGTCAGCCTAGTTTGGGACTCCTCACAGCACCCACCCACCGGGGTTCGAACCCATGACCTTCTGGTTACAAGGCGAGCTCGTAGACGAAACAGTTGTCCAGTACTCCTGGGTTTTCCAGTGGTTCTCTAACTGATGTCAGCTCATGGTGGAATCCTCCATGCAGTCAAACAAAAATGCCTACAAAACCAATACTTGAAAATTAATCTGATGCTCACTAGCGACTGGCCCTATTCAGGCAGTTAACCTGGGGTTCTAGTGGGAAGCCGTGACCAGTAGGGTACAGCAGGTCGAAGATGAGGCAGTAACTCATCGAAGAAGACATTGCGAAATGGTCGCGCTATGTCATGAATTGGCAGAAGTTAGAATTCATGGGCCATTGGATCGGGCTCCAGTGGCTCAATGGTCTACGAGCTCGCTTTGTAACCAGGTCGTGGGTTCGAACCCCAGTGTGTGCGTACTGATGAAGAGTCCCAAACTAGGCTGACGAAACAGCTGTCCAGCACTCCCAGGTTTTCCAGTGGTTCTGTAACTGATATTCATCATTTAACTAATTAGTTGCCATGCCTTCTGATTGTGTAAGACTACGTGAAATTTTTCAAACATTGTTACTACTCATACACTTTGGTTTATTTTGTAACTGATTTAAGATAACCCTGACCTCTGTTTTCAGTTAACACTGTATGAATTATTCCACCCTAAAATAACTGTAAACCTTTGAAGTGGAGTTACCAAAGAAGGTCTCTTTGCTGACTTATGTGTTGTTAATTATATAATTATATGGAAATTTACAAAACCATGTTTCTTGGTCATGTGTTGTAGCTATAGAACTGTAACTAAATATCAGATCCGCGCCTTAGGTATTGAAACTTTGAAGAAGTCAAATGACGCTTTTAATGATCACCTAATCAACAAGTCATATGTGAATTTCCTGTCAGGAGGAGTGACTGAGGAGCTCAACATTCCGTTATTAGATAAGGCATCAGAGCAGATTAGCCTTAAAGCAACCAATTACCTCCTGATATTTTGGAATGCATCCTAAATATATCCGTATTACTGTCTAGAGTTTGAAAAGGCTCTGACTCATTGATTTCACGTGGTAGGACTGTATTTCTTTTATTCCTTTACGTTCCTAGTGAAACATAGGGCTTCAAGCTAGAGGCTTGAAGTTTCGGTAGCAGTGGTGTTTATTTTTACAGGATGGGGTTGCCAGCTTCATGCCCAGCCTTCCCTCCTTACTAGTCTTATAATTGGTTTAGTAAGGTAAAGGAGTGCGTCGGCAGGGGATCGAACGACGGAAAATCTGCGTAGTTGACGAGCATTCTATAGCTGTGATACCGACGCAGTAGGACTGTGTCATGTAGTCAAAGTCTGTTGCTAATCTCGGTAACATAAGATCAATAGACAAAGACCATAGTAAAAACCGTTGTCATTTGCATTTACCATATATTCCGGATTCAAAGTTAAGCTCAAGACCCCAACATAATTATTGAATCTATTCAATTAAAATCATTGATAAGTACATGCCTATCCCTTAGTTACTACTTATAAACATATAATAATAGCTGTTGCATGTTGTACAATCTTCCTTTTGTGTAGTTGATCAACGAAATTAGTTATAACTAAATTAATAACACTTCCTTTACAGAGTGCCGCTTATAATCTAATTAATATTATTATCTAATTAGATGATCTGATCTGCTCTGAACAGTTACTTTTAAAGTATTGTAAACATAAATATCTAAGCGTTTTTCATAGTTGATCTCAAAGAGACATTTTTCCATAATTAGAACAATAGATATATATATATATATATATATATATATATATATATGGAAAAACATGCGCAGGGAATTGTAATTTTGACATACAGATGTACACTGATACATGTTTATCTAAATGGCTTGAAAAGTATATAGATTCTTAGTCTATGATAAGCCCAGGTGGCAGACAGCTCTCTTTATCTATTGCTGGATGTTAAGGAAAGCAATTATAAGTTCAACATCGAAATATACTTTAAGATTTTATGCAAACACATTCAAAGATTCGATATAGGCATAGTCATTTGCAAACCCTAACCTTCTGTACGCATTTGTATATGCTTCGAAAAATAGCTAGTTTCAACTTTATCTAAGAGTAGTATCAAGATTAATTTACTATTATACCTTAAAATTAGTCATTATTATCTAGTTTCTTTACGTTTCCAGTGAAACATAGGGCTTCAAACTTGGGCTTTGTAGCTTCAGTAGCGATGGTTTTGTCTATTACGGGGTATGGTCGCTAGCCTCAGTCCACATATTCCCTCTGCTTCGAGCTTACTACCACCTAAGCGAGATTTAGAAGTGCATCGGCGGAGGTTTGATCCCTGGGCTACCTGTGTGGTTGGCGACCACTACACTACTGAATCACCAACTTACTATTCTGACTTAATGATTCATGTCATTTTGATTTGACACTAGTAAATAGTGTAATACGTCTAGTCCTCTGATTGGTGTAGACTGAATTCTATCAGTCAGGTTGTAATGTGACCAACATTCTAGCTAGCTCGCCATCACGGTGCACATTGATTTGATGTTATATTGCTAACTGCCCAGTCCTTTCCTTGGTTGTAACTGATTTTCCCTTAAACCTTTTCACATTAAATAACTTAAGATCAAATGAGTGCTCAGACTGGTAAAAATGTATTATGTAAATAAATCACAATTTTGCAATTTTTTTCAGTTGATGTAAGCTCGTTCTTTTCATATGATCCAACACTCTTGCTTTGTCAATAAATTACTGCTGTTTCCATGGTGACAACTGAGGAAATACGCCTAATAAAAGCATTTTAACAAATGATATCATCATAGTTACATCTCTGAAAGGTGAAAGACTATGACACTGAATGTGTAAGTAGTGGAAATGGATGAATTCAGTAGTTAGAATTCCAATTCTGTATTCCCAACTCAATGCGTTTTCTCTCCTAACAAACATCACTGTGTCAGACTATATTTGGCTTCAATCCTTATTCACTTCATCTTCAGAGAGTATTTGATCTGAAAGTTATGTTTTATAGATCGGTAACGATAAATACAAACCCTATCAGCTTAAGGGTTACAGAGAAAATCCTTTTTTAGAAAAAAGCAGTCGTTCAGCAAGCACAATATTACTTTTTTTTTTATTGCATAGGTAGTGGATATTTTCACTTTCACTACAATATCATATAAAGACGCACACCTGATATCTATGGTCGGCCTGCAAAATTTGGGCTACCGATATCCACGCTGAAAATTCCATACTTGTACCAAAAATACGGTGTGGAATCAAGCTGTAATCAAAAATTTAGAAAAAATAAGATTTACTTTCCTAAGTGACATTTTTAAACATGGAGACATGAAGAAGGAACCGTTTTGTAAACCGTGCCCATTTAAAAAGGCAGATTAACAAAGCGATAATTTTTTTCATATCATTTTAGGTGATCGAATTTGGAAATAGTTATTTAGGAGAAAGATTTTGACTTTGTGAGAAGTAAGAAGAGTATGACAAAAGAAACGAAAATAGAAGGCGAACAAAAAGTGTGACACAAGTCAAAAATTATGAGTTAAGGCCCACGGTATTATAAAGTACTTCAGAATGAGCTTCTTTATGCGAAGATCAAAAATTTTGTAGTTTAAGGGTTTCAGTTATACGAAACCTCTTCATACTGTAGTGGTATGATACAGACAACGTGTGGCAACGGAATATTATTCGCACATTTATTCCAGCAGTTCAGTACTCCATTAGCAACAGAATACTATATGTATTTGAACATCCTATTTCCTGTCGTTTAATGTAAACACAAATCACAAGCTCATTGATTGGTTGAGGAACATAAACTATATATATATATACATATATATAATTCTAAATAACGACGGTGAGTTTGTGGATCAAAAATAATTAGTGTTAAACAAGGTGAATGGTAACAAAAGTACAAGCAGTCAATGCAGGTGGCATTAAGAATAACGAAGCTTGTATGTTTATGTAAGGCATCTTTGAATTCCCTTCTAGAAGTTCGATGGAATGAGATAGATAACCTTGAAGGTACTTCTGCGGTCCACTTGGTGACCGCTATCAGCCAGATGAGACAAAACAGAACTATCATGAATTTTATTTAGCCTTTTTCGAACTATGAAAGAAGATACTCAGTAATACGTTTATTGATCTGTCTATTTGTTTGCTCTATACAGGTATCTCTACAGGAACAGATAAACTTATGAATGCACAGTGTACCTTTCGCTTCAGTAGTCAAAATTAGTCGGCTGAAAAATGACAAATAAATGGTGACAGCAGTATAAGTTCGTTTTATGGCTCTAGATATTCCCGGGATGTAGGAATTCACTAGCAGTTTCAGGAACAGTTGCTTCTTTTTAACTGTTGTAATTTTCTCTTCATCATGCTTGGTGTTCATGTGTCCCTTTACAAATCTACTAGGGTAACCCATTTGGACCAGCATATTTTGGATGCATCCTAATTCATATTCTAGGCAGTCATTGGTGTAGATCCTCCTTTCTCTATTACTTAGGCAACTGACCAAAATGGTTTTGCATCAGATTGGTACGAAACTGAAGAAATGCGTATACTGTCTTACAAACATAGTTTTTTCGATAGACATCTCTCCTACGTGAACCATCCTGTCTCCTACTCCATTGTGCTTTAAACGTCATCAGTAAATAATCCTGTATGTCACTATGTAATTTTAACAAATAAATTTGTTTGTTTTTTTGATGGAATTATCTGTGATTACAAAAATTATCATCTATATATCGTTTAAATAACGGCTAACAAATCAATAGCTGACTATAGGATGCACGAACTCAGTCGTCTTTAGTTTTCCCCATTCTCTTGCCTAAATCAATTCTCTTTAACCTTCTACTATAGAGTAAAGCTATTTGATAAAGAAAGTCTCAGTAAATAATACTGCGTAACATTCCGAGACTTTTTCAAATGAATTTACTCTATGATGGAATTATACTCTACCACAGTACCCAAGTTCTTTTTAACTTTAGTAATAAAAAAAGTGAAGCTTTATTTTAGACAATTTGAGGAAATATATTTCAGAAATTTTCAGCGTATTTAGTTCCAAAATATTCCCTCTTCATATAGAATTAACTTATAAAGTAGTAATCTGAAGTATATCACGTGACGCAGAGTCAATGTATATGAGAAAATAGCCAATTCTATAAGTTTTTTCTTCACTTTTCTCAAGAATAGCATAGCGTCTAGCTGGAAGTCACTTAAATAGACGTGCGAGTTCATGTAGCGTTCATGCGATATAATTGCACGATTAAAGCAATCAGAAATGCAGAAGAGTTCCAACATTTTGATAGGCGAAAATTCTGTTAGCCTAATGATTTAAGCAGACCGCCATCTATCACTTTCAATATTTCTACCACAATATTCTTATTTCTGTTATAGGCTTGTGGAAATTTGGATTAATTTCAATGTTGATTTTATCACAAGCCAAAATCAGTTAGAGAGTCATTAATCTGGGCAGCAAGCACTATTGGCTGATGTGAGTAGTATCCAGCTACTCATCTCAGTTATTCAGTAGTATATAATGTCACATATTCTTGTTTGCTACCTCAGTTACCATTTATGGTACTGTGACATGTGCTACTGATAAGATTTTTCAATAGTATATAAAGTGACATTCATCGGCATACAAACATCAAATAACAGGGAGAGAGACTTGATGTCAAAGAAAGCAAATGATACAGACTTGCGGTGATACATAGGAAACATGAAGGCTAAAGGTAGCACAACACGGAAGATCTGTGGAAATGGTTCGTTGAAGATAAGGCGTAGATAATTTCGCTGGTTAGAGATACCAAACTCCAACTAAAGATCCCTTTCTCTCGTCTTCTACCGTTACAGTACCAAATGCTGTGATGTCAATAATTTCGGTTTCTATAGAAAACTGTGTATAAATTGGAAGTCGCATCGGTGGCACAGTAGTTAGGATTCTCGCCGACCATACACATGGTCCGAGGTTCGACCCCTTGCTCTCACCACACTCGTACTCCCGTCAAAGACTTGCGACCAAAGTTCGTTCGGTCCTCTTGGTTCTAGGGGCTTTGCTCGTTTGTGTTGCTGTCCGGAATCTCCGTACTTGCTGATGTTCACCTGTTTCTCTTTGTTTACCATTGAGATTGTGTCTGCGTAACCCCATCACATTGTGACCATATGTGGTCCTTCCCATTTTGGAAACTGTTTGCCTGACCCTGTCGCACATTCGTCAGTATTTCGCCGTACACTTTCATATGCTGCTTTCTCCCGACCTCCCAGCAGCGTCCCAAGTAACAGCCTCATCGCTGACAGATTTTGAACACCACTCGACTCCGCAGAAGCCTCGAAGTCTTGCCCGAAGATCCGTATGTCTCCATCAAAAACTGCAGGGAATAGGCTTTCCATTTGTCGGCAGGCAGCGACACCAAATGTAACAACAGAAGACAAGGGCCAGGCTACAGGTCGTTTATTTACGAAATCAACACATATTTATAGATTTTCATGTACATATTATAGATTACTGTTAGCAGAAAAACACAGTCCTCTGATTGGTTGTTTCTCACAGAAAGTTAACTATGCATTTCTTTGTGGCTGTTTCTTGAATGTCAGATCATCTATATGTTAACTATATCCGCCTACGCAAAGGCTTTGTTCTCATTTTTCTCACGACCAATATCTGGGACATTGACGTAAATTGCTGTCCACCAATTTTGACTAACAGCCAGCTCTCACCACATTATTACCAATAAAATCTGAGGATAGGGAATGATGAACCTATATAGTGACTTAATGTCAGTAAAAAGTTTGAGCAGTGTGGATTAGATCAAATATAGTATAATTATGTTTCAATAGTTTACACACAATGATAAGTTTTGTTATTGGTAATTTTGCTAGAAATATTATCAATGACAAAACTTATCATTGTGTGTAAACTACTGAAATATAATTACACTTTATCTGTATAGTGACATATGTTGAAGGTCATGTGAATACAACCCATAAATTAAACTCTAAATGTCATCACTAAATACCACTGAATCACAGTGTCTAACCTGAAATCAATCAAATCCCTGCAAACTAACACTTGAAAACTATTCTAATGCCCATTATCGACTGACTACAGGGTGAAGTTGCCTGACGTCCACCAAATTGAATGAGAGGAGAAGTACTCACCGGTCACATTAGATGTCAATCGTAGCATACATTGCAAGTCGTCAAAAGTCAGAATTCATGAGCTAATGAATTCCGTCTGAGTGGATGAATGGTGAACAGCCTCGCCTGTTAATCTAAAAGCCCATATGTTCGATCCCCATCCGGGTCATGAGTGAGTATTACTGAAGTGTCCGAAATTAGACGAAATAGCTTTCGATTACTTCCTGGTAAATGATTTCGATTCGTGCCTGGATATCCACTAGTCGGACAATGCAGTACCAATACCGAGAAATTCAGTGATTCGATAATCAATTTATTTTCAACACTAGCGTTAAACATGCTGGGGAATTATGGTGCGTCCAATGGCTCAATGGACAAAACACTTTTACCATATGATTTACTATCAACACTCATGGTCTTTATCAGCTGTCGCTACAGCTCAGTTGTTCTGGAACGATTTCTCATGTACCAGTACTGATGATATTACTCTTTTGCTCAGACTGAATTAGTCGGTCCATCGTTCGAACTGTGAACCATAGTGACTAGAATACCTGCGATATTTAACAGCAGTCAATAAACAGTAAGTTTAAAAATTCATATTGCTGATTTCTCGGCGCATTTATCAATTTAAAGGTTTCAGATGATTTTGCTGTATTCCTTCCCTATTAGTATGCATAGTATTACGAACTTAACCAATGTACAACGAAAATTATTCTGTGTAGGCTATTTCTCATCAACTGTCACAAATTCATTTCATCCAATAAAATTTTAGGACTATGCATCATATTTTCTCTTTGTTTTGAAATTCTGTAGAGATCGGATGGATTTTCCGAGTTAGAGTGGCTAGCTCTACTTTCAACCCTCCCCCCTTTTATGAGCTTAAGACTGGCTAGTAAACTATATAATCACATCCCTAATGTATCACGAAAAGTATTTCTAAAAGGCTTTAGACACTTATCAGCAACTGTCTTCTCTGGCTCCATGTCGAAGATGAGATAGGCAGAAGAAACGCTGGGAACGAAACAGCCAAGAATCTATTGCTCAAAAAATACGACGAATCCTGAAATATACCCATTAGTTCATAAGGAAAAACACAGTTTTTGTTCAGCGAAGAAATATCACTTTTGGATGACTTCATCTGCAAGCTGTACAGTCGTATTTATATTACAGAAAAAGGTATTAATTGAAGATCTCGTCTTCCTTTGCTCACTTTTCATTAACCAAACCGGGTAGTGTTCAGCTACGTGTTTATAGAGAACACGCTTACAACGTCCAATGTAATCAGCTCCACATGACCATGTCAATGAGTATATGCACATAGAGATGGACATAAGCAGTAGTTTATCCTTGACACATTACCGAATCATATATCGGCTGTTTAATACTAAATTTAAGTTAGCTGCATAAAAAGAACATTTAATACATATATAGATAAGTAAATTTTAATGACATCAGTGTCATCTTTAAAGGCCTAAATCAAAAACAATGTCTTCTTAGGCACTGTGATTTGGTTGGGGACGGTTTCTTTCCTGATGTTTCTGTCAATAAACCTTCTGGAATACCCATTATTTAAGACAGTTATGCGAAGGTTCCATGTCGACCATATATATAGATTAAATTTTCCGAGTTCTGGAGCATAGAGAGCGGATAAGATTTCTTTTCCTACCTAGATGTACCCAACTGTTGAAGTTAGTGTACTGCTCTGTAAAAATTGACTTTCGATAAATCGACCTTCTTAACTTGCCAACCTCTCTTCTATCTAACATCACATCTAAGAATTGAAATATGAAATCCGATTCTTCTTCGATAGTGGAAAGCATCGATGGGTGAGAACCATTAAATTGTTCAAGAAGCTCGGTAGTTGAACAATTTTTGTTACAAATAATGAGGATGTCGTCAATATATCGCTTATACATATGCATACTCGACAGTGTCTCTTTCAGTGGACCACTATCTTAGCCTACCATTAAGACATCCGCTAGAAGAGGTTCTAATGAAAACCCCATGACGAAGAAAATGGAGATGGATCGCCAACTGGGCATACCCTTGAGTAGGATCTGAATAGGAGACGATGAGTAGGGCATCCCAGTGTGACATGCAGGAAATCATGTGAATAGGAGATAATAACTTATGAACAATAGTGGAACCAGATAAAGAAGGCTGTGGAAAACAGAATGAAATGGAGACGTACTGTTGAAGTCCTAAGTTCCACTAGGAACCGAAGTGATTAGTAATATATCATATCTTCACCGTTGCTATCATAGTTAACATTCAATGGATTCATTATATATTAGGCTATTGTCTCTGGTTTCCTGAATAATGAATACAATTTGAAGAAAACTTCTTACTGATGACTGAACTCATATCAATAACTATCTCACCGTTTGATTTGCCCATAGTTCATCTACTAAAAGAATGTATATTTGTTAGGATGTACTCTGGATTCTGGATTCCTGCCATTCTCACCTACTAAAATCTACTCCTTGGAGTAATATGTTCCTCCGCACCGATGTACTGACAAATTCATAGTATATGTATATTCGTAGTTAAACTAAAACCAGAGTTTAGTCTAAAATTTTGTTGAATTGATCAATCAATCATTCAGTCAGTCAGTCAGTCAATCATTGTGTTATTCCTAATATTTGACTGAATCACTTGTAAATGATTTGATTGATTACACGACACATTTTGATGATGAATAGAAATTAAGTAAATACAAAACAATTCATTGAAAATAAAGAAGTACTGAAAAGTTATTTCATACTAATCTGCATCCACCTTTCAAGTTATACGTTCACATGCTGGTGATTAGTCTCAGAATGAATGAAACAAAAAGAAAGCTATCAACTTATGTTTGACTGTTAACTTTCTCTAAGTCTATCCTAATTAATTCAATGAGTGATTAGATATTACGTTATTAGTAACTAACTCTGACATACACGTATATGTAAAGTTTAATATTGCTAACATTCAGGGAATAAAAAGCGTAAAACAGAGAACATTAATACAATAAAGTGCTTTTAAAAAAATCTTTGTGTGTGTGTGTGAAACTAAATCTACATAATATGAAGTAGATCTGAAGAAAAACGACTAACAAAAACAACAATAATAACAACAACGATAACAGTGTCAGCAATAACAATAATGTGAGAATAAATTACCTAGATAATTGACGTGAAAATTACAAACAACCAATCAGAAATTAGTCAGTTATTGATTATTTTTCGATAGGTATACATTATTATTATTATCACAATTATTATTGTTATGACGTTTTTTGCGACAACTATTTGCTTTTCTAATACGCTGTGTTGATGCAGAAATTAAAAGGGACTTTCAACACATTCACTGATACAAGCCTATAGATTTTGAAAACGAAAACAACACAGTATTGATTGGCTTTATATTTTATCAAGTTATCATAAAATTGTGTACAAATTAGTTCAGTATTAAAGAGAACTGAGAATGAATAAATATATATTTCTACTTGATGAAGTGTGATTGTAATCAAAATGAATAATTTTTAGTCTCTGTGTATAAAGTGATGGGCGAAGTTCAACAATAGCGTCCCAGGTGTGCGAACGCTTCAGTGACCTTGAACGCATGCTGGTCGTTGGTTAACGGCATTTGTCATGATCATAACTGAAATACCAACCTTATTCATCAAATAAGGAGCAAGTTTCACTCAGATCACGCTTTTAATTACTGTTTGGACAATGTGTTAACATCTCGTTAGGGTTAGGATAGGGGTTAAGGCGAGTATTGGGGTTAGGATTAGGGATACGGTCACAATTGGGATTTTGGTTAGGTTTACGGCAGGCTGAAGATTGTCATTAGGGTTAGGATTAAGGTTAGGGCTAATACTAAGTTTAGGGTTAGGGTCAGGATTAAGGTTAGGGTTGCGATTAGGGATAGATTAATAGTTAATGTCGTTTATTTCAATATGTTTTATTATCCTTATTTTCCTTGTATGTAGTCGCCGATTCTCTTACTGAAACCATATTAATTTAACCGAGGGCTTTGGAGAGGACTACACAGCAAGAGAAGAGAGATAAACGATTCACAAAACAGCACATCTTCAGTCACTTCGGTGAATACATCTATAGAAACTAGTCCAACTTAGTAACTGATACCCTTCATCATAACTGGGACGTATTTTTAAGTCATGTCAGAGAAAGATAATCTGTTTAATGTGTTTTCATGCATTTTCTTGTGAATATACGTCATTTTTTGTGCAAAAATTCCTCATTTTTATGATTGGTTAGCTGAAGGTCACTCGTTCGTTCACATCCCTTGGGACGCTATTGTTGAACTTTGTGAAGTAATGAAGTATATAAGTGAAGAAATTAGTCTTGTAATTTCTTTCTTTCGATGCAACTATTTTTAATATTAAGTGGAAGAAATATTTCATACATGTTTGAAGGTTTTGTAGTCCTATAGCTTATAGTATCATGATGATTTCAATGCTAAGTGTTGTGACAATTCGAGTTCTTTTTATAGGAAAAGCTGAACATAAACCGCGTGTCTGAAAGTTGATAGGTTGATAGCCGTTCCTGTGGTCTGAAATCTAATAGCTTCGGCTTATTAAAATAGTGTAAAGTTGACTGACGCTTTATGACTGATAAAAGATTACTAATAGATATATGGGTCATTACTCGATAAATAATTTATGTACTCATGTGTAGTATGCTACTGAAAAGAATTTATTAGTAGTATTGTAACAACAGAAGGCAAGACCCAGAGCAAAAGCATATTTCATTAATCATACCGCTGTTTATATATCTACAGTTTATATTCTTTAACCAATCACTGAGCGTGTGATTTAGGTTTACTTCAAACAACATGAAATACAATGTCCAAATATACATAGTATTCTTTTGTTAATTCAGCATATTACAGTGTGAAAAGCATTCTGTCTGTGACATCAAACAGAATTTTCAAATAGATATATCGTATTCTGTTGGTAATGCCGACTTGAACTGTGGGAATATGTGAGAATAATAGTCCGTCGACACACACTGTCTATATCACACCACCACAATATGTGGTGTGTTATGCATACTGCAAGAATTTCAAATGACACAACTATGGTTTAAGTGATGAAGGGAAGAAATGGAGATTCTTGTGAAAAAATACAGAAAGCATGAGTGGAAGATAAAAGAAGCACAGTACGAATAACTTTTGAAAATGGAAATTTCAGTCTTAGGATTTTGTATTTTGCCATTATTTCATCATTATTTTATTCCTTTTGGTTCCCAGTGAAACATAGGACTTAAGGCTAGAGCTCTTCAGTTTCGGTTGCAGCGATATTTTACATTTACGGGATGGGGTTGCTAGCCTCATGCCCAACCTACCCTCTTTACAAGTCTCACTACTGTCTTAACTAGGTGAAGGAGTCTGTCGGTCAGGGATCGAACCCCGAACCACGTGCTTAATTGGTGAGGAATCTACCGCTGTGCTACCGATGCCATTACTCTACACTATTTTGCCAAACAAATAATGCTGCGAGTGCTCTGCTGATCAGCTGACGAGTATGCTTGTTATCCGTTTGTTGACGTCTTCAGGCAGCTAGATATACTGAATTATTTGTGTTCCGTGAGCTGGTTGGTCTAGTTGAGAAGATACGTTGTCCTTCTAGATAACATCTTCAGCGCAGGTTTATATATATATATATATATAACTGCACAGGCTTATGAAGTGTAAACTGAAATCTATCAAATAATAAATGCTCAGTTGATTGAGTTAGGAAGAAAAAGGTATATGAAATTTTGTGTGTTTTATAACCCAAAACCACTTTACTCAGAAACTAAATGTCCAAGCATCGTTTTAAATAATGGACAATTGTGACACCAATGAATGTTTGATTAAATTAGTGGGAACTTACTGACTATCTTTCTTCATAATATGGGGAATCTCAGGTAACCTGATTAGTACCCTTCTAACTAAAAGTCACTCATCTAATGCCATGTTACACGAATTCTCTGGCGATTGCTCAGACGTACTCTGCTTTAATCTTCTTCTAAACTTTGAAACCTATAAGATAAAATTTCGCATAATGCATTTCACTCGATATTTTTGTTATTACTTTTCTCACTTTACTCTCAGCTGTCTGAACATTCTTACTTTCTGTGTTAAGCAGAGTGTCTATAAATTTTCAAGCGTTGGTTTGCAGAGACTTGATTCCATTATGGGTAGCGAATGATGAAACAATGGTTAGTTTTGATATAACTAGTCTTTATACTAATATACCAATCAATATGGCCTTAGAAGCAGTTAAAAAAGAACTAATCACGGATCCTGAACTCAATCATAGGACAAAGCTGCCCATTGAAGAAATTATTTTAGGGATTCAGTTATGCCTCACATCTACTATCCTTAAATTCCAAAGTAAAATATATAGACAAACAGGTGTATAGCAATGGGATCACCAATATCCCCAACTGTAGAGACATATTTATGGACAGCTGGGAAAGTAGTGCTCTTAATACGTTTAATCCTGCCCCAAAAATATGGTGGAGATATGTGGATGATACTTTCACAGTGTTAAAAACAGAACATATCTCTAACTTCATGACACACATAAACTCACCAGTAGAGGGAATAAAATTCACATTTGAATAGGAAAACGAACAGGTAGAATTAGCTATGTTAGATTGTAAGATAAAAAGAATAGAAGAAGGCAAACTACACACTAGTGTTTATAGAAAACCAACTCATTCTAATAGATATTTAGACTTTAATTCATCTCATCCGTTAACTGTTAAGGCAGACTTAATTAAGTGTTTAACAAACCGAGCAGTAGCACTAAGTAGCACAAAAAAATATCTAAATGATGAATTAAAACAGATAGAAGAAGCGTTGGTGTTGAATAACTATCCTATAAAATTCATCAGGAAGATTAGTGAAGGCTAAAAACAAAATAAAAATAATTGTGAAACTAGCAATAATAACATAAATAAGAAAGAATATAAGTCATCCACAGTTATACCATATAAAGAGGGGACATCTGAGACACTACGTAGGATTCTAAATAAAGCAAGAATTAGAGTGGCATTCAAACCTACAAACTCACTCAGGTAGGACAAGCTGTGTAGGCTAAAGGACCCAGTTGACCCAATTAGACAAAATAATATAATTTACAAAATACCCTGCAATGACTGTAAGTTAGGTGAACTACATAGCTCAAATTAGTAGGTCAGGGGTAGTCAGATTGTCTGTCAGAACATAAGAATTTAGCAAATGTAAGAATGGTTGACCCTGAAAAGATAAGTAATTTAGAAAAAAGCTCAGAAATTGCAATGCATGCATTAACACACAACTACACAATAGGGTGGGAGAGGGTTAAAATTCTAAAAAGTAATCTAGGTAGGTGGAGAGAGAGGTTGATTACTGAATCCTTGTTCATCGAATCTACACCAAACACATGCAATAGGAATGACTCGTCACTCATATGGAAAATACTATTACCAATCAAATCAAGTGAAAAACAATGGAACTACATAAATGAATTTAGGAAGTCGTGTGATTACCTTGATATGATTATGAGCAATAAATTGTGCTCGAAACGTCCTCAGTAAACATTACTGTATAACACTGTGAGACTTTATCAAAACAAAAATTAATCCATAATGGAATTATACTCTACCACAGTGCAGAAGTTTTATTCTTATATCAAGAGACTTGATCGGTTTCAGGATTTTATCAGGAACTGACATCGATTAGAAGCCCATTGGAAAACCTGAGAGTACTGGACAGTTGTTTTGTCAGCCTATTTTCCGAATCTTCATCAGTACACACCTGCCAACACGGTTCGAAACCAGGACCTACTGGTTACAAGGTGACCTCGCAGACCATTAACCCACCGAGACTCACTTTAAGGTAGATAGCTACCTGCGTTCTGCACATGGTCCTTCTTAATTTATCTAGAATCAGTTTTACTATAAAGAATCGCCCCAATTGCTTAGATAATAGGGATGAATACGCTTAGTCTAAACATCCAACTTAAGTTGAGCTGAATATTTCTTCGTTTACAAAAAGATAAATCAGCTTTCCCCCAATAGGCATAGTTCAGTGTTACTTGATCTGAGGCTTTGTAGCAGTACATTCTTCAGAGTGAACTTTGAAACACTAAATATATTCCTATCTGCTCAGTAACTTTGTTCATACTCTCAATTTCCTGTTGCCATTTCACGCCGTAATTCTAAAATATCGGTTTTCTGAACAGATACCTTGATATTACTTTAACTAGAAACTTATTTCGTAGAATTTATGTGACCTATCTAATAGTTTTTTTAGAAAACGGAAAGATTGAGGGAAGAAATATTTACTTTTCAATTAGATCCTCTTCTCTGGCTCTACTCTAATATTTATCCATTGCATTTTTATTACAATACACAACAGTTTACAAATCAAGTGGCACTGATATGTTTGTTAACAATAATTAGTCAGCATCAACATGCCAATGAGGTGATAATTAACGAAGAAAATTTATGTACACAATTAAAAGGTGGAAATGGTTACAAAAAGTGGATTGCGTAACGCATAATTCTGGAAAAATGAAGAGTAATTAAGGAATTAGCGTCTGCACAGGTTGATTACGTAACGGATTGTTAGAGAAAATAAAACGATTTGGACAATGATAACTTGTAATTGAGGCTGAAGTGGTCATAAGAACAAAATAATTTTACAAAGACAGCATTCAATTAAAGACGAAGTTGTCAGAAAAAGTTGTAAAATAATTTAGACAATTATAATTTTTATAATTTTTAAAAGTTTGTAGATAGTGAGCATAAGGTTGATGTCATTACTGCATTTAAAATTATTTATCACATTCCTACTAATCTTAATTTTGCTTACGAGTTCGTCTTCTACATACAGCTGAAGCAATAGGAATCCACCTGAAGAAGCCAAACTTGTGTGTTCAGAGGAAATTTGTATAGCCACTTACATGATTGTATAGACCGGACTACTTTCACCCACTCCCCCTGAACTTTTAAAATTATACTTGTCCAAATTATTTTACAACTTCTTCTGACAACTTCGTCTTTAATTGAATGCTATCTTTGTAAAATTATTTTGTTCTTATGACCACTTCAGCCTCAATTACAAGTTATCATTATCCAAATCGTTTTATTTTCTCTAACAATCCGTTACGTAATCAACCTGTGCAGACGCTAATTCCTTAATTACTCTTCATTTTTCCAAAATTGTGCGTTATGCAATCCACTTTTCGTAACCATTTCCACCTTTTAATTGTGTACATGAATTTTCTTCGTTAATTATTGTTATGTTCTAGTTTCCCCGTCGCCAAATTGTTATGTACTCGTCGCTGAATTATTGTTATGGTCTGGTCGAGAAACTAATAGTCCTGACGCGAGAAGGCGGAAATCAGAAGACCACTAGGTTTGCGATGATACTTCTATTGTCCAAACACAAGGAGACGAAAATAAATGGTCTCACACCAAAGTGGTAAGCAAGTCAAGTAGTTGTAAAGTCAAAGTAGTTCACACAAATTGTGAATGCGAATATATATAAATAATTCAGACAAGCGTGGGAAAAATCATTAGACAGTCTTAACATGAATGGCTAATTATAATGGAGTGTCGATCCAATTATACATAGCGAATATAGCAGACATGCCAACAAACATATATGGATATATGTCACCAAGCAACGGACTGTCAACAACCACTCATATTATATATAATATAATATAAGGAGAATACACATTATTAAAGGAGACAAGTCCATACAAGTGAAGTGGTCACAGACTAACCGAGAAACCAGAAAGAGAGACCAACATGCACACACACACATAAATATATATACGTGGATACATATCAATTATCACCTCATTGGCATGTTGATGCTGACTAATTATTGTTAACAAACATATCAGTGCCACTTGATTTGTAAACTGTTGTGTATTGTAATAAAAATGCAATGGATAAATATTAGAGTAGAGCCAGAGAAGAGGATCTAATTGAAAAGTAAATATTTCTTCCCTCAATCCTTCCGGTTTCTAAATGTCTGAATATTCGTTTGTCTCTATAAACTACCGGTGCTCTGAACCAGTATCATTGGGAACAACATAATTCTGAGGTGCATATATAATTAGTTGATGAGGTTTAAATAGGACGAAAGTTGCCTCTAGGGTTTTGATGCTGTCCACTATCAGATACACAACTTTAGACATTTAGCTTATTAGTAATATCTTCATATGTGGCAGTAAATGGTGTGAAGATTGCAGAACAACAAACAGTTTCTGTATTCCTAAATATTAAATGAATTTTAAACTTCTGGAATTACAAATATATATGTTTATTACATCTTCTTAATTCTCTCTGGAAAGAGCCTCAATGATGTTTGTGCGCTAAATTACCATAAAGTTAGCATAAACTGAAAGTCATGGTATTTTGTGTAAGGTGTACGGTTAAAGGAAGCTAAAGGCAACTTCATAAAGATATGATGCTAGCTGATAAAAATACCTATTTTTAGTATGAGTTTAACTAAGTATGTAAGTCTTTCTGTCGACCTGTTCGAATCACTGGACTACCTAGATTTCGTTTCGAGATTATGCATCTTCTTTTCTTTAGTTCTTGTAGTTATAATCATTCAGTTGCATCTGTGGTTCGCGTACTCACATACATTTTCAATTGATTTGCAATCTTCTGTTGCTAAATTCTGGGGACCCAAGAAAAACACCATAAAGGATTATTTTATTTTTCAGATCTAACATCGCTGCGTTACATGATGTACTGGAGATGGCCGTTTTACTTGAACTCCTGGATGAAGAGAAAATATCAGACAATAAACTACACTGGATATTAGGTATACTGTGCAAACTTATTGTGTGTAATGAAGCTTCTGTTACTATTATTATTAAATCTTTGTTGGCACCTAGAAGACATCATAAATTATCATTTTTAAGCGTTCATTCATGAAAATTAGTGTCCAACCGTGTTTCCCTTCGTATACATAATAATGTATTTCCATGTTTGTTCATTAACTTCCCTCTCCTTATTGCTTTCTTGAGGCTCTATGCTTCAAAGCGTCTTTACTTCAAGTTTGATCAGGAACTGAACTCTTTATTTTTCTATACTGTCCTATATGTCATCTGCTTTTCTGTGTGAGTCGGTGGTTCAGTGGTAAAATGCTCCCCAACCACAAACGTGGTCTGGCGTTTGATCCCCAGCCGACACACTCCTTATCTCCACTGAGCCAATAGTAAGCCCGGTAAAGAGGGAAGTATGGGTGTGAGACTAACAATGAGATGAGGACCTCGTGAAAACTTCAAAGATCAGAGATTGAAGCCCGATGTTCCACTGCGAACTCAATTAATTTTTAATTAATTTAATTTTTGATTACGGCTTGATTCCACACTGTATTTCTGGTGCAGGTATGGAATTTTCAGCATGTGATATCGGTAGCCCAAATTTCGCAGGCCGACCATAGATATCAGGTGTGAGTCGGCAGGAGATCGAACCTCGGACCATGCGCATGGTCGGCGAGAGTCCTAACCACTGTGCCACCGAAGCACTTGGGGGGGCTGCCAAATAATGCTTCGATTCTTGGTCGACGGTTCTTACCATGCAATAAATCACAAGAGTAAAACCGTGACGGTTGAACTCAAGGGAATAAGAGAACTGCTTCTCTGTGATTACTTCCAATGTTAGGTTGAAATAGTTATCTAGTGGTCTTTTGATGTTCAGTGCTCCTCTGAATGACTGGTTTTACTTCTATCTACTAACAAATACATAACACGACTAATGATATACACGTATTTATGAAGCATTCAAATTTCACATTTCAGTAGTGTGTACAATTTCAAAATACCTATATTAATTAATGCATTGTTCACTTAGCTCTAATGAGTTAGTTAATTCCTTACTAATGATGGTTGTATAAAATTATTACTGTGTAAACAATTTCAAAAGAAAATTATTATGTATTCTTATACATTCTTTTGAAAATAAAAATATGTATTAGTATTTAGTTATGTTAAATTCATAGTTGTATAAAATATTCTGTATTCTTAAAAATGATGTTACTCACTAGCTAAGCAAGGTAGATATGGTTCGTTGATTGTTATGTTTAATTTTCAAGTTTTGTATCTTTGCCACAAACTCTAAATCAGCTTGTGCTATTTCACAGCTAAAGATGGTGTTCACAATATTTAAATAAATTGATGTCTATGCGCTCCTAAACATCGCTAGTGATTTGGGTAAAGTAGGAAGGTTGGGTGTAAGGCTTGCAGCCCCACGCTGTAAAAATAGAAACCACTGCTACTGAAACTTCAAGCCTGTAGCCTGAAGCCCTATGTTCCACTCGGAACGTAAAGGAAAGAGAAATAATTTGAAAATAATATAAGATGTCGAGATTAAATTTTATACATTTGGTTACCTTGATAAATTTCGATAAAGAAAGAAAGACGAAATTCGCAGTATAAAATAATATCATCCTATCTCACAGGTTCTCATCAGCTGCACACCCCTACCTGAAATTATACTGGTTATATTGATGATAATAACATACTTTAATGTTTGAGTGGTAGTGGAGAAGAGATAAAATCGACACATCCAAAATGAAGGCATTACAATTTTTAATTTAAGGTTTTATCATCAATTTATACGCTTTTAAAGTTGAAAAGAGGGGAGAGGGGTAAGACAGAAAACAGAAAAAATTAATTAACAGAACAGTGTTAGCTTGTAGGTTCACATAGAAACTCAAAAAACAAAAGCGGTTACAGTTTATGAGATTGAGATATGTTCAGTGAGTTGAGATCACTGAATTAGATGACTAATCAAAATCAAAATTCTGTTACCAAGGGAGTGAGAGGTTAATCACACTCTCTTTCTGTATGCATAAGTCTGGTTTAAGTCGTTTGATTGCGATTGCTTCAGCAAATCGTAGTAAATTTGCTGTCCTTTGTCTATTTAATATTTTGAAGGACTTAGAAATCTCTACGAGATGTCCGGTATCAACAATATGTCTGGTAATTGCACTCTGAGAATACTTGCCTCCTTTCAGGCACAGGTTTTTGGGAATATGTTCAGAAAACCGGATAGGAGCCCTTCTTTCTGTCCTTCCAATGTATTTGCTCCCGCAAGTGTACGTGAATTCATAAACGCAGTTGGAGGTGACATGAGCAGGGTATTTATCCAGTTTTGAGTGGATTAAAGAAGGAGTGGTGCTGTATACTGTTATGAGTTTTGCTGCCGGGAAGCTTATATTTATTGTACCTTTCAATCTTTTGTGACACTGCATCTCCTTTGTATGGTAGACAAAGTGTTTTATTTACGCGTCACCAAAACCATTTTGAATAGAATTCAGGATTTCATCAGCAGATGCCTTCGCTGGTTAGATAATGAAGATAATATAGTCATTAAGAGAAAGGAAGCAATATGAAACTCTGACAGTGCAGCGAATCGGCCAAGGACTTATCGCCTAAAAAGTATATCGGAGGGGGGGGAGAAATACAAATGAGGAGACCGTTGAGTGACATCCCACTCTAGGCATACCCTCGAGTGGAACCCAAATAGGAAATGACGAGTTAAACATCCGATGATGACATGAAGGAGATCATGTGAGGAGGAGGCGAGAGTTTATGGTCATTCTTGCAGCTAGCTAAAGAGGACGGTAGAGAACAGGATGCAATGGAGATGTACTTTTGAAGCCCTATGTTTTACTCTGAACCTAATGGAATAATAATATGATGATAATTATAATTTTTATTATTGTTTACGTGCTAATATTTGTTATTTTGATTGCTCCCTCGGATTCCAACTGAGACACACGACTACAGCAGCGCATGTCCATTTCACTTTGTTCTCTTCAATCCTTTGAGTTGGTTTCACGATTCGTCATAAGCTGTCATCGCCTCCTAACATGATTTCCTTCATGTCACCTAAGGATGTTCAACTCGTTCCTATTCAGATCCTTTATATATATATTCTATAGTTTGGTTTGTAAAGGATAGTTTTGTTTTTACGAGTTGATCACGGATTGATACCAGCTACAAAACCATTGAAAACCAGGGAGTACTGGACAGCTGCTGTTTCATCCTAATCGGGCCCCAGTGGCGGAATGGCGTACGAGCTTGCCTTGTAACCGGAAGGTCCTGGGTTTGAACGCCAGTGGGTGTGTACTGGGGATGATTCCCAAACTAGGATGAAACAGCAGCTGTCCAGTACACCTTGGTTTCCAATGGTTTTCTCTCTCACATATCCGTGATCAAATCATATATATATATATATATATATATATAAAGGATCTGAAGGACTTTAAATACTCCACTTAGATAGATTGCTAGCAATTTGCTACTACCTGCTCTTTGTCTTCAAAATCAATACATCCATTCACTCACTCATCTTGCCATGACCAGAGCGATATTATCATTGTAGCTTCGTATTTACTCTTTCATCATTAAATGTTTAGTTGTTATATATATTTTTTGAAATACTTTTTATGTAGATTTTAGATAAAAATGTTGCCGACTCATCCACTCCTGTCTGCTACTTTTTTTTACATTTAAGCTGATTTGAACATCCTCTTCACTATTACGTAATATCAGTTTTCGCTTCTCAATTCCCTAATAGATTATTCTTTTCGTTACGTAAAACACTTTTTGGAAGAAATATACTACCAATGTATAAAATTGATTTTAATGAGTTTTCTGTTGAGTGTGAACATAGTTACACAACTCTTGAAAATGATTTGTAGGAAATTATAGTCTTCCTCTCTCTCACATCTGTGCAGAATTCTTCTGGTCACTTACAAGGAAGTTATAATCCTCGTAAAAGTTAAATGTTTACAAACGATGAACATCCTTTTTCTGAGCAATAAAAAACCAAATGCAGCCTCAGTAGAATGACATAAACGACTCGAGCAGATCGCTGTGATGTTATTAGTAAATCTGAATGGATTATCATGAACATCGTGGAAAATACCCATCGGGACATTAGAGGGAAAAGAACAAGAAGTTCAGAGACGATATCCTTTCGGCGATTTCATTCTCAAAACCTGTACAATCGCATTCATATACATCAGTTTACATGGATACAATTATCATTTATTTTATTCCACATAGTAACGAAGGGGATAATAATTTTCAGCTTGATATGAAGGTTTGAAGGTACGAATATAGATTACAAGGGACTTAGAGACAAGATTACATTGGATTAGAAAACAGTTACAATGTATGCAGAATTAATATTTGATAACTGGAGAAATAATTTTACAGGCGAATAGAAGGTGACAAT
Organism: Trichobilharzia regenti; assembly: GCA_944472135.2. Classification (NCBI taxonomy): domain Eukaryota; kingdom Metazoa; phylum Platyhelminthes; class Trematoda; order Strigeidida; family Schistosomatidae; genus Trichobilharzia; species Trichobilharzia regenti. Next base: position 96,100,481 of record OX235262.1, on the reverse strand, counting down.
AATTTTCAACTTGATATGAATCACAAGAGGCTCGGAAACAAGAATTACCCAGGGATAGAACGAATTGCAGGTGTGAACAAAATGAGCATGGAAACAAACGTGTCAGAGGACATCATCCAGCATGGCTGAAAAGAGGAGGCACTGGTTCAATCGGAAGCGCCATTAATGAACACCTCATCAATGCCTGCCACAGAATCTCAACTGATTCATCATTCAGAATCATTTACAAAGTAAACAAAAATCTATCAAAGGCAGTGTGTTTCCGACTTCTTTGTACTGCGGTAGCTCTCACCATATGCATCAAAAAGCCGGAACTATGTGTTCAAAAGCAGCTGGTCCAGCCTTCACAACTACTATGGACCTATTTCGGTATGTTCCCCTGTCCTTCAGTTTTTTTGTTTTGTTCTCTGTGTGTTATTTTCTCTCTTTGTCTTCATTCAATTCATTCCATTTTTTCAGTTATAAAATCACTTATTTTGTTTCTATGCTCTTCCTGCTCACATTTATAATTCGTTTAAAATAACTATTTTACAATTAAATTCTAATCCTGTGTAATTTTTGTTTACATGACTCTTGTAGTCTATTTTCACACCTAACTTACTTACATTTCAAGTTGAAAAAATTTTGATTTCAATTTTTTTCCACGCTCATTATGTTCACACCTGTAATTTGTTCTATCACTGAGTAATTTTTGTTTCTAAGCCTCTTGTAATTCAAATCAAGTTGAAAATTATTGTCACCTTTTATTAATTCTGCATACATTGTAACTGTTTTCTAATCCAATGTAATCTTGTCTCTAAGTCCCTTGTAATCTATATTCGTACCTTCAAACCTTCATATCAAGCTGAAAATTATTATCCCCTTCGTTACTATGTGGAATAAAATAAATGATAATTGTATCCATGTAAACTGATGTATATGAATGCGATTGTACAGGTTTTGGGAATGAAATCGCCGAAAGGATATCGTCTCTGAACTTCTTGTTCTTTTCCCTTTAATATCACGAATAGGATTCAAACTTCGAAAGCGTACGTAGTTATTTTTGATGCAGTAGTCTGCTGATGAATTCAGATAATTTAAACTAATTCAGAACTCATGTTAATATTAAGGCATATCAATCAGGTTATCCAACTGGATAGATTAATAAGTTGATAAAATATTGCATCATAAGAAGCACCAGTATTATACCTCATCAGAAGCCTGTTGAATTCTAATTTAGTTTGAAGAAAATGAACAGTGACAAGAGAATAACTAAGTGAAAAAGAGTGAGTAGTTACTAGTTATAATACTGGAAAATTCCGTTGGTATGAATCTATACAACTGTGAAGGACATCAGTGAAAAGGCAGTCTGGAATTAACGCACCAATGGCAATATCTGAAATCTAAGATCTCCAAATTCTAATATATAATAGATTTGAACAAATAGACAAGGCAGTAACATCACCAATATCCGTATGGATAAGCGGACAGATTATGATCTTTAGAACAGTTTAGATGATAGTGTGTACCACAAAAATTCTAATACGGGATAACAATTTTGAGAGGGTTAAAATTCTAAAAAGTAATCTAGGCAGGTGGAGAGACAGGTTGATTACTGAATCCTATCTGGTTCATCGAGTCTGCACCCAACACATGCAACAGAAATGACTCAATGCAAATACCAGAAATATGGAAGACATTGTTACCGCAAGTCAAATCAGAATAGAACAATAAATAATCTTAAAATTCTATTTCAATTCAAACACATCACAACATTCTAACAAGCAACTTATTATGACTATAAAGAAACTCGTCTTATTTCCCATCTGATTGTAACTGATCAATAACACCTATATTTTGATTTGACACTAGTAACTAGTGTGATGTGTCTAATCCTTCCTTTGGTGCAGACTGAATTCTATCAGTCAGGTTTGTAATGTGGCCCCCGTTCTAGGTAGCTCGACATCACGGTGCACATTGATTTGATGATATTAGATGGTTGGAGACAATCGGTCACAGGAAGCCTGGGACCTAGGTTTCGTGCTAATTGACACTCACCAGTCAGAAAGGCGCATCTGCTACCTTGAGGGAACTGATGTCTCTTCTGAGGTTCGAACCCGCGTCACCCAATGCTGCAGTCAGAGACGTTGCCATTGAGATATTCGGGCTCTAATTTCATCAAATCAATGTACACCGTGATGTCGAGCTACCTAGAATGGTGGCCACATTAAAAACCTGACTGATAGAATTCAGTTTGCACCAAAGGAAGGATACATCACACTAGTTACTAGTGTCAAATCAAAATATCCACTACAGACCTACAGAAGGTCACTCGCGAGCCCGAATAGCTCAGTGGCAACGTCTCTGACTGCAGCACTGGGTGACGCGGGTTCGAATCTCAGAAGGGACATGAGTTCCTTCAAGGTTACAGATACGCCTTTCTGACTGGTGAGTGTCAATTAGCACGAAACCTAGGTCCCAGGCTTCCTGTGACGGATTGTCTCCAACCATCTAATATCAACACTCATATCATTATTTCCTAATGTACATCATCCTATATTGATTTTGTTTCAATATCCAATCGATTCCACACATGTATATGAATGAAGGCAAAAAGCGGTGTGAGTAACTTGATATGATTATGAGCGGCAATAGTTTCTGCTCGAAACGTGGTCATCAGTTAATATTACTGTACAACATTGTGTGATTTATCAAATAAAATCTTATCCATAATGGAATTATACTCTACCACAGTACCCAAGTTTCATACTTATATCAATAATTCATCCAAAAACCTATCAGAACTCATCAAGAAAATGACTACCGTAGACACTGATTATAACATAACTAAAAAGGAACTTAAGATATCTACGGTGTTGTTCACATGTGCGTCGGTGGCACAGTGGTTAGGACTCTCACCGACCATGCACATGGTCCGGGGTTCGAGCCCACGCCGACTCACACCTGATATCTATGGTCGGCCTGCGAAATTTGGGCTACCGATATCCATGCTGAAAATTCCATACTTGTACCAAAAATACGGTATGGAATCAAGCTGTAATCAAAAATAAATAAACAAAAATAAAATAAAAAATAAAAAAAATAATGTCAGAAACCAAAAAGTAAGATCTTCCAAATTCAGTCAAAAGTATTAATTTCCGGATGAGGGATTGTATTAACGCGATTCAATGAAGTAACCTAATCTATCGAATGCCAAATAGCTTCGTATAAAGTTAAGTATATGCAAGCAATAAACGTTAATAAAGCAGGATTTAATGGATTCCACAGACTGCAATGGAACTTTTTAGCTGAATATTCCACACAGTGATATATATATATATATATATATATATATATATATATATAATAATATATAAGTTTGGCGTTCGACTGCAAATAGTGTTGTGCTGTTCATCACCTCGCCTTCTCACTGGTTCCTACTGCCTTCTTGCTCCTCGCATACCCGTGTGTATTCTTTGAAATTTACAGGGAGATCTGATCCTCCTCCGATGACTATTCCAAAACTGATAAGCAATTTCCACCAGTAGGCGTCCCCCCCCCCAACAGTGGAACAGATCTGTGGGTGATACTGTTCCAATATTCAATATTCATTAACTCGGATTTTATATTCTGATATTTTGTGTGGTTATCGAATGCATTAGTGAGTCCCCTACACTGATAATTAAAAATAAACCACAATGAATTAATCATGCATACTTCCAAACTAGTTTATCAGAAGATAAATCATTCATTGTAAGACATTGACAAATGATCACACAATAGGAGAGAATCGATCTGCATACACAAAAACTAATACAATTCTCTAAAAGGAGAGTTTGATCACTGAACTACTATTCACGTTGCATATATCATTGGGCTATTGAGCTCTCTGATGTTAGTACTACGAAAAGCAGTTTGAAATCGAAAGGAAACATCAGATATTCTAGCCTTTCAGATATGCTCCATTGAGAAATACCAAAAAACGCAAAATTTAGGTCAAACGGAACTCCTTCTAACCAGACTATGAACGCGCATTATTGGAACAAAGTGAGAAATAAGTTATGTTACTTTATGTAATGGCCACGATGCACAAATGAACGACAGATCTTAACCATAGCCTAAAACTAAGAAGCTACACTAGTTATCATTGCGTAACTGGTTCATGTACATGCTCTACTGGCTATTAAAGTTTTAGAATGATTCATTTCTACTTGTATTTACCGTTAGATATTTCTGGACGGTGTTTATCGGCCTTATTTTGAACAGATATCTTAATATTCTTGTTTTAAAACATGGGTACTGAGTTTCTTCCCTGGTGGGAATACCATTATTCCTGAGAATGCCAATCCATATAGTTGATGAATCTCGAATAGGATGAAACTTACGTCTGGAATACCACTGTCAAAAGTAACCACAAAATTTGTGTTTCCTGATGAGGAATTAAAATTCTTGATTGGTGTGCGCTCTGCATCAAAATTTGCTGTTGCAAACTCTTGCTTAAAATGATGGATATACATTACTTCCCTTTCCTTTTCGATAAAATATTTCCTGTGATTCGGTAATGCTTCTTTTATCCATGTTGTTATTTCTTTAACTAAGCCAATTTTCTTTGGCTTTTATAGTACAGGAATGTAATAGCATAAAACATTCTAATGAATGTTAGGTGGTGGTCTTTTATCAGCTTGCATACAATTTTCTCTTAGAGATATTGTGTAAATCTATACTTTTTGAGTGTTCTCGTGTAAAAACCTATTGAAATCATATTGCAGCCATTGAACAACTACTTAAAATATCGATTTCCTCAGTGTGAACAATGAAGATATTGTGAATTATTCAGTCAGTCCCACTATTTTTAAAACTTATGAACAGGTTGGTTGAAATACTGACTTCTTCCTCAGGTTTTAAAATAACTTGGTTGAGTTTTGCATGATTTTTACATTTTGGTATAATAACGCAACACTTTTCGACTGACATCAGCTAGAGAAACATTTAATACCAAGGAGTATAGGACAGTTGTTTCTTCCTATTTTGGGACTCTTCATCAGTATACTACCATGACCCTACCGAGGGTTGCCTTCTGGTGACTAGGTGACGACCCCCTCGACCTTTCAGCCAATGGGATAGAATCTAATGGCTGCTCTACGAATTCTAACTATAGTCGGTTTACACTCTTCTGACTGATGTTGGCTTGTCACAAAGCCTACCTTTAAACCAATCAAATCTCCACAATCCTAACACCAAAATGTTTTTCTAGTTTGGGAATAAAGTAGGGTGACTCATCATAATGTCATTCCTTATGTCAGTTAGCATGATTCATTTAAGATTGAGTTTCACTTCATTCTTCATTTGTTTCAATCATAAAATTAGTTATATTAGCATTATTATAATTAGTGTCTTGTTTATATTATTACCATTAGGCCTTACTAATCAGACCTTCCCATTTGACCTATTTTCATTTTATTGTTATTTTTAAATATTCACAATTAGTACAAATGTAATCAGACTGTCTGTGATGCACTTAGCGAATCAATTAATCGGTCTAGATTAATTACTGCATTTCACAAAAAATGTTAAAAATCATAAGAACTAACTGTTTCACGAATTGTGAATCTTTACTATGACTACCATGTTTAGATTTGCATGAACAAGGTTTCAAAGAAATGTAATTCAAAGGTTTATATGATTAGCAGGAGAAAATGATAAATGCATCTAGATTATTAGAAGGTTGAACCAGGGAAGCAGGCATTGACACATGATGCTAAATACAACTCATATCAATTACTCAGTAGTATAAAGTGTTGTGCAGTTAGTAGAAAGTTCTCATTAAATGCAGTATATTTAGCCACAAATCGTCGCTGTTGGTCATGCATGAAATATTTTAATGGCTTTATTGAATAACTCTACTTATAATGTCTTAACCTTAGAAACACTTATTCCACACGATATTTTAGGAGGTCCATCTATTTATTTGTCTCATGAAATTCCCTGTATTAGCACACATAAAATGACAGATGTGTGAAGCAGTACTGTGGGAATCTTGAATATTTGAATGTCATGGAAATCCGAGACTGATGCATACTTGAAGCAACTTAACAAATAGATAAATTCAGCTATCTCTTGATGAATAAAATCCCTAGGCTCCCAGCTAGCCAGTCTTCATCTCCCATGGGGACTGGCTCAAACCAAGAATTAAAGACTTTTCTTTCGATGCTGGGGTCTCGTCAGCGATCCGTCCATTAGGAATGATGAAACTTCTGAAATAAGCCAAGTATCCAATAAACTCAGACTACTCCACTACCTATCTTTAAATTGGAAATCAGTGCAAACAGGTTCTAGAGCATCACCTCACATTTCACAGGAGTGGAAAACATGCCAGATATTCGAAGATTTCTATTGATGATGTTTAGAAGACTCTGCATTTTGTCAGTGTCTTCACTTAAGAAGACAATATCATAGGCATTTAGGGTCACATAAATTAGTTTATCGATGATGAAGTTCAAAAAAATGGAAACATTAGGCATCCATGATGGATACCACTGGTCGACAACAATTCAGATAACAGCACTCCATAAATCTGACTATATCAAAAAAGTTACTGAACATATTCAAACGGGTCCATGTGAGGAGATTAAGAAGCCTGTAGACACAATAATGAATAAGGCTGAGAAATCTACAGCAGAACTAATACGCAGAATGAAGTCGTCACTGGGTTAGTCAAAATGGTTTAATTTGATGCCAAAAACTAATAATCCTAGTAGAATGTATGGTACTATTAAAATACATAAGCCAGGTTACCCTATACGACAAATAGTAGATTTTAGGAATACTCCTACTTATGAATTATCAAAACACGTAGCTCTAATATTATGCCCCATTAGAAATCGTTCAAACTCTAGATTAAGTAATTCATATAAGATGAAAAATAAACTAAATGACATTCAAGTAGCGAATGATGAAACAATGGTTAGTTTTGATATAACTAGTCTGTTTACTAATATACCAATCAATATGGCCTTAGAAGCAGTTAAAAAAGAACTAATCACGGATCCTGAACTCAATCATAGGACAAAGCTGCCCATTGAAGAAATTATTTTATGGATTCAGTTATGCCTCACATCTACTATCCTTAAATTCCAAAGTAAAATATATACTTTTCAAGTGTTGGTTTGTAGGGATTTGATTGATTTCAGGATTTCATCATGAGCTGACATTAGTTAGAGAACCATTGGAAAACCTGGGAGTACTGGACTGCTGTTTCGTCCTAGTTTGGGACTCTTCAGCAGTACGCACCCACCGGGATTCGAACCCAGGACCTTCCGGTTACAAGGTGAGCTCGTATACCATTAAGCCACTGGGACCCGATCCAATGGTCCTTGAATTCTAACTTCTGCCAATTCACGATATAGCGCGACCGCTAGCCAATGTCTTCGGCGAGTATTTGTCCTCACACCCGACCAGCCTCATATAGACAAACAGGTGTATAGCAATGGGATCACCAATATCCCCTATCGTAGCAGACATATTTATGGACAGCTGGGAAAGTAGTGCTCTTAATATGTTTAATCCTGCCCCAAAAATATGGTGGAGATATGTGGATGATACTTTCACAGTGTTAAAAACAGAACACGTCTCTAGCTTCTTGACACATATAAACTCACAAGTTGAGGGAATAAAATTCACATTTGAATCGGAAAACGAACAAGGAGAATTAGCTATGTTAGATTGTAAGATAAAAAGAATAGAAGAAGGCAAACTACACACTAGTGCGTACAGAAAGCCATTTCATTCTAATAGATATTTAGACTTTAATTCATCTCATCCGTTAACTGTTAAGGCAGGCTTAGTTAAATGTTTAACAAACCGAGCAGTGGCACTAAGTAGCACAAAAAAATATCTAAATGATGAATTAAAACAGATAGAAGAAGCGTTGGTGTTGAATAACTATCCTATAAAATTCATCAGGAAGATTAGTGAAGGCTAAAAACAAAATAAAAATAATTGTGAAACTAGCAATAATAACATAAATAAGAAAGAATATAAGTCATCCACAGTTATACCATATAAAGAGGGGACATCTGAGACACTACGTAGGATTCTAAATAAAGCAAGAATTAGAGTGGCATTCAAACCTACAAACTCACTCAGGTAGGACAAGCTCTGTAGGCTAAAGGACCCAGTTGACCCAATTAGACAAAATAATATAATTTACAAAATACCCTGCAATGACTGTAAGTTAGGTGAACTACATAGCTCAAATTAGTAGGTCAGGGGTAGTCAGATTGTCGGAACACAAGAATTTAGCAAATGTAAGAATGGTTGACCCTGAAAAGATAAGTAATTTAGAAAAAAGCTCAGAAATTGCAATGCATGCATTAACACACAACCACACAATAGAGTGGGATAGGGTTAAAATTCTAAAATGTAATCTAGGTCGGTGGAGAGAGAGGTTGATTACTGAATCCTTGTTCATCGAATCTACACCAAACACATGCAATAGGAATGATTCATCACTCATACCTGAAATATGGAAAATACTACTACCAATGAAATCAAGTGAAAAATAATGCAACTATATAAATGAAGTTAGGAAGTCGTGTGAATACCTTGATATGATTATGAGCAATAAATTGTGCTCGAAACGTCCTCAGTAAACATTACTGTATAACACTGTGAGACTTTATCAAAACAAAAATTAATCCATAATGGAATTATACTCTACCACAGTGCAGAAGTTTTATTCTTATATCAGTAGCACTCCATAAGATCTTACACGTTATAGGAGTTCAAGTAAAGTGCATTGATTAGTGTAATATACTATCTCGGCACTTTCTTTATGGTAATAGTACCCGTAGACGGAAATAATCAAATTCCGCCTTCAGATAAAGTAATATACCAAGTGTTGGGTGCCTGTAAGTATGCCTATTCTCCTGAATTTGTCAAAGTGTGGAAATATTACTAGTACACTCTTCTCCTTGGTTGCAGTCTGACGGTTTCCATTGGTTTTTTCCCCTCAGTACCACTTAGTCTATGTATTATTACTTAACACAGAATTTTATAAGCTCGGATAGTTAAGCTGATCCCTCTACCATTACCACAGGAACATTGGTGTTCTTTCGCATAAATTAGGATCATCAGTGATTTACGACAGTCAAATGGGACTATCTTTGTTCCCACACATTACCTAATATATTAGTTAACCTAGTCAATTGTTCATCGCCGCCCTTAAACATCTGGGAAGAAATTCACTCAGGTCCCTCTGTTTTGCCTCACCTCAAAATCTACAGCTTTTCCAACCTCAGTTATAATTACAGAACCGATGTCTTCATCTCACATGGGCAGGTTAAGGATGCTGGGAGGATTTAGCATGGCTGTACGCCAATTAAATCGCTCCTCACAGTGTTCCATTCACAGTGTCCTGGGATGCAGTTAAAGCACCATTTTTTTCTCGAAAACTGTTTCGCTTACCAATGGTTTTTTAAAACCGGTTTCTATGCTGAGTAAAAAATAGTTGTCTGGTGTTCCCTGGCGCTAATGCCTCTTCCAAATCTTTTGTTTTTGTAAATTTTGAGATATGGGGTATCGACCAACGTAACCAATTGCGCAAGAACTTCACTCCTGCTTATTACAAGCTTTTAATAATTAATAGATTGGAGTTGATAACAGTGTCTACACTGTTTTTCAGTGTGTGATTAACAACCTCTTAATTTCTGTATCCCTTATAAGATTAGTGCTTCAGAACAGTCTGTTTATATAAAGGCAAAGCTTAAATAGCTATTACAGTCATTTAGCTGTAGGTTACAAAAACGTACTGGTTGCTTGATGGAAGAAGTTCGGGAAATAAGTTTCTGTTTCTAGTCTACCAGATATTTTTCCCATAATAAACATTTGAATGTACGTCGGTGGTATAGCGGCTAGGACGCTCACTGACCATGCACATGGGCTTGGTTCGATCCCCGGCTGACGAACTCCGAAACCTCCCTGAGCCAGAAATAATAATAAAGAGGAAAGGTTGGACATGAGGCTAGCAACCCCATCCTATAAAATAAACACTGCTACAGAAACTTCAAGCCACTAGCTTGAAGCCCTATGTCCCACTGGGGAACGTGAAGGAAAAAAACATTTGAGGCCAAAGAGATGATGTATACTTATACAAAGGCTTATTCGAATTCCCTGAAATACAAATGTATGTGTAACGTTTTAATAGATTACTCTGATTCCATTCCGCTTGATTTAAATGAAACTCCTGTAAATGATATATGGACTTTATTCAATAGACATATAAATCACTCAATAACACTTGTTGTAGCTATCAGATTTCTCATACAGCCGGTTCCCTTTATTTTATTTTTGATTTTTGTTTACAGCTTGATTCCACACTGTATTTGTGGTACAAGTATGGGATTTTCAGTGTGGATATCGGTAGCCCAAATTTTGCAGGCCGACCATAGATATCAGGTGTTCGTCGGCAGGGGATCGAACCTCGGACTATGTGCATGGTCGTTGAGAGTCCTAACCACTGTGCCACCGACGCACTTGTTATTGAATAAAGAGAGAACGAGCATATTTGCAGGATAATATGAGCTCGTTTCATTTCATGGACTCTCTTCAACTGCATACATCCTAAATAAATCAATTATATGTTAGGAAATTCTTCTGGACATATTTTTTACAATTATTTCATGTTATAGATAGGAAAAATTTAATTTAATTTTTCCTTCACGTTCCACAGTGGAACATAGGGTTGCAAGCTAGTGGCTTAAAGATTCTGTAGCTGTTTTTTTTACAGGATGGGGTTGTAAGCCTCATGCCCAATCTTTCCTCTTTACCAGCATTATTTCTGGGTGAGCGAGGTAGAGTGCGTTGGCTGGGGATCGAACCCCGGACCATGTTCATGGTAGGCGAGCGTCGTAACTGCTGGGCCACTGACGCACGATATGAAGTGTAAGCAATATAATTTCAAAGATGATGTAAGTAGACAATTATTTAGTGTTAAAAAGTAACTATTCATATAGTAATTAGACAAGGGGGTAGAGTTCAGATTTCGCTTGGAAACAAGGGTGGACTAGATACAAAATGCAAGACAGAACAACAGAGTGAGTTTATATGTATTACGGTGGGGAGTTCAGAGGGGTGGTGGTGAATAGTGAAGTAAAATAATTTAATTTAGTATATTTGGAATCTCAATAGTGGGTTGAACTCAGTGGAAATCAGGATCAAAATTGAGTGGAATGGTATTCAACAAAACAAGACACAAAAGCACACGAACAAAAGAATTATGGCTACCAGAGTAGTGAGAGATTAATCACACTCTATTTATATATGTATAGATTGGGTTGAAGCCTTTTGATGGTAGTGACTTCTGAGAACCGAAGTAACCATGCTTTTCTTCTTGTATTGATTATTTTGAAAGGCTGACCAATTTTCAAAGTATGTCCCATGTCAGTCAAGTGTTTGGCGATTGCCACTGAAATCACTTTGCCGCCTTTCAAGCGGAGACTTCCAGGGATATGCTCGGAGAACCTAGTAAACTCTCTCCTCTCACTCCTTTCTGTGTACTTGTTGCTTTGAATGCAGGTGAACTGGTAAATGTAGTTGGAGTTGACTTCAGCAGAATACTTACCTACTTTTAACCGAGTTAACGAGCATACTTCCTAGTATTTTAATCATTTTATCATATGTGTATATTGTAGTACACTACACCAGAATTCAGTCTTTATAATTTTTTTATCATTGCTTCTATACCTTGAGCAATAAATGTAATGCCCTTTTGAGCACTGTAACTGTTTATGATTTGTAATATGTCGAGATGCAGTCATATTTAGTGGTCACGTTTAAATGACTCGTCATCACATGTACAGGTTTACGTAACTATTTAACCCTATTTTTATAATATTGATGTTTCAACAAAATGTTAAGAGAATTATCTATATGTGTTAAACAAGTATTACGTCATTCCCATTTCGTTTATTGAACTCTGTGTATTCAGCCCTTGTGGTCCACGCTATTGTGTAATTTTGTCAGTGCACACATTGTGATGACTGACCTTTTTTGTTTGTATGAATTCTATCTATTTTTTACATTTCTCTAATATCTTATATACTAGTGACATGACTAACCCCCTGATTCACTGATTTGACCTAACTACGTGCATGACCTTTTGATCATTCTTATTTACTAATTAAATTGAATGATTGCGTCTAACTGGATCAATAGAATTCTCAAGTAGGCATGATTCATCTACGAATTTGTGAATTTCGCAACGATATCTTTTCGGTGATTTCATCTTTAAAAAGCTGTGCAGTCTCCCTTATATTCATAAGTCAACATAGTTACAATTCAAGTGTTGGTTTGTAGGGATTTGATTGGTTTCAGGATTTCATCATGAGCTGACATTAGTTAGAGAACTAACTAATGTCAGCTCATAGTTACAATTATTGTTTAATTCCGCATAATGACGCAGGTGATTAGATGGTGATAATAATTTTCAACTTCATACATTTGGTTCCCTAGATAAATTTTGATAGAGAAAGAAAGACCAGATTTGCAGTATAAAATGATATCATTCTATTTCACAGGTTCTCATCAGCTGCAAACTACCTGAAATTACAATGGTTATAAATAATAACATTTCATACTTCATTGTTTGAAAGGTAATAGAGAAAACATTATAAGGTGAACGAATCTGGAATATAAGTATTATAATCTAAGTCACCATCAATTTATATACTATCAAACTATGAAAGAAGAAGAAAAAGAAGAGGGGGGTGAGAGAAGACAGGAAACAGAAAAATCTAATAAACAGTGTCAACGTAGCAACTCAAGAAGGTCAAGGTTCATCAATTTGAGGACACTATATGACAGGGCCAGGAAGTTATGTTCGCCTAACAAGGTAGAAGAAGAATTAAGCTTTGTTGAAGAATGCCTTAAGGAAAACGGATATCCAAAAGGATTTATCCTAAAGTGCAGCAAAGAAAGAGATGAGAAAGAGAAATCTGCAACAGTTGAGAAGAAGAAAGTGTTCATTTGCCTCCCATACAAAGGAGAAACCGTATCGCAAAAGATTGAAAAGAGGATGAAGGGTACAATAAAGAGATGCTTCCCTGCAGCCAATTTGGTGACACTATACAGTACTACATGCTATATAAGGCAATCGAAACTGGATAAGTATCCTGCTGATGTTACCTCCAACTGCGTTTATAAATTTACATGTACCTGCGGCAGCAAGTACATTGGAAGGACGGAAAGAAGGGCTTCTATCCGGTTTTCAGAGCATATTCCAAGAAACTTATGCCTGAAAGGAAGCAGATATTTACAAAGTGCAATTACCAGACACCTTCTGGATACGTGTCATTTTGTCGAGATTTCTAAATCTTTCAAAATATTAAACATACAAAGGACAGCGAATCTACTACGATTTGCTGAAGCAATTGCAATCAAACGTCACAGACCAAACTTTCTCTATTACCTTTCAAACAATGAAGTATGAAGTGTTATTATTTATAACCATTGTAATTTCAGGTAGTTTGCAGCTGATGAGAACCTGTGAAATAGAATGTTATCATTTTATACTGCAAATCTGGTCTTTCTTTCTCTATCAAAATGACACAGGATTCGGAAATGGTTGCGTAATATATGGAGTGATTTTTAATAAAGACAGGTGTGAACGGAATGAGTATGGAAACAAGACGAAGACAAAAATGAAAGGAATGGAAAAACAGACAAATGAAAACTAATGAAACACATCTAATCGCATCCATAGTAAGTGTAGATGTTAAACCAGTTCCCTTTAAACACTTAGTTGCGGCTTTTCAATGGATATGACGAGGGCTTCTGTAGTACAAAGAAGTTGGGAACACAGTGGCCTTGGCAGATTTTGTATTAAGGACAAGACATTCAAGCGAACAATATTGTTTTCAATTAGATAATACGATGGTGAATATAAATTGTACAATTAGTCATAACAGTAGTAATGATGATGATAATAATAGTAATAATAATAATGATCTTATCAGTAATAAGGATGAAAAAGTGAGGCAATCTGTGATAACACGAATAATGAAAAACACCATGATTAAACAAACAATTGTTCAGTTGGCAGTAGTCGATAAAGGCTAGTAAAAACAAATGAACCGATTAAGTAATGTTGGATTGTAAGGGAAGTAAATGAGACACGTTTTTAATGAAGATGTGATAAGATTAAGGGATGATAAGAAAAAGGGGTTGAAAATATAAACAAGGGGTAGTGTAGAAGTCAATAGTTGGTTATGTCTTAATAGACCAAAGGAGGGACAATGGCTGTACGAACCTTTTTTTGAATGCATAGTTTGGGTTTTATAGTTCTAACGCCTATCGCCTCAGTTGTGTGCAGTAGACGAATACGAAGTCTATTGGTAAGATTCGGTAGGATACGATGAATTACTTTGAATTTTTGTTCACTTTGTAAATGACTCAGAATGATGAGTCAGTTGAGATACTGTGACAGGTGATGACTAACTGTTCAATTATTGATACTCGATTTTTTAAGTAAATTTCACAGAACATATATTTGGTCTTAAAACTTCTCATATGACTTTTATCTTTCCCTGAAACTTTTTTCAATGGCTGATCAAGCTCATTTAGACATACAGCCTAGACTATCATTACTCGTGTGGAGTCAGACTATCCAAAGTTTAGACATAAGCTGGAAAGTAACTTTATAGGTATTATTTTCTACACTTCCACTCTCCCACTTTCTCTTCGTTTTATGTGAAATTTAAGCTCTCCATTAAACACTGAGCTTAAATGTACGAAGGATCTGTCAATACGTTTTTATTCCACCTCACACCAGTACACGACTACAGTATAGGATAAAGATTCAATTATTTGTAATTATACACCTCTATCACTAGAGATATTACTTATCTCGTTACCACCCTGATCGCTGTCTGAAATATTTCCAGTACACTAGTGCATAGACATGAAATAGGAAACGTGAGCATTTTTATACTTTTCTTCTACTGGACAAACTTGAGTTCTCGCTTGATCTCATATGGAGACTGAGCATTCACTGTTGCGGCATAACCTTACTGTAAGAATTTAGAGAACTCAGATATTGGCGTAAGATTCAAACATGAACACACACACAAACTAATATTTGAACAATTTTTCGAGAACACTTTACCACTGACAATCATATCAGAAGCCAAAGTGTTACAAAGTGAACTCTCGGCATAAATGGACATATATATATATATATATATATATATATATATATATCTTTGTTATAGGGGCAAAGTTCCTCGTGAAAAATGAACAGCTTTGGTGTTAGTGTGTTGATAAGTTAGTGCTAGCTGCTTAATTGGAGGTCAAATAATAGAGTGATCACAACTTAAAAATATAAGAATAGGACCTGGGCAGTGTAGTAAAATATAGTTTATTTGATAAAATCTTATCCAAAAAGCTGCAGAAACAGCCTTAAGAAAATTAGCAAATAAAAATATCAAAAGATTCAACGAATTGATGGATGAAAGGAAAAACACAACAAATAAAGAAGTTAACGACAATGTTTTATCATCTATTCATAAAACATAGTGGGTGACCAACCTCTCATGAAGAGAACTAAGCTGTCGCGAGATGAAAATACTTGCAAAATTATTAAATTTCAATGTGATAGGTAGTGAACTGAAGCCGGAGAATGTCGCTGCCAACAGTAGGTTCACAACAGATAAAACGACAGCAGGAAAAGTTCGAACACAATTTTCATTAAAATCAAAATAGCAAGAGAGACTACAAACAAACTTAACAAAATCGGAAAGACTAGCTCTAATGAATCTCAAACAGGATAAAAACATTGCCATTACAAGGACTGACAAGGGAAACTTAACCGTAATTATACATAAATCCGACTGCACAAAGAAAATCAGTGGACACATTACAGTGAATCTATATCAGATTGTAAAATGAAACAAACAGATGAAGGTAAACTATGCACTGGCGTTCATATGAAGCCAATGCATTCTAATAGATATGTAAACCTCTATTCATTTCATCTGATGACTGTGAAGACAGGCTTAGTTAAGTGTGTCTAACAAACCAAGCAATAGCACTAACCAGAACATCAAAGAACCTAAATGATGAATTGAAACAGATAGAAGTGTTGGTGTTAAATAACTAACTATCCTATTAAATTCACTAGGAAGGTCGATAAATGTCAAAGGCATAATAAAAATAGCAGTGAATGTAACGATGATAGCATAAATAAGAAAGATTATAAGGCATCTACAGTTTTAACATATAAGGAGGGGACATTTAATACCTTACATAAGATTCTCAATAAAGCAGGAATTAGGGTGTCATTTATATCTACAAACTCACTCAAAAAGAAGATCTGTAGGCTAAACGACCCTATTGACCCGAATGGAAAAAATACCGTGCAGTGACTGTGATGTCAACTACATGGGTCAAACCCGTATGCACTAATACACAATGGAAAACATTCAGGTGGGAGAGAGCTGTAGTTTTAAAAAGTGATATAGATAGGTGGAAGGAGGGTTTGATTACTGAATCTGTGTTCATCGATTCTACACCCAACACATGCAGTAGCAATGACTCAGCACCAATACCAAAGCTATGGAAAATATTTTTGCTAATCAAATAAAAGGACAAAAAATAATGCTCAGTTTTGTTTATTTTTGTTTTATGTGAATTTGCGTTATCACATTCTGACACATAATTTGTTTTATTTTACTGAGTACACTCATCTTATACCCTGAGAACATACGTTTTACTTGCCATCTTATAATATTTTTTCTAACTATACTCGTCTCATTCCCGAATGTACTTTATCTTCCTATAAGATATTATACGGATGTTTAATTAATTGAATACTGACCTTTATTTATTCACTCATATGTCTGATCAATTCGTTACTCATGCATATGGACAAAGTTAGAAGGTGGTTTGAGTACCATTGTAACAACAGAAGGCAAGACACGGAAGCGAAGGTATATTTTCGAATGATCAAACCGCTATTTTTAAATATATAGTTTTATATTCTATCGCTAATCATTAAGGGTGTGATTTCGGTTTACATTAAACGGGATGAAATAGAATGTTCAAATACACAAATATTATATTTTATAATTGTAAGAACCTGAAGAGAAATGATTGAAAAGAATATTCTTCGTTCAGATTGACTTTTAATATAGTATTCTGTTGCTAATGCAGTAATGAACTGTGGGAATATGTGAGAGTAATATTCTGTTGGAACACATTGTCTTTGTCACACTACTATGCCTTGATATTGGCAACTATGAGGCCGCATAAATTGTGTTGGAAACGCTATGAATAAATAATACTGCATGACACACTGTGAGACTTCATCAAATCAATTTACTCATCTACCTTTCTGATGACTGATTTGAATATTAAAACCTGAGAATCACCTCGTTTTTACTTAACAATCAATATATGGCTCTTCAGCATTGAATCTTTTATCTTAATAATCGTATAAATTATAACTCCATGATAGATAAGATTTTATTTTGATAAATCACACAGTGTTGTACAGTAATATTAACTGATGACGTTTCGAGAACAAACTATTGCTCATAATCATATCAAGGCATCACTCACACAACTGTTTTTCTTCATTTATATACATATATGAAATCGATTAGATATTGGATTAAAAATCAATATGAGATAATGTACATTCAGATGTACGAGTGTTATACGAGTGTCATAATACGAGTGTTATTGATCAATTCGAGTTAGATGGGAAATAAGACGAGTGTTTTTACAGTCATAATAAGCTACTTGTTTGAATGTTGGGATGTGTTTGAATTGAAATGGAATTTTGAGGTTATTTATTATCCTCTCCCGATTTGACTGGGGCAATAATACGAGGGTTGTTGATCGCTTGCAATCAGATGGGAAATACGACGAGTGTTTTTTTAGTCATAATAAGTTACTTGTTAGAATGTTGGGATGCGTTTGAATTAAAATAGAATTTTAAGATTATTTATCATCCTCCTCTGATTTGACTGACTGGTGGTAATAATATCTTCCATAGTTCTGGTATTTGCATTGAGTCATTCCTAATGCATGTGTTGGGTGTGGACTCAATGAACAAGGATTCAGTAATCAACCTCTCTCTCCACCTACCTAGATTACATTTTAGAATTTTAACCCTATCCCACCCTATTGTGTAGTTGTTTGTTATTGCGTGAAGTGCAGTGGCTGAGCTTTTTTCTAAATTACTTAACTTTTCAGGGTCAATAATACATATAAATTATATTTTATCTATAGAATTTCATGAGAACTTCATATCAGAAGTCCTGTGAATTAAACACGGTACCTACGATTTAACTGATAGTTTATTTATTGTTGTGCAGTTATAAAAACATATACAGACAAACATATACAGGACTAAATTTCTTTGTTTTATTGATCAGGTATTAAGTGTAATACATTTTTCAATTCAGAGATGTAAGTGTTCGTTCTGGGCAAGTAATTATCTCAGCAGTTACATTTTCAGTTTAATTAAAATCAGCATCACATTCAATTAAGATCTACCTATCTAATTAGGTTGATCTGGACTGATTCAGTGATCATTCA
Organism: Trichobilharzia regenti; assembly: GCA_944472135.2. Classification (NCBI taxonomy): domain Eukaryota; kingdom Metazoa; phylum Platyhelminthes; class Trematoda; order Strigeidida; family Schistosomatidae; genus Trichobilharzia; species Trichobilharzia regenti. The sequence continues at coordinate 96,081,905 of OX235262.1, read as the reverse complement.
TTGAACTCCTCCTCAATTTCAAAAATATTTCAATGACTGCATACTTTGAATTTTACGCATAAAACTTTCGAGTGTTTTTGATCTCTTGGGATTTGATTAATTTCAACATTGATTTTTTTTCACAAACTGGTATCAGTTAGAGAATCCTTGAGCACTAAATGACACTAAATAGTTGTTTTGAACACTTCGACGGTATTCACGCGTAATCCGACCAGATATCGGACACAGAACCTGCAGTAGATGAGCTGAATACCATTCACATTCATCCCCTATGTCAAAATCCAACTACCCATGAATTTTAATGACTATTGACTCTCGAGTTATGATCACTAGCGTTGATTGCTAACGGTAAACATACTTTTTTCACATGACTTGATGGAATACACCAGTCATGACTACTTATTAGAACTATTAGACATTCGTCTTAAAGTCAGTCGACCCATTCATTATGTGCTTTTTCTGTCAGGCTGTAATCGATTGATCGAGAAACATTTCACATCCTGTGATATTTTTAGTGAGTAGTTTGATTATTTATAGTTCAAATGTTGACCAGTGTTGATGGAAAATAAAAATAGAAGTTCAAGTATTGGTTTGTAGGGATTTGGTTGATTGGTTACAGGATTTCATCATGAGCTGACATTCTTTAAAGAGCCATTGGAAAACCTGGGAGTACTGGATAGCTGTTTCCTCCGTCCTAGTTTGAGACTGTTCAGCAGTACACACCCACCATAGCGGGTTAGAACCCAAGACCTTCTGGTTACAAGGCTAGCGAGCTCGTAGACCATTAAGCCACTGAGACCCGATCCGATAGCCAATCAATGAATTCGAACTTCTGAAATATCACGATATAGCGCAACCGCTAGCCAATGTATTCGACGAGTATTTGTCCTACATCTCAGTAAGAATTACGCTATATCACAGCGTTTAGGTTCTTATCCCAGACAAAAGACTACAGCACAATTCACGAGAGTGTACGGCAGTATGTATGCAAACCTTTAGAGGGGAAAAAGGCTAAGACAACAGGAAAGTGAGAATGCATAAAGATTTAATCGATCAAACAGTTTAACTTCAGAACGTTACAGCGTCAAATGCTACGTTGGATCCAATTTATCTTACAATTTCATTCATCTTTCTTGTATAATATAAAACGCTTTTTGCTTTGCAACGTCCGATGGCGAGGTTATAAACCGATGAAAACTACAAATCATCATCATTTAAATTTAACCTCATCTTTTACTTAGTTTATTATTACGATTGCAATTATGAAAGAATTTAATCACCTCATGAATTACAAACTAATTGAATAATTTCCAAGGTCATTGAGAGATACATGTGATTTGGTTATTGTTAAACTAATGACAAATCGATTTTTTTCATTTACTATCTGAACCAATCAAATCTTCTCTACACATCTATCTAGTTGTGTACAAATCATATACTACAATTCATTTACTCTTTACAAATAGTTAGTATTGAATTATCAACCAGCCTAGTTCGTTTCAACTAGTTAGTGAAATTTATAAGATATTAAGAATATTCAAATATAACTGAAACCAAACTTTTACTTTTAGTTACGTTATTACCTAAGGAAATATGAGTCGAACCTAAAGATTTAATGAACTTAAGTGTTAAAAGATGGGTATTACAAATTTCAAAGAATTGATTAGTGAACAGAGAATATTTTTTCCGATTACTTCATCAGGTTCCACAGCTATATATCCATAGTAGTCAGTCAGCTACTGATAACATTAGTGTTTCAAATAACACTGAATGGATAAGATCAAGCATACGTGTATGCAATCATAGGCATAAACAATCACAATAAATTCCATATCAGATAAAATAAGAAACATAATACGGAATTTATGAATTTATAGATACCACAACAAATCAGGGCAGCAATAGTAGTTGAATCTGGTTCTTTCGTAAGCTGATTTCTGGTTGTTTTACGTGAAATGCTATAGCTTCTCTCATCTAGGTATCGAGAAACCTTTGACAATATATTCGGTATCTAAGAGATGATAGAAAAAGATACTTCAATACTGGCTTTATGGTCTGTTTGAACGATCCAACCTAACGCCAAACTGTTGGAGGTTCTAACTATACCTCTGTCTAACCATATTGGTGGGTGTTCACAGACACGGAAAACTAAGTTACTAGATCAACGGCCAATAAAACTAACTCCACAGGGACAGTTGAACTGATAGGTACAATTAGAGGCGGCTAGCCCAGTACAACGGCCACTATCATATGTTACTAATTTCAAAGTTGATGTCGCAATTTTTATTTAGAAACTATGATTTACGTGATGTACTAAGTCTGGTGGGATGTCAAATACTTATAAAGGACATTGAAGTCAGTGGTGTCACATGCAAATTAACAAAAGTAACCTGTCATAGGTCATTAGAATACAACCCCATAGCTGAGTCATAAGTAACTTGTATCACAGCCCTGGAATTCTTGTTCCGTTAGTGGTTGAGAGCTACCAGAGATTTCAGAGAAAATATAAAGTAGGTATCCATCATCTTTTGATTGTCAGTAGATCTTTGGTCAATGTTGATTCGTAAATGCACCCACTTTGATATCACGACGACTGGTTTATCTGAACAAACGTCAACTGAAAATTAGGGAGTCACATATCAGCGTTTTGTTCACTTCTAAGGAAAATGCTTAAGATTAAGTAGTGGAAATTTTTGTAGTGGAGAGTCTCAGAATTGTTTGTTACCATGGTGACAAAAATGTAACTTAAATCATTGGATGATATGTAAGTTGTAAATAATTTGGTGTCTTAACAACTATGATAGCTTGTTGTGGATGTTTCATCGCCATACTTCCAGACACCTTCAACACTATCTTCATTAAGAAGTGAGACATATTTGAAGGTTGCATTGAAATCTGGTGCATATCCATTTGGCCGATGATTCAAGTTTCGTCTCAGTATCAAGTCCTCAGGAATTCTCAATTTATCTTTGGCTTTGCGAATTGTGAAATAACAATGCTTTACATTTAATATTAGGATTATGACGATCTACATCCATTACAACTAAAAATGAAGCATTATGTCTTCTCTCTGATGGTTGATGTTCATGGGTGTGTAAGTACAGATGTCAACCTCTAAATAGCCATTATTGTCAGCACCTGTTAAACTTGTTTTCCTCAGTTAACCCTGATCAGTACTCTACCTAACGTGTAAGTGCCGATAAACGAAATCAAAGTAAAAAAGGTTTGGTAGTGTGCTCAGGTGAGGATTATATTTTTATAACAGATTAAATGTTAAATTTAATAAATAAGAATACTGTACAACTTATTTGTTAACTGGCTGGGTAGCGAGCTCAAAAGTGCGTTTAGTGATAGCACAACGACGGAGCAAGCCACGTGCGAGCAGCCACGCAGGAAGAATAGTGAAAGCGCAGCCCCATATTACACGAATGCATTAAAATAAAAGTTCAAACATTCAAGATGCACTACAGATTCTCTGGGTGATCCGGCCACTCAAATGACAATCATAGTGTTGTGGACAATCTGTACTAGTGCTCCTGTACACTGCAGTTCTGTTGTCTTCATTTTAATAGTGGATATTCTGGACTTCACAGTAGTGAATTAATTGGTTTATGGACTATTACAACCATAAAATGCCGAAATAATAGTCTGATTATTCCCAAGACTCTTTAATACAGGGTTAGACAATCTGCTGGGTAAATGAAGTGACTTGGTTCTTCTCGTTCTTACTGCTAAACATTTTCTCGATGAATTTACAAAGATAGTCATTATGAATAACCTGCATGGTTAATATTCCTTAAATTTTTGTGTCACGAAGAGTTTTGGCTGTTGAAACAATGATTTCATCCATCTTATGGGTGGTCGGATGTATGTTGTTGTTATTTGAGATTTTGATCAGTGTGTGCAGTTTTCTTGTATATTTTTGTTCACAAGGTCTGAGTTTTAGCTCGACTGATAATCACGCCAAAAAAGAGAATTTCATTGTCAATGGACAGATGAGTTGGAAGTTCCTGTTACTTCATTGGTTTTGCAGATAACGAAAGTATTGTGGACATATCAAATCCAAACCTTACGTTTGATGAGAGAGATGACAACTGATTTTAGCCGTTACATCATAGCTCCGATAATTATCCCTTATCCCTTCTGTTTAAGGTTAGATCTTGCCTTTGAGCTGTAAGTACTCAATGAGACACAGATCAATTATAATACCAACATTTTCGAGAAGAAAATTCTTTTTGTGATGCCTTCATTCTCATAGAAGCACCATCACATACATTACTATGAGACTGAATGAAAATGCTTAAATATGATAATATTGTTTGAAATTATTATGCGCAACTGTAGTTTAAATGAGTAAAGTGGTACTATCTGTTTATGGTCGCACTAGCTGACCATTTAGGCGTTCTGCTAGCTCAGCCCACATTTAGATTTCATCCTCATTCATCCATCAATCATTACATCAATAGCACTGTGCCAACCAAACCTACCTTTGGTAAGGATGTGTCACAAATCGACGTGGAAATATATGCATGACTGAAGGTCAGAGCAAAGTGCAATAGAACAAATGAAAACATATATAACTTCATTGCGAAATTAAGGACATTTGGAAGTGAGATATGTAGATAGATGAATTTATCCCATTGAGTTCAATATTATATATATATATATATATATATATATATATATATCATGTGTTTTTTGTGATAGATCAGAGTTCAAATCTACTGAAGGGACTGTACAAACAGCTTTTTTTACACGAAGTTCTACCTTCACATAATGCACCCTTAAATTCTCCACTCCACTGTGTGGTCCTGCCCCTTTTTGTAAGTTTCACCTAAGCTTGTGAATAATTTCGAAAAGTGCATAAGTGGTTGAATTTTCATTGTCAACTTTAGGTTATAAGTTCCTATTAGATAAGTTAATTTTGTATAACACATAAATTTTCTAATGACACATCAAAAGACTGAATATACATGCAGTGTACATCTTTTGCACAGTACACCCTGTTGACTTCGAAAGATAGTTGGAAACTATGCATGCCAGTAAGTAGTGACTGCTGGCCAAGAAGACATGTAGCCAACGGATGGCTATTTGATTTGTCCAACTCTGTGACCTAAATACATACATGTACACCACTGATGAGCTTGACTCCAAAGGAGAAAATGAAATTTCAGTGTTGATATCATCACTTTTTGACTAGTGAGCAGTACCAGTTGGTGTAAGTTATTTTGGGTCACTTTTATTCTTCAATGGTAAAAACAGCAAATCTTTTTATTGTCTTCAATCTTAACGTTATTTAAATTTTATTTAGTGGATGATATATCTTGAAATTCCACTGCAAAATCTTTAATGAGAAAATTAATGTATTCGTAAAAATGTTCAAAAAGACATACTCTGCAACATCGTTGCGACTAATATTTCTAGTCAACAGCTACCACTTAATAACCTAAAGAACAAGACTCCTCAGTTGATTAACTCTACGTGTATGTTTACCAGTTCACCGACTCCTATGAAGCTAGGTATATCGATCGCTAGACGCAGGTTTTCTTTCCGAAAAGAATACAAAACACTCGTGAGTATTTACGAAGAGGTGGGGTTGTGAATGTAAGAAACGCGATGATTAAATATCTAGTCGACATTAGTCATCTTACCTCCGATATCTCTTACTTTTAATTGATCTATAAACTAAAAATATTAAATATTCCCATAGTAAAATTTAGAACAGCATAATTAGGCGAACAATACTGTTTTCAATTAGATCTCATCAGGCTTAACTCTAATATAAATAACTCTACATATAAATATTCCAATGTAAACCAATCACGGAGTTTTGTCAATAAGATAGTAAGAGTGTGTATATAAATTGTGCAATCAGTCATAATCACAATAATAATAATGATTCTATCAATAACAAGGATGAAAAAGTGAGGCGATCTGTGATAACAAGAGCAAAAATAACAGAATGATTAAACAAACACATGTTCAGGTAGAAGTAGTCGATAAAGGCTAAGAAAAACAAATGAACTGATCACATAATGCTGGGTTGGGAAGGAAGTAAATCAATACGTCTGACTGAAGATGTGATAAGATTAAGGAATGATAACAGAGGAGCTGAAAATAAAAGTAAAGGGTGGTGGAGACGTCATGCTTTCGTTTTCTCTACGTAATATCTTATTTGTCTACTATACCTATTAATTCTATACTCTTTTCTAAGATTTACATATTTCACAATCTATTTTACAAATTACAAAAAAGGGTGTCGGTGGCAGAGCGCTTAGGACGCTCGCCGACCAAGCGCATGGTCCGGAGTTCGATTCCCGATTGACTAACTCGTTTACCTCGCTAAGCCAGTAATAAAGCTGGTAAAGAGGAAAGGTTGGGCATGAGGCTAGCAACCCCATCCTGTAAAATAAACACTGCTACAGAAACTTCAAGCCACTAGCTTGAAGCCCTATGTTACACCGGGAACGTGAAGGAAAGAAAAAAATATATATATACATAGCTGTACAGCTTGATAATGAATTTACCCATTGGGTCATAGGAGTTATTAAGAAGATAGTTGCAGCGAAGAAAATTTTCTTTTCGACGAAGTCATCATCTAGGCTGTACATTCGTGTATTTATATCAAATGGATGGGAAAGTTCCAGAATAATTTCCGGTTAAGGGTCAAATTAATAAAAATTACAATTTGGAATTAAAATGCCTTAATAAACAGGGAGATGGATAAAACTCTAACAAAGTAGCATCATAATTACTAAGATGATGAATATATTGTGGAATTAGGAGTTAGAAATGTAGAAATAACAACAGTAGACAGGATGTTTGGATAAAACAATATCTAGTGGATCATAACTAATATGACGAATAATTGTTTATGCAATCAGGGATTAAATATGTAGAAATAGTAAAATGACAAAATAAACACGAAGTTCGGATATGAAAATATGGTAGTGTAAACCGGGATTAAGAAAAACTTAAAATAACATGAATAAACAGGAAGTTTAGATAAGAAAGGCGATAGGATGGTCATTACTAAAAAAATTACCTGTTAATGGTGGGCATAGCAGGGACAAGGGTTGAACGTATTTCTTTTGGATACAAAGCGTGGATTTGAGCTTTTGTATAGCTAGTGCCTCGGCTATACCCAGATGTCTTAATTTCACTCCCTTTGATAGGTTTGATTAAATCTTGTATATTACTTTGAAGGATTTTTCGAAAGGCGCTTAATGTCCTGAATTGATCAGATGTTCTGTCACCGAACTGTAGACACGTTTCTGGTTTCCTTTTACTAGCCAGGTTGAATAGTGTTCACGAGCGCGTTTTTCGGGTCGATGCATGGTATGGCCGATGTACTCAGCTCCGCAAGAGCAAGTAAACTGGTATATGCATGTTGAAGTGGCTCAATGCGACAGCTTGTCTTTTGCGTTCTGGTTGAACAGTTTCTTGCAGGAAAACGTTAGCCGTAGGCTCGCGGTGAAGTATGTTTTCCTCAGCGATTTGGAGAGGCGTTTACGAAGGATTTCTGTTTCAATATCACCTTTGAATTGTAGATTAAGCAGAAGTATTTTCTTTGGATTGGACTTGTTTGGAAGTCCTTTTAGATTTGAGATTTTTGTCCATGAACCTGGGCGGAAAACCGTTTCCTACCAGGATTCTGTTCTGAGATTTAGCAATTCTTCAAACACTTCCTCGCTGCATATCTTCATAATCCTCGAGGAAAGAGCGTATATCAGGTTTCTCTTTCTGCTTAGGGGCACGAAGTTTTGAGAGTTGATGAATTGTCCATCCCATGTAGGCTTTTTGTACATGGACCTTTTCAGAGAGTTGTTGGCGTTTCTTGAGTCTTTTTTCTGAAACATCCGTTTTTATTTTTCATAAAAGAATAGGTACAACAGGGAGACCAATGAGAATTTAGTGGATCTAAGGGTTTATGAAGAATGAATACATCTGCGAGACATGCAATAATTTGAGCCATATCACTAACAGTCCATCCATTGATTCTTAGAGTTTCAAGAAGCTCTAACAAGCAGTTGACATCTCTCTACGTAACTGGCTCAAATGAACGGTCAACTTTGTGCCGTAGTAAATAGACTACATGGTATGATACTACAAATGTAAGGCGCCTATCAACAGAATGATGTGAATTTAAGTTTTGTGCAGTAAAGTTTTATCAGCTGAGTCAGCTACCCTCAAATGATTAGTTCAAGTACATAATCTGTACCTATTCAATTGTGACCCACTTGTATGCCCTAATTTTTACTAACTTCAGGTTTGAGTTATACAATTGTACAGGTGATACATACCGCGATGTAAATCAATACCACTGAGCGTAATGGCGAAGTCTATAGCTCATTTTATACAAAATCACAACGCCTAATAAACAGAATGGGATATATGTTGTTTAAGCTAAGCTATTACACTTCCTCCTTGATGTATTACGGCGGAATAACTGAGTTCCTTAGACTATGATCTTTTTGTAGGGATTAGGATTAATTTCAATGTAGGTTTCTTCACGAACCAACATTGAAGCTAGGGGTCACTAACTTCCGGCTCAAATAGCTGACTAGCCACTCAGCTGGCCTCCTAACCCGAAGGCCCAAGTTCGATATCTAGTGGTTACGTAGATCCACATTTCTGAAGAATCCCAAACTAGGACGAAATGGATGTCGACTGCTTCCTGGTTTTCAGTGATTATTGAGCTGATTTTGTATCTTGACGAAATCTATACTGAAGTTAACTAAGTTCTCTTCCGTAGGATAAATGTTTTATCTTAATGAAGTAGCAAAAGCGTCTACTACTGGTATGTTTTGAATCACATAGTAGAAGGAAATCCTTAAATAAACTTAATCAATAAAAAGTTAAACTTAGAAGTTATTTAGATCGACAAATTTATCAGTAACAGGAAATCTGTATGGATTTACATTTATCAGTCTTCCATTATTATTTATTCATTTTCAATAGAACGTACTAACCTCTAATCATCGTAGCAGTATAATCACCCATGGTATTTCGTGTACTGATATGCCACTCAAATAAATTGAAGTTATTGTGACTGATTTCTAGTTCATTTCGAATCTCATCTATTTGAATAGTTTTGCAGTGTAATATATATATATATATATATATATATATATATATATATATATATATATATATATATATATATATATATATATATATATATATATATATATATATATATTGCTGGTCATCGCACACTATGAGATAGCCAGCTGACTTTGGTTGTCAACCAGTTACATATTTCCATTTAAAAGGTTCATATTTGTGGTCTTAACAATCACACACATACTTTGCGAGTGGTGAATCAAAGTCCTTACCCCCTTGTCGTTATTTACTCATAAATATGAATAAGTACTATCCACTCAATCTATGTGAGTTGTCTTTAAAATGTTATATTATTATTATTTCCTTTAATTCCTAGAGGAACATAGGGCTTCAGCTTCACGTCTCCATTGCATTCTATTTTCTGCCAACGTTTTCACCCCCCTCCAAGTCTGCCCACATGCTTTCATCTCCTCTTCGTATGACTTCCTCCAAGTCATCCTTGCATTGACGACCAACTCGCCGCTTCCCTTTCGGGTTCCACTAGAGCAATGGCTTGTCTAGTGATATCACTTGATGGTTTCCTCAGCGTATGGCCAATGCATTTCCATTTCTTCCAGCCTATTTGTTTCACAATTGGTTCCTGCTGAAATGGTTCGCTCATTGCCAGATTTCCCTGTTTCTGATCTTTTCTGGCTGGCCATCTGATCTTGAGCGGTATTGAGCGAAGACAGCTGTTAATGAATGTCTGTAGTTTGTTTGAGGTGCTCTTTATGACGCGAAGCCAAGTCTCTGATCCGTATAGTAGCACTGACTGACTTCACATTGGAGTTGAAAATCCGGATCTTATTTTTCATGGTGAGGAGTGCTGTTGACCTCCACACAGACTTGAGAGTAATGAAAGCCTGTCTTGCTTTTCCGATTCTTGCTTTGATATCCTCGTCAGTTCCGCCTGTAGTTGGAACGATGCTTCCCGTGTAAGTAGGTAAAGGAGGTTGTTTCTTTCAGGTTCCTTCCATTTATGCTGGCTGATTGTTGTCTGTTGTTGTTGTTGCTGTTGGTGTTGGCCGAGAATCTTCATCACCTCTTTTTTCTCTATGTTCACATGTAGTCCTATCTTTGATGCTTCTTGTGCCAACTTGTTGCTTTTCACTTGCATATCTTCCAGTTTGTGGGAAATCAGACATATATCGTCGGCAAAGTCCAGATCCTCCAAGTTTTTTGTGTCAGTCCATTTTATGCCCTGGTATTTTTTATGTTGGTATTTTTTAATTGCGTAAACTGATCGAATAAGTAAAGTGCTGCTGCCAATTTAAGGGAGTGGGATAGGCGTTTGAGATATGTCTAAGTAAAGCATTGCATAACAAAGAACATCATTCATTTTTCTTCAACTTCTATATTGGTTACAAAAGTAGCAGCAAGCGGAAACTAAGGTTGTGAGGGGAGGGGGCGGGAAGTGGAGAACACAAAACAACCATCATGTCAACTATTCATGAGTATTAACGCATAGCTGCTTAATTTCACGTTTATGTCTGCCATCAATATCATAATGAATACTATGAAACTGTAGATATCTGTGTGATAAAATATCTCACTTATGAAATGTTATTAGTCTGGGGATAGAAAGGAGATAGAAAAAAAATCTGTGAAGGCGACCACATTATGCTAATGAATAGTCATACATGACAGAACAGCCAAAAAAACTTGATGATACTAGAGTCTTAAGGATAAAACAATATTCAAGAATTTGATCATTAATAAGTTAGCCAGTTAGATGATTTGTCATTTTATGCAAATTTGGCTTTCTTGTAAATCTTAAGTTACATACCTCGTAGAAATTATATGTACTATTACACATGCTGATGACTGTGATTAGTGAAAGGCAAAGAAAAGAAATTGTCATTGTTGATTACAATATGTTAATAACAGGCATTACGAATAATTCAACTTTCATTCATTCATCCCAATTTCCTGTGAATCCCATTCTGTTTCTAAAGTTTCCTACCACATATAGAGGAATCCCTCCGGTGTATGCAGCCACAGAGTTAAAAATGCTAAAATTCTAAAGAAACTAATTCAATCCCCATGCTGACAGTGGTGTCGTTGATTTTGCTGTAGGTAACCAGAGATATTTCAGAAATATTCAGCTTTTGTCATCCTATGCTGATTCAAGTAATCAAACCAATAGTTAACACTTTATCGGTGAATATACCCCGTGTAGGTACAGTTTTCAAGATCTTAGAATCAGTTTGTAGACATTTGTCCATTCAGGTTGATTAAGTTGTTTTTCATAATTACTATGTAGTCCCAGCCTCGGTTTATTCATCTCCATTTAATCATTCCTTTCTAGATTACAGTTCACAGTATGTAATATATTTTGTAGTACTCAGTTACCAGTATTCAACTGGTTCTATGGATTCTTTAACAAATATAACTACGACTGTACAGCCCTTGGAAATGATTCGTCGAAAAGGAAATTTGCTTCATTGTCACGTCTTTTTTTTGCTTGTTTATAATTCAATATGAAATAAAGTTAACAGGCATTTCGGACAAATTAATTATCAAGGAATCGGGTGGTACACAACATGAAACCACAATGATCCGACAGTCTTTTATTCTTAAGTGTTGGTAGTTATAATGCTAATACTAAAAATAAGTGCAACTGTCACTCAGACTAATTTGTATTTGGGCAAAGAAATTAGGCAAAAAGTAGTTATTAATCAGATTCAAGCTGAATTTTTGAAAATAGTTAACATACATTTGGTATTTGGTGAAATTACCATTTTTGGATTTCCCGCTGACTGATTTTATTAGACCGAAATGCACAGTTGCTGCTGGCATGCTCCCTCCTAGTACAGAAGGTGACTTAAGGTTAAGATGATTAGACCCTTTTGCTTCAGAACATTACGAGCTACTACAAAAGTTAGTATACAATTGGTGGATGGTGGCTAGCAGTGGAATCCAGGATGCGCATTTCGTCCTATTTGGGACTCGTCAGCTGGATGTACCTGCATTTCTCAGTGAGTGATGATGTTCCCACCGAGGCTCGACATGTCAACGTGAGACCGAGCACTTCGGTCCAATCAATCGACGGGAAAATCAAAAATTCAATTCAATACTACAAAAGTTGTTTGGCACCTTTGTTAATATCAAGTAAGTTAGACACTAACTTGAATATCTTTATTATTAAAGGCGGGATTATGAAATCAGGATGAGGTTTCTGACTACAGTTTAACTAATAAGATGTATTTCTGCACGAGTTTCTGTAAATTACCTACAGTTTTTGGGTATAACCTACTTAAGTGCTATGGTTGAACATTAGTCAAAACGAAACCGTCTTATACTCCATGTATTTCATTGGTTCTCCGACGTGGTTCTCAGTGAATAAAAGCAGCCTAACTATACAAACCCTGAAACTTAATGTTTTCGTAGCTAATTGGATGCAAATAATGTTTATAATAAAACTAATATATATACAACTATGCAGCTTGATGATAAACTTTTCACTGAACCATTTGTTACCATTTTCTAAACTTTCTAATGCGAATTTTCCACTGAAGAATTAGTACAGGAAGGACAATATAAATTTGATGGAACTAAAAGACCACAGAGAGCGAATCCTTCTGAGCCGTTGTGAGTAATTCTTAGCCAGTAACAATCTCCAGCCGTTGTTTCGTAGCGTCTTGAGAAGCCTATCCAGGCAGTCTACATCTTCCCAAGTGACTGGTTCACACTAACAGGCTTCACATATTGATGCCGGGCTTCAATTTGACCACCTGTTACTCTTTCCCAACGAATTCTTATATCAGCTAGAATAGCTCGACGACGAAGATGGAGATTTAAATGTCCTAGTCATCTCAATCGATAAAGCTTCTCAATCCCGTTTGTTGACTTGCTGTTCTCGCCTTGTGCGTTACGCCTAATCTCAATATCACTTATCAAATTGTGGTGGTGTGATACAGAAAATGTATGCCGACGGAATATTATTCTCACATATTTCCGAAGATCACTAACTACTACATTAGCAATAGAATAATATGTATATCTGAACATTCTATTTAATGTCGTTTAGTGTAAACTGAAATCAAATGAATATTAACTGAGTATACATAAACAGCGATTTGATTAATGAGAAATATACCTTTCCTTCCATGTCTTGCCTTCTGTTGTTACAACATTATACCAGTTAACATTGTTGGTAGAACGCAAGTACCTGAGATAAGCTACAGCTAGCCTCTTTAAGTCTCCCACTTTCAGTGACCGTGTCTCATAGTCATAACGAAGAGCAGAGCGTACTGGTGCGTAGTAAGCATGTTCTTTGATCAAAAGATGGATACCACGTCTATTCCACAGATAAGTCTGAAAATCCCGTACGACCATTTCGTATTCGTGCTAAGATTTCATCAGTGATGGCTCCATTCGAGTCCACACAACTTCCAGAACAAAGGAAGTGGTCAACACATTCAAACCGCTTCACCATTCACCATTAGACCATAAATCAGTGCAGACAAGTCATACAGAAACATCTTGCAACAGGCTAGGGCAAATCTCATACCCAATATACTACGATATTTGCTCAGTGTGTTTAGAAGACTGTGCATTTTGTTAATATCCTCATCTAAAAGGAGTATATCATCTGATTACTCCAATCAGACATTCTGGTCAAGCCCTGAGTCACTGAAGTCAGTTAAGGTCATATCCACGAGTGCATGTATGATGAAACTAAACAAAAGTGTAAACAGTGAGCATCCACGACGGACAACATTGGTTGTCATCCCTTCGCAATCCATACTTTGTTACTATTATTATTATTACCATCACTATTAGTAACAATAGTAGTCTAACATCAAATAGAATGTTCAAATAGATATATCGTATTCTGTTGTTAATGCCGAATTCAACTGTGGGAAAATGTGAGAATGACATTCCGTTGGCACACATTGTGTGTATCACACCATCACAGTATTGGTGTAGTAGCATTCACACCTACTGTTTAAATTGCCCTTAAGGAACTTAGTTTCTAATATCTTAGAAATCTGAGAATTGTTTTATCTTAATTCCTCTCAGTAGAAATGAATGTCTAAGATTGTTTAGGGAAGTTTTCAGGCGTGACCATATTCATTCGAATTCTGAAAGTTCAAAATGTCATGTACTTAAACATATTGTTGCAATCAACTATCGTGTTATTGAGTTAAACACGAATATATTCATGAAAAACAACCTTTTTAATGAATAGTCAGCATGGCCTTGGCAGCCTGCTTAAATCTTGGGCTACCAATTACCTTAAACATTACAAATCATTTTGCATCTAATTTCTCATTTCTAATTGATTTTTTAATCAATAAATCTTATTCAAATATGACCTCAAATCGGATTATTTATTCTCGTGAATATTTAATATCCTTAAAACCTACTGATCTGCAACTCCATAAAAAAGACAAAAAAAAGCATCATGCCGGCTGGCAGAGAGCAATAAAAAATACCCCTATTCAATTCATGACTGTTCCCGCAATTATGAGTACCAATTGTCGCTCCCTGCCGGCTAAAATTAACTGTCTTCAATCGCTGGTGTCTTCCATTATATATCATAATACTGGGATCATATCACTTCAAGAAACATGGCTTCATGATCTATATGATGACAATCTAGTGTATCTAAATAATTTCAAATTGTACAGACAAGATCGGTGTAGTTCCAGGAAGAAACGCGGTGGCGGTGTCGCCATCTTCATCAATTCACAATGGTGTACGTCTAATAATGTATGTTTCAAATTCTCTAGTGACAATATTGACTGTCTCACCGTTAAGTGTCGACCTAAACATTTGTCAAAATACAACTACATTTACATCTCGAACATGTATATTGCTCCTGGATGCAACTCCACAGAATTATCTTTATTTGCGGATGAATTTACTTCCCTTGCTGCCACCTCCTTCGGAAATTCCTTGTCTATAGTTACTGGTGATTTTAATTCTAGTGATCACAGCTTCCTAATTTCACTTGGACACGATAATATTGTCAACTTCCCGACTAGAATGGACAACACTCTTGATCTTATGTTTACAAATGACGCAGGAATATTTGAAGCTCGAAAAAGAGCCCCACTACTAAATTCAGATCACTGTATCATAAGAATATTGCCCAAAGTATATGGAAAGCAGCACAAAAGGGTCTTCTCACACCTTGGAAAGAAAACACAACACAGATGTTATTCCCATGACAACATACTGAATCTAAGGTCCATGTTAAAAGACACAAACTGGGATTTATTTACTGAACAAGCTCTTGATAACACAATTGCCAACATAACACATTATCTTAATTTCTGTCTTGATGTTTGTTGTCCAAAAGAGACAATCTTCTTAAAATTCGATCGCTTCTCCTCTTCTCAACTCAAAAAGCTCCGCCGTGAAAAAGAAAGGTTGTTCAAAATGAAAAACAAATCTGGTGTTAAGAGAATGAACACTTTGATTAAGCTTGAATTACAAAGATTGAATGCTCTCTATAACCAGAAGTTTCTTTCATGTAAATCCCCATCAAATATGTGGAAGTTATTAAAGGAAATCACAGGTGGTAAGCAAATGATGAATGATATTTCTGTAGATGTTAACATGCTTAATGAATCCTTCATATGTATCCCAGCAAATGTTATGATTCCTAACTCAAATAGTGTAAACAATGACTGCTTCTCATGCTTTAACACGAATGATGTCCTCAAGTGTCTTCAATCTCTCAAGCCTACTCAGTCCCTCGGTCCTGATGGTGTTCCTGCTGTTATCCTTAAGAAGTGTGCCGACATCTTGTGTTCCCCATTAACTGACATTTTCAACGAATCGTTTTCCAAAAGTATTATACCTGAATCATGGAAAAATATCAAGATCGTTCCAGTGCCTAAATCAACAAGTGGACCTAATGTTAAGTTTAGACCCATTGCAATTACCTCACCTTTTTGAAAGTTATGGAAAGACTTATTTTACTTAATCTTGATCCCTCTTTAAAACCTTTCAACGACCCCAACCAGTTTGCTTATAAACATAGTAGGTGTACGTTAGATGCCGCTGTTGTCCTCCACCATAGCATAGTCTCTAGTTTAGATAAAGGAGCTAAATACGTTCGCTGTGCCTTCCTTGATTACACATCTGCATTTGACTCTGTTCCCAGGTCTCTCTTGCTAAGTAAGCTTGCTGCAACACAGGCTGAGAGCTGGACAAATAAGTGGTTGCATTCCTATTTTTCTGATAGGAAGCAGTACACCGTCTACAATGGAAAATCCTCCACTACCTCACTTACTTTAGCTGGTGTTCCTCAAGGTGCTGTTCTTTCTCCCTTTCTGTTTTCGTTTTTCTTACATGACTTGCCTCATTCTGATGTAGCCACTTTTGTTAAGTATGCCGATGACCTCTCGGTTTCTATGCCTGTCAACTCTCAGTCAGATTGTTCCAAATTAAATAACTTTCTGTCGGAAATTAGTCAGTGGTCCTCTTCAAACGGACTTAAGCTTAATCCGTCTAAATGTCAGGTAGTCAATTTCACTTTCAGACGTAAATGTGACCTACAGCAACTAGTTAGCTCACATGGCCCCACTATCATTGACGGCACAGAGGTTGAAAATACATCTAATGTCAAGTACCTTGGGCTGAGTTTTTCCACCGATCTTTCCTGGTCTTCCCACATCTTGCTAGTTACTAGAAAGATGTTTCGCTTAACGTTCTACATTAGGAAATTTAGGCAGTCTGGCATAAAGCAGTCTTTGCTTTCTCAGTTTGTAAATTCTTGTATTCTACCCATCCTCCTTTACTGCTCCCCATTAGTCTTTCCTGGACTACTTAAGAAAGACTTTGCTTCGCTGAGAAGGGCACTAAAAGCTGTTAGTAGGGCAAGTGGGATATCGTTAAACCAACTGGTGAACACTATTGTAGATAGACATATTATATCATGTAAGAAACTAGCGAATACAATATTGTCGGACCCCGAGCATCCTCTCTATACGCATCTATCTCCTTGCATTTCATCTGGTAGAACTAGAAGCAGCTATAGGAGGCTATATGCTAGGACTACCAAATACAAAAACTCCACAATACCATATCTGGCACAGCTGTTATGTGATGAGAAATCCGTTAGGTATGACACGATAAACTTACTGCGGCACTCTAACAAATAGTCCCATTAGTTTTTGTTTTCCTTTCCTCGTTACTATTACACTGTTGTTCTCATCTTCTTTCACACACTAATTTTATATTTCATATATTGTGGTGCATTGTTTGAAATGTAAACTCTACGCTGTTTTTTTCAATTATTTTTATTTATTTATTTATCTCTTGATTTTAAAAATCTTAAATAATTTATGAGGTAATTAGATGCAATATACTGTAATGCACGCTGAAAATTCCATACCTGTACCACAAATACCGTTTGGAATAAAGCTGTTAATATTAAAAAAATATGGACACCAAGAAGTACGAATTATATTCATCTTGTAATCGAAGAACAGTCTCACTCCGCCAAAGTTAAACATCCGGAAGCTGATGGAAGTTGGGAAGAGATTTCCAAGTAATAATCGCCTAATCATTCTTCCGTCATTTTTCGACAAGCTTTTTTACTAGGTCTTAGGTTCTGCTATGGCCTATCTACATTCAGCTTTCAAGTGTCGTCTTAAAGCTAAATTCGTCAAACTTTCCATCTTATACTTGCACTGTAACCGGAATTCCAACTATTCAGATAAACTGCCCTTGGTTATTGCTATCAGTCTATCTAATTTGTGCGTCGGTGGCACAGTGGTTAGGACTCTCGCCGACCATGCACATGGTCCGGAGTTCGAGCCCACGCCGACGCACACCTGATATCTATGGTTGGCCTGCGAATTTTGGGCTACCGATATCCACACTGAAAATTCCACACTTGTACCAAAAATACGGTGTGGAATCAAGCTGTAATAAAAAATAAAAAAAATAAATAAATAAAATTCAAAGCTGAGTTCCCAGAAACCATGCAGACCAACTTACAAAACGAACGGAAAATCATAATATTATCGTAAATCTCTCTAATAAAGGCCAGAATTGTTTCCATGATTCGCCAAGAATGTCGACCAAACAAAATTCAACAAACTTGAAGGGTAAAAAAAAACAAAAGGCGGTCAACTGGAAATCAGCTGACAAATGTTATTAAGAACGTGAGGGACAAGTAAACAATTTCCTCAGTTTATATGAACGTGACATGTTTGTTGACCCTAGATATGCATGAAGAAACAAAAATTCGTGAAATAGGATTACTCCTTTGTCA
This sequence comes from Trichobilharzia regenti, assembly GCA_944472135.2. NCBI lineage: Eukaryota > Metazoa > Platyhelminthes > Trematoda > Strigeidida > Schistosomatidae > Trichobilharzia > Trichobilharzia regenti. The sequence continues at coordinate 96,063,562 of OX235262.1, read as the reverse complement.
GATTTTGGATATGGCGTGTCCTTGTCATAGTATTGAGCATACGAATATAATTCGCTGCTACCATCTAGGTAACATGATTCAAATCTTTTGACATCTCAACTTAAAAGAACTCACTTTTGATTGCTCATCTTACATGTTCTTCTGAGGACTCTGTCCTTGGTTAGTGATTACTACAAATAATTACAGAAAATCGAAATCCCATAATTAGCCAGAGCATGCTAGTTCCAGATAATATGGTTAAGTGAAGTCTAATTGAAAAAGTGTGTTGTGCATCTTAAATAACTTTCGATTTCTCAATTTACTACTGGTGTCAGAACGAACATAATTCGAATCGGTTTCCACTTAATCATACTGCAGGAATCCTGTTCAAGTATTTCTTATTCCAAATAGTTCGTACTATTTGGCTTTTGAGATTGATTTATGTGAGCAAACTAAACATGATTCATTTGCTTGCTGACGAGTGCCAAGTTGTACGAAACCTGGTCCAAGGCTTCCTGCCAATTGCCTTCAACAATCTAAGAATAACAGAACACTCATTTCAAGTGAAAGTGCAAACAAACAGGGATTTTCGGGAGAACATATACCCGAAGAATGGATTAATCGGACGGCTTAACAAATTCGCACATGTGAGGAATAATAGTGGACTCATCCTCCGATTTCTTCAGAATTTCCCACATGTCCCCATCAATTACTTTTGGTTCTATTCTTCTAATTTTAAAATTGTATTTAATAATGTAATCCTCACGATTTAATTACCCCTAATCCTTTATCTTGATGGCTATGTATTGCACCTTTCTCCTGCTAAACCGGTACGTAAAATCAATAATGGTAATATTATTGACTTTAGACGTGGCCTTATAAGTGCGAACTATGTTATGCATTACATAACACTGATTATTTTAAGTTAAAAATGACTTCTCTGTATGTATTTTTCATTGTTCAAAATTAATCTAATTTATTTGAAGAGACATGAAATGCACTCAGATCATGAAGGTTCCGCTTTTCACAACGGACAATTTACACGGCAAAATTAAAGCTGAAAGTTGATTACTTCCACCTATATTTCAAACACTCCCCACTGCAATTTGAAGTGCAAAATATTTGCAGTTAAATGAAATAACCCACTAGATGGGTATAGCATTCGCTAATACATTTTAAACAAAGATGGAGAGAAATTATTCTACCAATGACTCATGCAAAAATACTAAGTGAGGGAGAAGCCATTGTTCAAATGAATAACCTTGGAGCTCAGGTAATAAATTTGCATGCATGTGTGTTTAGACTATCATACCTGTCCTCAATCCAATTAATCAATGAAGGCTATGGGTCAAGGTTAGAATGTAAATCCAATGTTTCTATTGGATGTCACTTAGTCTGAGCGTAATATGACAAGCTAATTCAACCAATCAAATTTCGAGTAGACACGATATTGTTTGTAGCATACACACCAAATTAACGTATTTGTATAGAGACGGGCGTACCATGTTATTATTTTAATCTGTTTCAATTAGGCACGTGTTTATTCACTCAGGAATTTCATCAAGCTATATCGGTTCATTTTCTGTCCATGTGAAGTTCCTTTCGGATTTAATGATGTCTATATCATGTGCAGGATGTGGTGGTCCCATAATGGAAAAAACCCTTTTAAACGCCATCGATCGTTTTTGGCATACTTCATGTCTTAATTGTTCATGTTGTGGTCTACGATTAGATGAATTGGGACCTTCTGTTTTCGTTCGCTCAAACATGCTACTGTGTCGACAAGATTACCTTAAGTAAGTTTATTGGTTCCTTTTTTGTCAGGCATAATCTGGGTTTATTCACTATTTGGTGCTGGGAGTTTTTTCAGGTTGTGTAATTAATTATCCTATGTTCATGCTATTGGAATTATAAACCTCAAGTAATCATTTTTTAAAAAATAACTGGTGTTCTGTCAGTACTATCCCACCCGGTTGTCTTGTATCTTTATTAATTTTCAGAGCATGTACTGGGAAATTAGAATAAAATCTGTGGTAGTAATTTTACAGTCCTAGAAGAATCTCGGCTATCCCTTGTACCAGAAACACGTTAATTCATAAGTGTTCATAATTCGTTTTAAAATGTCAGCATTTTTTCAAGCTACTTTATTGCTCTTTGCGGATAGATCATTATGGTTTTCCATGCCTTATCACTGGGTTTTAAATTATTATCTAAGTTACACAACTTTTTTTAAACAATGAGTAGTTATGCATAATATATGGCAGTGTGAGCTCAAAAGCTTCAGTTTATTGGTACTACCCCATATCTGCCTTACGTTATTGAATGTGACTGTATTTATCGGATGATGGTAGTTATGTAAGTGTTAAGTTTCGAACGTCTAACGATCTGGCAGTGTTCAGGCAGATCAAGGCAATTAAACCAGGTAAAAAAATGTTGCCTGAAGTGTAACAGTATTAAACAGGGTATCCGGGTAGCTGTAGGTTGATATGATGGAAGATTAAGATTAGGCAATTTGGGAGTATGGTCAGGTTAAAGATAGATTAGGATTACGTTCAGGAAAAATCAAGGCTAGAACTGAGATAGATCAGACTTAGCTTCAGTGCTATGGCTCTCTCCAAGGTTGTTTGCCACTGTCGGAAGTCCAACTTCACCATCATTCTTCGGACAATGACCAGTGGTGAAATCCTCTTTGGTATTCGTCTTCTGGAAATACCTGCATTCCTAGTGAGTGCTGGTGTTCCCATTCAGACTCGGACCCAGCACTCGTCGTTACCAACGCTAAAGCTCTACCCCCTAGGTCGCTTGGGCCGCGAAAGCCGTCCATTGTGGGACGGCTTGACTGTGTTCTTTGAGCTGGATGGTTTAATTTGAGGTTTTGTTGTCTTTCTAGACAACATCGGAGACAACTGAATCAAAATTATCCACCTGAGCTAAAAATCTTTTCCATTATTTCAATTGTTATTTGTTTCGATTCATGGTTGAAATCTTCACTAAAACATGGGTTTGTCTGGATGGCTAGTATATGATTTTGTAGATTTTGTTAGCTGCATTCAGCTTGTAGTTTTTTCTAATGTCGTTATAAAACTAATGCAGGTCTAATAAGTTCCTGAGTTTATTGTAGTTTTAAAATGTTGAATTGGTGTATGTATGTGAACGAAGTATTTCTTGAGGGATTTTGTACGCCGTATACTGATTATTAAATACAATATATCAAATACTCATTCAGTCTTGTGTAAAAGGGCTGTATTAAGTATCATTTATCTTCATACTGATCTAACTTCGTACTTCTTGAGTACCAACAAGTTTGTCTGCTAATGCCACTCTCACCTACTCCAACGATCAACTAGTACCTAAAGCCCGTTTTCGGACTTTTATGACTATGGTCCACTGGTTCACGCAGGTTGAAATGACTATTCTTGTAGACCAACCGTCCGAGAATAGCCCTTGTATCCATAGTTGATTTAAATGATCTGGGATGTTGGCTTAGATTTGGTTGGGTTTTATTGAATATTCGTTGGCAATTGTCTAGACGGTAGTTCGCTAATTTTGTCTCACCATGGATGAATGAAGAATCTGTGGTGCGATTTGTTCACCTCCACCTTGTATGTGAGCATATTTTAAGTCCCAGCTTTTCAGTAGACTAGTAGTGCTGTTTAGTGTAAACAGCCGCATACATCACAAGCACAAATAATGAGGCAGTTGTCGTGAGCCGTCGTTTCACAGCATACAAATAGAAATCAAGGTGTACTGTGTAATTGCTTCTCCCGAGTTGGGGACTTTTCAGCAGCTCCCATGCGATCCCACCAGGATTCGCACACAACCAGATTTTTCTCATACGTTCTTTGAAAGAATACAGGCTTCAAGAACACTCCTACCAACTGAAGAATGGACACATATATTTGTTTTAAATACAGGGTTTCTTAATCTCTCCCTGGTCATTCATGTGGTGGGATTATATTGTTATGATAAAACTTCCAGCTCCCTGTCCATCAGATCCCGACCTAACGGCTAGATGATAACATGTTCGTTTCGTACTCTAAACGTTTCCGGTGTATCATCCTAATCTAGGAGGAAACATCTATCCCTGCCTTTTATATATCCCCTGACTGATTTCGAATCCTGACAAAATCAAAATGTTACAAAGGAAATAAATTAGTTTTCAGTTCTGTAAATGTTCTTGCCGGTAACAATCTGTATACGAATAACAGATATGTTGTATCAGGTTCTTAAATGCACACTTCCACTCGTCTGACGTCTGAAAATCCATCTAGTAGCTTCGCGTGTTGTTAAATGTTTGATGGTTAATTCCAAGATGAGTGCTTAGTCTCACCAATAACATAACGTTAGAATCCAAGATATTCATCCACAAAGTTCATATGCTAAAAGTGGCAATCTACTCGGTCTAGGGTTATCAACAGGTAGTTGTAAAGTTAACCAAGTAGTTTAAACTGGATTCGCACTTATGACACCGGTGAAATGGTATACATATCCAGAGTACTTTTGAATTATTTCTCATTAGTTTTGTAATATGTTACTGATGCAGAGATGTAGTCAGAAATGTCTTGGGACTTTCGTTTCCAAAGAATGCCACTGTGGAATCTCATCATATAAGACCTTTCAAACAGCCTTCTTTGTTTCTCACTTAGTGTTTTAATTATGAGTCAATATCAAAGTGAAAACCATCGATATCCTGCCATTTGATAATAATAACTAATTCAGAAGCTCATTATTCTTTGCTTCTGTCAGCGCTACAGCTAAAGATGGTCGTAAATGAGTCACTTATTTCAATCTCATTGGTTAATTAAACCTGAAACAGTAATTTAGTTACGCATACCGATGTATAAATCCGATGACCAGTGTCCAGTATTACGAATTTTCCTTGTGATTCAGTAATATCCAAAATGTCACCCTCAGAAGTTATTTCTTGTAATAATTTATCAACCCAGCTTGATCTTATTGAAAAGTCAAACGTCACTGGCATCAAGTCACTGACTTGTTTCGTTGCATGCTTTGAAAGTTCCAAGGTGATTAAGGCCCTTACCTTTTCGGGTTCTAAATAACCCAGTTACACGGTCAAGGAAGCAAAGTGAAATTTCGATTTCCTCATAGCTGTTGTATACTTTTTCATTGTCAGTTTATCTGGCTTCATACTGTGCGTTTTATTGAAATGAGTTAAGAAGTCCTCCGTGAATTTGATCTGCGGTATTCTGTTTTCACCCGTACCTAGATTTTGGTGACTAAACTATAGCAGCCCAAAACGAAACTACCTCCAGCGACCAATCAGATGCGTTAGTAGAAGTGCCTAATATGAAATAAACGTTTATATACAAGTAATGCAACGTTAAAAAGGTTACATAGGATGTTTTTGTACGTGTTCCGAGAAAACCACCCCATTTCTCACAAGAGTCCTCATAGTCAAGTTAAACCAATTTCTGCATATAAATTCATCAAGGTTACCAATTCGTTCACTAGGTAGCTTCGTTTTGAGCTGCTCGAGTTTAGAGTCACCCAAATATGTACTCTATAGCTGGAGTAGTATTATGAGAAGAATATTCGCATCCTTCATCACCTATTTGGAGAACGCCGTATCTCGGCAATTTGATTAACCATAATGAAACAGTATTACAGTTTGGTTTAAGTCCTTTCAAATGTGTGTGTGTGAAAAATATTTATATAAATCTCATGGTTGTATACAGTAGATTTTCTTTTCGTTTCCCACTTCATAACAGTGTGATAATATCATGGTAAACTCCCATTAGTTTTTTTTCAGCCATCATTAACACAGTCTGCATCAATATTGTATATCTTCGTTGAGACACAATCCCCTATGATATTTGTAATTGGGTGAGGTTGTAGTGTATTTTTGCAATGCTTAAACTTTATTGTTCATGCTATCACTGAATAAACAGGTGAATGCAAGTTAGAAATCGAGGCATTCGTTCAAGAGGTTCACTTTCCTATATGTAATTGATTAATTCAGTCCGAAAATTCGAACGGGAAATTACTAGTACAAGTAAATGTCGTACTATATAATAGAAGAAAATAATTAGTTAGAAAGTAAATCATTATTTAATATTCATCAGTCAGTGAATGATTTTGTTTCATTCGACAGTAATAATAATACATGCAGGCGTTCTTGGTCAGTTGTTAACCAGTGTACGTCAAAATGTCACTCAACCAAGCAGGCATCCCTTGATCACGCCTTATTTGTGAAAATCGTCTTACACTTTACTGAATCTTATTTCTATACTTTTCTTATTGATCTTCATCTTTCATCACACCTGTGATTCACTCATATCATGGGGATTGATTTCTATCTTCATTCAGTTTAGTCTTTGCTATTATACCTAATAAAATAGTATGTGTAACTCTATTATTCAATCTTGTTGAATGAAACTATCAAACAGCAAATATACAGCTTTAGAGACTGAAAGTGGCTAACACTGTGTTACTGCTCGTTTTCCCAATTAAATGGGCTAGTGCACGTTTAACAGTCTGTTATTATTATTATATTATTATTGAAACTCAGTGATTACGTTAGAATTTCCATCCTCCTATAGAAATACGGCCCTTATTGGCTAATACAAATGTCATATAATCCATTTTCATTAATGAAGGATTTGTCGATTTTCGAGCATAACAATGTTAATCTTCATTACTGAGGTTATCAGTACTTTGACCTTTAGTCAGATTTAGCAAGACGTTTTTCAATTCCATTTGTATCAACTGTAATTATGTGGTCACACATGTCATGTCATACCTGGTATCAGACTATTGACCGAAGGGTGTGTTTACTGCTCAGCAGTCCGCTCTGTCCTCCTTCGTAGCTGTTAGTGAGACATGGCCATCGAGAGTGGAAGACATGAAAAGGTTAGCTGTCTTTGATTTTAGGTGGCTGCGTTGTATCTCCTGTATGAAGTGGTATAATAAGATGAGCAATATTGAGGTTAGGCGTTGAGTGTTAGGTAAGGAGGAGAAATCAATCGACGAGGCTATGAGGTTACCTCGACTGAGATGGTTACCTATGTCCCAGCCATCGCCCTCCTCGACGGGCAATGTTAGGTGACATAAGATGAGGTTGGAAAAGAGCTAGAGATAGTAAAACCAAAACATGGCATCAGTCATTGGGATCCAAAACAGTCAGTTTAACCCAGTCACGGGTGGTGTGGACTCCCTAGTTGAGATCCTCGAGGTGGCGAAAAGTAATGGCTGGAGACAATTGGTGGTAAGGCTAAAAATCGTTCTCGATGGCACAGATGCATTCATTCTTTTTGATTTACGATATCCAATAAAATTCTATTGTTCTTCCATATTACTGATAAGTAAACAGACTACATTGAATTAGTCATGCAGAAAGACAGGTGCGAATGTTTTCCAGGTCATGTTCAAATAGATAGAGGAGAGAGTATGAGAGATCAAAATTAAGATAAATTGCAATACGCTTCAATTACATCACTTAGATAAACAATTAGTCATTAGAGAATATAACAAGAATTGCAAATAGAGTAATACCAATAGTAATAGTGTTGAAGTGAGTTAAGATAATCCTACTGATAAAGGATAGTTTTAAATGAATCAAGAATAATAATGATAATAATAAGAGGTAGAATAATAAGTAAAGCGTATTGCCATGGTAGATTCAGAGTCACGACCATCTCCTTTTGTACACAGAGACCTGGTTTATAAACTCGAATTGCACAAGACTCAGCAATTGCAAGCATCTTCTTGTGTATTTGTCTGCTGCCGAAATGTGAATTCATTAAATCCTGCCTTATTAACCTTTATTGCTTGTTTTAAAAACATATTACTATTTGTTTTCCCTTTCCCATTTCTCTTTACTGTCTCACTTTTGAATCTCCCTTTACTCTCATCTCTTGCTTTGTGTGCTATGTGGAGTGTGGCAACTCGAACTACTGCATTTCTGTGCGAAGTCTTACTTTGGAACCAGTCAACAATGTCATACCTTCGATTTCATAAACTGCGTCCACAGTCAATTTCGCAACAGTGATTGCGAGTATCGCCCATGGGTGTAGATTCTGAAATTTCCTCATAGGTTTTGTCGAGGTTTTATCTTCTGTACATGTAGATAATTTTCTTGTGATGATTGCTCCAAAATTAAACCATCTTTGTTACTGTTAAAATGATGAGCTCTAAGGTGAACTTAGTAAGGATTACTGGCAAATACAATTAAATAATACAACAGCTTAACCAAGTAAATGTGGAAATACTTGCCAACTGACTTGGTGTTTTATTGTGTGGTAATTCTCTTACTGAAAGGTATGGAGTTATTTACCTTCAAACCATGTAGTTGTGACGGGCAACTATACAGCATATCCCCTTCCTAAAGTGGTGTCACTTTTGCCCGGTGGTTATTAGGTCGTTTCAATAAATATACCAGCATGATATCATGAAAATTCAGTAATATACGTTTAACTTTTGAAATTGCTACCTCCATTACATTGCTCAGATGTCAGTATGAAACTAGATTTTCTGACAAAGGTACAACAAATGTAGCGCAGTTCAAGGGTATAAATCCACCGATAATATATACATCAGGAAAACTTTAAAGGCGTAGTTTCATTTAAAAAACATATAAAAAATATAACATGTCACTAAACCACCATAGCAACGGGATATGACGCTACGATTAGCGGGGATGTATGATAAAGCCACTTGGCTTGTCTATTGGTTTTGTAACTTAACCAATCCACTTGGATTTAAACTCGGGTTATTCCAGTTGTTTTGAAATAATCAATTTTCCCAAAGTAAATCTCAATAACTTATTATTTAATTAGGGAGTTACTTTATTATCTCAGTGACTGGAAAATATATCTGGTTTTTGTGTACTTAATAGTTTTACAACCTCCTGTGCAATATATTTCAGTCCTGAGGATATTTAATTAGCAGTCACTTAGGCAGTATATCTACCACTTCAATTTAACTCATTAGAAAGAAGTTCACCATTACTCTTCTACTTCATTAGAACAGTTGTTGTTATTCTCATTACGCTTAGCTTGAAGTTGTTTACTGTGTTTATTTCGCTCTGAATATGAGTAGTGTTTGTTGGGATTTGCTTCATTATGTATGTCTTCGGTTTCAGTAAAGCTAATGAAGTATTTTCTGGTTGATGAAAACATCGAGCTTCGATATTATATGCAGGTACATAAATACGCACGTTTAGAAAAGGAATTTTTCAGATTATTTTAGAAACTTTATTTTATTTGTATTTAAAACTTTGTACAATATGGACACTAAGGGATGCGCTACAATTAGGTAACTGGGATTCACTCAGCATGTAAGCCGTAAGCAATATTGTTACTGGTGGTAACACTGGCAAGACAAAACACCTCAGAGGTGTGTATATAAGTTATCTCGGGCGAATTATCATCTCTTTATGTCCACTGATGTAACTATTCAACTTTATAATAATCGTAAATGATTATTTAACTGACCCTTTAATATGTCCAACTGCTTCCGAACTTTCTCATAACTTTTATGGTAAGGCAAAAAGTGATGGCGTACTGATATGATATTTTGCTACTTAGAAATGATACATTTTAAGTTAGTCCATCTTTTGCCTCTATCGCCACATAAAAGGCATTACAAAAGGTGGGTATCCCTCTGGTTTTCAACCAGGTTAAGTCATAAGTGCTTGCGCACTTAATATATGTGTAAAACTTGGGCACTGTGGTAGTAAGTAATTCCACATTAGTTTGCGCACTTGTCATCAAACTGATGACTTCTCGTATTTTCTTTACTTTCTTATTACCGTTTTTGATAACAGTTTTCACACGTTTTTGTCTTTGTATTTGATCATATTTTGTGTATTTTGAAGAGATTTTTACATTTCTTTTTAACTACATAGAACTTATCTTGAACCTATGAATCGATTTTTCTTGATAAATAAGACAGAGTCTCACTCGTAAATTCAACTTCAAAACGAAAAATCTTCATGTGTGAGCAATAAGTCACAAACATACCAAAAAAGTATCTTTGCATTCTAAAAAATTCTGTAGACTTGATTGTTTTTCACTCCTTGCATTTCAAGAATCAACCTTTGAAGTTTCAATAGCATTGGTCTTTTTTTCTATGGGTTGTGCTGCTAGCCTTCCTCTATATGACATTTTAAGAATGTGCTGAGGGGGAGTCGAATTCTGACCTCCGCCTGGCTGACTAGCACTCTAATGTTGAATCACAGACTAGGTAATATATATTATTATTGTTCCCTTCGGTTCCTAGTGAAACATAGGGCTTCAACTGCACGTCTCCACTTGCTTCTGCTGTACTTTTCATCTACATCCATGCATGTTAGTCCATACTGTTTCAACTCTTCTTCACACGATCTCCTCCATGTCACCTTTGCACTGACGTCCCACTCACCTCTTCCCTTTCGGGTTCCACTCGAGGGCCTGACGCGCCTAGACTATTAGCTTGCTAGTTTTCTAGTTAGTCCCAAGCCCGGATAAAGAGGGAGGGTTGGGGCGTGGTGCTAGCAACTGTACCCCCAAAACTCAACCAAACCGCTACAGAGACTTCAATGCACCAGTATATTAAAAATACTAAAAATATAAACAGACTAGGTTAGACAGTAGAAATTTTATATATCAAACACCTTGCTTTGTAAACTAGTGTGTAGACTGAAATAGTAAGCCCTATATTCTTCAAAATATCAGAATGCCAAAGTTTATCTAAATATAGAATGGTATATCTTAGTCTATCGATATGTGTATGTGCCAATGCCTAATCACAATATAGAATGGCGGCATTAAAATCTTCTGTGACTACCAGTTGAAATACAGAAATAGACTATGATTTCTGTTTTTATGCTGTTCCAGTGTGGTATTCCAATTCAAACGCAGGTGAATGATTCTGTCAACTGAATATCTGCCTGCCACGTGCATAGGAAGTTGGAAGGAAAATGCTTTTTGCTCGGAAACATTTACTGTTTTGAAAAAGACGGAGAGTGTGAGCAACTGCCGGTGCATACATCACATACGACGTTATCCAAGCCGTAGAATGTTTAGTTAAATGTTCTAAAAGGTCATTCTATCACAGAGTAGGGTAAATAACAAGCAATTCATGAAATAAATCTCAAATTAAAATAATGAGCTGAATGGCAAAGGTAAATGTTGGCAAGTTTATGGGCCACTAGGAAAAGCTGCGAAATTACCTTGGTATATGCTGATAGATGGTAAATTGTATTAGAAATGTCTTGCAGTAAATAGCCCTCTATTATATAGTGTAGAAATCATTCAAAGTATCCAGAGCAAGGATATTGCGAATGTCAAAGAACAAATTTTGGCATGAAATTACCATAAATCTCAACAAGTGTAGAAAATCAAAATAATGTTTCTTCTCAGTAGTTCATTGTATGAGACACAGGTCGTCCAGCAGAATTACTCGGGTTCTATTCCGAGAGTTATGCCTCAATTTCTATATTCGATATTTCCTCCTTGTGATCAGTATTTATTGGTGTAGTGTTTTCTGAACTGGATGGTGTAATTGCAAAGCTTTCATTGTCTTTGTAGACAGCGTTTTCAGCTTTGATTTTAATATGAAGTAAATGGTTTTAAAGCAATTAGTTCCCGCTATGAATTTAGACAAAGCAAACAGAAGACGTAATTTGTCTGAATCGTGTAATGTATTTGAGCAACATATTTCCAACAATCTGATCACACGCAGACTTGTCATAGGAATATATATGAAATTGATAAGGAGGTAAGAGGTGAGAAAATAGACTTAGGTCAAGTTAAAAGAACATATTGAAGGTCAAAATAACAATGAAGATCGCTCAACCAAATAAGAGAGGTAATAGTACATCTGCACTGTCTGGTATCAAAACAAAGTTTACCAATGAAGGTTGTTTAGTGTGATGACGAATTGTTTTTGAACGCATAAAGGTGGTTTAAACTTCCTAATTACCAGCTAGGGCTTCCACAAACTTTAGGATACCCCCGAAACACGTTCTACATATAGGTTCAGAAGACGTGTAGGCATCAATTTTATATCTTGTCTCTATCATATGTTTAATAATAGAGGAGGTGAGTCTCCTGTTCTCACCAATAATGGGTTCTGGGGATTCTGTTTGATTCTGAAACCATTTGGAATTATCTTTAAAGTCCCTGGCTTGCGGAGATCGATGAATCCTTTCTATTTATGTGTGTCCACACGTACATTCAAATTGCTAAATATTGTGGAATGTGACATCGTTTTTCGCATGTTCAAAGCGCTTCACAATCTCAATTATTATGATATTAACTGCATGAAGTCTTTTTTGCGTAAGGGTTCTGTCTTTTTCTAGTTGCCAACCTGCTATGATCCCCAATCTAGGGTAGAGTGAAGCACACGTCTTTCTCACAAGTTAGTTAATTTTATAGATATTCCTATGACAAGTCCGTGTGTGATCAGATGTTTCGAAATGCGTTGGGCGAATACATTACACGATTCAGATAAATAGTTTTATTTCTTTTTTAGGGTGATGAGCATGCCGATTCATTAACTCACTCTATGCCATTCGAGGGAGGAAAAGTTGATAAACTTGGCTTCACGTCAAGCTTTACTTCATTTGCGTAACGAAAGATTATTCAGGGAACAACTCACCATAGGAAATGCCATGCAATTGATGTCTCTTCTAATTTAGGCAAAGTATGAATATCTACTTAGATATACGAGTCGTTGTGGATAATGAAACATTTCATGACACAGTGCAATGCTTCGAAACAGTGCCAGCATATGCGTATGGTTAACTCTGTACAAAATCTAACACTTTTCACTCACTGTTTCACCTGCTTTTCAACACAAAAAACCAACAACAACAACAACTGTGGAATTCTCTTTGAAAGAGAATTGTATCAACAGTTTGTTTCTATGATATTATATGTGAAATTAAACGAAGTATGTTGTTGTTCAACTCTCTCTTACTTTGACATAAAATTTTTGAAAACTTGCTCATTCATATATTTACTAATGAACAAGTTTGGCTAGTTAATTACCTTGTCCTAATGAGCTTCTCGCATGATTGCCCTCATATAGAAATCTGTGTGTGTGTGTTTGTGTATAACGTTGTGCATGCATAAACATGTCTCAAATTATAAACTACACTTGTTCACGTGTTGGTAGCTGCATACCTCTGAGGCTTGGATTAATTAAGCAGTCTAAAATAAACTATGAATCTTTTTTTGTCTCTGTCATACACTCGGGATAAGGCTACCAGGTATGAATACAAGTTGGATACAGCAGTACATATTAGTTAGATCAGAAAGAGAGAGTAATGTGGTTTTTACTGTATTCTATGTCCTTCCTACCTTGCCCACACCACTTTTCCTCAGCTTGTATATATTACAGACTGTTTTGAATTGTATTCGCTTCTACGCAGAACACAGAGTGAACTAGACGCATTGTGTTTGAGGTATAAAATAAGATTGAAATAGCTTCAGAAAGAATTTAGCGGTGCCCATAGATGAAAGTTGAAAAAAAAACAAAAAGCGGGTGGATAGGAGAACATGTCAATTGAATTCACACTCACTTTCTGAGTCGATTGTTTTGCATACACATACATGGTCTGATTCGTTTGAGTGTATATACAAGATATACTTGGTGGTTTTCTATAACCAAGGTCAGTGATTGTCAGTTAATTGTCGTTAGACCGTTTAAAAAGAATAGCACTGCAACTGCGTTCAACATCTCCATTGTTTCATTTCGCCTGGGAAGATAGGCCCTTAAATCCAATCAGTTTGTGTCTATAAGATCTTTGTTTTCATGAAAACTTTTTATGTGTAACATTGATCTGATCCACTATAAGTTCACCATGTTACTGACTTATTAAACCATTTCAAGATAACTTTCATGACACTAAATAACTAAATCTAACGATATTTAGAGTATTTTGTTTAGTAGTGACTAGCAGCAGGATTTAAGATGCACATTTCGTCCTACTTTTTTGATTTCAGCTTGATTCCACACCATATTTTTTGGTACAGGTGTGGAATTTTCAGCATGTGATATCAGTAGCCAAAATTTGCTGGTCGACCGTAGATATCAGGTGTGCGTCGTCTCAGGGGTTCAGCCCCGGACCATGTGCATGGTTGGCAAGAGTCCTAACCACTGTGCCACCGACGCGCAGCTGGATATACCTGCATTCCCAGTGAGTGGTGGTGTTCCCACTGAAACTCGAACCCTGTACCCATATCTTCAAACGCTAAAACACTGCTTCACTAGGCCACTAGAACCACTCTGAGTACCAGTTACTATCGGTTTTTAGGTTAATCTCCATTTCCCGTCCGTATTAGGCGCCGACATGTCAACAGAAACCCCAACGTTTTGGTCTCACTCAACGGGAAATGCAAATTTACCCAAAAAGGAACAAAACATTGAGATTATCGGAATTTATCTCACCTGACAGTATAATTTTGTTAATAGCAAAATACCAACAATTACGGGGGTTTACTTAACGAGTGGATAAGTAGTCTAAGGATAGTATTTCATTTACATATCATGTATATAATTATTGAAGCATTCATGAGCAGCATTATTTTAAAGCTGAACTTTTTATTGCTACTTTTGATTTTAGGTTGTTTGGTCTTTCGGGAACATGCGCAAAATGTCGAGTTCAAATTCCCCCAGACGAACTTGTCATGAGATGTCAAGATAAAGTGTATCATATGAATTGTTTCTGTTGTACACAATGTCATACTCCATTGCATCCCGGTGATAAAGTTTGCATTATGGATGGTAATTTATTCTGTGAGCATGAATTTCCTCATTTGTTCTCTGGACCATCAAAATTAAATTCATTAAGATTAACATCATCTTCTGCAAGTCCTTGTACTTCTAATGATTCTGATATTGGACGTGGTCAAATGATGAATGAGTTACCATCGAAAATAAATGGTTTTCCATCGTCTTCTAGATCGTTTAATATGAATCCTTCATCTTTAGAACAGCAGCAACAACAACAATCAGCTCTCCCTAATAAACTTATATTTTCACAGTCTGATATAATGTCAACTCTTAGCCCTCATCCATCCAGTCCAAATATGTCATTTCCTAACAACAATATTCAACAAAATCAAGATAATGGTCAACCGATTATACCACATGGCTTTTATGTTACAGACGTTGAACAGCAGCAGCCTTTCAATGATGCACTCAATAATGTACAAAACACATCAGATAAACCCTTAAAATCCTCCATGGTCAACACGGCAGCTGAGACAACTACTGGTAGAAAGAAGCAACAAAAAGTTAGTTGATTCACTAATGAGATCACTTGTGTTATTGTTTGTATGTTGAGTGAAATTTTCACTGTGTCGTTATCGCATGCCTGTATTATTTCAACTATATATTTTGTGCTATTCAGAGATATCATCAAAATGCCAAGTTCGGTTGAGTTAAAATGAGACGAGTTCGGCATGATAACAGTCAAGCGACTTAATAATTTTAATTAAGTTTCAGTTAGTTACAACTGTAAATTATCTTGGGAAACCTCGAGGGATAAAGTCATCTGATGCCTGAAGGAGTTCACATATCCTTTTCCTGAATAAAAACTTATACATCTGTCAGTAATATTCTCACAGGAATAAGAAGCTTTGCTAAATACTACTTCATTTTTTAGGAATTATTATATCAAATAAACAAACATTAAGGCATGAATATAAATAGTTGCTGAAATACATTGTCTAAATTGACTTGCGCAGCACTCCTATTAAATTACAATCAATATGAGAAGTAAATCACGTTCACCTCAAGATTCTGGCTATGATTAAGTGAACCAAAACCTACGGATTCAAATCAAGACTGCAGGAATGGAAAGATGGCTCATACGATTAATAACCCATACACAAACTCAATCAAATCTATAAGTAACTAATCCAGAAATAGATCATGAAATAATACCTAATATCAATGACCTACAGGCAGACATAAGAGGAAATTTTCAGTTGGTAAGAGGCGCGTGGGTGGGCAATAGAGTTTTGTTACATATATAACTTAACAGATCGCGAAGATTTACTTCGCTGAAACAAGCATACCAAATTGAATTTCATCATTAAGATATCTGACTGACTAACTGGCTTCAGCCTGGAACTTTTCACAGATGTTCAGCAGTTGGAGCTGACACGCTCCATGTAGCACACAAAGCAAGAGAAGAGAGTAAGGAGAGATCTAAAAGATGGAGATAATAAACAGAAGTGTGAGTGAGGGAAAAATGATAGTCATATGCAAAAACAGTAGAGTTTTATTGGATATGAAAAACCACGAAGAGAGTGAGAACGATTTCGAGCCACATCATCAATTGTCTGTGGCTGTTGGTTCTTACAATCCCGAGAGCCCAAACCAGGCAGTCTACATCTCCATACGTGGCCCAAACTAACTGTCAACGATTTCTTGGACTGACTTCATGTTTTGGTTTGACCACTACTAGCTCTTTTCCAACCTGTTCCTATGTCAGCTAACATTGTTTGTCTAGGAAGGGGAATACTAGGCCTGCACCCTAGCCATTTCAATCTATGTACCTTCTCAACCTCATCGATCGACTTTCCCTCCTCACCTAACAATCGACAGCGAAACAGTATTATTTATTGGGATGACAGGGTTTCGAACACAATTTGTTGTTCATAATCATATCACTTACAATCACACGACTTTGAAACTTCCCTTTTTATGGCTTTCTTTATTCCCTCCTCTTCGTCGTCGCAGGGGTAGTGGGATTTTCCAGATGTCTGGGACAGGTGTCCAGTCATTCCTATTACACTTATTCTCTCTCAGTTGATTTGATAAATAAAGCTTCAATTATCAGTCTCTTCCACCACCCTGCTGCAATAGATTTTAAAACTGTTGTCTTATCCCATCCTATTGCATAGTTTTATGTGATTGGATGTAGTGGATGGTATAGCTGAACTTTTCTCCAGATTTTTTATCCTATTAGGGTCAACATATCTAGACATTGCTAGAATTTTGTGCTCCGCTAGTCTGACTGACTGACCCCGTTCTACCACTTTGACGTATGTATTTGACCTGATTATAATTGATATGATTATGAACAATAAATTGTGTTCGAAACATCATTCAGTAAATAATGCTAATTCACTGTGTGATATACCTAATAAACAAATTAATATGGAATTGAAGTGGATAAATTACAAAAATATTAAAGATTGTTTTATAACAAAAATGGCACTAAATAATTGCTCAGTCAATGTACGTATATATGTGATAAAAGTTATAAGGAGTAGAGTTGAAGTGGATAAATTACAAAAATATTAAAGATTGTTCTATAACAAAAATGTCAAGTGTTGTCTAAAAATTTTGAAAATTAGGAGTACGATTACGATAAGAATGAAGATGTGAAGTGAAGTGGAAAGAATTCAAGTGGTAAAATAAAATAAAAACTAGAAAGAAAATTATTATGGCCAAGGTAAAGAAAGGGGTTTGACAAAACGCTTTTGAACACATAATTTAGGTTTCTGTTCATGTATAGCCGAAGCTTTAGCTATACATGTAATTTATCCACTTCAACTCTACCCCTTATAACTTTTATCACATATATACGTACATTGACTGAGCAATTATTTAGTGCCATTTAATATGGAATTGCATACTGCCACAGTGCCTAAGTTTTACACATAGACTAACATTGGACGCCTAACCTCAGTGTTACCCCATTATAACACTTGACAAGGGAGACAGAACACAGACATCTATGATCATAGACAGCTAACCGACCTTTTCATGTCTTCCACTTTCAATGGCCGTGTCTCACAGCCATAAAGGAGGACAGTGCAAACCGCAATGCACACGCCCTTTGGTTGACAGCTGGACATCACGTCTACGCCGGAGATGGTGTAAGTTGGCATATGCCAAACGAGCTTTCTGTATCCATGCTGAGATTCCGTAAGCAACCAACCCATCGGGGCTGATACAACTACCCAAATAAGTAAAGTGGTCAACACACTACCACTTCACTCCCTACCTCTAAGCTAGGAGTCGATGTAGTGCAGTCCTGTAGCTTCATTGCCTTACATTTGACAGTAGCGAATCGTATGCCAAACATACGCAGATTGCTGCTCAAGGTGTTCAGGAGATTCTGCATTTTGTCAGTGTTTCCACCTAGGAGGACTATATCTACTGCATATTTTAAGTCATCGAGATTATACTCTGGTAACAAGTCAACCGCTGAAGTCAGTTTCGGTTAAGTCCTTTAGTACATCTATGATGAAATTAAACAGGAATGGGGACAGTGAGCATCCCTGGCGGACATCGCTGGTTGCTACCACTTCAGATGACAACTCTCCGTAGACTGTCACCTGGCAGCATGAGTTCAAGTAAAGTGCCTGATAGAACCCCAGCATAATATAGTATATCATCCTTTCTCACAAATCGTTTGATTTATCATGTGATGGAGTTACTGTGTGAACGTATCATTTCTCATGCATAATGTGATTTAGCGTGTGTCCAATTCATCTTGTTTTGTTTCACCTTAATCTTTGTCTGATCACGAACCAATTAGGATAGACATTTCCAATCACTAAGATCAATACATTCCTATGGCCGTAAGTCGACTTTATTATAGTTAAGAAAATGTATAAATAGCATGTGTTGTTTCTTAAACTAGTGTAGTATAGCATAATACAAACATCTTAGTCACAAGCCAACCTTTGTCTTTTGACATTTACATGGCTCAGTGAATCAGAAGGCACAGCGGACAAATAGACGCATTGGCGTATTGTCGAGTTCAATACCGTTACAGTAATTAACAGGCTCAGACATAAGTAAGAAGCAGCGGATTTATTCAGTTCCGTTCAGTTGTAATCAATTGGCAACTGAGTTATAACAGTGCCTTGATCAGTGCGATCTATTTTCTCGGTATTCGTTTCACAACCGAAAATCATCATATCAAGATATCCCTTCTTGACTGGGAGGAATAATATTAAAATAACGTTTCAAACTGCATAACCAACTGGTTTCTGAGTCATTCCATGAAATTCCGGTACTTCCCTTAGTGTTTATTAATCAAAGCCGTCTTGATAAGTTCTATCTTTTACAAGTTTCTGTATTTAAAAAAAGCCTGTCGTAATAGTATAGAACTTTTACCGTTGGTTTCTCCACTCATCTTTTGAGACTCATGTGGGTGTTGCAGCTAAAATGTGGTAAAGCCTAACTGACTAATTTACGAGTATAATTGTAGTAGAGTACACCGGACTGGATAAATTTATTTGTACAATATGAAGTAAGGTTATTTCATATGGAATTTAATTCTACCTTACCGCAAAATATGAAAAGCGACGTCTTCTTGATATATCACCTAATTCATGCAAATAATGATCGTAATGCTACTGTGGAAGCATTTCCTGACACGAATGTTAACAAATTGTTATTTAGTGAATCCATAGCCTTGTCGTCTGAGTACACTACATACCTTGTAATATATATACATACTGCAGCCAAGATTTGACCGAACGGTTCCATAAAAATTGAGCGCCGATTGCAGATTTCAAGGAGATCTGGAATAAACAGATTCACCCTTTCAGTCAGCAAACTGGTTCGAATTTTAAACGTAACCTTTGATATTTTTAATTTTCTGACCAGTTCTCTGAACTATACATTAGATGGTACTATTTATTTCGATTTCCTTGAGATTTATACGAATATAATTTTCTTTACAGAGGTTGATGTGTATCCTTTACATGCTGTCCAGGTGTTGTGTGTTAATAAACTACTTAGAGTATTAGTTGTGTTGATCATGTTTAAATTCTTATTACAGATACTCCATGTGCATTTTTATTACAATGCCTGTTGAGTCGGTAGTTCCCACAGAAAGATAATGCCAGTCAAATATATCTATTTCCATACTATCCTACATCAGATGCTCACTAGGGACTTGCCCTATTCAGGTAGGTTCTAGTGAGAAGTCGTGACCAGTAGGCTGCAGCAGCTCGGGTGTGAGGATAAATACTCGCCGAAGACATTGGCTAGAGGTCGTGAATCGGCGGAAGTTAGAATTCATGGGCTGGCTATTGAATCGGGTCCCAGTGGCTGAATGGTATACGAGCTAGCCTTGTAACCAGAAGGTCCTGGGTTCGAACCCCGGTGGGCGTGTACTGCTGAAGAGTCCCAAACTAGGATGAAACAGCTGTCTAGTACTTCCTGCAGGTTTTCCAATAGTTCTCTAACTAATGTCAGCACATGATGAAATCCTGTAACCAATCAACCAAATTCCCACAAACCAACACTTGATTATCTCGCTATCCTTGATATTTGATTGGGGTTTGCTGTCGCCAAAACAAATAGCTTCAAGCGATCGTTATCCTCAATTTACGGTCGCACGTTGTTACACGCACAATGTCCAACTTGTTTTATATTTTGCATACGTATTATTGTATTCCCTTGTGAATCAATTGCTTGTCACTTCATTCGGTTAATCTTTTATTTATTTATATTTTTATTACTTTACTTATTTTAGAAAGTGGACAATCGTCGATGCCCCGCTCTTCGTGTTTGTTGAACCTGGGAGACTAAATTTGTGTAACACATTGTGATTGGTCCTCAAGACCACAACTTTTTTCCCCTGCCAATTTCAATTTTGTTTTCATGGTTCCCAATCCCCCCCACCTACGTGCCATTTTTACTCATTTCACTTCGTTTACAACACACGTCAGATTAAATTAAGAGAAGAGTGGATATAAGGTTTATTGTTTTTCTTATATTATTCACCTTTTTTTATAAATATCTTTGACCAAAATATTCAGAGATACGTGTGAATACTTAAAGAAAAACAATTGCGCAAAATTGATGATACGTACCGTACCAGAAAAATGAGTGTGAATGTGCAACAAGAACACACATTCATCACTATTCTTTGAATAAAAAAGTCTGTACAAATTTCTTCTGTGCTGTTTAATATTTTTCAGATGGGGAAATAACTAAAGAAGTTATATACAACATTTAATAAACACACCACCTTTGTATTTCTTTTTTTACGCTGTTTAAAACAGAGGAATATCATTATATTATATGTGCAGTGAACTGAAGTCTATTTTGTTGCTACCCCGATTCCAGTGTATGATATTTGAAAATAGGAAGCTCTTATTATTTATTTAAAACAATTAGTCCCTTTTTTATAATTTTGAGATAGAGTGTCATTAGCAGACGGTGATGATTATCTGAAAAGTGGGATGTATTCACGCAATACATTTCAAACAATTTGACCACACATTTACTTGTCAAGTCAATTTATATGAAACAAATTAAGGGCAATTAAAGTACACAAAGTGACTGTTGACATTCATTTTTTTATTTACAGCTTGATTCCACACTGTATTTTCGGTACAAGTATGGGATTTTCAGCATGGATGTCGGTAGCCCAAATTTTGCTGACAAAATGCAGTCTTCTGAACACTTTGAGCAGCAATCTCCGTATGTTTGGCATGCGATTCGCCCTACAAAATGTAAGATGCTGCTACAGGACTGGACCACGTCAACTCCTAACTTAGTGATAGGGAGAGAAGTGATAGAACATGTTGACCACTTCACCTATTTGGGAAGTTGTATTAGCACCAATGGACTGATTGGCGACGAAATCTCAGCACGGATCCAAAAGCTGGAACTGCTTTCGCCAACTAACACCATCTCTGGCGTAGGCGTGACATCCGGTTATCGACCAAGGGACGTGTATACTGCTCAGCAGTTCGCTCCGTCCTTGTCTATGGCTCTGAAACATGGCCAATACGAGTTGAAGACATGAAAAGGTTGACTGCTTTCGATCATAGATGTCTGCGATCTCTGTCTCACGTTAGGTGGTTTCACAAGGTAAGTAATGTTGACGTTAGGCGTAGAGTGTTGGGCAAAGAGGGAAAATCAATCGACGAGGCTATAAAGTTAGATAGACTAAGATGGCTAGGTGAGGTGCTGCGCATGCCTAACCACCGCCTCCCCCGACGGGCATTGCTAGCTGATATAGGTTCAGGTTGGAAAAGAGCCAGTGGTGGCCAAACAAAAACATGGCCTCATCAATCCATGAAATCCTTGACAGTTGAACTGAGTCAGGTAGGGAGATGCAGACTCCCGGGTTGGGGTCCTCGGGACTCTAGGAATCAATGGCTGGAGACAATAGGTGACATGGCTCAAAATCCTTGTCACTGGCCAGCGCAGATGTATTCAGTCTCTGTAATCTTTCATATTCCTTTCTACCATTACCCATTCTGTTTCACTCTTATACTTGTCAAACTCTATTAATTCTCTTCACTCATCTTCTTGTCTACCTCTGTGGGCTATTTGGAACGTGGCAACTCGAACTGGTGCACTTCGGTGCCAAGTTCTATGTTGAATCCAGACAGTCCAAATTTTGCAGGCCGACCATAGATATCAGATGTGCGTCGGTGCGGGCTCGAACCCCGGACCATGTGCATGGTCGGCGAGAGTCCTAACCACTGTGACTAAATATCTTCTAGTTGTTTTTTATTTCCTTTTTCTTCAACCGATATGAAAAACGTCCATATCACGTTCGAAGGTGAGCACTTCCGACAAGTGGATGGTGTTCCTGTGGGGAGTCTATCAGGACCTTTGTTAGCGGATGTTTGTATGTCCTACGTTGAAAACTTGTCCCTTGATTTAATTGCTAAATTGCCCTTCTATAGGAGATATCTAGGTGATAGTATTTTGGCATATGATGATCATGAAGATGCAAGCCGTCTATTGGATAAACTTAACTCCGCACAAAATCATATAAGTCATACATGCGAGGAAGAAAGTCGCAACCAGTTTGTATTTTTAGACATACTTCTGAGTCGAACCAACGATGGTTCGATAAGACGATCAATTTACAGTAAGCCTACTTAGACAAGGCAGTACTTAAATTTTCACAACTTCTGTCCACTATGGTATAAGAGAAGCGTGGTGAAATGTTAATTCAAGGAGAATTCAGCGTATTTGTACGGCTGATGTTATAGAGAAGGAGAATAGAATACTGATGGATACAATCTTGTTGAAAACGGATATCCTTTAAAAAATTTAAACAGATGTAGAAGTTAGTCTTAAACCCTAGAATGTATTCCGCCCCTAAGAAAGATATCTTCATCAAATTACCACATATTGTGGAAATAAATAGTGGGATTTTGAGACAGAGATTAAACTCAGTCATCCGTAGGACCTGTTATGCAGTCCGGCTCGTAATCATTGAAAAAGCCAAAAGTGCACAGGTGATTGTATCACATCCCACACTATTTACCAATTCACATGTGTTTGTGTGGACCCACATACACAGGGAGGAGTTATCGCACTTTGCATGCGAGGGTGGGAGAGCATATTACGAAATGGTTAGAAAGACAGATGAACTTTGTAAAATCAAAAGACGCAGGTGGCAGACTACCAACTTCATCTATAGTCAAACATCTAATCGATATGACCCAACGGATTGATGTTAACACAGCTCTCAAGGTCACCTATAAAGATGGTCAAGGGTGCTTATTGAAATACACTGAGGCTATAGCTATTCGTAAACTCAAGCCCCCCTGTGTGTTTATAAACCCTTAACCTACCTTGGTAATCCTTATCTGATTGGATAGCCAAACGTTGTGTTAATTATTCTTATTATTCGCGTGAACGCTAACCAGTTTCATCGGCCGGAACTCTATCGTCACCAATTGGTAGAAGTTAGGCTTCATAGGACATTGAGTCGGGACTCTGTGGCTGAGTGACATACGAGCTTGTCTTGTAATTGAAAGGTCCTGGGTGCAAACCGTGGCGGTGGGTGCATACTGATGATGATCCCTAAACTAGGCTGTTGAAAAAGCTGTCCAGTACTCCAGAGCTGGTTTTCAATGGTTCTCTAACCGATATCAATGTGTGGTCTGAATTGAAATATTGGTATTAGGTGGTTGGAGGCAATCGGCCACAGGAAGCCTTGGACCCAGGTTTCGTGCTAGTTGGCACTCATCAGCACAGCGTATCTGCAACCTCGAAGGAACTCATGTCCCTTCTGAGATTCTAACCCGCGTCACCCAGTGCTGACTAACTTGAAATAAATTGACTTGACAAGTAAATGTATGATCAGACTGTTCAAAATTTATTGCTCAAATGCATCACACTTTTCAAATAATCTCCTCCTTACTTAACAAGTGTTCGAATAATAACGTATTTCGAAACTGTTTATCACAAACCTGTCCTAAACGTTTTCGGCTTCTTATGTAAGTGAACACTTGATTTACTATATCTCCTGGCATCTAATTTTTAACGGCTACCTTTAAATCATGCTCACGTCCATCCCCTTCACATAGGGGAAATCTCTTTAGTTATACTGAATTTGTGGATAGGACTACTGAACTCTAGGTGATTGAAAATTCCGGTTAGTACATTCTCATAATTGCTGCCTAGATAACCATCCTCTGCCTCTGTATCACATTCATGAATAATCCCCTTCCGGACATTAATGAAAACAAAACGCATAATTCAGCGAAAAGTCTCTTCGGAGAATTCATCCACTTGGCTGTACAGTCTCAGATATATATATATATATATATGTTCCTCTAGGAACTAAAGGATACAATAATAATAATAATATATAATTATTTTATGCATATGCACATTAGGTTTGTCAGACAAGAATAAAAATTAGTTAGGTTTGTTGTTTTCGTCATCAAAATATTTCAGAAAATGTGGTGAATAATCAAATTGTAACTAGGGTGTCATGATTAGTGAGAGGGTAGTGGTGATGACTTATCAAAGTTAGTCAATGTATAAAAGAAGTTGAATGAGTATATTGCAGTTACATAACAAGATGAATAATTTCGTGAGTTTTGATTAGGATGTACATAGAAACGAAAGAAAATTTGTAATTGTAAAGAAATACAAGAGTTATAAGGAGTTAGAGAAGTACGCACACAAACGTCGAGTCAGCAGAAGTCAACACGGTTGTTGCCATGATAATAGTAGGAGTGGTTGAATGATTTCCTTTTGCATACATAACTCTGGTTATTCCAACTGTGAATGGCTTAGGCTTCAGCAGTACTACATACAGTGTACAAAAATATCAATATATGATTGCGATTGTACAACTAAATGAATGAATTCGCCGAAAAAGACTACGCTGAACTACGTGTTCTGCATCATTCGTCCATTCAAAGCAAGCGTACGTAGCTCTCATCCGTTATGAGAGAGTGTGCTCGTTTAAGAAGACTTGAAACAACTGAAATCTTTGCGCTGATGGAGTGTGATGATTTGAAGTCTAAATATTTATTGGAGTGGGTTTTCTTCCTGAATATGCATATACTAAAATGTGAAATTTTGTTCATAAATGTAGTTATCTGAACCTGAAATTTATCGAATACGAAGTACAACGTGGAGTGCTTTGTAGTTAGAAAATTGTATTTAGCAGAATTATTTGTATACTGTATTCTTAATTAGCAGAGACGAACAATAATGAATATTTGCACAGTATAGTAATGGAATTTGGCATTCATTACCTCATTCTTAGAACAGATAAAGTCTTGTATTGCCAATATCATGAATGAAAGTGATGAACATGAGAGATTTCATCGATTCCCGTAAGTGAGAAGAAACTAACAATAGGAAGCTCCTCTGAAGATTCACAGGCTTGAAAATGGAAAACAATCACCAGTCGCATAGGTTTTTTCAGTACGGGTACTGTTGATATGACACAATCCTAATTATTTATTAGACCAATCGAAACTGAAATGACAAATTGTTTTCCCAGGTACTCACAATCTGGATGACGTTCTCCTACACCCCGTAGTATCAATACGTAGGTCTCCAACCTACAAACTTAACAAATGTTGAGCGGGAATATTCAATTCCATTGGGGGAGTTTCAGTAGCTTTTTATTTAAAAAGAAGATATTGCTGGAGAAACTAAGTGTTATCACGAGGCTTATATTTAGATGGTCATGTTTTCCCTCGATGTCGATCCTTTGTTAACAAATGTCCCGTTTATGCAGACGGATGACATTATGTGTGATTATGTCTCAAGCAACAATGATCTTTTATAAATTTCCCTTCCTTCTACAAAGCAGCTGGTTGTTTTGACGTGTCAGCAATGCTTAACATTCATTTGAAGATGAGAATTTCAGTTAGGTAGACAATTAACTATGGGAAGGTAAGGCAACTTCTGATTGAATGGATACAACACAAAGTAGGAGATGCCTTTCATATATAAAAGCGAATAATGGCTGTTCACCGTTCATAGATGCACTTGTGACTGACTAACATTAGGGATCGGTGGGGAGATTCATCCACACGATGACCATGAAAGCTAAACTCCACTCTATGATGAGAAGGTAGCAGTTCAATATTTCTTTGTCAGCTATTCAATGCATATGTACGCAGTATAAATTGGAGGAAGAAATTCAAAATGTTATTAGATAAGTATTATCTGCTAAATTGCTTTACACAGGATAGAAACACTGGAGAAATACCATCCGACCGGTCAATCAATCTGTAATATATATATGTGTCTATTTCCTCATGGTTCACCAGTCGTTCTCAATATCTGGTCACCAAGTAGAGACTTGAAGCAACACACCATAGGGACCCACCATACAGCCGAACTTATACTCAGAGAAAATGATTGAAGTAAATCAAATTTAAGTGTATGGTCGTTCTCCAAGGACTACGAGTCCATTATCCAATCTACTAAACACAATTTGAGTGAGCGAGAGAGTAAACAAAGCATGATCCAACCACATGATAAACAATTATGTTGAGTTGTAGTCAGTGGGATGATTCAGATTTGGTACATTTTGTAGACGTCTATGTTAACGTCTGGCACTCAATAGCATACATTATGCTTCATGCTACGTGACATACACAGAGAGATAGATCTATGTCAATAGCTAATATCATGCAATTAGCTGTATTGTAACAGATAGCTTAGATTGTTCTGTCGGTCGGCTTTCATCTAATAAACTTTTTCAAAGCTATAGACTGCGACCTACTGAGACTTCATTGGAATCATTTATTTGACAGCTGAGACTGAGTATGCAATAAACTCAAAGGCAAAGTCGCTTTCTATTTTCATAAATAGTCCTTTTTTTCAATCTTCTGTCTGATCTTTAGTATAGAGATGGGGAGAATAACTTTCAATGAAAATGTGGAGTGGACTGTTGAAAATGCTATCCGTGACTCATCCATTCTCTGAACCATATAGGAAAATTTAACATTGGTGTTAAAAATCCGTATCTTGTTGTTTATGCTGAGTTCAGTAGATTTCCAAACTTATTTCGGATGGATGAAGGTCTACATTGCGTTTCCAAACCTGGTTTTGTGACATCCTCATCTCTGCTGCACACAGTTGAAATAGTGCTCGTGAGATAAGTGGAATTGGTCGTTTCCTTTAGATTTCTACCATTGCTGATGACTGATGCTTACTGGGTTTTTGTTGTTGGTGGTTAGTTACCTTCACCACCTCCATCTCCTCTATGTTTACTGAAGGTCCTATCTTAACTGCTTCCTCGACCAAATTGTTAGCTTTCGCCTATGGTTCCTGGAGTTCATATGACATTAAACATAAGTCATCCGTCTTCTAAAGTCTTTTTGTGGATCCAGCGTATTCCTGTCTTCTGGCGTCTTACAGCTTGTTGTGTAATCCAGTC
Organism: Trichobilharzia regenti; assembly: GCA_944472135.2. Lineage (NCBI taxonomy): Eukaryota > Metazoa > Platyhelminthes > Trematoda > Strigeidida > Schistosomatidae > Trichobilharzia > Trichobilharzia regenti. The sequence continues at coordinate 96,035,985 of OX235262.1, read as the reverse complement.
CGCCACAATCAGGAATATCATCGGTGATAATAGGCAGCTTCATCCTACTCCTGTCTTAATTTCAGAGGTTATAGGTAGAAAAAAATCACTCACAAAGTTGTACTTCACTAATTATTCATATACATTATCAAAATCAATAATCACTGTTATATATATATATATATATTTCTGGACTACGCCGATGATATATATCTGATCTCCCACTACAGGTGAACATAGATGAAACGGAGGTGATGAAGATTCTCGGCCAACAGCAACAACAACAGACAAAAATCAGCCAGCATAAATGGAAGGAACCTGAAAGAAACAACCTCCTTTACCTACTTACACGGGAAGCATCGTTTCAACTACAGGCGGAACTGACGAGGATATCAAAGCAAGAATCGGAAAAGCAAGACAGGCTTTCATTACTCTCAAGTCTGTGTGGAGGTCAACAGCACTCCTCACCATGAAAAATAAGATCCGGATTTTCAACTCCAATGTGAAGTCAGTCAGTGCTACTATACGGATCAGAGACTTGGCTTCGCGTCATGAAGAGCACCTCAAACAAACTACAGACCTTCATTAACAGCTGTCTTCGCTCAATACTCAAGATCAGATGGCCAGCCAGAAAAGATCAGAAACAGAGATCTCTGGCAATGAACGAACCAACTCAGCAAGAACCAACTGTGAAACAAATAGGCTGTAAGAAATCGAAATGCATTTGCCATACGCTGAGGAAACCATCAAGTGACATCACCAGAAAAGCCATTGCACTAGTGGAGCTCGAAAGGGAAGCTACGACGAGTTGGTTGTCAGTGCAAGGGTGACTTGGAGGAGGTGATGTGAAGAGGAGATGAGAGCATGTAGGCAGACTTGGAGCGGGGTGAAAACGTTGGCAGAAAACAGAAGGCAATGGAGACGTGAAGCTGAAGCCCTATGTTCCTCTAGGAATTAAAGGAAATAATAAATAAATTATATATATATATTAATGATGCTGATTGTAAATGGTTAATTTTAATGCATTTCATCCAAAACAGAATAAGGATACCAAAAATATAAGATAATTGCAGTAATCACCATCACATCATCAACTCATATAATGCTTTTAACCTAATTAGGAAAAATATTACCGTCATTAGTAATTTTCACAGTATCCCTTTTTTATTCCACTCAGAAGTAGAGTAAACTTATTATACTTAATGGTTAAAACAATAAGCTTAATAGTTTACTTACTAATTTATTTTATGTGCTTAATTTACAATTTTTAAAAAATATATGTTTTTGATTAAAAGGAAATACATTAACTAGAGTCTGTTTTTAAGTCTTTTTAACCTGAATTAGATATCATGTGTAGACAACAAGAAGTAGTGATGTAGTGAAATATCTCTGTAATGTTAATTTATGATTTGATTTAGTCGAATAAGAGGGTTGTTAAATGTTAGTCTACAATAAGACCAAATCACTCAACGGAGCCTGTTATTGTTGTTATTTATTGTATTCCTTTACTTTCTGAATGGGAACAAAGGGTTTCAAGCTAGAGACTTGAAGTCTCTGTAGTAGTGGTTTCAATTTTACCGGTTGGGGTTGCTAGCCTCACGTCGTCTTCCTTCTCCACCGGCTTGACGAGGTTTAGGTGTGCGTCGGCCGGGGACCCCGGACCCCCTGCGTGGTAAGCCAGCATTTTACTGCTGAACCACCGACGCCCCATTGTTGTAATAATACTTGTAATGAATGAATGCTTATTGAAGCCAGATAGTGTTTAGTAATAATTTTTATTGCCTTATTCCTTTGTAGTTTGAATAAAATGGCCTTTTAAAAAAAGTTAGGTTTTGTACATCTCATTTTGTGAAGTTGTGGCTCATTCATTGGTCTAGACACTTAAATTATAACCATTGAGTTACGATCTCATACTTCTCTCCATCTATCTAGATTCCAGCACACAGGTACTATCACTAGCCCAGACTAACAGATCAATGTAGAAATCCTCACAGAAAAGCATCAGTTCAAGACACTGTACTTCGAAAAGTACAAAATTAGTAAGAAGGAACAGAATGATATATACAAATAGATAATTATGGATGCTACGGAGACATAAATGAAATGAAAATCAGCGGAACTTTCCATGATCCGAAAAATCATTAGCAGTGGATTTATCTACGCTACTCTGAATAATTTTGAGCCATTTCACCGATGGTCTCAATCTGTTAACTCACAGTTACCGAGATATTCTTATGACCAACCATTTAAACATCTGAATATACCTACTGGATCATAGGAAAATAAGGAAAATACGATTATAGTGGGAGATATTCTCATTTTCTATAGTTTGGTTTGTAAGGGTTAGATATATTTTTAAGAGTTGATCACGGACTGATATCATTTAGAGAAGCATTGATAAGCAGCGCTGGAGTACTGGACAGCTGTTTCATCCTAGTTTGGGAATCATTGGCAGTACGCACGGGGGTGTTCAGTGGTTCTCTAACTGATATCAATCTATAGTCAAACTTTTAAAAAATCAAATCCGAAAAAAATTGACTTTTGAAAATAAGACAAAAGTTTCAGAAAACTCCAGAATTATTTCAGGTTAGAGATCGAAACATAATTAATAACAAAATGAAGTTGTCTAGTACAAATTGGAATTAAAATAAGAAAATAAACAGAGAGTTCAAATCATAAACATAAGTATTTTTTTACAGAATGACTTCTCCTATCAACAATTTGCGTCATCCACCAGGCTGGTTTTTGTTTTCATTCTATTCAGTTTCTATCACTTACTTTCAAAAAAATTTCTTTACGATTCTTTTGCGTTTCGAGTGAAACATAAGGCCAGAAGTTTGGTCTTTGAAGTTTCAGTAGCACTCTTGTTTTTACAGGGCACTAGCCTCACGCTCAACTTCCGTCTTTCTATAATTTACTGCCTTCTAGATTAGTTTAAGCGGAGTACGTCTGCCAAGGTGGGCATTCTACCCCAAATCACCGACGAACTAAAGAAATATGCATTGATTTATCCTATGAATAACTATTGGTACTGCTATTTCTCACAATTTTCTTTACATATACTGCTTTTGATCCGTATCATTCATTATACTTTTGATAAAGAATATGGGTAGCATACAAATTATCTACATATGGTTCTTCATATAGCTGTATATTTCAGAGTACGTTGTTAACAATTCTATCGGCGTACTTATCAAGTTCAGTGGCTCTACAGTGCTATTTATCGTGGCGCTCTGTGATTTGATACTGTCTTTGCTAGGATACGTCACATAACAAGAAATGTCCAACTTGAATTTCGAAATGAGCATCTGTAGTATAGACAAAAATCTGACCTATTTCTCTCAGTTCTGAAGCCACCCACTGACCTTGGCATCTATTCGGGTTGCTGATATCACTATGATGACTGCAGAAAAACTCCATAAATTCTGTCTGGTATGCAACTAATTTGCAAAAGTCATCTTACTAACTCCTAATGTGGTGGTGTAATATAAACAATGTGTTCCAACGGAGTATTATTCTCACAGTGAGAATCATTCTATTTGATGGTGGTAACATCTGAATACTGTTCCCACAGTTCAATAGTGTATTAACAACAGAATAATATATGTATTTAAACGTTATATTTGATGCTGAAGGCAGAATACTTTTCTCACAGTTCAATACTGCATTAGAGACAGAATTATATATATATATATATATATATATGAACATTCCATTTCATATCGTTTAATGTAAACCAAAATCACACGCTCAGTGATCGCTTAAAGAATATAAACAAATATATATATATATATATATAGTAAAAAAACACCCCAAAAAGGTTATACAACCTTAACGATTCTGTTCATTTTTATAAGAGCTAAGCTGAAATATCTGTCTATCACTTCATAATTCACTAGCCTTGATTGAATAGAATTCATTTTTGCTATAAACCTATAAAACTATTTTGATAAAAGGAGCTGTTTAGCCTTGAATCAGAGAATATCTTTATAGTCATTTGGTTAAACTGAGAATTCACTTCATTTTGTCTCGTAGAAAAATGGAGGCAGGAAAATTGAGGATATCTATCTACCCATCTATCTATCTATCAGCAAATATTGATTTGATGTAGTCAAGTCGTAGCTTCTCACCAAAATCAAATTATGGACTATGAAATATCAACTAAGCAAAAAAAAAGTTTTTATTTCCACTAAACTTGTTATCTTTCTAATGAATAAGCCTGCTTATGTTATGCATGAGAAGAGTATTGCTGTTAGGGTTGGGTACCATCACCAAGTTTAATGTGATTTCATATAGCCGGTACTAATAATAATAATACTGCGTATAAGTTTCGATACACTCCATTATGGATAAGATTTTATTTTGATAAATCACACAGTGTTATACAGTAATATTAACCGATGACATTTCGAGCACAAACTATTGCGCATAATCACATCAAGTTACTCACACAACTTTTTTCCTTCATAAATGGAGTTGATTAGATATTTGAATAAAAATCAATATAGGATAATGTACATTCAGAATTATTAATATGAGTGTTATTGATCAATTACAGTCAAATGGTAAACAAGACGAGTGTTTTTATAGCCGTAGTAAGTAGCCTGTTAGAACGTTGTGATGTGCTTGAATTGAAATAGAATTTTGAGATTATTTATTATCCCCTCCCAATTTGACTGGCGGTAATAATATCTTCCATATTTCTGGCATTTGCATTGAGTCATTCTTACTGCGTGTGTTGGGTGTAGACTCGATGAACAAGGATTCAGTAATTAACCTCGCTCTCCACCTACCTAGATTACATCTTAGAATTTTAACCCTCTCCCATCCTATTGTGTGGTTGTGTTTTGATGTATGCAGTGCAATTTCTGAGCTTTTTTCTAACTCAGTTATCTTCTCGGGGTCAACCATTCTTGCCTTAACTAAATTCTTATGTTCCGACATATAACACTCTTTCCTGTTAATCTGCACAGTTAATCTTCCCATATGTAGAAACTATATTTTGATAAAGTCAGACAGTAATATTTACTGATGACGATTCGAGGACAATTGACTGGTCATAATCATATCAAGTTCCATACACAGATTTGACTTCGTTTAAGTGGTTCCACCATTTTTGATCTGTTGAGTTGATTGGTAGTATTTTGCATATCAGTAATTTTGGTGATGAATCATTCCTACTGCATGTGTTACATGTAGACTCCGTGGTCAAAGATTCAGTAATCTCTCTCTCTCTCTCTCCATCTACCTATATTACATCTTAGAATTTTGACTCCGTCCCACCCTATTGTGTGGTTGTGTGTTTATGTTTCCAGTGCCATTGCTGGTTTTTTCCAAATTACTTATCTTCACGGGGTCAGTCATTCTAACCCTAGCCAAATTCTTATGTTTTGACAACCTGACTACTCCCGACTTACTAGTTTGACTTATCTATTTGACTTAACTCACAGTCATTGCAAGGTGTTTTGTAAATTTTATCATTTTATTTAATTGGGTCCTTTAGCCAACAGAGCTTATCTTTCGGTGAGTTTGTAGGTTTGAATGCCACCTTAATTTCTGCTTTATTAGGAATCCTACGTAGGGTTTCAGATGTCCCCTCCTTATATGGTAAAACTGTAGATGGAGTATATTCTCTCTTACTTATGTTATCATCATTACTTTCACTATTATTTTTATTTTGCCTTTGACATTTACTGATCTTCCTAATGAATTTTCTGTGAGATTTATTTAACATCAACGCTTCCTCTATCTGTTTCATTTCATCATTTAGGTCTTTTCTTGTAGTACTTAATGCTACTGCTCGGTTTGTTAGACACTAAACTAAGCCTGCATTTACAGATGATGGATGAGATGAATTGAAGTCTAAATATCTATCAGAATGCGTTGGCTCTTTATAAACGCTAGTGTACAGCTTACGTTCTTCCGTTTGTTTTATTTTACAATCGAACATAGCTAATTCATATAAAGACTGAACACCAATACTGATTCGCCATCACTAATGACCATCATATCCCATGCAAATGACATCACAAGACAGACTCATCCTAGCTGGTGAAAACAATCAATTACTATTCCTAAATAGCTTCAGAAACAAATGGAATCTTCAGAACCCATTATTGGTGAGAACAGGAGACCCACCTCCTCTATTACTAAACATATTATAGAGACAGGATATAAAATTGATGCCTACACGTCTTTTAAACCTATCTGTAGAACGTGTTTGGGAGGTATCCTAAAGTTTGTGGAATCCCTAGCTGGTAATTAGGAAGTTTAAACCACTTTTGTGCATTCAAAAACAATTCGTCATCACAATAAACCACCTTCATTGGTAAACTATGTTTTGATACCAGCCAGTCCAGATGTACTATTACTTCTCTTATATGGTTTAGTGATCTTCACTGTTATTTTGACCTTCAATATGTCCTTTTAACTTGACCTAGATTTATTTTCTCACCTCTTAACTCTTTATTAGTTTCACACATATTGCAATGACAAATCCGTTGGTGATCAGATTGTTCGAAATGTGTTGTGCAAATACATTACACTATTCAGACAAATTACGTCTTCTTATTGTTTTATGTAAAAATACATAGACAAAATGCTATGTACTAATGAATGATTAAGAAAGACGGTATTGCAAAATTCAAGATCATTAATGTGTTATCCCATTGACTGGTTTTTCTTTTTCTTTTATCAGTTCGTCGTTGAAATTGACAGTTCTTTTCTAACATTTTGCGTCATTTAGTTTATTTAAAAGCAATTTCTTTCACTGTAGAACTCTTGCGTCTATACTGATAGCTGTTTAAACAGCTTTGACAAATTTGTTAGAATTACTGAGTGTTTTGTTTAGTAAGATATTGTTGTTCAACATTTTATCATAAACTATAATGTCTTATTGGTTTTCAGATGTAGTTTTTAATGCTTCTGATGAAGACACACGTGTAAAATCACACAAATGCTATTAAGACCCTTAAGAATGAAATAATAATACTGGCACCTCCTAAAGTAACAGGAATTCCGAATGATGAAATTAAATGTGTGATTATTACAGTATTATGTTGGCCTTCAAAGGTATATATTTGCATAAAGTCCAAAGTCTCTTATAGAAACTATTTTACACAGTAATTACAGTATTTCCATTGACAACTTCTCTTTCCTTCTACATATTAACTCTGGAGACATCATTGTTAAACAGTCTCAAAATTATTTCCATTGTCAAATAAACTGTTTCATCCTAGTTTTGGAATCATCAGAAGTACATACCCACTGGGGTTTGAACCCAGGGCCTTCAGCTTACAAGGCAAGCTGGTATACCATTCAGCCACTGGGACCCGATTCAATGGCTCATGAATTCTAACTTCTACCATTTCGTGATTTAGCGTGAATGGTATACGAGCTTGCCTTGTAACCGAAAGGTCCTGGGTTCGGACCCCAGTGGGTGCGTACTTCTGATGAGACCCAAAGTAGGCTAATGAAACAGTTGTCCAGTACTCCTTGGTTTTCAATGGTTCTCTAACTGATATCAATCCGTGATCAACTGGTAAAAGCAAAACCAACCATTACAAACCAACTATAGAAATTTAATCTGATGCTCGCTAGTGACTTGCTACGGGATGGAGTTTGCTGGAGTTCCAGTGAGAAGTCGTGACCAGTGAGGTCAATCCAGTCACGTGTGATGATGGATGTCCCACCAATGGCATTGGTCGGGGTAGCGCTAAATCACGAATTGGTAGAAGTTAGAATTAATGAGCCATTGATTCGAGTCTCAGTGGTTAAATAAACTACAGCAAATATAAGCCATTTATTCCTAAAATGTTCCTAATTAGTACTGACATTTAATTGGTGGGGTGTATATACTTATAAGCATTTCTGTTGATTCTTAAGTTAACTATCATTAAGCTGTACAGATTAGCGAATGTGTGAAACCTTATGAAGATTGGGACACTTAATGTTGTAGTAACTTAATTTAGTTAATGCAAACAAAGAAACACACTATGCATAAAGCATGTTGAAAAATGAAAGTTTATAAAGCCTACAATAGAACTCCTTGTTGTACAAAAGCAATTATAATTACAGTCGAGTGAATTCTTTAAGTGGTTGGACGTATGTACTGATAGATCTTAACACTCATATTTATTCAACATATGTTAGGGGTTAGTAAGCTTCAGTAAATAAGTGTGAAACAAATAAGATGAATATAGCTTTCATTCTAAAACTGCCTTCTAACCCACCTTCTTCAGTGAAAAGTTAAACTAGGTCTACTTTAAATTTTCATTCTTAGAAAGTGAAAGTGAAATAATGCTTCATACATTTATTTGGTTCCCTTGATAAATTTCGATAAAGAAAGGAAGACGAAATTTGCAGTATAAAATGATATCATTCTATTTCACAGGTTCTCATCAGCTGCCATTGACTACCTGAAATTACAATGGTTATATAAAGAATAATAAAATACTTTAATGTTTGACTGGTGGTAAAGAAGAGATACTATAAAATTGACGAATCCAAAATGAAAGCATTACAATGTTTTTAGTTTAAGTTTTCATCATCAATTTATACGCTTTTAAAGTTGAAAAGAGGGGGAGGGGTAAGACAGAAAACAGAAAAATTGATTAACAGAACAATGTTAGCTTGTAGGTTCACATAGCAACTCAAGAAACAAAAACGGTTACAGTTTATGAGATTGAGATATGTTCAGTGAGTTGAGATCACTGAATTAGATGACTAATCAAAATCAAAATTCTGTTACCAAGGGAGTGAGAGGTTAATCACACTCTCTTTCTGTATGCATAAGTCTGGTTTAAGTCGTTTGATTGCGATTGCTTCGGCAAATCGTAGTAAATTTGCTGTCATTTGTCTATTTAATATTTTGAAGGACTTAGAAATCTCTACGAGATGTCCGGTATCAACAATTTGTCTGGTAATTGCACTCTGGGAATATCTGTTTCCTTTCAGGCACAGGTTTTTGGGAATATGTTCAGAAAACCGGATAGAAGCCCTTCTTTCTGTCCTTCCAATGTACTTGCTCCCGCAAGTGCACGTGAATTCATAAATGCAGTTGGAGGTGACATCAGCAGGATATTTATCCAGTTTTGAGTGGATTAAAGAAGGAGTGGTGCTGTATACTGTTATGAGTTTTGCTGCCGGGAAGCCTTTATTTATTGTACCTTTCAATCTTTTGTGACACTGCATCTCCTTTGTATGGTAGACAGATAAACACTTTTTTCTTTTCTACAGTTGGATGCTTTTCTTTCTCATCTTTTTCTCTGCTGTACTTCTGAATAAATCCCTTAGGGTATCCATTTTCCCTTAGGCATTTCTCGACGAAAACTAATTCTTCTTCGACCCTGTTTGGTGAACATGGCTTTCTGGCTCTGTCATACGAAGTCCTCACTAATCCACGTTTATAGCTTATGGGACAAAAGCTGTTATAGTGAAGATATTGTCCAGTCCAGGTTTCTTTTCTTTAGATGGACTTTTCGACCGTGCCTTCGTTTGTTCTTATTACATTTAGATCCAGGAAATTGAACTCATTATTATGTTCATATTCCTGCCCCAACTATTAAGTCACTGAATCAGGTGGTGACCATACGATGCAGAATATCTAGAGAATCAACAAAATCAGGTTCTATGAACAGTGTTTGCAAACTGGTTGTTTCCCACGGGAGTTCTTGAAAGAAGTGCGATCTGCTAAACTCCCACCTCAAAAGAATCTCCGTCGAATAACTAAATCTCATATCGAATCGTCATACCAGTATATCTCCGAATTGAAATCTCGTCTGGCTACCTATGATACCCTACTAAGTGAAACGTCGTCTAGATCTTGATCGCCGTTGCTTAGATACCGTATGTGACTGGTTCCTTTGTGCTCGAAGCTCGGACACTTCCAGTCGTAAATCTTGCATTTGAGATGTTAACTGGGGAAGTAACCAAAACAGTGGTGCGTCCTTCATAGATGTGGAATCCGGCAAGGCGGTAACAGGAGAGTTCTGTGTCGCTTCGCCTTTATGAAGTTCTTCGGGAATAGTGGTACGTTTATATGGAGCCATTGTCAAAAAAATATTTAAGTATAGAGATATACAAAATAGCAAAACTTGTGGTAACAAAAATTAAAGCAATGCGAGTTTATAAGGCCAAAATAGCAACAAAAATGTTCAAAACGAGTTAACTATCGAAACAAAAAGGTTCGAAACGGGTTAACCATAAAAAAAAGGTTCGAAACGGGCTCACCAATTATTTTGTGGTGGACCTTTTACTCTGTTAGCTTAGTTACCCAAATTCAAATAGAAAATAAAGTACCAAATCAGTTTAGTTACGGGAAGAATGTATTAAAGTTTGGTTACTTGGGTTTACAAAGATCCAAAGTCCACAATAAACGTAATAGACTCCAGGTGCTGCGGGAAGACTGCTCCAGTACTAATTCTCCAATGTTGACGTTGCCGGAGGTCGACCAAAGTACGTAGGAAGAACTACGGTGCTCCTGCAAAAATTTGAGATAGAAAGCAGGTGATTAAAATTGATCGACGGCAGTTGGGATGGTGGAGAAAACGGAGAGTCGAAGGCAGAACTATATATTTATTCAAAACCCGAGGTAAAGTTCAAAGTACAGAGTTTATGGTTAAAACAAAGTAGTGTACAATATGTTCATTTCTTACATAGTAGTAAAATTTGGATAAGTTTATTTTTGAAGACTCCACATATTAACATGTCTAACTGGTGGTGATTTAAGGTCAAATGAAAATCTAGGTCACAACGCGGTTCAAACCGGTAGCCTCTGAATCACTAGTCCAGCACCAATACAAGCCCACCTACAACACAAACTTCTGGCCTGGTCACCATATTACTGCCTCATTCTCATTTCAGATTGTTACCGGAGCTACATCACTCTAACCACTTGTGGTATTTATCTCAAATTTCCGATGTAACATTCGAAGGAATCACATAAAATAAAATTTAATTTCAATTAGTGACTAGTCTTCGAGGAACATAACAAAACAGGGAAATTATTTGGGTAAGAATCTTAAACTCTACCTCTGCATGCATTTATACAAAACTCCTAATGATCTATTGATTACTTTGTTTTAGTTGAGGATTTCTTCCTAAAGAGTACAGGCACTTTCATTTCAACTAGTGCAGAAGACAACTTTCGGTTTTGTCGCAGCAGATGAAAGTCAGCATTTTTACATTCATTCAAAAAGTTATACACTATGAATCAATCTATGAAAGGTTGTTAGTATAAGTAGTGAGCATAGATCAGTCAACAGTTCACCGTTCTATAATTGTGGGATATTGAACACGATATCATCATAAAGCCGAAGTGTTGAATCAGTATCCTAAAGAACGATGAAGAAAAACTGGTTAAGTCACTCAAACAGCCGAGATTTATTTGAGACAAGGTCGGAAGTCATATGGATTAACAATACAAAAACATTTTGTTTAATAGACTAGAGACGAATAGTGAATATTGTTTTGATCGAAAATTTGATTTGATAGTGTGAAATATTCTCATATTATCAATTAAAAGTCAATCTGAACGAAGAATATTCTTTCCAGTAATTTCTCTTCAGGTTCTTACAATTATAAAAATATAATATTTACTGTCGTTACAATAATGGCCAGTTATGCGGCGGATACATTTTTAACGTAGAGTTACAGATTAGTTATGGGGTGTCAAAATAAATAGTCGTATTTGTGTGACAAACGTGCTAGACTGAAGTCGATTAGAAAATATTGTCAAATGGGAGACAGTGGTGGTGATTAATCATAATAGATTTGTAGAGTGTGGGGTAGGAAAATCGAAAAGTCAGTTCAAGGTTATAAAAGGTGTCAGGTGAGTGGCTAGTACAAAGTGGTCTGAGTTAAACAGGAGACAGTAAGACTGCAATGAGAGGTTCACAATGAAATAACGAATATATGAAATGAAACAGGTGGAGGCATATATTGAGAAAATATATAATATTACTAATAATAAGTACGGATAGTATAAATGGAAAATTCGATAGGATTGAGAGAATGTTTGCATGAAGGGCATAAATTATGATGAATAATAATAATATTTGTAATAATAAGCAAAGGAAAAAACCAAGAGGGTTAAGGGAAGGAGCACTCTTGGTCAGAAGAAAAATCTTCAATCCAAGGTTGGCCACGGTAGGAACAGCGTCTGGACGTGTTCTTTCTGGATACAAAGTTCCGGTTTAGTCGATCTTATTGCAACAGCTTCAGCTATGTGTAGGAGACGTAAGCGAACTGTACGTGACAACGATTTGGGAATTCGGTATATAACCCTGAAACCTGTGTTGACATCGATATGATGTCCAGTGTCGACCAAGTGTGACAGGACCGAGCTTTTTATGCACTTAATTTCCCTCCCCCCTCTTGCTGAACCAAGCTGGTAAGTGTTCTCGAACCCGTAGACGAACCTGCCTAATGTGCGCCCTACATAAATTGAACCACAGGAACAGTTGAAGTGGTATATGCATGAAGAAGAGCTAAGGTTAGGTAAGACATCTTTGAGTTGCTTGGTGAACATTGGACGGCTACTGAAGGATAGACACAAACGTGCAGAATAGAAAGTTTTCTTGATCGCCCTGGTTAAACGTTGAGGTAGAATCTCCGCAAACTATAGAACACTGTGTGAGTTATCAAAATAAAATCTTATCCATAATGGAGTTATACTCTACCACAGTGCCCAAGTTTTATACTTATATCAATCTCCGCAGGAGTATCTCCCTTGAATTGGAGATGTAAAAACAGAGGCTTTTTCTCCACCGTTGCCAGTTCATGTTTACGACTATTGTAACCTATGTTGTCTTTAATGAACTTCTCTGGATATCCCTTCTCGCTTAGAATGTCTCGGATGACTTGGAGTTCTTTCTCTACACAGTCTTCGGAACAAATAGACCTCGCTCTAAATGCTAAGCACCTGATTAGATTACGTCTGTATTTCATCGGTACGAAGCTAAGTAAATGTGTATACTGAGCTTTGGTTTCTAGCTTTCTAAATATGGTTCTTTTGATGGAACCATCCTCTCTTCTCGTTAGTAGGACGTCGAGGAAGTGTAAAGAGTCGTTGTATTCTCCTTCGTAGGTGAAATGGACCACTGGGTGAGCATTATTGAAGTTGTTCAAAATTGAATCACTATTTAACCCTTCATCGTACACTACAAAAGTGTCATCCATGTAACGACAATACATTTCCATTTTCGCTATTTCCTCTTTCAACAGACTATTTTCTAGTTTTGCTAGAAATATATTTGCGAAAATAGGTCCCGGTGGGGATCCCATGGCTACTCCACAAACCTGTCTGTATATTTCATTATTAAATAGGAACTGAACATTTGTTGTACATTTAACAAGTAGTTGTTTCAGATTACTGATAGGAATATCAGTGTACAATTTCTTTTCTGTAATCTGTTCGCAGATATAATCGATGGTTTCCACTATAGGCACATTAGTGAATAGAGATGAAACATCAAGTGATGCCATATATTCGCCAGTCGCGTTCAAGTTTTTGATCTTATCAATAAATTGAAAGATATCTTTGACGCTGTGCTTTACTAACTCGTCATGCAAGCGTTGAAGTAGCTGTACCAGCCACTTTACCGTCTCGTGATAGGGTGAATGGGACATGTTTAGTATGGGGTGTAGGGGCACTCCTGATTTATGCACTTTCCGTAGACCATACATGCGTGAGATGGTGCTCCCTGTAGGTTTTGTGTTTTCGAAAGTTTTTGGCGATAAATAGCCTTTACCCTTCAAATCCTTTAATAAGTTCGTTATTTCTCGCTCTACCTTCTCCGTATGATCTTTCATCGCTTTCGGCTTCTGAAACTTGTTTCCGTCAGCTAGTATGGGGTTCACCTTGTTGATGGAGTCATATAATGTAATCATATATAGCACGTTTGTCATACAAATACGACTATTTATTTTGACACCCCATAACTAATCTGTAACTCTACGTTAAAAATGTATCCGCCGCATAACTGGCCATTATTGTAACGACAGTAAATATTATATTTTTATAATTGTAAGAACCTGAAGAGAAATTACTGGAAAGAATATTCTTCGTTCAGATTGACTTTTAAAATTTGATTGTTTCTTTTTTTCTTTTAAAAATAAAGAACGAATCTTTCCCTCCAACTTATTGATTTAAATAATTCTTTGAGAAAACATAATATCTATTGAAACAGAAGTCTGATGTTGGTGTTTGCAATGCTTTTTGTTGAGGCACTGGTTCTAGAATGTTAAAGAGAACATTTGAACCAGACTGTTAACAAGTAGACACTGTATTCATAATTATATTTGTCACGCCAGGCTCTTGAGGGGAGCCTGATTGAGAAACGAGGAGTTAGATGTGTGAGGATGACATGGAAGAGATTGTGTAAGTAGGAGGTGCAGCCAGCTAAAGAGGACTGCGGGAAACAGGACGAAATGGATCTGTTAAACTACTGTAACAGCAGAAGGCAAGACACAGAAGCCAAGGTATATTTTCAAGTGATCAAACCGCTGTTTATATACATACAGTTTATATCCTTTAACGAATCATTGAGCTTGTGATTTCGGTTTTCATTAATCGACATGAAATAGAATGTTGAAATACAGATATTATTCAGTTCTGTTGCTAATGCGGTATTGAACTGTGGGAATAGTATTCAAATGTTAACACCAACAAATACAATGATTCTTACTGTGAGAATAATAATCCGTTGGTGCACATTGTCTGTATCATACCACCACACTATGTTCTACTACGAACCTAAGGAAGTAAAAGTGACGGGATATACACATTGGATCATAAGAATTATTAAGAAGACAGATACAGCGAAGAAAATTTCCTTCTCGACGAAGTCATCAACTAGGCTGTACATCCGCGTGTTTATAACAAATGGATGGGAAAGTTCCAGAATAATTTCCTGTCAAGTGTCAAATTAATAAAAATTACAATTAGGAATTAAAATGCCATAATAAACAAGGGGACGGATAAAACTCAGACACAGTAGCATCATAATTAATAAGAAGATTGACATTGTGCAATTGGGGGTTAGAAATGTAGAACTAACAACAATAGACAGGATGTTTGGATAAAAAACTAATATGATGAATAATTCTTTATGCAATCAGGGATTAAATATGTAGAAATAGTAAAATGACAAAATAAACAGGAAGTTCGGATATGAAAATATGGTAGTGTAAACCGGGATTAAGAAAAACTTAAAATAACATGAATAAACAGGAAGTTTAGAGAAGAGAGGCAATGGGATGGTTATTACTAAAAAAATTACCTGTTAATGGTGGCCATGGCAGGGACAAGGGTTGAACGTATTTCTTTTGGATACAAAGCGTGGATTTGAGCTTTTGTATAGGTAGTGCCTCGGCTATGCCCAGATGTCTTAATTTCACTCCCTTTGATAGGTTTGATTGAATCTTGTATATTACTTTGAAGGATTTTCTGAATGGCGCTTAATGTCCTGAATTGATCAAATGTTCTATCACTGAACTATATACACGTTTCCGGTCTCCTTTTACTAGCCATGCTGGATAGTATTAGATGGTTGGAGCAATCTGCCACAGGAAGCCTTCGACCTAGGTTTCGTGTTTGTTGGCACTCGTCAGCAAGGCGTATCTGCAACCTTGAAGGAACTCATATCCCTTCTGAGATTCGAATCAGCATCACCCAGTGCTGTAGTCAAAGACGCTATCACTGAGCTATTCAGGATCGCGACTGACCTCCTGAAGGACTGTAGTGGATATTTGACACTAGTAACTAGTGTGATGCGTCTAGTCCTCTCATTGGTGCAGACTGAATTTTATCAGTCAGGTTGGATAGTATTCACGGGCGTGATTTGCAACTAGGCGCATGGTATGGCCGATGTACTCAGCTCCGCAAGAGCAAGTAAACTGGTTTATGCACGTTGAAGTGGCCCAATGCGACAGCTTGTCTTTTGCGTTCTGGTTGAACAGTTTCTTGCAGGAAAACGTTAGCCGTAGGCTCGCGGTGAAGTATGTTTTCCTCAGCGATTTGGAGAGGCGTTTACGAAGGATTTCTGTTTCAATATCACCTTTGAATTGTAGATTAAGCAGAAGTATTTTCTTTGTATTGGATTGGACTTGTTCGGAAATCTTCTTAGATTTGAGATTCTTGTCTATGAATCTGGGCGGAAAACTGTTTTCCATCAGGGTTTTTCGGAGATTTCGGAGTTCTTCTTCAATTACTTCCTCGCTGAATATCTTCCGAATCCTCGAGGAAAGAGCGTATATCGGGTTCCTCTTTCTGCTTAGGGGCACGAAGTTTTGAGAGTTGATGAATTGTCCATTCCATGTAGGCTTTTTATATATGGAGAGTTGTTGGCGTTTCTTATCAGATGGACGCTGAAGAAGTGGAACATTCCGTCGGATTCATTCCTAATTGTAATGTTATTAATTTGCCCCTTAACCGGAAATAATAATGATAATTTTGGCCTCATGTTAACCGAAAACATGATATCAGTGTTCATTAACTCAGAGTACTAAGAATTTATTTCATATGATACTTTTCTTAGGAGATCTTCCCAATTGTAAGCTTATCCTTCACTTCTGTCTTTCGATTATAGAAGAAAAGGATCTAAATTAATTAGTTATAAGACAAACATTTGACTGAGTTCTTTGGAACAGTATTGATTCTACTTGAATGTAAGAAAAGACTATAAAAAGTAACTTCAAAATGATCCAGTAGAATATTTCTTAAGCCTATGATGTCAAGATTCCTTGTTGAGTGGATTGTTTTTGAAAATTCGTGAAGCTCTATACCACTGAATGGTTGATATCAGTACTTGGGTATCATTATCGAAGTGATCTAAGCAGCTGACTATCACTTGGCTTGCTTTGGGTTGTGCTCATCAGAGGCTTATCGGCTTTGATTGAGTTCAGACAGCCGAATCAGTTCAAACCATGTGAATCTGATGGGTGGTTTGTCTGTCATCAGATAGTTAGGCAGTAATATATGGTACTTCTTAGATTTTTCGATTCAGTGTTTCATGCTAATGCACTTATCTTTTAATATAAGAGCACACTGTATTTGAGTTATCATTTATGCTGCTGACAGTTGGTAAAAACAAGAATTCGTTTTCTTCTTGGTTTTTTTCCTTCACGTTCCCAGTGGGACATAGGGCTTCAAGCTAGAGGCTTGAAGTTTCTGTAGCAGTGTTTATTTTTACAGGACGGGGTTGCTAGCCTCATGCCCAACCTTTCCTCTTTACCAGTCTTATTACTGGCTTAGAGAGGTAAAGGAGTGAGTCGTCTGGGGATCGAGCCTTGGGCCATGTGCATGTTCGGCGAGCGTCCTAACCTCTGTGCCACCGACTCATTTCTTCTTGGTTAGCTATTTTTAATTACCATCAACAGGAGAAATATAGACAAATTAGTCTTTCCAGAACGCTTTCAACTACAGGAGGCATGAATAAGGATGTCAGAGCAAGACAGGCATTCATTACTTTGAGATTAATGTGAAGATCCTTAGTGCTTACTCATCACAACGAACACAATTCGAATTGTCAACACTAATCTTTGATCTGTCAGTGCTTCTATAAGATTCAGAGAGCTGAGGCACGTGTCACTAAAATGATTTCTAACTGACTGCAACAGCCTCTCACCAACATCTGCCTCTATTGGATCGATACTGATGATCAGATGGTTAGAATAGTTTGGTTAGCATGGTATCTGATTAGTCTATGAAGAACTGAGATGTATTTCAATTGAACCAAAATTACTTTATAATAATAATAAAAGTTTAACAAGTATTAAAAACAAAGTGAGTGTAGTAAGTAAGTAGGTAAACAGATTTTGTGCAGTAAGTTTGCTCTTAATGTGCTGTGTTTGTTCTAACATGCTTTAAAAGATATTGATTTACTTTAAAATATTCACTTAAGAAGACACTGTAAATTTTGATTGATTGCGTTGGATGTAGTTAAAGTGTGCGATAAGCGAATCAATAGCTTCAACATACACGTTATATGACAGAAACTAAACGATCTAACTGATCTCAGTCATTATTATCTGTTTGATAGATAGCTACTCATATCTTTAACTAGTCTATTGAGACATTATGGTTGTGTATGTGAATCGGTCTTATAACCTGGACCTGACAGATACCAAGTGCTGTTCGATATACATTTGTCAGAAAGTTATGGTTTTAAAATTACCGGCCATTCATAGCTTCAAGTAGAATCTACGCAGTAAATCATTCCAGAATAATAAAGCATTATTCTATTACTAGTGAATTTTAATTAATTTGATCTGTTCCACAATGCACAAATTTTCCAGTGACATTAATTCTAATGTAAATGTAGAACTTGGGCATTGTGGCAGAATGTAACTCCCTATCAGGTAAGTTTATTTCAAATATAACACAGTGATGCAGTATTTACAACTAGATGACAAGGTTTCATAATTATATCAATTTTAGTCCTACGGTTTCACAGTTTCTCTTATATATATTTCTCCTTTATTATATCTCTCCCCCATTCACTTATCTATGGCGCATTGTTTCAACTACAGGAGGAACGGACGAGGATGTCAAATCGAGAATCAGAAAGGTGAGTAAGAAACACATTCATCAACCTGAAACCAATCTGGACATCTTCGTCACTCAGCCAGCATCAACAACAAAATTCAGTCGGATTTTCAATACAAACGTCAAGTCAGTCAGTTCTTCTATACGGAAGAGATCAGAAACTTGGAGGGCGGGTCACAAAAAATATTTCCAACAGCCTATTGCAGACCTTTATCAACAACTGTCTTCACTGGATCTATACTGAAGATCAGATGGCCGGGCCAGAAAGAATCACAATCACCAACAAGAAACTATGGGTGGTAACAAACAAAACAAGAACCAATCGCTCAAAAAATATGCATGAGAAAGTGGAGATGGATTGGACACTCGCTGAGGAGGCCGCTAGGTGACATCGCGCGCGCGTCAGGCCATTGCTCGAGTGGAACCAGGCCGAAAGGGAAGCGGCGAGTGGGACATCAGTGCAAAGGTGACATGGAGGAGATCGTGTGAAGAGGAGGAGTTGAAACAGTATGGACTAACATGCATGGATGTAGGTGAAAAGTACAGCAGAAGCCAGACAGAAGCAAGTGGAGACGTTCAGTTGAAGCCCTATGTTCCCCTAGGAACCCAAGGGAACAATAATAAATAAATGATTGATAATAATGAACGACCTTATGGAGCTGATTACTTAGGCCTTTTAAATACTTCATATAAGATGAAAAATAAACTAAATGACATTCAAGTAGCGAATAATGAATAAATGGTTGGTTTTGATATAACTAATCTGTTTACTAACATACCAATCAATATGGCCTTAGAAGCAGTTAAAAAAGAACTAATCACGGATCCTGAACTCAATCATAGGACAAAGCTGCCCATTGAAGAAATTTATTTAAGGACTCAGTTATGCCTCACATCTACTATCCTTAAATTCCAAGGTAAAATGTATAGACAAACAGAAGGTGTAGCAATGGGATCACCAATATCCCCAACTGGAGAGACATATTTATGGACAGCTGGGAAAGTAATGCTCTTAATACGTTTACTCCTACTCCAAAAATATGGTGGAGATATGTGTTAAAAACAGAACATAACTCTAGCTTCGTGACACACATAAACTCACTAGTGGAGGGAATAAAATTCACATTTGAATCTGGAAACGAACAGGTAGAATTAGCTATGTTAGATTGTTAAGTGAAACGAATAGAAGAAAGCAAACTACACACTAGTGTTTATAGAAAACCAACGCATTCTAATAGATATTTAGACTTTAATTCATCTCATCCTTTAACTGTTAAGGCAGGCTTAGTTAAATGTTTAACAAACCGAGCAGTGGCACTAAGTAGCACAAAAAAATATCTAAATGATGAATTAAAACAGATAGAAGAAGCGTTGGTGTTGAATAACTATCCTATAAAATTCATTAGGAAGATCATTAAAGGCCAAAAACAAAATAAAAATAATTGTGAAACTAGTAATAATAACATAAATAAGAAAGAATATAAGTCATCCACAGTTATACCATATAAAGAGGGGACATCTGAGACACTACGTAGGATTCTAAATAAAGCAAGAATTAGAGTGGCATTCAAACCTACAAACTCACTCAGGTAGGACAAGCTCTGTAGGCTAAAGGACCCAGTTGACCCAATTAGACAAAATAATATAATTTACAAAATACCCTGCAATGACTGTAAGTTAGGTGAACTACATAGCTCAAATTAGTAGGTCAGGGGTAGTCAGATTGTCGGAACACAAGAATTTAGCAAATGTAAGAATGGTTGACCCTGAAAAGATAAGTAATTTAGAAAAATGCTCAGAAATTGCAATGCATGTGCTAACACACAACCGCACAATAGGGTGGGATCTAGATAGGTGGAGGGAGAGGTTGATTACTGAATCCTTGTTCATCGAATCTACACCAAACACATGCAATAGGAATGAGTCATCACTCATACCTGAAATATGGAAAATACTACTGCCAATGAAATCAAGTGAAAAATGATGGAACTATATCAATGAAGTTAAGAAATCGTGTGAGTACCTTGATATGATTATGAGCAATAAATTGTGCTCGAAACGTCATCAGTAAACATTACTGTATAAGTATTGGTTTTGTAGGGATTCTGTTTGATTGCATGGAGGATTTAATCATGAACTGACATCGGTTAGAGAACCACTGGAAAACCTGGGAGTACTGGACAGCTGGTTCGTCCTAGGGGTTCTAGTGGGAAGCCGTGACCAGTGGGGTACATAAGGTTGAAGATGAGGCAGTAACTCATCGAAGAAGACATTGCGAAGTGGTCGCGCTATGTCGTGAACTGGCAGAAGTTAGAATTCAAGGACCATTGGATCGGGTCCCAGTGGCTCAATGGTCTACGAGCTCGCTTTGTAACCAGAAGGTCCTGGGTTCGAACTCTGGCCGGTGGGTGCGTACTGATGAAGAGTCCCAAACTGTGACGAAACAGCTGTCCAGTACTCCCAGGTTTTCCAGTGGTTCTCTAACCGATGTCAGCTCATGATTAAATCCTCCATTACTGTATAACACTGTGAGACTTTATCAAAACAAAAATTTACCGATAATGGAATGACCCAACGCCTATACCGGAGATATGGAAAGTGTGAACAAACGACAAAGGGAAGTTGGAGAGACAGAAAGAGAGAAAATATACACATAAGGCAAACTGTTAAATCGTGTGAATAAATTGCTATGATTATTAGTGGCAATAATTTATGTTCGAAACCTTGTCATCTAGTTGTAAATACTGCATCACTGTGTGATGATTGAAATAAACCTATCTATTATGGAATTACATTAATTCTAATTTTACTTCTTTTAAAAAATACTTGACAAACGTTCTTTCAGGATTTTTTCTGATGAGGTATGAAATCGAATAATATAATATGATATTGGTAATCAGTAAAAACTCCTAAATTGTTTGGCGTATCAAAATTTTCCACCTAATGAAATTTTTCCTGCTTTGTGTTTACAGCGTTAAAATAGTTGGAATACACTAACCGTCAGCATATACCACTGGGGTGGATTTAACGACAAAGAGATGATTATAATAAGGGGGAAAAGGCCTTTTTAAGCCAAAAAAAAGTCTAGCACACATGTCCTATATGATATATATTTGTTATTCTGTTGTTAATGCAGTATTGAACTGTGGGAATATGTTAGAATAATATTCCGTTGGCACACATTGTCTGTATCACAGACCCATAGCACCACTTTAAAGAAGGCCCTCACGAAAAATGATTCAGAATAGTGTGAATGGGAAATTCGATAGTAATGAAAGAATGCTAGAATAAAGAGTATAAGAGTTATAAAACTCAGTGGCTGAAACTGTTAGAAAGAAAAGAAAATCAAATAATCAACAAAGTGGGAGAGAGAAGTAAGAAGAATAGGCACTGTAGAAATGGAGAAGAGTTTTTACTGCAAGTTTTTTGATCGTGGTAAGAACAGAGCATGAATGTATTTTTTAGTTTAGTCGGTGTTATTACAACATCTTCGGTTATATATAGAAGAAGTAGGTGAACTATGCGTAACAATGACTTCAGAATGTGGTATATAACCCTAAGGTTATGTTAGCATCAGTGCGGCCACTTGTATCCACCAGAAGTGGTAGAACTGAAATTTTTGTGCACTTAACTTCATCCTTTCTGAACCAAGCTGATAAATTTTCTCAAATCCGTAGATGAACCTACCTAATCGTATACAATGTATGACTGGAATTGCAGAACCTAATATTAGGTAAAACGTCTTTTATTTTCGGGGTGAACACTGGGAGGCTTCTGAAGAATAGGAACAGATATCCATAACATA
Source organism: Trichobilharzia regenti (assembly GCA_944472135.2). Lineage (NCBI taxonomy): Eukaryota > Metazoa > Platyhelminthes > Trematoda > Strigeidida > Schistosomatidae > Trichobilharzia > Trichobilharzia regenti. The sequence goes on along the minus strand of OX235262.1, from coordinate 96,013,654 downwards.
AAGTTTTCTTTATCTCTCTTATCGGACTCTTGGGTAGTGTCTCCCTTCATCAGTAGACGCAAAAGGTAATGGCTTTTTCTCCATCACTACCAGTTCATGCTAGTGACTATTATAACCTATATAGGTCTTTATAAACTACTATGGATATCCGTTATCACTAGGAACATCCCGAATGGAATGGGATTCATTTTCTACACAGTCTTAGAAGCTAAGCAACATTGCTTTAAATGCTAAGTACTTAATCGAATTACACTCGTATTCCATTGATAAAAAGCCAAGGAAGTGTGTATATTGGGTTTTGGTCTCTAGTTTTCTAAATATAATTCTTTCAGTGAAACCACTTTCTCTCTGCGTTAGTAAGACGTCGAGAAAGTGCAAAGAGTCATTGTATTCTCCTTCGTAGATAAATTAGACCTCTAAGTGAGCACTATTGAAGTGTCTCAAAATTCAATCATATCAGATCATAGGCCGTATCACCAACTGTCTCCATCCATTTTATTTAAGCGTTTCAAAGGCCTCAGCCAAGTAGTTTATACTTCCTTATGTAGATAAATCAGTAATCAACGACAGCATAGATTGGTCTAACCACTCCTAACTCTTTTCCAATCTAAACGTATACCAGCTAATATTGAGATCAACCAGTGGTGTAAATTTTCTCTTATTCTCCTTTTCTCTTGTCTTTTATACACAAGTATTTGATTCCATATCTGGAAAAAATTTCAACATTGGAACTGTGTCTACGCTCCATGATGTTTCCATTTAGAGGGATTCTTGACTGTCAAACAGAGTGCATTGCTATAGGATCTCACCAGTGTCTCCGCTAGTCACAAACCTGTGTACACACACATTAGAAACAAATGCAATTATAAGATGCTCTAGTCCTCCAAGAATGTGGCTAGGATACGAGGATGATACCTTCGTCATAATCAAACGCAGCTGGTTGAATGAACTTTTCCATGTAAAAAAAACAATATGTCAGGAACCATTATGTGTTTCCAAAGAGGTTGAATTCGATGAAAATGATTTGGCTTTCCTGTGACGTCTGTTTATTAAAAAATAACTAGATGGTCAAATTAAAATAAATATTTTCAGAAAACCGACAAATTCGGTCAGATACCTAGACAATTCTTCAGCACATCACTTTACCACCAATAATCTAATTAGCATAGCCAGACATCTAGTTACTGAGGAGGAAGATATCAGCAGGGAACTAAAATTGGTTCAGTCCACTCTTGAATTAAATAATTATCCCAAAGCCCTTATAAAAAGATGTTTAAAATGTGAAGATAGGGATGAATTGAAACCTGTTGTTAAGAACTGGGTTAGTACAGTGGTGATTCCTTACCTCAAAGAAACATCAGATGAGATAAAGCGAATCCGAAACGATCATGACATGAGAGTGTATTTTCGTGTAACTAACACCTTACGCTCATCGCTGGTTAAGGTTAAGGATAACTAATAAGAAGAAAACCAACAGAATTGTGTGTACCAGATCAACTGTGGGGACTGTAACGCGGTATATGCAGGAGAAACTTCCAGACAGGTAAATATAAGACTGAAGAAGCATAAACAATGTCTAAAGATGGTTTCAAAGACCTCTGAAGACTTGATGAAGAGGCTAGAAAAGAGCTCGGCGACTGCACTGCACTCAATAGAAACGGGACACAAAATCGACTTCGATAGGACTAAGTTTCTACAGAAAGGTTTTGATTCTCATAGGGAAAGGCTGACTGCAGAGGCCCTACATATACAGAGTGAATCCCAAAAGTTTGAACAGACGTGAAGGTGTGGTGTTAGATAATGCATGGTAAGTCCTGATTAATAAATAAAAATGGAGATGTATCACTAACCTGTTATATTTGATCTAAATTCCCGATTGTCCATATCTTCTTGTGGGGAGACTAACAAATGATTTACAATTGTTTCCGTATACACACATGCACACACACACACACCATTGTATACCGGAAGTACACATATATTTTTCACATTGAGTTATCTACGACCATTAACTCTAGTCGAACATAATCAATAAAATTTCGATGCAAAAGTACACACTGTTTTATAGTGTTTGACAAAAGTGGACTAATATTTGTAAGAAGTTTGAGGTCAAGCTTTGATCGCAGTTCATGCAATTTTGTTAATTATATTGTGATGCCTGTTTCATAACTCATATGAATGGACAAAGTTTTTAAAAACAAGAGATGTCTTTCTTATGTATAAACTTCTGTTATTTTAATTTCGATTGATTTCCTTGAGGAAGTTCGGACTAGTTTGCCGAACGATACGTTGGAATTACTCATTTCAGCTTCTCTGAGAGTTTACAAATAGAATTTTTACAAATGTCTACTTCTTTCTCACTCGGCACCTAACTATTCTGAAACTATTCGGTCAAATCTTGATCTCAGTTCATATGAATTTCAGAATTGTTTAATTCCATACATTTTTTAAAGAAAGAGCACCCATGAAGACAGATTAAACCGTTAATTGGGATAAAGTTTGATGACTATCGAGAAGACGGTAATCTCTACTTTCTACAATTGAGTCTTATCGGTCTTTAGTTTATCTCTGGTATTTCAATAGAGTGGTTCTTTTTTATTTCCTTGAGATATTATTAGTAATTACTTAGAGACACTGGAACATGAGCTCTCGTATGATCGCCTTTTCTGTCATTACATAACTTCTTTCTCAAACAGCAGTTTAGTAGCAGAATACCAGCTTACTGGTCAGCAATGGAATATTTCATATTTGCGATGCATATTGAAATTTTCAAAAAATTATATCGTCGAAAGGACAATTTTGTTCCACCTGAGATGTTGAAAGCTGAATCTTTCCAAATATTGTCATGGTCAACGCAACTAATTGGTTTTTCATTTAACAAATAAAATGCACACAGTCACCTGCAGTAGTGTAAATTAATAACCAAAGACACAAACAATGCAAAATTTCTGTAGAATCAAATTATTGTTATTATTATTATTATTAATTTTATCAAGCACTAATTAGTAAATTCTATAAAATTGTGATTACATGACTAATTAAAATTTCTGTCAATTTTCAGTGCAATCTAACACGTTTAGCTTATTCTTCAATGGGTTTCCAATTTTTTTTTTGCCTAAGAAACTTTCTACCCTCTCTTCGCATAAATGAATAAAATGTATAAAATAAATTAAATCCCGTCAGTTTGCTTAATTGCTTTTAAGATTAACCAATCAGATTATCAAATGCTCTCCAATTTATTTCAAGGTTATCCACTGTTTTCAATTGATTGCGAATCACTAGACTTCATTCATTATTATATTTAATTAAACATACATGTATTTGCCTACAGCTTTTGAAGAAAAAGCAACGATAGATCATGAATCAAATTTTAAAATTTATTTCTATTATTTATCATAATCTTGTCTAGTAGATGAATTCATGAAGTATAATGTGGATAGGTGAAATCAAATATTGAAAACTCCCTTTATGTGACAGGGTTCGGACAAAAAACTACATCGGGTGATCAATGTGGTAACTATGTACCAGCTTAATAAAAAGTTTTATTTTTATTATTTTCAATAATAGGAAATGTTCATCAAGTTGAATATGTGTAAATATGTGTGTAAAAGTTGATCACTGTGGTAGTATGTAATTCCATATTAATTTGTTTTGTTTAATGGGTTTCACTGGCAGGATCATTTAACTGACAAAGCTTGCTTCTAATTGAGTGAGGGGGGTTGAATGTCACTTTTATTCCCGCCTACATTGTTTAGAATTCTGCGTAAGGTTTGCGAGGTTCCTTCTTCGTATGGAAGCACTGCTGATGATTTATATTCCCTAGTGTTTGACATGTATATCGTCACTAATATTATAATTATTATCACTATCACTACTATTATTAATTTTATTTTTACGTTTTCCTACATACTTCCTGATTAATTCATCAGGAAGCTTCTCTTATATGCCTCACTTCCTGTCGTAGGTTTTCCTTGGTACTACTTAGTTTTTTTTGCTCTATTACTTAAACATTTCACCAATCCTATTTTAACTGATATAGATTGGAATGATCAGAAATCCAAATATCGGTTTGAATGTGTGTTTCCTGTAAACACTAGTGTTTAACTTTCCGTCCTCTTTCCGTTTTTAGGTATAATCTAACATTGGAATGATGACAATATTGACAATATGGAATTTAAATCATCAGTAGTACTTCTATACAAAGAAAGAACCTCGAGAAACTCACGGAGAATTCTTAATAATGCAGGCGGGAATACAAATGACACTCAACCCACCTCCACAAACTTAATCGGAAACAAGCTTTGTCGGTTAAAGGATCTTGTGGAGCCAATAAAACAAAGCAATTTAGTTTATCTAATACTCTGCTGGAATGATTGTCAAGTCAAACACATTGGTCAAAGTAGTAGAACGGGGTTAGTCAGTCAGACTAGCGGAGCACAAAAACCTAGCAAAGTCTATATTTGTTGACCCTAATAAGATAAGAACTCTGGAGAATAGTTCAGCTATGCCGCTCACTGTATGCAGTTACACACAACCATACAATAGGATGGGATAAGAGGACAGTTTTAAAGTCTAATGTAGCAGGGTGGAGGGAGAGACTGATAACGGGAGCTTTATTTATCGAATCAGGTGAGAGGGAATACATGTAATAGGAATGATTAAACACCTGCCGCAGACATCTGGAGAATTATGCTACCCCTATAACGACGAAGAGGAGGGAATAAAGAAAGTCATAAAAAGGGAAGTTTGGAAGTTGTGTGTTTATAAATGATATGATTATGAACAATAAATTGTGTTCGAAACCTTGTTATCCAGTTAATAATACTGTTTCTTCACTGTGTGATATATATAATAAACAAATTAATTTGGAATTGAATGTGTGTTCTAAGAAATGGGTAGCTAATGGTGTAAGTGTATACCTATGAATTTAGAAAATCAACAGATAAATCCTTCTAGAAATAAATACAAAATTTATGAGACTGGGCATAGATCCGCTTAATGATACTTGGATGGCTTTCAATCAAAACACCACAAACGCAACAACTAAACTATTAAAGTTCGAATTTATACACCTTTTTAGCTTATTCAAGGAATGCTGGGTGAAAAACGTCATCTATGAACTGAAAGAATAACTGGAATATGAAGAGTATCTAATAATAGATTAGCAGTAAAGTATTCCTGTGTTGATCCGGTCGCATTCTGCTCAGCTCGTCTTATTATGTGGTTTCTCACAATCAAACAGTTTTTTGAAGCCTTACTGAAGAATATTGTTCCTTGCTTTGAAGTGTCAGTAACGACTGTCTTGATTTTCTGGGATGAGGTCGCTAGCTCCACGTTCGACCTTCCCTCTTTTCCCGGGCATAGGACTGGATAGTAACCAACTCAACAAATATGCAAAAAGAAATAAAGATGGACTGGACATACTCTAAGGATACTGTAGAGTGACATCACACTCCAGGTCCTAAAGTCGAACCTAAATAAGAAACGGTAAGTTGGGCATCTGAGGGTAGCATGGAGGGGATCGTGTGAGGAAGAGTTAGAAAGCTTATTTACAATCGTGGAGCCAGCTCAAAACGACCCCCGAGGACACAGTGAAATGGGGATGTTCCTGTTGAAGCCCTATGTTCTAATCGGAATCCAAAGGAAAAGTAATTAAACTAAACTATAGTAACGGTTGTATTTCATTAAGAACAATTCAACTGTGCAATAAATCACTGAAATGAGTTGTTATCAGTTTGCTCCAGCGTGAATATTTCTAATCATGGTACTTACATATGTATATATATATATATATCAGCAGCCTGTAAATAGATTATTCAGTAGTCCTCCTGAAATGATAATTTCTACTGATGTTGACATTTCAATAAGCGAACTGGCAAGTTGTCGATTTGGAGAGTGATTTCATCAGTGATGTAACAATTTAAATTTCAGAGGATTTATGAGATATTTAAGAATTTCAGATACACTATGTTGATGACAGCCATTAATATGATTTTTAGAAGCAGAGTTCTTTGTGTATTGGACAGAAAGACGTAAGTAATCTATATTATATAGGTTTATTTGATATAACACACAGTGATATAATAGTGATAACTGGATGACGTTTCCAGAACAATTTATTGCTCATAATCGCATCAGTGTATATTCGCACAGTTTCATAGTTAGCTTTGTGTATTTTCTCTCCTCCTTGCTACTTAATCTAATGTATACATATCTGGTATACGTGCTGTGTCATTTCGACTGCACATTTTCGGTGCTAATTCGATAGATGAATAGACTTTCGGTAATTAACCTAACTAGTAATTCAAAAGATTTAAATAATTAAATCATAAATACTAATCCGTGATTAAACTTAAGATAAACCAAATAGCTACGAACTAACTCTTGAAAATTAACCTAATGCTCACCAATGTTTGATTACAGGTCAAAGTTGCCTGAAGTTCTTCTGAGAATTCGTGACCAGTGGGGTCCACCAGATACTCACCTATGAAATTGGATGTTGGTCATGCTAAAAACGCTAATTGACAGAAGTCATAACTCACGTGTCATTTGATTCTGGTTCAGGTGGTTGAATGGTCAACGAGCTTTGCTTCATGACCTGCAGGTCCTAAGATCAATTTTTGGTGGAGTCGTGGATGCATACTTCGAAAATTCCCAAACTAGGAGGAAATAGTTGTCTAGTACTCCACGGTTTTTCAGTGGTTCGCTAACTGATGTCAATCTATGATCAAACTTGAAGTAAGGAAACCACTAGTAGTGAATAATTATCCACCAGGTTTCACTAAAAAAGTTGTAAAGCCTCGTAGTTTGGTGAGTGCTACCTATAACCAGATATAAGTAGTACATAAGTAAACGAGTTCAGAAAAGCAACAATACGTTTCGGACACTGGAAAAAGCAATCGAAGAACAGAACTGTGAAAACAACGTTAGAAACACAGTGCAGAATCCAACAAGCTACTGAATGTGGTGGTATTCGACCAATTTGGAAATGATGTGTAAATAGAGCATTGGAGAAATGCTATACCAAATTTATTTAGCTACAATGATTTTGTCCTAATAGACAGTCCTCCCAGCCTCATCGGTCTTTTCTTCCTTACGGAAGTAATATGAAAAGTGGAAATAATATAAATAATAAACATTTGGAAGCCTAAGTAGTGCTGTCATATAAGGAAGGAACATCAGAAGCCCCACGTAAAATTATTATTAAGGTTGGGATTCGTGAGCCATTTAAACTTGTTAACTAACTCAAAGACAAAATGTTGTCGCTTCATGGACCCAATAGATCTAATTAAGAAATATAATGCAATTCACCGAATACCATGCAATTTCTGTGTGTTCAATTACATAGATCAAACTGGTAGACAGAGGTCAACTGGATTATAGGAACTCAGAAATTTACTCAGATCTGGAATGATTGACCCTGCTTAGTTAAATAACTTAGGGAAAACTCAGCCATTGTACTGCATTCACTAGCAAGTAATCACAGGACAGGATGAAAATATTAAAAGGTGAAGAGGCAGGTTAATCACTGAATCTTTATTTTTCGATTCAACATCAAAAATGTGCAATCGAAATGACACATTACGTATGCAGGAGATATGTAGATATTTCAGTAAATAGTAAGGGAGAGATAAAATACATAAAACAAATTATGAAACTATGTGATGAATACACTGATACGATTATGAGCAATACATTTTTCTGGCAATTTCATCCCGTTCTCAATATTATCTAATATTGAATTACTTTGTACCACCACAGTGCCTAAATTGCACATTTACGTGAGTATTCTGTAGTTTATAGCAATTTTTGTGTTTTGTGGTGTAGTGGTCACACCATACACTTGAACTATATCCTACCATCAACACACTTAAAACCAGACTGCTATACTGTATACTGTCTGTCGACTGACTCGAATGGGAAATGTAAACTGTTGACGGGTTGCGTCTATTATTATTGCTATATATATATATATATATATATATATATATATATAATATTTGAATTTTATCAATTAATCACTAACTCATTGTTTGCATTCATCTGTCAAAGCTTTCAGTTTCATTTTGCACACTAAAAGTGAATTTACCCCAAAGTGAAAACTGTTTGTCTGTTTTTAGTGTGTATACGAAAGGTGAATTCTACTTAATTTTGATATTTTGCATTTGTTCATAAACAGACTGATAGAAAGTAATTATTTATGGTCTAAGACTGATTTGTTCAAAATGCTAAACCACTGGCGACTACGTGTACTAGTCAGCCAAATTTAGTATTTGGTGGAAAAATTCACCTGATATATGAACAGAAAGTGCATTTTATTAGACAGTAATTAAGTCTGATTCAGTATACTGGTCAGATTTCACTTATGATGATGATCAGATTACGATGATTATAAATGCATTAGTTATCATCGGAGTGACGTTTCCGCATAAAATGCTTTCCATTCACATCCCTCATGCAATACATAGACTGGCAAAAGGCTGACTTTTCTTTTAACTTAAAAATCAACTCTTCTTTAGTGTTAGGTGTAAAGAGTTATTCTGTAGGAAAACCTGATAATGAGTAACACAGTTGGCAAAGTTCGGCAGTAGCGTCCCAAGGGATGATAACGTACGGGTGACCTCCAGTCGACCAATCATAAAGTGGAAATTTTTTCACAAAAAATCGACGTATATTTAGAAGGAAATGCATGAAAACACATTAAACAGGATATCTTTCTCTAACATGACCTAAAAATACGTCCCAGTTGCTATATTGGACTAGTTTCTGTACACGTATTCACCGGAGTGACTGAAGATGGGCTGCTTTTGTGAATCGTTCATCTCTCTTATCCTGTTGTGTAGTCATCTCCAAAGCCCTCGGTTGAATTACTATGGTTTCCAGTGAGAGGATGGACGACTACTTACCAGGAAAATGTGGATAATAAAACATTAAAATAAATAACATCAGCTCTAAATCTATCCCTAGGAGTAACCCTAACCGCAATACTTACCTTAACCGTAATCGTAATCATAACGAGCTATTAAAACATCGTCGAAACAGTACTTAAAAACGTGATCTGGGTGAAATTTCCTGCTTAGCTGGTGAATAGAGTTGATATTTCACCTATGATAATGACAGGTGCCGTTAGCCAATGACTGGCATGCGCTCAAGGTCACTGGAGAGTTTGCACTCCTGGGACGCTATTGTTGAACTTCTCCACACAGTTCTTCATATTTTCCACTACGGCATAACTAAAAACATGAGGTGGCTCATAACTCCTTGTAGGCTTCAAGTGTGAAACAGAATCATCAGTCTATTGAACATTTTCAAATGGATAAACTCGCTTAATACCTAGTGATCACTAAGTGTGTCTCAAGTTTTTTTTTCGTGTGTATTTTGAAGGGCTACTTGTTAAGAGTTTCTTCTGATTAGAAATCACTGCTACTGGAGTTATAACAATGGGGGGGGGTGGACAATTATTTAATGACTTTCTTCAGGAAAAGCATAGAAACACATATATTCTCAATACTACTTTAGAGTTCTTCTAAATATGTCTGATAATTCTATCCAATTATGCTGCCATATTACGTATACATTTACAAATCGAATAAACTATACATGCATTTTATTAAGTCTAAACTACCTTTACCATGCCACATTAGTATCTTGCAATTATTAAGGGTATTTTCTATCTGTTAATTGATTTGTGTATATACATCTGTATATTTTGTGCGTGAATATTTATGCTTAGTTAAGTGTGTAATATATATATATATATTTATGGATTTTATGAAATTATATCCGCTGTGGGAATTGATTCAAGGGTGTAAATACATGAAATAATAATATTAGTAGGAAATGCAATTAAAATATTTGTGATTAAAGTCATAGTTAAATGTCAAGTGGCAAAATAGTTAATGTCAATATAATTCATAAGATTTAAAACAGTTAGTTCCCTTTATGAATTTAGAAAGTTTAAACCACGTTTATGCGTTCAAAAACAACTCGTCATCAAATTAAAGCACCTTCTTTGATAAACTTTGTTTTGATACCAACGTGTACAGATGTACTATTGTGGTGAGAGCAGGCTGCTAGCCGATTGGTTGGCACTAATCTACGTTAAGGTCTAGGTCACTAATATGGGCCGTGAGAAATATGAACAAGCCTGAGTCAACAACCAATCACAGCAAAGTTAACGTGGCAGAATATGATTCGCAGAGAGAACTCTATTTGTCAAGGAATCCCGAAACAACCAATCAGAAGCCTGCGTTTGTCTACCTAAACAACCGATCAGATGACTGCGCTTGTCTATAATAATGTAGTTGAAAGATGTATAAATACGTGTTGATTTTCATAATAAAACGATCTGTTGCCTGGCCCTTGTCTTCTGTTGTTACACTATTACCTCTGCTATTTGGTTTAATGATCTTCATTGTTATTTTGACCTTCAATATGTCCTTTTAACTTGACGTAAATTTATTTTCTCACCACTTAACTCTTTATTATTTGAGCAGACATATATTTTTCTATGACAAGTCTGTGTATGATCAGATTGTTGGAAATGTGTTGCTCAAATACATTGCACGATTCAGATTAATTGTTGTTCAAATAGTAATCTTAAGTGATACTGATTTAGTGGTGATGATTAGTAGCAATACGAATGTATTTTTATGTCCTTTATGATTGAGATCGTTTATATTTTTTTATATTTTTTATTACAGTTTGATTCCACACTGTATTTTTGGTACAAGTATGTAATTTTCAGCATGGATATCGGTAGCCCAACTTTTGCAGGCCGACCATAGATATCAGGTGTGCGTCGGCAGGGTTTTGAACCTCGGACCATGTGCATGGTCGGTGAGAGTCCTAACCACTGTGCCACCGACGGAATCATCTGTATCCAAGTGAATGATGATGGCGTATATATATACACCACCAAGCAACAGTAAAATTTCGTCTCATTCTAATTAGAGAATCTTTACTAGGGTTCACCAACGACGTTGATTATCAGCTCGCATTACAAGTTAGCGGATTATAATAGTTTTTTGTCGAATCACTACAGCTGGAATATTATGTATTCAGTAGTCTATACTACATGATTAGTTAGAACTTAACGACAACCTAAATTTCAAGCCAATTCCTTTATCTACTTACAGAATAAGTTTCATAAAGTTGGTCATTTGTCGGCTTCACTAATGATCATTAATCATACTGATTACTTCACATTAAGAATATATAACACTAGTGACTTGCTTGAATAAGTGAGGCACCTCGATGCATCCAATTTTCCCTAATTTCTATTGTCTCAGTCATTTGTCCATGTCCTTGAGTTGCAAAATGTACTCATGCCATTTTTCAGTTGGCTTTCAAACTACCGGTGCGCACTTCACGTAGACGAAGGTAACCTATCATAAGGAATTTGTCTATGTTTTAGATTGAATAGCATTACGTTACCTGATATACTATAGAATGCTAATTTACTTAAAGATCCTGAATGAAGACAGAACCTTATGCAATAAACGACTGAGAATTCAACACACTGTATACACACATTTTGTTCGGAACTAGTCTTTCTTATCTATTGAAAAATGATCTGTCAACCAGTTCCAATCAGAATAACTTTGGCAACTTTATTTTGATTAGAAAATCAAAGGCATGGACTTTTTAATATGTACTTCACTGATAATACTTAGTTGAAGGCAGATTTACCAATTGTTTCACTAAGGTATATCCACTAACCTATTTTAAACGCGATTTAATACTGTGGTGGTGTGATACAGACAATGGGTTCCAACCGAATATTATTCTCACATATTCCCACAGTTCAATACTGCAGTAGCAGCAGAATACTATATGTGCATTTGAACATCCTATTTCATGACGCTTAATGTAAGCCAAAATCACAAGCTTAGTGATTCGTCGAAGAATATAAACTGTATGTTAGCCAACTCTCATAAACTGTCAATGTCCAGCTCTTACTACGCTGGACCTCACGCTGTCCCTCGAAGACTTTCAGAAACACTTTGCATTAACCAACGCGAAAACCAGAACACTGATTAGCGACTTAAGAATCTTTTATTCTTACGCCAACATGCAACCAACAATAAGGTTATTACACAAGGTCTGAGAATATATGTTATAACAATAAATCACGATTATACTTCTGATAGTTTTTTTATCTTCCTCTGAACAGCGAACGATTAGACGATGACTACCGGATTGATGACCCGCGAAAAACATGGAGGAGTTGGGTTTGAGCAAAAAACCATGAATTGATCGTTCAATCTTCAACTACATTGACATTGCATATATATAAATAGCTATCCAATCAGACTGAAAATATACCTCTGTTTCATGTCTTGCCTTGTGCTGTTACAATACTATCGACTTCTGATAAGTTTAATAATCATACATAAAATTAATACACAATAATCAGTTGAATATCATTAATTTGAAGAAAAGTTAGCAGCAACAGTGAAGTTCAATCCTACTTTCTTAAATGTTCAATGTAAATTTCTTCCGTCCGTCTTAGTTTGTAACTCTTCAGTATTATGCACCCACTAGCCTATCAGGAATCGAACCAAGTGAATCCCACTAGCCAATTAACTATCGAGTTGTAATCTAATGTCCATTGTATTCTAATTTTTTGGTTCGACACATCCTGGGGTAATAGGAACGTGTTGCTAAAGAGTATCAAACTAGGACAAGAACATTCCTTGGTTCTACATAGTTTTCTGTGATTCTTTTACTGATACCAAAACACCGATAAACTGAGAGTTGGAACTGTAAACCTTTGCTGTTGATTTTTTATTTACTGCATATTTTGGTAATATCTAAAATAATAATTCGTTATATATATATATAATGAAACTATAGTTGGTGGGAAAACCAAACGAGATTTGAATGCGTTAACAGATGTGTTTTCAGAAGACTTCAGTTTTCTTCACAAGTATTATTTTGTTTTAAATATCTTAACTGAACTCATGAGTAATTTGAAAAATAATTTCTAGGCTGATTTTTCGCGAAATTATTGCTTATCCTTTATTTCAATATTAATTTTATACAATTTTCCATTAGATTTTCATTTTCACTAAGATATTTCTGATCTTGCTGTGTTATTTTTCGAGAATATCACAACTAAACAACTGATTCTATGAAACACTAGGTAGCTTTAGCTTCAGTTGATCGCTACTCAGAGTTGCAGATACATCTGGATAATGAACTTATTGTTCAGCAGACCTGTTTAACTCTTTATATTCAATATTGTTTTTCTTATTTGAATTTTTTTGAGTTACATTGATCATATTTCCTTAATTCTACTCCGACATTATGTACTTCGAGTTATTCAGATATATAGTGATTTGTCATCAATGTATGTGTCATAATTTTAGATAACAAAAAGAATTCAACCTATTTTTCCATCACTGGTGAGCAAACTGACAATTTTCTTTGAAAGTGAAAGTTAAGTACCATAGCAACTCATAATAAAAATGGTATTGTAACAGCTGAAGGAGAGACACAGAAGCCAAGGTATATTTTCAAATGATCAAACCTCTGTTTATATATATATATATATATATATACAGCTTATATCCTTTAACGAATCACTGAGCTTGTGAATTTGTTTTACAGTGAACGACATGAAATAGAATGTTGAAATACAGATATTATTCAGTTCTGTTGCTAATGCAGTATTGAACTGTGAGAATAATATTCCGCTGGAATTCAATGTCTGTATCGCGCCACCACAGTATTAGTAGTAGACTGAACAGTGGAAGTTAGGATATAACCTATTGGAAATCAAAATTCCCGCGTTTTCATTACGGCAAAATTATATAGGTAGATCAGAGGCAGTCAATTACGACTTGAATTTCCACAGGTAGTTGATTTTATATTATGAGGTTTAGAGGAATGTTATAATCATATCTGACTGTTTAAAAGATGCTTTATTGACGTCTTTTAAGCAGCTAGAATATCTGTTGTGACGTTTGCTGCATACCATGCAAGAAACTACTTCCCGATGGGTTTTATTCTCATTGGTTCAGTTGTATTCAGTTATAAGTATTGCAATCCTGATCCATTGGTGATTTTGTCTGTGTTTGATGTCTTCAGAGAAAAGAACAACAGTTGAAAGGTAGCAACAGTTTCTACAGATTTCTAACAGAGTGACTAATTAAATATTATAATGATGATGATAATAATAATAATAGAATTTCACGAAATTAGACAATAGTGACAGTTGATAGAAGTCATTTGATTTTAGAAGATGCATCCACAAAGGGTAACAATTACGAAAAAAACGAAAACAAGAAATCGCCCTCTTTAGGTGTTATTATATTATAAAACAGAAAAATTTACTAATTCGGTGAATCTGGTATTCCATTTCATATTTTTTCATGGGAGAAAGAAGAAATTATTTTTTCTGTTCATAAACTTTTCGTCTCCTTTTAAATAGTGAGAAATGTAATCTAACTAACAAAGAGAAAAGTAGTGACCAGTGGGATACAGCAGATTGTGTGTGTGAGGACAGGTACTCGCTACCGATGACATTCGCTAGTGGTTGTGGTATATCGTGAATTGGCAAAAGTTGGAATTCATGAACTGGCCATTGGATCGGGTAACTGTGGCTAAATGGTCTACGGATTCGTCTTATAACCAGAAGGTCCTGGGTTCTAACTGTGGCGGTGGTTGCGTAGTGGTGAAGAGCTGGAAACTAGGCTGACGAAACGGCTGTCCAGTCAGCCCGACTGGTTTTCCAATGGTTCTCTAACTGATGTCAGCTCATGATGGAATCCTGGAAGAGGAAAGTTCTAAAAATAATCCATTTTGCATCAACCTTTGCAATTTTGTTTGCTTATGGTATGGATACCATGATATGGATGAATTATTGCCTTGTTAACGAGATTATAATGTTATGATGATTTTTTTTATTCCTTTATGTTCCCAGTGGAACATGGGGCTTCAAGCTAGAGGCTTGAAGTTTCGGTAGCAGTGGCGTTTATTTATATGGGATGGGGTTACTAGCTTCACGCTCAACCTTCCCTCCTTGCCGGTCTCATTACTGGCTTAGCGAGGTAAAGGAGTGCGTCAGTCGGGGATTGAGCCCGAACCATATGCGTGATTGTCAAGCGTCCTATCGCTGTGCCACAGACGCTTGATGTTAACAATGCTGTAAATACATTTTCAACATCGAGTCAACTTCTCTTACGGCAAAATTAATTATATTAACAATAATTTATCGATATATACCAATGAAAAGCACGATTAATCCATTCACATCGGTCTGCAGGTTAACATCAGTGATATGAGTGGAATGAAAGTATCTGCATACTTGGATAAACAGTTTTCACTCCACAGATTTACAGTCAAGAGACTTCTGTTGCAGACTAGAATCTCAGAAGTAATGTGAGCAGTGTCAGGAATACAGATACGCCTTGCTAATAACTGTAGACACGCAAGAAATCTAAGCATAGTGGTGTTTCATTTGCAGTCATGCTTAACACCCAAAGAAGGAGCTACTGCCAAACAGTTTTCTGTTATTCATTTCTTAAGTACTCTGAGAAAACTAAATAATATGATATTCAATAATTTATTCTTGAAAAATTGCAGAAAAGAGAAGAGGCATATATCAGTTTTTAGAGATAAAAGAACTACTATCTTCTTGATTGCATACTAGTCAGTAACTAGTGTAATGTGTCTAGTCCTATCTTCACTGCAGACTGAATTCTATCAGTCAAGCTTGCAATGTGGCCACCATGCTAGGTGGCTCGCCATTACGGTGCACTGTGAATTGTTGGTATTAGATGGTTGGAGGCAATCGGCCACAGGAAGCCTTGGGCCTAGGTTTCGTGCTAGTTGGCACTCATCAGCCAGGCGTATCTGCAACCTGCAAGCTTAACTGATATAATTCAGTCTGCAGTGAAGATAGGACTAAGCACATTACACTAGTTACTGACTAGTATGTAGTCAAAAATATCCCATACAGTCCTACAGGTGGTCAGTCGCGAGCCTGAATAGCTCAGTTCTAACGTCTCTGACTGCAGCACTGGGTGACGCAGGTTCGGATCTCATAAGGGACAGGAGTTCCTTCAAGGTTGCAGATACGCCTTGCTGATGAGTGCCAACTAACACGAAACCTAGGTTCAAGGCTTCCTGTGGCCGATTGCCTCCAACCATCTAATACCAACTACTATGTTCTCAAGTCACTTTAAGCATATTTAAGATTATTTCTTCAGTACGATACAGCTTTTTGTGAATCAGTAAAAAAGTATAAAATTGGTTTTACATGAGGAGTATGTATCTGTTAAGCTCTTTATTTATTATTTGGTGTAATTAGATGATCGAAGGCAGTCAACAGAATGCGGTGAACCTACGTCTCCTACTCACCAGAATTTATCAGCAAGGAGTATCTGCAATCAATAAAGAACTGATATAATTCCGTGCTGCTGTTTCCTTCTGATTGTCTCCAACCATCCAAGCGAAAGTATCTCGAAATGGAAACTCACCTAGTTTGGTTACCATACTGCAAATTTAAGTGATACAGAACTACTGGCTAGTTGCATGAGAATGGTTACTCCGTAGTAATTTTGGGCCGTTGATGACACTGTATGACACTATATACTACTGACTGATTGATGCAAACAGTTGAACACCACTCACACCAACCAGTTGTGCTAGATAGCGAGATATAAGCCATCTAATCGCCAGATAACCATTTCAGTCGATTGAGTCTCAGCTCCATTATAGATAAGGTTTTTGTTATGTACTCGTCGCCAAATTATTGTTATGTACTGGTCGAGAATTTAATAGTCCTGACGCAAGAAAGACGGAAATCAGAAGACCACTAGGTTTACGATGATACTTCTATTTTCCAAAACACAAGGAGAATCCAAGTCACATAAGAGTGTGAGAGCAAAATATATATATATGAATGTCCGAACAAGTATGTGAACACAAGTGTGTGAGCGAATATCCAAAATGAACAAATCAATAGACAGTCTTAACATGATTGGCTAATTATAATGGAATATCGATCTATATATACCTAGCAAATATAACAGATATGTCAAACAAACACACATATTATATATAATATAAGGGGAATATACATTGTTAAAGGAGAAAGGGTTAATCAAAGTGGAATGGTCACAGACTAAGAGAGCAACAGAAAGAGAGACCACCATATATATATATATATGGATACATATCAGTTTTATTTTGATAAATCACACAGCATTGTACGGTAATATTAACTGATGACGTTTCGAGCACAAACTATTGCCACTTACAATCATATCAAGGCATTACTCACACAACTTTTTTCTTTCACTTATGTACATGTGTGGAAATGACTAGATATTTGAATAAAAGTCAATATAGGATAATGTGCATTCAGAAATAATACGAATGTTATTGATCAATTACAATCAGATAGGAAATAGGATGAGTGTTTTTATAGTCATAATAAGTTACTTGTTAGAATGTTGTGATGTGTTTGAATCGAAATAGAGTTTTATGATTATTTATTGTCCTATTCTGATTTGACCGGCGGTAACAATGTCTTCCATATTTCTGGTATTTGCATTGAATCATTTCTGTTGCATGTGTTGAGTGTAGACTCGATGAACAAGGATTCAGTAATCAACCTCTCTCCACCTAGCTAGATTACATTTTAGAATTTTAACCCTATCCCACCCTATTGTGTGGTTATGTGTTAATGCATGCATTGCAATTTCTGAGCTGTTTTCTGAATTACTTATCTTTTCAGGGTCAACCATTCTTACATTTGCTAAATTCTTGTGTTCCGACAATCTGACTACCCCTGACCTACTAATTTGAGCTATGTAGTTCACCTAACTTACAGTCATTGCAGGGTATTTTGTAAATTATATTATTTTGTCTAATTGGGTCAACTGGGTCCTTTAGCCTACAGAGCTTGTCCTACCTGAGTGAGTTTGTAGGTTTGAATGCCACTCTAATTCTTGCTTTATTGAGAATCCTACTTAGGGTCTCAGATGTCCCCTCCTCATATGATGTAACAGTGGATGACTTATATTCTCTCTTATTTATGTTATTATTACTAGTTTCACAATTATTTTTATTTTGTTTTTAGCCTTTACTAATCTTCCTAATGAATTTTATAGGATAGTTATTTGATACCAACTCTTCTTCTGTTTGTTTTATTTCGTCATTTAGGTCTTTTCTTATGCTACTTAGTGCTATGACTCGGCTCATCAGCTTTGCACGTTCAGTTCAAACTACCAGAATCCAATCAATCAGTAGTATGTAGCGTCATGCATTTATGTCTGCTCTCTTCGGTGCTATTTATAGTATGAAGCAGATCACATATTTGATCCGATTAATTTCTAATTGAAACTGTGTTGAAATTCCCCCTGAAATAGTGTAAATTGCAAATTGCGAATTTAATTTGATCACACTGTGTACGAATTGTAATTCATGATAATTAATATTCTTTGCATATACTGAAATTTGATATGTTATTCTAAATTTTGAGATATGTACTTTTCTGATGCAAAAGCGTTTTTCTTAGAATCAGAATTCTATATGAAGCTACCGAGAATAAAACTCACCCTCAAAAATTATATTTTCAGTTATTCAAAGCCCTAAATAATATTTACATATATATATATATATATATATCTGTAATTCTTGTTATTAGTTTTATTTGAATCGATTTATCTATTAAACTTCGTACACAGACGATTTCATTAGATGTCTCTGTGTTTCTTTAAATCTTCATTTTATGTAACTGTAGTAAGTCAATCTACTTTTAATAGTGTAATCAACTTTCATCCTGTCATTAAATGATTGTTGGAATCCGTCCTATGTAACTGCGCCTGTTTTTTTTTTGACAATAAATGTTCTTCAAACTTCACATCTGCTTTTTAATTTTACGTTGAATGTACTGGCAAATGACATCATTTGGGCACATTGAGAAATGTGAAGAACTATTGGGTTTTGCGTGTATCGGAATCAGATATAGTGGGCATCAGTACTGTTTTGGTGGTGAATAGTCATGAAATCTAGGATAGGTACGCACAGAGACTTGAATAGGAAAAAGATTCAGATATGGAAAGCTATAACTGAACGGTAAATGTCAATGTAACGACAAAAGACCGAACTTAATCTCTTTCATTGCTGACACAATGAACGATACTAGTGTAATTAATCTCATTAAGGCGTATTATAAAGCCATTGGGACGAGGTTGAAGCCATAACTGTTGTGTATACGTCGTCTACGAGGATCTCTGGTACTGAAGATGGTCTGTCTAACTGAGTGGTCCCAACCCACCGTATAGTCGTACCTATTTAAATGGGTTGATGTGTTTCAGTTAGTAAATATCAGCGGTTACCATTTTTGTGATTTTCGAGTCTAGGTTTATAGAAGGCTCATTAAGGTTTTAAGCAGTATTTTGGATTTACTATAAACTCGGTAATGGTTACAGTTCGTTTATTTGAGAAGAGCTTATATCTAATATATATGAAACAGTTGCAAGCTACTTTTAATCTTGTGTGACATTTATTTGTCTTATAAGCACATTTTTGGAGGCGAATATTTCTTCTTGGTCTTCTGGATGTAAATATTGTATATTTGAACAGAGGTGATAAAGTAATCATAGCCAGTTCTCTGGTTCACATTTTGATGTACATAGTTGATAGAATGTTTTGATACACATATGTATTTCGGTATATTTACTGTGTATGCGCACTTATCAAAAGGGTTTTGAAGCAATTTCATATTATTTGCCAGATGTATCGGCTCCATCTCGATTACCGTCAATATTGTTTCCTTTTTATTTTTGGGAAGTTGTTGTTCGTCGAATTCGTGGAATTTTAAAACAATGCGGAAGTAAGTGAATAATTATTAAAGATACAAACTCTTCATTATTACTATTGTAACGACAAAAGACAAGAGTCCGGCAACAGATCCTTTATTAAGGAAATCAACATGTATTTATATATATTTGTCAATGTAGTTGAAGATTGAACGATCAATTCATGGTTGTTTGCTCAAAACCAACTTCCCCAATTTTCGCGGAGGCATCAATACGACAGTCATCGTCTCATCGGTCGCTGTTCAGAAAGAAGAGTAAAACACCGTCAGAAGTAATATTGTGATTTATTATTGTAATATTTGTTCACAGACCTTAGTCATACGTCATTTATATGTTGGTGTAACAATAAAGAATCCTCGAGTCAACAATTGGTGTTTTGGTTTTTCGTCCGTTATTACTAAGCGTTTCTGAAAACTTCAAGGAACAGCGTGAGCCCGAGCGTAGCAAGAGCTGGGCATTAACGGTTTACGAGACGTGGCTGACAGTTTCTGACGGTGGAAACAGATTCAGGCGGATTCAGACAGTTGGTGACAGTTTGGATAGTCACCGTTCATCTTTCCTGGTGCCGGTCAAGTCCTCTTTGAACAAGCAATATCTGGAACGTTTTTGGAATTGGGTCAAGTTCAACAATGCCTGGGTCAAAGAAGGGACAGAGCGTCTTGGATGCAAACAGGAAAGTAAGTCATGGTGACTTGTCTGTTACTTGTAACGATGTGTCTGATGTTAAGCATGACATGGTTGATGTTACTGTTTCGCCGTTCAGGGATAATAGGAACATCAAACTCCCTAAATTTGAACCACGGTGTTTTGATGGAAACCCGGCTGATTATTTACAATTTGTAAAGGAGTTTGAGATCATGTTGAGTGGTTTTTTATTAAATGATGAAATGAAGTTAATGTATTTGATGAGGTATTGCACTGGAGATGCTACAAGAGCTATACAGTGCTGTAAGCTCATGCCCCCTAATGAGGGATACGCTGAGGCTATGAGCATATTACGTCAAAGGTTTGGAAGACCTTCAATGATTGTAAGGAACGTATACGAAGCTGTCAAAGGTAACGGCAGTCAACTTCAAGATGACTCCAAGGCACTTACTGAGTTTTTAGATAATCTTATGACTTATAAGAATACCTTGATTTCTATGAATTGCATGAGTGACCTCAACTCGAGTTTTATACTAGAAGTAATAGCAAGACGCCTACCTACTCGACTGCAAAGGAAGTGGGTGAAGATAAGCTCCCGTATGGAGGATGAGGGTATCGAGCCAAAATTTGATGATATCCTGAAACTAGTAAAAGATAGTGTCAATCAATCTATGAGCAAGTTTGCCAGTATATTGAATCTCACCCCTAGAATAGAGCAGTCTGAGAGCAAAATGCAATCATTGATGACGAAAGGGCCTCAGAGAGGTGGATATCGAGAAGGCTCCATGATGTCTAGTAATGCATATAGACCTAGTGAGTGTAACAGGTTTCGTAGTACATCCTCAACAGATAAGTTACAAGATGCAAGACAAACACGGTTGTGTTTTACACGTTTGCAAGAGGTGCATACAGAAGTGAACTGTGAACCAGTGAGCAAGTTCAGTGATAAGCTAAATGTAAACTCCAGGCCTGACTCCGAATTGTGTGACGATAACGGTGCGGTGAAGAAGTCTGTAGTTGCAACTGGTAAGCCATTGTTGAATAGAGTGTCACAGAATAGAGTTACTGCTTCAGAGTGCAGTTCTGACTCCACAAGTTTACAAGGTATTACTAGTCAGAGTGAAGTTATAAAACCTTTAAGGATTTGTGAGGAGGAACCAAAATTGTCTACTTCTGTTATTAAAGAGTTTGAAAATGATGAAGTTGACGGTAAAGTGAATATTCGTGATAATGATCATGATACTTCACAGTTGTCTTTGGTTGATCATGATGAGATGAGGGATATGCCTACTACTGCTAAGTTGAACAAAGTTTCTGTACAACTTGAACGTGAAGTAGAAATAAATGCAGTTGCAGAAGGCATGCATACTTGTGAGACCGTCAGTGTAAGTGATCAGCATGTAGCCCACCTATCATCAGATGCTAGTGCTAAACCTGAGCTGATAGTAAAAGACAGCAGTGGTGGTGGTCTTGCAGTTAGACAACTATCTGAAAGCCGAGCAACAACAGCTTCTGATCCACCGCTAACTTCATCAACTGGTATCAATCAGTCGTCGTTGGTGTTGTCATCCACAATGAAACAGACGCCCATCAACTCAAGTATCTTGTGCAATGACTATGATAGTATTGGTGCGTTTGAAAAGACGAAAGATATTGGTCAGTTTAGTGAGGATAAGCCAAGTGTAAACGAGAGAGTAATTGTTAAATTGACTTGCATGAATAAAGGCATTTCTAGTTTCAAGTTACTATTTGAATGCTATTATCTTTGGTGTAAATTACTCTGTTTCTACGCTTGGTTGACCAGATACGTCGTGTGTTTGTTCGTCATCTATATTCTACGATACAATGACATGAGCGTGTTACCGTTCAGATTTGAGGATATAGCTGATAGAAGGAAGTCAGCAAATGAACTCTGCAACGATTTTCCAACCTAGGCGTCAACCTGAGAAGGGTTGTAGGCGTACTGCTGTAAGTCCTACAATTCTTCAAAGGGTAGCGCATCAATGAGCAGTCCAATGTGCTTGGTGTGTGATTTTGTACATATGTTCATATTGTATATACTGAATTGATATCATCTGTCATCTAGCTGTTGGTAATTCTGTTTGTGTCCGGACGACTTCCACTTGGATCATCAACCTGAGAAGGAATGTAGGCGTACTGCTGTAAGTCCTACAGTTCTTCAAGGGTAGTTTGTCGTGCCAGAATCCACAACATTTGATGTGTTGATTGTACATATGTTTGTGTTAAATAATTGTGTGAGTTCCAATTATTGTAATTGTTGGTTAATCTTGTTTGTGTCCGGACATTCCACAACTTACAATCGTCAACCTGAGAAGGGTTGTAGGCGTACTGGTGTAAGTCCTGCGATTCTTCAAAGGAATTCCATCAAGACATGAACTGCGAGTTTTGTGTACTGTTTGTATATACGTGTGGTGTGTCATATCAATTGGTGTTTTTGGATTCATTGTGTTTACTCGTTGTTTTCGTACCTTGTTTTTGTTGCATAATTTTGTTAAAATTTTCGTCGTGATTACTTCTGAAGTTGTTTCGAGTCTTCTACATCCGTGAATGAATTGATTGATGTTAAGGACAGCAGATGGGTCGTATACGCCGGGGAGGCTAGGCTATTGCTGAGAATGAAATGCACACGGAGATAATTGTTAGCTGTGGTCCCACACGCCGGGGAGAAAGAGTGTAAACGACTGAGGCTCGCATACGTCACCGTTACTAGAATTGAGGCAGAATGAGTGACAAGCGATTGCAGTGGTAATTGGTAGTGAGTAGATAAGAGGATGAGCGTAGAGTATCGTGATGTACTGCCATGGTCACGTTGCATTCTGCAAGAGTCATTCTAGCAAGTGGCGATTGTGTTGCAAGATGTCAAGAGGATGCCTTTAACTGGAAGGCGCAGGTCGTCATTGATGTGTGAGATTGTGCTGTGAGTATGCTTGTGGTGTGTTGGCTTTTCTGTTTGTTTTCCATTTCAGCTCTGTCCGTGTGACCCAGGTTCTCGCAATGGCATCCAAGTCAACGTGTATTGGTCGTGATGGAAAAAAGGGTTGGATCCCTTTTTTGCCGGGGAGTGTCAATGTAGTTGAAGATTGAACGATCAATTCATGGTTGTTTGCTCAAAACCAACTTCCCCAATTTTCGCGGAGGCATCAATACGACAGTCATCGTCTCATCGGTCGCTGTTCAGAAAGAAGAGTAAAACACCGTCAGAAGTAATATTGTGATTTATTATTGTAATATTTGTTCACAGACCTTAGTCATACGTCATTTATATGTTGGTGTAACAATAAAGAATCCTCGAGTCAACAATTGGTGTTTTGGTTTTTCGTCCGTTATTACTAAGCGTTTCTGAAAAACTTCAAGGAACAGCGTGAGCCCGAGCGTAGCAAGAGCTGGGCATTAACGGTTTACGAGACGTGGCTGACAATATTTCACGTACATTATTATAGCTTATTCAAGCAGACAAACACAGTCTTCTGATTGGTTTTTTCTTACAGAAAGTTGACTTTGCCCCTCTTTGTGACTGTTTCTTGAATGTCAGATAATCTATGCGCCAAGTCTGCTGTGATTGGTTGTTGAATCAGTCTTGTTCATATTTTCTCACCACCAATATTTGCGACATACCCATTGACGTAAAATGCTGTCTACCATTTTTGGCTAGCCTGCTCTCACCACATCGATACCTGGAACCCACTGAAGCAGGGATAACTCGTAATGAGTAGCGTCTATGTATTCGAAGGAATAAATTTTTTTTAGGTCTTACGAGGAACATCATCATTCACTTGGATACAGATAATTCCAGATAAAGGATCTCAATCACAAAAGACATAAAAATACATTCTTATTGCTGCTAATTATCACCACTAAATCAGTAGTACTTAAGATTACTATTTGAACCACAACTAATAAGTATGCAAACAAAATTTTCCTGGATCGACTGTTCATATTAAATTACCTTTTGATTCTGTGAAAGCTTCATAGCTTCCAAAATGTATCTGTAATAGAGGGTTGAATCTTCACTCATTTCTGTCATATGTATCGGCAGCTCAATTGTAGAACACTCGACAAATACGTGGGAGGTCAGAGTTCGATTTTCTGACGACACCCTCCTAAAACCCTTGCCTAGTTCACTAAACGGTAGTAAGCCTGGGAAAGAGGGACGTCGGGCGTGAGGCTAGCAATCACAGTCTGTAAAAACAACACCACTGCCCCTGAAACTTCAAAGTCCAAACCTTGAAACCGTATGTTCCACACGGAAGGCAAAGAAATGAAAAATCTCTTCAATAGAAGAAATATTTTGTTCGTAGATGATTTTTATTTACTGCAGTGTACGTCCAAGTTTAAATTTAAGCACCAATAATTAACACTGGAGTGCGACCGCCCTACTGACCTTGAAACACTTAGTGAGCAAGTTCGTGAAACCTGATAAATAGTGATGTTATCAGGAATAAAATATGCCCAACGAAGTGCTAT
This sequence comes from Trichobilharzia regenti, assembly GCA_944472135.2. Lineage (NCBI taxonomy): Eukaryota > Metazoa > Platyhelminthes > Trematoda > Strigeidida > Schistosomatidae > Trichobilharzia > Trichobilharzia regenti. The sequence goes on along the minus strand of OX235262.1, from coordinate 95,988,686 downwards.
ATTCTTAAATAGGATATCTGGTACGTTTCAGGTTAGGTTTAGGAAAGATTAGGGATATTGTTGGGGTTAGAGGACTTAGATAATTACATGCATGGGATGTGGTTAAATTACTCTGTTAGTACTCCAATCCAAAAGTGAGAGGTATTTTTGTCACGCGTCAGAGAAGGGTAAGCTGTGTAACAGTCTCATGCTTTTTAATTCATTATTTTCATGAATATATGTATTTTATATGCGAAAATCGTCTTTATCGTGTGGTTGGTTCGTTCAAGGTCGTTTTTCCCATTGGTACTTGCTGGTGGCTTAAAGTCTAACTTTGCCCAGTGTATTTAAAGCATCTTAAACCAATAATGACTTTATTCACCGTCAGTTCTCTTTCTTTTTCAACTTGATGTTTGCAGTCTAATAATCTTAATCTCAGAAGATTGAATGCTGACATATTCATTATATTCTATAAAAGTGTCCTGATAAACTTATATTTCAGGATTGTTTGAATTTTTTCAATAACTCAGGTGTATAATCTTCTACAGACTAATTTTGAAATCCCTTATAGATAAGGTCGGTAATATTAACTGATGACGTTTCGAGCAGAAACTATTGCCGCTCATAATCATATCAAGTCACTCGCACAACTTTTTCCTTCATTTATATAACATGAGTGGAATTGATTAGACATTATTTTTGAAATCTTAAATAAAGGACAACTAAAGTGTTTAGATGTGGTTGTATTCTCTGAGCTGAATGGTTTAATTACGAGGATTTCATTGCCTTTCCAGACGACATCTTTACTGCAAACTTGAATATGAACTAAATTTACATGAATTCTTCAGTAATGGTATAATTGTATCGCCTGACAACGTTTGATGTGATTGGTTGTTAATTTATATGAGTATTGATCCTTTTTATTCAGTTAGAATTTGACTTCTTTCGTCACGTGGCTTATTCTTTATCATTTCACGGATCTTATCTACAATGCTGTCTGTAGGTCGCTGATTTGTCTGAGTACCAAGCTTCTAGGAATTCCGTGATAGTTTTGGTGCTTTTACTGTTTAGGATTTCTATATTTTCTAAGTCAAAATGGTCAACATCTATCGGTATGAAACAATACATGTCATATCTTTCGACACCCTAAGGAGGTGTCTATTATGATCAATGCAGTGCTTATCATGATTCCGGCAATTTAGTTTGTGGATAGTGTTGATCTTGTCTTCTTTTGCTGTTGGTTCTTTTTGTTTGTATAGTATTCAATGAAGTGATTGTGTTGACTTCTGAATAATTTTAGTATTTTATTTTTATTTATTTTATTTTTGATTTACAGCTTGATTCCACACTGTATTTTCGGTACAAGTATGGAATTTTCAGCATGTGATATCGGTAGCGCAAATTTCACAGGCCGACCATAGATATCAGGTGTGCGTCGGTGCGGGCTCGAATCCCGGACCATGTGCATGGTCGGCGAGAGTCCTAACCACTGTGCCACCGACGCACATTGCTTCAGAAATATTCTTTCTATATGGTAGGGCAGACATTTTGCCGGCCGTAATTTTAACCCAAACAGCATAGTAAGGGAAAGAGTAGACTGAGTTAATGCTCATGCAGTAATTAGCATTCATTTGTCAATATTGAAAACTCGGGATGTACTGATACTCGGACCGAATTTCTATGGAGGAGCATCAATCAAGTGATCGACTGATATTCATTTTTCTCCTTTTCTCAATAACGTCCATTTCTCATGGCTTATGTTTTTAATCTAACTCAGATAATCAAGTTCCATTCCAGATTAATGTTAGTTAAAGGAACACTGAAAACCAGGGGAGTACTGGGCATTTGTTTCGTTCTACTTTGGGACCCTTCAACAGTACGCACCCATGACCCTACCGGGGACCGAACGGAGAACCTCCAGGTAAGATCATGGGTGCATACTGCTGAATACTATCAAACTAGCACGAAACAGCTTTCCAGTACTCACAGGTTCACAGTGGCCCTCTAAATGATGTTAATCCATGATCAAATTTAAAACCAATCAAATCTCTGTAAACTGACACTTGAAAAATGAAATCAGTTACATTACTACACAATAGAACCTTGTATTCGGTAGTTTCATGGATGAGAAAATAAGTCTACAAGACAAGTCGAAGATGATATCAAGGACTAACAATCTAGAAGAATTTTTCTGTCCTCACTTCGTTCGAATTTTAAATGTATTCATTGAAAAGTAGTAATTCTTCTTCATATACTTCTTAATTTGTAAAAGATATTTATAATGTTTTCAGATGTCACTAAATTTTCATTATAATAAAGGTTTTTGTATTTCCCAATGAATGAAAAACAAAACGATATTGATTTTACTGACGTTTCACTATTTAATACTTATAGCTTTATCAAAGTATTATTAAACAGGAATTTACAAAATCTCAGCATATATATAACAAAGAATTAGGGGGTGAGAAAATAGACTACTTAGGTCAAGTTAAAGGGACATATTGAAAGTCAAAAATAACAATGAAGATCACTTAAACAAATAACAAAGGTAATAGTACATCTGTTATGATATCAAAGTAAAGTTTACTAACTTGATCATCGTTCGTCAGTCTGGGGACATTTTGCGTTGTCAGGTCGGTTAATTGGTAAAGTTAACAAAACCAAGTGTAGATTGTTGGATTTGATCAGTGTGTACAATTATAAAAGTAGTGTGTGTTTACATAGTGAACTTGCTTATCACATTCGTGTTGATTTTGTCACTTCATGGGGAAGGGAGGTGTTGTAACCAGGCCATATTATGTTTTAGTTCATCATTTCTATTCAGTTCAGGCAATTTGGATTCCACTTGATGATATGAAGTGCTTCTGATTATAGACGTTCTTTGTGATCTTTGAAGTTTTTCTGGATGACGATTTCAATATTGTCAAAATCAATTTTGTGGCCTGATTCTATAGCGTATAGACCTATGATTTTTCCCTATCTAATTGTGTCTATAAAATAAAATGCTTCGAATGTGATGCCATATACATCGGACAAACATCTCGAGAAATCAAAATCAGAAGAAATGAACACCGTAGAGCATCTCTTCGACCATCAAGAAATCCGATTGAACTAGAAAGCTATTAGCATTAAATAGTGAAACGTCAGTAAAATCAATATCGTTTTGTTTTTCATTCATTGGGAAATACAAAAACCTTTATTATAATGAATATCATATACCCAATACCCAAATTTTTTCAAACCGTTGAAAGCGAACTTAATTTGGACATATGTCACTTGATTTTTGTCAATATTTTCCATGTATCCATGATTTTATACAGATTCTGTTTCCTTTTTTATGTAATTTTTATGTAATGGCCGAAGATGAAGATGAAGAATCCAACATGCATTTTCTGGATGGCCAGCCCAGTGTCTATTGATGAAGTTGTGGGAGCTAGTGACCAACTTAGTCTGAATCTGACTCTAATTATCCATAGTCCTACTTACATTTTAAATTTTGTTCTTTCTTCCTAATTCATTCTGAGGAGAATTGTAATGAGAACGAAACTCTCAACACTGTCACAATCAATATTCAAACAAGTGATACTTACTTATAAAAGACCTTCATAAAAGGATCGTGATTCTCCCTATCAGTTATTTCACTGAGGTGATACACTCGTGGCTTCCTAGATGTCATAGACAAGATCTACTTATTTTCAGTGTTAGATCAGTCGTTTACACTGAAAATAAGTTAACAAAAGTATTTCTCATTCTAGCCTAAATCAGCGCTATCAGATAAGATTGTCCAATTGTATTTATGCACAAATCAAGCTACTTAACAATGTATATAGATTTGTTTGTTTGCATGTCTTATGATTTTGACAATGGATGGAAATGTTGAAATGTATTACAATTAGTCAGCATATGCTGCCTACATGAATCACCAAAATCTGTTCGAAAAATGTAGTAGACAGCTTAAAGTCAAAAGAATGTAGCTAATCGATTTCTGTAAAAAATGAATAATATTGTTTTATAACAAACATAGAGAAATGAGCAATGTGAGTGTGTTTCAGTTTAAATACCAAAAAAAGAAAAATAACCTGTTTTCTTCCAGTCATTAAAAAAGTCATATCTGTTTAATATGATTATGGTAGTCTGCAGAATTTTGAAAGGGAACCTACACATTGTTGACATACACAAAATGATGACATCGTATTCTTGACTACCAAGACCTCATTGATTCAAATTTAATATAAGCGAACCTTTTCCTGCAGTTTTTGTCTGAATTGCTCAATAGTAATGAAAGAAGAATATGAATATACACAATTATAGTAAAGTACATGTTACGAAATGGATGGATGAATGGTTCTGTTCCCATTAATTAATCCAAGAGTTGAGGTGTTCTCTTGATGAACATCTCGTAAACCTAGTTCTATGAGACAACTTGAGCAGATAGGTGAACACCTCAGTGAACAGTTAAAATTAAATTACCTTAACAATAATTTGGAGAACTGGACAGCCGGTATAGCTTACTTATAGATCCCTGGCAGATAAGAATTTCTGAGTGATCATGTTAAATGATTCTCGAGAACATTGTAGATAGAGTCATCCTAAAAATCTAGCAATGTATTTATCGTTTTCTGTAGCACAATATTTATGTGCAAGTTTTTAAAAAAACTGTAAGATATTTCTCTTCATATGGATATCCAGTTTTTAAGAAGTCTTGCATTAACACCTTAAATTCATTCTGAAATGATTGGTTGGAGGATTTCATCATGAGCTGACATCAGTTAGAGAACCATTGGGAAACCAGCTGGGAGTATTGGACAGCTGTTTCGTCAGCCTAGTTTGGGACTCTTCATCAGTACGCACCCTTCTAGTTACAAGGTGAGCTTGTAGACCACTAAGCCACTGGGACCCGATCCAATGGCCAGCCCATAAATTATAAATTCTGCCAGTTCATAGCATAACACGACCACTTCTCATTCAATATGTCCAGCTGGTTTTCCAGTAGTTCTCTAAATGATGTCAGCTGATGATGAAATCCTCCATACAAAATCACTACAAAACCAATAATTGACAAATCATTTTGAAATGTTTTCCAGGGATTTCATTGGCTTCAATTTTCATCACTAATTGACTTCGGTCATAGAACCACTGAAAACCCGGTAGTACTGGCCAGCTGTTTCGTTCGAGACTGCAACTTCTCAGGAAAATGCTCTCGTGGACTCACCAGGGATCGAATCCACTATCTTCAGGTTACAAGACGAGCTCTTTCACCATTCAGCTGCTGGGACAGAGTTTAATTGCCCATGAATGCTAACTTCTGCCGATAAATGGGGATAAGTATCATAAACTGATAGAAGTTAGAATTTATGGGTTATTAGATTCCTTCCTAGAGATGGATGGTCAAAGTTCTCACCTAATAATCTGAAGGTATTTTCGTTCGATCCATGATGGGTTCATGAATACGTACTGCCGGAAATTCACAATCTCAGATTTTTAAAAAACAGCTGTCCAACGCTTTCTGGTTTTCAGTAGTTCCCTTTTCAGTTATCCATCAACTCTTCTGGTGAATAGCCTGTCAAAGATATGATTTCTGTGATTCGACAAATAAAAGTGAATAGAAGGGAAACAACTTCTGATTATCATAAGGATATTTTTACTCATTGCTGTTTTCATTGCAATCTAATAAAAGTATTATGAATACATGTTATGTAAAAGCTGATCAGTTAAAGGGAGAATGAGGACTAAGAGGGAACCAGTGAAAAAAATTCAACATTTCCATTGTCCAGTACCAAAAATGAGTTAGGCATCCGCTACTGAAAAAAGTTTTGATTTTTCGAGTATGGTATGTGTATCCGTACTTTTTCAACGTATGAACTACTGTGCGACATGTGCTACTAGTAAGATTTATCAGTATTATATATGTAAAGAGACAGTCATCGGCATAAAACACCAAAGAGCAGGCAGATAGATTTGATGTCAGAGAAGGCAAATGATAAAGGCGTTGTAGAGGTACATGGGAAACGTGAAAGAAACGCAAAGAAACACAATATGAAAGCCAGAAGTAGCACAACACGGAAGATCTGTGCAAATGGTGTGTTGGCTATATAGAGATATTGAATTACAATAAACATTTCCCTGACAAGTCTTCAGTCTTCCACAATTACAACTGTAAGCATATCGTTCCATGGAATGGAAAGTTCATGAAAATCAACCATATGTCTCAGAGCCAAACAATAGTTTTCTCAGCAGAACTTAGACCATTAATGAAGCTGACAAATTCACGCTTCCAATATGAATATGAAATCACCTTAGAGAGAATTTTCTTTAGTGACATGTTTTCGTGTGATTAGTAATAGCTCAGAAACATAGAACGACAGCAGACCTCACAAGCGCACTGAACCACACACAAACAGTATTAAACAACCTCAGTGCGTAAAGCCAAATACCACTGATTGATTCAGATGAGTGGTTGTTTACCGCTCACATCAACTAGTAGTGTTTGCTAACAAAGGTCGAAGTGATCTAAGCATCATTCAGATGGCGGTTTCGCTCATGTGGTGCCCAGTTCATTAGGGATATACGCGGTTTGACTAAGCCATATAGTATACAACTATTCGTCTCAATCAATGAGTATTATATATTTACGCATTCATGAGAGCCTTGTAATCAGAAGGTCCTGGGTTCTAACCCACTGTGGTGGGTGCGTACTGATGAAGAGTCCCAAACTAGGATGAGGCAGCTGTCCAGTACTCCTAGGTTTTCCAGTGGGTCTCTAACCGATGTCAGCTCATGATGAAATCCTCCATGCATTCATGCTTGTCATCTTGACCACCACTTATGGTATTAAGCATATCACAATTTGTAATTTTAATAACTTTGGTCTCCAAGTGAGGAACTGTGGTGAAATCTCAACTACTTAAAACAAGCAAATTATAAATCGCTAATTAATTTGCAAATTGTGAACTTAATTAAATGGTGTTTTCCAAACGATTGTAATGATGAACTCAGTTTTCATTACTAAGCAAGATTTTGTGTTTCCCGATGATTGTAAACACAACATGGTATTCTTTTCACTAACATTTTGCTATTTAATGCTAACCGCTTTATCCAAGTACTACGATACCATAGTTTACAAAATTTCAGCTTCATTACAGTAATTCAATGACATTACTTCAGCACGGGGTAATTTTTGTATTGTCAGGTGAGTGAATTAGTAAAGGTAAAAAACCATGTGTAGATTGTTGAGTATGATAAGCGTATAAAATTATAAAAGCAGCATGTGTTTAAATAACCAAAATGACTTTTATTTATGTGCTGATTTCTTCATTTCCAGAGATGGTGGGGGCTGAAGAGTGTTGAAGTGAGGTCAAATTCTGTCTTAATCAGTCATTCCTATTCAAAAATTCAGGCCTCCTTTTAATACAAGGTGCTCCTGTCTGATATGAGACGTTCTTTGTGATTTCTGGAAATTTTCGGAATGATTTTAGTAATGTTAAAATCAATTTTGTAGCCCGATTATATGACTGATGATTCTTCAAGCTTTTCGGATAAACCTCTGGAGAAGTGAAGGTCAGGAGAAATGAACGCCACAGAAGAATTCAATAGAACTAGAATATTTAGAACAGTTATTCCCTTTAAAATATTCGGATGATGTTATTAGAAAAAGAAGATTATCTGAAAAATGTGATTTATTTGCGCAACACATATCCAACAATCTGATCATACACGGACTTGTCGTAGGAATATATATCTATGCAAATAATAGAGTTAAATGGTGAGAAAATAAATTTATGTCAAGTTGAAAGGACATATTGAAGGTCAAAATAACGAATCAGATCATTAGACCAAATAACAGAGGTAATAGTTCATCTAGACTGGTTGGTATCAAAACAAAGTTTATCAAGGAAGGTGGTTTAGTGTGATGACGAATTGTTTTTGAACGCATAAAGGTGGTTTAAACTTCCGAATTGCCAACTGGAGCTTCCACAAACTTTAGGATACTCCCAAAATACAGTAGATAGGTTTAGAAAACGTGTAAACATCTGTTTTATATCTTGTCTCTATAATATGTTTGGTAATAGAGGAGCTAGGACTCATGTTCTCACCATCAATGGGTTCTGGGGATTCAATTAGCTTCTGAAGTCAGTCCTTACTTGCAGAGATCAATGACTCTTCTCTATGTACGTGTGCCCATACTGGTTAAGCCGTTGTCGAGTTATCAAGCTGCTTTGATCACCCATACAGGGTAGCTTGAAGTAAACATCTCTCTTATTGGAGAGTTGGAGAATGGGTCTTAGTGTTCTGACCACTTTATATCTCCTGATGAACTTGTTTGGATAATTATCATCAACTGGAGTTTTTGTCAACTTTCTTTCTTCATCGTCAAGTGTGTCTTCGATGAATATTCGTTTGATTCTACTGAAGAGGCACCTTACTAAAGGCTCTTTTGTATCGAACATGGCAGAAACTGTGATGATTAAGATACTTTTCTGTCCAGGTAGGTTTTCTATAAATGGATTTTTTATTGACCCATCAAGCCGTCGACTAAGCGATATGTCTAGGAAAAATAAACAATTATCTTCCTCAGTATACAATTGGTGGATGGTGGCTAGCAGTGGAATCCAGGATGCACATTTCGTCCTATTTGGGACACGTCATCTACTGGATGTACCTGCATTTCTCAGTGAAGCCGACATGTCAACCTGAGACCGAGCACTTCGGTCCAATCAATCGACGGGAAAACCAAACATTCAGTTCAATAATTATCTTCCTCTTCTACAGATGTAAGTGATATGCTGTTCTGAAGTTCATTTATTCGATTTAAAATTGAGGTAGCAGAAGCAGTCTTATCCGTTATGATTACAATGTCGTCTACATACCTTCTTTAAAGTGGTGCATTTTCAATGAATTCTTCGGATACACTTTCAATATACGGCAATATAGAGGGGCCCCAATGGACTTCCCATAGTGACACATCGACCTGACGGAAGCAGTCGTCTACAAATGTGAATCTAACATTGTTAGTACATAGAAGTACTAAATCCCTTAAATAAGAAATAGGGTAAGGAATGAAAAAGTTATATGTGGAAATGCAATCATAGAAAATGTCGATTGTTTTAAGTAAAGGCACATTAGTGAATAAAGTGTCTACACCAAATGAATAGAAATTTTCTTCTAATGTTCAATAAGACTATATGGTAGGTGTCATATGCTAAGATTAGTAAAAATAGACTACATACAAGATTGCTTGTTCCACTTTAAATTCACAAGTACTTAAGTTGGATGAGAGAGACAACCAGGACATCTCTGGTACATACACAACGTGCTCAATAAAAATTCTTAAATGAATGACTGTTAATCTTAATTTTTTAGTCTATTAGGAACCATATCTTCATTATATCTATCTGACTATTGTGGTGGTGGTGATACAGACAATGTGTGCCAATGGAATGTTATTCTCAAATGTTCCCACAGTTCATTACTGCATTAACAACAGAATACGATATATCCATTTGAACATTCTATTTGATGTTAAAGTTGAAATGTTATTCCCACAGTTCAATATTAAGTTAGTAACAGAATAGTGTGTATATCTGAACATTCTATTTCATGTCGTTTGATGTGCGTCAGTGGCACAGTGGTTAGGACTCTCACCAACCATGCACATGGTCCGAGGTTCGATACCCTGCCGACTCACACCTGCTATCTATGGTCGGCCTGCAAAAGTTGGGCTACCGATATCCATGCTGAAAATTACATACTTGTACCAAAAATACAGTGTGGAATCAAGCTGCAATCAGAAATAAAAATAAAATAAATCACAAACTCAGTGATTGGTTAACGAATATAAACTGTAGATATATAAACGGCGGTTTGATTACTGAAAAACATACTTTGGCTTCCGTGTCTTGCCTTCTGTTGTTGCACTAATACTTACAAAGGCAGTAAGTAGTACGTTGAAACTGAAGGCATTTAAATAGTACCTCAGTCAGATCAAGTTAGTATGTACACCCAATAGACATGAAAGGCATCATTCTGACAGTAATAAAACAAAAAAAGACAAGAAGTTCCCTTTATCTGTTGTAGTTTTAACCCTACACTTCAATCTGTTTTGTATTAGCTACTATCTTGATTCTTCACAGTCACTCTTTCTAAAAATACTTTTTCTTTAAAAAATACTTTAAAAATACTGAAGATCATATTCAGAAGTACAGTGGAACCTTCACTGTTCCACTTCACAGGACGTAGCCATACAAAGTTTCAAATCATTCAAGTTTTATTTTGTAAACAAGTACCTGATTCTATATTTGCACGTTTACTATGATAATTATTTTTGGGAAATAACCGCCTATTCGACATATTTGTTCTCATTCTTTGCATTCCAAGTAGGAATGTAGGGCTTTAAGCTTCTTTCGTAGTTTCGGGAGAGATTTTGTTTTTACACGGTAAGGACGTTAGTCTCACGTTCAACCTTCCTTCTTTTTGCGGTTTACTGCCGGGTAGGATAGGTTTAGGATTGCATTGGATGGGGATCAGAGTCGTGATTTCCATGTGACTGGTGAGCATTCTACGAGTAAGCCAACCAACACTGTTAAACATTAGAATAAGTTAAGCCCGCTGATATTTTGCATTAGTTGTTAACACTGAATTAATTGCTAAAACACTTTAAAGTAAATGATATATATTTCTTTAACTGAATTTTTGATTTTCCCGTCGATGGATTGGACCGAAGTGCTCGGTCTCAGGTTGACATGTCGGCTTCTTGTGCAAATGCTTCGACGATGTCTGGGCATTTAATTAGTATTTAATGGGTGGATGGTGACTAGCAGTGGAATCCTGTTTGGGACTCGTCATCTATATGATGTTCCCACCGAGGCTCGAACCCAGTGCCCATAGTTCCAAACACCAAAGCGTTATCCACTAGACCACTTGGGCGACGAAAGCCACCTCTTGTACAACGGGTTATATTAATTTAATTTAAGATTTTCCCGTCGATTGATTGAACTGAAGTGAGTTTGGAACCATGGGCATTGGGTTCAAGCCTCGGTGGGAACATCATCACTCACTGAGAAATGCAGGTACATCCAGTAGCTGATGAGTCCCAAATAGGACGAAATGTGCATCCTGGATTTTACTGCTAGTTACCACCCACCAATTAGATATATATTTCTTATTACTTCGTAGCTGCTGAATGTTTTTGAAATCAAAGATTTCTTATTAGATCTAATTAGTAAACGTCAAATTTTTTAGGAAGTCAACAGAACATTTAATTAATTTGAAATCATTGTTTTACATCTTTCATCTTCAGTGTACTCTATCTCTACTCTAAGCCGTAATCATCCTTTAGTCTATTTCAAACATATATCATCTAATGAATTGAAATCAAGTGAAACAACTTACGGTATCATAATAATACTGAACTAAGATGAAAAATGGCAAATGATTCATGTTTAATGTTACACAAACTCCAAGACTTGCAAGTGAAAACCAACAAACTGGCTGAAAAGGCAGCCAGTGAAGACAAGACTCTAGGCGAATATTGAAAAGACGGAGGTGATGAAGATAACCGACCACCACCACCGCCACCAGCAGCAACCAGAACCAATCACCACCAGCGGGAGAAATTTGACCTAGTTTACTCCCTTCACTTATCCAGGAAGCATGGCTTCAACAACCACAGGCGGATGGTACGGATGAAAATGTCAAAGGCAACCACAGTCGGAAAGGCATGATACACCATCATCAACCTGAAACTAATTTGGAAATCTTCTGCGCTCAGCCAACGTAAGGACGAAGATTCACGTTTTGAGCACAAATGTGAAGTCTATCATTTCTTCTATGTGAGTCAGAAATTTTCACTAGGCATCACAGAAGGCATTTCCAGCACGCAAGTTCAGACTTTTATCAACAACTGTCTTCGCTCTATATTGAAGATTGAATACCAGAAAGAAATGCCAACAGGAAACTATGGGGGAACAAACCAACCAATGGTTGATTACTCAACAAATATGCGGAAGAAAATGGAGATAGATAGGGCATATGATGATGATGAGATCGTTGAATGACATCTCATGCCAAGCCCTCGAGTGGGTCGTCAGTGCTAGGGTGACATGGAGGAGATCGTGTGGCGACGAGGAGATGAGAGATTATGGTCAATCGTGGACGCAGTTGAAGAGGATAGCAGAGAATAGAAGAAAGTGGAGTTGTGTTGTTGAAGCCGTATGTTCCACTCGGTACCCAAGGGGATAATAATAAAAGCAATAATAATAATAATACAATGAAAAATACTTGTTCATTCAATGCGGATTTCTAATTTTCAGCTCTATTTCAGATAGCATCATCTCCTTATCATGAATAATTGAAATAATTAATTTTTATTTCAAAGAAAAGAAAAAGAAAATTAATTTATTAAAATTAAACTCATACAATATATATGATTAATTCTTCAATGACTATCTAATAATAGTAATAGTGGTAGTAGCATTTTCTTTTTCTCTAGAAATTAATTAAAGAGTAGACATTTTGAAAATTAATAACGAAACGCTTTTTAATAATAAGCACGTCAAATGTCATTACCTGACTACTAAAATTTTCTATTTTGAATTTTAGAGTTAAAGACAAAAGAAAAAAACGTCAAAAGAACGGAAGAAAGGAAGGACAAAAGATAACTGATTTTTTTTGACTAAGCAAACTGCAGCATGATATTTTTATTTGGCTTTCTTCAGGTTATTATTTTCCAATATGTTGAAGGTTTTAAAATTTTGTTGATTTTATCATGGATCACTGGATTAAGATAGGATTTTGATCCAGTGACTGAATATTAAGTGCCTATGTTTATATGTGGATGGTTCAGTGGTAGAACGCTCACCAGACACTCACGCGGATTAGGTTCAATTCCCGGCCATTATATTATTATTATTATATCCTTTAATTCTTAGAGGAACATACGGCTTCAGCTGCAAGTCTCCATTGCCTTCTGTTTTCTGCCAACGTTTTCACCCCGCTCCAAGTCTGCCCACATGCTTTCATCTCCTCTTCACATCACCTCCTCCAAGTCACCCTTGCACTGACAACCAACTCATTGTAGCTTCCCTTTCGAGCTCCACTAGAGCAATGGCTTGTCTAGTGATGTCACTTGATGGTTTCCTCAGCGTATGGCCAATGCATTTCCATTTCTTCCAGCCTATTTGTTTCACAGTTGGTTCTTGCTGAGTTGGTTCGTTCATTGCCAGAGATCCCTGTTTCTGATCTTTTCTGGCTGGCCATCTGATCTTGAGTATTGAGCGAAGACAACTGTTAATGAAGGTCTGTAGTTTGTCTGAGATGCTCTTCATGACGCGGAGCCAAGTCTCTGATCCGTATAGTGGCAGTGACTGCACATTGGAGTTGAAAATCTGGATCTTATTTTTGATGCTGAGTGCTGCTGACTTCCATACAGACTTAAGAGTAATGAAAGCTTGTCTTGCTTTTCCGATTCTGGCTTTGATATCCTCATCAGTTCCGCCTGTAGTTGAAACGATGCTTCTCAGGTAGGTGGGTATGTAAAGGAGGTTGTTTCTTTCAGGTTCCTCCCATTTATGCTGGCTGATTGTTGTCTGTTGTTATTGTTGTTGTTGGTGGTGTTGTTCAGGAATCTTCACCACCTCTGTTTTCTCTATGTTTACTTGGAGTCCTATCCTTGTTGCTTCTTGTGACAACTTGTTACTTTTCACTTGCATATCTTCCGGCCAACTTCCAAATCTCGCTTAGACTGTAGAAAGTTCGGTAAAGAGGCAACGTGAGCTTAGCAACTCTACCCTGTAAAAAACGATAACACCACAACTGTTGAAACTTCGAAGCTGAAGCTTGAAACTCTTTGTTCTATGTGGAATGAAAACGGCTAAAAACTACATACATATATACTACATACATAGTGTAGAGGTAAATAATTCCCCAAAATTATTGACCACAGCACTCACCACTGAACATTAGATGCTGACCCTCACTTTTTAAGTCTATTTGTTTAGCTGAAGGCTTCCGGTCGAGTATCCACACCATTTGTTACTCCGTCGTATCACGTTCGTGTACGATCCCTAGCCAGCTAAGCAATCATCTCGCACTCCGATTTGGTCCCGAAATATATCTCGTAATTTTGACGATCGTTTGTGGTGTTTTGTTTTGCCTTTGGTCTACGCGGAACAAATACTATAGAAGTTGTTGGTATTAGATCTTGCGTTAGCATACTCTGTACAATCCGCGAATGTCAATACCGTCAATCTCTGTAATAGTTTTGAGTGTGGATACATGAGTAGTTACAAATTAGGATAAAATGAATGCCGTTATTTAGGATGATATTCTATCGTCACTAAGTTAACTGTTAGGTCAATACTCTTAGCAGAAATTAAAGAAATAAAGGCGATATTTTACTAATAATTTTAATCCTATGACAAGCATAACTACTAATACTACTCCTACTAATTATCATTTTCAAACATTTAACATAATAATATAAAATATTATGACATTATAATGGATTAATTGAATAGTCAAAATCATTTATCTTAAGTGTATTTTCATCTGTGCTCTTCTCCAACCTTCTTTCCCTCCTTGCTTTTTTCAGGTATACAGAAGAAGAACAAGAAGAAGAAAAAGAAGAGAAAAACAACAAGGAAAGCACATTAATTCTACCGGATGTCGATGGTTCGGAGTTTTAAATCCATTTAATAATTCATTAGTACCCCACTGAAGTTTGACGATAGAGATAATGCATATATATATATATATATATATATATATATATTTATAGCACTGTCTGTGTTCTACTCTTTCTAAGTGAGGATAATGGATAAGGTGAATTAATGTTTTCTATCTTGTTTTTAATGTGAAATAGAATGCATAATAAACGAGGTAATACCTACCTACCTACACACACACACACACGCACGCACATGGACGCACGCACGCACGCACACCCTCTTTCATCTAATCAACTAATAGCCTAATGTGTTTTATTCACCTATCTATCTGTTTATCATGATTCATTGAATAGAGAAAAAATAATTTGTTGAGATTAATTGAGATAGCCTTAGTTTGGCATAGCATAAATGGATGTTAACATTATTGTTGGACAATGAATGAAATTCGGTCGAAAGTCAATGGCATAGATGAATTTTATACCGTCAGCTGGACACTCTAGGAGCTTGACTACCAGATTCACTGGGTGGGACAGTATCACTCCGACAATTTATGATTTCGTCTGTATTTCATGTAAGCGACATCATCATCGACTGTCTTTCCATTCCACTACTGAGTTAGAGAATCGACTTGATATAGTTTCATCAGGTGTTCTGTCATCCTAATACTTATTGTTGAAATTGTGTCTCGATACAGAATTTTTCAGCACCAGTCATCTTCCCGGTGTATTTCATGTTAACGTTATGGTTATAGTTAAGAAAGTACTTATTGTTGTGATTATTTTTGATGTGGTTGCCTTCATTCATCTGTGTGGTTTATTTGTGAAGCTTTTATTACCTGTCTAGACAACATTTTCAGCACAGACTTGTGAAATTATTTGAATTCTTCGTGAATGATAATTGAAGTCTACGCTAATGGACAGTGGAAGCTTCGGAGTTATGCCATTCAGCTCAGAGAACGCAACCTGAGAAGATCTTCTCCATTAATGTGATTATTGTCTGAGGATAATTCTTTTAATAAGTGACCACTTATAGATAATAATGATGATTGGTGCTTGATGTCACATAAAATCGAAGACTTACAAGCGAAAACCGACAAACTGGTCGAAGAAGCGGCCGGCGAAGACAGAACTGCAGGTGAACATAGACAAGATGGAAGTTATGAAAATAACCAGCCAACAACAACAACAAAAGCAGCAACATCCAGCGTCAATCACCATCAACGGGAGAGATTTGAAAGAGGTTACTTCATTCACTCACTTATCTAGGGAGGGAGAATTGTCTCAACTACAGGAAGTCGGAACGGACGAGGATGTCAAATCGAGCGAGAATCGGAAAGGCAGGCGAGAAACACATTCATCACCAACCTGAAACCAATCTGGAAGGAAATCTTCGTCACTCAGCCAGAATCAACAACAAAATTCAGTCGGATTTTCAATACAAACGTCAAGTCAGTCAGTTCTTCTATACGGAACAGATCAGAAACTTGGAGGGCGGGTCACAAAGAATATTTCCAACAGCCTGTTGCAGACGTTACCTTTATCAACAACTGTCTTCGCTGGATCTATACTGAAGATCAGATGAGATGGCCGGCCGGGTCGGAAAGAATCACCAACAAGAAACTATGGGTGGGAACAAAACAAGAACCAATCGCCAACCAACAAATATGGAGGAGAAAGTAGAGACGGATGGATCGGTCACTCGCTGAGGAGACCGCTGGGTGACATCGCGCGTCAGGCCATTGCTCGAGTGGAACCCGAAAAAGAAGCGGTGTGTGGGACGTCAGTGCAAGGGTGACATGGAGGAGATCGTGTGAAGAGGAGGAGTTGAGACAGTCTGGACTAACATGCATGGATGTAGGTGAAAAGTACAGCAGAAGCAAGACAGAAGCAAGTGGAGACGTTCAGTTGAATCCCTATGTTTCACAAGGAACCCAAGGGAACAATAATAAATAAACGATAGATAATAATGAACGACCTTATGGAGCTGATTACTTAGGCGTTTTAAATACTTCAAATAATGCGCATATATTTATTCTACTAAAAAGGAGGCATACTATTATTGTATCGTTTCCCAAAAAAGAATGAGATGAAACTATGAATAGAAACGTGTTTGGGAGAGAGAGAGAATCAGACATTGATTTTCACAGGTTAGCAATTCTTCAATTTTAGGAAAGTTTAAATAATATCTCTTGAGATAACAGTCGTGAAGACTAGGTATTCCACATAGCTTCTGCAAAGTACATTCGACAAAATTTGTAAAAAGAGGCAAAAGAGTCTTAATTGGCTAGAATATCCTAAACTTACTAGTTAAATTACGTCGGTAGCATAGAAATATTGCTATAAAGTAAAATCCAGAAAAAAATGGAAGCTAGAATATGGTTTATGTTAGACAGATATGTTTGTTGTGTGGAATGATATCAATCCCAAACTTTGAATGTTTTCTAGTTTCAGAGAGACTCATCCTGAAGCTAATTTTATCGTGAGAAATAAGCGCGATGATAAGTTTGGTTTTTTTGCAATTCATAGCTGTCCAGAGGAAAGACAACTGGAACTAAGACTACTTTCATAAAAGTATCTGTCATCCTGTCAGCTATAACAGTATGTTAATTGGAACATATTACAAAAGCCTTTGAAAACTATGCACACAAAATAAATTTGAAGAAGAGGTGAGGATTATTGGATAGTTTTTCAGGAAGAATGACTAGTTGTTATAACTGTAGGGTATTGAATGATAGACGTTTTCACCTTGCTCTGTCTGCGCCTGAAACTAATCTGCCTATCTGCTCGTCGTACCTTCCGACTTGGTAAAGCACGCAAATATCAAAAGACAAAGGCTGGACTGTGACTGTGTATTGAAGTGCAACAACGATAAAGAAAGCCATGGTATTTATACATTTTACAACAATATGGACAGCTAACAGCATTTGAAATAATTTATCTTAATAGCCAATAACAAAGTGCGTGAGAGATGATAATATACCATATGTGCGAGGTTGAAAGTCAGTAACAAAATGTGTGGGAATGATAATATACCATATATACAAAATTGGCAGTCACTACCAAAATGTGTGAGAATGATAATATACCATATATACAAAATTAGCAGTCACTACCAAAATGTGTGAGAATGATAATATACCATATATACAAAATTGGCAGTCACTACCAAAATGTGTGAGAATGATAATATACCATATATACAAAATTAGCAGTCACTACCAAAATGTGTGAGAATGATAATATACCATATATACAAAATTAGCAGTCACTACCAAAATGTGTGAGAATGATAACATACCATATATACAAAATTAAACAGTCAATACCAAAATATGTGGGATCCTATCACTAGTCCAGGAGATTCACCCTGAGTAATCCAAAAAAGTTAGCTGACAAAATTAAAAGCGGTAAGTCTTCCTTCATCTTCTATTTATGTAAGAAACACTATCTTGGACGATCGAAATAATGATCAAAGAAGTAATAGAATAAAATAGCTACGTAGGAGGTAAATGTGTTTTAGTGCACAACACCACATGTATTTTAAACCAATCAAGAATGGAAACGTATCCTGCAGTTATATTTACGAAGTTACATGTAATTGCAGTTGAAAGTGCGTTGGAAAGACTGAGATTTTAGTTTTATGAGTGCACTGTTAAGAATACATTATCTATACGAAGAAAGTATTTGAATGATGCATTTATCAAATACCTTTTGGATACAAAACAGATTGTTGATATCAATAAATCTTTTAAAATAATAAATGCTGAAAGGAAGGGATTACCGTACAGGAAGAAGATGCGATAAGTCATCCTCTTCCTTGGCAATAACAATTTGATTCTGTTTTCAGTTTATTGCTTAGTTCTCTTTCTGTCTCTGTTTCGGACTCTGATTCCTTCATATGTTATATAGTCGCCTCCTAATACAGTGTTAAAGTGACAGAAAAAAGGGTTCAATGACACTATCCCACACAATTCCAGTAAGATAGCGGTGGCTCCATCGGGAGTGAGATAATCGAACAACTTGTCAACACTGCTCATTCCATCTGAACAAACATCTCCACAGTGAAGAACAACCCAATCCCAAAGGCAATATGCTTTCGTCTCTTTTCTGTTGCTGAAGCTCAAGACATTCAGACAGAGAAATTGGAGCTACGTATGCAAAAGAAAACAATTCAACAACTTCTACTATGATGTTAACAACAATTCTGATATCTACTAAGTTGGTTTTTACTTTTTCTTAACCTCTTACAACTACTGTATTTAGTTGGAACTCTGGCGTAATACGATACTTTCCTTTGTTTCTGTGTGCATCCTGATTAGAACTCATTCACTAGATTATTCGTCCTATTATGTAACTCTTATTATTATTATTATTATTATTATTATTATTATTATTATTATATCCTTTAATTCCTAGAGGAACATAGGGCTTCAGCTGCGCACCTCCATTGCCTTCTGTTTTCTGCCAACGTTTTCACCCCGCTCCAAGTCTGCCCACATGCTTTCATCTCCTCTTCACATCACCTCCTCCAAGTCACCCTTGCACTGACAACCAACTCATTGTAGCTTCCCTTTCGAGTTCCACTAGAGCAATGGCTTGTCTAGTGATGTCACTTGATGGTTTCCTCAGCGTATGGCCAATGCATTTCCATTTCTTCCAGCCTATTTGTTTCACAGTTGGTTCTTGCTGAGTTGGTTCGTTCATTGCCAGAGATCCCTGTTTCTGATCTTTTCTGGCTGGCCATCTAATCTTGAGTAGTATTGAGCGAAGACAACTGTTAATGAAGGTAATGTAACTCTAATATATTTATCTAACTCCTCATATGCATTGATTAATGTTAACAGCTTTGATCACGACTACCCACCACTGTTTTTGCTACCCTCTCTGATCAAAAACTGTATATAAATACGATTGTACTGCTAAAGCAAATCAATTCACGGAAAAATCCTCTTTGCTGAACTATTTATTCTGTTGTTTCCTTGAATGCGTGGGTGGGGACTATCCACGAATATACATATGTATAAGAACGAATTTCCTCGCATTGAGAAATTATTGTCAGAGTCGGCTACATTATTAGTTAGTTTGATAAGTCGGTAACAACTGAGTAACTAGATAAAATAGAATGCAGTGAGTAAAACTCATAAGATAGAAAAATCAATATTTAGGATGTAAGGAGTGTGAAGAGAAGAATGTTACACACAGTGAGCAGAACTCAGAGGATAAAAAATTAAGTCTGATATGAGAGTCTGATGAGAAAATGAGGAAAAAATAAAGTGATGAAATGAAAGACCAAAAAGTTACTACGCTGGTAGATACCAGGATAATTAAAGTTCAATGAAGGATTCCTTTAAGACACAGATCAGATTTCAGCCGTTTTATCTCGATAGCCTCCGCCTCCTAATGTGTCCACTCAGTGTCCTGTATCTATCAGGTGTTTCATGACTGACCAGTTCAAACTATTTGGCCCCTTTGACCAAAGGCTGTTTTGTACATGTTCAGGGAATCTGATTTTTCCCCTTTCTTGTGTTCTCTCATTTTAATTACTCTCGGAGATATACGTGAATCGGTATACACAGCTGGAGGTAACATATAACAAATGGTTGTCGATTTTTGACTGTCCCAAAAAACAGGATGTTCGGAAGGGAGACATTAGTTTAGCTGCAGGATGCGTTCTGGTCAGTGTTATACTGAATCATTTTTCAATCACTCTCAGAATGCCATCACTGGAAGTCAAGCTTAATAAGAATCGTCTTTTTGCTGGCATTTTACATTCTTTCTTACCATTTTTGTTGATGAAACTTTCTGGGTAACTATTGCCTATCGGTCATTTTTCAAGTAGCGTTAGTTCACTTTCTAATTTATTACCATAACGTATTGTTTTGCTCTGCAGAATAACGTCTTAACCAGTGTTCGTTTATGGCTGACTGGGCAGAAACTGTGCGTCGGTAGCACAGCGGTTAGGACTCTCGCCGACCATGCACATGGTCCGGGGTTCGATCCCCTGCCGACTCACACCTGATATCTATGGTCGCCCTGCAAAATTTGGGCTACCGATATCACATGCTGAAAATTCCATACTTGTACCAAAAATACAGTGTGGAATCAAGCTATAATCAAAACAAAAAAAGGTAGAGACCACTCCATGTATCTTTGTGATAAACACTGTGATATTCTGCATTTTCTTCCCACCCATTATATACTTACTGAAGCTTCATTGTTAGTCCCTAGTTTCATTCACTTTCACTTATGTCTCACTAATGAAGTTACCAGCCTTCAAATCTCCTGATCTCCAGTTGTTTCGGATATTGGTTTTGTACTGAATATTGAACTGAAAAATTGTGTTTATTCTACCCTGCTACATATTTAATCCCATCTTTGTCACTATTTCATCCAGTGTTTTTATATTTGGGTGCGCATATAGTCAGACATAGATATTTTATCATGAGCTGACATCAGTTAGAAAACCCCTGGAAAACCTGGGAGTACTGGACAGCTGTTTCGTCCTAGTTTGGGACTCTTCAGTGCGTACTGATGAAGAGTCCCAAACTAGGATGAAACAGCTGTCCAGTACTCCCAGGTTTTCCAGGGGTTCTCTAAATGATGTCAGCTCATGATGAAATCCTCCATGCAATCAAAAAATCCCTACAAAGCCAATACTTGAAAATATTTTATCGTTAAAAGCCTCGATGAAACGCTAATCGCTATCTTCACCGCAGAGCGTGCCATTTAAAGTTGTCCTAATAATAACTTCATTTCAACGTTTAGCTGCATGGGAGAATCGATCTCTTGATTTACAAGTGTTTGCTGCCCTTTTTTCGTTCTTTTTCCTTCAGTCCATTGCATTACTTGATGGCAGTCGAAGTTGCCACACATATCTGCCACATATCTGCACAACAGGAAATAGGTGATAAGAAATTAGGCAGTGGTGTAAAACTGCAATCACCAATAGTCAAGAAGTGAAGTATTCAAAGTTATATGATGAATATTAAGCCCTGATGACTCCATACTCATTGCAGTTGGTTTTGAGCCGTGCACCAAGTACATATGAAGGACACATAGATCTGTGCAGGTCATTTTTACGGAACACATTCCTTAGTAGCTCGAAGAACAAATTGACCTACCCGACTCAATTAACCCTGGAAATATGTGTTTATTATCATCTATCGGGAAGTACATCATACAAACGAATAGCCTGCTAACATCATTGGGCCGCCTAATTTTCCACAGAGAATACTATGTCAATTTTGCCCAGTTACATTTGTTTTTACCACCTGTCTACGTCCTTGAAGAACAACCTGTAGTCGTGTGCATATTGTACGGGCTTTTGATACGCAGCCCGGTGTGTTTTTTAAGCTACAAATCTGTCGGAATTTGGAGCATATTGGGGGTAGAACAAAATTCTGTAGATTACTATTTTACTTGAAAGTTTTGTATAAGTAGTAGTTAAAACCAAGCTAAAAATTCAGTATTGTACTACCAATAGTATCAATAATAGTACCTTTAAACCCATATAAAAAACAAGTTTGGGTCATTTATTCAAATTAGTTGAAGCCTTAATCACAAAAAGGTTAAAACCTATTTTGTGTTCAAAAATGACCTGTTATTACTTCCAACTTGCCTTGGTAATCCCATCTTAAAAGCAAGGTTTATTATGCCTCCTCTTTATCCTTACCTCGTCTTCCTACCTCATACCTGTTATCTTAACCTTTAAACATTTTGGCCTATATTGATTAAAATTTGACCTCTGTGCCCTTTTATAAAAATATGTGTGACAAATATATATGTCAGCTCATGATGAAATTTTCCATACAATCAAACAAAATCCTTACAAAACCAATACTTGAAAATTAATCTGATGCTCACTAGCGACTGGCCCTATTCAGGCAGTTAACTTGGGGTTCTAGTGGGAAGCCGTGACCAGTAGGGTACAGCAGGTTGAAGATGAGGCAGTAACTCATCGAAGACATTGCGAAATGGTCGCGCTATGTCGTGAATCGGCAGAAGTTGGAATTCCAGAACCATTGGATCGGGTTCCAGTGGCTCAATGGTCTACGAGTTCGCCTTGTAACCAGTAGGTCCTGGGTTCGACCCCCGGCGGTCGCGCACTGAAGAAGAGTCCCAAACTAGGACGGAGGAAACAGCTGTCCAGTACTCCCAGGTTTTCCAGTGGTTCTCTAACTGATGTCAGCTGATAATGAAATCCTGCATGCAAATATATATGTGATAATAATCTCGGAAGTGTGTTGCGCAAATACATTACATTTCAGACAGACTGCTCCTCTTATCGTATTGTTAACATTACATTAGTGTTGCGCGAGTATAGTTAAAATGTAAAGCTTTTTACTGATAGCGCGCCTAAACTTTCCATATTAATTTGTTTATTACATGTATCACACACTAAAGAAACAGTATTATTTACTGGATGACAAGGTTCGGAACACAATTTATTGTTCATAATTACATCAGTTATAATCAAACGACTTCGAAACTTTCCTTTTTATGGCTTTCTTTAGTCCCTCCTGTTCACCGTCGTAGGGGTAGTAGAATTTTCTAAATGTCTGAGACAGGTGTTCAATCATTCCTATTACACGTATTCCCTCTCACCTGATTCGATAAATAAAGCTCCCGTTATCAGTCTCTCCCTCCACCCTGCTACATTAGACTTTAAAACTGTCCTCTTATCCCATCCTATTGCATGGTTGTGTGTAATTGCATGTAGTGAGTGGTAAAGCTGGACTGTTTTGCAGATTTCTCATCTTATTAGGGTCAACAAAACTAGATTTTGTGCTCCGCCAGTCTGACTGATTGAGCCCGTTCTACTACTTTGACCAATGTATTTGACCTGGGAATCATTCCAGCAGGGTATTAGATAAACTGAGTTGTTTTGTTTAATGGGTTCCACTGGTAGGATTCTTTAACCGACAAAGCTTGTTTCTAACTGAGTTTTGGGAGGGGGAGGTAGAGGGGTTGAATGTCACTTTTATTCCCGCCTGTGTTGTTAAGACTTCTCCGTAAGTTTTCTGAGGTTCCTTCTTTGTATGGAAGTACTACTGATGATTCGAATTTCCCACTGTCGATGTTGTCATCATTCTTCATTAGTACTACTTAGTGTTTTTGCCCTATTACTTAAACATTTCATCAATGCTATTTTTACTGACGTAGGGTGGGATGATCTGAAATCCAAATACAGATAGTGCCCCTAAACTTTCATTTCCGAACTTCTGTTAGATTAATTATATAAAGGAATGAAATATTTTCATGTTAGGTGACATACCGTTATCATTTGGAGAATAACTGAAGACTAGGGTGTGCTGTACAGCAGTTTCGTCATGGTTTAAGACTTCTTAGGAGGATGCACCCATGACCCTACCAGGGTTCTAACCCAGGGCCTTTAGTTAGAAAAACAAATATCCGGCAGTGACATTGGCTGGCTGTAGTGTTATACATCGCCAACTGGCGGAAATTCGAATTATTGAGCTATTGGATTTTATGCAGTTTCTGAATGGTGAATGGGCTAGTCTCGTAATTTTTTTTGATTACAGCTTGATTCCACACCGTATTTTTGGTACAAGTATGGAATTTTCAGCGTGGATATCGGTAACCCAAATTTCGCAGGCCGACCATAGATATCAGATGTGCGTCAGCGTAGGGACGAACATCGGACCATGTGCATGGTTGGCGAGAGTCCTAACCACTGTGCCACCGACTCACTTTTATAAAGGGAGGACCGTGAGGCCTCCGCACTGACAAAAACTACACGCCCAAGCACACCCGATTAGGGTCCGTCGCGAGTTTCAACCCACCGAGGTGCAATGGTGAGCCTCCACCCGGGGTCAGAGCATTCTTGATCACCCTGAACCCGGCGCCAGATGTGGTCATAGGCACATATTTATGATGAGTTTCAAATCAGGATGAAACACCTGTCCAGTATTCGTTATCGGACTTGGAAGGAAAGACTATTTATAAATTGGTTTATGTCGAATAAGGATCATCGGTAGTCTGCATCATTATTTGTAAATTTATTCAGAATAAAAATAAGTTCAATAAACACTTAGCTTAGGAGTGTTATAGTGTTTCAGCCACCATCGATCCTACCAGTATGTTAATCAGAGAACGCTAGTAGACTCAAAGTGATCAGCACCTCCCTTTAAATAACTGCGACAATTCTTAATAACCGCTTAAGTCTTCATAATATGAATCTATTTCAAACAGAATAGCAGTTACAAAAAATAAACCATTTAAGTATAAAATGTCATCGCAGTATGCAATCAGTTTGATATCATAACTGGTAATTGAGAAGGCAAGCACATTTGCATAAGATGATGTACCACTGATTGTTTGAGATGAGTAGTTGTCTACAACTCATGTCAACAAGTACTGCTTACTAGCCAGACCGATATCATCTAAACACGGGACGGCTGCTTCGTCCATTTGGGGCTGAGCTGATCGACAGTGTAGTGGTGGTGGAATACTGATTCTGCTTCGGAAGTAAACTGGATCCCATATAGAGCAGAGACGTCAGACGATATCAGAAGAGTACTCGATCAGCTCGACATTAAAGTTTTCTTCAAAACATCAGACACACTACGAAACAACCTTGTCCATGTAAAAGACCAAATCCCTCAAGATTCTCTATCTAATTGTGTCTATAAAATAAAATACTTCGAATGTGATGCCATATACATCGGACAAACATCTCAAGAAATCAAAATCAGAAGAAATGAACACCGTAGAACATCTCTTCGACCACCAAGAAATCCGATTGAACTAGAAAAATCATCAGCCATAGGTCTATATGCTATAGAATCAGGCCACAAAATTGATTTTGACAATATTGAAATCGTCATCCAGAAAAACTTCAAAGATCACAAAGAACGTCTATTATCAGAAGCACTTCATATCATCAAGTGGAATCCAAATTGCCTGGACTGAATAGGAATGATGGACTAAAACATAATCTGACCTGGTTACAACACCTCTCTTCCCCCATGAAGTGACAAAATCAACACGAATGTGATAAGCAAGTTCACTATGTAAACACACACTGCTTTTACAATTTTACACACTGATCAAATCCAACAATCTACACTTGGTTTTGTTAACTTTACCAATTGACCGACCTGACAATGCAAAATGTCCCCAGACTGACGAACGATGATCAAGTTAGTAAACTTTATTTTGATATCATAACAGACGTACTATTACCTTTGATATTTGGTTTTAGTGATCTTCATTGCTATTTTGACTTTCAATATATCCTTTTAAGTTGACCTAAGTAGTCTATTTTCTCACCCGCTAACTCTTTGTTATATATATATGCTGAGATTTTGTAAATTCCGGTTTAATGATACTTTGATAAAGCTATTAGCATTAAATAGTGAAATGTCAGTAAAATCAATATCGTTTTGTTTTTCATTCATTGGGAAATACAAAAACCTTTATTATAATGAATACCATGACTTTCAGCGAAATTCTACACAGTTTTATGAAAATTTTTGTTCAGGTATACCACAGGTGAAATTTCAACGTCGGGAAACCCTCACTTTGCTGCAACTATCTGATATGATAATATGCTGTTCATAGGCAGTCCAGTAATTACTTATGGACATATTTTAAAAATTGTGAAATGGGCTTATTCTATCACTTTCCTTAGTTTTTGTGTAAACCTTAATCTATTCAGCGGTTCGTTTAATATATGTAGCTATTTTCTGATAAAACTTGTGAGTAGCGGTACTTGCTAAGAAAGCATTATTGAGAAATAAAGCAACTTACTTATCACATAAAGTTTGTCTACTAATCTATACTCCCTATAGTCAATGATAATCATTTACTCAAAAATAGCCCAGAAGTTATATCATATACTCGTGCCTTTAAGCATTACTATAAACTCTTAATAAACTCACATACTGTATTAGCAAGTGATTTGTTTTTTCATCAGACTGACAGACTTTCGTATTGATTAGTGCTTGGAAATAAAATCATTAGGGTCTGTATCAGATGTTATCAAGCTGAAATTTTTTTATAACAATGCAATGAAGACTGTTATTTGTCCATTTGTCAAAAAAAAATATCTATTTAGGTAGTAGATATAAATAATTTTTAGAAGCTGAATATTTAACTTATTATAATTATCAATTAGCAAAATCAACATACATGGTATTCTCATGATAAATTTCCATTCAGCAAGCATTTATATCAAGTTTTAGTAATTTTGAGTAAGGTAGTTATAGAGAATCGTGAAATAAAACCCATTAGTTCACCAGGAAAAATACAGTTTTTGTTCAGCAAAGAAATGTCTCTTTTCAATGACTTCATTTTCAAGCTGTACAGTTGTATTTGAATTATGGAAAAAGGCATTAACTGGCACTGAAAGCTGCTCAGTCAATATGTAACAACAAAAGGTGAGAAACGGGAGCAAAGATATATTTCCAACTGATCAAACAGTTACTTATACATACTCAATTTATATTCTTTAACCAATCACTAAGCGTGTGATTTCGGTTTACATTAAACAACATGAGGTAGACTGTTCAAATATACATAATATTCGACTGCTAATGCAGTATTCAACTGCAGGAATAGTATTCAGATGTTAATACCAATGGATACAATGATTCTTACTGTGAGAATAATATTCCGTTGGAACCCATTGTCTGTATCACGCCACCACAATACCATCTGGAACTCACCACTGAAAATGACAAATGGTGTGGATTTCTAGAGTTAATCAACGCTAATTCCGTTTGATATACCCTTTCATTTGTCCTAAAAACTTTGATGAGTACCTAAGAAACACTCATAGTATTCGATATCACGATATTCGGTGTCAACCCGGTGGGTGCGTACTGATGATGAGTCCCAAACTAGGATGAAACAGCTGTCCAGTACTCCCTGCAGGTTTTCCAATGGTTCTCTAACTAATGTCAGCTCATGATGAAATCCTGAAACCAATCAAATCCCTACAAACCAACACTTCAATATTAATTAATAATTCTTATCGTCTATGTTTCCTACAATGATACATTCAATAAGACAAAGTGACAGAATAAATTTCGTAATTAAATTAATTTTATTTCTGCATAAAAACTCGTTTAGAAGATGAACAATATTGTTCAACTGACTCGCTTATTGAACAATTTAATGGTTGTCATCCATCGATGCTTTCCACTATCGAAGAAGAATCGGATTCCACATTTCACTTCTTAGATGTGATGTTAGATAGAAGAGAGGTTAGCAAGTTAACAAGGTCGATTTATCGAAAGTCAATTTTTACAGAGCAGTACACTAACTTCAACAGTTGGGTACATCTAGGTAGGAAAAGAAATCTTATCCGCTCTCTATGCTCCAGAACTCGGAAAATTTAATCTATAGATATGGTCGACATGGAACCTTCGCATAACTGTCTTAAATAATGGGTATTCCAGAAGGTTTATTGACAGAAACATCAGGAAAGAAACCGTCCCCAACCAAATCACAGTGCCTAAGAAGACATTGTTTTTGATTTAGGCCTTTAAAGATGACACTGATGTCATTAAAATTTACTTATCTATATATGTATTAAATGTTCTTTTTATGCAGCTAACTTAAATTTAGTATTAAACAGCCGATATATGATTCGGTAATGTGTCAAGGATAAACTACTGCTTATGTCCATCTCTATGTGCATATACTCATTGACATGGTCATGTGGAGCTGATTACATTGGACGTTGTAAGCGTGTTCTCTATAAACACGTAGCTGAACACTACCCAGTTCGGCTAATGAAAGGTGAGCACAAGACGACGAACTCTTCAATCTGTGAACTCACTCTATAGTCAGGTGATTTAGCCGCATGCGAATTATCCTTCAAAGTTATTTACAGAACCAAATCCAATCACTCCAAAAGCCTACGTTTTCACTACTTATGCATAGTTGAAGCTCTAGCTATCTACACATGGACAGAAACCTAAATTATGTGTTCAACAACGTTTTGTTGAACCCCTTTTTTCACCTTGGTCATAGTTATGTTCTTTTATTTTATTATATTTTACTACTTGAATTCATTCTACTTCACTTCACCTCCGCTGTCTTTACTGTTATCATCATCGTACTGTTAATGTTTTAGACAACACACTTGACCTACAGTTTTAAAATCTTTATATCAGTTCACTTATTTAATAATTTGTAAATTTCTTATAATTCATTTATTTCCACTCTACCCAATTAATACATCATTTTGATTATTTTTATTCTTATCATATACGCAATATTGACTGAGCGATTTCTAGGAGCCAATTGATGACTTTTTCTGTAATATAAATACGACTGTACAGCTTGGAAATGAATTCGTTGAGAATAGATATTTCTTTGCTGAACAAAAACTGTGTTTTTCCTTATAATATAGAGAAGACAGAGGTGGTGAAGATATCCAGCTAACGACAGCAAACTTTGGTCATCATCAATGGGAATCGTTCTCTTACACTTATCTCTCCGTCAGCGCTGTGATGAAGATGTCATAGTTTGGATAATGGAAGTGAAACAGGTGTTCACTAATTAGAAAAAAAATGTAGAATTCAATAGGATTCATCAATAGGAACATGATCCGAATTTTAAACATTAATGTTAATGCTTCCCTATAGTTCATAAACTAGGCACGCGTGTCTCAAAAAGCATTTCCAAAAGGTTGCTTCATACTTTCACCAACACGCGTCTCTGCTAGATACTGAAGATCGGATGGTTAATTGGAAAGGAGGAGTAACAAGTAGCTCTGATAGTGTAACTGTGGCGGTGTGATACAGACAATGGATTCCAACGGAACAGTATTCTCACAGTAAGAATCATTGCATTTGTTACAGGATTTCATCATGAGTTGACATTAGTTAGAGAACAATTGGAAAACCTGGGAGTACTGGACTGCTGTTTCGTCAACCTAGTTTTGGACTCTTCATCAGTACTCACCCACCACCATGGTTCAAATCCAGGACCTTCTGGCTACATGGCGAGCTGGTAAACCATTAAGTCACTGGGACCCGTTCCAATGGCCAGCCCATGATTTCTAACTTCTGCCAATTCACCACATAGCGCGACCCCTAGCCAATGTCTTCGGCGAGTGTTTGTCCTCACACCCGACCTGCTGCACCCTACTGGTCACGACTTTCACTAGAACCCCAGGTAACTACCTACCTGAATAGGGCGAGTCGCTAGTGAGCATCTCATGGATATTTAAGTGTTGGTTTTTAAGGATTTGATTGGTTACAGGACTTCAACATGAGCTGACATTAGTTAGAGAACCACTGGAACACCTAGGAGTACTGGACAGCTGTTCCGTCTTAGTTTGGGACTCTTCATCAGTACGCATCCACCGGTCTTTGTCATTGTATTTGTTGGTATTAACGTCTGAATACTGGTCCCGCAGCCGAATATTATGTATGTTTGAACATTCCACCTCATGTCGGTTAATGTAAACGGAAATCACATGCTCGGTGATTGGTTAAAGAATGTAAACTGTATAGATATAAATAGCTAGTTAGTTAGTTGAAAGTACACCTTTTTTCTGTATCTTGCTTCCTGCTATTACGTAACAAATCAGCTAACAACCTATTGCCCAACAAGTATAAGGAAGGAAATGTGAATGAATCGGATTTATATTGTAGAGACCTTTAAGCAGCATTACGCACCAGACCTTAAAGTGAAAGCGATGGGTTGGGTGTTCATGGATGACATAGAGAAGATGACACGTAGTAGAGATAGAAGTTTGTGAGCATTCTTGGAGCCAGGTGAAAGCGATAGGAAAGAACCTAGTGGAGTGGAGATGTGTTCCTGAAGCCCTATGTTTCACTGGAGTAATGATAATAATAATACTAATATTACATACAAAAAGATAACCGACTAACGATTTTCAGATTTATTCAATGTTTCTTAAAAGTGCATAAACAATGAGAAATCATCTCTATCTTAGTACATACTTGATACATAACATAAAATGTTTAACACTGTTATTATCTTGAAATATTCTCATAGACTGTATTCAATGTGTTAGGTTTTCTTTTGTTTTTAAACTCATCTTTCTATGTCTTATTGAATAAATTATATGAAAGAAACATTGAAGTTTGTTCTGTTAGTAGTAAACGAGAAGCATTTTACAATAAAATGACTAAATGCATTGTTTAAATGGTATTTATCAGTAAGAAATAATTATTTGCTGAACCTTTAAAGTGTATATTATGCATACTTATCTACATGGAAATAGGTTCTTTAATAATAATAATAATAATAATAATATTTGGAGGTATCTTGGAGCGGAACATAGAGCATCAGCAGGAAATCTCCATTTCACTCTGCCCTCTGCAATCCGTTTTTACCTGGCTTAATTACTTCTTGCAAGCCCATCACACGATCTCCACCATGTCACTCCTAGACCTACTCCCAGCCAATCGTTTCGCACATGTGCTCCGCCCAACAGTCTGGCTTGTGATATCACTCAACAGTCTCCTCAGTGTATGTACAATTCATCTCCATTTCCTTCTACACATTTGTTAGGCGATAGATTATTGGTTAGTTCGTTGCCAGAGTTCTTTGTTGTTTATCCCCTCCTGCCGGTTATTTTATTTTTAGTATCCAGTCAGAAAAGGTATGTGTTGATGAAGGTGTGCAGCAGACTGTTGGAAATGCTCTTCCTGACGCGTGCGTCAGCTCTGTCTTCATTTCGGATTGTGAGGGCGTTTGTTACTTCCCGGCTGCCAACACCGTGGAAGTTGGTTGCGTGACCCCAGGGGACAACTGCTTGAGGCCAGTCACACGCGGCCTGTTTTTGTTTGTTCTTTATTATTTGGTGTGTCTCAGTAGCATATATATCACTCCTGCCCTGTGACACGGCAGCAGGAAGCGCGGTCGTTGTTAATCCGGGCCACGGCCGATCCGGCATGATATTTTGTGAATTTGTTTGAATCATGGTATTGGATGGGGTAGGTGCTTTTTGTTTAACCGCTATCCAAACAACCTACCTGGCATGGTAAAACCTCAAGAGACATAAGTTCCAGCCAGTATAACTTGATTAGGTCATTGCTGTGTTCAAGCCCGACCACCACGTCAAGGTAGCAGCTTTCGGTCGGGTGCGTCAGCTCTATAAATCATATAGAAGCATAGACAGTGTTGAAAATTCATATCTTATTCCTTGTTCTAATTACTGTGAATGCTCACACTGATTTCCAAGTAATGAATACCGGTCTCGATTTCCCACTCTTGTCCAGTTTCGACATCTTCATTTGTCCCACCTGCCATTTTATGTTCTGATGAATACTGAGATTTGATCCCAGAGTGATTTGTTTTCCCCGCATCCAGTTGGTTACTGCTGAATTTTCTCATCCGAGGAATCTCTTAGTCTTTCCAAGATTATGTGACTTAGCATTCTGTTCGCGTTGGACAGGAGGATGATCCAGCACCAGTTATTATATTAGCTTAAGTCTTTGGTAGAGAAATTTCTAGTATGATGTGGTATCTGTTAGTAGAAATGTAAGTCTTTTTGCCGAATTATTTGAAGTACTTAGTCTGTAGAGTGGGAAATAATTTACAATTTTATTAACATAACACGGAAAATTATTCATGAATGTTTAGTGCTTTTATTTCAAATAATTTTTGTCAACGACAAATAATATCCTCAGAATCATGGAAGGTGAAGCATTGATAAGTTATTTCGCCTTATTTTGGAAGCCATAAAGTATCTCTACCTGTAATCTCATGAGAAGTACAGATAACTACTACCAATTTTTCCAGACGGTAAGTGAAATCGTCTATGATTTTCAAGCGTCTCCAAGTAGCGATACAACATCTTTATAATTCTATGTAGTTGGCAATGATTGTCTTCATCAGTGACAACAGTAATCCGTAGATGTAAAGAGAGTTGGCTTTGAGTTTCAATAAAGAAAGGAAGATGAAATTTGCAGTATAAAATAATATCAGTCTATTTCACAGGTTCTCATCAGTTACACACCCCTACATGAAATTACACTGGTTATATGGATGATAATAACATACTTCAATGTTTAAGTGATAGTAGAGAAGAAATACTATGAATTAACGTGCACTTGCGGGAGCAGGTGCACGGAAAGAGCAGGAAATACGGAAAGAAGGGACTCTATCCGGTTTTCTGAACATATTCCAAGAAACCTGTTCCTGAAAGGAGGCAAGTATTCTCAGAGTGCAATTACCAGACATATTGTTGATACCGGACATCTCGTACAGATTTCTAAGTCCTTCAAAATATTAAATACACAAAGGACAGCAAATTTACTACCATTTGTCCAAGCGATAGCAATCACACGATTCAAACCAGATTTATGCATACAGAAAGAGAGTATGATTAACCTCTCACTACCTTGGTAACTGAATTTTGATTTTGAATACTTAATTAGTCATCTAATTTTTTTTTTGATTTACAGCTTGATTCCACACTGTATTTTCGGTACAAGTATGGAATTTTCAGCGTGGATATCGGTAGCCCAAATTTTGCAGGCCGACCATAGATATCAGGTGTGCGTCGTTGCGGGCTCGAATCCCGGACCATGTGCATGGTTGGCGAGAGTCCTAACCACTGTGCCACCGACGCACAGTGATCTCAACTTACTGAACAAATCTCAATCTTATAAACCGTAACCGCTTTTGATTTTTTGAGTTTCTATATGAACCTACAAGCTAACACTGTTTGTTAATTTTTTGTGTTTTCATTCTTTCCCCTCCCCCCTCTTTTCTACTTTGAAAGCGTATAAATTGACGATGAAAACTTAAACTAAAAATTGTAATGCTTACATTTTGGATTCGTCAATTTTATAGTATTTCGTCTCTACTACCACTTAAACATTAAAGTATGTTATTATCATCTATATAAACAGTGTAATTTCAGATAGTCTTCAGCTGATGAGAGCCTGTGCGCCGGTGGCACAGTGGTTAGGACTCTCTCCGACTATACACATCGCCGGGGTTCGAACCCCTGCCGATGCGCACCTGATATCTATGGCCGGCCTTCAAAATTTGGGCTACCGATGTCACATGCTGAAAATTCCATACCTTTACCTTTATTCCGGTTTAGTATTCTCCGAAACTGTACCCGAACTCACATGGGTTAACGTGCAGAACAGTCAGTTTACGAGGTCAACACATTACTACTCATTTATACAGTGAGAATTTAATGGGTCGGGACTTTCAGTTATCTCCACTTAATCAGTGTAATTTGATGTCACATCCTATTTAGTCGCGATCTACTGGTAAAGAGCTTGCCTCGTTACCTAACTGTATTGAACTTTGAACCTGTCGAGGATGTGTGTACATATTTTAAAAATTCCAGATAGAGGCAGAATAACAGTTCATTTTTTTCTGTTTTCATTGGTGCTATTAGATGAAATTAGTTTGTGAACAAATTTGTCTTGAGAACTATTCGAACAGACAAGTCTCATTTTAATAATGTGAAATATTCCCGCATCATGAATTAAAAGTCAATTTGAACGAAGAATATTCTTTTCAATAATTTCTCTCCACGTTCTTACAATTATAAAATATAATATTTACTGTCGTTACAATAATGGCCAGTTATGCGGCGGATACATTTTTAACGTAGAGTTACAGATTAGTTATGGGGTGTCAAAATAAATAGTCGTATTTGTATGACAAACGTGCTAGACTGAAGTCGATTAGAAAATATTGTCAAATGGGAGACAGTGGTGGTGATTAATCATAATAGATTTGTAGAGTGTGGGGTAGGAAAATTGACAAGTCAGTTCAAGATTATAAAAGGTGTTAGGTGAGTGGCTAGTACAAAGTGGTCTGTATTCAACAGGAGATCGTAAGACTGTAATTAGAGATTCATAATGAAATGAAACAGGTAGAGGCATATATTAGGAAAAGAGATAATATTGCTAAAAATAAGTCGGGATAGTATAAATGGAAAATTCTATAGGATTGAGAGAATGTTTGCATGAAGGGCATAAATTATGACGAATAATAATAATAACTGTAATAATAATATTTATAATAATAAGCAAAGTAAAAAGAAAGAAAAAAACAAGAGGGTTAAGGGGAAGGAGCACTCTTGGTCAGAAGAAAAATCTTCAATCCAAGGTTGGCCACGGTAGGAACAGCGTCTGGACGTGTTCTTTCTGGATTCAAAGTTCCGGTTTAGTCGATCTTATTGCAACAGCTTCAGCTATGTGTAGGAGACGTAAGCGAACTGTACTTGATAACGACTTCGGAATTCGGTATATAACCCTGAAACCTGTGTTGACATCGATATGATGTCCAGTGTCGACCAAGTGTGACAGGATCGAGCTTGTTATGCACTTAATTCCCCCCCCCCTGCTGAACCAAGCTGGTAAGTGTTCTCGAACCCGTAGACGAACCTGCCTAATCGTCCGCCCTATATAACTTGAACCACAGGAACAGTTGAAATGGTATATGCATGAAGAAGAGCTAAGGTTAGGTAAGACATCTTTGGGTTGTTTGGTGAACATTGGACGGCTACTGAAGGATAGACACAGACGTGCAGAATACTTGATCGCCCTGGTTAAACGTTGGGATAGAATCTCCACAGGAGTATCACCCTTGAATTGGAGACGTAAAAACAAAGGCTTTTTCTCCACCGTTGCCAGTTCATGTTTACGAGTATTGTAATCTATGTTGGCTTTAATGAACTCGGCATAACTAATCTGTTATTCTACGATAAAAATGTATTCGCCGCATAACTGGCCATTATTGTAACGACAGTAAATATTATATTTTATAATTGTAAGAACGTGGAGAGAAATTATTGAAAAGAATATTCTTCGTTCAGATTGACTTTTAAGTCTCATTTTGTCTTTATTTTTGTAGGGATTTGGACTAATTTCAAAAATAAGATTCGAGATTCATTTCTGGAAGATTTTTAAAATGTGGTAATTGATGAAGTCCATTAAGGGTATGTACACTTAAGGACAGACACTCATTCTTGATAGTAAATGACAGTCTTTCCATATAGTGAGCCGATAGAAGCTGGAGATCATACACTATATGATTGCGACTTAGAAACACGCTCTCCTGATACTATTCGCCTAATTAACAAAAAAAGGACAGCAAATAACCACCATATTTGAAATCTGAACGTTTTGTAGGCCATTGAATTCCTTCTACAAGGGTAACCAGAAGATCCTGGGTTCGAATCCCTGTGGTAGGTGCTCACTGATGAAGAATCCCAAATTATTCTGACGAAACAGCTGTCCAGTACTCACAGGTTTTCCAATGGTTCTCTAACCGATTTCAGTTCACGATGAAATCCTGAAAATAGTTCTTGTTTCATAATAAAGTTAGGGATCCAGAGATCCTTTGTTTTATCAAACAAGTTGAAACAGATTTTCTCCTACTTATTTCACTTTATTGCTGTGCTATCATGAGTGTTACGGAGTCAGTTGACTGTCATATCAACGTACAGCTGAGATAGAGAGAGAAAGACATGTCAACCAAAACTCTATATTCCCATCACTAATTTTGTCTGTTTCTATGTGCGTATCTACACCCGCCACACACACGCATACATACATACATATAATTAAACGACTAGTTTGCATTTTAATTGTGTCACTTTGTTTCTATAATAGAAACAAATAATACGTTATTAATTAAAACTGAGGTTCTATCATTAAAAGAAACATTTGTTTGAATAAGCATAATTAAAAAATATTAGCGTCATCCTCAGGATTCATCTCCCACTCTCTCACCACGCATCATTATTCACACTGATGATTCAATAAGAAAGGCATATATGCACCTGAGCCAGTGTGTGTGTATCCCTATCATCATTGACGGTAGGATTGAAATAATAATTCATTCACATATAGGAATGGAGATTTAGGTGTTGGTGTTTTCTTTATTAATGACAAAAGTCAATCGCATACAATTCCTTCTCTCTTTGTTTTTGTGTGTGCTTCATTTAATTAGTGTGTGTACAGACGACCAATTAACTAATGAATTAATCATTTGAGTAGTTAATTTCGATAAAAAATTAATTAATTATCGAAATAATCAACTAATTAATTAACTAGTTAAAGATCCAATTAATGTAAAGTTTTTTCTTTGTTGTTTTCAAACAGAGAGAAAAATTCATTTCATTATTGTCGTTTCTTAATCTTAATTGATGCATAATCCGTTTAAAACAGTATAACTCTTATAAGTGACGCAGCACTAGACGGTTGTTCCACCCTAATTTAGGACATTTCGGCTGCAAGCACCCACCAGATGAAACTACTGTCCGGTACTCTCTACAAACTAATACTTGAAAATTAAAGAAGTTAACAGAGAATTATTGCATCATGGTTCTGAAATATTTTATAGTACACCCTAGCGTTCTCACGTCGAATCGATCCAAGAAACATCAATTAAGAAAGCAGGCACTACGCCAATAGATTGCATATTTTCATAATCCACTGTTTTCGATGACTCTATGCTGAAGATCAGATGGACAGAAGTGATTAACAACATGAAACTTTTGCAAAAAACCATTTGGAAACCTGTCGCCGACGAATATGCTGAGAGGAATGGAGATGAATCAGATACACTGTGAGGAGACTGCTAAGTGGTATCACGCGCTGGACCGTCGAGGGAGACCCTAATGGGTAGTGAAGAATTGAACAACTGAGGGTGAGATGGAGAATATCGTGCGAGGAGGAAATGAAAGCTTATGTTCAGTCATGGAACCAGCTAAAAGGAACTGAAGACGATAGATTGAAGTGGCGATGTGCTTGCTACTGAAGCCTCATATTGCACTCGGAACGCAAGAGACTAATAATAATGACACCATGCATCTATTGGACAGAATCCTACTACTTACGTGTACTAACTTTTGTTAATTTGCAAGGATGGATTGAACTGTTTTAAAGTCAATCTTCCAGATGATTTTAAGCTTGATGTTTTACATTTATGGAACAGGAAAGGAACAGTGAAGTGTAAGTCAGTTTACTACTGGAACAGACTTTAAAGTGTAGCTAATAAGCACTATAAGTGAATGTGAGTAGTTTTAAACTACTCATATAAAACAGTAGTATGTACCGAGCCGGAGTTTTGTTTGCTCTCCTGATTATTTATTGTAGTCTGAATATTTTCGGTTTATAAAGGAAACACTGTGGTGAAATTCCACTTTGAACTGTGCGATTCACCAGTGAGGAATTTTAATCTGTATTCACCACCGACTGGTAATTTCTGATGTTGTAGGGAAAAATTCGAATGAACTGATTGGGAATTCTAAGTACCTATTTTGATGATTACGCTAGAGCAATTTCTTATTTTTCATAAATAATCTCTTGCTACTTATGAGTATTTCTAAGAATTATGCAGTTAAATAAGGGTTAAGAAGTCGAGAACATAACGTTGACAACTGCCAACTGACAGATTATTACTGTTGTCAAGCAGAGTTCCACCGAAAAATGTATAACAACCGGTAGAGAACTATTTCACAATGCACTTCAACACAGAATGTGATTCAGAGATTTAACTAGAGTGAATAAAACGATATGAACTGGGGGGGGAATTGATGTATCCCACAAAATGGTAAGTTAGGTAGCCCAGTGATTAAAGAAGACGGCCTGAGTGACTGACAGCATACGTACTTATCATAGTATCAGTCCCACTATTACCGGTAATAGTCCTGATTGTGGTGGACTGGACCAATCGGCAGATCGTGGGGAGCGAGAACACAGGGATATATCGGGCTGAAAAGAAGACTCTAGATTGAATCTTGCACTGAGTAGTAGTGTAACGCCAGAAAACAAGAGCCAGGCAACAGATTGTTTATTGAGAAAATCAAGAGTTGTTTGTAGATTTCTATGTACATTATTGTCAGAGGAGAAGCAACGTCTTCTGATTGGTTTTTCTTGCTGAAGGTTATTTTGTACTGCTAGTGACCGTTTCTCAGAAAGTTAAGTCATATATCTACGAATCGTATTTACACGCGTTAACTCTGCTGTGATTGGTTGGTGAGTTTCTCAAGATTAGGCTTTGTTATCGTTTTCATCATGCCCCTGCTTCCGAACTTAATCCTGAGGTAAATTGTTGTTTACAATTTTGGCTTGTTTGCAGCCAGCTCTCACCACAGTAGTACAACAAAATACCCAAATAATGAAATGAAACATACAGAAGAAGAGTTGGTGTTAAATAACTAAACCGTAAAATTCATCAGGAAGATCAAAAAGGTCGAAGGCAAAATAAAAATAACAGTGAAAGTAATGATGATGGCACAAATAAGAAATTTTCAAATATTGGTTAGAGGATTTCATCATGAGCTGACATCGGGAGTACTGGACCGTGACCAGTGGAGTACAGCAGGTCGAAGGTGAAGACAGATACTCAACGAAGACATCGCTAAGGGGCAGCACTACGTGGTGAGTTGGCAGAAGTTGGAATTCACGGGATGACCACTGGATCCGGTCGCATTGACTTAATGGTTTACAAACTCGCCATGTAACCAGAAGGTTCTGGATTTGAACCGTGGTGGTGGGTGAGTACTGATGAAGAGTCCCAAACTAGGCTGACGAAACAGCAGTCCACTACTCTCAGGTTTTCCGATGGTCCTGTACCCAATGTAAGCTAATGATAAAATTCTCCAACCACTACATAAGAAAGAATATAAGGCATCTACAGTTCTACCATATAAGGAGGGGACATCTGAAACCCTACGTAGGATTCTTAATGAAGCAGGAATTAGGATGGCATTCAAACCTACAAACTCACTCAGAGACAAGCTCTGTTGGCTAAAAGACCCGGTGGACCCAATTAAACAAAATTATATAATTTACAAAATACCTCACAATGATTGTGAGCTAAGTCAAATAGATAGGTCAAACTAGTTGATAGGGGGTAGTCAGATTGTCAGAAAGTAAGAATTTGGCTAAGGTTAGAATGATTGACCCCATGAAGATATGCAGTTTAGGAAAAATCTCAGCAATGGCACTTCAGGCATTAACACACAACCACACAATAGGGTGGGTGAGACAGAGTCAAAATTCTAAGAAGTAATTTAGGTTGGTGGAAGAAGATGTTGATTACTGGATCTTTAATCATGGAGTCTACACTCAACAAATTCAGTAGGAATAAATCATCCCAAAAATCATCGATATACAAAATACTACTACCAATCAACTCAACAGATAAAAAATAGTGGAATTATATAAACCAACTCAGAATTTGTTAGAGGAACTTGATATGATTATGAGCAATAAATTGTGCTGTAAACGTTATCAGCAAATATTATTGTATAACAGTGTGAAACTTTAATGAAATAAATTTTATCCCTAATGGAATTATACTCTATTCTTATATCTAGACGATTTGGACTTTGTGGACGACTTATGCCTAGTGTCAAACGAGCTCGAAGATCTACAGGAGAAAATCAGCAAGTTGACAGAAGATACAGTTAAGACAGAGATTCCAGTGAATATACAGAAGACAGATGATGAAGATACCTAATCGGTGACAACATGCACTACTCACTCTCATAGGAATCAATTTGAAGGAGGTCACTTCTTCCACTTATTTAGTCAGCGTCGTTTGAACTACAGATGGTACAGATGAGAGTGGCATAGCAAGTTAGAATTGGAAAGGCAAGACAGGTGTTCATTAATCTCAGATCAATGTGGCAATCTGCTGCACCCGGTATTAGGAGTAAGATTCAAATTTTCAACACTAATGTCGAGTCATTGTTTCTAAACATTTCAGAAGTTCGGCGCCAACGTCACGGAAAGCGTTTCTAACAGGGTTCAAACTTTCATCATCAGCTGTCTTCTTTTCATAATGAAGATTGGATGGACAGAAATAACCAGCAATATAAGCATACGTATACTTTCCATGATCACGGGGCGATACTTTGCGGAATATATCAAAAACGGCAGAATAATCAAAACCCACACGAAATGGAATTAACTAAATCAGCACGGTAAACAAGTCGTAGTGCACGGCTGGATATCCATTCTTATGTTGATCATGCTGACAAATCCAAATCACTACCTATACAGAGCCAGTTAATCAGGATATCTAAAAAAGATAATGAAAATATGTTGACAGTTGTATTTCAAATCTCATTTAGTCATTCAATGGCAATATCCTGCTTCTATAAGCTTCATTCGTCATTTTGTATGGATTAGTTCGCTGTTATTCTAGTTCCCAACTAAAATGAATTAAAAAATCCACCGGTTCCTGTTTTTGGTGATTCATTAATACTTCTTTGAATGTTTAACTGGATACTAACTGCTGTAGTGGGCCTCTTGCCAATGAGATTACTGAAAACATTGGTTGTTGGTAAGCTAACTAATGTTTTACAAGCGATTTTTATACTTTTGTGAGTAGCCCACCATTTTGACAACGCGTAACGCAATCCTCAGTTGCTACGTGCGTTTTTGACAAATTCAAACAAAATGGTGCCTAGGATTATATGTAAAGTGTGCTTACTGACATTATTTCATTCTGTCTGTCTGTTTTCGACATAGAACTTTGCACCTATGTGCGGAAGTTCAAGTCGCCACACTCCATGTAGCACACAAAGCAAGACAAGAAAGTAGAAGAAACTCATAATAGAGACAGTAAACAGGGGTGTGAGACAACGGGATAGTAATAACGAAGAACAAAATAGTTTCATTGGAAACCATAAGTCACAAGGAGTGGATGCATCTGTGCCAGCTACTGAGAACGATTTTGAGCCATATCACCAACTGTTTCCAACCACTGGTTTTTACCGTCCCAAAGACCCCAACCAGGAAGTCTACATCTTCCTACATGGCTTAAACTAACTGTTGCAGATTTCATTGACTGGTACCACGTTTTGGTTTGACCGCCTCTAGCTCTTTTCTAGCCTGACCCTTTGTCAGCTAACACTGCCCGTCGAGGAAGGTGATGACTGGGCATCCGTAACACATGTCCTAACCATCTCAGTCGATGTAATTTCACAGCCTCGTCGATTGATTTCCCTCCTTACCTAGCCTAGCACTCGATGCCTAACTTTAATATTGCTCACCTTACTATACTACTTCACACGGGAGATAGAGTGTAGGCACCTATGATCAAAGGCAGCTAATCTTTTCATGTCTTCCATTATTATTTCATTACCTTTCCTTATATATATATAAACCTCGCCAGATTACTAGCTTGCTAGTTTTCTAGCCGGTCCCAAGCCCGGGTAAAGAGGGAGGGTTGGGGCGTGGTGCTAGCAGCTCCGCACCTGTAAAACAAACAAATCGCTACAGAAACTTCAACGAATAAATATATTAAAAATTCTAAAAATATAAACAATAACGTTATTTTTCTCTGGAATCGGGAAAGTGAAATGACGCAGGCTGGTGAAAGCCTTCGGGAAGCCAGTCAGCCGATGTGCCTTCTTTCGATGAAAGCAAAAGTAAGGATGGGTACCTGGAATGTTCGTACAATGTACGAAACTGGAAAGGCTGCCCAGATAGCCGCTGAAATGAGAAGGTACAGAATAGAAGTGTTGGGAATCTGCGAAAGCAGATGGAACGGAACTGGAAGGTGCCAACTACCAACTGGAGAGACAATAATCTTTTCCGGCCACCCAGAGGACAACCACAAGCACACCGAGGGAGTGGCCATCATGATGTCACCAACAGCAGCCAAAGCTCTCATGCAGTGGGAACCAATCTCCTCCAGGATAATGACAGCCAGGTTCAACTCAAAAGGAAGGAAGGTTACAGTCATTCAATGCTATGCGCCTACAAACGTCTCAGAACAAGAGAAGAAGGAGGCGTTCTACAGACAACTACAAGCAATAATGGACAACGTCCCAAATGGCGATATCAAAATCCTGATGGGCGACATGAATGCGAAGCTGGGAGGAGACAACACAGGAAGAGAACTCACCATGGGTCGTGAGGCCCTCGGTGAAATGAACGACAATGGTGAACTCTTCTCAGACTTCTGCGCCTTCAATGATTTGGTGATTGGTGGCAGTGTGTTCAAACACAAGGATATACACAAGACGACATGGATTTCACCAGATGGAAACACCAAAAACCAAATAGACTTCATCTCAATTTCAAGAAAGTGGAGACGGAGCCTACTGGACACAAGGTCGAGGAGAGGAGCAGATGTGGGTTCAGACCACTATCTAGTACAAGGGACTTTCAAGGTGAAACTAAAAGCCTCGAGGATAGCTGGGGATAGGCCACAATGCAAGTTCAACACTCAATTACTGAAGGACACAACCACAAAGGACACTTTCACTGCAACTGTCAGAGCAAAGCAGGAAACACTACGCGACATCACTGAAGAATCATGCGTGGAAGAACATTGGAAGTCTCTGAAGGCGATTCTCAACGAAACGTGTTCAACGGTTCTAGGAAGAAAGAAGAGACAAGACAAGGAATGGCTCTCAACGGACACTTGGAAATTAATAGAGAAGAGGAGAATGGTGAAAGAGAAAATGATTCAATGCAAGGACGGACAGGAGAAGGAGACGCTGAGCTCAACTTACACAGCACTGGACAAAGAAGTGAAGAAGAGTGCTAGGAAGGACAAAAGACGATTCTACGACAACCTCGCCACTGAAGCTGAGAAGGCAGCAGGCAAAAGGGACCTGAGGACACTATATCAGATAACCAAATCTCTATCCGGGAAGAGATCAACACAAGCGAAACCTATAAAAGACAGCCAAGGGAACCCAATTACCAAGGAAGAAAACAGATTAAACAATGGGCGGATCACTTCAAAGGACTCTTGAACCGACCATCACCTGCAACCCGTCCAGAAATACCAACAACAGCGCGCACACAACTGCAAGTTGACACCAATCCTCCAACGAAAGCTGAAGTCTTGTTTGCAATCAAGCTTCTGAAAGCTGGAAAAGCAGCTGGACCAGATGGAATACCCCCTGAAGCACTGAAAGCAGACCCAGAGACTACAGCAGACATGCTGACTCCATTATTGCAAAAGGTCTGGAAGGAGGGAAAGGTGCCTACTGACTGGAGGAAAGGTTACCTCGTGAAACTACCAAAGAAGGGCGACTTAGGCCTCACTCTGCAAGAACTGGCGAGGAATCATGCTCCTGTCGACGCCAAGTAAAATCCTGAGTCGCATCATCCTGGAGAGATTAAAGGACGCACTGGAGACAGAACTCCGACCAGAACAAGCTGGATTCAGGAAAGGCAAATCATGTACTGACCAAATTGCAACTCTACGCATCATCATCACAGAACAAAGCATGGAATGGCAGCCAAACCTCTACCTCAACTTTGTATGAGAAGGCCTTCGACAGCGTTGATCGAGAAGTAATTTGGAAACTACTCGAGTAATACGGCGTACCACAAATATTCATCAACCTTTTTTGATGTGGTTTTGTTCTCTGAGCTGGATGGTTAGTTTGCGAAGCTTTCATCGCCCTACTGGGTGACATCTTCAGCGCATACTTCAATTCATCAACCTTATTCAACAGCTGTACGACAACGACATGTGTCAAGTGATCCACAACGGAAAACTCAGCGAGGCGTTTGGAGTAAACACAGGAGTCAGACAAGGGTGCTTATTATCACCAACGATATTCCTAATTGTGGTGGACTGACTGGATTATGCGTCAAATAGTGACAGGGAAACGAGAAGACAGGGAGGGATATCCTGGACCGACGTGA
This sequence comes from Trichobilharzia regenti, assembly GCA_944472135.2. Taxonomy (NCBI): domain Eukaryota; kingdom Metazoa; phylum Platyhelminthes; class Trematoda; order Strigeidida; family Schistosomatidae; genus Trichobilharzia; species Trichobilharzia regenti. The sequence goes on along the minus strand of OX235262.1, from coordinate 95,944,430 downwards.
AGAACCTAGAAGACCTGGATTTCGCTTTTGGATAACTTATGTTTGATGTCACTGTCACAAAATCGAAGACTTACAAGCGAAAACCGACAAACTGGTCGAAGAAGCAGCCGGCGAAGACAGGACTCCAGGTAAACATAGACAACACGGAGGTTATGAAAATAACCAGCCAACAACAACAACATCCAGCGTCAATCACCATCAACGGGAGAGATTTGAAAGAGGTTACTTCATTCACTTATCTAGCATTGAGTATTGTCCCAACTACAGGAGGAACGGACGAGGATGTCAAATCGAGCGAGAATCGTGAAGGCAGGCGAGAAACACATTCATCAACCTGAAATCAATCTGGAAATCTTCGTCACTCAGCCAGAATCAACAACAAAGTTCAGTCGGATTTTCAATACAAACGTCAAGTCAGTCAGTTCTTCTATACGGAACAGATCAGAAACTTGGAGGGCGGGCGGGTCACAAAGAATATTTCCAACAGCCTGTTGCAGACATTACCTTTATAAACAACTGTCTTCGCTGGATCTATACTGAAGATCAGATCAGATGGCCGGCCGGGTCGGAAAGAATCACCAACAAGAAACTATGGGTGGGAACAAAACAAGAACCAATCGCCAACCAACAAATATGGAGGAGAAAGTAGAGACGGATGGATCGGTCACTCGCTGAGGAGACCGCTGGGTGACATCGCGCGTCAGGCCATTGCTCGAGTGGAGCCCGCAAAAGAAGCGGTGTGTGGGACGTCAGTGCAAAGGTGACATGGAGGAGATCGTGTGAAGAGGAGGAGTTGAAACAGTATGGACTAACATGCATGGATGTAGGTGAAAAGTACAGCAGAAGCAAGACAGAAGCAAGTGGAGACGTTTAGTTGAAGCCCTATGTTCCACTAGGAACCCAAGGTAGCAATAATAATAATAATATATATATATATCCTGTGTAAGTGGAAAATTGTAAATATGCTTGCTCCATGTATATATTACTTATCATATTGATGATGCCTGAAAACTGGTGCTCATCATGTGAAAATATAATATCCTAATAATTATTATAACTCTGGGAACAAACCAACCAAAAACTGTCTCCCAACAAATATCCCGAAGAAAATGGAGATACACTGAGGAGACCGTTGAGTGAAATCGGGAGTCAGGGTATCGCTCCAGTGTAACCTGGATGAGAAACGACCATCTGGGTGTCTGAAACTAAGGCAATAATAGTAATAATAGCATAAGTACTATGACCACCAAGAAGTACCGTAGCTATGTTATTTTCAACATTTTTCTAATTGCTTTCATCGGTCATATATCAATCATATGTATGGAGAATATTTCAATGAAGATACTTAATAGGGAGTAAAAAAACAGTTGCAGCGAAGAAAATTTTCTTTTCGACGAAATCACCAACTAGGCTGTACATTCATGTATTTATAATAACTGGGTAGGAAAGTTCCAGAATAATTTCTGGTCAAGAAATACATCGCCGCGAGCCTATGACTAACGTTTGCCTGTAAGAAACTTCAGCCAGAACGCGAAAGACAAGCTGTCGCATTGGGCCACTTTAACGTGCGTATACCAGTTTACTTGATCTTGTAGCCATACCATGAGCCAACTTGAAAAACTCGTTGGTGAACACTATTCAGCCTGGCTAGTGAAAGGAGAACGAAAACGGATATATAGTTCAGTGACAGAACATATGGTCAATTCAGGACATTTAGCGCCATTCAGAAAATCCTTCAAAGTAATATACAAGATTCGATCAAACCTATGAAAGGAGTAAAATTAAGATATGGGTATAGCCGACGCACTAGCCATCCGAAAGCCCAAACTCACACTATGCATTCGGAAGAAATACGTCCAACCATTGTCCCTGCCGTGGCCATCATTAACAGGTAATTCTTCTAATAGTGACTATCCCATTGACTTTCTTATCCAAACTTCCTGTTTATTCATGTTATTAAGTTAAGTTTTTCTTAATCCCTATTTACACTACCATATTTTCATATCGGAACTTCCTGTTTATCTTGTCATTTTACTATTTCTACATATTTAATCCCTGATTGCATAAACAATTATTCGTCACATTAGTTATGATCCCACTAGATATTGTTTTATCCAAACATCCTGTCTATTGTTGTTATTTCTACATTTCTAACTCCTAATTGCACAATATGTCAATCTTCTCGGTAATTATTATGTTACTTTGTCTGAGCTTTGTCTGTTCCCCCTGTTTATTATGGCATCTCAATTCCTAATTGCAATTCTATTAATCTGACCCTTGACTAGAAATTATTTTGGAACTTTCCTACCCATTTTTTATAAATACACGAATGTACAGCCTAGTTGATGAATTCATCGAAAAGAAAATTTTCTTCGCTGCAACTGTCTTTTTATTCCCTATGATCAAATGTGTATATTCCGTGAAGATACTTAACTAAGTATATAACCAAATATTATCAGGTCACTTCATTTGGACTGACCTAATCTGTTTACATAAACTGTGAGACATGGTTTTATGATTATAAATTGTAGACTATGAATAGTGCATGGTTTTGCAGGCTTGTCTATCATATGATGACAGTTGAATGAGTGACTAGTACTCGAAAAATGCAGACAAAGATAAACAAATCAATAGTATTTAGTCTGTCTAGAAAAGACCTGTCAACTAAAATTTTGCCTGAATAACATATTTCAGTGCTGTGATCATGTGAAGTTGAAATCAGTGAGACAGTTGCTATAAAGCAAGGGGTACTACAAATTCATTTCATTACTTTGTTAGGTTGTGTCGGTGGCGCAGCGGTTAGGACGCTCGCCGACCATGCACATGGTCCGGGGTTCGATACCCGGCCGACTCACTGCTTTACCTCGCTAAGCCAGAAATAAAAAGCTGGTAATGAGGAAAGGTTGGCCATGAGGCTAGCAACCGCGCCCTGTAAAATAAACGCTGCTACAGAAACTTCAAGCCATTAGCTTGAAGCCCTATGTTCCACTGGGTAACGTGAAGGAAAAATTAATTAATTATTCATTAATTACTTTGTTAAGACATCTGAAAAAAATACTGGGATCAAATTAGTTTAGAGAAACTTGGATGACTGATTAAGTGGATGGGTAGGTGTAAATATGAAAATATTGTTCGTTAAGCTCTCCCTTAAGTTCTCTAAGTACGTCGTTACACTAGACCAGTTTGTCCTTGTTTTAGACAAAACACCTGTCAGATGTCTGTCTACCAATAGTTCTCGAACTGATGAATGATCGTGACAATATCTACCTTTAAAATCAATCCATACTTCAGAAACTCAAATTTTTGGACTTTGTAAACTACTTCCACTCTTGTGTCGAAACTTTTATTACTCTTTGCATTTTAAACACACTGTAGAAGGGAAGTACCATTTGGCTTCTCTTATTTTTCACTCTTGCACTATAATAATAAGAATATTATCATTACTCCCTTAGGTTCCGAGTGGGACATACGGCTTCAACAACACATGTCCACTTTTTTTCCATTTTCTGATTGACTTTATTGACTTTTAATTCATAATATGGGAATATTTCACACTGTCAAATCTTAGAACTCTCATGAGCATCCCGTTACGTTAAAAGAACTCAATGAATTCCTGAAGTTCAACGTAAGGCTCGCCGAATCAAGAATATGTATCGAATTTATAAAGGATTGTATCCAGAAAAATCGATATCCTAAACTCTATTGGAAATCATTACGTAGAAACAGAATACCACAAAGTAAAATGACTTTAAAACGACATGCACTTAATCAACTCGAATCAATACAGTCTGACATTACACAATTGGAATTAAATATATCACAAAGGAATTATGCACTTCTCGACCTTCCAGAGGATATAAGACTACAATTTATGCAATATGTCGACGAAATCGCCGAATCTAATCCCTCGAAAAAACGAACACAACTGATGAAAGGCTTAGAAAGCTGAACTCCGGAATGTAGATTTCCAGCTAATCCAGAAAGGTATGTCCATAACTTTTCTAGTGTGATTCTTGACAAACTACAACTGGAAGCGTTATCTCTAGGGACTAAGTTTTGTGATATCCGTACGGAGATTAGTCAGATTGACACTGATGTACAGTTCGAGAACTTCTATATACAAACAGGGGACTTGGTCGCCTCTTCTGATGAGGACCTAGAAAGATTCAAATCAACCCTGGTAGACTGTTGCTATCAGTATAGACAGAAGGATAAGAATAAGCCCCATAGTATACTCACAAAACAGCACCGAGAAGCTGTGAAAAGACTAAGACAAAATGAAAACATAGTTATTACCAGACCGGATAAGGAGCCGGGGATAGTAATTATGGATAAGCAGGACTACATCAATAAGATGAACTCCATACTAGCTGACGGAAGCAAGTTTCTGAAGTCGAAGGCAATGAAAGATCATACGGAGAAGGTAGAGCGAGAAATAACGAACTTATTAAAGGATTTGACGGGTAAAGGGTATATATCACCAAAAACTTTCGAAAACATAAAACCCACAGGGATCACTATCTCACGCATGCCCCTACACCCCACACTAGACGTGTCTCTTTCACCCTATCCTGAGACGGCAAAGTGGCTGGTACAGCTACTTCAACGCTTGCATGACGAGTTAGTAAAGCACAGCGTCAAGGATACCTTTCAATTTGTTGATAAGATCAAAAACTTGAACGCGACTGGCAAATATATGGCATCACTTGATGTTTCATCTCTATTCACTAATGTGCCTATAGTGGAAACCATCGATTATATCTGCGAACAGATTACAGAAAAGAAATTGTACACTGATATTCCTATCAGTAATCTGAAACAACTACTTGTTAAATGTACAACAAATGTTCAGTTCTTGTTTATTAATGAAATACACAGACAGGTTGATGGAGTAGCCATGGGTTCCCCACTGGGACCTATTTTCGCAAATATATTTCTGGCAAAACTAGAAAATAGTCCGTTGAAAGAGGAAATATAGCAAAAATATTCATTCAGATATTTATAAAACACAACATAATCGAGCAAAGAATATTCTTTTCAATAAATTCCTCTTCTGGCTCTACAATTATATACATGTTTATATACACAGAATATTCAAGGAAATAGCGAAAATGGAAATGTATTGTCGTTACATGGATGACACTTTTTTGGTGTACGATTGAGGGTTAAATAGTGATTTGATTTTGAACAACTTCAATAATGCTCACCCAGCTGTCCATTTCACCTACGAAGGAGAATACAACGACTCTCTACACTTCCTCGACGTCCTACTAACGAGAAGAGAGGATGGTTCCATCAAAACAACCATATTTAGAAAGCTAGAGACCAAAGCCCAGTATACACATTTCCTTAGCTTCGTACCGATGAAATACAGACGTAATCTAATCAGGTGCTTAGCATTTAGAGCGAGGTCTATTTGTTCCGAAGACTGTGTAGAGAAAGAACTCCAAGTCATCCGAGACATTCTAAGCGAGTAGGGATATCCAGAGAAGTTCATTAAAGACAACATAGGTTACAATAGTCGTAAACATGAACTGGCAACGGTGGAGAAAAAAGCCTCTGTTTTTACGTCTCCAATTCAAGGGTGATACTCCTGTGGAGATTCTATCCCAACGTCTAACCAGGGCGATCAAGTATTCTGAACGTCTGTGTCTATCCTTCAGTAGCCGTCCAATGTTCACCCAGCAACCCAAAGATGTCTTACCTAACCTTAGCTCTTCTTCATGCATATAACACTTCAACTGTTCCTGTGGTTCAAGTTATATAGGGCGGACGATTAGGCAGGTTCGTCTACGGTTTCGAGAACACTTACCAGCTTGGTTCAGCAGGGGCGGGGAAATTAAGTGCATAACAAGCTCGATCCTGTCACACCTGGTCGACACTGGACATCGTATCGATGTCAACACAGGTTTCAGGGCTATATGCCAAATCCCGAAGTCGTTATCAAGTACAGTTCGCTTACGTCTCCTACATATAGCTGAAGCTGTTGCAATAAGATCGACTAAACCAGAACTTTGTATCCAGAAAAAACACGTCCAGACAGTGTTCCGACCGTGGCCAAACTTGGATTGAAGATTTTTCTTCTGAGCAAGAGTGCTCCTTCACCTTAACCCTCTTGGTTTTTTTTTCCTTTGCTTATTATTACAAATATTATTATTATTCGTCATAATTTATGCCCTTTATGCAAACATTACCTCAATACTATAGAATTTTCATTTATACGGATTTATTATTAGTGATATTATCTGTTTTCTCAACATATCCCTCCACCTGTTTCATTTCATATATTCGTTATCTCATTATGAACCTCTCATTGCAGTCTTGTGCGTCGGTGGTATAGCGGTTAGGACGCTTGCCGACCATGCATATGGTCCGGGGTTCGACCCCCGGCCGGCGCACTCCTTTACCTCACTGAGCCAGAAATAATGCTGGTAAAGAGGAAAGCTTGGGCATGAGGCTAGCAACCCCATCCTCTAAAAATAAAACACTGCTACAGAAACTTCAAGCCACTAGCTTGGAGCCCTATGTTCCACTGGGAACGTGAAGGAAAAATTATTTTATTATTATTTTATTGCAGTCTTACTATCTCCTGTCTAACGCAGACCACTTTGTACTAGCCACTCACCTGACACCTTTTATAACCTTGAACTGACTTGTCAATTTTCCTACCCCACACTCTACAAATCTATTATGATTAATCACCACCACTGTCTCCCGTTTTACAATATTTTCTAATCAATGTCAGCCCAGCACAATGCTTGTCACACAAATACGACTATTTATTTTGACACCCCATAACTAATCTGTAACTCTACGTTAAAAATGTATCCACCGCATAACTGGCCATTATTGTAACGACAGTAAATATTATATTTTATAATTGTAAGAACGTGGAGAGAAGTTATTGAAAAGAATATTCTTCGTTCAGACTGACTTTTAATTCATAATATGGGAATATTTCACACTATCAAATTTTCTGATGTCCTTTTTAGTCGGCCAGACAATTGCCCACTAATCTCTCACCTCCTCCTCTCGCAATCTCTTCCATGTCACCCTCGAACAAATGACTCACTCGTCGCTTTCCATTCGGATCTCACTCAAGTGATGACCTACATTGGGCGCAATGTCATTCGACGGCCTCCTCAACGTATACCCAATCCATCTCCATTTTCTCCTACATATTTGTTGAGCGATCGGTTCTTGGCTGGTTTATTGCCAGAGTTTATTGTTACTAATTGTTTCTGGTCGGCCGACCATTTGACCTTCAGTATGGAGCCAGCGAAGACAGCTGTTGATAATTGTCTGCACTTGCCTGTTGGAAATGCCTTTAATGATGCTTAGCGCAAGTTTCTGACGCATAGAGAAGAACTGACTGACTCTCTTGACATTTTTGTTGAAAATCCGAATCTTGCTCTTTATGCTGAGTCAGTTCAGAAGATTTCAAAACTGGTTTCAGGTTGATGAAGGCGTATCTTGTCTCTCCAATTTTGGCTGGCTTTGACATCTGCATTCATTCTGACTGCCTGTAGTTGAAACGATGCTCCTTACAGTAATTTTTTTAGTCTTTCTATCTGTCTCTCTCTCTCTATATATATATATGTAAAGTGTCACTGAAGAAGATAAACACTTTATGCTTGAATGAACTAGCATACACCGTAACCAAGTACTATGTTTATTAATATTAAAGTGATTGCGTAATCTTGTAAAATCTTGTAAATCGAGTACGTTTATTCACTATATAAGTCGTGTAAAAAGATCAGTTTACTAGGCTGAGTGAATTTTTAGCATATGAGGGTAGGAAAGAAGGAAAAAAAAGAGTAGCAAACAAGAGGTTAGTTAATGCCTTTGAATTGTTGTTACTCTTATTTATTCTGAAAAATGCCTTTATAAACAGTACAGAATTCATAGTTTATTTTATTGTAGGATTACTTACACCTCGCACAGAATCTTCAAGTAAAGTAAATAACAGTCGATAAAATGTCCTTTGTTCTACATGAGACACACTATGAAACCGGACATTGTTCATCCGTTTCTTTCAGAGCATTAGGTTGAAACGCTTTTGAAAATGAGTGTAGGTATAGCTTGCTTTTTATTCAAGGATGTAACTGGATGGATGAAATAGAGTAAATGTGATACATTTTGATTGGATAGAAAATTAGACCAGGCCTACGTTTCATATTGATGAATTCCCTTTACCCTCTTTTTGTAACCAATTTGTATGTACAGTTAATAATAATAATAATAATAATAATAATAATTTACTTTATTCCAGGAACAATATTTGTGATACAGAATGGAATTTTCAGCATTAATCACGATATTGCATCTAATTTCCTCAAATTATAAATAAAATTAATCACACAGAAAATTTTCCACATTTACAATCGGGGTAATGTCAAAAATATGCAGCATATAAAATGGAAACAATAATAATGATAATAGTTAAGGTTATAGTAATAATAATAATAATAATAATAAGAATAAGAATACAAGTGAAAATTACCGTGGGCTTGTTTCACACAGTATTGTCGATGCGGTATAGAAATCCTAGCATGTGTAAAAATATCGAATATAATGTTCTCTTTACATGATATGGTAAGGGGGAAAAACAAAGATTACAGCAGTCATAGAGATAAGTTGGTGTTTGCAATTATGAGAGTAAAACAGAGAAGTAACAGGACCATAAATATAATAGAAATAATAAAAGTAAAACTTGAAGTTATATAAGGATGGATGAATGGAGGAAATTGTTTATTTACTAGATGAAAAAAGGTTAGTTAATTCTTACCTGACACTATTTTCATCACATAAAATACGTGCCAAGTATGGTATCACAGAATTTTTATACTTAGATGTGCGAGAATACAGTTTTCTGAAGTTACTCCTTGTTCTACCTGAGGAGATGCAAGGTGAAAGCTGAGGGTAAAGTGAATGCTCCAAGTCAGACAAAATCCCTCTAGCAAATTTATTGCACGAAGTCAATCGACAACGACTTTAACTATGTGGTCCAATGGGACACCACTCACCCTACTGACCGTTTTCAGCATTCTACGAATTGTGACACAGTCTTTTTAAGCAAACCAGGAAAGAATAAGGGTGAGCAATAAAGAAGAATAGGTAGAATGCAAGAGTTGACAAACTGTAAGAGGAGGGGTTGAGTTATACCAGAGTGCCCTAACTTCTTAATGTAAAATGTCAGACGGAATATTTTACTGGAGACCGCTAAGACATGGAAAGACCAGGAGAGATCAGAAGAGAGAATAAGTCCAAGATACTTAATTTCTGATTTAATTCGTATATCATTGTCGTCAATCTTACAATTATCATGAGAATTGACGGGTTCTTTTAATTGTCTTTTACACCTTAAGCTGAAATTAACAATTTGACATTTAGAAGGATTCTGTTGAAGACCGTTAGACTCAAACCATTTACTGACTCCTGACAGAAAGCTACTTATTTTGGTACAATCTAGCTGGGAGTTAACAGCCATTGAAGCTGTCAAATCATCAGTGTACTTCACAAAGTTTATTTCATCAGAGTGAGGCAAGTCATGCAAGAAGAAAGAAAAAAAGAAAAGGAGAAAAGACAGCGCCTTGAGGGACACCAGCTTCAGTAGGCAATGAAGTGGAAGACTTCCCTTTATATACGGTGTACTGCTTTCTTTCTGAGAAATAGGAATGTAACCAGTTAACAGCACAACATTCTGTTTGACTTGCAGCAAGTTTATTTAATAAGATGTCTCTAGGGACCGAGTTTTAGATATAGTACCTATTGAAGTCCGAAGTGCATTTTTTTCGTGTAAACGTTGTTGGACTAGTCATTAAAGCTTAGGTGATGATCATCAAAGTCTTATGTGTGTAACTATAACTCAGATGATACGGAATTAATTGTTGCAGACATATTACTTCTTCACAGTACCTTGAATGATGAAAAAGGCAGAAAAATATTATACTTGTTCTGCTTATTTGTGGTGAAGATCTAATGAGTACTTTCCACATTAATACGAGAGTACACTACAGCTTGCTTTTATATAACGGAGAAAAGAAAAGTGTGACAAGCTGTATTCTAGAATAATTGATCAACTTCTATCGCTTAGCTAATCCTGACTATCATTTTAAGGTTGTCTATCGAGTTCACGCTAACTTACCATAGGTTTCTTATTCCCAAATTTTTACAGATAGGAAGAAGCCTTGACTATTCATGAATTCAAGTCAGATCTTTGTGTTTAAAAAAGGCATGTACAGTGCCTATTTCTACCTTTACCATAGAACAACAAGGAGAGATAAAATAAATATTTATTTATTTATCTATCGATTTGTTTATTTAATCTGTGTACTTTTCCCTTATTATTTCGTCTTTCATAATCACTATCATTTTCACTTTGAATAGTTCTCTGTATTATTTTATTTGTCTCATTTATTATTATTATTCTTTCAATGCAATATACTTTTTGCAGTGTTAAAGGCTGTTTCATCACAGTTCTCACCTGGTTAAGTAATACTAATCGTATTGATCCTGTTATTTCTATACACCTTTCCTAGAACTATACAACACTTTATGGACTATTTCATATGTTACGTAACTTGTTTTATCACCTGATATTGAACTATAATTATGATCACACGTGTTTTGTCTCATTTGATAATATTACCATTGTTATTACTACACACACCTGTTTCAATTTCGACGCGGGATATATATATATATATATTAATGATCGACATATTTATAGGTATATTGTAATCATTGACATGCTTGTATGGAACTGATTACATTGGACGTTGTAAGCGTGTTCTCTGTAAATACGAAACTGAACACTACCCAGTTTGGCTAATGAAAGGTGAGCACAAGACGACGAAGTCTTCAATCTGTGAACACATTCTGCAGTCAGTTCATCCAGCTCCATGTGATTTATCCTTCAAAGTTATTTACAGAACCAAATCCAATCACTCAAAAAGTCTACATTTTCACTACTTATGCATAGTCGAAGCTCTAGCTATCTACACATGGACAGAAACCTAAATTATGTGTTCAACAACGTTTTTTTGAAGCCCTCTCTTTACCTTGGTCATAGTTATGTTCTTTTATTTTATTATATTTTACTACTTGAATTCATTCCACTTCACTTCATCTCTGCCATCTTTACTTTTACCATGTTACCATAATCGTACTGTTAATTTTTTAGACAACACTTGACCTGCAATTTTAAAATCTTTATGACAGTTCACTTATTCAATAATCTGTGAAAGTCTCGTAATTCATTCATTTTCACTCTACCCCATTATTACATCATTTTGATTATCTTTATTCTTATCAAATGTGCACTATTGATCGAGCGATTTCTGGTGCCACTTGATGACTTTTTCTGTAATATAAATACGACTGCTGTACAGCTTGGAGAGGAAGTCGTTGAAAAAAGACATTTCTTTGCTGAACAAGAACTGTGTTTTCTCTTGTGAATTAATGGTTACATTTCGAGAAATTTATAGGTCTATTATTAAGTAATAGGGGAGTGACATAATCGACATAAGTATTCAGAAGTGGCTTCAGAAGTGAAAACTAAAAGTTGTAAATTACGTGGTACTCAACTATACAAAGTTAGAACTTTGAGAAGGTTAAAATTGCTGTTCAGTGAGAATAAAGGTATTTGAGTGTCACTTTAACAAGTGTGAAGAGGGTGTGAAAATGTACAAAAGGAACATGTGGGAGTGATAATAGTGAATTAATTACTACAGCAAAAGCAAACTAAAAGTAAAATTGAAAAATAAAAAATTTGCAGGGAACGACTAGTGAAGAAGTTAAGACCAGAGTAGATTAAGAGACTGGACAAACTTTTTCTGTATACAGAAATCAGAGTTGTATTGACGAATCGCCAGCGCCTCCGACATACACAAAAGCCGAAACCTGACGCCCTTTGTACCATTTGGCCTCCCTTGTAGATGATCTTGAAAGACGACTCTGGTGGAGCTACATGGCCTGAGTTCACCAAATGCTTGAGAATTGAGCTAGTAACTGTCTTGCATTGTCCCTTTGCTAACCATCCCGCGTAATGTTCAGAGAAGCGTTTGGAAAGTGTGCGGTTTGTTCGGCCAGTATAACTAGCTCCACACGAGCAGGTGAATTTATAAACACACATTGAGGTGGCCCAAAGCGGCAGTTTATCCTTCACACATCCATTGATCATTAGTCGGCTGAAGAAATTGGTGTGTAGCTCATCCATAAAGAAGGCTTTCCTCAGTGATCTGCATAAGCGATTCTTCAGGATCTCAGTTGCGGTATCACCTTTAAATATATAACTAATATAGCCAGTATAACTACTTTTAGTTTGCTTTTGCTGTAGTAATTAATTCACTATTATCACTCCCACATGTTCCTTTTGTACATTTTCACACCCTCTTCACACTTGTTAAAGTGACACTCAAATACCTTTATTCTCACTGAACAGCAATTTTAACCTTCTCAAAGTTCTAACTTTGTATAGTTGAGTACCACGTAATTTACAACTTTTATTTATTTGATTTCTAAAGCTACTTCCGAGTAAATTTATAGATCTCAAGGGGGAATTGAAGCCAGTAGTTTGAGCAAAAATATAAATACTGAAAAGAAAAGAACAGACATAAGACACGCTAAATACAAGTTCAGTTGGTGACAAGTAATAATAATAATAATAATAATAATAGCGTCTTTCAAGTAATGAATACTTTAACGTATTGGAAAGACAAAGACTGTATGAATGCAGTGATAAATGCGAAAAGTATTACGTAAATCTAGGGTAATAGACTTAACAAAGAGGGCCATCAAATCGTAAATGTCTTACATAACGGTTTGTAAGTGATACATGAGGAAAGAGCTTTAAGTGTTGATGGTCAATACATATACATAGGGGATAACATTGATCTTGTTATAGGCCAAGGTAGACAAGATAGCTGGAAATATTTCTTCTGAATAGATAAATCGGATTAATTGTTACCGCTTCAGCTACCGATAGGAGGCGTAATGGAGCTCCACTTGATAGATTACTGAGGACACAGTAGATCAAAGCTAACTGACTGTTATTCCACCTTGTACTTGTTTCGCAATCCACTTCCCAATGTAATTTAATTTATTTGGTTATTCCATGCTAACATTAACGGATTTATAACTTGAAGATAGTTTGAAGAAGTTGAAAACAGTTATGCATCCCAGCTTATTTCAGTATTTGTAAATTACAGTATATCGTCGTATACAAATGTATAACCGCTTCAGTTGTAATGGTTCTAATAAGTATTGCTAAGTTAGTGTTAATTAAACTTTATATTTACATAATGGAAGAGTGTAGCATTTTCTAGTGAAATGAAAGTACATTTAGAATCATAAAGATTTCTTATAGTTAGTTTGTAAGGATTAGTCTTGTTTTTACGAGTTAATCACGGATTGACATCAGTTAGAGAACCACTGACAACCAGGGAGTACTGGACAGCTATTTCATCCTAGTTTGGGAATCCTCACTAGTACACACCCACTGAGATTCGTGACCAGTGAGGTCCATCCAGTTAAGTGTGAGGATGGATGTCCCACCAAATATATATGTATACTTGTGCATTCTTAACTTATAATAGTTAGAAAGTATCTGTTTTGCAGAAGTCTAATCCACTCCTTTTTATTCGCCGTATTTTATAAGTAGGATAACAGAAAGCGAAATGTATCCAGCTAATTGACTATAGATACCAAGTTCACAATTTTTAAATTAATTTGAGATTTGATGTTTATACACTCCAAGATGAAATATCACCACACCACATTTTTGCAACCGAAATTATTCAAATCACTAAGTTGTAATCTGCTTGATACAATGAATGGTAATCAGAAAAACAAACGTAGATGCATGACAATATATGCTACTAGTTAACTGATATGAGTAGTTGAATACCACTGACATCAAATAATTTACAAATTGTAAATTTGCCTTAACCCATCACCGGTTTACGTAAGTAGTTGACGGGAATTCGGTTCTCTGTGATGAATCAAACTGGATGCATCTGAGATAAGCTCGGCCTCAAATGAGTAAAACAGCCATCTGGTACTAAGGTCAATTCCATCTGCCTAGCAAGCACTAATGGTTGATGTGAGTGATGTCAATAGTATATCTGCGTCTGGGATCCCGTAGTCTCATTATCCATTTGATGGAAGCACGAAATGAAAACACTTTATATAGGTATGTGTTATGCACTCGTCGACAAATTATTGTTATGGACTGGTCGAGAATTTAATAGTCCTGACGCAAGAAGACGGAAATCAGAAGACCACTAGGTTTGCGATGATACTTCTATTTTCCAAACACAAGGAGAAGCAATAAGTGGTATCACACCAAAGTAAGTGTGTAAGTAAGTAAGTCACACAAATTGTGTGTGCGAAATATATATGAAATGTTCCAGACAAAGTGTGTGAACAAATCATTAGACAGTCTTAACATGAATGGCTAATTATAATGAAGTATCGATCCATATATACATAGCGAAATATAGCAGACATGTCAACAACCAAACATATAATATGGATATATGTCACCAAGCAACGGACTGTCAACAAACACTCATATTATATATAATATAATATAAGGAGAATACACATTATTAAAGGAGACAGGTTCATACAAGTGAAATGGTCACAGACTAAGAGAGCAAACAGAAAGAGAGACCAACATACACACACACATAAATATATATGTGGATACATGTCAGTATGACAGGTAAATTACGGAAAAGAAAACAGATCAACCATGATTAATTACAGGAGAAACGATGCCAAGAGGACTACACAGCGTATATTTGCTGTGGTATTGCAAACAATTAGGAGAAAGGATTTCATTATGAACTGACATCGGTTAGAGGAGAAACTTTTCTTCAGACTGTCTGACATAGCCTTAGATTGGTCAGAGTAATTTAATGCAGTGAATAATAGATGCAGTTTAAATAGATCTCTGTCACGTCGGCAGCCTGTTTAAAGCTTGGGCTACCGCAAAAAGTTCAGCCTCTCAATTGCATATCTTCTCTCTCGTATGGTTTGTTTTAATCGATTAAGATATGTCAACTAATGGTATTATCTACTCTTGTGTGTATTTAAAATGTTTACAAGCTCCTGATTCCTAAGTTCCTAATAAACTTGAGGAATGGCCTGATTGTGGGTGGCAACGTGTTCCAAAACATGAGACAAGTGTTCTTCAGTTATGTCCTTCGGTCTCAAAATGTACTTCTGAACATTTTACAAATGGCTTCCAACTAGATATCATAGATTTCTTGAAGGAGACAAAGCAATTATATCGTATTGGAATGGTTTGTGCTGCAGCTCAAAGACTATTGTGTCACAGGATATACTGTAAATTAATATTTTACTTGAAGATAATATATGAAGGGAAAATATCATACAATAAACCCCTCTGAAAATTCTGTACATTTTATAAATACTGTTCAGAATAAAGATGTTACTATTATTATTAAATATAGATTTATTTTTGTTACATTTTCAATTTTTGTAAAGAGGCTTTTATATCTTGTGTATATGAGAATGGTAGATTTACTGATGCTGTGTGTCAATATCGAACCCAGATCCAATTTCTCTTCAAAAAAGAAACATAACTATCAGAGTGAACAGATACTGATTTACAAGGGTGCTTCTTGGATTACTGATTCCCTTCAACGTTGCCTTAATCACGAAGAGACAAAATTGAAGAATTCATTAGCATATGATTAAGGCATAATACCCTTGCTTAAATGATATTAATTGCAGGATATTACTGTATTTTGCTAAGTGATTCGCCTGTCATTTATTGAGAACAAATTCACTTCGAAATATTTAAAGCAGTAAGAGGCAATTTCCATTACTGACTAATTAATTTCAAGCAGCTACCTTATGTATCACATTTTCCAGTAGATAATTTATCCAGTCTAAAATTAAGGACAAGATACCGCTTTTGACTAACTCAATGTATATTTATCAGTTTACTTGGCCGTGTGGAGCAAAGCAGGTCGACCCTACGCAACTTCAAGTCCAGAACACTGTCCAGCTTGGCTAGTCAGGGGGGAGAAGAAGAATACTAACAGCTCCATCTTCGAACACCTTGTAAACTTTGGACATAGACCACTCCCTCATGATTGCTTCAGGATGCTACATAGAGGCCGTCAATATAGTACGAAAGGACCTTGAATACGCCAGCTGTAGCTGGCTATTGGGGATCTGAAACCAGACCTCTGCATTCAAAAGCAGCATATACATTCCCTCACCCTACCGTGACCAGAGTAACGTTCTGACTATAATTTTGCTTCCCTTTATTATGTAAGTTTATTATTATTATTATCATCCTTATTTTATTATCACTCTACTACTGTTTATTAATAACATTGCGTTTTCATACAGATTCTATATAAAAACACTTTATCGTCTTTTCACTAGTTCCTTTCCCACTCTATACACAATCATATTGATCAGTCATTTTCTAGCACTTACTACGCCATCTCAGCTGCTACCCTTTAATAATTTCCAATGTGACTCCTTTTAGAATACACCTTTCATTACGTAATGTATTTCTCGAGGAAAAATTTTACCAGTGTGTGACTGATTGTCTTATGATCGTCTTTGTGTAAATATAATTACGATTTTACAGCTTATGAAAATGAATCATTGAAAAGAAAATTTTCTTCGCTGGTTACGTCTTTTTCTTATGACTCAATAAGGGAGTGTTTCGTACAGGAATTATTATGCATTGGTTCATGATTGCCGATAACCCTCTTGCATTTTCAAGTGTTGATTTACAGGTATTTAACTGATTTCAAGAAGGAACAAGAAATAACTTCAGTTAGAGAGGTGATAAAAACCAAACTGAATTACACAGCTATTTCGTAGTCGTTTGATTCTCACCAGCAATAAACACCCATGACTCCACCGGGAATCGGTTTTGTCACCTTCAGGTTATGAGGTTGGCTGAATCAACATTTAGCTACTCGGATGGAATCAAATAGCTCATGAATTGTAACTTCTGCCATTGCCACTAGCAGCCAGCGTCACCTGTAAGCGTTTGCATTCAAAACTGAAGATTTTTGGTTCGATTGTTGATGCAGTCATGGATATAGAGTGATGATAAGCTACAAACTATGACAAAAAAGCTGTCCAGAGCTACTTGGTTTTCAACGCTTCTCTCACCAAAGTCAATATCTTATCTAATTTGAATACACCTCTAGTTGTGATCTTATTTTGCTAAACAAAAAATGGAAACTAACAAGAAATATCAAGTTTCCAAAACAGAAAGACATCACCCTGTTGTTTCCCTAGGCCCAATCAACCCTAAACTTCCAAGTGGTACACTGAGTACCAAAAAGATTTATAAGCTTTAAGTAACGAAAAATAAAGCATCGAAGGTGTATAAATTAAGGAATACAAGTTTCAAAACTTTGGAAGATTAGGCATCACAAATTATACCTGATATGTATCCACATATATATATATATGTATGGTGATCTCACTTTCTGTTTGCTCTCTTAGTCTGTGACCATTTCACTTGTATGAACCTGTCTCCTTTAATAATGTGTATTCTCCTTATATTATATTATATATAATATGAGTGTTTGTTGACAGTCCGTTGCTTGGTGACATATATCCATATTATATGTTTGGTTGTTGACATGTCTGCTATATTTCGCTATGTATATATGGATCGATACTTCATTATAATTAGCCATTCATGTTAAGACTGTCTAATGATTGTTCACACCCTTGTCATATATATTTCGCTCACACAATTTGTGTGAACTACTCTACTTTACTTACTTACCACTTTGGTGTGATACCACTTATTGCTTCTCCTTGTGTTTGGAAAATAGAAGTATCATCGCAAACCTAGTGGTCTTCTGATTTCCGTCTTCTTGCGTCAGGACTATTAAATTCTCGACCAGTCCATAACGATAATTTAGCGACGAGTACATAACAATTTGGCGACGGGGAAACTAGTACATAACAATTTGGCGACGGGGAAAACTAGTACATAACAATTTGGCGACGGGGAAAACTACTATTAACCACTCAGCAGCAGCAACATAACAATTTGGCGACGGGGAAAACTATGGATCCTTCTAAATTGGAATTATTATTTGAACAACAAATGAAATTAATGGAAATGTTCGTCAGCCAACAGACTGGTCCAGCTTCACCTTCAAGCAATCCGAACCATACCATGCTACCATCTGTCGACGGAATTGTGAACAGTATTTCACAGTTCAATTATGACCCAGAGGCTAATGTCACTTTTGACACATGGTATCAACGTTATGAGGATTTATTCACTGTTGATCTCGCCTCACAAGACGATGCCTGGAAGGTGCGAGTGTTGTTACGTAAATTGGGTCCCGCAGAATATGAACGGTACTGCAACCTAATTTTACCACAGAAACCACGTGACAATTGTTTCGATGATACAATAAAGCTGCTGCGTGAACATTTTGGAGACCACTCCTCATTATTCAGCATACGTTATCGTTTCCTCAAGCTGACAATGAATGAAAATGATGATTTTCTTACTCACGTTGGCACAGTCAACCGAGAATGTGAGAGATTTCGACTCAGGTCCTTAACAGACGATCAATTCAAAGCCTTGATTCTCATATGCAGTCTCCAATCTCCTCGTTTCACAGATATCCGAACTCGACTGCTCAATCAGCTAGAACAAAATCCTAAGTTAACTCTACATGACATAGCTGATGAATATCAACGGCTGATTAATCTGCAGAAAGACACACACCTGGTCGAATCAACACCTTCGAGAAGCTCTGATATTCATGCATTACGAAAGAGTAAAAATCTCTCATCATCCACTCCTGACCCACCTTCCCTTAATGTCCCGCGGAAATCTACACATACTCGTCCAACTTCTCAAAATACTGCAAAGAAGACCCCACCATCACCATGCTGGCATTGTGGCGCGTGGCACTTTGTAAAGTCTTGCCCATACAAAAATCATCGTTGCAGCAAGTGCAAAATCATCGGTCATAAAAATGGTTTTTGTCAGCCACGCAAACCCAGATATCATAATCCAGCAAAAACTCGACAAACTGTTGGTCCTAAATCTCCAAGGAGATCATTGAGTCTACTCGCAACCTGTCAAGTCACAACACCAGCTATGCGGAAATATATTGATCTTCAGATGAATGGTCATGATACACGTCTGCAGCTAGATACCGCCTCTGATATTACTGTTATATCAGAGAAAATTTGGAATAATATTGGAAGACCACCTATCACCAATACTTCCCAGTCTCTTGTCAGCGCCTGTGGTGGGCGGCTCAAACTTATTGGTGAACTCAAATGTTTCGTGTCCTTCCGCAGTACCAAATTCACAGGAATTTGCTACGTCACCAAGAGTGATTTAAATCTTTTGGGACTTGATTGGTTCGATCGTTTGCATCTGGCTGATGTCCCACTAAATTCGCTATCCAATACAGTCAAGAAGCATAAAATGTCAGACAATTCCGGACAAAGCCGAAGCCGCAAACCCAACAGGCAGATGAAACGACAGACGTCAACAACAAGCTCAAAGGTTCCAGATAAACCCCCAGGTAAACATCCTACTAATCATCAATCTTCTCAAAAGGGGAGGTGATATGTATCCACATATATATATATATATATATGTATGGTGATCTCACTTTCTGTTTGCTCTCTTAGTCTGTGACCATTTCACTTGTATGAACCTGTCTCCTTTAATAATGTGTATTCTCCTTATATTATATTATATATAATATGAGTGTTTGTTGACAGTCCGTTGCTTGGTGACATATATCCATATTATATGTTTGGTTGTTGACATGTCTGCTATATTTCGCTATGTATATATGGATCGATACTTCATTATAATTAGCCATTCATGTTAAGACTGTCTAATGATTGTTCACACCCTTGTCATATATATTTCGCTCACACAATTTGTGTGAACTACTCTACTTTACTTACTTACCACTTTGGTGTGATACCACTTATTGCTTCTCCTTGTGTTTGGAAAATAGAAGTATCATCGCAAACCTAGTGGTCTTCTGATTTCCGTCTTCTTGCGTCAGGACTATTAAATTCTCGACCAGTCCATAACGATAATTTAGCGACGAGTACATAACAATTTGGCGACGGGGAAACTAGTACATAACAATTTGGCGACGGGGAAAACTAGTACATAACAATTTGGCGACGGGGAAAACTACTATTAACCACTCAGCAGCAGCAACATAACAATTTGGCGACGGGGAAAACTATGGATCCTTCTAAATTGGAATTATTATTTGAACAACAAATGAAATTAATGGAAATGTTCGTCAGCCAACAGACTGGTCCAGCTTCACCTTCAAGCAATCCGAACCATACCATGCTACCATCTGTCGACGGAATTGTGAACAGTATTTCACAGTTCAATTATGACCCAGAGGCTAATGTCACTTTTGACACATGGTATCAACGTTATGAGGATTTATTCACTGTTGATCTCGCCTCACAAGACGATGCCTGGAAGGTGCGAGTGTTGTTACGTAAATTGGGTCCCGCAGAATATGAACGGTACTGCAACCTAATTTTACCACAGAAACCACGTGACAATTGTTTCGATGATACAATAAAGCTGCTGCGTGAACATTTTGGAGACCACTCCTCATTATTCAGCATACGTTATCGTTTCCTCAAGCTGACAATGAATGAAAATGATGATTTTCTTACTCACGTTGGCACAGTCAACCGAGAATGTGAGAGATTTCGACTCAGGTCCTTAACAGACGATCAATTCAAAGCCTTGATTCTCATATGCAGTCTCCAATCTCCTCGTTTCACAGATATCCGAACTCGACTGCTCAATCAGCTAGAACAAAATCCTAAGTTAACTCTACATGACATAGCTGATGAATATCAACGGCTGATTAATCTGCAGAAAGACACACACCTGGTCGAATCAACACCTTCGAGAAGCTCTGATATTCATGCATTACGAAAGAGCAAAAATCTCTCATCATCCACTCCTGACCCACCTTCCCTTAATGTCCCGCGGAAATCTACACATACTCGTCCAACTTCTCAAAATACTGCAAAGAAGACCCCACCATCACCATGCTGGCATTGTGGCGCGTGGCACTTTGTAAAGTCTTGCCCATACAAAAATCATCGTTGCAGCAAGTGCAAAATCATCGGTCATAAAAATGGTTTTTGTCAGCCACGCAAACCCAGATATCATAATCCAGCAAAAACTCGACAAACTGTTGGTCCTAAATCTCCAAGGAGATCATTGAGTCTACTCGCAACCTGTCAAGTCACAACACCAGCTATGCGGAAATATATTGATCTTCAGATGAATGGTCATGATACACGTCTGCAGCTAGATACCGCCTCTGATATTACTGTTATATCAGAGAAAATTTGGAATAATATTGGAAGACCACCTATCACCAATACTTCCCAGTCTCTTGTCAGCGCCTGTGGTGGGCGGCTCAAACTTATTGGTGAACTCAAATGTTTCGTGTCCTTCCGCAGTACCAAATTCACAGGAATTTGCTACGTCACCAAGAGTGATTTAAATCTTTTGGGACTTGATTGGTTCGATCGTTTGCATCTGGCTGATGTCCCACTAAATTCGCTATCCAATACAGTCAAGAAGCATAAAATGTCAGACAATTCCGGACAAAGCCGAAGCCGCAAACCCAACAGGCAGATGAAACGACAGACGTCAACAACAAGCTCAAAGGTTCCAGATAAACCCCCAGGTAAACATCCTACTAATCATCAATCTTCTCAAAGGGGGAGGTGATATGTATCCACATATATATATTTATGTGTGTGTGTATGTTGGTCTCTCTTTCTGTTCGCTCGCTTAGTCTGTGACCACTTCACTTGTATGAACTTGTCTCCTTTAACAATGTATATTCCCCTTATATTATATTATATATAATATGAACGTTTGTTGACAGTCCGTTGCTTGGTGACATATATCCATATTATATGTTTGGTTGTTGACATGTCTGCTATATTTCGCTATGTATATATGGATCGATACTTCATTATAATTAGCCATTCATGTTAAGACTGTCTAATGATTGTTCACACCCTTGTCATATATATTTCGCTCACACAATTTGTGTGAACTACTCTACTTTACTTACTTACCACTTTGGTGTGATACCACTTTTGCATTCTCCTTGTGTTTGGAAAATAGAAGTATCATCGCAAACCTAGTGGTCTTCTGATTTCCGCCTTCTTGCGTCAGGACTATTAAATTCTCGACCAGTCCATAACAATAATTTAGCGACGAGTACATAACAATTTGGCGACGGGGAAACTAGTACATAACAATTTGGCGACGGGGAAACTAGTACATAACAATTTGGCGACGGGGAAAACTAGTACATAACAATACCTCAGAATATAGCTGACTTATATAAAATCAAATAAATGACTTACGAGTTCTACGAAGGTAAAAATGGAGAATACAAGCAATCAGTGACCAGTGCTTACTTTGCAGATTATATAAAAAGTGAAAAATCAAAGCCAGTGTGATTGAAATTAATTTGAAGAGGGTACGTGAATAAAATGAAGAGTTATGTAACTTGATGATGAGTTTATAGGGATTCATTTAATCGGAATGAGGATTTCTTTACAAACCTATATTAATTAGGCAATCATTGGAAACCAACGACCATGGAAGAGATGTCATATCCTAATTTGAATTGTTGAAAATTTAATGAGAAATTGTGACCAGCGCTGTCTGTTAATTTAGATGTTCACTGGCAATTCTGGCTACTGTTTCGTGAAATGACAGAGTTCAGAACCCATAGGTCATTAGATTTCAGTGCACTGAATGACTAGTAAGTGTGCTTGGATGACACTCTAAAAGTCTTGTTTTCTATGGGGCCAGGGGAACTTGCTAAGCGACATTTTCAGTGTGGTACAAAGCAGCTGTGCAATGTTCCCTTTTTTAAATGAATTTCATGGAGGATTTAATCATGAGCTGACATCAGTTAGAGAAGCACTGGAAAACCTGGGATTACTGGTCAGCTGTTTCGTCCTAGTTTGGGACTCTTCATCAGTATGCACCCACCGGGATTCGAACCCAGGACCCTCTGATTACAAGGGGAGCTCGTAGACCATTGAGCCACTGGGACCCGATCCAATGGTCCTTGAATTCTAACTTCTGCCAGTTCACGACATAGCGCGACTACTTCGCAATGTCTTCGTCGATGAGTTACTGCCTCATCTTCAACCTGCTGTACCCTTCTGACACTGAGAATATGCAGTCAGCACAGAACAGTTAACTAAAGGTCAATCAGTATTTTCCTTCTTATTCACATGAAATAACCAATTAACCAGTTTTTATGGCTAGGTGCCTTTCTCTAGAAAAAGAAACCTAATTTATTCCCTCTGCTATGGGTCAAGAAAGATCTTAGTTGAGACTTTATTCGCAAACAACGATTTTATTGATAAAGGCATAACCGAGAAAGATTTCAAACTGGGCAATAACGTAGTTCCAAATAAAACCATCTTCATAGATTTGTAGTTCTAATGTAACTAGATCTCACTTATTCTTATAAGTCGTCCTTAAAAATCAGTCATCAAGAGGTTCATTGAGAAAAAAGCCTAAGCTAACGCTGACAAATTGCAGAGTCTTCTGAACACCTTCAGCTGCAATCTACGAATGTTTGCCATGCGATTCGCTCCCGCCATATGCAAGATGATGTTACAGGACTGGATTACACTGCTCCCTGGAAGTGAAGTGGTAGAGCACGTTGACTACTTCACTTATTTTGGGAAGTAACATCAGCCAACACCAGAGGGTTGATCTCTGACGAAATCTCAGCACGGATACAGAGGGCTAGTTTCGCATATGCCAGTTTACGCCATCTCTGGCGTAGACGTGATATCCGGCCGGCCGTCGACCAAAGGGCGGGTGTACTGCTCATCAGTCCGCTCCGTCCTCCTTTATGGCTGTGAGACCTGGCCATTGAGAGTGGAAGACATGAAAAGATCAGCTAGCTGTCTTTGATCATAGGTGCCTGCGTTCTATCTCTCGTGTGAAGTGGCATAGTAAGGTGAGCAATATTGAAGTTAGGCATCGAGGGCTAGGCTAGGTAAGGAGGGGAAGTCAATCGACGAGGCTGTGAAATTACATCGACTGAGATGGTTAGGACATGTGTTACGCATGCATTCCTAGTTATCGCCTTCCTCGACAACAGGCAATACTATCTGACATAGGGTCAGTCTAGAAAAGAGCTAGAGGCGGTCAAACCAAAACGTGGTACCAGTCAATGAAATCTGCAACAGTTAGTCTAAGCTACGTAGGAAGGTGTAGACTTCCTGGTTGGGGTCCTCGGGACGGTAAAAACCAATGTTTGGAAACAATTGGTGATATGGCTCAAACTAATCGTTCTCAATGACTAACGCAGATGCATCCACTCCTTGTGACTTATGATTTCCAATGAAAATGTTTTGTTATTCGTTATTAGTATTCCTTTGTCTTACACCTCTGTTTACTGTCTCCATTATGCGTTTCTTCTTACTTTCTTCTCTTGCTTTGTGTGCTACAAGGAGGGAGTGTGGCGACTTGAACTGGTGCACATCGGTGCAAAATTCTACGTCGAAAACAGACAGACCGACAGACCAGTAAGAAGCTGCTCTCCGTCTTTTGGTGAAATAACTTCCCTATCTGGTCGCTTGTATGCGTATTTACCGGTATATTTGCTCTTTTGGAACAATTCACACTGGCAGCAGCTAGAAAACGCTTTTAAATGGATATGAAAGAAGTTCCATTCTGTATTACTTGATCGACTTGTGCCACTTGACTAATCCTAAGAATGGTTTTAAGATTGCCGATTTTTCTTCATTTCTAACTTCTTAAAACAAAAGAAGCTTTAGATACTCGTAAACTGAACTTCGTGTAGGACATTGGGCTTGTGCAGAACCTCTTTTCACCTAGATCTAAAAATGAAAGAGATAAAAAAAATGCATTCATTCCTATTTACTCTTGTTTTGTCACTAATACTAATACCGTCATATTCAAATAATTTCTGAGGTTATTCTACATGTTACTTCGATGACATTATATATATATATATATATATATATATACATATATATTCAAATCTGTGTGGAGGTCAACAGCAATCAGCATCAAAAATAAGATCCGGATTTTCAACTCCAATGTGAAGTCAGTGCTACTATATGGATCAGAGACTTGGCGAGTCATAAAGAGCACCTCAAACAAACTCCAAACCTTCATTAATAGCTGTCTCCGCTCAATACTCAAGATCAGATGGGCGGCCAGAAAAGATCAGAAACAGGGATCTCTGGGAGCGAACCAATCAGGAACCGATTGTGAAACAAATAGGCAGAAAGAAATGGAGATGGATTGGCCATACGCTGAGGAAACCATCAAGTGACATCACTAGACAAGCCCTCGAGTGGAACCCGAAAGGGAGGCGGCGAGTTGGTCGTCCAAGGGTGACTTGGAGGAGGTCATGCGAGGAGGAGATGAAAGCATGTGGACAGACCTGGAGCAGGGTGAAAAAGTTGTCAGAAAACCGAAGTCAATGGAGGTGCGCAGCTGAAGCCCCATGTTCCTCTAGGAACTAAAGGATACAATAATAATAATAATAATAATAATAATAATAATAATAATAATAATATATTCTATTAATGATTTTGTATGTTGCACAACCTGATTTGTTCTTCAACTATTGGTTTGTAGGGATTTTGTTTGATCAGTTGGAAGATTTCATAATGAACTCACATTGGTCAGAGAACCATTGGAAAACCTGGGGGTACTGGACAGCTGTTTCGTCAGTATTCACCCACCGCCAGTGTTCGAAGCCAGGACCATCTGGTTACAAGGCAAGCTCATATACCATTAAGCCACTGGGACCCGGTCCAATGGCCAGCCCATGAATTCTAACTTCTGCCAATTCACTACATGGCACGACCACTAGCCAATGTCTTCTTCGATGAGTAACTGTCCTCACTTTGAACCTGCTGCACCCTATTGGATTCTCACTAGACTAAAGCTCTTCATTATAATAATACCAGGTAAAGAGTCATACATAAACAAAAGAATTTCATAGTTGTTTCTCATGGAATTCCCTGAATATTAGCCTATGCTTGATATAACATTAGAACTTTGGTACTGTAGTAGAGTATAATTTCTTCACGGAATAATCTTATTTCATTAAAACAGATAGTGATACCGAATTGTTTACTGATGATGTTTCGTTCACTTCCACTTCCAGACTTTGTTTATGTAATCCCATCATTTCATATCGCTTGAATTAATTGGGGATATTATTTTCCGTATCTCTGTTATATTAGCCCTAAGTTATTCTTATTGTGTTAGGTGTGAATTGGATCGACACAGATTCAGTAACGAATCTCCCCGTCCATCTATCTCTATTACTTTTTGGAATTGTGTCACTGTCCCACCCTGTTGTGTGATTGTGTATTCACTAAGATTGCTGAGTATAATGACTAGTTATATCAAAACTAATCATTTTTATCCACACCATTTCCTATTTCAATGCTATTCAACTTCTTCTTCATTTTATATTGAATTAGTTAGTCTAGAATTTGAACGATTTCTGATGGGATATGATATTAATACTAAGTATTTATATAACTCATACTCATGGATATTTCTAAAATCAGATATCGCTTTATATATCTCAACTGTACCGTATATTCTAATGGTACCATTAGCTTTACGCGTAAAATTAAGCTATATAGACTCACACAGTGATAGCTTCGTCATTCGGTATATTATATCTGCAGCAAATTTTCTAAGCTTATTGATCATTTTATCTACAGATTTCTTAATTTCTACACATGGAGCCATTTTACCGTGTTCATGAACTTTTATAATGTAGTCCGACTTATTTATAACTGCTATCGAGTTGATTTTATCAGCCCTTGCAATTATTGTTTTTATCATGTTTGAGGTTCATTATAGTCAGTCTTTCTAATTTTGTCCTTTAAATAATAGTGCTCACTGTGCGCTCGGACACTTACTGTCGTTGTCTTAACGATTGAATTTAGTGCTACCCATAAGCTAGGAATGGCATCATCGGGCTTCAGTTCATTAAAATTTTCATATTGAAGTTTAATTCTTTCTCAAACACTTTTATTTCACAATAGACTGATTCCCTTGCTAAAGGGTTAGTCACTCACTTTATACTATCAACAGTTGGTGAAACAAAGTTTGAAAGTTGTGTAGGTGCTTTTGATATGATTATGAGCAGTAGATATTGTGCTTGACATATCATAACCAAATAATACCGCATCATTGTTTGTCTATGAAATCGAATTATTGTATAATGAAATAAAGTGTTAAACAACGCTAATACACTGGTTAGTTCTTCTGTTAAGGTATACTGAATTTCTTTCTTTGAAGTTAAAATTAGTTGGTATTTCAACTAATAACATTCACCTTAGGTTAGACTACAGATTGATATAAGTGAAAGAACCATTGAAAACCAACAATGTCTCGTCAGCCTAGTTTGGGACTCATCGGCAGTACGCATCCACCACAGGGATTTCGAACCCAGGACCTTCCGGTTACAAGGCAAGCTCGTATACCATTCAATCACTGGGACTCCATTCAGTGGCCAGCCCACGAATTCTAACTTTTACCAATTCGTGATTTTAGCGCGAACACCAGCCAATGTCATCAGCAGGAACTCCATTCTCACTTCCTACTGGATGGACCCCAACTGTCGCGATTTCTCACAAGAACTCCAGACAACTTCGTCCTGTAGCCAATCACTAGTGAGCATCAAATTAATTTCAAGAATTCGTTTGTAGGGATCCTATTTGTCCCAGTGAATGAACGTTCTATGAGCCGGCCTTGTAGGCGAAAGGTCCTGGGTTCGGAACCCAGTGGGTGCGTACTGCCGATGAATCCCACACTAGGCTGACGAGACAGCTGTCCAGTACTTCAGTGGTTCTCTAACTGATATCAATCGTGGCCTAACCTGAAACAAATAGAATCCCTACAAACTGATCCTTGAAAATAAGCTTATGTTTTTTTTCTGGTATCATTGACTTAAATCAGCTTAGTTTTTAAATCCTTTTTTTGCATCTAGAAGTCTCAAGTCAGCAAATTAATGAATGATATAGGTGGATATAAAAATCAATTATTAATAGTAGCTTTATTTTTGACAAGGTTTTTACACAACCTACAGGATTCTCAGAGTAAATTATTAAAATATAAACATGGTACATTATGAGCGCGAAGAGATGCACCACACAAAATATCATAGTTTTTGAGAGGGCTGAAATATTGCCTCGACGCCCATACCAAAGCAGGTGGTTGTTCTAACGAACCACACCCCAAGCATTTGACTTGAATTCTGGTCCAAAAGGCAGTGAGATAGCGTTAGGAGCTATGTTCCCATGGTTTCCATTGACCAAAACAGGTTTACACGCCATTCAATCCTTTTAGATTATCGAGCCCATGTACACCAAAGCTTTGGAATTTGCATTTTGCAGCTCCTATAGATAGATGTACATGTCCACCGGTCCGGTTGTAAGCTCCCAATGCTCAAATTCTCCTTTTCACTGTCGTGAGTAAAGCCCCGGCCAAGTGAAGGCAGTGAGCTGGACATACCTGGCAGAGGTTATTTATGCATAGCTACATGAGAGCATTTTGAGAAGACCAAAGCCCACCCACCCTTCGAGAAATGAGCAGTGGCAGTTCGAAAGTCAGTCAAAAGTGATCATGAGCACATTTTGCGACTCAAGAAGGTAATTGATACATTGTGTTGAATGGAGGAAATACAAGTAACCGAACGATTCAACCAGGCTTCAGCAAATGGAATAACATGATTTTTTATTCCTTTACATTCCTAATGGAACATAGGGCTTCAAGCTAGAGGCTAGAAGTTTCAGTAGCAAAGGTTTCATTTTATACTGGATGGGGTTGCTAGCCTCACACATAACCTTCCCTCTTTATCGGCCTTACTACCGGCTTAGCGAAGTAAAGGAATGCATCGGCCGAGGATCCAAACCAAGACCACATGCACGGTTGGCGAGCGTTCTACTGCTGAACCACCGATGGGACCATACCATGTCACAAAAAACCCCGTTCTCATCCGATCACCGAAGTTAAGCGACGTTGGGCCCGGTTAATATTTGTATGAGTAACCGGCTGGAAATACCTGGTGGGTCCTAGTGACTGAATGGTCTACGAGCTTGCCTTGAAACCGGAAGGTCGTGGGTTCGTAACCCCTGTGGTGGATGCGTTCTGCCGATGAGTCCCAGACAACGACAGTGGGAAAAGCTGTACAGTACTCCATGGTGCTTTACTTGAATTTAAGTCATCTGTTCTTTTTTAAAGGCATAAGACACTGGCAGTAAAATTTTAAAACTATCATCTGTTGAACTAATCATCATTCAAAAAAAAAAGAAAAGGAAGAAAACTAACCATCACAAAAATCTTGTTCAAGTTGCAAGAAAACAAAATAACAACGATTGATTACTCATTTTGACTAACTAACTAACTAGTCCCCTTATTCTCATTTACACAAGAAAATTGTTTGAGATGAATGAATTTAAGTATCTACAATTGGTATTTCCCAGGAGAATTAGGAAAAATTGAATTTGCATGGAGATACTACTACTCATAGATTTCAAAACAGACTAAAAAACATTAAAAAAAAACATTTTGAATAAACAAACATCCAAGTCTTCTGACTTCAAATTTTCTTTTCTACTATCCCTTATTTCAACCTTTGAATGAAAACACTATGTTGAACTCTTGATTAATTAATGAATTAATTCATTTCATTAATCTGATAATTATTCAAACTAATTTTTTTTAAACATTGAATTGAACCCATAGAAAATAAACTGTCTACTTTGTCATCACTCCTTTTAATTTATACACAAGACAGATATAGATGAGCGTTTCCGTATAACAATTTCCTAATTAGTGTTTTAAGCAAAATGATATGTTTTCCATTCTAGAGGAAGAAAATACAACGGTTTTACTCAACAGAAAGAAGATTGAATAAATTTAAAGAAATAAATTTCAACTGTGTCTGTGTAAGTAAGTGAGTGCTACTCCCTATTAGTTAACGACAAAATGCAGAAGGAGGTAGAGAGAGAGAGAGAGGGACACTTCATCAACTGTAATTAACTGAAGGAAAAGATTGACAGGTTATTTGCCTAAAAACAAAAAAAAATGTACACTATAGAACGGATTTCCTAATTATGTATCTCTAACTGGCTGACTATATTTCAGTGTACATTAAATACATTTTAGAAAGAAAAAAAAATAATGTTAAAGGAAGTGTACAGGAAAAAAGAATGTTAATCTAAAGAGAAATGAGAATAAATTTCTGAATCACACTTGAAGAAAACTTTTTTCCTGATTAAATTTTTGAGAAGTGTAGTAAAGCGTTAGTTACATCTACATAATGCTGAGGATGCATGCATATTCGAAATAATTTATTGTTTAGGTTTTAGTATCAAACCAGAGGTGAAGAATGAGTTGGTTAGGGTTCACAAGATGTTGTAAATTAAAGGGTTGGTGGTCGATTAGATAGACCAAAATTATTTATATTTGTTAGCATGACCCATCATGAGGTGGACGTAGCAAGATCGTTTAAAATTAGCAATAGGCAGGAGTTCAATTTTCCTTAAGTTTGCTGAAGCGCGCTTTTCGAGTACTGCGCTACATTTACCTTATTTATAAAAACTCTCGTTTCTGTAAAATTTCATGCCAAGAGTTTGTGGAAACTATCACAATTATTTACCTTTCGAACACTAAATCCAAGGATACAATCTTATTGACAGATAATACATATAACTAACTATTTGGATTTGTGGAATTTTTAAACATAAACACATCTATAATTGTATATATTGTTGGATTTACATGTTCAAGTTGCTCCAAGTCAGTGAGTTTATGGTTAAGATATCATTTTAGTTAACTGTGCTGAACTATATTGCATGTTGTCCTATTGTATAGTAGTTGTCGCTTTTTGCCCTTTTTTCTGTGAACTGTTTCCTTTGTTGATGTTGTTCTCATTGTTTGTCCGTTATTTTCTGATTTTGAGGGGAGCAACCCAAAAAGTTGCTTCTCTCTAAACTTTACTTAATGTAATCATTCTTTTCTCAGGCGTGAGGCTAGCAACCCCACCCTGTAAACAAAATTGCTACAGAAACTTCAGCAGAATGAACCTCTTTGCACCAAAAGAAAAAGTCTGTGTAGGAACATGGAACGTCCGAACTATGTACGAGACTGGAAAGCTGCCCAGATCGCCAACGAGATGAAAAGATACGGAATACAAGTGCTGGGAATATGTGAGAGCAGA
The DNA here is from genome assembly GCA_944472135.2 of Trichobilharzia regenti. Lineage (NCBI taxonomy): Eukaryota > Metazoa > Platyhelminthes > Trematoda > Strigeidida > Schistosomatidae > Trichobilharzia > Trichobilharzia regenti. Next base: position 95,913,087 of record OX235262.1, on the reverse strand, counting down.
TGGAATGGGAGTGGACTCACCAAATTGTCAACAGGTGAGTCAGTGATCTACTCCGGTCACCCAGAAGATAACCACACGCACACCGAGGGCGTGGCTATCATGATGTCACCAACGGCAACGAAAGCCCTGATACAATGGGAGGCGATTTCGTCCAGGATAATGACCGCCAGGTTCAACTCCAAAGGAAGGAAAGTGTCAATCATACAATGTTATGCACCCACAAACAACGCAGACCTCGAAAAGAAAGAAGAATTCTACAGGCAACTACAGGCAACAATGGACAATACTCCAGCTGGCGACATGAAAATACTAATGGGAGACATGAACGCCAAACTGGGACCAGACAATACGGGAAGGGAACTCATCATGGGTAGAGAAGCTCTAGGAGAAATGAATGAAAACGGAGAACTCTTCGCCGACTTCTGCGCCTTCAACGAACTGGTGATTGGTGGCAGTGTATACAAGCACAAAGATATCCACAAGGCTACATGGGTGTCACCAGACGGGCAAACCAAAAACCAAATCGACTTCATCTCAATCTCAAGGAAGTGGAGGCGCAGCCTACTGGACACAAAAGCAAGAAGAGGAGCAGACGTTGGCTCAGACCACTATCTCGTACAAGGGACAATCCAAATCAAATTAAAAGCTTTCAGGGAATCAGGAGCTGCAGATAGACCACAAGCCAAGTTCAACACTCAAAAGCTGAAGGACCAGGCTACAAAGGACATCTTCATTGCAAGCATAAAGGACAAAGCCGAGACACAAATCAACACCAGCGAAAAGGTCGGCGTCGAAAAGCACTGGAACAACTTGAAAACGGTGTGGAGCCAAACCTGCATAGAAATTCTAGGCAGAAAAAAGAGACAGGACAAACAGTGGCTCACTACGGACACTTGGAAACTAATAGAAGAGAGAAGGACAGTGAAGCAAAAGATTATCCAGTGCACTGACGAGCAACAAAAACAGGAGCTGAATGCAAGCTACAATACACTGAACAAAAGAGTGAAGAAGAGTGCCAGGGAAGACAAAAGAAAATATTATGAAACCATGGCAAACGAAGCAGAACAAGCTGCAGGCAAAGGAGACCTCGCCACACTCTACCAAACAACTAGGAACCTTTCGGGCAAACGTTCGACACAGATTAAGCCAATAAAGGACGACAATGGAAAGTCAATCACCAAAGAGGTGGAACAGAGAAAGCACTGGGTTGAACACTTCAAAAGACTTCTAAATCGTCCGCCACCTACAACACGTCCAGCAATACCAACAACGGAAGCAGAACTACCAGTGAACACTGACCCCCCGACGAAATCAGAAGTCCTGAATGCAATCAAGATGCTAAAAGCTGGGAAAACACCGGGACCAGATGGAATCCCAGCAGAGGCTTTGAAAATAGACCCAGAGACAACAGCGGACTTGATGACACCACTGCTGGAGAAGGTGTGGAAAGAGGGCAAAGTACCCGAGGATTGGAAGAACGGATACTTATTCAAACTTCCAAAGAAAGGAGACTTAAGTCAATGTAAAAACTGGCGTGGAATTATGCTTCTGTCCATTCCAAGCAAGATACTAAGTCGCATCATCCTGGAGAGAATCAAACAAGCCCTAGATGAAAAACTTCGTCCGGAACAGGCTGGATTCAGGAGAAACAAATCATGTATTGATCAAATCGCCACTCTACGGATCATCATTGAACAAAGCTTGGAATGGCAGTCACCTCTCTATCTCAACTTCATCGACTTTGAAAAGGCCTTCGACAGCGTCGATCGAGAGGTCATTTGGAAACTACTTCGCTACTACGGGGTCCCATCGACAATTATACACCTCATCCAACAGTTATACGACAATGCTGCATGCCAAGTAATCCACAACGGGAAACTTACGGAAGCCTTCGAAGTGAGGACGGGAGTGAGGCAAGGCTGTCTACTATCACCAATGATCTTCCTGATTGCAATTGATTGGATAATGCGACAGACAACGGCAACCAACGAGGGAACAGGCATAAAATGGACTGACACAAAAGACTTGGAGGATCTGGATTTCGCCGATGATATATGTCTGATTTCCCATAAACTGGAAGATATGCAAGTGAAAAGTAACAAGTTGGCAGAAGAAGCATCAAAGATAGGACTTCACGTGAACATAGATAAAACAGAGATGATGAAGATTCCTGGCCAACATCAACAGCAACAACAGACAACAATCAGAGCATAAATGGGAAGAACCTGAAAGAAACAACCTCCTTCACCTACCTGGGAAGCATCGTCTCAACTACAGGCGGAACTGACGAGGACATCAAAGCCAGAATCGGAAAAGCAAGACAAGCTTTCATTACTCTCAAATCTGTGTGGAGGTCAACAGCACTCAGCATCAAAAATAAGATCCGGATTTTCAACTCCAATGTGAAGTCAGTGCTACTATACGGATCAGAGACTTGGCGAGTCATAAAGAGCATCTCAAACAAACTTCAAACCTTCATTAACAGTTGTCTCCGCTCAATACTCAAGATCAGATGGCCAGAAAAGATCAGCAACAGGGATCTCTGGGAGCGAACCAATCAGGAACCGATTGTGAAACAAATAGGCAGAAAGAAATGGAGATGGATTGGCCATACGCTGAGGAAACCATCAAGTGACATCACTAGACAAGCCCTCGAGTGGAACCCGAAAGGGAGGCGGCGAGTTGGTCGTCCAAGGGTGACTTGGAGGAGGTCATGCGAGGAGGAGATGAAAGCATGTGGACAGACCTGGAGCGGGGTGAAAAAGTTGTCAGAAAACAGAAGGCAATGGAGACGTGCAGCTGAAGCCCTATGTTCCCCTATGAACTAAAGGATATAATAATAATAATAATAACAATAATAATTGCTGAAGCCATCTCCATCAAGCGCCTGAAACCCGATTTACACGTTCAAAAAGAAGCGGTTTTCAGTCTTTCCTTAACCTGGTAACTGTATATTTTCACCATCTCTTTCATCTGATTACGTAACGCAGAAAGTTTCCATTGAGTACGATCATTACTGTTCGGGGTAAAGTGTTTATTATATATATGCACATATAATTACTGTATGCATATATTGATTGATTTTTGTTTAAAAATGAACTCTGTGTAAGTATGTTAAAATTGTTTCTGTAGACATACTTAATAATAACTTTGGCCTGTTAGCAGCTGAGAAGCCGACGAAATAAATAATGGTACCATTTAATTCTACAAAACCAGTTGTTCCTGCTAACTGGCGAAGTCACCTAGCATGAAGACCATATCATTAATTTGACTAATAGAGTTCAGTCAGTACCAACACCTAAAACTAGACAAATGACATGCGTTACACCCCAGTGACCAATCAACGTATCCATTGCAATCGTGAGCCTGACTGAAAAGCTCTCAGTGGTAACGTATCTGATTGTGGTACTTAGTGACATGGAGTCTAATCACAGAGGAGAATGAGTTCCTTAAGGGTTGCAGACACGCCTCACTGATGAGTGTCAACAAGCACACGACCAAGATCCATAGCTCCCTGCCGATTGCCTCCAACCATCATACATCAGATCCTAGTAACCGACTAATGTATTTCTACTTCTCTTACACATTTGTATTTGTCGATTATGTCGTTGATCTATTTCTATTCATTTAATTTTCATGTGCTATTCCAAAGTGTCAAGATTAGAACTGATACACTTCTATGAAGGAATCTGCATTGATGCATCTACCTAGTAGTGTTGATTTAGTGTTTCAATTTGACAAATTCTTGATTGAAAATTCTTTCCAGAGAACAGCAAAACAATTGGGCAAGAGGGTAAGTAGTAAATCTCTGGGAATAACTAACAACATTTCAACATCATAGGAAAGGGATGGTTAATAAAATCATGAAGAATTCTAAAAACTCACCACCTCATATAGAAGTCAGAGTTGAAGATGTTGTCTAGGGAGACATTGGGAGCTTCCCCATTAAACCATCCTGCTTACAGAACATAATTACATCAATGGCGTCCACCTGAGCTATAAATCTTCTCTATCACGTCTAAATGAATATGTGAGATTTTTGTTGAACACTTTCTAAATCAACTACGAAATCTTGATACCGATCGTGTTTTTTTTTGTGTGTAGTCAGTAGTAACATTCAACTGAAAGCAAAGTATTTTCATTAAAAATAAGATTGATCCCATAGAATTTTATCAGCTCATAATAATGTTCACTCTTTTACATTAAAAGTGGACATGGAATGAAAATCGCACTAGGTGGCGGGTGTCTGACATCCCAACGAGCTAAACGACATCGCCTGACTACCCTGAACTTCTATAAAACCTATTAACATCCGACATAGGATCTCACAACAGATTGATTTAAAATGAATAAGTACTACTTATATCTGGCTCAATATCATTCAACAGCAATATGACAATGGCACGTGTCTGGCGGTCCACAACGGAAAACTTGGCGAGGCGTTCGAAGTACATACAGGAGTAAGCCAAGGATACCTATTATTACCGATGACATTCTTAATTGCGGTGGACTGCATCACGCATCAGACTGTTCATTGGGAGCGAGGAGACAATAATACGGTGAACAACTGATAATAAAACTCTAGAAGGTCTGGATTTACCAGACGATTTTTATTTAATGTCACTCAGGCTGGAAGATTTGCAGGCGAGAACCGACAAAGTGGCTGAATAGGCAGCGAAGATAAGACTCCAAGTGAACATAGGGAAGACGGAGGTGATGAAGATAACCAAACAACAGCAACAACAACCAGCGCCAATTACCACCAAAGGGAGAGATTTAACAGAGGTTACTTTTTTCACTTATCTGGGAAGCATCGTTTCAACTACAGGCAATCAGAATGAATGAGGAATGTGACATCAAAGCCAGTCAAAATCAGAAAGACAAGATACGCCTTCATCAACCTCAAGCTAGTTTGGAAATCTTCACTGACTCACAATTCAGATTTTCAACACAAATGTCAAGGTTGTCAGTCAGTTCTTCTATACGGGTCAGAAACTTGCACAGCGAGTCACAAAAAGCATTTCCAATAGGCCAGTGTAGACTTTTATCAACAGCTGTTTTCGCTGGCTCGATACTGAAGTTCAAATGGCCGGCCAACCAGAAATAATTAGTAACAATAAACCAGCCAAGAACCGATTGCTCAACAAATATGTAGGAGAAAATGGAGATGAATCGGACATACGTTAAAGAGGCCGTCGAATGACATTGTGCTCAATGTAGGTCATCGCTTGAGTGGGATCCAAATGGGTCGTTCAGGGGTGACATGGAAGAGATTGTGCTAGGTGGAAATGAGAGATTATGGTCAGTCATGAACCCAGTCGAAGAGGACAGCACCAAATAGAAGTGGGAATGTATTGTTGCAGCCCTATACTCTACTCGGAACCCAAGGGACTAATAATAATAATAATATCTGGCTAGATAAACGTTCAATAAATTCATCATCTTCCGTCTTTCCCTTCATTTATTCTCATTATCATTAATCCGATGACTATCTTATACAATAAAAAAGACACTTTGAAAGTACTATTGGTCAATTGCTTGTAACTTTTTTTTCCACTTATTTTGTCAATAATTTCAAAGACTTTAGCTTCACAGTACCATAACTGGTCTACCACAGTAAAATGTAAGGCTGTTCAGTCAGTTAGCAGTTGACGAAACTATTTTTTGAGTAGCACATGTAAATTAGTAAAATCATGTGACTTTTTGTTCTCAGTAATGACTTTCTTCTTACAATCAAGTCCACTTGTATGAGCACTACTTTTAAGACAAATGTGGAAGTGAAATATAGTGTAGCAGCTACCATCGTTTGATAACCTTAAAATACAGAAGATTTTCAAACATCGGTGTTCAGTTAAGACGTTCATAATATCTCAGCCTGATCACCATTTTCATGTAGGTGAATTAACGGATGAGACAGCCTATTTACGGCTTACCGAGCAGCTTTCAAATTACCGTAAAGAAGATGACCCACGATCCCCTGCTGATCGAATCCTAGAAATAGATATGGACCTTTGGTTAAGAGAATAACACAAAGACAGCCTATAATACATACGCTTATCTATCACACTATATAAATTAAACTCAAAGCTTCTGAGTGAGATGTATCATCATCAGTGAGACGTCAACTTGTTACCTTCTTATTTTAATGTGTTAACCTTAAGGACACTTTCAAGTGTTTGTTTGGAAGGATTTGGTTCAGTTTGTCTGTTTCCGACATAGAACTCTGCACCGATGTGCGGAAGTTCGAGTCGCCACACTTCCCTCTTGTAGCACACAAAGCAAGAGAAGAAAGTAAGAAGAAACGCATAATGGAGACAGTAAACAGAGGTGTAAGACAAAGGAATACTAATAACGAAGAACAATATAGTTTCATTAGAAATCATAAGTCACAAGGAGTAGATGCATCTACACCAGCCATTGAGAACGATTTTGAGCCATATCACCAACTGTTTCTAACCACTGGTTTTTACCGTCCCGAGGACCCCAACCAGTCAGGAAGTCTACATCTTCCTACGTGGCTGGCTTAAACTAACTCTTGTGGATTTCATTGACTGATGAAGCCATGTTTTGGTTTGATTGCCGCTAGCTCTTTTCCAGCCTGACCCTATGTCAGATAACATTGCCCATCGAGGAAGGGAATCGATGGCTAGGCATACGTAACACATGTCCTAACCATCTTAGTCAATGTAGTTTCACAGCCTCATCGACTGATTTCCCCTCCTTACCTAGCACTCAATCGATGCCTAACCACAATATTACACACTATATTATACCGCCTAACACGAGAGATAGAACGCAGATACCTATGATCAAAGATAGCTAGCTAGCCTTTTGATGTCTTCCATTTCCAACTGCCGTGTCTCACAGCCATAAAGGAGGACGGAGCGAACTGAGGAGCAATACACACGCCCTTTAGTCGACAGCCGGATATCACGTCTACTCCAGAGATGGTTTAAGTTTGCATACGCCAAATGAGCTTTCTGTATCCATGGTGAGATTTCGTAAGCAGCCAATCCATTGGGGCTGATGCAACTACCCAAATAAGTAAAGTGGTCAACAACACATTACCACTTCACCCCCTACCTCTAAGCTAGGAGTCGATGTAGTGCAGTCCTGTAACATCATCTTACATTTGGCGGGAGCGAATAGCATGCCAAACATTCGTAGATTGCAGCTCAGTTCAAGGTGTTCAGAAGACTCTGCATTTTGTCAGCGTCCTGGCTTAGAAGGACTATATCGTCTGCATATTCTAAGTCAGCGAGATTATTCCCTGGTAACAAATAAATCCCTAAGACTCTGAAGTGAGTTAGGGTTAAATCTATTCGAAAACTTGGGAGTACTGACAGTTGTTTCGTCCTTGTTTAGGACTCTTCCTCAGTACGCATCCACCCAAGGTTTCGAACTCAGGATCTTCCGGCTATAAGACGACGTCATAGACCATTCAGGCCCTTGGTACAGACCCAATGGCTCATGAAATCCAACTTCTGTCAATTCACGATATACAGCGCAACCACCCAGCCAGTGCTATCGGCGACTAACTGCTCTCTTATTTGACATTTATCGAAAATCTAAATTTGCCAAACAAACAATGCCTAACAACAACTAACTACTATGGCGCAATTACTTCTGTCTGTCTTTCGAACACACATACAACAAACTTCAGAAGGAAAGCAAACAAAAAAACAAAACAAACAACTATCTCATATCCATGACATTACTTCTCAGCATAAATCAACTATACACATGGAATATTAATTACACCACAATAACATATTAGTATGAATTTAATAAAGAAGAAAACCACACTTAGCATATTTGTCACAACAAGATTATTATTATTATTATTTAAGAGTAATGCGCTTATTGTTTCTTTTTGTTTCGAAAGAATGCATCAACACACACATTTAGAAAAAAAAGGAATAGCAGCTTTTGTTTAAGCTGATACAGCATATAAAGTAAAGAATAAGAAGTCAAACAGTACTGGGTAAAAAAAGGAGGGAGGAGAGGGGAACGGAAGGTGGAACTGATGATGACCTTTTATTTTCTGTATATGCATATCTTATGGAAAGTGAGAGATGATGTGGTTCACATTATAAAAACAAATTAGGAAATAGTAAGTCAGCATACTACTAACAATAAGAATAATAATAGTAGTAGTATATTATTGTTGTTGTTGTTGTAGAAGTAATATGGGTTATAATGTTGCTCACAGAATAAACCACAGCGGTACTACTAATACTAATACTGCCTTCTGACAATGAGGATTGAGTAAGTAGGTGAGGGGAGGAAAAGAAGGAGAGGGGAGGTGATGAAGCAGGATAATAAGAGAATAACACAAGACAACACTCGCCGTCTCGGATACGTTGGGGGTTTGATGATTTGTTTATGTTTTTCTTTTATTTATGTAAATAACTGTAGAAAAGTTAATTAACTGTGAGTAGTATTGAAATGTTTTTTCTTTGCTATGATGTGAATATCTAGAGAAAAGGGGGTTAAGGGTAAATGAGACTCAAGTTGTTTTTTTTTTCGTAGAACTGGTGAACTTTTGTGCTTGTGTGATAGGAATAATGACACAGCGATCATGTGATAAGGAGAATTGTGAATGATAAAAGAAAAAAGAACTGTAACCATTTTGGAGACATAACACAGAGGGAGGGAGGGAGGGAGAGATTTAAGGCAATAATATTAGATCATCATTATGCATAGAAAAAAGTGTTTAAGTATAACAATCGAAAGACCAAAAACTGAAAGGATGTGTATCATATGCAAATAAGAATGTGTTATGTATGCTATAATAATAATAATAATAACTGAATAGGCACTGTATTCAAACTCAAAAGAAAAAACAAACATTTACACATGTATATACACACGCACTCACTCACTCACTCATTCATTGACTCACTTACCCAAGAGGTCATAGGTGAAAGAATGCATCAAAGCAGTCAGATAAATGGAGGTAGTCAGAAATTATTAAATAAGCCTTCCCCCCCCCCCCGGGGTTGGGGCGGAGAGAAAGGACTATTCTGACTTCTGATTCACACATCTTAATGTGAATTGCATAGTTGAAACTACACATAAAAGTAAATAGAATGCAAACTTTTGATTAATCAATCTGTTCAAGATGTTCATTTGATGTTGATGGAGGTGGTAATGGTGTATTCGTGATAGCTGTATCCGTTGTACTAATTGATTCAGGTTGATCTGTAGACTGACTTGGATTTTGTCTACGCACACGATGACGACGATGACAATGATGTCGATGTTGACGTCGGCATCGATGACGGTGTCGATTCTCCCAATATCTTGGTAAATTAGTCAGCAGAGAATTAGGTGATGCACCTGTCTCGATAGATTCTTTAATTTTACTGAGAAATTCATTGACAGTAATATTATTACTATTGCTACTACTACTACTGCTAGTAGTACTAATGTTAGTATTATTATTATTATTATCCTCATTATTAGTAGAGGATTGCGGTACGTCTACTTTCGACGTTTGTATTGATGTTAAATTTGGAATATTTGTATATAATCGTTGCCAAGCATGAAATAAAGAGTTAAGAAATACTGGTTTACCATCTTTATTAGCGCATAGCATTAACCAATCCCATGTACTTCTCAATACTTGATCAGAATCTAATTCTTGTAAGAAAGGTAATAAAATTTGACAAAATCCTGCTTCCCAATCTCGTCGAGAATGTGAAGATGATGATGATGTCGACTGAGATGGAGTAGTAGAAGTAGATGCAGCATTATCATGATTATTACTATAATCAGAAGTACTTTGTATATTATTATTATCTGGAATATTAAGTTCAAAGCATTCTGCGCTTGAAATATTATCATCTGGATTCGAGCCTAATTCACATTTTTGACTAGGTGAAGACATTGGACTAAGTAAATCAGAGTCTATGATACCTGATGTTTGCATTTCTGTTGTAGTCACACGATCTTCATCACGTTCTTCATCAGCTATAGGAGCTCGATCACTTATTGTCAATGTGGGAGATAATGAACTCAAAGTACCAGGATGTTGATTCATGTCTTCTATATCTTCATCAGTACAACTAGGCGATGATATACCACACATATCGACTGCAACGGAATGATGTAAATTTGTCAGTTCAGTTGTTGCACTAGTTTCACCTTCTGCACATGAAGATGTTGATGATGTGCTTGACGATGATGATGATGATGACGGTGACCTTGAATGTGGAGAAGGCGATCGAGTAATACCAGTGGATGCTTCAGTTGACTGTCTTTCTTGTTCAGTTATTTCTAAAAGCTCACGATTATCTGAAGCAGATGTGGAAGTCGGTTGTTGCCATGATCGATAATATCGTCTTCTTCGAAGTGTACGTAATCTTGTTTGATCGGTATTATTATTATTATTATTATCATCATCGATAGAGAACGATATAACTGCATCAGTAGTCTGAGGAGTTGTAGACGTCTGTTGAGACATACTTTCACCTGTAAGATCACTGTGCTCTATCACTGTATCTTGTTCTTCATTTTCTTCTTCTTCAGCTTCTTCTAAAGCACTTTGAGCCATACATGTTGGTGCTTCACGACGACTAATACTGGTAGAGCCTAAAGATGTTGACTGAGTGACTACATCTTGTTTTTTTCCATGGTGAGATTCATGACGATGGTGTTGTACTCTTAAACGTCGACTATGAGATAAAATGAATGGTTTACGTTTCACTTTTAAAGCACTTAATAATCCACAAGAATCTAAAATAGAAGTGAAGAGAATGAATGATAAATTATCATCTGCAACGTTTATAATGACAATAGTCATAATAAAGGTAACTTAAGAAGATCAATCATTGCACAGATATTCTACATGATAACACTCAAATCGATGTTATTTTCAACCTGTAGCATTCTACTATTTCAAAGCTTCACATATTTTTTCTTCTTCTGGTTCATGATATCAATAAATCGCCTATTGGTGATTTGATTTTCCCGCTATGTTTTGAAACGAAACGCGCGCGAATTTCAAATAGTACAATTTGACGTTATTCGGGTTATGATAAACGTCATCGCGAGGTGTTTTTTGCATAGGCTATCGTGCGTCGGTGGTACGGCGGTTAGGACTCTCGCCGACCGTGCACATGATCCGGAGTTCGACTCCCTGCCGACGCACACCTGATATCTATGGTTGGCCTGCAAAATTTGGGCTACCGATATCACATGCTGAAAATTTCATACTTGTACCAAAAATACGGTGTGGAATCAAGCTGTAATCAAAAATAAAAAAAGTAAACACCACACAATAGTTATTACATCTGTGTAGCAAAATCCCCATAGAACACCTTCAAAATAGACAAAAGTAACATCTGATATGACTATAGCATTCCACTTAACATGTAATGGAAAATCATATAACTCCAGCTACCCGCGAGAAATGAAATAATGGTGTAACGGCAACTGACAAGGAGATTGAGTAAAGAAATATTTATTTGAAATCTGGTATCTGAATATGGCGAAATTATATACACCTTATCTTTAAATCTTATATTTGCACAGATCTTCTGTATTGTGCTACTTCTAGCCTTCGTATTGTGTTCATTTGTCTTCTTTTCGTATCTCCCATGTTTTGCCGCAACACTAAATCATTTACTCCCTTTGATATTTAATCTGTCCCTCCGCTACTTGATATTTTTCATGCCGATGGACGTCTCTTTATATACTACTGATAAATCTTAGCAGTAGCACACGCCACAGTAACTGACCACTGATCAACCTAGTCAGGTTGGAGGAAACAAAGGAAAAGTAAATTTATTGGACAATGACTCATTTACCCACTTGGTTTTTCAAGTAATTCCGTAATCAGCATATTTTATTCAATAGAAAGAACTTCTTGATGGTGCACACAATATTTACTGGCGTTATGGTAAATTAAATTGCATATTATGTCTGTTAGATGAATGGTTATGACAACTGCGTACAGACAGGATTCATGATTAGAACTAAGTGCACGACTTTCAGCTAATAGTTCCCAAATTTAACAAAAATTAATTTACACTCTCTTGTTAAGGAACAAAATAATGGTATAATACCTGCCAAACCAACTGTGGCTCACAGCTCTCTACAATAAATACATCACACTTAGTAAGTAAGTATTGTGTAACTACTGTTGTGTATGAGTTCAAGGGAAAACAAGATTAACAGTCGTCAAATTATCAAGGACTTAAATACTTCTGTATGAAGTTGATAATGCAGTTTCTACATTCGATGATATTAGATGGTTTGAGGCAATCGGCCATACAAGCCACACCCGACCTAGGTTTTGTGCTAGTTGTCACTCACCCAGTCAGCAAGGTGTATCTGCAACCATGAAGGAACTCATGTCGTTTCTGTGATTCGAACCCACATTACCCAGTGCTGCAGTCGGAAACGTTACCACTGAGCTATTCGGACTCACGATTGACTGCCTGTAGGACTATATCGGATACTTTTATTGGACATTGGTAACTAGTGGGATGCGTCTGGCTAGTCCTTTGTTTCGTGCAGACTCAGTCAGGTTTGTAATGTGACCACCATTCTAGGTGGCTCGCTATCGTGGTACATTTTGGATTGTTGATATTACATGTGGTTGGAGGTAGTAGCTTAGTGGCAATGTCTCTGACTCACTACAGTACTGGGTGATGCGGGTTCGAATCTCAGAAAAGACACGAGTTCCTTCAAGGTTGCCTTGCTGATTGGTGAGTGACAACTAGCACATAACCTAGGTCAGGTGCGGCTTCCTGTGGCCGATTGCCTCTAACCATCTAATATTAGCACTTCAGAGTGCACCGTGATGGCGAGCTCCCTAGAATGGTGGCCAAATTGCAAACTTGACTGATAGAATTCAGTCTGCACCAAACAAAGGACTAGACACATCACACTAGTTACTGACTAGTGCTCAATCAAAGTTTTTACATTCAGCGAGGAAAATTTTCTCTATAGACGAAATCATTTTCACAGACTGTACAGTCGTATTTATACTTACCAAAAAATATATAGTGGTCTATTATTGAGTAATAGGGAGTGACATAATTGATATAATTATTCAGAAGTGGCTTTAGAAATGAAAAAATAAAAGTTGTAAATATGCTCCTTCTGTACAAATCACACCCTTTTCACACTTGTTAAATTGACACTCAACTACCTTTATTCTCACTCAATAGCAGTTTTAACCTTATCAAATTTGTGACTTTGTGCTGTTGAGTACCACGTAATTTACAACTTTTATTTTTTCATTTCTAAAGCCACTTCCGAGTAATTATATCAATTATGTCACTCCCTATTACTCAATAAATAGACCACTATATATTTTTTGGTAAGTATAAATACGACTGTACAGCCTGTGAAGATGATTTCGTCAATAAAGAAAATTTTCCTCACTGAATCTGTCTTTTATTTACTTCATGACTCAATGGGTATTTTCGGTTACTAAATTCATAAAGTAACAAATTATAAGTTTTGTAAAGTAGCACACATTTTGTAGAAAATACGATTTATTAAAAGCAGAGGGCGATGACTAACTGTAGGAAAGAAATCAAGTAGGAAAAATTGTGTATTGATAGTGTAACCTATGAATGAAAGCTTCGACAAATCATCTCGATTGTCAGATATTACCTAGCAGGAAAGAATTTTCACTGTGGATATCTGAATTATTACAAGCTTGGTCTTGGGTTAATGATGAATTGTGCTTGAAATATAACCATGGGTTTGTCGAGAGGTTACTGTAAAAAATATTCACGCAAAACGCATTGAATAATATTAAAGAACGTATCTGTTGGGTTAGACGGTGACACGTATTATGCATACGGTTTTATTGCGTTACCATCTGTAAAGATCAGATATTTGATCCGAAAGTAGATTGAGGATCATTTATTTTTTCCTTTTTCATTCCTTTGCGTACAACGTGGAACATAGGGAGTTGCAAGCAGCTGTGGAGTGGAGTTACGGGGTGGAGTTGCTAGCCTCACATGAGACTTTATCTTTTTACCAGAGTGGTGAGAGAGTTTTAAGAGTCAGTCGGTTGAGTATCGAACCACGGATCACGTGAATGGTTGACGGACATTCTACCAGTGATGCACCCGGCAGATTTCATTTGTACATGTTAACCAGTCGAAACATAGTTTTTTATGCATCTACAACTAGTAATTTATTGATTGCGTGAAGTAACTATATAAATAACTATAATTCCTATTAAGTTTGCCTATCTGCATGGAGAAATAAACCTTGTCTTCTCAGGGCGAGAAGTAATAGTCAAGTGACCAGTCGTATATTGTTGTGTGTTTGTGTTGAGGTGACAGTAGAACAAACCAAGAAAAATCCAGTATCATCATCCCCTTTACAACAATATCACACCAACCAAAACTCAAATTTAAGAAGACGTGTTTTTTAAAGTCTTATCTTATAGACAATTAATCAATTTTTGAAAATCAAAATATTTTTGAAGATGTAGTAATGATTATCATTGACTAATTATGAAAATAATTTTTTTATTGCAAATTTCAAGTGAATGTCAACAGGATATACGCATGAAGTGAGTAATATCTGAATCTTCCGTGAGCAGGAAGTTATTTCTACAAGTCAGTGACAGAAATGGTGAATTAGACTTTGCTAGACATCACTTATCTGGGAGGCATAGTTTCAACCTCAGGCGGATGGTACGTATATGAAGATACGCAAGATACGACTTCATCAACTGGAAACCAGTTTGGAAATCCTCTGCACTAATTCTGCATACAGAAGATTCGGATTTTCAACACTGATTTCAAGTCAGTTTTTCCATATGGGCCAGAAACCTGCTCGGCGCATCAAGAAGGGGATTTCCAACAGACCAGTGCATACTTTTATCAACAGCTGCCTTTGCTAGCACTATATTGAAGATCGAATGGCCAGAAAGAAATGGCAACAGGAAACTATGGGGAAACAAACCAACCAATGGTCGATTGCTCAACAAATATGCAGAAGAAAATGGAAAAACATAGGACACATGATAAGGAGACCGTCGAATGACATCTCATGTCAAGCCCTCGAGTGGGTCGTCAGTGCTGGGGTGACATGAAGGAGATCATGTGGCGACGAGGAGATGAGAGATGATGGGAAATCGTGGGCCCAAATGAAGAGGACAGCAGAGAATAGAAGAAAGTGGAGATGTGTTGTTGAAGCCGTATGTTCCACTCGGAACCCAAGGGAATAATAATAATAATAATATTAAAGAAATCAGCTGCAAATCCAACAGTATCCTTGAAACGGATATTGAGTCCAAGCACAAATGACTCAATCAATAACTTACTAAGTCAGTTATGATTATCTTTACTATTAGATTCACAACATATGACAGGTAAGAATTAAGAAGAGTATTCAACTCAATCAATACTTAACACTATTGATAAGACATATATTCAATTATAATAAATAAATGCAATGCCATACAAAAACTACTGTGCAATCTATGACAGACTTACCCAGACATTCAGTTTGTAGGCCTAAAAGGTTATAAGTTGCAGTCAGCGCAGCAGCTTTTGTATAACTGTTTTGAGAACGCTAAAATAAAATTTTAAAATAAAATAAAAAATACATTAGCTAATATGGAAAAATCTTATAAAAACTTCTTAACGTACCTAGTGAAAATAGGCACAAAGAATAGATAACAACATTATAAATAAGCACACTAAGCATCGGTGGCACAGCGGTTAGGACGCTCGCCGACCATGCACATGGTCCGGGGTTCGATCCCCGACCGACGCACTCCTTTACCTCACTAAGCCAGAAATAGTCCTGGTAAAGAGAAAAGGTTGGGGATGAGGCTAGCAACCCCATCCTGTAAAAATAAACACTGCTACAGAAACTTCAAGCCCCTAGCTTGAAGCCCTATGTTCCACTAGGAACGTGAAGGAGTTAAGATCAGAGCTGGATAAAATAATATTAAGAACTGAATTGAGTTATTCCAGAATTCCTATCCGAATCATTACCGTCATAAAGAATAAAGATGTCATCCATATACCAGCAATAAAATGAAAATTTTCTGACAAGGTTGTTCAAAGGTCCATCTTCTAGTTTACTTAGAAAGAAATCTGCTAGAATGCGACCCAATATGGAGTCCATCGCCCTCCCCGTCGTCCACCCATATAAACCTTGCCTAGCTTACTAGTGTGTTGGTAAGAAAAGATAGAGGCGGGGGAGGACTACATGTGAGGCTAGTAACCAGATGCCGTGGAAAAAAAGCAACAAATATCACCACTGATACTTCAAACATTTTCGCCCTGTGTTAGCAATTCGAACAGAAAGGAATGAAAAGAAATAATAATAATGCTGAGTGTACGTCTGTCTGTTTTCGGCATAGAACTCTGCACATATATGCGGAAGTTCGAGTCGCCACACTTCCTCCTTGTAGCACACAAAGCAAGAGAAGAAAGTAGAAGAAATGCATACTAGAGACAGTAAACAGAGGTGTGAGACAAAGTAATAGTAATAACGAAGAACAAAACAGTTTCATTAGAAATTATAAGTCAAAGGGGGTGGATGCATCTGCGTCAGCCATTGAGAACGATTTTGAGGCATCTCACGAATTGTTTCCAACCATTGGTTTTATTTTTATTTATTTTTTTTAATTTTTGATTACAGCTTGATTCCACACCGTATTTTTGGTACAAGTATGGAATTTTCAGCGTGGATATCGGTAGCCCAAATTTTGCAGGCCGACCATAGATATCAGGTGTGCGTCGGCGAGGGCTCGAACCTCGGACCATGTGCATGGTCGGCGAGAGTCCTAACCACTGTGCCACCGTCCCGAGGACCCCAACCAGTCAGGAAGTCTACATCTTCCTACGTGGCTGGCTTAAACTAACTCTTGTGGATTTCATTGACTGATGAAGCCATGTTTTGGTTTGATTGCCGCTAGCTCTTTTCCAACCTGACCCTATGTCAGATAACATTGCCCATCGAGGAAGGGAATCGATGGCTAGGCATACGTAACACATGTCCTAACCATCTCAGTCGATGTAATTTCAGTCTCATCGATTGATTTCCCCTCACACCTACCTAGAACTTGACGCTTAACCTCAATATTGCTCACCTTATTATGCCACTTCACACGATAGATAGAACGCAGGCACCTATGATCAAAGAGAGCTAGCTAATCTTTTCATGTCTTCCACTCTCAATGGCCAGGTCTCACAGCCATAAAGGAGAACGGAGCGGACTGATGAGCAGTACACCCGCCCTTTGGTCGACAGCCGGACGGATATCACGTCTACGCCAGAGACGGCGTAAACTGGCATATGCGAAACTAGCCCTCTGTATCCGTGCTGAGATTTCGTCAGAGATCAACCCTCTGGTGTTGGCTGATGTTACTTCCCAAATAAGTGAAGCGGTCAACGTGCTCTACTACTTTACTCCCTATTTCTAAACTAGGAGTCAATTAGTCCAGTCCTGTAACATCATCTTGCATATGGCGGGAGCGAATCGCATGGCAAACATTCGTAGATTGCAGCTGAAGGTGTTCAGAAGACTCTGCATTTTGTCAGTGTCCTAGCCTAAATGGACTATATTGTCCGCATATTCTAAGTCAACGAGATTATTCTCTGGTAGTATGTTAATCCGTGAGTCTCTGAAGTGAGTTAGGGTTAAATCCATTAGTACATCTATGATGAAATTGAATAGAAATGGGGATAATGGGCATCCTTGACGGACACCACTAGTCGTCACCTCTTCAGATAACAACCCGCCGTAAGCCCTCACCTGGCTGCATGAGTTCGAGTAGAGTGCCTTGATCAATGCACTGTATTTTCTCGGCATTCTCTTTACAGCCAAGCATCGCCAGAGTACCTCTCGGTCGACAGAATCGAATTCCGCCTTTAGGTCAAGAAATATAATAGTGTTGGACGCTGATAGGAATGTCGGAGGGTGAAGATATGATCAATACACCCTCTTCCTGGTCTAAAGCCTGCCTGGCTCTCTCGTGAATGCACGTGAATGAATCAAATATTTCCAGAAATTATTTTCTGTATTATATTATTAACAACTAGAGGTAAGCGCTAATTCCCAGTCAGATGGAAGACATATTTGTATAAAATATACGAATGTCAGAGGAAAACGATGAGAACAGCTTGATGATTAAATCAGTAAATCATCGAAAAAAAAAATAATAAAGATCAACTAAATATGATAACGATGACGTAAACAGATTGAGAGACATTGCAATCATTTATTTATACAACAAATGAATTACAACATACAGGAAAAATATTTTTTCATATCCACAAAGAGATAATTGTTGTCTGTATATGTGTATATAAATAAAAGAACACTTATTGTTGAATGTGTGCGTTGGTGATACAGAGGTAGAATGCTTGCCAGCCATTCACGTGGTCCGGGGTTCGATCCCCGGCCAACGCACTCTTAGACCTCGCTTAGCTAGTAAAGGGAGAAGGTTCCGAATGAGAATAGCAATCTTACCCCGTAAAAAACAAAACTAGTGCTACCGAGACTTCAAAGCTCTAGCATGAAACCCTGTGTTCCACCGGGAAGGCAAAGGGATATAACAACAATATAGCTGAATGTGATTGTCTGTTTTTAGGATACACAATTAGAAACAAAACATCACTATGCTTTCGTTTAGAAATTTCACAGGATGATTTTTAAAAACTTACACAGAACATTTAATCTCATTGTCATGATACTGTGTTTATGGTGTTACATGTAGAGTGCATATTATGGAACCGAATACTTTGGCTTTTTTCAAAAGACACCATGGAGGAATTCAGTCTTGGATTGTGTGTATGACAAATAGCTTAATGTATGCTACATCTTATATAAATAGCCAATCAGAACTGGGGGAGGCTTAGAACTGACTTTAATTCTGCACAATTAACAAATCCATCTAGATAGGAAGCACTACTGAGCAGTGTGTGAGTGTTTTCCAAATAGAAAATAGTACAAATCCTAGATGATTTCAAAATGATTATCCCTATTACACAATCAGTTGATGGGCATTCAATAGATCCTCCAGAGTCTACAATACTCTCCAAGGGAAACTTAACCCACGGCAGGTGACAGTATGTTACCTATATCCTTTCTGAATTTGAATTCCCACATCATGATGACATATTAGAACTGTGATACTCAGTTCAAAACAACTTCAGCTGAACTGAAGACAGCAAACCGTGCAACCCGAGTGATAAAGAATCTTACATAAAATAGGCATCTACGTAATAGTTAAGTAAACACTATCTTTATTATAGCACACAATATCACCACTTGATGCTCGTAATTACGACACTAGGCATCTATCTTCTGATGGGATATGAACCAATGTTTGAAAAAAAATAGAAAACTCTATATTGATGTTTCTTAATTCAATTTTATATTTCAAGATTGCATCATAAACTGAGAGCAGTTAGAGAACCTTTGAAAGACCAGGAAGTACTGGATAGCTGTTTCGTCTGCTTAGTTCAGGAATCATCGGCAGTAGACACCTACCACGGGGTTCGAACCCAGAGCCTTCCAGTTACTGGGCAAGCTCGTAGACAATAAAGCCACTTCTTTATATTTTAGCCTTCAATAGCAAATTGTGCCAATCATTGTTAGAAAGTTACTTAGATGACAGTTTTACATAATGATGACATTTTCAACTTTTTTAGATGAAGTAATAATATTTACAGGTTACATACAATGATGAATCATAATACTGTGGGAAAATGAAATATTGCTCACACTTTACCATTTGGACTTCATTTCAGCTTTTGAAGAGATGTGAACTACATAGTGTAGAATTCTGTAGTGAACGAACTATTCCCAGGTTTTCTAATGGTCAGCTCATGATGAAATCCTGTAACCAATCAAACAAATCCCTACAAACTAATACTTGAATATCAATGAGATGCTCACTGGCGACTGGCCCTATTCAGGTAGGTAGTTACCTAGGGTTCTAATAGGAAGTCGTGGCCAGTAGGGTGCAGCAAGTCGGTTGTGAGAACAAATACTTGCCGAAGACATTGGCTAGCGGTTGCGCTATATCGTGAATTGGCAGAAGTTAGAATTCAAGGGCCAATGGATCGGGTTCCAGTGGCCTTGTAAGCTGAAGGTCCTGGGTTCGAACCCCCCTGTGGTGGGTGCGTACTGCTGAGGAGTCCCAACCTAGGATGAAACAGTTGTCCAGTTCTCCCAGGTTTTCCAATGTCAGCTCATGATGAAATCCTGTAACCGATCAATCAAATCCCTACGAACCAATACTTGAATATAAAAGTATTAGTGTGTTACCGCTTGATTATAAGAATAATCATAAATATTTCAAATGAAGTGTAGTCAAGATTTGATAGAATAGTTCTAAAATATTTGGGCGCCGAGTGAGAAGTAGACATTTGTAAAAAATTATACTTGTAAAATCTCAGCGATATTGAAATGAATAATTTCAACGTTTCGTTCGGCAATCTAGTCCGAACTTCTTCTTCAGGGAAATTAATCGAAATTAGCATAAGAGAGATTTGTATATAAAAAGGGGGACATCTCTTGTTTTTAACAACTTTGTCCAATCATGAGTCATAAAACAAATATTAACAAGCATAATAAACAAAATTGTGTATGACCTGTGATCAAAATTTTTTTTAGAACTATTCTGTCAAATCTTGACTACAGTTCATTTGAATTATTTTGCAATCGAATTAAATTAACAAAGAAACTATGTAATTGGCACAACCATCGTGTTTTCACTCTCTGTTGTCTGCAACAGAATGTGTATCGTAAATCCGTAGCTGTCTAGTCACCTGACAACTCCAGTAGGTCGAATAAAGCAGCTCAATTTTCAGAAAGAAGACAAAGTAATAAGTTTGACAGGGTGCTTCAACTAAACTCTAATCCTAAATACCATAATTTTGAAGATACATCTAATCATAAAGTTCTAGATACTAACAGTTTGAACAGACATGAAGGTGTAATGTTAGCTGATGCATAGGAAATCCTGATTAATAAATAAAAATGGATATGTATCACTAATTAATAATACTTGGTCAAAATTCCCGATTGTCTATATCTTCTTATGGAGACGTTAGCAAATATTTTACAACTGTTTACCCACACATACACACTGTGTTTAAAGTGTTTAACAAAGGTAGACCAATATTTGTAAGTCCGAGGTCAAATTTTGATCACAGGTCATACACAATTTTGTTTATTATGCTTGTTAATACTTGTTTTATGACTCATGATTGGACAAAGTTGTTAAAAACAAGAGATGTCCCCCTTTTTATATACAAATCTCTCTTATGCTAATTTCGATTAATTTCCCTGAAGAAGAAGTTCGGACTAGATTGCCGAACGAAACGTTGAAATTATTCATTTCAATATCGCTGAGATTTTACAAATATAATTTTTTACAAATCATAAATAAGTTCTCCAACACACATCAGATTCGCGTCAGAATGGTGCCTTATTGATATTTGCAATTATAAACAGTTTTAATAAACTATGTGACTACTTGTGCATGTGACAAAAATGATGATAGCGAACAAAGAGAAGTGCAAATAACTGAAAAATTTGCTTACACGCTAGGAAATACGTAATAACTCATAATTAAACGACTATGATCCATGGTTTTCGATATACCGTTAAGCTGGTCATAGGTCATATACGCTGATATTACAGTGATCGAAGTCTTTCACTTTTTAGTGAATACATTTTATAACGTGTTAGATACAGTTAAGTACACTGTTACTTTTGAATATAGAGATTTAAAAAAAAAGTTGGTGAACAGAATATGTGCTACATACTACTGATTGATTTACATCAGTAGTCAGATGCTATTCACACCAATCCGTACTGTTTGCCAGCCAGATCAAAGTGATCTAAACGCTGGAGAGTTATTTCACTCGACTGGGGGCAAAGCTCATCACTTCAAACCAAGGGGGAATGATACATGAAAATAAATTAAAGAAACGTAATGTTTTTACGACTTGATCACGGATTGATAACAGTTAAAGAATCATTGAAAACCAAGGAGTACTGAACAGCTGTTTCGTCAGCTTAGTTTGGAACTCATTGGCAGTACGCACCCACTGGGATTCGAACCCAGGACCTTCCGATTACAAGGCAAGCTCCTAAAACATTCAGCCACTGGGAACCGATTCAATGGCTCATGAATTCTAACCTCTACCAATTCGTGATTTAGCGCGACCCCAACCCATTGTCATTGGTGGGACATCCATCCACATAAGTGACATCTAATTGGGCCTCACTGGTCACTCCTTGGTTTTCAATGGTTCTCTAACTGATATGAATCCGTGATCAAGTCGTAAAAACATAACTAATCCTTACAAACCAAACTATAGAAAAGACAAGTAATACTATAAAGCGGACGTTTACAAGGGAAACTACTTTTAGCCCATTCGATAAAATCTATGGAAAACAAAGTCGTTAAGAAACTATAAATCATCATTTTGCATTCCTCACTATATTTAAAATATACACTTTTATTCTTCGTAAACAATTCATTATTATCACTCTTGAATAGTTTCTTTTATACATTTTACTAGATTTTCTTCTCTCACCTTCTTTCCACTATTAGTCAAGTGGACACTTAATCACTTTGCTTCTCAACTAATAATAGTTTTTTTCACTTTTGATTCCATTGTGTGATTGACTATTTAGTATTTTCATTTTATTTTGATTAAATACTTTTGAGTAGTAGTAACAGTTGTATGGTGGCGGGTGCTACTGATAAGGTTTATCAGTAGTATATAAAGAAATGTTCATTGGCTTAAAAAATATCAAATATCAGGAAGATACATTTGATGTCAGAGAAGACAAATGCTACAGCGTTGTGGAGATACATGGGAGACGTGAAAGGAACACAATATGAAGGTGAGGAGTAGCACAACACGGAAGATCATCCGTGCAAATGGTGCGTTGAAGATAAGGTGTATATAATTTGGCTATCTAGAGATACCAGATTCCAAATAAGCATTCCTTTACCACGTCTTTCACCTTCTACCCTTTGATACAATTTCCAATTACCTGATAACAGACTGTTATACGTTTACAGTGAATATAAATAAATACGTGTGTACACAGACATTGAAGATACACACACACACGCATACATACACACACGAATAATTTCATAACAGGGAAATTACCATGAACAATGTAAGCTTTTCAACTAAATCTCCATTCCGATGAACTTCACACCGTGCAGTTCGACCAGTAGCAATATGAGCCACCACGAGTACAGCCTAAAATATTAAATGGAACAAAACAAAAAAAATAAATAAAAGACAACTCTAAAATGAACTGAAGTAAAGAATCGAATTTTGTTTGACAACAAAGTCATTCCAGCTAGAAAAATGATGTCAGCTTGAAAAGTATTGACAAAAAAACCAGTACATTTCCACAAGGATCACTGTAGTGAATGTCAACGTTTTCTTTGTAACTGACTTCATACAACTAACTGCATTCATCATATAACAGTAAATCAGAGTGATAAAACACATTTAATATAATAGTGGAACTAATGACCAGTACAATCTTGCAAGTCAATTATCATATTTACCTATTATGTATCATTTTATTTCGAAATTGGTCACGAACTGACTTCACTTTATAGAATCATTGAAAACCAGGAAGTAACATACAGTTGCCTCTTCCTTTTTTATGACTCTTTAGCAGTAAACACCCATGACTCCACCAGGGATCGAACCCAGGATCTTTAGGTTACAAGGTGAGCTCATATTACCATTAAGTCACTGGGACAGACTTCAGTGACCCATCAATTCTAATCTAATTTCTGCCAATTCGTCCTGTAGGCAGGCAGGCACTTGTCCTCACATTCAACATGATGAGCCACGACTATCCACTAGAACTCCAGACAACTTCATGTTGTAGTCATTCACAAATAAACACTGGATTAATTTTCAAGTGCTGGTTTGTAGGGATTTAATTGGTTTCAAGGTTGATCACGGACTAACTTCTTTAGTTATTTTTATTGTTTGTTTGGCTCTAATGGTAGTGTGCATGTCTAAAACAGAAAATTATAGTAACGAGTAACAGTGCTACCTTTTGATTTAAGAGAACTGTTTGCAATTAATAGTGTTCTCTGAGCTGGTTGGTTTAGTTGCGGAGCTTTCGTCGTTCTTCTGGACGACATCTTCAGTGCAATATTTAGCATAGAGTGAAATGATTTAAATTTCCTTCATGAATGATATAATTGCGTCTCCCGGTAACCATCTTTACTTTGTATTGACCATTTTCTATTGACTTGGATTTTAAACTTTCTGGTCACATGATTTACTTTTTGTTAGTCGGTATATTTCGTCTATATTAACGTGTTTGTTTCGTGATTTTAGCGCGAACACCAACCAATGTCATCGGCAGGAACTCCATCCTCACTCCCTACCAGATGGACCCCACTGGTCGCGATTTCCCACTTGAATTAGTTTTTAGGGACTGCATTTGTTTCAGGTTAGACCACGGATTGATATCATTTAGAGAACCATTGAAAACCAGGTGGCACTGGACAGCAGTTTCGTTCTAGTTTGTGACTTATCGGCAGTATATGTTGATCAAATGTACACTGAGTGTATATCATAGATGTTTTTAGTTAATTTCAATCATTTATTATTTTATAACATGATGTGAAATCCATAACATGAACAATAGGGTCTATGTTGATAACATAATTCTTATCTTTGATTGACCACTAGATAGTAACCAGTATCATGCAAACTGAATTCTACCAGTCCAGTTTGCAATGTAGTCACAGCAAGTTAGGCGACTAGCCACCATAGCGTACTTTGAATTGATATCACATGATTGGAGGCAAGCAAGTAGTATCTTTATTGGTATAAGGTATAAGAAGTATCTGCAAACTTCCGTCCTTTCTGAGATTTGAACTGGCGTCACCAAATGTTGCAATCAGAGATGTTACCACTGAGTTATTCGGACTCACGACTGAAGTTATTTAATGCATACTTTAACCGGTCAGTAGATAGTAGCCAACCCCATGCATTTAATCCTTAGTTTGCTGCAAACTGCTTTCTGTCAGTCAAGTTATTCTTTGGTACTATACCACGATTTAAAAGTTAACCACAGGCATATAGTATTGCAAGGATACAATATATGTGTTTAAAGAATATATGATTGATAGGCTCTATCTATTCTAATGAAGTGCATTATCATAAAAGGAAACAAAATGCTCGAATAAGAAAGCCTGCAGGATTGAGATCATTAGATGACATCAGTCAGAGAACCACTGGAAAACCTGGGAGTATTGGACAGTCGCCACGGTTCGAACCCAGGACCTTCTCGTTACGAAGCAAGCTCGTAGACCATTCAGCCACTGGGATCTAACCCGATGGTTCATTAATTCCAACTTCTGGCAATTCGTGATATATATTTAGAGCAACTGTGCGTCGGGGGCACAGCGGGTAAGACGCTCGCGGACCATGCGCATGGTCTGGGGTTCGATCCCCGGCCACCGACGCACTCCTTTATCTCGCTAAACCAGTAATGAGACTGGTAAAGATGAAGGGTTGGGAATGAGGCTAGCAACCCCATCCTGTAAAATTGAAAACTGCTACAGAAACTTCAAGCCACTAGCTTGAGGCCCTATGTTCCACTGGGAACGTGAAGGAAAAAAAATTTAGCGCAACTGCCAGTCAGTGTCAAACCTCGAAATAATTTTTAGTAGTAATTAAACACATTATTTATGTGTTTTAAAACACATAGTAGAACAAATTTAAGCTAACATCAAGAATTAACATCATATAAGCAACAGGCACAGTGGAAGCCTCAAAGAGGCTATTAACTATGAACCTGACTTCTTTGTTGTTAATATCATAATTTTGGCCCCTGTTATTTCCCCCTCATACTCTCTTATTTGTACTCTACAGTGAACAACCTTCTTAAACATACTTAGCTACCTAAAATTATTATCATTGGCTTACTTTTTTTATTCTTTATTCTATTCCTTCTTTTGTGTATCTACGGGGTCCGACTTTATTATCACTATGAGTATTACAAAATTATCCTGTTAATAACCTTCATGTGATATTAGTTTTGTGGTTGTTCTTTGTTCGGCACTATTTAACTGACAATCTTGTTTGTGAACGCCGTTATCACCATCCTAAGATTTTTGTATTATGCATGATTACTCACATTACCACAACAAACACTGCATTAGTGCTGACAATAATAAAAGACCCTGAAATGTTTATTTTATGATTGTTTAGTGTATTTCAATCAATTTAACTGATCATCTTGGCTATAAACATTCTTAAGAACATCTCATAATTTCTTGTATGATTTTAGCTGTTACTGTTCACCACGCATACACATATCATAGCTTCCACTACCAAATACTGAAATATTTTTCATTATTGGTGTTTATCTTCCTTTCTACTTGGTATTTTTATTTATATTTACCTTCATGGTTCTATATTTTTTTGTTATTTTTGTGTTTTTTTGTTTTATGTTTTTTTTTTAATATTCATTTTTTGAAATACTCCTTTTAAATGTGCGATGAAATTAGATGCAATATTGTGGATATGTGCTGAAAATTCCACACTGTACCACTAGTACTGTTTCAGGAATAAAAGCAAAATTATTATTATTAAATGCTATGGTACTTTTGAAAGAGAGAGGTAAACTGTCTTCTCACTTCATTTTCATTCATCCAAGTAACTCTAGTCTCCTTTCAGGAGGATGATTAAAAAAGAAGGAATAGGAAAAGTGAGTTTTCAACATGTTTTCGGATTGACAGCTTCTAATGCTTCAAAACTGGCATATAGACGAAAATGAGATTTGAAAGTTACGGCAGTTCTGTTTGGTTTTTTCTTTAGACAACTAGAAGACATCTCTCAGATGACAAAAAAAGCTATGGAAACCACTGTGAAGAAGACTACGAATCATTTATTTAATCCAATACCTAAAAGTCAAAAAATTTTCTGAGAATTTGTATTTAATTATTCATTATAGGTCTTATCGGCATACTTATAACAAATCTGTTGTTATGTTCTAATTGTTTTTAGTCTTTTGGTTTTTTTTCACCTTTATATACTCTCCATTTTAGTAAATCTTGTTATCGCTTTAAATTATCAGAATGGTTATTTTAACAAGCTTTCGACCGATGAAACTTTCAGTGTAAGTATTCTAAAAATACACTAAGCTTATTGTCCTCAGAGCTTTGGTAAAACTTGGGAAGCTTGACGATTGTCGTATGCGACATGTTGAACGGATCTCCTCACAAGATCCCAGCGTAGTGTAATCGTCTACCCAGATTAAAAGGTATGCTTTTTGGGCACCCATCCGTACATGTCACACAATAGTTTACTTTCTCATCGGATACAAAATTTTAAAAAAATCAGTATGAAAGATGATAAACTAACTTGCTCTTTAACAGGTTGAGGATAATTCGACTCCAAGACAGCAACTATAAACTGAATGATATTCCACCAATGTTCGTTAACCACAGTATCAATAACCTGAGAAGGTAAAAGAAGAAGAAGAATTGGTTGAACTAAACACGTCTTACCAATAACGCAGCAGATTGACATGTAAAATATAAAAGCCAAAAAGGATGAATTAGTATCAGTAGTATTTATTAATCTAATTCACTATCTTGAAGCTTTTTAGATAGACATTAAACAGTGCGTTAACTATTCAACTTACAAAGTTCCAATACTAAGTTATTCGATCAGCAATCTCTAGTAAGGCATTGTCTATATATGTCTATGCGTTTCAACATAGAACTTTGCAGAGAAGTGCAGCAATTCAAGTTGCTCCACTCTATGTAGGGTACACAGGTAGAGAAAGGAAAGAAAAAAGATATTCGAATGAACTATCCATCCATTGAGGAAGGAGATGGCTTAGCATGTGCAACACATGTTCTAACCATCTCAATCGATTGGCTTCTCCTCCTTATCCTAACAGTGTACGCTCAAACTGAACAATACTACGCATTCTTAGCTATGCTAGATCGTTTATAGGGGATAGGGTGTTATACCATGGAAGAAAAGAGAGACTTAAGAAGGTGGATATGTTTAGTAAAATGTCTTTATAATCGGTCCAAGAGCCTAACTAGTAAACCAAAAGATTTAAGTAATAAAATCAAACAAATAAAGAAAGTATTACTGGTGAATAACTACTCACCAGAATTTATTTAGAAATATATGAAGAACCGTAGAAAAACTAAGGTTAGCAATAAAAAGGACGAAAATAATATTGAATTCAAAGCCTCTTTAGTGATGCCGTATATATGGAAGGAACGTCAGGGGTCTTGCGTAGCATTCTCAATGAGGCTGGAATTACGGTGGCATTTGAACCAACCACTCAATAGATTTAATTGAGGAAAAAAATAATATAATCTACCAAATGTAATGTAATGACTGTGAGGTCAATTAGTTAGGTCAACCTAGTAAATCGGGGTCAACTAGACTATTAGAACATAAAAATTTAGCTGGATCTAGAATAATTGACTCTGTCTAAATAAATAACCCAGAAAAATGCTCAGCCATTGCACTGCATTCACTTGCATGTAATCACATCACAGGCGGAGTGGCGGAGTACTGAGGAGTAATATAATTGGGTGGAGAAAGAGAGAAGTTAATCACTGAAGCTTTTTTTATCGACTCAACGTCTATACCGGAGATATGAAAAGTGTGAACAAACAACAAAGGGAAGTTGGAGAGAGACAGAAAGAGAGAAAATATGCATAAGACAAATTGTGAAGCTGTGTGACTAAATTGCTAGGATTATGAGTGGTAATAATTTACGCTCGAAACGCCATCGAGTTGTCGATACTGCATCAATGTGTGAATATTTACATAGAATTATCTAATATGGAGTTACATGCTACAACAGTGTCCAAGTTTCTACACTTACATTAATAAACTTCCCTTCAAAAACTCACTTACCAATCTGTACATCCATGGAATTACGTCATATATATATGAGACAGAGAGAGTAGTACAGGACATGCAATGTAGTGAAAGCTGCTACCTTGACGTGGTCTGTCTGTCTGTCTCTTTTCGACATAGAACTTTGCACAAATGTGCGGAAGTTCAAGTCGCCACATTCCGTGTAGCACGCGAAGCAAGAGAAGAAAGTACAAGAAAAGCATAATAGAAACAGTGAGCAGAGGTGTGAGACAAAGGAGTAATAAAGAAATACAAAACAGTTTCATTGAAGATCATAAGTCACAGGGAGTGGATGCATCTGCGCCACTGAGAACGGTTTTGAGCCATGTCACCAATTGTTTCCAACCATAGTTTTTTACCGTCCCGAGGACCCCAGCCTGGAAGTCTACACCTTTCTACGTGGCTTAGACCAACAGTTGTGGATTTCATTGACTGATGCCAAGTTTTTGTTTGACCGCCGCTAGCTTTTTTCCAGCCTGACCCTATATCCGCTAACATAGCTCGTCGAGGGCTTGAACACCGCAATGATCTATTCAAGCTATACTGGCTGAGACTTATGTCTCTTGAGGTACTACCATGCCAGGCAGGTTGTTTGGATAGCGGTTAAACAAAAAGCAGCTACCCAATCCAACATCATGTCCAATACAAAATCACAAAATTTCATGCCGGATCGGTCGTGGCCCGGATTAACAACGACCGCGCTTCCTGCTGCCGTGTCACAGGGCAGGAGTGATAAATCTGCTACTGAGACACACCAAACAAAAAAGAACGAACAAAAACAGGCCGCGTGTGAGATTGTCGCTCCTTCTGGAACACGTGCGTAGATACCGACCATGCACTGGTCCGCGCTCGGTGTGCTTACGACTGAACGGACGTAGGAAACAGCTGGCGGTAAAACCATCACGTCCCCAGCTCGATCAGGAAACTAAATCCGTATTTCAGGAAGAACTAGCTAAACACATATCTGTGTTCGACAGCTGTGCTCACCCTGAAGAAGCTTGGAAAAATATCCAGGCAGCCATAGATACAGCTGTAAAAGCTGTGAATAAGGTAAACCCAAAGGTGAGTAAAAACCACTGGATCTCCACCGCCTCATCCGAACTGATAGATGCTAGAAGACTTATTCCGGCGAGCTCCGAATTCAATGAGGAGCGAAAGCTGCACAAGAGGAAACTTACGAAAAGTCTCCGCAAGGACCGTGAACAGTGGTGGGCGACAAAAGCCAAAGAGATGGAGAAAGCTTCGAGGATAGGCAACACCAGGCAACTCTTTGGACTCATCAGGGAAACGGGTGGGAGAAGACAAATCATCAGTGAGACAATCTCGGAAAAAAATGGCACTATAATTAGCTCACAGGATAGACGACTGGATCGTTGGAAAGAGCATTATGAGGAGCAGTTTAATTTGCCCACAGCCACGCTCAACCTTCCGAGCATCCAACACCTCCCTGAATGGGATATAAACACAGGTCCTCCGTCACTAACTGAGGTTACTAAAGCTGTCACCAATCTGAAACTAGGCAAAGCAGCGGGACCTGATGGAATGACTCCAGAGGTATTTAAGTACGGTGGAGACAGCTTACTGTCCGGATTAACTGAGGTACTAGGCAGCGTCTGGGAATCAGAAGAAGTCCCATCGGGTTGGTGTAAGTCACTGATTATCCCCATATACAAGAAGGGAGACAAGTCTTCCTGTGATAATCACAGAGGGATTAGCTTGACTAATATAGTATCTAAAGTCTTAGGCTCAATAATCATGCGTAGACTGAGTGGTGCTCGGGAAGCACAAACACGAGAGAGCCAGGCAGGCTTTAGACCAGGAAGAGGGTGTATTGATCATATCTTCACCCTCCGACAGATTCTAGAACATAGGCATTCCTACCGGCGTCCAACAGTCATTATATTTCTTGACCTAAAGGCAGCATTCGACTCTGTCGATCGGGAAGTTCTCTGGAGATGCTTGGCTGTAAAGGGAATTCCGAGAAAATATATTGCACTGATTAAGGCACTCTACTCGTACTCATACAGCCAGGTGAGGGCTTACGGCGAGCTGTCATCTGAACTGATGACGACCAGTGGTGTCCGTCAAGGATGCCCATTATCTCCTTTTCTATTCAACTTCATCATAGATGTGTTAATGGACTTAACCCTAGGTGACTTCAGCGACTCAGGGATTGACTTGCTACCGGGGAATAATCTCGTTGACTTGGAATATGCAGACGATATAGTCCTTCTAGGCGAAGACGCTGACGAAATGCAGAGTCTTCTAAACACCTTGAGCCGCAATCTACGAATGTTTGGCATGCGATTCGCTCCCGCCAAATGCAAGATGATGTTACAGGACTGGACTACATCGACGCCTAGTTTAAAAATAGGAAGTGAAGTGGTAGAGCACGTTGACCGCTTCACTTATTTGGGAAGTACCATCAGCCAACCCAACGGGTTGATCTCTGACGAAATCTCAGCACGAATACAAGGGGCTCGTTTCGCATTTGTTAGTTTACGCCGACTCTGGCGTAGACGAGATGTTCGACTATCGACCAAAGGGCGGGTGTACTGCTCATCAGTCCGCTCCGTCCTCCTTTATGGTTGTGAGACCTGGCCACTGAGAGTGGAAGACATGAAAAGACTAGCTGTCTTTGATCATAGGTGCCTGCGTTCTATTTCCCGTGTAAAGTGGCATAATAAGGTGAGCAACATGGAGGTTAGGCGTAGAGTTCTAGGTAAACAGGGGAAATCAATCGACGAAGTCGTGAAGCTACAAAGACTGAGATGGTTAGGACATGTGTTACGTATGCCAAGCCATCGCCTCCCTCGACGAGCTATGTTAGCGGATATAGGGTCAGGCTGGAAAAAAGCTAGCGGCGGTCAAACAAAAACTTGGCATCAGTCAATGAAATCCACAACAGTTGGTCTAAGCCACGTAGAAAGGTGTAGACTTCCAGGCTGGGGTCCTCGGGACGGTAAAAATCTATGGTTGGAAACAATTGGTGACATGGCTCAAAACCGTTCTCAGTGGCGCAGATGCATCCACTCCCTGTGACTTATGATCTTCAATGAAACTGTTTTGTATTTCTTTATTACTCCTTTGTCTCACACCTCTGCTCACTGTTTCTATTATGCTTTTCTTGTACTTTCTTCTCTTGCTTCGCGTGCTACACGGAATGTGGCGACTTGAACTTCCGCACATTTGTGCAAAGTTCTATGTCGAAAAGAGACAGACAGACAGAATAAATTGATGTTCATCTCTCATTTTAATATATATGTGTGTATGATTTACACATAACTCGTGATATCACTCTGTTTAATAGGGATGCTCAGACTACTAAAGCATCTTAAGGCGAATAAAAAATTGCGGCATACACTCATCCATATGCCGGAACCCGGGATCGAACCGGGACATTTAGATCTTCAGTTTAACGCTCTCCCTGCTGAGCTATTCCGGCCTCAGTTGGCTGGGGTCCTCGGGACGGTAAAAACCAATGTTTGGAAACAATTGGTGATATGGCTCAAACTCACCGTTCTCAATGACTAACGCAGATGCATCCACTCCTTGTGGCTTATGGTTTCCAATGAAACTATATTGTTCTTCGTTATTACTATTCCTCTGTCCCACACCTCTGTTTACTGTCTCTAGTATGCATTTCTTCTACTTTCTTCTCTTGCTTTGTGTGCTATAAGGAGGAAGTGGGACGACTCGAACTTCCGCATATATGTGCAAAGTTCTGTGTCGAAAACAGACATATAGGGGCATACGCAGAATTCAGGTGGTACTACATTGATGTAATAATCAAGGGAAACATTTGAAACACTTACTTTTCTTTATAACTTTGTTTCAAACTTTTTTTATTTATTAACATGAAACAGTAATAATAACATGCACGGATGAGGAAACACATTATACAACTTACATGTTCATCCCGAAAGAGATTACGTAAGAAGCTAAGTGTTTGATAAACAATTAATATATGAATTTGTGCACCATTTTTAGAAAGTTTAAATTTTGAATGAGGATTAGACAAAGGCAGTTGATGCTGATTATACTGATGGGTTGTTGTTGTTGTTGTAGTACGATGGTGAATTTTCGAACGATTGAATAAATTTAAATTTGTACGATACTTTTGTTTCGAATGATTGTCATCATCATCACCAACGTTGTCGTTGTCGTTATAATTATTCTCTCCTTCTTCATTAATCCTGCTTATTTGATTATATTTAATTTCATTGTTTTCACGTGAAACCGTAATTCCTGATACTTGAACTCTATATATGCATATACATAATCAAAACAGTAGTATTAATGGTGAAGATGAGAAACAGTGATTACAATTATATGGGTATATAATATTGATTAGATAGGAAACGCCTTCTATTGAAATACAACATTTCAATGGATTGAACAATTCATAAAGTTGACGACTTTTGTGTTTAGTGTTTATTTTACGCCCTTGAAGACTAATTACAAATCAAGGATACTCTCTCTCACCTAGTGTTGCAACATCTGAGGAGCAAAACGACATGAAGTACTCGACCTTTTTTCCCTTCACATTCCCAGTGGAACATACGGCCCCAAGCTAGTGGCTTGAAGTTTCTGTAGCAGTGTTTAATTTTACAGGATGGGGTTGCTAGCCTCATCCCCAACCTTTCCTCTTAACCAGCATTATTTCTGGCTTAGCGAGGTAAAGGAGCGAGTCTGTGGCCAGGAATCGAACCCCAGACCATGTGCATGGTCGGTGAGCGCCCTAACCGCTGTGCCAAAGACGCACACTCGATCTTAAACCAGTGAAACAGCTCTCCCACGTTTAGATCATGTCGATCTAGGCAACAATCCCTAATGGTTGACGTGAGTGGCACCCAACTACTACTCATATACGTCAGTCAGTAGTATATAGTACTAACTATGCTACAGTAATCTTTTATGACAGACAAATTTCCTTTGGCCATTCCAGTGAATCAGCAACACCCAACGTATTTATTGTATTTTAATTTTAAGGAGAATGTGGGAGGATACTTGGTTTACCTCGGTCCTCTTATTCACAAAAAAATAGACTGGCTTTCATAAGACATGATATTCATTCACTCATAAAGATGCAGGCAGAAAACTACAGACACCTCATTGATTGGAAAAATGTACAAATCATAGACAAAGGCAATACCGAAAATTCCAATGAAAATCTTGATGCTCAGACGGATCTGCAGTGACCAGAAACAGATTGACATAGATTGGATTTATCAATCAGTGTATAAAAGAAAATCACATTGATAAAACGTCATTAACTTCCACGTTAAACAATTAATCAGTATCGGTACAAGTGGATTAGGGGATTGAAAATTCCCAAAAAACAACTAATTACGTTTAAAGTTGACAAAAGAGATAACCGATGAACTTGTATAGAATCCTAAAATTTCACTTCATACTGAAGTATGAATTGAAAATGATATCTAGAAGGGTTATGAAAACTGCTCAACTAAACTATCGAGCCTAGAGAACACAACTATATCAATAATTATCCACTGTAAATATGATAGATTTTTCTTTTTGTGTATGAAGTATAAGGAAATGATGGGTGGGATTGGAAAGAAAGCCTGAGTTGTGACAGTAATGGAATCAACGACTTGCAAACTGAGTTGGACACGTTTCATTTTTGCTTTGATCGGAAAAGAAATGAACAATGCAAGCAGAAAGAATGTACGTGTGGAGACACATACATAGGGAGGAGTCAGCGATCTCTGCAAGTAAGGACTGGTTTCAGAGCATATTCTTAAATGGCTTCAGAAGGAGATAGAATCCCAAGAACTCATTGATGGTGAGCAGAAACGACCTAACTCCTCTATTGCGAAACATATTACAGAGACAGGACATAAAATTGATCTTTACACGTCTTCTAAACCTATCTATAGAGGGTATTTGAGGCGTATCCTAAAATTTGTGGAAGCCCTAGCGGGTAATTAGGAAGTTTAAACCACCTTTATACGTTCACAAACAATTCGTCATCACACTAAACCACCTTCTTTGATAAACTTTGTTTTGGTACCAGCCAATGCAAATGTACTATTACCTCGCTTATTTGGTCTAGTGATCTTCATTGTTATTTTGACCTTCAATATGTCCTTTTAACTTGACCTAAGTAGTCTATTTTCTCACCGCTTAACTCTTTATTGTTGGCATAGATATATATTCCTATGACAAATCTGTGTATGATCAGTGTTCGAAATGTGTTACGCAAATACATTACACGATTCAGACAAATTACGTCTTCTTATTGCTTTGTCTACAAAGAATCAAGCCTGATAATACTATGCAGACAAATTATGATTAGCACTATTTATGAACTGAATTGTTCGCTATATTTGGGTTCTTCTTCTCCGTCACTCCTATCAGTACAAGACATATAAGCGAACAATATTGTTTTCAATTAGATCTTCTTCAGACTTCATTCCAATTTACATAGACTTATGTGTAGAATATTTTAACCAATGATAGTGATTTTGTGGATCAAATAATAATAATAATAATGTGGTAAACGTTTTGAACTTAGTTAATAACGATGATTATAATAACAACAAAATATTGATAATAAGGTTCATGCAGGTGGTGATGAGAATAACAAAGGTAGCAATATATGTATATGTAGACAATTCAATAAATAAATTAGGTCAAATTTTAAAAGTCACGTAATACTAAAGCTGAAGTGGATAGATAATCAGAGTTCAAATAAATATCATAGAAGTACGAAGGAGATTGAAAATAAGAAAGGGTGGGAGGGCTTTTGAATAGAATTCACCTATGCTAAGCAAGGGAGAGATAAAGGTAGAACAAACTTCTTTTGTATGCAAAGACTAGGACTGCTCTCTCGAATTCCCATAGCTTCGGCTATGTGTAAAAGACGGATTCGAATTCCGTTCGAAAGACTCTATCGAATGCGATAGACAACTTTGAAGGCACTATTTTTGTCCACTTCGTGACCACTATTAATCAGGTGAGCCAAAATAGAACTTCTCATAGATTTTATTTGACCTTTACCGGACCATGAAGGAAGATGCTCATTAATGCGTTTGTTAAGCTGTCTAGCTGTTCGCCCTATATAGCTTTCACCATAGGAGCAACTAAATTTATAGATACACATGGAAGTGGCACAGCTAGGTAGCTTATCTTTCACTTGAGCAGTCAAAATCGGTCGGCTGGAAAATGACAAACAAAGGGTAGCGGGAGTAAAAGTATACATAAGTATAAGTATAATACATACTACCTTTGTTATTCTTATCACCTGCATACTCCTATCAGTTCAATGTCTATGAGGAAATTTTACTCACTTTCCTTATACATGAGTTATTTTGAATCTCACTATATATACGCGGAAAATAGGTTAGCACTCACTTATTCAACGAATTCATTTCAAAAGTATTATTCATCTTAGTATTAGTTTCCCATTCATCTTTTGTATAACAAGAATAATTGAATTCTAAATTCGGTATTGATGAAGCCAATTGTAACAATTCTAACCATATACCTTTGTCAACTAGCTGACAGAAAAGATTCATACAAACAGTTGAATTAGCTGTATGCAATAGATTACTCAATCCCCAAACACCATTCAAATGTAACATGGATACAATGTCTTGCAGAGAATTGGTTGATTCAGCTGACTTAAATTTTGTTGCTACGGTAGGATGCGTTGAATTGGCATAACTAGCGTTATTCTTAATATTTTTGCTAGACGTACTAGTATTAAAACATGTAAGAGATGTGCTGGTTGATTCATTGATCGATACAACTCTAGGCAGTGAAGATGTTGATGATGATGACGATGGTAAAGTGTCATCACGATGTTGACTTGGTATATTTCCAATAGTCAGTAAACGAATAAATACGTTGGTAAATTCAGTAGCTAAAGGCTAAGGATAAATGATAAAATAAAAAAATAAACAGTATAAGAAGACTGGTAGTCCTTTATCGCTGTATTTTATAAAAAGAGGTAGACAATTTCCGAAGCTGACACACACACATATATACACAAGTAACAAAACTACTTTTTCACCTAGGAAATACACATTAAAAGGAGATGTGAACCGTGAAATCACAGTAATTTGAATAAACGACATTATATTTATAATGGAACTGCAAATTGATTTAGGCATTAATTAGTTTATAAACACTATAGGATGAAAGGTAAAGCTAATGGATTCGCACAAGGATAAAACTTGGGCACTGTGGTAGATTTATTTATATATTTTGATAAAGTCACACACTGTTATACAGTAAGTACTACTTATTGATCACGTTTCGAACACAATTTATTGTTCATCATAATCATATCAAGGTACTCACACAACTCACAGACAAGCTCTGTAGGCTATAGGACCCTGTCGACCCCATTAAACAGAATAATATAATTAACCAAATACCTTGCAATGACTGTGAGTTAAGTCAACTAGACAGGTCAGACTAGTAGATCGGGGCATGTCATCCGTTGTCTGTAGAAGTAGCCTCAGTTAAATGTCTAACAAACCGAGCAGTAGCACTATGTAGTAAAACAAAAAACCCAAACAGTGAAATGAAACAGATAGGAGAAGCGTTGTCATTCAATAACTACCCTATAATATTCATTAGGAAGATCAAAAATGATCAAAGGCAAAACAAAAATAATGGTGAAACTAATAATGATAACACAAATAAGAGAGAATATAAGGCATTTAGAGTTCCACCATATAAGGAGGGGACATCTGAGGACCTACGTAGGATTCTCAATAAAGTAGGAATAAGATTGGCATTCAAACCTACTAACTCACTCAGACACAAGCTCTGTAGGCTAAAGGATCCAGTGGACCCAATTAAACAAAGTAATATAATTTTCAAAATACGTTGCAATGACTGTGAGTGAGGTCAACTGCATAGGTAAACCTAGCAGATCAGGAGTAGTGAGATTATCAGAACATAAGAGTTTAGCTAAGGTTAAAATGATTGACCCCACGAAGATAAGTAATTCAGAAAAAAAAACTCAGCAATCGCCCTGCATGCATTAGCACACTACCACACAATAGGGTGAGACAGGGTCAAGATTCTAAAGAGTAATATAGATAGGTGGAGAGAGAGATTGATTACTGAATTCTTGTTCATCGAGTCTACGCCCAACACATGCAATAGAAGTGACGCAACGCAAATACCAGAGATATGGACGATGTTATTACCATTCAAATCCGAAGATAATAAATAATGTTAAAATGAATTCGATTCACATTATAACAAGTTATTTATTTTACTGACAAAACATCTTGTTTCCCATCGTATTGACTGACAACAGTCGTCTTATTTCGCATAGTATTATATTTCATTGACAACATTACTATTATTTCCGAATGTACTTTATCTTCCTTTCTGTTTCACGCATGTCCTATATTAATTTTGTTCATATGTCTAATAATTTTCTGTTCACGTATACAAACGAAGTCAGAAAGTTGTGTGAGGCGTATCTTGGTATGTTTATGAGCAGCAATAAACTGTGCTCGGAACGTCATCAGTAAATATTACTTACTGTATAACACTGTGAGACTTTATCAAAATAAATTTTCTATCCATAATGGAATTCAAAGATTCGTATTAAATAAATGTTTTTCACATAAAATCATTCCGACCAACTCAGGGTGGCGCTAAAGCGTCAAAAATTATGATTTACAGACTACCGCCACACGTATTGCAGGCCTACGATCATTGTGTTTCTTGATATTAGGGCTGCCTTCGATTCGTTGGACAGAACTGTGCTCGGGAACTGTCTGTTAGAGAGAGGTGTACCTGAGAAATTTGTTAACATTTTGAAAGCCCTATACAGCAACACATCAGGTAGAGTGAGGGCATACAACCAACTATCATCACTGTTCCCAACCAATAGTGGGGTTAGACAGGGTTTCCCAATCTCTCCATTTCTCTTTAACTTCGCCATCGATGACACTCTATAGTCAGCTCTGAAGGATGCGCGTGAAGGTGGTGCAGATCTGCTACCTGGAGATAGACTTTTCGACCTCGGGTATGCAGACTATATCGTCTTACTGTGCGATAGCATGCAGGCTGCCCAAATCGCACTTAATCAGTTGGCGATCAGTGTCTGTAAGTATGGTATGTACTTTGCACTGTCTAAGTGTAAAGTAATGTTACAAGATTGGCAGGAGCTTGTATCTGCACTCACTCTTGCGGGTGAACCGCTTGAAGTTGTTGATAAGTTTGAGCATCTGGGTAATTGTGTGAGTGCTGGCGGAGGGGTGACGGATGAGATTTCTAACCGAATAATGAAGGCTAGGGTGGCATACATCAACTTGAGCCACCTCTGGCGCCGTCGCAACGTTAGCCTGGCTGTCAAAGGTCGGGTATAAAATGCTTCGGTGCGGGCTGCCCTGCTCTACGCCTGTGAAGTCTGGCCTCTCCGAGTAGGCTGAGAATGTGCGGCGACTCTACGTGTTCGATCATCGCTGTCTCCACAGGATTGCTTTCGTCCGATGGCATCATCGTGTGAGTAATTCTGAGGTTCGGCGGTGTGTGTTTGAACACAGTGGAGATCACCATTCATTGGGGTTGTCATCTAGAAACACCGGCTCCGGTGGCTTGGACATGTATTGCGAGTGTCAGAGGCTTCCGTACAGGTCTGTGTTCGCTAGCTCTGGGACGGGATGGAAAAG
This sequence comes from Trichobilharzia regenti, assembly GCA_944472135.2. Lineage (NCBI taxonomy): Eukaryota > Metazoa > Platyhelminthes > Trematoda > Strigeidida > Schistosomatidae > Trichobilharzia > Trichobilharzia regenti. The sequence goes on along the minus strand of OX235262.1, from coordinate 95,873,504 downwards.
ATGGAGGGGTGGTCAGTGCATGACGTGGCATCGGGGGATGAAGGATGTTTGTGCTAGATTAGCATCGGTTGGTGTGTCACGACTCCCTGGTTGGGGTCTGCGAGATAGCTCGAATCGATGGCTCGAAACGTTATCGGATATGGCGAAAAATCGTAGTCAATGGCGAACGTGTTGCAATTTCCTTCTTTCTTCCCTTCCTGATGATAGTTAACGAATACTGTTTGAACTTGTTAAGCATGACTGTTTTCCTTCCAGATGAAGTTCTTTATCCGCTTTCTACTTATGTTTTTACTTTTAATCTATGTTTTATTATTATTCTTGTGTGGCGCATCTTTCTTGGTGCCATATTGTACCAAGTTTTTTCTGCGTTTAAATAAATAAATAAATAATAATAATACAGGGGAAAAAAGACATTGTACTGTGCGTGGGAATGTAAATAAAACAATCAGTATAATAATCAGATTGGAAAAGTCTTCTACTTACTTCTTTTAAAGGACACATTGGAAGTACTTGATTTACTAAGGTTGATGAAGCAGCTTCAACCAGTTTTGCACTTAAATAAGATCCTTCAGTAATATTAGGCAAGTTGTCATTGATTAGCTGTATTTTTATGACATAGAAGCAAAAAGTAATAGCAATAATAATAATAATAATTAGGAATAATTACTTATTAAATTTTAATAATAACGGCCAAAACAATTATTTATTGATTAAATATGAAGTCAAATTAAAAATATATTTTTAACGTCTGACATTTTCACACTTATCAATTTCCAGAATAAAAAAGATAACTAACTCTGTAACAACAGAAGGCAAGGGTCAGGCAACAGATCCTTTATTAAGCAAATCAACACATATTTATAGATTTTCATGTACATATTATAGAGTATTGTCAGCAGAAAAACACAGTCTTCTGATTGGTTGTTTCTCACAGAAAGTTAACCTTGCATCTCTTTGTGGCTGTTTCTTGAATGTCAGATCATCTATATGTTAATTGTATCCGCCTACGCAAAGCCTTTCTTCTCATTTTTCTCACGACCAATATTGGGGATATAAACGTTGACGTAAATTACTGTCTACCAATTTTGACCAACAGCCAGCTCTCACCACAACTCTACAGCACAAACAGCAATCGCATGACCCAATATCCTTAGTGTTAATGTTTCAACAGTCGACTGGACAAAATGCCTTATATACCAATCAGCCCTTTTGTCTAACTCATAGCCACTGTAAATTCGAACCTAGCGCCAAGCTCTTAAGAAAAGTGGCAAACATGTTATGACTTCAAAGTTATTTGTCTTCTACATCTGTTCACAGTCGCATGCATACGGAAACACAGATTGATGCAGCATATCAAAAGTCTACTCAGATATTTCACATGAGAGGTCATAAGCGATTTCCAAAGCCATCAGCTGATATCACAATGTCTTTTTAAGGATTCAATCGAGCAGAAATCTTTCCTGCTCTTCACCTTAGTCCCATCTATACACTAGTAAGTCGACAAGAACTAACCAAAGAACCTCCTAACATCCATTATGTGAAACGCCCACGATTAAGTGAATAACTGTAATAGAGTCGTGTATGTCTATAACATAAATCTTAAGCTCGGCATACTGCACAGTCATCTAGTGAAACTTGTTGTGTAATTTAGCATAAATTTCAGACGTTCAAAACCTCAATATACAAGTGGAAGTATTTTATCGGGGTGTTTCTCGAACATGTAATTCATTTAATTATTCACCATCATAGTTAAAATTACTTTCATGGAGGATTTCACAATGAGATCACATCATTTAGAGAACCACTGGAAAACATAGGAGTACTGGACAGCTTCACCTTAGTCCCATCTATACATCAATAAGTCAACAAGAACTAACCAAAGAACCTCCTAACTTCCATTATGTGAAACCCCACGATTAAGTGGTTCAATGGTCTACGAGCTCGCCTTGTAACCAGGAGGTCCTGGGTTCGAATCCTGGTGGTGGATGCGTACTGATTAAGAGTCCCAAACTAGGACGAAACAGCCATCCAGTACTCCCAGGTTTTCCAGTGGTTCTTTAACTGATGTCAGCTCATGATGAAATCCTCCATGCAACCAAACAAAATCCCTACAAAACCAATACTTGAAAATCACTTTCAACATGCATTTGAATCTGATAGCCTCAAAATTATCAACAATAATCAAATCAATAAACGCTAAAGAGTACAACAAATTAACTGATGTATTACTAACTTTCAATATATACTGTCCAATAGTTTGATTTCGGAAAAATGTATGATGTAAGCTGAACGATCGAGATAAGACATGCAATAAGACAACCACAGAATGCTGTTGAATATAAAAAGGAATAGAAGTTAAAAGAACTGGGTTAGTTGGAGAAAAAAATAATAACATATTAGATGTAAATGACAGAAAAACTGTTTCAGTGATGATGATAATAGTAATTCGAGGAGTTTTAAGTTGGCGTAAGTCTGTGTGTAGTGATTGGTAACAAGGCAGTAAACAATGTTATATTGCTGACTGTGTTCTAATCGATACGTGTGTGATATTATGGGTGGCGATCTAGGCGACTCGGTATCGCAGTGCATTTTGAATTACTATATGTTTAGAGGGGGGGGAGTGGGAATCAGAAATCTCTGAACTTAGATTTCGTGTTTACTGGTACCAGAAAGTGAAGTATATCTACAACCTGGTTACAGCACATTCGTGTCGAAGAGACATCAGTTCATCTGGTAGAGAAGGCATACCCTGCTGATGAGAGCAGGAAACCTAAGTTCTGGGGTTCCTGCCAACTGCTGCTTCCCATGTTCTTTCAGTTCAAATAATCTTTTCAACAACTGTTATCCGTATAAAAAAAGTAGTGTAAATATTTAGAGCTGACTTTTGTTCGTGCACACATTTATTATAAAAAAGAACATACATCCTTTGTAAATCACATAATTCACCTAAAACAGCTAGAATGATTCACTATGGTAGTTAGAAGGGATTTTAAAGCCTCTCTTTTGTGACCAGAGTATTCTGTGATGATTTGGATAAAAAGCAAATTTAAGATACAAAAACTAAAGCAATTTCGAGTAGGCTGAAATTTCCACACATCATGTTAGCATAAGAAAACAAGTAAAGCGTGAAACAAAGAAATGCTGTTGAAGATAAGATTAGGCTAAGAATAGGTGGCTGGATACTGGCTGTTAGTGACTTGACTCATGAGTGTTTACATGGCCATAAATTTGTTTAGCTGTTTGTTATTATCATGGTTTTGTAAGTCCTAACCAATTTTCATGAAAATTATTCTCTTGACTGTACATCTGCGTCTAATGCTGCTTCAATTCATTTCTTCATTATACTTTTACGTGCGCACTTGGACTTCTTTACTCGGTTGCGTTTCGAGTGGAACATACAGCTTCGGTTTGAAGTTTCATTAGCGGTGGTGTTTGATTTTTTTCGAGGTGCGGTTGCTATAGCCTCGCGCCTAACTTCCCCTCACTACCAGGTAGGCGAGGTTAGGGAGTGAGTCGGCGGCGAGTCGAACTCCTAACCATGTGCATGGCTGGCAACCGTTCTACCGCTGAACTACCGAAACAGATTGGCAATAAGACACACCTATTGTGTGACGGCTGGTTATACTAGCCGGCGCTGCCCAAACCTCGGTGAGTGGAGCGAAGTTCCAAACCGTAACCTACTGGCTGGAATTCAAGCGGCTAGGCCAATGAGTCACTGACAGACATAATATAAATATAATGGTACTTGAACTAATGCAGTTACTTTTGGAAAGTTATCCATTAACAAGAGATGAGCGTTTAAACCTAATAAGAAAACATCTGAATTGTTAACATGTTAATATAAACTATTAATTAACAACTATTTGTACTCCTATACAGATGATAGTTAGTAAGCCTCAGTAGATGGAGCCGGGCCTGACCTGTTGACCTTGTGGTTGTAAGTCGAGCACCTAGACCAATAGGAAAAAGTTCTAGAAAAATGTAGGACAAAGTGGTGAAGACATAACATTTTCGTTTCTCCATTATTATAGTTGATTTTAATACCATATATGATATCCTGGTGACCTCAGATCTCACTGTACACTGGTGAGAACAATTTTTAGGACAATAATGAAAGCTCATTGAATGTTGTTTTTTGTAATTCAATGAATTTAAAATATAGAAATAAGGGAGAAGATTTGTAGCTTAGGTGGATGATTTTCGTGTAGGTGTCTTGTCTGAACTGGATGGTTTATAGTTGCGTAACTGTGTAACGGTAGAAGACGAAGACTTAGTAAAGGCAGGTTTCTTTGCAATTTAGTGTCTCTATATAGCCAAATATGTACGCCTTATCTTCAAACCACCATTTGCACGGATAATCTTCCGTGTTGTGGTACTTCTTGCCTTCATATTGTGTTCCTTTCACGTCTCCCGTGTATCTCCACAGCGCTGTATTATCTGTCTTCTCTGACATCAAATGTATATCCCTGATATTTGTTATTTTTATGCCGATGGACATTTCTTTATATACTACTGATAAATCTTATCAGTAGCACAGGCAACAGCTGTCATTCTCTTACTAGACAACATCTCCAACACATACTTCAGACAACACAGCTACACCTGAATTTAAGATAATTATCACTATTATTATTATTATTATTAAATACCTAGTCACTCAAGTAACAAAAAATAATTATATTAAAAGAATAGTTACAATTAAAAGAAAAAGAAAATTTGTTACACGGATGAATTGCACGTACCTGAAATTTCAGAACAAGATTCTCATGTTCAGCACCTAGTGATTTTAAACGTATTGCAAAGTCAATCAACTTTGTGCACATTGTCAATTCACCGATCTACAAAAATGTGAATGAATACGAATCACATTATAGAGCAAGCTAACCACCACCACCACCACCTGAGAGTATTAAGTGAAAACAAAAGAGGAGAATAGAATTCCATTATGGATAAGATTTTATTTTGATAAATCACAGTGTTGTGCAGTATAACACTGTGTTATTCACTTATTGTTCCCTTGGGTTCCTAGTAGAACATAGGGCTTCAACTGCACGCCTCCACTTGCTTCTGTCTTCCTCCTGCTGTACTTTTCACCTGCATCCATGTTAGTCTTTACTGTTTCAAATCGTCTTCACACGATCTCCTCCATGTCACCCACCTTTGGACGTCCCACTCGCCGCTTCCCTTTCGGGTTCTACTGTGTGAATTATCAAAATGAAATCTTATCCATAATGGAATTATGCTCTACCGCAGTGCTCAAGGTTTATACTTATATCAAGGAGACTAGAAATTTAGCTTAATGTTAAGATGAAATCAAAACATGAGAAAAAAAAGATGCTATAGGAGATTAGTCACAAGTTTAATAAACTTCTGGTTATGAATCTATAGACTCAGAGTTAATCTCCCTACCTAATCATCAGATAGGCTTGAGAGTTAGTTAAATCACCTTCTTCTTACTGGATAAGCAAAAAAATATCTTTCTTGAATTAATCAGTACACAGGACAACCCTCGAATGAAGATTATTCTTTATTAAAAAGAATAAATAATAATAATAATATAGCTCAGTACATTCAGTATACCTGGTTACATATTATATAGTGAAATATACTTGGCTGGTACACGAAAGCTCACTAAATCACTCGCGTTAGGCTGGATCGAAGGATACAATAAAACGAATTTGAATCTAGAACCTACTACTAACTGGGGAACAAATTTTAAAGTCAATGAATAGTTACACCTTCACATAGAGAGGAACACGAATAAGAAAAGATACAGTGAATATAGCACTCATGATTTATTCTACTACTTATTGATAAAACAGTAGTAATTCTAAGTGAAGAAAACCAGAATACATGACTGGACCGAAGTGCTCGGTCTCAGGTTGACATGTCGGCTTCTTGTGCAGATGCTTCGACGATGTCTGGGCATTTAATTAGTATACAATTGGTGGATGGTGGCTAGCAGTGGAATCCAGGATGCACATTTCGTCCTATTTGGGACTCGTCAGCCACTGGATGTACATGTATTTCTCAGTGAGAGATGATGTTCCCACCGAGGCTCGAACCCAGTGCCCATAGTTTCAAACGCCAAAGCGTTATCCACTAGACCACTTGGGCCCCGAGAGCCACCTCTTGTGCAACGGGTCATATTAATTTAATTTAATTTTTGATTTTCCCGTCGACTGATCGGACCGAAGTGCGTTTGGAACTATGGTCACTGAGTTTGAGCCTCGATGGGAACATCATCACTCACTGAGAAATGCAGGTACATCCAGTGGCTGACGAGTCCCAAATAGGACGAAATGTGCATCCTGGATTCCACTGCTAGCCACCATCCACCAATTGAAAACCAGAATACATGGATTGTGACATAAAAAACAAACAAACAAACAAACAGGAAAACCCCACTAAGACTTGAAGGTAGTTTCTAGAGTTTTTGTTACTTTTTAGCAGTCTGGAATAAGAAAATTTCATATAAATAATTTTTCAATGAACAAACATACACTGCAATTATATATGAAGCATAAATCAAGTTTATAATTTACAGACGAAACGGTTAAAAAGGTAGCATGACGACTTAAAGAATCCCAGCTTATTTGCAAATGGTTGTATAAAAATGTCGAGAGTTAGCGAGTGGAAAGATTCAGATATATATTTTGATTTAATTTGTGCAGTAAAGTTATACGCTCAACTATTATTTAGACTTTATTCATGAACTGACATCGATTAGAGAACCAGTGGAAAACCTGGGAGTACTGGACAGCTGTCTCGTCATCCTGGTTGGGGACTCTTAATCAGTAAGTATCCATCGCCAGGGTTTAAACTCATGCCCTTCGGCTACAGGACGAGCTTATAGATCATTCAGCCACTGGGACCCAATCCAACGGCCAGCCAATGAATCCCAACTTCTGCCAATTCACGATATGGCATGACCACTAGCGAATATTATGAGGATTTGTCCCCACACGCAACCTAGTGTACCCCACTGGTCACGACTTTCCACTAGAACCGAGGTAACGACCTACTCGAATGGGGACAGTCACTAGTGAGCATCAGATTGACATTCAAGTGTTGGCTTGCAGGAATTTGACTGATTTGAGGATTTCATCATGAACTGAAATCGATTACAGGACCACTGGGAAATCTATGAGTTTTGGTCTACGAGCTCACCTTGTAACCAGAAGGTCCTAGGTTCGAACGCCCTGTTGTGGGTGAGTAGTGATGAAGAGTCCCAAACTGGGCTGACGAAACAACTGTCCAGTACTCCCGGGTTTACCAATGGTTCTCTAACTGATGTCAGTTCATGATGAACTCTTGAAACCAATCAAATTCCTGCAAACCAACGCTTCAATATTATTTAGACTGATGACAGCTAGTTTACTTAACCTTTTCAGTCCACTTCCTCGCTAAGACAGATATCTTCATCAAATTACTATACTATGGGGAAATAAATAGTAAGATTTTACGAGTAGACACGACTTATGATTATTGAAAGGGCCGAAAACATGCTCTAATACAAGCTTCAACATTGCACAAGTGGTTATATCACGTATCGTATTATACATCAGTTTATGTGAATGTGTACACGTGTACACACCTACACAGAGAGGAGTAATCGTTCTTTGCGCGTGAGGGTGGGAGAACATATACCCAAATGATTAGAAAAACAAATGAAATGTGAAACCTCGATAAAAGCAGGTGGGAGACTACCAACTTACTCTATAGCTAATTGATGTGAATCACAAGACTGATATCCAAACACCTTCCGAGATTATTTATGAAAACAGTCAGGGGCGCTTACAGAAATACACCAAGGCGATATCCATTCATAAACTTAATTACGAATTATGCGTTAACTATCTCTCTAGTTCTTAACTTTTTCCTCTGTAATTGGGAAATTCGTGAGAAAAATTCAAGGAAGCAGATAAGGCTAGTGCAGTAGAGTGCACGAAAGACGTTTATTATTGATTACTAAATAATATTCATGAGTAGTAGAGTCACTGTGAGTCAATCAAGAATCTATTACCAACAAATACGCTGACGAAAATGGAGATGGATAGGACACACGCTGAGGAGACCATTGGGCGATATCGGACGCCAAGCCCTCGAGTGGAACTCGAATGGGAAATGACGAGTCAGGCGTTTGAAGGTGATATGGAAGAGATCATATGAAAAGGAGGTGAAAGACTATGGGCTATCATAAGGCCAGCTGAAGAGGACTGAAGACAATAGGATAAAATGGAGACGTGCTGCAGAAGCCCTATGTTCCACTCAAAACTCAAGGAAATAATGCTAAAAACAAGCATTTTGTAGGCGAGTCAATATAAGTAATAAGAGTTACCAGTATGGAGAGAGACGCTCAACTAAGCAGTAGTCAGATTAGCCGATGATACGTGTATTCTCTCCAATACTTCGTTCATTCTTATTTGTTTTTTTTTCTATTCCTTCACGTTCCCCAGTGAAACATAGGGCTTCAAGCTGGAGGCTTGAAGTTTCTGTAGCAGTGTTTATTTTTACAGGATGGGGTTGCTAGCCCCATGCCCAACCTTTCCTTTTTACCAGCTTTTTATTTCTGGCTTAGCGAAGTAAAGGAGTACGTCGGCCGGGGATCGAACCCCGGACCATATGCATGGTTGGTGAGCGTCCTAACCGCTATGCCACCGACGCACTCTTATTTATGTTAGGATTGTCTATTTCCATCTTCTACTGAATGGTGTAGTGTACAGCCCAGGGAAAATGGACCGAATTTCTGTCTAGGTCATTTATTATGAAAGGGCCTAATGATATTTAACAAACAGCTTACACTTCAATAGATAGAAATAGTTTAGAATTATTGACCAGCTCTTTACAAGTAAAAAAAAAACATGCATTACAGTGCTGTAGAGCTTCATTTAAACACCTAACTAATAAACCGAATTGACATACAATCATTTGTGATTACTATTACCAACTATACATCACAGCACATAACGTCTTATGCAAATACATTACTGCTAATTGTCAAAAAAGGCATAATAGTAATTAGGACTTACAAGTACTCGAGTGGATTCATGACCAGATGCCAGGCAAGAGAACAGTTTAACCAGTGGAATTAAATGCTCCAGAAATTGTATATGACTTTGCTGTAAATTTGAAAAAAAAGAAAGAGAAAAAAATTAGAAAGAAAAATTCTAATTTCACAGATACACCTTAACGATTGAAAGTAAAATTTACCAGAGAAGTTTGCTGTTCACTAGTTGTCTTTTGAGAAGTGAAGAGGATCTATTACAAAAAAATTTGAAAAGTTCAACGAAAAAGATAAAAAAAAACAGAGTTTAGAAACCATAAGTAAACAAGAAATATTCTTTCAAAATAAAATTTATAATTTTTGTTATTTATTATTCTATACACTTGAATGTTTACATCAACAAATTACAGTAAAATGCCCATATATATAATGACTTTCACATCATCTCATAGTCCTTATGATTGGAAGTTGAAAAAGGCAATAGCATATAGAAATATTCTAGGATATTTATTAAACTATATGAATAGTTAGCGCTTATAATCCAACCGGTAAACATAGAGGTCCATTTAAGAGAATTGAAAAACCCAAACCGGAATTCGACAGGAATGGATGGGATATCAATCTATTTTAGACACCGGTAGCCATCGCAACACAGCTTCTGATGCTTTTCTGATACCTTATGAATCAGACTTTAAGTAATAAGCTCGAGGGAGTAATTACCTGCTTCATTTTGGAAGCCTCCACACAAAACATAAAACAACAAGCTAATCAAAACACCAACTCGCCTGTACCTGTCTGTCTGCCTATTTTAGACATAGAACTTTGCACCGATGTGCGGGAGTTCAGTTCGCCACACTCCCTCCTAGTAGCACACAAAGCAAGAGAAGAAAGTAGAAGAAATGCATAATAGAGACAGTAAACAGAGGTGTGAGACAACGGAATAGTAATAACGAAAAACAAAACAGTTTCATCGGAAATCATAAGTCACAAGGAGTAGATGCATCTACACCAGCCATTGAGAACGATTTTGAACCATATCACCAATTGTTTCCAGCCATTGGTTTTTACCGTCCCGAGGACTCCAATCAGGAAGTCTACATCTTCCTACGTGACCTAAACTAACTGTTGTGGATTTCATTGACTGGTGCCATGTTTTGGTTTGATCGCCGGTAGCTCTTTTTCAGCCTGACCCTGTGTCAGCTAACATTGCCCGCCGAGGAAGGCGATGACTAGACTAGACATGCGTAACACATGTTCTAACCATCTCACCTGTATGCTAGCAGATTACTTCAGTCATTTAATCCAGTATCATTACAATCTTATTGACTATATATTTTGTTTTATTTTCATCGTCCTGATGTTTTTTTTAGTAACTTTCCTTTTCTCAACTATTCGTTATTGTTTGAAATCTCAGTCTGTCCGTACAGATTCGAGTCGCTGGTTAATTACATTCAGAAAGAACCTTTAGTGTATAACTAATAATGGCATTTTGACACTGCATCTCACCTTATAGCTTGCTTCGATACCACTCACTGATCCCTGGACCTAGTACTAAGTGGTAATAGCGGAGGAGTGGTCAGCTTATCACATGGAACCATGAGATAAAAGGAATGGTTGCGCCGGCCTAGCATCTCTTGTCGCATAACACATTTCTGACTGGGGCGCCCAAGACAACATCCAAATCACTGACTGGAGATGCTATCAGATATGCCTGGGAAGAGAAATTAATAGTGAACACGACGGGTTTCACTTCATTCCTCTCTTTTTAAAAGCAACATGGAGTATTGAACTTTCATTTGAATGCTTTTAATAGGTATGCATGTTTGTTTTCATGCTGCTGTTCATCAATTATCCTATTCCACTTCCTCATATATATAGAGTCTCACTGTTTTTTTTCGTATAGCGCATTCTTCAATGCTCGTATTATACCACGTTTGTGTTTCAATAAAAATAATAAATATAACTTGAATACTTAATAATTTGGGGAATCGAATGAAGTTGCTATTAGATACGATAGACGGACATCAATTCGACTGGGACAACGTTCAAATATTAGACAGAGGAAACAACAAGAATACTAGAGAATTTTTTGAAGCCAGTCTGGTATTTCAGTGAATCATCAATCAATAGACACATCGAGATAGACAAAATTTATCAACCGATAAGAAAGAAATCTCACACACAAAGGATCAAAGTTCACGTCAAAGAAACAATCACTTTCAATACAAGTAACCTAGATGGTGTGAAAACATACAAAAACAACCAATCACGTCCAAGGTCATCCACCAGGAGAGATGATTAATAAACTCGTGGAGAAATCTAAAAGCTCACTTCAACGAAATGAAGTATGCGCTGAAGATGTTGCCTAGTAGTGGGGCGATGAAAGCTTCGCAAATTAACTATTCAGCTCAGAGAACACAACCACCTCAAAAAAAGAAGTTGCTATTAGAGTATTACATCAAAGTATCTAGAAAAATCACTCCTTATATAAAGCATATTTGAATACCAGGGTGAACGTTTGAGTTTAGCATTTTGTGGTAGATCTATCTTGTAAACAGTATGGAAATTATATTCAAAAGATATCTTCAAAATATATGTAAGAAGTTAACTTTAGGCAGGTTGACAATGACAAGATGAAAAAGAAGAATCCAATTTAAACCAAAATCTTGAAAGCATAAACAACTGTAACAGTTTCATCCAATTAACACAAACTATAAGGCAAGAAGTATAATTAACTTAACATAGTTTAATATGATGAAATAGCTGACTAGCAAACAAAAATTCGCGTAAATTTAACGGAGCACCATTCATAACAAACGTATGTCAAGAAAGTTATTCAGCGTTACAAACAGCAATAACATCAACAAAAACAATACAAACAAACAAACAGACGAACAAATGACAATAAAAGGTGAAAAGCAATTAATTTCAATAGACGTTCAAGTTGTAAATATATAAAGTAATTCTCAAAGAAACATCCATTCACGTCTTATCATGACAAATTTGCCTGTCATAACGTGAAGTGTTGACGTTTTTTTTCTTTTTCTCTCATAAAATAACTTTAAAGAATTTTCACTATTTCAGAATAATACATTGAAAATCAACTATTCAGATTTGGATTAATTTCAATTCGAAAAAATTCCCAGTGAGTCATATATAAAAGAAAAGGCATTCAGCAAAGAGTTATTCTCTTCGGCGATATCACTCTCTCCAGATGTACAACAATAGCAAAAGACTACTCACGAAATTGGAAAGTGTTGGTATCAAAGTCAACTTAATAAACTGGGATTAGGGAATTCCTCACAGATAGGAGGCTGAGACTCAGGATCAATTCAAAACTCTTCTCCTGGACAACAGTGTGTAGCGGAGTGCCACAAGACACGTTACTCCGGCCTCTCTTATCTATTTTGTATATCAGTGAGTTATCTCTGCTCACGGATTCCCCAATGGTCTTATACTCAGATGACTTAAAAATATAGAGAGAGCTGAAGGGAGACAGTGATACACTGATGTTACAAAGGAATCTCGACAAATTATTAGATTGGTCCAGAAAGAATGGATGCTCCCGGTCAACGTAGAGAAATGTGCAACCATAGGCATTAAACATTCAAACATCAGCTCCTACGAACTAGAAGGAATAAAACTCCCATCAGTTCAGACTCATTTGGATTTAGGTGTTATAGCAAGTCACGACTTAAAAACTACAGTACATTGTCGAGCGGTGGCTTCACGTAGTTTAAGATCCTTATGGGCGATTCCCAGAGCCTTTACTAGAATCACCAGAGATATGTTTACCTTCTTAAATACATTTCTGATGAGGTCAAGACTAGAAAACTGTATCCAGGCTGCCAGTCCTTGTCTTAAAAGGGACTCATATATTCCAGAAAGGGTTCAAAGGAAGGCAACGCGTATAATTCTTGGCATGATTAATTTATCATACAAGGAAAGACTAGGGAGTTTAAATCTCTTCTTCCTGTCATACCGTAGACAGAGAGGAGATTTAATTACAATGTTTAAAATTTTTAATGATGACTACGGACCTAACCTATTCTCTCTCTTCCTTTCCATAAGGTCAGAACACCTTAGAAGACATAGCAGGAGAGTTCAAAAGCCAAGAAGACACCATATTGTTGTGGAGTAGTGGTTCTCACACCGAGTCATAAACTCCTGGAACCGACTGTCACGTCTTGTGAATTGGACGTTCAGAAAAGATATTTTTGTGTCGGATTTGTTCTCTATTGTGATCTGAATTGATAGATGGCGGCTATTGAAGAAGTCCAAGATGTTCTCCAAATTCTCCTCAGTGTTGAAGATAATAAAAGTGTCGTCCACGTATCCCTTGTGAAACCTAAAGTTGTCAATCATTTCCTTTGGATGTGTGTTTTCTAGTTTTGACATGAAAAAATCTGCAAGCAACAGCCCAAGTAGTGAGCCCATAGTTATACAATCTTTTTGTCGACATATTTCGTTATCAAGACAGAATTAAAAATTTAGAGTGCATCTCAATGGGAATTGTTACAAATATTCAGTGCGTATACCAATGTTTATCTCCTTTGAATCAATATTTTCACATATATATATATATATATATATATATATATATATATGGGGTTGTACAACATGAGGATGAAAAGAGTAGCTTTTTGCTGAACGCCTTTCCTTTTAATTTCAATTGTTAGGCTTCATCACGAACCAACACCAGTTACAGATATCATTGACAACCTGAAAGAACCAGTTTTCATCTCTAGTGGGGTCATGAGGGTGTGCACTGTTGAAAGGTCCCAAAAATGGGAGGAAACAACAGATGTCCAGTGCTTTGTGGCTTTTAATTATCCCTTCAATGATGTTAGTTTGTGAGGAAATCTAACAATATAAAGAAAAAAATCAACTATACAATAACTACTTTAGATTGCTGATCTCTTTCACTCAAATAACCATACGACAAATAAATGTGAACCAACCATCCAACAGTCTGATGAAATACGGTACTATGATCACCCTTATTTCATCATCATCTTGAACATACAAGTGTACACAGTGTTTACAGATACCATATATAAAGAGGAGGGTGGGGGATAAATGCGTAGATAGATTTCCCAAGAGAAAAAACTGTTATGTAAAAGGCATTTTACAAAACAATATTTTATCTTATGACTACTTTTTCAGTCTGTGTGCTTATTGTTTGTCATAAAAGTTCAGATAGCAGGACAATAATGAATTGGATTTGTTGTTAGAAGAATTTGCCACATTGAACAACTTACATACCAGTGTGTATATTGTATCACAAGTTTGGACAATTTGATAAACAAACACATACCACCATCAATCGGATTATGCTTATGAAATAATTCTGTTTACAATTCACGTTTTTTTTTTTTGATTTTACTCATAATGGTTGTCATGTGCAGTGTACTTTCAACAGAAATAAATAAACACTCACATATTATCCGAACAGCAGTGTATCAAAGTTAGCTGTATAGCTAAATTGCTAACTATGTCTCATTTACACTTAAATCACTGACTCTATGTTTATTTATTGTGTAGATGAATATTATGTCACTGTTTAATAAATAGTCTTCTCGTTCTAAATCCATGATAACCATGACGATTAGAACATAGAGAACCAGTGAAATAGTACTGAGATATCTTTAGAAAATAAGCAGGCAATAATGTACCAGAAAGTACAAATAAAGTCGGTGAAACTAAAAGCCTCTAGGATAGCTGGAGATACGCCACAATGCAAGTTCAACACTCAATTAATGAAGGACACAACCACAAAGGACACTTTCACTGCAACTGTCAGAGCAAAGCAGAAAACACTACGCGACATTACTGAAGAATCATGCGTGGAAGACCATTGGAACTCTCTGAAGGTGATTTTTAACAAAACGTGTTCAACGGTTTTAGGAAGAAAGAAAAGGCAAGACAAGCAATGGCTCTCAATGGACACTTAGAAGCTAATAGAGGAGAGGAGAATGGTGAAAGAGAAAATGATTCAATGCGAAGACGGACAGGAGAAGGGGACGCTGAGCTCAACTTACAAACCATTGGACAAAGAAGTGAAGAAAAGTGCTAGGAAGGACAAAAGACGATTCTATGACAACCTCGCCACTGAAGCTTAGAAGGCAGCAGGCAAAAGAGACCTGAGGACACTATATCAGATAACCAAATCTCTATCCGGGAAGAGATCAACACAAGCGAAACCTATAAAAGACAGGCAAGGGAAGCCCATTACCAAGGAAGAAAAACAGATTAAACAATAGGCGGATCACTTCAAAGGACTCTTGAACCGACCATCACCTGCAACCCGTCCAGAAATACCAACAACAGAGCGCACACAACTGCAAGTTGACACCAATCCTCCAACGAGAGCTGTAGTCTTGAATGCAATCAAGCTTCTGAAAGCTGGAAAAGCAGCTGGACCAAATGGAATACCCCCTGAAGCACTGAAAGCGGACCCAGAGACTACGGCAGACATGCTGACTCCACTATTGCAAAAGGTCTGGAAGGAGGGAAAGGTGCCTACTGACTGGAGGAGAGGTTACCTCGTGAAACTACCAAAGAAGGGCGACTTAGGACTCTGCAAGAACTGGCGAGGAATCATGCTCCTGTCTACTCCAAGCAAAATCCTGAGTCACATCATCCTGGAGAGAATAAAGGACGCACTGGAGACAGAACTCCGACCAGAACAAGCTGGATTCAGGAAAGGCAAATCATGTTCTGACCAAATTGCAACTCTACGCATCATCATCACAGAACAAAGCATGGAATGGCAATCAAACCTCTACCTCAACTTTATAGACTTTGAGAAGGCCTTCGACAGACAGCATTGACCGCGAAGTAATTTGGAAACTACTTGAGTACTACGGTGTACCACAAATATTCATCAACCTTATTCAACAGCTGTACGACAACGACATGTGTCAAGTGATCCACAACGGAAAACTCAGCGAGGCGTTTGGAGTAAACACAGGAGTCAGACAAGGCTGTCTGCCTATTATCACCAATGATATTCCTAACTGTGGTGGACTGACTGGATTAGGCATCAAACAGTGACAGGGAAACGAGAAGACAGGGAGGGATATCCTGGACCGACGTGAAGAACCTAGAAGACCTGGATTTCGCTTTTGGATAACTTATGTTTGATGTCACTGTCACAAAATCGAAGACTTACAAGCGAAAACCGACAAACTGGTCGAAGAAGCAGCCGGCCAAGACAGGACTCCAGTTGAACATAGACAAGACGGAGGTTATGAAAATAACCAGCCAACCACAACAACAGCAGCAACATCCAGCGCCAATCACCATCAACGGGAGGGGTTTGAAAGAGGTTACTTCATTCACTCACTTATCTAGGGAGGGAGAATTGTCTCAACTACAGGAAGTCGGAACGGACGAGGATGTCAAATCGAGCGAGAATCGGGAAGGCAGGCGAGAAACACATTCATCACCAACCTGAAACCAATCTGGAAGGAAATCTTCGTCACTCAGCCAGAATCAACAACAAAATTCAGTCGGATTTTCAATACAAACGTCAAGTCAGTCAGTTCTTCTATACGGAACAGATCAGAAACTTGGAGGGCGGGCGGGTCACAAAGAATATTTCCAACAGCCTGTTGCAGACATTACCTTTATCAACAACTGTCTTCGCTGGATCTATACTGAAGATCAGATGGCCGGCCGGGCCGGAAAGAATCACCAACAAGAAACTATGGGTGGGAGCAAACAAAACAAAACAAGAACCAATCGCCCAACAAATATGCAGGAGAAAGTGGAGATGGATCGGTCACTCGCTGAGGAGACCGCTGGGTGACATCGCGCGTCAAGCCCTCGAGTGGAACCCGAAAAAGAAGCGGTATGTGGGACGTCCAAGGGTGACATGGAGGAGATCGTGTGAAGAGGAGTTGAAACAGTATGGACTAACATGCACGGATGTAGGTGAAAAGTACAGCAGAAGACAAGCAAGTGGAAACGTGCAGTTGAAGCCATATGCTCTACTAGGAACCCAAGGGAACAATAATAATAATAATAATAGTAATAATAATAATAATAAAACCCCTGATCCACTAGACTGTTCGTTCCGAATAAATTTTGACTAAATACAGGATGAAGTTGCCTGGAGTACTAAAGAGAAGTTGTGACCGCTGAGCTTCCCCGGGCTGGGTGTGAGAACAAACGCTCACCAATGATATTAGTCGGTGGTCGCGCTAAAACCGCGAATTGACGGAATTTAGAATTCATGGACCATTGGATTCCGACATAATGGCCATACATTCTACGAGCTTGCCTCATAACCTGAAGGTCATGTCTATGATCTCAGGTAGGGTCGTGGATGGGTATTGCCGAAGAGTCCAAAGCCAGGAAGAAATAACTGCCTTCCAGTCTCAGGTCTTCAATGGTTCTTTAACTGATATTAACCAGTGGTCAAGCTTGGAATTTCACTCAGTCGACGTTCTAGAGAATTTCTAGAAACTTGTTCATTTCACTCACGAAACAAATTATCACACTAGGAAAACTGTGACGTTAAAATAATCATCATATATATATATATATATAAGGTAAACCTACAGAATCTGATGCTTCTTGAACAGCTTTCAGCAAAGATGTAACACGATAGTCAACTTCACGTACAAACGAATTTGTATATACAGTCCACATATGCAATTCTGGACTCTTATCTAGCACAAGAACTAGAACATGACAAGCCCATGTCATAATACGTGTTGCTTCTAAATGAAGACAACTTTCAGTAAGCGGCTGAATGATCTATCATTAAATTAGAAGAAAAAGACAGCAAAAATTGAACAAGTTAAATACTTTAAATATTAAAAAATATTATGGGAATACATAAATAAATATAACCGAATTTGAGATTGATTTTCTTATCATAAGAGTTGCAGGGCTCAACTTAAAACAGAACCACCAATTACAAAACATATGTACTAGTCTTATATTGCAGCTTGTTCTACTCTTCTTATCTGAAGTTTAACTCTAAGTAAACACTTCTAAATCAACCTGAGTTTTGATATCAAAGCTGTTCTGAGATTATTTACTGCTAATTATACATTTTCAAGTATTGGTTTTGTAGGGATTTTGTTTGATTGCATGGAGGATTTCATCATGAACTGACATCAGTTAGAGAACCACTGGAAAACTTGGAAGTACTGGACAGCTGTTTCATCCCAGTTTGGGACTCTTCCGCAGTACGCACCCACCGGGGTTCGAACCCAGGACCTTCTGGTTGTGATATGTGTCCACATATATATTTATGTGTGTGTGTGCATGTTGGTCTCTCTTTCTGTTTGCTAGGTTAGTCTGTGACCACTTCACTTGTATGGACTTGTCTCCTTTAATAATGTGTATTCTCCTTATATTATATTATATATAATATGAGTGTTTGTTGACAGTCCGTTGCTTGGTGACATATATCCATATATGTTTGTTGGCATGTCTGCTATATTCGCTATGTATAATTGGACCGACACTCCATTATAATTAGCCATTCATGTTAAGACTGTCTAATGATTTTCCCACGCTTGTCTGAATTATTTATATATATTCGCATTCACAATTTGTGTGAACTACTTTACTTTACAACTACTTGACTTGCTTACCACTTTGGTGTGAGACCATTTATTTTCGTCTCCTTGTGTTTGGACAATAGAAGTATCATCGCAAACCTAGTGGTCTTCTGATTTCCGCCTTCTCGCGTCAGGACTATTAGTTTCTCGACCAGTCCATAATAACAATTCAGCGACGAGTACATAACAATTTGGCGACGGGGAAACTAGAACATAACAATTTGGCGACGGGGAAAACTAGTACATAACACTAGAACATAACAGGTTGTCAGCTCACGATTAAATCCTCAATGCAACCAAACAAAACCCCTACAAAATCAATACTTGAAAATAATTCTGATGCTCACTAGCGACTGGCCCTATTCGGGCAGTTAATCTGGGGTTCTAGTGGGAAGCCGTGACCAGTAGGGTACAGCAGGTTGAAGGTGAGGCAGTAACTCATCGAAGACATTGCGAAATGGTCGCGCTATGTCGTGAATCGGCAGAAGTTAGAATTCAAGGACAAATGGATCGGGTCCCAGTGGCTCAATGGTCTACGAGCTCGCCTTGTAACCAGAAGGTATTGGGTTCGAACCCCGGTGGGTCCGTACTGGTGGAGAGTCCCAAGCCAGGGTGAAACAGCTGTCCAGTACTCTCAGGTTTTCCAGTGGTTCTCTAACTGATGTCAGCTCATGATGAAATCCTCCATGCAGTTATATATTTTCCGGAATATCAGAGTAATTGAAACGTGAAGAAACAATGTTACACATCACGCAGGTCTTCAGTTTACAATAAATTGGGGGGTGGGTGGGTAAGTGGAGACTGTCTGTTTTCGACATAGAACTTTGCACAAATGTGCGACAGTTCAATTCGCCACACTCCATGTACCACACAAAGTAAGAGAAGAAGGTAGAAGAAATGCATAATAGAGACAGTAAACAGAGGTGTGAGACAACGGAATAGTAATAACGAAGAACAATATAGTTTCATTGGAAATCATAGGTCACAAGGAGTGGGTGCATCTGCGTTAGCCATTGAGAATGATTTTGAGCCATGTCACCAATTGTTTCCAACCATTGATTTTTACCGTCCCGAGGACCCCAACCAGTCAGGAAGTCTACACCTCCCTGCGTGGCTAGCCTAAACTAACTGTTGTGGATTTCATTGACTGATGAAGCCATGTTTTGGTTTGACGTCCGCTAGCTAGGGTGAGTGGGGGGATGAATTTACACAATTAAAGAACACTGATTGTAAATGAAACAGTCAGACAACTTAGCAATTAGAATAGCTGACACTGTTCAACGAAAAAGTCATCTGTATTTACTATTATTGAGAGATACACTGAACACCTTTCTTTTTAAAAAATTAAATATATCCCACAAACATTATCTGACCCTGGTTTTACAGAGGAATATAACCACTAACGTAGATTTGGTAATCACCAATAGCTTTATCACACTGACATTACAAACAAGAAAGGATCATAAAATGAATGGTATATGAGATTGTCTTGTCGCCGGAAGGTCCTGGGTTCGAACCCTGGCAGTAGGTGCGTACTGACGATGAGTCCCAAACTGCGTCGAAACAGCTGCCCAGTACTCTCTGGTCCTCAATGGTTCCCTAACTGATATCAATCTGTGGTCTACCCTGAAACAAATAGAATTCCTACAAACTAATTCTCGAAAAATATACGTATCTGTAAACTATTTAAAAAAAATTTACATGATGGGATTTGAATTTCAGTGCAAATTTCGTCATGGAACAACCTTTATAACCTAAATATCCATCTCCAGCTAGCTCATTGTCGGTTACTGAATAGATATCCAGAAGTTGTAATTGAGAAGTCATGGCCACTGGGGTCTACCACATATTAAAGTGAAGTGGATACGCTCATCAAAATACCACCAACTGGTTATAGCGCTATATCTCACGAATTGACATAATTAGAATTCACGGGTTATTAAGTCAAGATGAAGTCCACAAGATGATCTGGTAACCTGAAGGTCCGGGATTTTATCTTTAGTAGGATAGTGGGGTGTTCACCTGCTAAGACCTAAACTATGGTGAAATAGTTGCCCAGAGATTCATGGTTTCCAATGATTCTCTAACTGATTTTGCTTTGTAACAGAATCTGCATTGAAATACATACAAATTGGTATAAATTGTTGACTTTATTATCTTAAAGTTGAAAAGTGGATTACAGCAAAACTGTAATTTATGCATATTTGTTATATTTAAATAACTTACCAGTAAAGCGATATCATCTCCAGTAATTCCTAATCCTGTAGAAGTGATTACATGTGTTCCAAACTGATCTACAGCTTCAACAGTTTGTGCATTAGCATGTTGATTAGCTAAACGCCAGTAAATTAAACCCCTAAGTAAACCAGTTAATGCAAATGTTCCATGATCTAACGGTGCACAAGAACATGTTGAAACAGTAACACGACTATCAACAGGACATGTAGATCCTAATTGTCGGTCAGGAGATGAAAGTGAATCCAAGGAGTTTCGATGAAATTGTTGAGCTGTATCACTAAGATGAAATTCACTTGACAATCCAGCAGAAGAATTATTATTCATCACAGTGTTAGCAGTATTAGTAGATACAGTTGGCATAGTGCTAGTGGTGTTACTCAAAATTCGTTTAGTCCGTTGATTACGTGGTGTTGAATAACAAACATTCGGTAGAACTGGAGGCATAGTTCCAGTTAGATGACTATAACAAGCAACTAGTTTTATCGGTTCTTCTTCATTATAAACTGAATGTTGAAGCAAAGCAAAACAAAAAACAAACAAACAATAGATTGGATAAAAATTATGACTGAAGTTCTCAGATGAACTGCAAAAATTCATTCAACAAATAAGGATTCCACTTCATTAAAGTGTACAGTGTTTTGAGTAAGAAATATAATAAGGTGGAGATGTGACTCATTGGTTACGCCATTTGACTTTTAACTAATTAGGACAGTGGGTTTCGGAAGTCAGACCTTAATTTACCTACTTTAATCTGGACAACTGCAGAGTATCATCAGCTTTCGTATAATGTGTGGTTTATAGTCATTTGAGTTTTAAGGCATAATAATTAAAGGTGTATACTTTAAACTTATTTGGTAACCTGGTTTCGCTGTGATTTCATCCATATAGCATTACTTATTATTGTTATTATTATTTGTTCCCTTGGGTTTCAATTGGAACATAGGAATTCAACAGCATATCTCTACTCTTTGTTCTATTTTTTGCTATCCTCTTCAGTTGGGCCTACGACTGACCATAATCTCTCATCTCCTCCTCTCACGATCTTCTTCATTTCACCCTCGCACCGACGACCCACTCGTCGTTTCCACTCGAGCAATGGCCTAGTGTGGGATGTCATTCAACAGTCTCCTCCTCAGCGTATGGCCAATCGATCTAGATCTTCTCCTACGTATTTGTTGAACGACAGGTGTTTTGGTTAGTTTGCTCCCATAGTTTCTTGTTGCTAATTCTTTCTGGCGATCCATATAGTATACAACAACAAACATATTTCATGCTCTATAAACATTCACATAAGAAAACACTTCTGTTTATGAAAGGTGTTCTAGTTAAAAGCTGAGCAAAGAGTTATTTTTTCTCTTCATGTATTTCTCTAAAACTTCATATTTTAACTTGTTGTATATATATATATATATATATATATATATATACATATATATATAAAGTTGTAGTCAAGACTGTGTTTTACTCCACAACCCAGTCTTTTTGCTTAATGAACAAAAGTGAAATATTAATAACTTCCCACCAGCCTTGTTTTTCTCTAAAATTATAGAATGTGTATAGAGTAATTTTAGGTATAGTTGACTTAAAAACATGAAGAAAATATGAGTTAAAACGGTAAACTTAATTTAGTGGAATAAAACAACTCAAAATGCATGTTTGACCTTCCTTCTTTTCTTATTTTTCTACCAAGATTCCTTTGCATTCCAAGTGGAACATAGATCTTTAAAACTTAGGCTTTGAAACTTCAGTGGCAGGGAGGTGTTGTTTTTACGGGATGAGGTATTACCAATCTGGGCTCACTATCGCGGCTAGGCGAGGTTTACAACAGCATCGAACTTGGATACCCAATTAAGCCACTGCCTAGTGGTTTATTAGTGTAAAACTCTTCCCCTGAATTATTACTTTTCGTTTTAGGAAAAGTAGCGAGAGTTTCTTCCGGATTCTGTGGAGAACAGCTAGTGAGGAGATTTGGAAAGACTGGCACATACTTCTTTTATTTAATTGAATTCTAGATTTTTCCCGTCAATTGATTGGACCGAAGTGCTCGGTCTCAGGTTGACATGCCAGCTTCTTGTGCAGGTGCTTCAACAATGTCTGGGCATTTAATTAGAATTTAATTGGTGGATGGTGACTAGCAGTGGAATCCAGGATAAAGCGCATTTCGTCCTATTTGGGACTCGTCACTGATGTACCTGCATTCCTCAGTGAGTAATGATGTTCCCACTGAGTTTCGAACCCAAGTGGTCTAGTGGATAACACTTTGGCGTTTGAAATTCTCGACACTGGGTTCGAGCCTCGGTGGGAACATCATCACTCACTAGGGAATGCAGGAACATCCAGATGACGATTCCCAGATAGAACGAAACGCGCATCCTGGATTCCACTGCTAGTCATTATCTACCAATTAAATTATGACACACTTCCTTTCGGTTTTGAAAATAAGTTTTTGAGAAAATCAACTTATTAAAGAATACTGATTTCAGTAATGACTGAAAGTGTATGAACGAATTCACGCTGTAGTTGGTTGATTGTGTATTTTGAGTGAAATTATTTCCTGGTAGAGAAAGCTCCTTCCTACCGGCTGTTTTGGTGCTGTATAACCAGAGTAAAATGACTAGTAAAGCCTTGTATAAGCGTTAACTGAATTGATCAGCTAGTGAAAGATTTATGCAAAGTGTTTTTTCAAACAATCAGAACTAGAATAACAGTTAGGGAAACAAACTGAAGGTATCCGAACAAAGACACAACAAAAATTCATGAGGTCAATAAAATGTAACATTTTGGTAAATTTATAGTGACAGGTTGGAAAGTGCAACTATTAAAAATCACACTTAGTCTAACATTTGCTCCAAAGTAAAGTTGAGGAAAATTCCATGCATATGAACACTTTTATGAAGTCTTCAGGTAGGCAATGACATATATGAACATGTAGAGATTTTACTCAGTAATTGCATTTCTTCGCCTGGAAGTAGCTACAAACAGTTATGTGTATAATTTGTACTACTGAATCATAATCACATAATAGGTTTGCAGTAATGATGATGTCATTTGAATGAATGACTAGCAAATCAATTAGTATTATTACTATTAATCCTTTGGGTTCCAAGTGGAACATAGAGCTTCAACAACACACACGACCTACTCGTCGTTTCCCGTTTGGGATTCCACTTGAGCAATCGCCTGCATTAGGTACAATGTCATTCGACGGCCTCTTCAATGTATGCTCAATCCATCTCCACTTTCTCCTACATATAGGTTGAGCGATCGGCTCTTGGTTGATTTGTTTATTACCAGAGTTTCTTGTTACTAATTCCTTCTGGCCATTTGATCTTCAGTAAGGAGCGAAGGTAGTTGTTGATACAAGTCTACAACCTGTTGCAAATCCTTTTCGTAACACGCCAAGTTTCTGACTCGTATAGAACAACCCACTTACTTCACATTTGTCTTGAAAATTCGAATCTTGTTCTTTATGCTGGCTGAGTGCAGAAGATTTCCAAACTAGTTTCAGGTTGATGAATGTCTGTCTTACCCTTCCGATTCTGGCTGGCTTTGAGATCTTCATCCGTTCCAACTGCCTGTGGTTGAAACGATACTTCCCAGATATGTCAAGGAAGTAACCTCCGTCAAATTTATCCAGTTGATGGTGATTTATGTCGGTTATTGTTGCTGTCGGTTTGTTATCTTCGTCACAACCGTTTTCTTTATATTCACCTGATGTCCTGTCTTCGCTGCACTGCTTTTACAACCAGTTCGTCAGTTCTCGCCTGCAAATCTTTTAGTCTGTGTGACATTAAACAAGAATCACCTGCGAAATCCAGATCTTCTAGAGTCTTCTCATCAGTGGTCCACCGTAAAATTGTCTCCTCGCTCCCAATGGACAGTCTGACGCGTGATCCAGTTCTCCACAGTGAGAAATATCATCGGTGATAATATGCAGTCAGCTTTTCTTACTCCTGTGTTCACTTCGAACACCTCGCTCAGTTTTCCCATGTGAATCCCCTGGCACGTGCCACTGTTATATAGCTCTTGAACGAGATTGATAAGGACTTCGACACTGGACGACGTATTATTGAAGAAGTTTCCGAATTACTTCTCGGTCAACACTGTCAAAGACCTTTCCGAAGTCAATGAAGTTAAGGTAGAGGTTCGACTGCCATTCTATGCTTAGTCCAATGACGATGAGTGAGTTGGAATTTTGTCAGCACATGATTCGCCTTTCTTGAATCCAACTAGTTCCATGCTGGTGGAGTTCTGCATCTAGTGCATCTTTTGTTCTCCCCAGGATGGAACACAACATTAATTCAAGTTAATATCAATTAAATCAGGAAACCTGCTTAAATCACCAATGGGCCACGTAAATTTCCATCTCCCATAATATATAAACTCTTTTGTATTTGTTACTTTTGTAATCATACAATCATATTATTGTATTGCTACATGATCTCGTACAAATTTTTAATTAGCATTCGAAGTAACACTGAGCAGTTCTCAAAGGAAAGGCAGGAAAACTGCTATATAAATGATTGTACCTTACTTTAGATGGAACAGCACTGCCGGTTACTTATTTTACTGGATGGTCCTGTACGGAGAGGCTGAGAAGAATTCTGAATTATATATTAACTAACATATTGTCTAGAAAAAAGATTATTTTTATTATTATTACACATATTACTACATATATAAAGAAGTACAACATTTCCTAGTCTCACGTAAACTACTGAACAATAATGGTTATAATGACTTCATCAGTATAAATAGACAGAAGATTAAATTACGCAGAAAAGATAAATAATGTATTGTTAATCAAATTAAAGGCATTATTAGAGGCAAGACAATCACATTAAAGAGAGTGAGCAGTGACATACAAGCAACTAATACAGATTAAAGGTATATACGGTGAATACGCCTTTCATTATATATACATATACAACAAACAAATTTAATTACTTTGAATGCATACAATAAAATTGATTAGAAAGATGATTAAAATTAACTGATTGAAATCTATTCTCAGATAAATAAATAAATAAATGAAAACGATTGAATAGATATATATGCATATAATTGAAAAGAGTGCTTAAGGTTAAACTGTTTCCATTGAACAAAATTAAACTCAGTGTGATAAAAAGGGTAGCAAGTAATAGATCAGTAGATAGAAAGATTTTGTTGTATTCCTTTACGTTCCCAGTGGAACATGGGGATTCAAGCTAAAGCTCCGAGGTTTCGGTAGCAGTTATTGCTTATTTTTTACGGGATGGGTTGCTAGCCTGCCTCATGCCCAACCTTTCCTTTATACCAGTATTATTACTAGCTTAGTGAGGTAAAAGAGTGTGTCTGCTGGGGATCGAATCCCGAATCACCTGAGTAGTTGGAGAGCACTCTACCGCTCACTGTGCCACCGACTTTCGGTAAGTAATAATAATAACAAAAATAAGTCAAGCAAAAAGAAAAAATAATAATAATTGACATCAAAAACTACAATGTAGCAGAGAAATTCCACTTAACAAACACTTACTCTTTTTAAAAGAATCCAGTGCAGTTGGAAGGTGAAAGAACAGATGTAACATCAACTTCAATGAAAATCTAGCAGCCTAGGGACAAATGAAGAACACATATAAAAAACAACATTCTAATTACAACAGGATATATAAGCATATAAAGTATTTTCCTTTTGTTCATTTCTCAACCTCTTCACCGCCAAAGCTATCTTCTCACTGATGATATTATTCCCTCAGATAGTTTATTCATTTCCACTTAACTCTGTGTTGATTATTGTTCACCATGTTAACTAGAGAAGTATCGTTTGCATCGTTTCTCTTAGAATTACACTATCAACTTTATATTTCGCGTTTCAAACGTCTGAATCATACAAACCAAATCATGAAACAGTCTTCACTAGTAGATGAGTCTCTACCAAAGTGTCATATATCTGCGATACACAAACAAGATCCGATTGTGTTAATTTATTTAACTCGAGAAATTCCACACTAAAGATGTCAGAAGGTTCTTTAGATAGTCTTTGTTAATTTACTGGTATATAGATGCGACTAAGCTGAAGAGTGGGAAAACCCCTGCTCGATTGAATGTATGACAATAAAAATGTTAGAAAATATTGTGATTCAAGTAGATGGCATTTTTACAATCTCCGGTAAATCACCCAATGACTGAAGATGACCTCTTGTGTGGAAAAAAATGGAGTGAACTTCAATTATGTATATTAGCGCATGTATGAGTGACTGTGTGAGACTGGACGGACATTGAAGGAAAGAAACCACGCTGCTGTTATATGCCAATCCTTTTTTCTTAAGAACACAGAGTTGTTATTTAGGGTTAAAATAAGTAAATATTTCTATGAGCCTGACAGTAACATTCATTTCTAAGAAAAGCTGTGAAACTATAACTAATCTGCTAGTGATAAACTAGTTAATAAATACCTTTTTACCAATATAAAGCACCACTTACCGTTAACTGGGACTATTAATTAATCATCAAGAATTGATCTATAGGGATTTCATTTGTTTTTCGAATTCGACTACGGATTGACATCAGTTAGAGAACCATTGAAATCCAAGGAGTACTGGACAGCTGTTTCATCAGCCTAGTTTGGGACTCGTCGGCAGTACGCACCCACCTCCAGGGTTCAAACCCAGTGACTTGTTACAGGACGGAGTTCCTTGATGTTCTAGCGAGAAGTCGGGTCCAATAAGGTGCAATCCAGTTGGAATGGGAGGATGGATTTCCCACAGATGACGTTGGTTGGTAGTCACGCTAAAATCACAAACTGGTAGAAGTTAGAATTCATTCGCTGGCGGTTTCCAGTGACTAAATGGTATACGAGTTCGCCTCGTAACCGGTAGGTCCTGAGTTCCAACCGCTGTGGTGGGTGTGTACTGCCAATGAGTTCCAAACTAAGCTGACGAAACAACTGTCCAGTACTCCCTGGTTTTTAATGGTTCTCAAACTAATAATTATTATTATTGTTCCCTTGGGTTCCTAGTAGAACATAGGGCTTCAACTGCACGTCTCCACTTGCTTCTGTCTTCCTTCTGCTGTACTTTTCACTTGCATCTATGTTAGTCCATACTGTTTCAACTCGTCTTCACACGATCTCCTCCATGTCACCCTTTCACTGACGTCCCACTCGCCTCTTCCCTTTCGGGTTCCACTAGAGCAATGGCCTGACGCGCGATGTCACCCAGCGGCGACCTTCTCAGTGAGTGTCCATCCCCATCCATCTCCACTTTCTTCTGCATATTTGTTGGTTGGAGATTGGTTCTTGTTTTGTTCGTTTGTTTGTGCCTATAGTTTCTTGTTGCTAATTTATTCCGACCGGCCATCTGATCTTCAGTATAGAGCGAAGACAGTCGTTGGTTGATAAAGGTCTGCAACAGGGTGTTGGGAATATTCTTTGTGACCCGCCCGCCAAGTTTCTGATCCGTATAGAAGAAGTGACTGACTTGACGTTTGTATTGAAGATCCGAATTTTGTTGTAGATGCTGAGTGACGTAATTTAAACCAAATTTAGATGAGAAATTCGTTTTTCAATTGACAGTATGCTGAATAATGACAGTCTATGACTTATAAAGCTGTGAGTGAATTTAAGAGGATTAGTTACTTATAATTGATTTATGTAATAAGTATAAGTAGATGTCATATAGTATTCTCCTGACTGTGAACTATCGGGGGTGACTAGCTGTTTACTAGTTGTTAATTCTTACTGCTATATGACAGTAACCCGATCTATTTGTGAGTGTATATCAAATGGGAACAATAACAATATCATTAATAATAATAAATAAAGCCTATAATATTATCATTATATAGCAAAACACATACCAACTGATTACTCGGATTAGTTGTACGATTACAGCCAATCCGATTACACAATGCCTTTCCACGATCCATAGAACAAGATCTTAACTGATCACTGTTTGTACAGAGACGATGTCTACACGAAATGAACATAATTGTTTGATGACATAATTTCATAGCATTACAACAATGCAAGCGTTCAGCTAATTCAGCACTTGTAGACAATAAAGATAAAATTTGAATCAATGAACATCTTGCATTTGATGTTAATACAAGTGGATTAGTTATCTCTGAAGTGTGAGATGTCAAAACCGAGCTACTGTTGCTATTGTTGGTGGTGTTGTTGACATCAGTGACTATATCAGGAGGATTAATTAGCAATGAATTGATTAGTACTTCTAACGTTTTCACTGTAAACCATCGCTAAAACAAAAATAGCGAGAGATGGAATTCAATTTCAGTTAAACAAGCATTTTCGAAAAACAAAACAACACGATTTTGCAAACAATTTCTTTGTATTAATTTGATTAGTTGGTGTGTAGATTTCACGGTAGAAATCATGATAAACAGAAATCAAGTAAGAGAGAAAATCTAAACAATAAAGAGCATGAAAAGCTTGGAGAACATCAGGCCATATTTTTTTCCTTCACGTTCCCCAGTGGAACATAGGGCCTCAAGCTAGTGGCTTGTAGATTCTGCAGCAGTGTTTAATTTTACAGGATGGGGTTGCTAGCCTCACACCCAACCTTTCCTCTTTACCAACATTATTTCTGGCTTAGCGAGGTAAAGGAGAGCGTCCGTGGCCGGGGATCGAACCCCGGACCATGTGCATGGTCGGCGAGCATCCTAACCGCTGTGCCACCGACGCACTTCAGGCCATATTAACAGACATAAAAACCTACAAAACCTTTCAACCGATCCAGAATTTAAGTATCAAGGAATAAAAATACCTTTACTATATTATCATATCGGATTGAATGCGTTCAATGCATTTCGATGAAAAGGCTTGCATCGTCAGTTATGAAAACTTATTACGCATCTATCTATCACTATGGCAGAAATATGGTTTAAAATAAAATTACAGATAAGCAACATATAAGTAACCGCGTCACATCCCATTGTATTTATCAACTTACTTGCGCGTGTGTAGGCGTACACGCATCAGGAGGAGAAATTGCGATTTGTTGGTTTAGACTTTGATGCGTTTTACTACACGCATCAAAATAAAACTAACCTGACAGAGTCGGGGTGGGGGTGGGTAGACCTCCGTCTCCCTCTCGGAATGCTTTCCGTGGTAAGACGTTCATAGCTTCATTGTCTTTATGCTGCTAGTGTTCACCACAACAGTAAAAAGGTGAATGAAAACGTCTGGCGCTTACAACCGGACTGGTGGATATGTAGGCCTGTCTAAGGGGGCTGGCAAAACCTGATTGCAAACCTATGGCGCATACAGGTGCCAGAGTTCTTAAGACAATGCTATGTTTCGGTCTGAGTGTCCAGGTAGTATCCCAGCCTTCACACAGACTGGGATTTTGTGTGGTGCATCTCCTGGCGCCCATTTTGTATTTTAACAACAATAATAATAATTTTTACGTATTGGTTTTGTAGGGATTTTTGTTTGATTGGATGGAGGATTTCATCACGAGCTGATATCAGTTAGAGTACCACTGGAAAACCTGGGAGTACTGGACAGCTGTTTCGTCCTAGTTTGGGACTATTCATCGGTACGCACCCACCAGGTTCGAACCTAGGACTTTCTGGTTACAAGGCGAGCTCGTAGACCATTGAGCCACTGGGACCCGATCCAGTGGTCCTTGAATACAGCGGGTTGAAGATGAGGCAGTAACTCATCGAAGAAGACATTGAGAAATGGTCGCGCTATGTCGTGAATTGGCAGAAGTTACAATTCAGGGACAATTGGATTGGGTCCCAGTGGCTCAATGGTCTACGAACTCGCCTTGTAACCAAAAGGTCCTGGGTTGGAACCCTGGTGGATGCGTATTGCTGAAGAGTTCCAAACTAGGACGAAACAGCTGTCCAGTAATCCCAGGTTTTCCAGTGGTTCTCTAACTGATGTCAGCTCATGATGAAATCCTTCATGCAATCAAATAATAATAATCCATTGTAAGTAAAACGGTTTACTATCTCAGCTGGGAACAGTTTTTAGTATACTATATGGAAATGTAGAAAGCTTTCTCATTTGTAAATCTATGCAGAGTTTATACTCATCCTGAGGAATAGTCTCGATAATATCACTTTAGGTTTCACATCCATGATGGTGTTCTGTTTGCTGTATTTTCCCGTCTTAATTTTTTTTAGTCTCCATATTGATTTAATTGATTTTTCTATTTTCATATGAACAAATTCCACTTTTTAGTTAATAATCTGCCCCTGATTTTGATGACAATTATGACGTAATCAGAATTTAAAATTTCTTTTTAAAAAACAATCTTAAAACTCAAAGAAAAAAAATGCTAAAACAAACAGCCTACTCATTTTTAGCTTAATATGCGTCAACAAACTGTTGTGTTGTGTTGTGTACACTACTTACAATGGCAATTTTTTCTCGAAGAGATTGTACTAACACTGCGCCCAAATCTTCAGCTCGAAAAAGACTACGAAGAAATAGGAGATCTGCTTCACGTACCATAGGATCTGTTTTCTCATTCAAGATTACTGTTTTTTGGATAGTAAAAAGAGAGATGTGCAAGGTAAGAAAAAAAGGAATTGTGTAAGGCAGTAAATATGGCAATTATATTAAACACTAAGCTTATAGAAATAAATGTACAACAAATCTAGTTTTCGTGATAAACCAACACTAGCTGATAAGTTAGTGTTGAGGTTGCTTTAAGAGACGTCATAGAACGCACACACACACACACACAGAGTTCCCAAGTGAAATGAAACAGCTGTTCAGTGTTCCTCACTTTTTCATTAATGTTGGGTTATGATAAAAGTTATGTTGAAATCAGGTGTTTCCTGCAAAACTTTCTTCCCACTTGTTAGTTATGATCATATCTCGAGTTATGGTACAACTATGAGGTGTGATTTTTATAGTTTTAAATATTCCTTATCATTTGTTTAGGTGGTAGCAGAATTTTACAGCTATCAAGAACAGGTATTAAATCATTCCTATTACAAGTAAAATTGGCATAAATGTGAACAGTAAATTGAGTTTGACATAGCAGTTATTTTGAGCCACGCATCACGCTGGTTACCATAAAAAGTCGTTCTCAATGAATGGCGCAGATGCAATTGCTCTTTGTGATTTGTCATATTCAATAAAACTCCATTTTTCTCCCATATTATTATTCTTTTCCCTTTACACTACTGTTTGTTATCTCTCTTCTCGTGATTTTTGTACTAGATGGAGTGTGTAGTAACTCGAACTGCTGCACACCTGAGCAAAGTTCTACGATGAAATCAGTCGGTCACCATGGGAGATAGGAAACAGAAATGATGATTAGCACCATGTATTCAGAAAATAATCAATACACTTACTTTTAAATTTAACTCAAAAGAAAGGTTACAATTTCGATTTGGGAAATTGACTTAAGAAAATGGTACCATCTGTTAGTCCAACTGATGTATACCCTAATATGTATACTCAACTCTTATGAGAGCCACTGCTTTGTCATGAATTGAAATTCTTCATTATATTATTCGTGCCTTAGTCACTACAAGCTACGGATGTTTGTCGATATATGGTGCTATGACCATCTATCAGATTACCAATTTGCAAATTAATTTTCAATTTACGCAGTTCGAGGTGGGATTTCACCACAGTTTACTTTAGAAACGCAAATTATTCAGATCACAATACACCATCTGTTTGATACCATAAATAAACAGAAATCAAGAAAGCAAGCATATTTGCATAAATCTATATACTAATCATTAAATGAGACAAGTAGTTACCTACAACTCATATCAGCCAGTGTGCGTAGATCATTTCGATCTGTTTAGCAAGCACTAGTGTTTCAACCGCAAGCAGTCCGAACGGATGAAGATGTCAAAGCCCCAGACAGAATCGGAAAAGCAAGGTCAATCTGAAATCAGTGTGGAAATCTCCTTGACTCAACATAAACAACAAGATTTGAATTTTTAACACCGATGTCAAGTCAGTTCTTTATTATGTGTCAGAAACTTGCACTGTGCGTCACAATTAAGGATTTCCAACAAGTTACAAACCTTTAACAACAGCTTCCTTCGCTGGCTTTATATTGAATATCAAATGGCCGGCCAGAAAGAATTAGCAATAGGAAACTAAGGGAACAAACCAACCAAAAACCTATCGTTCGAGAAATACGTAGGAGGAAATGGAGATAGATCGGGCACGTACCGATAAGGGTCTGAAAGGAATAAGGGGAAATCCTTTTCCGGATTTTGACTGTTCAGTGTTTTGATAAGTTTCGTTCTCCTTTTCTCTGCTCTGTGTTGGCTAACTCTGTCGACATACTCCATGAAATCAAATAATAATAATAATAATTCTGTCGATAAAGTTAGCCAAAACAGAGCAGAGAAAAGGAGAACGAAAATTATCAAATCACTAGACAGTCGAAATCCTTCATTCCCTTCAGACCCTTATCGGTACGTCCATAATTTTTCAAGTGTTACACTAGATAAATTACAGTTAGAAGCTCTATCATTGGGTCCTAGATTTTGTGACCAAAGATATAAGGTCAATCAACTTGATATCGATATCAAGTTTGAAAACCTCCTTCTACAAACAAAAGATTTGATCCCAACGTCAGACGATGAAGTCGCTAGGTTTAAAACTATACTAGTCGACAGTTGTCAGCAGTACAAAAAAAGTAGTCATTCTAGTAAACGTTTGCTGACTAAACAGGATCATGAAGCCCTAAGAAAGCTAAGGAACAGCGAAAACATTATAATCAGTAGACCTGATAAAGGAGACGGAGTAGTACTGATGAATAAGTGCGATTACGTCGACAAAATAAATTCGCTTCTAACGGATGAAACGAAGTTCCAAGAGCTTAGTAACCCAAGAGATCTAGACGGAAAAGTTGAAAAGCAGTTAACTAAAACGCTTCAGGAGCTGACAAAAAGTGGAGTAATCTCAGAGGCAGCCTACAACCGTCTTAAATCTACTGAAAATAATACTTCACGATTGTATGGTCTGCCCAAAGTACATAAACCAGGACTTCCTCTTCGCCCAGTCCTAGATATGTTTAATTCCACCTACCAAAGTGGCTAGGTGAACTCCTCCAACCGTTACACAAGATGGTAGTAAATCATAGTGATAAAGACGTTTTTGAATTCATCGCTAACGTAGATGATATCAATGTAAATGGGAAGCAAATGCTATCCTTAGATGTAGCATCACTGTTCACCAATGTACCACTTATGGAGACTGTGGAATTCATATGCCAACAGATACTAGAAAAACAGTTTGACATCGGAATTCCAGTTATTAGTCTGAAAGAGTTGCTTTTAAGATGTACTATGAATGTACACTTCACATTCAACAACCTTTATTACAGACAAATCGACGCTATCGCCATGGATCTTCCATTGGGGCCAATTTTAGCAGATTTCTTTCTTGCTAAGGTTGAAAATGGTCCATTGAAACAAGTAATAGATAAAACTGATTCTTATTTTCGTTATGTTGATGATACGATTGTTATTCATGATGAGAAAGCTGACAAGAATGAAATGTTAATAAAATTTAGTGATGCACATCCATCGCTCATCTCCATTTGTGAAGAAGAACATGATGGTAGACTACATTTCCTTGACGTCCAATTGAGCAGAAGAGAGGATGGTTCACTCAAGAAAGATGTCTATAGAAAACATAAATCTGTAGGGCAATATACACATTTCCTCAGTTTTCTACCAATCCGATACAAAGTCAATTGGGTTAGATACCTGACGAATAGAGCAAGACGCATCTGTACAGATGACTCCCTACAAAATGAGTTAGGATACATCCAAAATACGCTGGTCAAAATGGGTTATCCTAGTAGATTTGTAAGAGACAAATGAACAATAAGGAGAAACTGAAAACAATTGAAAAGAAACAACTGTTCATAAAATTGCAATTTAATGGGGACGTGGCTAGTAGTGAAGTCTTACATCAGAGATTATCGAGAGCGATAAAACGGACTTATACTGCCGCCACACTCTGTTTGTCATTTTCCAGCCGACCAATTTTGACTGCTCAAGTGAAAGATAAGCTACCTAGCTGTGCCACTTCCATGTGTATCTATAAATTTAGTTGCTCCTGTGGAGAAAGCTATATAGGGCGAACAGCTAGACAGCTTAACAAACGCATTAATGAGCATCTTCCTTCATGGTCCGGTAAAAGTCAAATAAAATCTATGAGAAGTTCTATTTTGGCTCACCTGATTAATAGTGGTCACGAAGTGGACAAAAATAGTGCCTTCAAAGTTGTCTATCGCATTCGATAGAGTCTTTCGAACGGAATTCGAATCCGTCTTTTACACATAGCCGAAGCTATGGGAATTCGAGAGAACAATCCTAGTCTTTGCATACAAAAGAAGTTTGTTCTACCTTTGTCTCTCCCTTGCTTAGCATAGGTGAATTCTATTCAAAAGCCCTCCCACCCTTTCTTATTTTCAATCTCCTTCGTACTTCTATGATATTTATTTGAACTCTGATTATCTGTCCACTTCACCTTTAGTATTACGTGACTTTTAAAATTTGACCTAATTTATTTATTTAATTGTCTACATATACATATATTGCTACCTTTGTTATTCTCATCACCACCTGCATGAACCTTATTATCAATATTTTGTTATCATTATAATCATCGTTATTAACTAAGTTCAAAACGTTTACCACATTATTATTATTACTTGATCCACAAAATCACCATTATTGGTTAAAATTTTTTATACATAAATCTTTATATAAAAATCTATGTAAATTGGAATAAAGTCTGAAGAAGATCTAATTGAAAACAATATTGTTCGCTTATATGTCTTGTCCTAATTTACAGATTTCGCAGACTTGTGGCATATATTGCCTTAGTCTTCCCTGAAGGTATCTCAGCCCAATAGCGATGGCTAACACTACTCTCTTCTAGGAAGATGATAGTCCGGTATTCTTTACATTCACTCGAATCACCTAATTGCCTTGGATTCCACAAGCTTGTCAAAATTACATTTCATTTCAAAAGCACTTTCCGTAGTGTTTTTACAAAACATGATTAATTCTACGAAGATATCTGTAAACTCCCCTTTAATAAGTAGTCGAATATCTCATGTGCACACAAGAATATTTGGATTTTTAGATTTACAGCTTGATTCCACACTGTATTTTTGGTACAAGTATGGAATTTTCAGCATGGATATGCTATTTAAAGAGAACATCTTTAAGGATGTATACTACTAATCCAACTCAACCTGAAGAAAATAATGAAATCTCATGAAATACATATAATTTGGATATTATAGGCATCATATATAATCAAAAGAATAAGTGTACTAAGTGTGAAATAGATTCACCTTGAACTGATTGATACAGATTATTGTGATAAAGAGAAGTATGCATTCAAAATCGTTTTCTATTTATATTTTTTTCAGTGTGTTGTTCATTTTTACTATTTCACACGATAAAATTTACCAGATACTTAATAGCCTGCATAACTATACACATGTACTGTACTACACGCCGTAAAAGTTTGATATTATGCAATTTTAGTAGACACCGAATTCTTTTCTTTAATGTCCTAGCCAAGCGAACAATCATAGGAAAATTAGGAGCTCAAGTTTACGGAAAATCAACTCACACTAACCAAATACTTAATTACAACAGCAACAATCCAATAACACACAAAAGTAGTTGTATACAAAAACTATTCAAGAGGACCAGGACTCAATGCAGCACTCCTACATTAAGGAAAATTGAAGAAAGATATCTCATGGACGTCTTTCAAATGAATGGATATCCACGCAACTTTATCAAAAGACATCTACCCCCAAGCCAACCACCAACCAAATCAAAGACCTTCAAAGGAAGCACAAAGAAAAACGCTCTACTATACATAAATGACATTTCAGAAATCACGTCAAGACTCTTCAAACCTTTAGGAAATTATGTCGCACACAAACCAACAAAATCACTTCAGTCAGCTTTGTGTCAACCAAAAGATTCCAAAGCGAAAGAAGATAAAACCAACAGTATCTACAAAATAAATTGCAACGACTGCGAAAAACACTACATTGGCTAAAGTGGACGTCCTCTTGCTCTTCACATCTATGAATTTAAACTAGTGGTCAAAAGACATGACATCCACTCCCTCAAATCGTTGCATACAGACAACCACAGACATCATTTCGATTGGGACAACATTCAAGTAGTAGACAGAGGAAACAGCAAGAGTGCTTGAGAATTCTCAGAATCCTGGTATTCCAGTGAATCATCAATCAATAGACACATCGAGATAGAGAAAACCTACTAACCGATAAGAAGGCAACCTTAGAGACAAAGGGTCAAAGTTCAAGTTAAGGAAATAATCGGTTCCAATACAAGTAGCCTAGAGAGTGTGAAAACACACAAAAAAACCAGTCGCCTTCAAGGTCCACAGGAGAGATGACTAATAGTGAACTCGTGGAGAAATCTAAAAGCTCACTTCAAATTGAAGTATGCGTTGAAGATGTTGCCTAGCAGGGCAATGAATGCTTCGCAAACAAACGATCCACCTCAGAGAACACAACTACATCAAGATTTCTTTTTGAATGTTTACATAGCCAAGAGGGTGCATGGCTTCAGATTTATTTCATGTTTTATAGTTGGCTAAGAAAGGAAGCTTTGAA
The DNA here is from genome assembly GCA_944472135.2 of Trichobilharzia regenti. Taxonomy (NCBI): domain Eukaryota; kingdom Metazoa; phylum Platyhelminthes; class Trematoda; order Strigeidida; family Schistosomatidae; genus Trichobilharzia; species Trichobilharzia regenti. Next base: position 95,836,062 of record OX235262.1, on the reverse strand, counting down.
CGACTACGTCATAAGATGATAATCAATGTGGCTGTCTAATCTTAAGTTTCCCGATCAAAACTTACCAATATTATCATTAAAATAAATGACACGATACTGTTGTATATACGCCGGTGCACTTATTATTTTGCTGTCAGGAGAAATCAAACACTAGGCACTTTTCTTATGACTTAGTTTCGCATCTGTTAGCATTTTTCCATAAAGCGTATCAGCAGCGCTGAGGACAATTATAATGTTACCTGAATACTTTGGTGATGGTAAAGTCACTGACTTAACCACGAGTTCGTGACAGCATAGATACAAGAATTTCTTAGAAATTGCAGATACACCTTACCTAATGCTAAAAATCACGAAATTCACGTTGAGCGATTCGGTTTCTCACCTCATTTTAGTGTCTAGAAATATGCATTGTTCAGTTTCACATTCATTCAGGACAGGGATGAATAGTCTCTCCTAGTATGAATGGTGACGATAGACTGATGGTTTTGCTGTATGTAGTCAAGCGCCAACACTAAGATTCAGACAAAATAACACTAAATCACTCCAACAGCTTAGTTATTTATAAAATTATATTTGTAAAATCTCAACGAAATTGAAATGATTAATTCCAACGTTTCGTTCGGCAATCTGGTCCGAACTTCTTCAGGGAAATTAATCGAAATTAACATAACAGAGGTTTCTATATAAAAGAAACATCTCATGTTTTTGAAACTTTCTCCAGCAATGAGTCATGAAACAGTCATCAACATGTATAATCAATAAAATTGTACGGACTGTGATAATAGTTTGACCTCAGACTTTCAAAATTAGTCTACTTTTTTTAAAAAATATATGTGTATATGCAGTAAACAGTGGTGTGTGTATGTGTGTGCGTGGGTGAACAGTCATAAAACACTCCATAAGAAGACGTAGACAATCGGGAATTTGACCAAGTGTGACTAATTGTTGATACATATCTAATTTTATTTATTAGTCAGGATTTGCCATGCATCGGCTAACATCACACCTTCACGTCTGTTCAAACTGTTGGGATTCACCCATGTATGTATGTAGGGCTTCTGCAGTCAGTCTTTCTTTGTATGAACCAAAAGCTTTCTGTAGAACCTTAGTCTTATCAAAGTCGATTTTGTGCCCCGTTTCTATCGTATGCAGGGCAATCGCTGAGTTGATTTCTAGCTTCTTCAAGTTATATTCAGAATACGGGTGGGTAACCTTGACTACCTACTTCATAGAATGGTTGTATGTTGCATGAAGTAATTCGACGCTGAATTCTTATGAAAATTCCCTTAAAGTATTAATGTAACTGAACAATGAATGACTACTACTAGAAGTAGTATGTTTCATGGGTAAATACAGCGCAAGATTAGATTAGCATGTTGTTAAGCAGAACACACTGAAATCTTTTAACGGTAATAGCACTTATGTTTAAAAGCTCTATCTGACATTAGTTCTATTTACCATAAACACCACTAATGGAGTTATTAAGAATATTTCTCTAGGAAAAGAGTAATATTGTTAGTTAGTAATGAGTGGGGGAAAAAATGAATCTATCATAGTTTTGCGATAATGATCACAAGTCACCGTAATCACACACACACACACAGGCACATACAAGCATTTTCCTACTTCAGACTGAAGTCAAAGAAAAAAATTCTGAAGGTTTAGAATAAGCAAATGACAGAGGAACTTTTACACGCACACACACACACACACACACACACACAGACATGGGTATAATGGGCGTGTATAATGTCCAAGGTATAGACTGACTACACTTAACCACCAGCAGCAGCAGTTTTACACATCCTAATCAATTAAGGTAGCATAATTTACTCCTTATAGATCATTTCGTAATTACAAATCAATAATTTCTTCTATTTTTTATTTAAAGGTCATTATTTAACACTATCCTCGTAGGTTTGTATGGTGTTTTTTAGATATTTTGAAAGGAAAGTGCATTTTGTGCAATATATATTTCCTTCCTAGTTAAGTTGTGTGTGTGTGCCTGATAGTGTGTCAGTATATAAGGGAACTAAATAAAAGAACATTGATTACTAATTTTAATTATGTACGTCTATCAATTAATGAACAGACTATTAAATCAGTACTGTACTTTTAAAAGGGAAGATAGAGACAACGGTTAAAACTGTACTCTTAATACATACACGCATATAAAGAACAAGCTGACAACTTAATTTACGAATTTACACTAGATACACGAAATAAAAAAAAGATTTAAGTCAACAGTTGCTTTCAATATCTTTTTTACTTACACTCTAATCACTATAAAATGACAAATTCAACATATGCATAGAGTAGACAATAGCGACAAAATTAAAGCTATTCCAAAAACAGAAACACGGTAGATAGAATGAAATGTGGTTTAGTGAAAGGATAGAAAAATGGTAGGCGGTAGGTTTCGATTGTGCTTTAATTGCATGCATAATGCGTAGACAATACAAAAACACAATGCAGATGTAGTTAAACTACAGAAGCCCATCAGTAATAACTCGATGAAAGAACCTACAAAATGACGTCAAAGCAACTAATCACATCATGAATACCATGCATGGATTGTGCTCATAATTTGCTCTTCATATGATACCCTAGTTTTATCTAGATAATGGATCATCTATTAAACTTTAACTAAGAAACCGCATTTTTTTCCTTCACGTTCCCCAGTGGAATATAGGGCTTCGAGCTAGTGGCTTAAAGTTTCTGTAACAGTGTTTATTTTACAGGATGGGGTTGCTAGCCTCATGCCCAACCTTTCCTCTTTACCAACATTATTTCTGGTTCAGCGAGGTAAAGGAGTGCGTCGGTGGCCGGGGATCGAACCCCAGACCATGTGGATGGTCGGCGAGCGTCCTAACCGCTATGCCACCGACGCACAAGAAACTGCATTACAGTATTTTAATGAAGAATAAGACTGTCTATACATTTGGAAACAAATGTTTATCAATAAATTTATCAGTCTTAGCGTAGATCTTCTGTGACTGATCGTTCATATTCGTTTAGATGGTACTTAATGGTGGCTGCTACAATTTAACTTCCTTCCCTATGATTCAGAGACGTGTTTATGGGTCTATCATCAAAGTGTGAGTCACAATAAATGGGAATAATGAAAGCGTGAACACAGAAAAGGTCTAGCAACACGGTACCTATTGTCAGCCTAGTGCAAATAGTGTCTTCAAAGAGAGTAAAGGACAGAAAAAAGACAGTTAGGCTATGCAGGTACGTAAGACACGAAGGCATGAAATGATCAAGTCTACGATGAGCTTTTGTCTGGGCCTGGGTATAGATAGAAATTGAAGATGATTTATTTAGATGCAAAAGCTTAGCTTATTCTTGCTAATTCTATGGCTTCACTTGTGAATCAAATACGTAAACGTGTACCAATCTGACGTATGACTTAGCACTTTAAATACTACTGTAAGTGTTTCTTCACTAAATGAGATGAGACAGCATTGTCTATTGAACGAGTAATTTCTTTTGACAGAGCAACTGGGACACATAAGAAAAAGTCAGTCTGAGTACGGTATATAAAAACTAGTCCCCACAGGGGGAGTTCAACCTGTATACACATAATGATGTTGCTATCTGTGATGACATGCTCAATACACTATATCAGTATAGGACAAATTGAGAAGTTTATGTTATTCAGTGGAATTCAATTCCTTTCAAAAAACGTTTAATCAGCTTAATATATCACAAGATCCCAACCGATAGCTGCTACCTTGACGTGGTGGTCGGGCTTGCACATCGCGATGATACAACAAACTACACTGGCTGGAACCAATGTTCCTGCAGGTCCTACCATGCCAGGAAGGTTGTTGTGATAGCGATTAGACTAAAAGCAGTTACCGACATTGTGTAAGAATCTTTCTTACACTATGTTGGGGGTCTGAGGGCGAAGTCGTACTGCTGGGGAACAGGGATGTAACAGCAATAAGGTGTTTCCCTCAGATGACCAGCATGTCAGCTATGCTGTCTCTCCACTCCGGAGAGAGGGGATTAGAAAAGGTCGACCCCAAAAATTGTACATCCCGACTTACCCTACGGTGGTCCGTAAACGGCGGTAAGTTTACTGATAAGAAACCACACCAAGAAAACAGTTCATACGGGCCGTGTGTGACCGGCCTGGCTCAAGCAGTTGTCCCCTGGGCTCTGCGGTCGCGCAACACTAACCCTCTCTCTGTTGCACGGTGTGGGGAGCCGGGAAGTAACAACCGTCCACACACTTCTAAAAGCACACGAAGCCTTCTTGATATCACAAGATATTCTGCCTTTGAGTTGCATTCATAGGTACATGTTTCACTTGCACACTCGCTGATCCCCTTTATTTTATCAGATCTAGATGTGTACTTCTTCACAAAATTACTGTGATAACCACTTTATGCAGAAGGACGCTTCATTTTATAAATATAACAATCTGTTGCATTCCATAATGTACAAACTTTTCATAGACACCAATGGTACGCTTCAGATTAGGCGTGTTTTTTCATTAATGCTGTTATTGAAGTGTGAGTTTTTGTTCTTTGACGAAGACAGAGAATTAAATCGCATTTGTACTTCATCACTATGAAGCTATGAGAGTGAATTTACTGTTTATTCAACGTAGTTTTCCTAAAAGCATTTCTGTGTAGACTCATCATTTCTTCTAGCTTCATGCCCAACCTTCCTCCTTTACTACCGAGTTTACTACCGTCTAAGTGAGATTTAGGAGTGCGTCGTCCGGGAAGTGAACCCCGAACCACAGGCGTGGTTGGTGAGCATCCTACGAGTGATGGGCCAGTGATGCACTAAATTTAATTGCGTCAGCTGGATATAATTAAATACATAGAATAGGTAGTGTTTATGAAGCATCTTATCATAGATTTGTCTGTCTGCTTTTGACATAGAACTTTGCACAAATGTGCGACAGTTCAAGTCGCCACACTCCCTCTATGTAGCACACAAATCAACAGAAGAAAGTAGAAGAAATGCATAATAGAGACAGTAAACAGAGGTGTGAGACAACGGAATAGTAATAACGAAGAACAAAACAGTTTCATCGGAAATCATAAGTCACAAGGAGTAGATGCATCTACACCAGCCATTGAGAACGATTTTGAACCATATCACCAATTGTTTCCAGCCATTGGTTTTTACCGTCCCGAGGACCCCAAACCGGAAGCCTACACTTTCCTATGTGGCTTAGACTAACTGTTGTGGACTTCATTGACTGGTTCCATGTTTTGGTTTGACCGCCGCTAGTTCTTTTCCAGTCTGATCCTATGTCAACTAACATTCCCCATTGTCGAGGAAGGCGATGACTAGGCATCCGTAACACATGTCCTAACCATCTCAGTCGATTTAATTTCACAGCCTCGTCGATTGATTTCCCCTCCTTACCTAGCCTAGCCCTCGATGCCTAACTTCAATATTGCTCACCTTACTATACCACTTCACACGGGAGATAGAACGCAGGCACCTATGATCAAAGACAGCTAGCTAATCTTTTCATGTCTTCCACTCTCAATGGCCAGGTCTCACAGCCATAAAGGAGGACGGAGCGGACTGATGAGCAGTACACCCGCCCTTTGGTCGACAGCCGGCCGGATATCACGTCTACGCCAGAGATGGCGTAAACTGGCGTATGCGAAACTAGCCCTCTGTATCCGTGCAGATAATAAACCATACGTTTTTCATAACGAAAAAAAATACTCAAGTATTACATTCATATTGTTTTGGACTATAGCGACATTGAACAGATTTACGACTGTACTAAGCAGCACTTCGAACAAAACAATTAGGCATACATATCGAAATATACATATACGGAGTAATCGCTTAGGCACATTGTCCTGTCCTGAATTCTACTTTTACTTCACTTGTTTCCATCACTTCATATTTCATTCCTACAGTCAGATTCGGTAAATAGTCCAACACACAGGATTTAATTGAAACAGGCTAATGATATTAGATAGTTGGAGGCAATCGGCCACATGAAGCCTTGCTTGACCTAGGTTTCGTTCTAGTTAGTACTCACCAGTCAGCGCATCAGACGTATCTGTAACCTTGAAGGAACTCACACCTTTCTGAGATTCGAACCCGCTTCATCCAGTGCTACAGTCAGATACGTTACCACTGAGCTAGTGGGGCTCGCGAGTGACCTCCTCCTGTGCCAACTAGCAAGAAACCTAGGCCCAAGGCTTCCTGTGGCCGATTGCTTCCAACCATCTAAAATCAACAATTCAAAGTGCAACATGATAGCGAGCTACCTATTATAGTGGCCACATTGCGAATCTCACTAAGAATTCAATCTGCACGAAACAAAGGACTAGACACATCACACTTTTTATTGACTAGTGTCCAATCAGGGTACAGGCAACTGAATCTTTATAATAATAATAACAGAAGTAACAATAATAATGCACATAATATATGCATATATATATATATATATATATATATATATATATATATATATATCACAAAAAAGAACAAAGGTTGTAAGACACTTAATTTTCGAATCCCTGCCATATAATAGCATACGTATACTATAAATACAAAAATGCATTTTTATCAGTAAAAGAAAAAACTGGCTTACAATTCATGAAATCAATCAACAATTCCGTATGATTGAGAATATCTTCTGATAATGAAGAACAATCTCGAACTAGACTGTTGACTAAGCCAAATAAATCAATGCATATATTAATGTGTGTCACAGACCATTGTTTCAAACGACCAAGTGAATCAAGCAGGCTGAAATTAATGGACAATACATTATTATTAATAATTGTTGTTAGTATCATGATATGAAAGAAAGTAGAACAATCAGTAAGTAGTGGAAACCTGAATGACTGACAAAAATGGCTGATTAAAGATATATATATATATATATAACCAGCAAGACGAGTTTTATTTAGAAGAATGGACAATGCAACGTCATTAATCTACCGGGGATGACTTGTATAAAAAAAACATAGCAAATAGAACTGTTAGATTTTCGTCACGAACCAACATCAGCTAGAGAAATCATTGAAAAGCAGGGAACACTGGACGGATATTTCGTCCTATTCCAGGCCTCCTCACAGTGGGCATCCACGATCCCACGAACCTGGGACCTTACAAGACTAAGCTCGTTGATCATTTTAGCCACTAGGAGGACTGGAATTCAACTTGTGATATAGTGGTTCCCCTCACCAAAGCATTCGATGGGTATCCCCACTTTGGTGTTCGTTGGTGACAAAAATCGAAGAGTTGTAATTAGTCCAAAACCCTCACAAATCGTATGATCTAAGTATGAAAAGGAAGGCAGTTTTATCGATCCAAGAGAAATATGGAGGGTACAAAGAATGATGAATTTACTGTGATCTTTTCTAAGCTACACAGTAGACAATCTAGTAAATTTTACAAAAATTAGATTACAGTATAGGTTCAGAATTACATGAAGTTGTACTCTGTGTGTTGCTGAAAATACGTTTTACTTGTTTGTGGACAACAGTAAACGGAATTCTGTCACAGATGAAATGATGATTGATTAGTATCCTTAGATCTTCTAAATCAAATCGTTTTGTGTAACCCAGAATGTTGACTTAAGTATAGGCGGTGAATTGTATTTATTGCGCTGGTCGCAGACTTTGATCAACAGCTGCCTTCGCTTTATACTGACGATCAGATGGAAAGAAAGGATAAGCAACAGGGAATCTATTGCCCAACTAATATGCCGAAGGAAATAGAGATAGATCAGACACACACTGAGACCGTTGAGTGATATTTCGGACCAGGTATACCCTCAAATGGAAAACGAAGAGTTGAGCAATCGAGGATGACATGAGGGAGATCGTGGGAAGAGGAGATCAGAGCCAGATAAAGAAAACTGCAGAGAACACGATGAATGATGATGTACTGTTGAAGACCTGTGTTCCACTAAGAACCCAAGGGAGTAAATAATAATGACATAATGTGTAGTCAGCAGGTACCAGGAGCATAAATTAGCTTTATTTGTTCAAACGAGACTACATGTGAATGACTCTCACAAAATGGAAGAGAGAATCACATCGACCCTTAAATATCTAGAGCATAAAACCACTGGTCTTTAAAGAGGGTTTTAAAAACATCCAGGTAATTGTTTTTTGATTGGACACTAGTTAGTGACTAGCGTCCAATCAAAGTATCCATGAGGTCGATCGCGAGCCTAAACACCTCAGTGGTAACGTTTCTGACTGTAGGACTGGGTGACGCTGGTTCGAATCTTAGGAGGAATATGAGTCCTTTCATAGATGCAGATACGCCTTTCTGACTGTTGAATGCCAGCTAGCAGGAAACTTAGGTCAAGCAAGGCTTCCTGTGGCCGATTGCCTCCCACCATCTAATACAGGTAAGTTTGAATTCCTACAAATAGGGTATCTATAAAACCAATACTGGAATTATTGATTACCACAAATAGTAGAGAACCTATTTTATGATAAATGAAAGTAGAAATTTGTGTTATGAGTGAATGAACTGTTTTCGTCTTATATAATCACGGCTCATTTTATGCGTACATTGATTTGAATCATTATACCTTTTAATGTGACATTTACTTACTAGAAAATAAGGATATTATATATGATATTTAAAAAAGTTAGATATAAGGTCTACATTGAAAATAAATAGGTATTACTAAATGTTTGCCAACTGAACATAAAAAACAAACGAAATGAAAGCATAATTGCAGTGTGATGCGTAGACATAAACTCACCGTGGACGAAGAATGGAGCTATTGCCAACAACCAGTTTATTCATTACACTAGCCACAACAAACTGACGAAGAATCCTATAAAATAACAGTAATGTTGATAATAATGCCTTTTTATTCAAAGCAATAATTTTAGGTGTTGTTCATATAGCAACGATTTATCTCAATTTACAAATAAATACATACATAAAACAGTAAGAACTGAAGGTTAATAGAACAATAATATATATAAGGATAATAATAATAGTAATAATAATAATAATTCGGGTTACAATTTACTGTTTATTTACCCATTAAAAGGTAGGTTTATAAGATCATTGTCTGACATTTGTCTCTTCACCCAAAACCCGTGCTAAATATAGTATGGTTGAATTTTTCATATTTCGTCGTACGAGCATAAATGCTTATGAAATTCTTTCCTATTTTACCCGAGGAAATACAATGAGAAAGTTGCGAAGAGAGAGGATGTTCGTTATCAGACAAGATGACTTTAGCTAGATGCTTGCAGGAATTAAAATGCCTATCAACAAGATTGTCACAGTTAGTGGAGTTAAAGGCACACCACTAACCGTAATTACAACCTCCAACATTCTACGTAATATGACATAGTCTTTTTTGAGAATCCGAGGGAGGAAAAAATAAGGAGAAACCTATAAAGAATGGGGAGAATACATGAATTAACTGTAAGAGTAGAGGTTGAGTTATGCCAGAAAGTTCTAACTTTCTTGCTTAATAATCCAACAGACAGGTTTCCTTAGAAATCAATAAGACATGAGACGACCGGCAAAGATTTGAAGAGAAACTGAAGCCAAGAGAGGTAATTAGAATTTAATTGGTGGATGGCGACTAGCAGTGGAATTCAGAATGCGCATTTCATCCTATTTAGGACTCGTCATCTGGATGTACCTGTATTTCTCAGTGAGAGATGATGTTCCCACCGAGGCTCGAACCCAGTGCCCATAGTTTCAAACGCCAAAGCGTTATCCACTAGACCACTTGGGGCACGAGAGCCACCTCTTGTGCAACGGGTAATATTAATTTAATTGAATTTGAGATTTTCCAGTCGAATGATTGGACCGAAGTGCTCGGTAATATTTGATTTATTTCCTATCACACTGCCACTGACATTAAAAGAATCATGGGACTTAATCAGTCCACGCAGGTCTTGTTTGCATCTGAAACTAAAATTAACAGGCTGATATTTAGAGGGATTTAGTTTAAGACCGTTTCAGCCAAACTACTGGTTAACCTGAGATAAGAATGTATTCATATAAGAACAATTCAAAGCAGAAACAACTGGGATGAATTGTCATATCTTCAGCATATTTAGTGAATTCGGATTTAGAAGAATACGGTAGGTCATGCAAAAAGAAAGGAAAGGAGAAAGTACAGCATCTTGAGGCACACCAGCTTCCTTAAGCAAAACAGTGGAGCGCTTTCCATTTAAAACTGTATGAAAAGTAGGAAAACAGCCACCTCGTAGCCAGGACTCAATGCGTGCTGAAGTCTGCTAGCTTATTAAAAGTGCCCCACGAATACAATCAAATGCAGTAGTGCAGTCGAAAAAAAAGGCGGATCGAACAAACTTTGCACCCTTATCTAGGCTGAAAAAAATATTATGGTGCAGTGCAATAACAGCATCTTAAGTGCATCTACTGCATTCATAAGCAAATTGTTTGGGGTCACTGGAAGATGTTAAGCAGGGTTTACGAACAAGTATGAGAAGTGTATCCATAGTTTTCAAAAGTGAAGATGTGATGACTACTGGCCTAAACTGTACACTTGGTGCAGATGATTTTGTTACGGGTACGATCGTTATTTCTTTCCAAGCAATAGGTGCTGTATCCTTATGAAATGATGCATTAAAGATTTGCGTAAGAGGATGCTACAAAACATCTGAACACTTTTGAAGTAAAATGTCTGACACTCCATCAGAAACTAAGCTGTGTGACAGACTTTAGGATTTGAGACACCTTAATACATCCCTTTCATTAAAACCTAGAAAGTAATCACTTATGTGACTAGGGGCATCGATACAACTATATCAGCTTGTTGCTTTAGAAAAGATATATTTAAGGTGTTTATAACTGAATAACCATCAATAGAAATTTGTTTGTAGTTTTTAGGTCGATCAAAAAGCTTTCAGATGTTGGGAGCATTTTTACATAATAAAAGGTGGAAAAGATCACTTTGAATAAAACTTGAATCCACAAGTCAAGATCAACATTATAATAGTACTACTAGTCATGAGATTTTTATTTTCTCATTTGACTACTCATAAGTAGCATGATTGAAGTTACTAAATTTCTCATGTTCTGGAAAGGCACATACCTGGAGTGTAAACGAATCAATTTGAAGTGTTAATGAACCATAATATGTTTTGACTTCGGTGATGTTTCAGTCAAAACAAAACAAATACAAACTGATAATTTGAAGGTTGCATTTAGGAATAAAACTGAGACAGCCCCTTTGATAAATTTAAATAGGTCATTGAGGAGACGTGAGCTGGTAGTTTAATAAAGATAGCTTTCTTTGGTTCAAGGGTAACCAAATCATGTAGTTGACAATTCGAAGGCTTCGGCTAGCTATGAAGAACACATCCTATGCCACAGCCCACTTTCCTCACATCTCGAAAGTTCGTAATTCCTGTGCCTACAACAGAAAAAGATGAAATCCTATGGGCTCTACTTCACACTGTATCTACAAGTTCACCTTCAGTTTCGGTGACACATATAGGTAGAACCAATAGAATGTACCAATGTTATCGGTAAAAGCATATTCCAAAGTCGTTATTAAGTCACATGGAAAATCCAAATGTAATTAATCTGAATAGGAATCCAGCACCATCCATTGCAAAGCATTTATTATTATCCTGTGACAAAAGCCAATATTAATGACTGCTTCTGAATTATTTCACATAACTCTAATTCAACCTTATTAAAGGTGATAGCACTTTGGATTAACCTCTTTCAAATCCCTCCCGTTGATGGTGATTGACGTTAGATGTTGTTGCTGTTGTTGGTTGGTTATTTTCATAACCTCCGTCTTGTCTATGTTTACCTGGAGTACTGTCTTTGCTGGCTGCTTCTTCGACCAGTTTGTCGTTTTTCGCTTGTAAGTCTTCGATTGTGTGTGACATCAAACATAAATCATCCACGCGCGAAATCCCGGTCTTTTAGGTTCTTCATGTCGGTTGGTTCATGATATCCCTGTCTTCCCGTTTCCCACTGTCTGACGCATAATCCAGTCCACCACAATTAGGAATATCATTGGTGATAATAGGCAGACAGCCTTGTCTGACTCCTGTGTTTACTCCAAACGCCTCGCTGAGTTTTCCGTTGTGGATCACTTGACACATGTCGTTGTCGTACAGCTGTTGAATAAGGTTGATGAATATTTGTGGTACACCGTATTACTTGAGTAGTTTCTAAATTAATTCACGGTCAACGCTGTCGAAGGCCTTCTCAAAGTCTATAAAGTTGGGGTAGAGGTTTGATTGCCATTCCATGCTTTGCTCGATGTTGATGAATCTAGCTTGTTCTGGTCGGAGTTTTGTCTCTAGTGCGTCCTTAATTCTCTCCAGGATGATGCGACTCAGGATTTTACTTGGCGTCGACAGGAGCATGATTCCTCGCCAGTTCTTGCTGAGTCCTAAGTCTCCCTTCTTTGGTAGTTTCACGAGGTAACCTTTCCTCCAGTCAGTAGGCACCTTTCCCTCCTTCCAGACCTTTTGCAATAATGGAGTCAGCATGCCTGCTGTCGTCTCTGGGTCTGCTTTTAGTGCTTCAGGGGGTATTCCATCTGGTCCGGCTGTTTTCCCAGCTTTCAGAAGTTTGATTGCGTTCAAGACTTCAGCTTTCGTTGGAGGATTGGTGTCAACTTGCAGTTGTGTGCGCGCTGTTGTTGGTATTTCTGGACGGGTTGCAGGTGATGGTCGGTTCAAGAGTTCTTTGATGTGATCCGCCCATTGTTTAATCTGTCTTTCTTCCTTGGTAATTGGCTTCCCTTGGCTGTCTTTTATAGGTTTCGCTTGTGTTGATCTCTTCCCGGATAGAGATTTGGTTATGTGATATAATGTCCTCAGGTCTCTTTTGCCTGCTGCCTTCTAAGCTTCAGTGGCGAGGTTGTCATAGAATCGTCTTTTGTCCTTCCTAGCACTGTTCTTCATTTCTTTGTCCAGTGCTGGGTAAGTTAAACTCAGCGTCTTCTTTTCTTGTCCGCCTTTGCATTGAATCATTTTCTCTTTCACCATTCTCCTCTCCTCTATTAGCTTTCAAGTGTCCATTGAGAGCCATTGCTTGTCTTACCTTTTCTTTCTTCCTAAAACCGTTGAACACGTTTTGTTAAAAATCACCTTCAGAGAGTTCCAATGGTCTTCCACGTATGATTCTTCCATGATATCACGTAACGTTTCCTGCTTTGCTCTGACAGTTGCAGTGATAGAGTGCTAATAGCTACTTAATAATATAAATGTCAATAAATTTGATTAGTTTAAAAGATAAACACCTGACGAAATGTTGGAAAGTTATCTTTACTTTGATTAATATTCGGGGAGGCTATGTTGTAATTGTGAAGTGATGGATAGATGAATACTAGGCAAGAGAAACACTGTAAAATAAGCTCTGTTGGATAAATGTTTCACCCTTAGTTTGGGACTCCTAAGCAGTTTAATGGTCTGTGTCGTCCAATTATCATTGATAACTGGATGTCTTCTAACGAAAACTAGCGGAAACCACTTTTTATCTGGAATTTAACGTAATCATTCATAGATATTTTAGGGAGTAGTTAAGATTCAACCGCTTTCAAGGTAGGGTTTCACATAATTTCTGGAAAAATTACTTCGTATAATGTGGATAATTATTTCTCCAAACATTTTCTCTTAGTGTTTTGAACGTTGTAAACGCTTCAATGAAAAAGAACATAAGACGCAAATGTGTATATCCTATTCGATTTTGTTATCAAAACGATTCTTTAGAGAGCAGCAGCAGCTGTTTTGCAGCGCAAGCCTACATGTTTAATTCGTGATTGATCATCATACTGTTTATTGTTTTTTATCTGCTTTTGTCAACAACAGGTTAGAAAATCAAAGACTGTAACTGTCGAGATCTCTACAGGTAGAAAATAAAAACAACATGCTGCGTTGGTTATACAACCAGACATAACAATATCAGTCATTTGTAGGTTATCACGACTTTGTTATTGGTTTTATTGACGCTTTTACTTTAATTCTATTATGTTTTTGCAAAATGTTGAGGTGAAATAGGAATGCCAAACTGGTGACAGAGGCGGTAATCCCGAGTTTCGTTTGTCTACACCGACAACGTATATACAAACACAGTTAACCGATCTCTCTCAGCCCTTAAATTAAGGGAGGAGAAAGCACACAGAAGACGGGAAGGATATTAAGTATAGTTTCCCAATAATATATATATATATATATATATATATATATATATATATATATATATATATATATTCAGATATATCAGTTATTCTGTAATCATGATCAATAAAATAGTGGGTGTTATTTGACATAGGCCACTTCTGATTGGGTTATTTCCTAACTGGACATCGACCACCATATCAAATTCATGCTTTGTAAGTTTAAGAGCATCAAAATCAAAGACAAAGGACGACAACATATCATCACTTTATGGTTCCCTTGTTATACTAAGTGAGGAAAAATTATTGACACACCAGGTTTGCATGAAGGCAGACTGATAATTATTACGAGTTTTACCTACATTTGACTTAAAGTCCTTTAGTTATACTGTCCGGGGGTTTGAAACTTTTCGTGAGCTCAGTATCTTCCAATTACAAGTTGTTATACTTATTAACTGATTAAAAATGCCCATTGAAATTTTCAAAAGAATGGATAATGAACAAAGAGTACTCTTTTTGATAACTTCATCATCAGGCTCTACAGTTATACATACATTATGGTGAATGAATGAATTAGTGTTATGAGCAACATTAATGTTGTTGTTTAAATAACATCGAATCAATAATATTGATAGATTACAGCTCAGTAACATCAACATAAAATAAGCTAAATATCAGAAGAATTAGGAAAGGTAATATTACAAATTCCTGAGTTTATAGTTTCTATTGAAGGCCAGGGAAGTAGTAGGGGCTGGACTTGCTTCTTTTGAACACAGAGCACTGGTTGTTTGAGACGAATTGTAATAGCCTCTGCTGTTTGAGGTATGCGGTGCTTCGATGATTTTGGCAATCTATTAGGCACCCGGTGTGGTGAGAGCAGGCTGCTAGCCGATTGGTTGGCACTAATCTACGTTAAGGTCTAGGTCACTAATATGGGCCGTGAGAAAATATGAACAAGCCTGAGTCAACAACCAATCACAGCAAAGTTAACGTGGCAAAATATGATTCGCAGAGAGAACTCTATTTGTCAAGGAATCCCGAAACAACCAATCAGAAGCCTGCGTTTGTCTACCTAAACAACCAATCAGATGACTGCGCTTGTCTATAATAATGTAGTTGAAAGATGTATAAATACGTGTTGATTTTCATAATAAAACGATCTGTTGCCTGGCCCTTGTCTTCTGTTGTTACATTTGGTGTCGCTGCCTACCGACAAATGAAAAGCCTATACCCTGCAGTTTTTGATGGAGACATATGGATCTTCGGGCAGGACTTCAAGGCTTCTGCGCAGTTGAGTGGCGTTCAAGATCTGTCAGCGATGGAGCTGCTACTTGAGACGCTGCTGGGAGGTCGGGCGAAAGCAGCATATGAAGGTGTGGGCCGAAGTATGGACGAATGTTCGACAGGGTCAGGCAAACAGTTTCCAAAGTGGGAAGGACCATATATGGTCACTTCGAGATGGGGTTACGCAGACACAGTCGCGATGGCGAACAATGAGAGGCGCGTGAACGTCAGCGAGCTCCAGAAATGGATACAGCGAGACAAGCCAACGATGACGCCTGCACCAAGTAGATCAAGCCGACTTCAGTCGCACGTATTTGACGGGGGGACGAGTGTGGTGAGAGCAGGCTGCTAGCCGATTGGTTGGCACTAATCTACGTTAAGGTCTAGGTCACTAATATGGGCCGTGAGAAAATATGAACAAGCCTGAGTCAACAACCAATCACAGCAAAGTTAACGTGGCAAAATATGATTCGCAGAGAGAACTCTATTTGTCAAGGAATCCCGAAACAACCAATCAGAAGCCTGCGTTTGTCTACCTAAACAACCAATCAGATGACTGCGCTTGTCTATAATAATGTAGTTGAAAGATGTATAAATACGTGTTGATTTTCATAATAAAACGATCTGTTGCCTGGCCCTTGTCTTCTGTTGTTACACCGGTAGATTATAGAGAAGGATTCTTCCACGATGGCTTTGTGGCCTGTTTGCACCAGATGGTCCAGTATCGAACTGTTAGTGGTTTTAAGTACACCTTTACATAGCCATAGTGGGATATGTTCTCGAGGACGAAAAATCAAGTTTCTAGAGAAACGACCAATATAACCCATATGTTTAAACTCTACACTCCCATACAGTGTAATTTCAATTACTCAGCGATAAAATATGGGACTTAGTAATCTTAATAAGTTCGGCAAAACTGAATATCAGTTCAAGTTACCATACTTTATGCCAACGGATCGAGGTTCAGGTCAATAAGCAGAAGAAAGACAATAAGCATGAAGGTAACATCAGCAGTTATGAAAAGTAATACGGTGAAAAGGAACAATGTAAAAAAGAAAATGCAACTGTAGTTAATTTAAGTTGTAGGCCCTGCAAATCACTCCAGAATAATATTCTCATACTCACAGAAAGATAATTACATTCACAATATCCTTACATCTAAGATCAGGCAACTTTGAAGACTGTAAATCTTCAGTGAAGTAGACGACTACAAGACCTTTATCACTGGCACACCTAAGTTGAATGGAAAAACTAACATTAATTTGAAGATATTTGTGTTCTGACTAGTCAGGCGAAAAGATACGGTCAATAATAAGGAATTAAATTTTGGCAAGACATAAAGCATTTTCGCGTCGGTGGCGCATAGGTAGAATGCTCGTTGACCACGAAATGTGGCTCGAGGTTCGATCCTCGGCCACCGACGCACTCCTTCGCCTCGCCAAGCCAGTAATAAGACTGGGAATGAGGGAAGGTTGGGCGGGAGGCTAGCAGTCCCAGCCCGTAAAAATAAACACCACTGTTACCGAAACTTCAAAGCTCTACCTTGAAGCCCTATGTTCCACTGGGAACGTAAAGGAATAAAAAACAAAAACAAAATGCATTTGACGAATTTTACAGGCAAATAAAATCTGCTTTCACTACATTCAAAAATGAGTAATACAGATGGATGCTGAATCAGTTTTAATTCGATTTATTTTCTAAAAAGGTTGAATGAATGAAAGCTTTAAGAAATTAAGAGATGAAAATTTCTAAGGTCATATGATGCGAATGAAAATTTTGTATATATATATATATATAGCAAAGCAAATTTTCGAAATATATAAATAAATAAATAAATAAGTGAAATAATGTGACAGTAGGTGAAATCAATACTTACGCAATCGGATATTATACCACATGGCTACATCACATATTTTGGAATGCAAACCACGTGAACAATCCTTTTCAAGAGAGAAAAAACTACACTAGATAAACATTCAGACAAGATATATATTTCGAAAAAATAAAATAAAATCTGATCTTTTTGATCAATAGATTCACTTTCAAAAGAAAGAGCAGAAGAAGAAAAAGAAGAGGATTAAAGTCATTCTGTATAATTATTCGACAGATCAGATACAAAAAGAAAATATAAGGACATACTATGCGAAACAATGCAGGACAAACAATACAAACAATAAATAAATAAGAAAGTGTGTCTTAGTAGAAGATAATCATAATAATTACAATATAGAAATTTTTTTTAAAAACAAACAAAGGACACTTAAAAATAAATACGACTTGCCACGTACTTATTATTACAACAATATAGAATGCATATCGTGCTGACTGATTAGTTATTAAAAAATAAGCGTAAAGGATTAATCTAAAATTAACATAACTGTCAATAGAATACGCTTTGTCTAAGCAACTAGTGCGTAAAAGGTCAATCTGTTTACTATCGAATTAGGACTAATCCCTAAAAGTAAATAGGAACTGTTCAACTGTAAGTCTGAATGCATATGTATATATAGATGCTTCATAGATTGTCTACATTTTAGTTTGTGGAGTAAAATATTGTAATAATCCACCTGGCCATTGAGAGTGGAAGACATGAAGAGACTAGCTGTCTTTGATCACAGGTGCCTGAGCTCTATCTCCCGTGTGAAGTGGTATAATAGGGTGAGCAATATTGAGGTTAGGTGCCAAGTGTTAGCTAAACAGGGGAGATCAATCGACGAGGCTGTGAAGCTACACTGACTGGGATGGCTAGGACATGTGTTACATGTGCCTAGTCATCGCCTTCCTCGACGGGAAATCTTAGCTGACATAGGTGCGTTCAGGTTGAAAAAGAGCTAGTGGTGGTCATGCTAGAACATGGGATCAGTCAATGAACTCCACAACAGTTAGTTAAGCCAGTCACTTAGGGAGGTTTAGACTTCCTGACTGGTTGAGGAAACAATTGGTGATATGGCTCAAAATTGTTCTCAATGGCTAGCGCAGATGCATTCACTCCCTGTGATTTATGATTTCCAATGAAACTATATTGTTCTTCGTTATTACTATTCCGTTGTCTCACACCTCTGTTTACTGTCTCTATTATGCATTTCTTCTACTTTCTTCTGTTGATTTGTGTGCTACATAGAGGGAGTGTGGCGAATTGAACTCCCGCACATCGGTGCAAAGTTCTATGTCGAAAACAGACAGACAGTATAATCCACACAACATTCTTTTAAATAAAAAAAAGGATTGAAAATGTGTTTCAGAAGAAAGAAATGTCAGTGAAAATGAAAACATGATTTATTACTGGAAACTTACCGAATAGATTTTAGCACCAGTAAGGGGTCATCTGAACAAATATCTTTTTCAACTGAAGCCTCAAGACGAGAGACAACCTCCTGCCATAGACTAGAAACCCCTGGACTATTGGTTCGGTCTATAGGTTGATCAAACGATGGAAGACTTTGAACATTAGAGTCGATAGATGGAGTCTTGAAAAAAGAAGAAACATAGCTTTCTAACAAATTCAACAACAGGAATTGTACTTATAAATTATAACGTAACATCCTAAAATATACTTAATCACCATATATATTAACAAATAAATAAATAAATAGTAGACAAATAGGTACTCCTATATTTAATACACTCAATACGAAGAACTAAGGAACTGCTGTAGAAAAACATGATGTAATCCCATTAATAGGCACAAAATTAATCCCATACAAACTGTAAGTAGTTGGCAAACTCAGAAAACTGTCACGGTAGAGAGATAGAAGAAACAAAATTCGATACAATAAATGCACCATGAAAAGTTAACTGAAGTGCTGAAATGATAAGGTTTATAAGAATAATTATTTCAACAGCATCACAGAAAATGTCTTCCTCCAACTATCCTCAACATTATTTCAGTCTAGCTAACAACAATTTGGGGTAGGCAGTAGATAGATATGGACAATACACGTCCCAGCTGTCTTAGTGACTTACAACCTTCATGACTGGTTCACTTGGTGCTATATATCTAACCCATTATGTTAGGACAGACGAACTACCATTGTTAGCAGTAAAATTATGATTGATGTAATCAATCAGATATTGATTATTTATAGTTTGCATCTCCACAGATATGTAAACGAAATATACACTTTATTGTGGGTAATAGAGTTGTTGTTGTCGCGGTTGTCCCAGGTAAATCTGACTTCAGTGTGTAGCTCCATGGGGGAAAGGAATGGTTCCAAGTGGTCAGCTGGTTAGTGTCGTGACTGGAAGCTCATTCTAGTCAGCAAAGACAACAACAAAAACACTAAACACTCCGTTACAACACACTACAATACTTATATGGTGGTTAAATCAAACCCGGGAGATTAGTAATGGTCGAATACACAAAAGCATTCTGGGTACTATATTTTAATGACCATTTTTTACAATCATAGTACAAATCCTTAGAGAGTAGTCGGGTATCTCACCTACACCAAAATTAACAAATATGACGAAAAGTGAACCCAGATTTTTGTATATGTAGAAAGTTTTTATAGAGCACCAAACAACTAGGATTTATACGAATAGCAAGGTGACATCGTGGATGAGCATAACTACTTAATAGGCTAAATTGAGGAAATAAATAAATGGTAATGAAATAGTAGTTTACACTTGGAGAGCGAAGTATACTTTGATTTAACACTAGTAACTAGTGTGATGCGTCTACTCCCTTCTTTGGTGAATACTGAATTCTGTGCAATGTGGCCACCACTCTAGGTAGCTCGCCTCACGGTGTACATTGATTTGATGGTTGCTTCCAACCATCTAATATCATCAAGACATATGCATTTCCAACATTCATAAAGTGACACTCATTGGTCATCAGACTTTGCAGTTAATAGGTCCCAAGTCTAATCCCTCCCTAACTGCTTCAGTTTTGACAACTGGGTCGTATCCTTAGCCCTAACACAATAGGTGTGGCTCATAGTGCTGTACTTGAAAATAAATTATCTTACGTGAGTGAGTTCTAACTCTAACTGAGCATCTTGTTAGTATCCTCACATAACAAAACACTGTCTATCTGCACCTGAGTGGATATTCAGGTCTTCTGGAGAGTCTATTCATGAGAAGTTAGAAAAGCAGAAAGTAATACTCATACACAAATTTGGTTAAAAATAAAGACAATGAGAGTGAACATTTCACAGGACACCTCACTATATCGTCTAGAAAGATACTGGCTGTCCGGAAACAGTGTGTTCATTGAAATATGTCATTAGATCTGAAGATCGACAGATGATGCAGGTGACAAGACATGTCTCTGCTTCAATATATCAGGGAAGATGAGTTTATCTTGCATGTCCGTGGATTTCTAGTTCCCAAGCTCCACGTAAGAGTCGAATGATTATAGAAAGTGGATTTTACAGGCCACGCTGGGTGAGTTACCATCTTAGAAACCGTTAAACTAGAATTTATAATTCGCAGAAACTTGAACGACTAATGAGTTAGGCAACATAGAGGGAAATATTTTACGGCTGAAGCATATTAGCATGACTAATAATAACCACCCTTGGATATCTTCTTTATCTGTTCAAATCATCTACGGTTTCTTCGATATACAGGAGTGCTAGTGGCTTTATATATTATTCATATAGTGCCCAGGGAATGGGCAAAGGAAGTTTTAAGTCTGATTGCGGATTGACAATAGTTGGACGACCACTGAAAACCAAGGAGTAATCGACAGCTGTCTCGTCCTAGCTTGAGACTCTTCATTAGTAGGCGCTCATTGACCCGCCGGAGACTGAACCCGGGAACTCCAGGTTACGAGGCGAGCCTGTTGGTTATTCAGCCAATATGACTGGATCTAGTGGCTCGTGAATTCCAACTTCTGTCAGTTCAAGATTTTTAGTGCCACCGACAGAGTAGCTAGGGAACAGTTGAGTGCTTTATCAAAAGTCTCTACACATGGATGAAGTTGCCTCCCGTAAGAGAAAACAACTGACTCGTTTCCATACTTCCTTACGATTGCAATCATTTATACAACTTGGAGGACTGGTATTATCATAATTAATTGGACGTCTCACAAAACAAAAACAACGATCTGATTCTTCAACTGTTCATATTACAAGAATCCACCCGGAGAAAACGTGTGAAGACAAAATATGGTTTAGTTTTCGCACTTACGATATAAAATGAGTAGCAACTCAAGGAAAGATAATTCTACCAGCGAACAAAATTTCGTAATTACATTAGGAGTAGTCAAGTGGATATCAAATTGCAGAACCATGTTTCATTAAGCTGAAGCCTTAAAACTACGTGATTGCAGAAACGCTTTGAAAAGAGGTCAAAAGTGGAACATAATATATTCATTGAGTAGAAAAGATGTCCAAACAAGTGTATAGCGACACACCAATATTCAACAGGACAAATTTGGATTCTTTATTTCCGTCCTATGTAGACCAACTGACCCAACTATAATTTAGTTTAAGACCACCTCAAAACTTCATAAACACTTAAAGCCTTGGGCTCTTACTCATTTTTAGCAAACATGTTTGAGGTCTTTAGTTTTGGATAATGTGTAAGCCATCAATATACTGCTCAGAACCTGTCTAAAGTAGTCCTGAGCCTACTTTTAAGTAAAAGGAATGTTGATATTATGGATTCAGACAATTAATTTATTTGGTCAACGACTGAATGTGCAGAACTAGTCAAATTGGATGGAGACGTAGCTACGAAAGAATTGTCCTATATGAATGCTTTGACTTCATCGCATAAACTATGAGAGAATTAATTATTTTGCACACGAAATGCGCCTTAAGTGAAGGAATGCAATAAATGACACCTTGTTGACTATGTACATTCGCGCTCTGAAATCCGCTAATACTTCTGATTACATTTTTCAATCAACCCCAAAACCCTATCTTTTTAACACGCCAGTTTTCCTGCATACATTTACTAGCAGATCATAACCGTACTCGGGGAGAAGTTAAAGTTAGTTATGGCTTTTGCAAATGGAAAACCGTACACAAAATGTGGCAATTCGATGAAATTTTTTCATTTTAGAAACTAAACTCCAGGTTGTACCATACTACGGAGGTAGAACTGCGAGGAGTTACCGGGAGGAAAGTATTCAAAGTGCAACATAGTTTGAATTAAAAAAAACACCCAACTACTGGCTCTTATATAAAGCGTACACAAAAAAGGACAGTGTTTCAAAAATATCAGCTAAAATTATGTGCAGCAAAAACTAGACTAAATAACATAAAAATTTGTCGTATGGTAAGAAAATCAATAAAAAGCCAAAAACTTACCATTACACAAGAAGGTCGAGAATTGCGCCAAACAAGGACAAATGTTCAGCATTCAACCAGTTAGCTAGCCGTCCAATATCCAATATCCTGATGACGAGCTAGTATAAACCAGTGATTTCTTTGAGCTCGCTTCTTGATTGTGAGGTAGAGGTTCCAGATCTTCGGTGAGCTTCTGCGTAGTAAGTCCCGACACTCGACTGCTTTAGCTCTGGTAGACTCCAGGAGGAGTGGTGCGGGGATTGGTCGAGATGTGGTTTGTAGTATGCAGTATGTTAGGACTGTATTGCTGCCGTGAATGGAGTTTGACCTAACTCCCCTTGGTCATTCGGTGTAGTCATAAAAGCAGAATAGTAATAATAATAATAGGTTGTAGTGTAGATAATATAGGTTGAGATAAGTGGAATAATAAAGGTGACCTAAGGAAAAGATAGAGTGAGAGAAGGCAGAATAGGTCGTGGGGATTTAGTTAGTACGCTTATTCATTGACAGTTTGGTTTCAAATTTTATGAGGATAAGCCATTGAGACACATACCTTGCATTTCTGCATGATTGTCTAGCTTCCGCTTAAAAATCTCCAGAGATGGCGCTGTAGTCACGGCCGCCGGTAAAGCGTTCCAGAGACGGCAAACACGAAGCGAAAAGAAATGTGATCGCACTCGAGTCTTTGGTCTCTGGTGTGCTATCCTTAGCGGGTTACCTCGTGGAAGCCTATAATCGCTTAATGGCAGGATGCTTTTATTTGGGTGGGCCTGGTCATTTAGGATCTTGTAGACGGTGATGAGGTCTCCCCTGTGCCTACGGTAACTGAGTGTGAAAAGATTTAATTTCTTTAGTCTTTCCTCATATGATTTGTTGCGGAGGCCGATCACCCATTTTGTCGCTCGTCTCTGGACACTTTCTAGAATGTTAGCATCCCTTTTGAGTAGCGGAGGTGCAATGATATTATGCACCTCAAGGTGTGGCCTCACATATGCCTTATATAACCTTAAGAACAGTTCGGGAGTGAGAGCTCCCAGCTGCCTGTGCATAAAGTGTAATGTTGCGTAGGCTTTGGCGACGTCCCTCGAGTAATTTCCACTGGTGTCTAGCTTTTCTGTTAGAATAAGACCTAGATCACGCTCTGATGGAACACAACTCAAGTTCTGGCCACCAAGGGTGTAATTTACACTCTGTGACCTGCCGGAATGAAGCTGCACTACTTTGCACTTCGTTAGATTGAAAGGCATTCCGTTAGCCAAAGCCCAATTTCCCAGAGTTTGCAGGTCAGCCTGCAATCTATCTGAGTCTTCCGATGAGTTTATTGCTCTCCAAATCTTTACGTCGTCAGCGTAAAGAAGCGCAGAGCAGTTTAGTTGGGGGGGCAGGTCATTGATAAAAATCAAAAACATCAACGGCCCTAGGATAGAACCCTGAGGAACCCCTGATGCCGAGGTGTGCCAAGATGATCGGATGCGGTTGACTTTGGTGCAGAATTCTCTCTCGCCTAAGTAATCTGTCAGCCATGCGAGAAGTGCTCCAGAAACTCCCGCCTTGCCTCTTTTGTGAAGGAGCAGACCATGGTGAACTGTGTCGAATGCTTTCGCAAAGTCAGCGGTAAGATAATTTATATCACGACTTTTCGCTGTTACAGGAGGTATAATTACTATAAAAAAATAATTTCCACATTCAGACAGCCTCAAGGTCATGGAAATGAATTCCGACAAAAGATTCAGTGTCCGGTTATACGAGACATATTCACAAGTCACAGAATACACAAGATAATCGACTTACTACAATCCAGATACAACTATTCAGATGCATCTGCGTGCTCCAGCAACAGGACCTTCTGGCTTCAAATACCCTGCTTGAAGGTTACTGAGCTTGTTAACTTCTTGGCCTTAACTAGAAACAACACATAAATAACATTTCGTTTACAAGTCAGAACATTTCCTATCCTGCCTCACCCTCACTATTGTAGCCACGATTCTCACAACACAACGCCTATCCTGTAGATTCAAATGTACTTTTTCTGCTGAGATTAGAGGCAATTCAAAACTACAAACTGACCATTCCGACTGCCAGATACATTTGGGAATCAGTAACGTTTAGCGATGTTAACTGCATAACTAGAGTGCACGAACAAATGAACGTAATACGACAATGTGCCAAGTTGCGTGGGTACTCGGCTGTGAACCTACAGCCTAACAAGCGTGCTTAAACAGTGAAGTCTGGCGTCCTGCATTCGGTGGGTAATTCTACATATTGTTAACTTTGGGTAATTATTGACGACCACTCCCTGTTATAATGCAATTTAACACTGCAAGCTCTTCTTCGTGACTTTCTAACCAATGGTTGAGTGAAAATTCATATTCTTTCAAGATGACTTGTTTGAAAGATCTATCTATATCTCCTGTTTTAGACAGTGTTATTCACATATATCTACCATACTTTGAGGCTGCATCTGAGCGTTTCGGTGGTAAACTCACCCCACCTCTCCACAATAATAACCCGCTTCATTCTAAAAATAGTACTTATAATACAGTACGGGGTTTTCAGCATTTGTCACAATATCGCATCTAGTTTGCTCAATATAAATGAAATTTACCACAGAAAGGTTTCCAAATTTACAACGGGAATAATAACTACCATAATAATAAAGGTAATGATAACAGGGATTTTCGTTTCAAACAGTATTATCTATACAATATGGAAGCTTTAGTATGTTATAGGGTAATGAATCTAGTTTCCTCTTGGTGTGGCATGTTAAGAGGGAAAACTGAAAGGAGAAATTGTTGGAGAGCTTAAATGCTGTTTAAACATATGGGAAGATAAAAATGAGAGGACTATAAATATAAGAATAAAAAAGTAAGGATTGGTGGTATAAGGATTGGGAGAATTGTTTATTTAATAGTGGAAAGAAGTTTAGTTAGTTCTTGACTGACACTATTTTCATCACATGATATACGTGCCAGTTATAGAATCGTGGAATTTCTATGTATAAATATGATCGCATAAATTCTTTTGAAATGATTCCTTGCTTTACCCGAAGAGACACAATGTGAAAGCTGCCGGCAAAGAGGATGCACACAGTGTAGCGAAATCCCTTTAGCAAATTTGTTGCATGAAACTATGAACCTATCAGTGACAATGTCACCCGAGTCTCAGTAACCGTCAACGTCCAGCTCTTGCTAAGCTTAACCTCACACTTTCAATGAAGGACCTTCAGAAATAATTTGTAATAACCAACGCAAAACACCAGGACAGAAATCGGCGGATCGAGAATCATTAATTCTAACGTCAATGTGTAACCAAACAAAAACAGAGTCTAAGAATAAAAGCTAGAGCAATAAATCACAAAGATGCTTCTGATAGCTTATTATTTTCCACTGAACAGAGAACGAAGAGACGATGACTGCTGGCTTGATGACTCCCGCGAAAATTATACAAGAGTTGGTGTCAATACAGTTGAAGATTGAACGATCAATTCATGGTTGTTTGCTCAAAACCAACTTCCCCAATTTTCGCGGGGGCATCAATCAGCCAGTCATCGTCTCATCGGTCGCCGTTCAGAAAGAAGTCAGGAGTAAACCGTCAGAAATATTAGTAGATACATTTTTTATATGTTGGTGTTACAATAAAGAATTCTCGAGTGGCCAATCGATGTTTTGGTTTTTGCGTCCATTCGTACTAAGCGTTTCTGAGAAACTTCAAGGAACAGCGTGAGCCCGAGCGTGGCGAGAGCTAGTGTCAATGGAGTTGAATATTGAACGATCAATTCTTGGTTGTTTGCTTAAAATCAACTTCCCCAATTTTCGCGGAAGCATCAATACGACAGTCATCGTCTCATCGGTCGCTGTTCAGAAAGAAGATTGAAACATCGTCAGAAACCTTAGTTTGCTTAGTTCGCTTATTCCTTTTATATGTTGGTGTAACAATACAGAAATATCAAACGGCAGATCGGTGTTTTGGTTTTTGCGTCCGTTATAACTAAGCGTTTCTGAGAAATCTTCTAAGAACAGCGTGGGCCCGAGCGTAGCGAGAGCTGGGCATTAACGGTTTATGAGACTTGGCTGACAGTTTCTGACGATAGAAACAGATCTGGCGGATTCAAACAGTTGGTGAAAGTTTGGATAGTCGCCGTTCATTTTTCCTGGTGCCGGTCAAGTCCTCTTTGAACAAGCAATATCTGGAACTTTTTGGAATTGGGTCAAGTTCAACAATGCCTGGGTCAAAGAAGGGACAGAGTGTCTTGGATGCAAACAGGAAAGTAAGTCATGGTGACTTGTCTGTTAATTGTAACGATGTGTCTGATGTTAAGCATGACATGGTTGATGTTACTGTTTCGCCGTTCAGGGATAATAGGAACATCAAACTCCCTAAATTAGAACCACGATGTTTTGATGGAAACCCGGCTGATTATTTACAATTTGTAAAGGAGTTTGAGATCATGTTGAGTAGTTTTTTATTAAATGATGAATTGAAATTGATGTATTTGATGAGATATTGCACTGGAGATGCTGCAAGAGCTATACAGTGCTGTAAGTTTATGAAGCCAAAGGAGGGCTACTACGAGGCTATGAGCATATTACGTCAAAGGTTTGGAAGACCCTCGATGATTGCAGGGAAATTATTCGAGGCTGTTGAGGGTAATGGTGGTCAATTACAGGATGACTCCCAGGCACTCACTGAGTTTTTAGATAATTTGCTAATTTACAAGAATGGAATGATTTCGATGAATCGAATGAGTGACCTCAACTCGAGTTTTATACTAGAAGTAATAGCAAGACGTCTACCTACTCGACTGCAAAGGAAGTGGGTGAAGATAAGCTCCCGTATGGAGGATGAGGGTATCGAGCCAAAGTTTGATGATATCCTGAAACTGGTAAAAGATAGTGTCAATCAATCTATGAGCAAGTTTGCCAGTATACTGCGTCTCACCCATAGAATAGAGCAGTCTGAGGGTAAAACGCAATCATTGATGACGAATAAGCCTCAGAGAGGTGGATATCGAGAAGACTCCATGATGTCTAGTAATGCATATAGACCTAGTGAGTGTAACAGGTTTCGTAGTACATCCTCAACAGATAAGTTACAAGATGCAAGACAAACACGGTTGTGTTTTACACGTGTGCAAGAGGTGCATACAGAAGTGAACTGTGAACCGGTGAGCAAGTTCAGTGATAAGCTAAATGTAAACTCCAGGCCTGACTCCGAATTGTGTGACGATAACGTTGTTGTGAAGAAGTCTGTAGTTGCAACTGGTAAGCCGTTGTTGAATAGAGTGTCACAGAATAGAGTTACTGCTTCAGAGTGGAGTTCTGACTCCAAAAGTTTACAAAGTAAAACTAGTCAGAGTGAAGATGTAAAACCTTTAATGATTTGTGAGGAGGAACCAAAATTGTCTACTTCTGTTATTAAAGAGTTTGAAAATGATGAAGTTGACGGTAAAGTGAATATTTGTGTTAATGATCATGATAGTGCAGATTTGTCTTTGGTTGATCATGATGAATTGGGGGAAATGCCTACTACTGCTAAGTTAAATAAAGGTTCTGTACAACTTGAACGTGAAGTAGAAATAAATGCAGATGCAGTTGCAGAAGGCATGCATACTTGTGAGACCGTCAGTGTAATTGATCAGCATGTAGCCCACCTATCATCAGATGATAGTGCTAAACCCGAACTAGTAGTGAAAGACAGCAGTGGTGGTAATCTTGCAGTTGGACAACTATCTGAGAGCCGAACAAGAACAGCTTCTGATCCACCACTAAGTTCATCACCTTGTGTCACTCAGTCATCGTTGGTGTTTTCATCCACAATGAAACAGATGCCCA
The DNA here is from genome assembly GCA_944472135.2 of Trichobilharzia regenti. NCBI lineage: Eukaryota > Metazoa > Platyhelminthes > Trematoda > Strigeidida > Schistosomatidae > Trichobilharzia > Trichobilharzia regenti. The sequence goes on along the minus strand of OX235262.1, from coordinate 95,807,596 downwards.
TCAACTCAAGTATCTTGTGCAATGACTATGGTAGTATCAGTTCGTTTGAAAGGACGAATATCAATGGTCAGTTTAGTGAGAATAAGCCAAGTGTAAACGAGAGAGTAATTGTTAAATTGACTTGCACGAATAAAGGCATTTCTAGTTTCAAGTTACTATTTGAATGTTATTATCTTTGGTGTAAATTACTCTGTTTCTATACTTGGTTGATGAGATATGTCGTGTGTTTGTTGGTCATCTATATTCTACGATACAATGACATGGGCGTGTTGCCGTTCAGATTTGAGGATATAGCTGATAGAAGGAAGTTAGCAAATGAACTCTGCGACGATTTTCCAACCTAGGGCGTCAACCTGAGAAGGGTTGTAGGCGTACTGCTGTAAGTCCTACAGTTCTTCAAAGGGTAGCGCATCAATGAGCAGTCCAATGTGCTTGGTGTATGATCTTGTACATATGTTCATATTGTATATACTGAATTGATATCATCTGTCATCTAGCTGTTGGTAATTCTGTTTGTGTCCGGACGACTTCCACTTGGATCATCAACCTGAGAAGGAATGTAGGCGTACTGCTGTAAGTCCTACAGTTCTTCAAGGGTAGTTTGTCATGCCGGAATCCACAACATTTGATGTGTTGATTGTACATATGTTTGTGTTAAATAATTGTGTGAGTTCCAATTGATGTAATTGTTGGTTAATCTTGTTTGTGTCCGGACATTCCACAAATTACAATCGTCAACCTGAGAAGGGTTGTAGGCGTACTGGTGTAAGTCCTGCAATTCTTCAAAGGAATTCCACCAAGACATGATCGGCGAGGTTGTTTGTACTATTTGTATATACGTGTGGTGTGTCATATCAATTGGTGTATTTTGGATTCATTGTGTTTACTTGTTGTTTTCGTATCTTGTTGTTATTGCGTAATTTTGTTAAAATTTTCGTCGTGATTACTTCTGAAGTTGTTTCGAGTCTTCTACATCCGTGAATGAATTGATTGATGTTAAAGACAGCAGATGGGTCGTATACGCCGGGGAGGCTATTGCTGAGAATGAAATGCACACGGAGATAATTGTTAGCTGCGGTCCGACACGCCGGGGAGAAAGAGTGTAAACGACTGAGGCTCGCATGCGTCACCGCTACTAGAACTGAGGCAGAATGAGTGACAAGCGATTTCAGTGATAATTGATAGTGAATAGAAAAGAGGATGCTTGAAGAGTATCATGAGGTGCTGCTATGGTCACGTTGCATTCTGCAAGAGTCATTCTAGTAAGTGGCGATTGTGTTGCAAGATGTCAAGAGGAGGTCTCTGTCTGGAGGCGCAGGTCGTCAGCGATGTGTGAGATTGTGCTGTGGGTATGCTTGTGGTGTGTTGGCTTTTCTGTTTGTTTTCCATTTCAGCTCTGTCCGTGTGACCCAGGTTCTCGCAATGGCATCCAAGTCAACGTGCATTGATCGTGAAGGAAAAAAGGGTTGGATCCCTTTTTTGCCGGGGAGTGTCAATGGAGTTGAAGATTGAACGATCAATTCTTGGTTGTTTGCTTAAAATCAACTTCCCCAATTTTCGCGGAAGCATCAATACGACAGTCATCGTCTCATCGGTCGCTGTTCAGAAAGAAGATTGAAACATCGTCAGAAACCTTAGTTTGCTTAGTTCGCTTATTCCTTTTATATGTTGGTGTAACAATACAGAAATATCAAACGGCAGATCGGTGTTTTGGTTTTTGCGTCCGTTATAACTAAGCGTTTCCGAGAAATCTTCTAAGAACAGCGTGGGCCCGAGCGTAGCGAGAGCTGGGCATTAACGGTTTATGAGACTTGGCTGACAGCTATGCATTAATAGTTTACGAGACGTGGCTGACAGATGGGATTGAGCAAACAGCCATGAATTGATCGTTCAATCCTCAACTACACTGACACTCCCCGGCGAAAAAGGGATCCATCCCTTTTTTCCATCACGACCAATACACGTTGACTTGGATGCCATTGCGAGAACCTGGGTCACACGGACAGAGCTGAAATGGAAAACAAACAGAAAAGCCAACACACCACAAGCATACCCACAGCACAATCTCACATATCGATGACGACCTACACCTTCGAATTAAAGGCATCCTCTTGACATCTTGCAACACAATCTCCACTTGCTAGAATGACTCTTGCAGAATGCGACGTGACCATAGCACCACCTCATGATACTCTACACACATCCTCTTATCTACTCACTACCAATTACCACTGCAATCTCTTGTCATTCATTCTATCTCAATTCTAGTAACGGTGACGTATGCAAGCCTCAGTCGTCTACACTCCCGCTCCCCGGCGTGTGGGACCACAGCCTAAATGAAAACATTCATTCTTAATCATTGATTCCACAGCTAATCACTATCTCCGTGTGCATGTCATCCTCAGCACTAGCTTCCTCGGCATATACGACCAATGTCAATGGAGTTGAAAATTGAAGTTTCAATTCGTGGTTGTTTGCTCAAAATCAACTTCCCCAATTTTCGCGGAGGCGTCAATACGACAGTCATCGTCTCATCGGTCGCTGTTCAGAAAGAAGATTGAAAGATCGGAAAAGTCATACAATGATTTATTATGGTAATATTTGTTTTCAGACCTTAGTTCACTTATTCTATTCATATGTTGGTGTAACAATAAAGAAATATCAAGCGGCAAATCGGTGTTTTGGTTTCTTCGTCCGTTATAACTAAGCGTTTCTGAAATCTTCAAGGAACAGCGTGGGCCCGAGCGTAGCGAGAGCTAGGCGTTAATGGTTTACGAGACGTGGCTAACAGTTTCTGACGATAGAAACAGATCTGGCGTATTCAAACAGTTGGTGAAAGTTTGGATAGTCGCCGTTCATTTTTCCTGGTGCCGGTCAAGTCCTCTTTGAACAAGCAATATCTGGAACATTTTGGAATTGGGTCAAGTTCAACAATGCCTGGGTCAAAGAAGGGACAGTGTGTCTTGGATGCAAACAGGAAAGTAAGTCATGGTGACTTGTCTGTTACTTGTAACGATGTGTCTGATGTTAAGCATGACATGGTTGATGTTACTGTTTCGCCGTTCAGGGATGATAGGTACATCAAACTCCCTAAATTAGAACCACGATGTTTTGATGGAAACCCGGCTGATTATTTACAATTTGTAAAGGAGTTTGAGATCATGCTGAGTAGTTTTTTATTAAATGATGAATTGAAATTGATGTATTTGATGAGATATTGCACTGGAGATGCTGCAAGAGCTATACAGTGCTGTAAGTTTATGAAGCCAAAGGAGGGCTACTACGAGGCTATGAGCATATTACGTCAAAGGTTTGGAAGACCCTCGATGATTGCAGGGAAATTATTCGAGGCTGTTGAGGGTAATGGTGGTCAGTTACAGGATGACTCCCAGGCACTCACTGAGTTTTTAGATAATTTGCTAATTTACAAGAATGGAATGATTTCGATGAATCGAATGAGTGACCTCAACTCGAGTTTTATCCTAGAAGTAATAGCAAGACGTCTACCTACTCGATTGCAAAGGAAGTGGGTGAAGATAAGCTCCAGTATGGAGGATGAGGGTATCGAGCCAAGGTTTGATGATATCCTGAAACTAGTAAAAGATAGTGTCAATCAATCTATGAGCAAGTTTGCCAGTATACTGCGTCTCACCCATAGAATACAGCAGTCTGAGGGTAAAACGCAATCATTGATGACGAATAAGCCTCAGAGAGGTGAATATTGAGAAGACTACATGATGTCTAGTAATGCATATAGATCTAGTGAGTGTAACAGGTTTCGTAGTACATCCTCAACAGATAAGTTACAAGATGCAAGACAAACACGGTTGTGTTTTACACGTGTGCAAGAGGTGCATACAAAGGTGTTCTGTGAACCAGTGAGCAAGCTCAGTGATAAGCTAAATGTAAACTCCAGGCCTTACTCCGAATTGTGTGACGATAACGTTGTTGTGAAGAAGTCTGTAGTTGCAACTGGTAAGCCATTGTTGAATAGAGTGTCACAGAATAGAGTTACTGCTTCAGAGTGGAGTTCTGACTCCAAAAGTTTACAAAGTAAAACTAGTCAGAGTGAAGATGTAAAACCTTTAATGATTTGTGAGGAGGAACCAAAATTGTCTACTTCTGTTATTAAAGAGTTTGAAAATGATAAAGTTGACGGTAAAGTGAATATTTGTGTTAATGATCATGATAGTGCAGATTTGTCTTTGGTTGTTCATGATGAATTGGGGGGAATGCCTACTACTGCTAAGTTAAATAAAGGTTCTGTACAACATGAACGTGAAGTAGCATTAAATGCAGTTGCAGAAGGCATGCATACTTGTCAAACCGTCATTGTAATTGATCAGAGTGAAGCCCACCTATCATCAGATGCTAGTCCTAAAGCGGAGCTGATAGTAGAAGACAGCAGTGGTGGTGGTCTTGCAGGTAGACAAATCCGAGCAACAACAGCTTTTGATCCACCGCTAACTTCATCAACTGATATCAATCAGTCGTCGTTGGTGCTGTCATCAACAATGGAAAAGACGCCCATGAACTCAATTCTTTTGTGCAATGACTATGCTAGTATTCGTTTGAAAGGACGAATATCAATGGTCAGTTTAGTGAGGATAAGCCAAGTGTAAACGAGAGAGTAATTGTTAAATTGACTTGCATGAATAAAGGCATTTCTAGTTTCAAGTTACTATTTGAATGCTATTATCTTTGGTGTAAATTACTCTGTTTCTATACTTGGTTGATGAGATATGTCGTGTGTTTGTTGGTCATCTATATTCTACGATACAATGACATGGGCGTGTTGCCGTTCAGATTTGAGGATATAGCTAATAGAAGGAAGTCAGCAAATGAACTCTGCGACGATTTTCTAACCTAGGGCGTCAACCTGAGAAGGGTTGTAGGCGTACTGCTGTAAGTCCTACAGTTCTTCAAAGGCTAGCGCATCAATGAGCAGTCCAATGTGCTTGGTGTATGATCTTGTACATATGTTCATATTGTATATACTGAATTGATATCATCTGTCATCTAGCTGTTGGTAATTCTGTTTGTGTCCGGACGACTTCCACTTGGATCATCAACCTGAGAAGGAATGTAGGCGTACTGCTGTAAGTCCTACAGTTCTTCAAGGGTAGTTTGTCATGCCGGAATCCACAACATTTGATGTAGTGATTGTACATATGTTTGTGTTAAATAATTGTGTGAGTTCCAATTGATGTAATTGTTGGTTAATCTTGTTTGTGTCCGGACATTCCACAAATTACAATCGTCAACCTGAGAAGGGTTGTAGGCGTAGTGGTGTAAGTCCTGCGATTCTTCAAAGGAATTCCACCAAGACATGATCGGCGAGGTTGTTTGTACTATTTGTATATACGTGTGGTGTGTCATATCAATTGGTGTATTTTGGATTCATTGTGTTTACTTGTTGTTTTTGTATCTTGTTCTTATTGCGTAATTTTGTTAAAATTTTCGTCGTGATTACTTCTGAAGCGGTTTCGAGTCTTCTACATTCGTGAATGAATTGGTTGATGTTAAAGACAGCAGATGGGTCGTATACGCCGAGGGAGCTAGTGCTGAGAATGAAATGCAAACGGAGATAATTGTTGGCTGCGGTCCGACACGCCGGGTAGAAAGTGTGTAAACTACAGAGGCTCGCGTACGTCACCGCTACTAGAACTGAGGCAGAATGAGTGACAAGCGATTTCAGTGATAATTGATAGTGAATAGAAAAGAGGATGCTTGAAGAGTATCATGAGGTGCTGCTATGGTCACGTTGCATTCTGCAAGAATCATTCTAGTAAGTGGCGATTGTGTTGCGAGATGTCAAGAGGAGGTCTCTGTCTGGAGGCGCAGGTCGTCAGCGATGTGTGAGATTGTGCTGTGGGTATGCTTGTGGTGTGTTGGCTTTTCTGTTTGTTTTCCATTTCAGCTCTGTCCGTGTGACCCAGGTTCTCGCAATGGCATCCAAGTCAACGTGCATTGATCGTGAAGGAAAAAAGGGTTGGATCCCTTTTTTCCCGGGGAGTGTCAATGGAGTTGAAGATTGAACGATCAATTCTTGGTTGTTTGCTCAAAACCAACTTCCCCAATTTTCGCGGGGGCATCAATCAGCCAGTCATCGTCTCATCGGTCGCCGTTCAGAAAGAAGTCAGGAGTAAACCGTCAGAAATATTAGTAGATACATTTTTTATATGTTGGTGTTACAATAAAGAATTCTCGAGTGGCCAATCGATGTTTTGGTTTTTGCGTCCATTCGTACTAAGCGTTTCTGAGAAACTTCAAGGAACAGCGTGAGCCCGAGCGTAGCGAGAGCTAGGCATTAATGGTTTACGAGACGTGGCTGACAGATGGGATTGAGCAAACAGCCATGAATTGATCGTTCAATCCTCAACTACACTGACACTCCCCGGCGAAAAAGGGATCCATACCTTTTTTCCATCACGACCAATACACGTTGACTTGGATGCCATTGCGAGAACCTGGGTCACACGGACAGAGCTGAAATGGAAAACAAACAGAAAAGCCAACACACCACAAGCATACCCACAGCACAATCTCACATATCGATGACGACCTACACCTTCGAATTAAAGGCATCCTCTTGACATCTTGCAACACAATCTCCACTTGCTAGAATGACTCTTGCAGAATGCGACGTGACCATAGCACCACCTCATGATACTCTACGCACATCCTCTTATCTACTCACTACCAATTACCACTGCAATCTCTTGTCATTCATTCTATCTCAATTCTAGTAACGGTGACGTATGCAAGCCTCAGTCGTCTACACTCCCGCTCCCCGGCGTGTGGGACCACAGCCTAAATGAAAACATTCATTCTTAATCATTGATTCCACAGCTAATCACTATCTCCGTGTGCATGTCATCCTCAGCACTAGCTTCCTCGGCGTATACGACCCATCTGCAGTCTTTAACATCAACCAATTCATTCACGGATGTAGAAGACTCGAAACAACTTCAGAAGTAAGCGCGAGGAAAAGTTTAACAATATTATGAAATAACTACAAGGTACGAAAACAAGAAGTTAACACAGTGAATCCAAAAACACCAATTGATATTGCACACAACACGTGTGTAAAAACCGTACAAATATCCTCGCGGATCACGGTTTGATGGAATTCCTTCGAAGAATTGCAGGACTTACACTAGTACGCCTACATTCCTTCTCAGGTTGATGGTAAAATTGAAAGCCGTCCGGACACAAACAAAGTTTCGAACAGATAGATGAGAGATCCGCGAGGATATTTGTACGGTTTTTACATACGTGTTGTGTGTCATATCAATTGGTGTTTTCGGATTCACTGTGTTAACTTCTTGTTTTCGTACCTTGTAGTTATTTCATAATATTGTTAAACTTTTCCTCGCGCTTACTTCTGAAGTTGTTTCGAGTCTTCTACATCCGTGAATGAATTGGTTGATGTTAAAGACTGCAGATGGGTCGTATACGCCGAGGAAGCTAGTGCTGAGGATGACATGCACACGGAGATAGTGATTAGCTGTGGAATCAATGATTAAGAATGAATGACATAATTCAAAATATATAACAGGCATGGGGTTCATCAATTTTTGTTGTTTTTTTGCAAGAAATATTATTTTCCCGATATTTTACAGTCTTTTTTGCGAACAATTTGTTCAAAGTGAAAGACAGGTAATAATTTCACCTACTTATGTAGGTTGAAAAGAAGTTAAACACAAAAATCAGAGTACGTGAGCTATGTAAAAGAAAAGTAAGGGCCTAATAATATGTTTTTCCGAAGTATACAGTTAGGTGTCCTTCTGAAGTAGCGAACTCATACCATTTACTTTCATTCGGGAGTTTGTATCTAAACTTTGGCTTTAGGTAATCTTCAACTTCTATTTCTTTTTTATTATTATTTTTTATTTTTACTTTCTTATTTATTCTCATTTTGCAGAAGCAATTCGAACTCAGGAGCCTTAGCAATAGAGTGCTGTCCCACAGATAAAGTTGGTTCAGATATGTCCCCACCATCATATCCGCTGACTAGCAATCACCACCCTCCCACCTTTTTTGTGCAAGGCCCTGGCGGAATGCTTCAATTTTTTAATTATTTTTTTAATTTTATTATTTTTTTAAATTTCTGTTGCAATATGCCACAAACTTTTTTCCAAATATTCGTCGACTCACTCAAATTCATGGTAAGAATGACTACTTTCAGAAGAACGTCATGTATGTTTCGTCTGTCACAGCATTTTGGAGAAGAAAAGTGTAAGGAAAATAGACTATCGGAGTCTACGTTTTAGATATTAACAAATGTAGTTTAGAAAATCAGGGAATAGTCCTGCAGCACTGAGCAAATATGTAGTAGAAAGTTAGAATATGTTGTTCTGGAAAATTTGAATACACAGGATTATAGTTATAGAATAGTAAGATAGGATTCATTTTAGATATAAACAAATGTAGTTTAGAAAATCAGGGAATAATCGTGCAGCATTAAGCAAATAAGTAGTAGAAAGTTATGATATGTTGTTCGTTTATTTGATTATTCAGACAAGCAGCATTTGGGCCTTAATTTGCGTAGAGCTAGACAGTGCTTACGTATAGCATTAGGCAGGCTCCAGAGATATTTTAATACCAGTCGTCTTCAGTTGATTTGCATCTGGAACTTGAGATTGAACCTTAGCATACTGAAATACTCATAATACAATATAATCACGGATATATGCAAAAATATTTGAAAATTTTTTTTAAAATTTAAGGCTGATTAGAAATAGGTGGCTACAGTTGTGAAAACAATCATAGTGAAGGTAGTGTCAAACATAGAGTTCACAGATTTCGGGAGCTAACAGTGAGGGTCAGAGGAGTGCCGTATTAGATCTCTAATTTTTAGTTTGTCACATACCCCTTCTAACCCGTTGTTAATAAAATATTTGTTCAACAGAGATGAGAAAGTTTTTGGGGTAGGACTGTTACTAATTTCAGTTGGAAGACGGTTCCAATTACAACGGTATCTCACAGTGAAAGAGTTTGATCTGTATTTTGTATGACAGCAGGGAACTTTAAAAGAAGAAGACATATTTCTGAGGTTATATTTCTTAGGCAAACTGAAAGTAAAGTCATTTTGGGGGAAATATATAAGCCCTTTATCAATTTTAAATGTAATTTTTAGGTTGAACTTCAGTCGTCTAACCCACAAGGGTTCCAAGTCGAATAGATTACATCTGTCGTAGTAAGAAATGCAAAGATTTTCACCTACTAGACGTTTAGTAAACGCCCTTTGTAGACTTTCTAATTCGCATCTGTCTTTTACGGAGACACTGTCCATGATAGGGGGGCAAAATTCAAGTACGGGCCTTACGCACAACTTGTACAGCATAATTTTGGATTCACTGGTCTTAAAGTTTCGGAATAAAAATCCAAAGAGCCTTTTGACCTTTGATGCTTGTAATTTAACATATTCCGTCAGGCTAAATTCTGGAGTGTATTTCAGACCCAAGTCTGTTGTAAGCGGCAGACGAGGAATATGTTTGTTGTGTAGGGAGATGGAAAGTTCAGATGAAATGCTTTTGGAGCATAGCACACCATATTTTTCAACGTTAAACTTCATTTTCCATGTGTTACACCATAATTGGACGCTATCAATATCATCTTCAATCCTACTAAATACACATGACACTTCATTTCTGAGTGAGTGATACACTATTTTGTTGTCATCGGCAAATAGGAAAGGTCTGCCATGTTTAATAACGTCGCAAATGTCATTGAAATATAACAGGAATAGCAGTGGGCCTAGGACACTACCTTGTATAACTCCACTTGTTATCCGAACGGGGTTGGATGAGTGGGAACCTAACCTTACCATTTGCATCCGGTTGCTTAGAAACGAACTGAGCTAGGTTAACAATGAACCTTGGATCCCATATGACTGGACTTTTGATATTAACAGTCGGTGGCTTACAGTGTCAAAGGCTTTACTAAGATCTAAGTATACGATAACTGTGATCATACTGGAATCTTTAAGTTGTGAGATGTGGTCGAAAATTTGTAAGTGGCATGTCGTGCAAGAACGTGACTTCATGAAACCATGTTGATAAGGAGTGACAAGTTTCTCTTGAGAGAGGAAGTCAAAAATGGCACTTTTCACGATCTTTTCCAGAACCCTTGAAATAACAGAAGTTAGGTTAATGGGTCTGTAACTCATGAGACTTCAACGGGAGCCTGACTTGTACCCAGGGGTAATGTGCGTGGTTTCCATGCCTCTGGATATGTTCCAGTTGATAGAGAGGTAGAAAACAATTTAAGAAGGAGAACAGGAATGTCTACGACACCGTATTTTAAAAAAGTTGAGGGAATCATATCAGGACCTGGGTTGTTTGAACTTTTAAGAGAAGTGATTGCTTTCTGTTTGCTGTAACCATAATAATCAGAGTCTCAGAGCCTAACATCATAAATGAGGGGAGGGAGGCGCTTGCCGATCGGTGGATATGGTAGAGGTCACTAAGGTGAGCCGCCCTATTCTGCAGGAACAGCAATATGCAATTTGACGGCCCCAGAATTTTCTGATTTTTATGGGGGCTTAGATCTTTATTTTGAAAAAGATAATAATGAACACCTATACAGATCATGCTTCTGCCTTTAAACATATACCGTTCGCTCAGCCTATTGTTGAGATGCGACCACGAGGTTCTCTGCACAGATTTATGTGGCATCTTATAAATTAACTTGGTATCCATTGTCAGATCTTTAAATACCGCTTCACAATGTCTTATCTCATTCATTTTCTGGTAACGTCTTTACTTGTTCCTCATTATATTCTATTAAACCCAATAGTCTGTAGCTCTTTATGAATTTGATTCGACTTATTCTCTTCCTATTCTCTGTAGGGTACGGTTGTGCGCCAAATAGACAATTAGGTATGAAATAAAAACGAATGGCTTGAAAATAATCGTATTAAAGCCAAAAGTGGACATTATGATAGTAAGACCTATATGGGTAGCATTATACATTGCAAATGAACGTTGTCAGCCTAGGGATTTTACTCTATAAATGCATTTATTAATAATACATTGCACTTACTTACTTCATTACACTTTAATGATTCACCTTAGCACTTTTACTTTTCTAAAACAGCCTTCAATCCCTTGTAAAAGTTGTACTTACCTCAATATTGGTTGGTTATCGTATGCCTACAACCACGGGTTGAAAACGAAACGAAGTCGATTTTCCCCCGTAACCTAGAGGACAACTGTACTATACGGCCTGGTTCAGACAGTGTATATATATATATCAAATATTTAGTTGTTGAAACATTATTAACTTGTAGACAATCTACGATTTGAGATTATATCATACTTGATCGTGCCTGTAAAAATGGCATGCATTTTCATGTAAATTAATATGCAGGAGCATTAGTTCCAGCCTGTGTAGCTATTGATGTATATATATGCATATAAAGAGACAGTAGTTAATTAAAATAGATGGTTCAAATTAATTCGACTACAGAGTATTATAGTAACATAACAGCGGTGGGACTTCGCCATCGGACCCCCAGTACAGCGTAGAGAACGTTTGAACTATGCCAGTAACGGCTTCCAATCTAATCGCTGTCCCAACCCAATTTCTGGCATTGTAGGACTTGCAGGAACATTGGTTCCAGCCAGTGCAGCTTGTTGGGTCATTTCCATATGCAAGTCTGTCCACCACGTGGAGGTAGCAGCTATCGGTCAGGCGCAGACACATTGTTTTGACATATTGCCACCACCTGTTCACCAGTCACCTAGTCAGCTGCCGTGGGATTAGGAGTAACCAGGACCTCTAAAACAAAGCTGTTCTGTCATCAAGTTATTACGGACTCTGTGTGATAAATCACGAGTCTGCCTAAATTCGCATGCTTGACATTAATTATTTTGCTTTTATTATCTTGCTTGTCTCCCATACAGATGACTGACAGCTGGAAGGACTGATCCTCGTTACAGCAGCCCAGCGGCTTTCACACACTGCAAACTGCAGGTCAAATGTAATTAACCTCTATGACAACTTCTTTGTCTCAGTTAAAGCTGCGGCGGGAGAGTGGCAAGACAAACACGCTGGAACCTATGGAGAACTTGAAACCGTTACTTCACTGTCAAGAAGACTCAGATGAATTATCTCCTCTTTACTGGTTAGTAGGAAAGATATTGAATTTTGGAATAAACTAGCTGACAGAACGTGTTCAACAAACTCAGATTCCGCCATCTTACCCAATCTACACTTCAGCACAGTGGATTCAGCCGTCTCGATGTATTGGAAGATTTTATTCTTTTATACTGGATGGGAAATTGAAGTGAAAACTATTCAACTAGCACATCGCCAACATATAAGTCGGGGGAAGAAAGATTTTTGTGAGGGTAGGTAAAGATCATAGAAATTCCATCGATCATCCAAGAACAGTTAAACCTACGGAAACTCGGTAACTGGTGTTCTTGTCAAGGAATCCGGCGGAAGCGACGCAGTTGGTGATCCACGTAGGACTGCTCGTGGAAACACCGTACCCAAAGGGCGGCCAACGAAGAACTGCGGTGTACATGATCAGCAAGATCCGGTCAGGTTTAACCGCCAACGGAAACCAACCGAACCCCTAGAGTCATTCTGGTGTTGCATCATTGGGAAATCTACACTGAGGCCCTCAAATGAGGAAGCCTACCACCACCTGAACATGAGACGAGAATCACGACGAACAATAGGCCGGAGAAATCCGTATCCATTTGACCGCGAATTTCCGGGAAGCCATTTAGCTTTCAGGCTTGAGTGACTCCGAGCTCGCTTCCGGTTGGCTTCAATTAGAATTAACACTCGGAATTTTCGCGTGGCCATCTATCCCGCTAGACCCGAGCTTTGGTCACACTACCCTCTGACTCAATAGCCTGACCTGCCTGACCTGATATCCAGGGCGTTCTTCACAAAGCTGCAACTAGTCAAGAGGAAGTTTAACACTTTCAACTGTCGAGGAGTGTATTTATTGACAGAGATTTGAGAGGAGTGAGGTGATACACAGTTACACCACAACGTCTCTGCCGAGCTCTTGTCGCTTGAAAATTCTGTTGTCTCCATGTTTTTCAATCCGCACTGATGAGCGGACTGATCGCTAACGTAGAAATGGCTGAGGTGCAGTTGTTCAACGAAGTTCTTTGATCACCTACAAGACCATTCAAACCACTACCACTGGTGACTTCAGTACACCATCACTCACCGTCTGTGAGAAAGATGCAAAGGAATTTTCGATAGCGGGCCTCTGGATCTCATGACGGCTGCTAGATATCACGAGACCACTGAGGACGGCTATATTCATCTTCAGTAGCGACCAAATGGTCTCATGGATGCAGAGTTCATCTGGGCCGACCTGAAGGACGGAATTTCTCATGAAGTTGAACGAACACGCCATATTTGTACTGTGGTAACCACAATGAAATAGTTAGGAGCAATTCTCTGCCCATGGTTTTTGTCGTTTTAATAAGGGATTTCTCGAATAAACTAAGTCCAAGGAGGATCAATAGAAATTAGGAAGAATCGATTAAGCTGCAAGCCCTGGGGAACCAGGATGCGAAATATAGGTCAGATTTCAACACTGATAAATATCAGCTAGTTTCCCACAGTTCAACAGTAGAATGTAAATTCCCACTCTGCTCATGTGGAACTTACGTTTGGCATGCAGGGACGGGTTGTGATATCGCACTGCTCCTGAAGGATAAACTAGACAGTCAAAGCCACCTGTCAGTGATGGTTAACATAGGATGAACGTTCGATAAACTTGTCTATCCGAACCAGTTTCCTTCTGGTTAGAGGCGACGGACCCTATCGTGACTTAGACATTTACTGGTTGACAGAAGGCCGTAGCAGTACGGTCAAAATTATTGATGGATATAACACTGACACTATTCGTAGTTCTCTCTAGTGTGTTGATAATAACCAACTGTGAATCACATGGTCAAGTTGCTGTGCAACTAACTAGCTATATTGGCTTTCACTTGGTTGACCAATACATCTTCAACTAATCGTCCGTCTTTTAATACCGCCTGCGTTGAAATCGAGTTCATTACAACAGACGTAAAGTAGTATTCTGAGTATCGGAGCGTTGTCTCCTGACTACAGCAAACTATCCTGGTTCCGTTATTGACATCACCTTGGTAATCTACTAAGTGGCTAGTCAGTTAGGTGCCTTTACATCATGGTTTGTGATGTGGTCGTACAGAGATATGCACAGCCACATCTAGGAATTCACAAAATCACTACAGGGACAGTCCACATATGCGATATGAGTGTATCGGGTAGAGTACAGCGGAGAATCCCTCGAAGCATCGTCAGACTGTATTGACTACTGGATCCAAAATCCTAAATCTACAAATCCAAACACTCAAACTGCCACAGAAGTACACGGTGCACAAAATGGCGCGGAGCTCAGTGCACCTGATCCCAGAACGCATTATCAGAACACCCCAACGGCACCACTCAGGTTTCTAGTAGTCAAATCGTCTATCGAAGTAATATTCCACATAATGGACCGATGGACTACATTATTGCTGAAAGATAATATAGGTTGTGAAACAATGAGCAAGCGAAGCTGAGAAACTTAGTCAGCCACATTGTAGGAAATTTGTTATTCAGCAGGCAAAGAAAGCCTCGCAAATCACAACGAAGATATGCTTTGTACTGGGTTACTGGTCTCGCATATCTGGACTCCATAAAGACCAACTTCGTCTAAGCGGCCACAGCGTCTTGTGTCGTAGAGACTCTGCAGACTAATCGCATTCGAACTGCTCATCAAACAGCAGCAACGAAAGCTAGAATACCTCACGAGGACGCCAACTTTGTGCACATTCATAGGGGATGTAAATTAGTTACAGTGGGTTGTACTGACACTGCAAATATCCTGCTAATTTCGTATACTGTAAGTCCCGTTTGTTTCTCTTCTTTCCATTGTATGCCTGCGTGTTCGTATCTTTCACTCAATTCTCATGTCTTCCTTCCCTCTCTCGGTCTACCGATTCTGTCAACTCCTTCCCATTCCCTGAATATGGCGTTCTCCAGAATGTCACTCGATTATACTGGTAGACTGCCCTTCGACATAAAGTAGGCAAGCCTTCACCCATACTTCATAGATGGCAGATCCTCAACCCGAGGAAAGTCCACGTAAATTCTTGTGGGTCTCCAGTTGTTTCCTGCTAGAAATGACCTACCATCTCTCCGGCTTCTTAGCGATATAAGGACACAAAGCACATCCACTCCCGGAATCGTCTGCGTTTATGTCAGTTCTTACGTTTGGTTTGAAGACCATCCCGTGTGCCGCGATTCAACTATGGGGGACGCTTCTCGGGGCTTGGGATGATTGAGGGGAGGGGTCAGAGATCTCTGCGTAATACTCCATTTATCACATCTTATCAGTTGATAGTGCTACCAAATCTACTGTGTGTGCAGAATCAGACAAAAACTGTATGCTTTCATGCAGTCGGATCTATTATAAGCGGACAGGATCGTGGCGAATCATACTTTAAGCACTGGCAAAGAACTGGGAGGAACGCTGTGACAGCATGGCTGCTCCTACATAGAGGGGGTTCGATTCAGACGTCTTCGAATGGCAAGTGGTCACTAGTCATGAATTGATCAAGTTTGTTGACACTTCACTAGGGCTTAACCCAGTGCTGGCGTCCATTTCCCGATCAACTCGGCCCTTTTGATTGTGCACTGGCAGTTTCTACCGAGAATTCCTTGAGCGAACTTCAGGTGAAGGGATGGAGCATTCAACTTTCATGTCGTTATTGTTTCATCACAGTCACGGTGCCGTATCCGACGGAGACGTTCCTAAGGCTTGGTCAGAACGAAGCAGTGGAGAAATGTGCCGGGACCTAAGGCATGGGTTGTCTTGCATAATTTCACAATTTGGATTAGGTACTCTTTCATCACATTGGCAGTGCACACATGCATCTCACAGGTTGCGCTCAAAGGCTGAGTAGCCTACACTAGTAGGAGAACTGCAGACCTGGCACTGAGATGATGTCTCGTTTGTTTTCTTTCGACAGTATTTAGCGAGACAGATGGACTACTTATGTTGAGAGGCGTCGACTCCTATTCAACTGAATCAATTCGTGTGGCTTTGGTACAAGAGTATGAAGATATGGACACAAAAACAGGGCACAGATTGTGTGTCCGGAGTTTGGGACAGGTACGTCTGTTGACCACAACCAATCTCCAAAGCAAATATATCTAGCATACATACAGTATGTAAGTGTGGAGCAGAGCATTGATCTACTGTAAATGAGGAGCATCTAACTCCCACCAGAAGGCGAGTGGAATGAAGTCCACTGGGTGAATACTATCTAATTAGTCAGATATTGAACAACCAATTATATTCCAAAAGCTTGTTTATCTCGGTTAACAATGTGGCTAGTATAATTTGGCGCGTGGACTCTGATGTTGGCGTGGCTAATCTGTGGGTATCAGGTTGGTGGGTCTTAGTAGATTGCGTTTGTTTTCCAATGATGAGTGCTCTGCAAAAACTAAGTGTTGTCTTCAGTGGTATTTCACAGCACGGTTAGAACCCACCGTGTGAAGGCACACAATGATTTTGAGCAGATGTCTGAGTGATGTACACTAAATGTCTTTTATATTGACAGGTGGAGCTACATGAAGTGTGTGAGATCACGATTTCAAAGGTTGACGTAGAGCAACTCGTTTAATAGGTTACAATGATGATTATTCCAAGGTGGAGTGGATTGTGGTACCCTAGTTACTGGGGGAAATATGAATTTCCAGCTCGCCTACCTCCATGAAAATGTAGAACTGGAGACGACAGTCATAGAGCGAACCGCACGAGAAAATGTAAAGTTCTGCAAAGGTGTCTGTATGAAACTACTGAAGGACTTGCTCTCGGACTCATCATGATGAATTATGGTAAGTTTTGCATTGAACCTGTGATGTTACTGTTTTAAATCTGTCAATCCTATGACGATGTGATTTAACCGTTATCTGATGTTGGAAGTGACAAGTGTATTTTCCTTTTCACAGGCACTGTATCCAATTGAATGATTTCTAACAGGAAGTCTATTTGGGTGTACTGACAATAATTTCAGTTGCCAAATCGATTCATTGCGCAATGGATGTCAACCATGGTTGACAGACGGAGATATTGCTGTTTCGGTTGATAGCTGGAGTGGGTGTACATATGACACTTGCTTCTGCTTTTACGCCACATTAAGTATCACACTGAAAGACTCACTTCCAACGTATTTTGGCTGGAACGATATCCAGTTGTCACTAAAGAGTAAGTCTACCTGTCATTTGTATATGCATGATGCTACAATCCAACATTGAAATGTGAAATGCAAGTTAAGACTGAGCACTGTCTGACCGCATGATTCTTTTCTTTCTTCCAGGTAATTGAATGCAGATGCTTGTATGTACGGCGTTTGATGTCAATTTCACCGAACCAGGTAGGTCTTGTGATGAATATCATTGTCCGTAAACATGTCGGTCAAACTGGCTGATTTAATGAGTCTGAACTATCCGTTAGCTGCAACTTCATGCTTTGTTTTATTTTCGTTTCAGGTGGTGGTGATTATCTGTAACCGGTTGCTGAAGGGCTTTCGCATGGTGATAGTTAAATAAATTTTATCTCGAGTGATTGCTTGTTGTGTTATGCATCTGATTTTGAAGACCAGTTATTGTTGTAGGTTGGCGTGATTAGGTAGTGTTGGTATACAGAGGACGACTATTTTTGTGCATAGGAACAAAGATGCTTTCCTCCCACAGACGTTATTCTCACTATTGATTGGTACTCTTGTTAGATGAGGGAGTGTACTGGGAGGACTTACGAGTCATGCAGTGCTCAGTGAGTAGACTGGCAGTTAGAGATTAATACCTGTTATTTCTTCTTGGCTCACTCACTGACTACCATGATTAGAGGTGTTCTGGTCTTAAGATAATGATTATTACGTGGGTGGAAGTGGCAGCGAAGACAATACACTCACCGGGGATCCTAGTAATCATCTTGCTCACCAGTCATACAGGTAAATATTTGCATCCATGCATGGATGGAGCACTGAGTTTGGGCTATGCGACTAACTCCATAGGAGCAGTTGAACTCGCAGATGCACATTGACGAGACTATCATTGGTAATTTTTTCCTTGGCTCGCTGTGTGATTACTGTCTAAGTACCAATTTAGCTACAAGGTGTTTTCTCACAATCGATCTGTTAGGTCGACATTTTAGAATGTCTTTGGTAATCCCCCGCTTGTAATTAATTTAACTCGGTGTCTATGTTGTCCGTCATTACCACATCTCTAGGTATCGATATATCCTATTTTGGAAAGTTTGCTGCATATTTGTTTTCTCGTAGTGTAAGCTTCAATTTACACATATCTTCACCAATGCCTTCGTCTGAACATGTACGTCATAATCGATAACCAAGGGACTCAACTAAAGAAACTCTGAAAATGGACGTAGTGACCCGACCAGCTAGTCTTTCTAGATAGGTTTGTCTTCAAATGTTCATCCATCGTCTGGATAACGAGAACATCTAGGAAGGATATACTGTTATCTTCCTCTCTCTCAAAAGTGGAACGAACAGCTGGGTAAATCTTATTCACAGTACTCAGAAGCTCTTGTTTACTGATGAGTGGGGTCCTAAATAATGAACCTGTACAGCTTTTGCTGTATCAAATGCGGGATGATCATACGTAATTTTGTTTAGTCGACTTCCTTGTCAATAATATCAAAATTTGGCGTTTGACTGGACATATAGTTGTGCTGTCCGTCACTTCGCCTTCTCTGTAGTTCCTACTCCCATCTTGCCCCACTATTACACACGTTGTATTCTTTGAAATAATCAGGAACGCCTCGTCCGGAGATTTTTCCACAACAGGCAGACAACTTTCTACCGGTGGAGTCGGATGCAGCAGTGAACAGGTCTGTTGGTGATATAAATCATTTGCAGCGGTGGACTGTAACTGCATTTCAACTAACCACTAACTTTCACAACTGTCTTTTTATAAAATAATGAAACGATATTCTTTCATTGCCTTGCATTTTCATTCTCGTATTTTACACTGTTACCGAGCTCGATATTAAGTACCCTAGACAGGTTTCCAATTGAAACGACGAGAATGTCATCTACGTGCTGACAACAATAGCCAAGCTCTTTGGTCTTGTCTGGCTGGATGTAATTTATATTTTTATTACTGTTAATCAATGTGCTAATCATGGGAAACTATAGAACACATGTCAGTATTCAGGAATTTTTCTCCTCAGAGTTAATCGTCGCTTATAACCTCTAGGCACAAATTGTGATCAACTTCTAATGTTGAAAACTACCGGCCCATCAATATCACGTCAGTGGTTTCCAGGGTTGTGGAAAAAGTCATAGAGAAAGATATTACTTCATGCCTCCACCTTACTCCAGCACAACACGGCTCCTTGAAAAGTTGGTCAAGCTCCATCTGCCTACTTTGATGATGTTACTGCTAAGCGCGATCATAATCTGCTTCTTCGACTTCAAAAAAGCCTTTGGTGAAGTCCTACACAAGAGAATAATCCCTAAGCGTAAGTCGTACGGGTTCCGAGACCCCTTGTTATCATAGCTCAGTTTTTTTTGGAAGGCCGTTCCGAAGTTGTGATATTCTCAATTAATTACTCGTCACTCAGACCTATACACAATGGAGTGATTCAGGGTAGTGTACTAGGGCCATGTGGTATCTTGTTCTTCAATAACTCCCACTCTAATTTCAGGTTATACCTAGGTGACTTATCTCCAAACCCTCAATTCCATAAAAGACCTAGGCATTCCCTGCTCACAAGACTTAACATTCAATAGTGCCTCTCTGAGTGTGCTATAGGTGTTCTGGTCGTTTACCTTCTTGAAATTTACTGTGATCTTGTTTTCGTGAAGTATGTGGGAAGTCTGCACAGAGTCCAACAAGAACTGTTGATGATTGAGGAAGATTCAGAGTCACTAGATTACGAATGGGGCGTAACGTGATAGTCTGGGGCGTGTCGACATAAGGTTGACTAGTGTGTCCTGGGCAACAGTCTGTGAAATGACATCCTCAACAAGACCTGATCAGTGTGTTAGTAATTTATATGTTCCGTCAAGCGTGAGTTCGCTGTCAGCATAACCTGAAGTCTTTGTCTGTCCACGGAAGACTGTCTAGTCTTTACTTATCTAGACTATAAGATTAACTGTGCGAGCAATATGAACACACGACATTCAGTGATACGAAGTCGCTAGATAATGGTTGTTCGAACATAAAGTAACGTTGGTTCTCTTAATAAT
Organism: Trichobilharzia regenti; assembly: GCA_944472135.2. Taxonomy (NCBI): domain Eukaryota; kingdom Metazoa; phylum Platyhelminthes; class Trematoda; order Strigeidida; family Schistosomatidae; genus Trichobilharzia; species Trichobilharzia regenti. Next base: position 95,787,323 of record OX235262.1, on the reverse strand, counting down.
CACATAGTATTAGCGGGTTACAGAGACATCAGATTCATTCAAACTTTTATCCTATCAGGATATAATAAGGAAGCAGTACCTGAATTTTTAGAATGGGTTTCCATCAAGCGTATTGCCACTTAATGTGCCTAATATGGTCCACCGTAAGTCTATACTAAACCTTCCCTCAAAGGGAGCATTCAGGTACCTTGTGTGATGGATGCTTTGCTCTTTAAAAGGCCGGAGACATTTTGACATCAACCACAAAACTTGGTCATATTTTGTGATTATAACACTATGAACGTGAATTTAAATCATCTTATCATGCGCTCACACTTACACGCGAATGAATAAATTAATTCGTGCGATTAAACGATGATTATGTTATATCTATTTCTAAAATCTCAAAGTTTGCTTCCGGTATGTATAGTTAGTTTGAGTCGGTACGTAATAGTGAACTGCGTTTGAATCAAGTCACATGATATATATATTTGTGATGACGGCTTACAGCACACGGTGTTTTGATAGACTTGTCAAATACTTAAGGTTGAAAATGAATGAGAATTTGAACGTAATCGGTTATAACAATCATTAATCAGGAAAACTGTTTCATTGGAGTTAACTTACGCCCATAACTGCAAACAACAGGGGTTTGAATCTACAGTGGTAAATGTGAAACAACAGTTTCTTGGTGCAGCTCATTCTTTTGTTCAAAATACACTAGAACCAAAAGTGGTGAAATGAGCTTCATCGATATTTGTTAAGGTGAACTTATTTTACCCAACTCTTCTAGGCATTCCCTGCTCACAAGACTTAACATTCAATCAGTACGCAAAATCAGTTGTTTCTAAACGCCAAAGACTCAGGCCTGTTACACCGAAAAATGTACACAACTGAGGCTAAAGCCCTCTTATCGTATAAGAGTAACGGTTCGTTCAGTACTTGAATACTGCACAATCATCTTTGGCTCTATGCTTGGGTATGATGGGGTTCGTATTGAAGACATCCAGCGAAGCTTTACTTGACGTCTATTACACAAACAATAAGGACTTAGTTACGCGGATAGGTGGGAAAAATATGAACTTCAGCCACTTTGGTCAAGACGCCTGAAACTCAACCTAACTTTCTTATTCTGCCTTCCACACGGCTACATCAAAAGCAGTAATCCGTTAGCCTTCAACCATATATACTCTTAGGAATCATGAATATGCTCTATCCATAACTCGGTACGGGACAAAATCGCGTTTAAGTTCCTTCAAAATACAGTACAGTGCATTATGGAAAGAACTTCCCCTTACTGTACGTAGTTACCGACCTCCTACTGAATTTCAACGCCTCCTGAGTGAAATCCTGTCAACAAAAGTGCTTCGGTCTACTCATCCATACTTAACCCATATAGGCTGTTCAATTAAATGTAGTACTACAGATCGCAGTGCAATACCTCCAATTTGAGGAAATTCAACCATCGTACCGCATCTAAAACGTGACAAAACTCGCCCAATCTTTCCCACAGCGCTTGACCTAAGGTTTGTTCACTCAGCTTATTGGAAATCCCATCAATATTTCATCAAACAGGTTTACACAGCCATAAGGCTAACTATAATTATCCTAAACGTATAATTCTAGTGGTTCGTAATAGTTTTTTCCACAATATAAGTAAACTGGTACTCTGTAATAATACTTTGAGAAAGCTATTAGCATTAAATAGCGAGACGTCAGTAACAACAATATCGTTTTGTTTTTCATTCATTGGAAAATACAAAAAAACTTTATTATAATGGTACTCTCTAATGTCTACAGCATGTCATATAAAGAGTGGTCATTAAAATAATAATAATAATAAGCCCAGCGAACCAACTATTTTCCTCAAGTTCATTCAACCTACATCTACTAATAATCGTACCAGTATTCATTTCAATCTACTTAGTAGATCATGACTTAATTTGCTCTAGTACTCAAAACTCCTATACCTTTTACTTTCTAAAACGTTTTAACTACTACCTATGCATCAACCGTTTAATCAACACATTGGTTTCTTCTTCCCTATAGTCTTCAAAAAGTTGGGTCAGAGTAATTTTTTCCAGACACAATTATATTAGCAACTATACCCTCTGGTATTTACATATATATACTTATATAGTTAGTGTAGTACACTGTACTATTTTGTGTTGAAATGACTACCTTCAGGCAATAGTTTGAATTTGAACCTAATCGGTTATAACAGTCATTAATTATTTTCATGACCACTCTTTATATGACATGCTGTAGACATTAGAGAGTACCATTATAATAAAGTTTTTTTGTATTTTCCAATGAATGAAAAACAAAACGATATTGTTGTTACTGACGTCTCGCTATTTAGTGCTAATAGCTTTCTCAAAGTATTATTACAGAGTACCAGTTTACTTATATTGTGGAAAAAACTATTACGAACCACTAGAATTATACGTTTAGGATAATTATAGTTAGCCTTATGGCTGTGTAAACCTGTTTGATGAAATATTGATGGGATTTCCAATAAGCTGAGTGAACAAACCTTAGGTCAAGCGCTGTGGGAAAGATTGGGCGAGTTTTGTCACGTTTTAGATGCGGTACGATGGTTGAATTTCCTCAAATTGGAGGTATTGCACTGCGATCTGTAGTACTACATTTAATTGAACAGCCTATATGGGTTAAGTATGGATGAGTAGACCGAAGCACTTTTGTTGACAGGATTTCACTCAGGAGGCGTTGAAATTCAGTAGGAGGTCGGTAACTACGTACAGTAAGGGGAAGTTCTTTCCATAATGCACTGTACTGTATTTTGAAGGAACTTAAACGCGATTTTGTCCCGTACCGAGTTATGGATAGAGCATATTCATGATTCCTAAGAGTATATATGGTTGAAGGCTAACGGATTACTGCTTTTGATGTAGCCGTGTGGAAGGCAGAATAAGAAAGTTAGGTTGAGTTTCAGGCGTCTTGACCAAAGTGGCTGAAGTTCATATTTTTCCCACCTATCCGCGTAACTAAGTCCTTATTGTTTGTGTAATAGACGTCAAGTAAAGCTTCGCTGGATGTCTTCAATACGAACCCCATCATACCCAAGCATAGAGCCAAAGATGATTGTGCAGTATTCAAGTACTGAACGAACCGTTACTCTTACGATAAGAGGGCTTTAGCCTCAGTTGTGTACATTTTTCGGTGTAACAGGCCTGAGTCTTTGGCGTTTAGAAACAACTGATTTTGCGTACTGATTGAATGTTAAGTCTTGTGAGCAGGGAATGCCTAGAAGAGTTGGGTAAAATAAGTTCACCTTAACAAATATCGATGAAGCTCATTTCACCACTTTTGGTTCTAGTGTATTTTGAACAAAAGAATAAGCTGCACCAAGAAACTGTTGTTTCACATTTACCACTGTAGATTCAAACCCCTGTTGTTTGCAGTTATGGGCGTAAGTTAACTCCAATGAAACAGTTTTCCTGATTAATGATTGTTATAACCGATTACGTTCAAATTCTCATTCATTTTCAACCTTAAGTATTTGACAAGTCTATCAAAACACCGTGTGCTGTAAGCCGTCATCACAAATATATATATCATGTGACTTGATTCAAACGCAGTTCACTATTACGTACCGACTCAAACTAACTATACATACCGGAAGCAAACTTTGAGATTTTAGAAATAGATATAACATAATCATCGTTTAATCGCACGAATTAATTTATTCATTCGCGTGTAAGTGTGAGCGCATGATAAGATGATTTAAATTCACGTTCATAGTGTTATAATCACAAAATATGACCAAGTTTTGTGGTTGATGTCAAAATGTCTCCGGCCTTTTAAAGAGCAAAGCATCCATCACACAAGGTACCTGAATGCTCCCTTTGAGGGAAGGTTTAGTATAGACTTACGGTGGACCATATTAGGCACATTAAGTGGCAATACGCTTGATGGAAACCCATTCTAAAAATTCAGGTACTGCTTCCTTATTATATCCTGATAGGATAAAAGTTTGAATGAATCTGATGTCTCTGTAACCCGCTAATACTATGTGATTATTAAGAGAACCAACGTTACTTTATGTTCGAACAACCATTATCTAGCGACTTCGTATCACTGAATGTCGTGTGTTCATATTGCTCGCACAGTTAATCTTATAGTCTAGATAAGTAAAGACTAGACAGTCTTCCGTGGACAGACAAAGACTTCAGGTTATGCTGACAGCGAACTCACGCTTGACGGAACATATAAATTACTAACACACTGATCAGGTCTTGTTGAGGATGTCATTTCACAGACTGTTGCCCAGGACACACTAGTCAACCTTATGTCGACACGCCCCAGACTATCACGTTACGCCCCATTCGTAATCTAGTGACTCTGAATCTTCCTCAATCATCAACAGTTCTTGTTGGACTCTGTGCAGACTTCCCACATACTTCACGAAAACAAGATCACAGTAAATTTCAAGAAGGTAAACGACCAGAACACCTATAGCACACTCAGAGAGGCACTATTGAATGTTAAGTCTTGTGAGCAGGGAATGCCTAGGTCTTTTATGGAATTGAGGGTTTGGAGATAAGTCACCTAGGTATAACCTGAAATTAGAGTGGGAGTTATTGAAGAACAAGATACCACATGGCCCTAGTACACTACCCTGAATCACTCCATTGTGTATAGGTCTGAGTGACGAGTAATTAATTGAGAATATCACAACTTCGGAACGGCCTTCCAAAAAAAACTGAGCTATGATAACAAGGGGTCTCGGAACCCGTACGACTTACGCTTAGGGATTATTCTCTTGTGTAGGACTTCACCAAAGGCTTTTTTGAAGTCGAAGAAGCAGATTATGATCGCGCTTAGCAGTAACATCATCAAAGTAGGCAGATGGAGCTTGACCAACTTTTCAAGGAGCCGTGTTGTGCTGGAGTAAGGTGGAGGCATGAAGTAATATCTTTCTCTATGACTTTTTCCACAACCCTGGAAACCACTGACGTGATATTGATGGGCCGGTAGTTTTCAACATTAGAAGTTGATCACAATTTGTGCCTAGAGGTTATAAGCGACGATTAACTCTGAGGAGAAAAATTCCTGAATACTGACATGTGTTCTATAGTTTCCCATGATTAGCACATTGATTAACAGTAATAAAAATATAAATTACATCCAGCCAGACAAGACCAAAGAGCTTGGCTATTGTTGTCAGCACGTAGATGACATTCTCGTCGTTTCAATTGGAAACCTGTCTAGGGTACTTAATATCGAGCTCGGTAACAGTGTAAAATACGAGAATGAAAATGCAAGGCAATGAAAGAATATCGTTTCATTATTTTATAAAAAGACAGTTGTGAAAGTTAGTGGTTAGTTGAAATGCAGTTACAGTCCACCGCTGCAAATGATTTATATCACCAACAGACCTGTTCACTGCTGCATCCGACTCCACCGGTAGAAAGTTGTCTGCCTGTTGTGGAAAAATCTCCGGACGAGGCGTTCCTGATTATTTCAAAGAATACAACGTGTGTAATAGTGGGGCAAGATGGGAGTAGGAACTACAGAGAAGGCGAAGTGACGGACAGCACAACTATATGTCCAGTCAAACGCCAAATTTTGATATTATTGACAAGGAAGTCGACTAAACAAAATTACGTATGATCATCCCGCATTTGATACAGCAAAAGCTGTACAGGTTCATTATTTAGGACCCCACTCATCAGTAAACAAGAGCTTCTGAGTACTGTGAATAAGATTTACCCAGCTGTTCGTTCCACTTTTGAGAGAGAGGAAGATAACAGTATATCCTTCCTAGATGTTCTCGTTATCCAGACGATGGATGAACATTTGAAGACAAACCTATCTAGAAAGACTAGCTGGTCGGGTCACTACGTCCATTTTCAGAGTTTCTTTAGTTGAGTCCCTTGGTTATCGATTATGACGTACATGTTCAGACGAAGGCATTGGTGAAGATATGTGTAAATTGAAGCTTACACTACGAGAAAACAAATATGCAGCAAACTTTCCAAAATAGGATATATCGATACCTAGAGATGTGGTAATGACGGACAACATAGACACCGAGTTAAATTAATTACAAGCGGGGGATTACCAAAGACATTCTAAAATGTCGACCTAACAGATCGATTGTGAGAAAACACCTTGTAGCTAAATTGGTACTTAGACAGTAATCACACAGCGAGCCAAGGAAAAAATTACCAATGATAGTCTCGTCAATGTGCATCTGCGAGTTCAACTGCTCCTATGGAGTTAGTCGCATAGCCCAAACTCAGTGCTCCATCCATGCATGGATGCAAATATTTACCTGTATGACTGGTGAGCAAGATGATTACTAGGATCCCCGGTGAGTGTATTGTCTTCGCTGCCACTTCCACCCACGTAATAATCATTATCTTAAGACCAGAACACCTCTAATCATGGTAGTCAGTGAGTGAGCCAAGAAGAAATAACAGGTATTAATCTCTAACTGCCAGTCTACTCACTGAGCACTGCATGACTCGTAAGTCCTCCCAGTACACTCCCTCATCTAACAAGAGTACCAATCAATAGTGAGAATAACGTCTGTGGGAGGAAAGCATCTTTGTTCCTATGCACAAAAATAGTCGTCCTCTGTATACCAACACTACCTAATCACGCCAACCTACAACAATAACTGGTCTTCAAAATCAGATGCATAACACAACAAGCAATCACTCGAGATAAAATTTATTTAACTATCACCATGCGAAAGCCCTTCAGCAACCGGTTACAGATAATCACCACCACCTGAAACGAAAATAAAACAAAGCATGAAGTTGCAGCTAACGGATAGTTCAGACTCATTAAATCAGCCAGTTTGACCGACATGTTTACGGACAATGATATTCATCACAAGACCTACCTGGTTCGGTGAAATTGACATCAAACGCCGTACATACAAGCATCTGCATTCAATTACCTGGAAGAAAGAAAAGAATCATGCGGTCAGACAGTGCTCAGTCTTAACTTGCATTTCACATTTCAATGTTGGATTGTAGCATCATGCATATACAAATGACAGGTAGACTTACTCTTTAGTGACAACTGGATATCGTTCCAGCCAAAATACGTTGGAAGTGAGTCTTTCAGTGTGATACTTAATGTGGCGTAAAAGCAGAAGCAAGTGTCATATGTACACCCACTCCAGCTATCAACCGAAACAGCAATATCTCCGTCTGTCAACCATGGTTGACATCCATTGCGCAATGAATCGATTTGGCAACTGAAATTATTGTCAGTACACCCAAATAGACTTCCTGTTAGAAATCATTCAATTGGATACAGTGCCTGTGAAAAGGAAAATACACTTGTCACTTCCAACATCAGATAACGGTTAAATCACATCGTCATAGGATTGACAGATTTAAAACAGTAACATCACAGGTTCAATGCAAAACTTACCATAATTCATCATGATGAGTCCGAGAGCAAGTCCTTCAGTAGTTTCATACAGACACCTTTGCAGAACTTTACATTTTCTCGTGCGGTTCGCTCTATGACTGTCGTCTCCAGTTCTACATTTTCATGGAGGTAGGCGAGCTGGAAATTCATATTTCCCCCAGTAACTAGGGTACCACAATCCACTCAACCTTGGAATAATCATCATTGTAACCTATTAAACGAGTTGCTCTACGTCAACCTTTGAAATCGTGATCTCACACACTTCATGTAGCTCCACCTGTCAATATAAAAGACATTTAGTGTACATCACTCAGACATCTGCTCAAAATCATTGTGTGCCTTCACACGGTGGGTTCTAACCGTGCTGTGAAATACCACTGAAGACAACACTTAGTTTTTGCAGAGCACTCATCATTGGAAAACAAACGCAATCTACTAAGACCCACCAACCTGATACCCACAGATTAGCCACGCCAACATCAGAGTCCACGCGCCAAATTATACTAGCCACATTGTTAACCGAGATAAACAAGCTTTTGGAATATAATTGGTTGTTCAATATCTGACTAATTAGATAGTATTCACCCAGTGGACTTCATTCCACTCGCCTTCTGGTGGGAGTTAGATGCTCCTCATTTACAGTAGATCAATGCTCTGCTCCACACTTACATACTGTATGTATGCTAGATATATTTGCTTTGGAGATTGGTTGTGGTCAACAGACGTACCTGTCCCAAACTCCGGACACACAATCTGTGCCCTGTTTTTGTGTCCATATCTTCATACTCTTGTACCAAAGCCACACGAATTGATTCAGTTGAATAGGAGTCGACGCCTCTCAACATAAGTAGTCCATCTGTCTCGCTAAATACTGTCGAAAGAAAACAAACGAGACATCATCTCAGTGCCAGGTCTGCAGTTCTCCTACTAGTGTAGGCTACTCAGCCTTTGAGCGCAACCTGTGAGATGCATGTGTGCACTGCCAATGTGATGAAAGAGTACCTAATCCAAATTGTGAAATTATGCAAGACAACCCATGCCTTAGGTCCCGGCACATTTCTCCACTGCTTCGTTCTGACCAAGCCTTAGGAACGTCTCCGTCGGATACGGCACCGTGACTGTGATGAAACAATAACGACATGAAAGTTGAATGCTCCATCCCTTCACCTGAAGTTCGCTCAAGGGATTCTCGGTAGAAACTGCCAGTGCACAATCAAAAGGGCCGAGTTGATCGGGAAATGGACGCCAGCACTGGGTTAAGCCCTAGTGAAGTGTCAACAAACTTGATCAATTCATGACTAGTGACCACTTGCCATTCGAAGACGTCTGAATCGAACCCCCTCTATGTAGGAGCAGCCATGCTGTCACAGCGTTCCTCCCAGTTCTTTGCCAGTGCTTAAAGTATGATTCGCCACGATCCTGTCCGCTTATAATAGATCCGACTGCATGAAAGCATACAGTTTTTGTCTGATTCTGCACACACAGTAGATTTGGTAGCACTATCAACTGATAAGATGTGATAAATGGAGTATTACGCAGAGATCTCTGACCCCTCCCCTCAATCATCCCAAGCCCCGAGAAGCGTCCCCCATAGTTGAATCGCGGCACACGGGATGGTCTTCAAACCAAACGTAAGAACTGACATAAACGCAGACGATTCCGGGAGTGGATGTGCTTTGTGTCCTTATATCGCTAAGAAGCCGGAGAGATGGTAGGTCATTTCTAGCAGGAAACAACTGGAGACCCACAAGAATTTACGTGGACTTTCCTCGGGTTGAGGATCTGCCATCTATGAAGTATGGGTGAAGGCTTGCCTACTTTATGTCGAAGGGCAGTCTACCAGTATAATCGAGTGACATTCTGGAGAACGCCATATTCAGGGAATGGGAAGGAGTTGACAGAATCGGTAGACCGAGAGAGGGAAGGAAGACATGAGAATTGAGTGAAAGATACGAACACGCAGGCATACAATGGAAAGAAGAGAAACAAACGGGACTTACAGTATACGAAATTAGCAGGATATTTGCAGTGTCAGTACAACCCACTGTAACTAATTTACATCCCCTATGAATGTGCACAAAGTTGGCGTCCTCGTGAGGTATTCTAGCTTTCGTTGCTGCTGTTTGATGAGCAGTTCGAATGCGATTAGTCTGCAGAGTCTCTACGACACAAGACGCTGTGGCCGCTTAGACGAAGTTGGTCTTTATGGAGTCCAGATATGCGAGACCAGTAACCCAGTACAAAGCATATCTTCGTTGTGATTTGCGAGGCTTTCTTTGCCTGCTGAATAACAAATTTCCTACAATGTGGCTGACTAAGTTTCTCAGCTTCGCTTGCTCATTGTTTCACAACCTATATTATCTTTCAGCAATAATGTAGTCCATCGGTCCATTATGTGGAATATTACTTCGATAGACGATTTGACTACTAGAAACCTGAGTGGTGCCGTTGGGGTGTTCTGATAATGCGTTCTGGGATCAGGTGCACTGAGCTCCGCGCCATTTTGTGCACCGTGTACTTCTGTGGCAGTTTGAGTGTTTGGATTTGTAGATTTAGGATTTTGGATCCAGTAGTCAATACAGTCTGACGATGCTTCGAGGGATTCTCCGCTGTACTCTACCCGATACACTCATATCGCATATGTGGACTGTCCCTGTAGTGATTTTGTGAATTCCTAGATGTGGCTGTGCATATCTCTGTACGACCACATCACAAACCATGATGTAAAGGCACCTAACTGACTAGCCACTTAGTAGATTACCAAGGTGATGTCAATAACGGAACCAGGATAGTTTGCTGTAGTCAGGAGACAACGCTCCGATACTCAGAATACTACTTTACGTCTGTTGTAATGAACTCGATTTCAACGCAGGCGGTATTAAAAGACGGACGATTAGTTGAAGATGTATTGGTCAACCAAGTGAAAGCCAATATAGCTAGTTAGTTGCACAGCAACTTGACCATGTGATTCACAGTTGGTTATTATCAACACACTAGAGAGAACTACGAATAGTGTCAGTGTTATATCCATCAATAATTTTGACCGTACTGCTACGGCCTTCTGTCAACCAGTAAATGTCTAAGTCACGATAGGGTCCGTCGCCTCTAACCAGAAGGAAACTGGTTCGGATAGACAAGTTTATATCAGGACCTGGATTGTTTGAACTTTTAAGATAAGTGATTGCTTTCTGTTTGCTGTAACCATAATAATCAGAGTCTCAGAGCCTAACATCATAAATGAGGGGAGGGAGGCGCTTGCCGATCGGTGGATATGGTAGAGGTCACTAAGGTGAGCCGCCCTATTCTGCAGGAACAGCAATATGCAATTTGACGGCCCCAGAATTTTCTGATTTTTATGGGGGCTTAGATCTTTATTTTGAAAAAGATAATAATGAACACCTATACAGATCATGCTTCTGCCTTTAAACATATACCGTTCGCTCAGCCTATTGTTGAGATGCGACCACGAGGTTCTCTGCACAGATTTATGTGGCATCTTATAAATTAACTTGGTATCCATTGTCAGATCTTTAAATACCGCTTCACAATGTCTTATCTCATTCATTTTCTGGTAACGTCTTTACTTGTTCCTCATTATATTCTATTAAACCCAACAGTCTGTAGCTCTTTATGAATTTGATTCGACTTATTCTCTTCCTATTCTCTGTAGGGTACGGTTGTGCGCCAAATAGACAATTAGGTATGAAATAAAAACGAATGGCTTGAAAATAATCGTATTAAAGCCAAAAGTGGACATTATGATAGTAAGACCTATATGGGTAGCATTATACATTGCAAATGAACGTTGTCAGCCTAGGGATTTTACTCTATAAATGCATTTATTAATAATACATTGCACTTACTTACTTCATTACACTTTAATGATTCACCTTAGCACTTTTACTTTTCTAAAACAGCCTTCAATCCCTTGTAAAAGTTGTACTTACCTCAATATTGGTTGGTTATCGTATGCCTACAACCACGGGTTGAAAACGAAACGAAGTCGATTTTCCCCCGTAACCTAGAGGACAACTGTACTATACGGCCTGGTTCAGACAGTGTATATATATATATCAAATATTTAGTTGTTGAAACATTATTAACTTGTAGACAATCTACGATTTGAGATTATATCATACTTGATCGTGCCTGTAAAAATGGCATGCATTTTCATGTAAATTAATATGCAGGAGCATTAGTTCCAGCCTGTGTAGCTATTGATGTATATATATGCATATAAAGAGACAGTAGTTAATTAAAATAGATGGTTCAAATTAATTCGACTACAGAGTATTATAGTAACATAACAGCGGTGGGACTTCGCCATCGGACCCCCAGTACAGCGTAGAGAACGTTTGAACTATGCCAGTAACGGCTTCCAATCTAATCGCTGTCCCAACCCAATTTCTGGCATTGTAGGACTTGCAGGAACATTGGTTCCAGCCAGTGCAGCTTGTTGGGTCATTTCCATATGCAAGTCTGTCCACCACGTGGAGGTAGCAGCTATCGGTCAGGCGCAGACACATTGTTTTGACATATTGCCACCACCTGTTCACCAGTCACCTAGTCAGCTGCCGTGGGATTAGGAGTAACCAGGACCTCTAAAACAAAGCTGTTCTGTCATCAAGTTATTACGGACTCTGTGTGATAAATCACGAGTCTGCCTAAATTCGCATGCTTGACATTAATTATTTTGCTTTTATTATCTTGCTTGTCTCCCATACAGATGACTGACAGCTGGAAGGACTGATCCTCGTTACAGCAGCCCAGCGGCTTTCACACACTGCAAACTGCAGGTCAAATGTAATTAACCTCTATGACAACTTCTTTGTCTCAGTTAAAGCTGCGGCGGGAGAGTGGCAAGACAAACACGCTGGAACCTATGGAGAACTTGAAACCGTTACTTCACTGTCAAGAAGACTCAGATGAATTATCTCCTCTTTACTGGTTAGTAGGAAAGATATTGAATGTTGGAATAAACTAGCTGACAGAACGTGTTCAACAAACTCAGATTCCGCCATCTTACCCAATCTACACTTCAGCACAGTGGATTCAGCCGTCTCGATGTATTGGAAGATTTTATTCTTTTATACTGGATGGGAAATTGAAGTGAAAACTATTCAACTAGCACATCGCCAACATATAAGTCGGGGGAAGAAAGATTTTTGTGAGGGTAGGTAAAGATCATAGAAATTCCATCGATCATCCAAGAACAGTTAAACCTACGGAAACTCGGTAACTGGTGTTCTTGTCAAGGAATCCGGCGGAAGCGACGCAGTTGGTGATCCACGTAGGACTGCTCGTGGAAACACCGTACCCAAAGGGCGGCCAACGAAGAACTGCGGTGTACATGATCAGCAAGATCCGGTCAGGTTTAACCGCCAACGGAAACCAACCGAACCCCTAGAGTCATTCTGGTGTTGCATCATTGGGAAATCTACACTGAGGCCCTCAAATGAGGAAGCCTACCACCACCTGAACATGAGACGAGAATCACGACGAACAATAGGCCGGAGAAATCCGTATCCATTTGACCGCGAATTTCCGGGAAGCCATTTAGCTTTCAGGCTTGAGTGACTCCGAGCTCGCTTCCGGTTGGCTTCAATTAGAATTAACACTCGGAATTTTCGCGTGGCCATCTATCCCGCTAGACCCGAGCTTTGGTCACACTACCCTCTGACTCAATAGCCTGACCTGCCTGACCTGATATCCAGGGCGTTCTTCACAAAGCTGCAACTAGTCAAGAGGAAGTTTAACACTTTCAACTGTCGAGGAGTGTATTTATTGACAGAGATTTGAGAGGAGTGAGGTGATACACAGTTACACCACAACGTCTCTGCCGAGCTCTTGTCGCTTGAAAATTCTGTTGTCTCCATGTTTTTCAATCCGCACTGATGAGCGGACTGATCGCTAACGTAGAAATGGCTGAGGTGCAGTTGTTCAACGAAGTTCTTTGATCACCTACAAGACCATTCAAACCACTACCACTGGTGACTTCAGTACACCATCACTCACCGTCTGTGAGAAAGATGCAAAGGAATTTTCGATAGCGGGCCTCTGGATCTCATGACGGCTGCTAGATATCACGAGACCACTGAGGACGGCTATATTCATCTTCAGTAGCGACCAAATGGTCTCATGGATGCAGAGTTCATCTGGGCCGACCTGAAGGACGGAATTTCTCATGAAGTTGAACGAACACGCCATATTTGTACTGTGGTAACCACAATGAAATAGTTAGGAGCAATTCTCTGCCCATGGTTTTTGTCGTTTTAATAAGGGATTTCTCGAATAAACTAAGTCCAAGGAGGATCAATAGAAATTAGGAAGAATCGATTAAGCTGCAAGCCCTGGGGAACCAGGATGCGAAATATAGGTCAGATTTCAACACTGATAAATATCAGCTAGTTTCCCACAGTTCAACAGTAGAATGTAAATTCCCACTCTGCTCATGTGGAACTTACGTTTGGCATGCAGGGACGGGTTGTGATATCGCACTGCTCCTGAAGGATAAACTAGACAGTCAAAGCCACCTGTCAGTGATGGTTAACATAGGATGAACGTTCGATAAACTTGTCTATCCGAACCAGTTTCCTTCTGGTTAGAGGCGACGGACCCTATCGTGACTTAGACATTTACTGGTTGACAGAAGGCCGTAGCAGTACGGTCAAAATTATTGATGGATATAACACTGACACTATTCGTAGTTCTCTCTAGTGTGTTGATAATAACCAACTGTGAATCACATGGTCAAGTTGCTGTGCAACTAACTAGCTATATTGGCTTTCACTTGGTTGACCAATACATCTTCAACTAATCGTCCGTCTTTTAATACCGCCTGCGTTGAAATCGAGTTCATTACAACAGACGTAAAGTAGTATTCTGAGTATCGGAGCGTTGTCTCCTGACTACAGCAAACTATCCTGGTTCCGTTATTGACATCACCTTGGTAATCTACTAAGTGGCTAGTCAGTTAGGTGCCTTTACATCATGGTTTGTGATGTGGTCGTACAGAGATATGCACAGCCACATCTAGGAATTCACAAAATCACTACAGGGACAGTCCACATATGCGATATGAGTGTATCGGGTAGAGTACAGCGGAGAATCCCTCGAAGCATCGTCAGACTGTATTGACTACTGGATCCAAAATCCTAAATCTACAAATCCAAACACTCAAACTGCCACAGAAGTACACGGTGCACAAAATGGCGCGGAGCTCAGTGCACCTGATCCCAGAACGCATTATCAGAACACCCCAACGGCACCACTCAGGTTTCTAGTAGTCAAATCGTCTATCGAAGTAATATTCCACATAATGGACCGATGGACTACATTATTGCTGAAAGATAATATAGGTTGTGAAACAATGAGCAAGCGAAGCTGAGAAACTTAGTCAGCCACATTGTAGGAAATTTGTTATTCAGCAGGCAAAGAAAGCCTCGCAAATCACAACGAAGATATGCTTTGTACTGGGTTACTGGTCTCGCATATCTGGACTCCATAAAGACCAACTTCGTCTAAGCGGCCACAGCGTCTTGTGTCGTAGAGACTCTGCAGACTAATCGCATTCGAACTGCTCATCAAACAGCAGCAACGAAAGCTAGAATACCTCACGAGGACGCCAACTTTGTGCACATTCATAGGGGATGTAAATTAGTTACAGTGGGTTGTACTGACACTGCAAATATCCTGCTAATTTCGTATACTGTAAGTCCCGTTTGTTTCTCTTCTTTCCATTGTATGCCTGCGTGTTCGTATCTTTCACTCAATTCTCATGTCTTCCTTCCCTCTCTCGGTCTACCGATTCTGTCAACTCCTTCCCATTCCCTGAATATGGCGTTCTCCAGAATGTCACTCGATTATACTGGTAGACTGCCCTTCGACATAAAGTAGGCAAGCCTTCACCCATACTTCATAGATGGCAGATCCTCAACCCGAGGAAAGTCCACGTAAATTCTTGTGGGTCTCCAGTTGTTTCCTGCTAGAAATGACCTACCATCTCTCCGGCTTCTTAGCGATATAAGGACACAAAGCACATCCACTCCCGGAATCGTCTGCGTTTATGTCAGTTCTTACGTTTGGTTTGAAGACCATCCCGTGTGCCGCGATTCAACTATGGGGGACGCTTCTCGGGGCTTGGGATGATTGAGGGGAGGGGTCAGAGATCTCTGCGTAATACTCCATTTATCACATCTTATCAGTTGATAGTGCTACCAAATCTACTGTGTGTGCAGAATCAGACAAAAACTGTATGCTTTCATGCAGTCGGATCTATTATAAGCGGACAGGATCGTGGCGAATCATACTTTAAGCACTGGCAAAGAACTGGGAGGAACGCTGTGACAGCATGGCTGCTCCTACATAGAGGGGGTTCGATTCAGACGTCTTCGAATGGCAAGTGGTCACTAGTCATGAATTGATCAAGTTTGTTGACACTTCACTAGGGCTTAACCCAGTGCTGGCGTCCATTTCCCGATCAACTCGGCCCTTTTGATTGTGCACTGGCAGTTTCTACCGAGAATTCCTTGAGCGAACTTCAGGTGAAGGGATGGAGCATTCAACTTTCATGTCGTTATTGTTTCATCACAGTCACGGTGCCGTATCCGACGGAGACGTTCCTAAGGCTTGGTCAGAACGAAGCAGTGGAGAAATGTGCCGGGACCTAAGGCATGGGTTGTCTTGCATAATTTCACAATTTGGATTAGGTACTCTTTCATCACATTGGCAGTGCACACATGCATCTCACAGGTTGCGCTCAAAGGCTGAGTAGCCTACACTAGTAGGAGAACTGCAGACCTGGCACTGAGATGATGTCTCGTTTGTTTTCTTTCGACAGTATTTAGCGAGACAGATGGACTACTTATGTTGAGAGGCGTCGACTCCTATTCAACTGAATCAATTCGTGTGGCTTTGGTACAAGAGTATGAAGATATGGACACAAAAACAGGGCACAGATTGTGTGTCCGGAGTTTGGGACAGGTACGTCTGTTGACCACAACCAATCTCCAAAGCAAATATATCTAGCATACATACAGTATGTAAGTGTGGAGCAGAGCATTGATCTACTGTAAATGAGGAGCATCTAACTCCCACCAGAAGGCGAGTGGAATGAAGTCCACTGGGTGAATACTATCTAATTAGTCAGATATTGAACAACCAATTATATTCCAAAAGCTTGTTTATCTCGGTTAACAATGTGGCTAGTATAATTTGGCGCGTGGACTCTGATGTTGGCGTGGCTAATCTGTGGGTATCAGGTTGGTGGGTCTTAGTAGATTGCGTTTGTTTTCCAATGATGAGTGCTCTGCAAAAACTAAGTGTTGTCTTCAGTGGTATTTCACAGCACGGTTAGAACCCACCGTGTGAAGGCACACAATGATTTTGAGCAGATGTCTGAGTGATGTACACTAAATGTCTTTTATATTGACAGGTGGAGCTACATGAAGTGTGTGAGATCACGATTTCAAAGGTTGACGTAGAGCAACTCGTTTAATAGGTTACAATGATGATTATTCCAAGGTGGAGTGGATTGTGGTACCCTAGTTACTGGGGGAAATATGAATTTCCAGCTCGCCTACCTCCATGAAAATGTAGAACTGGAGACGACAGTCATAGAGCGAACCGCACGAGAAAATGTAAAGTTCTGCAAAGGTGTCTGTATGAAACTACTGAAGGACTTGCTCTCGGACTCATCATGATGAATTATGGTAAGTTTTGCATTGAACCTGTGATGTTACTGTTTTAAATCTGTCAATCCTATGACGATGTGATTTAACCGTTATCTGATGTTGGAAGTGACAAGTGTATTTTCCTTTTCACAGGCACTGTATCCAATTGAATGATTTCTAACAGGAAGTCTATTTGGGTGTACTGACAATAATTTCAGTTGCCAAATCGATTCATTGCGCAATGATGTCAACCATGGTTGACAGACGGAGATATTGCTGTTTCGGTTGATAGCTGGAGTGGGTGTACATATGACACTTGCTTCTGCTTTTACGCCACATTAAGTATCACACTGAAAGACTCACTTCCAACGTATTTTGGCTGGAACGATATCCAGTTGTCACTAAAGAGTAAGTCTACCTGTCATTTGTATATGCATGATGCTACAATCCAACATTGAAATGTGAAATGCAAGTTAAGACTGAGCACTGTCTGACCGCATGATTCTTTTCTTTCTTCCAGGTAATTGAATGCAGATGCTTGTATGTACGGCGTTTGATGTCAATTTCACCGAACCAGGTAGGTCTTGTGATGAATATCATTGTCCGTAAACATGTCGGTCAAACTGGCTGATTTAATGAGTCTGAACTATCCGTTAGCTGCAACTTCATGCTTTGTTTTATTTTCGTTTCAGGTGGTGGTGATTATCTGTAACCGGTTGCTGAAGGGCTTTCGCATGGTGATAGTTAAATAAATTTTATCTCGAGTGATTGCTTGTTGTGTTATGCATCTGATTTTGAAGACCAGTTATTGTTGTAGGTTGGCGTGATTAGGTAGTGTTGGTATACAGAGGACGACTATTTTTGTGCATAGGAACAAAGATGCTTTCCTCCCACAGACGTTATTCTCACTATTGATTGGTACTCTTGTTAGATGAGGGAGTGTACTGGGAGGACTTACGAGTCATGCAGTGCTCAGTGAGTAGACTGGCAGTTAGAGATTAATACCTGTTATTTCTTCTTGGCTCACTCACTGACTACCATGATTAGAGGTGTTCTGGTCTTAAGATAATGATTATTACGTGGGTGGAAGTGGCAGCGAAGACAATACACTCACCGGGGATCCTAGTAATCATCTTGCTCACCAGTCATACAGGTAAATATTTGCATCCATGCATGGATGGAGCACTGAGTTTGGGCTATGCGACTAACTCCATAGGAGCAGTTGAACTCGCAGATGCACATTGACGAGACTATCATTGGTAATTTTTTCCTTGGCTCGCTGTGTGATTACTGTCTAAGTACCAATTTAGCTACAAGGTGTTTTCTCACAATCGATCTGTTAGGTCGACATTTTAGAATGTCTTTGGTAATCCCCCGCTTGTAATTAATTTAACTCGGTGTCTATGTTGTCCGTCATTACCACATCTCTAGGTATCGATATATCCTATTTTGGAAAGTTTGCTGCATATTTGTTTTCTCGTAGTGTAAGCTTCAATTTACACATATCTTCACCAATGCCTTCGTCTGAACATGTACGTCATAATCGATAACCAAGGGACTCAACTAAAGAAACTCTGAAAATGGACGTAGTGACCCGACCAGCTAGTCTTTCTAGATAGGTTTGTCTTCAAATGTTCATCCATCGTCTGGATAACGAGAACATCTAGGAAGGATATACTGTTATCTTCCTCTCTCTCAAAAGTGGAACGAACAGCTGGGTAAATCTTATTCACAGTACTCAGAAGCTCTTGTTTACTGATGAGTGGGGTCCTAAATAATGAACCTGTACAGCTTTTGCTGTATCAAATGCGGGATGATCATACGTAATTTTGTTTAGTCGACTTCCTTGTCAATAATATCAAAATTTGGCGTTTGACTGGACATATAGTTGTGCTGTCCGTCACTTCGCCTTCTCTGTAGTTCCTACTCCCATCTTGCCCCACTATTACACACGTTGTATTCTTTGAAATAATCAGGAACGCCTCGTCCGGAGATTTTTCCACAACAGGCAGACAACTTTCTACCGGTGGAGTCGGATGCAGCAGTGAACAGGTCTGTTGGTGATATAAATCATTTGCAGCGGTGGACTGTAACTGCATTTCAACTAACCACTAACTTTCACAACTGTCTTTTTATAAAATAATGAAACGATATTCTTTCATTGCCTTGCATTTTCATTCTCGTATTTTACACTGTTACCGAGCTCGATATTAAGTACCCTAGACAGGTTTCCAATTGAAACGACGAGAATGTCATCTACGTGCTGACAACAATAGCCAAGCTCTTTGGTCTTGTCTGGCTGGATGTAATTTATATTTTTATTACTGTTAATCAATGTGCTAATCATGGGAAACTATAGAACACATGTCAGTATTCAGGAATTTTTCTCCTCAGAGTTAATCGTCGCTTATAACCTCTAGGCACAAATTGTGATCAACTTCTAATGTTGAAAACTACCGGCCCATCAATATCACGTCAGTGGTTTCCAGGGTTGTGGAAAAAGTCATAGAGAAAGATATTACTTCATGCCTCCACCTTACTCCAGCACAACACGGCTCCTTGAAAAGTTGGTCAAGCTCCATCTGCCTACTTTGATGATGTTACTGCTAAGCGCGATCATAATCTGCTTCTTCGACTTCAAAAAAGCCTTTGGTGAAGTCCTACACAAGAGAATAATCCCTAAGCGTAAGTCGTACGGGTTCCGAGACCCCTTGTTATCATAGCTCAGTTTTTTTTGGAAGGCCGTTCCGAAGTTGTGATATTCTCAATTAATTACTCGTCACTCAGACCTATACACAATGGAGTGATTCAGGGTAGTGTACTAGGGCCATGTGGTATCTTGTTCTTCAATAACTCCCACTCTAATTTCAGGTTATACCTAGGTGACTTATCTCCAAACCCTCAATTCCATAAAAGACCTAGGCATTCCCTGCTCACAAGACTTAACATTCAATAGTGCCTCTCTGAGTGTGCTATAGGTGTTCTGGTCGTTTACCTTCTTGAAATTTACTGTGATCTTGTTTTCGTGAAGTATGTGGGAAGTCTGCACAGAGTCCAACAAGAACTGTTGATGATTGAGGAAGATTCAGAGTCACTAGATTACGAATGGGGCGTAACGTGATAGTCTGGGGCGTGTCGACATAAGGTTGACTAGTGTGTCCTGGGCAACAGTCTGTGAAATGACATCCTCAACAAGACCTGATCAGTGTGTTAGTAATTTATATGTTCCGTCAAGCGTGAGTTCGCTGTCAGCATAACCTGAAGTCTTTGTCTGTCCACGGAAGACTGTCTAGTCTTTACTTATCTAGACTATAAGATTAACTGTGCGAGCAATATGAACACACGACATTCAGTGATACGAAGTCGCTAGATAATGGTTGTTCGAACATAAAGTAACGTTGGTTCTCTTAATAATCACATAGTATTAGCGGGTTACAGAGACATCAGATTCATTCAAACTTTTATCCTATCAGGATATAATAAGGAAGCAGTACCTGAATTTTTAGAATGGGTTTCCATCAAGCGTATTGCCACTTAATGTGCCTAATATGGTCCACCGTAAGTCTATACTAAACCTTCCCTCAAAGGGAGCATTCAGGTACCTTGTGTGATGGATGCTTTGCTCTTTAAAAGGCCGGAGACATTTTGACATCAACCACAAAACTTGGTCATATTTTGTGATTATAACACTATGAACGTGAATTTAAATCATCTTATCATGCGCTCACACTTACACGCGAATGAATAAATTAATTCGTGCGATTAAACGATGATTATGTTATATCTATTTCTAAAATCTCAAAGTTTGCTTCCGGTATGTATAGTTAGTTTGAGTCGGTACGTAATAGTGAACTGCGTTTGAATCAAGTCACATGATATATATATTTGTGATGACGGCTTACAGCACACGGTGTTTTGATAGACTTGTCAAATACTTAAGGTTGAAAATGAATGAGAATTTGAACGTAATCGGTTATAACAATCATTAATCAGGAAAACTGTTTCATTGGAGTTAACTTACGCCCATAACTGCAAACAACAGGGGTTTGAATCTACAGTGGTAAATGTGAAACAACAGTTTCTTGGTGCAGCTCATTCTTTTGTTCAAAATACACTAGAACCAAAAGTGGTGAAATGAGCTTCATCGATATTTGTTAAGGTGAACTTATTTTACCCAACTCTTCTAGGCATTCCCTGCTCACAAGACTTAACATTCAATCAGTACGCAAAATCAGTTGTTTCTAAACGCCAAAGACTCAGGCCTGTTACACCGAAAAATGTACACAACTGAGGCTAAAGCCCTCTTATCGTATAAGAGTAACGGTTCGTTCAGTACTTGAATACTGCACAATCATCTTTGGCTCTATGCTTGGGTATGATGGGGTTCGTATTGAAGACATCCAGCGAAGCTTTACTTGACGTCTATTACACAAACAATAAGGACTTAGTTACGCGGATAGGTGGGAAAAATATGAACTTCAGCCACTTTGGTCAAGACGCCTGAAACTCAACCTAACTTTCTTATTCTGCCTTCCACACGGCTACATCAAAAGCAGTAATCCGTTAGCCTTCAACCATATATACTCTTAGGAATCATGAATATGCTCTATCCATAACTCGGTACGGGACAAAATCGCGTTTAAGTTCCTTCAAAATACAGTACAGTGCATTATGGAAAGAACTTCCCCTTACTGTACGTAGTTACCGACCTCCTACTGAATTTCAACGCCTCCTGAGTGAAATCCTGTCAACAAAAGTGCTTCGGTCTACTCATCCATACTTAACCCATATAGGCTGTTCAATTAAATGTAGTACTACAGATCGCAGTGCAATACCTCCAATTTGAGGAAATTCAACCATCGTACCGCATCTAAAACGTGACAAAACTCGCCCAATCTTTCCCACAGCGCTTGACCTAAGGTTTGTTCACTCAGCTTATTGGAAATCCCATCAATATTTCATCAAACAGGTTTACACAGCCATAAGGCTAACTATAATTATCCTAAACGTATAATTCTAGTGGTTCGTAATAGTTTTTTCCACAATATAAGTAAACTGGTACTCTGTAATAATACTTTGAGAAAGCTATTAGCATTAAATAGCGAGACGTCAGTAACAACAATATCGTTTTGTTTTTCATTCATTGGAAAATACAAAAAAACTTTATTATAATGGTACTCTCTAATGTCTACAGCATGTCATATAAAGAGTGGTCATTAAAATAATAATAATAATAAGCCCAGCGAACCAACTATTTTCCTCAAGTTCATTCAACCTACATCTACTAATAATCGTACCAGTATTCATTTCAATCTACTTAGTAGATCATGACTTAATTTGCTCTAGTACTCAAAACTCCTATACCTTTTACTTTCTAAAACGTTTTAACTACTACCTATGCATCAACCGTTTAATCAACACATTGGTTTCTTCTTCCCTATAGTCTTCAAAAAGTTGGGTCAGAGTAATTTTTTCCAGACACAATTATATTAGCAACTATACCCTCTGGTATTTACATATATATACTTATATAGTTAGTGTAGTACACTGTACTATTTTGTGTTGAAATGACTACCTTCAGGCAATAGTTTGAATTTGAACCTAATCGGTTATAACAGTCATTAATTATTTTCATGACCACTCTTTATATGACATGCTGTAGACATTAGAGAGTACCATTATAATAAAGTTTTTTTGTATTTTCCAATGAATGAAAAACAAAACGATATTGTTGTTACTGACGTCTCGCTATTTAGTGCTAATAGCTTTCTCAAAGTATTATTACAGAGTACCAGTTTACTTATATTGTGGAAAAAACTATTACGAACCACTAGAATTATACGTTTAGGATAATTATAGTTAGCCTTATGGCTGTGTAAACCTGTTTGATGAAATATTGATGGGATTTCCAATAAGCTGAGTGAACAAACCTTAGGTCAAGCGCTGTGGGAAAGATTGGGCGAGTTTTGTCACGTTTTAGATGCGGTACGATGGTTGAATTTCCTCAAATTGGAGGTATTGCACTGCGATCTGTAGTACTACATTTAATTGAACAGCCTATATGGGTTAAGTATGGATGAGTAGACCGAAGCACTTTTGTTGACAGGATTTCACTCAGGAGGCGTTGAAATTCAGTAGGAGGTCGGTAACTACGTACAGTAAGGGGAAGTTCTTTCCATAATGCACTGTACTGTATTTTGAAGGAACTTAAACGCGATTTTGTCCCGTACCGAGTTATGGATAGAGCATATTCATGATTCCTAAGAGTATATATGGTTGAAGGCTAACGGATTACTGCTTTTGATGTAGCCGTGTGGAAGGCAGAATAAGAAAGTTAGGTTGAGTTTCAGGCGTCTTGACCAAAGTGGCTGAAGTTCATATTTTTCCCACCTATCCGCGTAACTAAGTCCTTATTGTTTGTGTAATAGACGTCAAGTAAAGCTTCGCTGGATGTCTTCAATACGAACCCCATCATACCCAAGCATAGAGCCAAAGATGATTGTGCAGTATTCAAGTACTGAACGAACCGTTACTCTTACGATAAGAGGGCTTTAGCCTCAGTTGTGTACATTTTTCGGTGTAACAGGCCTGAGTCTTTGGCGTTTAGAAACAACTGATTTTGCGTACTGATTGAATGTTAAGTCTTGTGAGCAGGGAATGCCTAGAAGAGTTGGGTAAAATATGTTCACCTTAACAAATATCGATGAAGCTCATTTCACCACTTTTGGTTCTAGTGTATTTTGAACAAAAGAATAAGCTGCACCAAGAAACTGTTGTTTCACATTTACCACTGTAGATTCAAACCCCTGTTGTTTGCAGTTATGGGCGTAAGTTAACTCCAATGAAACAGTTTTCCTGATTAATGATTGTTATAACCGATTACGTTCAAATTCTCATTCATTTTCAACCTTAAGTATTTGACAAGTCTATCAAAACACCGTGTGCTGTAAGCCGTCATCACAAATATATATATCATGTGACTTGATTCAAACGCAGTTCACTATTACGTACCGACTCAAACTAACTATACATACCGGAAGCAAACTTTGAGATTTTAGAAATAGATATAACATAATCATCGTTTAATCGCACGAATTAATTTATTCATTCGCGTGTAAGTGTGAGCGCATGATAAGATGATTTAAATTCACGTTCATAGTGTTATAATCACAAAATATGACCAAGTTTTGTGGTTGATGTCAAAATGTCTCCGGCCTTTTAAAGAGCAAAGCATCCATCACACAAGGTACCTGAATGCTCCCTTTGAGGGAAGGTTTAGTATAGACTTACGGTGGACCATATTAGGCACATTAAGTGGCAATACGCTTGATGGAAACCCATTCTAAAAATTCAGGTACTGCTTCCTTATTATATCCTGATAGGATAAAAGTTTGAATGAATCTGATTTCTCTGTAACCCGCTAATACTATGTGATTATTAAGAGAACCAACGTTACTTTATGTTCGAACAACCATTATCTAGCGACTTCGTATCACTGAATGTCGTGTGTTCATATTGCTCGCACAGTTAATCTTATAGTCTAGATAAGTAAAGACTAGACAGTCTTCCGTGGACAGACAAAGACTTCAGGTTATGCTGACAGCGAACTCACGCTTGACGGAACATATAAATTACTAACACACTGATCAGGTCTTGTTGAGGATGTCATTTCACAGACTGTTGCCCAGGACACACTAGTCAACCTTATGTCGACACGCCCCAGACTATCACGTTACGCCCCATTCGTAATCTAGTGACTCTGAATCTTCCTCAATCATCAACAGTTCTTGTTGGACTCTGTGCAGACTTCCCACATACTTCACGAAAACAAGATCACAGTAAATTTCAAGAAGGTAAACGACCAGAACACCTATAGCACACTCAGAGAGGCACTATTGAATGTTAAGTCTTGTGAGCAGGGAATGCCTAGGTCTTTTATGGAATTGAGGGTTTGGAGATAAGTCACCTAGGTATAACCTGAAATTAGAGTGGGAGTTATTGAAGAACAAGATACCACATGGCCCTAGTACACTACCCTGAATCACTCCATTGTGTATAGGTCTGAGTGACGAGTAATTATTTGAGAATATCACAACTTCGGAACGGCCTTCCAAAAAAAACTGAGCTATGATAACAAGGGGTCTCGGAACCCGTACAACTTACGCTTAGGTATTATTCTCTTGTGTAGGACTTCACCAAAGGCTTTTTTGAAGTCGAAGAAGCAGATTATGATCGCGCTTAGCAGTAACATCATCAAAGTAGGCAGATGGAGCTTGACCAACTTTTCAAGAAGCCGTGTTGTGCTGGAGTAAGGTGGAGGCATGAAGTAATATCTTTCTCTATGACTTTTTCCACAACCCTGGAAACCACTGACGTGATATTGATGGGTCGATAGTTTTCATTTTTAGAAGTTGATCATAATTTGTGCCTAGTGGTTATAATCGACGATTAACTCTGAGGAGAAAAATTCCTGAATACTGACATGTGTTCTATAGTTTCCCATGATTAGCACATTGATTAACAGTAATAAAAATATAAATTACATCCAGCCAGACAAGACCAAAGAGCTTGGCTATTGTTGTCAGCACGTAGATGACATTCTCGTCGTTTCAATTGGAAACCTGTCTAGGGTACTTAATATCGAGCTCGGTAACAGTGTAAAATACGAGAATGAAAATGCAAGGCAATGAAAGAATATCGTTTCATTATTTTATAAAAAGACAGTTGTGAAAGTTAGTGGTTAGTTGAAATGCGGTTACAGTCCACCGCTGCAAATGATTTATATCACCAACAGACCTGTTCACTGCTGCATCCGACTCCACCGGTAGAAAGTTGTCTGCCTGTTGTGGAAAAATCTCCGGACGAGGCGTTCCTGATTATTTCAAAGAATACAACGTGTGTAATAGTGGGTCAAGATGGTAGTAGGAACTACAGAGAAGGCGAAGTGACGGACAGCACAACTATATGTCCAGTCAAACGCCAAATTTTGATATTATTGACAAGGAAGTCGACTAAACAAAATTACGTATGATCATCCCGCATTTGATACAGCAAAAGCTGTACAGGTTCATTATTTAGGACCCCACTCATCAGTAAACAAGAGCTTCTGAGTACTGTGAATAAGATTTACCCAGCTGTTCGTTCCACTTTTGAGAGAGAGGAAGATAACAGTATATCCTTCCTAGATGTTCTCGTTATCCAGACGATGGATGAACATTTGAAGACAAACCTATCTAGAAAGACTAGCTGGTCGGGTCACTACGTCCATTTTCAGAGTTTCTTTAGTTGAGTCCCTTGGTTATCGATTATGACGTACATGTTCAGACGAAGGCATTGGTGAAGATATGTGTAAATTGAAGCTTACACTACGAGAAAACAAATATGCAGCAAACTTTCCAAAATAGGATATATCGATACCTAGAGATGTGGTAATGACGGACAACATAGACACCGAGTTAAATTAATTACAAGCGGGGGATTACCAAAGACATTCTAAAATGTCGACCTAACAGATCGATTGTGAGAAAACACCTTGTAGCTAAATTGGTACTTAGACAGTAATCACACAGCGAGCCAAGGAAAAAATTACCAATGATAGTCTCGTCAATGTGCATCTGCGAGTTCAACTGCTCCTATGGAGTTAGTCGCATAGCCCAAACTCAGTGCTCCATCCATGCATGGATGCAAATATTTACCTGTATGACTGGTGAGCAAGATGATTACTAGGATCCCCGGTGAGTGTATTGTCTTCGCTGCCACTTCCACCCACGTAATAATCATTATCTTAAGACCAGAACACCTCTAATCATGGTAGTCAGTGAGTGAGCCAAGAAGAAATAACAGGTATTAATCTCTAACTGCCAGTCTACTCACTGAGCACTGCATGACTCGTAAGTCCTCCCAGTACACTCCCTCATCTAACAAGAGTACCAATCAATAGTGAGAATAACGTCTGTGGGAGGAAAGCATCTTTGTTCCTATGCACAAAAATAGTCGTCCTCTGTATACCAACACTACCTAATCACGCCAACCTACAACAATAACTGGTCTTCAAAATCAGATGCATAACACAACAAGCAATCACTCGAGATAAAATTTATTTAACTATCACCATGCGAAAGCCCTTCAGCAACCGGTTACAGATAATCACCACCACCTGAAACGAAAATAAAACAAAGCATGAAGTTGCAGCTAACGGATAGTTCAGACTCATTAAATCAGCCAGTTTGACCGACATGTTTACGGACAATGATATTCATCACAAGACCTACCTGGTTCGGTGAAATTGACATCAAACGCCGTACATACAAGCATCTGCATTCAATTACCTGGAAGAAAGAAAAGAATCATGCGGTCAGACAGTGCTCAGTCTTAACTTGCATTTCACATTTCAATGTTGGATTGTAGCATCATGCATATACAAATGACAGGTAGACTTACTCTTTAGTGACAACTGGATATCGTTCCAGCCAAAATACGTTGGAAGTGAGTCTTTCAGTGTGATACTTAATGTGGCGTAAAAGCAGAAGCAAGTGTCATATGTACACCCACTCCAGCTATCAACCGAAACAGCAATATCTCCGTCTGTCAACCATGGTTGACATCCATTGCGCAATGAATCGATTTGGCAACTGAAATTATTGTCAGTACACCCAAATAGACTTCCTGTTAGAAATCATTCAATTGGATACAGTGCCTGTGAAAAGGAAAATACACTTGTCACTTCCAACATCAGATAACGGTTAAATCACATCGTCATAGGATTGACAGATTTAAAACAGTAACATCACAGGTTCAATGCAAAACTTACCATAATTCATCATGATGAGTCCGAGAGCAAGTCCTTCAGTAGTTTCATACAGACACCTTTGCAGAACTTTACATTTTCTCGTGCGGTTCGCTCTATGACTGTCGTCTCCAGTTCTACATTTTCATGGAGGTAGGCGAGCTGGAAATTCATATTTCCCCCAGTAACTAGGGTACCACAATCCACTCAACCTTGGAATAATCATCATTGTAACCTATTAAACGAGTTGCTCTACGTCAACCTTTGAAATCGTGATCTCACACACTTCATGTAGCTCCACCTGTCAATATAAAAGACATTTAGTGTACATCACTCAGACATCTGCTCAAAATCATTGTGTGCCTTCACACGGTGGGTTCTAACCGTGCTGTGAAATACCACTGAAGACAACACTTAGTTTTTGCAGAGCACTCATCATTGGAAAACAAACGCAATCTACTAAGACCCACCAACCTGATACCCACAGATTAGCCACGCCAACATCAGAGTCCACGCGCCAAATTATACTAGCCACATTGTTAACCGAGATAAACAAGCTTTTGGAATATAATTGGTTGTTCAATATCTGACTAATTAGATAGTATTCACCCAGTGGACTTCATTCCACTCGCCTTCTGGTGGGAGTTAGATGCTCCTCATTTACAGTAGATCAATGCTCTGCTCCACACTTACATACTGTATGTATGCTAGATATATTTGCTTTGGAGATTGGTTGTGGTCAACAGACGTACCTGTCCCAAACTCCGGACACACAATCTGTGCCCTGTTTTTGTGTCCATATCTTCATACTCTTGTACCAAAGCCACACGAATTGATTCAGTTGAATAGGAGTCGACGCCTCTCAACATAAGTAGTCCATCTGTCTCGCTAAATACTGTCGAAAGAAAACAAACGAGACATCATCTCAGTGCCAGGTCTGCAGTTCTCCTACTAGTGTAGGCTACTCAGCCTTTGAGCGCAACCTGTGAGATGCATGTGTGCACTGCCAATGTGATGAAAGAGTACCTAATCCAAATTGTGAAATTATGCAAGACAACCCATGCCTTAGGTCCCGGCACATTTCTCCACTGCTTCGTTCTGACCAAGCCTTAGGAACGTCTCCGTCGGATACGGCACCGTGACTGTGATGAAACAATAACGACATGAAAGTTGAATGCTCCATCCCTTCACCTGAAGTTCGCTCAAGGGATTCTCGGTAGAAACTGCCAGTGCACAATCAAAAGGGCCGAGTTGATCGGGAAATGGACGCCAGCACTGGGTTAAGCCCTAGT
The DNA here is from genome assembly GCA_944472135.2 of Trichobilharzia regenti. Classification (NCBI taxonomy): domain Eukaryota; kingdom Metazoa; phylum Platyhelminthes; class Trematoda; order Strigeidida; family Schistosomatidae; genus Trichobilharzia; species Trichobilharzia regenti. Next base: position 95,758,179 of record OX235262.1, on the reverse strand, counting down.
GAAGTGTCAACAAACTTGATCAATTCATGACTAGTGACCACTTGCCATTCGAAGACGTCTGAATCGAACCCCCTCTATGTAGGAGCAGCCATGCTGTCACAGCGTTCCTCCCAGTTCTTTGCCAGTGCTTAAAGTATGATTCGCCACGATCCTGTCCGCTTATAATAGATCCGACTGCATGAAAGCATACAGTTTTTGTCTGATTCTGCACACACAGTAGATTTGGTAGCACTATCAACTGATAAGATGTGATAAATGGAGTATTACGCAGAGATCTCTGACCCCTCCCCTCAATCATCCCAAGCCCCGAGAAGCGTCCCCCATAGTTGAATCGCGGCACACGGGATGGTCTTCAAACCAAACGTAAGAACTGACATAAACGCAGACGATTCCGGGAGTGGATGTGCTTTGTGTCCTTATATCGCTAAGAAGCCGGAGAGATGGTAGGTCATTTCTAGCAGGAAACAACTGGAGACCCACAAGAATTTACGTGGACTTTCCTCGGGTTGAGGATCTGCCATCTATGAAGTATGGGTGAAGGCTTGCCTACTTTATGTCGAAGGGCAGTCTACCAGTATAATCGAGTGACATTCTGGAGAACGCCATATTCAGGGAATGGGAAGGAGTTGACAGAATCGGTAGACCGAGAGAGGGAAGGAAGACATGAGAATTGAGTGAAAGATACGAACACGCAGGCATACAATGGAAAGAAGAGAAACAAACGGGACTTACAGTATACGAAATTAGCAGGATATTTGCAGTGTCAGTACAACCCACTGTAACTAATTTACATCCCCTATGAATGTGCACAAAGTTGGCGTCCTCGTGAGGTATTCTAGCTTTCGTTGCTGCTGTTTGATGAGCAGTTCGAATGCGATTAGTCTGCAGAGTCTCTACGACACAAGACGCTGTGGCCGCTTAGACGAAGTTGGTCTTTATGGAGTCCAGATATGCGAGACCAGTAACCCAGTACAAAGCATATCTTCGTTGTGATTTGCGAGGCTTTCTTTGCCTGCTGAATAACAAATTTCCTACAATGTGGCTGACTAAGTTTCTCAGCTTCGCTTGCTCATTGTTTCACAACCTATATTATCTTTCAGCAATAATGTAGTCCATCGGTCCATTATGTGGAATATTACTTCGATAGACGATTTGACTACTAGAAACCTGAGTGGTGCCGTTGGGGTGTTCTGATAATGCGTTCTGGGATCAGGTGCACTGAGCTCCGCGCCATTTTGTGCACCGTGTACTTCTGTGGCAGTTTGAGTGTTTGGATTTGTAGATTTAGGATTTTGGATCCAGTAGTCAATACAGTCTGACGATGCTTCGAGGGATTCTCCGCTGTACTCTACCCGATACACTCATATCGCATATGTGGACTGTCCCTGTAGTGATTTTGTGAATTCCTAGATGTGGCTGTGCATATCTCTGTACGACCACATCACAAACCATGATGTAAAGGCACCTAACTGACTAGCCACTTAGTAGATTACCAAGGTGATGTCAATAACGGAACCAGGATAGTTTGCTGTAGTCAGGAGACAACGCTCCGATACTCAGAATACTACTTTACGTCTGTTGTAATGAACTCGATTTCAACGCAGGCGGTATTAAAAGACGGACGATTAGTTGAAGATGTATTGGTCAACCAAGTGAAAGCCAATATAGCTAGTTAGTTGCACAGCAACTTGACCATGTGATTCACAGTTGGTTATTATCAACACACTAGAGAGAACTACGAATAGTGTCAGTGTTATATCCATCAATAATTTTGACCGTACTGCTACGGCCTTCTGTCAACCAGTAAATGTCTAAGTCACGATAGGGTCCGTCGCCTCTAACCAGAAGGAAACTGGTTCGGATAGACAAGTTTATATCAGGACCTGGATTGTTTGAACTTTTAAGATAAGTGATTGCTTTCTGTTTGCTGTAACCATAATAATCAGAGTCTCAGAGCCTAACATCATAAATGAGGGGAGGGAGGCGCTTGCCGATCGGTGGATATGGTAGAGGTCACTAAGGTGAGCCGCCCTATTCTGCAGGAACAGCAATATGCAATTTGACGGCCCCAGAATTTTCTGATTTTTATGGGGGCTTAGATCTTTATTTTGAAAAAGATAATAATGAACACCTATACAGATCATGCTTCTGCCTTTAAACATATACCGTTCGCTCAGCCTATTGTTGAGATGCGACCACGAGGTTCTCTGCACAGATTTATGTGGCATCTTATAAATTAACTTGGTATCCATTGTCAGATCTTTAAATACCGCTTCACAATGTCTTATCTCATTCATTTTCTGGTAACGTCTTTACTTGTTCCTCATTATATTCTATTAAACCCAACAGTCTGTAGCTCTTTATGAATTTGATTCGACTTATTCTCTTCCTATTCTCTGTAGGGTACGGTTGTGCGCCAAATAGACAATTAGGTATGAAATAAAAACGAATGGCTTGAAAATAATCGTATTAAAGCCAAAAGTGGACATTATGATAGTAAGACCTATATGGGTAGCATTATACATTGCAAATGAACGTTGTCAGCCTAGGGATTTTACTCTATAAATGCATTTATTAATAATACATTGCACTTACTTACTTCATTACACTTTAATGATTCACCTTAGCACTTTTACTTTTCTAAAACAGCCTTCAATCCCTTGTAAAAGTTGTACTTACCTCAATATTGGTTGGTTATCGTATGCCTACAACCACGGGTTGAAAACGAAACGAAGTCGATTTTCCCCCGTAACCTAGAGGACAACTGTACTATACGGCCTGGTTCAGACAGTGTATATATATATATCAAATATTTAGTTGTTGAAACATTATTAACTTGTAGACAATCTACGATTTGAGATTATATCATACTTGATCGTGCCTGTAAAAATGGCATGCATTTTCATGTAAATTAATATGCAGGAGCATTAGTTCCAGCCTGTGTAGCTATTGATGTATATATATGCATATAAAGAGACAGTAGTTAATTAAAATAGATGGTTCAAATTAATTCGACTACAGAGTATTATAGTAACATAACAGCGGTGGGACTTCGCCATCGGACCCCCAGTACAGCGTAGAGAACGTTTGAACTATGCCAGTAACGGCTTCCAATCTAATCGCTGTCCCAACCCAATTTCTGGCATTGTAGGACTTGCAGGAACATTGGTTCCAGCCAGTGCAGCTTGTTGGGTCATTTCCATATGCAAGTCTGTCCACCACGTGGAGGTAGCAGCTATCGGTCAGGCGCAGACACATTGTTTTGACATATTGCCACCACCTGTTCACCAGTCACCTAGTCAGCTGCCGTGGGATTAGGAGTAACCAGGACCTCTAAAACAAAGCTGTTCTGTCATCAAGTTATTACGGACTCTGTGTGATAAATCACGAGTCTGCCTAAATTCGCATGCTTGACATTAATTATTTTGCTTTTATTATCTTGCTTGTCTCCCATACAGATGACTGACAGCTGGAAGGACTGATCCTCGTTACAGCAGCCCAGCGGCTTTCACACACTGCAAACTGCAGGTCAAATGTAATTAACCTCTATGACAACTTCTTTGTCTCAGTTAAAGCTGCGGCGGGAGAGTGGCAAGACAAACACGCTGGAACCTATGGAGAACTTGAAACCGTTACTTCACTGTCAAGAAGACTCAGATGAATTATCTCCTCTTTACTGGTTAGTAGGAAAGATATTGAATGTTGGAATAAACTAGCTGACAGAACGTGTTCAACAAACTCAGATTCCGCCATCTTACCCAATCTACACTTCAGCACAGTGGATTCAGCCGTCTCGATGTATTGGAAGATTTTATTCTTTTATACTGGATGGGAAATTGAAGTGAAAACTATTCAACTAGCACATCGCCAACATATAAGTCGGGGGAAGAAAGATTTTTGTGAGGGTAGGTAAAGATCATAGAAATTCCATCGATCATCCAAGAACAGTTAAACCTACGGAAACTCGGTAACTGGTGTTCTTGTCAAGGAATCCGGCGGAAGCGACGCAGTTGGTGATCCACGTAGGACTGCTCGTGGAAACACCGTACCCAAAGGGCGGCCAACGAAGAACTGCGGTGTACATGATCAGCAAGATCCGGTCAGGTTTAACCGCCAACGGAAACCAACCGAACCCCTAGAGTCATTCTGGTGTTGCATCATTGGGAAATCTACACTGAGGCCCTCAAATGAGGAAGCCTACCACCACCTGAACATGAGACGAGAATCACGACGAACAATAGGCCGGAGAAATCCGTATCCATTTGACCGCGAATTTCCGGGAAGCCATTTAGCTTTCAGGCTTGAGTGACTCCGAGCTCGCTTCCGGTTGGCTTCAATTAGAATTAACACTCGGAATTTTCGCGTGGCCATCTATCCCGCTAGACCCGAGCTTTGGTCACACTACCCTCTGACTCAATAGCCTGACCTGCCTGACCTGATATCCAGGGCGTTCTTCACAAAGCTGCAACTAGTCAAGAGGAAGTTTAACACTTTCAACTGTCGAGGAGTGTATTTATTGACAGAGATTTGAGAGGAGTGAGGTGATACACAGTTACACCACAACGTCTCTGCCGAGCTCTTGTCGCTTGAAAATTCTGTTGTCTCCATGTTTTTCAATCCGCACTGATGAGCGGACTGATCGCTAACGTAGAAATGGCTGAGGTGCAGTTGTTCAACGAAGTTCTTTGATCACCTACAAGACCATTCAAACCACTACCACTGGTGACTTCAGTACACCATCACTCACCGTCTGTGAGAAAGATGCAAAGGAATTTTCGATAGCGGGCCTCTGGATCTCATGACGGCTGCTAGATATCACGAGACCACTGAGGACGGCTATATTCATCTTCAGTAGCGACCAAATGGTCTCATGGATGCAGAGTTCATCTGGGCCGACCTGAAGGACGGAATTTCTCATGAAGTTGAACGAACACGCCATATTTGTACTGTGGTAACCACAATGAAATAGTTAGGAGCAATTCTCTGCCCATGGTTTTTGTCGTTTTAATAAGGGATTTCTCGAATAAACTAAGTCCAAGGAGGATCAATAGAAATTAGGAAGAATCGATTAAGCTGCAAGCCCTGGGGAACCAGGATGCGAAATATAGGTCAGATTTCAACACTGATAAATATCAGCTAGTTTCCCACAGTTCAACAGTAGAATGTAAATTCCCACTCTGCTCATGTGGAACTTACGTTTGGCATGCAGGGACGGGTTGTGATATCGCACTGCTCCTGAAGGATAAACTAGACAGTCAAAGCCACCTGTCAGTGATGGTTAACATAGGATGAACGTTCGATAAACTTGTCTATCCGAACCAGTTTCCTTCTGGTTAGAGGCGACGGACCCTATCGTGACTTAGACATTTACTGGTTGACAGAAGGCCGTAGCAGTACGGTCAAAATTATTGATGGATATAACACTGACACTATTCGTAGTTCTCTCTAGTGTGTTGATAATAACCAACTGTGAATCACATGGTCAAGTTGCTGTGCAACTAACTAGCTATATTGGCTTTCACTTGGTTGACCAATACATCTTCAACTAATCGTCCGTCTTTTAATACCGCCTGCGTTGAAATCGAGTTCATTACAACAGACGTAAAGTAGTATTCTGAGTATCGGAGCGTTGTCTCCTGACTACAGCAAACTATCCTGGTTCCGTTATTGACATCACCTTGGTAATCTACTAAGTGGCTAGTCAGTTAGGTGCCTTTACATCATGGTTTGTGATGTGGTCGTACAGAGATATGCACAGCCACATCTAGGAATTCACAAAATCACTACAGGGACAGTCCACATATGCGATATGAGTGTATCGGGTAGAGTACAGCGGAGAATCCCTCGAAGCATCGTCAGACTGTATTGACTACTGGATCCAAAATCCTAAATCTACAAATCCAAACACTCAAACTGCCACAGAAGTACACGGTGCACAAAATGGCGCGGAGCTCAGTGCACCTGATCCCAGAACGCATTATCAGAACACCCCAACGGCACCACTCAGGTTTCTAGTAGTCAAATCGTCTATCGAAGTAATATTCCACATAATGGACCGATGGACTACATTATTGCTGAAAGATAATATAGGTTGTGAAACAATGAGCAAGCGAAGCTGAGAAACTTAGTCAGCCACATTGTAGGAAATTTGTTATTCAGCAGGCAAAGAAAGCCTCGCAAATCACAACGAAGATATGCTTTGTACTGGGTTACTGGTCTCGCATATCTGGACTCCATAAAGACCAACTTCGTCTAAGCGGCCACAGCGTCTTGTGTCGTAGAGACTCTGCAGACTAATCGCATTCGAACTGCTCATCAAACAGCAGCAACGAAAGCTAGAATACCTCACGAGGACGCCAACTTTGTGCACATTCATAGGGGATGTAAATTAGTTACAGTGGGTTGTACTGACACTGCAAATATCCTGCTAATTTCGTATACTGTAAGTCCCGTTTGTTTCTCTTCTTTCCATTGTATGCCTGCGTGTTCGTATCTTTCACTCAATTCTCATGTCTTCCTTCCCTCTCTCGGTCTACCGATTCTGTCAACTCCTTCCCATTCCCTGAATATGGCGTTCTCCAGAATGTCACTCGATTATACTGGTAGACTGCCCTTCGACATAAAGTAGGCAAGCCTTCACCCATACTTCATAGATGGCAGATCCTCAACCCGAGGAAAGTCCACGTAAATTCTTGTGGGTCTCCAGTTGTTTCCTGCTAGAAATGACCTACCATCTCTCCGGCTTCTTAGCGATATAAGGACACAAAGCACATCCACTCCCGGAATCGTCTGCGTTTATGTCAGTTCTTACGTTTGGTTTGAAGACCATCCCGTGTGCCGCGATTCAACTATGGGGGACGCTTCTCGGGGCTTGGGATGATTGAGGGGAGGGGTCAGAGATCTCTGCGTAATACTCCATTTATCACATCTTATCAGTTGATAGTGCTACCAAATCTACTGTGTGTGCAGAATCAGACAAAAACTGTATGCTTTCATGCAGTCGGATCTATTATAAGCGGACAGGATCGTGGCGAATCATACTTTAAGCACTGGCAAAGAACTGGGAGGAACGCTGTGACAGCATGGCTGCTCCTACATAGAGGGGGTTCGATTCAGACGTCTTCGAATGGCAAGTGGTCACTAGTCATGAATTGATCAAGTTTGTTGACACTTCACTAGGGCTTAACCCAGTGCTGGCGTCCATTTCCCGATCAACTCGGCCCTTTTGATTGTGCACTGGCAGTTTCTACCGAGAATTCCTTGAGCGAACTTCAGGTGAAGGGATGGAGCATTCAACTTTCATGTCGTTATTGTTTCATCACAGTCACGGTGCCGTATCCGACGGAGACGTTCCTAAGGCTTGGTCAGAACGAAGCAGTGGAGAAATGTGCCGGGACCTAAGGCATGGGTTGTCTTGCATAATTTCACAATTTGGATTAGGTACTCTTTCATCACATTGGCAGTGCACACATGCATCTCACAGGTTGCGCTCAAAGGCTGAGTAGCCTACACTAGTAGGAGAACTGCAGACCTGGCACTGAGATGATGTCTCGTTTGTTTTCTTTCGACAGTATTTAGCGAGACAGATGGACTACTTATGTTGAGAGGCGTCGACTCCTATTCAACTGAATCAATTCGTGTGGCTTTGGTACAAGAGTATGAAGATATGGACACAAAAACAGGGCACAGATTGTGTGTCCGGAGTTTGGGACAGGTACGTCTGTTGACCACAACCAATCTCCAAAGCAAATATATCTAGCATACATACAGTATGTAAGTGTGGAGCAGAGCATTGATCTACTGTAAATGAGGAGCATCTAACTCCCACCAGAAGGCGAGTGGAATGAAGTCCACTGGGTGAATACTATCTAATTAGTCAGATATTGAACAACCAATTATATTCCAAAAGCTTGTTTATCTCGGTTAACAATGTGGCTAGTATAATTTGGCGCGTGGACTCTGATGTTGGCGTGGCTAATCTGTGGGTATCAGGTTGGTGGGTCTTAGTAGATTGCGTTTGTTTTCCAATGATGAGTGCTCTGCAAAAACTAAGTGTTGTCTTCAGTGGTATTTCACAGCACGGTTAGAACCCACCGTGTGAAGGCACACAATGATTTTGAGCAGATGTCTGAGTGATGTACACTAAATGTCTTTTATATTGACAGGTGGAGCTACATGAAGTGTGTGAGATCACGATTTCAAAGGTTGACGTAGAGCAACTCGTTTAATAGGTTACAATGATGATTATTCCAAGGTGGAGTGGATTGTGGTACCCTAGTTACTGGGGGAAATATGAATTTCCAGCTCGCCTACCTCCATGAAAATGTAGAACTGGAGACGACAGTCATAGAGCGAACCGCACGAGAAAATGTAAAGTTCTGCAAAGGTGTCTGTATGAAACTACTGAAGGACTTGCTCTCGGACTCATCATGATGAATTATGGTAAGTTTTGCATTGAACCTGTGATGTTACTGTTTTAAATCTGTCAATCCTATGACGATGTGATTTAACCGTTATCTGATGTTGGAAGTGACAAGTGTATTTTCCTTTTCACAGGCACTGTATCCAATTGAATGATTTCTAACAGGAAGTCTATTTGGGTGTACTGACAATAATTTCAGTTGCCAAATCGATTCATTGCGCAATGGATGTCAACCATGGTTGACAGACGGAGATATTGCTGTTTCGGTTGATAGCTGGAGTGGGTGTACATATGACACTTGCTTCTGCTTTTACGCCACATTAAGTATCACACTGAAAGACTCACTTCCAACGTATTTTGGCTGGAACGATATCCAGTTGTCACTAAAGAGTAAGTCTACCTGTCATTTGTATATGCATGATGCTACAATCCAACATTGAAATGTGAAATGCAAGTTAAGACTGAGCACTGTCTGACCGCATGATTCTTTTCTTTCTTCCAGGTAATTGAATGCAGATGCTTGTATGTACGGCGTTTGATGTCAATTTCACCGAACCAGGTAGGTCTTGTGATGAATATCATTGTCCGTAAACATGTCGGTCAAACTGGCTGATTTAATGAGTCTGAACTATCCGTTAGCTGCAACTTCATGCTTTGTTTTATTTTCGTTTCAGGTGGTGGTGATTATCTGTAACCGGTTGCTGAAGGGCTTTCGCATGGTGATAGTTAAATAAATTTTATCTCGAGTGATTGCTTGTTGTGTTATGCATCTGATTTTGAAGACCAGTTATTGTTGTAGGTTGGCGTGATTAGGTAGTGTTGGTATACAGAGGACGACTATTTTTGTGCATAGGAACAAAGATGCTTTCCTCCCACAGACGTTATTCTCACTATTGATTGGTACTCTTGTTAGATGAGGGAGTGTACTGGGAGGACTTACGAGTCATGCAGTGCTCAGTGAGTAGACTGGCAGTTAGAGATTAATACCTGTTATTTCTTCTTGGCTCACTCACTGACTACCATGATTAGAGGTGTTCTGGTCTTAAGATAATGATTATTACGTGGGTGGAAGTGGCAGCGAAGACAATACACTCACCGGGGATCCTAGTAATCATCTTGCTCACCAGTCATACAGGTAAATATTTGCATCCATGCATGGATGGAGCACTGAGTTTGGGCTATGCGACTAACTCCATAGGAGCAGTTGAACTCGCAGATGCACATTGACGAGACTATCATTGGTAATTTTTTCCTTGGCTCGCTGTGTGATTACTGTCTAAGTACCAATTTAGCTACAAGGTGTTTTCTCACAATCGATCTGTTAGGTCGACATTTTAGAATGTCTTTGGTAATCCCCCGCTTGTAATTAATTTAACTCGGTGTCTATGTTGTCCGTCATTACCACATCTCTAGGTATCGATATATCCTATTTTGGAAAGTTTGCTGCATATTTGTTTTCTCGTAGTGTAAGCTTCAATTTACACATATCTTCACCAATGCCTTCGTCTGAACATGTACGTCATAATCGATAACCAAGGGACTCAACTAAAGAAACTCTGAAAATGGACGTAGTGACCCGACCAGCTAGTCTTTCTAGATAGGTTTGTCTTCAAATGTTCATCCATCGTCTGGATAACGAGAACATCTAGGAAGGATATACTGTTATCTTCCTCTCTCTCAAAAGTGGAACGAACAGCTGGGTAAATCTTATTCACAGTACTCAGAAGCTCTTGTTTACTGATGAGTGGGGTCCTAAATAATGAACCTGTACAGCTTTTGCTGTATCAAATGCGGGATGATCATACGTAATTTTGTTTAGTCGACTTCCTTGTCAATAATATCAAAATTTGGCGTTTGACTGGACATATAGTTGTGCTGTCCGTCACTTCGCCTTCTCTGTAGTTCCTACTCCCATCTTGCCCCACTATTACACACGTTGTATTCTTTGAAATAATCAGGAACGCCTCGTCCGGAGATTTTTCCACAACAGGCAGACAACTTTCTACCGGTGGAGTCGGATGCAGCAGTGAACAGGTCTGTTGGTGATATAAATCATTTGCAGCGGTGGACTGTAACTGCATTTCAACTAACCACTAACTTTCACAACTGTCTTTTTATAAAATAATGAAACGATATTCTTTCATTGCCTTGCATTTTCATTCTCGTATTTTACACTGTTACCGAGCTCGATATTAAGTACCCTAGACAGGTTTCCAATTGAAACGACGAGAATGTCATCTACGTGCTGACAACAATAGCCAAGCTCTTTGGTCTTGTCTGGCTGGATGTAATTTATATTTTTATTACTGTTAATCAATGTGCTAATCATGGGAAACTATAGAACACATGTCAGTATTCAGGAATTTTTCTCCTCAGAGTTAATCGTCGCTTATAACCTCTAGGCACAAATTGTGATCAACTTCTAATGTTGAAAACTACCGGCCCATCAATATCACGTCAGTGGTTTCCAGGGTTGTGGAAAAAGTCATAGAGAAAGATATTACTTCATGCCTCCACCTTACTCCAGCACAACACGGCTCCTTGAAAAGTTGGTCAAGCTCCATCTGCCTACTTTGATGATGTTACTGCTAAGCGCGATCATAATCTGCTTCTTCGACTTCAAAAAAGCCTTTGGTGAAGTCCTACACAAGAGAATAATCCCTAAGCGTAAGTCGTACGGGTTCCGAGACCCCTTGTTATCATAGCTCAGTTTTTTTTGGAAGGCCGTTCCGAAGTTGTGATATTCTCAATTAATTACTCGTCACTCAGACCTATACACAATGGAGTGATTCAGGGTAGTGTACTAGGGCCATGTGGTATCTTGTTCTTCAATAACTCCCACTCTAATTTCAGGTTATACCTAGGTGACTTATCTCCAAACCCTCAATTCCATAAAAGACCTAGGCATTCCCTGCTCACAAGACTTAACATTCAATAGTGCCTCTCTGAGTGTGCTATAGGTGTTCTGGTCGTTTACCTTCTTGAAATTTACTGTGATCTTGTTTTCGTGAAGTATGTGGGAAGTCTGCACAGAGTCCAACAAGAACTGTTGATGATTGAGGAAGATTCAGAGTCACTAGATTACGAATGGGGCGTAACGTGATAGTCTGGGGCGTGTCGACATAAGGTTGACTAGTGTGTCCTGGGCAACAGTCTGTGAAATGACATCCTCAACAAGACCTGATCAGTGTGTTAGTAATTTATATGTTCCGTCAAGCGTGAGTTCGCTGTCAGCATAACCTGAAGTCTTTGTCTGTCCACGGAAGACTGTCTAGTCTTTACTTATCTAGACTATAAGATTAACTGTGCGAGCAATATGAACACACGACATTCAGTGATACGAAGTCGCTAGATAATGGTTGTTCGAACATAAAGTAACGTTGGTTCTCTTAATAATCACATAGTATTAGCGGGTTACAGAGACATCAGATTCATTCAAACTTTTATCCTATCAGGATATAATAAGGAAGCAGTACCTGAATTTTTAGAATGGGTTTCCATCAAGCGTATTGCCACTTAATGTGCCTAATATGGTCCACCGTAAGTCTATACTAAACCTTCCCTCAAAGGGAGCATTCAGGTACCTTGTGTGATGGATGCTTTGCTCTTTAAAAGGCCGGAGACATTTTGACATCAACCACAAAACTTGGTCATATTTTGTGATTATAACACTATGAACGTGAATTTAAATCATCTTATCATGCGCTCACACTTACACGCGAATGAATAAATTAATTCGTGCGATTAAACGATGATTATGTTATATCTATTTCTAAAATCTCAAAGTTTGCTTCCGGTATGTATAGTTAGTTTGAGTCGGTACGTAATAGTGAACTGCGTTTGAATCAAGTCACATGATATATATATTTGTGATGACGGCTTACAGCACACGGTGTTTTGATAGACTTGTCAAATACTTAAGGTTGAAAATGAATGAGAATTTGAACGTAATCGGTTATAACAATCATTAATCAGGAAAACTGTTTCATTGGAGTTAACTTACGCCCATAACTGCAAACAACAGGGGTTTGAATCTACAGTGGTAAATGTGAAACAACAGTTTCTTGGTGCAGCTCATTCTTTTGTTCAAAATACACTAGAACCAAAAGTGGTGAGATGAGCTTCATCGATATTTGTTAAGGTGACCTTATTTTACCCAGCTCTTCTATTTGTTTATCCTTGTTAAATCATATAGCTTAAAACACAATGTGTAGAATTTAACCACTGTTCGCTGAAATAACATTGGGTTCAAAAATTGAGATAGTCAAGACATGGCATCAATCCATGAAGTTGTAGGAATAGATAATTCCCCAGAATTATTGACCACAGTATTCATCGCTGAACGTTGGATGCTGACCCTCACCGTTTAAATCGACTTGTTTAGCTGAGGGCTTCCGGTCAAGCCTTCACGCCATTTGCTGCGCCGTCATGTCACGTTCGTTCGTTTGTGCACAATCCCTAGCTAGTTAAGCAGTCATCTCGGACTCCGATATGGTCCTGAAATATAACGCGTAATTTGGACGATCAATTATTGTGTTTTGTTTTGCCTTTGGTCTACGGGGAACGAATACTATAGAAGTTGTGGGTATTAGATCATGCTTTAGTATACTTCGTACTATCCGTCAACGTCAATACCGTTAGCCTCTAAACTAGTGAGTCCGACGTGAAGTCATAGACTTTTAATTTGAGCCATGTACGGAGGTGTAGACTGCAAGGATGATTTGCTTGAGATGTCAAGAACCCGTGGTTGGGTGCATTCACCTTTTCTTATCTCTTATACCCATTCAATTCTTATTATTTTCCATGTAATCGTTCTTTGCTTTGTATATTTCCCTTTATCAATGTTTCTTTGTATTTCTTTTCTTAACTACATTTATGTATGTTTTATAAAGTGAAAGAACTGGAACTACTACACTTTGATGTTTAGTTCTGTGTTAGAAATTCTGTCCAGTTCATTACCGGTGACTTACAGTAAGATAGTTCAATTGTAAGCAATATTTCTCCGTGATTCCACTTCTAGTTGCATGCAAATATAGGTGGGAGGTATTATTTACACAAGTAATACACCATACGAGACATTTTTGATGGGATTCGAGGTAGTTTAACTTAAAATCACCATTATTTCATGCACACTGTAAGGCCTTATATGGCTTCAATTCGATAAAAAATTGTTACACTACACATCAGAATTCAAATGATAAGAAAGAAAAAGGAATAAGCTCTTACAAATTCATTCATTCGGTAATACAGTTCCTTATGTGACATTCTGACTATCTAGTGGAGTATGCATCACTTAGTTCTGGTGTTTTAACGTAAAAGTATGAAATCTGCTTCAAGTTAGTCTTCCCAACAAGCAGAGTGTAGTAATGTAGTCAGCGGTAAGCTATTCTTACCATACTTACATAAATGGTATAACTCTCTTTATTCTTCTCTTCTTGTCAATCTTCGGCAACTTGACCTTCGAGGCTTTCTTCGCCGTCTTACCAGAAACGACTTTCGGAATCATTCTTAGGTAGACAAATGCGTAAATTTTGTGTGTTCCTGACCGACTATCGTATCTCAGCTAAATACCAAAATTATTAACCATCAATGGCTTTCGCAGATACATCTTTTCACGAGAAAAAATTTGGTCAATACCTTTCTACATCTGTTTTGACATTCGAATGAAACACCAGAGTCGTGACTTTACGAAGATAGAGGTAGATGTGAATGTGCCCATTCTGTAGGAGACAGGCTCAGGTCCTTCACCAGATGCGCGCTTGCTGACGATATTATTTCATCTGGGAATATGTGAAGATCTTAAACAGAAGAAACATGAAAACTGTCGACGATTTCCTAGAAGCCTAGTAAAGAAACCATTTTACAGCCAGTATACATATGAACATTAATCAAATTTATTAGTGAATTAATAGTAACTTACATGATCAAAATATCAAATGTCGGTTTAACAAGAAGATAACTACCAATACAGATGAATGCAATTATGTAAAAATTTTCGGGAGGCAATACACTACAGCTAGCTTCACCAGGGATGAGTGTTATTTTATTCACCGAGTATTCTTAAAGCCTACTTCATTTTTATTGAGAATTGAAGATGTTGTTTGGAAGGACAATAAGTCTTATTAATTAAAGCTTCCAGTTCAGGGAACACAGAACTGAACTCATTGACACAGTGAATTTCATCTCATTTCTGCAGCCCTATATTGTAGTCAGTAATACAGCTTATTAGCTGCATTTAATGCATTGCAGCAGTCAAAAACTGTAGTTTAAAATGACTAAGAACAAACCGGCACGTTCATTTCAAATGCATACAGAATTTTCCCTACTCATCATTCCTTGATTTTAATTTTCAGCAGGAATACAGTCTGTAAGAGGGTGACCCATCAAATTTCTGCATATTGTTTTCAGAGCTTGAACCAAAAAGGTTTTGGAAGAGTTGACACAAGCATAATCAGCTTGTGATTGCCCAGCCTTCATAGTGAGGTAGCTTTCTGATCCCTATATGTTGGCTCTCCGTATTAATGTGAAACAAAACTCATCAAGCGTTGACTTGTTCACCCACTAATAAAAAACATGTGCTGGCTCTAGACCAAATTGAGAAAGGTGTTTTTGTTCTACTAATGAGTATTCATTGGAGTAGAATCTGGCCGTTGCCATGGGAGTCGTTTTTACTGCTACAGGAAATGCAGGTTGAGAAAATTGGTGTGTATGTCTCGTCAAAAGGCCACTGGTTAGAAGCTACTATTTGAGACATTAAACTCTGCTTTCCAAAACTGAAGCTTTCATTTAAGTTAGATAGGTTGAATCCTTACTGACGAGTTTGTCAGAAATTATCAACAATAGTGGTTTTCAGTCATCTTAGTCTTTTATTTGAATTAATTGATTGATCACTAACTGATTTCGTGAGAAATATACTACAAAATAAAACTTTTTAATATGTATATATATATATGTATCTTGTCGGTTGAGTTTCGTACAGTTGTATTCTGAAAAGTCATTTGCCGTGGAAATGTTAACCTTGGATGAATTCTTCAAACACGATTGTTTTAAAAGCTTAGGTCATTCTCACCATTATTCTATAGCATATGGTGTGTACATTGTGGACCACACTGACAACGACTTCTCATTCCAACTTCAAGATACGCTTCCAGTAGATAACAATGAGCTGGATGAATATTGATATTTAGACGGTTACTGAGCTTGGCATTGTAATCTGAAGGTCCCAGATTTGATCCCTGTAAAATATAGTTCCAGCTACAGGTGGACGGAACTGATGAGAATATCAAAGCGAGGATCACGAAAGCAAGGCAAGCCTTTATTACTCTCAGGTCTGTGTTTTGAGATCAGTACCACTCAGCATGAAAAATAAGATCCGGAATTTCAACTGTAGTGTGAAATCAGTATGAAATCCAGACGGTGCCGAAGAAACTGCTCTTTATGAGTTTTGAATTCAAAGGTGATACTGCAGCTGAGATCTTGAAGAATCGCTTATGTAGATCACTGAGGAAAGCCTTCTTTATGGCTGAGCTACGTATCAATTTCTACAGCCGACAAATGATCAACGGATGTGTGAAGGATAAACTGCCGCTTTGGGCCACCTCAATGTGTGTTTATAAATTCACCTGCTCGTGTGGAGCTAGTTATATTGGCCGCACAAAGCGCACGCTTTCCAAACGCATCTCTGAACATTATCCGGGATGGTTAACAAAGGGACAATGCAAGACAATTACTAGCTCAATTCTCGAGCATTTGGTGAACTCAGGCCATGTAGCTCCACCAGAGTCGTCTTTCAAGATCATCTACAAAGTGAAGCCAAATGGTACAAGGGGCATCAGGTTTCGGCTTTTGTGTATGGCGGAGGCGCTGGCAATTCATCAATACAACCCTGAACTCTGTATACAGGAAAAGTTTGTCCAGTCTCTTATTCTACCTTGGTCTTAACCTCTTCACTAATCGTTCCATGTAAAAAATTTTTGATTCTTTCTTTTGTTCTTAATTTTACTTTTAGTTTGCTTTTGCTTTAATAATTAATTCACTATTATCAATTTCACACGCTCCTTTAGTATATTTTCACACCTTCTTCACACTTGTTAAATTGACACTCTAATAACTTTATTCTCACTCAAGAGCAATTTTAACCTTATCAAACTTCTATCTTTGTGCCATTGAGTACCATGTAATTTACAACTTTTAATTTCACTTCTAAAGCCACTTGTGATTAATTACATCAGTTATGTCACCCCCCTATTACTCAATCATTGATCACTATACATTTTTCTAAGTATAAACATCTATTTAGTATGCTAAAATTATTAAATGAAAACTTCTTTAACTGTATTTTGACATTTTCTACATTCTATATTTTCTGGAATGGATATTACAGGATGAAGACATCCAGTATGTACTACCAGATGTTTCATGCATCTACAGCTGGTAATAAGCTAATATGGCAACGCGCGATGCATGAATAGGGGAATACCATGAATAAGTAAGGTAGTATCCTAACAAATTCTAACATTAAAATTAACAAGAAAATAATTACATTTATTTTGGTGACAGAGAATGAGTTACACGACGTAGATTTACTTGTTAGGAAATTGAAGTCGAAATGAGCTGACATTCACAAGGTCAGTATTCGAATGACTGCAATCAAACTTTGGATGTAACGATCCACTCTAAATCTATTAGCATAGATATGATTATAGCGTGCAGGTAGGCAGTTAGATCCTCGGTATTTCTTTTGCCAAGTGCAGTTTTTAATGTGTTGACTTGTCGATCCTTTTCCCATGCCTTTCTGATTGGGATAGCCTATGAAGTCGTATAACCTTCTCTCCATCTTTAATAGAGGTTTACGTGATAATAAGATAAAGCTACTTTTTGATGATTAAGTGAAATTTGAAACGATATTAAAACCATTTCCTCAGCAGGATCTATTCTCATGAAAATTGACATTTATCTGAGGGAAAATAAGACTACATGTTCACATCGAAAGATGTCAAAACTAGCAGCCTGAACGTCACATTAAGACTATTTTTCGACCATGAAGCTTTTTTTCCGAAACGCTGTGGTTTTGTGAAACTTCCTACATGTCAATAAGACGCTACACACTTAAAATTATTTTGTATCACCTTTTTTTCCAGTGAACTCGTGTGTGTTGGTTTTATGGTTATTTTCTTTAAGCAAGACTTTTGGTTATCAAACCTTTCATTGTATTTAAGACGTCATCGAGACTGCAGCTGTTCAGTTGTGTGCGATTATATCATTATTTTTTCCTAACTGACTGTTTTTTGTGAGCCTATAAGCTATTAATAACAATGATGAGGAATCCAGTAATGTGGGATGATAAGAACAGCTTGGTTATGCAAACAAATTATGTGGTAAATCACCATATTAAGGATACATGATACTAAAATTGCAAAAATGTAGACAAAGAGAGTTTCAGTGATTATGCAGTGCGGTTAAGTAAGAGTTGCAAAAAGTTTAAGGAAGAGAATTAATGGGCAATATTTAGTTAGCTCCTCCATGAACATGATAATAATAATAATAATAGGGTTTCTTTCGAACAAGCAATTCCGCATTATTAGTTTAAATGTGGACAACACTTGCTAAATGCAATAGAAAAATACAAAGTCTTGTATTAAGATTTTACTGGATGTGATAAATCATACTGAACCTTTTCATCGTCGTCTACTGAGTGACGACTACAATTGCTATGAGACAAAACGAAGCTATTCATTTGTATGTTTGATAGAACATACAATAATTGCCTCCACAAGAACAGCTGAATTGACAAATACTCATGAATGTATCTTATCCTACATTTGTGTACAAATTTCTGTTATTTCCAGTGATGATGCTTGTTTACATTACAGAATAGACTACTCAGCTTACTGAGGATGCTGCAGTGATACCTTCATCTCATTCTACTACAGCTATTCGGATTCAGGCGTTCAAAGATAACAACTTAAGTAATTTTCTGCGAATACCTAAGATTAACTAACAGATAAAGAATGAAGAGTTTGGTGAGGAAATGTGTTTCTCTGGATTTGCATACGTTTCTGATATTTGAGAAACGGCGTACCAGCAATAAATTTCCACAATATCAATTATAATACAGACAGAAGTAAACATGATATTTGTGAATAGTCTTAATTCAAGGAGTACCAACAGAATAATAATAATAATAATAACAGCTTTATTCCAAACGGTATTTGTGGTACAGGTACGGAATTTTCAGCGTGCATAACAGTATATTGCACCTAATTACCTCATAAATTATATAAGATTTTTAAAAATCAAAGATAAATAAATAAAAATAAAATAAATAAGTTATAAATAAATAAAATAATTAAAAATTAAGAAAAAACAGCGTAGAGTATTTCATTTCAAACAATGCACCACAGGATTTGAAATATATATATATGGTATTGTGGAGTTTTTGTATTTGGTAGTCCTAGCATATAGCCTCCTATAGCTGCTTCTAGTTCTACCAGATGAAATGCAAGGAGATAGATGCGTATAGAGAGGATGCTCGGGGTCCGACAATATTGTATTCGCTAGTTTCTTACATGACATAATATGTCTATCTACAATAGTGTTCACCAGTTGGTTTAACGATATCCCACTTGCCCTACTAACAGCTTTTAGTGCCCTTCTCAGCGAAGCAAAGTCTTTCTTAAGTAGTCCAGGAAAGACTAATGGGGAGCAGTAAAGGAGGATGGGTAGAATACAAGAATTTACAAACTGAGAAAGTAAAGACTGCTTTATGCCAGACTGCCTAAATTTCCTAATGTAGAACGTTAAGCGAAACATCTTTCTAGTAACTAGCAAGATGTGGGAAGACCAGGAAAGATCGGTGGAAAAACTCAGCCCAAGGTACTTGACATTAGATGTATTTTCAACCTCTGTGCCGTCAATGAGAGTGGGGCCATGTGAGCTAACTAGTTGCTGTAGGTCACATTTACGTCTGAAAGTGAAATTGACTACCTGACATTTAGACGGATTAAGCTTAAGTCCGTTTGAAGAGGACCACTGACTAATTTCCGACAGAAAGCTATTTAATTTGGAACAATCTGACTGAGAGTTGACAGGCATAGAAACCGAGAGGTCATCGGCATACTTAACAAAAGTGGCTACATCAGAATGAGGCAAGTCATGTAAGAAAAACGAGAACAGAAAGGGAGAAAGAACAGCACCTTGAGGAACACCAGCTAAAGTAAGTGAGGTAGTGGAGGATTTTCCATTGTAGACGGTGTACTGCTTCCTTTCAGAAAAATAGGAATGCAACCACTTATTTGTCCAGCTTTCAGCCTGTGTTGCAGCAAGCTTACTTAGCAAGAGAGACCTGGGAACAGAGTCAAATGCAGATGTGTAATCAAGGAAGGCACAGCGAACGTATTTAGCTCCTTTATCTAAACTAGAGACTATGCTATGGTGGAGGACGACAGCGGCATCTAACGTACTCCTACTATGTTTATAAGCAAACTGGTTGGGGTCGTTGAAAGGTTTTAAAGAGGGATCAAGATTAAGTAAAATAAGTCTTTCCATAACTTTCAAGAAGGGTGAGGTAATTGAAATGGGTCTAAACTTAACATTAGGTCCACTTGTAGATTTAGGCACTGGAACGATCTTGATGTTTTTCCATGATTCAGGTATAATACTTTTGGAAAACGATTCGTTGAAAATGTCAGTTAGCGGGGAACACAAGATGTCGGCACACTTCTTAAGGATAACAGCAGGAACACCATCAGGACCGAGGGACTGAGTAGGCTTGAGAGATTGAAGACACTTGAGGACATCATTCGTGTTAAAGCATGAGAAGCAGTCATTGTTTACACTATTTGAGTTAGGAATCATAACATTTGCTGGGATACATATGAAGGATTCATTTAGCATGTTAACATCTACAGAAATATCATTCAACATTTGCTTACCACCTGTGATTTCCTTTAATAACTTCCACATATTTGATGGGGATTTACATGAAAGAAACTTCTGGTTATAGAGAGCATTCAATCTTTGTAATTCAAGCTTAATCAAAGTGTTCATTCTCTTAACACCAGATTTGTTTTTCATTTTGAACAACCTTTCTTTTTCACGGCGGAGCTTTTTGAGTTGAGAAGAGGAGAAGCGATCGAATTTTAAGAAGATTGTCTCTTTTGGACAACAAACATCAAGACAGAAATTAAGATAATGTGTTATGTTGGCAATTGTGTGTGACATTTGCAGAGATACATATGAAGGATTCATTAAGCATGTTAACATCTACAGAAATATCATTCATCATTTGCTTACCACCTGTGATTTCCTTTAATAACTTCCACATATTTGATGGGGATGGGGGAATGGCAGTAAAACGGCGTATGAAAAGCTGAAAAAGGTTTGAAGATAATACAACTAAGGAGGAAGTAAATCATAAAACTAGATTATAATAATTTGTTTGTCTGCATTAGTTTGTATTTGTCTTTAATTGATTACATTGGACCAAAATGCTCAGTCTCTTTTGACATGTCGGCTCCTAGTACGGATGCATTTACTCAGAACTTGGATATTTTTCATATCCTAAAATATACTACTAATTCTCCGGAAGTAGCTATATGAAGACTCGTGTTTGTTTGAATGATGTATTTCCAAAGTGCATATTAGCATATTAGTTCGTATCATCTGCGCTAAAAAAACTGGCATATTTATCTGCTTTGAGCTTCAAAGTAGCCATAAAAGTGTGTCTACCATATTCAGTGAATACTGGTTAACTAGAACCATCCTTTTTGTTACTGTCTACAACAACTGTGTGCTGGCATAGTGAAATGAGAAAATTCTTCCTAGTGAACAATTTGGCGACTGATAGTTTATCTTTTATCGCTTATCTACCTGAATCTACAATTCATTGTAGACATATTGACAAGTTTTCTGTGCCGCTCACTAAATAAAACCTTCTTTGCGGCTGAACTCTGACTAACCTTCTCTACTAAACCAATGATTCGCGTGAGCGTGAACGTGGATAAGCTGCCACTGTTACCCACATCAATGTGCATGCACCAATTCACATGTTCGTGTGGAACTACATACGTCGACCGTACCCAGCGTATCATGGAACACTTACCCTCATGGCTATACAGAGGAGAAAGAAATTACCTCCAAAGCTCTCTTCAGGGACACATGGTTGAATTAGGAAACCAAGCAAACCTACAAAGGAACTTTAAAGTTATCTACAGAATACGTGGGAATCGTGCAAAAAGAGTACGAGGCAAACTTCTTCAAACTATAGAAGCAATGGCTATTCATATGTTGAAACCTGAACTCTGCATACAAAAGAAGTTTGTTCAGTCATTAAGTTTACAGTGGAATTGACCTATCTTAACACGAAATACGTAATTTTTGCTTCATCTTCTTTCGGCTTGATGGTGTGATTGTGTGGCTTGTTTGTTTCTTAACTGTATAATTTTTTTTCCCACCCCTCATTAAGTCTCTACTCCTTGATTGCAACTGTTGTTCACTTGACTTTTGTTCAGTTTTAATTTTACTTCAGTTCAACTCAACCCTGTCAATTGGATTACGTCACTCATATTGCTTATTTAACCTTATTTTAGTTTCTAACCAATTAGCGAAATTTGCTATCTAAAATTTACAATTCTAATAACACAATTTACCATATATATATACAGCTTGAGAATGATGTAATAACATTACATAAATCCTCACTGAATAATAATTTATAATGAAAATTCATTCTAATTAGACTTCATTCATCGTATTTTCAACTTTTCATGAATGTTACTCAAGTGCCTAAATGTTTTCCACGTTCCACTGGAAATACATTTACATTACAAATAAAATAGTATCAATAGATTTGCAGTAATTTGAATGAAATTTTCATGAGCAGTATCTCTCTACCAAAACAATGATATTTAGAATTACCTGTATTGTTTAGAAAATGAAGTCTTTGAAAGAAGAATTTATTTGTGGATGTGTTACTTTTGTGAGTCTATAGGTAGGTATCCAGCAGCGAAGCATAGTTAATAGTCTCATCGATAGTCTTAGAGTATAATCGTCATCATTAGATTTTAATAAAAGACTATTGGAGACATTTAACAGAGATTACTTCGTTTCAACCATAGGCGGAACGTTCGAAGATGTTAAAGTCAGAATCGGATAGGTAAGGTACTACTTCATCAACCTGAAATCAGTTTAGAAATTTTATGCACTCAATATAAGGAACAAGGTTTTGATTTTCAACACAAATGTGAAGTCAGTCAGTCCTTCTATACGGTTTAGAAACTTGGCCAGTGTTTCAAGAAAAACATTTCCAACAGGCCACTGCAGAATTTTATGAACAGCTGCCTTCGCTGGCTCCATACTGAAGATCGAATAGCCTGCCGAAAACAATCACTCACAAGAAACTCTAGCGACGAACAAACCAACCAAGAGCCGACTGCTCAACAAATATGTGCAGGGAAATGTAGATGAATAGGGCATACTTTGAGGAAACCATCGAATGACATCGCAAGCAATGCAGGCCATCGCTCGAGTGGAATCCCAGTGGGAAGCGACTAATGAGTCGTCCTAGGGTGACACGGAGGATATCGTTTGGAGAGGAGGAGATGACAGATTGTGGTCAATCGTGGACCAAGTTGAAGAGGCCAGCAGAGAATAGAAGAAAGTGGAGATGTATCGTTGAAGCCCTACATTCTACTAGGAATCAAAGGGAATAATAATAAAGTTCAACTGTCACCCAAGAATTCGTTTTAACCTATAATTTCACTTGCTTTATTATTTTACGATTTAAGTGAAAAATTAAAGGTGAAATGAAGCTTCGAAGCTTTTATACCAAGTAGATTATTTTAATTTAAATACAGAATACCTTAAATGGAGCATTTAGAAGTTGTTTATCGGAGTTCTTATTACTAAAATTCACCCTTCTTCTTTCAGTAAAACTACTGTCAAGAAAACTATTAAGGGGATTTTAGTTAAACAGAGAATACTGTACTTCTTTAAATGATACATTTTCCTCTGTAGAAACTGTGTTGTATCTTAAGCATATTACCTCTCTCCATGGTTGTTGTTCAAGTGATCTATTTTCTGCACTTTTGTTTAAAGAACACAGTCTAGATTGAAAGTAGACTTAGAATTCTGTAACAGAATTCTTTTTAGTTGGCTACAATGATGTTTAGAGCTAGAAGTAGTTTCGCTAGAATCAATAAACATTTCTCTGTAACTTGGGTATAGACTTCTATTAATTTATGATTATGAATGTATGATGTTTTTTTTTTACAAAAGATAACTGAAGAAGTTTAGTTTTTTGTCTTACAAATGCCATAATTAAACACCTGAAAATATGTTGCACAATAATAAATCTGGTGTATGGTGATACGCTGCCACCCCCACCCCTCCCGCAATTTTTTGGGACAGATCTGTAAACAACTAATAAACATACCTAACAAGGTCAAACACAAACATTTTAAAATGATACCTGTGTTGTATATTCATTTTTAAATAATAATAATAATAATAAATGTCTGGAGTTCACGGCCAACTAAGTACGTCTTGCAGTCATATGATCAGTGATATGGTGGTGAGATCGACTAAGATTTTTTTAAGAATCTAAATGTATCAGGGTTAAAATTCTATGCCTTGATACACTAATTTACACGCTATATAGTGTTAATAATTTTTGTGAAGGAAATTAAGCTTACTTTATATGAAGGAATTATGAAAAACAGATTCAATAAGGCCTCATTAAGTCAATACGTTTTAGAAGTAGGACCTCTTGGAATACTGTATATCACTTGTTTATAATGTCTAAATTTAAGGGATGAGCTAGATTAATGTATCTGTTGCCCTGATTTTCTTCTAAGGATTGTGTGCACATAGTCCTTTCGCTTGTCATATGTACTTTTCGATATTAACGTACTGGTATAATAGGTATTATATATATATACCTAGTGAGTGATTCGTTATTTGATTTTTAAAGGGCTTCATGTTAGTTCATCTCATACCATGCGACAAATGTTGGGTTAAACACATAGGCCAAGGTTGATTAGATAAGCGAAGCAGCAAATTCTAGGATGGTAGTGTTGCCTACTAGGACCTGACTTCACTCTTTAAACCAGAATCCAACTAAGTCTCCACAATTTCTAATGTAGCTAATGAATTGTCCGAACTGAATACTGACAACGTGATATCAAAAGATACAAGCGAAGATTTCTGAAGTTGTATGAATAACAAAGTTGAAATTTTAAAGTACGCGAACCAGAAAGAACGGTGCTTAACTGCACAATGTATATCAAGGCAATCAAGAAACAATACTGAACTACTCAATGGCGAATATTCTCTAAGCATACACAAAACCAATTTCTGTAAAAGTCTAATACAAGTACATGAATCAGTTT
Source organism: Trichobilharzia regenti (assembly GCA_944472135.2). Taxonomy (NCBI): domain Eukaryota; kingdom Metazoa; phylum Platyhelminthes; class Trematoda; order Strigeidida; family Schistosomatidae; genus Trichobilharzia; species Trichobilharzia regenti. Next base: position 95,733,369 of record OX235262.1, on the reverse strand, counting down.
TAGAAATTTTCGGTGAGAGTTAATAGACGGGCAGGACAGTAGTCCCTCCTATGATAAGAAATCTACACAAATGCACACCTAGAGCTCTGCATGCGTTAATAATACAATAATTACAGTAAGATGGGAAACAATAACACTTCTAAAACCTAATGTAACAGAGTGAAGACAAAGACAGATGATAACTGTAGGTGTGTTGATCAAAACAGTTGAGAATGCCAACAGATATCTAGAAAATTTCCATTCTTACCACGACCATTGGAAAAAGGAGATCCATTTGATATGATTATGGACAATAAATTGTGTTTAAAACATTGTCTAGCAAGTAATAATGTGGCCTTTCTGGTGAACAAAATAACATGAAATTACATAGTACCACTTGCATATGTAGAAACATTTCAACTGCAGACGGTACGAATGGATCGACAAAGGATGCCAGTATTGGCAAAGTAAGGTAGACATTCATCATTATGAAATCGGCATGGAAATCTGCTGCACTCAGCATAAGAAACAAGATTCGGATTTCAACGCTGGCGTCTAGTCAGTTCTTCTATATGATTCAGAAGCCTAGCGTGTCAGGAAAAGCCTTGAAAACAGGCCATTGCAGACTTTTATCAGTAGCTGCATTAGGTCGTTACCGAAGATCAAACGGATGGTCGGAAAGGATAATTAACAAGAAACTCTGGGAACGAACCAACCAAGTATATATTACCAATATAAATATTTCGAAGGAAATGGAGATAGGCTGGCATACTTTGAGAGGACAGGCAAGTGATATCACACGCCACGCTGGACTTTGTGTAGAACTGGAACAGGGATAGATGAGCTAAACAATCAAAGTTGAAGTGGAGGAGATCTTTTGAGGAGGAGATCAAAGATTATGAGCAATCGTAGAGCCATCTAAAGAGGACTGCGAAGAATAGGATGAAGTGGAGAATTGCTTTTGAAGCGCTATGTTCCACTCAGAAACTGAGGGAATAATAATACAATACCCACATTTAACAAATTTGTCATTGCATCCAGAATTCAAGGGTTAAGGTCCTCATTTTGTGAATAAAACTAATGACTAAAGTCTGTTATTATGAACCTTTATTTAATGTTTTCTATTTTATGAGATCACTTTGTTTGCTTCTGTGCTTTAGTTAATATTACGGTTTCTATCTCTGTTCATTTTTTACCTTCCTATTTTAACCGACAGGTTTATTCTTCATTTTCCATTTATAACCAGTGGTTTAAATTTACTGTGACACTGTACCTTCGCGTATCCATCGGCAGCACAGAGGTTAGGACTCTCGCTGACCATGAACATGGTCCGGGTTTCGATCCCCTGCCGACGAATACCTGATATCTATGGTCAGCCTGCAAAATTTGGGCTACCGATATCACATACTGAAAATTCCATACATGTACCAAAAATACAGTGTGGAATCAAGGTGTAATAAAAAATTGTCTTGCGTGAAATATGCTCCGAAAAGGAACTAAAAATTCCACTTGACCGTGAAGCTGCATTATATTTAACATATTTACGTTTATAATCTGTCCTAACACAAGATTCATCTCACTTTAGCACACTGCATGACATGAATAGCTAAAACTGGAAGCTGGTTCATTTTGAGGAAACACCAGTCTAAAAACTCCACCTTATGTATAAGCGAACATATTAATTTGGTGTTATTAAGGGTACCTACGATAACACTAACATAACAAGCTGGTACTGCTTAATTTGGTGATGGATGACTGAGGTTAAGGCCGCAGGTTCAAATTTTGCTGCGATCCAGGTTTTCATTTCAACTTCAATCAGTGTGATCTATATCAGCATTAGGTCACTACTCGCATTGTGATGACTACTATAAAACCAACCAAATCAGTTGTTTCCACCCAGCTAAACTTGATATATGGAAACACAACCGTGTACTAGATTAAACAAAATAATATTCCATGAATTTGATAGAAATATGTGCAACAAACCACTTTAAGTGTGGTACGTCTTATATGTTATTACTTACTTACTGAGGCAAGGTAAAATAAAAGTTAATATTTTCACTGTTCAGGTTATAGGCAGCTGGAAAGATACAGACGAAATAAACAGTAGATCCGTTTTAACCTACTCCATGTATTGCTCTTACTTTGTTTAAATTTATTAAGGAGAATTTGTGGATGAAATCTTGTTAGCTCTAAATTTCTGGACTATAATAGCAACTGAGGAACGTTTTTAAAATTCTATTAAATGATCATTATATGTATAGTCGATGAAACTCTGTTTACCTGAAAGAATTAGTAACAAGAAACTCTGTCTGGCAAAAAACCAACCAAGAGCCGATTGCTCAACAAATATATAGGAGAAAATGGAGATGGAGAGAGCATTCGCTGAAGAGGCCGTCGGTGATATCGCGCGCCAGGTTACTTCTCGAGTGGGACCCGAATGGGAAGTGACCAGTGGATCATCGTTGAGAGGGTGACACAGAGGAAGTTGTGCTAGGAGGAGACTAGAGATTATAGTCAATCATGGACCAAGCTGAAGAGGCCGATAGAGAACAGAACAAAATGGAGATATGTTGTTGAAGCCGTATGTTCCATTCGGAACAAAAAGTAATATTTAATACCTGACTAATGGTTGTTAATTTAGGCTAGTTGTAACTTTTTTTGCTGATAACTGAAAAGCGTTCATTAAATAATAAGTGCACATGGAAGTTTGTCGTTGAATGTTAAAACATTGAAGGCAAAGCATAATAAGTAAAGTATATACAAAATAAAGCAATGTCACTTTAATTTCATGAGATTCTCTTCAGCTGCCTAGAAGTGAATTGAGTGATATATATAACCACAGTGGTTATAAAGGAGATTAGTAGATCAGCCTTAAGATCATTGTTCCTTGAGTAAATTTCGATGGCATTAATGGCAGCTGCAGTGGTAACAAATTCTAACCTGATATTATAATCAATGCGCAAAAACTAAGCTTGAGAAAATTAAAGTATATCATGTATAATTCTATTCTAAGGAATGTTTTCTGCCCATCCCTTAAGCAACCATGAAAGACTGTTTGCTCTATCTTATTCGAAGGGGGAAAACAATCGTTTAGATCTTAAGACCCATAACTGTAAACTGATTATTTCAGGTCACAGAATATTCCGTTAGGATTCAGACCCTAATAGAGTGGTAGTATGAGAGAATTTATACTCTTGTGAGATATTACTGTTGCACAATGTCTAATCAGTAATACCTGTGACTGAGAATCAAAGCATCTGGATAATATCCTGCAGTCTAATCATTTTACTTTCTGATAGTCGAACAGGTATTTTTTAAAATTATTATTTTATTGTTCCCTTGGGTTCCTGGTGGAACATAGGGCTTCAACTGCACCTCTCCACTTGCTTGCTTCTGTCTTCGGCTGTACTTCCCAACTGCATCCATGTTAGTCCATACTGTTTCAACTCCTCACTCTTCACACGATCTCCTCCATGTCACCATTCCACTGACGTCCCACTCGCCAATTCCCTTTCGGCCTGGTTCAACTCGAACAATGGCCTGATGCGCGCGCGATGTCACCCAGCGGTCTCCTCAGCGAGTGTCCAATCCATCTCCACTTTCTCCTGCATATTTGTTGGTTGGCGATTGGTTCTTGTTTTGTTTGTTCCCAGCCACAGTTTCTTGTTGGTGATTCTTTCCGACCATCTGGTCTTCAGTATAGAGTGAAGATAGTTGTTGATAATGGTCTGCAATAGCCTGTTGGAAATATTCTTTGTGACCCGCCCACCAAGTTTCTGATCCGTATAGAAGAACTCACTCACTTGACGTTTGTATTGAAGATCCGACCGAGTTTTGTTGTTGATGCTGGCTGAGTGACGAAGATTTCCAGATTGGTTTCAGGTTGATGAATGTGTTTCTCGCCTTCCCGATTCTCGCTCTATTTGACATCCTCGTCCGTTCCGACTTCCTGTAGTTGAGACAATGCTCCCTAGATAAGTGAGTGAATGAAGTGACCTCTTTCAAATCCCTCCTGTTGATGGTGATAAATTTTAATAGAATTTAAGGCATCTAGTTACTTTAAGATCTTATATAGAAGGTTTCTATGTGTTAGAGGTAATCACTAGTGATATGCTTCATAGTTATTCACAACAGTGTGCCGACACTAATCCCATCTATTGAAAACTAGGGCATGTTCAGCCATACATATATAGTAAGCTCTAAAGAGTTTTATTACGTAGACAATATATCGTACATATATGCGTCCGTAGTACTTTATGCGAAGTATGTCTTTTTTTCGCATGTATTACTTCGGTGACTAACAGAAAACTTTTCTAATCTGGTAATTATTGGAAACAGATGCATAAAGATAATTCAACCTGTAGAAACTACATGCTATCATGATTAACAATTTTAGATTGAGAATTGATCAAATTTCAGTTGCTGTTGTTTTTTTACTGTGAAATATGCCAAGTTCAGCAGTGTATATTTATGCATTGTTTGTATTATTTTTTCTGAAGTGGAGAAACTCAGACAAGTCCTTATGCAAAGTGGATATCCTTCAAGACTCATCGAAAAAACCATGGAAGTAAAATCAAAAGCCTGAAAGAAGTCAGACGGTATTGAAGAAGTTTTTGTTTTTGAAAGTTGCATTTAAAGGTGATACCACATCTGAGATTCTGAGGAGTCATTTAGGCAGATCACTGAGAAAATCCTTCTTTACGGCTGAGCTACGGATCAGTTTCTACAGTCGACAAATGATCAACGGATGTGTAAAGGATAAACTGCAGCTTTGGTCCACTTTATTGGGTGTTTAAAAATTCCCTTGTCCCTGTGGAGCCAGTTATATTAGCCGCACAAAGTGGACACTTTCCAAACACATCTCTGAATATTGTCCGGCAAGGATAAAAAAGCGACAATGCAAGGCAGTTACTAGTTCAATTCTCGACCACTTGGGGAACTCAAGTCATGCAGCTCCACCAAAGTCGTCTTTCAAGATCATCTATAAGGTGAAACCAGATGGTACAAATGGCGTTAGGTTTTGGCATTTGTATATAGCGAAGGCGTTAGCGATTCGTCAGTGCAACCCCGAACTCTGTATAAATAAAAAGTTTGTCCAGTCTCTTATTCTAACGTGATATTAACCTCTTTATTAGTAATTCCCCGTAAATTTTTTATTTTTACTTTTAGTGATTACTTTGCTTTTGTGTCAATGATTAATTCACTATTTTCACTCTCATATGCCCCTTTTGTACATTCTTTCACCCTCTTCACACTTGTTAAATTGACACTCAACTACCTTTCTTCTCATTAAATAACAATTTTAACCTTATCAAATTTCCAACGCTTTCTTCCCTTATGCTGCTGAGTATTACGTAATTTATAAGTTTTATTTTTACTTTCAAAGCTACTTCTGAGTAATTATGTCAATTACGTCAACCCTATTATTCAATAGTGGATTACTATACGTTTGTAGTGGATGTAAATACGACTGTAAAGCCTCAGAAGATGAAATCGTTGATAAAGAAATTTTCCTTCGCTGATTTTTCTTTTATCATTTTTCCCCTTCGAGTTTATTCGTTTTTGATATTAAGACAGAATAAAAGCCACCTGTTGAAAATTAAAAATTACAAGTCATTGGCCCCCTGATCTTTTTTTGTAAGACCTATGAAACTATGTATTACTGTGTATGTGTACTATGAATACAAACCTCTATTGAAATGATATCATAAACAAAAACAACTGCTAATCAATAAGTGTATTATGTATCATTTTTTACAGTCAATAAACTACCATATACATACCAAAGTATGACCCACGTTGAATAAATGTAAACTGTTTAATGGAGAACATGTACATCTATCAGTTCACCTGCTCTTGTGGAGCAAGGTACATTGACCGTAGTCAGAGAATGCTTTCCTCATGGATATGAGAATATATATTCCAACATGGTTTTACAAGGGAGAGAGAAAGGGTGCGCGTAGATCTATTCTAGAACACTTGATCGACTTTTGTCACTCTACTAACCTTGACCATGATTTTAAGTTCATCTATCCAATTCATGCTAATTGCCGCGTTTTCTTCTTTATAAACTTCTAAAAACAGTGGAGGCCTTGACCATTTATGAATTGAAGCCAGACTTTTGTGTACAAAAGAAGTATGTACAATCCCTACTTCTGCCTTGGCCGTAGGAGGATAGAGATTTATTTATTTTGTTTATTTAGTTAACCTGTATACCTTTCCTTCACTATTATTATTATTATTCTTACTTTGAGTTGTTTTCCACTTGTCTCACTTGTCATTCTAAATCCAAAGCGTTTTTACAGTGTCGAATTCCATCTTATCAAATTTTATACATGTTATGTAAGGTTTTAAATCAACCTACTAACCATATAATTATACACCCCTTTCCAACATCTATACATCTTATGAATTATTCTATGAATGCCATTAATTGTTTCGCCGTTTAAATATGATTATAATCACAGATATTTTAATTATTATTATTTCATGTATTCACACCTTTGATTCAATTCCCTCAGCGCATATAATTTCTTAAAAAAACCATATATATATATATATATATATATATATATATATACTATTATGCACCTTGATAGTAGATTCGTTGGAAAGATTCTCTTGTTTGAATTATTATTATTATAATATCCTTTAATTCGTAGAGGAACATAGGGCTTCAGCTGCGCACCTCCATTGTCTTCTGTTTTCTGCCAACTTTTTCACTCTGCTCCAAGTCTGCCCACATGCTTTCATCTCCTCCTCACATGACCTCCTCCAAGTCACGTATGCACTGACGACCAACTCGCCGCTTCCCTTTCGAGTTCCACTCGAGCGACGGCTTGTCTAGTGATGTCACTGGATGGTTTCCTCAGAGTATGGCCAGCCAATCCATCTCCATTTCTTCCTGCCTATTTGTTTCACAATCGGTTCCTGGTTGGTTCGCTCATTGCCAAATATTCCTGTTGCTGATCTTTTCTGCCCAGCCATCTGATCTCGAGTAGTACTGAGCGAAGACGACTGTTAATGAAGGTCCGTAGTTTGTTTTACATGCTCTTTATGACGCGCTGGCCAAGTCTCTGATTCGTAAAGTAACACTGACTTCCCACTGGAGTTGAAAATCTGGATCTTATTTTTGATGGTGAGTGATGTTGACCTCCACACAGACTTGAGTGCAATGAAAGCCTGCCTTGCTTTTCCGATTCTGGCTTTGATATCCTCGTCAGTCCCGCCTGTAGTTGAAACGATGCTTCCCAGGTAGGTAGGCGAAGGAGGTTGTTTCTTTCATGTTCCTCCCATTTATGCTGACTGTCGTCTGTTGTTGTTGCTGTTGGTGTTGGCCAGGAATCTTCATCACCTATGTTTTATCTATGTTCACCTGAAGTCCTATCTTCTCTGGATGCTTGTTCTGCCAACTTGTTGCTTTTCACTTGCATATCTTCCAGTTTGTGGGAAATCAGACATATATCATCGGTAAAGTCCAGATCCTCCGAGTTTTTTGTGCGTGTCCACTTTATGCCTGTTTCCTCATTGCTCGTTGTCTGTCTCATTATCCAATCTACTGATCCCAATCAGGAAAATCATTAGTGATACTAGGCAGTCAGCTTGTCTTACTCCCGTCTTCACTTCGAAGAATTCTGTAAGTTTCCCGTTGTGGATTACTTGTTATGCAGCATTGTCATATAACTGTTGGATGAGATGTATAATTGTCGACGGGACCCCTTAGTAGCGAAGTAGTTGCCAAACGACCTCTCGATCGACGCTGTCGAAGGCCTTTTCGAAGTCGATGAAGTTGAGTGAGGTGGAGAAGTGACTGCCATTCCAAGCTTTGTTCAATGATGATCCGTAGAGTGGCGATTTGATCAATACATGATTTGTTTCTCCTGAATCCGGCCTGTTCCGGCCGAAGTTTTTCATCTAGGGCTTGTTTGATCCTCTCCAGGATGATGCGGCTTAGTATTTTGCTTGGGATGGACAGAAGCATAATTCCACGCCAGGTTTTGCATTGACTTAAGTCTCCTTTCTTTGGTAGTTTGAATAAGTATCCTTTCTTCCAATCCTCGGGTACTTTGCCCTCTTTCCACACCTTCTCCAGCAGTGGGGTCATCAAGTCCTCTGTTGTCTCTGGGTCTATTTTCAAAGCTAGAATGAGAATTATTAAATTATTGAACACGTAGTTCGTCAATAATAATATAAAACGTTGTCAGGTAGCTACTGAATTCTTACCAGCGTCGGTGAGGTTGTATTTCTCGCTTTTGTAAAACTTGCTGAAAAGAAACTGAATTACTTTAAAGCAAGAGTTGTCATAATTTTATACTCAAACATGAGATAATGACACCGTTATAATTGTGTATTTACATTTTTCATAATGAATGATGCCATTTACTTTCAATCAGAGATTCGGTTCAGAAAAACTACTACTGTATTTCACCACCTACAGCGTAATGAGGCTGCATTTCTCCAACAGACTCATTTCATTTGGATTATTCCTGATAGCAGCTATATTTCTTTAACTTATTTATTAAAAATATTTAAAATTAGTGTGCACAAAATTTCCGACGGACCCTAGTATGAAACATTAGTGGTATAGCTCCTTAAGTCAAATATTATTTCACTAATGTGTAGATATTTCATTAATACCTTTGATTCTCTATGACAGATCCTTTCAGACCATTGTGTGAATGATTTCTTTAGTAGCTAATATTCCTATTAGTTTTTCAGAATTTTAAGAAATTCCTCACTCACTCGCCTCCATGTTTCCTATCCCAAAGAATGTTTTCAGCTTAAAATAAGTCAGTTCACGTATTAAAGTTGAAGTATTTTGGCAGTGTAATGGTGTCTTAGCCAAGAAGTAAGCAAGGATAAAGAAACATGAGACAAATGTCTTAATGTAAAACTCAAGTTTTATGAGTGGTTTCTTTTGAATTACTGAATGATAATTTGTAGGCCGCTGGCACTAGACTGAATGTCATTTCTCCTCAAGTATCAGTTTGCAGGGATTCGATTTGTTTCAGGTTATACCACGGATTGATATCATGTTTAGAGAGCCACTGAGAACCATGGTGGGATCCATCCAGTCGGGAATGAGGACGGAATACCCACCAATGACATTGGTTGGTGGTTGCGCTAAAATCAAGAGTTGGTAAAAGTTATAATTCAGTGGCTGGCCATTGAATCGGCTCCCAGTGGCTGAATGGTATACGAGCTCGCCTTGTAACCAGAAGGCCGTGGGTTCGAACTCCTGTGGTGATGAGTCCCAAACTAGGTTGACGAGACAGCTGTCCAGTACTCCAATGCTTGTTTTCAATATTTCTCTAACTGATATTAATCCGTGGTCTAACGTGAAATGAATGTCATTATTTAAAATACGAACTAATTTTAACTTCAAAGAAAGAAATCTAGTACACTTTAGCAGAAGAAGTAATCAATGTCTAGGCGTTATTTGACACTTTATGCTACTTGTACAATCAGATAAACAGTACTGTAACAGCGAAATGTACTTGTAGCTGGTTTGAAATAATAACTGTATGGGAGTAAAGTTTAAATTTAGAGTTTTGTCTTTATTTTTAAAACTTGTTGGTTAATCGATTCAATATTTCAGCTTTAGTTTAACGATTTAACTGAATTAGACATTGATCGCTTCAGATTTTGTTCATGAAGCATTTCAGTTATTATTATTATTATTATTATTATAGTCACATGTATTCGAATAATAATGAATTATTTCTCTGGCATGAATATTCAGCTTACAGAAAATACAGCACTATAAATAAAACTCTCTGTTAGCAATATAGATATTTACACACTGAAGAGTATTACAAAGCAATGTACTATTACAAACTCACTTGTTTTATTTGAGAAAACCTCTTCAGTAACACATTATGCATCATTGAATATCCAAACTGATAATTAGGCTATCTGAGGTTGGTAGATTACTACTGATATCTGGTAATAAGCTCATATCAGATAGAAAACTAGGGAGTAGTGGACATCTACTTCGTCCTAAATTAGGTCTCTTCAGTAGTATTGACCCGCAATGTAATGATTCTCTCTAATGATATCATTTCGTGACCAAACCACTAACCAATCAAATCCATACAAACCGAAAATTGAAAATTAGTCTAGTTCTCACTAGTGATTGGCTCTATACAGGAAGTTACCTGGAGTTCTAGGGGAAACTCGTGACCAGCAGATCCCACCAAGTCCGGCAACAGGACAGTGACTCGCCAATGACAGTGGCTGGCAACTGTATGATATGTATCGCAAATTTTCAGGAGTTGAAATTCATGGATTGGTCACTGGATTTAGTCCCAGTGGTTGAATGGTCAGCCAGCCCAACTTGTAAGTGGAAGGTCATGGGTCCGAAACCCGGCGAATGCAAACTGGTGGCGAATCCATATCTAGGATGAAATAGCTGTCCAGTACTGCGTGATGGTTATCAGTGGATGTCTAATTGATATCAGCTCGTGAGGACACCTGTAACTAGTTAAATCCCTGCAAACCAGCACTTGAATATCATTGATGTGATAAGCGGTGATTGAAGGTAAAATGAAAATGTTGGTTGTGGAGGGGTTAGAACCAGTGATCACTGAATTACTAATATGATGTCATACCAGCTGATCTACAAGACTCAACTGTTAACCAGGTCATCATTTCATTGTAGTCATGATCGATAATGACCAGCTATCATGTAAATGACTGATCTGCTGTTGTCTGCTTACGATGACACTAATTGTACAGTTTGATCTTTTCCTGTCATTCCTAATCATACTGAATTAGAAGAAAAGGTGCAGGTTTTTAGTTGAGCATGAGACAATATCAGATGGCTTAAGGAGAATAACAATCTGAACAGTTCAGTTGGAAATAAGTGGACAGTAACATATTATTCATTCACATGATAGCTGGTTATCACCCGTGGTGACTACAACGAGATGATGACATGGTTAGTTACAGAATCTCATCATGAGCTGACATTGGTTAGAGAACCATTGGAAGACCTGGGAGTACTGGATAGCTGTTTCATCATAGTTTGGGACTCTTCAGCAGTATGCACCCACCGGGGTTCGAACCCAGGACCTGCCGGTTACAAGGCGAGCTCGTACACCATTAAGTCACTGTGACCTGATCCAATGGCCCATGAATTCTAACTCCTTGCAATTCACGATATAGCGCAACCGCTAGCCACTGTTTTCGGCGAGTATTTGTCTTCACACCCGACCTGCTGCACCCTACTGGTCGCGACTTCCCACTGGAACCCCAGGTAACTACCTACCTGAATATGGCCAGTTGCCAGTGAGCATCTCATTAATATACAGGTGTTGGTTTGTAGGGATTTGGTTAGTTTTTGGGTGTCGTATTGAACCTTTGAGTTTAGTCCTTCCACTCTCCATATATTCATTTGACCTTTAAATATCTAGATGCTCAAAAGATTAGACTTGCAACTATTAAAGGAAATATTGTACCTTATGTTGTAGTTGTGATGAAAGGCATAGAGTAACATTCACTGAATCTATAGAGATCAGTTCACTAAAAGTTAATAAATGAAGATTCATTTTTAATCATAAATTTATAGAAGAAAAAATCCGCCTAATTTAAAATTGTTACATTTTCAATTATCTTAGGTACATATATTTCATTTCTCTAGTCTATATACTACTTGAACACTTTTAACTGATGATTTTGAGAGAAAATTCATCCTAACCATAGATATGTCTACAAAAAAAACTTATTTACAAATGTTTTGCAAACACACAACTTTTAGAAAACAAGGCTAATCATAATGTAATTATTCATGATTAGAATTGGTTCGGAGAGAGAAAAAAATGTTTTTAGCCTTTCTCAGATTGTTTATTTGATCGTATTTCAAAAAAAAAAAAATAATCATTTCACTGTCTGTATGCCCAATTGTGTAAAAACACTATTCACCCGAAAAATGCTTATTTTATATCAACAAATATTTACAATGGAAAAGAAGAGAAGTGTGCTAATTTTTCCTCACCAGAATGATTTACACACGAGTGTTTTTCATTTATCACATTTTGTTTATATATTTAAACACCTTCACAAAGTGTGATCTACACTACAAGTGGATTCAGTTGAAGAATGAAATTCACTGTTGTGTGGATTTTATTCATTTGTAAAATAACTTTGGGTAAGTTAACAGTGATTTTGATTATTCAAGAATGTTGATGCATTGCATTATAATCTGCTACAATCCTTCATTCAGAATAAATACCTGAACTAGGTTTTCTATAGTTTGGTTTGTAAGGGTTCCGAGTTGATCACGGATTGATGTCAGTTAGAGAACCATTGAAAACCAGGGAGTATAGGATAGCTGCTGTTTCATGCACTGGCCACTGAATTGGGTCCCAGTGGCTGATTGGTGTACGAGTTTGCCTTATAACCGGAAGATCCTGGGTTCGAATCCCAGGATGAAACAGCAGCTGTCCAGTACTTTAACTAGGTAGTTGTGTTTATATTTTGTTAGAAATCTCTTCTGAAAAACAGTTAGTATTTACAATAAATTTACAGTTTTTCATTATTATTTTACCTTCATTATTACTTAAATTAGTCAAATTTAGATAGACAATAAAACTACATTAAAAACCAGAGCACATTTTGCCTGGAAATCTCAGTGAACATATTGATATTGGTATAAAGCTTGGGCACTGTGGTAGAGTATAACTCCATGATGGGTAAGATTTTATTTTGATAAGTCATATTGTGTGACTTATGGTATAGTAATTAATTTCACGAGCAAAAACACAAGATTATACTGTATGCAAACTATACTTTCCACTTTTTCTAACAAAATGATTTAACGCCTAACAGCTCTTGATGGAATTTGTGTTCATATAACAATACACCTGAAATTCATGTACTAGTATGGTGAGAGCTGGCTGCTAGCCAAATTAGTAGACATTAATTTACGTCAAGGTTTATGTCCCAAATATTGGTCGTGAGAAAAATAGGAACAAAGACTTTGCGTAGGCGGATACAGTTAGCATATAGATGATCTGACATTCAAGAAACAGTCACAAAGAGATGATAGATTAACGTTCAGAGAGAAACCACCAATCAGAAGACTGTGTTTTTCTGCTAAAAATAATCTATAATATGTACATGAAAATCTATAAATGCGTGTTGATTTCTTTAATAAACGATCTGTTGCCTGGCCCTTGTCTTCTGTTGTTACATTTGGTGTCTCTGCCTACCGACAAATGAAAAGCCTATGCCCTGCACTTTTTGATGGAGACATATGGATCTTCGGGCAGCACTTTGAGGCTTCTACGCAGTTGAGTCGCTTTCAAGATATATCAGCGATGAAGCTGCTACTCGGGACGCAGCTGGGAGGTCGGGTGAAAGCAGCATATGAAAGTGTGAGGCGAAATACTGGCGAATGTGTGACAGGGTCAGGTAAACAGTTTCAAAAGTGGGAAGGACCACATATGGTCACTTTGAGGTGGGGCAACGCAGACACAATCGCAATGTTGTTACACTAGTACTTTGAACAGAAGAAACTGCTGAATATATACATTAGATCATTGGAAGAATTTGAAAAGATGATTGCAATGAATAAGATTTTTTTCCGCAAAGAAGTCGTCTAGAGAAGCCTTTAATATATACATATAAATATACACGAACATACAGCCTAGTTGATGGTTTTGTCGAGCAGAAGAAATTGTGACAATGCGGAACATTAAGACATTCATCTTTTGAGTTATATTTAAGACTAGGAAACAGACAGCAACTAAGTAAATGTATATAAAATATTATTTACCAGGTTTTCTAACTGAAAACAATGAACTTTACCTAGTTTCCTATAACTCGCATTTTTCAAATATTGTGCTGTATATTTTTAGTTCATAATTTTGTCAACCAGTTAAAGATACAGAAACGTGTAATCAATGGTCAAAAAGCTGAAAAATATGCCTATCCATGGGCAGTATCGATAAAAGGCACAAATCCAGTCTTTAAACAAGTAACATATTGTGGTTCAACACTGATTGGTGACCGTTGGCTATTAACTGCTGCTCATTGTTTTTGGGCAGGATCATGGACAAAATCACAGTAAGATAAAAGACCCATGAATTAATCTTACGTGAGATAATATTTTATTGAAAGTAGAGCATAAACATTTAATATATTTGTGCGTTGAAGTTTCTGTAGCGATTTAGTTAAGTTTTGGGGGTAGAGTTGCTAGCACCACGGCCCAACCCTCCCTCGTTATCCGGGCTTGGGGCTGGCTAGAGAACTAGCGAGCTAGTAATCTAGGCGAGGTTACAGGGTTACTTACAAGCGAAAACAGAAAAACTGGTCAAAGAAGCAGCAAAGACAGGACTCCAGGTGAACATAGATAAGATGGAGGTAATAAAAATAACCAACCAACAACAACATTAACAGCAGAAGCAACATCCAGCGCCAATCACCATCAATGGGAGGGATTTGAAAGAGGTCACTTCATTCACTCACTTATCTAGGGAGCATTGTCTCAACTACAGGAAGTCAGATCGGACGAGGATGTCAAATTGAGCGAGAATCGGGAAGGCAGGCGAGAAACACATTCATCAACCTGAAACCAATCTGGAAATCTTCGTCACTCAGCCAGCATCAACAAAAAAACTCGGTCGGATCATCAATACAAACGTCAAGTGAGTGAGTTCTTCTATACGGATCAGAAACTTGGCGGGTGGGTCACAAAGAATATTTCAAACAGCCTGTTGCAGACCTTAGTCAACTGACAACTGTCTTCGCTGGAACTATACTGAAGATCAGATGGCCAGACCGGGCCGGAAAGAATCACTAACAAGAAACTGTGGCTGGGAACAAACAAAACAAGAACCCATCGCCAACCAACAAATATGCAAGAGAAAGTGGAGATGGATTGGACACTGGACACTCGCTGAGGAGGCCGCTGGGTGACATCACGCGTGCTTCAGGCCATTGTTCGAGTTGAACCAGGCCGAAAGGGAATTGGCGAGTGGGACGTCAGTGCGATGGTGACATGGAGGAGATCGTGTGAAGAGTGAGGAGTTGAAACAGTATGGACTAACGTGGATGCAGGTGGAAAGTACAGCAGAAGACATAAGCAAGCAAGTGGAGAGGTGCAGTTGAAGCCCTATGTTTCACTAGGAGCCCAAGGGAATAATAATAATAATAAATATCACATGTCTCTTAAAAGCGATTATGTGCTAATAATGGGAATGAAAGAGAATCGCCGACGAGAAGGTTTTATTGGGCAGCTGTGTAAATTCTCTTCCAAAACATGTTGCCCAATAAATTCAAATGTTTGGTACCAGTTTATGATTAAAAATAATTCTGAGCCACATATATTGTGAATGTATTATAGGCGTGACTGTTTGGCATCTATAAGCGATTAATTTGAAAGTTATTTGTAGGAATTTGTATGCGTGGCATATAGCTTGACATTGTTATTCTCTAGAATTTTGAAGTTAACCGGTGAGTGGTCTGAGATACGTAGTAAGCAACATTTTAGAGAAATTTAAAACTCTGAGAGGATGCATTTACAGTAGAAGAACAGAAAGGAGTGCTAAAATGCTAAACAAAAGTATTATTTATATAGTGATGCTTTAAAGTAAGGCTTCTGTGTTTTATCATTAACTTTTGCAGTTTAAATTATATACGCTGTTCTCCACATTCACTATTTATCTTGTTAAATTGAGCATTTACGAAATCAGAGTTACTTTATCCATTATCTCATAGTAAATAGTCTTCAAAAGGATAAGTCGTGAATTTGGGAGGTCAGCGATAATTCTCGAAATGTAAGCTCTAGGTAGCAGTGCGAGTTCAGCTCTTATAGTTTGGTTAATTCCTTCATTTAGCTGTGAATATCTAAGAATTAGGAAAATATGTACTTCGTATGAGACCTACACAGATAACATGCGTTGGTTGTTCTTATTTCACGGTGTTTCACTTGATCAACCCCACGTTTTCCCTGAACAGTGAACAATATTATTTTACTGAGTGATATATATCAAACAAACGAATTAATATGGAATTACATATCGGTGGCACAGCGGTAGAATGTTCACCAACCTGGCTGACACACTCCTTTACCTCGCTAAGCAAGTAATAAGATTGGCAAATTGTGAAAGTTGAGCGAGAGACTGGCAACCCCGTCCAGTAAAAATGAACACCATTGCTATCGAAACTTCAGAGATCTAGGTTGAAGCCCGGTGTTTCACTGTTAACGTATAGGAATAAAATAATAATGATAAATAATAAATAAACATGCCTTTAGTTCTATGGTATCCAGGCTTTACGCATATATTGACATGTACGTTAGTATTTAAAATAAAGGGGTTATTAGGAAATGTTGTAGTGATGAAAGAGTCTCTGAAGTTTGATTCTATTCTCACTTTTGCAAAATACAGGTTGATATATAATTCACATATAGACAGCTTATTAAAGGAATTGGTAATAACAGCAGTTTATTTCTTTACCAGGCTGATCTTTTGACTGCATTATCTTTTAATGAGAAATTAGGCATTCTTCAAATATTTGGAATTGGATATTAGCATTACATTAAAATAAAATTATTATTCACCAAAATTGAATTTGAAACAAGCATTCTTATTTCAGTTTAATGGAGCCGAGTAACTGGCATGTTCAAGCTGGAAGCAATATGATTGAAGTAAGTAATATTCATACTATTTTGGATTAAAATAAACACAAGTTTACACAAGTATTGTATTAGAATGCTTATTTGATATATTCTGGATTGTTTCATTTTGGTTTCCTTAACTGGTAGTTATAACATACACATGAATCATCTTCAAGTTTTAAGACTTTAAGCAGCTAATACAGAAAGGTGTCTGAGACGGAAAAAGTTATAGTAAAACCAATTTAGAATTTCTTTAAGGCGCTGTTTAGTCGATTATGTTGGAGTGAATCAATTACCAACTAGTTTTCTCTCATCAGGAATTAGATTAATGAAAATTGGTTTGAGCATATCTGCTGTACTTGGAATTTGTAAATTGTGAGGATACTAAAAGTATCAATTTTGAGTCGGTGGCATAGCGGTAGGATGCTCGCCTACCACGCATGTAGTTCGAGGTCGACGCACTCCTTTACCTCACTTAGCCAGTAATAAGACTGGTAAAGAGGGAAAGTTGAGCATGAGGCTAGCAACCTAATCCCGTAAAAATAAACACCACTTCTACCGAAACTTCAAGCCTGTAGCTTGAAGCCCTATGTTCCACTGGGTAAGTGAAGAAATACAAAAAGGTATTAAAAGTTATTCTAATACTTTGGTAAATATATGTATTGAATAGACGGTTACTTCACATAGGGATTAAACGACTGTTGATATTAGATAGTCGGAGGCAATCGGAAGGAAGTTTTGAACCTAGATTTAATCCACATTGGCACTCACCAGTCAAGCAGGGCATATCTGAAACTTTGAAGGAACTCAGGTACCTTCTGTGAATCGAACCCACCTCGCCCAGTGCTGCAGTCAGAGAATTTGCTACTGAGCTGTTCGGGCTTGTGATTGACCTTCTGTAGCACTCTGTTAGATACTTTGAAACCTAGGTCCAAGGCTTCCTGCCAACTGTTTCCAGCCTTCTAATTTCGACAATCCAAAGTGTGCAGTGATGGAGACTCACTCTGAATGGTGGTCACATTGCAAACTTGACTGATAAAGTCCAGACTGTACCAAACAGAGGGATGGACACATTATTAACTAGTGTCCAATCAAAGGATTAAATGACTGCATATTTTTTATGAATGCTTTAACATTACGAAGTGGTGATTGAAGTCCTACCTAATGTCTACAGTCTAAATTTGAACTGTACGCAGATAATACGCTGTCATACAGAGGGTGTTCACAAAATCTTGTGCTTATATCATTAACCAGTCATTCAGGCATCTTCTAAATCCTAATGATATGAAACATGTGACCTGTCGATTAACAAAAGCATTGATATACAAAATAGCTTATATTTGAATAAATCGCTTCACTAATTCTAACTATGTACAGTAAATAGTACTATTTTCCCACTTCAAGTAGACTGGTGCTTACCACTTTGAAATAGTATCAACGAAACAGATAACTGATTTTCATGTAAACTGTATCACTTTCGGCAAAAATTTTCATTTGATTCTTCTGTTACTTATTGCAGTTACCCAAGCATATGATTGATTCAGATACATAAAATAACAGTTGGAATATTGTTAATTTCTACATTTATCTACGGAGTTAAGTGGGACTGACTACATCAATAGTTTAAAAGTCCTAAGAACATTGAATTGATGTCGAAATTCAAATCATGAAGGGGATTTTCCTCGGTGTCGTGATCTTTTCTGAATTGGATAATTTAACCAAAAGCCCTTGTTTTCAAGAGTTGATTTGTGAGGATTTGATTTGCTTCTCCAGTTTGACCAAGGATTGATTTCATTTAGAGAACCGTTGAAAACCGGCACTGGAGTACTGGACAGCTGTTCCGTCCTAGTTTGGGACTTATCGGGAGCACGCAAATTTCACATTGTCCATTAATTAAAAGTAATAATTCTTCTAGTGCTTGACTGTATATCACTATACTTAGAGTTAAGTATGATTTTTATGAAAGTAAACAAGAATTACTCTATGCAGGTAGATTACGTACATTATTGTGAATTTAACAGGCTTTTGACAGTGTAAAGTATTCTTATGTAATGAATGTTTCATTTCATTTAGCTTGGAGAAGAATATGGATACAAAGGACATGTCTTGAAACCTAGTACTACTGAACGACAGTCTCTTATTACCACTCTGATTAAAAGACTAATTGATATCTTCTCTTCGTAAGTTAAAATGCTTTAGCTTTTACATTGAATTGCCGTACAGATGTTTATGCTTTATTATTCTATTGATATGAATATAATTGTATCAAAAATGGAGTGTGAGTATTTTTAACTTTAGCATTTAAAAGCAATGGAAGTTACTGCATATTAGACGGTTGTTTGTATGACAGTAATTAGCAATGAAATCCTACACGTGCGTTTCGTTCTGTTTGAAATTCGTCACTGGATGTACGTTCTACTTAGTGAGCGATGGTGTTACCATTGATACTGTAACCCCTTTCATTCATTACTCCAGACGTCAGAGGGTTATCCATTAGGCTGGTTAGCTACAAGAGCCACCTATAAGGAACAGTTACATATAGTTGATTATTCCCGAATTGGATGACACACGCGTCCTAGGTTCCACTCCTAGCTAGTTCCAAACAAATAACTCCTGGTTAGTAGTCGTAGACATATAGATGGATGTGTTGAGCGAACCCACATACATTTAAGCGAACAATATTGTTTTCAATTAGACCTCATCAGGCTTAACTCTAGTATACATAACTTTACAAATATTCAGATATAAACCAAATGCAAATCTGTGTGCATTTATCAATTCAACTGCAACTGAGGTGACAGCTATGTTGGGCGTACTACCAAACAGCCTAACCAACGTATTACTGAACATCTACCATCGTCGTTTGACAAAGGACAGAAGAAAACGATCCGTAGCTCAAGTTTGTCACATTCAGTTGACAGTGGTCATGAAGCGGAGAAAACAAAACCATTCAAGGTAATTCATCGCGTACCACAGAATCTTTCCAATAGACATCGTATTCGTCTACTGCATACAGCTAAGGCGATAGGCATTTGAGCTATTAAGCCTAAGTCATGCATTTGAAATGAGTTCGTATAGCCCTTATTCCTCCCTTGTCCTATTAAGACATAACTAACTGATGATGTCTCCATCACTACTTACTTATATTTCCAACCCCTCTCTTATCATCTCTTAATCTTATCACATCTTCATTAGAAACGTATTTCATTTACTTACCTTACAATCTTTTTTTCCTTCACGTTCCCCAGTGGAACATTGGGCCTCAAGCTGATGTCTTGAAGCTTCCGTAGCAGTGTTTAATTTTACAGGATGGGGTTGCTAGCCTCATGCCCTACCTTTCCTCTTTATCAGCATTATTTCTGGCTTAACGAGGTAAAGGAGTGAGTCGGCCGGGGATCGAACCCCGGAGCATGTACATGGTCGGCGAGCGTCCTAACCGCTATGTCACCGACTCAATATCTTACAATCTAGCATTAATTAACTGGCCCATTTGTTTTTCTTAGCCTATATCGACCGACTACTTCTACCTGAGCATGTGTTTGTTTAATCATGCTGTTTTTCGTTATTCTTGTTATCACAGATCGTTTCAATTTTCCATTCTTGTTATTGATAGAACCTTTGTTATTATTATCATTACTATTATCTTGAGTAACTGCACAATTTATATGCACAATCTTATTATCCAATTGACAAAACATCGTGACTGGTTTATATTTGAATAGTTATTTGTAAAATTATGTATGTCAGAGTCAAGCCTGATGAGATTTGATTGAAAACAATGTTGTTCGCTTAAATGTGTTGTTCTAAATTTTACTAAGAAAATATTTAATTTTATGGAACCCATATACTTCGAAATGATATTGATCTATTCAGTGTAGATATATTACTGGTAAGTTGGAATTATGAATAAATTATCTAAAAGTTCAGCACACTTGTGTACAATGTTTTTCATCTTGAATTTTTATTGCCTGGAGGACTCTGATCGCAACAGTCATTTGGACTTAGTACAACAATGTATATAACTCAATTATTTAGACTGGATTCACATAGTATAGATCACTAGTTATACTGCAGCTGTTTTAGAAAATTACCCTTTGTTCTTTTCTATTTTTCATTGGTATTTCTGGGCAGACAAAGTCTGTTAACAAATTATTAAGTCCCCTGAAAAGTTGGTTGAGGGTATCTGACTTCTGTCCTCAAGATTTCTTAAAATCCACAGGTCACATGTTTCCGGGTAAAATAAGATGAATCAAGACACTCACAGCACCAAATGAAATTTTACTGAATTGAAACTGAGTCAACAGTTGATATTTGATTGCAAAGACTCTTGTTGTGCTCTTTACATTATTAAACTTTAAAGTCAAATATGAAAGGTTTATTCAGGTTTTGTAGGTCAGTTCATATAATCATATATTTTGATTTCAACAAAAATTCATTTTTAAGATTTCATCATGAGCTGACATTGGTTAGAGAACCATTAGAAACCTGAGAGTGGTGGACAGGTGTTTCACCAACCTAGTTTGGGATTCTTTAGCAGTACACACTTACCGCCACAGTTCGAACCCGCTACCTTCTAGTTGCAAAGCGAGCTCGAAGACCATCAAGCCGATGGGACCCGATGCAATGGCTGATGAATTCCAACCTCAACCAATTCATGATATGGCACGACCGCTAGCGAATGTCATCGGCTAGAATTTGTTCTCACACCCGACTTGATGTACCCCACTGGACTTGAATTCCCACTAGAACCCAAGTAACTACCTACCTGAATAGGGTCGGTCACTAGTGAGCATCAGATTGATATTCATGACGAATGCGTGAAACCAATCAAATCCCTGCACACCAACACTTGAATTAATTTTTAGTAAGAGTATCCTAATTTAATTAAGCCAGCTGCGACTGTGGTTTTCTAGGAACAGCCTAGTCTTTAGAACAAACTTATATGGACTTTAACCAGAGATAATTTTGAGCATTACTTCACAATGCTTATTACTGGAAACTTTGCTTCAATGAATAAGTTATTTCAAAGAATGTCACCTTCGTTCAAAAGTAGTTTCAACTATTTAGAAATGAGTTTAAACAACACATGTTGACATTTAGGTCCAATAAGTAAAAACATATAAATTATTACTGCATTGTATCACTTGTTCAGCTGTACGACAACGGCACATATCAAGTGATCCACAATGGAAAACTCAGTGAGGCGTTTGGAGTAAACACAGGAGTCAGACAAGGGTGCTTACTATCACCCATGATATTCCTAATTGTGGTGGATTGACTGGATTATGCGTCAAACTGTGAGGGGGAAACGAGAAGACAGGAGTATCCTGGACCGACGTGAAGAACCTAGAAGACCTGGATTTCGCACGTAGATGATTTATGTTTCATATCACACAAAATCGAAGACTTACAAGCGAAAACCGACCGACAAACTGGTCGAAGAAGCAGCTGGTGAAGACAGGACTCCAGGTGAACATAGACAAGACAGAGGTTATGAAAATAACCAACCAACAACAACATTAACAGCAGAAGCAACATCCAGCGCCAATCACCATCAACGGGAGGCATTTGAAAGAGGTCACTTCATTCACTCACTTATCTAGGGAGCATTGTCTCAACTACAGGAAGTCGGAACGGACGAGGATGTCAGATCGAGCGAGAATCGGGAAGGCGAGAAACACATTCATCAACCTGAAATCAATCTGGAAATCTTCGTCACTCAGCCAGCATAAACAACGAAATTCGGATTTCCAATACAAACGTCAAGTCAGTCAGTTCACCTATACGAATCAGAAACTTGACGGGGGGGTCACAAAGAATATTTCCAACAACCTGTTGCATACCACTATCAACCAACAGCTGTCTTCACTGGATCTACACTGAAGATCAGATGGCCGGACCAAGAAACTATGGGTGGGAACCAACAAAGTAAGAACCAGTCGCCCAACAAATATGCAGGAGAAAGTGGAGATGGATTGGATGGACACTCGCTGGGGGGGAGGAGGCCGCTGGGTGACATCGTGCGCGCGTCAGGCCATTGCTCGAGTGGAACCAGGCTGAAAGGGAAGCGGCAAGTGGGTCATCGGTGCGTGGGTGACATGGAGGAGATCGTGTGAAGAGGATTTGAAAGAATATGGACTAACATGCATGCAGGCGAAAATTACAGCAGAAGACAGAAGCGAGTGTAGAGGTGCAGTTGAGGCCCCATGTTCCATTAGGAACCCAAGGGAACAACAATAATAATAATCAGTTGTCATTCGCCAGATGGGATGCATTTATTCAAGCTAACTTTTTTATTCCCTTCATAGATAACCAATGATGAACATCACAATTTATTGTTGTACTTTTATTCACACACGAAAAAACACAATGCTATTCAAAATAGATGTTTGGAGATTCAATTATTCATATACTACAAGATGACTTGGTGCATTGATTTTAAAAGGGAATAACAACTTCTTAATTGTAAGGTTTGTTTGTGGGATAAAATACAACAGTAGATTTAGAACATGTTAGCAGATTTTTCTAATTTAGCTTTGGAGGATGGCTTTAGTTAGTCAGAGAATTCCATCTATTTATCGACTGTGATGTTAGAACCCTCACTTATAGTCTTTGTGGTTTTCTCGAATTTTTTTTCTTTTTCTATACCTTTGTATGGTAAATGGAGTATGGCAACTTGAACCGCTGAAAGTCTCTGCTTAGTCTCACTCAGTCAGTCTAGTCGAATTTTACAAATAGAATTATTCAGTTCATAAATCTGTAAGGATTAATTTTTCCAGTTGTTTTACAAAATTACCTTCAAGATATGAACAAAATAGTTTCTTATCGTTTGATCCGTGAATTTAACACTAGATAACTCAACTTTTAATCGATTTTTACTTTTCAATTTATTCATAATAGGAAAGGAAAAGAAGGAGCTGTCTGGCATACACATTTGAAACAAATTACACTTCATCCAAAATATAGACCTGGTAAGTGTTTTGTTGAATGAATGTATTTAAATAGTAAACAACAAACCTAGATGTGAGTTACAGGTTCTACATATCAGAAAAGCAGCTGATTTTATTAGTTGCCGATGGAAAGACACTATACAACGTTACTTTGGTTTGAGTATTCTAATGTAAATTGATTATTTATCTTTGGGTATGAATATTTATTTAATTAAATTATGACTAAGAAAAAGGTTGTGTAAAACATAACATTAGACCAATAAACACTTTTGAGTTGTTCTGAGAAGTTAAAAGCACACAGACACACAATTGCTTAGTTTTATTCATCATCGTCTTCAGTTTTATTGTTAGTATTCCCATAGGTTCTAAGTGGAATACAGGGCTTCAACGAAACATTCATATTTCATCTTGTTTTCTGTAGTTGCCTTTAGTTGGCTGTACGATTACCATTAGCTCTCGTCTTCTACTGACACAAACTTTTCCAATTCACTCTTGGACACCTAAGTAGTCCTTTCTAATCTAGGACCCTGCGCGAAACGTCATTAATTGTCTACTGAGTGTGTTTCCAAGAAATCTCCATTTACTCCAGCATATTGAGTAATAGGTTCTTTTTTGGTTCGTTTTCAGAGTTTCTTGTTGCTAATCATTTCTAGTCAGTTGTCTGATAACCAGTATATGAAGAAACTAAAGCTGCAGCCATAGAGTCACCCATTGCAGGTTTGATTGCATAAGCTGTGATGCAAAGACTCGGAAACATAATCCTTCAAAAGATCAAACCCAAAATTAGGATACGCTATGTAGATAACACATTCGTAGTAATTAAAAGAAACGAGTCGGACAAAACTCACAATTTAATAAACAACATTTTCAATGACATCAAATTGACAGGAGAAGAGGAATCCGAGAACGAAATCCTATTCCTGGACGTTTTAGTCAAGGGAACAACCACATGAAAATGAAAAACTCAGTTTTATAGAAAATCAACTCACACAAACCAAATACTTAATTACATCGGCGACAACCCTCTAACACACAAAGGTAGTTGTATACAAACACTTCAAGAAGGCCAGGACACATTGTAGCATTCCTACCTCAGGAAAAATTGAAGGAAGATATTTCATGGACGTCTTCCAAAAGAATGCATATCCATGGAAGTTCATCAAAAGAGATCTACTCTCTAGGCAACCTACCAAATCATAGGCCCTCAGGGAGAACACAAAAATACAGCCCTACCATACATAAAAGACATTTCAGAAGTCAGTTCAAAACTCTTAAGAATTTAGAAATTGATGTCGCGCACAAACCAACTAAATCACTTCAATCAACCAAAAGATTCAGCAGCGAAAGAAGGTAAAACCAACATCATCTGCAAAATAAGTTGCAATGACTGCGTAAAACACTACATTGGCCAAAGTGGGCGTCCTGTTAGTTTTCGTATCCATGATCATAATCTAGTGGTCAAAAGACATGACATCTACTCCCTCATATCGCTGCATACAGAAAACCACAGACATCATTTCGACTAGAACAACGTTCAGATATTACACAGAGGAAACACCAAGAATACCGGAGAATCTTCAGAAGCCTGGTATTCCAGTGAATCACCAATCAATAGACACGCTGACATAGATAAAATTTACCAATGTATAAAAAAGAAATCTGACACCCAAAGGGTCAAACTTCAAATCGAGGAAACAATCAGTACCCATACAAATAGCCTAAAGGGTGTAAAAACATACAAAACAAGCGATCACGTTCAAGGTCATTAGGAGAGATGACTAATAAACTCGTAGAGAAACCTAAAGGCTGAGGATGTTGCACAGTAGGTCAATGAAAGCTTCATAAATAAACCATTCAACTCAGAGAACGCAACTACATCAAAATTATCCACCTGAGCTGCAAATGTTCCCAATAATATTCAGTATGGAATGGAGGCAGCTGTTGATTAAAGTCTTCAACAGTTTGTTGGAAAGGCTTCTGGTGACACGTCACATCTCTGAACCATATAGAAGCACTGACAAAGTTGACATTAGTCTTGCAAACCCGAATTATATTCATTATGTTGATTGCAGTAGACATCCACACAGATTTAAGAATAATAATGGTGTGTCTTACCTTCGCAATCCTGGTTAGCTTAGATGTCCTCACCCGTACTGCTTTTAATTGAAATGATACTATCTAGAAAAGTGACCTCCTTCAGATTTATCCCATTCATATTGATTGATGCTTGTTCTAGGTTGGCTAGGCATATTTATCACCTCTGTCTATATTCACTTGAAATCCTGTCTTTGCTGCATCTTTTTTCAGTATGTTGGCTCTAGTCTGTAGATCTTTGAGTTTATGTGACCTTAGACATAAATCATCCGCTAAGTATAAATCTTCTACAGGCTTTTTGTTGGCTCAGCGTACTCCTGTCTTGTCACTCCCAGAGGTCTGTTACATGATCTATTCCACTAAAAAATCAGACATATACTCATACAATAAAATATTTTAAACATTCAGATGGAAACAGTTACTTAAATTCATAAAATTTGTTACCATAGTTTATCTCTAGGCATCTGTAGGGACTGCCATTAAACTAAAAGGCAAGTAACTCAAATTTTTTGAAATAATATGGAAAATAATACTTATTTCAGCAGACTTGGTAAGGGTTTTCAGGAGCGCATGGAACCTACCTTCAAATACTTATTCGTTTCAGGCTAGACCACAGATTGATATCAGCCACAGAACCATTGAAAACCAGCATTGGAATACTGGTCAGCTGTATTGTTTGCCTAGTTTGGGATTTGTTGGTATTACGCACACACTACAGACGTTCGAACCCACAAGGCAAGCTCCTACACTATTCAGCCACTGGGACCCGATTCAATGGCCAGCCACTGAATTCCAGCTTCTACCAATTCTTGATTTTAGCCCGACCACCAGCCAGTGTCATCGGCGGGAACTCCATCTCCACTCACTGCTCACCACTTCTCACTAGAACTGCGGGTAACTTCCCCCCGTATCCAGTCAAGAATTAGTTTGTAGGGATTGTATTTGTTTCAGGCAAGACCACGGATTGGAGTTACAGCCAATGATATTCGCCAGCGGTTGTGCCATATCATGAACTGGCAGTATTTATAATTAATTGGTTGGCTATTGGATCGAGTCCCAGTGACTTTATGGAATACTAGCTTGCCATGTAGTCAGAAGGTCATGGATTCGCACTCATGTTGTGGGTGCGTACTGCCAATGATTTCCAATCTATGCTGACGAGACAACTGTCCAGTAGACCTATGCTAGTTTTCACTGTTCCTCTTACTGATATCAATCCGCAGTTTAACCCAAAACAAATACAATCGCTAGAAACTAATTCTTGAAAATACTTATTCATTGAAACTTGTGCTTATTTAGACTGAAATATGATATATATGAAGGTCAAACGAAAGATTTGCAGATAAAGTAAGGCCAAACTTTATACAGAAATTAATGAGAGTGTGCTTAGACGTACTACTTTCCAATGTAACACCCCGTATAGTTTTATCAAGCTGTTTCTCTTAGAAACATTGCGATCGAATAGAAGACATTCTTTTTTTCCTTCACGTTCCCAGTGGAACATAGGACTTCAAACTGGTGGCTTGAAGTTTCTGTAGCAGTGTTTATTTTTACAAGATGGAGTTGCTAGCCTCACGCCCAACCTTTCCTCTTTACCAGTCTTATTACTGATTTAGCGAGGTAAATAAATGCGTTGGCCGGGGATCGAACCCCGGAGCATGTGCATGGTCAGCGAGCGTCCTAACCGCTGTGCCACCGACAACTGAAGAAATTCTAGTATTCAAGAATTTTACAATTCGAAGTGATACTATGATTATTTAGTGAAGAAACTTTGCGTGTTTGATTCTTTATACGCAAACTACACTAACTGTGTTTAATCGGTAACCTTTCAGACAACTAAAGGGTATGTATACGATTACTTTAGTATATTCAAGTTAAATCATGATACCATCTATCATGTGAACTTTGAAATTTGAAATGATCTTTGACATTGAGCTTGAATAAAATTTTGTCTTCACTATGCTCATAAATTAGAAAATAAACATAGTTAGGTTACTTTAAAAGGAGAGTCGCTAAACTTTGTATGTCTGATTCTTTGATATGTTTCAATATATTATGATTTAATTGACTGGTCTCAAGAAACCTAAACTCTTCAATAGATAAACTTTAGCAGTTTTTAACATTTTAGTCATCGTGATCAAGTAGAACCTAATTTTTTCCACATATTATTATTGTTTTTGCAGACGATTTGGAGTATGATCTTGCAGTGTTAGAGTTAGATGCACCCTTACCTTTAGAGGATCCTGGAGTTCAACTGGCTGAATTACCACCAAGTGAATATTATATGACTTGGCCACCTGAAAGTGCTGAATGCATATTTGTTGGTTGGGGATGTCGAGCAAAACATGGCAAACCATCAGCAGAAGCACAAGTAGTTCATTTGACAACACTAACAAATGATGATTGTTCATTATTGTATGGTCATGCAGCAGGTTTGAATGATAACCATGAATTTTGTGCTGGTTATTATCAAGGTCGTGTCGGTATATGTTCGGTAGGTTTATACAAATAGCGCGATTTAAAATAGAATTGAAATGGAATTTGTTTTAATTTGGTGGATATTGAATTCAAATACACAAGGCCTCCTAACATTTGACATTTTATTATAAAAATACCTTATTTAAACGGCTGTAGTTACGGAGATATTGTAACAAATGAATTTATGCCTAGGCAGTTACCAATATTTCTGATAAAGCTGTTGATCGCATCAACGTGTTGGGTGTTTTGAGCATAAGTTCGAAATCCACGTTGATATCATCCGTGCTAAATGTTCATAATGGAGGGGTTTTTGAAGCTCTTGAATGAAATAAAGGTTTTTTTGTTATGATTTAGCAATCAATATAGAATAAGATACACCATCGAAAGGTCAAATATCAGACCAAAAAGAGATAGTGTAAACTAATGAACGTGTATACAAGCATAATAAAATTTCAGTGAACTGTCAGTCACAGTCCAAGTATTCATGAATAATCCTTATCCATAACCAACCTGAAACCAATCTGGAAATCTTCGTCACTCACCATCAACAACGAAACTCGGTCGGATTTTCAGTACAAACGTCAAGTCAGTCAGTTCTTCTATACGGATCAGAAACTTGGTGGGCGGGTCACAAAGAATATTTCAAACAGCTTGTTGCAGACCTTAGTCAACCGACAACTGTCTATACTGAAGATCAGATGGCCGGACCGGGCCGGAAAGAATCACCAACAAGAAACTATGGGTGGGAACCAACAAAGTAAGAACCCATCGCCAACCAACAAATATGCAGGAGAAAGTGGAGATGGATTGGACACTGGACACTCGCTGAGGAGGCCACCGGGTGAGATCGCGTGAGCATCAGGCCACTGCTCGAGTGGAACCAGGCCGAAATAGAAAAGGCGAGTGGGACGTCAGTGGAATGGTGACATGGAGGAGATCGTGAGAAGAGTGAGGAGTTGAAACAGTATAGACTAACATGGATGCAGGTGGAAAGTACAGCAGAAGACAGAAGCAAGCAAGCGGAAAGGTGCATTTGAAGCCCTATGTTCCACAAGGAACCCAAGGGAGCAATAATAATAATAGGTTAATGGAAGCACAACAGGACCTTTTTGACGATTCAGTTTTTCTTCAGCTGTACAGTCATATTTATAGACAGTTTTTTCTTGTGAAAAAGTGTAGAAATAAAAGTGATGAGTTGTCACAATCATAGCTGCTAACATTAGTCAATGTATAAGAAAACCTGAATACATGTATCAGAGACATGTCACTTATTTCCTCTTATTCACTGACTAACACTAACAACTATGATTATGATAAGTCATGACTTTTCTTATCACCCTCTTTCATGAGAAAAAAAGTATTTAAATGCAGCTGTAAGACTGAAGAAAAATATATTGGTCGAAAAGGCCCTCTTTGCTCATCTACGTGTTTTGTTTTCATTAACAGTTAAAATAATCAGGAAGACATTCATTTCACATTCAAAAATTAACTCTAAAACCTCAATTCCTCTTGAAGAAATTGTCTAGAAGGACTTCAGAAAGCTTCACAGTTAAAATATCTAGTTTGGAGAAAACAGAGCTGCAAATTCTCCTCACTATTTTCAAACCAAGTTTAGTAAAGCTTCTTTGGATAACCTGTTTATAGCATCCAGTGTCATCGCTTTCACTAGATGTATGCTAGATGTAGATGTATGTATTCTTCACGTATTTTGAAATAACAAATGAGTTGAGGGTTAACCCTTCCTATCTATGATACATAAGTAGAAACATATTGAGTCGTTATTTGGTAATAAATGTTGGATTTTTTAGAGCTATTGCGTAAATACTAGTAGTAGTACTGAGGACATATTTGTTTTTTTGATTGGAGACTATTAACTAGTGCGACGTGTCTAGTCCTTTCTTTGGTGTAGACTGAAATCTACCAGCCAGGTTTGCAATGTAACCACCATTCTAGGTAGCTCGCCATCACGGTACACACTGATTTGATGATATTGGATAGTTGGAGGCAATCGGCCACAGGAAGCCTTGGACGTAGGTTTCGTGCTAGTTGGCACTCATCTGTCAGTGAGGCGTATCTGCAGACTCAAAGGAGCTCATGTCACTTCTGAGATTTGAACCAGCGTCACCCAATGCTGCAGTGAGTGTCCAATCAAAATACACACGACAGTCCTACAGGAGGTTACTCGTGGTAAAGTCTCTGACTGCAGCACTCATTGGGTGAGTTCAAATCTCAGAAGGGTTCCTTTGAGTTTGCAGATACGCCTTGCTGATGAGTGCCAACTAGCACGAAACCTACATCCAAGGCTCCAATTATCCGACATATTTGTTTTCTTAAAATGTGGACTTAATTCGTTATGTTCACAGAAGTTAGTTGTTTTAATATGATGCCATATGAAATAAGTGTTTACAGAAGAAATTGTCGTATAATCGTAATACTTATAATGCAGCTGTTACAGTAGACGTGAAAGAAAACTTATCTAAACTGTAAAATATCTCCGTTATGATGCAATTCTTGGTACAGTTGTAAAAGAACATGTTCGAAAATTTAATCACTACTTTCCTTGTATATACCTAAATATATGTATGTATATATATAAGATATTAAAATGACTTTGTTCACTTACTTTTCAGGGAGACAGTGGAAGTGGTTTAATCTACAAAAAAGATGATAAGAATTATGTGGTAGGTGTGGCTTCAGCTACACACGCTACTGCTCCAGAACTCTATCCCGGTTTGTTTACACGCGTTTCTTACTTTCGGGACTGGATCATTGAAGTGACAGGTAAAGGGACAAATTCAACTGGCACGAAATAATGTTTAGCTTTACAATATAAAAAAAACTGGAGGATATTTTCATACACACATATTTAACTTCAAATGACAATTATTTTTCAGTGTTAGATTATGCAAAACAAAAACAAAAACACACTATTCTGGTCATTTTTGTCTTTCCATATTACCGTATTTTATAATTTCACATGACTTGATTGTGCATTGAACATGGATTTATTTTATAATGAAAAATGAATAAATCTGATAACAGAATAATATTGTCTTCTAGTATCATTGACAGAATATTTCCTGAAAAGTTTTGCTGTTAGAAATAAAATCTACCATTTAGGATGTTCTTGAATCCTCTTAACTACATGGTTTCCCGGCCGATAACTGCTACCTTGTCGTGGTGGTCGGGCTTGAATACCGTAATGACACAACATGCTAAACTGACTGGGACTCTGTCCCTGCAGGTTCTACCATGTCCGGAAGGTTGTTTGGATAGCGGTTAGACTAAAAGCAGTTACTATGAGGTACATGGGCTCCAGTATCCAATCGGATCAAATGGCGTATGAACCCATATGGGTCACCGGAAACCATGGGAATGCAGCTCTTGACGCTGCTCCGCTGTCTTGCGGATTAGACTCCAAGTCAAAGGCTCGCGGGGTGGAGTGGTCCCTTAAGAAAACCACCTACTTCGGTCTGGGCGCCCGGGCAGTATCCCAGCCCTCACACAATGAAGTAAATGAAACAACAAACAATCAATGAAACTTATCGCGTGTTATTACACGTGTTGCAATTTCCTTCTTTCTTCCCTTCCCGATGGTAATTAACGAATAATGTTTGAACTTGTTAAGCATGACTGTTTTCCTTCCAGATGAAGTTCTTTATCCGTTCTCTACTGATATATATTTTTTCTCTACTTTCTTTTTTTTCTTTTGATCTATGTTGTTTTATTATTATTGGGTGGCGCATCCTTCTTGGTGCCATATTGTACCAAGTTTTTATGCGTTTAAATAAATAAATACTACGTGGTTTAGTAGCATAGGCTATATTTAATCTTCCTTTTAGACAACATGTTTCATGCAAACTTTGAAATTCAACCATTCAAATCAGAGAAAACAACAACAGCAGCAGAAAGATCCCGTCCAATTGCAAATCTTCTTGATTGTTTTATAATTTGCACATATTTTATGCGTCTATACATATTTATTTTTATATTTTTATATGAATAGAAATAAAACAGTTGAAAGTTTGGAAACTGTACATAGTGTATTATGGCAAATGTTTCTGTTTTGGTTAGAAATACTAAAGGGAAGTTGTTTGGATGGTTGAAGGTAATTGACAGGAAGCTTTGGATCTAGATATTGTGCTAGTTGCCAACGCGTTATATCTGCAATGATGACGGAATTCATGAGACGTTTTGAAACTCTAACCCTGGTCACGCAGTGCTATCTGAACTTCTTTTTATAGATACCTAATGAAAAGACGTCATTTGAATGTAGTAGTACACAACCGCATTTTATCATTTCTTTGTATTCCTAGTGGAACATACGGTTTCAAGCTTTAGCTTTGAAGTTTCAGTAGCAGTGTTTTTACGGGACGGGGTTGTTAGCCCATCGCCCAACCTCCCCTCTTTGTCAGGACTGTAAGCGTCTAGGAGAGGTAAAGGTGTGCTCCAGCCGACGCTCAAACCCCGGACCATGTGCATGGTTGGCTAGTGCTCTACCGCTAAGCCACCGACTCAACACGACAGCATTAAATTTGTTCTTTTTACTATATTTTCTTGGTTAAACATAAAATAACAACTTGTTTTTTTCTCATGATCATCTATAACCTTGTTTTTCTCTAATTCGCTTATAAACATGCACTTTTAGTTACCTGAATAAAATGTCAGACTTGCTGATGCATAAAAAGAAATAATAATAATAACAAGCTGTAGTAAGGATCAGAAGATATTATTTTAACGAGGAGCATTTGGTGTTAGTAAAAACATTTCTTTCTTCGATTAAGAACACAGGTTGATATCAGTTAGAGAACCATTGAAAATCAGCACTGCCGTACTGCACAGCTGTTTCCACCGTCCTACTTTGGGACTCTTTACAGTACGCAATCACCGCCAGAGTTCAAACCTACGACCTTCCCGTTACAAGGCAGGGTGGTACACCATTCAGCCACTGGGACTCGACTCAGTGGCTCACGAACAAGGATGAAACAGCTGTCTAACACTCTCTGGTTTTCAATGGTTCTCTAACTGATATTAATCCGTGGTCAAACTGGAAAAAACAAACAAATCAAATTCATACAACTCAACTCTTGGGAAAACATTTTTGTTTAAAACATAGTACTCCAACTACATCTGAAGAGGCACGTATCACTTGAAATACAACTTGTCGATAGACGAAACCTGTTGATTGAAAATACTTTAATAATACTTTGATAAAGCTATTAGCGTTAAATAGCGAAACGTCAGTAAAAAAAACAATATCGTTTTGTTTTTTATTCATTGGGAAATACTAAAAAACCTTTATTATAATGAAACCTGTTGATGTTCACTTGATATAAAACATACTATATGTTTGCAAATATAGAGGTGATTTTTATTCCATTGTGTCGTTCACTGAATAGTCATGAAGAGATTCGATGAATACACTACTTAATTCTACACTCCTGATGCAACTGCTTCCGTATGGATATGGTAAAGGTAAGATTAGAAAGTCTACCTTTATTTCTTATATTCAAATTTAGCTGGTGCCTGAAGATGAAATATGGTTTAGCAGTCAGGAATTACCTGATAACTTGACTTATGATATCATCTGGTAATTCCAGTCTACAAAGAATTCAGGATCATAGGAATCAGTGTTATTTGTGGTGTTAATATTCGTATGCTTTGTCCAAATTCAGCCTTATCTATCTTATAAGTAACAGGCAATAGTGATCATTTTTCTTGTACTAACCTCATGTAAGATTGTATCCGCAACCTATGGTGAGAGTATTTCTTCATTGTTAACTTTACTGTTATTTTGGTAATAAATTTAATATTAATATAATAATGATCACTTTATTCCAACCAATAGCAGTTATACAAAATGGAATTTTCAGCGTTTTTATACATACTGCAACAATTTATTCCCTTTTATAAATATGTACATACATAAAATTTAAAAAGATAATAGTAATAATATTAATAATGAAACCACTATAAACAGAATATGGTATGGTAGAGTTTCTATATTTATTAGCTTTACAAACGAGCGTAAATTCTTGTGAATTTTCTTCTGGTTTCATCTGAAGATAACCAATCTAAAAGCTGCGAATATAGGGGATGTTCAGTGTCGGACAAGATAACTTTCACCAACTACTTGCGGGAATTAAAGTGCCTATT
The DNA here is from genome assembly GCA_944472135.2 of Trichobilharzia regenti. Classification (NCBI taxonomy): domain Eukaryota; kingdom Metazoa; phylum Platyhelminthes; class Trematoda; order Strigeidida; family Schistosomatidae; genus Trichobilharzia; species Trichobilharzia regenti. The sequence continues at coordinate 95,699,088 of OX235262.1, read as the reverse complement.
GACAATAATATCAATTAGCTGGGTCAAAGGCACACTACTAACCCTACTTACGGTCTTCAGTCTTCTACGTAATATGAGATGGTCTTTTTTGAGGAGTCCAAGAAATAATCATGGGTAACAATAAGGGAGAATTGGCAGAATACATGAATTGACAAATTGTAAGAGAAGAGACTGGGTTATCTCGAAAAATACCCATTTATTCATAAGTAAAAACACAGTTTTTTGTTCAGCGAAGAAATTTCTTTTCAACGACTTCATTTTCAAGCTGTACAGTCGTATTTATATTACAGAAAAAGGTTATTAAGTGGCACTAAATAATTGCTCAGTCAATGTACGTATATATGTGATAAAAGTTATAAGGGGTAGAGTTGAAGTGGATAAATTACAAAAATATGAAAGATTGTTCTATAACAAAAATGTCAAGTGTTGTCTAAAAAAATTATGAAAATTAGGAGTACGATTACGATAAGAATGAAGATGTGAAGTGAAGTGGAAGGAATTCAAGTGGTAAAATAAAATAAAAACTAGAAAGAAAATTATTATGAGCAAGGTAAAGAAAGGGGTTTGACAAAACGCTTTTGAACACATAATTTAGGTTTCTGTTCATGTATAGCTAAAGCTTCGGCTATGCATAAGTGCAGAAAACGTAAACTTTTGAAACGGTTCGATTTCGCCATGTAGATAACTTTGAAAGAAGAATCACGTGGGGCTAAATGACCAGATTCTGACAAGTGATCACAAATAGACGACTTTGCAGTTCTACGTTCGCCTTTCATTAACCAAACCGGATAGTGTTCAGCTACAAGTTTTCGGAGATTACGCTTACAACGTCCAATATAAACAGCTCCACAAGAGCAAGTAAAAGAGTAAACGCACATAGATGTGGACAAAATCTGCTCTCCAGAGACAATCGATAGGGAACTAGACAACCTTCGATCAAATCTCCTTAATAATGGTTATCCCACAAGGTTCATTGAACGTAACATCAAGAAAGAATCCACCCCGAGACAAGTCACAGTACCAAAGAAAAAGCTGTTTATGAGTCTTGCATTCAGAGGTGAAACCATTTCAGAATTGATTGAAAATCGTTTATCTAAATGTATTAAAAGCACTTTTCCTGCAGCTGACCTGCAACTAGTTTTTACCAGCCGAAATATGATCAGACAAAACGTCAAGGATAGATTACCGCTTTTGTCCACATCTATGTGCATTTACTCTTTTACTTGCTCTTGTGGAGCTGTTTATATTGGACGTTGTAAGCGTAATCTCCGAAAACTTGTAGCTGAACACTATCCGGTTTGGTTAATGAAAGGCGAACGTAGAACTGCAAAGTCGTCTATTTGTGATCACTTGTCAGAATCTGGTCATTTAGCCCCACGTGATTCTTCTTTCAAAGTTATCTACATGGCGAAATCGAACCGTTTCAAAAGTTTACGTTTTCTGCACTTATGCATAGCCGAAGCTTTAGCTATACATGAACAGAAACCTAAATTATGTGTTCAAAAGCGTTTTGTCAAACCCCTTTCTTTACCTTGCTCATAATAATTTTCTTTCTAGTTTTTATTTTATTTTACCACTTGAATTCCTTCCACTTCACTTCACATCTTCATTCTTATCGTAATCGTACTCCTAATTTTCATAATTTTTTTAGACAACACTTGACATTTTTGTTATAGAACAATCTTTCATATTTTTGTAATTTATCCACTTCAACTCTACCCCTTATAACTTTTATCACATATATACGTACATTGACTGAGCAATTATTTAGATTTGGTTATGCCAGAAAATCTCAACTTCTCTACATAATAGGTCAAACGAATCATTTTCTTGGAAATCAATAGGATGTGAGATGACCAACAGGGATTCGAAGAAAAATTGATTTCAAGATGAGAGATATTCGATTTACTCCGTATCACAGTGCCATTAGTATTACAAGAATCATGCGACTGAATCAATTCACTCAAGTGTTGCTCGCATCTGAAATTAAAATCAACAATATGACATGGATTCAGAAATAACTGTACTGATGAAATGTTTTGTGAAGATAATACAAGAAACATTAGGGATTACTAATAGAACTCTAAGAGAGATTTCAAAGGCAACCCTATTTGCGTTATTGTATTGCTTGTTAGCTTAAACAAGGAAGTATGTTGGAATTTAGGGTAAATTACTGAGTAATATGTCATTCATTGTCGTATAACATCACATTAGTAGCCTACTGAAACGATTACTAAAGAGTCATTTTATCAACTGAGATATTATCTCTAATTTACTCCAATGTAGATTGTTTTAATGACAGGATACTTGAAACCGAAGGGAAATCTAACCAAAGGAGAGTGTCTGGTCCTTCTAGCCTGTAAATTTTCCCACATTGGCTATTAGGTAACTTAAAAGGTGCTAATGATCCTGTACCACCAGCACGTGTATTTCGAATGTCCATTTAACTGAATTCACGTCAATGCATTATTTTTTTTATTATTTCCACCAGTTCTTAATGGAATATAGGGTTTCAGCAGCACATCTCCGTTTCACCCGGGCCTCTGAAGCCCTTTTAAGGTGGCCTTATGACTGCCCGTAACTTCTCATCTCTTCCTCACACGCTTCCCTCCCAGCCACTATCGAACGCCTAACTCGTCATTTCTCATTCGGGTTCCAAAGGAGGGTCTAAAGAATGATGTACCCCAAAGGTTGGTTAGGTGTATGTCCAATCCATGACATTTCCCTCGGTACATTTATTGAGCTACAGATTCATTCGCCTCCAAGCTTTCATGTAGTTTATTCTTTCTGTCTATCTCATCTTCAGTATAGTGACCAGTGCTAGCTGTTGTTAGTTAGGTGTCTTCACCTTTTCCACCTGCTGTGTGTATTCGGTGCCAGCTTCCTCTACCAACCTGTTACTTTTAGCCCGTAAATTTTCGGGCTTGTTTGACATTAGACACAAATCATCCACGAAATCGGGGTCTTCTAGATCCTTTTTGTTGGTCCCACGTAGCTCTTTTCTTCCTATTCAAGATGTGTGGCATGGTCCAGTCCACCACAACCAATATTATCATTGGCGTTATTCGGCAGTCTTGCTTTACTCCTGTCTTCACTTCAAAGGCTTCGTTGAATTTTCCACCGTGAATCGCTTGGGATATGGTATCATCATCATATTTGACTGCGTCGCTATCTTTATTCATCTTGATCGACGGATGGATATGATCTCGGTTGACGCATTTGTGGATTCAGAATTGGTATGACAACTAGTTTCTTGGCATTCCCACAACATTCTTCAAGCTATTTTCATCAAGAACTTATTTCTCCATTGGTACTCATGTTTATGATTGTTCATAGGTATAACTCATGAATAATGGTTTACGTCTTAGATAATCAAATTGAAAAAAAAACTAAATTGATATTTGTGACATAATCTGAAGGACGGTAAAAGTTTCGCAACGAAGTATTCCATATCGAAGGATCATTATCATTGAAATAATCTTCCTGCATCTTTCAATCCTGGTCACTTTCGAAATGCATGTCTTTTTTTTCTTGAAAATCTTGGCTTGCTACACTGGAAAGATATTACTTGAACAAGTGTAAACGAAGAAAATATGACAATTTAAAATTTGCTTAATTTTAGTGGACCATTTCTTAAACCTATTTTTAAATTGCATATTAACTCCACAATAAATTTTATGTGCTGCTAACTCCTTAATTTTCTTAAAGACAGTCAAGACTACCATAAGTAAAGCTTTCTTATTGAACACTGACAGGAATTCCCTTCATTCTTTATTTTTAGTTTCACTGAACTGTCTAACAACATTCAAGTTGGCATGTGAACCTAATTAAGAACACATAAGTCAGAAAATAGATTACTTACAAATGTTTAGTATTCACTTGCCACAAAGGTCAGAGGTTACTGTCATAAATCAAAGTGTATGAATAATCTTAGGTTACTGAAAGAGTTGACAAATAATCAGTCGGATGATGTATATTCATTTTTTAATAATTTATAGAGAAAAAGAGAACAAACGATTGGAAATGGGTTACAAAGTAAAAAGACGACATGTTGTTTATCATGAGGCAAATCGGAAGCTGTATAAAACGTTTCTGAACAAAGAGTTTATGGTTTTTAATGAGTTGCTGTTGCTTCGGCTTCTTGAAGATGTAAGCAAAGTCCTCGTGAACTGTCTGAACAAGCTAGGTATTTGGCTTTGCTAGTGCTTAGTGACCAAAAGTAATAATGAGCTGCAGAAATGAGTCGTTGACTGTTTCCGATTCTTATTACGATAGTCATGATAGTAGGCACTAATTAGCGTGTCTAGGCAGTATTCTATGCATACGGTGTATGCACTTAACTTCATAGGAACAAGTGAAGTGATAGATGCAGTTTAAAGTTGCCAACAGCGTGATCACGTGTTTAACGTCTGAGTGAACAAGAGCATGTATGGAGGAGGTGAGGTGTAGAGATGCAGAGAACAACGGCCTTGTTGGACTTCAATAAATGTATCTACCTTGAATTTCAGGTTTTCAGCCAAGCGTTTCTGCTGCACTTTGAGGTTTCTTGGAACATCGGTCTTTTTCTTTAAGTGTCTATCGATAGAGGTAGGATATCCATTCTTGATTATATTGTTTCTGAAGAATTCCAGTTCCTTACTAAGTGTATTTTTGGTCCAACTGTAATAGACTCTTGTTGCGAGAGAGGTGGCAAGGTTTCTCCTACTTGTCATGATAAAAGTGTAAAAATTGTCCAGATGTCCTTTCTATTTTGGCTTGTGGTAAGTTGATCTTTGTGGAGATTCTTTCATTAATCTCGTAAACTTATTTTCTGGTTCCGCTTCAGATTTAAGGTTTACTGAAAGATGAACTTTATCATATAATAACTAGATTGATGATGGATTGGAGGCTATTTTATTCCAGGAACTGTATTAAATAATCGACGATTTATAAACTTTTTGAAGAGCCTATAGCTACTATATCTTTCTGTCAGTGTATTTATCAGCTGAATAGAGACCGGGTATTCAGTGTGCACCTCTGTATTATCTCTTACATTTGCTTGGCAATTATACAGACATTCAAGTTATTTGAGTTAATTAAATCACATAGGTAGTACACGATTTCTGTTAAAGTGACTTTTGTGAACAAAGAAACTAGGTCTACTGAAGTCACAACTGATACATTCAATTTTTTTCATCGAATCCACGAACTCAAACCTATATTTAAAGAAATGCCTCATCATTAGCTTTTTCAGCGGTTTTAAATTCTCTGGAAGCCATTCTGCTACGAGATGGTTGGATGATATGGATATATCTGCGACTGAAGGCATGGGTAACTCCTCCTGTAAATTACAGGTAAACCAAATAAGCAAACAGTTGACTTTTTTCATAAGTCTGCCAGCTAATGATTGAATTCTGTTTCATTTTCAAAGGGACTTAATTTTATCTTCTTGATTTGCCGCATAATACGCACTATGTAGTCCTTTTATCTTTGTAACCTATTTTCAACTCTTTGTTCTCTTCCTTCCTCTAGATTATTTAAAAAATGACTATTCAGCATCTTACTGATTATTCGTTAGCTCTCTCAATTACGTAAGATTACTCACTATATTTTGGAAGCATTGATATTTGTCATACACTTTGGTGCGTCGGTGGCACAGCCGATCATGCACATGGTTCGGGGTTCGATCCCCTGCCGGTGCACACCTGATATCATTGGTCGGCCTGTAAAATCGGGCTACCAATATCACATGCTGAAAATTGCATACTTGTAACAAAAATGCGGTGTGAAGTCAAGCTATAATCAGAAAGAAATTTATGTTTGTTACTAAATGACAGTTATTCATGACCTTTGTTGCAAATTGATATTATACATAAAAATTCTAATTAACTGTGCAGCTTTGAGGGAAAGTTATAAAAATCTATCTCTTCACTAACTTATATATTCTCAGAGGATTTCATCATGAGCTGAAATTGGTTAGAGAACCATCGGAAAACCTGAGAGTGCTGGACAGCTGTTTCGTCCATCCTAGTTTGGGACTCTTCATCAGTACGCACCCACAGCTAGGGTTTGAACCCAGGACCTCCTAGTTACAAGGCGAGCTCGTAGACCATCAAGCCACTGGGACCCGATCCAACGGTCTATGAATTCCAACTTCTGCCGATTCACGATATAGCGCAACCTCTAGCCAATGTCTTCAGCGAGTATTTGTCCTCACCCGCGACCTGCTGCACCCTACTGGTCACGACTTCCCACTGGAACCCCAGGCAACTACCTAACTGAATAGGACAAGTCGCTAGTAAGCATCTCATTGATAATCAAGTGTTAGTTTGTAGGGATTTGATTGGTTTACAGGAGTTCATAATGAGCTGACAATAATTGGAGAACCATTGGAGAACGTTGGAGCACTGGACAGGTTCTCAACTAGGTTCACATTTATGTTGCTTGCATTCACTGATCCAGATCACTAGTTTTAATAATAAAGTTATTTTTGAGTCAACCTGATTTGCGTAAGTATAACAATATTCAAATAATGCGGGAGTTCAACATCCAATATCATTTTTGTGAGCTAGTATAAATCAGTTTGGTTTCTTTGTGCTTGCCTCTTGATTGTGAGGTGTAGGTTCCTGATCTTCGGTAAACTTTTGCGTAACTCGTCCCACCACTCGACTGTGGTTGCTATGTTTGACTCCAAAAGGAGTAGTACTGGGATTAATTATATGTGGTTTGTAATATGAGGTGTGTTAAGACTGTTACTACTGTAAATGGAGTTGATCCTTTCATCAGTTAGTCCTTTGGTATCGTCTAGTACTTTCTGGATGATAATGATCATACTACTTTGGTTTCAGAAAAGAACTTGAGTATTGTGATAAGGCGTAATTCTGTTACAGAATAAATTTATTTTATAAAAGCTCATACTGATAAAGTATTATTTGTTGATAACTTTTCAAACAGAATTTATTGCTTATCATCGTCACATCATGCTTTGATAATGATTAGTAATTTCGGTTATTTAGTTCGGTGTTTTCATCATCACTATCTCCTTTATGTTCATTTGAACTCCTGGATTTTCTGCTTTTGCCGCTAACGTGTTACTTTCCACCTGTAGGTCTGCGTGTTTGTGTGACCTTGGACACATCATCCACAAAGTCCGAATTTGCTAGAGTCTTCTTATCGGTCCAATGTACTTCTGTCTTATCACTTTTCATAGTCTACTGTAGGATCTACTTCACTTCAATCAAGGATATCAACGATAATAGACATCTCTGTTTTACTACTGTTTTCAGTTTACAGGTTTCGCTGAGTTTTCCATTGTTTATCACTTAGGATGTGACATTATTATATGGTTGTTGAGTGAGGTTAATAATGGTTTGCGACCCTCCATAGTGATGAAGTAGTTTTCAAGTTACTTCACGTCCGATACTGTTGAAGGCTTTTTCGAAGTCGTGGAGTTGAGGAAGAGATATGACTGTTACGCCATGCTCTAATCAATGATGATGATGATGATGCGTAGCGTTGCGATTTGATCCACATATGATTTGGTTCTCCTGAATCAAGCTTTTTTCGCGAGGAGATTTTCCTCCAGTGCATCTTTTACTCTCCAGAATGACGTGTACAGGAGAACGATTAGACGCCAGTTTTGTGAAGGCTGAAGTCGCACAAATTAGAATGGTCAAAGATAAGAAGTAGAACATCAAAGGTATCAGCGTACATGGAGAACATTTAAAACATTCTACTATTCATTCTATAGCAAACGTTTACTGCATTCGAAGAGAACAAGTACATATATATATATTTATCACTTATAGTCAACTTTGCCCTTGAACGCTGTCAAAGGTGAACTTGGTTAGGGGTATTATCTATGGTTTCTTGTGTTACAGCTGGTTATTTTTCCATACCTTGTAAACGTCATATTCATAGAATGGACAACGAATGACTGAACTGTAAATAAATATTCAGAAGGAATTTGTAAGTGAATTTACGTCTAATTTTTCAGATAAAGTGAATGACTTTCTGCTGCGAATGCTTGATATATGCAATAATTTTAACTGTTACCATTTTATAAAACTTTGTGATCAACTGTAAAGGGATATAAGTGGAAATTCTAAGTCCTAGATTGGTATCACTCGATGATTAGGTTTGTTACAGGATGTAAGTTTAGGTCGATTTGGAACATCTAAATCAAGTTAAAGTAAAGACAGCAATACAAGCGAAATCTAATTATTGGTATTAGATGGTTAGAAGCAATCGGCGGGAAACCTTGGACTTGGGTTTCATTCGAGTTGGTACTCATTAGTCAGCAAGGCGTATCTGCAACCTTGAAGGAACTCATTTTCCATCTGAGATCCTAACCTGCGTCACTCTGTGCGGCAGTCAGAGACCTTACCCCTGAGCTATTCGGGTTCGTGATTGACCTCCTGTAGGACAAACTGCAAACTTGACTGATGAAATTCGGTGTGCGACAAAGATAGGATTAGACACATTACACTAGTTACTGACTGCTGTCCAATTAAAAATAGAGAATCTAATTACTTAATCATAATAAAAACGCTCTACGATACCATGTAATAATGATTTATATACATAATTTCTGTAATAACTTAACGAAGGCAACAGAGCAAGACTACAGAAAAGAAATGTTTAAAAAGAATATGAGTAGCATTTTCTACTCTTTAGAGTTAGTGATCTATAAAACTAATTAAAACAGTAACATGTAATGTTCATATTCCTTCACGTTCTTGATGTATTTGGAGTTTTTAAGCTTTGTGCATATAAGCCCTTTTTACTGAGATTTACAAACTGGCTATTTTTTGTAATATTTGAAAAGCGTTATCCTAACTGCTTCCATCCTTTTAAGTAAACACTATAGTACTGGAGATATTGTCTAAAAAGCGGTAAAAGCTACGTAATTAAGCCTCTCATCTTAAAATCACAGAATATACACATTAGATTATCGGAAATATCAGAAGGATGATTGTACCGGAGGGAATTTTCTTTTCGATGAAGTCATCACCTAGGCTGTACATTCGTGTATTTATAAAAAATGGGTGAGAAAGATCTGAAACTAATTCCTGTCAACAGTCAAATAACAAAATTGCAAAGTGCAACAGACAGGAAGATCCGATAAAAACGTAGTTGGATCATAATTACTGAGAAAATGGACTTTTCGATGCAATTAGGGATAAAAATGTAGTAATAAAATAGACTAGATGTTTGGATCAAAAAGGTAATAAGATGACCTCTATTGGAAGAATTGATTTTTTATGAAGACCATGGCAGAGTCAACCGTTGGACGTTTTTTTTTTTGAATGCATAGCAGGACCTTGAACTTTTGGATCTCTAATGCTTCAGCTATGCTTAGATGCCTTGATTTCACTCCCCTGGAGAGTTTCAATCGGAAGTTTGTATATGACTTCAGAGGACTTTTCAAATGGAAGTGGGTGTCCTGAGTTTCCCAGCTGCCAGCTTAACAAATACAGGAGGAACAGAAGTATGTTCTTCCTGACTTCTAAAATAACAATTAATATTTCTAAAGCCTTAATTTAAAACCTTTATTCATTTAAAGCATCTTCCAGTTGAATAATTAACGACTGGAACACATAATAACCGTTCATCAGACGGACATCTTTAGGGAAGACAGACTCCCTTCAGACATCATTACTGCAGCCATCCATGCATGTACAAATATCAGTTTAGCTGTTCTGTAACTTGAGAATCTACCTAAAAGTGAGCATCAATGAGATGCTCACTAGTGACTGGCCCCATTCATGCAGGTAGTTACCTAGGGTTCTAGTGAAAAGTTGTCACTAGTAGGGTGCAGCAGGTCGCGGGTGAGGACAAATACTCGCTGAAGACATTGGCTAGAGGTTGCGCTATATCGTGAATCGGCAGAAGTTGGAATTCATAGACCGTTGGATCGGGTCCCAGTGGCTTGATGGTCTACGAGCTCGCCTTGTAACTAGGAGGTCCTGGGTTCAAACCCTAGCTGTGGGTGCGTACTGATGAAGAGTCCCAAACTAGGATGGACGAAACAGCTGTCCAGCACTCTCAGGTTTTCCGATGGTTCTCTAACCAATTTCAGCTCATAATGAAATCTTGTAAACCAATCAAATCCCTACAACCCAACACTTGAATATTGCTCCTTCTTATTGGTTTACTTCACAGGAGATAGATTCTCAGGATGAACTCAGAGTGTTATCTTTGTTTTCTTACATTTCATTTGAAGAAGTAGCTAACAGATAATTGATACGAAAAAATTAACGGTTGCTCCAACTTTTATTCTTAACCACAAACCGCAATGTGAAGAATCAACACACAATCCCATTATGGAGAAAATTTTATTTTGATAAAGTCCTACAATGTTAGATAGTAACATTTGCTGATGACGTTTCGAGTACAAATTATTGCTCAGAATCATATCAATGTACTCGTCACACAAATTTCTCGCTTCATGTATATACATGTATAAAAACTGATTAGACATTTGAATAAAATCAAGATAAGACATGCGGAAATAATAATATTAATGCTATCAATAAAATAAGATGTTTTTATAGTGAAAATGATTAACCTGCTAGAAGGTTATAATGTGAATTGAATACATTTTAACATTATTTATTATTCTCTTATTTGGCTGGTAATAATATCCTCATATATCTGGTATTTGCGTTGAGTCGGTTCTATTGCATGTGTTGGGTGTAGACTCGATGAACCAAAATTCAGTAATCAATCCCTCTCTCCACCTACCCACCCATATTACCTTTTAGAACTTTGACTCAGCCTCACCCTTTAGTGTGGTTGTGTGTTAATCCATGCAGTACTATAGATGAGTTTTTTCTTAAATTACTTATCTTCGTTGGATCAATCATTCTAACCTTAGTTAAGTTCTTATGCTCTGATAATCTCACTACTCCTGATCTACTAGTTTTACTTATGTAGCTGACCTCACTCACAGTCATTGTAAGGCATTTTCTAAATTATATTGCTTTGTTTATTTGGGTCCACCAGGTCCTTTAGCCAACATAGCTTGTCTCTGAGTGAGTTTATAGGTTTGAATGTCACCCTAATTTCTGCTTTATTAAGAATCCTACGTAGGGCCTCCGATGTTCCCTTCATATTTGGTGGAACTCCAGATGCCTTCTATTCTCTCTTATTTATGTTATCATTATTAGTTTCACCATTATTTTTGTTTTGCCTTTGATCATTTTTGATCTACTTAATGAATATTATAGGGTAGTTATTGAATGACAACGCTTCTCCCATCTGTTTCACTTCATCGTTTGGGTTTTCTGTTGTACTACTTAGTGCTACTGCTCGGTTTGTTAGATATTTAACTGAGGGTATTTCTACAGACAACGGTTGAAATTAATTAAAGTCCAAATATCTATTAGAATGCGTTGGCTCTTTATAAACACTGGTGTACAGCTTACGTTCTTCAGTTCTTTTTAATTTACAAACTAACATAACTAATCCTACCTGTTCATTTTCCGATTCTAATGTGAATTTTATTCTCTTCACTATTGTGTTTATGTGTGTGAAGAAGCTTGATTTGTGTTCTGTTTTTATCACTGCAAGTGAAAGTGTCATACATACATCTCCAGCATATCTTTGGAGTAGGATTAAATGTATTAAGAGCAGTGTTTTCCCAATATTCGTAAAGATATCTACCGTTATTGGGGATATTAGTGATCTCATTGCTACACCTTCTGTTTGTCCCTGTATTTTGCCCTGAAATTTAAAGATAGTAGACGTGAGGCATAACTGAATTCCTAAAATAATTTTCTCAGTGGGAAGCTATGTCTTGTGACTTAGTTTAAGATCAGAAGTTAGTTCTCTTTCAACCGCTTATAAGGCCATACTGATTGGTATATTGGTGTAAAGACTAGTTATATCAAAACTAACCATTTTTTCATTATTCTATAATTGAAACTTATTTAATTTCCTTTTCATTTCATAAAAGTTATTAAGTAGACAGTTGCAGCGAAGAAAATTTTCTTTTCGACGAAGTCATCATTTAGGCTGTACATTCGTGTGGAGGATTTGATCATGAGCTGACATCAGTTAGAGAACCACTGGAAAACCTGGGAGTACTGGACAGCTGTTTCGTCCTAGTTTGGGACTCCTCAGCAGTACGCACCCACCGGGATTTATATCGAATGGATGAGAAAGTTCCAGAATAATTTCCGGTTAAGGTTCAAATTAAAAATTACAATTAGGAATTAGAATGGCATAATAAACAGGGGGACGGATAAAACAAACAAAGTAGCATCATAATGACTAAGAAGATTGACATTGTGCAATTAGGGGGTTAGAAATGTAGAAATAACAAAATAGACAGGATGTTTGGATAAATCAGTATCTAGTGGGATCATAACTAATGTGACGAATAATTGTTTATGCAATCAGGGATTAAATATGTAGAAATAATAAAATGACGAAATAGACAGGAAGTTCGGATATGAATATATGGTAGTGTAAACAGGGATTAAGAAAACCTTAAAATAACATGAATAAACAGGAAGTTTCGATGAGAAAGGCGATGGGATGGTCATCTTTAAAAAATTATCCATCCCCCTGTTTATGATGGCCATGGCAGGGAAAGGGGTTGGACGTATTTCTTTTGGATACAAAAGCGTGGGTTTCCCATCCGTTTGATATAAATACACGAATGTACAGCCTAGATGATGACTTCGTCGAAAAGAAAATTTTCTTCGCTGCAATTGTCTTCTTAATAACTAATATAAATTAGTTAGCCTAGAGCTTGAGTGATTTCCAACGGGACATAGCTTAAGAGCTAAGCGTTTTGATAATTCATAAGTGGGTGTATTTCTGAATTCTACTGTTGGTCTCACGGGGTAACCTGGTTTATGTATTTTTATAGTAAAATAATTTCACAATTACACAAAATCAGATGATAATTAACAGCTTTGTGATCACCATCATTTAAATAATGTCTAAATTTCCAAATAGAAATAATTAGAAGACTGTGAGTGTAAATTTCCGCATGAACCTAAGTAGTCTAGGCTATAACGAGAAATACTGCATGACATTATCCTCAGCTGTAAGCGAAACTATTATTTTATTAGAACTTTCACTACTTACAAAGCCTTGAAAGTAGTAACATCAAATTAACCAAATAATTTAATTTGGACTGATAATTGTTGGTTAGCGGGTATTTGTTTGATTTGAAGTTTGATCAGGAAGTAACTTCAATTAGGGAACATCTGAAGACTAGAGATTACTGAATTAACTTGAAATCAGTCAAATCGCTACAAACAAACACTTTAAAAATTAATTTAGTGCTCACTAGAGATGATGATGATGATCTATTAAATTCCATCACAGCTGCTGAATGTCCAACTAACTCACCTCATGATGTCAGGGTGCTAGGTTACATCCCTGGCAGTGAGGTCATGGATGCGTACTGCTGTGAATAGTCTCAGCCTAGGACTAATTAGCTCTGCAGTACTTCTTGATTTTCAACGGTTCTCTAACTGAAGTCTCTTCATCATTAAACCTGAAATTAATTTGTTGGTAACTGGTAATGTGTTCTCAGTGGTTTCATCATTAACCGCAGGTTTAAAGTGAGTTTAAAGAGCTTTTTGAATGTAACACATAAACTGTGACTTTAACAAATTCTTCTTTGAAGACAAGGAAGTGTGCAAGCAGTATTTTGGTAACAAAAGTAACGTTTGCTTTTGAATGTGACATAACTCAGTATCGTGGTGGATTATCTGCTCTAACATTTCAATGAAATTATACTTTTACATGACGCTCTCTTTGAGCTTTTCAGCTAAAATAACCGCTCGCTTAAATATGTTGAAGGGCTTCTTTGTCTTCCCAACTGTATTTGCACAAATTACCTTCTTTCCTACTAAACACTAACCGCTAAACAGTCTGAATCAATTTTTCATAAAACTTTATTTCTTATATGAATTTTATTTTATTTTTATTTTTTTGATTACAGCTTGATTCCACACCGTATTTTTGGTACAAGTATGTAATTTTCAGCATGGATATCGGTAGCCCAACTTTTGCAGGCCAACCATAGGTATCAGGTGTGCGTTGGCAGAGGATCGAACCTAGGACCATGTGCATGGTCGGCGAGAGTCCTAACCACTATGCCACCGACACACACAGTCTGAATCAATTTTTCATAAAACTTTATTTTTTATATGAATTCTACACGTTTTCATAGTTAGAAAACTGTAACAGATATGCTGATGAATAAGACTTTTCTGGACAACATACTATTTACTACAACAAATCCATCACTATAAATAATCCAGCCGGTTTTTTTTCTAACAAGTTGTTGTGAAGATAATTTTCAGAAGTAAAGCGAAGCTCTTAATCGTCCACTTACATTTAGCAAGAATGAAAGCTGATCTGAGCGCTTAAATTTCACATCTTACCAATTATATGATGATAAGTTATTTCGCCTAACTAACTAATAGCTATTACATGAAGTAATCCGATAGAGTTTAGTTGTACATTCAATGTTTGCGACAAAATTGTTTCCCTAATCGTCAGAGAGTCGTAACAGCTAGTTGCAACCACTCAGATCTGCGAAATCAAATTGGAGAAATTACAGTACCTATTATTTTCACTCTAGTCCGCTTTATATGTTGCTATTAAGAGTTAATAATAATACAAACTTTTAACTTCGTAGTTTGACTAAGTAGTGGAATAGAATCCAGCTGTGATAAGCAGTCTCGGCAAATTTAAATATTCACACTAATTCAACGATTCAATATTAACCGATACCAAAGAAATGCCACGGAAAAAGAAAGCAAGTTACAAACCAACAGCAAATTAAAATTTATTCACTGAATTTTAACAAAATTACAAAATATGTATATATATTAAATTTTTGTTTCAATATTACAGTGTACTATTCTTTATAAAATTATGAATCATAATTTTATTTTTTTTTTACAATAGTGTTGGCTCCTAAAATAATTGTTTGTAGACATGCATAAAAAAAGTAAGCTAATGACTTCATTGGATTTTTCCTTCAATTTTTATTCATCATTTTGTTTAACCAGATTTGAAGAGTAAGAAGGCTCTATCTTGAAGGTAGAAGTAGATGAAGTGTTGGGTTTCGTGTGTTACATAACTGAAATTAAGATATACATATATAGAATGACGGATTAGGTTTTATCAATATATATATATATATATATAATATCCTTTAATTCCTAGAGGAACATAGGGCTTCACCTGCGCACCTCCATTGCCTTCTGTTTTCTGCCAACTTTTTCACTCCGCTCCAAGTCTGCCCACATGCTTTCATCTCCTCCTCACATGACCTCCTCCAAGTCACCCTCACACTGACGACCAACTCGCCGTTTCCCTTTCGGGTTCCACTAGAGCAATGGCTTGTCTAGTGGTGTCACTGGATGGCTTCCTCAGTGTATGGCCAATCCATCTCCATTTCTTCCTGCCTATTTGTTTCACAATCGGTTCCTGGTTGGTTCGCTCCCAGATATCTTTGTTGCTGATGTTTTCTGGCCGGCCATCTGATCTTGAGTATTGAGCGAAGACGACTGTTAATGAAGGTCTGTAGTTTGTTTGAGATGCTCTTTATGACGCGCCAAGTCTCTGATTCGTAAAGTAACACTGACTTCCCACTGGAGTTGAAAATCTGGATCTTATTTTTGATGCTGAGTGATGTTGACCTCCACACAGACTTAAGGGTAATGAAAGCCTTTTATATATATATATATATATATATATATATATAAAATAGTATGAGATAAATCGTTTGATATAAATATTTATAGGATATAAATACAATTTGCCAAATAATTTACCTGCCAAAGTGTTTTCCAACAATACAATGCCAGTTTGGATTGTATTTACGATCGAATTCTTTCTTTACATATGCAGCAATATCTTTTTCAATTTCATATTTATCAAGTGCAGCAACAGCTGTATGCACTGCAACCTCTTGCATATCTTCATGCATATCAGCATTCTTGATAACAGCTTTACGTTCAACCATTGTCTGTGTTGTAATACGGTGGAGAATACACGTGTAGATGTAAAATGTGATTAAATGAATAAGAAATTGTGAATTTATACTAAAATGACATGCTAAACTTATTTTGGTGTATTTTTTTTTATTACAAATTTCATTCGTGGATTAAAATTTTTAGTAGACTGGCTTCACTTCACCTGACTTCATCATCATCATCATCATCATGAAGTTATTTATTCAGTAGGTTTATTTTAGCAAAAATATAAAAAAGAAGAGAGTAAAAAGTGAAGAAAAAGTATAACTTCTTACATATATGTGCACAGAATATGCTTACACACCCGCGCTATCTTTTTTAAAACTCTTTTAATGTACTCTGACAGTCAAATAGACTAACTAACATTAGTACTATGGTGACTTTTTCTACTTTTTTTAACTAATGATTCCAAATTCTACATATATGTTTAGTAAATAAATTTATTATTATTAATACATTTAGTCAAGAATGCATAACATTATGTATTGTCATTTATTTGCTTTCTATGCTGTTTGTTTCTTAGTTAGTCAGTTAGTTACTTTGTTTGTTTGCTCAGCTAAGGTATTCTGTGCTCATTGTATCCTTATTTATAAATATGTATGCGTGGGTAACACAGTGAAAGAGAAATACAGAAGGTGAGTATGTATGGCTTTCTATGTGTATCTGTGTAGGTTATTAACAAAATAAACTCATATTAGGTTATAGTTTATAGTTTGTAATATTTAATTTATCATTATTATTATCATTATGATTATTATTATTCATTTTGTGAAGATTTAGGTTGAGATTCTTTGAACTTTTTTTTGTGGTGAAATGTAATTCTTTGAAATTAGTAGTAATAGTAATAATAACAATAATCATATGTATGTATAAAAACTATTAAAACTTTTAAAGAAACCAAAATTAATATTTATTATTCCATTGAAGATTTAAGTTACTTTTTAAGTTATGTGAACATATTTGTGTGTTTTGAGTATTTTCTGTCAGGTTTCTGGTGTGTTTGTTTTTTTATAGACTGTTAAATAATAAACCGTGTGTGTGTGTGTGTTGGTGATGGCACAGCCCGTAGAATATTTGTCAACTACACCTCATGTGGTTCAGGCCAGGTTCGATCCCTGGCCACAGACGCACTCTTTTACCTCGGCTAAACCAGTAATAAGACTGATAAAGAGGGAAAGTTGGACATGAGACTATAGCAACCCCATCCCGTAAAGATAAACACTACTGGTACCCGAAACTTCAAGCCCGTAGCTTGGAGCTCATTGAAATAAGAATGAAAGTTTTAGTAGCTTTAAATTTTGTTAATAGAGCTAGAAACATTATAACGGATCATGATGATATAGAGAATGAGATCTCCAGCATATAACATATTTTGATTGGAAATGGTTATTTAGAAAAGCTGCTAAATAATATTATCAATAAAAAGGAAAAGAAAGGAAAACAGAAAATTCGAAAATTTTCGCTATCGACAATAGCCAATCCATATTGAAAGGACATAGCTGAACGACTTCAAAAACTATTTGCTTCATATGTTATTAAAGTCTATATCAATCCCTATAACTCTCTAGGGAAGGCTTTGGTAAATGTCAAACATATCCTTCGAAAAATGTCACGAAGTAATTGTGTCTATAGGATAAAGTGTCCAGCATTTGAAGCTTGTTATATAGGGTAGAGCAGTAGACAGGTGAAGGTCATAGTGAATGAACATTGAACATACGCGAAACGTCCACCCAAAAATGAAAAGGAGTTAAAAAGCATCGGAAAAAGATCAGCCACAGCAGTGCATCCTACAGACAGCGAACATAGGATCGACTCCGAAAATATCAAAATCCTAGGAAGAGGCTTCATTTACACGAAGAAAGGCTGACCTATGAAGCCTTGAATATTTTAACTACATCGAATGCAGTAAATAAGAGAGAAGGGATAGACTTAAACACACTGGAATTATAATAAATGCTTTATAATACTTTATAGTAGTTTCTTGAAAAATATAATTTAGGAAGCGTACTACTGAATAAGTAGGTGACAAAAGTTCTTTTATTTGGTACATAAAAAATCTGTCTTATGGCGCCATCAGAATAAATACTCAAAGGATTATCTTTATTTACTAGATTTGGAATGTATTAATGTTCATTTTGAAATGTGAGGCATTTATAGACTACATTTCTGATGATCTATCTGATCTCGCAGTTAATAGTCACACCAAGCATAAAATAAAGTTATTAGTGATCTAAGAGTAGGGAGAAAGAATAAAGAAGAAGAAGAATAATAAAGTTGTGACACTCCGTTGCTTTAGTGGAGAAGAGTTGCTTTTGAATTTGGGGTTTACCTAGCATAGCATACATTTGGGGGCAAACTTACTATCTCAAATCGTTTACACGTAGTTGCTTAGTATTATAACTTATTTCTTTCATTGTTCCATTGTTTGTTTAATTTTTTCGCAGTGGAAATTTCCAAATATCTCTTTTTGGTTTTAAGTCATTCCTACTGCATATGCTGGGTTGTGATTTGGTGAACAGTGATCAAGTGATTAGTTACTCTATTTTCCCCTTTGAACTGTAATACTTTATAAGACTGATACTCAGACTCATTCTATTTTTTGATTATGCTTTGGCATTTTCATCACGGTTGTTCAACTTTCAAGCGATTTGTTTTAGTCCACTTTAGCTTTCTTTACTTGGTTAAATTCTTATGTTCCATTAACCTGGTTAACTCTCATCGGCTTATTCAACTTATGTATGTAATCGCACATTTATTAGATATTTGAAAAATTAAATAACTTTGTCTGATTTAGTCAGTTTGATCCTTAACCTGAATGATCTTGTATCTGAGTAGACTAAAATGTCTGATACCCACTTGAGTTCCAATTTTATAAGTTGACTGACTTAGGAATTGAGACATTTCTCCTTTGAATTGTAGCTGGTCGGTAGCATTGGTGTCACTTTTATACCCTTGGATCACGACTGGAACATTAGCATTTTTTATCTGGCTCCACAAGTGATCATAAGCTGTCCTCGCCTCCTCCTCACGTGATCCCTACCATCTCATCCTTGGACGCTTTATTCGTCTTTTTTATTTGAGTTATAGCTTGGTACGTGATTTCTATCAACAGTTTCCACAATGTACGTCCGACCCACTGCACTTTATTTCAGTACTAAATTATCTACTATGCACAATGGAATCATTACTTACATTCTAAAATTTATTTGTCTTGAGAGTTATGATTACTTTCTAAATGGACTCTTGCCAAATGTCATTAAGTAGTAGTTCCCTATTTTAGGGTTCACATTTCTTCGCAATATAGATAACTCATGGCTTTCTGAAAGCGACGTAATGAGAGAGTTAAAACTAGAGTACTAGTAATTAACAAATATGCATGTAATTACTAAATAATTTTTCGTTAGGAATGCAAGTTAAACACTGTCATCTATTTGCTTTCTAAGCTGTTTGCTTGTCCAACTATAAATAAGATATTCTCTACTCGTGGTGTATGCATTCACTGCTTATGGTAGTGATGTTTCCTTACATTTGGTTGATTTCTTAAAATATAAATTTGTTGACTACCTGATCAGATTTCTGACTCAACAGACAATGAAGTAGAACCTTTGTGTTCAGGAGCATACACGATCTCTTTTGACAGAGAATTACTCACCCATATAATTATCAGCACGTCGGTGGCACAGCAGTTAGGACGCTCGCCAACGCACTCCTTTACCTCACTAGGCCAGCCCTGAAACTGGTAAAACGAAAAGGTTGGGCATGAGGCTAGCAACCCCATCCTGTAGAAATTAACACTGCTACGGAAACTTCAAGCTTCTAGCTTGGAGCCCTATGTTCCAATGGGGAACGTGAAAGAAAAAAAATAATTATGAGCAGTAAGCAGTACTCGAAGCCTCATCCCCTAGATAATAATAATTTACCATTGTATGCTGCAAAAGATGAAAATACTCACGTGAAATCATACACAACCTAACAGTTTCTGGTCTACTGTTATGTCATTATACAATTTCAAAGCTTGATATATTCTGATCAAACAGTACTTTTTCCGATCTATTTTGAAATAATGACAAAAGTGTTTAGCTGAGGTGGTTGTTTTTGATGCGGTTGGGTTATAATCATGATAGTTACGTATTCCATGAACATATTTAATTTAACGTAGAATATATTTTTGAATCTAAAGACGTGCAAATTTAGATAGTGCGTCGGTGGCACAGCGGTTAAGACGCTTGTTGACCATGCACATGGTCCGGGGTTCGATCCCAGGCCGACGCATTTATTTACCTCCCTAAATCAGTAATAAGACTGGTAAAGAGGAAAGGTTAGGCATGAGGCTAGCAGTTCCATCCTGTAAAATCAAACACTGCTACAGAAACTTTAAGCCACCGGCTTGAAGCCGTATGTTTCACTGGGAACGTGAAGGAAGTAAAAGAAACTTTAGATGAGTTTCAAACTGTCAAGTAACAGGATTAGTGCTGGTAAGTCAGAGGTGGTAAGCTGTATGTAAGTGCGAAGATACCATGAAGTGAGTTATTGATATTACTAGTCAAGAAAGGATTATAAAGTGTTAGGAAATATGACAGCTTCTTGAAAGAATTTTGAATGTTTTCGGTGGGTAGTTAGTTCTGAAACAGTATCCAGTGCACAAAAGAATATTAACATGAGTAACAGTAATACTAACGATACATAAAAATGGCTTTTAAGTGTCATTTTATGTAGGTGCAGACATTCAGTAGAATGGTTGGAAGTTTTCGGAAATAGGAATACAGTATACAAAAAAAGTTGTAGTTACGAATTTTTAGGCAGGAAAACTAAATAGAAAAAGAAAAGAAAAGAAGGAAGGAAGGAAGACAGCCAAATGGAGTGATGTCAGAGAGTCATTAAAAATCAGGGAGTACTAGACAGTCGTTTCATCCTCCTTGCTTAGGACTCTTCATCTCTACTTACACATAACCCCAACAGGGATTGGACCCGAAACCTACAAGTTACCAGAGGTTGAACAGGTCACATGTGAGGAAGAAAGCTAACTGATGATACTGCCTGGTGGTCATGTTAAATTGCCATTCGACCAAGGTTAGAATTCCTGTTCCATTGAATTTCATTTCAAGGGGCTGAATGGTGAACGAGTATAGCCTTGTAAAATAAAGGTTCTGGATTCGATCCCCAGCTGTAAGATCATGGTTGTGTACATGGGAAGAGTCTCATGTTAGAACGAAACAACTTTCCAATACTCTTCGGTTTTCAGTGGCTCTCTAACTGAAATCAATCCGTTATCAAACCTGAAACAAATCAAATCCTTAAAAACTAACTGCTGGAAATACGGTACTTAGTCTATTAAGGCTATGGGATGAGCAATGCCAGCAGATATCTGGTAATTTAAATTAGCCGTCGCCGAATTGTCAACGGGAGAGTCGGTGATCTACTCCGGTCACACAGAAGACAAATAAGAACACACCGAGGGCGTGGCTATCATGATGCCACCAACGGTATCGAAGGCTCTGATGCAATGGGAGGCGATCTCCTTCAGGATAATGACTGCTAGATTTAACTCAAAAGAAAGGAAAGTGACAGTTATACAATGCTACCCACCCACAAACAACGCACACCTTGAAAAGAAAGAAGAATTCTACAGACAACTACAGGCAACAATGGACGATACTCCAGCTGGCGACATTAAAATACTAATGGGAGACATGAACGCAAAACCGGGACCAGACAACACAGGAAGGGAACTCATCATGAGTGGAGAAGCTCTCATAGAATTGAATGAAAACGGAGAACTCTTCGTTGACTTTTGTGCCTTCAGTGAACTAGTGATTGGTGGCAGTGTATTCAAGCACAAGGATATCCACAAGGCTACATGGCTGTCACCAGACGGGCAAACAAAAAACCAAGTTGACTTCATCTCAATCTCAAGGAAGTGGAGACGCAGCTTACTGGATACAAAAGTAAGAAGGGGAGCAGACGCTGACTCAGACCACTATCTCGAACAAGGGACAATCCAAATCAAAATAAAAGCTTTCAGAGAAGTAGGAGCTGCAGGTAGACCACAAGCCAAGTTCAATACTCAAAAACTAAAGGATCAGGATACAAGGGATATCTTCGCTGCAATCATAAGGAGAAAGGCGGAGACACAAATCAACACTAGCGAAGAGACCAGCGTTGAGAAACACTGGAGGAATGGCCTGAAAGCTGTGTGGAGCCACACCTGAGTGGAAGGTCTAGGGAGAAAGAAGAGGCAGGACAAACGGTGGCTTACTACAGACACATGGAGATTATTAGAAGAGAGAAGGATGGTGAAACAAAAGATTATCCAGTGCATCAACGAGCAACAAAAAAGAAGTTGAATGCAAGTTACAATACACTGAACAAAAGATTAAAAAGAGTGCCATGGAAGACAAAAGAAAATATTATGAAACCATGGCAAGTGAAGCAGAACAAGCTGCAAGCAAAGGAGACTTCTCAACACCCTACGAAACAACTAGGTTCCTATAGGGGAAAAGCTCAACACAGATTAAGCCAGTGAAGGATGACAAGGGGAAGTGAATCATCAAAGAGGTGGAGCAAAGAAAACACTGGGTTGAACACTTCAAAAGACTTCTAAATCGACCGCCACTTACAACGCGCCGAACAACACCAACAACGGAAGCAGAACTACCAGTGAACATCGACCCCCCGACGAAATCAGAAGTCCTGAGGGCAATCAAGATGCTAAAAGCTGGGAAAGCAGCAGGACCAGACGGAATCCTAGCAGAAGCATTTAAAATGCACCCAGAGACAACAGCGGACCTGATAACACCAGTACTGGAGGTGTGGAAAAAGGGCAAGGTACCTGAAGAAATGGCGCAACATTGTGCTCCTGTCAATCCCAAGCAGGATACCAAGCCCCATCATCCTTGAGAGAATCAGATACATCCTCGATGAAAAACTTTGACTGGAACAGGATGGATTCAGGAGAAACAGGTCATGAATTGATCAAATTGCAACAGTACGTATCACCGTTGAACGGAGCTTGGAATGGCAGTCACCCCTCTACCTCAAATCCGTTGACTCTGAACAGGCCTTCGACAGCGTCAATCGAGGGGTGATTTGACAACTACTTATCTACTCCGGCTGCCGCCAGCAGTTATACATCTCATCCAACAGTTGTACAGTAATGCTGCATACTAAGTAATCCACAACAGGAATCTCACGTTATTCTTCGAAGTGAAGACGGGGTAAGACAAAGCTAGCTGCCTGCTATCTCCAATGATTTTTCTGATTGTGGTTCACTGGATTATGAGACAGACAGCAGGCAAAGGGGAGACAAGCATGAAATGGACCCATGCCAAAAACTTGGAGGATCTCGAATTCGCAGATGATATACATCTGATTTCCCAAAAACTGGAAGATATGCAAGTGAAAAGCAACAAGTTGGCAGAAGAAGCATCCAGAGAAAATAAGACTCTAGGTGAACATAGAGAAAACAGAGGTGATGAGGATTCCTGGTCAACAGCAACAGCAGCAACAACAGACAAGAATTGGCACAAATGGAAGAAATCTGAAAGAAACAACCTCCTTTACATAACTACCTGGGAAGCATCGTTTCTATTACAGGCGGATGGAACTGATGAGGATATCAATGGGAGGTTCGTGAAAGGAAGGGAAAGTTTCATTAGTCTCAAGCCTCTGTTTTGAGATAAGCACGATTCCGCATGAAAAATAAGATCCAGATTTTCATTTGCAATTTGAAGTTGGTACTACTTTATGGATCAGAGACTTGGAGCGTCCCGAAGGCCACTTCGAACAAACTACAGACCTTCATCAACAACTGTCTTCACTCAATACCACTCAAGATAAGATGGCTGGCCATAAAAGATCAGCAACAGAGATCTCTGGGGGCAAGCCAACACAGAAGAAACCGACTGTGCAACAAATATGCATGAAGAAATGGAGGTGGATTGGCCATACTATGAGAAAAGAAACCATCAAGCAACATCATACTCCACGCGATCGCTCGATTGGAACCCGAATGAGAAGTGGTAAGTTGGTCGTCAGTGCGAGTGTGAAGTGGAGGAGGTCAACTGAAGAGAGGATGGAAGCATGTGGGTAGAGGTGGAGCCAGGATAACATGTTGACGGAGAACCTGACGCAAGTGAAACGTGCGGCTGAAGCCTCAAGTTCCTCTAGCAACCAAAGGAAACATTAATGACAATAATAATATTTATATGATTACTACTGTTATCTTCACTTTGAATAACTCCCGGTGTCATTTCACTTAGACCTTACAATAATCTAGATATTTTGTTTACATTTTGTGAATTAAAGACTCTGCTACTACTATGCTTTATTTGTTTGGCACTGTGTTTAATTTCACAACCATTTCTAAATTACACTCATTGTTTTAATGGTTTTATGGAATGCATAACCTACTTTTTGATTGACGCACATAATAATAATTATTATTGTGAACATCTTTCGCCGTAACTAACATTATCTAAATTATCTCAAAGGATACGTTATCTTAAAAAAAAGATCATTTACAAGTGCAGATGTGGCGTGATAATAATTTGGTTGAAAAAGAGTTTCGTTTTGGAAAATCTCTTTCTTTATTCAACAATAGTAGTGGTAGTAACAGTATTTGTTCAGTCCTAAAAACCTGTAGTTTCATATATTATTTGGAGAATTTGAATTCTTCCCTTCAAGCATTATTCAGCCACCGAAATGAGATGAAATGTTGATGAAATTATGTGGTTTTGTAGTTCATTTCTTGTTTAATTTAAGTGAATACAGCACACACGTAATCAATCTTTAAACGGGTTGGTGATTTACCGGTTCTACTGGATTTGTTATCTTGGCTTATTTATTTATTTTTGTAAAGAAAAGAGACAATTCAAAATTAATCAGAGGTATTATGCGGAACCCCCTAGAACTTATTTAACCACCTGCATGCCACTGTAGAACGCCGCACGCAAAGCGTCCCATGCCGGTTCTGTTTGGGGGGCCTGACGTTTGAAGTCACTAAAGTGTCATTTCTGTGTACATCCTAGCCACCTCCATTTCTTGCTGCACATTTTTACAGTCACAAGTAATGAAGGTAACTTTTGGTGGAATTCTGTAGTAGAATTTTTGGGAACACTTTCTACGTCACACGTCCCCCAAGTCTGTGGACCATATAGAAGCACTGATTTAACATTAGTGTTGGACATTCGAATGTCGTTGCATGTGCTGAGTGTTGTGGAATTCCGCTCTGATTTCAGAGTAATAAATGTCAGGTCTAATTCACAAACCTGTTCTTAGCTCAAAGAAGAGTGAAGGGTGGGTGTGGGACTAGCAACCTCACTCCGTGAAAAACAACGGCACTGCTACTTAAACTTCAAAGAACAGAAAAATAGACAAAGCAGATTATATAAGTTTATTTACTGATATAAGAATAAAATTTGGGCACTGTGGCTGATCAAGACTCTATTATAGATTAGTTTTACATGATAAAACAAAGGTATACAATATTATTAAGTGAATACGTTTCGAGTACAGTTTACTGTTGATAAATGTACCCTGTTGCTCATATAAATTCCAGATCTAAAAAAGGCAATTTCATCGTTTCTAATGATTTAACTTCTCCATGCCTCTGGTATTGCTGTTGCACGACTCATATTCCAGATGGCCGGTATAAATTTAATGATCAGGTATTCAGTGATCAGCCCTTCTCCCTACCTAACTACAATTTCTTTGTAGACCTTTTAGCTCTGACACAACCTATCGCGTGATTATGTGTGATTGAATGTACTGTAGTTACTAAATGTAGAATAACTGACGCTATAGAGAAGAGTAACTTAGACAAACAAACAACTAAGCAGCTGCAATGTGTGCACGAACGCAGAGTTACGCGATAGGGTGGGACAGACTTAAAGTTTTAAGAAGTTATGTAGTTACCTAGGAAGAGAGGCTGATCACGGAATCCTTTTCTATTAAGTATGCACTAAATAGGCTTATTTACTCATCAGTTACTTTACGTATTTTAAGGACGATAATGTTTGTGTATTTGATTAAGTCAACAATAGGCTTAACTGTTAAGGAAGTAGTTGAAATTCTTTTTTTTGGTGAATTTACGGTGGAACATTACTCTTTTGTTGTTAACTGAATGACTATTGACTCTGCCTGTAAATCTGCCATTAGACAAATGAGGATATCCACTTCACCTAGTGCATTATACAGGTCTTACTGATAATCAACAAATGCTGACTGAAGAAGACAGGTGAATGACCAGATTTGCTACAATAAGTTTAGTTGATATGAGGAATAATATGTGAATTTCTGACAGCTGACATTTAAAATATCACGATCAAATAGTAAGATTGTGGTTTGCATTTTGTTTATATTGAAGTATTAGACAGATATGACAGCATCAGTTTTCAGTAGGATTTGATTACTTGTCACTAAATGTGACAGAAATGATGAAAATTATCTTATGGCATGCACAGAATTGACTAAATAAAACTAAAAAATCCAGTGGATGGCAGTGTTCTGCATGCATAAAATGTATTCGGTACAGTAGGGATACCTGATTGGTACATTTCTAGTAGTCTGACCGAATGTAGTGACCTACTAGTTTATGACCACTTTTTATGTAGCATTTTATCGTTGATTTGTATCCGTTTCCATTCATCAACAATTGTCGTCGTTCAATAATTAAGATCAGATGGCCAGAAAAAATCAGAAAAATGGACCCATAGGAGCTAACCGACCAGGGTGGTGGATTGGCTACACTCTGAGAAAAGAAACCATCAAGAGACATCACATGCCAGTCCATCTTTAGAGTGGAACCTGAATGAGAAGTGGTGATTTGGTCGTCAGTGCGAGGGTGATGTGAAGGAGGTCATTTGAAGAGGAGATGAAAGCATGCAGGCAGGCGTGGTGACAGATGAAAACGTTGGCGAAGAATTGAATGGAGTGGAGAAGTGTGTGTGAAGCCTCAAATTCCTTTAGGAACTAAAAGAAACAATAATAATAATCCTTTTCCACGTGTGAAATGGTAGATATTACCAGTCATGTCTGTGAACTTCTGGAGAATCCCAACCCATTGCGCAATCACTGTCCGGTACTCCATGGTTTTCGGCGGTCCCCTAAGTGGGGAAGTTTCGAATTGAAATATTAAGTAATCACCGTTCGCTATTTATCTTTATTTAAGTCTATAGAGATACTGTACTGACAAATTACAGCAATCATTATCAATAGGAAATTCTCTTTCACTTACCATAGCTGCATCATTTCAATTAAAGGCAGCGCGGATGAGGATATCAAAGATAGCCAGGATCAGGAAAGCAAGACAAGTAATAGTTAGTCTGATATCAGTGAGGAGAACTACAGTACTCACCTCATGCAACAACATCTAAATTTTCAACACTAATGCTGAATCACTGCTTCTATACGGTTAACAAACTCGGAGGACGCATCACGTAGAAAGTGCTCCCAAAAATTCTACCACAGAAATTCACGAATGACTGACTTTGTTATCTTGAAAATGAAGATGAGACTGGTTGTCAGCATTACCAACGATTTATGTGCTGTTTGTTGCATGAAAACTTGGATCGTAAATGATGAATATAATAAAAAATTCAACATTGTTGAACCTACTTGTGCTACTTCTAAGTAGCTTGAAATTTTTTCGATAATGTTTTCCTAAAATTCATCTTGGCTTATTAGATTTTCTGCTGTTTATCTTAGTGGGTTCAGTTTGTACTAATACTGTAATTATGTGATTTTCTTCATCAGTCTAAAAGAAGGATTAAAGTTTAAACAAATGAAGTCCACTGTGGCCCCAAAAACCAACGACAATCTGTAAAATCCCCAGCAAAGTCGTCTTTTAAAATGATCTGTGGAATACAAAGTGTGTTAGGTTTCCACGTTTGCGATTCAACAATTTGTAACGTGGAACTCTACGTGAAGAAAAAAAGATTTGAATAGTCTCTTATTCGTCTCTACTACTCATTCACTTCTATTTTTTGTAAGTAATTCACTGTTATGACTCATATGTATTCGTTTTGTACATTTTACTGGGATTTTTTCTTACTTTATCCACATTTGTTAAGGGATACTCTGCTACCTTGCTTCTCACAGAATAACAATTTACACCTTATCAAATTGTAAATCCTTCCATTCACTATTAAATAACTTCTTTTTGCTTCTAGAAACCTCTTTTGAGTACTTTTACCACTTTTTTGGGCGAAAGTAGAATACTCTGCTGTTTTTCAACCTCCCTTGGTTAATTAGCTTGCTAGTTTTCTAGCGGGTCTTAAACCCAGGGAAACAGCGACGAATTAGCGTGGGGCTAGAAACCCTACAATAAAAAAAACTCTCGGACTGCTAGAGAGATTCCAACGTACAAAAAATATGTTAAAAATACAAAACAAATCAATTGTTTATCTTATTCTTCACTCGAATCGGAGAGGCAAAATGATACAGAGGGCCAGTGAAAGTCTTCGGCAAGCCAGTCAGTCAGCCGATAAGTCTTCTGTTGATG
Organism: Trichobilharzia regenti; assembly: GCA_944472135.2. Classification (NCBI taxonomy): domain Eukaryota; kingdom Metazoa; phylum Platyhelminthes; class Trematoda; order Strigeidida; family Schistosomatidae; genus Trichobilharzia; species Trichobilharzia regenti. Next base: position 95,670,597 of record OX235262.1, on the reverse strand, counting down.
AAAGTAAGAATAAGAATTGGGACGTAGAATGTCTGTACAGTGTTCGAGGCTTTCTGGAAAGGCTGTCCAGGTAGGCAACGAGATGCGAAAATATGGCATAGAATTGCTGGGTATCTGCGAGAGTAGATGGAATGGATGTGGAATATCAAAACTGACAACTGAAGAGTCAGTAATCTACTTTGGTCATCTGGACAACAAACACGAGCAAACTGGGGCAATGAGTGGCCATCATGATGTCACCAGTAGCAACGAGAGCCCTAATGCAGTGGAAACCAATCTGCTCCTACAGGATAATGACAGCAAGATTCAACTGAAAAGGAAGGCGGGAAGGCTACAATTATCCAAACCTACGAACAGTGTTACAAACAGCGTGGAACAAGACAAGAAGGGAGAGTTTTATAGACACATACAAAAAGTCATGGAGAACATCCCAAATGGAGACATCAAAATCCTTATGAGCGATATGAATTGCAGCTGAAATGAACTCTTCACAGACTTCTGTGCCTTCAGTCATTTGGTGATTGAAGGCAGTGTATGCCACATAAAGGATATACACAAAGCAACATGGACGTCGCCTCACGGACACATCACAAACCAGATGGATTTAATCTCAATACTGCGAAAGGAAGCGAAGACGCAGCTAACCTGTGGGACACAAAGTTGAGAAGGAGAGCAGATGTGGGCTCAGATCACCATTTAGTTCAAGAAACTTACCTTCAAGGTGAAGCTGAAATCCCTGAAAACAGATGGAGAAAGGCCAAAATTGAAGTTCAACATTCAGAAACTGAAAAGCAAAATTATAGAGGATATCTTCACAACAGATCAAATCACAGTAAAATCGGGACACTACGTAGTACCACTGGGGAGGCCTACGTGGAAAAACATTGAAACTAACTCTCTGAAAATGACGTTCAAGGAAACGTGTACAGTTGTTGTAGGAAGAAAGAAGAGACAAGAAAAGATAAGGAGTGACTCTCAAATGACATCTACCTGGAAGCTGATAACAGAGAGGAAGATAGTGAAAGAGGAGATGACCGGCAACAGAAGAAGCTGAGTTCAATGTAAACTGCACCAAATAAAGAAGAGAAGAAAGGTGCTAGGAAGGACAAACGACAATTCTGCGACACACTGGCCGGCAATTGAAGCAGAACACGCATGCCACAGGTAAAACAGACCTCAGCACATTATATCAGATAACCAGGTCTCTATCTGGGAAGAGATCAACCCAGATGATGAAGCCAATAAAAGATGATCAGAATAACCTGATTACCAAGGAGGAGAAACGAATAAAACAATGGGCCCTTCACTTTAATGGACTCTTAAATCGACCATCACACGCAGTCACCATCATCTAGAAATACCACCAACAGCACGCACACAACAAACTGCCAGTGGACATCAATCCTCCAACGAAAGCAGAAGTTCTGAACGCCATCAAGCCACTGAACACCGGCCTGGATAGATGGATGACTACCTTGTCAAGCTGTCAAAAAGGGATGTTTAGTTAGGTCTCTGCAAGAACTGGCGTGAGATCAAGCTTTTGTCCACGTCGAGTAAAATACTAAGTCACATCATCCTGGAGAAAATAAAAGATGCACTGGATACGGAACTCCGCCACCCACTGGAACAAGCTGGATTCAGGAAAGGCAAATCATGTACTGATCAAATTGCAACTCTACGCATCGTCATTGAACACAGCTTTTAATGGCAGTCAAACCTCTATCTTAACTTCATCGACTTCGAAATGGCCCTTGATTGGGCAGCATTGACCGAGAAGTAATTTGGAAGCTGCTTCAACACTATAGTGTGCGGTGCCCGAGTCTTTATCAGCCTCATTCAACGGCTATATGATAATGCCACGTGTCAGGTGATGCATAATGGAAAACTCAGAGAAGAGTAATGCAAACTAGCTGCCTATTATCACCTGTGATATTATTGGTCCTGTTGGACCGAATCATCAGGAATAAGTTGGACCGACAAAAAGACTGTCGAAGATCTGGATTTCGCAGATGATTTATTTGAAATTCCACACACACAAACTCAAAGATATGCAGGCGGAAATCAACAAACTAACTGAAGAAGCAAGCAGCGAAGATAGGATTGCAGGTGAACATAGGGAAGTTGGAGGTGTTGAGGATAACAAGTGAAATGCAACAACAAGAACAACAACCAGCACCAACCACCATCAACGGGAGAGATTTAAAAGAGGACACTTCCTCCACTTTTCTGGCTAGGAAGTATCGTTTCAACTACAGGCAAAAAGGGTGAAGACGTCAAAACTAGCCAGAATCGGAAAGGCGAGATATGTCTTCATCAACCTGATACCAGTTCGGAAATCTTCTACACTCCACTACAACATAAGGAACAAGATCCGGATTTTCAACACAAATATGAAGTCACTCAGTTTGTTCGTACGGGTCAGAAGCTTGCACTGCACGTCATGAAAAGCATTTCCAAAAGCTCGAAAACTCTTATTAACAGCCTCCTTCTCTGACTGCATATTCAAAACCGAATAGCCGGGTGACCCAAAAGCATTAGGAACAGAAAACTCTGGTTGGGAACAAGCCAACCAAGAGCGGATCGCTCAACAAATAGGCAGAAGAAAGTGGATATGTTATGGGCATACATTGAGGAGGCTGTCGAATGACATGGCACGCCAGGCCAAAACTCGAGTGAAATCCCATTGGGAAGCGATGAGTAAGTTCTCAGTGCGAGGGTGGCATAGAGGAGGTTGTGTGAGTTGCAGAGGGGGGGTGAGAGATTATGGGATATCGTGGACTCAGCTGAGGAGACCAGCGGAGAACAGAACAAAAAGGAGATATGTTGTTGGAGCCCTATATTTCAATCAGAACCTGAGGGAATAATAGGAAAGCATAATGCTGTTTTTCGTAAATATAAACACAATTCTACAGTTTTTGAAGATGATTTCATCGGTGAAGAAAACTTTCTTCACTGAACTGCTTTCATGATTCGTTCAAACGGAAAAAGAAATCTTTAGTGGAAAGCAGATCTTTGTACACGTTTATATTGGAATATTTTCAGGAATCCATAAGTAGATTTCCGATGATCAGTATGCTGAATATTTCCAGGTGACAGTAGAAAGCATCTAACTCTACATTCACTTCAACAGTATTCAAATAAAAGTAACACTGGGTTCCTTCCTGAATAGGGTAAGATATTTGACATTTTGTGTAAGAGATTCACTTTTTTTAAGCAAAATGTTCCTATTAAATAGCAATAAAATATTTGTTTTTTTTACATAAAAAATGATCTTATTAGACAAGTTTACTCGATATAATACACAGTAGTATAATAATTTTTAAATGAATAACGTTTCAGAGACAATTCATTGCTTGCAACAACGATGCTTTTAGAAGATTCTAATGTCCGCTTTAATTCGCAGACGGGCAAGAATATATTGAAAAGGCTTAAGAACAAAACTGTGTAGCTGAAGAACTGATAAATGAAACAGGTGAAATGATATAGATGAGAGCAAAATCAAAAAAGTTCAGATGGTTAAGCGGACTACTTTTAATTTTATGTTGTAATTAACAAATGTATTTCAGTGGATAAGTATTACATTCTATACTACCATTATGCTGTGAAACAGTCTTACTGTTCCAGCACAGATTATATCTCAGTGTTTAGATTTCGATGAGATTTTGATAACTTTGAGTTCCTGTCTTTTAACACACGGTATTTATTTTCAAGTTTGAATGAAGGCTGTCTTGAATGTAGAACCCATTTAGTAATGTTTTATATTATTTCAGTATTTTTGAAATTATTCCCTTCATGGTTTGATCTGAGGGTATAAATACCAGTTGTGCTAATTGATGGTTAGTCTATTTGGGTTAGTTTTGAGTAGGCAGACTGCTATTGCCGTAGGGTGAAATAAAATCTGAATCAGGCCGGATTCCAAACGGAAACCTACTAGCTTGGTAACCTATGAAATCCAACCGCTAACTCGGTCCTCATTTCACTGCAATGGTCGGCGGTCATCTAAGCTATTCAAATCATAATGTGTGCTTATCATGACACTACCTGCCAAGCCAAGTCTTTTTTTGTCACTGCTAATCATACTGAATTAATGGGAATGGGGCAGGTTGTCTAACTGGTGATGAGAAGAACATGTATACAGCAAAGTTACTGAATAATTTGATGGTTCAATGTCATCAAGAAAAAATGGTTGGAAACCATAAAAATCTGGCTTACAGAGTGTCTGTTTAGCAATCTGTTGCATATTTTTATCTGTTCCAGCTACAGAATGGGATATGCTATCTTGGATATTGAAAACAAGTGATTCGGCGAAGATACTGTTTTCAAGCGGTGGAATCGTATATGTACGACTTTTTTGAACTAATAATGTGAATTACGATAAACTGTTTATGTTTAAAATCATAGTTAAGTATTAAGCAACAGAATGTACCGTACGACTTGAGAAATAGTACACAGGATATCTAATTCTTAGAAAGAGGTGTAGAATTTGAGAGGAGCAGTAGACAGTTAAAATGTTCTTTTTCTATTTATGATTATAGCTTGATTCCACACCGTATTTTTATTACAAGTATGGCATTTTCAGCATGTGATATCGATAGCCTAAATCTTGCAGGCCGACTATTTCTCTGGTGTTCGTAGACAGGGGATAGAACCGCGGACCGTGTGCATGGTCAGCGAGAGTCCTAACCGCTGTGCCATCGGCACAAAGGTGAGAATTTCGATAACATTGCAAAAAACCTTTCTGAATTAAATGCAAAAAGGATGACAGGTACAATAATGCTTAAAAGTGTTCAAACTGAAAAACAATTATAATATTAATGAAAACAGTTAGGAATGGATGGAGAGAATGAATAAACAAAATAAGCAAATGAATACAGCCAAGGTAGTAACGGGGACTATTATTGTCCAACATAGACGGATTAACATCATGAAAGAAAAATTGGTTGAACAGACTTTTCTCAAAATTCAAAGCTCTAACTTTTCAGTTTCGATATTTAAGGCTTCAGAAATATTTATTAGATTAGAAAACAGAAAGATTGAGCGAAGAAATATTTACTTTTCAATTAGATCCTCATCTCTGGCTCTACTCTAATAATATATATAGCATTTTAATTACAATACACAACAATTTACCAATCAAATGGCGTTATGTTTGTTAACAATAATTAGTCAGTTTCAAAATGTCAGTGGGTGATAATTAACGAAGAAAATTAATATACACAATTAAAAGGTGGAAATGGTTACAACACATGGATTGCATAATGCATAATTTTAGAAAAATGAAGAGTAATTAAGGAGTAAGCGTTTTCACAGGTTGATTGCGTAACAGACTGGTAAAGAAAAATAAAACCAATTGGATAATGATAATTTGTAACTAAGGTTGAAGTGGTCATAAGAATAAAATAATTTGGACAATTATAATTTTTAAAAGTTTAGAGGGAGTGGGGCAAAGTAGTTCGGCTTCTACACTCATGTAACGATGGTTAGTGTAAGGAAAGCGCTGTGCAAATTTCTTCTGAACCCACAAGCTTGGCTTCTTCAGGTGGATTTCTATTGCTTCAGCTGTTTGTAGAAGACGAACTCGTAAAGCAAAATTAAGATTAGTAGGAATGCGATAAATAATTTTAAATGCAGTAATAACATCAACCTTATGCTCACTATCTACAAGGTGTGCTAAAATAGAGCTACGAATAGATCTTGTTTGTCCCTTGCTTAACCATGCTGAATGATGCTCGGAAATACGATGATGAACCTGCTTAATTGTACGCCCGATGTAGCTGGCTCCGCAGATGCAGTCAGACTGGTAGATACACATAAAAGAGGCGAATTTAGGTAGTTTATCCTTATTACTCAAACGTAAGATAGGTGTGGTTGTGACGAGACAACGAACCTCTACTGCATAATAGGCTCTTTTAACTGAATTTTTCAGGCGCTGTGTTATTATTTCGCTGATGTTGTCACCGAGGAACTGCAGTTTTATGAACATTGGTTTTGTCGGAACTGTAGCCATACTGACTCTCCTAGGTAATGAATTTATATTTTTCTCAATGAATTTATCTGGTTAACCATTTTTTCTAAGTAATTCTCTAATAATCTTAAGCTCCTCATTGAGGCAGTCGTCTGAACAGATTAACCTAGCTCTATGAACCAGACAATTCACGAGGTTACGTTTATATTTTAAAGGGTTAGTAGGTTTCCTGTACACACTCCTTCTTAGTGTGCCATCTTCTTTCCTTGCCATGAAGACGTCTAGGAATGAGATACTGTCATTACTTCCTTTCTCTATGGTAAAGTTTATTGCTGAATGTGCATCATTAAACTTGTCAAGGATGTTCATTGCATCATTCTCATCTTTCATGACCAGAAATGTATCATCCATATATCGACAGTAGAAATCCAAGTCACTAATTACTCCTATCAGTGGTCCATTCTCTAACTTAGCGAGGAAAATATCACCCAACTGACATTTTGACACTGGCTAATTATTGTTAACAAACATCGCCACTTGATTAGTAAATGTTGTGTATTGTAATAAAAATGCTATATATATATGTATATATATATTGGAGTAGAGACAGAGATGAGGATCTAATTGAAAAGTAAATATTTCTTCGCTCAATCTTTCTGTTTTCTAAATGTCTAAATAAGGATTTTTTCTTTATTAGATTACATCCTATACAAAATGAATACCATTGATTGCATGTAAGAATAAATCTTGGGCATTGTGGTTGAGTATAATCCCATTATCGGTAAAATTTGTTTTGATAAAGTCACACAGTGTAATATAGTAATATTTACTGTATACATCATTATTACTGTTTAAACATTTACCCATAGTGGAATTGTATTGATTGCATGGTTATTTATATTTTATTTTCAGTGCAAACAGGAAAATATTCAATTCTTGACATATTTCCTTTATCTTTCTCTTTTTTCATCTATCTGTAAGGATATTGAGTTTCTGTGATCATCACTTTCATCGGTCGTGTACTTGTTCACTTGATTTCTGCCGATAAATTAACATATATTACTTAAACACCTTTTTATCAGTAGCACAAGTAGTATTATATATATTTACTGAGACATATGTGAGTAAATGATGATTGAGTTAATCATTATAATAGACTTTCTGTGGTGTTTTGCACTTTATCCGATGAATAAGACATAAATATTATTTCAAAATTTGTTCAGTGCCTCGTTAAAACACACTTCTAATGATGAATATAATGTAAATCTGCCTAGAACCTGTTACAGATAGACGTAAATTGTCATTTCTGGCAATCCTCTAACGTCAGGTAACTCATAAGGTTTTAAGGAGTTCTATAAAGTTGATGAATCGGTGACTGCCGATCAATTCGACAGTTTTGTCTTCAAGAAATACTGTCCAAATAAAATGTGGATTATTGGTGATTAGATGGTTAGAGGCAATCGACAAGAAGCATTGGATCTAGGTTTCGTGCTACTTGGCACTAAACATCAGCAGGGCGTATCTGCTACCTTGAAGGAACTCCTATCCCTTAAAGGAATCTGAATGGTAACGTCTCTGACAGTAGCACCAAGTGACGCGGGTTCGAATCTCAGAAGAGACATGAGTTCTCTCAAGGTTGCAGATATGCCTTGCTGATTGGTGATTGCCAACTAGCATGAAACCTAGGTCCAGCAAGGCTTTCTGTGGCAGAGTACCTCAAACCATCTAGTACCAACAGTTCACAGAGTGCCGTCATGGTGAGCCACAGAGAATAGTGGACACATTGAAAACTTGAATGATAGGATTCAGACTGCACCAAACAAAGGAATAGACATACTACACTAGTTACTGACTTGTGTCCAACATATATATAATGTAAATAAACTGACAGGAATATTGATGAATCCCAACTGTAATACTGTAATAATTTAGTTATATCGTTTAGGTAGGACAAGAAAACTTAATTTTCAATTCATTTTCATGTACAACTGAGCCATTGTTTTCCTTTTAGATGCGACATAACTTGTAACTTTTCGATTTCAAATGCGAAATTGAAGATAAGTTCTAATTATGCATTTATATAACCTGACGCGCTAGTCAAGTATGATTTATTGTATCCGCTAAGTCCTGATAATTCTCATATAACACTCTTCGTTTGCAGTGTTTTTAATTTTAAAATTAACCGAAATACGCATTTAAATTACAAGTAAATTTGAAGTTATAATGAAATTGACTGAAACATGCTTCGCTGTTTAATGTCTAATTCTCATTTTTTTAATTTATGCAGTTTGAGGTGAAATCTCACCACAGTTTGCATTGGAAAATGAAATTATTCAGATTACATACTGTGATCTTTTTTTTCACCATAACTGGCAGTTATGAAGGCAGTCACAAATGCATGACGCTACATAATACTGATTGATATGAATAGTTGGATACCAATAATAGCAACCAGTAGTACTTTCTAGCCAAATCGAAGTGATCTAAAGACCGTGGGGACGTTTTTTTGGAGCCGAACTCATCAGAGGTATAACCGGTTTTGAAATTTTACCTAGAACTATGTATATTTCAAATTGAGAATTCCACTCAGTGTGCTACCAGTTCGCCCAATTAGCTAATAAGAATTCGGGTGGTTTGAACTGATTCACTTCTATAAGCTGAGTTAAACCGAATACACCATTGCTGAGGTCGGCCTCAAACAAGAAAAACGACTGTCCGATGTGTAGACCACTTTGACCAAGTTAATAAGCACTACTGGTCGATGTGAGTGGTATCCAGCTACTCGTACCAGTGAATTAGCGGTGTATATTGACTTGTTTGTTTAAGTTTAGTGTAAGTATTTACCTTTGAAGCAAATAAAACTCAGGGATTTCTAGTAACTGTAAATTTTGTTGATTTTCTAAAACCAGTCACTATACACCTAAGATGCTAATACGTGTAAATATGTGCGGTATGCCTCTAAGAGATATTACCATCTTTATGTAACACCTTAGTGGCTTAGTGGTAGAACGTTCACCAGCCACGTACACGGGCCGATTTCGATTCCCAGCTGACTTACTTTTAAATCGCGCTTAGCCGGCAAAGAGCCTGATAAAGAGAGGAGGTTGGGTGTGAATTTGTTGAGTCTACCTCATGGAATGAAACCACTACTGCAGAAACTGCAGAGCTGAAGCTTCAAACATGACGTTCACTCGGAACGCAAAGGAATAGAAAACCGTCTTCATGTGACCTTATGTGCAAGCGACTTTAAATCTACCTTTTTGTGGTGATTGACTATTTCTATCTCTGTATTGTTTAAATACTTACTGTTGATTGTTAATATATTTCTCATATGAATTGCATTATAATTCCGCAAAATACAAATTCCTGAATTCCGCCCTCTCTGTGTTTTGGTTGAATTCTTGCAATTCGGTCATCTCGAAATACTAATACTACGATTACAAATAATTACAACACTTATTCCCCTTAATGAATTTGAACAATGCAAGAACTACAGTTTTAGCAGAATAAAATGGTACCATCTTTTATTTCGTTGCCTTCTCGTCAGCTGCTTACATGGCAAAGACATTATTAAATATATCTACAACAACAATTTTAACATACTTGCACAGAGTTCAGTTTAAGCAAAAATCAATCGATCAATATACGCATACACTAAAAATATATACATATATAAATATGCAATATTAATCACTATTCCGAACAATAATAATCAAACACAATGGAAACTTTTAGCATTTCACATTCGGATGAAATAGAGGTGAAATTATCCAGTTACCAGGGCAAAGAAAGAGTGATAACCGCTTCTTTCTGGACGCATAAATCAGGTTTCATGCGCTTGATGGAAATGGCTTCAGCAAACTTAAGGAGAATTGAGCTATTTTGCTTATTGATAATTTTGAACGACTTTTCAACGTCCACCTCATGACCCGTGTCAAGAAGATGCCTGGTGATGGCACTGTTTAAAGCATTTGTTCCCTTTAGACGTAAGCTTTTTGGTACATGTTCAGAAAATCGTAGATATGCCCTTCTTTCTGTCCTTCCAATGTAACTGCTCCCGCAGATACATGTAGTTCTTGCATTGTTCAAATTACAACACTTTTGATTATATGTATATATATATCTTCCGAGTTCTAATTAGTCACCTTCATAAGATCTTTCGGAGACACCTATCAGGAATATCATGGACTTCTGAAAAGTGCCGGGGTTCATGATGAGAGTGAATGACAATCATAGGCGCCGTAGTGACTCGATCCATTTCTGCTATTGCAAATAAATCCAACTCTGAAATCGAATATTTACACTGTGATACTACAGTACAGTTAGTTATGCGTTTTCCTTTGTAGCTGCGCCTTTTTAAATTCAATGTTTCTGGTAACACACATTCTCGAGACTTCATAAGTTGTTCTGATTTTACGTTGTGTATATTAGAGAGTCACAACATTTAAGTACATTGAGTATCGTAAAAAACAGATGACATTACGGGTGAACCAAGGACTCCCATCAAATGAACATCGGTTGGTGAGCTCAACATGACGCAAATATCTAGTTATATAGAGAAAATCTGCATCAGACTAGAAATATCTCTAGCATTAACTTACTGCGAATTACGTTGGTAGTAAAAAGCTCCATGAGCTTGTACAACCCATGAAGCAATTATTCGGGTCATATAGGCTTGTGGAAGCAATACTGAAGTAAATGGGCCACAAAGACTAGCTTACTGTATTATCACATATCACCTAAGTCGACTGGGCTTAAGAATGCAGAGTAAATGGCTGGCAAAATGATGTAGGTTTATGCAAATAAATTTATGTATACTATGTGTGAAAAAGGTTAACTACCTCTCAATTCAACGTCAACAATCGAGAAATTCATGCTCTTTAACTTACAGTTTACCATAGCATCACTGACGACATAAATAACAATTAAAAGTTCCTGTCTCACATCTTCAGTTGCATCATAGTCTCCCACAGTCGCTTAACAACATAGTCTCCAAAAGCGGTCTAAAACACCAAACAGAACACAGGAAATCTACTGGCATCAAAGGAGGTCTAGGTATAGAGCGGAGAAATGGACAATCTCTGGACTTTCGATTAAAATTTAGCAGTCCAAGAAAAGTCTCGCGCCATACAACAATGAATGACGTATGTCAATCTCAACAAACCAAGCACCCACTTTACTTGAGAGGAAAGACCACAGGTATTTTATTCATGCACTTTATTCATCCTTCTACAGCAAGAAGACCTGAAAACATAATCAGGAGACTGTCACCCATGCTGCTAGACAGAATAACACACAAACTTATGGTGAACATTCAGATACCTTACACCTCTGTCTCAACCTCTGTTTCACGGAGATATTCATTGCGTTATGCTGCGTACTTAAATGCTCTCAATCTGCTTGTTCATGTCGACCAGTGAGCTCGAACTTAAAGATAAATTTCTTCAAATTATCTGCCCACTAAGTGCAGTTGGTTGAGATATTTTGGATCTATAATACATACAATAAAATTGTCTCACATAACAAGAACACCCTGACTGCAAATTGTTTTCCTGAGTTTTTCAAAGCATAGGAACTGTGACTTTATTATTTTATTACCTTAAATGGTTACATTTCATTTGGATATTGACTCTAAATTACTGAAGGCCTACCTGTATGCATATATTTTGTTGAGCCCATATATATATATATATATATATATATATATATATATATATATATATATATATATATATATATATATATATAATTATTCTTAATTTTCTCTATCGTGCCATTATATTTCGACATTCTTAGTTCTCTGATAAAATATTTAAATGCAGTGTAGGTCATTTATGTCAGTTCTACTGGAAGAGGTTAGCCTTCCGTTCCAGCGTCTATGAGATACACAATATTTTAGAAATCACACCATATTTCATATCGCAGAATGAGCACCACAACCAAACAACTTAAAACGAGTTTCTTGTGGCTGATCATTAAAATATGTGAGGGAAATTGGATTCAAACCTGTTTAACTTGTCAAAGTGTTAAAATATGTTGCTATACTAATGCTCTACTCAGTTATTTTCTGTCCCCTTATTCAGAACTCTACCATAGACGTATACTGATATCATTAGTATATTGCCCGCTTCTAATGATTTAAGTTACATCTTCATATGCATCGACATCTTCAGTCGTTGACTTGTAGCAGTTTCGTTAGTAAATGTATCAACCAAAGCAGTCGCTTAAGTAATTGTAAAAAGGTCATTATTCCATCCATTATTATCAATGATAATGGTACACGATTTGAAAGCCGTCTATTTCAACAACTCACTGAATTGCATGCTAACAACTCCATATCATATTGTTTTTAATGACACGGTGAAATGATTACTCAAACATTTTAAGACTGCACTTTCAGCATATTCGGCTACTAACGAGAGATGCACAAAACTCCTATTTCTACTAGATAAACGTAATATTTTCAAGAGGAATGCTGTGCTTTTGAGTTAGTCCATGAAACAACGTTCTAATTACCAGGTATTTCTTACTTCACTTAGACAAACTCCAGTAAACATGAATAGTTACATCCAGTTATTACAGTAACAACAATCATCATCATACATCTCACTGCAGTTGGTGAACTGAACTCTTGTGTTTATCAGAGGGGGTAGTGTCCAATCACTGTTTCAGCCAGCTTATGATGGTCCACTTCGAGTTCTAGACAGAAATGACAAGTTTTCACAAAAAAAGATAAACAAGACGGATGCTGTCAGTATTGACAGAGTTGAATCTTCATTTGTCGTTGAATATAAACACCTCAGCAACAACTTTCAGTCTCCTTCGTCAACATCTCCAAAAAATTCTGTAAAGACGACTTGATTCGGTGTTTTTGAGCATTTGTAAAGATTTGATGAGTTCATACACCTATTTTTTGGTTTATTCAATTATATTCGTGCCATCTTCATATTTCTGGTATTATTTACTTAAAAAATTTGTACATTATGGATTATCCCAGCCAGTTCACAGATCCGCTAAGTGTAAACTGCTGTCATTCATAAAACTTAAATTTTTATTTCTATATCTTTCACTGACAAGCTGTATTTTGTGCTTAAGATGAAACATTTTTGTGTAGTGTAGTTGTTATTGTTTTGTGAAGTCCCCGACATGGCTGTTGATCATCATATTTCAGTAAGAAATCTTATATTATGTACGCAGTTTAACTTTCGGCAACCATGATACAGCTGATTGGCGTCACTGTAAATTATTATGAAATGAAACTGTGGTGGTGTGATACAGACAATGGGTTCCAATGGAATATTATTCTCACAGTAGTAAGAGACATTGTATATGTTGGTGCTAATGTCTGAATACTATTCCCACGGTTCAATACTACTTTAGCAACAGAATACTATATGTATTTGGACATCCTATTTTATATCGGTTAATGTATATCAAAATCACATGCTCAGTGATTGGTCAAAGAATATAAACTGTGAAGATATAAATAGCTGTTTGATCACTTGAAAATATACTCTGGCCTCCACATATTGCCTTCTACTGTTAAAAAGGTATTTAAATTATGGTCAGTTTCGCTTTTAATTTGGGAAGGCTCTACAAGTTAGGTTCAAAAAAATTTATTTCGTACGTAGAATATTGAATTATAATCCAAATATCTGGTTATAATTTATACTTTTGGGAAAAACTATCATATCATGAAGGCACTTTTGACCTTCGCACGAAAAGGTGTCCTCTGAATAATGAAGCGTGTGTATATGTTTTAGGAAGAAAGTAGGTAACTTTCGTATACTGCAGGAGTAAAGATAATAATTCCGATTAGAGAAAAATAGACTATACATGTTGCCCAAGAAATGGCGTCAGCATCACTGTGGTATTTAAAAATATAAGATAAAACAAGAAACCATTAGCATCTCGGATGCAATCATATTTAGCTTTAAAGTATGTAGCGAGACGTGGATGCTTCCTATGTTTTGTTATTAACTATCATTAAGTGAAAAATATTTTTTGAAATTTCATATTATTATCAGTAATAATTTAAACTAATCGTTTTTCGTGTCTGTCTCCGTAATAATGAACGTTTTCATTTTTCCACATTTATAATGGTATTTTTTCAGTGACTATATGCACTTTTGAATAATCAATGTATGAATTTGGTGAATGGTGACTAGCAGTATAATCTAGGGATGTACGTCTCGTTTGAGTTTATTTGAAACTCGTCGGCTGGATGTAGCTGCTGTCAGCAATGAGTGTTAGTTTTCCAAAGTATCCGTACTAAAAGCCGATATTTCGGTCCAATCAATCGACAAGAGTATCAAAACTAACTTTAAAACAGGTTGGCACTAGTTGCACAAGAGGTGACTCACATGATCTATGTGGTCCAATGGATAACGGTGTGACGCTTGAAATAATGTTTAATGGGTTCGATTGTGTATGAGAATTCCATCACTCACTGGGAAATACAGTTACATCCAGATGAGGTGGCCCAAATAGGATGAAATGCACATCCTAGATGCCACTGCCAGTCACCATCAACTAAATTACTTCAAGTTAATCCTCGGACATCGTCAAGGGATGCTCGTACTAAGAAGCTAAGCATTGAAGTCCAACCAATCAATGGGAAAATCAGAATCGACTTAAAAACAAATCACTAAATTATTTATTGAAGAACGCTTTTATTTACAGTTCTGTTCTTTACTGAGATTTTAAAAGCCATTCCATGATAAACTTTTCTTTCCTAATAGTGATTCTGTGTTTATCGTTGATAATAGATACTGAGGTTAACACTTGCTTTTTCGATTATATTCAGATATTTTAACCAATATGTTTATTGTTAGAATATAAATAATAAGGTTATTAAAGTTGTCCGTAGTATAAAACATGGATGTGGTTTATTTTTGCACATCACTTTCAGATGGAAACAACTTAAGAAAAGTAGTTACAACAAAGTTAAGTTAATCTTCTAATATTTGTGTATCATAAGGAATAAAAAGACAATTGCAGTGAAGAAAGTTTTTCTTTTCCAAGAAATCATCAACTAGACTGTACATTCGTGTATTTATAACAAATTATTTTTTTTATTTTTTGGATTACAGTCTGATTCCACACCATATTTTTCCGCACAGGTATGGAATTTTCAGCTTGTTATATCGGTAGCCCAAATTTTTCTGGCCGACCATAGATATCAGGTGTTCTTCGGCAGGGGATCGAACCCCGGGCCATGTGCGTGGTCGGCGAGAACCGTAACCCCTGTGCCACCGACGCACACAATTAAATGGGTAGGAAAGTTGCAGAATAATTTCTAATCAAGGGTTAGATTAATAAAATTAGAATTAGGAATTAAAAATGCCATCATAAACAGGGGGACGAATAAACCTCAGACAAAGTAGCATCATAATTACTGTGAAGATTGACATATTGTGCAATTAGGACTTAGAAATGTAGAAATAACAACAATAGAAAGGATGTTTGGATAAAACAATATCTGGTAGGATCATAATTAATGTGACGAATAACTGTTTATGCAATCAGGGATTAAATATGTAGAAATAATAAAATAACAAAATGGACCGGAATTTCGGACATGAAAATAAAGTAGTGTAAATAGAGATTAAGAAAAAATTAAAACAACATGAATAAACAGGAATTTTGGATAAGAAAGTCAATGACTTGTGTATTATTTTGAAAAGCTTATTGAACTTGTACGAAACACAAGAAAAATCACCTGATTCATTTTAACCATGTGATCATTTCGTAGCCAAATTTAAACAAACTAATCTATTCACTGTGAAAACGACTAAATGATTTTATTTCTAAATTTAAGGTCACAATAATTTCATGTGTGCACCTATTGTAACTGAAATACTGAAGATATTTAAATACAGTAATTGAAAATATAAGTAAATGACTAAATAACGAGATAATAATCTTTCTAACATCAATTCATTGAATGATATCCTCAATCAATAGACAATTGTAAGTGGTATAGGATCAGAGGAAAAATATGCATCGGTGGTTCATTAGTAGATTTCTGACCAAACACGGATGTAGTTCGGGTTCGATTCTCGGCTGGCACACGTCTAAACCTTTTCCAGCTTACCAGTAGACAGTAAGCTCAGAAATGCGTGAAGTTTCCGCGTGAGGTTGACGACTCCACCCCATCAAACCAAAACAACGGCTACTGAAACTTTATGTCTTCGCGCTTAAAGCCCGATATTCCATTCGGGCTTTTGGACGGATGAAATAGAGAGAAGGAAAACGAAACAGAAATCTAACTTCAACTAACCAGTGTGTGTGTGTGTGTGTGAGCAGCAGTCAGCTCCATGAAAAAGTAGTTCTTTTAGAATTAGAATATATGTTAGACAATAAGTATATGGCTGATTTTTATTTCAATAGTTTTGAAAATTAGACAGTACAGTATTTATATTGCTACAGAGATGATGTGACAAATTTTTACTGATAATTAAACCCAGTTACATATGGTTTGAATATATCTGATAACAGCTGACGATCTTAACGGGTAATAACTTGTTAAAAATTATGTCAGTGAGATGTTTGAAATGAAATACTCGAACTATGTCCATTTACTCATAAAAGTATAATCCCACATAAAAGACTTAGGTACAAATCGAAAATAAATATATTTTCCCTAATGCAGAACACTATTATTATTGTTCCCTTGGGTTCCTAGTAGAACATAGGGCTTCAACTGCACCTCTCCACTTGCTTCTGTCTTCCTTCTGCTGTACTTTTCACCTGCGTCCATGTTAATCCGTACTGTTTCAACTCCTCTTCACACGATCACCTCCATTTCACTCTTGCACTGACGTCCCACTCGCCGCTTCTCTTTCGGGTTCCACTTGAGCAATGGTCTGACGCGCGCGCGATGTCATCCAGCGGCCTCCCTTCTCCAGCCAATGTCCAGTCAATCTCCACTTTCTCCTGCATATTTGTTGGTTGGCGATTGGTTCTTTTTTGTTTGTTCCCATAGTTTCTTGTTGGTGATTCTGTCTGACCCGGCCATCTGATCTTTAGTATAGATCCAGAGAAGACAGTTGTTGATAAAGGTCTGCAACAGGCTGCTGGAAATATTCTTTGTGACCCGCCCGCCCGCCAAGTTTCTGATCCGTATAGAAGAACTTACATGATGTTGTTTGAATTGAAAATCCGACCGAGTTTCGTTGTTGATGGTGAGTGACGAAGATTTCCAGATTGGTTTCAGGTTGATGATTGTGCTTCTCGCCTTCCCGATTCTCTCTCGATTTGACATACTCGTTCGTTCCGACTGCGTGTAGTTGAGACGGTGCTCCCTAGATAAGTGAGTGAATGAAGTAACCTCTTTCAAATCCCTCCGATTGATAGTGATTGGTACTAGATGTTTCTGTTGTTGGTTGGTTGGTTGGTTATTTTCATAACCTCCATCTCGTCTATACAGAACATAGTTAAGTACAAAATAAGTTAATATGTTTATTGTTTTAAGAGATTGTGTCACTTTTCAATGAATTGATACGTTTCACTGAATTGAGTACAATTGCATGTATGAGAAATACAATCAGCCTTCTTTAACCGACTTATTACCAATGAAGTTGAATAAATGTTTTGATTGTTTGCAAACAAAACACAAAATATTTCGGCAAATGTAACTTTGTTTTGTTTTTTTTGAAAAAAGTATCTTTGTATTGCAAATACTGATGTCAAAATCATGAGACATGCATCTTCTTCTTCTTCTTCTGCCTGTACACAGATTTAAATAATTTCATTTCAAAGTTATCCAACTATTGTTAGTGCAGTTGTATTTCAAGTATGTATAACACAAATAAACATTGAAAGAATATGATACTAACAAAACGCTTGGTGCATTTGCACAAATCTTATCTGGGATCATTTGAAATCACCTGGAATTGAAATTTCATGCATCTGTTGCATGAAACACGAGACAGTTTCGATATTGTAGTAAGAAATTTAAGAGACTACAATATACTTAATTTATACAGATTAAAATAGCAATATAAAAAGTTGAGAATAAGGTAACACGTAATTTTTTAAAGTTCGAATAGTTATCATGATCCCTTTACATTCTGAGTGAAACACAGCGCTTTAACAGCACACTGACATTTCATTCTATTCTCTGAAGTCCTTTTCGGCTGGTTCCATTACTGACCATAAACTCTCATCTTCTTCTCTCACGATGTCTTCTACCCCACCCTCGAACGCTTGACTGGTCGCTTTCTATTCAGGTTCCACTCGAGCAATTGCTTGGTGCGTGACGGTATTCAACTGTCTTTCTAGCGTATGCTCAATATACTCCGTTCTACTTTAGCATATTTATTGCACAATAGGTTCTTGGCTGGTTTGCCTGACTGTTCTTTCTCACTCTTTCCAAACTCCTATACGCTCTTCGGTGTGGAACAAAGGCGGTTTTAAGCGAGATGTCCGAATACTTTTGAGAACTCGCCGAGTCTCTCATACACACACAAGTACTGGATGAGTCGACATTAATATTGGAAATTTTAATCTGGTTCTTTATACTGAGTTCAGATGTAATATTATCAAGTACACACGTGTTGTGAAACATATTTTGGCGAGAATTCTGATCTAAAACGCTTTTTTTTGTTTCTAAAGATTTTGCGTTACAGTTAATCCTGACTAATATGAACATAAAACTGCAGAACTTGAAGACGTTGTCAAAAAATATTATTTTTTAAAAGTTATGGCCTTTAACATTGTCTAGAGTATATTGAGAAAAAAAGTCGGGAGGAAATAAAAAGCGATTACAGCTCAGAAGTCACCGAATATGACTTAACTTAATGTTCCTCACGATTTGTGTACGTTGTTCAATCTCGGTTTAGGTGGAATATGCCACAAAGATGTTTTACAAACATTCAGTTTAGCACAACTTTATTTTGATGTAGAATCTACATGGTTCGTAAGATCTGATGTATATTTATTGTCTTTTGCTCATCAGATTTCAGCGTCAGTTTATTGTCCACATCAATAAATAGAATGACGGAGAATTACATCAAAATATGTCTGAGCTAGTGAAATTCTTACTAAGAACTTTATAACACTAATCTCATAACTGTTAACCATTTTTCAGAATAAGTAGTCGTGGTAATTGAAAATATGTCCTTCTGAGTTTATCATATATACATCAAGTACCAAGCTGTAATTTACTTTCATAAAGCATTCACGTATAAAATTATTTACATTGGACAGTGAAGAAATTTCGCAGTTGACAAGGACACTAACCTTTGTAAAACTGGAGAGAAGATATGAATCAGGATTTCTCTTTTTAATTTACCTTCAGGATTCTATGAATGTTTTCACAGGAATTTACCATTAACAATAGGGTGTGATCGAAAGCTAGTTCCTTCTAGTTTGAAATAAATTAGCAGTGTATACAAGTAATTCTATTGAATTTCAAACCGAGGAATATTAAATTTCGAGGAAAGCACATTACTATTCAGTAAATCAGTTGAAACCCACTGGATGATAACTTCCATTTCATGCTGATTTCCAACCTATGACTATCTCCAATCATTTCACCTTCATAGTGAAGATGATCAGCATTATAAACCATGGAATCAGGCTAGTTTCTTGAGAATTTCATTTTGAAGTTTGATGATAATAAAAAGTAGGTTTTTTTCAAAGTACTAAGTTTTTCGTATTTAACTGATTTCAAATAGCATTTTAATACAGACTATTATCAGGTGGAGAACGCATAAAAACGAACAGTGCTATAGAGTCACTGTCTGTCTTACTTCTAAACTCTTTCATAGCAGACATATGTGATCTCTGAAAGGATTACTTCTCAGACAGTCTGGATGATACGTATCACCAGATACCATCTGATTGTGAAATCTACGAATTTCTTCTGCAGTGATCTTGCAGCTAGTTACTAAATTATGAGGGATATTAAAATCTCATATAAGATGCTGCATGATGCCTATTCAGTATGAAAAAAATACCGGAATAAAGGAGGATTCATATCAACAAACTTCATATTGCAGACTTAGCACAGCAAGAACTATGTAACTGTAAGTATTAGAGTAAACAAAAAGGTGAGCAAAGAATATCCTTTCCGATAACTTCCTCTTCTGGCTCTACAGTTATATATATTTTCAAGTATTGGTTTTGTAGGGATTTTTGTTTGATTGGTTGGAGGGTTTCATCATGACCTGACATCACTAAGAGAACCACTGGAAAATCTGGGAGTACTGGAAAACTGTTTCGTCGTAGTTTTGAACTCTTCATCAGTGCGCATCCACACTGCGGGGTTTGGACCCAGGACCTTCAGGTTACAAGGCTAGCTCGTAGACCATTAAGCCACTGGGACCCTATCCAATGGCCAGCAGATGAATTCTTACTTCTGCCAATTTATGATATAGCGCGACCTTTTGGCAATGTCTTCTTCGATGAGTTAGTGCCTCACATTTAACCTGCTGTACTCTACTTAATATGGCTTCCAACAGCTGTCCAGTACTCCCAGGTGTTTTATGGTTCTCTAACTGATGTCAGCCCATGATGAAATCCTTTAACCATTTATATATGTTTATATACATAGAATATTTTGGAATAATTGCCGGTAACAATATTGGTGTTTTTAAATATTATTTATTTGTTAAGTAAGGTCAATGTAATCACAGGTCACCAAAGATGCATAAATTATAACAGGCATAAAAAGTGTTATAGCAACTAGAATATCAAATAAAAACTAAGGACATTTTCACAACAAATCGAGGATCATCAAAACCTTGATGGTCAAGGTAAGGACAATGTCTGAACCAACTTCTTTTGGATGCATAAGGTAGGTTTCATAGTGCATATTCCGACGGCATCGGTAATATAGAGTAAACGAACTCTTAAGGTGAAGTTAAGATTAGCTGATTTGCGGTAGATGACTTTAAAAATCTCGTTAACATCAATCTTGTGCTCTGTATTCACAAGATGAGATAGAATAGCGCTATGAATGGAATTTGTTTGTAATTTACTTAACCAAGTAGGGTGATATCCCAAAACCCGACGATAAACACGCCTAATTGTACTGCCTATATTCGCTGTAATTATTAATCAGTTCTCTAAATGCGAATTTCTCGTTAGCAAATATGTATCTATGAAAGTATTTCCAAAGCTAAATATGATTGTTGTAGTTGTAATTGTTAATTAAAAGTACAGTTAGGACATTTTTAATTGATCTTTCAGTTGAAATTAACCTTTCATAAATATTATACAAGGTAACTCAGGTAAACTTTAAGGTCTTTGAAATTGTACTCTAAAATGTGATTCTTAAACTTTCATACCAATATATAGTAAGCAATATTTAGACTTAGAATTTCATAATAATTCAACATGTGAATCAAGTTTTTCTCTCTTTCCAACCACTGAAAATGAAAACATAAGATTATTCAAATAGGTAAGACAGCTCCATCATACTTTTAATCAATGAAGAAAGTCAGAGAAGAAATCTCTGTGTGACTCACCTGCCTACATATGCCTTCAGTTTACAATGTATACATACTGTCACCATTTAAAATTTATGTATTCATAATAAAGTATAGAAATCAGCTGACGGTGTTCATGAAGAACTACTAGAAAACTTACGTATTTGACTATTAAATTATTCTGTCTCACCAAAACATTTGACGGCGATTAAATTAACTCTTTATTGAGTGTAGTTTTATATTGTTGCCAAGTTCTCCAACAGTTAATGTTTGTAGTGTATTTCACTCATATTGAGCATTTACAATTTTGTTGAATTTTCTATTGCTATGTTAAAATTATAATTAAACAATGAACTGAATAACTGTGTTAGATAAGACTGTTTTCACATGGAACGTTAAGGGTTGACGGATGCTAGGTAGCCTTCAGACTTTGGTGTCTTAGGGAATTATGTGCATGTTCTAGGAGGTTGTGAAAACTTGGGATATCTCACAGTACCAGAATTGATGAATGACGGCATTCAGTAAGTGAGAAAAAAGAATTAGCTTCAGTAGGATAATAACGTGTATCGGGTATATACTAAACAAGAATTTGTATATCTTTTGCATTGTAATAATTTGGCAATAAAGCTAACAGAACAAGTGGTAAGGTATTATGATAATTATATTCGTTGCTAAAATACCCCCAACACCGTTTTGTACTACTTCGTAAGCCTAAATGAAATTTAGCACTAATATGTTTCTACGAGTTGATCACGGATTGATATCAGTTAGAGAACCATTGAAAACCAGGGAGTACTGGACAGCTGCTGTTTCATCCTAGTTTGGGAGTCATCGGCAGTACGCACCCACTGGGATTCGAACCGGAACGTCCTGGATTCGAACTGATATCAATCCGTGATCAACTCGTAAAAACAACAAACCCTTAAAAACCAAACTATAGAAAACTAATATGTTTCGGCATTTTATAGTCCTCAAAGAATTTTAGTCATTACATTTTCAAAGCCTGCTCAGTCGATTACCATGGTAACCCAATGAAAATTAAATTCTAACAACTTGTTGTAACATTGTATGGAGCATTTCGGAAACCAGTTACTGATAGTTAAGGTTCTTTGGAAAAGCTTGGACTGTTATGGTTTATAAGTCCAGACTGTTTTAGGAAAATAACAACCACAGCATAGTCGTAAGTATCTTGATTAACTAGTGATATGTGGCAAATCATTATTGAAATCATTGATCTCATTGTGTAACTCTGTCGTCATCATTCAAATCCTCTAATTAATGATAAGTATTAGCAACTATACTGATGACATTTGACCTCTTTTGTTGCTCTCATCTTTTAAAAAGAATCTTAAAGAAGTGCAACTGTACAGCTGGAGGAAATGAGATCGCCGAAGGAAGCATCCTTGGTGATCTACGGTTTAACTTTTGAAAAATGCTAGGGTTGGGATTATTCATGGATATTAGATAAAAACTTCTTGTAGATTACATTTAAGTATGCAATTTTCATGGAATTCTGTAATTTAAATCAATTTTATTTCTAGTTATATTGTATTTTTACAGTATTGAATTCTGTCCTATTAGCTGAATAGGCGAAATTCTTGCCTTGTAACCGGAAGGTCTTGGATTCGATCCTCGGTGGGAGTAATAAGTACGTACTGATGAAGAGTCCCAGATTAGAATGAGATGGCTGTCTGGTACTGTAAAGTTCTCAGAGGTTCTCAAACTTATAGCAATCCGCTAATAAACTTGAAACCGCACACATTCCTACGAATTAACACTTGCAATCTAGAAGTAATTTGAAGCAAAAACCACATTATATAAGGGACAATGAGTGTAGGAAAAGTAGTCAATGTCAAGAGTATACAAGCTAAAAGAACTAAAAAGACTGTATGATTGCAACTGATACTCAGCTGATGACAATACACTTAAGATCTTTATGTTAAAATAGTAACATGTTTGTAGAGAAAGTACCGCATTAAGTTTGAGAGCACAAAGAATAGGCACTTTCAGGATTCGGTTACTCAAGTCACTTTGAAACACACTATTTTTTAATTTATTAAGCATATTCACTTCATACTAATAAGCCATACTACATGTTTTAAATCCTCTGTTGTTAGAACAACAAGTTCATTTGATTATGGTACTTGGCATTTTCAGACACGAAATAAATGTTCTGAAATGATGTCTAGAAATAGTTACAAATAAATTAATTGCAACGTATGTCTTGGTTTTATGCGCTTAATGTTATATAGTGTTTCTTCAGTAATTTTAATCATTTAAAGGAGACATAACAAGTAGTCTTTAAACTTTTAGAGCATTTTTTGCACTCTATACTGATAGAACAAAGATTCAACTTGAACTGCTAATAAATAAATTCTAATATTTTATTTGTTCAATGATTTCATACAGAAATTATTATTGTTGTTCCCTTGGGTTCTGAGTGAAACAAAGGGCTTCAACAACACATTTCCACTTTCTTCTATTTTCTGCCATCTTCTTCAGCCGGGTCCACGATTGATCATAATCTCTCATCTTTTCCTTCAACTCACATGATCTCCACCATGTCACCCTTGCACTGACTACACACTCGTTGCATCCCACTGGGATTTCACTCGAGCGATGACCCGCATTGCGCGCGATGTCATTCGAAGGCCTCTTCAACGTATACTCAATCCATTTTTAATTTCTTTTGCATATTTGTTGAGCGATCCGCTCTTGGCTGGCGACAAGCCAGGCAGAGTTTCTTGTCGCTAATTCTTTCGGGCCAACCGGCCATTCAGTTTTCAGTATGCAGCCAGAGAAGACTGCTGTTGATAAAAGTCTGCAACCTGTTGGAAATCCTCTTC
The DNA here is from genome assembly GCA_944472135.2 of Trichobilharzia regenti. Classification (NCBI taxonomy): domain Eukaryota; kingdom Metazoa; phylum Platyhelminthes; class Trematoda; order Strigeidida; family Schistosomatidae; genus Trichobilharzia; species Trichobilharzia regenti. Next base: position 95,646,349 of record OX235262.1, on the reverse strand, counting down.
GTGACGTGAAGTGCAAGTTTCTGATCCATATAGAAGCACTGACTTCCTTGACATTTGTTTTGGAAATCGGAGTTTTGTTTTTTCTGCTGTAGTGGAGTGCAGAAGATTTTCAAACTGGTTTCAGGTTGATGAAGGCATGTCTTGCCTTTCCAATTTTGGCTAGCTTTGACGTCTTCATCCGTTCCACCTGTAGTGGAAACGATACTTCCTAGCCAAATAAGTATAGGAAGTGACCTCTGTTGAATTTCTCCTTTTTGATGGCAATTGATGCTGGTTGTTGTTGAAGCTGTTCTTTGGTAATCTTCATCACCTCCGTCTTCTATATGTTCACCTGGAGTCCTGTCTTATCTGCCAGCCTCATCAGCCAGTTTTTTGGTTTTAGCCTGCAAGTCTTCGAGCTTGTGTGTGAAATATTAAGCATAAATCACCCACACGGGAAATCCGGATCTTCTAGAGTTTTCTCATCCTTTGTCCAGAGTATTCCTGTCTCCTCGCTCCCCAGAAACAGTCTAACGCATGATCAAGTCCACACCAATTAGGAATATCATTGGTGGTAGCAGGAGCCCATGTCTTACTCCTGTATTCACCTCAAACTCTTCTCTGAGTCGTCCGTTGTGGATCATCTGACAGGTGGTATTGTCGTATAGACTATTGAATGAGGTTGATAAAGACTTGAGGCTCGCCGTAGTTTTGAAGCAGTTCCGAAATAACTTCTCGATCAAAGCAGTCGAAAGCCTTTTCGAAGTAGATGGGGTTGAGGTGGAGGGTTGGCTGCCATTCTATGCTCTGTTCGATGAGGATGCGTAGAGTTGCAAGTTGATCAGCAGATGATTTGTCTTTCCTGTATCCAGCCTGTTCCGGTAGATGGCGGAGTTCTGTATCCAATACGTCCTCTATTCTCCAGGATGATGTGACTTAGCATTTCACTTGGCGTGAACAAGAGCATTATTCCACGACAGATCTTGCACCGGCCTAAGTGACCCTTCTTTGGCAGCTTGGCGAAGTAGCCAGCCTTTCTTTCCAATCCTTTACTTTCAAACTTTTGCAATAGTGGCATCAGCACATTTAACGCTATCTCTTGGTCCGTTTTCAGTGCTTTGAGGTAGGGGGAATCCCGTCTGGTCCTGCTGCCTTCTTCGTTTTCAGTAGTTTGATTGCATTTAAATTTCTGCTTCCGGTGGGGGATTGGTGTTCACTGGCGGGCGATTCTGTGCTCGATTTTGGTGGTACTTTCAGGCGAGTTGCAGGTTGCGTTTCTACATCCTTGAGAGTGAGCTGAAATCTATCTAGTTAATGGTGGTTTTTCTATCTAATTTCACCAAATGATTGAAGGCACAGAAGTCTGTGAAGAGTTTTCCATTATCATTCATTTTGCCGAGTAAGAGCCTCTCGACCCATGATGAGTTCTCTTACTATATTATCTGCTACCATTTCAACTGACCTTCATATCGCCCATGAGGATTTGAATGTCGCCATTTTGGATGTTGTCCATTACTGTTTGTAGTTGTCTGTAAAAATCTTTCTTCTTCTCTTGTTCCGCATTTTTTGTAGCATTATGTGAAGCATTGAAAGATTGTAACCTTTCTTCCTCTCTTTTAAGTTGAATCTTGCTGTCATTATCCTGCAGGAGGAGATTGGTTCCCACTTTACTGGAGCTTTGGCTTCCACTGGTGACATCATGATAGCCACTGACTTCCTCAGCGTGATTATGGTTGTCATCTAGTTGACCAGACCAGATTAGATTACTGACCCACTAGTTGATAATTTTGACAGTCCATACTCATTCAATCTTCTCTCACAGATTTTGAGAACTTCTAAACCATATCTTCTCAGTAAAAAGTTTGAGCATTGTGGATTAGATCAAATAAAGTATACTTATATTTTAATAGTTTACACACAATGATAAGTTTTGTTATTGGTAATATTTCGAGCAAAATTACCAATAACAAAACTTATCATTGTGTGTAAACTATTAAAATATAAGTATACTTTATTATATCTTCTCATTTTTCTCGCAATCTGGACAGCCTTCCCAGCTTCGTACATTGCACAAAAATTCCATGTCACCATTATTATTCTTATTTTCATTGAAGGAAGCTTATCGATTAAGAATGATTATTATATAATCTAATTTTCTCGAGAAGGGGAAGAAGAATGACAACAAGATATTCAGGTATATGAGTTAAGAATGAAAGAAAATGAACACTTACATTTATTAGCAGATGAGATAATCAGTTAAATGTTAAGAGCTGGGTCTGATAAAAACGGTCTTTTAGAATTTCATGGGACTTGAGCTTGTCTGTTTATTATCCTGAATGAATTAAAAATGTCCATCTAATATCCTGTGTTAATCAATTTTGTTTGCATAGAGTGAAAAGTTAAGCAATAAAATAGCCATATATTATACAAATGCTTATATTTTAATGCATTTCACACTACTTACAATACACGTAATCATCTGAATGCCAATAAATCTATTCTTTATGAATTAGATACTTTACCTTTCTTTTTTAAAAGATATTCCATTTATTTGGCGCGTGATAAAAAAATTACCTAGTCATAACAAGCATCTGACCAACTACTAACTGATCAAGTGATATTAATTCGTTAGACAAACATACAGATTAACTACTGGCTTCTTCTTCTGCTTCTTTAATAGAATCGTTTATATCATTCAAAGTAATAATGAACTAGGCAATAACAAAAAAACGCTGATAGACTTTTAAAAGATCTACGGTTTGTCTACGTGTGCATGCAAAACAATTAGAAATTTAAAAAAAAGACAACAGCATTTTCCAACATGAAGCTATGCTACTGAAGCTAATTATTATTCGTAAAAAGGTATTCTCATGCCAAAATTGTTTAAAATAAAAGCTATAAAAATTGTCTAATATATGTCACACACAAACTGATTAGTAGTATACTTATAATATTATCCTAAAATTATCATAAAATGAGTGAACGAAAAGCTGTCATTAAAAATGCTGATATGAGTACTGAAATGCAAGAAGATGCTGTCCATGTAGCTGCTAGTGCTTTAGACAAATATGATGTGGAAAAAGATATAGCTGCTCATATCAAGAAAGATTTTGATCGTAGACATCATCCTACATGGCATTGTATAGTTGGACGACATTTTGGAAGGTGAGTTAAATAAATACAAGAAGAAAGTAATTTATCAGGATAATATATATATATATATATATATATATATATATATATATATATATATATATGTCCAAAACAAGTTCCCTTTTAACAGTTTGCAAAAACTTGGCCATTGCGTATATGATATTCATTAAAATAAAGGTTTTTTGTATTTCCCAATGAATGAAAAACAAGACGATATTGTTTATACTGACATTTCGCTATTTAATGCTGCTAATAGCTTTATCAAAGTATTACTATAAAATTAGAATTTAAAAACTCCCAGCTTATATGTTACAACCTAATCATCGTTCCTCAGCATGGGGGCATTCCTGCGTTGTCAAGTTGGCCAATTGGTAAAGATAATAAAAACCTGATTGTTAGATTTTATAAGCGTATAAAATTATAAAAGCAGCATGTGTTAACATAATGAAGCTATTTGTCACATATGTGTGTTGGTTTTGTCATTTCATGGTGCAGCCAGCGGTGTTGTAACCATGTCATTATTCCGGCTAACTTGACAGCGCAAACATGACCCCCTGGTGAGGAACGATGATAAAGTTGTTACATATAAGCTGGGAGTTTGTGAATCCTGGTTTAATAATAATAATACTTTGATAAAGCCATTAGCATGAAACAGCGAAATGTAAGTAGAAACAATATCGTTTTGTTTTTTGTTTATTGGGAAATACAAAAACCTTTGCTATAATGATTGTTGGGATAATAATTGGTTTCATTTTGATTTATTAGGCAAGTTTTATAGTAGTCACACTTTGTACGACATTTCCAGAAACTTCAAGACATATTAATATCATGTATCAGAACATATAAATTACGAATCTTTGATAGTAGCATTGGTAGTCAATGCGTTAGCTTTATTTTTTATTTTTTTAGTTTTCAATACAGCTTGATTTCGCACTGTATTTTTGGTAGAAGTATGGAGTTTTCAGCATGGATATCGGTAGCCCAAATTTTGCAGGCCGACCATAGATATCAGGTGTGCGTCGGCACGGAATCGAACCTCGGGTCATGTGCATAGTCGGAGAGAGTCCTAACGACTGTGCCACCGACGCACATTTTTGTTATCCCATTTAATCGGTTAGCGAAACTTGACTGTTCAGATTAGGTATGACTCCATGAAATATTTCATCAAATAAGTAAGATAAAATCATCGTTATTTATTTCTCAATAAAATAGTTTATACCTTGAAATATTCACTTTTGTAGGTAAAAGATTTGTTTTCAGCTTACAGAAATGTTTCTTTTTATCTTTCTTTTTTAAAGCTATGTAACACATGAGACAAATAATTTCATATACTTCTACTTGGATGATCGTGCCTTCTTACTCTACAAATCAGGCTGAAAAGAAGTCGCTCAAACAAAGAATTATGAATCCACCTAACTGTCTGTTATTGATTATCCTTTAAGCGCACTGATGCATTACCAATGTATGATTGAAATAAAACTGATAGGTTTTAAATGAAACATTGATATTGCTAAATTTTAATTTTTTTAAAATTTTATTTTTTATCATTGAAGGAGTAATTTATGACTTATATACAAGCGTATGTTACGCAGTTTTAGTGAACATTTTTTTAATTTCACCTAGTTGAATGAGGCATCAGTAAAACAAATACTTCGAGTTATGAAAAGTATCTAAAAAACAACAGCAACATAGAATTTAAATAAGACGAAAATGTTTTCTGACTTACACTAGAACGAAGAATTCAGAACTTCGCATCAAAAGACTGCCAGGATATCGTAAACTTTTGCGTAAATATAACTGAATTCACTTATTTTTGGATAGTATTCATACAGTCTGAAGTTTAAACTTAATCTAATCTATCTAAGTGAATGAATATTTCACCAATTCAACTTGCTAACTACTTTGAAAATCAGCATACTATCCGCTGAGTAAATGTATCGAAAATAAACTCCTCTTTTTCAACTAATATCACTGAAAAAATTGAATGTGCCAGTGCTCATAAGTCGATATAAGGTTAAAATATTTTTTCGACTACTCTTCAGTTTTGATACTTCGCAAGGCATGGAATATATCGGTATGCTGAAATAGGGAATCTCCATGAGTATAACTCTTATATACTCAATTAGGAATAACTTCATCATATGGAGAGTAAACCTTTTGAATAGATTTTTTAAAACATTGATGTTATACTTATATATTTTTGAGCTCATTGAGTTAGGCAGTGCCAGCTAAGCATTTCTGCGCTAATTAAGATTTATCGATATGTTAGGTAAATGATCTACTATCTCTTTACTCAGTTCGAATCATGAACTAACTGTCAACGGTGAGGAGTAAGATAGGCAGCCATCATTTAAATTACCAACGTATTAAAGACAGTTTCTTGGCGTTGTCTTTACTAACAGGTATTGCTTAAAAAATAGCGGACATTTTACTTCATATGTCTAAAAGGTGTGGGTTTAGAGTATGTGCTTATAAACTTCAGAAGGAAATAGTAGGAAATAGGTACCAGTTAAAGTACACTAGTGAAAGGCGTCTTGTTGTCAATACATACATTTTTAGAATATCCAGGAGCAAGCAGATAGACGTTATTGTAGCACTCAAATAGCAGAATGGAAGCTTGAAACTATTAGATTTTAATATCAAGCTAATATTCATACATTCAATGAAACTTCTATCTTGGTAAGAGATTGATAACAATTTCCAGGAGTCTTACTTCACCGTAACATAGTCAGAAGTAACGTTTTCTATCTTTTTCTAATATTCCATAAAACGATATAAAAGACGTTTTTCGTAGATGTGGTTAGGCACTTCAGAGAATTATGAGATAGAAAAAAACCACTATTGTAGATGCTTTCTTTTGCTAATGATGTAAATGCATTACTGCAGAAATTCATCTATTTCAACAGGACGTAAATATAATAATCAATGACATTTAGAAAAGACTCGTAGATGAACGTCACCTCATCCTGACACTGCATAGGAAGTTTAAGAATATACCACCACGTAGAATAACTTACATGGGTTACTAAGTTATGTGGCTATTATACTTTAATCATTTGTAAGGAAACTTTAAATCGAATTTAATTGATTATATTATCAAACTTCATTACGAAGTTAATGTAAATGCAGTTCAGAGTAGAAGGGAAAAATAAATCAATCATAACAGAAAATTTGTTGATGATTGAAGCAGGTTGTTCTGAATATATTTACTGAAATGAAATATGAGCTTTCTGAGGCAAGATATGTTGCGGTTATCAGATATTTTTGTGATTTGCATGCATTCATTGCTAAAATTGAGCAAACATTATTAATAGGTAGTTCTGCCATAGTCAGAAGACGACTGTTCACTGGACTTATGAAGAATGTCTAAGTGTGTAAATGAAGCAGAATGCTGAAGTCAACACAGCTAAATAGAGGAACAATAAACCTATGCAGCTGAAGATATATATTCACAGAGTCTCTTTGCACAACTTATTTATTACCTCTACTTCTAGTATTGCTAAAGCTGGTACTAACACCATTACAATGTATATTGCCGTTGATACTACAGTTATGACTACTAGTACTTACACTACTACTAAGTCTACTATTACCATTACTGATAGCAGTATAGCTGCTAGTGCCGTTACTGCAGTCGCTAGTACTGGATAGAATTCGTTCTTTGAATTACCTAGTATCCTTACATTCTATTTAGTAATATTCAGTATGTATTTATATGCTACTGTAAAAGCGATTTCAGTAACAAAACATGCCAAGCAACAATGTATGAAGTGATGATTTCATTGTGACTGGATCTAAAGGGAATGGGAGTTACTTAGAAGGTGAACGTTTTAATCCCAGCCATTATATTCTTTACGATACATTCACTCATTGTGAGGTAAAACGAACTCTGCTCTTGCGACTGACATGAGGGTATGACTAATCATGTAGTCATGTAGTTAATTTAATTAAAATTCAACTGGAATTAATTTTGACGTCTACTATTTTACCAGATAATTATGCATAGTTTTATCTACTTTAAATAATCTAAGTGAAGGAAGTATTAATAGGTTGCTCCTTTTATGTCAGATTACAGTCATAAAGTGTAGTATTCATGAAAATGTAAAACTTGAGTTATTGTGAAAAAGATGTTTCTCGTCTCCAAACCTAATAAACATACCTACAGTATTGAATATAAATATAAGTCGAAGCTATATTTTACTAATTAGCTTGCAACTAGCAATTTAAGCAGTTCGAGGTGAACTTTCAGCACAATTTTCTTTAATAATCGAAATTATTTGGATACCAATATGTGATTCATAAGATAAGAGAGATAGAAATCAAGGAAGAGAGTAAAATTGCACGACGCTATACATTACTGATTCTTTGATATGAGTAGTTGTTGTAGTTTCACCTTAAAGAGCGTGAATTAAATTAAAAATTGTGTATTTAATCAACTGTATTATCAGTTCGTCTAATTGTCTATTAAGAATTCAAGTGCTTAGATTGATTTGGCTCTCTGAGTTAAGCCCAACCAACCACACTGCTGATGATCTCGGTTCCAAACAAATGGAACAGACGTTTTGCGGTTTCATTACTTTGATCTCTTTAGCAAGCATTACTGGTTGATGTCAGCTAAATCCAACTACTCGTAATAATCAGTCAGTGGTACGTGGCATCGTGCATTTTTAGCCGTAACCACTGAAAAGTATGAATTTGTAAGAAAACAACTACTTGTGATTATTCAGTTGTTTCAATGGCTTATTTCGGTGGGATACGTAAAGTGATGTAAAAAATCTGCGATAAAACTTTGCACCTCGGCATAAAGAACACAAATCTGTGAAGTTCACTGAGAATATGAATTTAAAAGGAATAAACAACATAATTAAAATACCTAATCATTAGGCGTTGGTGGTAGAGCGGTTAGGACGCTCGCCGACCACGCACATGGTCCGGAGTTCCATCCCCGGCCGACGCACTCCTTTACTTCGCTAAGTCAGAAGTAATGCTGGTAGACAGGAAAGGTCGGGCATGAGGCTAGCAACCGCATCCTGTAAAACAAACACTGCTACAGAAACTTCAAGCCACTAGCTTTAAGCCCTATGTTCCACTGGGGAACGTGAAGGAAAAAAAATCTAATCATTATGTATATCTCTTTAGAAATCCATTTACACACAGAAATCATGTACTTAGTCATGACAAATGATTCGTAAAGGTGACATTCGCTTATCAGAAACTTCATGAGAAAACGAGGTTTGTTTTTTATCTAGTCGTGGAGAAAAATTTTGCAAATTCAAAAACTTAATAAAGGAACAGTAGCTTCAATTCTGAACATCCTGCTCTTGACGATCTACCTTCTGTAGAATGTAGGCAGTTGATCAAGAAATAGAAATCTTGTCTGTTGAATATGAAAATTTAGGAATTTTCATTCAAGTTAAAAGAAACAGAAATCGTTCAGAGACCCATTGGTCTCATTTTTACGTTCTGCAGTCGATTGACTGTGCTAGTAGATTGTCAGCTGCAGGCAGTTAGAACTTTGGAAACCCATTTATAAACGTGTTTACTTTAAGGCTATTTCCCTAAAGCAAAAATTATGTTTGTTATTTCAAAATTATCACGAACGAAATTCAACAAGAATGAATTGAATGACTGGATGATTAGCATTTTGTGTAATCATTGGAAAATGTTCAACCTCTAGCCAAATTATTCAAAAGCGCAAACAGTACGCTAATTGATGTCATAGGCCAGAAAACATTGAGGTTTCAAGACCTTCTATGACTTTAAAGATGCTTTTACCTTATAGGATTTCGTAATGTCTTGAGAGTGTAATCGACAGAAAACTCTAAGATAACTGGCTGACTTTGCCTCCTGTGAGAGTAGAATACTTTCACTTATGGTTAGACACTAGTTCAACTATATGTCTTATCATCAAACAAATATTTCTACAGTCTTCACGATTTCCTTTGAGAACTGCTCGGTTACTCCTTTAACAACAAGTAGTTACATTTTATAAGATTATTAACTTTCCTTTTAAGAAAAAATAGCACATTGTTTTCCAGAAAAAATCAGGTGTATAAATAACCGAACAGTGACAAGTTTTTGTGCATGGTTTCAGTGTATTTATTGTACAAATGTGTTTACCACATAGCAACTGCCTACTCATGAGTAGTGTAAAATAATATGTGGTCATATTTAGATTAAATTGGTACGGCAGTCACTCATAGATTGGATAAAAAAATAAACCAAAAATACACTAAGATGTTACATTTAAGACAAAATAAAGCTGATAAATCTTTTTAGGATTTATTTTAACCAGCATTCTTAGAATCTTTGTTTGAGATAGTAAAAGTTTTAGTGATGGAAATTTAATCGGGAATCTAGATGTAATCTGGAGTTTTCGAAGATCGGAATAAATGTTTCCTAATTCAATGACTGTTCACTATTTATTTTGTTGATGTTTTGATTTCTTTTAAAGAAAAACTCGTAACTTTTAAAACTGTGCTGCTCAAAATTACATGTGAATGTTCTCTATACGCGTGTAAAAATCTTATGAAATTTAGTGACCCTAAATCGTAGGTAAAGTTGGCGTAGATAATTTAATGGAATAATGATGAAGTCAGTAGCTGGACGATGAAGTTCATTTTGTTGTGCACTGAACTAATGAATCGTAGGACTCTAATTCAGATACAATCCTGGTTCAGATTTCCATTTCGCCTTTAATCATCGAAAATTACATCAACAAAACCTTAGCATAAGAAAAGGCACAAACAGCGAAGAAAATTTTCTTTTCGACGATTCATTTTCATGAGCTGTACAAAACCTTAGCAATCGAAATCTATTATAGATTATATCACCATCAACGGAAATGTATGAGTAGATTTGAGTCTATGTATATATTCAACGAACAACACTTCAAACGATACAGTAATTAGTGGAGTTTAAGAAAACTGTGCAATTGCTAGACTTGCTAAATTAACAGTTACTTGAATATAAAATAGCTCTGTGCTAACTTACCTACGGTACTAAGTTGTTAAATAGTTATTGAAGGCTTCCCTGTGCCACACTGACTTAAGATTTTTTATAAGTCCTTGAGATTTTAAAATCGAACAATACAAAGGATTTTCTTGCATTGATGGTTTATGTTATTTACTCATCAGAAAAGTGAAGATTTTTGTTTTTATTTTATAAATGTTCCCTTTGGAATGGCGTAACTCAAATATCAGGGAACATTTTATACCCTGAGTGATTAATAAATGAAAAATATTCTCTAAGTTTGATTGAACGTCATTCTACGGGGGAAACACCTTTAAATCTTGATTTACTTAATTTCACCTACATTATTTTCTGTGTCATAATATTATTCAAATGTTGGTTTGCAGGAGTTTGATTGCATACAGGATTTCGTCATGAGTTGACATTGGTTAGAGAACCACTGGAAAACCTGTGAGTACTGGACAACTGTTTCATCCTAGTTTGAGACTGTTAATGGGCCATCGGATCGGGTCCAAGAGGTCTAATGGTCTACAAGATCTTCTTGTGATCGGAAAATCCTGGGTGCTAACCCAGGTGGATGCATACTGCTGAAGAGTCTCATACTAGGATGAAACATCTGTCCAGTACTCCTAGGTTTTCCAGTGGTTCTGTAACCAATGTTAACTCATGACGAAATCCTGTAATCCCACTAGTGTGAGTTGGCTTAACTGTGGCCCATAGTCAGAACTTTTAAAAAAGAACTTGTCTCATAAATTCTAGCCTTGCAACGACCAACTTAATATGGTACTAAAAAATCTAATGTATTCAGGTAAGCCTTTTACGCCATTGAAGTAAATTTATCTCACAGCATTAAATTACAAACTTTAATAAAAACAGATACGATGGAGAAATGTGAAATAAACAACAAGATACCAACGTCTAATTTTGATACCACTTAAAATAATAATTACACCAAGATATTCGAGACACTGGAATGTTTAAGAGAAAAAGATTTTTGGCGTGCAAAATGATTTTGCAGTCAACTAATGACAACCACTCTGAAGACCAAATATGTGAAATTATGACGTGAGGTTTGCATTGTTTGCTTTGTTGATGCAAAATTTATTGATTCGTTTGATGAGGAATTTCTAACCAAATGAAAACGTGCAAAGGAATCATAAAGTTAACTTGCAGACTGACATTTTTCCAATGTGGTTGTGTTCTGTGACGTGGATTACTTTCCGAAGCCTATAGAGAGCCTAAAGTGAGTGATTTTCAGAATGGATTATGATAAATTATCATCTCACAAATGAGGTGAAGTTGTTTAAGAATTAGACGTAACAAGAAAACACTCTGTAGGCTATGAATAACCGTTATAAACATCTAACACTAAAGCGAACACACTGCATAGAAAAACTGGTGGATCATGTTGTCTGTAGACATTGTTACCAAGTACTTGACTATGTTAATTATAAATGTTATCAACAGTCTTTATTCTTGTTAATGAATGAATAAGAGTTAAGTATTTTTGTATACAGCTGTTCAACTGTTGGTCCGCTATAGTGTAAATATTATTGAAATATTCCAAGCGTACTCTGTTAACCAACTCAGGGTTCGATGTGTATTAATTTTTATTATTACTTACGTCACTACCACGTATGTGATTCATCATAGCTAATGGTATAAGTCTTGGTTAATCATGCGCATTAGAATTGTTTTAAAATCCCAGTCCATTCATAATTCCGTGGTTTTGAATAGTTCAGCAACTGTAGAAATCCGAACCGACGTGTTGCGGTCTCAGCGCAGGAAGTCGAGCTTTGTTTTCTACTACAGAGGTGACCAAAACCTGCCTGCATCGTTCACAGTCACAAAATGCCCCAATGACAGCAAAAATACAGTTATTTTTCAATAGGATTTGTAGCGCTAGCTAACATGAATAACATACTGAATAGAATTCTCCAGTACAAAATGAGTACAATACAATAAACATATCTGAACGAACCTATCGTAAGAAGTACTCGAGAATCGAGAAGAATGTTCCCAACAAGATGGGATCAAAACTTGGTCAGCAAGAATCACACACCGAAATATTCTCAAATACAGTCCAATGTCTGAATGACCTTGACTCACTCAAACAAAATCACATCGTAAAACAAAACACTATCGATATTACTACACAACCACATGAAAAGGTGTTAACATTAGAGGTTAAACAGGAATAACGACAATTAATAAGGAATAGGTCATCATGTTATAAACAAACTTGAGAACAATGATATAAAGCCTAGAATAAAAAAAGAAGAAAGTACGAAGTTAGCTGAAACATCCAAATTAGTAACGATATTGTAATTATGTCGTTCAAAAGGCATCTTTCAAAGAATTATTCCGTTACCACGACATGCAGTTTACTATAATACTTCGTAACAATTTATATTTGGCGCTAAATACTTATATTTTTTACCATCGAACCCATGTTCTGATATACACAAAAACCCTTTAGTATGATATTGACATTAATTTTTTTTATTACAGCTTGATTCCACACTGTATTTTTGTTACAAGCATAGAATTTTCAACATGTGATATCGGTAGCCCAAATTTCGCAGGCCGGCCATAGATATCAAGTGTGCGTCAGCAAGGGTTCGAACCTCGGACCATGTGCATTGTCGGCGAGAGTACTAATGACTGTGCCACCAACGCACATTCATGTGCGTAGAAAATTAAGCTGATAAGCCGTGTCATAATTTGCAGAGTCATGAAATAGCAATCTTTTAAAATCTTTATCCGTTTTACAATTACTGAGCCACAAAATCTCTAGTCTTTACAAAAATTCGTTATGCTGAGTTGACAGGAATGACCTTTTGTTAAAAATATTAATACGAATATTATTCATCTACACTTTGTTAGCTTATTTGAATTAAAAAAAAGAATATTTCAGTGATTCCTGTCAGCTGAAGTGAAAGTAATAATTAAGTCTACGTTCGTAAATCTTTCTTCCTGATTTGAAACTCGTCACAAACAAATACGAACGAAATATTCCCACACTGAGTCATGAGAAGAAGACGTAAATAGCGAAGAAAATTTTCTTTGCAACGGTTCGTTTTCAAAAGCTGTACAGCCGTAATTATATTTAACTAAGAAATCATAAGACCAATCAGATAATGATAAAATCTATCCTCAAGAAATCTATTACATAATGTAAAGTGTGACCCAGAAGGGTTGACAAATTGGAAGTTAGAAAGGAAGTGGAAGCTGGCATGATTTAATAGGTGTGAGAAAGTGACTAATCAATATGATTGCATAGAGCAGATAGGGACTGGTGAGAAGACAATAAATTCACCTTAGAATGTGAATTGAACATAGCTTTTCCACTCCTGGATGTACTACTTAGCAAAAGACAAGATTGGACGATCCAAAGATCAATATATCACAAGCCAACATGGACGGAATAGTTAATCAACTTCCAGAGCTTCGTCCCACTGATTAGAAACCAAAACCTAGTGCGTACATTAAGTTTAAAGATTGGAAAAACTCGTTTGGAAGACATGGTGGAGAAAGAATCAAATTCGTCATGTGAAACCCTACTACAGAATACGCGTCCATCAAGATTCATCAACAAAAGCATGAAAGAAAAGTCACCGTAGCCAAAAAACACAAATGTTCCTAAAAATCTCTCTTCATTAACCTGGAATTCAAAGGTAACATCAAAGCAGAAATTATTAGAAACCGCCTTTCTAAATGTCTGAAGAAGATATATCAAGCAGCCACCTTACGTTTCACAGGGACTTGACAACGGACGTCTTCTATTTAGGAGATAATTTGAAAATTTGCTGGAAGGAGACCACAAATCTTATATTTAAATACCTCATTAGTAGTTGTAAAGCTATGTCTTGTTGGAAAAAATATACACACACTTTATTATGGTTGTTTCTAAAGTTCGTTAATGCATCTAGAAGACAACATAGATTCACGTTATTATGATGAAGTAATAGATACTGACGGCACCTTGTGGAGAACATTTTATATACAAATAAGAAGATTGTCACCACTTCACTGTGTCATTACAGAATATCATGTGGTTACCTATAGTAGGAGTAAATATTTATCTTTACATTAACAAGTATACGGAGCATAACTTATTATGTAAACGTTTCTTTTTCAGACTAATTTTTTATTTATTATTAGTGCGTATTATTGTTTCCTTTAGTTTCTAGAGGAACTAGAGACTTCAGCCACACGTCGCCATTGTGTTCGGTTCTCCGCCAACGTTTTCACCCAGCTCCACGTCTGCCTAAATGCTTTCATCTCCTCCACAAATGACCTCCTACATATCACTCTCGCACTGACGACCACCTCGCTGCTTCCCATTCGGGTTCCACTCGAGCGACAGCCTGGCGTGTGATGCCACTTGATGGTTTCTTTTGTCAGAGTATGGCCACCAATCCACCTCCATTCCTTCTTGCACATTTATTGCACAATTGGTTCCTTCTGGGTTGGTTTTCTCCCAAAGATCCCTGTTTCTGATCTTTTGTGGCCATCTGATCTTGAGTATTGAGCAAAGACAACTGTTGATGAAGGTCTGTAGTTTGTTTGAAATGCATTTCATGATGTGCCAAGTTTCTGATCTGTATAGTAGCACTGACTTCACACTAGATTCGAAAATCTAGATCTTATTTTTCATGTTAAGTGCGCTTGATCTCCACACAGACTTGAGAATTATGAAAGTTTGCCTTCCTTTTTCTGTCCTCCCTTTGATATCCTCATCAATTCCATCCGCCTGTAGTTGAAACGATGCTTCCCAAGTAGGTTGGTAAATGAGGTTGCTTCTCTCAGATTTCTCCCGTTTATGTTGAATGTTGTCAGTTATTGTTGTTGAGGCTGTTGCTCCTTGTCAGGAATTTTCATCACCTCTGCTTTCTCTATGCTCACCTGAAGTCCTATCTTTTCTGTATGCTTCTTCTGCCAACTAGTTGCTTTCCACTTACATATCTTCCAGTTTGTGGGAAATCAGACAAATATCATTGGCTTGTCATACTCCCGTATTCACTTCGAAGGGTTCCGTGAGTTTCCCGTCGTGGATTGCTTGGCATGCAGCGTTGTCGTACAACTGTTAGATTAGGTGTATAATTGCTGGCAAAATTATTGTTATTAATGGTATCATTTACGAGAAGGTCAAATTTTAACACCAAGATATCTATATCATAATTGACCAAAAATCGTCTTGATTGTCAATTTAGTAGACTTTTCAATTTTCTATGGCATATTTATCTTAAATCTCTTTTTCTTGAAATGCTACTTTAAAATCTAAATTATCACATAAATTGAAATGAAATAACCTGAGAGAGTATCGTCTTTCAGATGTGCCACAATCGTTTTAGTATTTTTATTATTATTATTATTGTTGTTATGATCAAACTTCTTAACTCTTTATTCGAAGCACACATATTTCTCACTACAGTGAACCCGTATACACTGTGGTGTTTTAAGTGCATACCTGTTATTCTATTGATAAGTAAAGGGTCAATACTTCATAAAAATGTATCTTTCAACATTCTCTATTTCTCATTTCATGGATAAACAAACCTTTAATGATCTCATGAAGGCTTAACAAAATGAACATACTAAATAACAGAAACTTTAAATATTTTGGCAAATATACTTACCAGAATTTCTGTGAAGCATTTTAAAATTTTTTTTTAAATAAACAAACATGCCAATGAGTACAATAGTAGCAGATATTAGGGTACTTACTTGAATAACTTTCATATTTTACTTTATAATCATTTCTGCCTATACACAAAGAGATTAGCTGGTGAAATGAATTCTGATCCGTTAAAATCATCTGAGAAAAAAGCGACTGTTTATCATACAGACATGAGTCAACAAATGCAAGATGAAATAATCAATATTTGTCTAAAGTTTTGGAAAATATGTCAAAGAAGTTTGGATACTACATCATTTATTAAACGAACATTGGATAAGAAATATGGTACAGCATGGCATTGTATTATTGGCGATGAATATAACAGGTGGGTATAAATCATCGAATTATTATTATTACTATTTATTTGATAATCTAAACTATAGTCTTTTGAGAGATAAGTCCTAGAACTGTTGAAAAGAAGTATAACGCTGATGTTATTTAGCGACAGGATGTGACTCGATATCATCAGCGACTAGAGATGAGATAGGCTTTGGCAAAGTTAAAGTCGGTGACCGTAGCTAGCTTGGCTTTCCAGTCGAGCAAACAGACATTAAGAGAGTAACAAAAGGGAAAGACGGTGTTACAGAAAGTCACCGATTACAATTCATGAAGCGTAGGATCCTTATGTAGTGAATGACTTGTAACTTTGCATTTTCAACTAGGTGTGTCGGATTATTGTTAGTGCTCACTGTTGAAGAAACCAAGCCTAATAGTAAAGTACCTATCCGATGTTATTCGCCTTTTAGATGCTATTTAGTTTATGCTTTTTCATAAATGAATCAAACCTTTAAATGGTTGAACTTTTTTTGAATGGAGTCCCTCGAGCTTAGGAAAGAACAGTGAAGTTGTTCACCTTGCAAGTTTTCGTTTATTGTCTCTGTATTGCTATGTTAAACCAGAAGCATTAAGATTTTGATTTTGTACAAAAACCTGTTCTTAGTGTGTTTCCCGAAGAAAGAAATAAAAGCACTTCTGTCATTTGACATTTCAAGATGAGATTTAACGTTGTACTTACAAGAAAAGGATTATTATTGAATAATATTCAGTTAAAATATGCATTCAAGTGTATATTATCGTCAACTATTATTTATGGGTTGTCTCATTTGTAATTCTGTCACTGTCTGCCTAGATATTTTTATGAGATAAATTTATGTGGGTCTCGTCTACTGTATATGTTCGGTCTGCCGAAGATACATAAAAAGAATTGCCCAATGAAACCATTACTCTCAGTGGTGAATTCACCCATTCACAAAGTTGTTCGCTGGTTAACCGATAGGTTAGAACCTGTCAGACAACGTCTAGCTAAACATACTCTAAAAGACTCGTTCCATTTTGTTGAAGAGGTGAATCAACTCAGTGTACATGACGAAATCATGGTTTCCTTCGATATCACTTCTCTATTCACCCAGATCCCTCTGCATGAGACATAAGACATCATCTGTCAACACTCTGATCTTCTTTCTCTACCAAAACTGAAATTTAAGCAGCTTCTCGTGTATCGCCAGGTTGATGGTGCGACAATGGAGAGTCCACTGGGCCCGATAATAGCTGATATCTTTATGACCAGTCTGAAAGAGACAAAGCTCAAGTGTGCAATCGGTGAAACAACAGCCTCCTATAGATACCTTGATGACACATTCATTGTATGCAATGATTTGAGTCACGCTTCATCTTTATAAGACTCTTTCAACAATTTACACAAGAGTATCACTTTCATGATAGAGCATGAAGATGATGAAAAATTCCATTTTTTGGACGTAAAGTTGGAGAGAAAATACGACAGCACACTCGAAAGATCTGTTTATCATAAAGACACATAGAGTGGTCTTCATTTGAATTTCAACAGCTTCTGTCCAGTGAGATACAAACGAACGCTGGTGAAAACGCTTTTCACCAAACATGTTCACCAAACAAACTAGACAGTGAACTAATGCTTCTTGAAAAATGCTTGGAAGAAAATGGTTACCCACAAAGTTCCATTATTAAATATGGCGAGAATAAACTCAAGAAGTTTGATACAGCTACAGTCAGTAAGAAGCCCTGTCTGGGACGTATCCTGCAGTGTTATTAGTCTCTCTATCCGAAGAAACTCTTCACTGGTGCAGTCAGTGATTGACAAGTACCGCTAACATGTTATCTCCATTTGTATATACCAATTCACATGGATCTGCGGTAGCAGTTACATTGGAAGGACAGAGAGGATGGCCTACGTCAGATTCTGCGAGCATGTACCAAGGAGCCTCTGGTTAAAGGGACCGAACTGTTTAAGCCCTTCAACCACTAGACAGCTGACTGACACAGGACACCGAGTAGATGTGCTGGAATCATTCAAAATGATTAACAGACAAAGTACTTCAAGTCTTCTCAGGTTTGCTGAAGCTATAGAAATAAAACAGTTGAAGCCTGACTTATGTGTCCAAAAAGAATCCGTTGTTGAACTTCAACTACCCTGGTGACTCACTCCTTAGTTACTCTTTGTTTTCTAATTTTGTTAGCTTATCTTCTCACTCCACCTCCCCCTTTATTTTTCGCATGACTCTCTTAAGAGATAATTTTTCTTGATCATCTGAGTTCTGCTCACTGTAGTACATCATCAACTTCTCGTCTGACCTTATGTGCACCGAAATTTTGATCTTCTCTTATCTAATAAGGAACTATAACTAATTTTCTTTTGTTACCACCCCAACAACACAACTGTTAATTAATTTTTTTCAAGAAATTTCTCTCTAACAAGATATATATATATATATATGTCGTAACACTTTAGACACCCTGTAAATCGCAACGCTTTATTATACTATGACGCTCTGACAATGTGTTTGCTAAGAGACAAAGGTTTGTTTAAACTGTACACCTTTTATTTTAATTTAAGAACTCAGGTTGTACGCAGATGATGAGAACCGACGAAATAAAATGGATCCAGATTATTCTGCGTCTAGGTTTCTTCTTTCTTTCTTCAAATTTATAAAAGAGAATCATTGTATGAGAGAATTTTTTGTCTATTTTTGGAGTTTGACTAAGAGGACTGCTAATATATTGAAAAATACAACTGCATATGTATAACTGGTTACGCTTTTTAAACCCTATTTATTTAAGTAGTGTTTTTGTATAGAAGGAAACTGATGTATTGTGTAAATGAATCATATGAGGTATTTTCTTGGAGGTAAGCTTTTGCCTAGTGGCTTGAATTCATGTGGTAAATTTTATGTTTTTTTAATTTTTCGTTTGATTGAATCAGCTCCTCTAAATCTTTGAGTCACTAGGGTGAATAAAGCATATTCAGTTGACTAAAACAGAGTATATAGTAAATTATTACTTCCATTGAAGCTCACTTAAAAAGTGTCGAGAATAGCGGAAGATGAAGACATTCAGAAAACTGTTATCCTGGTGTTAGAATCTCACTGTCTACAACTGAATTGGTAGTAACTGTAAACTTCACCACTTTATTGCCGAATACCAGAGGTTTTAGCACTTCCTATGCTTAAGAAAAACCAGACGTCCTATGAATCGTTAAATAATATATAGCATAGTATGACATATAATATTATCCCTATTTCTTGCAGTCAATGTTCTGACATAATGTGTTCTTTTCGCTTAAATTGTAACCGAATTATTTGCGGTTTGTACTGAAACCAAAGGACTTAGTTATATGTCGCCAATGTTTTATAATTAATTTTCTGTAATAATGATAATAATTGAATCTCCCTCCACAATAATTGTTTACATTATTATCATGGTGCCATGTTTTCAGATGGAATGTTTAATTTAAAATTTTCGAATAGTTTCTTTCATAGAAAAACTAAAGAAGATTAATCTTATGACGAAAAGTTAAATGTGATATGAAAGTGTAAGTCACCAACAACACGTATTGACGTAAAATACTTAAGTTGGTCTCAAAATTTAAAACTTCTTCTTGTCTAAAAAGGAATTTAACAAACTGACACAACACGCGTACTTTATTTATATTTCCAGTAGTAGACAAATAAGTGAGATAACTGATAATCCAAGTGGTATATGATTCACTTTTTGGCTTGTTTCCTCTGAATTTCTAAACTACTAAATTTTGGCAATCACTTTAATGAAGTGTAAAAACTGAGGCATGTATGTTACACGTAATTATCATAATGGTATGCTGACATAAATAATAGTGCACAAGACATTAGTATTATCATTATTATTTTAAGAGCTTGCACGTTTACGACATTCATTTATTTAGGTAGATATTTAAAGTTAAAATTTTGTTATTTGTCTAAACAAGATGAAAATTTTAATATTAATTCATCCCACTAAGTGGTGCAACAATCTAGTTAACCTCCTAGGGATAGGAACAAAGACAGAACAAGCCTTAGTGAGGAATTCAGGTGTTTTTGATCGATTCATTCCGTGAGTTACGTCAAACCGGGTACACCGCTGATGATGGTGTCCAGCTGCCCGCACAAACCACAAAGTCGAAACACTTTTGTATATCAGTGAGTTATGACGTGATTCTTGAAGTTTTATTAACCATTTATTAGGGTTTATGGATGAAGTAATAAGCTGGTAAGTGCAATCACTTTCTAAATATTTAAAAATTGGTTTGATCATAAGTCAAAAATGATTATACTTACTTCTTATTACGTTGATTTTGAAAGGCTGGCGAAAGTACGACAAGTTAATGTCTAGATTGAAAAATGATCCTAAACTAATCAATTATTTCAGAAGACTACGTTAACAAGCCGAATACTGTGCACAGTAGTCAACGTGCAATATCTGGAAACGGAATAACAATACGATTGTTTATTGCTCTGCCGATTATGAAACACAATTTCAAGTCAATGCTTGCAAAGTTTGTGAATAAACGTTGGTAAAACATAACTAATCCTTACAAACCAAACTATAGAAAATATAGATCAATATTTCTGACCATATTTCTCCAGCCCTCTACCAACCAGCATAAGATTAATCAGCGATCACCATAGCTGTTTCCTGCCAAATAGAGATCAATCCGAATAAACAAACCATTCAATGTTCACTGACACTTGTAGCATATCTATATTTGATTTCAGTAGAAAGTTGAAAGAAGATAAAGTTAATATCAAATTGTGCCACCGTGCTGAATGAAGGCATACGCAGAAAAGATCTGATAAAGAACATATAATACTTTTGGTGTTTCAGCACCGAAAATGAAAAGCATAAGTAA
Organism: Trichobilharzia regenti; assembly: GCA_944472135.2. Classification (NCBI taxonomy): domain Eukaryota; kingdom Metazoa; phylum Platyhelminthes; class Trematoda; order Strigeidida; family Schistosomatidae; genus Trichobilharzia; species Trichobilharzia regenti. Next base: position 95,625,383 of record OX235262.1, on the reverse strand, counting down.
TTGAAAGCATTTGTATTCTAAAATTTCCAAAGTAAAATATGTCACAAGATTTCTTTTACCAAAGTTTTATTATATCAGAATTTAATTAGTGGATTTTGACTAGCAGTGGAATCTAGGATGCGCATTTCGTCCTATTTGGGACTCGTCATCTAGATGTGCCTGCATTCCGCAGTGAGTGATGATGTTCTCACCGAGGATCGAACCCAATCTTCATAGTTTCAAACGACAAAGCGTTATCCACTAGACCACTTGGGCCATGAGAGCCACCTCTTGTGCAACGAGTCATATTAATTATTGAATTGAATTTTAGATTTTCTCGTCGATTGATTGGACCGAAGTTCTCGGTCTCAAGTTGACATGTTGGCTTCTTGTGCAGATGCTTCGACGATGTCTGGGTATTTAATTAGTATAGAGTTGGTGGATGGTGACTAGGAGATGAATCCAGGATGCGCATTTTGACCGATTTAGGACTCGTCAGTTTAAACATCTGAAAAAGAAGCCAACATGTCAACCTGAGACCGAGCACTTCGGTCCAATCAATCGACGGAAAAATCTGAAATTCTTTTATTATATTGTGCTAAAAGAATTTAACAATTGAGAAAATTCAAATGATTAACTTTGCAGTCATATTTAGCATGTAAAGTATGTGAAATTTTTGACATAATGTATTTCATCTTTTTCTTCTTCTTTACTTTAGTTGCGTAACACATGATTCGCAGTGTTTCATCGACTTCAAGTATGAGAAAAAATCATTTATGGTTTATAAAACAAGTCTATGATCTACTGATCCCTGAAATGAAGGAAAAACGAAATAGGAAACAATGAATTCAAAACATTGAAAAGCTATATATTCAAAATTAATATATTAATATATAAATAACTTATTATATGTATGTGTTTTGTAGTAATTCAAAAGTACACAACATGACCTATATCCCTTGAATGTATAATCTTCCTAAAGACACTTAATAATTGTTAATTAGTCAGTTAGTTAGAGACAGTCTGCAGGAATCGCCGAGCCTATGCTTCGTGCTTATTGACACATGACGGCGAGGTGTATTTGCAACCATATAAGAACAATTTTCCGTCGCAGATTGAAACTCTCTCTACCAAGTTGTGTAATTAGTCCTTAGTGTTACTGTTGAATGAACTCTTTCAGTAAAGTTTGCTTAGGTTTCCTTTTGATGTTATTGATTTTTCTGCGTTGGATTCTGAAGCTGAGCTTAGCTGGAGATGTTGTCTAGGAAGATAGAGAAAGCTTTTTCGTATAAGTATCAAGCCTCGAGGGCAATATAACTCTGAATTTTTCCAGCTTGATATTCCACTGACTACTTCTCAAGTTTTGTCATCGTTTAGATGGGCTTGGGAGTGAAATTATCCTCGATTAAGATGAATAACTTAATCATATTACTACAGTTGTGCAACGAATACATCATAGATGTAACAGTATCCCAGTTAACATCAGTCTTCTATAAAAGGAATATATGCAAGTAAACCAGGAAATTAATGTTCGTTTTCATTTATTCACATTTAAGCGCCAAAAATCATAGGCAAAAATACTGTATATAACCAAGTAGAAAGATAAGGTTTTAAGGAAATTTGCTTATGACTGAATCTCAAAGTAAGGAATTTATCTAATGACCTAGTGAAATTATGATTAATGGTATTCACTATATTTAAAGATTTGTTTTATGAATAAAATAATATTATAACAAAGTTGTTGTTAATGTCATTTTACTGGTAAAAATAGAATAAGTGGTGAGCATCACTCAGAAACGGTTGCGTTCACTTCATTTCTTATTGAGACTGGCGTCCCTCAAGACACTGTTCTTTCCACTTTTCTGTTTTCTTATTCCGTAACTTGCCTCATTTTGATGAAATAAACTTTGTTAAGTATGCGGGTGATCTAACTGTTTCAATGCCTGTTAACTCTCAGCTAGACTATACTAAAATGAACAGCTTTTTATCGGGAGTCAGCAAATGGTCTTTGTGTTAAACAATATTCTTTCAGATGTCAGACTATTAATTTCAGTTTCAGATGTAAGAGAAAGTTAAATGAAGCTGTTAATTCCCATGAATTTTGCAAAACTGATGACGGTGATATAGCAACCAACTCTGAAATTAAGTGTTTAGGATAAATTCTGTCTTCTGATCCATCCCGGTCTTCCCACTTCTTAGAGATTTGTGGGAAGATATTCCGTCTAACTTTTACATTAGGAAGTTAAGGCATTCACGCACAACTTAACATTTCTTCTTACAGTTTGTCAACTTATGCATCTTACCTATTCTTCTTTACGGTTCACCCTAATTCTTCCCTAGATTGCTTAAAAATGACTATGTCATAATTCGTAGACCTTTGAAGACTGTCAGTAGGGCGAGTGGTAACCCATTGGGCCATACTGCTGACATCGTCATTGATAGGCACTTGATTTCATGAAACAAATTTGCTAGAGGAATATTGTCAGGCTGTGAGCATCCACTTTACTCACAGCTGTCATCTTGCATCTCCTCATGTAAAACAAGAAGTCATTTCAAAAGACTTTATGCACGTACGTCTAAGTATAAAAATTCCACTATATCATATTTAGCACACATTTTACGTGATGAAAATAGTGTCAGGGAGGAACTAACTAACCTTCCTACCACTAGTAAATAAACACTTTTCCTCATCAATATATCATCATGCTTTACTGTCATTATTCTTCTTATATTTATAATTCTTTCACTTTTTTTGTTTATTTTCTCATAAGTGTAAGCATCATTTAAGCTTTTTAATGTCTGTTTTTTCGCCTTCACTACGCTGTATCAAGAGAAAATTAGATTCACTGCTATATAACGTGCTAAGTTTCTTAACTGTATCAACAATACCGTTTGAAACAAACCCAATGTTATTATTATTATAAGAGTCATTATCCGCATTTTGTACTTTGCACCATTTTAACTTTGTTCCTACTGTGGATGTGAATGAATGCCTGTGGTTATTTTATTGATATTTTGAGTGAATTAGATGTAATATTGTAAAAAATGCTGAGAAATCCATGCTGTATTATAACTAATGTTTTTGGAATAAAGCAAAATATCATTATTATTGAAAAACAAAACTGATGTCAGCCGATTGATCAGGATGCTAAGTTAATTTTCCACTTTTGGCAAAATCCACGTACATATAAATCAATCCGCCTGCTACTGTGAAGCTGAGTGCATAAGCCATACCATTTTCTAGACACTCACGGAAGCATCTCCCAATACTGTTGTCAGAAGAAGAACTCAGATCAAACAATAGTTCAGTTCTTGAACACCTTGAAGTAATTTGTTGGATAATTACTAGCAGTGTGATTCGGATTGCGCCAAAGTCATTAAACTTTCCTTCCTTTTACTGGTACAATAACTTTGTGTGTAATCCCTATTCATCCAGACTTTTGATTGAATCTTATTTTTTCCATTCAAACTCTTATTCTAAAATTATACTTTATAAATACACTGAATCGCTTACTTATTTCAACAATGTCTTTGTTTTCAGGCCCTTGTCATTTTTCATTTTTTGATGGTGATTATTTACGAGAGATAATCACCACTCATTTTTTAAGATTACGTAATTAATTATTTTAGCTGATTTATACATTCACATGTTTTACTATGTATTGGTAATAAACTTTCCCAAAGCAGTAATTAAAAGCCGAAAATTGAGCAAAATTCTCGACCTATCTCCAGCGTTAAAATAAAACTACACTTCCTTGTGAATGAAGATGGATAGCTTTAAACTGGGTTATTTTTAATATGAAGGATTTAATCTATATATGTTAGTATGAACATCATTGCAAATGACAGCTGACATAGATTCTTTTTACTGACTTAAATCAGAAGTTAGTTGGCTTTCGTATGCGCTGAATGTTTTGTAGCGATTAAGTTGATTTACTGGGTTGGGGTTGCTGACCTCATTCATATCCAAACTTTCCCACCCTCCAGGCTTAGGACTGGTTAGCGAATTTGTGAATCAGTAGACTAGGCAATGAACCAGCCAAGAACCTTTAGCCTAAAGAATATACCGAGACCACTAAATAACATCGCGCATGAGGTACGTGAGGAGAAATTGAATGTAAAACGACGATTTGGGTGTCAGTTCACATGTAGTGTGGGGAGATTGTATGAAGAGACGAAAAGAGATTATGGTTATGGCTTTGCCTATAACTAAGGAAATCAGGTATTTTCAGTAATATATGGATACTTGGAAACTATTCAAGTCAATCATTATCAGCTTGGAGAGATTAACTGTCAGCTGTTGAACATCTGGGTCTTGAACAAAAGAGCAGGATACTGTAATTTAGATTAATAATTGGCTAGTAATCAGTATTACTTACACCAGTGGTTTTCAGCCACTAATACCAATATATAAAACAAAGTGTGCATACCGTCCGTACAAACGAGTCTTGATATGGTTGATAATGTCCGGTAAATTAACTGACAGTCAGAATATTTTTAGTTTCCAGAGGAAAGAGTCACAGGGCATCACATCGTAGTACGTTCATCATGTATTTCATAATCTTCATTATAATTATACGTTTGAAATTCATAGTATATATATATATATATATATATATATATATATATATATAAGAGAGAGAGTTTAAACAAGATTTAAGTAAGCAGATTTTTATACAACTTATACATCTAACAATATAAACAATACAGATCACATGTAGGGTCTAAGTTCTCTGTCTGCATATACTGTCTATTTTTATTATGGGCCCAACCGTTTTATTGTGATAGTTGTTTTATGTCGTCTTGTAATGTCTACTTACTTTACAATTGATCTGACGGCATATTTTATGAAAGGCCGTATGACTTGTTGCTAAGAGCAGACCAAATGAATAAATTACCATTAATCGACAGAAAATAGGTCGATTTGAAAATACTAATAGAATCTGGGTATCATAACCACAACGCGACAACAGTAACTCGACATAAAACTTTTGCTCAAATAACCGCTTGGGCGTGGTAAATACCGCTAGTAAACAGATGAAGAGAAATTTTTCACTCAGAGACCGCTCACCTAAATCCAACAATCAATATAGATCATTCCGCTGTCGATTACCGATGGAGTGTCTCGAAGAGAGAGTTCTTTTGTTTTGAAGAATCTGTTTTAGTGAGGACGAGTAATTAGTCCGTACATAAGCGTTTTAGAGAGTAAACAGGCACAGAAAACAAGTGGTTAGAAAGTGTTTATTTACCGGTTTATGTATGCGAAAATGCAAAGTCTGTATTAAGGAAGATTTCACGGCTTACAAAAAGAATAGTTTGTTTGAAATCTATTCCTAAAGAACTTATACTTGAGGAGAAATTAGATGTGATAACTGCTCAGGACAGTGGTCTCGAATCTTGAATGAAACACAGTAAGCCATTGCAACTACCCATAAATTAAGACAGTCTTAAGTGTACGGTCGATATCTGCTATCCTACTCTGCGCGAAGTTGCGAATTCCATCTGTAGGCTAAAATGAGACTGGGCAGCGCGAAATGTTTATTTCACTCTAGAAGTGTTCAGGTCTGGTAACGTTGGATTGTTCGTTGGAACAACTAAGATACAACTGTATGGTTTACAGGAATCCTAGTTATTTCAAGCGCACCAGCACACATCTCCGAGGACCCCATTTACAACAAAGTAAAATCCCCTTCTGACAGGAATAGGAGAATCAACTGGTATCTGAGATTTTAAGATCATCAGTCAAGCAATGACCGGAAAGTGATTCAAGAAAAATATCCTGCAGAAAGTGAGACATATTTCATTTCCGAACAAATCTTAACCCAATGATGGGTTCTGAAAGACAAATATGATTATGGTTTTCTTATACTTCTTGAGTCGAAGCTGGGATGCGAATCCGTCACTCAAAAGGTATTGTTGTCATGTCTGACTGTGAAGGTAATACTGAGAAAATTTTGCTAATCTTGATACTTGACTTATAAAAAAAAATAATTGACCTCTCAAGTGGTGGTGATTGCAAATGCCGACTGAGACCATTACTATTTGATTTTACCGTGGTTATACTGATGGATGTGACTTGGTTCTACTTCAAGTGACTTCTCTCTAGGAAATGCCTCGTTGGTTTACAGCTAGCAGGCAGCATAGTTCTCCCACATGAAAATGTTGATAGAATGGAAGGTTCCCTGAATACCATGACAAAAAATAAGGATATAATTAGCATGGCTTCGCTACTATCAGGTACAAGGTCATACTAAAGTATTGAGCTGCATCAACTCCTGTTTTAAGCACATGAAGTGAAATGGTTGAATTTATTGATTACTTTCTTAATTGGGCAAGTAGTATCAATCCTAATGGACTGGTGGTTGATGAAAGATTAGCAAGAATAAAGAGTGCTTGTTGTGTCATTTAACAGTCTGTTTATTTGTGATACAGGCATAATGCTGATAGATTCATCAAACTACAATCCTATTGCTCGTCGGTTCATCCTGACCTATTTATGATTGCAGGTTAAAGCGAGCTTCATTGTAAATAATGATGAAATTAGACATGGAGGATTAGAAAGAGGGATTAAATAGTGGCATATTTGAACTTCATCGATTTAAGTACCAAGTCCTCTGGAAAAACCTGGTGGCGCTCCACAATCACTTCAAAATACTACTAATCGACAATTAAAAACTGTCTTCAAAAAGTGAAAAGTAGTACATAAGGGCATGAAGGCATTCCACATTCTAAAGATTTAATTATTTCCTCGTTCACGCTCATGTATTGTAGCATTTCTGTTGCCTTATATTATGTGATCTTTTATCCAGTGTGTAGGCTGATTCATTTCCGTGTAAAAGAAGTTAATATATCAGCCATTGGGTATTTCTTCTCACAATAAGGTTAGCTGAGAAAATAAATATTATCAGAACCTACATATATGTGTTGTTAAGCAACTGGAACAGTACATAACACAGTAATACATTAAAAAATATAACTAAGATTGCATGGAATTAAATAAACAAAGGATTACAGGTGATACACTGTCGTAAAATGTCCAGAGAAAAAATAATGACACCCATCGGAATAATATTCGATGGTTAAACAGACTGAATAAAAAACCGAAAAATAAGTAGGGCCAACCGTTTTCTTTATAAATGAACATCTAGTCAACACTGGTCATCTTATCTCCTCAATCTCTTCATTTAAGATTTCCTCTATAAGGCAAGAAATAACCTGTCAGAGTCGTTATGTATTCAGCTCGTATCACTGAAGCCTTGAACATGGATAAAAAAAGCTGGAGGTATGTTTACAGAAAGCATTTATGCAACTACTTCTTCTATAGTCTAAGTCAGCCTATGTTAAAATATCATTACTGCTTATGTCTACAGTGATTTTATTTATTTGTTTCGTTTATTCAGCCTGTCAATTGATTAGTTTTCGTTATTATCTCTTTTTTCCCTCTTTATGTTTTTAAAACTTATGGTGCTTAACAAAACTACTTCTGGTAGTTCCTCGATTTATGTGAAACTGAAAATTAACAAACGTTTAATTTCATATTACTAAGGAAATTCCGACAGAATTCAAGTCAATTCGAACGGAGGAACATGTCAGCCTAGTAATATGTACAAGAAGAGTAGTAAAGCATTACCTGTTGATTTCTTATAGAAAATCTATAAAAGTCTTATTTGTGCGATTATGAATAATGCGAAACTTATTTAGTTAATAGATAGTTTAATTGGATTGGATACATTTTGATGCATGTCGGTTTACATCTTGTAACTGTCATACTTGTTTTCTACCATAGCACCACAATGTCTCGAATACACTTCCATTTAAATTATCTCATCTCATGACTCAAAAAATAAAATCATTTTTAAGAAATAAGCTTAAATATTCCGATTCTTTAAACACATTGTGTGTAGTCACGTATTAACAGATTTTCAAACGGTTGGAGGCAGTCTGCAGGAAGCCTCGGACCTAGGTTTCGTACTTGCTGAAATTGGTCAGAAGGGTGTTGTGAAATTTTGTAGGAACTTGTATTTCTTCTGAGATTCGAACCCAGTTCATGCAGTGCTGCAGTGACAGATGTTACAGCTGAGCTAATCGAGCTCGCTATTGATCACCTGTGAGAGTGTAATGAATATTTTGGTTGGATGCTAGATCGCCAATTCAACTGATATAATTTGGTCTGCGTGAAACAGAAGACTAGACGCATAGTATTAGTTATTAGGTAGTGTTCAGCCGAAGTACTGGCAGTTTATTAAATACTGAATTCATAAGGTACGAAGTTGTCGATCATTTTATTTCTTAAGGACTTAGTATTTTACATCATGGAAATTATTTTATCCTACTCTGCCGTGCAACTATCAGTAAAGTTAGAAGTTCTCACAGACTAAGAGCTGCACTGACAATATTTGTAAGATGTTCCCTAAACTATTCATTGCAATGTTCAAGCATGCTTCAGTTTCGTGGAAAGTATTTGGTGTTACAATATTTTAATAGACACTGTCATATTTCCCATTTGAATAATATACAACTAGCTCATAAAATTTACAGTTTCATACCAATTAGGCATTATACATAGTTCCTATTGTTAAGGTTAAGAACTTCGAAGTTGTATAACTATATGCCGGTTTATAAGCCAGATATAATAACATTTGACCTATAGTCATAACAGTGCCAAGATATATTATTATTATCATCTGTTCAGAAGAAAGCTTTACAATTATTCAAACTGCACGGATTATTAGTAAATTACGTAAACAGTTTTTATTTGAAGAGTTTGGCATGTTTTGAACGTCTGTCCAACGCGATACATGAAGCTTTCAGTTAATTTTATAATTCTTTGATCACTTGTCTATACCTTGAAATCATGATGCGTTCTTAAGCGCGTTTTTGATGTCCTCTAGTCCAAAACTAGCGAAAGAAACTGTAAAAGTACTACTTTATAGCGATGGAAACACAAAAAGGCGATGTTCAACTTGGATGGAATCCACAGAATTATGTTTTACAACATGCTTCCAGTTCATTAATTAAATTTACGAACAGACAAAAGGAACACCATTGGGCACGCCCATACCAGGATTAAAAACTGAAGTCGTTATGCAAAGATTAGAATTAATAGCCTTACCAATAATTAAACCAAAAATCTGGGTACTTTACATTTGTAATAATTAGGAGAAAGGATTCAGAATATACCCACAAATTAATAAACAATATATTTGAAGACAGTAAACTTACAAGAAAAGAAGAATTAGACAACAAAGATCTCTTAATCAAGAGAACTAACACAAGAAATTTAAAAACACAGGTATATAGGGAATCAGCGCACACAGGCCAAGTACTCAACGATAATAATTATTACCCTATTAGACACAAAAGAAACTTTGTGCAGACATTATTTAAAAGAGTTCAAATACATTGTACCACTCCGGTGTTGAAGAGAATGGAGGTAGAGAACACACTAACCGTCTTCAAAATGTGTTTAAACCATCACCAAAGACCACAAGAAAATTCATTCTACCTTAGATAAAAATATCTCCGAAATAACAGTTAGGATATTAAAACCGTTTGAAATGGATATAGCACATACCCAGCCAGTACAATCACTTCATTCGATATTGTGTAAACTGAAAGATACAACAGGAGAAGAAGATAAATTTAATATCATTGATAAAAAAATTAGTTTTATAAACTGTAACAGTCATTACATCGGCCAAAGTGGGCGTCCCCTACGAATCCAAATCGAAGAACACAAATTAGTCGTATTTCGTATTGTGTATTGTATCTTCTTTCGTATAAATGTGTGTGGATAATCATGGACACCAAGTCGATTGGGATAACGTGTAAATTTTAAATGAAGGAAACGCCAGAAATGCCAGGAAATTTCTAGAAGCCTTGTACTCAAGTAAATCAGCATTTAACAAACACATTACTATAGGCCAAATTTACCAGCTAATAAAAAATTATTCACATGATAAGAAAGTTTGAATTCCAAGTGAATGAAAATGATCAACAGAGACTTGAATTATCAACCAGTCACGGTGGTGGTTGCCAGGGCATACAATTATATCATTCATGGAGAATTTTATTGAGTTCATTTTATACTAAGATCTGAACTGAGTAATTTCAAAGTTCAGAAGAATGTCATAAAAGTCAAAATGAAATAAACTATAATTTATGAAGTATGAGCTTGATCTAATATAGAGCTTGGTTGTTAGAAAATTCTTCGTTATACGATTGAAAGTTAAAGATAAATTTATCCAAATAGTGACAAGAAATAATAGTAATAATAGCCTGAAGTAAACTAGGTGGAAAGGAATCAGAAGATTGCAATAAGATAGGAAGATGTGAGATGATTACGTCCCTGATAGGCGTATAGGTTTGCCAGGGTAAACGCGTAGGATGAGTGCAATTTCTTACACACAAGTTGGATTTGTTCATATTGATTCACATAGCTTCAGCTACGACTTTGAGGCGTAATCACATATCTTTAGGCAGATTGTTTGGTAGTCAATATAGGACCATAAATGGTGAATCCATTTGAAAATTGAACTACTCTTGTGGAACCATTTATATAAGCATTCATCTTTACACACTTGTGAACATGAACCAGTTTCTCTTAGAAAAGGAGTAACCGGATCAATAATTAATGCTATTTGAGCTCACTGATGGGTCATTTACTGTCGTTCATCAGCTGCCGAACATCCTCTTTAGAGTTACGTGAATACACCTATTAGATATAGCTGAAGGGATAGGCATCATTAAGAGCAAACCTAACAAATATATCCTTTTTGATTAAGTTTTATGTCTTAGATCGGAGAAAACATAAAGTATTCTCAGTGTTATGTTAGTGGAACATCCATACTTAATAAAAATATCACCAGTGTGTCTTTGAAAAATGCACCTTCAAACAAAAAAGTGTGAGTTTTATGAGCCTTTCTTGTGAAAAATCTTACTTTAGGTGGATTACAATGTATCCATCCAGCTGTCTCTTTTGGTAGTTAGTAAAATCTGAATAATTCTGATGAGGAGACTCTAGCTTACACAGCGAAAAGTTCAGAAAAATAACGTTTCGATTTCTTTTTAAATACTTTGGGACTTGACCCTCAACTTACCTCAGTAAATTGGTAACATCTACATTCTAGAAACTTATAGTCCCTTTTTAGACCTTACAAATCAACACTGTAGAAGGCTATATTTAATTTTAGCTATATTTTATATTTTTTCTACACTTTAGTTTCATATTAATTAATGCTAGAAAAATTCAATATTTCTTAAAGATTTATCAGATATTGTATTATCTGGTATAATTATTCAGAGTATAACTGTTTATTTACGTTTCCACTATCAGTTAATTGTATTCTTTAAATTAAATAAATTTTGAGTATTCGGTGTATAGTAATATTAACACTTTACTATGTTAAACAGTTACATTTATCCAATTAGTGATAATATAGCCTTGCATAGTTTACTAGCCGACTCTAAACCCAGACAAAGATGGAAGTTTGAACGTTGGGCTGTTGACTAAGGTTGATATGGAGGGGATGGAGCGAGCAGGAGATGACTGCCTATAGGCGATCGTGAGGCAAGCTAAAGAGGACTGCAGAGAACAAGACGAGATGGAGATGGGCTATTGAAGCCGTATGTTTCACAAAGAGCCAAAAAAAGACAAAAATAAATGTTCATAATAGTAAAAATATTTCTTCTTATACTGTCCACCAGTGATAATGTTTCTTGAGTCTAATTCCATGAGGTTTTTAATGCTAATTCACCTTCACCACATACATATGTACATCATTACAGTAGATAGACACAAGGGATAGATTTAGTTTGTGTTATATAAGTCTTAGAAATAACAAGCTCTGATATAGATAACGGTCAGAACATGTAAAAGTTATTTTGAAAGCAGATAACTCTGAAATGCGACACTCGACATTAGTCATAATATTGTCCACAGCGAATTATCTAGTTTTATAAAGGCAGATATCATTAATTCTGTATATGTGGTATGAGAGACCTTATGAAAAGTACTATAGAAAGTATTACACCCATAAGGTGACTCAAAAAGACCGAAAACGCAGAATCTATCGTGCTTCTCCTAACTGAAAGCACCTGTAATACTCAAAAAGTTAAAAGTCTACTTTGTCATAGTGTGATGTATTTGAGTCAATGAAACAGTTCAGTTTTACTCTAATACGCATACTGCTTACGCTTTCAAAATCAACAGTTACAACATTGTTTCCTTAAATTTTGACATTGGTTAAATTTGAAATCTAGATTCACATTACACTGGCCTACAATTTCGCTATGTTCTTCATGAAAGCATAGTTTGACAACATGTAAGCAGTTCACTCTACACTAACGACAACATCTCCGTAGACATTGAAAAAAATTAAAACAAAGAAGAGACTATGTTGGAGAAAAATATTTTATTTAACTAATATAAGCATAAGTCAAGATTGTAATGATAAATAAATACAAGTATTATATAAGTGGCACATATTTTTTTTGGTTGGGTTTTCTGCAATATTTTAATCATATATTGGTCTCAATTTTCTTTTTTTTTCTTGTCTGTTGATTCACTCTTCTTATCACTGGATCTCATTGACGGATCACAATCTAACCAGATTTAAACAATAGTACTGCACGATCCTCGAGGTAGAAGTAGATGAAATTTTGAGTTTCATGAGTTACGTAACTTTAAGGGGGGAGGGAGAAAAAAGTAAAATGGAAAAACAAACATTTAATACTTATCTGTCAGGGTTAAAAATTGAAAAATGTATTGTTGTAGAGAATTGACTTAATATTAGTTAATATATGTATCACCTAATGCAGAGAAGTGGAATGAAATTAAATATTCTGTATAAAGCTTATAAACATTTATAAAGAATAATACAAAACATATATATATGTTATAGTAGACATACCTTCCGAAATGCCTTCCAACTATACAATGCCATGTAGGATTATATTTACGATCAAATTCTTTCTTAATATAAGCGGCTACATCTTTTTCCACATCGAATTTATCTAATGCACTAGCGGCTACATGCACGGCATCATCCTGCATATCAGGATTCATGTCAGCATTTTTAATAACAGCTTTTCGTTCACCCATCCTACTTGGTTAGTTCTTCTCAAATAATTCAGTAAAACCAACTGTTTTTAAAGCTTGATAAACACAGTTTTATGTATATATATAGAGAGATTCTGATCACTCATCTCAGGTTTTGGTATGACCGAGCTCTCTAAATCACATTTAGCTTCAGTAACTTGGCTTCGCTTCACCTGATACACAGACACACACACACAATTCGTATAAAAATACTATTTCATTTAATCAATCAATCTGTCAATGTGTGTTTCCACCTGGTACACAATTAGCTCCCACGTATATATATGCTATGCATATTCAAATACCTTCTCTACTTTCTCCAAAAATTTAGTGTGCGCATACGAAGTGTCTGTTACACTATCATTACACTGTTATTTCTTATTCAGTGTGTGTTAACAGTTCTCTCACTATCTTTATAATTTCTTGGTAGTATGTGATTATTTCAGTTGTTGTAGAAATCAATAATGCTTTGATTTCTCTGATAAAATCAACTTATTCTGAGTGGGTGTTCATGCACATAAGAGATACACATGAGTACACAGAGAAATGTGCTTAAATAATAATAATAATAATAGTCATAATAATGATTATAAATACGAAACAATAATTGATTTTGCTATCTGGTTATCCTTTTTGAGTAGTATTTTAGCTAGACTAGTTGATGGAAATCAACACATATCTAACGTGAAAATTAGAGTCCATCTATACAAGGACATTTTATATCTATTGAATGTATTATTGACTTGTTTGTGTTCTACGTTATCATAACATTCAGAGTACTATTGTATGCGAATAATAGAGTGAAAAATGATGATTTTACCTATTAGATCATTTAATTCGTCAAGAGAATTTTGTAAAAGAGAGATTGAATTAGCACTAACTAAACAGACATCTAAACCGCTTCACTGGTTTCACTAAAAGTTATAATAAAAAGCTTTCATGCGATACTATCCACTTATTAGCTACAAATATGCGCTTCCCTATTTAGCATTTTAAGATAACTAGTTGATTTGAAGTCTCCACCATCAGAAAATTTTTACTTATGAATTTTCGTCTTTTTATAGTATCAGTGTAAGAGGTTTTACCTCTTAGAATGAAGGTCAGAGAATATGAAATCACCAGATAAAGAGACGTTCCACAACAAAGAATTATATTGCACTGAAGAATGAATACCTAATAGGTAATATGCTCATAGTAAAAAGCTAAACCTACCGCTGAATTCTACATTATTCGTAGGCGTTTACATTTTAATAGTTCAATGAAGAATAGTCGACGTATTGTATAGTAAACAAAATTAAGCAGTTCATTAAAAGATGTAGAAAGTGAACGCAACGTTCACAATTTTAGATCTTTTGTGAACATAAACAGTTACAAATATGTCGTAAAGGGGACTGCAGCAACTCACCATATAATTACTTGAAAAAAAAGCAATAGAAAAGCAATAAAGACAAATAGGGAAAATGAAATATAATTAGTTTTGTAAACTGAGTCGAGTTTATGCATCTCATTCCAGTGAGTAATCCAACTAAATATTTACTTCTCTATTTAGTTGTTCGTCTCTAAAAATCGTTTGATATTGTTGGTTGGGCTAGGAAACTGTTTGCTCTTAAAGATCACCTCTAATAGTTGAGATATTTTATGTAGTTCTAATGGAACTATTGTAATTAGTAAATAATTAGAAGTATTAGTAAATTACTTCTGCTTTGCTTACAGAATTAAAATGAATGAATAATAGTTCTACAAGAGGAATTAGTGTGTTTTTTCGACTAATAAAGAATAACCTACAAAATGCAGAGTTCTGATAACACATTGTTAAGATTACTAACCATAAAAGAACTCTACAATTAGCCAGATAAATGAAATTTGCCCATTAGCTATGAAATATATTTTGAAAGCAAGTAGATGAACTACCAAAAGATTGAAATCATTAGAATTTGAAATCTGGTTATCATTTTAATGGGCTTTTCAGTATGAAAATATCCTCTTCAAAGCAAAATAAACTCTAAAGAAATATAACTTACTGTTCTTATGAAGATTGAGAAACAGCTTAACTGTATTCATTATGGCATTCGTCATTTACAGATATTCTACGGTTAAAATATAAGGGGGAGCGTCCATTTAGAGGTCTAATGATATTTCCTAACCAGTTCTTCAATATAAAATTTTTTTTTAATTGAAGGAAACATAATCTAAAGGCGCTATTACTGAGATCAAATCAAAGGCATGCAGGATTTCACCATGAGCTGACGTCAGCTAGAAAACCACTGGAAAACCTGGGAGTACTGGACAGCTGTTTTGTCAGCCTAGTTTGGGACTCTTCAGCAGTACGCACTCACCAGGGTTCGAACCCAGGAACTTCTGGTTACAAGCCGATCTCGTAGACCATTGAGCCGGATTAACTGCTGGTAAATTGTGGTATCTATCTAACAAATAACTCAAATCCTATGCTAATTTTCACAAAACACTCACATAATACACTAGGTAAAATAAAAACCATCAGTTATTAACTGTATAGAAGTATTGAAACAGTATTAGATAGGCTGATTCTTGGCTTGAGATTAGCATTAACTGAGTTTGTGAAAGTTAACGGAATCAAGTTAGTACTCAGATGATAATGTGTGCTGCCAGGTAAGATTCTATTGCTTTGTGGGACCAACACATTTCCGATTTTAGTTTAATAATGATAATAGCAGCTTTTATGCTGAAAAATGCGTTTTACACACAATACCGAATTTGAAGCGGATTACATTGTAAGGGGTATTTATCCCTTTATTCAGAATCTTGAAATAATATAATGATCGATGATATATCACCTGAAGCAGTGTTGGTTCATCTCCAATTTACCCTTACATTCCATTCGAAAAATCTATACATGTCGGTTGAAATTTATTTGAAATTGTGGCAATTAGAAGATTGAAACAATTTGAAACAGAGTAAAAAACAATGCATTCTAATGGACAGAAAATTTAGGTGGGCCAGTGATTTCATCAACAGGTCACCATGGCAATCATCTAAACAATACAATTCGAACTGTGCAAATTTTAAAAAAAAACATCATAGATCAATCGTTTTAACTATTTTCTGACACACTACCTTCATCAAATCCATGTGCATTTTCAAGTCAAAGTAATAAAAAGAAAAACACCAGTAAAAGTTTCAACTCACCTTCCAAAATGCTTTCCAACTACACAATGCCAGTTTGGAATATATTTACGATCGAATTCTTTTTTAATGTAGGCAGCAATATCTTTTTCGACATCATATTTATCCATTGCAGCAGATGCCACGTAAACAGCATCATCTTGCATAGTTCTCTCCATATCGGCATTCTTAATGACGGCTTTACGTTCAGACATTTTGTAGTAGTCTTTTCGCTTTCTTTGTTTCTATCTAACTGTATGCCACAGTAGCCTATTTATACTCTTAAAATCTCTTTTTTGAAAAATTTAAATTGATTGAAGAGGTTGGCAATTTCAGTTAAGGCTTTTAAATCTAGTCCTCATCAGATATATAAGTTGTCATCAAGCATAAATGGTAATTATGTCAATGAATTACAGGTGAGGTGAATACTACTTTCATTTGCACCCTTCATTTATTCCAAATATAAATTAAGTAATATATGCATAAAAGTAATCATACAATCATAAGATGGAATTACTTATTATTAGTGTTGATGATGATGATGTTGAATTCATCACGAAATTATTGAGATTTACAGTAATAGTGATAGCTGTAAGAATACACACCACATGATGATGACATTAAAAAAAGGATTAAAATTCCATAAATGGAATGAAAAAAGAGATGATGACATACACAGGTGAACTTTTGAAAATGCTTTAGAATTGCTCATTTTTCTTTGTGAGCATTATGGCCTTAGGCTAGAGAAAGAAATAAATAAAGAAAGAAAGCTGTCCTCTTAAGTACGTATTCAAGAGGAATCTAGTTTTTTGACAAAGGAAATTCATTCAGTTTCTATGTGAACTGTATTGCATATTAATTAGTAGTAAGTGTTCTGTAAATATAATTAAATCTCATCATCAGTAAATCTTTTTTATGATACATTTCACCGATATGACAAGAATGAGGGTTTAATTACAAGTAAGATGACATAAACTAAACGTTTAGTGGTTATGAACCAGTTATGTTCAGTATAAAGAATTACAGAATTAATAGATTTATGAAAATTTGTCGCCCAAAATAGATATATTCTATCACCTAGAGTTTAACAGCAGTAAAATGGAACGGTACCTGAATTACGCACCGGTAATAACATTACATGTGCGTCTGTGGCAGAGCGGTTAAGACGCTTGCTGACCATGCATATGGTCCGGGGACCGATTCTTGGCCGACTCACTTCTTTACCTTGCTAAGTCAGAAATAATTCTGGTAAAGAGGAAAGGTTGAGCATGAGGCTAGCAACCCCATCCTGTAAAAATAAACACTGCTACAGAAACTTCAAGCCACTTGCTTGAAGCCCTATGTTCCACTGGGAACGTGAAGGAAAAAAAATAACATTACATTGACGATCACGTCAACAGACTCTTTAAAGGGTCTTTTTACATTGGCACACAACCAGTTGACCTTAGTGATATGAAGATAATCACATTTTGTAATGGAAAAAATGTTTGGTAAATCCCATCTGGACACTGTAGTTACGGCACCGCCTCTTATTCAGAAACCCCAACTTTGTAAACACTATCTTTCTCCTCCTAGACTAAATATTATTGTTGTGAGGCTTGCATATAATATGACGACTTAATCCTTAGTATTTGTCTTTCTTCTGGTTTAGTCTCTAATTTTAGAACCTCTTCCTGTGGTTGTGTAGTGATAGTGTTTGTTCTACAATGCGACGCTGTTTGAATGAGCCAAGGTCATTCTGACTTTGGACTGTTTGTGAAAATCGTTTGGTGCTGGATTCTTGTTGATTAAGTTTTGATCCCACCTTGTTGGGAACATTTTTCTTGATTCTACTTTCTACAGATGATTTTCATATCACTACTTTTGTTCTACAATACTTGTTTTTTTAGTGGAAATTTTCGGGGATCTGTATAGCCGTTCAACGACAATGTTTACGTAATTTTGACTATTCGATATGTTATTATTGTTAGTCCATGCTATAGATTCTATTGTAAACAACTGTGTTTTTGCTGTCATTGAGGCATTTTGTGATTGTGAGCAATATAGGGAGGTTTTAGCTCGGTTTCTTGCGGTGAGACCGTAACACGTCAGTTTGGGTCGTTACAGTTGCTGAGATGTTCACAGACACGGGAATATGAATGAACTGGGATTTTAAAACAGTTCTAATGTGGTTGAATAACCAAGACCTATACGATTAGCTGTTATGAATCACACATGTAGTAGTAAAGTTGTAGTATTTGTAAAAGTACGCATCAGAACTAGTGGCGATAATAAAAGTAATACACATTTAAGCCTGAGTTGTTTAACAAAGTAAGCTCGGAAGATTTCGATGATGTTTACACTATAGTGTACCGATTGTTGTACAGCTGTGTACAAAATTACTGGATTCTTATGCATCCATTAACACGATTAAAGATATGTTATTCATGTTAACTGTGTTTCTGCTGTCATTGGAGTATTTTGTGATTGAGAGCAATTCAGGGAGGTTTCGGTCAGCAATGCAGTTGAACACAAATATCGGTTCCTTGTGTTCAGTAAAGAGCAAACCAGTTTTAGACGTTACATTTCTGTTGTAGGTAAAATTTGTTTCGATAAAGTCTTACAGTGTTATGCAGTAAGTAATATTTAGTGATAACGTTTCGAGCACAATTTATTGCTCATAATCATGTCAAGGTACTCCTCACACAATAATAAAACATAATAAAACAGTCAGTTCTCTTTGTACAATTTTCAACTCAAAAGTGTCGGTACTACTAAGTTTCTGTGCACTGATTCTTACTCAAGTGAATGCACGAAATTACACAAAAAAGTTGGAAAAAAATCTAGACCCAATAGTACTAACAGGATTAAAGAGATTAGTGACCAACATAATAATTTTAATAAATATATTCCGAAGAAAAGTCAAATGGTTTACTTTATTTTCTGATTCCTTCATGTCCCCAATGGAACATTTGGCTTCAAGCTAGAGACTTGAACTTTCTGTAGCACTATTTATTATTTTTACAGGATGAGGTTGCTAGACTCATGCTCAACCTTCCCCATTTGCCACTGTTTATTACTGGCTTAGCGAGGTAGAGGAGTGTGCAGGACGGGGATCAAACCCCGGACCATTTGTATGGTCGGTGAGCATCCTAACCGCTGTGCCACCGACGCTATAATTTACTTAACTTACTGAAATTAACAGTGAAATATTAATAATATGCCTACATTCCATTAGATTCAAAGCGGATTTTGAAAATATTCTAGCATGAAAACTGTCAGGTTGTGTTATACTGATACTGTACCTCATTGAGAATGTTTTGGATTCTGGTTTAGTCCACTCCTATGAACTAAGGCTAAAACTGAATGAGAACCAAAAGTATAATAAAAAAAAACAGCCGGTATCGAGAAATTGAACACTTTTACTAATAGTTCAATAGCTGTGTCAATAGAAGCAGCTGCAAATCAGTTTAGGATAGATTTGATGACATTTAAGAACCAAAAATAAATAAACACCATTTATGTTAATAACTTAACGAGATAATGACCTATCTGTTATGCTTGAAAAGTTACTCAGTAAAAAGCACTGCATCATTCATCATCTGATTATTATGTCTGATGAATCTCTAAGAGCTGAGAAGCAACAGGAGCTATGGGATGATCAATTCAAAGGACACCTGAACCAACCGTCACCTTCATTACTTTAAGAAATAAAGCCAACAATCACAGAATCTCTAGTGAACACTAAACCTTCGACAAAGGCAGTAACCTTAAATACTACAAAGCTACTGAAAGCTGGGGAGGTAGTAGAACTAGATAGAATTCCTCCGGAATTACTGACAATGGATTTTGTGCTGATTAAATCCTAACGCTACGCATCATCATCAAATACATTGTAGAATGACATGCAAATTTGTAACTCAAATTCATTGACTTTGGAAAAGTCTTCAACAGTGTTAACCACTCAGGGATTTTCTAACTGCTTTAATAGTGATGAGTGAATTGCTTCAAATTTTTATCAGTTTCACTCAACAGATATGTGATGATGTGACATGTCAAGTGATTCATGGCTGAAGATCCATCTAAAATTTCAAAGTAAAGACAAGAGTGTCACGGTTTGTCTACTATCACCGATGACATTCCTGATTGTGGTGGAGTGGATCATGCATCAGACTAGGGGAACCGAGAGAATAGAAAAACTTGCAGTCGGCTAGAATACTGTAGAAGATTTGAAATTATGGACGATTTGTACCCGATGTTACATAGAAATACAACAGGCGAGAACCGTAACGTCCACAGAAGAAGAAGAAGCGAAGACAGGACTTCAGGGGAACACAGAGAATAAAGATGGCGAATATACCGACAACCAACAGTGACAATCACAAATCGATATTGACAGAAGAAATTCGAAGGAAGTTACTTCTTTCACTTATTTAGGTGGGACTGTTTCAACTAGAGGTGTTACAGATGAGGATGTCAAAGAGAATGAGGATCCGAAACGCAAAACAGACCTTCATCAACTTGAAACCATAGTGGAAATCTACTGCATTCAGTATAAAATAGAAGATCCTGGTTTTCAACACCAGTGTTAGGTCGATGCTTCCGTCTGGTTCAGGGGTTTTGGTCATCACAGAAAGCATCACAAACAGGGTTTAGACTACTGTCTACCATTGCCTTAGCTGGCTCCATACTGAAGACCATATGGTCAGGGAGGATCAGTTACATTGAGATTTGGAAACGAACCAACCGAGGACCTGTTACCCAACAAATACGTTGAAGAATATCTAAACCAAGTGAGCCATTGAGCGACGTCATCTGATAGGCAGTCAGGTGTAAAGCAAAAGAGAAAGGACAAGCTGCACATCTGAGAGTGATATGATGAAGATCGTGTTGATAGGAGATGAAAGTCCTAAGGCAATTTTCATTCAAAGCATACAACTCCATAATGCCAGAGATCTTCTATTTTCTCATACAGTATGTACTTTAAATTCATCTGAAATACGGTGCTCACACAGATCCAATATGTTGGACACTTGTTTGAGAGCATAAAAAGACGTAAGTGAAGCAGAGCATCCGCAAAATTCAACAAATAATGCATCATTTATTCTTAAGTAATCTAGAAATGACTCATCCTATCTTGCATGAGCAAAATAATAAAACAAGGTATTGTTCGAAGAAAATCCATTGGAAATCACTACGCTTATTTTGGGAAACAAGTTAATGACTGAAAACAGATGCATAACTTATCACAGAACACATGAAGCTGATAAAACTATCTTAGTTTTCTTTCGAATTTAATAAAAAAGTGATCGTCGAAATTTCATCAGCAAGTCAAGGAGGTTTTCATGAAAAAAAAGGTGAGAAAAGCGCTAGTATCAAATAACTATACTATAATATTCGTTAGAAAGATCTAAAAACGTCGAAAGCAAAATAAAAATAATGGTGAAACTAATAATGATAACATAGATAAGAGAGAATGTAAGGCATCTACAGTTTTACCATATAATTAGGGGGCATTTGAGACCCTACGTAGGTTTCTCAATAAAGCAGGAATAAGAGTGGCATTCAAACCTACAAACTCCCTCAGAGACAAGCTCTGTAGGCTAAAGTGCCCGATGGACCCAATTGAACAAATAATATTATTCACAAAATACCTTGCAGTGATTGTGAGTGAGGTCAACTGCATAGGTAAAGCTACTAGATCAGGAGTAGTGAGATTATCAGAACATAAAAATTTAGCTAAGTTCAAAATGATTGATGCCACGAAGATGAGTAATTTAGAAAAAACTTAGTAATCGCACCGCATACATTAACACATAACCATAGAATAAGGCGGGAGGGGATTAACATTCTTGAGAGTAATTTGTGTAGGTGGAGAGAGAGGCTTACTGCTGATTCCTGGTTCATCGAGTCTACACCTAACACATGCATTAAAATTGACTCAACACAAATACCAGAGATATCCCATCCTATTATGTTTTAATGGTAACACTAATACTATTTCCGAATGTACTTTGTCTTCCTTTCTGTTTCACGCAAGTCTTTTGTTGATTTTACTCAAATGTCTAATGAAATTCTACACATTTGTGTAAATTAGGCAAGAAAGTTATGTGAGTACCTTGATATGCTTTTAAGCCGCAATAAATTGTTCTCGAAACGTCATCATTAAATATTAGTGTCTAATACTGTGTGATTTTATCAAAATAAAATTTTATCCAAACTCTGTCACAGTGTCCAAGTTTAATACGTATATCAAGTTAAAACTTATCTATGTGCTATCGCTAAAAGATAATCTGCCTAGTCGTAAAACTGTTTCATTCCTAAATTCTTTTTAATTCCCTTATTTCATCTTGTGTACTATTTGAAGTTTTTGTCAACTAAATACTACCTAGAATTTTTGAGAATAGTCATCTCAAGTCAGGCATTTCCATGTAACGCAATTTATGATTAAGATTTTCTGCAAGGAGTGAGAAAAACTGATTATAATATTATCTATATGTAAATTTGATACACTCTAAGCAGTCAAACACGCTGAAGATCCAGTTTTGAGAGGTACTTATAGGTTGATTTGCATCCTTGTCAGTAAATATTTCAGTTTGCACAAAATATCTTGTAATGATTTTCATTTTTTATGTCCCATCATGAATTCAAAGGAGCGTGGTAGTCGACTGACAGTCGTTTTGGTATCACAACATTACGCGAACTTAACTGCATTCATGAATTGAGATAATTATACTGACATTGTCATGTTAGTAAATATCATCATCAAATTTGTGTAGATATTCATTCATTTAACAGACACATTTCCCTCATGCTTTTATCCAAGTTCCGTCTTAACTTATTCGAAATGATCATAAGTAAAACGCGCTAAAACCACCCAATTAAATCTCGAAGCTTTCAAATTAAAAGGAAAACTTTTTTCCTAGAAATAGTAGCGAACTTGTTTTATTTCTCTCATGATGAACAATATATAAAAGCTGGGCAGCTCAATTTTTTACTATTAAGAGTCCATCTGAATCAAATTTAGCATAAATAGCTTCATTTTGTGCTGTACACATGTTTTCCCCCTCAAGAAAAGGCTAATTCGTCACAATCAGCGATCTCAGGTTCAACACTTTCCACTAATTTTTATCTTTTCTAAGCGAAGTCAGTCACCTTTGAAACAGAAGATACAATAAAACTTTAAAAAATGTATCATAAGCCTTTACAACTTCATGCTGGTTACTCACTGCTGTCAAAAATATAATTTCAGAACCATATTTATTGTTAATCAAACATTACACTAAAAATGTACCATAACAGCACGACACTTGCTTCCCGGGTGCTGTTTTATTACAATTATAACATGACATAATTCTGATTAAAGCATTCATAAAACTATATTATTCTTTTCACACTGTGAAGTGATTAATCATTATTTATCTAAGCATACTGTTAACTAAATCTAATAATATTTAGGTATTTGAATATGTTACATGATTATTTTTGTGCATAAATTCACCTTTTTTATCACTACAAATGAATAAACAAACATATGTATATCTTAATTGGAAAACGAGTTAAAATTGTCAAAACAGTGATCATGTTGCTGCGTTTAGCAGCGATTTTCTCTAAAGAATCGGTTAATATTCAACTCTTCATTTGAGAAGTGTGCAGTCACTTTTACGATATGACATTAACTTAAAATTTAGAATACTTTCTAGTGTGATGAGACAACATTGAGCTTCATATATAAGTTCAGTATAATAAACAATCCCTGGTCATTCGTAGTTTTATTTTATGCGAATGATTAGAATTCAGTTGAGTCTATTGATGTGGGCTTTCCAAGAAGTCGAATTCAAGGAGTAGAAGTGCATCCTGTAGCATTTCGAATAATTTCTTAAAGGTACACTTCTTGGACAATAAAAACTGAGAGTAAATAGGTGATATAGAAGTAAATTTGTTGCGGAATGTGTTGTACATTGTTATATCCTTGTCAGCTATGTAAGCATCTGTCATGAAAAATTACGTTTCACAAAAACTCATAAACGATGTATCAAAGTTCTTATTTCACTGAGTGTGTATGCCTCAGTGCACATCTTAAAAGTTACACGTAGTGTTTCTTTATTTCAGTAGTTCGTTTACAATTGATTTGATGACCAACTCCACAACATTGTAGCGACTCCCTTTTTTTCCCGTTCTTTTCATTAGGGAATATAAATCTTTGATTTTTTACTGAATTTAATTCCTTCTCACTTCGCTATACTTATACGTCTTTCGCTAATAATTCTTTACAATGATTGTCTGACCCCTGGCTTGAAAGTTTGTATGCTATATGTCCTGCTTTACTGTTTTAGTCTACTTTAAGATTTTATTGATCCCCCTATTACCAATGAATTGTTATTATTGTTATTCCTCCTCTGCATTCCAGCTGGGACCTAGGGTTTTGGCAATATATCTCTATTGCACCTCATTCTACATTGTCATTTAAACTTTACTGGACAAATGACTACAAGTTTTCACCTCTTTTTCACATGATCTCCTGCACTTTGCTAATAAGAAGTCCAACTCGGGACTTCGCATTCGGGTTTCACTCGAGCTCCAGGTGCTAAGATATCACTTGATTGTCTCTTCAGTTTATGTTCACTCTATCTCCATTTCCTTTTGAACATTTTTGGATGTTAGTTTTATTAGCTATAGGCCAGAATTATTTACCAAGAGAACAACTGTAATTTCTTGCAAAAGAAAGTTTTTTGGTTTGTTAAGAAGGGAAATCAGACCATTTAGCAGCCAAATTCTTGGTCAGAATGTTCATATGAATCATTCTGAATCCCTACAGACGTCTTTGAAAGTGATAAACACAGTTGAGTGTAGGTTTTCGAAGGGTCTTCATCTACTTCATATGCTTACAGACGAAGCTAGTTATATAAACATAAAAACCGATGAACTCTGAATACTGCAGCAATTCATGTTATCCATCCTACTACCTTGAATTAAAGGTTTTTTGGCTCCTATCTAATCCATCTTGGTTTCTTTTTGGGTCTTTTTACTCTTAAGAACACTATTAGTGTTTTCAGGTGCTTACAACATTATTAATAACCATTTCTGAATGCTATTAGTCACAATGTTTTACAGAACGTAAGAGTAGCTGACCAATTTTTATCAGTTTGTCAGTTTTCAGTATGATATGCGACCTCGAAATGTATTCCATGTGACCTTACAAGAACAAATTATGAACAATATTCTTATGTTGAAATAACTACCGTTCTTACGACAATCATTTGTGAGCTATTAATGCTCTTAGTTAACATAGGACTCCTAAATCAAGTTCTTTGATTTTGATGTAGTTGCGTTCTCTAAGTTGAATGGTTTATTTGCAAAGCTTTCATTGATCTACTAGTCAACATCTTCAGCGCATACTTCAATTTGAAGTGAGCCTTTAGATTTCTTCACTAGTTTATTAGTTATCTCTCTTGATGACCTTGAATGTGATAGCTTGTTTTTGTGATTTTACACCCTGTAGGTTACTTGTATTGGTGCTGATTGTTTCCTTCGATCCGAAGTTTGACCCTTAGTGTATGAGATTTGCTTCTTATTTATTGGTATATTTTATCTATGTCAATGTGTCTGTTGATTTACGATTTATTGGAATACCAGGCTTCTAAAAATTCTCTAGGATTCTTGGTGTTTCCTCTGTGTAACATTTGAATGTTGTCTTAGTCAAATTTATATCCGTGATTATCTGTATGCATCGATATGAGAAAGTGGATGTCATCTGACGGTTGGTTTATGATCATGGATACGAAGAACAAAGGGGTCGTCGTCCACTCTGGCTAATATGGTGTTTTTATCGCAGTCGTTGCAACTTATTCTGTAGATTATGTTTGTTTTATCTTCTTTTGCTGTTGAGTCTTTTGAATGACACAGAGCTGAGTGAAGTGATTTTGTTAGTTTGTGTACGATATCAATTTCTAAAGCTTTTAGGAGTCTAGCAGTGATTTGTGAGGTATCTTTTATATATGGTTGGGCGATTTTCTTTGTGCTTTCCTTGGTGGCCATTGATTTGGTAGGTTGGCTTAAGGGTAGATGTCTTCTTATGCAGCTCCGTGGATAGCCATTCTTTTGGAAGACATCAACAAGATATTTTTCTTTGATTTTTCTTAAAGTAGGAGTGCTGCAGTGTGTCCTGGCCATCTTGAATAGTGTTTGAATAAAACTCCTTTTGTGTGTTATTGGGTTGTTGCTGTTGTAATTGATTATTTGGTCTGTCTGAGTCTATTTTTCTATAAACCTGATTTTCTAATTTTCCTATGGTTGTTCGCTTGACTAAGACGTACAAGAATAGGATTTTGTTCTCGGATTCCTATTCTCTTGTGAATTTGATGTCGTTGAAAATGTTGTTATTAAGTTGTGAGTTTAGTTTGAGTCGTTTCTTTTGGTTATTACGAATGTGGTATATACGTAACGTAACCCAATTTGGGATTTCATCTTTGATAGGATTATGTTTTCGAGTATTTGCAGCACGGCTTCTACAATCAAACTTGATATAGGCGGTCCCTTTACTTTGATCATATATTCGGCCGTTGAATTGGAAGTACGTTGTTAGGCATAGGTTTATGCATTCCATCCAACTTGTGTGTTACATTTCCGGTTGTTGTGGGTGTTCATGGTTGTTGAGTAACTGCTTCATGGTTTTCTGCCAGTTTCTGTCCAATTGAGGTATACAATGCTGCGGCATCTAAATATACTAGTATTTCTTGGTTATCTATTTGAATGCCTTTGATTTTCTATAGAAATTCGATTGCATATATGATGGAATGATCACAGGAATCCGCTAAGTGTTTCAATTTTCTGCATAGTTCTTTAGACAAGCTGTATTTTGGGGTTTCTGGGAGTAAAAAATTGATCTTAATAGGATGTTCGGCTGGCGTACTTTGTACCTGCCATAGAATCGTGGAAGATCTGATCCACTAGATTTCACTCGTCGTTGGCCTTATTTTGTGATCTGACCTGTGGTGGTGAGCTGGTTTAAGGTTCTTTGGATGCGGCTGTCTAATGTTTCAAGTGGATTTGTTGTAAGGCATTGATAAACGTTCTCATCTTTGAGTAGTTCTTCAGCTTTCTTGGTATATTCTTCTTTTTCCATGACTACTGTGTTTATTCTCTTGTCAGCTGGTAGTATGATGATCTCCTTCCTATTTCTCAACTCTTAGAAGGCCTTTTCTTCTTGTGAGTTGAGTTGTGTGTATTGTTTTTTTCTTTTTGACTATTGGTAAGTTTGTTTGGCGTATCTTTTCTTGTACTTTCTCGTTTAAGTTAGATGATTTAAGTGGTGACTGAAGGGTATAGAAGAAATCAGTTATCGAGGCGTCTTCAGTGTTTTAGTTTAATCCTTTCTGTAGTAGTTGTTGTTCCAGTTTCCATAGTAGTTATTTTGTAGTTCATTCACAGTTTTTCATATTAGATAATTTCATGTTTTACTATCGGCTCATGTTATCAGGTCAACTTTATAGTGATTATCACGACATTTTAGTACACTATGTGACTGTACAGATTCGAAGTGAAGTTACGAAAACAATATTTTTGGTAGCCTGTATCGTTTTAACCTATAATAATGTTAAGCCCCTTAATTTCACTCCCACCAAGAATATGACAAAGTTTACTTGAGTTTTTGGTTCTGACCACGTGGTACATTGACTTACTACAACTGGAACGCATTCACTCTGTTATGAGACTGATATATTACAATCGTTTTCTTTAAAAGTAAACAGATTTCAAATGTGAATATTGGCAATAAATGTGATAAAACAAGGTTCCATCCTTTTGATATAGTTTTGCTCTCTGAGCTGGATGGTTTATTTGCGAATCTTCCATCGACCTACTAGGCGTCATCTTCAGTGCAGACTTCAGTGTTGCTTTGTAGGGTAGTGAAAGTTTCTCAAATAAACTATGCTACTCAGAGAACACGACTACATGAAAATCATCCATCTGTGGTAGATATCTTCTCCATTATATCTAAGGTTCCATACCCTTAATCTGATCATGAGTGAAAACAGATATCTAATACTCTCTCATTTTCACTGTACCTCTAACTGATGTCCATTTCTTCATGAAATCTGCCTGAAGATATAGGCATATCAGAAATATATCATACACAATGGTTCCTGTCATTATTATCAATAATATTCACATCATTTCATACGATACCTTTAATGACTAAATGTTGCATTCTGTTGATTGTTGTTTGTTTTCATAGGTGCCAATGTCACTGTGTATTTCACCATGAATTTATATCATTCAGTTTATGAATTATGCTGAAATTCTATGTTTTAAGCTGATCCTTTGAATGTTACTCATATACCCCCTGAAAGATTATAAAATTCATTTGTATTATTATTTCAGGAAACCTAATACTTAATAATTTGTTAGTAGTTAGTAAAAGATGTTAAAAAATATTTCTGCCTATGCTTATTTGAAAGAAATGACTAAACACAGTTGACCGACGAGACCTATACATCGCTAAGTGCAATAGCCCTCAAGAAACTTCTCAAGATCATTCATATTTACTAGGATATTTCACTGAAGACAAATACGTTCCTATATACTTTGAAGCGTTTATGTAAATGAAAGCTATAATTCAGTAATTCATACACAATGATACGTATTTTATTTGATGTATTTCATAATGCGAGAACTTTTTACTGACATTATTTCAAGGGTTGGTTTGCATATATATGTTTAAGCAGTGTGGTTAACCATTCTGTGATTTAGAGGAAGGATATCGTTTATCTGAATTACGAATTTCATTCGTTTTAGCACGTATTTTAATTTTCGATGACACATGGAAGAAGAACAGGGGTTCAGAAATGAGAAAGCGAAATTAGATTGATGGTATCTTGTAGCAGAATTCAAGACACTCATTTCGTTCTGTTCTCCACTCATCAGTCTGATGTACTTGCAACTCCTTTAAGTGATAGTTTTATCACAGAAATCCTGCATATGTCGTTTCAAACTCATAAGTACTTATCCACGAGGCCACTGAAGTAGTCAGAGGCTAGTATCACAGCATTATACTTGATAATTTGAGTATTCATTAGTCCACAAATGAATTGCAAATACATAGTGTGAACTTCATGACTCTCAGGAGTATAGGCTACAATGTACATATGAAATTTGGCTTCCAAAACACTGAAACACCTATTTCTAGTAACACAGTAAACAGACAGTACGGATGCACAGTAAAAGGCCTTTTGTTGAAGGAGGGATAAAGTGGTAGATATATTCCTTCTTCACACATTCTTTGCTTTCAACTTTATACTACTTGTCTTTAGTAAGCAGTATAAATTATATTCAGTTTACTACATCGGTACAGCGTAATCATAACTATTGTTTGCTATTGTATTTTATCTCATTTTTAATGTATAAACATTCTGTTCACTCTTTAGTAATTGCCTTAATATGGTTAAATGTGACATGCTTTATTTACGTTCCACTTTTTGTTGGACATTGTTTATTTACCTAATGTTAAGGCGGCCTGCATAATTCACTGGGCTACCTAAATTTTCCGTTCATCATAATGTATTGTATTTACGGCGTTTCTAATTACCAAGGTGGCTAGCAATTTTTACTCGTCACTAATCTCAAGTAAGTTTCTATCTATAGCTAGGGAAATTCCAGAGGAAATGGAGGAAGAACAATAAGGAATAGTATTAGTAAACGCTTCCAACGATATATTATTGGTTATTATAATATTTGAAGGCTCTGAACAAGGATTAAATACCTTGCTAAGAAACTTGCTGAAAATTCTCCAATGTATCTAGATGCATTCATCAGAATAAAGCCATTATTGTTGTCATTTTTGAGTTCTAATCCCTTTTTTTCCTTATCTGAGCATTCGTGTGGTGTTTAATCTGGACTTGGATCACCCTTGACACTACTTTGCAGATTTTTCCTATTGACGCACGGTGATAGCGCATTTGATGGTATTCAGCCATAAACAACTAAAAATTTGAGTTTTGCATATTATGTTCATTATTTTATATAGACAATGTAGTACAGTAGTTTAGACAAACCGTGTGTTTCGAATTTTGAGCGTAACTCCAAAGTAGTAGTTGAATTAATCGACTGGAATTATAGCTCCGGACCACTTAGAAGATATATATATATATAACAATCTATTAAGATGTCTGGGACATATTGTCAATCCTGCCAAACTAATAATGCCTATAAAGTTTGAGCCACCTTTCTACTTTGAAAAACGTCTGCCATCACACCTAAGCTTTCCAGAAAATATTCTGTTAAAGGTATTCATATTCCTCTGAAATATCATCAGATTCGTTCATTTGGGGTAAATCATCCATTTTCAGGTTCTGTATCATTGAAAACTTGAGCTTGACAAGCAATCTCATTTTATTTACTGATCTAATCGATTCCTGTAATTGCTCAAGAATTATGTTAGTAATACTTTCCTGCAAATGATATTGAAGTACTGAATGTAAGATTCTTATTCTTCTGTATAATATGGTGAATTATAAAAATACACTTGCTATGTAGATTTCAGCTTCTGCTGAACCTGCTTTGCTTTCTTCTTTAAAAATCCACTCGGAACCAACACTTAATGGGTTTCCTGTGAATGCGCGTTATGTGGTATTATATTCAGTCACAGTACCTGAATTCCATTCTTGGATCATTATGTGGAAGGATACTTATCGGTTCGCTTGAGTGGTTATTAGGTATCTAGGCTTATCATTTACATCGTAGTCATAGTGCCAATGGATGCTGCCGTAGTCATAAGAATATAAACTGACATGAAATTATTGAGATTTCCAAAGATTGTACCAGGTGTTAGTGGACAAAAGTAAGCTGTGGACAGTCTAAAACTTTTCTAATAGCTTTATGATTCCCTTATTTCTTTACCGATATTGTATTTGTTTCTTGTATCACTGATCTTTTCTGTTTGTTTGTTTCTTGGACACAAAATAACATAAAGCTTGGTTTGGGTGTTGGTTCAGAGTCTTTTCAGGTTTAGTTAGGTTGACTGATCTGAATTCTTTTAACATGTAATAGTGGAAGCTCAACAGGGTCTGGCAAACACAGCCGCCAAGCCGGTTTACTAGTTTTATTCCCACCGCTGCCATGTAAATGCTTCGATTTCAATCAATATACATCGTACAAATATATAGCACAACGAATTAAACTTGAAAAAATAGCAGCCACTGCGTTATAAGATTGTTGTCAACCAACTGAACTGATAGATTGTATAACCAAACAAAATTATGCCTTGTGTTCTAGATTTGTTTAACGGGTTCCAGAAAGATCGATAATGGATTTATTGAACTTCGACACACATATACTAGGGGAGGCTGACAAGATAGCTGGTCTTTAAGGATGGTTGGGACTTCTGGAGCTCATTTAAGCATAGAATCAGAAATATGAATTGACCTCAGGACACAACAATCTATAGGTATCTTTTCAACAGTTTTATAACTTTTGTCATCACTCAGTTCTGATTAGTTGGTGAAAGCCAGTGTTAAAGTCAATCGGGGTAGCTGTTTTAGTTTAACCTCACCATGTTTTGTATTGGATGATCAGTTTTAATGAAAATATGCCTCGAAGATACAACATCACCTAATTATCATAATGCATACACAAATGATGCTACATTTTAGCAAATTACATGTTAACAGACAACTTATATCTGTACATTAATGTTAAGTAAATACATTTGAGAAAACTGAATGATGTGCTTAAAGATGAAAACTGAAATATCTAAACCTGATGATAGCAATGTTAATTACAGTTAATAATGAAAATACTTAATATGATAGATGTGAGGGCTTTAACACCTGTCCAGTTATTTATAATCTTTGGAAGAGAATTTGTACATACTGTGCATTGAAGTATATAAAAAGACTACCATGAAAGACATTTAGTTCAGATATCAACTCAACTTGCTTCACAAAACTTGTATTTTCAGCTATATCTGTAAAGGACAACTGAAAAGTCTTTTGCTTTTAAATAAATAAACCGAGTTGGTTCAAATTCTATAGAACTATAAAAAATTTATATTATTTCTAGAAACTTCTATAATTCAAAATCTTACCAGTCAAAATGTTTGCCAACAATACAATGCCAGTAGGTACGATAACGAGAATCAAATTTATTCTTAATAAAGCATGCCACTTCTCGTTCACCATCGAATTCATTCATTGCTGTTCTAAGCAAGTCAACGGCATATCTTTTCATTTCATCCTCCATATAACATCTTACTACCAGTATATCTGATCGTCTTAATCCACGCATTTCAAGAAGACAAACGAAGCTTATAGAAACCACGGTTAGTTTATATATATATATATATATATATATATATATATATATATATATATATATATATATATGGGTTATCAGGTCATTATATTGACCAGACTGATATAATCATCAGACCACAGAAAGAAATAATTCACAATCAATATTTTACAGTCTGTTTACATAAACAGAAAATATCAGTCTCAGTTTACAGGTAGTTAGTACAGGTCAAGTGAATGAGTAGCAGAAACACTATTTCATTTTCAGTTTTAATTAGCTGATAAGAAACTATTATTCAACTCAAAAATATTCTCAGAAAGTTGAATGCAGCAAGAACAACAGTTTGTGCAGAATGAAATGGTATCATCATTCATTTCGTTGGCTTCTCATCAGTTCATGTACATAAACCATTTCAACTTACTTACACAGAAAGTCTATCTCTAAACAAAATCAATATATGCATACAATGGTGATAACAGTGCTCACCCTATCCTGAACAATAATAAACATGCAGAATGGAGTTTCTCGCGTTGCATAATGACATGAAAGAGAGGACTAAAACATCTAGCTGTCAGGCCAAGGAAAGACTGATAACTGCTTCCTTCTGACACATAAATCAGGTTTCAGGAGGATTTTTCGATTCTCGTAAAGATGTCGGAAAACAACGGTTACTCTCAGAGGTTCATTAACAATTGTGGATGATGTGGAGAATCAAGGGAAGATGTGCTTTCAAAAGTGCCATTGCCAGGCATCTGCTTGACACTGGTCATAAGGTGGACGTCGTAAGATTGGTCAAGATTTTCAATATTCAAAAGAGTTCATTTCTCCTCAATTTTTCAGAAGTGATCTCTATCAAGCAGCTGAAACCCGATTTATGTGTCAGAAAGAGGCAGTTATCAGTCTTTCCTTAGCCTGATAGTTGGATGCTGTAATCCTCTCTTTCATTTCATTAACGAAAGCGATAAATTCCATTCTGTATGTTTATTATTGTTTAGGATAAGGTGAGTACTGTTAATAATATTGTATGCATATATTGATTTTGTTCAGAGATGGACTTTCTGTGTAAGTAAGCTGAAATCGTTTATGTACATGAACTTAATAATGTGTTTAGGTTGTAAGCAGCTGATAAGAAGCCAACGAAATGCACGATGATACCACTTTATTCTGCACAGTTGTTGTTTTTGCCGTATTGAAATTCACCAAGGGGAATAAATGTATGAAAATTCTGAGAAAGGCACTATATAACATTCATATTATCGTAATTGTATAGCATCAGAATTTCTATTTAGCCACTGAGTAAAACAGATAGTGAATTAGAGACAGTTCGATGGTGGTTTTGCTATTATTCACATCCATAACATACAAGTGCCTAAAACCCTGAGTATGAGTTACGAATACTTTCACTGAATTCAACTAATTGGGTATCAATAAATAATTTCATGATCAATAATTGTTTACCTTGCGCAGTAGCATAATCACTTGCATGTTTGTTTGGGTGAGAATAAATTACTTCCCTGATTGCATCACCAAGTGACCCGGTTTCATAAATAATAATGCGTTTTTCTCAAAGACAGCTGATATCGTATGTCTTTATGTAGTTTAGAAAATATTTTTACAAAAAGAGGATCAACACTTCCGAAAAGTTAAGAAAAAAATTCTTATGCATGACTTTTGAGTGTGTATATCCGTAGTCTGGGGCAAAGGTTTTTTGGCAGATCGTTCTTTGAAAACGGGTAAATTTGTGACACATCCGTTATACTTGGCCACCATGGCAACCAAATATGCTTATCTGTAGAGATGGGGCGTAAAAAAAATAGATGTTTGAAGTGATTCTGAGTAAGCGGAAGTGGTTTGGTGGCACTGATAAACTTACCTACAAGGATCTAAATTTCTGTAGACTTTATTCAGTACCCAATAAAGAGGAGGCTAGATCAGGTACTCACTTAATATGTTTATCAGTGACACACTGTCAGTTTGAGGCATAATGATTACTCACTAAATTGTATGGTTGCAAATATCATTCAGGAGACGACAGGGCTTTTGTAATTATAGAAGAAATATAAGAGGATATTCCGAAATTCAGGTGTTGTTTTTCAGGGGTCTGATTTGATTTGTTACTGGATTTCATCAGTTAGAGGAACCTCGCCTAGATTACTAGCTCGCTAGTTTTCTTGCCAGTCCCAAGCCCGGGTAAAGAGGGAGGGTTGGGGCGTGGTGCTAGCAACTCCACCCCTGTAAAACAACCAAATCGCTACAGAAACTTCAACGAATAAATATATTAAAAATTCTAAAAACATAAGCAATAGCCTTACTTTTCGCTGGAATCGGGGAAGTGAAATGACGCAGGCTGGTGAAAGCCTTCGGGAAGCCAGTCAGCCGATGTGCCTTCTTTCGATGAAAGCAAAAGTAAGGATGGGTACCTGGAATGTTCGTACAATGTACGAAACTGGAAAGGCTGCCCAGATAGCCGCTGAAATGAGAAGGTACAGAATAGAAGTGTTGGGAATCTGCGAAAGCAGATGGAACGGAACTGGAAGGTGCCAACTACCAACTGGGGAGACAATAATCTGGTCACCCAGAGGACAATCACGAGCACACCAATGAAGTGGCCATCATGATGTCACCAACAGAAGCCAAAGCTCTCATGCAGTGGGAACCAATCTCCTCCAGGATAATGACAGCCAGGTTCAACTCAAAAGGAAAGAAGATTACAGTCATTCAATGCTATGTGCCTACAAACGTCTCAGAACAAAAGAAGAAGGAGGCGTTCTACAGACAACTACAAACAGTAATGGACAACGTCCCAAATGGCGATATCAAAATCCTGATGGGTGATGTGAATGCGAAGCTGGGAGGCGACAACACAGGAAGAGAACTCACCATGGGTCGTGAGGCCCTCGGTGAAATGAACGACAATGGTGAACTCTTCTCAGACTTCTGCGCCTTCAATGATTTGGTGATTTGTGGCAGTGTGTTCAAACACAAGGATATACACAAGGCGACATGGATTTCACCAGATGGAAACACCAAAACCAAATAGACTTCATCTCAATTTCAAGAAAGTGGAGACGGAGCCTACTGGACACAAGGTCAAGGAGAGGAGCAGATGTGGGTTCAGACCACTATCTAGTACAAGGGACTTTCAAGGTGAAACTAAAAGCCTCGAGGATAGCTGGGGATAGGCCACAATGCAAGTTCAACACTCAGAAACTGAAGGACACAACCACAAAGGACACTTTCACTGCAACTGTCAGAGCAAAGCAGGAAACACTACGCGACATCACTGAAGAATCATGCGTGGAAGAACATTGGAAGTCTCTGAAGGCGATTCTCAACGAAACGTGTTCAACGGTTCTAGGAAGAAAGAAGAGACAAGACAAGGAATGGCTCTCAACGGACACTTGGAAGCTAATAAGAAGAGGAGAATGAGAAAAATGATTCAATGCAAGGACGGACAGGTGAAAGAGATACTGAGCTCAACTTACACAGCACTGGACAAAGAAGTGAAGAAGAGTGCTAGGAAGGACAAAACACGATTCTACGACAATCTGGCCACTGAAGCTGAGAAGGCAGCAGGCAAAAGAGACCTGAGGACATTATATCAGATAACCAAATCTCTATCCGGGAAGAGATCAACACAAGCGAAACCTATAAAAGACAGCCAAGGGAAGCCAATTACCAAGGAAGAAAAACAGATTAAACAATGGGCGGATCACTTCAAAGGACTCTTGAACCGACCATCACCTGCAACCCGTCCAGAAATACCAACAACAGCACGTACACAACTGCAAGTTGACACCAATCCTCCAACGAGAGCTGAAGTCTTGAATGCAATCAAGCTTCTGAAAGCTGGAAAAGCAGCTGGACCAGATGGATAGCCCCTGAAGCACTGAAAACTGACCCAGAGACGACAGCAGATATGCTGACTGACTCCATTATTGCAAAAGGTCTGGAAGGAGGGAAAGGTGCCTACTGACTGGAGGAAAGGTTACCTCGTGAAACTACCAAAGAAGGGCGACTTACACTCACTCTGCAAGAACTGGCGAGGAATCATGCTCCTGTCGACGCCAAGTAAAATCCTGAGTCGCATCATCCTGGAGAGAATAAAGGACACACTGGATGCAGAACTCCGACCAGAACAAGCTGGATTCAGGAAAGTCAGGCAAATCATGTACTGACCAAATTGCAACTCTACGCATCATCATCACAGAACAAAGCATGGAATGGCAATCAAACCTCTACTTCAACTTTATAGACTTTGAGAAGGCCTTCGACAGACATCGTTGACCGCGAAGTAATTTGGAAACTACTCGAGTACTAAGGCGTACTTCAAATATTCATCAACCTTATTCAACAGCTGTACGACAACGGCACATGTCAAGTGATCCACAACGGAAAACTCAGCAAGGCGTTTGGAGTAAACACAGGAGTCAGACAAGGGTGCCTGCTATTATCACCAATGATATTCCTAATTGTGGTGGACTGGATTATGCGTCAGACAGTGGGAAACGAGAAGACAGGAATATCCTGGACCGACGTGAAGAACCTAGAAGACCTGGATTTCGCTTGGATGATTTATGTTTGATGTCACTGTCACAAAATCGAAGACTTACAAGCGAAAACCGACAAACTGATCGAAGAAGCAGCCGGCGAAGACAGGACTCCAGTTGAACATAGACAAGACGGAAGTTATGTAAATAACCAGCCAACAACAACAAAAACAGCAGCAACATCCAGCGTCAATCACCATCAACGGGAGGGATTTAAAAGAGGTTACTTCATTCACTCACTGATCTAGGGAGCATTGTCTCAACTACAGGAAGTCGGAACGGACGAGGATGTCAAATCGAGTGAGAATCCGAAAGGCGAGAAACACATTCATCAATCTGAAACCAATAAGGAGATCTTCGTCACTCAGCCAGCATCAACAACAAAATTCGGTCGGATTTTCTATACAAACGTCAAGTGAGTGAGTTCTTCTATACGGATCAGAAACTTGGCGAGCCGCGTCACAAAGAATATTTCCAACAGCCTGTTGCAGACGTTAACTTTATCAACAAC
Organism: Trichobilharzia regenti; assembly: GCA_944472135.2. Lineage (NCBI taxonomy): Eukaryota > Metazoa > Platyhelminthes > Trematoda > Strigeidida > Schistosomatidae > Trichobilharzia > Trichobilharzia regenti. The sequence goes on along the minus strand of OX235262.1, from coordinate 95,587,837 downwards.
TGTCTTCGCTGGATCTATACTGAAGATCGGATGGCCGGGCCGGAAACAATCACGAACAAGAAACCATGGCTGGGGACAAACAAAACAAAAACCAATCGCCCAACAAATATGCAGGAGAAAGTGAAGATGGATCGGACAATCGCTCGCTAAGGAGGCCGCTGGGTGACATCGCACGCGCGTCAGGCCATTACTCGAGTGTAACCCGAAGGGAAAGCGGCGAGTGGGACGTCAGTGGAATGGTGACATGGAGGAGATTGTGTGAAGAGTGAGGAGTAGAAACAGTATGGACTAACATGGATGCAGGTGAAAAGTACAGTAGAAGACAGAAGCAAGTGGAGACGTTCAGTTGAAGCCCTATGTTCGACTAGGAACCCAAGGGAGCAGTAATAATAATCGGTTAGAGGAACATTGGAAAACCTGCAGGGAGTACTGGACAGCTATTTTGGCAGCCTAGCTTGGAACTCTTCAGCAATACAATCCCACCAGGATTTGTACCCAGGACCTTCTGGTTACAAGGGTAGCTCGTAGACCATTAAGCCATTGGGACCCGATTTAATGGCCAGTCCATGAATTCAAACTTTCACCAGTTCACGATATAGCGTGACCAATAGTGGGTGTCATCGATGACGAGCATATGTCCTCAGGCTCTACCTGTTTAAGGTTATGGATAACTCATGGATAAAGATCTAACGGTTGGAGTGTCGTATTCCTATCTCATTTGTCATCCTGACATTTTAATGTTAGTAAAATTTAATATGCTGGTCTGATTTGACTGATATTATAATGCGGTGACTCTGAGCTGTTATCCTTACTTATCACGGGCTTTATAAATATCGCATAAATTGAAAACGGTCTTATGGTACAGAAATAAGTTGATTGTTAGCAACATAACCCCTCAAGTATCCTTGCAAATGTTTTAAGAAACACTTTAAAAATCAATAGAAATAAGATGTGAGAAAAACTTCCAGGTTATTCTGATGTTCTGCTACTTTTCTGAACTTAGAAATTCAAAAATATAAATCAGAAAGAGTATACAGATAAGTGTTTCACACACCAGAGTATTGAATTTTTAAGTGGAGATAAACTGAAGTTTGTGAAAAATACAATTATTAACACTACAACCCCAAATGTTAGTGCTGATTATATTTTTTCTAGGCATAATTAATCTCTAGATCGAATCCAGAACTAGCAGTTTACGCATTTATTGACATTTCACAGTTTTCTTTGGATGACAATATGTGGTCTGCTAGATACCATAGATGGTAATCAAGAAAGCAAGCAGAACTGCATGATGAAATATATTTTTGATTGATTAACATGGGTAATTGCATACTATTGACAAACACTGCCGTTTCTCCCAGTAGTTAGCCGGAATGTGGGTATTTTGAACTGATTCAACCCTCTGAGCTGATGAGTTCAGCCTCAGGAGCGCGAAATGGCCACGTGGTGTTTGAATTACTTCTATCTGGCTAGCAAGCATTACTAATTGATATGAATTGTATTTGACTACTCATATTAATTAATAAGTAGTACGCAGTGTCATGGTTAATTTATTCAAAGCATGTGTCAACCGTCCAGCTAAAGAATAATGGAAGAATTAAAAGATGCCATCAATTTGAAAGTGAGCTAAGAAGAAGTTGATCACTGCAAAGAACTGCCTATGAACATTTCTTATAGGAAGGGATGAGGCTGTGAAGGTCACTAAGATTCGTACTACATCTGGGAGGAAGAAGTGAGTCTGTATGCAATTACCGTTCATAGATGAAGTACGCAGTGAAGTACCAATTAACAAGTAAAGGATTTACAGAACGTTCTATACCACTAAGTTTAAATTCGTTTTTTCGGTATTCCTAACTGTGAAGATGAACCTGAAAGGTTAGGCACCTAGTCTAGTCAGCTATTCCTTTGTCTATGAGTTCAACTGTTCGCGTAATACCTGTTAGGTGTGATATTTCTTAATGTAAGTCAAATTTCTTCCTGTCATAAGCACTCATCAGACTCATTCAACTTTGTTTTACCATATGTATATGGACAAAGCGTCGTATTTTCTTAGTTTATCCTTGGTTATTTAGTTAGGCTTCTAATTTTATAACCTATTTTCTCTCCTTAGTCCTAATGTCAACATTCGTTCATCTGATGCTTAATCTGTTTTCATAATTCGCACTAATTTTAGTGCCATATGTTCACTACCATGCACACAGATGTTTCGAACTGCAATCTGTAACAATTTATTTGCATACGTCACTAAGATTTTTCACCCTATTGTATCGATGTTTCTACGAAAATTTAAATGTTGTCATTAACCTCAGCTAGTCTAGTAACCGGTTTTAATCCCGAAATGAGAGAAGGTTGGACGTGTAAGTATCGCTCGTGAGACATTTAAGCACTGGAAAAACCTAGTCTCCGATGCACAAAGGTAACACCAGCTGGTGAAAGCCATGGGGAAGCCAGTCGACCGATTCAACTTAATTAGATGAAGGCGAAGGTAAGTAGGGTTCCAATGGATTCCTGGTTTTTAATAACTTTAAGTCCTTCGCGTCTTTTGCTTCCGTTGTATGCTCGTATTTCTGAATGAATTGTAGGTGATGGTTAACTCAGGGGTCTTTTGAAGTGACCCTTCACTATATTTTATTAGTCTTTTCCTTCCCCCATGGCGACCTGGTCATTTAATGCAGTCTTCTGAGGTCTGTCTTACATAAAGCCTACTATGCTTTAGTTGCCTGTAAGTCGTGAGAGGGATTTTTTCTCTCCTAAAAGTCTTTTATACTACTTTGTTCATTGGGTTACACTCGCTTAGCTCATATTACATCTTCCTCCTCTCTTCTATCAGCTTTTAGGAGTTCCTAGTAAACCGTTTGAAAAAATTTGAGCATTGAGTATATGATATTCATTATAATAAAGGTTTTTGTATTTCCCAATGAATGAAAAACAATATCGTTTTGTTTCTCATTCATTGGGAAATACAAAAACCTTTATTATAATGAGTTCCTGGCAAACCATTCATTGACCTGGTTCTCCTTTATTCCGGGAATTTATGAAAGGATATCTTTGTACGAGACGTACAAAGATATCCTTTCATAAAGTTCCAGTATCTTTCTACACAGGTTCCCTTGGTGGTATTTCTTAATGTTTCTGACTTTTTCATTTCGATTTCACTTAAGGAGTCCCTTGTAGTTCCTTCTTCAGTTTCTGAATGCTGGGCATAGATTGTAGTGTACTTGCACCTTATCTGGAAACTTTCGACATGATCTTGAAGAGTCCTTGAAGTGAACAGTGTTCCGGGATTATGTGTACTCCTCTTCTTAATTATGTATCAAGCATTCTGCTTCTTCTCATTCTTGAGATTGAAATGAGGTCGATCTGATTACTGATATCTCCATGTCATGAAAATTACGGTAGCTCACTGTAATCTTTGTGCTTGTAAACGTTGCTTCAAGTCATCGAATTATTGGAGAGACAGAAATCTGCAATTAGTTTTGTGTTACTACTAGTTTCGCCAGCACTTTTCGAAACGTGAAGTATTCTCTTCCTGTGTTGCTTGCTCCGAGTTCGGCATTCATATCCTATATCGCTTTTATGAGCTATTTTAAACCAATTTGATTTCCTTGTGCTGGACTCCTGGTTGTGAGGTAAAGGTTCCTGGTCTTCGGTAAGCTTCTGAGTAGTTCGTCCAGCCATTCGGCTGTTGTAGTGTAGTGCACACTACTGCTTGAAGTTATCTGTTGACTTCCTCCCTCTCTTGGTTTGGATTGTTCATAGGAGTATAGGGTTATATAAATGCAACTCTCTTTCCTCTTAAGTTGAACCTTGTTGTCGTGATCCTGGATGAAATTCATTTTCTCTGTTTGTGCATTTTCAAACAACTTACTGAATTTTTATGATGCTGTAATGATACTGTTTCTTATCAGCATCATTTCAGGGGAAGTTTCAATTGAAATAAACTGATTACCTGGTTTGCACACACGTCTCCAATCCTGCAGCGACCCGGATATTATTTCACTTTTAGTCATCATCCACTGAATAAGTAACAGTCTACCAACCGAAGATGATCTCAGATAGTCTCATCGACAATTGACATCTTACTTAATTTTCCGTTTTATGCAATAGTTGATATGCCAGTCATACAGTGTGATTAAAGGTTCACATGTTTAATGGAAACCACACAAGTGCATTTCCTTAACAAAGAAAAAAATTGCCATAATTCTTGTATAATAAGATTTTCAGACTGCATTATATGCAGGAACAAAAAGTCGCTCGCTGCATCTTGTCTTTTTTCCGGTTTCTGTATGTTGATACAAGTATATTTATTTGGACTTTAGGGAATTCTTAAATTAGGGTAATTTAACTAAATTAATAAAAATAATTTACTTATATTTCAATGGTTTACATACGGTGATAAGTTTTTGTTTGTGGTAATAATTCGAACGAAATTACTACCCGTGATCACACCCACTATTTTGTTTTTGATACACACGCTTATAATTTGTACCCATATATATAGTTCATGTTTGTCCATTCATCTTTGTGTATCCATGTTTATATTCCAGATTGTTGTACGTTGTGCTGATTCACCCTTATTACATGAATCCGATGTGACCTAAATGAATTCAGATTCTATTATTAGTCTGTCTTTCCATTTATTTATAATAGATTCAGAATACAAACGTTGTTCCAATCAGTATTGTGACATTTATCCCATGCATGTGAAGCTTAAGACGATACAGTGATATCTACTGATGACGTTCCGAGCACAATTTATTGCTCATAATCATATCAAGGTACTCCTCACAAAACTTCCTAACTTCATTTATATAGTTCCATTATTTTTCACTTGATTTTCACTTCATTTGATTGGTATTAGTATTTTCCATATTTCAGGTATGAGTGATGAATCATTCCTATTGCATGTGTTTGGTGTAGACTCGATGAACAAGGATTCAGTAATCAACCTCTCTCTCCACCTATCTAGATTACTTCTTAGAATTTTAACCATCTCCCACCCTATTGTGTGGTTGTGTGTTAATGCATGCATTGCAATTTCTGAGCTTTTTTCTAAATTACTTATCTTTTCAGAGTCAGCCATTCTTACCTTAGCTAAATTCTTATTTTCTGACAATCTGACTACCCATGACTTACTAGTTTAACCTATATAGTTGACCTCACAGTCATTGCAGGGTACTTTGTAAATTATATTATTTTGTCTAATTGGGTCAACTGGGTCCTTTAAGCTACACAGCTTGTCTCTGAGTGAGTTTGTAGGTTTAAATGCCACCCTAATTCCTGCTTTATTTAGAATCCTACGTAGGGTTTCAGATGTCCCCTCTTTATATGGAATAACTGTAGATGACTTATATTCTCTCTTATTTATAATATTATTACTAGTTTCACAATTATTTTTATTTTTCGTTTGGCCTTTTTCGATCTTCCTAATGAATTTTAAAGGATAGCTATTTAACATCAAAGTTTCTTCTATCTGTTTCAGTTCATCATTTAGGTATTTTCTTGTGCTACTTAGTGCTACTGCTCTGTCCATATGAAGAAGTTAAGAAGGCTGTAGACAAAATAAGGAATAAGGTTAAGAAATCTTTAGCAGAACTAATGCGCAGAATTAAGCCAATACTGGGTGAGTCTGAGTGGTTTAATTTAATGCCTAAAACTAATAATGCTATTAGAATGCATGGTACTGTTAAAATACATAAGCCAGACTACCCATACGACCAAGAGTAGATTTTAGAAATACCCCTACTTATGAATTATCAAAGCACTTAACTCTAATATTATGCCTCATTAGAAATCGTTCAAACTCTAGACTAACTAGTTCATATGAGATGAAAAATAAACTAAATGACATTCAACTAGAGAATGATGAAAAAATGATTAGTTTTGATATAACTAGTCTTTATACTAATATACCAATCAATATGGCCTTAGAAGCAGTTAAAAAAGAACTAATCACGGATCCTGAACTCAATCATAGGACAAAGCTGCCCACTGAACAAATTATTTTAGGGATTCAGTTATACCTCACATCTACTATCTTTAAATTCCAAGGTAAAATATATAGACAAACAGGGGAAGCAATGGGATCACCAATATCCCTTGTCGTAGTAGTCATATTTATGGACAGCTAGGAAAGTAATGCTCTTAATACGTTTAATCCTGCTTCAAAAATATGGTGGAGATATGTGGATGACTTTTTCACAGTGTTAAAAACAGAACATATCTTTAGCTTCTTTACACACATAAACTCACTAGTACAGGGATTAAAATTCACATTTGAATCGGAAAATTAACAAGGAGAATTAGCTATGTTAGATTGTAAAATAAAACGAATAGAAGAAGGTAAACTGCACACTAGTGTGTACAGAAAACCAACTCATTCTAATAGATACTCAGACTTTAATTCATCTCATCCGTTAATTGTTAAGGCAGGCTTAGTTAAGTGTTTAACAAACCGAGCAGTAGCAATAAGTAGCACAAGAAAATACCTAAATGATGAACTGAAACAGATAGAAGAAACTTTGATGTTAAATAGCTATCCTTTAAAATTCATTAGGAAGATCGAAAAAGGCCAAACGAAAAATAAAAATAATTGTGAAACTAGTAATAATATTATAAATAAGAGAGAATATAAGTCATCTACAGTTATTCCATATAAAGAGGGGACATCTGAAACCCTACGTAGGATTCTAAATAAAGCAGGAATTAGGGTGGCATTTAAACCTACAAACTCACTCAGAGACAAGCTGTGTAGCTTAAAGGACCCAGTTGACCCAATTAGACAAAATAATATAATTTACAAAGTACCCTGCAATGACTGTGAGGTCAACTATATAGGTTAAACTAGTAAGTCATGGGTAGTCAGATTGTCAGAAAATAAGAATTTAGCTAAGGTAAGAATGGCTGACTCTGAAAAGATAAGTAATTTAGAAAAAAGCTCAGAAATTGCAATGCATGCATTAACACACAACCACACAATAGGGTGGGAGATGGTTAAAATTCTAAGAAGTAATCTAGATAGGTGGAGAGAGAGGTTGATTACTGAATCCTTGTTCATCGAGTCTACACCAAACACATGCAATAGGAATGATTCATCACTCATACCTGAAATATGGAAAATACTAATACCAATCAAATGAAGTGAAAATCAAGTGAAAAATAATGGAACTATATAAATGAAGTTAGGAAGTTTTGTGAGGAGTACCTTGATATGATTATGAGCAATAAATTGAGCTCGAAACCTTATCAGTAAACAATACTGTATAACCCTGTGAGACTTTATCAAAACAAAAATTTACCCATAGTGGAATTACACTCTACCACATTGCACAAGTTTTATTCTAATATGAATAAGCTATAGACAAATTTGTTTTCTAAGTTATTGTAACCTTGTGTTCCTGTTGGATGACTTTCAGTTATGCGTTTATATTTATTCATTTTGAGAGATCTGGACGTTTGACCCACATATTTAGTCAGACACTCGGCACCAGATATTTTGTAAATTACATTGCTTTAATCCATCAGTTGATTTATCTTACTTTGAATTAGATTTGTTGGTTTAAGCTTAGTGCGAATCCTAATATTTTTGAAGTTTTTTTCGAATTGCCGTTGATGCACCATTTTTGTATGGTATTGTGATTGTCTCTTTGCCTCCCTCCTTCTTGTCATTCTCTGCTTTTACCCTTTTCTTTATATTATCTCTGATAAATTCTTCTGGGAAGTTGTTGTCGAGTAAAATTCTGAATAAGACTTTTATTTCTTTTCATTGGTCATTTGGTGTTGTTGTAAGTCTAAGTATTCTGTCTGCAAGACCTTGTATTAATCCTCATTTTACGTGAGTAGATGAGCTGATTGATAATCAAGAAATCTTTATGACAGACATGGTGTTACCTCAGCAAAACATAAGAGTATTTTTGTGGTTCATTTTTTTTCGAACCTTCTCAAGTCTCAACAGATGTCGCGTCGTTATATGACATACGTATATCAACCTTTATTAGTAGCTCTACAAAAACTGGTCTCATGAACATTTCATCTAAAACAATAAATTCACACCATTATTATCATAATTATTTGTCAGCCTTTCAATTTGTACTAAGCTTATCTTATCTTTATTATTTGATTACAGTTTGTTATTTGAGCACTTTAATTTATCATGTCTGTTGTATGTCAGCAGTGAAATTTTCATTCAGCTTACCCCACTTGTAGTATTCATATTTCTCCTACGGCTTTGAATACAACTCACCAACCCCGTCGGTGTAATTTTTCCGATCCATGATAACAACACCACAAACCCCGTCAGGATGTATAAATAGTATATCTTTATTGTGTATCACTTGTTTAAGCTCTTCTTTGCTCTATTTTGTCAGAAGACTGTGCATTTTCGGTTTGGCGTTAAGGTGCCGAATTCAAGAGTCAGCGATGGTAGATCTGAAGAGTTGTAAATCTTGATCAGACCACGGTATAAGATCATTGGTTTATCTGAGTAGATTTTCAAACTGAACATGTGTATGAAGCTTGTTATCATTAAGATTAACATCACAAAACTTTGAGCTCATAGAAAAGGCTTGTATCTGCAACTTAGACAAGGATATAGAAGAATGGTTCGATACGTTTCTATTAAGAATATCAGGAAATTTTCGGTAAGGTTTGATAGATTTCGGGCTATTAGATAGTTTGAAATTAAAAGACAGTGTACGTTTATTGGTGACCACAGTGACATATTCATTAAACGTCTGCCGTTCATCAATGGATAAACCATATAAATCAGTAGATCTTTGTGCAGTATTTTTTTCTTACTCAGGGATAAGTGAACTAATATTGTCTGGTCGATACTGGTCACCCTTTCCCTACTGCTTCTTCCTTTAAAAACATCAGTATGTTTCTAGGGGATTTAGTATCTAGCTCGATAACGGTACAAAATGTCAGAATGAAAATCGAAGTTGATGAATGAATATTGAAACAATATATTATAAAAACTACTATTAACGAGTTAAGCAAATTAATAGTTAATTGATGATGTGGTTAAAATCTGCTGCTAAAAATTTATTATACAGTCAACAGAAGTGTTTACTGCTGGGATCATTTCTACTAGTAGAAGTCGTGCTTCGGATGTAGAACAGTCTTCGGATGAGGATAAGAGGTTCCTGAGAATTCCAAAGGATACAACAGGATTAGTAGTGAAACAAATAGACAGTATATACCTGTGACAAGACGAAGTGACGAGCAGCACGCTGCTTTTTAGACTGTACTCCAAAATTACCCATATTTTACAATGACTTCTTTTGAACAAACGTTATGTACACTGTTTCCATTTTTTCACATCTTACAAAAAAACTGCACAAGCATATTGTTCCAGGTTCCACATGTCACTTAACTTTCTATTCACACTTTTCTGCTCTAAATGGCCCTAAATTTTATATACATTTAAGTGACAGTGTTAACTAATGGACTATAATTTCATCAGCTTTTGATATAACTTTGATTTCACTTTATTGTGTTCTAACAGTCATAGATTTATGACTGTAGAACCCGAAGAGGAAGTTATTGAAAACACTTCTTTGCCCAGAAAATTTTCTTGTTCTGATCATACAGTGTGGATATTGAAATTACCAAATGACGATGTAAATAAAGAATATTCTTTTTAATAACCTTTTTCATCAGGTTCTACATTTAGTTACATATCTACAATAATTAAAGAACCATTGTTATTGACAACATTATTGTTTTTTATAAATAATGTCGAGTGAATCTTCAAGAATAATTAATCCCAGTAATGCTTAAGTATGGTATAATTTAGATGATTAGTTTTCTTCATTACTTTGACTTTTAGTTCATGCAAATGTTCACAAAGTTTATATTCATAGGTCACTAAATTCCAGATCAAATGACTGAACACCCCAGTAACCTGAAACTCCCAGGTAGGATCATGAGTATACACTTCTGAAGATTATGTGTTACTATCTTTGCAACATTTTCCTTATAAATACACTTCAGTAAGAAGTAAAACAAGTTTAAGAAAGCAAAGAATGTAAATAAACTTTTATTAATAACTTGTAAAGTTTTGGAATACTTTTAAAGGTATAAATTAGCATTAAATATACTATAGGTAAGCAAGACTAATTGCAGTTTGAATTAAGTTGAACGAAACAATAAAAATGTGAGATCATCCAGAATGAAATGAATGAAGTTTCCAGTTTCATGTGAGAATGCCCTGTCAAAAATACAAAGACATGACAAGTTATGTGTGATGAATTATGTGATAAGAAATATTGAAGTGTATTTTAATTGAATTTGAGATTTCCTCGTCGATTGATTGGACCGAAGTTCTCGGTCTGAGGTTGACATGTTGGCTTCTTGTGCAGATGCTTCGACGATATCTGGGCATTTAGTTAGTATTCAATTGGTGGATGGTGACTAGCAGTGGAATCCAGGATGGGCAGTTCGTCCTACATCCAGATGAAGAGTCCCAAATAGGACTAAATGCGCATCCTGGATTCCACTGCTAGTCACCATCCACCAATTAAATACTGAAGTGTATTGTCAACACTGATTACCCAGATATCAGTTAAACTCAAGTTAACGAGTTAATTTTCTGTTATCACATAGTAAACCATAAAGAGTTAGTCATCTCATCACTCTGAAAATCATTATATATGTAAGTACAAAATGTTACTGTATTAGTTAGTTTGTTCACCCTTATAATCTATTTACACTTCTTTTAGAAAAACAGACGGTGGATTCTTAATGATCCTTGTTCCTTAGGAAGGAAATGCTCTGTTGTTCTTAATAGTATCTCAAGTTGCTGTAATTATCATCATATCCTACACCACATTTTCCGTATTACAATTATTATGAAGACTTGTTCGACATGAACAAATCACTGCGTTTATTATTATTGATATTTATACACTGCTACTAGATGATAGTCTTTGTAATTTAGCGGTAGAATGCTTGCCAACCACGCACGTGATCTGAGGTTCGATTCTCAGCTGACACACTCTAAACCTCGCGTTAGCCGATAGTAAGGTCGGTTTGGAGTGAGGCTAATAACCCCGACCCTTACAAAAAATAAAACCACTGTGACTGAAACTTCAAAGCTCTAGTGCTGGTTTGTAGGAATGCAGTTCGTTACAAGATTTCATCATGAGCTGACCAACACTTAACTATCGGTGAGATGCTCACTAGCCACTTGCCTAATTCAGGTAGGTAGTTACCTGAGGTTCTAGTGAGAAGTCGTGACAAGTAGGGTGCAGCAGGTCGGGTGTGAGGAAAATTACTCGCCGAAGACATTGGCTAGGGGTCACACTATGTTATGAACTGGCAGAAGTTAGAATTCATGGACTGGCCATTTGATCGGGTTCCAGTGGCTTAATGGTCTACGAGCTAGCTCGCCTTGTAAGCAGAAGGTCCTGGGTTCGAACCCTGGCGATGGGTGCGTACTGCTGAAGGGTCCCAAACTAGGACGAAACAGCTGTCCAGTACTCCCAGGTTTTCCAATGGTTCTGTGACCAATGTTAGCTCATAATGAAATCCTGTAATCAAAGCTCTAGCTTGAAGCCCTGTGTTCCACTCGAGACGTAAAATAATAAAATAAAAACACCATATGATGAGTTCACAAAGGTTGTTTCTACCCCTTTAAAAGAAAACAGGGATTAAAAAGAACCAGGGTGAAAAACTCTTTAGAAACCTTTTGCAGCTTGATTCAACGCTAATAAATTTGCATTAACTATAGCTAAACATAAATCTATCGCGGAATAATAATAACGTCGACAACTACTGTTGCTTTCGCATAATTCCACGACTATACATGGCTTCGGTGGCACAATGGTTAGGACTCTCGCCGATCATGCACATGGTCCGAGGTTCGATCCCCTGCCGACGCACACCTGATATCTATGGTCGGCCTGCCTACCGATATCACATGCTGAAAATTCCATATTTGTACCAAAAATACAGTGTGGAATCAAGCTGTTATCAAAAAACAAAAAATAGGTCTGTCAATAAAAAAGCGAAATAAGTAAAAGTGTTTTTTTTTGAATAAAAACTTACCCACAGTAATTTGTACCAACTATACAATGCCAGGTCTTTTTATACTTTTTATCGAAAGCCTTTTTTATGTAACCAGCAATTCCACTATAGCTTGTTTCCATACTAAGAGCTTCAGATGCTGCTCGACATGCATATGTTTCCACATCTTCAGACATTTCACTGCTTAGTATAGTGACTTGATATTCTTTCATTGTAACAGTTGTGAGTCAGTTTTAAACAAATTCTATGCTTTTTATACATATAGACAATAAAATGCAGAAAATATTCTAATTTGCTGAAAACGAAAAAGTGAAATAATCAGTGGGTATAATGCATTTTTGCGCTATCGACAGAATCAAAAGTGTTTATATTTACTGTGTGTGTGTGTAGTTTAATTTGTTATTCAGAAAAAAAATGTTAGAATGCCATGAGTACGTTGAATTTCTAATTGGAGAAAAAAATATATATATGAAAAACATCTTTTTCAGTTTCAGAAGTGAGTGCATCATGTGACGAGTGTAGAGTTGGCAAAAATTTTGGTTAACTCATTTAACGACCATCTCGCATTGATTATGTTTATAATAATAATGTGTATTAATTAGAGACTAACAAGAATTATTCAAATAAAGGCTTTACTGTTGTCTGAGTATTTTGTACTTTGATACACGTTTGTTTTATTTAAGTGAATGAAGTAGAATTTAATTATTGATTAGTGAATTCAGTGTTTACTTGCTAAAAGTACGATAATTAAATAAGCCAAAGTTTTATATTGATTTCCTTTCATTATTTATGATTCATATTCAAGTGTTGGGCTGTAGGGATTTGATTGGTTACAGGATTTCGTCATCAGCTGACATTAGTTAGAGAACCATTGGAAAACCTGGGAGTACTGGACAGCTGTTTCGCCAACTTAGTTTGGGACTCTTCAGCAGTATGCACCTACCGGGATTCGAACCCAGGATCTTCTGGTTACAAGGCGAGCTAGCTCGTAGACCATTAAGCCATTGGGATCCGATCCATTGGCTAGTTCATGAATTCTAACTTCTGCCAATTCACGACATAGTGTGACCCCTAGCCAATATCTTCGGCAATTATTTGTCCTCACACCCGACCTACAATTTCTATGAAACCCAGTGGACTTTGTTAAGGCAAGTCACGCACAGTTTTATTTCATGTTTATTGTTCAATCTTTTAGCTACGAAAGCTTAAGCTGTGCTTACATAGAAGTTGATGGTGAAGCTATGTATATTGAAACATTGATTAAATCTTTGTTTTCACTATGTGGTTTTGAAAAAGAAGCGCTTCACGCAACATTTCAAGAGTTGGTTTTTAAGAATTCGAGTTTCACCAAGGATAGATATCAATTAGACCACTTGCGGTGATTGACAATTTCTATTACTTACTGTTAAATACTTATTGTTGTTTGTTAATATCTGTCATATGAATTAAAAATAAGTCCGCCAAATACAAATTCCTAGGTTCATCCCTTTCTGTGTTGTTGGTTGATTTCCTGCATTTCGGTTATTGGTAAATATTACTATTACAAATAATTATAACAGCACCATTGGTAGCCAAGAAGTGCTGGACAATGACCAGTGAGGTCCATCCAGTCAAGTGTGAAAATGGATTTCGCGCTAACGAAACTGATTGGTAGTCACACTCTATCACGAATTGGTAGAAGTTAGAATTCATTGGCTGATGACGGCATCGGGTCCCAGTGGTTGGTTGGTATACAAGCTTGCTTTGAAGCTGGAGGGTCGTGGGTGCGAACCTCAGGGGGTTCGTACTGCCTGTGATTCTCACGACTGTTCTTTTGTTTCATAAAATTAAACAAATGTGAAACAAACTGGAATTTCTTTCAAAAAACTTGTTATGCAGTAATTTACATAAAATCAACACTTCTGTATTGTCAAAAAGAGAAGACGTTCAGCGAAGAGACTATTTTCGACGGCGAATTCATTCACATAGCTGTACAATCGCATTTATATATAATTATTTGTGTGTGTACATGAGGTTTGTCAAGTTTAGATAATTGATCAGGTAATACAAGAATGATCTAATATAGAAACAAGGTTAATCAGATAGCAACTAAAGTAAGATTGAGTTGGTAAGTTAGATGACGAAATATAATTGACTAAAATGTTTCAACCCACGTCAGGGTAGCAACAGAGGTAATTACGGGTAAAGACTAAGTAGAAGTCGGGTAGAGAATAATGCCATCCAAATTAGAATTGAAATTGAGCGATCAAGTTGGATGACGTAAGATAAATTACTAGAAGTTGAGCGTTGGTCAAGTCGGTAACATTGGTAGTGAGGTGTAGAAATTAAATCGGGTGAGGGTAGAGAACAAGGAAGTTGAAAATGCAAAATATTACAATTGAGAAGACAAAATAATACTAATGAAGACTCAGACAAAAAAAGATTAGGTAGAATTTGCTTATTGAGTTAGAAGATAGATTAAGTCCATTGCAAGTGTAGTGATTGGACGAACTTCTTCTGTTTGCAGAGTTCAGGGCTTAGCAAGTGAATCGCCATTGCTTCTGCAGTTTGAAGAAGTCTGATTCGTACACCTTTAGGAAGACTACTTCTTACTCTGTAGATTGCTTTGAAGTTTTTTTTTGGGTGCAGCTTGGTGTCTACATTATTTTTTATTATCCTTTTGGGTTCGAGTGGAACATATGGCTTCAACAAAACATTTCCACTCTAGTCTATTTTCTGCTCTCCTCTTCAGCTAGGTCGATGATTGCCCATAATCTCTCATCTCCTCCTCGCACAATCGCCTTCATGTTAACCTCGAGACGATGACAAATTCTTCGCTTAGCATTCTGTTTCCACTCGAGTGATGACCTGGCGCGCGATTTTATTAGACAGCTTTCTCAACTTATGCCCTATCCATCTACATTTTATCCTACATACTTGTTGAGCGATCAACTCTAGGTTGGTTCGTTCCCAGCCAGAGTTTCTTGTCGCTAATTCTTTCTGGTCAGCTGGCCATTTGATCTTTAATGTGAAGCCAGTCAAGTCAGCTTTTGATAAGAGTCTGCAACCTTTCAAAGATGCCCCTCGTGATACACTGGCCGATTTTGTGACCCGTATAGAAGGACTGACTGACTTCACATTTACGTTGAAAATCCAAGTCTCATTCGTTATTTAAAGTGTAGAAGATTTCAAAACTGGTTTCAGGTTGATGAAGGCGTATCTTACCTTTCATATTCTGGCTGGCTTTGACATCTTCATCCGTCTCGACTTTCTGTGGTTGAGTGAAGGAATTAACCTCTGTCAGATCTCTGCATTTGATGGTAATTGGCGCTGGTTGTTGTTGTTGTTGTTGGTTGGTTATATTCATCACCTTCGTCTTCTCGATGTTTTCCTGAGAGGAGGTTATGATTTATTTCTTCCACATACTCACTGAACCATGTACATATCATAAGTGTCAATGTTACACATATTTATTGGTATCAGGTTGGGACTATTTAAAAAGAAATAGACTTTAAAACCAAAAATAGTGAACTTAAAAGAGGTTTGTGGAAAAATCACAAGCTAGTTAGTTTGGGGGGTAATCCATACGTAGACTCGGCCTTAGCCTTCTTGTATATTGACACTAGAGGACTGATACTTTTCTCGAGATGTGAACCAACATCACCCAGTGCTATAGTTAACGGCGCTATTTGGTGAGCTATTTTGACGATTGACTTCCTTTAGGATTGTAATAGATACAGTGACAGGTTTATTATAGAGTGATGGCTTGATGTCCTGACATAATTGCTCATTATGTATGACTTGGTGGGTTTTCTTTTATTATTTATTTTCGAAGAATTTGAATATCATTAGTACAAAATCTTATATGGCAGTATTTCAGGCGAAATAATAGCCTAACATATTTGCACCAAACTACACTGGGTGGAGCAAAGTGTTATTTCACCAGGAAATGTCCATTACTCAAAAAAATTTGAAGGTTTCAGAATCTGAACGACACTATACGGCAGATAATATCTCATTCGTAAACTATTTCAGGCCTGCCAGAAGAGATTTTGCAAATGTTATTGTTAAGTGATGGCTTAGAATTTTACAGATGGCATTCATCTGAAACATGTCTACGGGATTCCAGGGGCGGTAGACGGTTCAGTCATTTACAGAACAAGTTGCAACATCCTTTAACTTTAATGGAAGCCTGATATTTTAGACGTTGTTTGCGTTAACAAGGGAAAAGTATTCTTTAAGGAACAAATAATTCAGTGGAAGAAAATATTTTATGTTTGTCATACTGAAATTCTCTCCTTGACGTGAAAAAAGTACGTAATGGAATAAGATGATGAATCCGATCAGATGTTAAGCAGCCTGAATAGCATACAAACATCAGGAGTGGTAAAACACCTAGATAAAGTTATCAGAAGTTGTAGGCACTAGCTGAAAACTCAAACCTCATTCTCGTTTGGAGGCTATCCAAATATTAGGTGAAACACTCGTATAATGCACACTGCTTTTCATAATTGTTTTTTGTATTTCACCAAATTCATACAAGCAAATAAATAACATGAATAAATGATAATTGATTCGTTTTGTAATCCGTTCTGTATTTAACTGTGGAAATATTATTTACTCCCGAAATATGACATCTTCTTATTTTTAAAAATGCTTATTCTTATTCGTCCCGAGTGGACCATAGGGTTTCAACCTTGGAGCTTTGGAGTTTCAGTAGAAGTGGTGTTATTTTTTTTCACCGTGTGGGATTACCAGCTTAATACCCAATCTTCTGCTCCTATCGGACTTGCTGCCGGCTGAGCAAGACTCACGAGCATGTCAGCTACGGGTTGAACTCTGAACCACATGTGTGATCGGCGAGCAATATACCTCTGAACCATTGACCTAGATAATATCCTTTATGTTTTATTAATTATTGCCACAAATAACTTCGACCAGATAGATTCTGATAGCCGAACCAATGTGAATTCAGGATAATCCATGACGAAATGAAAACGAATGTGACTTTTGGAAAATAAGTATAAATACGGAACTCAGTTTATACTATATGAAAGGTAATAATGAAAGAGCTTTTCTGTAAAGATCAACTGCCTACTTATTTAACCATAAAAGTAGTAACCCAATAAATTCTTTCAACTTTATTCAAAAGACTGAAATAGAAAAATTACTGTTTTCGAAGAATTTGCGTTAAACCTCTTTATTTTTAAATGTACGGTTGAAACTTTTAGATGTGTTTAAGCCGGAGCAACTTTTTATTTGGCTGGAATTATCATTCCCATAGAACATTCGAGTGTTCACAATGTCTCAACTTTCTTCTCATGAGCATTCAAAATAAAAAATAAAAATTTAAATCATACATTTTGTTTTATCTAGCTAGTCGGTGAGAAAAACGTGATTAATTTCAAGTTACGAATGTCATTAAACGCATTAAGCAGTGTATAGCTCGTTAATTTTAGTCGTAGTGAGACGCACTAAATCACGGATGCTTTATTATTTTTTTTTCGGCGATTTCATTTTCAAAAGCTGCACAATCGCATTTAAATACACAATTTTACATGGATACAATTCTTGTTTGATTCCACATAATTACGACGGCGAATAAAAGGTGATAATTATTTTCAACTAGATATGGTTTACGAGAGGCTTAGAAACAAAATTACACAGGATTAGAATGGATGACAAGTGTGTAAAAAATGAGCATGGAAACAAAATTGAAATGATAATTTTCAACTTGAGATTGGAGTTAGGAGGTGCGTATATATTTTATTTTTTATTTATTTTTGATTACAGCTTGATTCCACACTGTATTTTTGGTACAAGTGTGGGATTTTCAGCATGGATATCGGTAGCCAAAATTTCGCAGGCCGACCATAGATATAAGGTGTGCGTCGGTAGGGGATTTTAGCTCGGACCATGTGCATGGTCGACGAGAGTCCTAGCCACTGTGCCACCGACGTACAAAAGACTTAGAAACACAAAAATTTCACAAGAATAAGATATAATTGTAAAATAGTTATTTTAAACGAATTATAAATGTGAACAGGAAAAGCATGGAAACAAACTTATTATAACGGATTTTGTAACTGAAAAAATGAGGTGAATCGAATGAAGACAGAAGGATTAAGAATCACACACACAGTGAACGGAAATAGATCAAAAAGAAAAAGGAGAACGAAAGAAGAAGAAAAATGGAAGCTAAGGGAACTAGGTCCATGGTAGTTGTAGAGGTTGGACTAATTTCTTTTGAACACATAGCTCCGGCTTCTCGATGTATATTGCTAGGGCTTCTGCAGTACAGAGAGGTTGGAAACATACTGTTTTTCGTAGGTTTCTATTGACTTTGTAAATCACTTTGAAAGAATCAGTTGAGATGTTGTGGGAGGTGTTGATCAGATGTTCAATAATGGCACTTCTGACTGGACCGGTGCCTCCTCTTTGCAGCCACGCTGGGTAATGTTCTCTAACACGTTTTGAAAGGACGCGCATGCAACGACCTATGTACCTAGCTCCACACGAGCAGGTAAAGTGGTATATGCACATTGAATTGGTCATATGCGAGAGTTTGTCCTTCCCGTTGTTTCGGAGTATTGGGCGGCTAGAGAGCGTGACTTTTAGCGTTGCTGCAGGAAAGATTTTCTTTAAAGAGCTGGATATTCTCCTCTTCAGGATATTGGCTGCCAAATCTCCCCTGAAATTCAGATTCAGATACAGCGTTTTCTTTGGCGCTTAGTCGCATTCTTCTCTTTTTGGTTTAGGTTTCATGTTCTTTTCGACAAAACGTGTCGGGTAGCCATTTTGAGCCAGGATATCTTTGAGGAATAGGAGCTCCTCTTCCATGCAATCACTGTTGCAGATTTTTCTAATGCAATGAGTTAGTGCAATGATGAGAGCTAGTTTTCGGCTCAAAGATATCCAACTATAGAAATGCGTTAGTTGGCCGTTTAGAGTCGGTTTTCTGTGGATGGATCTCTTCAGGATTCTATCATCTCTTCTTGTTAATTTCACGTCCAGAATTGGAATCTTTGAATCGTTTTCTAATTCTATTGGGAATTTAATAGAAGGATGGGAATTATTAAATTCTTGTAAGATGCAGTTGAGGTCCGAGTTATCCGTAGCAGACTATAAAGGTATCGACAACGTACTTTTTGTACAGTATTAGCTTGGTTATTGTTGACTTTAAAACTCCACTCTCCAAACTGGCTTTAAAGCAGTCTGCTAAAAGCGGGTCAAGAGGAGATCCCATTGAAGTTCCGTCTTTCTGTCTGTAGATGTCGCCGTTGAAGGTGAATTGTGCATTCAGCGTGCATCTAAGCAACGATTCCTTCAGATATGATATTGGTACTCCGACGCGTCGGTGCGTCGGTGGCACAGTGGTCAGAACTCTCGTCGACCATGCACATGGTCCGAGGTTCGATCCCCTGCCGACACACACCTGATATCTATGGTCGGCCTGCAAAATTTGGGCTACTGATATCCATGCTGGAAATTCCATACTTGTACCAAAAATACAGTGTGGAATCAAACTGCAATCAAAAATAAAAATAAACAAATAAATCTTTATCGTCTCTCAGTTCTTTGAGTTGTTGTCTATGTTCTTTTGTAAGGAGACGTCGAGCTTTCGTTTCCATGCTCATTTTTTACACACTTGTCGTCCATTCTAATCCTGTGTAATTTTGTTTCTAAGCCTCTCGTAAACCATATCTAGTTGAAAATAATTATCACCTTTTATTCGCCGTCGTAATTATGTTGAATCAAACAAGAATTGTATCCATGTAAAATTGTGTATTTAGATGCGATTGTGCAGCTTTTGAAAATGAAATCGCCCAAAAGATATCTTTGTCGAACTTTGTGTTCTCTTCTTTCTAATGTCCATATGGGCGTTTCCCACTATCATTATTTTTTGACAGGTTGGTTGTCATTCTTCGGATATTTTTGTTACAATTAATCTGGTTTAAAATGACTTCTAAAAGTGTTATAAAAGTCGGATAACTGCAACATTATGTAATATATCATGAGAATAAAGGAGACTTTCACAGCATTTATACTTCCAGATACAAATAGCCAATTTCTTTAATGTTAACTTAAAATTCCAAAGCCATATGGTTGTGTGAAGCTAAAGCGACATTGAGACGTATTCTATACTCTCAACGACGAATTCATCACGTCACAATGTACTACAGTGTGTATGATAGCTATTGTGGCTTCTATAAATACGTTTCAGAACGTGCATTGTCCCCGACTCCTTAAAATTTCCAACAACACTGCTTATCGTAAGGTTACGTAGAAGCATACTGTTTCGCTTTGTGTTTATTAGTGTTTTAGTTATTCAGACTGTCAACTCTATATGTAGAACGCCTAATACTATACCTATTCTGACAATACAGGTTAGAAAAATGTCACTTTTATGTGCAAAAGATGCCAAACTGTCCCATCAAATTGACGGTGTCACGCTACAGAACCCTTTGAGGTCACCTTTTTTGCAATTGTTTTTGTTAAAATTGGCAGTGAGACAGAGTTTATACAAGATGAAATTGTATCTGACCCACGTATATGACATTTTAATTGCCTGTAACAGTAAAGCAGATGGAGGTTATTTAATGACGTACCTCAACTGATACTACCTCAGTCTTAACTTCTCAGCACAACATGATGAAAATGATAATAATAGATCCTTAAATATTTTTAGTGAAAATGGTTGGTGGTATATTTGAAAGATTTGTGTTCAGATGGTGTTTTCGATGCGACAGCATATCCAGCATGTATATAAGAAGTAGTCAGATGAAGTCCTAACTGGGCTATAAAATGAACGCACTATGCTGCCTAACTCGTATCCTTCAATACTAACAGGCAAGTGCTTTAACAGTCTGTGAAAGACCGGTCGCAAGTCTTTGACACATCTAACTCTATGTATATAGTTTGAGTGTATTCGGAGCAGCACATACACGAGTAATACGGAAAGGCAAATGTCTACTCGCATGATCAAGAATCTTCTCAGTTGGCTGAAAAAAAAATTTGAATCAAAGATGACAAAGAGTTCGGTTAAAAAATTTCTTATTTACTGCAGGGATGATACTGATGCTGTCGAATCATTCACTGTAATCAGTAGACATATAAACAGCAAGATCCATGCAAATTCAGAGACTTATGCGATTCGGCTCCATAAATTCTCTCTGCGTAAACAAAACGAAGTGGTGGCTACTTTGAATCAACAATGATAATATATTTTGCTTTGAAAACTGTCATTATTACTTCTTCATTTCACATATTATTACTAATGTCTTGTTCAGAAACGTTTCTCAGCATCATTACCTCAACATGTTATAATTATTATTCATTTTGTAATCACCAATATTTTCAAGTTTCCTCCCTCTAAATATCCAATTGTTGATTGTATTACCACGAATGAAACGACATTCATCATAGTTTTAGTTTTCAGTCTATTTTGCGCCTTCCATCATTTGCCTATGGGAATTCAACCTGTAAGTCAATTTTAACGTTATTGTCCTGTGGTTTATTTATCTATCAGATGTTGTCTAATGTATTCCCCATGATATGCATAACACTACACAGAGTACTCAGTTAGAGATTTCAGTGACATTGGTTGCTTGTTTTAAATTAGTGTAAGGAGATCGGTATTTTGGTGAAGTTAAACTATCATAGCCAAAGTCAAGATCTGTCAAAAGTTGGCCCTCAAGAGTCACACAGGTTTAAGTGACTGTGAGTTGATGATATTAGATAGTTTGAGGCACTTCTCAAGAAGTCCTCGACTAAAGTTTCGTGCTAGTTGGCATTTAACAGTCAGCAAGGCATATCTACAATCTAGAAGATACTCATTTCCATTCTGAGATTCAAACTTGGGTCACCCAGTGATACAGTCAGAAGCATTATCACTGAGATATTTGGATTCGTCATTGACCACCTGTAGAACTGTATTGGATACTTTGATTGGACACTAGATAGTAATTAATGTCCACTCTAGGTTTAGGAACGCTACGAATGGTCATTCCAAATGAAATAAAGCCTAACGTTATAGGTGTACTAAAGGTAGGTAAAGCATTCTACTTATTCTCTAGATACTTCTGTAAATCTATACTGTTAGGTAGAGTTAAGTTTTAAGGCTCACTGCTGACTTGTTAAGCTGAACGTTCGCAGTCAAGCATTCACACTATGTGGCACGCTGTCGTGTTAAATCCGGTCGTTCATTCACCATCTCTGGCTAGTTAAGCAATCATTATCACACTACGTTTCTGATTCCGAAATAAATCTCGTATTTTGCACGACCAATCTGATGTTTTGATTTTTTTTGGTCTTAGAGGAGAAACAAGTACTGTAAGGGTTGGAGGATAACCGTTTGCCTTTGTATATATCATGCTCTGCATAAAAGTCAACATCTTTTCTTCTCGCAAACTTTCTTACAACACGTAAGGGACGATTACCAAGTACAATAATTTTGCAATGTTTATTAATGGATTATCTAAGGAATATGTTATCTTTTCGCATCTCATTTCTGATTTGTTATTCAAGGTCACTCTTACTTTTTGGGTATGATCGTATAACTTTGCCAGTATTTCTAAATACGATCAAAGAAAGAAGAAACATTGGCGCTGAATAATCTGGATCCATTTTATTTCGTCGGTTCTCATCAGCGGCGTAAACCTGAATTATTCAATAAAATAAAAAAGTGTACAATTTTAACAAACCTTTGTCCATTAGCAAGCACATTGTCAGAGCGTCATAGTATAATAAAGCGTTGCGATTTGCAGGGTGTCTAAAGTGTTACGACATATACATATATCTTGTTAGAGAGAAGTTTCTTGAAAAAAATTAATTGACAGTTGTGTTGTTGGGGTGGTAACAAAAGAAAATTAGTAATAGTTACGTGATTAGATGAGAGAAGGACAACATTTCAGTGCAAATCAGGTCAGATGAGAAGTTGATGATGTACTACAGTGAGCAGAACTCAGATGATCAAGAAAAATTATCTCTTAAGAGAGTCATGCGAAAAATAAAGGGGGAGGTGGCGTGAGAAGATAAGCTAACAAAATTAACAAAATTAGAAAACTAAGAGTTACTAAGAAGTGAGTCACCAGGGTAATAGAAGTCTGACAACGGATTCTTTTTGGACACATAAATCAGGCTTCAATCGTTTTATCGCTGTCGCTTCAGAAAACCTGAGAAGACTTGAGGTACTTTGTCTGTCAATTATTTTGAATGATTCCAGCACATCTACTCGGTGTCCTATGTCAGTCAGCTGTTTGGTGATTGAAGAGCTTAGACAGTTCGGTCCCTTTAACCAGAGGCTCCTTGGTACATGTTCGCAGAATCTGATGTAGGCCCTCCTCTCTGTTCTTCTAATGTAACTTTTCCCGCAGATACATGTCAAATGGTATACACAGTTGGAGGTAACATATGAGGGGTACTTGTCAATCATTGACTACACCAGTGAAGAGTTTGTTCGGGATAGAGAGACTAATAACGCTGCACGATACGTCCTAGACAGGGCTGCGCTTAATCTTTTATTAAGCGTTCTCATAAGGTCGTCGCCATTGTGGTCAAGTTTGATGAAAATAGGCTTCTTACTGACTGTAGCTGTATCAAGCTTCTTGAGTTCATTCTTGTCCTATCTGTTAATGAAAATTTGTGGGTAACCATTTTCTTCCAAGCATTTTTCAAGAAGCATTAGTTCACTGTCTAGTTTGTTTGGTAAACATATTCTCTCCGCTCTTGAGAAAAGCGTTTCATTAGCATTCGTTTGTATCTCACTGGACAGAAGCTGTTGAAATTCACTATGACGCTCGGGCAGTATGCTTGCTAATGGACAAAAATTTGTTAAAATTGTACACTTTTTTATTTTATTGAAGAATGCAGGTTGTACGCCGGTGGATCCAGATTATTCAGCGCCAATGTTTCTTCTTTCTTTTTTCAAATTTATAAAAGGGAATCATTGTATGAAATTTCTAAATACAACAGTTTATCTGAAGGAGACTAATCAAATGAATTTACTGCCTTGATGCAAGCAAATCTTGATTTACTATAGTTGTTTTAAAATAAAGATATATTGACAAATCCTTTTACATAGGGACAATTCACTTTGATCAGAGTGATTACTTCATCTGTTAAATGAGGTTCTAAGGGTCAACTGTCGGAATGCAATATTCTTTCTGCCATTATCATATTATGTGGGAATTCCATATTATTATTATTGTTTTCAATTTATTTATGCTCAATTATCCACTTAAAACAATTGAAGCGTTTTACATTCAGTGATATTAGCAAAATAACTCAACATAGCATTAAACTAATACCCATTACTAATATATCATCGTTAATAACCAAGACAGACAGATTTCTCACTCTTTGAGTGTACAATCAAAATGGACTAAAGTGGAATATTCATATCCATTTTTACATTTTCAAATTAAACTCACAAATCATAAAAGAAATAGTACTGAGTTTATACTGCAAAATAAACACCACAAATTTGGATTAGTAATAGTTAAAATAAGTATACAGGTGTTATACGAAGAAACACTGATTTAAAAATGCCAACTCAGAAGACTCATTCACCTGATCGCTTGAATGGATGATTTTTAACTTCCCTTTCATGATTTGCAAAGATAAATCTAAAAGTACAACACAATTGCTGTCTTTTTACCTGTATGTTTGAGTCAACCAAAACAAAGATAGAAACAAGTCACACAGAGTACAGTAAACGAACCTTTTTGCTTTAAATAGAAATGTAGAAATCAAAGTAAATAGTATCCGGAGCATTGAAGAAGTGATTTCAATTTCGTGATCACTTTATTAAATCGTTTAAGAACTCACTTAGGCCTTGAAGGAACAGTTCAAATAAATACACAAAACACCTAATTTTATTCAAGTAAGAATATATGGTTGATTAGTCACGGTTTCTTCTGTACACATCTGTAGTTTCTATCTGATTACCAGTATGCTTGGACTGTGAATTCTTGTGATTTCTCATCATTGGGTTGCCGAAATTACTTTCCTCCAAAATGCTTAATTTTATCTGGACTTATCATTGTTTTAATCCTCCAGTTATATCAAATGACCTATACATAAACTTGAGCGATGATATAACTTGATCCAAAGTTAACGCTGTAAAATCCTGGTGACAGACTGATCACACACTCTCTTTTAATGAAGAATAAGTTTGCTTGAAAATGTTTTATTTTAATCGTTTAAACGAATCATCAAAATTTTGGTTCCATTTACTAATTTTAAATTTTAAGCAATTTGTGGATTTCAGTAAAAGGCTCTGTATATTAAAGGTGTCAAGTAGTTGAACTTTGTATGTATCTGCTTCCTTTTGGACATAAACTTTTTGGAATGTGCTCAGAAAACCGAACGGAATCTTTTCTTTCTGTCCTAGCAATATACCTGCGGTTAGGACGCTCGCTGACCATGCACATGGTTCAGGGTTCGAACCCCGGCCGACGCACTCCCCAACCTCGCTAAGCCATAAATAATGCTGGTAAAGAGGAAAGGTTGGGCATGAGGCTAGCAACCCCATCCTGTAAAATAAACACTGCTACAGAAACTTCAAGCTACTAGCTTGAGGCCCTATGTTCCACTGGGGAACATGAAGGAAAAAAAATGTACCTGCTACTGCAAGCGCATACAAATTCGTCAGCTCAGCTGATGAGAATTTGTGAAATAGAATGGGATTATTTTATACTGGAAATTTATCATAAGCTATTTATATCATCGTAGTTTGGGACTCTTGATCAATATACACCCACCAGGGTTCAAACCCTGAATTTTCCTGTTACAAGGCGGGCTCACAGACCATTCAGACACTGGGACCGCATCCAGTAGCTCATGAATTCCAATTCGTTTTTAGTGAGATACATTGCGCAGCCACCAATAAATATCATCGTTCAACCTCCTCTTACATAAATCATGAATTGACAGAATTTGGAATTCATGAACATTCATTTTATCAGTTCCCAATGACTGAATAGTCTACGAGCTCATTTTGTATCTGGAGAGTCCTGGATTCCAATATATGTGTTTGCAAGCCATTGAAGAGTCCCAAATCAGGACGAAAGAGCTGTCCAGTGCTCGCTGGTCTTTTTATGATTCTCTAACTGATGTACGCTAGTGATCAAACTTCTGTCCAGTCAAATCCCTCCAAACGGATTCCAGAAAACATATTGAAAATATTGATAAATTATAGTGTGTGAATTTATGCGACACATGTCTTGACACATAATAATGGTCACCTCACTGTTTTTTTGTCTTATTCAGCTTTTATTTGTAAGCAGCATTTCAAATCTACACTGGATTTTTTGATAATTAACTATTTTCAAGTGAAAGCTGGCCGTCTTACTCAGATAACATCGCTTAAGTCTCCTTTTCAAGTAGAACACAAACTGCGTCAACATTTAGATGTTATTTCGCCTTTTTCGTTGGGGCTGTCCAGTAGTACTGTACTATACTAAGATTAGTTAACGTCTAACTGAAGGAAATGACGTCTCTAATAAACTGTTAGGACGTTTACATTTACAAAAACATACACTGAGATTTTGACTTTCACATCATTAATCTGCAACATTTAAAAATCAATACTGGTGAAGACTAATGAGCTTGTTCCAATGTTATATTTCTTGGTCAGTAAGAATACTTTAATAAAATACTCTATTTAGCTTAAAATAAACACCTTGTCTTTAGTTTTTATTTTTGTAAAGGAATCTACTTGACCTATAGTAACTGTTTTGAAAGTAAGAGTATTACTTTTCTTTTTCCAGTGATACATTAGTAAAGAACTCACTAATCAATATATTTTCTTCTTCTGAAACCGACTCATTGCTTTGGTTTGTTAGTTACTTTGACCTGATAACTGTATAATCCAATATATACATATATATACGCTTACTGTCCGTATACAGTTCTCAGTTTGCTATTTCACCTACTATGCCTCACATAAAACGATCGGATATAACTGTTGTACGATGTTACATGCATGATGATATGCAAAAGTATGCCATAAAAGTATTGCACAAAGCTATGAATCGTTTTACAGAAGAACGAGAAGTTGCATCATATGTTAAATCTCGTTTCGATTCACGTCATCGTACACACTGGCATTGTATTGTTGGTAAACATTTTGACTGGTAAGTTCAAATTATCAGTAAATAAATGTTTGTTTGTCTTTTTTTCGATTGTTTTTTGTTTAGTTCTGTAGCTTTTGAAACATCTCGGTGTATTCTTTTACGTGTTGATGAAATGCTAGTTTTGTTATTTAAATATGGATAACATAAATCATGAAAATGTCCTTTTTCTTCTTTTGTACATGTGAGATATATATATATTTACTAAACATAAAAAGTTTATCTTTACAATCACTTGTTCTATCTTTTTTCATAATTAAAAGTAATTAAACTGTGTAGATGCATTAGATCCCATACATTTAAGTCTAATAAGACAGTTCGTGAGATCCAGTCAGTTTAACTGAATCCGAACGAAGGAACAAATCTAATTAAACAAGTTAAATACAATCATTGTACCTTTGTAAATAATGTTGTACAGTTTATAGGCCATTTTGACGATATCATGCGTATTATATACTTTGGAAGCGAGATATAGATGCTTCATATCCATCTTTATATAACAAAGTAACTTAAAATGAGGACAGGAAATTACTTTATTCTGTACAAAATGATTACACAATACACATGATTCTCTAGGTGGTTTATTGAATAATATTTTCTTTTCATCTAGGATCTTGAAGTGAAATCATATTACATACTACATCATTTGACGCACTACCTTTCAATTTGTAGTGTATACCAAACCAAACCTTAAGGATATTTTTCCTTCTTTTCTTTGAGATATGAACACCAAAAGGTTGAAAGCAAATTAAAAATGTGCAATTGTGTGAGTGCATTTTGTGACCTAAGAAAAATTAACTGAAGGGTTAGAACAAAAAATAACTAGATAAAATATAATGCATTTTATTGGATGGAAATTCAGGTAGGCCAGTGATCTAAGCTACACACCAGTTGGGAACAAATATTTTCAATAAACTCATGTTCAGATCCTACAATTATGCATACATTAATTTGAGCATACAACAACTCCAGTAAAAGCAAGTTGGAACTATGTTGGAAACTGTTTTGTGGTAGAAGAGCAAAGTGGATTATCATTTAAATTCATGTAAAATGCATCGTCTGTAGGAACATATGATGATATGAAATAATTCAATAATATATTAGTTTTCAAGTATTGGTTTTTGTAGGAATTTTGTTTAATTGGATGGAGGATTTCATCACGAGCTAACGCCATTTAGATAGCCGTTGGAAAACCTGAGTGTACTGGACAACTGTTTCGTCCTAATTTAGTACTCTTCAGAAGTACGGTCTATTTGTCTATATATAATCCACGAAGGGTATAGTTTTCAAGAGATGAGTGTAGTCAGTACTGTGTGATAGAGAATCTAAATTCTAAAGAGGAGTAGAAAATAAACAGGATATGCTAGACCTAGTTTCAAGGGTGACGAATAACAATAATAGTGACAATGAAATAAAAATGATGTTGTGTTGTAAACCTAAAAGCTGTTGATATTAGATGGCTGGAGGCTATCAGCAGAAAGCTTTAGACCTAGGCTTGATGCTAGTTGGCACTCACCAGTTGGCAGGGCATATCTACCACCTTGAAGGAACTCATATCCCTTCTTAGATTCGAATCCGCATCGCCCAATGCTACAGTCGCAGATGTTAATACTGAGCTATTTGGGCCGGTGATTGACCTCATGTAGGGTTGTATTGAATATTTTTGATGGGACATTAGTCAGCAACTAGTGTAAAGTGTCTAGTCCTTTGTTTAGTTAAGACCATGTTTTATCAGAAATTAAAAATACACCATGATGACGAGCCACCTGGAATGGTGGACACATTGCAAAATTGACTGACAGAATTCAGTCTGCGCTGACCAAAGGACTATACACATCACACTAGTTACTAAGTAGTGTTCAAGCAAAGTAGACTTAAAAGTACTATTACTGAATGATTATCAAGTGATAAGGACTTTAATGAATTGGGATGAAAAACGTGTAAGGTTAACAAACATTTTAAGAAAGGTAATGAAACTGTAAAGCGTTCGAAGTAAATCTTCTGATATAATCATAATTTGCCCTAACTGTTACTATTATATGCTAAAATTACTGGGCTGATAATTATACAACCTGAAGAAAACATTTATTGAAATCAAAAGTTCGTTCTAATCCTCCTTATTCTGAACAGGTTATGAGGGTCTTAAATTACTTGTTCACTAATCAGGAATGTTATTATTTGCGTTGAATTGGAAGTGATAATATTGCGAATCACTACTTTTGAATTAGTTAAAAAGTATGCATCTTAAATTCATAACATACATAATGTCTTCTATATTTAAGAACAGCAAAAGGCGTCAAAATGTGTAAGTTTATCTTTGTTTTTGCAACTGAACATACATGTTTTAACGGCTTTACATAATACTCTATGAGACCTGTTCTTTTGGCTAGTGTATAATGTGAATAAAGTGGTACCAACTGTCTAATATTTGGGAGTAGTGTCTGCTTTATTAAAAGTCAGATATACAGGATAAAGTGTTCTAATGTATTTTATGGGTAGTTTAAAGAAACTGACATTTGTGACAAGCTGCACCATCTTTATTCACAGCTAAAATGTGGTAAGTTGTGTTCAGATTTTTAGTTGGAGTTATGGTTTTCAAAAGAATGGATACTGAACAAAGAGTACTCTTTTTGATAAATTCATCACCAGACTCTACATTTTTAATGTACATTATAGTGAATGAATGAGTTAGTGTTATGAACTACATTAATGTTTAAATAACATCGAATCAATAGTATTGATAGATTACAGCTGAATAGCATCAAAAAAAATAAGCTGAATGTCGGAAGAATTAGGAAAGATAATAGTACAAATTCATGAGTTTATAGTTTCCACTGAAGGCTGGCCAGGGCAATAGTAGGCGCTGGACTTGCTTCTTTTGAACACAGAGCACTGGTTGTTTGAGGCGAATCGCAATAGCCTCTGCTGTTTGGAGCCTGCAGTGCTTTGATGATTTTGGCAATTTATTTGGCACGTGGTATATGATAGAGAAGGATTCTTCAACCCTGGCTTTGTGGCCAGTTTAGACCAGATGTTCCAATATCGAGCTGTCAGTAGTTTCCACTACACCGTAACGTAGCCATGCTGGGAGATGTTGTCGAGCGAGCACGAAAAATCAAGTTCCTAGAGCAACGGCCAATATAACTGGCTCCAAAAGCGCAGTTGAGTTGGTAGATACAATTAGAAGTGGCTAGCCTCGGCACTTCATCTTTCAGTCGAGGAATCACCATCGGTCGTGTAGAGAATAATACGTGTAGTTCGCCAGGATTAAAAGTTCTTTGAGCTGATTTTCCTAATTTCTTCGCAATTATCTCACTTGGTATCTCGCCCATGAATTTTAGTCGTATATAAAGAGGCTTCTTTTTTACAGATAGTGACTAGTCCTTTTCCTTTTTTTTTGTCATGTGTTTCTTGATAAATTTGTCGGGATAGCCATTTTCGATCAAAGTATCATATACAATGCTTAATTCATCTTCAGTTACTTCTTCTGAGCATATAGCGCTAACTCTGTGGCTGAGGATCTTCACTAAATTTCTTTTGTACTTGATAGGAACACTAACTCATTAATTCACTATGATGTTTATATAAATGTAGAGCTTGATGACAAATTTATCGAAAAGAGTACTCTTTGTTCAGTATCCATTCTTTTGATAATTTTAACGGGCATTTTTATCAGTTATGGTTTTCTTATAAGTTGACAATAAATGAGTATGTCAACCTATAGTTCCGCTTCATACAGGTAAAACTCATTTGAATACCCACAAGGTAAGGCGACACAAATTATGAAAGTCTTAAAATTTTATTCTGTCAGAGATTTTAAGTTTTGTCGTTTAACAGTTTTTTGACATAATTCCGCTTTAAGAAGAATAAAAAAGTGTTGCTTCCAAATTTAAATTCCCGCAAGAAACGAGTGTTAAATTTTACAGGTCAATTAGTTTTGATTCAGAATTCACTTTCAACTTTTACTGTATGTTGAATGAAGCTTCCGGATGTAATATCAAGAATGAGTTTTGAAAAAGTGTCCTCCAGATATAAAGTCAGTGATGATGACATCGAGAACCATGGCAATAAATTATTGTAATTAGGCATTCTTAAAACATTTAGGATATAATGTTGAATGCGAGGGAGGTTTAAAAGTTCGAGGTTGTATGAATCACCTCTTAGATTTTATTAAGTCTTGTGGAAGTGGTGTATAGCCAACTACCTTAGATGATCAAAATTAAGAAACCTCAAATAAAGACGATTAGAGTATTGTTGGTATAAGATAGTTGGAGCCTATCGGCAAGAAACCTTGGCCATAGGCTTCGTGTTAGTTGGCAAAGACCAGTCACCAAGGCGTATCTGCAACTTTGAAACAACTCATGCTCCTTCTGATATTCGAATCCGCGTCACCAACGCTGCAGTTAGAGACATTATCACTGAGATATTTGGCTTCGCAACTGACCTCCTCTTGGACTGTACTAGATTTTTTTGACTGAGCACTAGTGAGTAACTAGTGTAATGTGTCTAGTCCTATTTTTGGTGCAGACTGAATTCTAGCACGAAACCTAGGTCCAAGGCTTCCTATCGATTGCATCCAACTATCCGATACCAACAATTCACAGTGCGCCGTGCTGGCGAGCCAACCAGCATGGTGGCCAAATCGCAAACTTGACTGATAGAATTCAAAGATAGGACTAGACACATCACACTACTTACTGACTAGTGTTCAGTCAATGGCTTAGTGTGTACTAGAACCATTTAGACTTTAATCGCAGTGTAATTTATTTATATTACAATATGGAATCCAAAAAGAATATTGATATGACACACCAATCTGTTCTTAAAAATCAGTCAGTTCCTTTATGAAAATAAACAGGAATACAATTTCGGAGTGGTAGAAGAGAACTACTTTAAACTGTCGATTAATTCTTCTTTCCATTTTGTAATTACTTTGTCATCGGTACTTAGGATAGATAGATATCTGAGAGATGAATACAAATAATCACTTACAATAAGTGACACAACCACCCCTTTAACAGCCATTGTTCTTCGCGGAAATCATCACTGATTAAAATTCTGTTCAGATATTCGTTTAATTACATCAACAATAATCAACTTTTACTGCAAATTTTCGACTTTTTGTAGTTACGTAAAGTTTGTTGACACTCAAATTCCTGTAATTTTCCCCTTTAAATTTGTTCTGATGTTGTTCATTGGTTAATCAAATCCTATTGTAGTGAAGCTTATTGATTTAGGAAATGGGCTTCCAGTCAATAGGTAACAGGTATAAATGCTGCCCTCCTTACCGGGATTTACACAGGCTCCTATTATTTTCACTCCTTGCAGGGTAGATACAGTTTGTAAGAAATGAGAACTGAAATAGTAAGATATGAAGAAGTTAGATATTTTCAACCACAAGTGTTCGCAGCTAATCTGTTTACTTTAATTTGGTTAGGTAAGGGAAAGTCATTCAAGTGAGTTTGTGAAGCTATGTCAATTCAAAATGGCTAGAACACATATTATGCATATCAAAATATCACCTTATTCGTCGATGATTGTTAGCTAGGAAACATTCGGTTAGAAAAGTGTCCAACAGTTTTGTGCGTAGTCTGATATCGAAAATTCATCTTGGTTTTATCTGTGAAATTATGTTAGTTTTATATACGTTATCAGGGGGTTTGTCATTATCGTTTAAATAGTCTTCAGGTGATTATTTTTGTATCTTACCAAAATACATCAAATTTGAAAATGTTTGCTGTGATTTCAGAAAGTTTAGGAAATGTTGATGTTGTGGTAAATATACGCCTAACAGTCATCTACAATACATTTTATTTAACAGTTTTTGTGAGATTCCAGTGTCTGAAATAAACGTTTTGTTGATTAAATTGGCGAAGAAATGAAACTGTCGAAGACTTCATCTAAAGAAAAGGAATGAGAACAGGTTGATTTTTAGCAGCATCGTTTACAAAGGAAACTCCTATGAACTGAGACTCAGACGTAAACTTAATATACAGCCTTCTTGAAAAGAAACGTTGTCACTCTTTAGATAACAGAAAATCAGTCAAGAAGATTAGTAATAAAACAACACCGCATCAGCAAATATTAGGGATATGTACCATATACAAAGAAACAGTCCTACGTAAATCAAGTAGAATTTGGGTTCACAGGGATAAATTATCAAATCATTAGAATTCAAGGACGATTGGATCGGGTCCCAGTGGCTCAATGGTCTACGAGCTCGCCTTGTAACCAGAAGGTCCTGGGTTCGAATCCCGGTGAGTGCGTACTGCTGAAGAGTCCCAAACTAGGACGAAACAGCTGTCCAGTACTCCCAGGTTTTCCAGTGATTCTCTAACTGATGTCAGCTCATGATTAAATCCTCCATGCAATCAAACAAAATCCCTACAAAACCAATACTTGAAAATAAATCATTATAGTCGGTTGCAGCTCAAATGATCTCCCTGAAATGGCAAAATGAAACTCAGATACTTATCTAGTCTGTACAAAATGGCACCTCATTGGACTGAGCCTTGAAGAGATCCATTTATTTATTTGGTATAATCTATAATTTTTATTGATTTCTAAAATGACTAATTAATACATTTATCATCTGGAATTTAACAAGGATGTTTTTTTTAAAGTGAGATATGAAGTTTAAGCTAATGTGTAACATTTTAATGTTCGTAATGAATCAGTTTGTCGATAATTATGAGATTTCTGAATCCTGTTCTTTCATAATTGCTAATTAGATGGTATTCATAAGAAATCAATGTCTCTACTTGCTTTATAAAATTTCTTGATGAAAGTATGGTATAACTAAAAATCAAAAGCGATAATTTCATCATTTAGCTTTTTCTCTTGCAAACTAAATTCCGATTCATTTGTTCTTAAAGACCCAATGCATATTTGTGTGAATGCATATTGAGATGTGGAATGTAATGTGCACTCTAGCTGCTCAGCATTTCTGACACTATGCAGTCCTTTATTAATGTGCACGCACACTTACACAGACGCACGGTAAGACTAATTTATATAGAGGTTAGTTAGAAAACAGAAACGTGAAGTTAATTGGTATTTTTTTTTATAGAAATGACCTTGAGCTTTAGTTAGATTCTTATCTTAGTTACTTCATCAAAATTTTTAAGTAGTATAAAAATATCATTTAATTGTGGAAAAAGAAAATGAATCAAGATATTGGCTTGCATGAATCACCGAGCAACCTGAATTTCCATCCAAAAGACTATATAAAATTTACCCTAATTTTTCTTTGCTTTAACCAATCAACTATACTTTTGAGTCGCAAAATGTACTGGCGCATGTTTTAAAACTGGCTTTTAATCCACTGCTGTGTACTTCTCCGCGAGGAAAGAAAAACACCATAAGCGATTATTCTATTCTTCAGATTAAACAACATTGCATCACCTGATGTACTTTAGACTTAGATTCCTATGACCATTGCGAAATTGATGATAATGACACAGAAATCAAGTCTGAAGTTAAGTATCGTGGACATATTCTTTCTTCTGACCAATCCTGGTCTTCCCATGTCTTAGCGATTTCTAAAAGAATATTCTGTCTGACTTTGTACACTAATAAGTTAAGGCACTCATATATAGTTCAACCCATCATCTTAAAGTTCGTAAACTCATGCATCTTACCTATTCTTCTGTACTGTTCACACTTATTCTTTACTGGATTGCTTAAAAAAGACTATGTCCTAATCTGCAGAACTCTGAAGACTGTCATTGGGGCGAGTGGTATCCCACTGGGCAATGTCGTTGACATTGTCATTAATGGGCACTTGATTTCATGCGAAAAATTTGCTAAAGGAATTTTGTCAGACTGTGAGCGTGCACCTTGTGACTCCTCAGGTAAAACAGGAGGTCATTTTTACATGGACTTTATGCATGTAATTCTAAGCGTAAAAACTTCGCTATACCATATTTGGGAGGTATTTTATGTGATTGAAATAGAGTCAGGCATGATGAAGTAGCTAACCTTCCCTCTACTAATAAATGAACCATTTTCTGCATTCTTATCCCACCGAACTTTATTGTTATTGTGCTCCTTATATTTATAATCCTCGCAATTTTTTGTTTTTCTTTGTTTATTTTTCATAAGTGTAAACATCATTTAAGCT
This sequence comes from Trichobilharzia regenti, assembly GCA_944472135.2. NCBI lineage: Eukaryota > Metazoa > Platyhelminthes > Trematoda > Strigeidida > Schistosomatidae > Trichobilharzia > Trichobilharzia regenti. The sequence goes on along the minus strand of OX235262.1, from coordinate 95,552,575 downwards.
GTGTAATAACTGTTAATTTAGTCTTCCCCGTTACCATACTATATCGACAGAACATTGGTTCCAATAATCTGTAACATGCTAAAATTTCCAAGCTGAATCGATAACAAGCTCACTGTTATTATTATATTTAATATTCTCATTTTGTACTTCGAATATTTTTGATTTTATATCGTAAATGTGGACAAATTCCTCTGATTAATTTTGTTTTAATTTTATTTATATATTGGGTAAATCAGATGGAATATTGTAACAAATTCTGAGAATTCCATTTTGTATTTTAAGTACTGTTTCTGGAATAAAGTAGATCATTATTATTATTATTAAGAATCCTGAATGGAGAGAAAATATTATGCAGTTAACTACTCTGAGAATCCTGTATATGTTTTAATCACTTTGTAGAGAATAAAGCCATTATAATTTCAAAAGAACCTGTTTTCTCCTTTAACTCCATAACGGTTATACATAATCTAGAGAGAAAAATGTGAACTGAAGTTAATGGACTCGAAAATCGACTAAGCATTATTGTAACACAATTTGGAAATTCACAAGTTATCTGTAGAATCATTTTTTTCTATTTCAATGGTTATCATTATTTTTTAGCGGTAAAGTGCACCGGAAAAGTTTCATTGAACTATCGCATTTAAGATAGCATATTTGTGGAGAGAAAGAATGATACAACAGGACTCATAAGTTACTATACTATTTAGAGGACAAACAAATATATTATTATTAAGGCTGAAAGAAATTTATGGCCCAACGCCACCTGTGATGTTATAATACAAGGATTACCGCTAAAGACTGCGTTACAAATCCATACACTACTGTATTTTCTCTATGTAAGCATATCTCAGTCAACTTCATTATTAACGATGGTAGGTTATAAAACGTGATTCGTGTGATTCTTTCAGTACTGTTGGTAGGCAGCAATCAGTCTTCACTATTCTGAAGCGTCTCAGAGCCTTCATTTTCTCACAAATGATAAACTTTCCAACCAGACGTTTTAAGCTAAACAGTTTCTTCAAGAATAAAAGTTACTCACATTTTAAATGTAATATCTGTAACTGGGATCAAGTCTACATAGTGCATAACTCTGACCAATTATTTTCTATATAAGTAAAAGTAAAAAGAACCATGAAAATTATTCGTGTCGCCGATTTCAACTGGAATATGAGTGGAGGGGAAAAGACTGACTACAGAATGAAATTGTCTGAATTTGTAGTCAAAGATCATGACTAGGTATGAGGACAAACACTGACCGATGACATTAGATGGCAGTGTGCTATGTATCTGGAATTAGCAGAAGTTAGAATTCATGGGGCATTGGAATTCGTCCCAGTGAATGAATGGTGAATTGACTCACCTTGTAAACTGGAAGTCCTGGGTTAGAGCTCTAATGAAATCCCTACAAATTAATTTGTTGAGATATATTTTTGTTGTGCAGAGCAGAAATATCAACTTAAGATATTTCATTTGATTTAAGAGAGTGAAAAATATAAAAAAATAAATGGCAGCTATTCAGGTACTCATGCAGTGAGATTTCATTTTGCTAGATGGTATACTACCATTTTTTATTAAAAAATGTAAGGAGGGAAAAGTATGAAGTTGACCGTAGAAAATCATCATCTTTTAATGCAAGTACCTTAGTAGAGATGTCTTCCTCATATTTCGTTTCCTTCAGATTTAAAAAAAATGTAGTTTATTCTCTGTGAACATGTTGTATTTTTTATATTCACAAGTGTTTGTCATGTTAACAAAGAGAACTATAATTTGAATGAAGCGAAAACAACGGTTTATAAATAATAAGGTGGTATCATAATTTATTTGATTGGTTGCTCATCAGATACTTACAGTCTTACAAAATTAATCAAGTTTCCAGAGCAATTTTAACGTCTTTATGAATCTGACATGATGTTAATTAACATGAGACTCCAAAATTAACAAAGGGTGCTCAGAAATTACATTTATATGACATACACAGAAGGTTTGAGTTTAAATTATACACAATCAAAAAGTAATAACTGTTTTGATACAATAAATTTCTATAACAAAGACAAGAGGTGAATAAGTTGATGATAGTTAACAAACTAACTAACAAGTTTCACAACAGTGTAGCGATTTCAACTGAAACTATAGAAACAGAATATAAGCAAAACATTATGGCCAAAGGAGAGGAACGTGTGAATGCCAAAGATTACGCAATCGAATGAAAAGGTAACACTAAATACTAGAACAAGACATATGAGCGAACAATACTGTTTTCAATTAGATCTTTTTCGGGCTTTACTCTAATTTACATAGACTTATATATAAAAAATTTTAACCAATGACGGTGATTTTGTGGATCAAATAGTAATAATAATAATGTGGTAAATGTTTTGAACAAAGTTAATAACGATGATTATAATGAAAACAAAGTACCGATAATAAGGTTTATACGGGTGATAAGAATGACAAAGGTAGTATATGCATATATGTGTATATGTAGACAATTCATTAAATTAATAAATTGGGTCAAATCAAATGGAACAATAATCAGAATTTAAATAAATATCATAAAAGTACGAAGGAGATGGATGATAAGAAAGGGTGGGAGGGTTTTGAATAGAATTCACCTATGCTAAGCAAGGGAGAGACATAGGTAGAACAAATTCCTTTTGTATACAAAGACTAGGATTGTTCTCTCGAGTTCCCATAGCTTCGGCTATGTGTAAAATACGGATTCGAATTCCGTTCGAAAGACTCGATGGAATGCGACAGATAACTTTGAAGGCACTATTTTTGTCCACTTGGTGACCGCTATTATTCAGGTGAGCCAAAATAGAACTTCTCGTAGATTTTGTTTGACCTTTTCCAAACCATGAAGGAAGATGCTCATTAATGCGTTTGTTAAGCTGTCTAGTTGTTCGCCCTATATAGCTCTCTCCCCAGGAGCAACTAAATTTATAGATACACATGGAAGTGGCACAGCTAGGTAGCTTATCTTTAACTTGAACAGTCAAAATCGGTCGGCTGGAAAATGACAAACAAAGGGTGGTGGCAGTATAAGTTCATTTTATTGCTCTCGGTAATCTATGATGTAAGACTTCGCTAGACACGTCCCCATTAGAGTGCAATTTCATGAACAATTGTTTCTTTTTAATTGTTGTTGATTTTTCTTTATTGTACTTGGCATTCATGTGTCTCCTTACAAATCTACTAGGATAACCCATATGGACCAACGTATTTTGGATGTATCTTAGCTCATTTTCTAGGGAGTCATCTGTACAGATACGTCTTGCTCTATTCGTCAGGCATCTGACCAAATTGATTTTGCATCGGACTGGTACAAAACTGAGGAAATGTGTACATTGTCTTACAGATGTAGGTTTTCTATAGACATCTCTCTTGAATGAACCATCCTTTCTTCTGCTAAACTGGACGTAAAGGAAATGTAGTCCACCATCATATTCTTCTTCACAAGTGAAGATGAGCGATGGATGTGCATCGTTAAACTTTTTTAACATTTCATTCTTATCAGCTTTCACATCAAGAATAATAAACGTATAATCAACATAACGAAAATAAGAATCAGCTTTTTCTATTACTAAATACTTCGAATTTCTGGGACAAGGAATAACCGATAAACATTCCACTTTGTATACATCGGTTGGTTTGTAAGCTTTTGATAGTAGTAGCGTTCGTTCCCTTGAGAAATAAGTTATTTGGTACAAGTTCAGACGACAATAAAGTGTGCTTTTCTTTCTGTGCTCTCGTTGTAATTTCTACCACAGATATATGTATAATAGTACACGTAGCTAGAAATAACATCTGAAGGGTGCCTGATTACCTTTGATTGTTTAAAAGACTGCGTTGTTCGGTAAACGGGAACCAAATAGATGCAGAATAATTTCTGTTTAGGGACGGATGCTTTCAATAAGTTTGAAGTCTCCTAATAACTGATATCGTGTAGCTTTTGCAGGTACGTTCTGTAAACTTCAGTACTAATTTCAGGCTCTAACCAGCCGACAGGAAGCTGACGAAATAGATGATGGTACAGTTCTTATTATGTACAAACAGTTGTTTTTTCTATATTCAAATTTGTAAACTGGGGAATTAGTGTATGAAGTTAAAATAAACAAAGTGACAATTGGTCTTTATTTTTCAAATAAATTGTCTTGGCGAGTAAATCCGTGATCAGATTGTTCTAAGTGTACTGCTCAGATACATCACATTTTCCAGATAATCTTCATCTTCTAATAACACTATCCGAATTCATAAAAGAGACTATTTGTTTAAAGAAATATTTAATCAGGAAATTCATTACATATCTAATTGGGATAATTTCACAAGAATTGTAGGACATACATAGAGAATAACAGTCACAAAAGAGCTTAATCAGCAGATTAGTAAGACAGTTGAAAAATAGTCCAAATATTACTATTTGACATAACACACAACTTTTTTGTTTAGTCGTCAAGATCGTGTGTTTTCAGTTCATTTCACTGAATAAAACGTGCATGTTTGTAGCATACCTCCATTTCAGATACTACCACTCTAAAGTAGCAGTCATCCTATAAGACTAAATTGGGAACGGTTAAGTGTATAAGTTGATTCAATGACTCAGTTGACTATCTTTAATAAAATTATAAATAGTAGTCGACTGTCTTATGCAACAGCATAACTTCACACCTTTCTGTAAGTCCAGCAGTGTCACATATTATTCATCAGGATACCTCAGTAGTGATGTGACAAAAATCACATAAACATGTTTGCACTTGAGTAGTCAGGTGAAATAAATCCATTCTGATTTTTGCATTACTTAAGAAATAAACTAAGGGGGCGGATAGACTGACTACAGTCTGGGGACTGGTGTTATTTTTAAATCTGTGTACGAGATTTGTATCGGCGTCAGTAAGCAATAAGCCAGACAAATGATTGAAGGTTTACGATGCAGATTGATTCATATGAGAGGTATGAAACTACTCAAATCAGTCAGTCAGTCAGTAGCACGTGTAAATGAGTGTGAATATTGAACGTTGGTTCATTGGCTTTGATCGCCATTGGCGGGTAACTTGAAGGCGCGAATGATTCAGTCGTCTACAAGTTGGAAGAAGACCAAAGAATACCAATAAAAGTACAGTATATTCCTCGTGAACATTTGTTTAAAGATTTTGTATGAATATCGATTTTAATTGTCGAAAAATAAAACTTATCACAAGTCCTCGTGTTTTGGAGCTAAAGTCGATAGTTGGTCGTAGTAATTACTGATTCGGAGAGTCTTCGCAAATAATAGGAACTTAGGGTTAAATTCCTTGACAGCACATACCATTAAGTATTCATGCTTACTTTCTTGGTTGCCAGTAGATCATATATTTCGTTCTGAATAATTTCAGTTGTCGAAGGAAACCGCCAGTTTGACTTAATAAGTAATATAGTTCACTTTGTTTCTAACTAATATACTAGCAATCTTATGCTATGAGTAGTCTTTTGCAATCTTTTACAAGTCAAGAAAAATAAAGATCTTGAAATGAATCGAGATAAAATTTCCACAAATTGACTAGATTCATGGTTTTGGCATGTTTAAAATTGCTTATTTGATTTTGAACAATTTGATATTATTTTTATTATTTATTTATTTTTATTTTTTTTATTTTTGATTACAGCTTGACTCCACACCATATTTTTGGTACAAGTATGGAATTTTCAGCGTGGATATCGGTAGCCCAAAATTCGCAGGCCATCCATAGATATCAGGTGTGCGTCGGCGTGGGCTTGAACCTCGGACCATGTCCATGGTCGGCGAGAGTCCTAACCACTGTGACACCGACGCACAGTTTTCAGAGAAACATAGGACTTCAGCCACACGTTCCAATCGCGTTCGGTTCTCTGCTTAAGTTTTCATCTGGCTTCACGTCTTCTCACATTCTCTTATCTCCTCTTCACATGACCTCCTCCATGTCACTCTCGCACTGACCACCAACTCGCCGTTTCCTACTCAGGTTCCACTTAAACGATAGGCTGACGTGTCATATCACTTGATGAATTGTTTTAGCAGAGTGTGGCCAATCCACCTCCATTTCTTACTGAGGATTTGTTGCACAATCTGTTCCTGCTGGGTTGATTCGCTCTCAGAGATCCCTGTTGCTGATCTTTTCTGACCACCCATCTAATCTTGAGTATTGAAAAAAGACAGCTGTTGATGAAGGTGTGTATTTTGTTCGAATTGCCCTTCATGACGCGGCGCTGTGCCAAGTCTCTGATCCGTAGAGCAGCACTGACTGACTTCACATTGGAGTTGAAAATCCGGATCTTATTTCTCATGCTCAGGATTGTTGTCGATCTCCGCACAGACTTGAGTGTAGTGAAAGCTCGCTTTGCTTTCTTGATCCTTGGTTTGATATCGTCATCAGTTCCGTCCGCCTGTAGTTCAAACGATGCTCCCAAACAGTTTAATATCACAGTAAAATTAATGTAACGACAGTTTTCTTCCTCATATTTACTGAATTAAAATTCATGATTTATTGATCTAATTACAAGAGAACAAGTTTAATCTAATTTTAAAATAACTAATGGTTTCGGACGCAATATACATAAAATCATCAAGACAGATGACAGATGATGAGATAAGTGTATGAAATAACAGAAGGACACTGAATCATGTGTTGAAAACTGTGCGTCAGTGGCACAGTGGTTAGGACTCTCGCCGACCATGCACATGGTCCGGGGTTCGAACCCGCGCCGACGCACACCCGATATCTATGGTCGGCCTGCAAAATTTGGGCTACCGATATCCACGCTGAAAATTCCATACTTGTACCAAAAAAGTACAGTGTGGAATCAAGCTGTAATCAAAAATAAAAAAAAATAAAAAACTTTATAGTACAAAACGTTACGGTTAATTGAAAATAATGGGACCATTAGTAATAATAAAAAAGTTAGACTAAATAAAAAGAAGAGAGTGTAAAGAATTTTATATCTAAGACAGTCAGGAAAAGCAGTAACTGGTTAAGGTGCTCCAAGATGAACCACTGAAGCATTCTGTACGTTCGAGTGAGGTTTCATTTGATAAACTGATGTTGGTTTAATTAAGGTAGCTATCCATCTAAGCAAAGCTGCAACTAAATCGATATCAAGGGTAGTATTGGTGATAAGTTTACCAATAAAAAGCATTGCTGGGTATAATGAGATATGTGGTAACTTCCTTTAGGAAGGCATCCTCCTATTTCTCATGATACATTCTACAACAAGCATGAGAGAGTAAGTAAGTACAGTCCGCGCAAACATGAGGTTCAAAGTACACCACGCGAAATGATTTCATCTTATAACACCTGTGTGGAATATACAATTTTTAACGAGTTATCAAACACTTAAATATTCTACAGTACATCGGGGGCTTAGTGGTAGAATGCTTACCAAAAACGTATGTGGTGAGGGGTTTGATCCCCGGCCAATGCACTCCTTCACCCTCCTGAACCGGTAACAAGACTGGTAAAGAGGGAAGGTTGGATATAAAGCTAACAATCCCACTCTGTAGAAAAAGTAGAAACCACGGCTACCAGAGCTTCCAAGCTCTAGCTTGAAGCCTTATGTTCCACTTGGAACGTACAGAGATACAAAAACATTTTACAACCAGTAGGTTCTGTTAGATGAAATGGCCATTATGTTGAATTAAATCAAGTAAAATAGGCCTTTATTTCTTACTTGTCTTAATCATCCTTATTATTCTGTTCATGATAGATAGCAGAGGAATTCAGAAAGCACATCTAAGACTATTAGAAGCTCGTCATCTGGATGAATGTGAGTCCTCAGCATTTCAGTTTTTCACAACAATGTAGTCAATCGACTGGAAATCCTAATCAGCTTAACCAACTTTAGTAGCTCATCAATATGATGTGAAAACTGATTTTTACTACTGTCTTAATCTTTTCCGTGAAAATTTTCTATCACTGCTTATGATTTCTTGTAACTGGAAGGTCCTGTGTTCGAACCCCAGTGGGTGCGCACTGCCGATGCTTCCCAAACTAGGATGAAACAGCAGCTGTCCAGTACTCCCTAGTTTTCAATGGTTCTCTAGCTGATATCAATCCGTGATCAACTCGTAAAAACATAACTAACCCTTACAAATCAAACTATAGAAAATGATTAATTATCATTATATATGTTAGCTGGAATTTATTTAACATGATAAAACATTTTTATACCGCATCCATAATATTATTGCTATGACGGAAAATGAACTTATACATTCACTTTTGTAATGAACAGTATTGTAAATAGGCAGTCTACAAGCACGCTCACATGCATACACACACGTACACACAAACTCAACTACTTCACATAGACTCATATGACAAAAAGCATGTTCAAGCAGGTTTTTTGATTCCTTTAGTAAATGATTCACTGGAAAAAATGTGTGTTAAAAAAATTAATTAAAGTGTGATATACATTCCAGATTGTGAAAGAAGAAGCAAATCAATCATTATATGGTTATAATTGTTCTAAATGTAAGATGAATATTTTGATTGTTTTTTCTAGTGCTAATAATCACTTAAGCTCTGTGAATGTTTTTATTTGTTGGGTATGATAGATTGTTTAACAGGATAAGAGAATTTCTAGACATCATTCTATGATGGTATTTCATTTTGAAGGAGATATCATTTTCGTAAATCATGATCTACTGGACAGTAGTTTCATTCCAGACTGAAGTGTTATAGCACTGCACACATACGTCTGAAAGTACAAAATAGATTTTAGGAGCAACAGATTTAAAGGAAGTTGTAATATATCTGAGGTTACCTACCCATGCTATTTAGTAGCATTTCTGCTACTTTATGACTTGAAAAAAATGTTAAAGCCCATGAGTCAGTAAGTTTGCATATCGCTAAGCTTAATGCTTTTGGGTTTTATCCATCAAAATGGCCAATCGAAAAACAGCAATAATGACAAGACTGAAACTAGAACCAAACTATGATCCAGTGCTTTTTGGTGTCCATTGCTGAAGTAATTACTCGTCACTGTTATGATATCTTCTGTTTGTAAAATTTGTCATTTGTCCATTTGGCAAATTTACACTTTAAGCACCAGCAAGTGCCGATGGACGAATGACTTTGAAAGCACCAGCCACATGATAAAGGCAATTTTTACGCATAAAAAAGACATATTCATGAAAATAATGAATTAAAGGCATGGAACTGTTACACAGGATACCTTTCTCTGACGTGTGATAAAAGTTCCTCTTAATTTTATATTGGAATGTCCACAGAGTCATATAAATTAATTCTATACATACGTTGATCTAGGACATATTACCGTGATAGACTCGAAGTGATAACGATTTTCCTAAGTACACAGAGACCGGCTTTATAAACTATAATTGAACAGGCCTTCACATGAGCAGGCATCTCTCTATCTGTTTGTATGTTGACAACAGTGTATGATGTTTATAGTTTATAAGATGTTTTGTTGTTGAGAGCTCTAATACTTTGACTTCAGATTTTTTCAACCACTTAACTAAATGGTTGAATCTGTAGAATATGCAGCCCCGAATCAGTAGAAGAAGAGATCACTCTTTTGAGGAAGACACTACTTGAGAATGGCTATCTATCACGCTTCATAGACAAGCATATAAAGCTGGTAACCAACAAAGAACAACGTATCTCTGTGCACAAGAATATATTTTACATGAATGTTGAGTTCAAAGGCGACATTCCGAATGATATCCTAAAGAAAACAATATCCAACACCCTGAAAAGAACAGTATCTGCTGAAGAAGAGAGAAGATTAAAACTAGTATCCTCGAGCCTCCTACTGTTTTTCAACAACTCCGATGATACACTATCGCATCTGACCACTTCTATGTGTAACTACCTTTTTATTTGCTCATATGAAGCGATATATGTAGGTCGTTCGATGCGTGTTTTATCTAAGAGTCAAAGAACTTTATCTCGCTTGGCTGCGAAAACATAACAGTGGATCAATAAGGAGTGCATTAACTAAACCTTTATTCAACAATATTTGCGCAGTATGCAAGGGGAATTCATTCAAAGTCATCTACAAAGTCAAAACAAACCTCCCGAAGACTTTAAGCTTTCGTATACTTTGAACTGCCGAAGCCCTAGTGATCCGGTTAGAAAATCCTGATTTGTGCACACAGAAATACTTCACCTCCTGCTTGTATCTTGGGTATAATTCCAAGTTCTGCTATTTTGCTAATAATTTTTAAAAGAATGTTTATATGATTTCATAGCAATATCTTCTTCTTAATCAACCCTTTATTTACTCTTTCTACCTATTCATAATTTATTTTAAACAAATGTCTCCTATTCGATATTACTCAATCTTTGTCAATACTCACCGATCATCATCCTGCTTGTTACAGTTTGAATATTCACCATATTTTTGAAACGTTCTGATGACGCAAACAATAACTCTTGCTAATCTTAATTCCTGTTTGACAATCATAATGTACAAACACGCAAAATATTTGTATATATATGCAATTGTATAGCTAAGTGGATAAATTTGCCGAAAAGTGACTCTTAACTGAACCTTTTTGTTCTTTGATTCATGTCTCGAGACGCGTTTATTCCGTGATATAACCAAACTCTGCATCATGGGAGCAGAAAGTCGCCTTTCCGTACGAGATTCGCACTTGATTCCACACACTGAAAATGACATGCGGGGTTTCAGGTATTAAGGATTAGTAATAGACATTTCCCACATTGTTGAAGCAGCTGCTTGATGGTGTTGATGAACACACCTTTCATGGCTTAATAAGTTCTCCTGATAGCTTTATCAAGTCTTCATTTAACCACTTCTTGTACACCATCTCCCTTAGATGGAAAAGTAAAATATGCAGCATTCTGTGAAACAGTTGAATAGTTTTGCTATGACTTATTTCCTGAAAGTATTTATTAATAAATCTCTCAGGATATCCAATCTTAGATAAAATATCCTTCATAGCCTTTGTTCCATAATTAGTTGTACTGTCAGAAGAATATTTCCGTGTTTTGCTGAACAGTGTTTTGCCAAGGTTATTGCCATGGTTGATGGGAAAAAAGCGCTTAAAATGACTGATAATTTCTCTCTATTTAAAAATTAAGGTAGCTAAAGCTGTTCGTGAGTGTAATTAGCCCAATTTCTGCTTCCAATTCATGTGTAAACTGTTCTAGTGTAGCTCTGAAATATTAGTATTCGTAAGGGTTACAGTTAGCAGAAAAAAAATAAAAAAGCATTCGTGTTAATTACAGGGGGCGCACGTTATTTCGTAGTAGAAATGCAGAAGTGGAGTCCTTCATTAAGCTAGAACTTAAGTAAGAAAGTATTCTGGAAAATACCATGCGGAATATCACGCAAAGTAACTCGACTGAAATTTTATGATCAACGTTTACACTTCTGCTATTTCCCTCGTCAATTTAAAAAAAACCTTTGTTCTTATAAACATCCCCCTTCCTTGAAAAATCTCAGACGCCTAATAAAGTCCAATACTGAATAGAGGAAACGGCTGATTATGAAGCTGAAAACAAAAGCTAGCTCTTTTGAAAACACTACTAATGATTTAAACATAGTATGCAGAGTTAAATTTCTAAATTTCATTCAAGATCTTCAAAACAAGACAAGTGAAAACTTCTTCATGACCCTGTGGAAGACATTAGTGAAAGAACAGTTATGTGAAGGCTTCGAGGAAAACCCCGAAAAATATTTTATCAATCAGTCAAGTGTAAAGCTAAATCAAACTGAAATTTCGGCACTTTCACTCGGTTTCAAGTTTCATGTACCGAAAAATTTTGTGAATAAAATGGACACAGAAGCCCATTTCGAGAATTCATTCAACCAGTTAACCGGCCCACTTCCCGTTATTGAAGATAAGAAAGGTTGGTTCAAACCAGGACTAGTTGATAACTCTAACCAGTACCTATGCTTGCCAATTCAGTAGTCCAGAATCATGACAAAAAAATCACCGAAAAGCTATTAAACGTCTGCTAAACAATGAAGATTTCGTCATACTGCGACCAGACAAAGTTTCAGGCGTGTTAATGACGAATAAGGCTGAATAGGTCAAAAAATGGAGTTCATTCTGAATGACACGTTGAAATTTGAGATTGATAACTGCAAGAAGGATATAACGGGTTCGGCGGAAAGGAAAGTCACGAAAATATTCAGAGAGCTATTGAAAAGGAAAATGACCGACAATCATATGTACAATGAGTTAAAACCACGGGGTCTGAGACCAATATTCTCAGTGGTGAATTCACCCTTTCACAAAGCTGCCTGCTGGTGAGCCGATAGGTTAAAACCTGTTAGACAACGTCTAGATAAAAATACTCTAAAAGATTCGCTCCAGTTTGTTGAAAAGGTGAATAAACTCAGTGTATATGAAAGAATCATGGTGTCCTTCGATGTGACTTCTTTATTCACGCAGATCCCTCTGCATGAGACATTAGACATCATCTGTTAACACTCTGATCTTCTTCCTCTACCAAAACTGGAATTTAAGCGGCTTCTCTTGTTATGTACTACTGTGCAACTCCAGTTTGACAACAAAATGTATCGCCAGGTTGATGGTTTGGCAATAGGGAGTTCACTAGGCCCGATATTAGCTGATACTTTTATGGCCAATCTGGAACAGACAAAGCTCAAGTGTGCAATTGACAAAAGAACAGCCTACTATAGATACGTTGATGACACGTTCATTGTATGCAGTGATTTGAGTCACGCTTCGTCCCCTTTAGACTCTTTCAACGATGTACACAAAAGCATCACTTTCACGATGGAGCATGAAGATGATGAAAAATTCCATTTTTTGGACGTAAAGTTGGAGAGAAAATACGATGACACACTCGAAAGATCTGTATATCGTAAAGACACATGTAGTGGTCTTTACTTGAACTTCAACGGCTTCTGCCCAGTGAGATACAAACGAACGCTGGTGAAAACGCTTTTCTCTAGAGAGAAGAGAATATGTTTACCAAACAAACCAGACAGCGAACTAATGCTTCTTGAAAAATGCTTGAAAGAAAATGGTTACTCGCAAAGTTTCATTAACAAATATGGCGAGAATAAACTCAAGAAGCCTGATACAGCTACAGTCAGTAAGAAGCCTATTTTCATCAAACTTGACTATAAGGGCGACGACATTATGAGAATGGTTTATAAAAGATTAAGCGCAGCCCTGTCTAGGAGATATCCTGTATAGTTATTAGTCTCTCTATCCCAAACAAACTCTTCACTGATGCAGTCAATGATTGACAAGTACCTTTCACATATTACCTGCAACTGTGTGTACCAATTGACATGTATCTGCGGGAACATTTACATTGGAAGAAGAGAGAGGAGGGCCTACTTCAGATTCCGCGAACATGTACCAAGGAGCCTCTGGTTAAAAGGACCGAACTGTTTAAGCTCTTCAATCACCAAACAGCTGACTGACACAGGACACTGAGTAGATGTGCTGGAATCATTCAAAATGATTAACAGACAAAGTACTTCATGTCTTCTCAGGTTTGCTGGAGCTATAGAAATAAAACGATTGAAGCCTGACTTATGTGTCCAAAAAGAATCCGTTTTTGAACTTCATTTATCCTGGTGACTCACTTCTTAGTAACTCTTAGTTTTCTAATTTTGTGAATTTTGTTAACTTATCTTTTCACACCACGTGCTCCCTTACTTTTCACTTGACTCTTTGAAGAGATAAATTTGTTGATTTTCTGAGTTCTGCTCACTGTATTACATCATCAACTTCTCATCTGACCTGATTTGCACTGAAATGTTGTCCTTCTCTCATCTAATTACGTAACTATTACTAATTTCTTTTGTTACCTCCCCAACAACACAACTGTCAATTAATTTTTTTTCAAGAAACGTCTGTCTAACAAGATATATATATATATATATGTCGTAACACTTTAGACACCCTGTAAGTCGCAACGCCTTATTTTACCATGACGCTCTGACAATATGCTTGCTAACGGACAAAGGTTTGTTAAAATGGTACACGTTTTATTTTTATTTGATTTCGCAGCTGTTGAGAACCGACGAAATAAAATTGATCCAGATTATTCGGCGCAAATATTTCTTCTGTCTCTGTTCATATTTTTAAAAGGGAACCATTTTATGATATTTCGGAAATGTCTGAAACTTGTCACCAGTGGGTCAGTAATTCTTCACATTGAAGATGCCTAATTTATTACCTAGAACCCCTATTATGATCATCATAATTATCATTTATTTTTTCATTCTTTTGCATTCTACCGGCTTTGAGAAGTTTGTGAGTGAGTCAGCTGGGATTCAAACCTTGGACCGCGTATGTGGTTAGCGGAGATTCTACCACTAAACAACCGACTCCTAAAACATTAAATGTCTTTATTTCCATGTCCAATGCATCTTTTTCACAACGAACTGAAAAATATACCCTATTAATATCCTAGAGATATTCTTTGTGTACAAAGGAACTGTTAATTAGTTTATGTTCCATTTTTCACACATTAGATGCTGCACAGATTGATATAGTGGAGATAGAAAGGTTTGCAACACTGTTAAACACAAACTAAGTCCGTCTACTAATAATAGGATGATTTTTCAAGTTAGTGACGCTACCTCCCAAGCTTGTAGTACATTCACGTGAATGATTGATTGATAAATTGAATTCAAAGATGTGAAAAAAGAATTTTTCTTTGAAGGTGATATTTTTTATACTACCTTCATGACTCTTTTTTTTCATCCTGTGTTGTGCCTTATTCTCAATCCTACAGACTTTAATCAAAAGACTAATTAGGTTTATTGCATCAGTAAAATTCACTAGGAATAAAGACTTTAAAGTCGGTAAGCTTCATAAGCTTACTCCACATTCAGTATGATGCTTTAATTTTCACAAACAATTCAAGTTTTTTTCACTACAATCATAAATACTTATTATAATTTAGTTGTATTCGTATGAATCATGTGTTACATACTTCTAAACTCATATGAATTTCAAGTGGTTACAATCACTTTCTATCAATCATTGGGAAAGATAATTTTAATTATGTGTTCAATCACTTAAAGAATTGCTCCTTAAGAAAGCACTAATCTGTTGTTATCTTTCTAACACTAAGGTATACAAACATTCAGTGAATATTACACAAACAATTATTGTGATTTACTGCTCCGAACATCCAGAACATAAATTTTTCGACTGTCTTGTCTTTTGTTCGTAAAACCTGAACTTTAAAGTGATGAAAATATTCATCTTAACATAAAGGATTATAAACAGTAAACCTGTGAAACGCATCAGTGTTTGTTTTTTGCCAACAAAAATTAGTGAAAGCACCTGTCAAAGAGTTTGCTGTGACGACTAAAAACTAAGACATTTCGTGCCATACAGGCAAACTACACTGACTAAGTTCAACAATAGCGTCCCAGGAGTGTGAACTCTTCAATGACCTTGAACGCATGCTAGTCGTTGACTGACGGCAGCTATTATCATCATAGCTGAAAAATCAACGCTATTCATCAAATGAGGAGCAAGTTTCATCCAGATAACACTGAATTACTGTTTGGACAATGTGTTAATATCTCATTAGGGTTAGGATATGGGTTAAGTTAAGTATTGGGGTCAGGGTTAGGGTTACAGTCATAATTGGGATTAGGGTTAGGTTTACGGCAGGATAAGGGTTAGGATTAAGGTTAGGTTTGCGATTAGGGATAGATTTATAGTTGATGTCGTTTATTTTAATTTGTTTTATCCGCATTTCCCTTGTATGTAGTCGTCGATCTTCTTACTGAAACCATAGTAATTTAACCGAGGGCTTTGGAGAGAACTGCACAGCAAGAGAAGAGATATGAACGATTCACGAAACAGTACATCTTCAGTCACTTCCATGAATACATCTATAGAAACCTATCCAAGTTAGCAACTGATACTCTTCATCATAACTGGAACGTATTTTCAAATCATGTCAGAGAAAGATAATCTTAATATGTTTTCATGCATTTTCTTGTGAATATACGTCATTTCTTGTACAAAAATTCCTCATTTTTATGATTGGTTGGCTGAAGGTCACTCGTGCTTTCGATTCCCTTGGGACGCTATTGTAGAACTTTGCCACTACACTCAACTGCTTTCTGTACAGTTTAAAATAAATGATTGACAAATATTTATATGAACCTATTCATAATGTAAACAACTAGTCCTGTGAATGAACAGTAAAGCCTTTTTTTTCTTTATTGTCTTCAGAGATCCTTTAAATATTCTTCTGCCTTGGTCACACTTGTTTATGCTTATTCCAGGAATTATAGTCAGGTGGAAGTATTTCCTAGAATTTCCTTTATATTCTGAAACTATACATGTATTCAATGTGCAGATTGCTAAACAAACAACTACTGCTTCTAAAAGCCATTCATTTTTTCTTTACCACCTATGCACTGGGTATGTATTTCTATTAAAAGGTGTCCTATCAGTGAAATCAGTGTGATTCTTTTTGGATCCTCCCTCACTGATCGCAAGTAATATTAAATGAATCCATATTTATCTTTGTGCATTAAAATCGATAAACTTATTCGAAAGATTACGACATTTCAATACTGAAGTAATTTCCAGTCAGACGTTTGAAAGACAAAAGGATTGAGAGAATAATTACTTATATCATCATCTCCAGCTCTACTCTTATATATATAGCATTCCTGAAACAATACACAAAACTTTACCAGCCTACTGGCGATACGTTTGTTAAGAATAATTAGTCAGTATCAAAATGTCAGAGTGAAGGGGTGACAGGTAACCAAGAAAAGCAATACAAGCAATCAGCGAGTGGAAATAATAAAAACAAGTGGATTGCATAGTACATAATTTTGGAAAAAATTAAGAGTAGTTAAGGAATAATTAAGTCTTCGAGTTGGTTACTTAATAGGCAATCGAAGGTAAAGCAGTCTTAAGGATAGAAATAACTTTGACAATAATAACTTGTAAAAGTCTTAAGGGAAAGTCAGAGTCATCAGGTTTTTTCATTCATGTAACGCTGGCCAAGGTTAAGAAAGTGACTGCTGAAATTTCTGGCAAACACAGAAGCTTGGCTACTTCTAGTAGATTTTGATGGCTTCATCTGTATTCAGTAGACAACGTTGTACTTTGAACCCGTAAAGGTTTGATCAAGGAAGACGATTTCTATTTTATGAGCTGATATTATCCCTTGTTTCGATAATTTAATAAAGTTACTATAGCTGTTCGAAGAAGTTGGTTAGACGAAGGGTATAATTTTTCCCTTAATTAACCAACAATGACTTATGACTGACACTGTAAGAGTTATCAGTAGTTATAGTTCAATTATGCTGATATAATAAACTTTAATTACGAATTGAGGGAACTCTATACAACTCATAAATTAGATTAACAGATGAGTCTAAAGTATCTTCTGGCCTTCCTCTACTAAATTCCTGACAAATTCACTGACAATGTTAATTCTAACTCACTAATGACATGTACTAATTAGCCAATCACATAAGGCCACTGGAGGTGATAAACGAACCTACAAATGGAAGCTAATTGGTTTGTCTTAGACGAAGAAGTGATTGATTATAGGATACTGGGAAATATTTTGCATTCATTTATTAACTTTCAGTAGTAATTAATTTCAGAATCATTATTACAGTTTTCAGGTAACTGTGTTGTAAATCAGAATCACGCCTCCACTACATGACAAGAATTCCATCAATTTACGTTTAAATTTAAAATATAAATAATTATTGTTAGGAAAGCTATCTAACTATTCGATATCAAATTAAAGAAAGAAACTCCCTTTATTGTTTGCCACACTTTGTCAGTGAGTGTAGAAAAAATTCCCTGTATCTGGTAACAGTTGGGATATCGTACTCCTAATGTGGATACTTCTCAAGGCATTTCAGTAGTATGAGGGGACTCTTTCAATTTTTTGTTTAAGGAAAAAAAGCTCATTTATTTCTTCATTGTTACGTGACAGTATATAACCATTTTTTTTCGTAACAAATATATTGGATCATATGAGGGCATAGCTGTTTTTATAAGTCAAAGTTATTTGCTGTGTGCACATAGAAACGTTATAAATTCTATTGAATTCTGAAGAAAAATTACGCGAATTAATTTTTTTCAGTTTCACAGATATTAGAAAGTGGAATTTTCAACTTTATAATAAAAAATGTGACTAGTATGAAGTATTGTCATGCATTTAGTATCTGAATTTCAAGCAATACAATTATCTTGACAGTCTTTTATGTAAAAAACCGTTTCGTATTAATCAGCTAATGAGAATCAAAACGATGTTTTTTTATTCACATTCCTCCATTTAGGTGCTTATAACTTTTATTCAAAGTAGTACTGACTTTTACTGTAATAATATCATCTACTTATGACGTCAAATATTCTACTAATATGCCTTAATAGTAATAATGTTATGCATTTGCGCAAACATTTCTGACAGTTAGATCAGATACATGCTTTCAAATTCCGCTCACATGAGAAATGAAAAAAATGACGGATCTAATGAAGCAGTATAACAAGCGATATAACAGTAAGGTAAATAATAAATAACACTTCTCCTGATAAACCAAGGCAATTGTTTTTGTGCACATAGTAGGGGGACAATCAGTCCTACAAGTGGCTGTTGTCCCACTATATTTTAATATGACCAGCTGTCAATTTATATACATACAAATTCTGCAAAGCTGTTTTGGTATCAACTAAATAATTTGTTCTGCCGTCGAAGAGGCTGGTAATATGCCATCTGAGATAATAGAGGTTTCATAGTTCAAGTTTTTCCCATCCATTTAGGTGGATGTTCTCCTTCAACCTTACGCGTAAGGCTCTATTACACCTCCCCGTATATGTCTGTTCACGGACATATGTAAATCCGTCTACAATTTGTACAAGTGGTTACATCATACCCTATATTATACTTAAGTAGAATGAGTACACATGACATCATTCAGCTTTATTTTTTATGCCTGATGGATGAATACAGACAACTGAGATTGTGAAGTTTTGTGCATTTTTATTGTTTGTGAGCTTTAACGTAACTTTGAATGTAGACAATTTCACTTAACAGAAGGTAGCACCTTTAAATTTACATGACTATTTTCAGTTCTAAACACAATGCAAGTTTTCTGTCTGCTCATTTCTTTCCTAATTAATTTCCTTTGTAGGTCATTTTTCTGTGATTTTCAACCACTTATCACACACACACTACCTGCCTTTAGAAATCATCGTAGGCACAAAACACTTCCTAAAACCATCCTCATTTAGCAGATTATACTTTATACTGTAAGTCACATCAAATAAACAACATAACATGGGTTTAGACTCTACCACGAAGCATACGATTTACCAGTGAATGCTTCAATGTGATAAGTTTCTAAATTTGAACATGCTACACTACTAATCATAAGGTTTGGCAACGTCGAGATTAAAAATAATCATCACAATTCACTGCATTTCAGATAGTTCATAATATCTTTATATAAAGAAGAACATTCATCTTCCAGCAGTCATTTAAATAAATGGAAGGAACAATTCTTTATAGTACAGTCTAGGCGAAATCTGTTTTAGCTATAAAACAAAAGCTCACCAAAGAGCTAGCTGTTGTTCCACACAGTGGAAGTTAGATTTCAGTATCTCTTATGCATGTTGAGATGACTGAAGGTAAGTCTTCAAATAAAAAGATCTCAATAGTTTGTCAAACTCAGTATAAGAACTATTGTCTCCAGTTTAGACAAGGGGGTTAAATTTTGTTCACTGTACCTTCCTAGATTACATATCTGCTTTCGACTTAGTACCTAGGGACACTCTGCTAAACAAGCTTGCTGAGACTCAAGCTGACTGTTGTGTTGCCAGATGGCTGTATTCTTATTTCTCAGGAAGGATGCAGTACACTGCATGTCGGGGGAAGTCGTCCACTTCATTGTTTACTGAGGCTTGTGTCACTCAGGGTGCTGTCCTTTCTCCTTTTCTGTCTTCTTTCTTTTTACATGACCTGCCTCGCTCTGATGAAATGAACTTCATTTAGAATGCGGACGATCTTACTATTTTAATGTCTGTTAACTTCCAGCTGGACTGTATTAAAATGAACAGCTTTGTATCAGGAGTTAGCAAATCGTGTTAAACTAGATCCTTCCAAATGTCAGACTGTCAATTTCAGTTTCCGATGTAAAAGAAAGTTAAGTGAAGCCGTTGGTTCCTACGGCTCTTGCAAAATTGATGATAATGACATAGAAATCTTCTGACCAATCCTGGTCTCCTCATATCTTAGCGATATTCTGACTGACTTTTTACATTAAGAAGTTAAGGCACTCAGGCATAACTCAACCTCTCCACTTAGGGTTTGCCCACTCAGGTATCTCACCTATTTTTCTCTACTGTTCACCCTTATTCTTTCCTGGATTGCTACAAAAAGACTATGTGATACTTCGTAGAACTCTAAAGACTGTCAGCCGGGTGGATGGTATCCCATTGGACCATGTTGGTGACACGTTCATTGATGGGCACTTGATTTTGTGCAACAAATTTGCTAAAGGAATTTTGTCAGACTGTGAGCGTCGACTCTACCTGCAGCCCCAATCTTGTGTCTTCTCAGGTAAAACAAGAAGTCATTTTCTCATAGACTTTATGCAAGTAATTCTAAGCAAGAAAACTTCACTATACCATATCTGAAACGTGTTTTATGTGATGGAAAATTGTGTCAGGCATTATGAAATAACTACTCTTCTTTGAACTAGTAAATAAACCATTTTCTCGACCCTTACAAAATCAACCTTAATTGTTATTGTACTTCTTATATTTATAATTTTCTGAATTTTTTTTAATTTGTTTATTGTTTCATAAGTGTGAACATCATTTAAGCTGCGTAATAACTGTTAATTTTGTCTTTCCTGTCATCATACTAAATCAGGGGAATATTAGATTCAATAATCTATAACATGCTAAAATTTCCAAACTGAATCGACAATACTGTTTGAATAAGGCATTAAGAAGACAAATTTAGCGAGATGATATCATCTCGTAGTGTCTTTACAACCACTGTACAACCAACATGGTTAACAATAATAATAATATAAAGGTAGTGACAATTACTCAGTTAAATAATAAAACAAAATATATACTAATGACCAATCATATTTAGATAGGTCATGTTGTCCATATAGAAAATCCCAACGCGATTAATCTGAGTAGAAATCCAGCATCATCCATTGCAAAACACATTAATGTCAGGTCGCAAAATCAGTATTGATGACTATTTCACAATTATTTCACATAACTCTAATTCAGGGTTATTGAAAGTGATTGAGGCACTTTGGATTAATCACATACAGCCTAAACTGTGTGTACAAAAATCAATAGATTTCAATCTTCTCCTCCCATGGACAACATGACCTATCTAAATATGATTGGTCATTTAAAGTATAATTATATTTTAATAGTTTACACACAATGATAAGTTTTGTTATTGGTAATATTTCGAGCAAAATTACTGCCCGTGTTCACACCACTGTTGGAATTGTTTTATGTTTTATGGTCATTAGTATGTACTTTTGTTTTGTTATTTAACTGAGTAATTGTCTCGAACTTTATATTATTATTATTATCGTTAACCATGTTAGTTGTAAAGTGGTTGTAAAGACAATGCAAGATGATATCATCTCGCTAAATTTATCTTCTTGATACCTTATTCAAATTTATCAAAGGAACTAATTGTTCCAATACTGTTTGAAACAAACTGTTATTATTATTACATTAAATATTCTCATTTTGTACTTCGAATATTTTTGATTTCATATCGTAAATGTGGACAAATTTCTCTAATTAATTTTGTCTTAATTTTATTTATATTTTGAGTTAATCAGATGGAATACTGTGACAAATTCTGAGAATTTCATTCTGTATTACAAGTACTGTTTCTGGAATAAAGTAGATTATTAATATTATCATTTAAGGTTACATTTCAACACTTTTAGATGCAGTTCTGAATAATATCAGCTTTCTTCATAAACGGTATGCTATTTATATTCGTTAGTTTGAAAAGAAATCATAATACATGTGGTAAAAATAGTTTTATTCTGAACAATGAATACCTTTATTTACAGTAGAGAATTCTCAGCATGTTTAATTAGAAAATGCTCAGTCAAATTAGAAAATCTTCAGTTCAAATAACCATTGAAATTATATCATCTGACAAGAGGCAAACTTTTATTTCTTGACAGTATTTCGCTTGATCTCCTTCAAAATATGCAAATCGTATGACTGAATTTCATTAAAGGGTATGCATGTGTCCATGAGTGTTATTTATTGGCATAATCAGATGGCTGAAACATCATGAAACGGAGTGAATTTATAACGGATAAATAATTAAATAATATAATGGTTTAAATTAACCATTAGTGATAGTTGTTGTCATAACGATCACCTAGACAATTTAATTGCCAAAATCCATTCAAACAATTAGACGTATAGGTATGAATGCTGCATATTATTACTAACATTAAATAAAAGGTGATTAATCTAACTGTCTTAGTAAGTGAAAAGTGCAATGAATAAGTACAAATTTAACGTTCATTAACAGTTGTGAACATACTTTATGGTAATAAAAATAAAAAGACTAAACAAGAGAGTTTTCAAATCTAGACTCATTTTTAATGTTGAATTACATAATTCAGCTTCACAACAATAAACCTTAACATCCTTTACTTGAGGAAGATCTGAACAACTCGGTAAACATCCTCTTGCTACCTGCACTGGTGGAGTGGTTTTAACGGCTTTCTAAACGAATGGAAGAAGTAAAATTCAAAAAAGCTTATATTCGATAAGACAAAGTTAAACAATCAATTATAATGAATTTAAGATCATTACAAGTTAGATAAGTTTGTAAAAAGTAAATGACTCCTTGATCTTCAGATTTCAGTGAGTGAAGGGATCACCGTATTAAAAAATAGCTACTTGCTAGATCATCTTGACATTATGGTTAAGTATTTGGTGCATCGGAAAGGTTATTTTGACACCTAAATGAAATACATGCGAATTAATTGTCTTTTAACTTCAAGACGACTTTGTTTATGTAGCTATGTATATGACAAGTCGTACCGTTATTTACCTCAGCAGTGCATTTTCGTAATACACAAAGCATCATGGACATTATCTTAGAATACATATGCCAACTTCATAAAGCTTCTGAAGCTCAGCATTAGTTATTACAAAAACATTTGTGCTTATTTTAAAGAAATAATAGCAGACGTTGGGTCGAATTTTTTGAATTAGCATCTATAAAATTTCACCGAAGACCTACAATAATTTGAGATGATCAATCACTACTGCAACCTAAGAATAATATCCGTATGTCTTTTTACAGACATAATATGCAATAGCCATCTTACAGAACAATCAGAAATACGGGAAAAAAATTGAAAATTGATATGATATTTTTGCTAAACAGTATAAAGCATATTGCTATGAAATTCGAATACACTAGGCCCATTCGCCCGATACTTTGGTTCACAAACATTTCCAAATAATTTAATGGCTTAGCAATATGCCTCAAACTGTCATCCAAATTTATTCAGTGTTTTTGATTCTTACCGCGCAAGCTGGACAACCTTTTTCTTTTTTGGTCGTATTAGTGACAGTTGGACAATCCTCACATGAGTAGCATGTAAGTAATCCTAAATAAAAGCAATGAAATGTAAATTTCAGTACATTAAATATTCCCATAGCAAAATTTAGAACAATATATTTAAGCGAACAATATTGTTTTCAAATAGATCTCATCAGGCTTAACTCTAATATACATAAGTTTACAAATGAAAATTCAAATGTAAACCAATCATGGTGTTTTGTCTATAGGATAATAAGATGGTGAACATAAATTGTTCAGTGAGTCATTTTAGTAGTAATGATAATAATAATAAGTATACGGAGAACGTTCCACGCAGCATACCTATATTTGTCATTTTCTGGCCGACGAATGATTGGGACGCAAACGAAGGATAAGCTTGATAGTTTTGCGACATCTATGTGCATTTATCAATTCAACTGCACCTGCGGTGACAGTTATGTTCAGCGTACTACTAGATAGCTTAGTCAACGTGCTAGTGAACATCTCCCATCTTGGTTTGTCAAAGGACAGACAAAAACAATCCATAGCTCCATTTTGTCCCATTTATTCGATAGTAGTCATGCGGTGGTGAAAACGAGAGCTTTCAAAGTAATTCATCGTATCCCACCAAATCTTTCCAATAGATTACGTATTCGTCTATTAAACCTAAACTATGCATTCAAAAGAAGTTCGTACAGCCATTATCCCTCCCTTGACCTATTAAGACACAACCAACTGATGACTTCTAAACCACCCCTTACTTATATTTTTAACCTTTCTTTTGTCATCCCTTCATCTTATCACATCTTCATTAAAAACGAGTTTTATTTACTTACCTTACAATCCAGCTTTCCTCAATCGCTTCGTTTGTTTTTACTAGCCTTTATCGACTACTTTGACCTAGACACTGCCTTGTTTAATCAAACTGTTTTCAGTTATTCGTGTTATCACAGATTACCTCAGGTTTGCAGCCTTGTTATTGATAAAATCCTTATTATTATTATCATTACTACTAAAATGACTCACTGAACAATTTATGTTCACCATCTTATTATCCTATAGACAAAACACCATGGCTGGTTTACATTTGAATTTTCATTTGTAGACTTATGTATATTAGAGTTAAGCCTGATGAGATCTATTTGAAAACAATATTGTTCGCTTGAATGTGTTGTTCTAAATATAAATTTATCACTTTCTACTGAAATGATAAATAACAATGTTTGTGAAACATTCCATCACACGAATAGGTTAATGTATTGCTATGATGAAATTGCATCTTTTTTCAATGTTATGGCCTCTTAATAAAAACAGTAAAGAGAAATAGCTCGAATGAAAAGTCTGTTCTCTTTCTTATAAATGGAAGTTGATTTACCAACAATAAATATAAATCAAACATATTAGTCAGTAAAAATGAGTCTGCCTACTTAGAAGTCTTATATAACAATTAGACTAAAATATTCCTTATTGAAACAAATTTGATATTAGGTGGTTGGTGGCAATCAGAAGGAAGCTTTAGACCTAGGCTTTGTGCTAGTTGACACTTGTCAGCAAGGCGTCCCTTCTGAGATTTTAGTCCACGTCACTCACCGCTGCAGTCAGAGACATCCCCACTGAATTATTCGGGTTTGCGATTGACCACCTGTAGGACTGTATTCACAGTGCATTGTGATGGTGAGCCTCCTAACATGGAGGTCACATTGCAGAATTCAGGTTGATAGAATTCAGTCTGCACCAAAGAAAGGAGTAGATACATTACGCTACCGTCTGCCTGGTATCACATCAAAGCAAACCGAATTTATTGGCCTTTAATTGTGAAGCCCTAAAACTTGACTTTAATACACTCTATGCTTTTACAAATAGAAAAAAAACAATTTCTCTCGAGTGATGTTAAAGCATATCCCTAAATTCACCAATGTCAATAAGCTAATCTTTCTAGTTTATGGCTGTAAACGTCGTTTGATAGTTATATCTAGACAGCAGAGTTAAACATTTAGAATTGAATGTTTATTGTTGTTATGGTAGTTTATGTGACTTATTGCATGAATGACACCTAGTCTAATATCCCAGTGGTGCTCATTCAGACTGGTGTATTTTGTGGATATGCCATATCATCACTCATTTCTCAGCCTCGATTAGATATCCTTAATAAATGAAAATAAGTAGAATTACAGGAAAATAGAAAACATACCACTTCCCCCTTTTTAAAAGCGCTTGTCAGGTTGAACAAAGGCAGAGGTGGATTAGCTACAATAGAAAAACATTAATTTGTTTACAACAACAAATATTTATTCTTAAATTAATTACATATGAAGTTATACCAATCCTCGTTAATGGTTTCCACTTTAAAAGTTGGGGTAATGGAGACAAATAGAAATTATAATGTCTATGCTATCGTCACAGTGTATAAGTGGTGCTTTTCTAAGCTCTTAATTTTATAGAAAATAATAACATAAACAGTCACTTCCATCAGTAACCATAATGGAGGTAGAAAAGTTCAGTTTTTAAACAAAAATCAGCATCTTTGCCAATAAGACAAAAGGTTTATTGACAAACTTAACATAAAGTTGCTTAAATATGCTATTAAAAGTAAGAGAAATCATAATTTATATCCGAAAATAGTCCTACAGAGAAACTTTATTACAGGTAGTACCATGTTTAATTTATAATTGTATCTGTGTAAACTTAATTGTAGGTGGCACAGCGGTTAGAACGCCCGCCAACCATGCACATGGTCTGGGGTTCGATCCCCGGCCGACGCACTCCTTTTCCTTACTAAGCCAGAAATAATGCTGGTAAAGAGGAAAGGTTGGGTATATGGCTAGCAACCCCATCCTGTAAAATAAACACTGCTACAGAAACTTCAAGCCACCAGCTTAAAGCCCTATGTTCCACTGGGAACGTGAAGGAAAAAAATTTTAAGATCTTCGATGTCAGAGGGTATCTGAAGTTATTAACTACTTAAGGCCGTTTAATAACTTAAATATAACGAGGTGATGAGAAATGTAATCACGAAAATTCCATCACCTGATCACAGCTTATTTAATACTGATTAACTTATGAGAAATCCATCATTTTCTGTGATAGACAATCGTGCACTACTGATGAACGATTCATATGTAGTCAAAATTTAGTTCTTAGGTCGCTTTGTTATGACCAGGATAAACACGAAGTGTAACTGACTAGCTTATCGAAACTGCAGGCTTAAAGTATGAAGAAATCAATGCAAATATTTGATCATAACAAAATAAAGGCATGAACAAATTTTAAAAAATTATCTATACACAAATTTACTTACATGATTCGACCTGTGAGTTATGGGATACTAACAGTAGTATTAAAATAGGTAGCATCATGAGAAAACAATCTGTTAAATTAGCTAATTGTTACTACTAACACACTAAATATGATTTTATGCTTTCTGCTTATATAGTACTTTCAAATTACACTTATTTTTAATTAATTGCACATGCAATGAGATGTGATGAAAGTATTTACTTCACAAATGTCTCGTATCACGTAGAATGGAATTTCTAAATTGACTTTATGGTGCATCAATCAACCAGTAGAATTTTTAGACAAATTTATAAGGTATATTTATTAACGAATACAAAATAAAAGCCTTCAAATAGATGATATAATTTAGGCATTACAATCATTCTTTTCTAATATATTGTTCCTTGAATTTTCCAGTGGAATATAGGTCTTCGGGCTGGAGCTTTGAAGTTTCGGTAGCAGTGGTGTTTATTTTTACGTAGTTAGTTTGCCAGCCTGACACCCAACCTTCCCTATATTTCGGCCCTACTACCAGTTTAGTGAGGTTTAGGAGCTCGTCAGCCGGGAAAAGAACTGTGGAACACATGTGTGGTTGGGAAGCATTCTACCGCTGAAATAGAGACGTACTAGAATTATTAGCACCCTAACCACCATCAACATATTATCACAGTAACTGGATAGGATGATGCAACGCTGGGCGTATTTTTGGTGGGTTTAAGAATGATAAAGTACTTCACGTATTTATCTCTCTTTATGAATCTGAACAGATCAAAATCAACGACTCGTGTAGAACAGGTTGTTACCGTCATTCATTTTGGCGGCTTTTCACCAACTGCTTACAGCCTGTAAGAAACCTAATTTATATGCCGTGAAATTTTGACGTACTTGCAAATGGCACATTATGTTAATTAATAGAAGACTTCAAAATTATTGGACAGTGCTCAAAAATTATATTCATATAAACAGAACCAAAATATTACAAATATCTGTATACCCTGGAAAAATGAAGAAATATACGTCTCATTCTGAAGGAATTAGTGAAGGGATCCTGAAAAATCTACAAAAAGGCATTTCATGGATCAAATATTGAAGACAAGCGTGAGTTTTGATTAACTCATTATGTTCTGAATTTTCTTAGTGAAGTCTTAGATACTCATAACTTCATCGGGGTAAAATGTTTAAGGATTATTGTTTATCATGCATAAAGTGTTCCAACACTATTGGCCACTGGTGACACAAGATTGCTTTCAATGTAATCAGCCTTTGTAACCGAAAAGTCACTAGCGTCGTGTGTTTGAATGTCGCAATCTTTGCTCAGTTTGCTAGTCTTACTAAAATTTGGTGCAAATGTAGTGTTCAACTCAATATAAAGTTTCCAAATCTTGGTATCCAATTTTCAAAAGCCTCACGCGTATAAGTTATAGAAACGGTTTCCTGGGAACATCTTTGATTAAACCTACCAAGCAGAGTCATAAAATTTTGATTGTTCCATGTAGTTTTGTATATAACATTCTGTTTAGAAAACTTCGTTTTTTTGTTTGAATGTCACTCACCTTACTCTTATTTTGCTATCTTATAAAAGTGTATTTTCCGCGGTTACGAGACTCATTGAACTGACATACTTTGTTACTAGCCAGAAGATTTTTAATTATGTTTTATTTTGAAGAAAACTAGTCTAATTGTCTTATGAATAGTCAATCCTTTTAGTAATTTAACAACTTACATAACTGTGAACTTATGTTCCTTATGATTCCTATCAATTAATTCCTGTCATCTGAAAGAAAGTTTGTTCAAACCTTTCCTGTAACTTACATTTTTGTGTTATTCAGGTTGTGCTTCGGTAACACAGAGGCAGAATGCTCGCCAACCATGTATGTGGTGTGGGGTTTGACCCCCCTCAGACGTACTCTCTCAACTTGATAGTCCGGCAGTAAGGCAGGTAAAAAGGGAAGGTTGGGCATGAGGCTAGCAAACTAACCCCGTAAAAATAAAGCAACCACTGCTACCGAAACGTTAAAGCTCTAGCGTGAAGCCCTATGTTCCACTGGAAATGTGAAGGGCTCGTTTTATCCAGGCACATTTATTGTTCTCGTCTTGTTCAAGTAAAAGTCAATCAGTATATTAGGGTATTATTTTATGAGATAACTTTACGCCTTTATTTCACTTAGTCAATTTAGTCAAGTAATAAAAGGACATGAAGCAAGTTGAAACAGAGTGACTTTATTTCCTTGGTATCTTGATAATTACTTACAGTCTAAGTGATAAAATTATACAGTTTTATTACTACTCAGCATAATTTAATTCCTTGGTCAAACAAAATATCGATCAGTAATTGAGAATAATCATAGTATATGAATGAATTAAAATCTATAGTAAGCAAAGTGTAACGAATCTCTGTAATGGTATTTTACCGAAACAAGCAAAAATGATATCAATATATTGTGAAGCATAAATTATGTTAATCGACAGTAGATTACAATAAACAAAATTTGTAAACTGTAGTGAGTCAAGCTCATTTAACAGAATTCAAAATTATGAGATATAGGATTTAACAAATGATAGTGTAACCAAGTGACGGTGGAAAGATATCAACATCTGAAGTGAATAAAAGATGACATATCCAATCAAAAGTTTAGAAGCAAATAACAAGTTGAAGAAAAGCTAGTTACAGCCTTCTTTTAAGGGGATAAATTTGTTAATAGTTTCGAAAGAACCCGTGAGCTCTACATAATAAAACCTATCAGTCAGAGGACCTGTGCCTCGCTTCAGTAGGTAAGTTTATTTGATACTGCGTCTAGTAGTATGGAATTAGTATTTAGATGTGTTTTCAAACAAAATTTATCACTCATGTACGTTACAATAATTTCACACGATTGGATTATTTTCTTTCGATGAATCTTCTTCCCATTTCCGAGTCACTTTTCTACATATCACGGATCACTGTTGTACTGTCACACGTGTTTGTTATTGACTTGATGAATCAAGGCTCAGTGACTAACTTCCTCTTCATTTGACCTTTTATCGCTTTTAAACTACCTTATTCTACTGTAGGACGGTTTACAAGTGCAAGAGCTATTGGCTAAGTCACTTAGCAAGCTAAACGCTTAGAAAATCCCTATGTATATCATAAGTCCAACTTAGTTTGCTTATTTGACGTGGCACACAGTCGTACTATATTGTTTACAAGATGGTGTTTCGAAGGCAGTTTATCACATATTATCCTATCAGAATAATCACGTGACTCCTGAAGTCGACTTTTACATTTTTCATTTTTCTATTTTCTTCAATATCATTAGTAGAAGTATTCCCCAAGTATCTGAAGTAAACTTTTTTTATTAGAACATTTGTTTGAATTAAGTCATTCTAGTTGCATGCAGTTATCGTTGTTTCAATAAATGCAGACCCAATAATCTCACCCCATCTACACCTAAATATACAGCATTTGAGAAATTGTGCCCTATTCCTCATTATGATATGACTATAGTTAACTTCATGTGTTGGAAAAGATCGGAAATTTTTTAGGTTATCCGTTATACTTAGATATATATGTGGATATATGGCAGACCATTCGTGTTCAGCTATTCTGACTGGCTTCAGTCACCCAGGTGACTCACATCACCTTTATCAGAGTCATTTGGAATACCTAACAAGAAGAATAATTTGATTTGATTAGAAAGTAATACTTCACTCCCCATGTTGTACACCAAGCAAGCAAACTAATGCGAGGGTACGCAAGTTGTGGAAGGGGGTTTGAACAGATACTCACCACCGCGTTACATAGAGAATCGGCACAAGTTAGAAGTGATGGAACACTATATCGGGTCCCAGTGATAACATGATATGCAAGTTCGGTTTATAACCTGAATATCCTGGGTTCCATCCGTGGTGATGTCTTCGGTAAGTGCTGATAAAGAGTCCCAAACAAAGGTGAATCAAATATTTGATGCTCTCTGATTGTCAGTGGTTCCCCAGCTGTAGTCCGTTCATGATCTGAGTTATAATATGAATCTATATGACTTTGATTTCTTATGTTTTGTCAGACTTGTCGACTGCCATGTGACTTTAGAAATTATAATCATATACACTTAATAATTTAACCTTCAGCAAAACTAATTGGAAATACTTGCAGTCGAAAATAGCTACGAAACTGACATGTATAAAGTTGCAGTCATAGTGAAGTTAGCCAAAACATGTATTCTCTGATGTTTTTTTCAGTTAACGTGGATTTAAAGAGGCACATCTGAATTTCAACCAGTCTCAAAGTAATGAAAGATATTTGTGAGTCAGTCGGTTGTGCACAATGTATTTGGATTGTCCAAGCCAACAGTTACAGCTATGAAGCTTTCGATATCCTTTTAGAGAACATCTTCACCTCATAATTTGCTGTGAAGTGAGTTTTCTTCGGAATTCCCTATGAGTGAAACAACTTTCCCTCCTGATGACTTTGACTGCAATTAGGTATCCTTGGATGATAAATTACTCATATTAATTAGTATATTCATCTTCTGTTTCATTGAAATGGAATTCGATGATTCTATCACTTCCGCTATGTGGTTTCTTCTTTGTAAATTGATAAATTCAGTGGATTTCAGTATGTTTTTTCGGTGATATCGATGGAGAGAGCAACTCTTCGCTTAACACTTTTTCTTCAATATGACTCAATAGGTACTCTGAATTTGTTCAGTATGGCTGTTGAGTGAAGAGTGATCTGAGTATCAGACTTCTAGGTATCCCTGTCATTTTAATTACATATATTGTATGAGAAAATTTTTACATTTTCTCAGTCAAAAGATGCTCATGATGTTCACGTGTGTTGATACGAATGCGAAGATGTCGTCTCTTTTTGCAGTTCATTTATGGTTTTGTATTTGAAGTCAAAGAAAACATCCAATTGGACGAATATACTACTTTTCACAAGTGAAACAGTTTTATTTTACTGACTATGCTGACATTGTCTCCTTCTGCTGTTGGATCTTTTGGTCTGAATGTCATCGACCTATGTGATTGTGTTGTTCGGTGTATGACATCTGTTTCCAGCTGTTATTACAGAAACATTCCCAATATATGGTGGGCTAAATGTTCTTATGGGTTTCGAGTGTGGATTCTTGTTGGCAGTTTGATTCGAGCGTGAATTTTCAGAAGTATCCATCGGAAGGATACTGTTTTTATTATTATTGACGTTACTTCCAGGAATATGTGATAGAAAATGTAATGCTTAACAATCTTCATTCAGAAATAAACCCTTATCTGAGAGTAAACATACCTCAGGTCTATTCATTATGATCCATGTTCTAAAAGGTATTCACCTCTTTGATGCTTTATCCACGGATCTTATTCTTTGATCCTTTGTATATGAAATCACTCAGGTAACTTTCCTTGTTAATGTACAAGTAAAGTAATGTAAAACCTACTATAATTGTTTTTTCTTTTTCATTTGGGGCTCATATTCACAATTGCTCCATTCAGTATTTATAAGATCTGACGCATCTGCATGTTTGTTTCCTGAGAATAATATTCCAGTATGACATTACTTTTCTCGCTAAAACTCTTGACGCATATTGAAGTGCCCTATGATTAGATGATGGCAGTCCCCATGAACAGACATGTAATGAACACTTTTTTGGAAAATATTTTCTTCTTGTGAAACAGTAACCAAGACACAGTATAAAAGTGAACACCATACAACTGACAAACACTGCATCAAGGATATTCATCAGATGTGGGGAATAACCGACAAACATGAGAAAATGAAAATAAAATAAGCAGGTTCATAAACTTTGGAAATATATTTTGTGGAAATAAAATCTAAAAGGTTGAATCAGGCAACAGTAAGTTTCAGTTTCATTTTTGATAAAAAAAATCTCACAAATTTGATTTACAGAAGTACAACTGAGCATCATCAAGACGTGGAAGATCAACCCATGGCAATGTAAACCCTCTTATAACTGGTTCTTGCGCTTTTGTCACAACAGCCTGCTGAAAGCGAAAACATCAACAGAAACTCAAGTTTTAGTACAGTAATATATAGCCGCTGTCAGTGGCACAGTGGTAAGGACTCTCGCCGATCATGCACACAGTCCGGGGCTCGATCTCCTGCCGACGCACACCCGATATCTATGCTCGGCCTGCAAAATTTGGGCTACCAATGTCACATGCTGAAAATTCCATACTTGTACCAAAAATACAGTTTGGAGTCAATCTGTAACCAGAATTAAAAGACTATCCGGGAGACGTAGATATTTGTGGGCGATGTGAGTGAGTGTTTACATTGTGATTTCAGTTCTTTGTTGAATAACTATCGTCTAATTTATCCAGTGTAGGTGGAAGAGATAATTTTGTATCATTTGTGAGAATACTATTTACAAACATCAATGTCTTCTTGAGAGAATGTGAGTGAAGTTGGGAAAATGCTACCCTGTAGGATGATAATGTTTTGTAAATATGACTAGGCACTGGGTGAAAGCGTTTCCCTGAAACGTTTTGCACCTCTGCAAGTCTTCGTGCTTCTTGGCTCTAGGACCACCGTGTTATTGATATGTATCCACATAACACGTGTGTTTGTTTTTGACAATCTGTTATATTTTGCTATGTATATATGGATCGATATTCCATTATAATTGACAATATGTTTTTGTCTGTCCACCAACTAAACAAACATGTCTGACCTTGTTGTCACATGACATTACAACCAATCATGTTAAGATTGTCTATTGATTCGTTCATTTTTGAACATTCGCTCATACACTTGTGTGACATTGATTTCCCTTGTTTTTAAAATACAAGTATCATCGTGAACCGGGTGGTTTTCTGATTTCCGCCTTCTTGCGTCAGGACTATTAATTACTCGACCAGTACATAACAATAATTTGGCGACGGGGAAAACTATGGATTTTTCTAAATTGGAATTACTATTTGAACAACAAATGAAATTAGTGGAAATGTTTGTCAACCAACAGACTGGTTCAACTTCAACTTCAAGCAATCCCAATCATACCATGCTACCATCTGTCGACGGCATTATGAATAGTATTTCACAGTTC
This sequence comes from Trichobilharzia regenti, assembly GCA_944472135.2. Lineage (NCBI taxonomy): Eukaryota > Metazoa > Platyhelminthes > Trematoda > Strigeidida > Schistosomatidae > Trichobilharzia > Trichobilharzia regenti. The sequence continues at coordinate 95,518,695 of OX235262.1, read as the reverse complement.
AATTATGATCCAGATGCTAATGTCACTTTTGACACATGGTATCAACGATATGGGGATTTATTCACAGTTGATCTCGCCTCTCAAGACGATGCTTGGAAGGTGCGAGTATTATTACGTAAATTGGGTCCGGCAGAATATGAAAGATACTGCAACCTAATTTTACCCCAGAAACCACGTGACAAGTGTTTCGATGATACAATAAAGCTGCCGCGTGAACATTTTGGAGACCACTCCTCATTATTCAGCATACGTTATCGTTTCCTCAAGCTGACAATGAATGAAAATGATGATTTTCTTACTCATGTTGGCACAGTCAACCGGGAATGTGAGAGATTTCGACTCAGGCCCTTAACAGATGATCAATTCAAAGCCTTGATCCTCATATGCAGTATTCAATCTCCTCGTCTCACAGATATTCGAACTCGACTGCTCAATCAGCTAGAGCAAAATCCTAAATTAACATTACATAACATAGCTGATGAATATCAACGGATGATTAATTTGCAGAAAGACACACACATGGTCGAATCAACACCTTCGAGAAGCTCTGATATTCATGCATTACGAAAGAGCAAAAATCTCTCATCATCCAGTCCTGACCTACCTTCTTCTAATGTTCCGCGCATATCTACACATACGCGTCCAACTTCACAAAATACTGCAAAGAAGACCCCACCATCACCCTGCTGGCATTGTGGCGCGTGGCACTTTGTAAGGTCCATACAAAAATCATCGTTGCAGTAAGTGCAAAACCGTCGGTTACAAAAATGTTTTTTTCAGCCACACAAACCCAGATATCATAATCCAGCGAAAGCTCGACCAACTGTTGGTCCTGAATCTCCAAGGAGATCATTGAGTCTACTCACAACCTGTAAAGTCACGACTCCATGTATGCAGAAATATCTTGACCTTCAGATGAATGGTCATGATGCACATCTGCAGCTAGATACCGCCTCTGATATTACTGTTATATCAGAGGAACTTTGGAATAATATTGGCAGATCACCAATCGCAAATACTTCTCAGACTGCTGTCAGCGCCTGTGGTGGGCGCCCCAAACTAATTGGTGAACTCAAATGTTCTGTTTCCTTCCGCAATATCAAATTCACAGGAATTTGTTACGTCACCAAGAGTGATTTAAATCTTTTGGGACTTGATTGGTTCGATCGTTTACATCTGGCTGATGTCCCACTTAGTTCTGTATGCAACGCAGTCAACAAGAATCGGCCACCAGCAGCCCAGTCTTAATCCAGAATTCATATTGATTTTGCTGGCCCTAAAAATGGTGCATATTATTTAATAGTGGTAGACGCTTTTTCTAAGTGGCCAGAAGTTATACCAATGGTTTCGCCGACAACGTCCCAGACTCTCAAAGCTCTCACTGACATATTCTCCCATCATGGTCTCCCAGAAACCATAGTTACAGACAACAGTTCGCAGTTTACCTCTCATCAGTTTCAGCAGTTCTGTCATCAAGATGCTATCGAGCATATGTTCACACCGCCGTATCATCCTCAGTCAAAAGGCCAAGCGGAACGTTTTGCCGACACTTTGAAGAGAGCTTTACTCAAAGCAGAGGGAGAGGGGACACCATTTGACATCATCCAAAAATTCTTGATGGTGTACCGTACAACGGCGAATGAGTCAACACAGAACAAAATCGCCGGCAGAAATTCTTTATGGACACAAACTTAGAACGATTCACAACTCATTGTTACCACCGACACCCAAACGTGCAGACGCATCATTTCGGAATGAAAAAAAATTTGAGGTGGGTGACCCTATCTATGTCCGCGATTATCGAGCAGGACATAAACCTTGGAATAAAGGTTCCATTGCAGCACGACGTGAAAGTTGGTAATGATTTATGGACCCGTCACTACAATCAGTTGCGTCCAAGAAACTCAAATATCCCTACCAGTACACAGTCATCTCTACCTCGGGATATAATCTTAGATACGTTTTACTTACCTACGACTAACAAAACAGAAAAGCGAAATTGTGCAGCTCAGACAACTCCAGACAAAGCAGAAGCCGCAAACCCAACAAGCAGACGAAACAACAGACGCCGACAACAAACTGAAAGGTTTCAGATAAACCCCAAGAAAGCACGCTATTAATCATCAATCTTCTCAAAAGGGGAGGTGATATGTATCCACATAACACGTGTGTTTGTTTTTGACAATCTGTTATATTTTGCTATGTATATATGGATCGATATTCCATTATAATTGACAATATGTTTTTGTCTGTCCACTAACTAAACAAACATGTCTGACCTTGTTGTCACATGACATTACAGTTATGAATTCCTCACATTTTTCTGGGCGAAACTGTTATAGTCTTGACAAAATCGTTGTGCTCGTCATTGTAAACTGGTAAACCATATTCGTCTCTTTTAAACATAATAATAATCCTTGGGGAATATGAGTTCATTAAGTGTGTTCCTGCCTTTACTAAGCGAATCTGTGGGAAAAAGTCGTCGTATCGAAAAAGGTTATTTGGACATTAATTCTGTGGGTGATGTTCCAAAGTGTCATGTTGATTCTACTGAGTATGAATACGACGTTACTTCAGCACTGATTTTGTGACTAGATGCATAGTTTCTTAAAAAATTTATAGGTCACCAGTTAATTTGGATAATGCATTCCTCGCAAGGTAGAAATGAGTAAACCTGGAGTTCTATTTTCAGGATTAATAATAATTACTTACTATTATTGCACCGTTGGGTTCCTAGTGGAACATAGGGTTTCAACTGCACCTCTCAACTTGCTTCTGTCTTCTGCTGTACTTTTCACCTGCATCCATATTAGTCCATACTCTTTCAACTCCTCTTCACAAGATCTCCTCCATGTCAACCTTGTTTTGATATCCCATTCGCCTCTTCCCTTTCGAGTTCCACTCGAGCGCCTGACGAGCGATGTCACCAACCGTGCTCCTCAACGAGTGTCCAATCCATCTCCACTTTCTCCTGCATATTTGTTGGGCGGCGATTGGTTCTTGTTTTGTTTGTACCCATAATTTCTTGTTGGTGATTCTTCCCGCTCCGGCCATCTGATCTTCAGTATAGAGCGAAGACAGTTGTTGATAAAGGTCTGCAACCTGTTGGAAATATTCTTTGTGACGCGGCCGACAAGTTTCTGATCCGTATAGAAGAACCGACTGACTTGACGTTTGTATTGAAAATCCGACCGAATTTTGTTGTTGATGCTGGCTGAGTGACGAAGATTTCCAGATTGATTTCAGGTTGATGAATGTGTTTCTCGCCTTTCCGATTATTACTCGATTTGACATCCTCGTCCGTTCCGACTGGCTGTAGTTGAGACAATGCTCCCTAGATCAGTGAGTGAATGAAGTAACCTCTTTCAAATCCCTCCCATTGATGGTGATTGGCGCTGGATGTTGCTGCTGTTGTTGTTGTTGTTGGTTGGTTGGTTATTTTCATAACCTCCGTCTTGTCCATGTTCACCTGAAGTCCTGTCTTCACCGACTGCTTCTTCGACCAGTTTGTCGGTTTCCGCTTGTAAGTCTTCGATTTTGTGTGACATCAAGCGTAAATCATTTTCGGGCGAAATCCAGGACTTCTAGGTTCTTCGTGTCGGCCCAGGATATCCCTGTCTTCTCGTTTCCCACTTTTTGACGCACAATCCAGTCAGTCCACCACAATTAGGAATATCACTGGTGATAATAGGCAGACTTGTCCGACTCCTGTGTTTACTCCAAACGCCTCGCTGAGATTTCCATTGTGGATCACTTGACATGTGCCATTGTCGTACAGCTGTTGAATAAGGTTGATGAATATTTGGGGTACGCCGTAGTAATCGATTAGTTTCCAAATTACTTCACGGTCAACACTGTCGAAGGCCTTCTCGAAGTCTATAAAGTTGAGGTAGAGGCTTGATTGCCATTCCATGCTTTGTTCTGTGATGATGATGCGTAGAGTTGCAATTTGGTCAGAACATGATTTGCATTCCCTGAATCCAGCTTGTTCTGGTCGGAGTTCTATATCCAGTGCATCCTTTATTCTCTCCAGGATGATGCGACTCAGGATTTTACTTGGCATCGACAGGAGCATGATTCCTCGTCAGTTCTTGCAGAGTGAGTTGTAAGTCGCCCTTCTTTGGTGGTTTCACGAGGTAACCTCTCCTCCAGTCAGTAGGCACCTTTCCCTCCTTCCAGACCTTTAGCAATAATGAAGTCAGCATATCTGCTGTCGTCTCTGAGTCCGCTTTCAGTGCTTCAGTGGGTATTCCATCTGCTCCGGCTGCTTTTCCAGCTTTCAAAAGCTTGATTGCATTCAAGACTTCAGCTCTCGTTGGAGGATTGGTGTCAGCTTGCAGTTGTGTGCGCGCTGTTTTTGGTATTTCTGGATGGGTTGCAGGTGGTGATTGATTCAAGAGTCCTTTGAAGTGACCCATCAATTGTTTAATCTGTTTTTCTTCCTTGGTAATAGGCTTCCCTTGGCTGTCTTTTATAGGTTTCACTTGTGTTGATCTCTTCCCGGATAGAGATTTGGTTATCTGATATAATGTCCCCAGGTCCTTTTTGCCTGCTGCCTTCTCAGCTTCAGTAGCTAGATTGTCGTAGAATTGTGTTTTGCCCTTCCTAGCACTCTTCTTCAATTCTTTGTCCAGTGCTGTGTAAGTTGAGCTCAGCGTCCCTTTCTATTTTCCGTCTCTGAATTAAATCATCTTCTCTTTCACCATTCTCCTCTCCTCTATTAGCTTCCAAGTATCCATCGAGAGCCATTCCTTGTCTTGTCTCTTCTTTCTTCCTAGAACCGTTGAACACGTTTCGTTGAGAATCGCCTTCAGAGAGTCCCAGTGGTCTTCCACGCATGATTCTTCAGTGATGTCACGTAGTATTTCCTTCTTTGCTCTGACAGTGGCAGTGAAAGTGTATTTTGTGGTTGTGTCCTTCAGTTTCTGAGTGTTGAACTTGCATTGTGGCCTATCCCCAGGTATCCTCGATGCTTTTAGCTTTACCTTGAAAGTCCCTTGTACTAGATAGTAGTCTGAACCCACTCCTCTCCTCGACCTTGTGTCCAGTAGGCTCCGTCTCCACTTTCTTGAAATTGAGATGAAGTCTACTTGGTTTCTGGTGTTTCCATCTGGTGAAATCCATGTCACCTTGTGTATGTCCTTGTGTATGAAAACGCTTCCACCAATCACCAAATCATTGAAGGCGCAGAAGTCTGAGAAGAGTTCACCATTGTAGTTCATTCCACCAAGGGTCTCGCCACCCGTGGTGAGTTCTCATCTTGCATTGTCTCCTCCCAGCTCCGCATTCATATCACCCATCAGGATTTTGCTACCGCCAATAGGGGCGTTGTCCATTACTGTGTGTAGTTGTCTGTAGAACGCCTCGTTCTTCTCTTGTTCTGAGACGTTTGCGGGTGTATAGCATTGATTGATTGTAAGCTTCCTTCATTCTAAGTTGAACCTGACTGTCATTATCCTGGTGGAGATTGGTTCCCACTACATGAGAGCTTTGGCTGCTGTTGGTGACATCATGACGGCCACTCCCTCTGTGTGCTCGTGATTATCCTCCGGGTGACCAGAGTAGATTATTGTCTCTCCAGTTGGTAGTTGGCATCTACCACATCCATTCCATCTACTCCACCTGGGCAGCCTTTCCAGTTTCGTACATTGTACGGACGTTCTCTGAATGACGTTTCGACATCTCAACTATCGAAATCCAGTTCACAGACATCACTTCTAGAAAAATGTGAATGGCAAGACAGTACCTTGGCATGAGAAAATCAAAATCGATTAAGCGTTATAAGAATTCGAAGGTTGAGTGGAATGAAAACACACAAAATGGATGACATCTCTAGTTTGATTAGCACAATTATGAACAATCATGTCAACGAAACTAACTTACCACCTGCTTTTTAACCATCAGGTGAATTGTCAAATGTTAATGATTTCATTCAAAGTATAATAAATGGAGACTGACTCATATTATCATGTATTTGTATGCATGCGATAAATATCGGTGTGTTTGATTGTGTTAGTTGAAAACTCTCTCTCTTATTAGCTATTGTAGACGCTTTAACACTTGATCCATTGTTCAAATGTTACAGTGAACTACCATGACGCTAGTTGTGCGATTTCAGCCTGTCTGAATAGTATATTATCAGTCACACAGTGTACACTTAGGCGATCTGTTATGATCTGACCAAATATTTCTGGATTATTTGAATAACGTGTTGCGAACACCTACGAATTGATTGATATTGAATTGCAGAGTGATCTTCAGCTCTCCACCAGATTTCGATTTCTTGTTGCTCACATCTACTAGTTAGTTGTGTTGGTGATTTCCATATCTGATTCCCAGCCATCAACTACACTTAGAAACAGTGGTTATTGCCTGTACTGGGCAACATTGGTTCAACTACAGTTGACACAGATGAGGTAATTAGAACTATTCTTTATTGGTGTAGGCAGAGATGCGTCTACCACTGTGAAATTAGTATGAAATAAATATCTAATTTTAAACGAAGTTTATGTATCGAAATATCAGTTTAACTTTTAATATGTATTCGCAAACATTAACACACACATTGCCCTAATTCATTTTGAATAACAATATAATGCTTGTACAGTGTTGAAGATTTATTCTCTCAACTGAGCGAAATCATCGATTTCACATAGTAAAATATATCACCATAAGATTTCCAATGAATAAACACATATGAGGTGATTTTGGAAATGTACTTGATCGTTGTTTATCGAATTCGTGAAACGATCACTTACTGCGGCGTTTGGTTTACAAACTATGATGATAACGTCAAGTTGACCAATATGGTTGTCGCACATAGGATGAGAATGTACTATTCTCCTTCATGATTGGTGTCAGTATTTGCATCCAATATTGAATCAAACTGATAATGACCCGACATAAGCAGCATACTGTATATTTCGTCTAATGCAATATGTAACTCGCAGTCTTCTATGATTATCCCATATACATGATAAAAACGTTCTCCTCTGTAGTTTTCAGAATTGTTTGAATGTGTCTTCTGCATATTTGACACTTCGTACTCGTAAAGAAGGCGTCTTATTCCTCCTCTTGAGTGATAAAACGATTAGAAGTTAGCAATATTTTCACAATATTCTGTATGAAATAAATTCGTAATAAACGCAAACTCGTATCCGTATCAAAGCTCGTTTACATACGCTAACACAAGTGTTTGATAAAAAGAAACGATGGTTCGAGGGAAAGCTTTTGAAGGAACGGTAGACATCGAGTTGGGTGATGAGGCTGGATAAAACCGATACAACACACAAATGCATTACAAGTAACTTGAGGATGTTTCCACCACAGAATATGTATTGTCCATGGTCACTGGTGTGATTACACGTGAAAGATATTTGAAATGAAATAATTTGTCAAAATGTGGCTGTGCTTTTTTGTCAGTAGATGTTCTCAAACGAGCCTCGATAATTTCATTAGATAATATTAGATTTGTGGAATGAGACGACTAGTTCTATAGAGAAGAGGTTCTTTTCAGTGATTTCCTTTTTCCAGCTGCGAAATTGCATTTACGTACAACATTTTCACAAGAGCGGAAAGTAACAAAGGTGGTGAATTGTCATAATCACAATCGCAAATTAGTGATCAGTATGAAAATGAAGTTTAAGAAGGGTATGTAGTAATACAAATACTTTGATGGGTGAGTTAAATTCAGGATGCACATAGTAACGAGGGAAATAGTAAGAATACGTAGGATTTTGAATGAAAATACAGGTAGAGGGAGTAATATAATCAGGTTGGATGAAACGACTTGTCTATCTGAATATCCATAGCTTCAGAAATTCAACAGAGATGTAGGCTATTTTCGTAAGGTAGCTCTTCACTTTACAGGTAACTTTGAAGGAATCGTTCGTTGTGATAGAATGGTCAGTGTCGACAAAGCATAGAACTATTCCATTCATTATAGAACAATTGACAGCTTTATGCTGTGATGCCAGTTTGTGTTTTTGAACTCTGTCAGACGAAATACGCACTGAACAACCACTGCAACTGGTTCTACAGAAATAATTGAATTGGTATATAATAACATATGTGTAAAACTTGGGCACTGTGGTAGTAAGTAATTCCATATCAGTTTGTTTATTAAATGTATCACACAGTGAAACAGTATTGTATACTGGATGACGTTTCGAACACAATTTATTGTTCATAGTCATATCAATTTTGGTCACACGACTTCGAGATTTGATTTTTATAGTTTTCTCTGTCTTCTCCTATTTGTCGTATGGGCAGTAGAATTTTCCATATATCTGGGACCGGTGTTGAATCATTCCTATTACATGTATTTGCAGTGGATTCGATAAACAAAGCTTCTGTTATCAATCTCTCCCTATACCCTGTTACATTAGATTTTAAACTGTCATCCTATCCCATCCTATTGTATGGTTGTGTGTAATTGCATGTAGTGAGTGTATAGCTGAACTATTCTTTAGATTTCTTATCTTATTTGGTTCAACCAAACTGGATTTAGGTAGGTTTTTATATTCGGCTAGTCTGACTGCCGCTGTTCTACTAGTTTGACCTATATATTTGACCTCACAATCATTGCAGGGTATTAGATAAACTAAATTGTTTTGTTTTAAGGGCTCTACAGGATCCTTTAATCGACACAGCTTGTTTCTAATTGAGTTTGTGGGTTTGAATGCCACTTTTATTCCTGCCTTGTTAAGAATTCTGCGTAAGGCTTCCGAGGTTCCTTCCTTGTATGGAATTATTGTTGATGATTTACATTCCTTATTGGAGGTGTCGTCATTAATATTGTTATTATCACTATTATTATTACCATTATTATTATTGTTATTATTATTATTGTTATCATTATTATTATTATCACCATCGCTATTATCATTATTTATTTTATTTTTACATTTCCTTACATATTTCTTGACTAATTTATCCGGGTAATTATTAAGTTTCAAGGCTTCTTTTATGTGTATCACTTCCTGTCTTAGATTTTCCTTGGTACTACTTAGTTTTTGTGCTCTGTCATTTAAACATTTCACTAATTCTATTTTTATTGACATAGGATGGGATGATCTGAAATCCAAATATCTGTTTGAATATGTGGGTTTTCTGTAAACACTACTGTTTAGCTTCCCATCTTCCTTCTTTTTTACGTTGCAATTTAACATTGGAAGTTCCCCTTCCTGACTTTCCAATTCATAAGTGAATTGAATGGCCTCTACCTTCGAGTTGATGTGTTCGAAAAATCTATCTATATCTTGTGTTCTAAGTACAGTGAATGTGTCATCTACATACCTCCACCACACTTTTGGGGTGGGGGTGAACGTTTCAATCGCTATCTTTTCCCACCTATCCATGAATATATCTACCACAATTGGGGATATTGGTGATCCTATGGCAACTCCTTCAGTTTGTTTGTACATTTTCCCCTGGAATTTAAATACTGTGGAAGTCAGGCATATCCGCACTCCCAGCATTATGTCCTCAAGTGGCACTTTTGTCCTAAGTTCGAGTTCTTGGTCAGAAATGAGTTCGTTTCTGACTGCCTCTAAAGCCATATTTATTGGTATACGTGTATATAAACTGACAATGTCAAAACTAACCATTTTTTCTTCATTATCTAATTTTAAATTATCTAATCTGTGTTTTAGTTCATAAGAATTAGTTAGTCTAGATTTCGAGTGGATTTTTAGGGGATTTAATACCATGGCTAAATATTTAGATAATTCATAGGTAGGTGAATTTCTAAAATCAACTATAGGCCTAATAGGGTATCCTGACTTATGAATTTTAACAACACTATACATCCTACTGGGGTTATTAGTTTTTGGCATTAAATTAAACCACTTAGACTCACCTAGAAACGGCTTCATTCGGCGTATAAGGTCCGCTGTGGATTTCTTAACTTTATTCATAACTGTGTCTATTGATTTATTAATTTCCTCATATGGTCCTGTTTGTATGTGAGTATTTACCTTGTCCAAATAGTCTGATTTGTCTAATACTACTGTTGCGTTTCCTTTGTCTGACTTTGTGATTACTATGTCTTTGTTGTTCTGAAGGTGTTTCAGGGCTTCTATCTCTGGTTTTGTCAGGTTAGGCTTTCCACATTTTTGTCGTTTTAATGTAAGTGCACATTTTCCAGTATATATATGCACATAGAAGTGGTCAGATAGGAAGCTTGAAAGACAAGGTCTCGCAACAATACAACAATTTCTGAATGTGTATAAGAAGTAGATTATTAGAAGTTCACATTGGATTCATTTTCCACTGAACATCTGTCAGTTACTTCATGTTCATTCAAATCGGCGTTTACGTATTCTTCTATCATAAAAACTAGAGATTAATGTGGGATTAAGAAGCTGTAATTATTCGGTATTGTACATGACATCAATGTTTCTCAAGCATTAACAAGTAAACGAGCTAATGAATTATAACACATTGTGCTTTTAGCAGTTAATATAGTTTAGGCAATAAGAATCAACAGTTAATGTCTGACGTAAATTAACATTTTAAAACTTGATGAGATGAATAAGCACTTCGTTTCAAATTTAGCTTTTCATAATCATGACAGCTTCTAGTTCTGTGTAATCAATCATCAATCATACACTAATGAATATGCAAATCATCTAATAGCACATACACAGCTTCACAATTACTGAATGTCCTTTGACTTGATGACTGACAGAAATTAAGCTTACCACAGAATCATCAACTGAACTTCACATTTCATCCCACGTCTGTGACAGAGAGTATGTTTTGTTAATTAAACACTGATGGTAAGCTTATCGTGTGCCATTGTTTTCAGTGCTTAGCTTAAACCGTCTCAAAGTGTAATTATAACTGAAAATCGAAAGTGAACAGGGCTGTTTTGAATCGCTTTATTCGAATGTGTGGAATTTATTCATGACGACGCTCATTTACAGTTTCTACCTCCTAACGTTTTCCAGTTTGATGCATATTTTGATTTGAACGCGCTTCGAATGAAGAAAGGTTTATTGTACATGATGCATTATCGATAACTATTCCACATCTAAATTCGCAACAAAATTATGAGTAGAACGAATCATTTAAAAAAGGTAGATTTATCGAGTGAAAATGCGGAACTATTATTCACATTTATTTCGTTAAAAATTAGGGTTTAAAAAATGTAATACATATATGCATATACATATACATATGCATGACTCCATATTGTGTATAGCAAAAAATGTGCCTGTGAAACCGGATTTCTGAATTTCTTGCGAATACAAATATGAGTTACATTCGATTGATGTTAATGTCTATGAAAAGTGTCATCCTTCAAATGAACATTGATTTTCCCACAAAGTTATATATAATCTCTGACTTGGAAACGAAAACCAAAAAACTGAAGAGTAATACACAATCGTTACTCCCTGAATGTTACAGTTAACCAAAATGTACTCAATAGAGCTTTTGGAAATATTTTGCGATAATGAAAACAAGGAGGGTGAAACATATCAGCTTGAGATTCGACTTGATCTGCGTTGTTGAATTGCAGAGTTCAGATTCACAGCAGTAGATGTCAGTATTTGGAATTTTAGGGAGACCTTCACAAGAACCTACGCATCCTCTTGTAATTATTTTCACTGGTTTTGTCGTAACAGCTTTCTGCAAGGAGAGAAATAATAACATACAAAACAATTCTCGGATGTGGATCCACTTATTCGAATGACATGAATATTTAGAGGCGATTTTTCCTCTGTTAGATAAAAGTGACAGTCGAATTTAGTTTTTCAGTGAAAGAGTGCTAGCGATGGTTGAGAGGAAATCAGTGGTTTGATGATTAATCATTCACTTATTAAGATTATCACACTGGAAGATATAGATTTATACTACTCATTAGGCTACTATTTCTGACGTCAACATATTTGTCAGTGAATTCGAGTGAAGTATGGATATTCCAACTCACACTACTAATAATTGACGGGAATATCTCTGAAAGTGAATGGATCGGTTATTCTGAGATTCGCAGCACATTTATAAATCCTCCTGCTTCTCCACAGTTACAAAACACACAAATACCACTCTCTCATGTCAGGCATTTGAATAGAGACGCCGGTGTTGTGAGATGAATAGTGTGCTTCATTTGACACTGTCAAGTTGAGTTCACATTCCCTTTTCATCGTGAGTAATGTGAATAGTGCGAATATAAGTGAGTGAAGGAGGACAGTGTCACCACCAGTGACTGTATGATGATGTCAAGTTACACATTGAACCATTAAAATTGTTTCCTGACGGAAAATGTCTCAGTTGGATACAGTCGAATATCATCGTAATGGAAATTTCAATGTGTGATTGAGTATTGAATCTCTTGTGTTTAATGGGTTGGGTATACTGACGAACTTCCAAATAACTAAGACCAATAAATAAGTGTCATTATGAAAGTTGTGCACAATGTTATGAAGAGAAATGCATAAATCTTACAACACAAGCTCCACAGTTTTTTTTCTTTGGGGTGCTCTTATCCACTTCATCGCAGTTGGGACATTCATAACATTGTAGCTTTCCTGTGTAGTAGAAAAGGTTAAATTTCGCATTGTGAATTATTTCTATGCAAAATTTGTAACAATAATTAAGACCAGAGTAAAGATGGGCTATTACTGATAATACATACCGAAATCCATGTCTTTATTATTGATTTCATGGTATGTTGATGATGTATGCAACATGAATGCAGAATATAAGAGGGGTGTTGTGTTTACAGGTAAGAAATAAGGATCACAAATAATTACGCGACGTCAATGTTCACCTCAATGATTTTAAAAAATATCACGATATTTATTCTTTAGCGTTGGCCTATTGCACCTGTAATTTCCGCCTTAAATAACAACGTCTGATTCATATTTCCACATTAAACACAGTGAAACATTCACTTCATTTTCTCTATCTCAAAATTTTCCACTCATGTTTACACGGTCGCCTTCAAATTGCTCATTTCAATCCTGCTCCTAAAGTAATCCTACTGTTTGCATATTGGGAACTTGAATAATTCATTCACTCCTAACATTCACTTATGGTAATTCGATTTCAAAATGAGATGTCAGTAAGTTAGAAGTGAATTCGAAAAATTAATTAAATGAATATGAAAACAAAAGTTACCCATATGGAAGATTTGTGACAGCAACATTCTCACTTGAGTTCCCACATCCTCCTCACTAGCTGAAACTATAATCAAGTAATAATAAATATATAACTTATAAATATTTTTTCCAGATAGCAGTAAAAGTTGAAATAATTGACACACAATCACATTTAACCCTACCTGACTCATTTGTGGTGGCCATTTTAATGTTAGAAAGCTTCTCGCAATCTATCCTGTCTGTTGATGGGATTCGTCGCTCTTTCATTATGCAGTACATAACCATCATATTTACAACACATAATGTCTACCAAGTCTTTAGAAATTTGCATGTTTCTCGTATATCGACTTCGCTGAATAACCATTCACTTGAAAATTAGGTTTAAAAACTTTGGTGAGAAGTTGAAATCAATCAATATGTTGGTGATCTACACCTTCTGCGTACTATTCTTATTTATCATCCAATATAGTCATTGCATCTGTTATTACTGCGGTAAATAACAAATATCGAATAATCCATTTTGAACTGCATATTGTGAGTATATGTAACTCTCGTGGAACACAAGATATAACAAACATTACATATGGAATGATTACATTTAATAAGTACTGTGGAAAACTTCTCCGGTGTAGTTCAGAAAAATTACTGATTGTGTCTTCTACATAGTTGACATATCTATCTTCATCGCATTTCAACAATCGAATTAAACATCGATGGATTCTACGCCACTGCTTTACGCGTGTGAGACAGTTATTCGAAGTAAGAATCACTCTATACTGGTTACCATGATATTGATTCCTAATACACTCTTAATTCTATAAACAACAAATGTCGAAGGATGCATTTTGAAGAGCATATTCTGAGAATAAATAACTGAACTAGGTTCTTTTATAACACTTACGCAATATACCGAATGAGTCTTCTACATATTCAGGGCTTCGTGTTCTTACATTCATCATCGACACACACGTCAAATGGAGCCATCTGACTGATTCCCATCCCCGATGAAATGATTACGAGTAGAACTGATTTGATACTAGTCGGTGTGAAATTCAGTCATAATCGACTATTCCGCAAACCTTGTGGATTCCTGTCTGCCTTGATGTCGATTCCATGTCGTCCCTCATTCACATCCACCAACACTTGTGGTCAACAAATTACACAGATAGGTGAATATGGAGTAGTCTAGAATTTAGTAATCGGGGAATGACATTACACCAGAAGGGTGTATTGTTAATAACTGGAAAAGGAGTCGACCACAATTGATTTATTCGCCGGGATCATTGGTTTGATCACAAGTGAAATTCAACGTGACTAATTCAAGGGTGACATTGAATATGCTGAGGACTGAGATACGCAAAATGTTATAGTCAACATAAAAGAAACTCTGTATATCACTCTGGTTTACTATGTCTCCAAAATGGTGCAGTCCCTGCAGATTTTATGGATTACCAAAAATACACAGGTCAGAAGTTTCACAATATCAAGCTTTCGATGGGATTAATTTAAATATTTTATAATAAATCAGTCTGACTCGGCGCTCGAATTATTCCAGGAAGTTCGTAACACCTACGGTCTGGAAACATAGCCGAAGCTATGGGAATTCGAGAGAACAACCCTAGTCTTTGCATACAGAAGAAATTTGTCCTACCTTAATCTCTCCCTTGGCCTAGGTGAATTCTATTCAAAACCCTCCCACCCCTTCTTTATTTTCCATCTCCTTGGTACTTTTATGATATTTATTTAAACTCTGATTATCTGTCCACTTCCCTTTTAAGATTTGACGTTATTTACTTATTAATTGAATTGTCTACATATACCCATATATACATATACTACCTTTGTTATTCTTATCACCTGCATAAACCTTATTATCAATATTTTACTATCATTATAATCATCGCTATGAATTACGTTTAAAACATTTACCACATTATTATTATTACTATTTGATCCACAAAATCACCGTCATTGGTTAAAATTTTATATATAAATCTATGTAAATTAGAGTAAAGTCTGAAGAAAGGTTTTAGTTCGTAGAACGAAAGGCTAACTGTGGAAGCCCTACATATGTGGGTGAATCCCAACAGTTTGAAGAGACGTGAAGGTATGATGTCAGCTGATGCATGGCAAATCCTGACTAATAAATAGAACAACGGTTATGTGTCAATAATTAATCATAGCTGGTCGAAATTCCCGATTGTCTATTTCTTTTTATGGAGTGGCTAACAAATGTTTTATGACTGTTCACCAATGTACACATACACACACCATATTATACAGCATGAACACATATATTTTCATTTTCAGTTACCTACGAACACCACCATTTAGTTTAGTGTAATCTGAGAAAAATTGCACTCTGTTTAAATTGTTTAACAAAAGTAGACTAATTTTGAAGGTGTGAGGTCACATTTTGATCACAGTTCAAACAATTTCGTTTATTATACATGTTGATACCTGTTTCATAACTCACTTGATCGGACACAATTGTTAAAAAACAAGAGATATTTCTTTTATATATAAAACTCTGTTACGTATATTTCGATGGTTTTCTCCGAAGAAGTTCCGACCAGACTGCCTAACGAAAAGTTGGAATCAATCATTTCAATATCGCTGAGATTTTACAAATATAATTTTCTACACATGAAATATACATATATGAAACAAACTTATTGGATATGAAGTAAAACGACTCGTCAGTATATAATTAGACTTACCTGATTCCACATGTGAGGTAATCACTACAAACAGGAATACCGAGACAGCCAGCATCACTGATTTACAACGCCTGATTTGAATTCTTATTATTGATGTCGGGTTTATTTCACACACATTCAGCTCTTATATACTTTCTAAAATCTGCAACTTCAACTATTTGTTAATGTGTTAAACATCATGCGAATGTTAGTATTACGCATACGTAAAGTGATGTGCAATACTGATTTATCAATGCGTGTATGTCTGTATGCATTTTTCAATAACTTTTTCACTTTATAGATTTTCTCTTTCAAAATTTATGCTTTTTTCATGAATATTTTGACAGTGAAAATATGTGGAATTCATTTCTGTTGAGTAATGCAACCTACACTGGCATAGCTACAATATCACATGCGTTGATGACGAAGAGTAGTGATACCAGTTACCTACTGATTAGAAGTGAAAGGCATTTCAATTTCTTGTGAAAAGCTTACTTCTCACTGTGATGCATTTATTTGAGAACACATAGTCGTTTAAGTCGACTGTGTTTCGGAAGTTGAGAATTTCAACCTACTCTTAAAATAGTGAGAAAATTCATTTAAGCCAATCCGTCGTGGACTGTGAAACAATTTGCACCTGCGTGAATACTGCACAGTGCATTACACTAAATCTGTGTCAACTTCATTTAACAGCTATGTGATGATGGAACAAGTGAAGTGAATCACAACAGAAAACACAGCGAAAACTTCGAGGTGTAACAAAAGTAAGCCAAGGGTGGCTGACATCATCCATGAAATTTCTGAGTTCTATGGATTGGATGGTGCGACAAATCATGGGGAGTGAGGATATAGGGGTTGTTTGGAGTGACAAGAAGATTCCAGGATATCTGAACTTCGTGGATCATTCGTATCCAATCTCACAAAAAATCAATGATCTGAAGTGGAAATCCACAATCAGGTAAAAGGGCAGGCGGAGGAAGAATAATTTGAAGTGAGCATGGGAGAGGTAGTGGTTATGAAGACACGTAGTCAACAACAACAATAACAACAATGAGAACAACACAAATCACCATGAACAGGAGAAATCGGATGTAGACCGTCTGTTACACTTAGTCAGACATCATAGGTGAGGACATTATAGGCCGGCAGAGAAGAAAAAGCTAAAACTGACAAGTCAGTTGTTCTACACGCTTCAGAGATGTGGTGTGTAATGTGAAATATTTGCAAGCAGCTTCAGTAGTTCATCAACAGCTGCCTTCGCTCGATATGTTGAAATAAGTGAGTGGTAGGTCTGGAGGAATAAATATGAAACAACTTTGAAAAACACGGAACGTCTGCAGAAGGAAATGAAGACAGACCAGAAATACACCGGGGTGACTGTTAATGACATCATCAACCTTGTCATCAAGCGGATTCAAAACGAGAAGAGATGAGTTACTCTTTGTAGACTAAAATGGAGGGGGTTGTGCGAGGAGTAAATCTAGAATCCGAATTATGGGAATTCAGAGAACGCGATGAAATGGAGGCGTTCACCTGAAGCATTACGTTCCAATCGAAATAAATGAGAATAAAATGATATCTCTTTGGAATATTATGAGTGAAGGAAGAATATCCAACGATGATCTCGAAGTTTTATCTTCATTCACGAAAAAACCCACTTATTCATAAGTAAAAACACAGTCCTTTTGTTCAGCGAAGAAATTTCTTTTCAACGACTTCATTGTCAAGCTGTACAATCATATTTGTATCACAGAAAATGTTATTAAGTGGCACCAGATAATTGCTTAGTTAATATACATGTATAAGTGATAAGAATAACGATAATTATAATGTTAAAATGGGTAGAGTTGAAGTGGATGGATTACAAAGTTAATAAAGATTGTTTTATCAGTGAATTGATACCAAAAATATTTTTAAAGGAAAAATGTCCAGCGTTGTCTAAAACTTTAAAAATAAATTAGGAGTACGATTACGATAAGAATGAAGATGTGAAGTGAAGTGGAATGAATTCCAGTGGTAAAATAAAATAAAATAAAAACTAGAAAGAACATTATTATGACCAAGGTAAAGAAAGGGGTTCGACAAAACGCTTTTGAACACATAATTTAGGCTTCTGTTCATGTATAGCTAAAGCTTCGGCTATGCATAAGTGAAGAAAACGTGAACTTTTGGAGCGATTCGATTTTTTCATGTAGATAACCTTGAAAGATGAATCACGTGGGACTGAATGACCAGACTCCAACAGTTCTACGTTCGCCTTTCATTAACCAAACCGCATAGTGTTCAGCTACACGTTTTTGGAGAGTACGCTTATAACGTCCAATATAATCAGCTCGATAAGAGCAGGTAAAAGATGTGGACATAGGCGGTAATCTGTCATTGACGCATTGTCAATGATAGATTACCGGCTGGTAAAAACTAGTTGCAAGTCAGCTGCAGGATAAGTGCGTTTAATACATTCAGATGAACGATTTTTAATCAATTCAAAAATGGTGTCACCTTTGAATGCAAGACTCATTAACAGTTTTTTCTTTGTTACTATGATTTGTCTAGGGGCGGATTCTTTCTTGATGTTACATTCAATAAACCTTGTAGGATATCCACTGTTAAAGAGATTTGATCAAAGGTTATTTAGTATGATACCGATTGTCTCTGTAGAGCAGATTTTACGATTTCTGGAGCATCGGGAATGAATAAGATTTCTCTTTCTCCCTGACGGTACCCAACTGTTGAAGTTAGTGTAGTGCCCAGTGAAAGTTGGCTTTCGGTAAATCGGCCTTAACTGAGTGCCATTCTCTCTTCTATTAAGCTTAACGTCAAGGAAATGAAACGAGGAATTCGACTGTTTTCCGATAGTGAAACGCAAGGATGGGTGAGAGCCATTAAATATTCCAAGCTGTTCATTCGATTCAATTAATCACAAAATTGAAAATGTTACATTACCAGAAGGCTTGACCGTGGCTAAATTACATTCGTTTGAACGACTAAATAAGCTGCCTAATCGGAATCGAAAATGACTCCTTGCACAAAGTGCGCGACTTCTCAACCAAAACACTTACAATGTGGTGCTTTTGCGAAAAAGAAATATCATTTATCGGTGTTCCAGCCTCATTATCCTTACAACGAAATGTACTATTTCTTGAAGAATTCACAGTTAACCTATCAGGATTTCAGTCGAAGGGTTATTGAGTGGTGACAGCAGACAGAAGATTTTTTTTAGTCGAGACACATTCACCACTTCACAGATGTCAATAAGTGCGTTGTGTACAAACGACCACTGCGTAAGATGAAATAGGAGAGGAGACTCCAATGCCAGCGCTCGATTTCGGTTTAATTAAAAGCATTTCTAGAAGACAGAAATGCAATATCATATAAGGTGGACGAATTCCGCCCATTTCCGAAGATGACGATGTAAGCGTAAGTGGACAGATACACTGAGGTCCTGTTTACTCAGACAAACTAACTCAGACTTTTTGTGTGAGCTGACTGAAGTCAGTATGTCTCGTTCAGCATGTTGAAACCAAACTACTCTTTTACTACTTAGGTGATCAAAAGTCCTATTATTATTCGAATTAATCCACAGTTGAAAAAATACTCAAAGTATCGTTTTCCATGATAAACTTGAGAGTGATATTCAGGGTAATAAAGTGTAATTCGAGAATCCATTCATCATTGAGACTGAATCGACCTATGTAAAATAACTCCAAATTTATGTTTATCCATATTTGTGTCATTTTGTGTAAATGTAAACACGAAACACTACACCAGTCCAGAAGCAGTAAATTTTGGTTCTGCTGTTACATGAAATGAAGTAGTGAGCTGTCAGAATCCATTGACCCACTCTCCGATTTCATAATGTCATGCATTCACAATTTTTACTTGCTGTGAACAGCATCAGATTTGATTGATTTACGATCCGAGCTGGCCATGTCCTCAGTGTGTTGACGGAGATCTGTTGGTGAGAAGTTAAATTTTGTCGTCAGCATAATGATACATTGCTGGTGAGAAAGTTAGTGATTTCGTATCCACTCATGTGCTTGTTAACAACTATCCTGAAATCGTGTCTTTTTTTCGAAGGAGAGACATGTTATCACCGTTATCGTCGTTGATAATTGTCACTCTCCACCAAGCTACTGTGACTTGGCTCGTGGTGTTCCCCATTGTGATGGTCATGTCCAAAGCCTGCTGAATGAAATCTTTGGTGAGATCTTCAATTTCAAAAACTGGAAAATTGTTCAGTATCTCAACAACAGAAACGCAAACACACACATTACTGACGGATTATATCTACGATGAATACTAAAATATCGACTTTTATTCGGTATTGTGCAAGACGCCGACATGTGGGATGCAGCTGTTTCGATATACTTGATCGAATGAACTGTAATTCACTCGAGGTTCACTGAATCTCACAAACCACACACCATACATTATCATTTGTAATTTAGAAAGACAGTTGATATCTGACATCACCATGCATGCATCATCATGCTTTGTACTCTAACGAGATGATTTAGCATTTCATTGAGAATTTACCTCTACCAAGCCATGTCCCTTTGTATTTTGTAAGCCATCCATTTGAATTCAGTCTACCAGTTAATATGAAATTGGTGGAGACTGTTATGTTATCATGGTGAGGGAATGCATGATAGTCACATCCACACAGGTTGATAGACACTGAGTATATTTTGATTAAGTGGTGAAGGGGAGAAGAATTCGTCATCAAATATTCACAAATTCAGCATCATATCGCCACACAAGTTGGTCACAGTGTGTGTTTGTTGATATCGGAAGCACTGATTGTTTGTTGTTAACTCGATTTTATTAGTCCAGGTGATTATTTGGAGATAGTGAAGCAGCTTTCCAATGAATCACATTTATTTCATTCGGTGATTTATCGGATACTATTTTTCTTCAACATTCTGCCCTTTACTTGCATTGTCTGAGCCAAAAGTTGCACAAATGAATCTTTCGATATCCTTTTATATAAAATTTTTAAGTTATCTGTTATACTTAGATATATTTGTGGATATATGCCAGACCATTCGTGTTCAGCTATTCTGACTGGCTTCAGTCACCCAGGTGACTCACATCACCTTCATCAGAGTCATTTAGAATACCTAACACGAAGATTACTTTGATTTGGGCAACAACTCGTGTTCTAGACATAGATCAGAAAGTAATACTGCACCCCCCATGTTGTACACCAAGCAAGCAAACTAATGCGAGGGTACGCAAGTTGTGGGAGGGGGTTTGAACAGATACTCACCACCGCGTTACATAGAGAATCGGCACAAGTTAGAAGTGATGGAACACTATATCGGGTCCCAGTGATAACATGATATGCAAGTTCGGTTTATAACCTGAATATCCTGGGTTCCATCCGTGGTGATGCCTTAGATAAGTACTGATAATGAGTCTCAAATAAGGGTGAATCACCTATTTGATGCTCCCTGGTTGTCAGTGGTTCTTCGAATAGAGTCAGTTCATGATCAAAGTTATAACGTGGACCTAGGTGACTTTCATTTCTAATCTTTCATCAGACTTGTGAATTGCCATGTGACTTCAGAAATTATAATCATATGCAATCAATAATTTAACCTTCAGCAAAACTAATTGAAAATACTTGCAGTCGAAAATAGCTACGAAACTGACATGTATAAAGTTGCAGTCATAGTAAAGTTAGCCAAAACATGTATTCTCTGATGTTTTTTTCAGTTAACGTGGATTTAAAGAGGCACATCTGAATTTCAACCAGTCTCGAAGTAATGAAAAATATTTGTGAGTCAGTCGGTTGTGCACAATGTATTTGGATTGTCTGAGCCAACGGTTGCAACTATGAAGCTTTCGATATCTTTTAGATGATATCTTCACCTCATAATTTGCTGTGAAGTGAGTTTTCTTCGGAATTCCCTATGAGTGAAACAACTTTCCCTCCTGATGACTTTGACTGCTATTAGGTGTCCTTGGATGATAAATTACTCATATTAATCAGTATATTCATCTTCTGTTTCATTGAAATGGAATTCGATGATTCTATCACTTCCGCTATGTGGTTTCTTCTTTGTAAATTGATAAATTCAGTGGATTTCGGTATGCCTTTTCGGTGATATCGATGGAGAGAGCATCTCTTCGCTTAACACTTTTCCTTCAATATGACTCAATAGGTACTCTGAATTTGTTCAGTATGGCTGTTGAGTGAAGAGTGATCTGAGTATCAGACTTCTAGGTATCCCTGTCATTTTAATTACATATATTGTATGAGAAAATTTTCACATTTTCTCAGTCAAAAGATGCTCATGATGTTCACATGCATTGATGTGAATGCGAAGATGTTGTCTCTTTTTGCAGTTCATTTATGGTTTTGTATTTGAAGTCAAAGAAAACATCCAATTGGACGAATATACTACTTTTCACAAGTGAAACAGTTTATTTTGAAGACGATGATGACATTGTTTCCTTCTGCTGTTGGATCTTTTGGTCTGAATGGCATCGATTGAAGTGATTGTGTTGTTCGGTGTATGACATCTGTTTCCAATGATTCCAGTATTCCAGCTGTTATCACAGAAACATTCCCAATATATGGTGGGCTAAATGTTCTTATGGGTTTCGAGTGTGGATTCTTGTTGGCAGTTTGATTTGAGCGTGAATTTTCAGAAGTATCCATCGGAAGGATACTGTTTTTATTATTATTGACGTTGCTTCCAGGAATATGTTATTCTCAACAATCTTCAAACAGAAATAAACCCTTATCTGAGAGTAAACATACCTCAGGTCTATTCATTATGATCCATGTTCTAAAAGGTATTCACCTCTTTGATGCTTTATCCACGGATCTTATTCTTTGATCCTTTGTATATGAAATCACTCAGGTAAATTTCCTTGTTAATGTACAAGTAAAGTAATGTAAAACCTACTATAATTGTTTTTTCTTTTTCATTTGGGGCTCATATTCACAATTGCTCCATTCAGTATTTATAAGATCTGACGCATCTGCATGTTTGTTTCCTGAGAATAATATTCCAGTATGACATTACTTTTCTCGCTAAAACTCTTGACGCATATTGAAGTGCCCTATGATTAGATGATGGCAGTCCCCATGAACAGACATGTAATGAACACTTTTTTGGAAAATATTTTCTTCTTGTGAAACAGTAACCAAGACACAGTATAAAAGTGGACACCATACAACTGACAAACACCGCATCAACGATATTTATCAGATGTGGGAAATAACCGACAAACATGAGAAAATGAAAATAAAATAAGCAAGTTCATAAACTTTTAAAATATATTTTGTGAAAACAAAATCTAAGAGGGTGAAGCAGGAAACAGGGTGGTTCAGTTTCATTTTTGATCAAAAAAATCTCACAAATTCGATTTACAGAAGTACAACTGAGCATCATCAAGACGTGGAAGATCATCCCATGGCAATGTACACCCTCTTATAACTGGTTATTGTGGTTTTGCCACAAAAGCCTTCTGAAAGTGGAAACATGAACAGAAATCCAAGTTTTAGTACAGTGATATAAAGCCGCTGTCAGTTTAACTATCCAGGAGATGTAGATATTTGTGGGCGATGTGAGTGAGGATTTACATTGTGATTACAGTAATTTGTTGAATAACAATCGACTTATTTATCCCATGTAGGTGGACGAGATAGTTGTGTATCATTTGTGAGAATACTACTGACTAACGTCAATTTCTTCTTGAGAGAATGTGAGTGAAATTGGTATAATTCTACCCTGTAGCATGATAACCTGTTGTAAATATAGCTAACACGGGGTGAAAACGTTTCTCCGAAACATTTTGCAACTTTACAAGTCTTCTTGCTTCTTGACAGTCGGACCGACGTGTTATGATTTCCTCATCTTGTTCTGGGTGAAATTGTCATAGTCTTAACAAAGACGTAGTGTTCCTCATTTTAAACTGGTCAACCATATTCGTCTCTGTTAAACATAATAATAGATTCAGATTCAGATGATAAGGATAGAAGGCTCTTGTGGCCTGTGTTAATCCTTGCAAAGTATATCTCTGCAGAGATCTAACTTCTCTTTGAAAGCGTTCATCGATGGAGCTGATACTACTGAATCAGGTAAGGAGTTCCAATCGTTGAAATCTCTGTGAGAGAATCTCAATTCTGCACGTATTTAATCGTCCTTGGTTTGAGCACCTTTTTGCGGTGACCCTGTAAATGTATCCTAGAAGGGGAGAAAAAGTTAGAAAGGTCAGTTCCTAAATCACCCTTAAGTATACGGTATGCTAAAATTAAGTCGCCTCTCTTCCTTCGGTATGATAACGTGAAGAGATTTAAATGCTCCATCCTCTTTTCATAAGGAAGGTGTGAGATACCACTAACTAATTTTGTTCCTACTCTCTGTACTCTTTCAAGAATATGTGCCTCCTTTTTGAAGCATGGACTCGTCGCTTGTATGCAGTATTCTAGATGAGGCCTGACATATGTTGCGTAGAGTATTTGGAACATGCCCTCGTCTAATCGTTTGAAAGCCCTTCGAATTGCCCATAGCATTCGAAATGCTCTAGCTGCGGCTGCATTGCAATTTGCAGTTGTCTTCAAATCATTGCTGTCAATGATTCCTAGGTCCTTCTGTTCGTTAACATCAGGTAGTTCTGCGTTCCCTAGGGAGCACGACGCATAAGACTTCTGAACTAAGTGCATTACCGCGCTTTTCCTAGCATTCATTTCAAAACTCCATAGGCTTGACCACTCAGCTAATTTATCTAAATCAGTTTGTAGGGCCGACCTATCCTCGTTATTGTTTACAGTTTTCCATATCTTAATGTCATCTGAAAATAATAATGAAGAGTATATGAGCCGATTAAGTGTGTTCCTCCCTTTACTATGCAAATATGTGGGAAATATTTATCGTATCGGAAAAGTTGATTGTGACAGGTATTCTGTCAATCATGTTCCAAATGTTGACTCTACAGAGTATGAATACGAAGTTACTTCAGCATTGGTAAAACTACTTTTGTGATTAGATGCATAGTTGCTCGAAGATTTAATAGATCCTCAATTTATTTGGAAAATGCATTCCTTCCAAGGTAGAACTGAGCAAACCTGTAGTTCTGTTTTCAGGATTAATAATAATAATTATTTATTATTATTACACCCTTGGGTTCCTAGTGGAACATAGGGTTTCACCTGCACCTCTCCACTTGCTTCTGTCTTCTGCTGTACTTTTCACTTGCATCCATGTTAGTCCATACTCTTCCAACTCCTCTTCACAAGATCTCCTCCATGTCAACCTTGGATATCCCATTCGCCTCTTCCCTTTTGAGTTCCACTCGAGCAATAGCCTGACGCGCGATGTCACCAACCGTGCTCCTCAACGAGTGTCCAATCCATCTCCACTTTCTCCTGCATATTTGTTGGTCGGGGATTAGTTCTTGTCTTGTTTGTACCCAGCCATAGTTTCTTGTTGGTGATTCTTCCCGCTCCGGCCATCTGATCTTCAGTATAGATTCAGCGAAGACAGTTGTTGATAAAGGTAACGTCTGCAACAGGCCGTTGGAAATATTCTTTGTGACGCGGCTCGCCAAGTTTCTGATCCGTATAGAAGAACCGACTGACTTGACGTTTGTATTGAAAAACCGACCGAATTTTGTTGTTGATTCTGGCTGAGTGACGAAGATTTCCAGATTGATTTCAGGTTGATGAATGTGTGTGTTTCTCGCCTTTCCGATTCTCGCTCGATTTGACATCCTCGTCCGTTCCGACTTCCTGTAGTTGAGACAATGCTCCCTAGATCAGTGAGTGAATGAAGTAACCTCTTTCAAATGCCTCCCATTGATGGTGATTGGCACTGGATGTTGCTGCTGTTGTTGTTGTTGTTGGTTGGTTGGTTATTTTCATAACCTCCGTCTTGTCCACCTTGTTCACCTGGAGTCCTGTCTTCACCGACTGCTTCTTCGACCAGTTTGTCGGTTTCCGCTTGTAAGTCTTCGATTTTGTGTGACATCAAGCGTAAATCACGGGCGAAATCCAGGACTTCTAGGTTCTTCACGTCGGGCCAGGATATCCCTGTCTTCTCGTTTCCCACTGTCTGACGCATAATCCAGTCAGTCCACCACAATTAGGAATATCATTGGTGATAATAGGCAGACAGCCTTGTCCGACTCCTGTGTTTACTCCAAACGCCTCGCTGAGATTTCCGTTGTGGATCACTTGACATGTGCCATTGTCGTACAGCTGTTGAATAAGGTTGATGAATATTTGGGCACTGCACGCAGTAGTACTCGATCAGTTTCCAAATTACTTCAGGGTCAACACTAACTGTCGAAGGCCTTCTCAAAGTCTATAAAGTTGAGGTAGATGTTTGATTTCCGTTCCATGCTTTGTTCTGTGATGATGCGTAGAGTTGCAATTTGGTCAGTATGTGATTTCCCTTTCCTGAATCCAGCTTGTTCTGGTCGGAGTTCTGTATCCAGTGAGTCGTTTAATCTCTCCAGGATGATGCGACTCAGGATTTTACTTGGTGTCGACAGGAGCATGATTCCTCGCCAGTTCTTGCAGAGTCCTAAGTCGCCCTTATTTGGTAGTTTCACGAGGTAACCTTTCCTCCAGTCAGTAGGCGGCTTTCCCTCCTTCCAGACATTTTGCAATAATGGAGTCAGCATATCTGCTGTCATCTCTGGGTCCGATTTCGGTGCTTCAGGGGGTATTACATATGGTCCATCTGCTTTTCCAGCTTTCAGAGGCTTGATTGCATTCAAGACTTCAGCTCTCGTTGGAGGATTGGTGTCAACTTGCAGTTGTGTACGCGCTGTTGTTGGTATTTCTGGATGGGTTGCAGGTGATGGTTGGTTTTAGCGTCCTTTGAAGTGATCCGCCCATTGTTTAATCTGTCTTTCTTCCTTGGTAATCGGGTTCCCTTGGCTGTCTTTTATAGGTTTCACTTGTGTTGATCTCTTCCCGGATAGAGATTTGGTTATCTGATATAATGTCCCCAGGTCCCTTTTACCTGCTGCCTTCTCAGCTTAAGTGGCCAGATTGTCGTAGAATTGACTTTTGCCCTTCCTAGCACACTTCTTCATTTCTTTGTCCAGTGCTGTGTAAATTGAGCTCAGCGTCCCTTTCTGTTTTCCGTCTCTGAATTGAATCATCTTCTCTTTCACCATTCTCCTTTCCTCTATTAGCTTCCAAGTATCCATCGAGAGCCATTCCTTGTCTTGTCTCTTCTTTCTTCCTAGAACCGTTGAACACGTCTCGTTGAGAATCGCTTTCAGAGAGTTCCAGTGGTCTTCCACGCATGATTCTTCAGTGATTTCACGTAGTATTTCCTTCTTTGCTCTGACAGTGGCAGTGAAAGTGTCTTTTGTGGTTGTGTCCTTCAGTTTCTGAGTGTTGAACTTGCATTGTGGCCTATCTTCAGGTATCCTCGATGTTTTTAGCTTCACCTTGAAAGTCCCTTGTACTAGATAGTAGTCTGAACCCACTCCTCTCCTCGACCTTGTGTCCAGTAGGCTCCGTCTCCACTTTCTTGAAATTGAGATGAAGTCTACTTGGTTTCTGGTGTTTCCATCTGGTGAAATCCGTGTCACCTTTTGTATGTCCTTGTGTATGAAAACGCTTCCACCAATCACCAAATCAGTGAAGGCGCAGAAGTCTGAGAAGAGTTCACCGTTGCCGTTCGTTCCACCGAGGGCCTAGTCACTCATGATGAGTTCTCTTATTGTATTGTCTCCTCCCAGCTCCGCATTCATATCACCCATCAGGATTTTGATACCGCCAATAGGGGTGTTGTCCATTACTGTGTGTAGTTGTCTGTAGAACGCCTCCTTCTTCTCTTGTTCTGAGACGTTTGTAGGTGTATAGCATTGAATGATTGTAAGCTTCCTTCATTCTAAGTTGAACCTGTCTGTCATTATCCTGGAGCAGATTGTTTCTCACTACATGAGAGCTTTGGCTGCTGTTGGTGACATCATGACGGCCACTCCCTCTGTGTGCTCGTGATTATCCTCCGGGTGACCAGAGTAGATTATTGTCTCTCCAGTTGGTAGTTGGCACCTACCGCATCTATTCCATCTACTCTCTCAGATTCCCAACACTTCTATTCTTTATCTTCTCAGTTGTGCGGCTACCTTGGCAGTCTTTCCAGTTTTGTACATTGTACGGAGGTTCCACGTACACATCCTTATTTTTGCATTCATCGAAAGAAGGCACATCGACTGACTGGCTTCCTGTAGGCTTTCACCAGCCTGCTTCATTTCACTTTTCTGATTCCAGCGAAATATAAGGTTACTGTTTATATTTAAAGAAGTTTTAATGTATTGGTGCATTGAAGTTTCTGTACGGGTTTGTTTATGTTTTGGGAGTGGAGTTGCCAGCACCATGCTTCAACCCTCCCTCTTTACCTGGGCTTGGGACCGGCTAGAAAACTAGCGACCTAGTAATCTAGGCGAGGATGAACTCACATTATGTAAGTGAAAATCATCATGATTGATTGCATTCATAGAAGACAACTGGTTTTACTTTTGTATTGCTCCTGATTCTAAATTTCTCCGAATGACGTTGCGACATCTCAAATATCGAAATCCAGTTCACAGACATCACTTCTAGAAAAATGTGAATGGCTAGACAGATTGTTGGCATGAGATAATCAAAATTGACTAAATGTTATAAGAATTTGAAGGCTGTGTGGAATGTAAACACCTTAAATTGATGACATCCCTATTTGATTAGCACAATTATGAAAAATCAAGTCGTCAACGAAACTGTCTTACCACCTGCTTTTTAACCATCAGGTGAATTGTCAAATGCAAATGTTTTCATTCAAAGTATGATAAGTGTGGACTGACTCATATTATCATGTATTTGTATGCATGTGATAAATATAGGTGTGTGTGTGTGTGAGTGTGTTAGGTGTAAGTTGAAAACTCTCTCTCTTATTAGCTATTGTAGACGCTTTTACACTCGATCCAGTGTTCATATGTTGCAGTGAACTACCGTGGCTGTAGTTGTGTGATTTCAGCCTGACTGAATAGTATATTATCAATCACACAGTGTACACTTAGGCGATCTGTTCTGATCTGACCAAATATTTCTGGATTATTTGAATAACGTGTTGCGAACACCTACGAATTGATTGATATTGAATTGCAGAGTGATCTTCAGCTCTCCACCAGATTTCGATTTCTTGTTGCTCACATCTACTAGTTAGTTGTGTTGGTGATTTCCATATCTGATTCCCAGCCATCAACTACACTTAGAAACAGTGGTTATTGCCTGTACTGGGCAACATTGGTTCAACTACAGTTGACACAGATGAGGTAATTAGAACGATTCTTTATTGGTGTAGGCAGAGATGCGTCTACCACTGTGAAATTAGTATGAAATAAATATCTAATTTTCAATGAAGTATATGTATCGAAAAATCAGTTTAACTTTTAATATGTATTCGCAAACATTAACAGACACATTGCCCTAATTCATTTTGAATAACAATATAATGCTTGTACAGTGTTGAAGATTTATTCTCTCAACTGAGCGAAAACATCGATTTCACGCAGTAAAATATGTCACTATGAGATTTACAGCGGATAAACACATTTAATTCAAGTGTTGGTTTGTATTTAAATTCCAGGGGAAAATGTACAAACAAACTGAAGGAGTTGCCATAGGATCAGCAATATCCCCAGTGGTAGCAGATATATTTATGGATAGGTGGGAAAAGATAGCGATTGAAACGTTCACCCCCACCCCAAAAGTGTGGTGGAGGTATGTAGATGACACATTCACTGTACTTAGAACACAAGATATAGATAGATTTTTCAAACACATCAACTCGAAGGTAGAGGCAATGCAATTCACTTATGAATTGGAAAGTCAGGAAGGGGAACTTCCAATGTTAGATTGCAACGTTAAAAGGAAGGAAGATGGGAAGCTAAACACTAGTGTTTACAGAAAACCCACACATTCAAACAGATATTTGGATTTCCGATCATCCCATCCTATGTCAGTAAAAATAGGATTAGTGAAATGTTTAAATGACAGAGCACAAAAACTAAGTAGTACCAAGGAAAATCTAAGACAGGAAGTGACACACATAAAAGAAGCCTTGAAACTTAATAATTACCCGGATAAATTAGTCAAGAAATATGTAAGTAAATGTAAAAATAAAATAAATAATGATAACAGAGATAGTGATAATAATAATAATGATAACAATAATAATAATAACAATAATAATAATGGTAATAATAATAGTAATAATAATAATATTAATGACGACACCAACAATAAGGAATGTAAATCATCAACAATAATTCCATACAAGGAAGGAACCTCGGAAGCCTTACGCAGAATTCTTAACAAGGCAGGAATAAAAGTGGCATTCAAACCCACAAACTCAATTAGAAACAAGCTTTGTCGGTTAGAGGATCCTGTAGAGCCATTAAAACAAAACAATTTAGTTTATCTAATACCCTGCAATGATTGTGAGGTCAAATACATAGGTCAAACTAGTAGAACAGCGGCAGTCAGACTAGCCGAACATAAAAACCTAGCTAAATCTAGATTGGTTGACCCGAATAAGATAAGAAATCTAGAGAGTAGTTCAGCTATAGCACTACATGCAGTTACACACAACCATACAATAGGATGGGATAGGATGACAGTTTTAAAATCTAATGTCACAGGGTATAGGGAGAGATTGATAACAGAAGCTTTGTTTATCGAATCCACTGCAAATACATGTAATAGGAATGATTCAACACCGGTCCCAGATATATGGAAAATTCTACTGCCCATACGACAAATAGGAGAAGACAGAGAAAACTATAAAAATCAAATCTCAAAGTCGTGTGACCAAAATTGATATGATTATGAACAATAAATTGTGTTCGAAACGTCATCCAGTATACAATACTGTTTCACTGTGTGATACATTTAATAAACAAACTGATATGGAATTACTTACTACCACAGTGCCCAAGTTTTACACATATATTAACATGACTTATGGTCTTCCTGTACGAAGACTTATCAATAAACTCACTCGACTTTCACAAACTGAAGCAAGATATGAAAATCATCGTATTTTTAACATTCGATGCTTAAAAAATGAAATCATTCCTAAATATCTACGTCTGCGAGCTCCAGTTCCAACAGACAGAGTTAGAAGCAGAATAGAAAGTCTACAAAAATTATGCCTGAAAGAAGAGATCCACAGAATCGTTAGAAAATTACAACATATCAGATGTGAAATTGAACAATTAAAACAAAAGCTAAAAGGAATAGTTTCCAATGTAGATTATGATCTTATAACACAATCCTCCAACAATGCAAAATCAGCCACTTTCAAAAAGTCAAAAAATAGTCAAATCAAAAAGTTCAACAAATTATTAGATGAGAAATCTTCATCTCAGAATAATGAAGTCAACAATCCAAAATCAACGGCGATCGATAAATCAAAGTGGGTTATCAATCTCTCATCACATATATTAAGTCCGATGGAAATAAGTGTATTAGAAAAGGGACTAAACTTCAATGTAGCGGTGGACAAGCTAAAACCTGAGGATGTC
This sequence comes from Trichobilharzia regenti, assembly GCA_944472135.2. Taxonomy (NCBI): domain Eukaryota; kingdom Metazoa; phylum Platyhelminthes; class Trematoda; order Strigeidida; family Schistosomatidae; genus Trichobilharzia; species Trichobilharzia regenti. The sequence continues at coordinate 95,487,344 of OX235262.1, read as the reverse complement.
ATCCCTAAAATAGAAATAGCACTAAGTGGGATAGACAAAACAACAGCTGAAGAAGTACGTGCACAATGTGCACTTACATTAAAACGACAAAAATGTGGAAAACCTAACCTGACAAAACAAGAGACAGAAGCCCTAAAACACCTCAAGAATAACAAGGATATAGTAATCACAAAGTCAGACAAAGGGAACGCAACAGTAGTATTAGACAAATCGGACTATTTGGACAAGGTAAATACTCACATACAAACAGGACCATATGAGGAAATTAATAAATCAATAGACACAGTTATGAATAAAGTTAAGAAATCCACAGCGGACCTTATACGCCGAATGAAGCCGTTTCTAGGTGAGTCTAAGTGGTTTAATTTAATGCCAAAAAGTAATAACCCCAGTAGGATGTATGGTGTTGTTCAAATTCATAAGTCAGGATACCCTAGTAGGCCTATAGTTGATTTTAGAAATTCACCTACTTATGAATTATCTAAATATTTAGCCATGGTATTAAATCCCCTAACAATCCACTCGAAATATAGACTAACTAATTCTTATGAACTAAAACACAGATTAGATAATTTAAAATTAGATAATGAAGAAAAAATGGTTAGTTTTGACATTGTCAGTTTATATACACGTATAACAATAAATATGGCTATAGAGGCAGTCAGAAACGAACTCATTTCTGACCAAGAACTCGAACTTAGGACAAAAGTGCTACTCGAGGACATAATGCTGGGAGTGCGGATATGCCTGACTTCCACAGTATTTAAATTCCAGGGGAAAATGTACAAACAAACTGAAGGAGTTGCCATAGGATCAGCAATATCCCCAGTGGTAGCAGATATATTTATGGATAGGTGGGAAAAGATAGCGATTGAAACGTTCACCCCCACCCCAAAAGTGTGGTGGAGGTATGTAGATGACACATTCACTGTACTTAGAACACAAGATATAGATAGATTTTTCAAACACATCAACTCGAAGGTAGAGGCAATGCAATTCACTTATGAATTGGAAAGTCAGGAAGGGGAACTTCCAATGTTAGATTGCAACGTTAAAAGGAAGGAAGATGGGAAGCTAAACACTAGTGTTTACAGAAAACCCACACATTCAAACAGATATTTGGATTTCCGATCATCCCATCCTATGTCAGTAAAAATAGGATTAGTGAAATGTTTAAATGACAGAGCACAAAAACTAAGTAGTACCAAGGAAAATCTAAGACAGGAAGTGACACACATAAAAGAAGCCTTGAAACTTAATAATTACCCGGATAAATTAGTCAAGAAATATGTAAGTAAATGTAAAAATAAAATAAATAATGATAACAGAGATAGTGATAATAATAATAATGATAACAATAATAATAATAACAATAATAATAATGGTAATAATAATAGTAATAATAATAATAATATTAATGACGACACCAACAATAAGGAATGTAAATCATCAACAATAATTCCATACAAGGAAGGAACCTCGGAAGCCTTACGCAGAATTCTTAACAAGGCAGGAATAAAAGTGGCATTCAAACCCACAAACTCAATTAGAAACAAGCTTTGTCGGTTAGAGGATCCTGTAGAGCCATTAAAACAAAACAATTTAGTTTATCTAATACCCTGCAATGATTGTGAGGTCAAATACATAGGTCAAACTAGTAGAACAGCGGCAGTCAGACTAGCCGAACATAAAAACCTAGCTAAATCTAGATTGGTTGACCCGAATAAGATAAGAAATCTAGAGAGTAGTTCAGCTATAGCACTACATGCAGTTACACACAACCATACAATAGGATGGGATAGGATGACAGTTTTAAAATCTAATGTCACAGGGTATAGGGAGAGATTGATAACAGAAGCTTTGTTTATCGAATCCACTGCAAATACATGTAATAGGAATGATTCAACACCGGTCCCAGATATATGGAAAATTCTACTGCCCATACGACAAATAGGAGAAGACAGAGAAAACTATAAAAATCAAATCTCGAAGTCGTGTGACCAAAATTGATATGATTATGAACAATAAATTGTGTTCGAAACGTCATCCAGTATACAATACTGTTTCACTGTGTGATACATTTAATAAACAAACTGATATGGAATTACTTACTACCACAGTGCCCAAGTTTTACACATATATTAACATGACTTATGGTCTTCCTGTACGAAGACTTATCAATAAACTCACTCGACTTTCACAAACTGAAGCAAGATATGAAAATCATCGTATTTTTAACATTCGATGCTTAAAAAATGAAATCATTCCTAAATATCTACGTCTGCGAGCTCCAGTTCCAACAGACAGAGTTAGAAGCAGAATAGAAAGTCTACAAAAATTATGCCTGAAAGAAGAGATCCACAGAATCGTTAGAAAATTACAACATATCAGATGTGAAATTGAACAATTAAAACAAAAGCTAAAAGGAATAGTTTCCAATGTAGATTATGATCTTATAACACAATCCTCCAACAATGCAAAATCAGCCACTTTCAAAAAGTCAAAAAATAGTCAAATCAAAAAGTTCAACAAATTATTAGATGAGAAATCTTCATCTCAGAATAATGAAGTCAACAATCCAAAATCAACGGCGATCGATAAATCAAAGTGGGTTATCAATCTCTCATCACATATATTAAGTCCGATGGAAATAAGTGTATTAGAAAAGGGACTAAACTTCAATGTAGCGGTGGACAAGCTAAAACCTGAGGATGTCATCCCTAAAATAGAAATAGCACTAAGTGGGATAGACAAAACAACAGCTGAAGAAGTACGTGCACAATGTGCACTTACATTAAAACGACAAAAATGTGGAAAACCTAACCTGACAAAACAAGAGACAGAAGCCCTAAAACACCTCAAGAATAACAAGGATATAGTAATCACAAAGTCAGACAAAGGGAACGCAACAGTAGTATTAGACAAATCGGACTATTTGGACAAGGTAAATACTCACATACAAACAGGACCATATGAGGAAATTAATAAATCAATAGACACAGTTATGAATAAAGTTAAGAAATCCACAGCGGACCTTATACGCCGAATGAAGCCGTTTCTAGGTGAGTCTAAGTGGTTTAATTTAATGCCAAAAAGTAATAACCCCAGTAGGATGTATGGTGTTGTTCAAATTCATAAGTCAGGATACCCTAGTAGGCCTATAGTTGATTTTAGAAATTCACCTACTTATGAATTATCTAAATATTTAGCCATGGTATTAAATCCCCTAACAATCCACTCGAAATATAGACTAACTAATTCTTATGAACTAAAACACAGATTAGATAATTTAAAATTAGATAATGAAGAAAAAATGGTTAGTTTTGACATTGTCAGTTTATATACACGTATAACAATAAATATGGCTATAGAGGCAGTCAGAAACGAACTCATTTCTGACCAAGAACTCGAACTTAGGACAAAAGTGCTACTCGAGGACATAATGCTGGGAGTGCGGATATGCCTGACTTCCACAGTATTTAAATTCCAGGGGAAAATGTACAAACAAACTGAAGGAGTTGCCATAGGATCAGCAATATCCCCAGTGGTAGCAGATATATTTATGGATAGGTGGGAAAAGATAGCGATTGAAACGTTCACCCCCACCCCAAAAGTGTGGTGGAGGTATGTAGATGACACATTCACTGTACTTAGAACACAAGATATAGATAGATTTTTCAAACACATCAACTCGAAGGTAGAGGCAATGCAATTCACTTATGAATTGGAAAGTCAGGAAGGGGAACTTCCAATGTTAGATTGCAACGTTAAAAGGAAGGAAGATGGGAAGCTAAACACTAGTGTTTACAGAAAACCCACACATTCAAACAGATATTTGGATTTCCGATCATCCCATCCTATGTCAGTAAAAATAGGATTAGTGAAATGTTTAAATGACAGAGCACAAAAACTAAGTAGTACCAAGGAAAATCTAAGACAGGAAGTGACACACATAAAAGAAGCCTTGAAACTTAATAATTACCCGGATAAATTAGTCAAGAAATATGTAAGTAAATGTAAAAATAAAATAAATAATGATAACAGAGATAGTGATAATAATAATAATGATAACAATAATAATAATAACAATAATAATAATGGTAATAATAATAGTAATAATAATAATATTAATGACGACACCAACAATAAGGAATGTAAATCATCAACAATAATTCCATACAAGGAAGGAACCTCGGAAGCCTTACGCAGAATTCTTAACAAGGCAGGAATAAAAGTGGCATTCAAACCCACAAACTCAATTAGAAACAAGCTTTGTCGGTTAGAGGATCCTGTAGAGCCATTAAAACAAAACAATTTAGTTTATCTAATACCCTGCAATGATTGTGAGGTCAAATACATAGGTCAAACTAGTAGAACAGCGGCAGTCAGACTAGCCGAACATAAAAACCTAGCTAAATCTAGATTGGTTGACCCGAATAAGATAAGAAATCTAGAGAGTAGTTCAGCTATAGCACTACATGCAGTTACACACAACCATACAATAGGATGGGATAGGATGACAGTTTTAAAATCTAATGTCACAGGGTATAGGGAGAGATTGATAACAGAAGCTTTGTTTATCGAATCCACTGCAAATACATGTAATAGGAATGATTCAACACCGGTCCCAGATATATGGAAAATTCTACTGCCCATACGACAAATAGGAGAAGACAGAGAAAACTATAAAAATCAAATCTCGAAGTCGTGTGACCAAAATTGATATGATTATGAACAATAAATTGTGTTCGAAACGTCATCCAGTATACAATACTGTTTCACTGTGTGATACATTTAATAAACAAACTGATATGGAATTACTTACTACCACAGTGCCCAAGTTTTACACATATATTAACATGACTTATGGTCTTCCTGTACGAAGACTTATCAATAAACTCACTCGACTTTCACAAACTGAAGCAAGATATGAAAATCATCGTATTTTTAACATTCGATGCTTAAAAAATGAAATCATTCCTAAATATCTACGTCTGCGAGCTCCAGTTCCAACAGACAGAGTTAGAAGCAGAATAGAAAGTCTACAAAAATTATGCCTGAAAGAAGAGATCCACAGAATCGTTAGAAAATTACAACATATCAGATGTGAAATTGAACAATTAAAACAAAAGCTAAAAGGAATAGTTTCCAATGTAGATTATGATCTTATAACACAATCCTCCAACAATGCAAAATCAGCCACTTTCAAAAAGTCAAAAAATAGTCAAATCAAAAAGTTCAACAAATTATTAGATGAGAAATCTTCATCTCAGAATAATGAAGTCAACAATCCAAAATCAACGGCGATCGATAAATCAAAGTGGGTTATCAATCTCTCATCACATATATTAAGTCCGATGGAAATAAGTGTATTAGAAAAGGGACTAAACTTCAATGTAGCGGTGGACAAGCTAAAACCTGAGGATGTCATCCCTAAAATAGAAATAGCACTAAGTGGGATAGACAAAACAACAGCTGAAGAAGTACGTGCACAATGTGCACTTACATTAAAACGACAAAAATGTGGAAAACCTAACCTGACAAAACAAGAGACAGAAGCCCTAAAACACCTCAAGAATAACAAGGATATAGTAATCACAAAGTCAGACAAAGGGAACGCAACAGTAGTATTAGACAAATCGGACTATTTGGACAAGGTAAATACTCACATACAAACAGGACCATATGAGGAAATTAATAAATCAATAGACACAGTTATGAATAAAGTTAAGAAATCCACAGCGGACCTTATACGCCGAATGAAGCCGTTTCTAGGTGAGTCTAAGTGGTTTAATTTAATGCCAAAAAGTAATAACCCCAGTAGGATGTATGGTGTTGTTCAAATTCATAAGTCAGGATACCCTAGTAGGCCTATAGTTGATTTTAGAAATTCACCTACTTATGAATTATCTAAATATTTAGCCATGGTATTAAATCCCCTAACAATCCACTCGAAATATAGACTAACTAATTCTTATGAACTAAAACACAGATTAGATAATTTAAAATTAGATAATGAAGAAAAAATGGTTAGTTTTGACATTGTCAGTTTATATACACGTATAACAATAAATATGGCTATAGAGGCAGTCAGAAACGAACTCATTTCTGACCAAGAACTCGAACTTAGGACAAAAGTGCTACTCGAGGACATAATGCTGGGAGTGCGGATATGCCTGACTTCCACAGTATTTAAATTCCAGGGGAAAATGTACAAACAAACTGAAGGAGTTGCCATAGGATCAGCAATATCCCCAGTGGTAGCAGATATATTTATGGATAGGTGGGAAAAGATAGCGATTGAAACGTTCACCCCCACCCCAAAAGTGTGGTGGAGGTATGTAGATGACACATTCACTGTACTTAGAACACAAGATATAGATAGATTTTTCAAACACGTCAACTCGAAGGTAGAGGCAATGCAATTCACTTATGAATTGGAAAGTCAGGAAGGGGAACTTCCAATGTTAGATTGCAACGTTAAAAGGAAGGAAGATGGGAAGCTAAACACTAGTGTTTACAGAAAACCCACACATTCAAACAGATATTTGGATTTCCGATCATCCCATCCTATGTCAGTAAAAATAGGATTAGTGAAATGTTTAAATGACAGAGCACAAAAACTAAGTAGTACCAAGGAAAATCTAAGACAGGAAGTGACACACATAAAAGAAGCCTTGAAACTTAATAATTACCCGGATAAATTAGTCAAGAAATATGTAAGTAAATGTAAAAATAAAATAAATAATGATAACAGAGATAGTGATAATAATAATAATGATAACAATAATAATAATAACAATAATAATAATGGTAATAATAATAGTAATAATAATAATAATATTAATGACGACACCAACAATAAGGAATGTAAATCATCAACAATAATTCCATACAAGGAAGGAACCTCGGAAGCCTTACGCAGAATTCTTAACAAGGCAGGAATAAAAGTGGCATTCAAACCCACAAACTCAATTAGAAACAAGCTTTGTCGGTTAGAGGATCCTGTAGAGCCATTAAAACAAAACAATTTAGTTTATCTAATACCCTGCAATGATTGTGAGGTCAAATACATAGGTCAAACAATTGAACAGGGGCGAGTTTTTGTCCTCACACCCGACCTTCTGCTCCCTACTGGTCACGACTTCCCACTGGAACCCATGTAACTACCTACCTGAATAGGGCCTGTCGCCAGTGAGCATCTTATTGATATTCAAGTGTTGGTTTGTAGGGATTTGATTGATTTCAGGATTTCATCATGTGCTGACATTAGTTAGAGAACCATTGGAAAACCTGGGAGTACTGGACAGCTGTTTCGTCCTAGTTTACGACTCTTCAGCAGTACGCACCCATCGGGGCCAGAAGGGTGACCAGTAGGGTGCAGCTGGTCGGGTGTGAGGACAAATACTCGCCGAAGACATTGGCTAGCGGTCGCGCTATGTCGTGAATTGGCAGAAGTTAGAATTCATGGACTGGCCATTTGATCGGGTCCCAGTGGCTTAAGGGTATGCGAGCTCGCCTTGAAACCGGTAGGTCCTGGGTTCGAATCCCGGTGGGTGCGTACTGATGAAGAGTCCCACACAAGGACGAAACAGCTGTCCAGTACTCCCAGGTTTTCCAATGGTTCTCTAACTAATGTCAGCTCATGATGACATCCTGAAAACACATTTGAGATGATTTTGGAAATGTGCTTAACCGTTTTTTATCGAATTCTTGAAACGATCACTTACCGCGGCGTTTGGTTTACAAACTATGATGATAACGTCGAGTTGACCAATATGGTTGTCGCACATAGGATGAGAATGTACTATTCTCCTTCATAATTGGTGTCAGTATTGCATCCAATACTGAATTAAACTGATAATGTCCCGATGTTCCTGAGCATATTACCTTTAACTCTGGGGTGGTTTCTTACCCCACTCATTATCCTGTTCTAAAAGTTATGAATAAGTTTTGATTCCCATGACCATATGGTGAAATATTTAGTCTAAATACGAGAGCATAAGTGATCATCATGTATGAATCACAATCTGTCACATTCTTCGAGTCCATAGTCATTTGGAAGTTTCAAAACCAGCCCTTAAAGGCCTTGTAGCAATGACAAGGGGATGATTATGTTGTAAAAAGCTCGAAATCCCCAAGTTTAAAATGATTCTAGATAATTTCTGAACTCTGCGTACATGACGCTGTTTTATGGTAAATGAATAGTTTTTGTGCCTAAAAAGAACGTATTAGGTACTGAATTAATATAAGTAGGGCTTAGAAAAAGCATCGGATGCTTGAGTAATGTCAGCTGTGCTAAATTAATATTAGTTAGTGCTGAATTGGGTCTGAGGTAGATCAAATGATATCGTCCTTCATTGAACTATCCACTGGTTACTTAATTCCCGCCTATCGGCATTTTTGCTTTTTCCAACTTGGCTTCCTGTTCCACTTGCCAAATTCCACGAGTGCTTCTCGGATAAGTACATAACGGAGTCGAAATGAAATTTAGCCCGGAAGTTTTAGTGTGTATGTGTTTACGGACTCATGGTTACGGAAGTCACAGTGGTATGAAGCGTCAAGTTCTAAAATATGAAAGAAGATCACCTCTATCAGTTTGACATTTTTCGTGTTGCTTAAGTAGGTTCTATCGTCAGTATTTTCAAGCCACGACATCTCTGCCTGAACAACTAAGAGATATTTTTATTTGTAGTCTACTGACAGCAAACGTAATTCTCCTTCGTCTTTGGTTCATGCATAGCTGAACATTTCCATGTGATTGCTGATTCGCCTTGCTACACTGATGGAGCACATAAAATAAGGGTGGTTTTCCAAAATAGATCTTTATATAAAAAACAGGATAGTTTCATATAAGACTAGCGTGACCAGTGTGGAAAATGTGAGTATCTTAGTGCAATAAGTTTGTCACGCCTAATTTGTGAAGGGGAATTTTTACTAACGAATAGTGTATGTCGGTGGCACAGTGGTTCGGACTCTCGCCGACCATGCACATTGTCCGAGGTTCGATCCACTGCCGATGCACACCTGATATCTATGGTTGGCCTGAGAAGTTTGGGCTACCGATATCCACGCTGAAAATTCCACACTTGTACCGAAAGTACAGTGAGGAATAAAGCTGTAATCACAAATAAAGAAAATAAAAATAAAGAATATAAATGTTAGGAGCATACTGTAACTCTCGCAGTTTTCTATGATTATCCCATATACACGATAGAAACGTTCTCCGCCACTGTAGTTTCGCTGTAGTTTCCAGAACTGTTTGAATATATCTTCTGCATATTTGACACACTTCGTTATCGTTGAGAAGTAGTCTCATGTCTCTTCTTGAGTGATCAAACGACTAGGAGTTAGCAGTTATTTCACAGTAGCCTGTATGAAATAAAGTCGTAATAAACGGAAACTTGGATCCGTATCAAAGCTCGTTTATATACGCTAACATGGGTGTTTGATGAAATGAAGGGTTGATTAGAGGGAAACTTTTTGAAGGCATGATAGAAATCGGGTTGGGTGATGAGGTTGCATAGAACTGGTACAACACAAAAACGCAGCACGAGAAACGTGATCATGTTTCCACCCGAGAATATTTTTTGTCCATGATCACTGGTGTGATTACACGTGACAGATATTTGTCAAAAAGTGATTGTGTTTACCTGACTCCACTTGTGAGCTTACCACTACAAACATGATTGCTGAAAGAGTCAGCATCATTGACAGTAATAAACCTTAAAAAATATTTCGCTTGTTTGTTCATGTGTTATACCTGATAAGAATGTTAGCACTACACAAATCTAAAGTGATGTGCAATAAGCAAAATTACCAAAATTTGAATGTGCGGTGTGTAATTAAAGGAGAATTAAAAGTCTTTAAGTTTTTCTTTATCAAATTTTGACTAATGTTACTAGCAAATACTGAAACTGAAAACAGTTGAAGGCTGTTTAGGCTGTGAATATAATGTGTGGTGATAAAACTATGATACCAGGAATTAGGACTATCTGAAACGAGTGATGAACACGTTCACCATTCTGTTTTTGTCAGTAAATATCCAAAAACGTTCCTAGATTATTTCGTTAGGGTATATTGGATTTGTGAAATGAGACGACTAGTTCTATGGAAAATTTCTTTCCAGTGACTTCCTTTTTCCAGCTGTGAAACTGCATTTACGCGCAACGTTTTCACATGAGAAGGAAGTAACGAATGTGATGAGTTGTCATAATCACAATCGTAATTACTAATCAGTATAAAAATGAATTTTAATGAGGGTATGTAGTAATACAAACACTTTGATGAGTAAGTTGTATTCAGGATGCACATAGGAACGAGGGAAATAGTAAGAATACGTAGGATTTTGAATGAAAATACAGGTAGAGGGAGTAAAATAAATGTCTAAATGTCTACAGCTTCAGAAATTCAACAGAGATGTAGCCTACGTATGTGAGGTAGCTCTTCACTTTACAGGTACTTTTGAAGGAGTTGTTCGTTGTGATAGAATGGTCAGTGTCAGCAAAGTATAGAACTATACCATTTCTTATAGAGCAACTGACAGCTTTGTGCAGTTTGTGTTTTTGAACCCTTTCTGACGAAATACGCACTGAACAACCACTGCAACTGGTTCTACAGAAATAATTCAATTGGTATATGGACATTAAAGTGGTCAGAAAGGAAGCTTGAAAGACAAGATCTCGTAGCTATATAACAATTTCTGAATATGCATATGAATTAGATTATTACAAGTTCAGATTTGATTGAGTGTCTACTGAACATCCGTCACTCACCTCATGTTCATTCAAATCAGCGTTTAAGTATTCTTCTATCAGAAAAACTAGAGTTTAATGTTGGTCTAGAAACTGTAACTATTTTGTATTTTCCAAGTCATCAATGTGTCTCACGCAATTTACAAGTGAACGAGCTAATGGATTATAATATATTGTGCTTTCAGTAATTATTATAGTTTAAGCACTAAGAATCAACAGTTACTGTCTGACATTTCAAACCTTGATGAGATGATTAGGCACGTCGTTTCTAATTTATGTTTTCATAATCATGACAACTTCTAGTTCTGTATACCCACTCTTCAATCACTCACTAGTAAATATTCAATTCATCTCCTACCACATGCACAGCTTCACAGTTACTGAATGTCCTTTGATTATGTGACTAACAGAAAGCAACCTTATCACAAAATCATCATCTGAACTTCACATTTCATCAAACGTCGGTGACAGTCAATCTGTGTTGTTAATGAAACACTGGTGGTGAGCTTATCGTGTGATTTTGTCATCAGCGCTTTCTATTTACCGTTTCGATCTGTACTTACACCTGAACATCGAAATCCAACAAGGTTGTTTTGAATCCATTTACTCGAATATGCGCAATTTATTCATGTAAAAACCTATTTAAAGTTTCTACCTTCTCACGTTTTCCTATTTTGATGCATAATTTGATTGGAACGCGCTTCGAATGGAAGGGGGTTTACTGTACATGATGTATTTTCGATAAGTATTCTACATCTAAATTCGCAACCAAACCATGAGTACAACTAATCATTTGATAAAAAAGTGGATTTATCGAATCACACACGGAACTGGTATTCACACTAGTTTCATTAAAAATTAGGGTTTCTAAAATGTAAAATATGTATATGGCATATAATGTCACTGTGAAACCGAATTTTTGAATTTCTTACGAATACAAATATGCGTTACATTCGATTGATGTTAATGTCTATGGAAATTGTCACCCATCAAATGAACATTTATTTTCTCACAAATTTATATTTATTCTCTGACTTGGAAACGAAAACCAAAAAACTGAAGAGTAATAAACAATCGTTACTGATTGAATGGTACAGTTGACCGAAATCGATTCAATAGAGTTTTTGAAAATATTTTGTGATGATGAAAATAAAGAGGGTGAAACAAATCAGCTTGAGATTCAATTTGATCTGTGTTGTTGAATTGCAGAGTTCAGATTCACAGCAGTACATTTCAACATTTGGAATACTAGGGAGATTTTCACAAGAACCTACGCACGCTCTTGAAACTATTCTCACTGGTTTCGTTGTAATAGCTTTCTGCAAGGAGAGAAATAATATCATATTAAAATAATCCTCAGATTTCAATTCATTGTTTTGAATGACATAAATATTTAAAGGCGTTTGTTCCTATATGAGGTGAAAGTGACAGTCGAAATAAGTTTTCCAATGAAAGAGTGCTAGCGATGGTTGAGAGGAAATCAGTAAAATGATGAATCATCACTCACTTATTCAGATTATCGAATTGGAAGATATAGATTTATAATAATCATTAGGCTACTATTTCTGACGTCAACATATTTGTCAGTGAATTCAAGTGTGGATATTCCAACCCACGCTACTACTAACTGACAGAAATATCCCGCAGGGTGACTCGATCAGTTTCTTTGAGATACTCGAAATTTTTACAAATCTTCCTCCCTCTCCGCAGTTATACCACACACACATACCACTCTCTCAAGTCAGTGATTTGAGAGGAGTTACCGAAGTCGTGAGATGAATAGTGTGCTTCATCTGACACTGTCAAGTTGAGTTCACATTTACTTGTCATCATAATTAATGAGGTATAGTGCTAACAAGGCTGTACATCAGCATTACCCAGACTATCGCTAGGATTAGATGCAGAAGTGGTTGACGAATTCACACCTCATCTGATTCTTCGGAAACAAGGTTTTCGAAAGTAAGAATGTGTGAGAATATGAGTAGTTTACAAAATGTACATCATATGACCACTCCGTGGAATTTTCCGTAGTCAAAAGAGGTTGTTTTCCACTCTAGACTGTGACATTACAGCTATCTATTCTGTGTGGAAACACGCATGACTCTGGATAGAACAAGTATGAGTGAGTGAAGGAGGACACTGTTACCACCAGGTAGTATCTGATGATGTCAAGTTACACAGTGAACAAGTGAAATTGCTTCCTGACTGAAATCGTCTTAGTTGGATGTAGTCGAATATCACCGAAATGGAAATTTCAGTGTGTGATTGAGTAATGAATCACTCGTGTTTAATGGGTGTGTTTTCTGACGAACTTGAAAATGAGTAAGACAAATACATGAGTGTCATATGAAAGTTGTGTAGAATAATAATAAGAGAAATGCATAAATCTTACAACACAAGCTCCACAATTTTTCGCTTTATCTGTGCTGCTATCCACTTCATCACAGTTGGCACATTTATAACATTGTAGCTTTCCTGTGTAAAAGAAAAGGTTAAATTTGCATTGTAAATTGTTTCCAAGCAAAATTTGTAACAACAATTAAGACCAGAGTGAGTATGTGCTATTACTGTAGAGCATAATGAAATCCCTGTATTTTAATGTTGATTTCATGTTATCTTGATGATATGTGCAGCATGAATGCAGAATATACGAAGGGTGTTGTGTTTACAGTTAAGAAATAAAGAGCACGAATAATTACGCGACGTCAATGTTCACCTCAATGATTTTGAAATTTATCACGATATTTATTCTGAAGCATTGGTCTATTGCATCTGTAATTTCCGCCTTAAATGAAAACGTGTGGTTCATATTTCCACAATAAACACAGCGAAACATTCACTTCATTTTATCTATCTCAACTTTTTGCATTCGTGTTTACACTATCGTCTTTAAAGTGTTAATTTCAATCCTATTCCTAAAGGAATCCTACTGTTGATTATAAATGCACAGTGGGAACTCGAATAATTCATTCGCTCCAAACATTCACCTATGTCGTTTCGATTTCAAAGTGAGATGCCAGCAAGTTAAAAGTGAATTCGAAAAATTAATTAAATCAATATGAAAACAATAGTTACCGATTGTGAAGACATGTGACAGCAACATTCTCACTTGAGTTCCTAAACCCTCCTCACTAGCTGAAACTAAAATCAAGTAATAATGAATATATAATTTATGAATATTTTTTCCAGATATCTGTAAACGATAAAATAGTTAACGCACACTTACACTTATTTCATTTGTGATGGCCAATTTAGTGTTAGAAAGCCATTCAAAATCTAACCTGTCTGTTGATGGGATACGTTACTCTTTCATTATAAAATATATAACCAACATATTTACAACAAATAATGTTAACTATGTTTTGAAAAATGTGCATGTTTCTTGTCTATCGAATTCATTGAATAACCACTTACTTGAAAGTTGCGTTTAAAAACTTTGGTGAAAAGTTCAAATCAATCAATATGGTGGTGATCTAGACCTTCTGCGTACTATTCTCATCTATCATCCAATATCAACATTGCATGTGTTATTACTACGGTGAATAACAAATATTGAATAATCCATTTTGAACTGCATATTGTGAGTGTATGTAACTCTCGTGGAACCAAAGAGATATAACAAACATTACATATGGGATGATTATATTTAATAAGTACCGTAAAAAACAATACTGAATGTGTCTTCTACATATGTGACTTATCCGTCTTCATCGCATTTCAACAATGGGATTAAACATCGAGGGATTCCACGGCGTTGCTTTCTGTGTGTTAGATAGTGATTAGAAATAAAGATCGCTCTATACTGGTTACTGATATTGATTCCTAATACACTCTTAATTCGATATACAACAAATATCGAAGGATGCATGTTGTAAAACATATTTTGAGCATAAATAACTCTCAAACAACAAAATATATTACGCACATGTTTCTATGGTCATTTCGCGTACAAGGAAATAGGTTCTGTTGTGACATTTACGCAATATACAGAATGTGTCTCCTACATATTTGTCCGATTTCACCAATCGACACATATGGCGAATGGAGCCATCTCACTAATTCAAATCATTGATGAAATGAATACGAGTGGATCTGATTTGATACTAGTCGGTGTAAAATGGAGTCATAATTCGCTAATCCATAAACCTTGTGAATTCTTGTCTACCTTGATGTAGATTCCATGTCAGCCCTCATTCACATTCACCAATACACATATACCAAAATTAATATGCCAACGTTTGTGGTCAACAAATTACAGAGATAAGTGAAGATAGAGTACTCCAGAGTAAATGCAGAAATCAGGGAATCAGATACACGAGAATAGTGTTTTGTCAATGACTGAAGGAGGTGTTGACCACAAGTGATTTATTCGCCATGATCATCGATGTGGTCACAAGTGAAATATACATATATGAAACAAACTTATTGGATATGAAGTAAAACGACTCGTCAGTATATGATCAGACTTACCTGATTCCACATGTGAGGTAATCACTACAAACAGGAATACCGAGACAGCCAGCATCACTGATTTACAACGCCAAATTTGAATTCTTATTATTGATGTGGAGTTTATTTCACACACATTCAGCTCTTATATACTTTCTGAAATCTGCTACTTCAACTATTTGTTAATGTGTTAAACATCATGCGAATGTTAGTATTACGCATACGTAAAGTGATGTGCAATACTGATTTATCAATGCGTGTATGTCTGTATGCATTTTTCAATAACTTTTTCACTTTATAGATTTTCTCCTTCAAAATTTATGCATTTTTTCAAGAATATTTTAATAATGAAGATATGTGGAATTCATTTCTGTTGAGTAATGCAACCTAATGCCATTATGGGTAAATTTTGTATTGATAAAGTCTCACAGTGTTATACATTGATGTTATACAGTAAACATTACTGTATAACACTGTGAGACTTTATCAATACAAAATTTACCCATAATGGAATTACACTCTACCACAGTGCACAAGTTTTATTCTTATATTAATGCAACCTACACTGGCATAGCTACAATATCATAGGCGTCGATGACGAAGAGTTGTGATACCAATTACCTTCTGATTAGAAGTGAAAGGCATTTCAATTTCTTGTGAAAAGCTTACTTCTCACTGTGATGCATTTATTTGAAAGCACGTAGTCGTTTCAGTCGACTGTGTTTCGGAATTTGGGACATTCACCCTACTCCTAAAATTACTGAGAAAGACTAATTTGAGCCAATCCATCGTGGACTGTGAAACAACTTGCACCTGCATTAATACATCGGAGCAATTTTAAGTGAATAGCAACAGAAAATACAGCGAAATTTTTGAGATGGAACAAGAGGAAGCCAATGGTGGCTGATATCATCCATGATATTTCTGATTGTTTTGGAGTGGAACATGCGACGGATCATAGGGAGTGAGGACATAGGAGCTGGTTGGAGTGACTAGAAAATTCCAGGATATTTGAACTTCGTGGATCAATCGTATCCAATCTCACACAAAATCGGCGATCTATATGTAAAAACCCACAATCAGTCAGGAGAGGTAGGCGGAGGAAGAATAATTTGAAGTGAGCATGGAAGAAATGGTGTTTATGAAGATACCTAGCCAACAACAACAACGACAACAATGAAAACAGCACAAATCACCATGAACAGGAGAAATCTGATGTAGACCGCCTGTTCCACTTACCCAGACAGCATATGTGAGAACGTCATCACAGATGAGAAGGTCATAGGTGAGTTGAGAAAATAAAGACAGATCTGCATCAATCTGAAATCAGCATGGAAATCGGCTGGAATCAACACCAGGAATATCATTGAAGTATTGAGTAGTACTGACAAGTCAGTTGTTCTACACGCTTCAGAGATGTGGTGTGTCATGTGAAATATTTGCAAGCAGCCTGAGTAGTTCATCAACAGCTGCCTTCACTCGATATGTTGAAATGACTGAATGGTAGGTCTGAAGGAATAAGCATGAAGTAACTTTGAAAACAAATGAAATGTCTGAAGAAGGAAATAAAGACAGACCAGAAATACACGTAGGGGACTGTTGAATGACATCATAAACCTTGTCATCGAGCGGAGTCAAAACGAGAAAGATGAATTTCGCTTTGCAGTCTATCAGGAAGGGGGTTGTGCGAGGACAAAATCTAGAGCCTAAATTATTGGAATTCAGAGATCATGTTGAAGTGGAGGCGTTCAGATGAAGCATTACCTTCCAATCAAAATGAATGAGAATAAAATGATATCCCTTTGGATAAATAGGAGTGAAGGAAGAATATCCAGTGATAATCTCAAAAGCTTTATTTTCATTCGATTGAATTAATCGCAAAATTTAAAGTGTTACATTAACAAAAGGTTTTATGGTGGCTAAATTGCATTTGTTTGAACCACCACATAGACTGCCTAATGAGAATCGAAATTAACTCCTTGCCCAAAGTGCGCGACTTCTCAACCAAAACATGCACAATACGGTTTTTCCAAAAATACAAGATGCCATTTATCTCTGTCCAAGCCTCATTATCCTCACAACGTAATACACTATTGTGTGAAGAATCGCTGCTTGAGATTGACAGTTAACTTATCAGGATTTCAGTCGATGCATTATTGAGAGGTGATTGAGGACAGCATATCTAGCTAGTCGAGACACATTCACCACTTTACGGATGTCGATATCTGCGTTGTGTACAAACGACCGCCGTGTAAGATGAAATCAGAAAGTAGACTACAATGTCAAAGCTCTCTTCAGCTCTAATTAAAAGCATTTCTAGAATCAAGAAATACAATCTAATATAAGGTGGATGAATTCCGCTTATTTCTTAGACGACGATGTAAGTGTAGGTAGACAGATACATTGAGGTGCTGCTTCCCCATACAAACTATCTGATTTCCAAAATGAGCTGACTGAAGTCAGTATAGTCAGGAGTAGAATAAGGTTATATGTTGTGGTGGGTGAAGATTATATTTATGGCCTCAGTTAAGGATACAATTTCGCCTTAGTATCAGGTCTGGTTGTATCGGGTATATTGGCAGTTACTTTTGCCTTGATCATCATTCCTCAATGTTGACAAATGCCGTAACATAATGAATAAATTTGTTGAGGATTCGTGGTAGGTTTTTTGATCGAAATTGTTGTTGAATACAAAGTGTGCATATGTAAACGACGCGGTCGAAGACTGTTAGTCAGGCGATAAAGCGCTTATTTGATCGAAGTGAGTGGACAGTTCCCTCGAATTGTTAATGCAAACACGTTGTTGTTTTTGAAAGTGGAGAGAGTCTACAAAGATGAGAAGTTGTTATATAATTTCATACCAGGTGACAAGAATTGTGTATTTTAATAATAAGAAGTGTTGCATTCGATCATCAGGCAAATAGGATATGTGTGTGTATTTCACCGATGTGACTCAACTGGTGGTGCAAACCAAGCGTTCTGTATCTGACTGAGAATGTCTATTACTGTGATGAATTCAAATGTGAGGTAGTGTCTACTGGCTGACTGCAAATTATATTGTTCCCTTTCCCCTTAGTAATTACTTATCAAACATCGTAAATACGAGAGTGAAACGCGAGACTTCATACAAAAGAAGCATACGTTGTTAAATTGTTGGCCACACCAATCTCAATAACGATAATTTTCTAATTAACCAGTCACCTGGGAACCATCATGGAGCAACACAAATTCGATCAGATATGATTTCCTTTCTCAGATAACCACAATCTAGGAGGCGATTCAATGTCGGTCATATGAAGATAATTGTGACCACTCAATGATCAGCAATAGAATTCAGTACACGCCAGCCCTAACACTTATCAGCGAGTCATTACAAATTGTCAGGAAATCCAATGAAACGGTATACAACTACATGAAATCCGATGACATGAATCTGATTTGTCGTATTTTTCTGGGAATGACATTTCAGTGAATAGTAGCAGATTTCACAAATCAAACAATTGTTCAGTATCCCAACAACAATAACACACATATTCCTGATGGATTACACCTACCATGAATACGGAAATATCGACTATTGTTTGGTATTGTGCGAGACGTCGACATGTAGTATGCAGCTGTTTCTAAAATACGTGATGGAATGAACTGTAATTCATTCGAGGTTCACTGAATCTCACAAACCACACAGCATGTATTATCATTTGTAATTCAGAAAGACAGTTGATATCTGACATCATCATGCATGCATCATCATGCTTTGTACTCTGACGAGATGATTTAGCATTTCATTGAGAATTTACCTCTACCAAGCCATGTCGCTTTGTATTTTGTAAGCCATCCATTTGAATTCAGTCTACCAGCCAATTTGAAACTGGTCAAGACTGTTATGTTATCATGGTGAGGGAATGCATGATAGTCACATTCACACAAGTTGATAGACACTGAGTATATTTTGATTAAGTGGTGAAGGGGAGAAGAATTTGTCATCACATATTCACAAATTCAAATTCACTTTGCAACACAGATTGGTCATAGGTTATGTTTGTTGATATCGAAAGCACTGATTGCTTGTTGGTCACTTGATTTTATTAGTCGAGGTGATTATTCGAAGATAGTGAGACATGTTTCCAAAAAATCACATTTATTTCATGCAGTGATTTATCAGATACTACTTTTATTCAACATTCTAATTTGTAGCTGCATTGTGTGAGCAAAGAGTAGCAAACATGAGTCTTTCGATATCCTTTTAGATAACATATCCACCTCTTAATTCGCTGTGAAGTGATTTTTCCTCGGAATTCCCTGTGAGTGAAATAACTATTTCACCTGGTGACTTTGACTGCGATTAGGTATCCTTGCATGTTGAATTACTCATGTTAATTCGTATCAACATTTACTGTCTCATTGAAATGGAATTCGATGATCGCATCATTTTCTTTATGTGGCTTATTCTTTGTAAGTTGATAAATTCAATCGATTTCATTGTGTCTTTTCGGCGATATCGCGGGAGGGAGCAACTCTTCCCTTAACACTTTTTCTTCAATACAACTCAATGGGTACTCTGAGTTTTTTGAGTATGGCTGTTGAGTGAAGAGTGATCTGAGTATCAGACTTCTGGGAATCTCTGTCATATTTAGTACTTATATTTTACGAGAAAATTGTCACATTTTCGCAATGATAAAATGCTCATCATGTCTACATGCATTGATGTAAACGAAAAGATGCCGTATCTCTTCGCAGCTAATTTATGGTTTTGTATTTGAAGTCAAAAAAAGACATTTAATTGGAACATATACTGGTTTTCAACAACTGACACAGTTTATTTTGAAGACGATGTTGACATTATTTTGCAATGCAATGCTTAATAATCTTCACACAGAAGTATACCCTAATCTGAGAGTAAACATACCTCAGGTCTATTCATTATGATTGATGTTCTGAAAAGTATTCACCTCTTTGATGTTATATCCACGGATCTTATTCTTTGATCCTTAGTATATGAAATCACTCAGGTAAAACCCTCTATTTATATACAAGTGAAGTAATGTAAAATCTACTAAAATTGTCTGTCCTGTTTGTTTGGATCTTATATTCACAATTGCTTCATTCAGTATTCATAATGTCTCACGCATTTCTATGCTTGTTGCGAGAGGAGAATATTTCCCTATGATATCATATTTTTGCTAAAATTCATTTTGGAGTGCCGTATAATTGATTGAATGTAGACCTAATAAACAGACTGTGATGAACACTTTTTCCAAACCAAATATTTTCCCATGAAACAACTACTGAGACACAGTATAAAAGTGAGCACCATGCAAATGACAAATACCGCATCAACGATACTCATCAGATGTCGGAAGTAACCGGCAAACATGAGAAAATGAAAATAAAATAAGCAAGTTTTTAAACTTTGAAAAAATATTTTGTGAAAACAAAAGATAAAAGACTAGAAATTGAGCGTTGGTCAAGTCAGTAACAGTGGAAGTGACTTGTAGAAATTAATTTCATGCATTTATTCCCCTTGATGAATTTGAATAAAGCGGGAACAAAAGTGGTTTGTGCAGAATAACATGGTACCATCATTTATTTCGTTGGCTTCTCATCAGCTGCTTACGGCCTAAATAAATTTTGAGGTTTAAGAACAGAAACGTTTTAACATACTTGCAAATTTTACATGTTGTCAGTTGGCAGAAAGTTCCACAATTGGTAAACAGTGCTCAGAAAATTGTGCTCATATAGTTTTTACACAGGTAGTTCAAGTTAAAACAAAATAAATGTATGCATATAATGGTAAAGGAGTTACATAATAAAGATGAGATGTGTGTTAGATGCATAGTGACTAATAAGTTAGGTAACAATGTACTGAGTTGAACTCAAATCATAGAAACAAGAGACAAGCAAAATTACAGATTATAAAAAGGGGGTGAGGTTAAAGACAACGATTACGTAATCAGATGAGAGAAAAAAGACATCCAGTTACCAAGGCAAGGAAAGACTAATAACTGCTTCTTCTTGAACACATTAATCTGGTTTCAAGCGTTTGATAGAAATTGCTTCAGCAAACTTAGCCTGTCCCAAGCTCGGGTAAAGAGGGAGGGTTGGGGCGTGTTGCCAGCAACTCCACCCCTGTAAAACAACCAAATTGCTACAGAAACTTCAACGAATAAATATACTAAGAATTCTAAAAACATAAGCAATAGCCTTACTTTTCGCTGGAATTGGGGAAGAGAAATGACGCAGGCTGGTCAAAGCCTTCGGGAAGCCAGTCAGCCGATGTGCCTTCTTTCGATGGAAGCAAAAGTAAGGATGGGTACCTGGAATGTTCGTACAATGCACGAAACTGGAAAGGCTTCCCAGATAGCCGTTAAAATGAGAAGGTACAGAATAGAAGTGTTGGGAATCTGCGAAATCAGATGGAACGGAACTGGAACGTGCCAACTACCTACTGGAGAGACAGTAATCTATCCGGCCACCTAGAGGACAACCATGAGCACACCGAGGGAGTGGGAGGGAACCAATCTCTTCCAGGATAATGACAGACAGGTTCAACTTAGAATGAGGGAAGCTTACAATCATTCAATGCTATACACCTACAAACGTCTCAGAACAAGAGAAGAAGGAGGCGTTCTACAGACAACTACACACAGTAATGGACAACGTCCCTAGTGGCGGTATCAAAATCCTGATGAGTGATATGAATGCGGAGCTGGGAGGAGACAATGCAAGAAGAGAACTCACCATGGAAGGCGAGGCCCTCGGTGGAATGAACGGCAATGGCGAACTCCTCTCAGACTTCTGCGCCTTCAATGATTTGGTGATTGGTGGCAGTTTGTTCAAACACAAGGACATACACAAGGTGACATGGATTTCACCAGATGGAAAAACCAGAAACCAAGTAGACTTCATCTCAATTTCAAGAAAGTGGAGACGGAGCCTACTGGACACAAGGTCGAGGAGAGGAGTGGGTTCAGACTACTATCTAGTACAAGGGACTTTCAAGGTAAAGCTAAAAGCATCGAGGATAGCTGGGGATAGGCCACAATGCAAGTTCAACACCCAACTACTGAAGGACACAACCACAAAGGACACTTTCACTGCCACTGTCAGAGCAAAGAAGGAAACACTACGTGAAGTCACTAAAGAATCATGAGTCGAAGACCATTCGAACTCTCTAAAGGCGATTTTCAACGAAACGTGTTCAACGGTATTAGGAAGAAAGAAGAGACAAGACAAGGAATGGCTCTCAACGGACACTTGGAAATTAATAGGAGAGAGGAGAATGGTGGAAGAGAAGGTGATTCAATGCGAAGACGGACAGGAGAAGGGGATGCTGAGCTCAACTTACACAGCACTGGACAAAGAAGTGAAGAAGAGTGCTAGGAAGGACAAAAGACGATTCTATGACAACCTGGCCACTGAAGCTGAGAAGGCAGCAGGTAAAAGAGACCTGAGGACATTATATCACATAACCAAATCTCTATCCGGGAAGTGATCAACACAAGCGAAACCTATAAAAGACAGCCAAGGGAACCCAATTACCAAGGAAGAAAGACAGATTAAACAATGGGCGGATCACTTCAAAGGACGCTGGAACCGACCATCACCTGCAACCCATCCAGAAATACCAACAACAGCGCGTACACAACTGCAAGTTGACACCAATCCTCCAACGAGAGCTGAAGTCTTGAATGCAATCAAGCCTCTGAAAGCTGGAAAAGCAGCTGGACCAGATGTAATACCCCCTGAAGCACTGAAAGCGGACCCAGAGATGACAGCAGATATGCTGACTCCATTATTGCAAAATGTCTGGAAGGGGGGAGAGGTGCCTACTGACTTGAGGAAAAATTACCTCATGAAACTACCAAAGAAGAGCGACTTACGCCTGCCTCTGCAAGACCTGGCGAGGAATCATGCTCCTGTCGACACCAAGTAAAATCCTGAGTCGCATCATCCTGGAGAAATTAAACGACTCACTGGATACAGAACTCCGACCAGAACAAGCTAATTCAGGATAGGCAAATCACATACTGACCAAATTGCAACTCTACGCATCATCATCACAGAACAAAGCATGGAATGGCAATCAAACCTCTACCTCAACTTTATAGACTTTGAGAAGGCCTTCGACAGCGTTGATCTTGAAGTAATTTGGAAATTACTCGAGTACTATGGCTTACCCCAAATATTCATCAACCTTTTTCAACAGCTGTACGACAGCGGCACATGTCAAGTGATCTACAACGGAAATCTCAGCAGGGCGTTTGGAGTAAACACAGGAGTCGGACAAGGCTGTCTGCCTATTATCACCAATGATATTCCTAATTGTGGTGGACTGACTGGATTGTGCGTCAAACAGTGGGAAACGAGAAGACAGGGATATCCCGGACCGACGTGAAGAACCTGGAAGTCCTGGATTTCACCCGTGATTTACGCTTGATGTCACACAAAATCGAAGACTTACAAGCGGAAACCGACAAACTGGTCGAAGAAGCAGTCGGTGAAGACAGGACTCCAGTTGAACATAGACAAGACGGAGGTTATGAAAATAACCAGCCAATAACAACAACAACAGCAGCAACATCCAGTGCCAATCACCATCAACGGGAGGGATTTGAAAGAGGTTACTTCATTCACTCACTGATCTAGGGAGCATTGTCTCAACTACAGCCAGTCGGAACGGACGAGGGTGTCAAATCGAGTAAGAATCGGAAAGGCGAGAAACAAACACATTCATCAATCTGAAACAAATCCGGAAATCTTCGTCACTCAGCCAGAATCAACAACAAAATTCGGTCGGTGTTTCAATACAAACGTCAAGTCAGTCGGTTCTTCTATACGGATCAGAAACTTGGCGAGCCGCGTCACAAAGAATATTTCCAACAGCCTGTTGCAGACGTGACCTTTATCAACAAATGTCTTCGCTGGATCTATACTGAAGATCAGATGGCCAGACCGGAAAGAATCACCAACAAGAAACTATGGCTGGGAACAAACAAAACAAGAACTAATCCCCGACCAACAAATATGCAGGAGAAAGTGGAGATGGATTGGATGGACACTTGCTGAGGAGGCCGGTTGGTGACGTCGCACGTCAGGCTGTTGCTCGAGTGGAACCCGAAAGGTAATCGGTGTATGGGACGTTCAGGCGTGACATCGAGGAGATCGTGTGGAGAGGAGCTGAAAGAATATGGTTAAACATGCAGGCGGAAAGTACAGCAGAATACAGAAGCAAATGGAGACGTGCAGTTGAAGCCGTATGTTCCACTAGGAACCCATGGGAGCAATAATAATAATGAACTTGAGGACAATGGAACTCCTATGTCTATTGATAATTTTGAAGGATTTCTCGATTTCCACCTCATGACCCGAGTCGAGATGTCCGGTGATAACGTTACTATAAGAATTTGTTCCGTTGAGACGTAGGCTTTTCGGCACATGTTCAGAAAATCGGAGGTGTGCCCTTCTCTCTGTTCTCCCAATGTAACTGCTCCCGCAGATACACGTAAATTTGTATACACAGTTGTAGTTAACATGAGAAGGGTATCTATCGACTTTTGACTGCACCAAAATCATGTTGTTCGATGGACGAGAACCAACTATGCTGCAGGATAAGCTCTGGCTAGTGGAGTTCTCAGTCTTCTGTTGACCATCTAATTGAATGAAGACAGGCTTTTTTTCAACTGTGATTTGTTTGATGTTTGAGCCTTCATATCTTCCATATTTGTTAGTGGATCTTTGAGGATAACCGTTGTTTCTCAACACCTTTTTGACAAACGTAAATTCTTCCTCTATTTTTTTGCAGAGTATATTCTCCACACTCTACAGTACAGAGTCCTAACTAGTGCTCATTTATAGCTATTTGAACGAAAACCATTTTAATATAAGTAATGTCCACTCCATGTTAGCTTTCGTGAAATTGACCTCTGGAGACTACCATCTTCTAGGCGTTGCATGGCAGTGTCAAGAAAATGGAAATTTCCAACATTTTCACGTTCCATAGTAAATACGATATTTGTATATGCGTTGTTGAATAGTCTGAGTAGGTAGGAGGCATGACTTTCGTTGTTGCATACTACAAATGTGTCATCGACATATCGACAATAGGAAGTCGTTTGATCAATTGTATGCTCCAGCTTTGTTTTCTCAAGGTTTAACATGAATATATCTGCTAAAACATGGCTAAGTGGACTGCCCATAGCTACACCATCTATTTGTCGGTAAAGAGTGTTGTCAAACTGGAATTGTACACCCATGGTACACATTAGGCGTTTGAATTCCGACTCTGGTAGTGGGAGAAA
Organism: Trichobilharzia regenti; assembly: GCA_944472135.2. Lineage (NCBI taxonomy): Eukaryota > Metazoa > Platyhelminthes > Trematoda > Strigeidida > Schistosomatidae > Trichobilharzia > Trichobilharzia regenti. Next base: position 95,461,840 of record OX235262.1, on the reverse strand, counting down.
ATCAGACTGTTGACAAATGATCTCAATGGTTTCATTGATTGGGATCTTTGTGAACAAGGAGGTTGCATCGAATGAAGCCATGAACTTATTTGAAACGTTCATGTGATTCACGCTTTCGGCAAAATGAAATGAGTCTTTTATGGTATGCGCAGCTAGCCTTTGGCGAATGAGTTCCAACTTCTCTGCAAGCCAACGGGCAACCTTATGTTGGGGAGAGTTGATCATCGAAAGTATAGGTCTCAGAGGGTCTTCTTTCTTGTGTGTCTTTGAAATTAAATCGGGTGTGGGTAGAGAACAAAAAGGTTGAAAATGCAAAATATTATAAGTGAGAAGACAAAATAATACTAATGAAGAGACAGAAAAAAAAGATTAGATAGAATTTGCTTGTTGATTTAGAAGATAGATTAAGTCCATTGCAAGTGTAGTGATTGAACGAACTTCTTCTGTATGCAGAGTTCAGGGCTTAGCAAGTGAATCGCCATTACTTCTGAAGTTTGAAGAAGTCTGATTCGTACACCTTTAGGAAGGCTACTTCTTACTCTGTAGACTACATTGAGGTTTGTTTGGGGTGCTGCTCGGTGTCCGGATTCTATCAGATGTTCTAAGATGGAGCTCCGGAGACATTGTTTTTCTCCTTTGTAAAACCATGTTGGTAAGTGTCCGGTGATACGCTTGGAAAGGGAATGCTGGGTACGGCTGACTTACCTGGCTCCACACGAGCAGGTGAACTGATAAATACACATTGATGAGGCCAGCAGTAGTAGCTTATCCTTCAAGTTCACACGAATCATAGGTTTTGTGGAGAAAGTTAGTCGTAGTTCAACTGCAAAGAAGATCTTTAGTGAGCGCGACAGTCGATTGTTTAGTGTTTCCGGAGATATATCTCCATTGAATTGAAGGTTCATATAGAGTGGTTTTTTAGGAGCGCTAAGCATGGGCGGCTTTTGTGGTCTAGCATTCATAGATTTTGCAATAAATCGTTCTGGCTGTTAGTTTAACTATCCAGGAGATGTAGATATTTGTGGGAGATGTCAGTGAGGGTTTACACTGTGATTGCAGTAATTTGTTGAATAACAATCGACTAATTTATCCCATGTAGGTGGACGAGATAATTGTGTATCATTTGTGAGAATACTACTGACTAACGTCAATTTCTTCTTGAGAGAATGTGAGTGAAATTGGGATAATTCTACCCTGTAACATGATAACCTGTTGTAAATATAGCTAACACGGGGTGAAAACTTTTTTCCGAACCATTTCGCATCTTTACAAGTCTTCTTGCTTCTTGACAGTCGGACCGACATGTTATGATTTCCTCATCTTGTTCTGGGTGAAATTGTCAGAGTCTTAACAAAGACGTTGTGTTCCTCATTTTATACTCGTCAATCCTAATCGTGTTTTTTAAGCATAATAATAATAATCCTGAGAGAATATGAGCCGATTAAGTGTGTTCCTCCCTTTAATAAACTAAACTGTAGGAAATATTCATCGTATCAGAAAAGTTGATTATGACAGGCATTCTGTGGATGTCATGTTGATTCTACAGAGTATGAATACGACGTTACTTCAGCATTAGTAAAGTTACTTTTGTGATTAGATGCATATTTGGTTCAAGATTTCATAGATCGTCAGTTAATTTGGAGAATGCATTCCTTACAAGGTAGGATTGAGTTATCCTGGAGTTCCGTTTTCAGTAATAATAATACTGAAGATTTATTTCAGACAACATGTTAATACATATTACAGAAATTCTCAGTGGATTTGTTTCCAGTGTATTCTCTGTTCTGACTGGATCTACATGTAAAACAATAATCTGCATTGCAACGTTTGGCGCAGGGTTGTTCAACTGAAGAAATTTCAGATTCTCCATGGAGTTCTTCTTTCACAAAGTGTGTGGTGTTTTGTTGGAAGGTGATTGAAAGTATGCACCATGACTGAAACAACAGGAAATGCAGAATTGTTCAGACTTTATTATGTTTGGGAAGTTTGGTATTCCACTGATATAAAAAGGGAGCTGTCGTATGAACCGTATCTCTTTCTAAGGCAGCATAACAAGTTCCACTCGCCTACGGATGTATGTGAAAACCTCACAACAATCCGTAGAATATGAATCCTCAAGGGTACGGAGAAGCTCGTCAATTTTGTCAGTGACTGATAATATATTGAATCGTTAATAAACATTGGAAAAATTTACCAGCTAAAACAAGAAACAGGAATAACATATAGAGATTATGTTTTAAATTATAATAATTCGAACATCTTACTACGCAAGCCGAACATTTTTTCAGCTTGTGCGTATCGTTATTCACTGCTGGGCAATCATCACGCTAATAACAAGTTAAACTTCCTACACAAGAGAAACAGAAAACTCCATATACAAATATGTTTTATGTGAAATCTTTAAGACTTAGTGCAAGAGCACACATGGGTGGCTACAGGTAAACGATAGTGAAAATGTTGTCTTTTATTAGTACTTTTACATCATATCTGTAAACAGTCAAACTGGAACAGAGCAGATGCGAATTCTCCTAACCATAAGGAAGAAAGGAGAGCAACGTAACTCATGTTTCTGCCAGTAAACAAATTAAATATATGCTGAACATCTCATGAATATTTCCGTTTTGTTCACAAATTACGCATGCTATCATATTCACGAAATATTTAAAATGACATTGTTTAAATTTTGTTTCATATTGTTTGAATGTACACACGGGAATTGTGAGTATTTAAAATTTGGAAATTTAAATTTTCATAAGATTACACATTGAGATGCAAGCCAGTAAATACTGGAGTGGTGCATTTCATTGAAAAAATATATGGAAATGAAACTTACCAGCGTGGAGGATATGCGAAAATAGTAAATAAGCTTGAAACTGCAAATCCTGTGGATTAGCTGGAATAAATACGGAAATAAATACTTCATATAAAACGACGTGTGTGCATCGGAAATTCAGTGTAACTTGAAATATGTATTCGCAAACATAAACACAGTTCTCCTAATTCATTTTCAGTGACATTGTGATGTTTCAAAAGTGTCGAAGATTTATGCACTTCACATAGGAAAAGATATCACCATAAGATTTACAATGGATAAACACACGTGAGGTGATTTTGGAAATGTGCTTAACCGTTGTTTATCGAATTCTTGAAACGATCACTTACCGCAGTGTTTGGCTTACAAACTATGATGATAACGTCGAGTTGACCAATATGGTTGTCGCACATAGGATGAGAATGTACTATTCTCCTTCATGATTGGTGTCAGTATTTGCATCCAATATTGAATTGGATAATGACCCGATATAAGCAGTATACTTTATATTTCGTCTAATGCAATATGTAACTCACAGTTTTCTATGATTATCCCATATACACGATAAAAACGTTCTCCGCTGTAGTTTTCAGAATTTTTTGAATGTGGCTTCTGCGTATTTGACACTTCGTATTCGTAAAGAAGGCGTCTTATTCCTCCGCCTGAGTGATCAAACGACTAGAAGTTAGAAATTATTTCACAGTAGTCTCAATGAAATAAAGTCGTAATAAACGAAAACTTGGATCCGTATCAAAGCTCGTTTACATACGCTAACACAGGTGTTTGATAAAATGAAACGATGATTAGAGGGAAAGTTTTTGACGGAAGGGTAGGAATCGAGTTGGGTGATGAGGTTGCATAAAACTGATACAACACAAAAATGCAGCTGTCGGAGTTACTTGAGAATGTTTCCACCACAAAATATTTATTGTCCATGATCACTGGTGTAATTACATCCGAAAGATATTTGAAATAAATTAATTTGTCAAAGTGTGATTGTGCTAACCTGACTCCAATAGTGAGCTTACCACTACAAACACGATCGCTGAAAGAGTCAGCATCATTGATGTGCAATATCTAATCTGGACGCTTTCTTGTCGAGTGGTATCAGTTTCATGTACTTGACTATTATATACCTTCAAAAATATTTCACGTGTTTGTCAATGTTCTATAGCTGATAAGAATAATGGCACTTCACACATCTTAAGTGATGTGGAATAAGAAAAATTATCAAAATTCGTTTGTGTATGGTATGTAATTTAAGGAGAACTAAAAGTCTTTTCCCTTATCAAATTTTGACTAAGATTGCTAGGAAATACTGAAACTGAAAACAGTTGAAGGCTGTTTAGGCTGTGAATATAATGTGAAATGAAAGCTATCTGAAACAAGTGATGAACCTGCCTTACATGCTGTTTTGTCAGTAGATGTCCTCAAATGAGCCCTGATTATTTCGTTAGGGAATATTGGATTTGTGAAGACAGAATACGAGTTTTGTGAAGAAGAGGTTCTTTCCAGTGATTTCCTTTTTCCAGCTGTGAAATTGCATTTGCGCACAACATTTTCACAAGAGCAGAAAGTAACAAAAGTGGTGAATTGTCATAATCAAAATCGCAAATTACTGATCAGTATGAAAATGAAGTTTAAGAAGGGTTTGTTTTAATACGCATAATTTGATGAGTGAGTTATATTCAGGATGCACATAGAAACGATGGAAATTGTGAGAATACGTAGGATTTTGAAATGCAAAAGAGGTGGAGAGAGTAAAATAATTAGGTTGGATGAAACGACTTGTCTATCTGAATGTTCATAGCTTCAGAAATCCAACAGAGATGTAGGCTAATTTCGTGAGGTAGCTGTTCACTTTACAGGTAACTTTGAAGGAGTTGTTCGTTGTGATAGAATGGTCAGTGTCGACAAAGTGTAAAACTCTTATATTTCTTATATACCAACTGCTACCCTTGTGCACTGGTGCCAGTTTGTGTTTTCGAACCCTGTCAGACTAAATACGTAATGAACAACCGTTGTGACTGATGCTACAGAAATAATTGAGTTGGTTAATGCACATAAAAGTGGTCAGAAAGGAAGCTTGAAAGACAAGGTCTCGTAGCGACTCAATCTCTGAATGTGCATATGAGTTAGATTATTACAAGTTCACATTGGATCCAGTGTCTACTGAACATCCGTCACTCACTTCATGTTCATTCAAATGAGCGATTACGTATTCTTCCTTTATAAAAACTAGAGAGTAGTATCTGTCTAAGTAAATGTAATTATTTGGTATTGTACATGACATCAATGTGTCTCACGCATATTACAAGTGAACGAGCTAATGAATTATAATACATTGTGCTTTCAGTAATTATTATAGTTTAAGCACTAAGAATCAACAGTTACTGTCTGACATTTCAAACCTTGATGAGATGATTAGGCACGTCGTTTCTAATTTATGTTTTCATAATCATGACAACTTCCGGTTCTGTATACCCACTCTTCAATCACTCACTAGTAAATATTCAATTCATCTCCTACCACATGCACAGCTTCACAATTACTGAATGTCCTTTGATTATGTGACTAACAGAAAGCAACCTTATCACAAAATCATCATCTGAACTTCACATTTCATCAAACGTCGGTGACAGTCAATCTGTGTTGTTAATGAAACACTGGTGGTGAGCTTATCGTGTGATTTTGTCATCAGTGCTTTCTATTTACCGTTTCGATCTGTACTTACACCTGAACATCGAAATCCAACAAGGTTGTTTTGAATCCATTTACTCGAATATGCGCAATTTATTCATGTAAAAATCTATTTAAAGTTTCTACCTTCTCACGTTTTCCTATTTTGATGCATAATTTGATTGGAACGCGCTTCGAATGGAAGGGGGTTTACTGTACATGATGTATTTTCGATAAGTATTCTACATCTAAATTCGCAACCAAACCATGAGTACAACTAATCATTTGATAAAAAAGTGGATTTATCGAATCACACACGGAACTGGTATTCACACTAATTTCGTTAAAAATTAGGGTTTTTAAAATGTAAAATATGTATATGGCATATAATGTCACTGTGAAACCGAATTTTTGAATTTCTTACGAATACAAATATGCGTTACATTCGATTGATGTTAATGTCTATGAAAATTGTCACCCACCAAATGAACATTTATTTTCTCACAAATTTATATTTAATCTCTGACTTGGAAACGAAAACCAAAAAACTGAAGAGTAATACACAATCGCTACTCATTGAATGTTACAGTTGACCGAAATCGATTCAATAGAGGTTTTGAAAATATTTTGTGATGATGAAAATAAAGAGGGTGAAACAAATCAGCTTGAGATTCAATGTGATCTGTGTTGTTGAATTGCAGAGTTCAGATTCACAGCAGTACATTTCAACATTTGGAATAGTAGGGAGATTTTTACAAGAATCTGCGCATGCTCTTGTAACTACTTCCACTGGTTTCGTCATAACAGCTTTCTGCAAGGAGAGAAATAATAACATGCAAATTAGTTCTAAGATGTGAACTCACTTATTGGAATATCATAAATATTTACAGACGTTTGTCCCTAAGTGAGATGAAAGTGACATTCGAAATTATTTTCCAGTGAACACGTGATAGCGATGGTTGATAGGAAATAAGTGAGTTGATGAATAATCATTCATGACAGTAAAACGTTTGAGCCTTGATCAAATAATATTTACTTATATTTTTATAGAATACTTTATTATTTTAATCATTCACTTATTCAGATTATTTCACTGGAAGATATAGATTTATATTACTTATTAAACTACTATTTCTGACGTCAACTTATTTGTCAATGAATTCGAGGAAAGTGTGTATGTTCTGGTGCATTCTATTAATAACTGACGGAAAGTGACTGGATCGGTTATTGGGTGATACGAAGCGCTTTTAGAAATCTTCCTCTTTCTCCACAGTTACATCACACCCATAATACTCCCTCATGTCAATGAACAAGTCTGTACATCAGCATTACCCAGACTATAACTAGGATTAGATGCAGAAGTGGTTGACGAATTCACACCTCATCTGATTCTTCGGAAAACAGGTTTTCGAAAGTAAGCAAGTCTGAGAATATGAGTAGTTTACAAAATGTACATCATATGACCACTCCGTGGAATTTACCATAGTCAAAAGAGGTTGTTTTCCACTCTAGACTGTGACATTACAGCTATCTATTCTGTGTGGAAACACGCATGACTCTGGATAGAACAAGTATGAGTGAGTGAAGGAGGACACTGTTACCATCAGGTAGTATCTGATGATGTCAAGTTACACAGTGAACAAGTGAAATAGTTTCCTGACTGAAGTCATCTAAGATGGATGCATTCAAATACCATCGAAATGGAAATTTCAGTGTGTGATAGATCGTTGAATCTCTTGTGTTTAATAGGTAGATGTTGTGATGAACTTCAAAATAACTAAGACAAATACATGAGTGTCATATGAAAGTTGTGTTATAAATGGGAATGTATAAATCTTACAATGCAAGCTCCACAGTTCTGTTTTTTCTGGGTGCTTCTGTCCACTTTATCACAGTTGGCACATTCATAACATTGTATCTTTCCTGTGTAGTAGAAAAGGTTAAATTTCTCATTGTGAATTATTTCTATGCAAAATTTGTAACAATAATTAAGACCAGATTGAAGATGTGCTATTACTGATAATACATACCGAAATCCCTGTCTTTATTATTGATTTCATGTTATGTTGATGATGTATGCAACATGAATGGAGAATATACGAGGGGTGTTGTGTTTACAGGTAGGGAAGAAGGAGCATAAATAATTGAGCGATGTCAATGTTCACCTGAATGATTTTCAAAGTTATCACGGTATTTATTCTGAGACAATGGCCTATTGTATCTGTAATTTCCGCCTTAAATAACAACGTCTGATTCATATTTCCCCATTACACACAGCAAAATATTCAGTTTACTATCTATATCTCAACTTTTTCCACTCGCGTTTACACGATCGCCTTCAAATTGTTCATTTCAATCCTGCTCCTAAAGTAATCCTGCTGTATGCACATTGGGAATTCGAATAATTCATTCACTCCTAACATCCACTTATGGTAATTCGATTTCAAAGTAAGATGTCAGCAAGTTAGAAGTGAATTCGAAAAATTAATTAAATAATGATGAAAACAGAAGTTACCGAAAGGGATGATTTTTGACAGGAACATTTTCAGTTGGGTTTCAACACTCTCATCACTAGCTGAAACTAAAATCAAGTAATAATAAATATAAAATTTATGAGAATTTCTTCCAGAAATCAGTAAAAGTTGAAATAGTTAACGTACACTCACACTTAACAGTGTTTGACTCATTTGTGATTCCCACTTTAATGTTAGAAAGCTTCTCGAAATCTATCGCTTCTGTTGATGGGATTCATTGCTCTTGCATTATAAAGTACATTACTATCATATTCAAAACACAGAATGTCTACCATGTCTTCGAAAGTAAGCATGTTTCTCGTCTATCGAATTCATTGAATAACCATTTACTTGAAAGTTGGGTTTAAAAACGTTGGTGAGAAGCTGAAATCAATGAATATGGTGGTGATATAGACTTTCTGCGTACTATTTTCATTTATCATCCAATATCAACATTGCATGTGTTATTACTACGGTGAATAACAAATATTGAATAATCCATTTTGAACTGCATATTGTGGGGATATATAACCCTCGTGGAACACAGGATATAACAAACATTACACATGGAATGATTACATTTAATAAATACTATGGAAAACATCACTGAATGTGTCTTCTACATATTTGGCATATCTATCTTCATCGCATTTCAACAATTGAATTAAACATCTATGGATTCTATGCCACTGTTTTCCGTGTGTTCGACAGTGATTAGAAATAATGATCACTCTATACTGGTTAACATGATACAGATTCCTTACACAATCCTTATTCTATATACAAAAGTATTGAAATGATGCATTTTGAAATACATTTTCTGACCATAAATAACTCTCAACCAACACAAGATATTGCAAACGTGTTTCTATGCACATTTCGCATGCACTGAACTAGGTCCTGTTGAGATATTTACACAGTATACAGTGTGAATCTTCTACATATTCACCGCTTTGTGTTCGTTGCATTTCACCAATCGACACACATGGCGAATGGAGCCATCTGACTGATTCCTATTCCTAATGAAATGATTTCGAGTAGAACTGATTTTATACTGCCTTGGTGTCCTCCAAAAAATGTGGTTAAGTTACATGGATGATACCTTCGTCATAATCAGAAATAGTTTGTTGAATGAACGTTTTCACTTAATAAACAATATGTCAGAAACCATCAAGTTTTCCAAAATGTTTGAATCCGAAGAGAATGATTTTTCGTTCCTTGACTGTTGATTACAAAGAAAACTAAATTGTAAATTTAAAATAAATATTTTCAGAAAGCCGACAATTTCGGACAGACACCTAGACTACTACTCAGCACACCCCTTTACTACCGAAGTAACTGTTGCCAAGAATCTGACTAACACAGCCAAAAGTCTAGTTACTGAGGAGGAAGAGGTTAGCAAGGAATTAGATTTTATCAATCTAATCGTGAATCATATAATTATCCAAAACTTTAAAAAAAAAATATTGTAAATGTGAAGATAAAGATGGAACGAAAGCTGTTGCTAAGATCTGGATTAGTACAGTGGTGATTACTTACTGCAAAGAAACATCCGATGAGATAAAGCGAATCCTTAACGATAATAACACAAGAGTGTATTTTCGTGCAACTGACATTTTATGCTCTTCACTGATGAAGAATAAGGATAAAGTACAAGAAATCCAAGAGAAATGTGTGTATCAGATCAATTGTGGTAATTGTGGCGCCGTATATGTAGGGGAAACTTCCAGACAGGCAAATATAAGAGTGAAAGAGGATAAACAACGTCTAAAGGTGATTCGAAAGACCTCTGGAGACTTAAAGGAACTAGGAAAGAGATCAGTGATTGCACTGCATTCAACAGAAACGGGCCACAAAATCGACTTTGATAGGACTAAAGTTCCAAAGAAAAGATTTGCATTCTCTACATATTCCCATTTTTAATATTAGATTAAGACATATGAGCGAGCAATATTGTTTTCAATTAGATCTTCTTCAGGCTTTACTCTTATTTACATAGATTTATATATAAAAAAGTTTAATGATGCACATCCATCGCTCATCTTCACTTTTGAAGGAGAACATGATGGTAGACTACATTTCCTTGACGTCCAAATGAACAGAAGAGAGGATGGTTCACTCAAGACAGATGTCTATGGAAAACCTACATCTATAGGACAATATACACATTCCCTCAGTTTCGTACCAATCTGATACAAAGTCAATTTGGTCAGACGCCTCATGAATAGAGCAAGACGTATCTGTACACATGACTCCCTATAAAATGAGTTAGGATACATCAAAAATATGCTGGTCCAAATGGGTTATCTTAGTAGATTTGTAAGGAGACACATGAACACTAGGTACAATAAAGAGAAACTGACAAGATTTACAAAGAAACAACTGTTCATTAAACTGCAATTTTATGGGGACGTGTCTAGCGAAGTCTTACATCTTAGATTATCGAGAGCGATAAAACGAACTTATACTACCACCACCCTTAGTTGGTCATTTTCCAGTCGACCAACTTTGATTGCTCAAGCGAAAGACAAACTACCTAGCTGTGCCACTTCTGTGTGGATCTATAAGTTTTATTTTGGCTGATTTGATTGATAGTAGTCACCAAGTGGACAAAAATAGTGCATTCAAAGTTATCTATCGCATTCCATCGAGCCTTTCGAACGGAATCAGAACCTGTCTGTTACACTTAGCCGAATCTATGGGAATTCAAGAGAACAATCCTAGTCTTTGTATACAAAAGAAGTTTGTTCTACCTTTGTCTCTCCGTTGGCCTCGGTGAATTCCACTCACATCCCTCCCACCTCTTCTTATTTTCCATTTCCTTCGTACTTTTATTATATTTGTTTAAACTCTGATTATCTGTCCACTTCATCTTTAGTATAACGTAACTTCCAAGATTTGACCTAATTTATTTATTAATTGAATTGTCTACATATACACATATATACTGACTTTGTTATTCTTATCACCTGCATAAACCTTATTATCAATATTTTGTTATCATTATAATCATCGTTATTAACTACGTTCAAAACATTTACCACATTATTACTATTATTTTATCCACAAAATCACCGTCATTGGTTAAAATTTTATATATAAATCTATGTAAATTAGAGTAAAGTCTGAAGAAAGGTTTTAGTTCGTAGAACGAAAGGCTAACTGTGGAAGCCCTACATATGTGGGTGAATCTCAACAGTTTGAACAGACATGAAGGTATGATGTTAGTTGATGCATGGCAAATCCTGACTAATAAATAGAACAACGGTTATGTGTCAATAATTAATCATAGCTGGTCGAAATTCCCGATTGTGTATATCTTCTTATGGAGAGGCTAACAAATGCACATATACACACTATTTTATACTGCATTAAAACTTAATTTTCATTTTATGTTATCTACGACCATGAACTTTTAGTTTAACGTGATGTGATAAAATGTACACTCTGAAAATTCAATTAAAATATTATGACCCGTTGGACAAGAAGTGACTCTTGTGGTCAAAGTGGTCTAGTGGATAACGCTTTGACGTTTGAAACTATGGGCTCTAGGTTCGAGCCTCGATCGCAACATCATCACTCACTGGGAAATGTTGGTACATCCAGATGACGAGTCCCAAACAGGACGAAATGCTCATCCTGGATTCCACTGCTACTCACCATCCACAAATGAACAGTACACTCTGTTTAAATTGTTTAACGAAAGTAGACTAATTTTGAAAGTCTGACGTCAAATTTTGATCACATTTCATACAATTTCGTTTATTATACATGTTGATACCTGTTTCATAACTCTTATGATCAGACAAAATTTAAATAAAACAAGAGATATCCTTTTCTATATATAACCCCGTGTTAGGTTAATTCCGATTAATTTCTCTGAAGATGTTCGGAACAGATTGCCTAACGAAACGTTGGATTTAATCATTTCAGTATCTCTGAGATCTTGCAAATATAGTTCTCTACACATGAAATATACATATATGAAATAAACATATTGGATATGAAGTGAAACGACTCGTCAAGATGTGATTAGACTTACCTGATTCCACATGTGAGGTAATCACTACAAACAGGAATACGGAAACAGCCAGCATCACTGATTTACAACGCCCAATTTGAATTCTTATTATTGATGTGGAGTTTATTTCACACACATTCAGCTCTTATATACTTTCTGAAATCTGCTACTTCAACTATTTGTTAATGTGTTGAACATTATACGAATGTTAGTATTATGCATACGTAAAGTGATGTGCAATACTGATTTATCAATGCGTGTATGTCTGTGTGCATTTTTCGATAACTTTTTCACTTTATAGATTTGCTCTTTCAAAGTTTATGCATTTTTCATATATATTTTGATTGTGTTAATATGTGGAGTCCATTTTGATTGAGTGATGCAAACTGCACTGTCGTAGCTACAATATCACATGCGTCGATGACGAAGAGTTGTGACACGAGTTACCCACTGATAAGGAAGGAAATAAGGAATATTGATGCAAATTACATCCTCAGAAGAACTGAAACGCATTTCAATTTCTTGTCGAATGCTTATTTCTCATTGTAATGCATTTATTTGAGAACACATAATCATTTAAGTCGACTGTGTTTCGGAAGTTGGGATATTCAACCTACTCCTAAGATTACGGAGAAAAATTCATTTCAGCCAATCCGTCGTGGACTGTGAAACAATTTGCAACTGCATGAACACTGCACAGTGCATTACACTAAATCTGTGTTAACTTCATCCAACAGCTATATAATGATGGAAGATGTAAAGGGAATCACAACGGAAAATACAGCGAAACTTTCGAGGTGAAACCAGAGTAAGCCAAGGGTGGCTGACATCATCCATGAAATTTCTGATTTGTATGCATTGGATGGTGTGACAAATCATGGGGAGTGAGGATATAGGGGTTGTTTAGAGTGACAAGAAGACTCCAGGATATCTGAACTTTGTGGATCATTCGTATCCAATCTCACACTAAATCGGTGATCTACACATGGAAACCCACAATCAGGAGAAAGAGGAAGGCGGAGGAAGGATAATTTGAAGTGAGCGTGGAAGAGGTAGTTGTTATGAAGACATTTAGTCAACAACAGTGAAAACAGCACAAATCAGCATGAACAGGAGAAATCTGAAGTAGACCGCTTGTTCCACTTAGTCAGACATCACATGTGAGGACATTATAGGTCATAAGAGAAGAAAAAGCAAAAACTGACAAGTCAGTTGTTCGACACGCTTCAGAGACGTTGTTTGTCATGTGAAATATTTGCAAGCAGCTTCAGTAGTTCATCAACAGCTGCCTTCACTCGGTATGTTGAAATAAGTGAATGGTAGGTACTGAGAAATAAATATGAAACAACTTTGGAAAAACACGGAACGTCTGCAGAAGAAAATGAAGACAGACCAGAAATACAAGTAGGAGACTGTTGAAAGACATCAGGAACCTAGTAATCGAGCGGAATCAAAACGAGAAAGATGAATTTCGCTTTGCAGTCTATCATGAAGGGGGTTGTGCGAGGACAAAATCTAGAACCTAACTTGTGTGAATCCAGAGAATATGATGAAATGGAGGCGTTCAGACGAAGCACCACCTTCCGATTTGTATATATGAGCATGAAATGGTATCTTTTTGAAAGAATTCGAGTGAAGCAAGGATATCCAACGATGATTTTGAAAGCTTTATTATCATTCGATTGAATTAATTGCAAAATTTAAAATATTTCGTTAAGAAAATTTTCGACGATGACTAAATTTCTTTAGTTTGAGCCACTACACAAACTACGTTCTGGAAATCTGAAACCACTGATCAGACAAAGTGCACGATTTCTCGAACAAAACACTGACAAAATGTTGATTTCGCAAATACCAAATACGATTTATCTCTGTCTAAGCATCATTATCTTCAGAACGAAATACACTAATGTCTGAGGAATAGCTGCAAGAGATTTCTAGTTAAATTATCAGGATTTTAGTCGAAGGATTGTTGAGGGGTAACTACGGACATAAGATATATTTAGCCGAGACACACTCATCACATCACGGATGTTCATACCTGCGTTATGCACAAACGACAGCTGCGCTAGAATAAGTCGGAGAGTGTATTCCATCGCCGGTGCTCGATTCTGCTTTCATGCAAAACATTTCTAGAAGACAGAAATACAATCTCATTTGAGGGGGATGAATTCCGCTTACTTCCGAAGATGACGATGTAAGCGTAAGTGGATAGATACACTTAGGTCCTGTTTCTCCACACAAACTAACTCAGTCTTCTTGTATGAGCTGACTGAAATCAGTATGTCTCATTCAGCATGTCAAAACAGAACTACTCACTAAGTACTAAGATGATTGACAGTCTTCTCGTCATTCTTAATAATCCATCTCAACACGGTTGAAAAAATGCTCTAAGAATCCTTTCTCATGATAAGCGTGAGAGTGATATTCAGCGTTATCAAATATAATTCGAAAATCCATTTATCATTGAGAAGAAATCGACCTATATAAAATAACTCCAAATTAATGTTTTTCCATTTTACATCCGTTTTTGTATATAAAACACCACACTAGAACACGTATCAGTGCCTCTTGGTTCTTCTCTTAAATGCTATGACGTAGTGAGCTGTCAGAATTCCTTTGAGTCACTCTACGATTCCATAATTTCATGCATTCACAATTTCTCGTCGTTGTGAACACGGCCAGATTTGATTAATTTATGATCCGAGGTGAGTTCCTATAAAGCGTGTATTCATGAAATGTTAACCAGTGTGGTGGTGATGTCCTCAGTGTGTTGAAAGAAATCCATCAGGGATTTGTTCAGTTTGGTCTTCAGCTCAATGACAAAATGTTGGTGAGAAAGTCAGTGATTTCGCATCCACTCATGCGTTTGTTAACAACTATCCTGAAATCGTGTCCAGAGGAGAGATATGTTATAGCAGTTATCGTCGTTGATCTGTGTCACTCTCCACAAAGCTACTTTATCTTGACTCTTGATGTTGCACATTGTTCATGAGTCGTCGGTGAAACTGCTTGTCTAGGTGATTAGATAGTGATTAATGGAACCAAATGCCTCAATTACATTCAAACGCACGAGCGAGCGAATTGAGATCTCGAGGAGAAGTGATGAAATAAATGTCAGAATATTGAACGTGGTTATTTCAGGAAACACTCAGGTTCAGCATTTAGGCTGGAGTAGATTAAGATGAGAATTGATAAAGATAAGACGATTTTCATATTATGTTGAATAAAGATTAGGGTTGACGTTTCAATTAATTATACAAATTCACCTCAATATCAGGTTTAGTTGTCTCGAGGATATGGCAGCTATGTTCGCCTTGATCATCATTCCTCAATGTTGACGAATGCTATAACATCGTGAATACATTTGTTGAGGATTCGTGGTAGTTGTTTTGATCGCAATCGTTGTTGAATACAAAGTGTGCATGTGTAAACCACACGGTCGGAGAATGTTGGTCAGGAGGTAGAGCGTTTATTTGATCGAAGTGAGTGGACAGTTCCCTCGGTCTGTTAATGCAAAGACGTTGCTGTTTTCGAAAGCTGAGAGAGCCTACAAAGATGAGAAGTTGTTATATAATTTCATACCAGGTGACAAGAGTTGTGTATTTTAATAATAAGAAGTGTTGCATTCGATCATCAGGCAAATAGGATATGTGTGTGTGTATTTCATCGATGCGACTCAACTGGTGATGCAAACCGAGCGTTCTGTATCTGACCGAGTATATCTATTACTGTGATGAATTCAAATGTGAGATAGTGTCTACTGGATGACTGTAAATTATTTTGTTCCCTTTCCTCTTAGTAATTAGTTATCAAACATCCTAAATACGAGAGTGAAATGCGAGACTTCATACAAAAG
Organism: Trichobilharzia regenti; assembly: GCA_944472135.2. NCBI lineage: Eukaryota > Metazoa > Platyhelminthes > Trematoda > Strigeidida > Schistosomatidae > Trichobilharzia > Trichobilharzia regenti. Next base: position 95,445,956 of record OX235262.1, on the reverse strand, counting down.
AAGCATACGCCACCAAATTGCTAGCCACACCAGTCTCAATAACGATAATTTTCTAATTAACCAGTCACCTGGGAACCATCATGGAGCAACACAAATTCTATCAGATGTGATTTTCATTCACAGATAACCACAATCTAGGAGGCGATTCAATGTCGGTCATATGAAGATAATTGTGACCACTCAATGATCAGCAATAGAATTCAGTACACGCCAGCTCTAACACTTATCAGCGAGTCATTACAAATTGTCAGGAAATCCAATGAATCAGTATACAACTACATGAAATCCGATGACATGAATCTGATTTGTCGTATTTTTCTGGGGAATGACAATTCAGTGAATAGTAGGAGAATATTTCACAAACCAAAAAAATATTCAGCATCTTAACAACACACATATTCCTGTTGGATTACACCTACTATGAATAGGAAAATATCGACTATTGTTTGGTATTGTGCAAAGCGTCGACATGTAGTATGCAGCTGTTTCGAAATACATGACCGAATCAACTGTAATTCACTCGAGGTTCACTGAATCTCGCAAACCACACAGCATATATTATCATTTGTAATTCAGAAAGACAGTTGATATCTGACATCATCATGCATGCAACATCATTCTTTGAAGTCTGGCGAGATGATATAGCATTTCACTGAGAATATGTCCCTACCAAGCCATGTCGCTTTGTAATATTGTAAGCCATCCATTCGAATTCCGTCTATCAGTCAATATGAAATTGGTCCAGACTGTTATGTTATCATGCAGAGGGAATGCGTGACAGTCACATTCACACAAGTTGATAGACACTGAGTATATTTTGAGTAAGTGGTGAAAGGGAGAAAAATTCTTTATCACACATTCACAATATCGTCTTAACATTGTAACAGAGATTGGTTACAGATTGTGTTTGTTGATATCGGAAGCACTGATTGTTTGTCGGTCGCTAAATGTTATCAGTCGAGGTGATTATTCGGCGATAGTTAGGCATGTCATATGTGAATCACATTTGTTTCATTCGGTGATTTATTGGATCGTACTCTATTGCTACATTCGGCCCTCACCAGAATCACTTTGCCATAAATCACAATTGCCACTGGCACTGTGAACAAATGAATGTTTTAGAATAGACCTAGTGTGAGATTAATTTGTATCCTAATTACTACATCACAATCAGACTTTTATTTGAAAAGCAGAGGAATATCCGAACTGTAAATGAGTGTTCACCGAAATCTGTGTGGAATGTTTGCTGTCTTATCAATTCTGTGATTTATTTCATGAGTTCGGGAGTATTTCGCCTTCATTTCAACAGTTTCTCTGAAAACTCCACGGGAATTATGAGTAGACTGATTCATTTGAGAAACTGACCATACACATACATTTATTTTATTACGGTTTATTATTCTACCCATCTGAATAATGTTATCATTCTGTGTCATCAGGAGAGAACACTCCTTCTTCATTTTATTATTGTGAACCATGTTAGTTGTAAAGTTAGTGTGAGGAGACTACGATATAGCGACAACATCTCACAGAATTTGTCTTCTGAATAACTTATTCGAATTCATCAAAGATACTGAGTGTTTTTTTATTTCCTGGAATGAAGCCTGACTGAAGACACTAGAAGACTTCTGAACGGTCTTCTAAATTTGAGAAGTGAAAGCCTTATTCAGCGTGAACGACTAAGGGTTTATTGCAACTGCATACAAAGTAAACTTAACCCTATATCGTTTCACAAGTCGCTACGTCGGAATAAGTCAAATCCGCTGCTTTCAACTTTCAGGATCTTTCTGAAAAGAAACGTGATGAAATTTCAAACAAACTCTCGAACTAATCCAATCAGCTCCCAGAAATTTATTAATTGCTCAGCAAACACTAATTTTTGCTTTCCATAATTTACCTTTATTGTGTCGAAATTAATTCACACACGTTTTCCTTGAAATATCATCATGATGTTGACACTCCACCACAGTGTGTGATCCGAAATAAACCCATTTGATGTGAAACACAGCTCGCCGTGATCATTCCGTATACTCTGTCAAATGGTCGTTGTCTGGTGAAGTTTACGGATTTGACAGAATGTGTCATGAACACATCTGACACTCCCGAATCGAAATGGCCATCAACTAAATCCATCTCAGTCATCACCATGAGTGATACAACTATGAGACATAAACGTAATTTCATACTACTCTGTGTGAAATAGAATCGCAATATCCGAATATTTGAATCTTATGACTTTGCCTGAACGTTGAAGTTGATTATATACCAGTGCTCACCCACGTTCACCAACACTGGTCACCGGTAAATTGAGTTGAAAATTACAAATGAAAGAGTGGAGAGTAGGTGTAGACATCGAGATGTGTGCTAGAGTAACATCAAATGCATACAATACACACAGTTTCCGAGACGATAACTGGTCGACGTTTCCATTACCGGTTACCTATTTCCCATTATCAGTGATGTGATTGCACACAAAAAATATATTTCGAATTAAATCACCGAATATGAAATGAAACAATTTTTGTAAAATGTGATTAGGCTCACCTAATTATCCCACTCACACGGAATGCAATCATTATTCTTTAATCTCAGCATTCAATGTCTGGCTGGAAGAACAAGGTTCCGAATGAATTTTCCGTTGATTCCTTCCAAATGAGAATCATTGAACGGTTTCATTACCTATTACGACCATGCTTTTGACCGACTGAAATATCTCAGAGTTAACTGGAATTTTCTAAATTTATACGCAGTTACTTACTAGTGAGAAATATTGAGTCAACAATTTGTGATGTCGGTTGAAAGATTCGGAAAACACCCATCTCATGGTCGACAATTCAGAAGGGTTTTCAAAATTAAATACTATTGAAACGCATTAGCCAACTTCCTTTATTATTTAATATGTTCATTTCATTCGTTGAGTGAACTGTACAGATTCTCTCCTCTAGTCACACAGAATACTGTTCACTACCGCTTTCTTCTTACATGACTTGCCTCACTCTGGTGAAATAAACTTTGTGAAGTACGCTGATGATTTAACAGTTTCAATGGCTGTTAACTCCCAGCTAGATTGTGCCAAAATAAATAGCTTTCTGTCGGGAGTCAGTAAATGGTCTGAGTCTAACGGTCTAAATCCGAATCCTTCTAAATGTGAAAGTGTTAATTTCAGCTTAAGATGTAAACGACAGTTAAAAGTAGTCATCGATTCCCATGACAGTTGTAAGATTGACGATGATGATATAGGAATTAAATCAAAAATGAAGTATCTTGGACTTATTCTCTCTTCTGATCTCTCCTAGACTTCCCATGTCTTAGCGATCTCCGGTAAAATATTCCGTCTGACATTTTACATTTAGAAGTTAAGGCACTCTGGTATAACTCAACCTCTCCTCTTACAGTTCATTAACTCTTGCATCCTACCTATTCTTCTTTATTGTTCACCCTTATTCTCTCCTGGTTTGCTTAAGAAGGACTATGTCACAATTCGTAGAATGCTGAAGAAGGTCAGTAGGGTGAGTGGTGTCCCAGTGTACCACATAGTTAATATTGTTGTCGATAGGCACTTGACTTGTGCAATAAATTTGCTAGAGGGATTTTGTCTGACTTGGAACATCCACTTTCCCCTCAGATTTCATCTTGCATCTGCTCAGGATAGAACAAGAAGTAACTTCAGAAAACTGTATGCTCGCACGTCTAAGTATAGAAATTCTATGATACCATACTTGTCACGTATTTTATGTGATGAAGATAGTGTCAGGCAAGAATTAACTAACCTTTTATCATCTAGTAAATAAACAATTTCCTCCATCCATTCTTATATACCCTCAAGTTTTACTTTTATTATTTCTACTATATTAATGGTCCTGTTGCTTCTTTGTTTTACTCTCATAATTGCGAACACCAACTTATCTCTATAACTGTTGTAATCTTTGATTTTCCCCTCACCATTTGATGTAAAGAGAACATTATATTCAATATATTTAAACATGCTAGGATATCTATATCGCACCGACAATACTGTGTGAAACTAGCCCACGGCAATTTTCACTTCTATTATTATTATCATTATTACCTTAGCTGTTATCGTTATTATTATTTCCATTTTATATGCTGCGTGCTTTTGACATTACCTATATTGTAAATGTGGAGAATTTTCTGTGTGATTAATTTTATTCATTATTTGAGGAAATTAGATGCAATATTTTGATTAAGGCTGAAAATTACAATCTGCATGACAAGTACTGTTTTTGGAATAAAGTAAATTATTATTATTATGACAGCTTCTAGTTCTGTAGTCCCACTCTTCAATCACTCACTAGTGAGTATGCAGTTCAATTCATAGCACACGCACAGCTTCACAGTTACTGAATGTTCTTTGATTTGGTGACTGACAGAAAGTAACTTCATCACAAAACCATCAAATGAACTTCACATTTCATCAAACGTCGGTGTTGTTAATGAAACACTAATGGTAGCCTTATCGTGTGACTTTTTTCCCAGTGCTTTGTATTTACCATCTCCAAGTGTAACTATAACTGAAAGTCGAAATTCAACAAACCTAGTTTGAATCGCTTTACTCGAATGTGCGAAATTTATTCATGACGACACCCATTTCTAGTTTCCACATTCTGACGTTTTCCAGTTTGGTGCATACTTTGATTGGAAGCGGCTTCGAATGAAAAGAGATTTATTGTACATGATGCATTATCGATTAATATTCCACATCTAAATTTGCAACAAAATCATGAGTAGAACGAATCATTTGAAAAAAAGGTGGATTTATGGAGTGAAAATGTGGAACTGTTATTCACACTTATTTCATTAAAAATTAAGGTTTTCAAAATGCAGTACATAAACATACAGATGACTCTATATTGTGTGTGATAAATAATGTCACTGTGAAACCGAATTTTTTAATATTTTACGAATACAAATATGCGTAACATTCGATTGGTGTTAACGTCTACGAAAAGTGTCATCCTTCAAAAGGAACATTTTTATTTTTGAAAATGTTATAATGAATTGCTGAATGGGTAGCGAAAACCAAAAAACTGAAGAGTAATACACAATTGTTACTCATCGAATGTTTCAGTTGACCGAAATCGATTCAATAGAGTTTTTGAAAATATTTCATGATGATGAAAATTAAGAGGGTAAAGCCAATCAGCTTGAGATTCAATTTGATCTGTGTTGTTGAATTGCAGAGTTCAGATTCACAGCAGTAGATGTCAGTATATGCAATACTAGGGAGACCTTCACAGGAACCTACGCATGATCTTGTAATTACTTTCACTGGTTTTGTTGTAACAGCTTTCTGCAAGGAGAGAAATAAAAAGGTACAAGATAATTTTAAGCTGTGGATTCACTTATTGGAATGACATAAATATTCACAGACTATTTTAACTATGTGAGATGAGAGTGACAGTCGAATTCAGTTTTCCGGTGAAGAAGTGCTAGCGATCATTGAGAGGAAATTAGTGGATGAATGAATAATCATTTACTTATTAAGATTATCTCACTGGAAGATGTAGATTTATACTACTCATTAGGCTACTATTTCTGACGTGAGTATATTTGCCAGTGAATTCGAGTAAAGTGTGGATATTCCACACCGCACTACTGATATTTGATGGAAATATCCCTCAAAGTAAATGAAACAGTTTAATTGAGATACGCGGCACATTTACAAATCTTCCTGCTTCTCCAGAGTTACAAAACACACAAATACCACTCTCTCATGTCAGTCATTTGAGAAGAGTCGCGGAAGTCGTGAGATGGATATTGTGCATCATTTGATACTGTCAAGTTGAGTTCACATTTCCTTGTCATCGTGAGTAATGTGAATAGTGCGAATATAAGTGAGTGAAGGAGGACAGTGTCACCACCAGTGGCTATCTGATGATGTTAAGTTACGCAGTAAGTCATTTACATTGTTTCCTGTCTGAAGTCGTTTTAGTTGGATGCATTCAAATACCATCGGAATGGAAATTTGTGTGAAAGAGTATTGAATCACTCGTGTTTAATGGGTGTGTTTGCTGGTGAAGTTCAAAATAACTAAGAAAAATACATGGGTGTCATATGAAAGTTGTGTACAATGTTATAAATAGAAATACATAAATCTTACAACACAAGCTCCACAGTTCTGTTTCTTCGGGGTGTTCTTATCCACTTTATCACAGTTGGTACATTGATAACATTGTAGCTTTCCTGTGTAGTAGAAAAGGTTAAATTTCGCATTGTGAATTGTTTGTATGCAAAATTTGTAACAATAATGAAGACCAGAGTGAGGATGTGCTGTTACTGATAAAGTATAATGAAATCCCTGTCTTTCGATATTCATCTCATGTTATTTGGTGATGTATGCAACATGAATGGAGAATATACGAGGGGTGTTGTGTTTACAGGTAGGGAAGAAGGAGCATAAATAATTAAGCGATGTCAATGTTTACCTCAATGATTTTCAAAGTTATTACGGTATTTATTCTGAGACAATGGCCTATTGTATATGTAATTTCCGCCTTAAATAACAACGTCTGATTCATATTTCCCCATCACACACAGCGGAATATTCAGTTTATTACCTCTATCTCAATTTTTTGCATTAGTGTTTACACTATCGTCTTTAAAGTGCTAATTTCAATCCTATTCCTAAAGGAATCCAAATGTTGATTACATATGCCCAGTGGGAACTCGAAAAATTCATTCACTCCTAAAATTCACCTATGTTAATTCGATTTCAAAACAAGATGTCAGCAAGTTACAAGTGAATTCAAAAAATTAATTAAATAATTATGAAAACAAGAGTTACCCATATGGAAGAATTGCGAGAGCAACATTTGCACTTGAGTTCCTACACCCTCCTCCTTAGCTGAAACTAAAATCAAGTAATAATGAACATATAATTTATAAATATTTTTTCCAGATATCATTCAACGTTGAAATAACTCACACCTGACTCTTCCCACTTTAATGTTAGTAAGCCTTTCAAAATCTATCCTTTCTGTTGATGAGATTCGTTGCTTTTTCATTATGAAGTACATTGTCATCATATTTACAACAAATAATGTCAACTATGTTTTAGAAGATTTGCATGTTTATCGTCTATCGAATTTGTTGAATAACCATTTACTTGAAATTACTGCGAAAAATATCTCCAGTGGATTTCAGAAACATCACTGAATGTGTCTTCTGCATATTTGACGTATCTTTCTTCATCGCATTTCAACAATCGAATTAAACATCAATGGATTCTATGCCACTGTTTTCCGTGTGTTAGACAGTGATTAGAAATAAAGATCACTCTATACTGGTTACCGTGATATTGATTTCTAATACACTCTTAATTCTATAAACAACAAATGTCAAAGGATGCATTTTGAAGAGCATATTCTGAGAATAAATAACTGAACTAGGTTCTTTTATAACACTTACGCAATATACCGAATGAGTCTTCTACATATTCAGGGCTTCGTGTTCTTACATTCATCATCGACACACACGTCGAATGGAGCCATCTGACTGATTCCCATCCCCGATGAAATGATTACGAGTAGAACTGATTTCATACTAGTCGGTGTGAAATTCAGTCATGATTCACTATTCCGCAAACCTTGTGGATTCCTGTCTGCCTTGATGTCGATTCCATGTCGTCCCTCATTCCCATCGACCAACACTTGTGGTCAACAAATTACAAACATAGATGAATATGGAGTACTCTAGAGTAAATGTAGAAATCGTGCGATGACATTACACCAGAAGAGTGTATTGTTAATAACTGGAAAAGGAGTCGACCACAAGTGATTTATTCGCCGTTATCATAGATTTGATCACAAGTGAAATTCAACGTGACTAAATCAAGGGTGACATTGAATATGCTGAGGACTGAGACACGCAAAATGTTACAGTCAACATAAAAGAAACTCTGTATATCACTCTGGTTTACTGTGTCTCCAAAATGGTGCAGTCCCTGCAGATTTTATGGATTACCAAAAATACACAGTTTATAAGCTCCAGTATATCAAGTTTTCGATTTTAATAATTCCCCAACCTACAAATCTCAGCATTGGGATTAAATTAAATAATTTATAGTGAATCAATCTGTCTCGGCGCTCGAATTATTCCAGAAAGTTAGTAAAACCTACGGTCTGCAAAATTATCAAAGTATACCAATTTTGAAAGTGTGAGGTCACATTTTGATCACATTTCATACCATTTCGTTTATTATACATGTTGATACCTGCTTCATAACTCACATGATCGGAAACAATTTTTGAAAAACAAGAGATATATCTTTTATATATCAAACGTATATTTCGATTGATTTCTCTGAAAAAGTTCGGACCAGACTGCCTAACGAAACGTTGGATTTAATCATGTCAATATCGCTGATATTTTACAAATATAATTTTCTACACATGAAATATACATATATGAAACAAACTTATTGGATATGGAGTAAAACGACTCGTCAGTATATGATCAGACTTACCTGATTCCACATGTGAGGTAATCACTACAAACAGGAATACCGAGACAGCCAGCATCACTGAGTTACAACGCCCAATTTGAATTCTTATTATTGATGTGGAGTTTATTTCACACACATCAGCTCTTATATACTTTCTGAAATCTGCTACTTCAACTATTTGTTAATGTGTTGAACATTATACGAATGTTAGTATTACGCATACGTAAAGTGATGTGCAATACTGGCTTATCAATGCGTGTATGTCTGTATGCATTTTTCAATAATTTTTTCACTTTATAGATTTTCTCTTTCAAAATTTATGCTTTTTTTCATGAATATTTTGATAATGAAGATATGTGGAATTTATTTCTTTTGACTGATGCAAACTGCACTGGCATAGCTACAATATCACATGCGTTGATGACGAAGAGTTGTGATACCAATTACCTTCTGATGAGAAATGAAACGTATTTCAATTTCTTGTCAAAAGCTTATTTCTCACTGTGATGCATTTATTTGAGAACACATAGTCGTTTAAGTCGACTGTGTTTCGGAAGTTTAGAATTTCAACCTACTCTTAAAATAATGATAAAATTAATGTGAGCCAATCCATCGTGGGCTGTGAAACAATTTGCACTTCCATGAACACTGCACAGTGCATTACACTAAATCTGTGTTCACTTCATCCAACAGCTATATAATGATGGAAGATGTAAAGGGAATCACAACGGAAAATACAGCGAAACTTTCGAGGTGAAACCAGAGTAAGCCAAGGGTGGCTGACATCATCCATGAAATTTCTGATTTGTATGCATTGGATGGTGTGACAAATCATGGGGAGTGAGGATATAGGGGTTGTTTAGAGTGACAAGAAGATTCCAGGATATCTGAACTTTGTGGATCATTCGTATCCAATCTCACACTAAATCGGTGATCTATACATGGAAACCCACAATCAGGAGAAAGAGGAAGGCGGAGGAAGGATAATTTGAAGTGAGCGTGGAAGAGGTAGTGGTTATGAAGACATTTAGTCAACAACAATGAAAACGGCACAAATCAGCATGAACAGGAGAAATCTGAATTAGACCGCCTGTTCCAGTCAGAAATCACAGATGAGTACGAAATGGGTGAGCTGAGAATAGGATTGAAGTATTGAGTAGTACTGTCAAGTCAGTTGTTCGACACGCTTCAGAGACGTGGTGTGTCATGTGAAATATTTGCAAGCAGCTTCAGTAGTTCATCAACAGCTGCCTTCACTCGATATGTTGAAATGACTGAATGGTAGGTCTGGAGGAATAAGCATGAAGTAACTTTGAAAACAAATGAAACGTCTGGCGAAGGAAATGAAGACAGACCAGAAATACACCGGGGTGACTGTTAATGACATCATCAACCTTGTCATCAAGCGGAATCAAAACGAAAAGAGATAAGTTACTCTTTAGAGACTAAATTGGAGGGGGTTGTGCGAGGAGTAAATCTAGAATCCGAATTATGGGAATTCAGAAAACGCGATGAAATGGAGGCGTTCAGCTGAAGCATTACGTTCCAATCGAAATAAATGAGAATAAAATGATATCTCTTTGGAATAATATGAGTGAAGGAAGAATATCCAACGATGATTTCGAAGTTTTATCTTCATTCACGAAAAATACCCATTTATTCATAAGTAAAACAGAGTCCTTTTGTTCAGCGAAGAAATTTCTTTTCAACGACTTCATTGTCAAGCTGTACAGTCATATTTGTATTACAGAAAATGTTATGAAGTGGCACCAGTTAATTGCTCAGTCAATATACATGTATAAGTGATAAGAATAACGATAATTATAATGTTAAAACTGGTAGAGTTGAAGTGGATGGATTAAAAAGTTAATAAAGATTGTTTTATAAGTGAATTGATACCAAAAATATTTTTAAAAGAAAAATGTCCAGCGTTGTCTAAAACTTTAAAAATAAATTAGGAGTACGATTACGATAAGAATGAAGATGTGAAGTGAAGAAGAATGAATTCAGGTGGTAAAATAAAATAAAAACTAGAAAAAACATTACTATGACCAAGGTAAAGAAAGGGGTTTGACAAAACGTTTTTGAACGCATAATTTAGGTTTCTCTCCATGTATGGCTAAAGCTTCGGCTGGTAGAAACTAGTTGCAAGTCAGCTGCAGGAAAAGTGCGTTTAATACATTCAGATGAACGATTTTCAATCAATTCAAAAATGGTGTCACCTTTGAACGCAAGACTTTGGTACTGTAATTTGTCTAGGGGCGGATTCTTTCTTGACGTTACGTTCAATAAACCTTGTAGGATATCCACTGTTAAGGAGATTTGATCGAAGGTTATCTAGTTAAATACCGACTGTCTCTGTAGAGCAGATTTTACGATTTCTGGAGCATCGGGAATGAATAAGATTTCTCTTTTTCCCTGACGGTATCCAACTGTTGAAGTTAGTGTAGTGCCCATTGAAAGTTGGCTTTCGGTAAATCGGCCTTAACTGAGTGCCATTCTCCCTTCTATGAAGCTTAACGTCAAGGAAATGAAACGAGTAATTCGACTCTTCTTTGGTCGTGAAACGCAAGGATGGGTGAGAGCTCATTGAATAATGCAAGCTGTTCATTCGACTGAATTAATCGCAAAATTGAAAATTTTACATTACCAGAAGGCTTGACCAGGGCTAAATTACATTGCTTTGAACTTCTACATGAACTGCGTAATCGGAATCGAAAAACACTGCGTGCACAAAGTGCGCGACTTCTCAACCAAAACACTCACAATGTGGTGCTTTTGCGAAAAAGAAACATCATTTATCGGTGTTCCAGCCTCATTATAATTATAACGAAATCCACTAATTCTTGAAGAATCGCTGCATTAGATTCACAGTTAACTTGTCAGAAATTTAGTCGAAGATTTATTGAGAGGTGATTGAGGACAGAAGATTTGGTCAGTCGCCACACATTCACCAAGTCACGTATTTCTGTATCTGCGTTGTGACCAAATGACCGCTGTGTAAGCTGAAATAAGAGAGTAGACTCCAATGTGCCAGTACCCGTTTCCGCTCTAATTAAAAGCATTTCTGAAATCGAGAAATACAATCTCATATATGGTGGACGAATTCCACTTCTTTCCGAAGATGACGATGTAAGCGTAAATGGACAGATACACTGAGGTCCTGTTTACTCACACAAATTAACTCAGACTTCTTCTATGTGCTGACTGAAGACAGTATTTCTCATGCAGTATGTCAAAACGAAACTACTCTTTCAGTAATTACGTGAACAACAGCCTTCTTATCATTCCAAATATTACATCGAGATACAGCTGAAAAAATGCTCAAAGTATCGTTCTTCATGATAAACTTGAGAGTGATATTCAGGGTAATAAAATGTAATTCGAGAATCCATTCATCGTTGAGACTGAATCGACCTATGTAAAATAACTCCAAATTTATGTTTATTCATATTTGTGTCATTTTGTGTAAATGTAAAAATAAAACACTACACCAGTCCATAAGCAGTAAATTGTGGTTCTGCTGTTACATGAAATGAAGTAGTCTGTCGTCAGAATACCATTGCTTTAAAGATTTCATGTCAGGAATGGGCGTTTAGCACCGAGTAGACTAAGATTATATGTTATGGTGGGTAAAGATTATAATTAGGGCCTAAATTAAGGATACAATTTCGCCTTAATATCAGGTTTGGGTGTCTCGAGGATGCCGGCAAGTACGTTCGTCTTGATCATCATTCCTCAATGTTGACGAATGCTATAACATCGTGAATACATTTGTTGAGGATTCGTGGTAGTTGTTTTGATCGCAATCGTTGTTGAATACAAAGTGTGCATGTGTAAACCACACGGTCGAAGAATGTTGGTCAGGAGGTAGAGCGTTTATTTGATCGAAGTGAGTGGACAGTTCCCTCGGTCTGTTAATGCAAAGACGTTGCTGTTTTCGAAAGCTGAGAGAGCCTACAAAGATGAGAAGTTGTTATATAATTTCATACCAGGTGACAAGAGTTGTGTATTTTAATAATAAGAAGTGTTGCATTCGATCATCAGGCAAATAGGATATGTGTGTGTGTATTTCATCGATGCGACTCAACTGGTGATGCAAACCGAGCGTTCTGTATCTGACCGAGTATATCTATTACTGTGATGAATTCAAATGTGAGATAGTGTCTACTGGATGACTGTAAATTATTTTGTTCCCTTTCCTCTTAGTAATTAGTTATCAAACATCCTAAATACGAGAGTGAAATGCGAGACTTCATACAAAAGAAGCATACGCCACCAAATTGCTAGCCACACCAGTCTCAATAACGATAATTTTCTAATTAACCAGTCACCTGGGAACCATCATGGAGCAACACAAATTCTATCAGATGTGATTTTCATTCACAGATAACCACAATCTAGGAGGCGATTCAATGTCGGTCATATGAAGATAATTGTGACCACTCAATGATCAGCAATAGAATTCAGTACACGCCAGCTCTAACACTTATCAGCGAGTCATTACAAATTGTCAGGAAATCCAATGAATCAGTATACAACTACATGAAATCCGATGACATGAATCTGATTTGTCGTATTTTTCTGGGGAATGACAATTCAGTGAATAGTAGGAGAATATTTCACAAACCAAAAAAATATTCAGCATCTTAACAACACACATATTCCTGTTGGATTACACCTACTATGAATAGGAAAATATCGACTATTGTTTGGTATTGTGCAAAGCGTCGACATGTAGTATGCAGCTGTTTCGAAATACATGACCGAATCAACTGTAATTCACTCGAGGTTCACTGAATCTCGCAAACCACACAGCATATATTATCATTTGTAATTCAGAAAGACAGTTGATATCTGACATCATCATGCATGCAACATCATTCTTTGAAGTCTGGCGAGATGATATAGCATTTCACTGAGAATATGTCCCTACCAAGCCATGTCGCTTTGTAATATTGTAAGCCATCCATTCGAATTCCGTCTATCAGTCAATATGAAATTGGTCCAGACTGTTATGTTATCATGCAGAGGGAATGCGTGACAGTCACATTCACACAAGTTGATAGACACTGAGTATATTTTGAGTAAGTGGTGAAAGGGAGAAAAATTCTTTATCACACATTCACAATATCGTCTTAACATTGTAACAGAGATTGGTTACAGATTGTGTTTGTTGATATCGGTCGCTAAATGTTATCAGTCGAGGTGATTATTCGGCGATAGTTAGGCATGTCATATGTGAATCACATTTGTTTCATTCGGTGATTTATTGGATCGTACTCTATTGCTACATTCGGCCCTCACCAGAATCACTTTGCCATAAATCACAATTGCCACTGGCACTGTGAACAAATGAATGTTTTAGAATAGACCTAGTGTGAGATTAATTTGTATCCTAATTACTACATCACAATCAGACTTTTATTTGAAAAGCAGAGGAATATCCGAACTGTAAATGAGTGTTCACCGAAATCTGTGTGGAATGTTTGCTGTCTTATCAATTCTGTGATTTATTTCATGAGTTCGGGAGTATTTCGCCTTCATTTCAACAGTTTCTCTGAAAACTCCACGGGAATTATGAGTAGACTGATTCATTTGAGAAACTGACCATACACATACATTTATTTTATTACGGTTTATTATTCTACCCATCTGAATAATGTTATCATTCTGTGTCATCAGGAGAGAACACTCCTTCTTCATTTTATTATTGTGAACCATGTTAGTTGTAAAGTTAGTGTGAGGAGACTACGATATAGCGACAACATCTCATAGAATTTGTCTTCTGAATAACTTATTCGAATTCATCAAAGATACTGAGTGTTTTTTTATTTCCTGGAATGAAGCCTGACTGAAGACACTAGAAGACTTCTGAACGGTCTTCTAAATTTGAGAAGTGAAAGCCTTATTCAGCGTGAACGACTAAGGGTTTATTGCAACTGCATACAAAGTAAACTTAACCCTATATCGTTTCACAAGCCGCTACGTCGGAATAAGTCAAATCTGCTGCTTTCAACTTTCAGGATCTTTCTGAAAAGAAACTTGATGAGATTTCAAACAAACTCTCGAACTAAACCAACCCCTTTCCCAGTACTCTATTAATTGCTCAGCAAACACTAATTTTTGCTTTCCATAATTTATCTTTATTGTGTCGAAATTAATTCACACACGTTTTCCTCGAAATGTCATCATGATGTTGACACTCCTTCACAGTGCGTGAATCGAAACAATCTCATCTGATATGGAACACAGCTTGAACACTTAATTGAGCTTCTCATCAATTCATCCTACACTTATTCGTGGGCTTACCTACAGTAAATCTGAAATCCTCATTCAGTTGATGTCTTGTGGATCATTATTTCGCCTTAATCTCAGTAAAACATTTTCTAAATATTTTGTAAATATTTCTATTTCTCACACCCTTGTGCATACAAATACACACTCAAAACCTACTTTGTCTAATATTTCCCAAATCATCTTCTCTGTTGATCAAATTTGCATATCACAAATGTCGATCTGATACTTTTCAATCACACATATTCTGATTAGATTACAATGTGCGATGTGAGCGAAATAAGGGTGTCACCGAAGTGCATTTCATAGTAGAAATCGTGAAAATGTGAATTGAATACAATTGGCGAATTTCCACTGGAATCGTGTCTCTGTGCTTTCAGATGATCACGCCTGTCTGAAACAGTCAAAATCGTAATGAGTCACATTCGACGGATAAACGTTCAGGCCGAAATCAGTGTTCA
This sequence comes from Trichobilharzia regenti, assembly GCA_944472135.2. Lineage (NCBI taxonomy): Eukaryota > Metazoa > Platyhelminthes > Trematoda > Strigeidida > Schistosomatidae > Trichobilharzia > Trichobilharzia regenti. The sequence goes on along the minus strand of OX235262.1, from coordinate 95,430,734 downwards.
CTGAAATAGTTTGCACTGTCGTATGCAGTGATCCATTCTATCCCATCACAATATTGCCAAAAAGTTGGTAAAACTTGGAGACGTGACTGTTGTCCCTCGAATTCGTTAAATGACCACTCACTTCAAAATAGGGTTCAATAACTATCACGATAACTTGAAGTCGACCAATGTAGTTGTTGCATATATCTCATTCCCACCATTCCCCTTCGTTATTGGTGTCACCATCACATTCACCACTCTATGTGTAACAGTTAACAACTAGTCCCTTTTCGACCATATATTGTGAGTTCATTGTCGCTGTTTCCTTAAACAAAATACGACAAAACAACTCGCCGTGATCATTCCGTATACTCTGTCAAATGGTCGTTGTCTGGTGAAGTTTACAGAATTGACAGAATGTGTCATGCACACATCTGACACTACCGAATCGATATGGCCATCAACTAAATCCATCTCAGTCATCACCATGAGTGATACAACTATGAGACATAAACGTAATTTCATACTACTCTGTGTGAAATAGAATCGCAATATCCGAATATTTGAATCTTATGACTTTGCCTGAACGTTGAAGTTGATTATATACCAGTGCTCACCCACGTTCACCAACACTGGTCACCGGTAAATTGAGTTGAAAATTACAAATGAAAGAGTGGAGAGTAGGTGTAGACATCGAGATGTGTGTTAGAGTAACACGAAATGCATACAATACACACAGTTTCGGTGATGATCATTCGTCGAGCTTTTCACGACTGATCAGCTATTTCCCATGATCAGTGATGTGATTGCACACAACAAATATATTTCGAGTAAAATCAGTGAATATGAAACGAAACGATTTGTCGAAATATGATTCCTTCTATCTCAGAATCATTGAACAGGTTCATTGCCTATTACAGCCAGGCTTTCTGCCAACTGATATATCTCACCGGTAATAATAATAATAAAAGCAGCTTTATTCCAAACAGTATTTGTGGTACAAGTATGGAAATTTCAGCGTGCATTACAGTATATTGCATCTAATTATCTCATAAATTTTATAAGATTTTAAAATCAAAAGGAACCCCAAAAAGATAAATAAAACAGAAGAAATAAAAACCACAACGTTGCGTTTACATTTTAAACAATGCACCACAGGATATGAAATATCAAATTTGTGTGTAATAGAAGATGAGAACAACAGTGTATTAGTAACGAGGAAAGGAAAACAAAATCTAATGAGGCTATTTATTAGAGTGTCGCAGTAAGTTGATCGTGTCATACCTAACGGATTTCTCATCACATAACAGCTGTGCCAGATATGGTATTACGGAGATTTTGTGTTTGGTAGTCCTAGCATATAGCCTTCTACAGCTGCTTCTAGTTCTACAAGATGAAATACAAGGATAGAGCTTTATATAGAGAGGATGCTCGGGGTCTGACAATATTGTATTCGCTAGTTTCTTACATGACATTGTATATGTCTATCCACAAAAGTGTTTACGATATCCCACTTGCCCTTCTAACGGCTTTTAGTGCCCTTCTGAGCAAAGCAGTCTTTCTTAAGTAGTCCAGGAAAGATTAATGGGGAGCAGTAAAGGGGGATGGGTAAGATACAAGTATTTACAAACTGAGAAAGCAAAGACTGCTTTATGCCAGACTGACTAAATTTCCTAATGTAGAAAGTTAAGCGAAACATCTTTCTAATAACTAGCAAGCTTATTGTGTGATTTTGTTCTCAGTGCTCGGCTTTTACCATCCCGAAGCGTGATTATAACTGAAAATCGAAATTCAACAAGGCTGTATTGAATCGGCCTACTCGAATGTGTGGAAATTATTTATGACGACGCTCATTTACAGTTTCTACCTCCTAACGTTTTCCAGTTTGATTCATTCTTTGATTGGAACGCGCTTCGAATGAAAAGAGTTTAACTGTACATGATGTATTGTCGATAACTATTCCACATCTAAATTTGCAACAAAATCATGAGTAGAACGAATCATTTGAAAAAAGGTGGATTTATGGAGTGAAAATGTGGAACTGTTATTCACACTTATTTCAATAAAAATTAAGGTTTTCAAAATGCAATACATAAACATACAGATGACTCTATATTGTGTGTGATAAATAATGTCACTGTGAAACCGAATTTTTTAATTTTTTACGAATACAAATATGCGTAACATTCGATTGGTGTTAACGTCTACGAAAAGTGTCATCCTTCAAAAGGAACATTTTTATTTTTGAAAATGTTATAATGAATCGCTGAATGGGAAGCGAAAACCAAAAAACTGAAGAGTAATACACAATTGTTAGTCATTGAACGATACAGTTGACGGAAATCGATTCAATAGAGTTTTTGAAAATATTTCATGATGATGAAAATAAAGAGGGTGAAACAAATCAGCTTGAGATTCAATTTGATCTGTGTTGTTGAATTGCAGAGTTCAGATTCACAGCAGTAGATGTCAGTATATGCAATACTAGGGAGACCTTCACAGGAACCTACGCATGATCTTGTAACTACTTTCATTGGTTTTGTTGTAACAGCTTTCTGCAAGGAGAGAAATAAAAAGGTTCAAAGTAATTCTCAGAAGTGGATTCACCTAATCGAATGACATAAATATTTACGGGCGTTTTTTCCTATGTCAGAAGAAAGTGAAAGTGGAATTTAGTTTTTCAGTGAACAAGTGTTAGCGATGATTAAAAAGAAATTAGTGAATTGATGAATAATCATTTACTTATTAAGATTATCTCACTGGAATATATAGATTAATGGTACTCATTAGGCTGCAATATCTGGCGTCAACATATCTGTCAGTGAATTCGAGTAAAGTGTGGACATTCCAAACCACAATACTAATAAGTGACGGAAATATCCCTCAGAGTGACTCGAGTTTCTCTGAGATACTCAGAATTTTTACAAATCTTCCTGCTTCTCCACAGTTATACCACATACACATACCACTCTCTCAAGTCAGTGATTTGAGAGGAGTTACCGAAGTCGTGAGATGAATAGTGTGCTTCATCTGACACTGTCAAGTTGAGTTCACATTCACTTGTCATCGTCATTGATGAGATATAGTCGAACAAGGCTGTACATCAGCATTACGTAGAATGTGTGAGAATATGATTTGTTTACTAGGTGTGCACCACATCACCATTGCATGCAATTTACCACAGTCAGGAGAGATTGTTTTCAACTCTAGATTCTGACATTACAGCTATCCATCCTGTGTGGAAACACGCATGACTCTGGATAGAACATATATGAGTGAGTGAGGGAGTACAGTGCCACCACCAGTGAATATCAGATGATGTCAAGTTACACAGTGAACCATTGAAATCGTTTCCTGACTGAAATCGTCTTAGTTGGATGCAGTCGAATACCATCGAAATGGAAATTTCAGTGTCTGATAGATTATTGAATCTCTTGTGTAGGTGTGATGATGAACTTCAAAATAACTGAGACAAATACATGAGTGTCTTATGTAGGCTGTGTACAATGTTATAAATAGAAATGCATAAATCTTACAGCACAAGCTCCACAGTTCTGTTTCTTCGGGGTGTTTCTATCCACTTTATCACAGTTGGTACATTGATAACATTGTAGCTTTCCTGTGTAGTAGAAAAGGTTAAATTTCGCATTGTGAATTGTTTGTATGCAAAATTTGTAACAATAATGAAGACCAGAGTGAGGATGTGCTGTTACTGATAAAGTATAATGAAATCCCTGTCTTTCGATATTCATCTCATGTTATTTGGTGATGTATGCAACATGAATGGAGAATATACGAGGGGTGTTGTGTTTACAGGTAGGGAAGAAGGAGCATAAATAATTAAGCGATGTCAATGTTTACCTCAATGATTTTCAAAGTTATCACGATATTTATTCTTTAGCATTGACCATTTGCCCTATAGCATCGAAGGCACAGCGTTTAGGACGCTGGCCGACCATGACATGGCCCAGGGTTCGATCCACGCCGGACGCACTCCTTTATCTCGCCATAAATAACGCTGGTAAAGAGAAAAGGTTGGACTTGATGCTAGCAACCCCATTCGTTAAAAATAAACACTTCTACAGAAACATCAAGCCACTAGGCTGAAGCCCTATGTTCCTCTGGGAACGTGAAGGAAAAATTAAATTTATTTATTACTGGCATATTGCATTTGTATTTTCCGCTTAAATAACAACGTGTGATTCATATTTAGACATAAAACAGAGCGAAACATTCACTTCATTTTCTCTATCTCAACTTTTTCCACTCGTATTTACACGATCGTCCTCAAAATGCTAATTTCAATCCTACTCCTAAAGGAATCCTACTGTTGAATATATGTGCACAGTGGGAACTCGAAAAATTCATTCACTCCCAACATTCTCCTATGTCTATTCGATTTCGAAATGAGATGTCAGCAAGTTGGAAGTGAATTCGAAAAATTAATTAAATAAATATTAAAATAAAATTTACCCATATGGAAGACATGTGACAGCAACTTTCTGACTTGAGTTCCTAAACCCTCCTCCTTAGCTGAAACTAAAATCAAGTAATAATGAATATATAATTTGTGAATATTTTTTCCAGATATCTGTAAAAGTTCAAATGGTTAACACACACTCACACTTAACACTGCTTGACTCATTGGTGATTCCCATTTTAATGTTAGGCAGGTTTTGAAAATCTATCCTTTCTGCTGATGGGATTTGATGCTCTTGCGTTATAAAATACATGATGATAATATTCACAACACATAATGTCTACCATGTCTTGGAAAGCTTACGAGTTTCTCGTCTATCGAATTCGTTGAATAACCATTCACTTGAAAGTTGCGTTTCAAAGCTTTGATGAGGAGTTGAAATCAATCAATATGGTGGTGATATAGACCTTCCGCGTACTATTCTCATTTATCATCCAATATCAACATTGCATCTGTTATTACAACGGTGAATAACAAATATTGAATAATCCATTTTGAACTGCATATTGTGAGTGTATGTAACTCTCGTGGAACCAAAGACATATAACAAACATTACACATGGAATAATTATATTTTACAAGTACTGTGGGAAATTTCAGAAACAATACTGAGTGTGTCTCCAACATACTTGACATGTCTATCTTCGTCGCATTTCAACAATCAAATCAAACATCGATGGATTCTACGCCACTGCTTTCTGCGTGTGAAACAGTGATTCGAAATAAGGATCACTCTTTACTGGTTACCATGAAACTGATTCGTAATACATTCGTAATTATGTATACTACAAATGGTGATGGATGCGTTTTGAAGCACATAATCTGAGCATAAATAACTGAACTAGGTTTTTTGTGACACTTACGCAATAGACAAAATATGTCTACTACAAATTCAGGACTAGGTGTTTGCTGCATTTCACCAATTGACACACATGTCGAATGGAATCATTTCACTCATTTTCATCCCTTATGAAATGATTACCAGTAGAACTGATTTCATACTGGTCAGTGTGAAATGGAGTCATAATTCGCTAATCCGTAAACCTTTTGAATTCTTATCTACCTTGATGTCGATTCCATGTCAGCCCTCATTCAAATTCACCAACACTTGTGGTCAACAAATTACACAGATAGGTGAAGATGAAGTTCTCTAGAGTAAATGTGGAAATTACATACACGAGAAGGGTGTTTTGTCAATGACTGAAGGAGGTGTTGACCACAAGTGATTTATTCGCCATGATCATCGATGTGATCACAAGTGAAGTATACATATATTAAACAAACTTATTGGATATGAAGTAAAACGACTCGTCAAGATGTGATTAGACTTACCTGATTCCACATGTGAGGTAATCACTACAAACAGGAATACCGAGACAGCCAGCATCACTGATTTACAACGCCCAATTTGAATTCTTATTATTGATGTGGAGTTTATTTCACACACATTCAGCTCTTATATACTTTCTGAAATCGGCTGCTTCAACTATTTTTTAATGTGTTGAACATTATACGAATGTTAGTATTACGCATACGTAAAGTGATGTGCAATACTGATTTATCAATGCGTGTGTGTCTGTATGCATTTTTCGAAGTTGGTGCTTTTTTCATGACTATTTTGACAGTGAAAATATGTGGAAGTCATTTTCATTGAGTAATGCAACCTACACTGGCATAGCTACAATATCACATGCGTTGATGACGAAGAGTAGTGATACCAGTTACCTACTGATTAGAAGTGAAACGCATTTCAATTTCTTGTCAAAAGCTTACTTCTCACTGTGATGCATTTATTTGAGAACACATAATAATTTAAGTCGACTGTGTTTCGGAAGTTTAGAATTTCAACCTACTCTTAAAATAATGATAAAATTAATGTGAGCCAATCCATCGTGGGCTGTGAAACAGTTTGTGCCTGCATGAACACTGTCTGTCTGTCTGGATTCAACATAGAACTTGGCACCGAAGTGCAGCAGTTCGAGTTGCCACGTTCCAAATAGCACACACAGGTAGACAAGAAGATGAGTGAAGAGAATCACCAGAGTTTGACAAGTATAAGAGTGAAACAGAATGGGTAATGGTAGAAAGGAATATGAAAGATTACAGAGACTGAATACATCTGCGCCATTGACAGCGATTTTGAGCCATGTCACCTATTGTCTCCAGCCATTGATTCCTAGAGTCATGAACACTGCACAGTGCATTACACTAAATCTGTGTTAACTTCATTCAACAGCTATGTGATGATGGAACAGGTGAAGTGAATGACAACAGAAAACAGCGAAACCTTGGAGGTGAAACAAGAATAAGCGAAGGGTGGCTGTCATCATCCACGATATTTCTGATTGTTGTTGAGTGGAACATGCGACAGACCATGAGGAGTGAGCACATAGGAGTTGGTTGGAATGACAAGAAGATTCCAGGATATCTGAACTTCGTGGATCATTCGTATCCAATCTCACACTAAATCGGTGATCTATACATGGAAACCCACAATCAGGAAAAAGAGGAAGGCGGAGGAAGGATAATTTGAAGTGAGCATGGAAGAGGTGGTTGTTATGAAGACACCTAGTCAACAACAAAAACAACAACAACGACAATAATGAAAACAGCACAAATCATCACGAACAGGAGAAATCTGATGTAGGCCGCCTGTTTCACTTAGTCAGACATCACAGGTGTGGACGTCATAGGTGAGCTGAGAAGATAAGTTAAGGACTGCATCAATCTGAAATCAGTGTGGAAATCGACTGGAATCAACACCAGGAATATCATTGAAGTATTGAGTAGTACTGACAAATCAGTTGTTCTACACGCTTCGGAGACGTGGTTTGTCATGTGAAATATTTGCAAGCAGCTTCAGTAGTTCATCAACAGCTGCCTTCACTTTATTTGTTGAAATGATTGAATTGTAGGTCTGGAGGAATAAGCATGAAGTAACTTTGAAAACAAATGAAACATCTGGCGAAGGAAATAAAGACAGACCAGAAATACACCGGAGAGACTGTTAAATGACATCACGAACCTAGTAATCGAGCGGAATCAAAACGAGAAAGATAAATTTGGCTTTTTAGAGTAGCAAAGAGGGAGTTGTGTGAGGACAAAGTCTAGAACCTAACTTGTGTGAATCCAGAGAATATGATGAAATGGGGGGCGTTTAGTCGAACCGCTAATTTCCCATTGGATTATATGAGCATGAAATGATATCTTTTCGAAAGAATTCGAGCGGAGGAACAATATCAACCGATGAACTCGAAGGCGAGTATTTCTCCTCACACCTGACCTACTGCACGCTACTGGTCACGACTTCTCACTAGAACCTCAGTTAACTTCCAAACTTCCCTATTCAGGCAGGTAGTTACCTGGAGTTCTCGCAGAAGACATTCGCTAGGGTTGTCGCGATATGTCATGAATTGGGAGAAGTTAGAATTCATGGGCTAACCAGGAAGGGGTTGTGCGAGGACAAAATCTAAAACCCGAATTATGGGAATTCAGGTAACAGGATGAAATGGAGGCGTTCAGCTGAAGCGTTACGTTCCAATCGGTATATATGAGAATAAAATGATATCTCTTTGGAAACATACGAGTTGAGGAAGAATATTCAACAATGTTCTCCAGGGCTTTATTTTCATTCGATTGAATCAATCACGAAATATAAAGTATTAGATTAACTGAAGATTTGACAGTGGCTAAACTACTTTCGTTTGAACCACTATACAAACTGTCCTATCTGAATGGAAAATCACTCGTTGCAGAAAGTGTGTGACTTCTCAGCCAAAACACTCACATAATGGTGATTTTGAAAATATCGAATGCGATTTATTACTGTCCAGGCCTCATTATTCTCACAACGAAATACAATATTGCTTTGTGAAGAATCGCTGCATTAGATTCACAGTGAACTTATCAGGATTCAAGTCAAAGCATGACCAACCAACAACAACAACAGCAGCAACATCCAGCGTCAGTCACCATCAACGGGAGGGATTTGAAAGGGGTTACTTCATTCACTTATCTAAGGATCATGGTCTCAACTACAGGGGGAACGGACGAGGATGTCAAATCGAGCGAGAATCGGAAAGGCGAGAAACACATTCATCAACCTGAAACCAATCTGGAAATCCTCGTCACTCAGCATCAACAACAAAATTCGGTCGGATTTTCAATACAAACGTCAAGTGAGTCAGTTCCTCTATACGGATCAGAAACTTGGCGGGTGGTTCACACGGAATATTTCCAACAACCTGTTGCAGACCTTCATCAACAACTGTCTTTGCTGGATCTATACTGAAGATCAGATGGCCGGACCGGAAAGAATCATCAAAAAGAAACTATATCTGGGAGCAAACAAAACAAGAACCAATCCCCAACCAACAAATATGCAGGAGAAAGTGGAGATGGATTGGACACTCGCTGAGGAGGCCGCTCGGTGACATCGCGCGTCAAGCCGAAAGAGAATGCGGCGAGTGGGATATCCAAGGGTGATCGTGTGAAGAGGAGTTAAAACAGTACGGACCAATATGAATGTAGGTGAAACGTACAGCAGAAGACAGAAGCATGTGTAGACGTGCAGTTGAAACCCTATGTTTCACTAGGTACTCAGGGGAACAATAATAATAAATATTATTGAGAGGTGATTGAGGACAGAAGATTTGGTCAGTCGCGACACATTCACCAAGTCCCGTATTTCGATATCTGCGTTGTGACCGAATGACCGCTGTGTAAGATGAAATAAGAGAGTAGACTCCAATGTGCCAGTACCCGTTCCCGCTCTAATTAAAAGCATTTGTGAAATCGAGAAATACAATCTCATATATGGTGGACGAATTCCACTTCTTTCCGAAGATGACGATGTAAGCGTAAGTGGACAGATACATTGAGGTCCTGTTTACTCACACAAATTAATTCAGACTTCTTCTATGTGCTGACTGAAGACAGTATTTCTCATGCAGCGTGTCGAAACGAAACTACTCTTTCAGTAATTACGTGAACAACAGCCTTCTTATCATTCCAAATATTACATCCAGATACAGCTGAAAAAATGCTCAAAGTATCGTTCTTCATGATAAACTTGAGAGTGATATTCAGGGTAACAAAATGTAATTCGAGAATCCATTCATCATTGAGACTGAATCGACCTATGTAAAATAACTCCAAATTTATGTTTATTCATATTTGTGTCATTTTGTGTAAATGTAAAAATAAAACACTACACCAGTCCATAAGCAGTATATTGTGGCTCTGCTGTTACATGAAATGAAGTAGTCTGTCGTCAGAATTCCATTGCTTTAAAGATTTCATGTCAGGAATGGGCGTTTAGCACCGAGTAGACTAAGATTATATGTTATGGTGGGTAAAGATTATAATTAGGGCCTCAATTAAGGACACAATTTCGCCTTAATATCAGGTTTGGGTGTCTCGAGGATGTCGGCAAGTACGTTCGTCTTGATCATCATTCTTCCATGTTGACGAATGCTGTAACTAAATGAGTGAATTTGTTGATGATTCGCGGTGACTGTTTTGATCGCAATCGTTGTTGAATACAAAGTGTGCATGTGTAAACGACACGGTCGGAGAATGTTGGTCAGGAGGTGGAGCGTTTATTTGATCGAAGTGAGAGGACAGTACGCTCGAATTATTAATGCAATCACGTTGCTATTTTACGACGTGGAATTTGTCTAGACTGTTCTCATGCACAGGGAATGCGTGATAGTCACATCTACACAGGTTGATAGACACTGAGTATATTTTGTGTTGGTGATTATTTGTAGAAGAATTCCTCATCACATATTCACAAATTCAATATCACCTCCCCACATAAGTTCTTCACAGTGTGTGTTTGTTGATATCGGAAGCACTGATTGTTTGTTGGTCACTTGATTTTACTAGTCAAGGTGATTATTTGGAGATAGTGAGGCATTTCATGAATGAATCACATTTATTTCATGCAGTGATTTATCAGATACTACTTTTCTTCAACACATTGCTCTGAAGTCGTATTGTCTGAGCCAAGAGTTGTAGACACGAATCTTTCGATATCCTTTTAGATAACATCTTCACCTCCTAATTCGCTGTGAAGTGAGTTTTCTTCAGAATTCCCTATGAGTGAAATAACTACCTCTCCTGGTGACTTTGACTGCGATTAGGTATCCTTCAAGGTTCACTTACTCATGTTTATTCGTATCAACATCTACTGTCTCATTGAAATGGAATTCGATGATCGCATCATTTTCTTTATGTGGCTTCTTAATAAACAAAGTCTACAACGACATCAAATTCACAAGAGAAGAGGAATCCGAGAACAAAATACCATTTTTGGACGTCTTGGTCAGGCGAACAACTGCAGGGGAATTAGAAACTCAAGTTTATAGAAAATCAACTCACACAGACCAAATCCTGAATTACAACACACAAAAAGAATTGCATACAAACACTATTCAAGAGAGCAAGGACTCATTGCAGTACTCCCACCTTAAGGAAAATTGAAGTAGAGTATATCATGGACGTCTTCCAAAAGAATGGATATCCACGGAATTACATCAAAAGACATATACCCCCAAGCCAACCTAACAAAGGAAAATCCACCAAGGAAAGCACAAAGAAAGTCGCCTTACAATACATAAAGTATATCTCAGAAATCACTACAAGACTCTTCAAACCTTTAGGAATTGACGTCGTACACAAACCAACAAAGTCACTTCACTCAATTCTGTGTCAATCAAAAGACTCAACAGCGAAAGAAGATAAAACTAACATCATCTACAAAATAAATTGTAATAACTGCGAAAAACACTACATTCGCCAAAGTGGACGTCCCCTTCGTCTTCGTATCCACTACCATAAGCTAGCCGTCAAAAGACATGATTTCCACTCCCTCGCTCATATCACTACATACAGGCAATCACGGACATCAATTCGACTTGGACAACGTTCAAATATTAGACAGAGGAAAGAACAAGAATGCTAGATAATTTTTAGAACCTTGCATTCCAGTGATTCATCAATCAATAGACGCATAGAGATAGACAAAAATTTATCAACCAATAAGAAAGAAACTTCACACACAAAGGGTCAAAGTTCAAGTCAAAGAAACAATCAGTTCCAATACAAGTAGCCTAGAAGGTGTGAAAACACACAAAAACAACCAATCACGTCCAAGATCACCAGGAGAGATGATTAATAAACTCGTGGAGAAATCTAAAAGCTCACTTCAAATTGAAGTATGCGCTGAAGATGTCACCCAGTAGGGTGATGAAAGCTTCGCAAATTAACCATCTAGCTCAGAGAACACAACCACATCTAAAGTAAATTAACTAGAAACTGCAAATCCTGTGGGTTAGCTCAAATAAAATAAGAAATATATGTCTCATTCAAAACAACCTGTATGCCTCGAAAAATCAGTGTAACTTTAAATATGTATTCGCAAATATACACACACTTCTCCTAATTCATTTTCGATGGCATTGTAATGTTTGAAAGCTCTTGAAGATTCACGATCTTGACTGAGGGAAGTTATCGCCTTCACAAAATAAAATATATCACCGTAAGATTTACAATGGATGAACACATGTGAGGTGATTTTGGAAATGTGCTTGACTGTTGTTCATTGAATTCGTGAAACGATCACTTACCGCAGTTTCTAGTTTACAAACTATGATGATAACGTCACGTTGTCGTACATATGGGAAATATATACCATTCTTTTACATGGTTGGTGTCAGTATTACATTCAATACTGAAGTGAACAGATAATGACCCGATATAAGGAGTATACTGTAACTTTCGTCTAATGAAATATGTAACTCACAGTTTTCTATGATTATCCCATATGCACGATAGAAACTTTCTCCGCTGTGGTTTCCAGAATTGTTTGAATGTGTCTTCTGCATATTTGACACTTCATGATTGTTAAAATCCCTTTAATTCCTCTTCTTGATTGATCAAACGATTAAAAGTAACAAATGATTTCACAGTAGTCTGTATGAAATAAAGTTGTAATAGGTGAATACTCGGATCCGTATCAAAGCTGGTTTACATACGCTAACACAGGTTTTTGATAAAATGAAGGGCTGACTAGAGGAGAAGTGATTGAAGGCAGGGTAGAAATCGAGTTGGATGATGAGGCTGAATAAAACCTATATAACACAAAGTGCATTACAAGTAACTTGAGGATGTTTCTACCACAGAATATGTATTGTCCATGGTCACTGGTGTGATTAAACGTGGACGATATTTGAAATGAAATAATTTATCAAAATATGATTGTGCTTACCTGACTCCAATCGTGAGCTTACCACTACAAACATGATTCCTGAAACAGGCATCATCATTGGTTTGCAACATCTAATGTGAACGCTTTCTTGTTGAGTGGGACCAGTTTCATGCATTTGACTATTATATACCTTCAAAAATATTTTATTTGTCTGCTCAAGTGTTATGCCTGATAAGAATGTTGGCACTTCACACATCTAAAATGATGTGCTTCAAGAAAAATTAACAAGATTTGTGTGTGTGTGTGCGGGTTATGTATTTTACGGCGATTGAAAAGATTTATAGATTTTCTTTATCAGATTTTAACTAACGTTACTAGCAAATACTGAAACTGGAAACAGTTGAAAGCTGTTTAGGCTGTGAATATAATGTGTGGTGATAAAACTATGATACCAGAAATGAAAACTATCTGAAACGAGTGATGAACACGCCCACCATGCTGTTTTTGTCAGTAGATGGCCTGAAATGTTCCTAGATTATTTCGTTAGGGTATATTGAATTTGTGAAATGAGACGACTAGTTCTATGGAAAGTTTCTTTCCAGTGACTTCCTGTTTCCAGCTGTGAAACTGCATTTACGCGCAACGTTTTCACATGAGGAGGAAGTAACGAATGTGATGAGTTGTCATAATCACAATCGTAATTACTAATCAGTATACAAATGAATTTTAATGAGGGTATGTAGTAATACAAACACTTTGATGAGTGAGTTATATTCAGGATGCACATAGGAACGAGGGAAATAGTAAGAATACGTAGGATTTCGAATGAAAATACAGGTAGAGGGAGTAATATAATCAGGTTGGATGAAACGACTTGTCTATCTAAATGTCTACAGCTTCAGAAATTCAACAGAGATGTAGCCTACGTATGTGAGGTAGCTCTTCACTTTACAGGTACTTTTGAAGGAGTTGTTCATTGTGATAGAATGGTCAGTGTCAGCAAAGTATAGAACTATACCATTTCTTATAGAGCAACTGACAGCTTTGTGCAGTTTGTGTTTTTGAACCCTTTCTGACGAAATACGCACTGAACAACCACTGCAACTGGTTCTACAGAAATAATTGAATTGGTATATGCACATAAAAGTGGTCAGAAAGGAAGCTTGAAAGACAAGATCTCGTAGCTATATAACAATTTCTGAATGTGCGTAAGAGGTAGATTATTACAAGTTCAGATTTGATTGAGTGTCTACTGAACATCCGTCACTCACTTCATGTTCATTCAAATTTGCGTTAACGCATTCTTCTATCACAAAAACTAGAGATTAGTATGGGTTTTAGAAGCTTTAACTATTTGGTATTGTACAAGACATCGATGTGCCTCAAGCATATTTTAATCAAAAGGGCTAATGAAATAAAACATATCGTGCTTTCAGTAGTTATTCTAGTTTAATCAATAAGTATCAACAGTAATGTCTGACGTAACTCAATATTTCAAATCTTGATGGGATGAATAAGCACTTCGTTTCAAATTTACTTTTCATAATCATGACAACTTCAGGTTCTGTAAACCCATTCTTCAATCACACACTAGTGAAAATGCGAATCATCTCCTACCACATGCACAGCTTCACAATTACTGAATGTCATTTGAGTTGATGACTGACAGAAAGACACCTTATCACAAAATCATCAGCTGAACTTCACATTTCATCAAACACCGGTGACAGAGAGTCTGTGTTGTTAACGGTACACTGTCGGTAAGCTTATCATTTGATTTTGTTCTCAGGGCTCGACTTTTACCATCCCGAAATGTGATTATAACTGAAAATCGAAATTTAACAAGGCTGTATTGAATCGGCTTACTCGAATGTGTGGAAATTATTCATGACGACGCTCATTTACAGTTTCTACCTCCTAACGTTTTCCAGTTTGATGCATTCTTTGACTGGAACGCGCTTCGAATGAAAAGAGTTTTACTGCACATGATGTATTGCGATAACTATTCCACATCTAAATTTGCAACCAAATCATGAGTAGAACGAATCATTTGAAAAAGAGGTGGATTTATGGAGTGAAAATGTGGAACTGTTATTCACACTTATTTCATTAAAAATTAGGGTTTTCAAAATCCAGTACATAAACATACAGATGACTCTATATTGTGTGTGATGAATAATGTCACTGTGAAACCGAATTTTTGAATTTTTGTGCGAATACAAATATGCGTAACATTCGATTGGTGTTAACGTCTATGAAAAGTGTCATCCTTCAAAAGGAACATTTTTATTTTTGAAAATGTTATAATGAATTGCTGAATAGGAAGCGAAAACCAAAAAACTGAAGAGTAATACACAATTGTTACTCATCGAATGTTTCAGTTGACCGAAATCGATTCAATAGAGTTTTTGAAAATATTTCATGATGATGAAAATTAAGAGGGTAAAGCCAATCAGCTTGAGATTCAATTTGATCTGTGTTGTTGAATTGCAGAGTTCAGATTCACAGCAGTAGATGTCAGTATATGCAATACTAGGGAGACCTTCACAGGAACCTACGCATCCTCTTGCAATTATTTCCGCTGGTTTTGTCGCAACAGTTTTCTGCAAGGAGAGAAATAATAACATACCAAAAATTCTCGGATGTGGATCCACTTATTCGAATGACATGAATATTTAGAGGCGATTTTTCCTCTGTTAGATAAAAGTGACAGTCGAATTTAGTTTTTCAGTGAAGAAGTGCTAGCGATGATTGAAAAGAAATTAGTGAATTGATGAATAATCATTCACTTATTAAGATTATCTCACTGGAATATATAGATTAATGGTACTCATTAGGCTACAATATCTGGCGTCAACATATTTCTCAGTGAATTCGAGTAGTGTGGATATTCCAAACCACAATACTAATAAGTGACGGAAATATCCCTCAGAGTGACTCGAGTTTCTCTGAGATACTCAGAATTTTTACAAATCTTCCTGCTTCTCCACAGTTATACCACATACACATACCACTCTCTCAAGTCAGTGATTTGAGAGGAGTTACCGAACTCGTGAGATGAATAGTGTGCTTCATCTGACACTGTCAAGTTGAGTTCACATTCACTTGTCATCGTCATTGATGAGATATAGTCGAACAAGATTGTACATCAGCAATACGTAGAATGTGTGAGAATATGATTTGTTTACTAGTTGTGCACCACATCAACATTCCGTGGAATTTACCACAGTCAGTAGAGGTTGTTTTCAACTCTAGACTCTGACATTACAGCTATCCATCCTGTGTGGAAACACGCATGACTCTGGATAGAACAAGTATGAGTGAGTGAAGGAGGACACTGTCACCACCAGGGAGTATCTGATGATGTCAAGTTACACAGTGAACCACTGAAATTGTTTCCTGACTGAAATCGTCTTAGTTGGATGCAGTCGAATACCATCGAAATGGAAATTTCAGTGTCTGATAGATTATTGAATCTCTTGTGTAGGTGTGATGATGAACTTCAAAATAACTGAGAAAATACATGTGTGTCTTATGTAGGCTGTGTACAATGTTATAAATAGAAATGCATAATTCTTACAACACAAGCTCCACAGTTCTGTTTCTTCGGGGTGTTTCTATCCACTTTATCACAGTAGTGACATTCATAACATTGAAGGTTTCCTGTGTAGTAGAAAAGGTTAAATTAAATTAAATTACAACGGTGAATAACAAATATTGAATAATCCATTTTGAACTGCATATTGTGAGTATATGTAACTCTTGTGGAACACAAGATATAACAAACATTACATATGGGATGATTATATTTAATAGGTACTGTGGAAAACAATACTGAATGTGTCTTCTACATATTTGACTTATCCATCTTCATCGCATTCCAACAATGGAATTAAACATCGAGGGATTCCACGGCGTTGCTTTCTGTGTGTTAGATATTATTATTATTATTGTATCCTTTAGTTCCTAGAGGAACATAGGGCTTCAGCTGCGCACCTCCATTGACTTCGGTTTTCTGACAACTTTTTCAACCTGCTCCAGGTCTGTCCACATGCTTTCATCTCCTCCTCGCATGACCTCCTCCAAGTCACCCTTGGATAGATAGTGATTAGAAATAAAGATCGCTCTATACTGGTTACTGATATTGATTCCTAATACACTCTTAATTCGATATACAACAAATGTCGAAGGATGCATGTTGTAAAACATATTTTGAGCATAAATAACTCTCAACCAACACAAGATATTGCGCACACGTTTCTATGGTCATTCCGCGTACAATGAAATAGGTTCTGCTGTGACATTTACACAATATACAGAATGTGTCTCCTACATATTTGTCCCATTTCACCATTCGACACATATGGCGAATGGAGCCATCTCACTAATTCAAATCATTGATGAAATGATTACGAGTGGATCTGATTTGATACTAGTCAGTGTAAAATGGAGTCATAGTTCGCTAATCCATAAACCTTGTGAATTGTCGTCTATCTTGATGTCGATTCCATGTCAGCCCTCATTCACATTCACCAATACACCCATACCAAAATTAATATGCCAACGCTTGTGGTCAACAAATTACACAGATAGGTGAAGATGAATTTCTCTAGAGTAAATGTGGAAATTTCATACACGAGAAGGGTGTAATGTCAATGACTGAAGGAGGTGTTGACCTTAAGTAATTTATTCGCCATGATCATCGATGTGATCACAAGTGAAGTATACATATATGAAACAAACTTATTGGATATGAAGTGAAACGACTAGTCAAGATGTGATTAGACTTACCTGATTCCACATGGGAGGTAATCACTACAAACAGGAATACCGAGAGAGCCAGCATCACTGTTGTATAACGTTGATTTTGAGCACTTGTTCTAGATGTCGCATTGTTTTGCACATCTCTCCCTTATATACTCTCGGAATTATTTTTTAAATTCAAGTGTTTGTTAGTTTGTTGAATATGAAGAGTGTTAGCATTGCACATGTGTAAACTGGTGTGCAATGCTAATTTATCAATGTGTATATGTCTATGCGCATGTTGCAGCTGTTTTTTTTAAATTTATAGGTATTCTCTTTAGACATTTAATCAATTTTGAATGAGAATTTTGAAAATGAAAATGTGTGGATTCCATATTTTTTGAATGATATTATATGCACTGGCTGGCGAAGCTGCTACACCACACACCAGAATCAGAGAGATGAAGAATACAGATTCCGTCGTGATAAGACTTAGAATGAATTTTGCCTTTCCGTTAGAGACCTAATTTCCGATATAATGTATACATTTGAAGGCATATGGTTATCTAAGGCGACTGTGCTGCGAAATGCATAATTCTCAGGCTACTCCTTATTGGATCATTAAAATGAGTTCGCTTATCCCAGTGCTGTCGATGCAATAATCTACAGCTGCTTCAACATTTCGGAAAGCCCCGCCTCCAGTTTGCATCGACTTCGTTCAACATCCGAATGATGATTTGACATTACAAGTGCGTTTTGCAACCTAGATCGCCGAGAGGCCTTTGAAGTGAAACAAAAGTAAGACAATGCTGACTACCAAAACCGACGATATCCTAGAAAGTGGTGTACTGAATGATGTGTCAGACCATGAGAAGAAGGAGGAAATGAATAGGTGTGACGGAGAAGATGACTCAATTTAGCGGCCAAAACCAACTATTTATGGTCTGAATGCAGGAAACCGATCTCTACGTTTC
Source organism: Trichobilharzia regenti (assembly GCA_944472135.2). Lineage (NCBI taxonomy): Eukaryota > Metazoa > Platyhelminthes > Trematoda > Strigeidida > Schistosomatidae > Trichobilharzia > Trichobilharzia regenti. The sequence continues at coordinate 95,412,346 of OX235262.1, read as the reverse complement.
TACATATAGCTGTCGGAAACCGCCTTGAGATACGCACAGTCACAAACTGCTCTGTATACATGGAAACGACGATTATTCTGGAATGGATTTTAGTTTCTATCAAACAATGATAACATTGAATACTGACATTAAATTGGTAAGCGAATGGCACAAGGAGTGTAGACGAGTTGTCCTCAAAATAAAAACTGGCTAAGATATCCAAACAACCATCTGAAGAAACTCTAAATGATTGCGTAGTAAATCTACCGAAACAACCATTATCGAAAGCCGAATAACAACTTCTTGAGAAAGGACTCAACTACAATACTGATGACGCTTCAGTAACAGATTTCTGTGCTTCATTAGAATCATCATTCCAATTATCAAAATTAAATGAGGAAGTACCACAAGAAATACGTCAATGTATCATACCTATACTCAAACAGAAAAGATATAATTCCCAGCTTACCACTGAAGAGCAAAATGCATTGAAGAAACTAAAGAATAGAAAAGATATACTTATTCTACCGGCTGATAAAGGAAGAGAAACATTAATCCTGGACACAGAAGACTACATAAAGAAAGCAAAGGATTTACTCAAAGATAATAATGTATATCAACAGTTGACAAAAAACCCTATAAAAACATTCGATAACAAAATCAGAACAACGTTAAATAAACTAACGAAATCAGGACAAAGTACAGAACAAGATCAACGGTGAATGAAATCTGACGAACCTATTTCACCTCGATTTTATGGTAGACCAAAACTACACAAACCGAACATCCCCTTACGACCAATCGTTTCGCTTTCAGGAACACCAACATATAATTTATCTAAAGAACTTCTCAGGAAGTTAAATTACCTGACAGAATCACGCGACCATTCTATCAATTCGTCAATTCAATTTTTAGAGAAAATCAAAAACATTAAGGTAGAAGACAATGAAATAATGGTGTCATTTGAGGTCACAGCATTATATACTTCAATTAGTCCAAAACTAGCAACACAAACCATGCAACAATTACTCTATAGTGATGAAAACATAAAAACGCAATGTTCAACTTGGATAGAACTCATAAAATTATGCCTTCCAACATACTTCCAATTCACTACTCAAATATATGAGCGAATAAAGGGAACACCAATGGGATCGCCCATATCAGGATTAATAGCTGAAGCCGTTATGCAAAGATTAGAATTAATACCTCTACCTATAATTAAACCGAAAATCCGGGTATGTTACGTTAATGATACATTTGTAATAATTAAGAGAAATGATTTAGAATATACCCATAAATTAATAAACAACATATTTGAAGACATCAAATTCACAAGAGAAGAAGAGTTAGATAACAAAATCCTATTTTTAGATGTCTTAATCAGAAGAACCAACACAGGAAATTTAGAAACACAAGTATAAAGAAAATCAACGGACACAGATGAAATAATCAACTAGACTAGCAATAATCCAATTACTCACAAAAGAAACTGTGGCAGACATTGTTCAAAAGATTTCAAACACGTTGTAGCACACCAGAGTTGAAAAGAATGGAAGAAAAAACTTACGAACTGTCTTCAAGAAGAATGGTTATCCACAAATTTCATCGAAAAGTGCTTAAAGTCGAATCAAAACATCAACAAAATCCATCACCAAAGACCAGAAAGAAATTCATCCTACCATACATGAGAAATATCTCTGAAATAACGGCTACAATAATGAAACCGTTTGATATAGATGTAGCACACAAACCAGTCGAATCGCTTTATTTGATCTTATGCAAACCAAAAGATCCAACAACAAAAGGGTATAAAATTAACACCATTTACAAAATACATTGTATGAACTGTAACAAGCATTGCATCGGCCAAAGTGGACGTCGCCTTTGAATTAGAATCCAAGAACACAAATCAGCCGTGAAAAGACATGATATATGTTCTTTAGTATCAGTGCATACAGACAATTATAGACATCAACTTGATTGAGATAATGTCAAAATCTTAGACAAAGGAAACACCAAAAGGGCCAGGGAATTCCTAGAAGCCTGGTACTCAAACGAAAATGCGATTAATAAACACGTTAATATAGACGAAATATACCAACTAATAAAAAGTAAATCAGGTGACCAGAAAAATTGAAATCCAAATAAATAAAAAATGGTCAATACATATGAAAAGATGGTTACCGGGAGACGCAGTAATATCGCTGATGAAGAAACTTAAATCATTTCACTTTATGGTGAATATTGCGCTGAAGATGTCGTCCAAAAAGAAGACTAAGGCCCCGCAACTAAACCAACCAGCTCAGAGAACACTATTAATTGCAAATGATAAAGTCAAAATCTTAAATGAGCAGTCGATTCTAAGGAAAACATCGGAACTTAGATTCATGGACAATATTCCCAACAAGGTGAGATCAAATTCTCTGGTCACGAGAATCACACAACAACACTTCCCGTGGACACTGCATAGTTGGAAATCACCTTCATTCACTCGAATGGAATCACACCGTAAAACCACACATGATCAGTGTGCACACAACCACGAAGGGAAGCATTGAATCTGGAGATAGAGCAAGCACAAAGACAAATAACAGGAACAGAATCACTGTGTGATGTGCAGATGTCAGTACAATGACATGCAGTCTAGGAGGGGGACGGATACTTACAATTATAAATATAACAACAATAATAATAACGAAGTGAGTTTACACTTGCAAATACTTACACGTATTGCGATAAGAACGGGCTGGAAGGATTTTCCAAACAATTATGTCGTTACACAAGTCAGCGAAATCCCTCTCAGCAGCTTAACGCACCTTCTAATACACTCTGTCATGGTTGCTTCTCTTACTTCTCGGATTCAGGACTTGCAACAGTACACACACACAAAAAACCTCACTAGCCCAAACCCATAGGTCGTCAGCCCTCTCAAGAAGGCAAGCCCCTTGCACGTTCTATCTGTCGTCAAATCATCACACTGTCTCTGGAACGAGAACAACAAATACACCTACAAGAACTGAAGCAACAATACTGAAGGCAACAAAACAAACACTAATCACCCGAAGAAAATTGGTGCAAATCACCTGCTGCGCTTACAGAGCTGGCACTCATGAGGACGTCACATGCACGCGTGAAGATCAAGAAGAACCTGCATCACTCTGAAATCAGTGTGGAAATCGACTGAGCTCAGCGCGATGAAATGAACTCTTCGCATATGCAACAATAATCACAAGCTAGGTCGTCTATATGATTCGGAGAATCGGTGCATCACCAGAAGCATCTGCAAAAGGCGACAGTATTTCATCGACCACTAACTTCACTGGATACCACAGATGGATTGCATTCAAATCTGAAAAGTCACGCAGGAAGTAATTCTGAAGACAAACCAAAAATCGAAGTTACCGACCATTGAATCTCTACGAGGACATGGAGATAGAATAGAATTGCACTGAAGAGAATGGTGTGTAACATCACGCACCAGGCTCTCCAGCGGGAGTCTGAATGAATTCGGATGATGAATTTAGCGTCGATGAGTAACGTGCTGGAGATGAGAGGAGAATAGTGAAGTTATTTTGCGAAATCGTGACGTCAGCCGAAGGAGAGTCAAGCGAACAGAATGAAATGAAGTTATCCGGGTTAAAGCATGGGTTTTACTCGAACCGATGGCATAGGTTGCTGTTGACTGTCCTCGAATATATTCGGTCAACAAGTCGTGATTTCCATCTAAACGATAGAAGACGTTTTCATTCTTCTATTACGGAACTATTAGATGTTAGCTGGAGAGCAGAAATGAAGCGAATTCACAAGCCACGTTTATCAGTGCAACTATCATATATATATATATATATATATATATATATATATCCCCTTTTCACAACGAGAACCGCCAAGTATCATTTATCGCTGTCTAGTCCTCATTATCCTCAGGACGAAATACACTATTTTCTGAAGAATCTCTGTATACTATTTACAGTTAACTTATCAAGATTTCAGTCGACGCATTATTGAGAGATGACTGAGGACAGCATATCTGGTTAGTCGAGACACATTCATCACGTCACAGATGTGAATATCTGCGTTGTGTACAAACGACCGCCGTGTAAGATGAAACAAGAGAGTAGATTCCAATGTGCCAGTGCTCGATTCAGCTCTAATGAAAAGCATTTCTAGAATTGAGAAATACAACCTCATATAAGGTGGACGAATTCCGCCCATTTCCGAAGATGACGATGTAAGCGTAAGTGGACAGATACACTGAGGTCCTGTTTACTCAGACAAACTAACTCAAACTTCTAGTATGATCTGACTGAAGTCAGTTTATTTCATTCAGCATGTCGAAACGAGTCTACTCTTTCACTACTGACGTGATCAAGAGTCTTCTTATTATTCGAATTATTCCACAGTTGAAAAAATACTCAAAGTACCGTTCTTCATCATAAACTTCAGAGTGATATTCAGGGTAATAAAATGTAATTCGAGAATCCATTCATCATTGAGACTGAATCGACTTATGTAAAATAACTATAAATTTATGTTTATGCATATTTATATCCATTTGTGTACATGTAAACATGAAATGACATACTTGAACACGTAGCAGTGCCTCTAGGTTCTGCTGTTACATGTAATGAAACAGTAGGCCGTCAGAATTCCATTGAGTCACTCTACGATTTCATAATATGATGCATTCACAATTTCTCGTCGTTATGAACACAATCAGATTTGATTGGTTGATGGTGACCAGCACTGGAATCCAGGATGCACATTTCATCCTATTTGGGACTCATCATCTGGATTCGATGGAATCAGATTTGATTGATTTTTGACCCGAGGTGAGTTCATATAAAGCGTGTATTCATGAAATGTGATGGTCATGTCCTCAGTGTGTTGACAGAAATCCATCAGTGATTTGTTCAAATTCGTCGTCGGCATAATGGCACAATGCTGGTGAGAAAGTCAGTGATTTCGTAACCACTATCCTTAAATTGCCACAATATTTTTCGCCTGTTTAGAAATTCTGTGATATGGATTGAAAGTCGTCGTTGCTGCTTACGTGGGAAAACATATTACCATAACATTTGAAGTGGTGAAACCTGAAGACGTTACTCTTGTCTGTCGAATTCGTTAAACGACCTCTCACCTCATAATCTGGTTCAACAACTATCACGATAACTTGAAGTCGACCAGTGTTGTTGTCGCATAAATCTCATTCCCACCATTCTCCTTCGTTATTGGTGTCACCATCACATTCGTCAATGTATGTGTAACAGTTAACAACAGTCAAAATCGTAATGAGTCTTATTCGATGGATAAACTTCCAGGCTAAAATTAGTGACCACTGAAATGGTTTGCACTGTCACATGCAGTGATCCATTCTATCGCATCGAAAATTGCAACAATATTACCACAGTATTGTGTGTGTCGTCGATGCTGTTATGTATGGAAAGATATCGTCATAAGATCTGATGTTGTAAAACTTGAAGAAGTCAGCAGTCAATCGACGTGAACGTTGTCTATCGAATTCGTCAAATGACCACTGACTTCAGAATATGGTTCAACAAATATCATGGTAACTTGAAGTCGACCAATGTAGTTGTTGCATATATCTCACACCTACCATTCCCCTTCGTTATTGGTGTCACCATCACATTCGTCAATGTATGTGCAACAGTTAACAACTAGTCCCTTTTCGACCACATATTGTGAGTTTATTGTCGCTGTTTCCTAATACAAAATACGACAAAACAACTCGCCGTGATCATTCTGTATACTCTGTGAAATGGTCGTTGTCTGGTGACGTTTACAGAATTGACAGAATGTGTCATGCACACATCTGACACTCCCGAATCGAAATGGCCATCAACTAAATCCATCTCAGTCATCACCATGAATGATACAACTGTGAGACACAACGATTATATCACAGTTCTCTGTGTGAAATAGAATCGCAATATACTAATATCTGAATCTTATGAATTCGCTAGCACGTTGAATTGGAGTTGGTATCAGTGCTCACCTACATTCACCAACACTGATCCTTGATAAATTGAGGAGATATTTAGAAATAAAAGAGACGAGATTAGGTGTAGACATCGAGCTGTGTGTTAGAGTAACATGAAATGCATACAATTTATACAGTTTCGGTGACGATAACTGATCGACGTTTCCACGACAGGTCACCTATTTCCCATGATCAGTGATGTGATTGCACACAACAAATATATTTCGAATAAAATCACCGAATATGGAATGAAACAATTTGTCAAAATCTGATTAGGCTCACCTGATTATCCCACTCACACGGAATGCAATCAGTAATATTTCATCTCAGCCTTCAATGTCTGGCTGGAAGAACAAGCCATGGAATGCAAATAAAGTATAATTATATTTTAATAGTTTACACACAATGATAAGTTTTGTTATTGGTAATATTTCGAGCAAAATTACTGCCCGTGTTCACACCACTGTTGGAATTGTTTTATTCACACATTTATGATTTGTACTCATATATATAGTTCATTATTATTATTTTGTTCATTCATGTTTTGTGTGTGCATATGTGTGTTCAGAATTATACTCCACATTCATTCATGTGTTTGTATTTAGAATTATATTCCAAGTTGTTGATAGTTGTACTGAGTCACCCTTGTTACATGTATCCGGTGTGACTTTAATGAATATCGACTCTGTTATGAGTCTTTCTTTCCATTTGTTCATGTTTGTTTTTAGAATACACACATTGTCCCAATCGATATTGTGGTTTTTGTCCCATGCATGTTCCGATAATTCCCTCCAACTCAGAATTATTAGGGAGGTTCATTATTTACGGCAACCAGGTTTCTTCAGACTGAAATATCTCACCGTTAACTGGAATTTTCTGAATGTGTGCTCAGTTACCGACTGGTGAGAAATATTCAGTGAACAATTTGTGATGTCTGTAGATACATTCGGAACTCATCGGTTTCACGGCAGTCAATACAAAAGTGTTTTCAGAATTAAATACAACTGAAATGCATAGTCAAACTTCATTTGTCAAATAACAAGTTGATTTCATTCGTTGAGTGAACTATACAGTTTCTCCCCTATATTCACACAGAATACCGTTCACTTCCATAATATCTGCTAAGCTCTCAAGCTGACTTACATAATTCTTCTGAAAATCCTTCCTGAAAGTCACCTCGCTTAATTCACAAGAATCTCAGTCAAGGGATAATCTGGAGGTGAACAAGAAAAGACAATCTGATCTGCTATCCGCCTTTCACTCTGTCACGTTAATTTGTAATCAAATTCCGATGTAATGACTGCTGAGTGAGATTTACACGTGCAGTGTATCCTCACCACCAGATTGGTTCCATTCCACTCATTGAGTGCACGATGAATGTGTATTTCGTCTTCAATAATTCATAATACGGACAATATAATGGAATAGGTATGTCTTTAGTATTAGGCACAATGTCTTATGATATGTTATATCGGCACATCTCGGTTATTTTGGTAATTTCCCCTTATGTTTTGCCACACGAATTGTATACGCCAACAAATCTCTATCTGACAGTTGAAGTATCCTTCGAAGACATTTGTTCCTTTGTTACTGCAGAGGAGAACGACGACAGATCGACTGACTGATTCCATGCTTCCATACACACAATTGTGAATCACTTACTTAAACCTAGTCCGTATTCTGTAGGCTGTGATCAGATTGCAACTAAATGAGAATTATATCTGTTCATCAACTGTGACATGAAACTGAAATTGATACTCATTTGAACAGATTTCGAATTAATAAACATGGTGACATATGTTTATCGATTTAGATGGTGTTTGAAAGCATGTTTTGTAGTGAATAATATGCCAGTGTGTAGGCGATTTCGCCTAATTTCATGTAGATATGAATGGCAGTTTATGCATATCAAAAAGGCAGAGAACAGGAAGACCCTAACTCAGGTGGGCGAAACTCGTTACTTCACGGGACAGTAAAGCGATTAGTGAAGATTCTGGTGTCTTTGCACAAAGTAATTGTGCGACATAGAATCAGAGATGTCTTCCACCTCATTTTCAAAATATCCAAGAACAATGTCAGTGATAAACCTAAGTTACCCAAGCACGTATCACCAACCACTGTTCACGAATGTGGCTCCTGTCGAAACAGTGGATAGCATTTGCGAAAAAATCATCGAGAGGTAAATGAACTTAGGAATTCCCATGTGTAGGCTCAAATATTCACTCCTTGAATGCACAATGAATGTGTATTTGCAATTCAATAATTCATATTAAACACAAGTAGATGTAAACGCTTTATGTTCAGTATTGACGACAATGTTAACTGACTTCTTCACCACTAAACTCAAAAACGACAAACTGGAAGATGTTTTGAAGCAGCTGGATATGCATTACCGTTACACCAAATGATACATTCATCTCGGTTGATTGGAATACAAACACAGACGAACTGATGGTGAAACTCACCATTATACACCATTCGCTGATTTTCACTTGTGAAGAGAAGCAGGATAATAAACTACGTCTTCTGAAGGCCTTGCTACGTAGGTGAGAAGATATATTCATTATTCCTTGACTGGATGTGTTATCCGATTACTTTCGCTGAGAAACAGTTGGAAACATTGGAGGGAAAACTTCAGACTCTGACGAGACGTAAAATGCCTCTTTTCAATTAGTTGCAATTTAATGGTGACCTGTCAGGTGGGCTTTTATTTCAGAGAATTTCCGGGAGTATTCGAAAGACGTTTTACGCACCAAATCCATGTTTTTCATTTTCTAGCCGACGAATGATTGGGAAGCAAACGAAGGAGGTCATCTGTCAGCGGTCTGATCTCCTCCCACTCCCACAGTTGGAATTCAAATGCCTACTGCCAATTTCTACTATGGATGTACAATTATATTTTTTCAACGCCGAGCAGATAGTGCAGATAAGGGCATTCCACTCAGCCCTTTTCTAGCAGATATCTTCACGACCAACCTGAAGAAACAAAGTTGATGCATTTGACCGACGAAACAACTTACTGTTGTCGATATGTCGATGACACATCCGTGGTGTGCATCAATGGAAGTTCCGCTCGCCACCGACTCAGATTATCCAACGTCTCACTTCCAAAATTTGAATCTACTCTGGAACATGAAGATGGCGGAAAGTTGAATTTCCTTGATACTGCGATGCGACGCCTAGAATTTGTTGGTCTACAGATGTCAAATTACCGAACAACTACATGGAATGGAAAATGCCTACAATTGAATAGAGTTTGTCCAAATTTATGAATACGCGAGACCGAGTCAAGAATGTGTATTATCGGGCTAAGAGTATATGATCTGCAGATATATCGCAAAGATACTTACAATTTTCGAAAGGAAAATGAGCTAACTACCCGTTACGTTTGTTGAAGTACTCTTTATCAGGCACCTGAAACCCTATTTAAGTGTTCAGAAAGAAACAGTTATCACCAGTGTTTCCTTGCCCTGTGACTTGGGATCTAGCTGTCTTAATTCTCTCTTTCATTGGCATAACTTAATCTTCGGCTTTAGCCACACCCACTTTACATAGAGTGTAATTTCGCTTATCTCTTATTTCTTTGAGATGAGTTGAACTCAGTACATTGTCGTCAAACCTATCATTTAGTCATCATCTCACACGCATCTCTCGTCTTAATCGCATAACTCCTTCACCGTTTTATGCATGCATTTACTTTGTTTCAACTTGAACTGCCAGTGTCAATGCTGTATACGCGTAATTTTCTGACCACCATGCATTGGGTTACACACCTGCAGTCAGCTGACATGAAAAAAATTTGCAAGTATTCTAGAATTTTTCCTGGACATAAACTCAATAGCTTACTTATGCTCAAGCTGATGAGGCAAAGGAAAATGAAATAAATGATGGTTCCATGTTATTCTGCAAAATCTATTGTTTCTATTTTATTCTAATACATAATAAGGAGTAAATGTGTGAGGTTTCTGAAGACACGAACGTTGAGACAGTTACTTCTGTCGTATCTCTGTACGCTTATCAATTCAACTGCGTGACTCTAGACAGCGTGGCCATCGTGTTGCTGAACATCTTCTATCGTGGTTTGGCAAAGGACAGACTAGAACAATATGTGATTCCATCTTGTCAAACTCCGTTGACAGTGGTCCTGAAGCGGAAAAAACGAAATCACTGGAGGTAATTCGTCCCATCTCATTGAATCACCCCAACTGACGATGTGTTCGTTTACTGTGAATAGCTGAGGCGACAGCCATTCGAAATATTAGGCGTAAACGATGCATTCGAAAGAAGTTGGTAATGCCATCATTCCTCTCACGGCCTATTGAGACCCCCACAGTTCATGATGTCTCCACCACCGCTTACTTATATTTTCAACACCTCTCCTATCCTCCCTAATTCTTATCACACCCTCAATGAAACACAGTCTATTAACTTCTCTTACTATATATATCTAGAATCAACATATCCGTCCACTTCTTCCTCCTAGGCTGTATCGACTACTTCCACCTGGATATCCGCCTGCTTAATCATTCTGATTTTCGTTATTCTTGTCAACACAGATCTCCTCAATTTTCATCCTCGTTGTCGATAGAATCATCATCATTATTATCATTATTATCATCCCTGTTATTGTTACTTCTACGAGAAATTGTCAGGTTTATATGCACAGTTTCATCGTCATATTGACAAAACACCGTGATTAGAATTTATATTAGAATATTTATTTTTAGAGATATTTATGTTAGAGATAAGCGTGATGAGACATAATTGACAATAGTATTGTTCGCTTAAATGTGGTTTTCTAGATGAATGTTCTTGCAGATTAACATTGAATGATGAAATTCGAAAGGAAGACTGCGTAACTGCAACGTTGATCACATTCGTTGCTCATTAAATGTGACAGTTATCCAGGTGAATCCACAAGTGAGTTTAGTGAAATTTATGAAGAGATATTGTGATGATGAAAATAATTAGGGTTGTCGAAATTAACTTGAGATTCGACTTGATCTGTGTTGTCGAATTGCATAGGTCCGTTTCACAGCAGCGGATAGTAAATTTTTCATCTGTTTGGTTTTTGCACGAATCAGCGCATGCTCTTTTAGTGGATTTAACTGGATCTGTTATAGTAGAAATCTGCAACGAGAAAATATTAGCATACAAAATATTTCTCAGGTGTGGATTCACTTACTCGAATGACATAACTATTTACAGGCGTTTGTTACTATCTGAGATGAAGTGACAGTCAAAATTTGTTTTCCAGAGGACAAGTGGTGGTAATTGTTGATAGGAAATTAGTAAAATGATGAATCATCATTCACTTATTCAGACTATCGAATTGGAATATATAGACTTATACTACCCATTAGGCTACAATATCTGACGTCAACATATTTGTCAGTGAATTCGAGTGAAGTGTGGATATTCCAAACCACACTACTACTAACTGACGGAAATATCTCTGAAAGTGACTGGATCGGTTATTCTGAGATACGCATCACATTTACAAATCTTCCTGCTTCTCCACAGTTACAAAACACACAAATACCACTCTCTCATGTCAGCTATTTGAGAGGAGTTGTCGAAGTCGTGAAATGAATAGTGTGTATCATTTGACACTGTCAATTTGAGTTCACATTCCCTTGTCATCGTGATTGACGAGAATAGAAAGAACAAAGCTGTACATAGGAAATACCCAGACTATCGCTAGGATTAGATGCAGAAGTGGTTGATGAATTCACAGCTCATCTGATTCGTTGAAAACCATGTTTTCGAAAGGAAGAATGTGTGAGAATATGAGTTTGTTACTAAGTGTGCCCATATGACAAATCAGTAAAATTCACCACAGTCAGGAGAGGTTTTTTCTCCACTGTAGACTGTGACATTACAGCTATCCATTCTGTGTGGAAACACGCATGACTCTGGATAGAACGGATATGAGTGAGTGAAGGAGTACAGTGCCACCACCAGTGAATATCAGATGATGTCAAGTTACACAGTGAACCATTGAATTCGTTTCCTGACTGAAATCGTCTTAGTCGGATGCAGTCGAATATCATCGAAATGGAAATTTCAGTATGTGATAGAGAATTGAATCTCTTGTGTTTAATGGGTTGGGTATACTGACGATCTTCAAAATAAGTAAGTCAAATACATGAGTGTTATATGAAAGTTATTTACATTGTTATGAATATAAATGAATAAATCTTACAACACAAAATGCACAGTTCGTTTTCTTCTTGGTGGTGCTATTCACTGTATCACATTGTTCACATTCATAACATTGAATGGATTTAGACGGAGTCTTGTTCACTTGGGTTTCTGAAGTCTCCTCCCCAGCTGAATTAATAATTGATTAAGAAGAACGACATATTGCACGAATACTTTTACAGAGATCGTTCAAAATTGCAATACATAACTCATTGACACTTAACTCTCTCTAACGAACGTGATGTTAGACAACTCTCGAAAATCTCTGCTGTCTATTCACAGGATTCGTTGCTCTTGAATAACAAGACAGATCACTTTCAGAGTAACACTCCAAAAGTAACAATGGTATGTTCTCGAAAGTGTCGTCGACAGCACGAGATTGAATTCGTGACATCACCATTCACTTCGACGTTTGATAAACGAGCTATAGTGATAATTCCAAGTTGTTGTCATACCATACTCATATGAAACATTCTCGTCTTTTAGCCATCACTATGCACAATGATGCATTTTGAAGGGCATATTCTGAGCTTTAATAATTCTCAACAAACACAGGATATTGCGCACAAGTTTCTATCCACATTCCGCATACACTGAACTAGGTTCTGTTGTGACATTTACATAATATACAGAATGTGTCTCCTACATATTCGTCCCATTTCACCAATCGACACACATGGCGAATGGAGCCATCTCACTTATTCCTATCCCTGATGAAATGATTACGAGTAGAACTGATTTAAAACTAGTCGGTGTAAAATGGAGTCATAATTCGCTAATCCGTAAACCTTGTGAATTCTTCTTTACCTTGATGTTGATTCCACTTCTGCCCTTCACAAGCATTCACCCTTATTTGTGGTCAACAAATTACAGAGATTAGTGAAGATGGGGTACTTCAAAGTAAACGAGGAAATCAGGGAATCACATACACGAGAGAAGGGTGTATTGTCAATGACTGAAGGAGGTGTTGACCACAAGTGATTTATTCGCAGTAATCATTGATTTGATCGCAAGTGAAATTCAACGTGACAAATGCAAGGGTGACATTGATTATGCTGAGGTCTGAGACAAGCAAAATGTTGCAGTCAGTGGAAGAGAAAGTGGATGTATCACTTTGGTTTACTTTGGCCCAAAAATGTTGCAGCCCCTGCAGATTTTATGGATTACAAAAAACACAATTCAGATGTTTCAGTATATGAAGTTTTCGATTTTAATAAGTCTTCAACCTTCAAAATCTCTAAATACATTCGTCGAATACTAAGCTCTTATGAAATGATAGTGGAACATGGAGTGAAGAATTCGTATGAATTTAAGAGAAGAATAAACTTGACTTATGTTGAAGAAGATGAATTTTATTCATTATTCACGAATGTCCATTTTAAGGATTCTTTGAGTATTATTTACAATATACTTTGTTCTGACGACGAACTCAGTAGTCGTTGTCCTTTAAATCTATACGAAATTTAGAAGGCATTGGAATAATGTCTACTTTCCATGTTATTTTTAGTTAGAGGGGTTCTTTACTGTCAAGCACAAGGTATTGCTATGGGATCACCAGTATTTCTGTTGGTCGCCAATCTATTTATGCACTCATTAGAAACAAATGGAATTATGAGATAGTCTATTCCCCCAAAAATGTGGTTAAGATACGTGGATGATACCTTCATCATAATCAGACTAAAGGAATTTCGCACTCAATAAACAATATGTCAGAGACTATAAGGTTTTCCAAAGAGGTTGAATCCGACGAGAATGATTTGGCATTCCTAGACCGATTAGTACAAAGAAACCTAAATAGTAAATTTAAAACAAATATTTTCAGAAAGCCGACAAGTTCGGACAGTTACCTAGACTACTACTCAGCACACCCCTTCACTACCAAAGTACCTGTTGCCAAGAATCTGATTAACACGGCCAAACGTCTAGCTAGTGAGGGGGAAGAGATTAACAAGGAATTAGAATTGGTTCAATCCACTCTTGAATCATATTATTATCCTAAAGCCTTCATAAAATGATATTTGAAATGTGAAGATAAGGATGGATCGAAACCTGTTGCTAAGATCTGGAAACGTGCAGTGGTGATTAATTACTGCAAAGAAACATCCGATGAGATGAAGCAAATTCTTAACGGTCATGACACAAGAGTGTACTTTCGTACAACTTACATCTTACGCTCATCACTGGTGAAGAATAAGGAGAAAGTAGAAGAAGGAAACCAACAGAATTGTGTCTAACAGATCAACTGTGGGAACTGTGACACCGTATGTATAGAAGAAACTTCCAGACAGGTAAATATAAGTGTGAAAGAGCACAAATATTGTCCAAAGGTGATTCTAAAGACCTCTGTAGACTTGTAGAAGCTAGAAAACATATCAGCGATTGCACTGTATTCGACAGAAACGGGACAAAAAATCGGCTCTGATAGGACTCAGGTTCTACAGAAACGTTTCGGTTCGCATAAAGAATGACTGCGGAAGCCCTACATATATGGGTGAATCCAAACAGTTTGAACAGACGTCTATGGAGTACGTAACAATGTGATTGTACACGTTTTGCTTATTTGCAGAAATTTGAGATATTGTACATAATTTTTGTTTAAAACGCTTCTTGTTAAAATATATATAACTTCCGTGTACAATTGAAAAATACACTCTGCTGTTGGAGACTTCGTCTTCTCCCTGGTCATTTCTGCTTACTTGCTCAACTCACACCGTGTTGTATACTTCGGATTTATTGTAGGAGTCTACTACTCTCAACCGAAGACATTTCTACAACCGGAACACAGCAGCTACAGCAGACGCAACCCAAACAATTAACGTACCCGTGGATTATATAATTAATTTGTAGCAGAGGACTTAGACTTTATATCCAAGTAATCCTTTTTGTTGATATAACTCGTCACTGTATTTTTGGTAATATATTGTGATTTAACACTCCATTGACTTGGATTATTATTCTTATATTTGGAATGTTAGTGAACTCTAATATTAGTCCCCTACAAATTAATTGGTGAGCCCGATAAGAACACGGATTATTTTGGCATATTCATATTCTTATTTTTGCTATTTTGTATATTCATTGTGATTTTGTGTGTGGTTTATATTTGTATCCTAATTTGCACCAATAACCTCATATTTATAATGTCATCACCTCAGTCCGGTACATCAAACGAGCAGACAACTAATAGCGAGACAAATGCCACAATAAATGCCATCACTGATTTTCGTTTACCCCAATACGGTTTCGCAGAACCAAGGATTTGGTTTGCGGTAATTGAACCGTTGCTAGAAGCACGGGGCATTAAGTCCCAAATAGCCAAATATGGTATGGTGCTGGCAGAACTCCCTCCGTCAGTATTGACAGAAATCAGCGATTTCATCGAAGATCCTCCGACGGAACATCAATTTGATAAACTTAAAGCCCTCCTCATACAACGTACCAGTTTGTCGGATGAGAAAAGAATCCAACAATTGCTCACAGGCTGTGAACTAGGCCCACGTAAACCATCCCAGCTGCTCAGGCACATGCGCCAGTTAATCGGACATCATAAAGTAGACGAGGTAGTGCTGAAACAGATGTGGTTGCAACGTTTACCTAGAAATGTCCAGCAAATTTTAATCATCTCAGGAAAGTCGTATGACTTAGACCAACTAAGTGACATGGCAGATAGTATTATGGATGTTTTATCTGATAACACCATAAGTCACGTAGCATCTGATAGTGCCACACCGTGTCATTCCACACCCACGGCAGACACACCGATACTCGCCGCCATTGCAGACTTAGCGGCAAGGATTGACAAGTTGGAAACTAATAGGTCTGATCGACGAGTCCGGAGGCGGAGTTCACAAAGAAGGTCACCATCACGACGACGATCCTTCTCACGACAGCGTTCTTACACGTCTTCTCGGGATAGCAATATATGCTGGTATCACTGGAAGTTTGGACGTCATGCCCTGAAATGTGTAAAACCGTGCAGCTTTAGCGAAGCCAACCAGGCTCAGGGAAACGCCTCAGCCAGACAGTGATGGCGACAGCTGTTACTGGCAAGCAAACAAGTCGCCTCTTCTATGTGAAGGATAAAACTTCAGACACTTTATTCCTGGTAGACACGGGAGCAGAAGTTAGCGTAATCCCTCCTTCACTATCCAGGCGATCTACACGGACACCCGGAAAACTGTCTCTCCGGGCAGCTAACCACACAAGCATACAGACGTATGGAGAGCAATCCCTCATACTGGATCTAGGTTTACGTCGGCGTTTCACATGGATTTTCATAGTAGCCGACGTCAGTCACGCCATCCTCGGAGCAGATTTCTTGAGTAATTTCAACCTGTTAGTTGACGTCAACAATAAAAAACTGATTGATAACAACACCCATCTAAAGATCCATGGAATTATCTCCAGCTATTCTGTCTATAATATCAGTATTGAAAGACCAGCAGATTGCCCTTTTTCCTCCCTACTTCACCGTTTCCCTAAAATTCTTAAGCCGTCGTACAACATCGAGGACGTCCCTCACACAGTTACTCACAAGATAGTTACTACGGGTCAACCAGTTCGTGCTCGTCCTCGTAGATTACCCCCGGACAAATTGGCAGCAGCCAAGGCAGAATTTGAACACATGATGCAGCTCGGCATCATCAGACCCTCCAATAGTCCTTGGTCTTCGCCCTTACACATGGTGCCTAAAGCTGATCATGATTGGAGGCCATGTGGGGATTACCGACATTTAAACAATGCCACAGTTCCCGACCGTTATCCTATTCCTCATCTTCATGATTTCTCCCTGACATTACACGGAAAAACCATTTTTTCTAAAGTAGACTTGGTCAGGG
This sequence comes from Trichobilharzia regenti, assembly GCA_944472135.2. Lineage (NCBI taxonomy): Eukaryota > Metazoa > Platyhelminthes > Trematoda > Strigeidida > Schistosomatidae > Trichobilharzia > Trichobilharzia regenti. The sequence goes on along the minus strand of OX235262.1, from coordinate 95,395,321 downwards.
CCTATCACCAAATACCAGTTGCCCAAGAGGATATCGAAAAAACGGCCATCATCACACCTTTCGGTTTGTTTGAATTTCTCCGCATGCCATTTGGCCTAAAGAACGCAGCACAATCCTTCCAACGTTTCATGGATCAGGTCACACAAGGTTTGGACTTTGTATTTGTATATATCGATGACGTTTTAATTGCTAGCTCGTCGCCCGAAGAACATACTGATCACCTCACCATCTTATTTCAACGATTTGAGCAATATGGAGTCGTCATTAACCCCAAAAAGTGCATATTCGGTGTCTCCTCTATACAGTTTCTGGGACACCACATAACCGCGAATGGTATTACGCCTACGGAGGAAAAGATAGAGTCCATCAAAAACTTCCCCGAACCAGATTCACTCAAGAAGGTCAGACGTTTTTTGGGGATGTTTAATTTCTATCGGCGTTTCATTCCTTCGTGTGCCTCCATCGTCCAGCCGTTAACCGACCTCCTTAAAAATGATCCTAAAAAGTTTCAGTGGTCAGCTGAAGCACACGAATCATTTTGCAACGCAAAAGATGCCTTATCCAGAGTCACTATGCTATCCCATATCAACCCCGAAGCGTCGCTTATTTTGTGCACAGATGCCTCCCAAGTAGCTGTAGGGGCAGTATTACAACAAAAGATGAAGGGCGAAGTCACCCCACTCGCATTCTTTTCTAAGAAGTTGGAACCGGCTCAGACACGATACAGCACTTTTGGGAGAGAATTGCTGGCCATATATCTTGCAGTGAAGCATTTCAGTTACTTACTACAGGGCCGGCATTTCACTATTTTTACTGACCACAAGCCCCTGTGTCATGCTTTCACTACTTCACTCGATAAACACTCCCCTAGAGAAGCCAGACAGTTGGATTATATCTCCCAATTTTCAACCGACATTCAGTACATCAAAGGGGATGCGAACGTGGTAGCCGATTCTCTTTCAAGAAGTGACATTAACCAGCTCCAAACGTCGGTAGACATCAGTCTTGATCGTATGGCTCAATTACAAAGAGATGACGTTGAACTCCAAACCTGCCGCAGAAACTCTTCCTTACAGCTCAAAGATGTGCCTATCCCCTTATCAGATGCAACCATAGTCTGCGATGTATCTACCGGCACTAATCGTCCATTTGTCCCTCTCAGTTGCCGAAAAGCATTGTTCGAACATTTACATTCGCTTTCTCACCCTGGAGTACGCGCCACGGTCAGACTGATCAGCGAACGCTTCGTGTGGCCTAAAATGAACTCTGACATTCGGAGATGGGCACGAGAATGTATCCAATGCCAATGCTCCAAAGTACACCGCCACACTATTACAACCCCGAAGACGTTTGAATTACCCGAAAGGAGATTTCAGCATATCCATATAGATATCGTGGGACCATTGCCAACATCAAGGGGATATACACATATCCTGACAGCGATTGATAGATTTACTCGTTGGGCTATTGCATGCCCCTTAAACGACATATCTGCTGAAAACGTTGCTTTAGTTTTTCTCGACCGTTGGGTGTCAAACTACGGTGTACCAACTACTATTACATCCGACCGCGGTCCTCAATTCCAATCGACACTCTTTCGCGAACTGACGAGACTTCTGGGAGTGAAACATATCTCCACAACAGCCTATCATCCGGCAGCGAATGGTCTAGTGGAAAGATTCCACAGACAACTGAAAAGCTCCCTGATGGCGCAGAATGATACATCTAAGTGGAGTGAATACTTACCTTTGATTTTACTTGGTATCCGATCTACTATCAAAGAAGATTTAGGATGTACACCGGCTCAACTTGTCTATGGCACCAACCTAACCTTGCCTGGACAGCTAGTCCCCTCAGCCGATTCCACAGACGTGAACATTGCCGACTTCACTAACCGATTAACTAGACAAATGCTTCAACTTCAACCAACAGCACCTCGACAATCTCCCCGACGAGATCAGATCAACAAACATCTACAAACTTGCAAATTCGTCTTCATTCGAGTCGACGCCATCAGAAAAGGATTGCAACCTCCATACGAAGGACCCTTTCAAGTTATTAAACGTTCAGACAAACACTTTACAGTGAACAAGAATGGAAAACGAGAGACTATTTCCATTGATCGAATCAAACCCGCATACACCGACAACGACTTCGAATCTACATCGGCAGCTGCGCAATCAAATAATCAAACATCCGATTCCACTCCACCGGCACCAAGTCTTATCCTCCCTCCATATCAAACACGTAGTGGTCGGCAAATCAGTAAACCGGCTCGCTACGTTCATTTTGAGGACTAACAAAAAAAAATAATTAAAAATTATTATCTTTTTCGTTTAGACATTATCATCATGACCGTTAGTATTTCGTCGTAAACTTTGATGTTACTATCACTATTATTTATTTATATGTACCTCACCTAAAAAACAGGTATTGTCCTTTTCAAAAACTATTGATCTTTAATCCATATTTTTTTTAATGTTTCTTTCCCCTCCTTAATTACTGTGTATTTACATATTTTTCTTTATACATTAAAAATCTATGTTCATGGTTAGTGCAAATTTAAGTGACATGACTTTCTATTTCAATTTTTATTGCTGAACTCATTGTATATGCTTTCAGACTTTACATGATTCACATACCTTCTCGCGTTTATGCATGTTGTAATATATCCCTATTTTTATCCAAAAATTGCTATTACTATTATTATTTACTTCACAGTTTTACTTATCATTTTCCGGTTGTCTCTCCGGACCTCTAGGGGGGGAGCCGTGTGGAGTACGTAACAATGTGATTGTACACTTTTTGGTTATTTGTATAAATTCGAGATATTGTACATAATTTTTGTTTAAAACGCTTCTTGTTGAAATATACATAACTTCCGTGTACAATTGAAAAATACACTCTGCTGTTGGAGACTTCGTCTTCTCCCTGGTCACTTCTGCTTACTTGCTCCACTCACACCGTGTTGTATACTTCGGATTTATTGTAGGAGCCTACTACTCTCAACCGAAGACATTTCTACAACCGGAACACAGCAGCTACAGCAGACGCAACCCAAACAATTAACGTACCCGTGGATTATATAATTAATTTGTAGCAGAGGACTTAGACTTTATATCCAAGTAATCCTTTTTGTTGATATAACTCGTCACTGCAATTTTGGTAATATATCGTTATTTAACACTCCATTGACTTGGATTATTATTCTTATATTTGTAATGTTAGTGAACTCTAGTATAAGTCTCCTACACTTGAAGGTATGATGTTAGCTAATGCATGGTGAATCCTGATTAATAAATAAAAAATGGTTATGTATCAATAATTAATCATAGTCGGTCAAAATTCCCGATTGTGTTTATCTTCTTATGGAGAGGCTAAAAAATGCACACATACACATCATTTTATGCTACATAAACACATATATTTTCAGTTATCTAAGACCATGAGCTTTTAGTTTAACGTAATATGATAAAAAGTACACTCTTAAATTCAATTAAAGTAATATGACACGTTGCGCAAGAGGTGACTCTTGTGGTCAAAGTGGTCTAGTGGATAACGCTTTGACGTTTTAAACTATGGGCACTAGGTTTGAGCCTCGGTGGGAACATCATCACTCACTGGGAAATGTGGGCACATCCAGAAGACGAGACCAAATTGGACGAAATGCTCATCCTGGATTCCACTGCTACTCACCATCCACAAATGAATAATACACTCTGTTTAAATTGTTGAACAAAAGTAGACTAATTTTGAAGGTCTGAGGTCACATTTTGACCACAGTTCATACAATTTCGTTTGTTATACACGTTGATACCTGTTTCATGACTCATATGATGGGACACAGTTTTTAAAAAACAAGAGATGTCCTTTTATATAAACCTCTGTTACGTAAATTCCGATTAATTTCTCTGAAGAAGTTCGGACCAGATTGCCGAACGAAACTTTGGAATTCATCGTTTCAGTATCGCTGAGATTTTACAAATATAATTTTCTGCACATGAAATGTACATATATGAAACAAACTTATTGGATATGAAGTGAAACGACTCGTCAGCATGTGATTAGACTTACCTGATTCCACATGTGAGGTAATCACTACAAACAAGAATACCGAGACAGACAGCATCACTAATGTAAAATGTTGATTTCGAGCACTAATTTTTGATGTTATATTCATTTTGTACATTTTTCCCTTGTATACTCTTGGAAATTCGCAACTTCAACTGTTTGTTAATGTGTTAGACTTAATGTGATAGCGGCGAATGTGTTCATTCAGACATCTAGAAAAGATGAAATAATTGGGGATATAATATCCTTCTTGATAATTTCCTCTTCTTTGGCTCCACAGTTATATATGTTGATATACATAGAATATTATAGAATAGTCATCAATAACAATTTTGGTGTTTTTTGAATAATATCGATTTTTTAAGTCAGATCAATGGAATTAAAGTTTACTAAAGATGCATAAATTATAGTAAGCCTACAAAGATACTAGCAAACAGAATATCAAATTTAATTAAGGAAATTTCCACACACAAATGAGGATCATAGAGAATCGAGATGGCCAGAGTAAGGGTAGTGTATGAACCAGCTTCTTTCGGATAAATAAGATTGGTTTCCTAATGTGGATTCCAACGACCTGAGAAATATGTACTAGACGAACTTTACACGTGAAGTTTAGAGTAGTTGGTATGCAGTAAATGACTACGGAAGCTTCGTTTACATCAATCCTGTGTTCTGTATCCACAAGGTGAGATAGAATAACGCTGTGAATGGATTTTGTTTGTTACCATTACACATATGTAAAATGGTTTGCAATGCTAATTTATCAATGTGTATATGTCTATGCGCATGTTGCAGCTGTTTTTTTTAAATTTATAGGTATTCTCTTTAGACATTTAATCAATTTTGAATGAGAATTTTGAAAATGAAAATGTGTGGATTCCATATTTTTTGAATGATATTATATGCACTGGCTGGCGAAGCTGCTACACCACACACCAGAATCAGAGAGATGAAGAATACAGATTCCGTCGTGATAAGACTTAGAATGAATTTTGCCTTTCCGTTAGAGACCTAATTTCCGATATAATGTATACATTTGAAGGCATATGGTTATCTAAGGCGACTGTGCTGCGAAATGTACAATTCTCAGGCTACTCCTTATTGGATCATTAAAATGAGTTCGCTTATCCCAGTGCTGTCGATGCAAAAATCTACAACTGCTTCAACATTTCGGAAAGCCTCGCCTCCAGTTTGCATCGACTTCGTTCAACATCCGAATGATGATTTGACATTACAAGTGCGTTTTGCAACCTAGATCGCCGAGAGGCCTTTGAAGTGAAACAAAAGTAAGACAATGCTGACTACCAAAACCGACGATATCCTAGAAAGTGGTGTACTGAATGATGTGTCAGACCATGAGAAGAAGGAGGAAATGAATCGGTGTGACAGAGTAGATGACTCAATTTAGCGGCCAAAACCAACTATTTATGGTCTGAATGCAGGAAACCGATCTCTACGTTTCTACATATAGCTGTCGGAAACCTCCTTGAGATACGCACAGTCACAAACTTCTCTGAATACATGGAAACGACGATTATTCTGGAATAGATTTTAGTTTCTATCAAATAATGATAAGGTCAAAATCTTAAATGAGCAGTCAATTCTAAGGAAAACGTCAGAACTTAGAATCAAGTAGAATATTCCCAATAAGGTGAGATCAAATTCTCTGTTAACGAGAATCACACGACGACACTTCCCGTGGACACTGCATAGTCGGAAATCACCTTCATTCACTCGAATGGAATCACACCGTAAAACCACACATGATCAGTGTGCACACAACCACGAAGGGAAGCATTGAATCTGGAGATAGAGCAAGCGCAAAGACAAATAATAGGAACAGAATCACTGTGTGATATGCAGATGTCAGTACAATAACATGCAGTCTAGGAGGGGGACGGATACTTACAATTATAAATATAACAACAATAATAATAACGAAGTGGGTTTGGAATTATAAATACATACATGTATTGTGATAAGAACGGGCTGGAAGGATTTTCCAAACAATTATGTCGTTAAGCAAGTCAGCGAAATCCCTCTCAGCAGCTTAAGACACCTTCTAACGCACTCTTTGCTTCTCTTACTTCTCGGATTTGGGACTCGTCACTGTAGACCAGCACAACACCTCACTTGCCAAATCTATAGGTCATCAGCACCGTCAAGGATGCAAGCTCCTTCCATATCCCCTCTGTCAGTAAATCATTACTCTGTCTCATTGTTGTCAGCGTGCACCCTACCGCAATGCCATAGACGCACAATCTCAACAGCAGCAGGCGAGTATCAAGCATTAAACCTGGGTTTTATCTCTCATTCTTTTCCATCAAACAAACACTGTTCAAACGCCTCGACCGCTTCTCGTCTCCTCATCTCAAACAACTTCGCAGGCAAAAAGAAATGTTATATAAATGCAAAGACAAGTTAGGACTTAAAAAGATTAATGCTCAAATCAAATCTGAAATCAAAAATCTGAATGCTATCTATAACCAAACACTTTTGTCATGCAAATCTCCTAATAGCATGTGGAAATTTTTCAATGAAATTACTGGCAATAGTAAGCGATGTAATGTTTTTCCCTCTTGTGATGTTAATGCTCTTAATCTGTCTTTTATACGCTCTCCTTCTGCTATAATCACTTCTAACGTTACTAATCTTGTAGCTGACAACTTCCAGGACTTTAATACTCTCGATGTTTTGAAATGTCTTAAAACTCTTAAGCCCTCACATAGTCTTGGTCCTGATGGCATACCTGCATATGTTCTAAAACAATGTGCAGATGCTTTATGTTTTCCTCTAACTAATATCCTAAATGCTTCTTTCTCCAAAAACGTTGTACCTGTTCCATGGAAAGACATTAAAATAGTCCCTGTCCCTAAACCTGGAAATAGCAAGAACGTAAAGATCAGACCCATTGCCATCACTTCCCAGTTTCTAAAGCTCATGGAAAAACTAGTACTTCTTAAACTCGAACTTTCCCTTAAAAGCTTCGAAGGCTTCAAACAATTTGCCTACAGACAGGGTAGGAGTACTTTAGTCGCTGCAGCCGTCTTACACAACAGTATTGTCTCATCATTAGACAAAGGTGCCAAATATGTCCGCTGCACGTTTCTTGACTTCACTTCTGCCTTCGACTCTGTACCTAGAAGTCTCTTGCTAAATAAGCTCTCCATGACACAAACCGAGTCCTGGGTCACTAACTGGTTGCATTCCTACTTTTCAAACAGAATGCAGTACACCGTATACAAAGGCCAATCCTCCTCTGCTGTGCTCACAGAAGCTGGTGTCCCCCAAGGTGCTGTACTCTCCCCACTTCTCTTTTCATTCTTTCTACATGACCTACCGTCTTCAAATGACATTAACTTTGTCAAATATGCTGATGACCTAACTGTGTCTTTACCTGTCAAATGTCAAAGTGACTGCTCTAAACTAAATGGCTTCTTATCGGAAATTAGCCAATGGTCCAAGGAAAACGGTCTAACCTTAAACCCCTCCAAATGCCAAACAGTTAATTTCACCCTTAGGCATAAATCTGACCTAAACAAACTGGTTAGCACTCACGAGGTGTGCAACATAGATGGCACTGAAATAGAAACCAAGTCGGAAATTAAATACCTAGGCGTCACTCTATCTTCTGATCTTTCCTGGTCGTCTCATATCTTGACGATTTCCAAGAAAATATACCGTCCTACCTTCTATATCAAGAAGTTAAGACATTCTGGTGTAACCCAACCCTTACTCCTACAATTTGTTAACTCCCGTATTCTGCCTATTATTCTCTATTGCTCCCCCTTAGTCTTTCCTGGGCTATTGAAGAAAAACTATACCTTATTACGTGGGATGTTAAAGGTTGTCAGCAGGGTAAGCAGTTCGCCACTTAGCCAGCTTGTTAACATTCTGGTGGACAGGCCCATGGACTCATGTGAAAAATGGGCGAAATCCATCTTATCTGACTCACAACACCCTCTACATTCACAACTCTCCCCATGTATCTCTTCAGGGAAAACCAGAAGTCTATATAGGAAACTATATGCCCGCACTAGTAAGTACAAAAACTCATCCATACCCTACCTAGCCCGTGTTCTGTGCGATAAAGAAAGCATTAGGCATGAAACCTTTAACTTATTAAATAGTCAGTAGAACCAATGGATCTCGTCTTTCCAACTCACATCATTTATAGTTACAACGTTTTCTCTCTCTTCATTCAGTATTTATTTTTCTTATGTGCTGTTTTGTTTTTCTCTTCCTTGCAAACTCTACTTAAAACATTCTTGTTCGTTCTTTCACACTCTGTATATCTCGACCATTTTGCTATCGCTTACGCCTGTAAATATGCTAGTAGTATCTACTTTCTAAACACCTTCGAACACTTTAAATTTTGGCTTTGCTACCGACATGCTAATATGTTGTTGTCAAAACTGACTGAGATAACTTTAATCTATGTAGAACTATATTTATTGTTGATGTAACAACTGGATGCAATATTGTAGTAAAATGCTGAGAATTCCATTCTGTATCACAAGTACTGATTTGGAATAAAGCTTATCTTATCTTAAGACCACGGAACGATTGTTCAGAATCCTTCCAAATTCTGAAAACTAGGCCTCTGAAGTGTCATCCTGCAAACCCTGCTCCTTAGATGTCTTTAACTACAGTCTACAAACAGAGCGTATCATGCTTCCTCATATCTCATCATAGCAGCCAGCTATTGGAGGATTCAAACACTCGAAAGTTATGAAGTCTATTATTGCCTGCTTACTACACACGTTGATACAGCCTCGTAACTCAGATAACGCTGCAAGGAAAATCCATATTATTGTCACAGCAGATTTCGTCACATGTTTTCCCTCTTCCCATAAAACAATTCAATGCCATTGTGCAACTGTCAGTATTCAAGCTGAAAGCCACCTGTAGGTTTATTTGCTCTACAGATAAATCAACACCGTCATCAGATGAGAAGTGAGTATTATTGTGATAAATTTTGACGTTTATTCATAGACTGTGTGCTTTGTAACTCTGTTGCTCAGGTTTGTTTCTGGTGAAGAAATCAACAATCCTGATATACCCAATATGTTTTCTGACACTGTCGTGTCGGTTACACCACGTAGTATGCTGAGCAACTGATCACTCTCCTGAAATCGGTGCTAGCTTCATGATATTTTCCCATATGAACATTTGACAGATTGAGAGGAGAGAGAGAAACTGAAGTCAATATCTACGAGGTGGTGGATATGAAGATATATAGACAGCAGCAACAAAAACAGCAACAACTACAATAGTAATAGAAACAGTATCCAGCGGGAATCACTCGAAGAAAATTGATGCAAATCACCTGCTGCGCTTACAGAGCTGGCACTCATGAGGACGTCACATGGAAGCATGAAGATCAAGAAGAACCTGAATCACTCTGAAATCAGTATGGAAATCGACTGAGCTCAGCGTGACGAAATGAGCTCTTCACATATGCAACAATAATCACAAGCAAGGTCGTCTATATGATTCGGAGAATCGGTGCGTCACCAGAAGCATCTGCAAAAGGCGACAGTATTTCATCGACCACTGCCTTCACTTGATACTGCAGATGGATTGCATCCACATCGAGAAAATCATGCAGGATGTAACTTTGCAAACAAACCATTAATCGAAGTCTCCGACCATTGAATCTGCGCGAGGAAAACCAAAACACTCATACACTGGTGTTTTTGCGAATACCAAATACCATTTATCGGTGTCTAAGATTCATTGTCCTCACAATGAAATACACTATTATCTGAAGAATCGCTGCATAAGATTAACAGTTAACTTATCAAGATTTCAGTCGACGCATTATTGAGAGGTAATTGAGGACAGCATATCTGGTTAGTCGAGACACATTCATCACGTCACAGATGTGAATATCTGCGTTGTGTACAAACGACCGCCGTGTAAGATGAAACAAGAGAGTAGATTCCAATGTGCCAGTGCTCGATTCCGCTCTAATTAAAAGCATTTCTAGAATTGAGAAATACAACCTCATATAAGGTGGACGAATTCCGCCCATTTCCGAAGATGACGATGTAAGCGTAAGTGGACAGATACACTGAGGTCCTGTTTACTCAGACAAACTAACTCAGACTTCTAGTATGATCTGACTGAAGTCAGTATATTTCATTCAGCATGTCGAAACGAGTCTACTCTTTCACTACTGATGTGATCGAGAGTCTTCTTATTATTCGAATTATTCCACAGTTGAAAAAATACTCAAAGTACCGTTCTTCATGATAAACTTGAGAGTGATATTCAGGGTAATAAAATGTAATTCGAGAATCCATTCATCATTGAGACTGAATCGACTTATGTAAAATAACTATAAATTTATGTTTATGCATATTTATATCCATTTGTGTACATGTAAACATGAAATGACATACTTGAACACGTAGCAGTGCTCTAGGTTCTGCTGTTACATGTAATGAAACTGTAGGCCATCAGAATTCCACTGAGTCACTCTACAATTTCATAATATGATGCATTCACACTTTCTTGTCGTTATGTACACAATCAGATTTGATTGGTTGATGGTGACTAGCATTGGAATCCAGGATGCACATTTCATCCTATTTGGGACTCATCATCTGGATTCGATGGAATCAGATTTGATTGATTTTTGACCCGAGGTGAGTTCATATAAAGCGTGTATTCATGAAATGTGATGGTCATGTCCTCAGTGTGTTGACAGAAATCCATCAGTGATTTGTTCAAATTCGTCGTCGGCATAATGGCACAATGCTGGTGAGAAAGTCAGTGATTTCGTAACCACTATCCTGAAATCGTGTCTAAGATATGGAGGAGAGACATTTTATTGCAGTTATCGTCGTTGATCTGTGTCACTCTCCACAAAGCTTCTCTGTCTTCACTTTTCATGTTTCGCATTGTTAACGAGTCGTCGTCAAAACTGCTTGTCCCGGTGAATGACTGATTATTCGGAGATAAAGAGTCATGTTTCGAGGCAGTATTTTGCCTTCAATGCAACATTTTCTGAGATATTTTACCGGAATTATGAGTAGACTGTTTCATTTGAGAAACTGACTTATACATAAACTTTTTTTAATACATCTTATTATTATACCTCTCTGAATAATATGATAATTCTGTTGCATCAGGAGAAAACATTCCTTCCTAATTTTATCATTATGTAGTATATAAGATGTTAAGCGATTTTAGATTTCACAAGCAGTATCCACTTTAGGAAAAAGCACAATGTGAACTGGCACTCTGTAGAAACACTTTCTTAGCAATTACGCTGCCACGATAATAACAATATTATTCTTATTTAAAAAGTTACTTTCCCAGCCGGGAATGTATGGAAATAACCGAACTCTCGTCAACCGTCCAACTGGTATTGTGGGGAATAATGAAATCAGCTATGTCACTCTTAGATGAAAACATATAACTAGAAGATGTGTGCGAACGGAATATTGTCTGTAATAGGCGCATCGGAATTGTGAGTAGAATGAATCATTTCAAAAATTTATGGTATTAACGTGAGCTTTGATCCGTTTCATTCCCTTGCCTTTCAAATATTCCAATGATTCATTCCTCACATTCCATGTAGTATGTGATGTTTAGTAATTTATTCGGCTAAATCAAGTTTTCATTATAAATTATTTAATTTAATCCCAGCATGTTAAGAAAAAAATCCGAATAAACCTGCTGAAGAAGCTGTGGCTTACACGGCGAAACGTTCAAAAAATCTTGTTTTGATTTTCTTAACACGCTGGGACCAATTTAAATAATTTATAATGAATCAATCTGACTCGGTGCTCAAATTATTCCAGGAAGTTCATAACACCTACGATCTGGAAACCTATAAATCAAATTTTGTTTGACTGAGTTAACTTGGTAATGACACTCAAGCATTATTGAATTGAATTTTTGATTTTCCCGTCGATTGATTGGACCGAAGTGCTCGGTCTCAGGTTGACATGTCGGCTTCTTGTGCAGATGCCTCGACGATGTCTGGGCATTTAATTAGTATACAATTGGTGGATGGTGGCTAGCAGTGGATTCCACTGCTAGCCACCATCCACCAATTGTATACACTCAAGCATTGTTGTGTGTTGTTTGATGATATTCGTATATTTATATGTAGTGAATAACCACCTACCGGAATCTGTTCAAAAATGTATGAAGAAGCAATACTAACCCAGGATTGGTAGTGAAAATGACAAACGTGATGTAGAATTCAACGACTGTGTAATACTGACGAAGGCAGAAGGAAGGTCGTCTGAGGCCTTACGTTGCATTCTATATCAGACTGGGATAATGGTGGCATTGACACCATCGAACCAACTCTCTCAAAGACAAACTTTGTCTGCCTAACAACCCAATGGATGCAATTAAGAGAAGTCGTATTATTCACCAAACACCATGTAATCACTTTGACGTCAATCACATAGGTTTCACTAGTAGATCCATGTCAATAAATTGACGATTACAACATAGAATTTAACCAGGCCGGGAATGAATGAATCTGTGAAGTCCAGTAGCCTGGAAGAAAGCTGAGTCGTTGCACCTCATTCACTAGCATGCAAACACACCATAGGTGGTGTGACATAGGTTGAGCATATTAAAAGGTGGTATAGTTTGGTCGAAAGAATAGTTAATCACTGAATCTTTGCTCATCGATTCAACACTGCACACGTGCAGTCGAAATGACGCAAAGCCTCAACCGGGGATATTAATAGTGATAACAAACAACAAGCTGAGCACACAAACATATGTAAGATAAATTACGAAGTCACAAGTTTTCCTCGAAACGTCATCCTGATATTGATACTCCATCACAGTGTGTGATTCGAAACAAACTCATCTGATATGAAACACAGCCTGAACACTTAATTGAGATTCTCCCTCCAATTCATCCTACACTTATTCGCAGGCTAACCTCCAGTGCAACTCAAATCCTCATTCAATTACTGACGTGTGGGCCACATTTCCGCCTCAATGCAGGTCAAACATTTTCTACTTATTTTGTAAATATTTCAATTTCTCACACGAATGTTATCACTGGACGTGGGATCTCTATTTACGAATGTGCCGCTCACAGACACAATTTGTTTCCTGTGCAAGTATATGGATGACAAATATCTGAGTATCGGAATACCAACCTCATACCTGAAAGAGTTGTTTTTAAGATGCACACTTAACGTACAATTTACGTTCAACGATGTCATCTGTGGACAGAAAGACGGGATTGCTATGGGCTCTCCCCTTGGCCCACTTTTGCAGACTGCTTCATGGCCAGTCTGGAAAATGACATCTTAAAATCAACAATGGACAAATTGCTGCTGCACAAAAGATAAGTTGATGACACTTTTATAGTTTGTCAAGATGATTCCGATTTAAATCGCATCTTACAGGAGTTTATTAACTGCCCTCCTTCAATTAAATTACCAATGGAAGTTGAAAATGAATCAAAGACTCCATTCCTGGACGTCTAATTGACAAGAAGAGATGACGGAACTCTGAAAAGATCTATCCATAGAAAACCAACATGGAATGGCTAACTGACAAACTTCTACAGTTGGGTACCGATCAGCCATAAAAGAGCTCTCATCATCTCGCTAGCCCACCGTACCAGAATAATTTGTAGTGATGACTGTTTAGAAGAAGAGCTCCTATTTCTGGAAAGCATCCTCGTTCAAAATGGATACACACCGCGCTTCGTGGAGAAGAACATAAAATCAAGGCCAAAAGAGAAGAATACGCTTCAGTGCAAAAGAAGACACTCTATTTGAATCTGAAATTCAGGGGAGACCTAGCAGCAGATATCCTTAAAAGGAGAATCTCCGATTCTCTGAAGAAGACTTTCCTGGCAGCAACTCTAAGAGTGATATTCTCTAGCCGCCCACTGCTTCGGAGCAACGGGAAGGACAGACCTCCGCATATGACCACTTAAATGTGCATATATCAGTTCACCTGCTCTTCCGGGGTTTAGGTACGTAGGTCGTTCTATGCGGGTCATATCAAAACGTGTTAGAGAACATCACCCGGCATTTTTGCAAAGAGGAAGCACTGGTTCAATCGGAAGCGCAGTAACTGAACATCTCATCAATACCTGTCACAGAACCTCAACCGACTCATCATTTAGAGTCATTTACAAAGTAAACAAAAATCTACCAATGGGAGTGTGTTTCCGACTTCTTTGTACTGCAGAAGCTCTCGCCATATGCATCGAAAAGCCGGAGCTATGTGTTCAAAAGAAACCAGTCCAGCCTTTACAACTACCATGGACCTAGTTCGGTATGTTCCTTTATCCTTCAGTTTTTGTTTTCTTATCAGTGTGTGTAATTTTCTCTCTTTTCCTTCATTCGATTCATCCTATTTTTCAGTTATAAAATCAGTTATTTTAAGTTTGTTTCCATGATCCTCCTGATCACACTTGTAATCCGTTTAGAATAACCATTTTACAATTATATTCTAATCCTGTGTAATTTTTTGTTTCTATGCCTCTAGTAATCTATATTCACACCTCTTGGCTTACATTTCAAGTTAAAAATTTTGATTTCAATTTGTTTCCATGCTCATTTTGTTCACACCTGTAATTCGTTCTATGCCTGCATCTCTAAGCCTCTTGAAATTCCTATCAGGTTGAAAACAATTATTACCTTCTATTCGTCCTTAAAATTAGTTCTCCAGTTATCAAATAATAATTTTGCATACATTGTAACTGTTTTCTAATCCTGTGCAATCTTGTCTCTAAGCCCCTTGTAATCTATATTCATACCTTCAAACTTTCATATAAAGTAGGAAATTATTATAACCTTCATTACTATATGGAATTAAACAAATAAGAATTGTATCCATGTAAACTAATCTATATAAATGCGATTGAACAGCTTTTGAGAATAAATCGAGGAAAAGATATATGTGGTGAACTTCTTTTACTTTCCGATGTAATGTTCCTGTGGGTAGTTTCTACGATATTTTGATACGAATACAATGTGCGATATGAGCGAAATAAGAGTGTTATCGAAGCGCATTTCATAGTGCAAATCGTGATAATGTGAATTGAATACATTCGGCGAATTCCCACTGGAATCGTGTCTCCGTGCTTTCAGATGATCACGCCTGTCTGAAACAGTCAAATTCGTAATGAGTCACATTCGATGGTTAAGCTTTCAGGCCGAAATCAGTGTCCACTGAAGTAGTTTGCACTGTCGTATGCAGTGATCCATTCTATCCCATCACAATATTGCCAAACATTTGGTAAAACTTGGAGATGTGACTGTTGTCCCTCGAATTCGTTAAATGACCACTCACTTCAAAATAGGGTTCAATGACTATCACGATAACTTGGAATCGACCAATGTAGTTGTTGCATATATCTCACACCTACCATTCCCCTTCGTTATTGGTGTCACCATCACATTCGTCAATGTATGTGCAACAGTTAACAACTAGTGCATTTTCGATCATATATTGTGAGTTAATTGTTGCTGTTTCCTTAAACAAAATACAACAAAACAACTCGCCGTGATCATTCCGTATACTCTGTCAAATGGTCGTTGTCTGGTGAAGTTTACAGAATTGACATAATGTGTCATGCACACATCTGACACTCCCGAATCGAAATGGCCATCAACTAAATCCATCTCAGTCATCACCATAAATGTAATTTCATAGTACTCTGTGTGAAATAGAATCGCAATATCCTAATATCTGAATCTTATGAATTCGCTAGCACGTTGAATTGGAGTTCGTATCAGTGCTCACCTACATTCACCAACACTGATCCTTGATAAATTGAGGAGATATTTAGAAATAAAAGAGACGAGATTAGGTGTAGACATCGAGCTGTGTGTTAGAGTAACATGAAATGCATACAATTTATACAGTTTCGGTGACGATAACTGATCGACGCTTCCACGACAGGTCACCTATTTCCCATGATCAGTGATGTGATTGCACACAGCAAATATATTTCGAATAAAATCACCGAATATGGAATGAAACAATTTGTCAAAATCTGATTAGGCTCACCTGATTATCCCGCTCATACGGAATGCAATCAATAATATTTCATCTCAGCCTTCAATGTCTGGCTGGAAGAACAAGCCATGGAATGCAGTTCCGCTAATTCCCTCCAACTCAGAATTATTAGAGAGGTTCATTATTTACGGCAACCAGGTTTCTTCTGACTGAAATATCTCACCGTTAACTGGAATTTTCTGAATTGGTGCGCAGTTACCGACTAGTAAGAAATTATGAATGAATCAATGGCAGCACAGTCGAATAGATACTCTAAAGCATATTTCAGCGTGCTTATCTTACCTTTTATGGAGCCCTCGTGAATCTGACCAGTTCAAGCTAGATATTGTCGAAAATACTCCGCAAGGAATTACAGAGAATGAGGCAGGAAACTCATCAAAGATACCTTAAATGTGATTTTATCCTACATAGCTGTGCAGTGTCATTTTGACACACAGGTTTTATTCACACAGATATTATCTGAAATTCAACACAGCCACAGAGGAGGAATGAAAGTGATAACAATTTTGCACCTGGTGTGGAAGTGTGACGTTGTGTTTGCAGATACCGTGCTGGAATAAAAGCAAGTTGAATAGGGTCAGAAAGCAGCTAAATGTTATACAGAACAGTTGTTAACGAGGATAGGTGTGGACGGGATGTACATACAAATAATAAATTGAAATAACAATTTTATTGTGAATGGAGGTGAAAATAATGAGGGTCATGAGAGTAGAAGACAACTGTGGAGCTGAAAAGAGGACTTCATACATGGTGAATGTGGTGACTGGACTGGTTTCTTGTGACCACATGCCTCCGGTATCTTGATGCACACAGTGAGATGTGTTGTAGTGGGAGGATATCGGAAGCACATCACTTCTGACACAGTCTTCCTCACATTGTTGTGGCTTTGAATGATAAGTCAATCGAGATGTTGTGAAAAGTTCTCACAGAGTGTTTGATTATGGTTTCTATGCTACTCGCTCTCCATATTCACACACAAGTTGATTGGTATAACCCATTTTGACTGTATAATCGGAGTCGACTTGAAATGGTAATCAATCTGGTGATCATGTCATCAGTGTTGATTTGCATGGATATGATCGGTGACGGAATTTTATCATGAGCTGAAATTGATTAGAGAACCATTGTAAAATCAGTGAGTTCTGGACCACTGCCCTCTTCTAGATTGGGACATTTCGGCAGTACGCATCCACTGGGTTTCAATCTCATGGCCTTCCGGTTACAACGTGAGCTTATAGACGAATTATCCACTAGGATCGTATCCAATGGCGAGTCGGTGAATTCCAGCTTTCACAAATTCACGACACAGCGTGACTACCAAACACCGTCATCCTCAGTGAGTGGATGTCCTCAAACCCGACCTGTTGGAACTTACATGTCAAGTGTATCCACCATCTGATTCTGGCTGCAAAACGTCATCGTTGGTGGCCAAATGATATGATTCAACTGGTCATTTCAACAGCAATGCTTACATTCCTTCGCTTCGTATCATTCATCAGTAATATATGTCTGCAGTATGCAGTGTACTTGTTACACGATTTTTCTAACATGTTATCACCATTTATATTGTCACGTTAGCATTATGTATAGAGAATACACAAATGGAAATTAACTGCATCGCGTGGATAGCAAGAAGTGTGGAGTATAAGAACTGCGAATGTCAATGTGACTGTGATTTCAAACTGCCAACTAACACACCTGTGTACTTGAAGTCAATGTGAATGACGAGATTCGAAACGATGCATGTTTGTTCAGGTTATCAAAACAAATACAACCAATGAATAAGGAATGCAGAGTCTGATGGAATAGACCTCAGATTGATTCTGGTGTGCAACGGATGCTTTCCATTCAACTTACATTCCGAAGTCTCATCAACATATCGAGTAATTGACGCAATGTGAGTCATTTAAAGATAACGAAACAACTTCATGTTGACTGAAGTATTCAGATTTTTTCAAAGTCGAGTACACAATGAATGTCATTTGAGTCACAGATTACCACATGTACACGATCTCAGATGTGTTGACAAAACTTCATAAACAAAAGAATGACACCCACTTCTGATAGAGTGTAATTTTGCTTGTCTCTTATTTCTTAGAGATTAGTTGAACTCAGTGCATTGTCAGCTAATTTATTAGTAACTCATCATTTCACACGCATCTCTCGTCTTATTGCGTAACTCTATCACCATTTCATGCATGCATTTACTTTGCTTAAACTTGAACTTCTTAAAAAGGAAATAAATGTATGACGTTTCTGAAAGAACGAATATTGAGGTAAGTAGTTGTGACAAATCTATGTACACTTATCATTTCAGCTGTGTGCTACCAGACGGCAAAGCTAACGTGTTCCTGAACATCTCTTATTTTGGCTTGGCTAAAGAGAGACTAAACAATCCGTGACTCCATCTTGTCGGATTCCGTTGACAGTGGTCCTGAAGTGGAAAAGACGAAATCACTGGAGGTAATTCGTCCCATCTCATTGAATCTCCCCAACTGACGATGTGTTCGTTTACTGTGAATAGCTGAGGCGACAGCCATTCGAAATATTAGGAGTAAACGATGCATTCGAAAGAAGTTGGTAATGCCATCATTCCTCTCACGGCCTATTGAGACCCCCACAGTTCATGATGTCTCCACCACCGCTTACTTATATTTTCAACACCTCTCCTATCCTCCCTAATTCTTATCGCACCCTCAATGAAACACAGTCTATTAACTTCTCTTACTGTATATATCTAGAATCAACATATCGGTCCTCTTCTTCCTCCTAGGCTGTATCGACTACTTCCACCTGGATATCCGCCTGCTTAATCATTCTGATTTTCGTTATTCTTGTCAACACAGATCTCCTCAATTTTCATCCTCGTTGTCGATAGAATCATCATCACTATTGTCATTATTATCATCCCTGTTATTGTTACTACTACCAGAAATTGTCAGGTTTATATGCACAGTTTCATCGTCGTATTGACAAAACACCGTGATTAGAATTTATATTAGAATATTTATTTTTAGAGATATTTATGTTAGAGATAAGCGTGATGAGACATAATTGACAATAGTATTGTTCGCTTAAATGTGGTTTTCTAGATGAATGTTCTTGCAGATTAACATTGAATGATGAAATTCGAAAGGAAGACTGTGTAACTGCAACGTTGATCACATTCGTTGCTCATTAAATGTGACAGTTATCCAGGTGAATCCACAAGTGAGTTTAGTGAAATTTATGAAGAGATGTTGTGATGATGAAAATAATTAGGGTTGTCGAAATTAACTTGAGATTCGACTTGATCTGTGTTGTCGAATTGCATAGGTCCGTTTCACAGCAGCGGACAGTAAATTTTTCATCTGTTTGGTTTTTGCACGAATCAGCGCATGCTCTTTTAGTGGATTTAACTGGATGTGTTGTAGTAGAAATCTGCAACGAGAAAATATTAGCATACAAAATATTTCTCAGGTGTGGATTCACTTACTCGAATGTCATAACTATTTACAGGCGTTTGTTACTATCTGAGATGAAAGTGACCGTCGAAATTTGTTTTCCAGAGAACAAGTGGTGAAAGTTTTGATAAAAAATTAGTAAAGTGATGAATCATCATTCACTTATTCAGATTATCTCATTGGAAGATATAGAATAATGCTACTCACTAGGCTACAATATCTGACGTCAACATATTTGTCAGTGAATTCGAGTGAAGTGTGAATATTCCAGCACACATTACTATCCCTCAAAGTGACCCAACCAGTTTCTCTGAGATATGCAGCACTCTTATAAGTCTTCTTGCTTCTCCACAGTTACACCACACTAACATACCACTGTCTCATCTCAGTGATTTGAGAGGAGTTGTCGAAGTCGTGAGATGAATAGTGTGTATCATTTGACACTGTCAATTTGAGTTCACATTCCCTTGTCATCGTGATTGACGAGAATAGAAAGAACAAAGCTGTACATAGGAAATACCCAGACTATCGCTAGGATTAGATGCAGAAGTGGTTGATGAATTCACAGCTCATCTGATTCGTTGAAAACCATGTTTTCGAAAGGAAGAATGTGTGAGAATATGAGTTTGTTACTAAGTGTGCCCATATGATAAATCAGTAAAATTCACCACAGTCAGGAGAGGTTTTTTCTCCACTGTAGACTGTGACATTCCAGCTATCCATCCTGTGTGGAAACACGCATAACTCTGGATAGAACAGATATGAGTGAGTGAAGGAGTACAGTGCCACCACCAGTGAATATCAGATGATGTCAAGTTACACAGTGAACCATTGAAATCGTTTCCTGACTGAAATCGTCTTAGTTGGATGCAGTCGAATACCATCGAATTGGGGATCTCATTGTTTGGTAGAGTACTGAATCTCTTGTGTTTAATGGGTAGGTGTTGTGACGATCTGCAAAATAAGTAAGTCACATACATGAGTGTCACATGAAAGTTGTGTACAATGTTATAAGTATAAATGCATAAATCTCACAAAACAAGCTGCACAGTTCGTTTTCTTCTTGGTGGTGCTATCCACTGTATCACATTGTTCACATCCGTAACATTGAATGGATTAAGACAGTGACTTATTCACTTACATTCAGTTTTATTTGCTAATAATTATCCGGGGTTCTTTATCATATGCTTCAATAATGTTAGACTACTTCCCTCAAATGACAGCTTCTGTACCTAAGGAAGCTCTCTTTATTAACTTAGCATTCAAGAGTGATCGATTTATACAGTTGACGCCTGAAAGACTTCCTTCACCCATCAAGTACACATTCTACGCTACATCTCTTTCCCTCATATCTAGAATTTTTTTTGTATTTGTAAACCTACGATTACTGGGCGAAATTCTGTGAACTATACTTCAAACTGTATCTACAACGTCATCTGCAGATGCGGTGTCACTTATTTGGGTAGAACCAATAGAATGTTACAGTGTCGTTGAAAAGAATATGTTCCAAATGCAATTAATGTGAATAGAAATCCATCATCATTATCTATTGCATTACACTTTATAATTCCAAGTCAAAACAATCAGTATTATTGACTGCTTCACATTTATATCACATAACTGTTAATCAGGGTTGTTTATTAATGGTGATGGAGGCACTTTGGATTAATGAAATACATGCTAAACTATGTGTACAAAAAAAAATTGATTTCAACCTACGTCTACCATGGACTACATGACCCATTTAAATATGATTTGTCATTAGTATGTACTTTTGTTTTATATAACTTTTGTTATATAACTCAGTAAGTGTAATGCACTAAATTTTATTTTTGTGAACCATGTTAGTTGTAAAGCGATTGTAAAAAAATCTACGAAATTATATCATCATTAGGACAGCCTTATTCAAATTCCAGCTTTAAATTGAGAAGTGGTATATGATGGTTTGTATTTTATTCAAACAAATCGAAATTTGTTTTTGACAACCTCTGTGAAAATCTCACGCAGTCTGAAGAAATTCAGCAATACTTTTGCTCAAATTAGTCGAGTTGAATTCAACTTTAAGAGTGCATTCCGTTCCTGACAAAGTACCCAATATAACAATAAACAGATTAGTTAGAGAATTTCATCATGAGCTGACATTAGTTAGAGAACCATTGGAAAACCTGGGAGTATTGGACAGCTGTTTCGTCCTAGCTTGGGACTCTTAGGCAGTACGCACCCTCAACAGTGATTCGACCCAGGACCTTCTTGTTACAAGACGAGCTCGTATACCGCTTAAGCCACTGGGACCCGATCCAATGGCCCATGAATTCTAATTTCTGCCAATTCACGATATAGCGCGACCCTTAGCCAACGTCTTCGACGAGTATTTGTCTTCACACCCGACCTGCTGCACCCTACTGGTCAGCACTTCTCACTAGAACCCTAGGGAACTACCTACCTGAATAGGGCCAGTGGCCAGTGAGCATCTCATTGGTATTCAAGTGTTGAGTTCTTAAGTATCCTGTAACCAATCAACCAAATCCCTACAAACCAATACTTGAATTAACAGATTACTTTACAGCATGCATGGCGTATCCATGTGATTTGAACAGAATATTGTGTTCAATAATCGGCATATGAAGCAAAATCTGTACATGGCAGGGAAAATTTCCAATGTGCATTTAGTATAATCGGGGGTTTAGAATTAACAATTAATTTGTCACTCTCTCTGTCTCTCCCTCTCTGGGTGACAGTGAACTGAAACTCGATTCACTAATTATTCTTTTTGATTACCTACATATGAAATCTCCTGTGTAAATCTCGTTTGCACTCAGTAAGATATGACTACTTAGTATAGTGCGATATGTGTTTGCATATTACGACCATCTGTATGATATAAAACTCGTGATCATACTTGTTTCATTCTACACAGGATTTAAAAACAGTCAAGTAAAAGCTACGAATTTTGACCTGCATAGAATCTTTTCCGTTGTGAACAACATAAAACTATAAGAGTCTTTCTGACAGTTAGTGTGCATTTTATTAGAATATGGGAATACTTACAGTAAAATTACATCACCTTCAGTGATATATTTTCATATGAAGTAATAATGAACCTTTAAATTCTAAACACATAAGCACAAAACATGAAATGTAAGAAATAATCGTTAGTCATTGAATGTAAGAGTTAAACAGCTTGTAAAAAAATGTAAAAATATCTCTTAGAAACCTGTGAATACATTTTGTAATTTAAAAAATTCAAAGAGTGAGACAAATCAGCTTGTGGTTCTATTCTGTGTGTAATGCTGAATTACATAGTTCAGAATCACAGCAGTACATGTCAACATTTGAAATAGTAGGCACACCATTGCAAGATTCTACGCAGCCTCTTGAAATCACTTCTACTGGTTTTTCACAACAACTTTCTCAAAGGGAAAATAACACCGTACAAAATAAGTTCCACTGCAGTAATATGGATTGGAAAAATTACCCTAAATTACTCTGCTTCTCTGAGTTGTTACATTTTCTTGATAGTTTAACCACTGTCTTATATACATGAAAGTACTTCAGTTTCAACGAAAATGTGTTGATTATTTCAAACGTTCCACCGACTAATACGATATTCTACTGCCACCGGTGAAACTATTGCTGTCTGATATGTGTAGATTCTTGTGGAATACAAAAAAGCACACTAATTTTATAAAAGAATTTTCTTCGCATGAAGACGTAGAAACGAAATGGAACTGTTTTCTAATATAAGTATTATATCACCTCCCAGTCCAATTCTCCACTTCCTGTAAATACTATTTTCAGATGTACACTGTAACATTAAAGCTATCTGTCACACGTGAAAAAGGTATAATTCTGCATAGAACAGAAATCACAAAATGAGAGTAGACACTGGCACCATCAGAGGATAAGTGATAAAGTCAAGTTCCATTATGAATCATTGAAGTGTTTCTCTAACTGATGTCATCTATGTCAACAAAAGGTGGAAAGTGATGTCGTATGGAGGTTTTCCTATTCGATGGGAATATTTTCGTTTGCTAACTTCAGTACAACAGGTAAGATATATGCATGAGATTAATTATATGTGGAATGTTGAAAAGATGTGAATAAACCCTACAATGTAAGCTCCACAGTTCGATTCCTCCGGCGTAGTACAATTCACTGTATCCCAATTATCACAGTCATAGCATTGTAAATCTCGTGCATAGGAAAAAAAATGAAGTTTCAGATATTTTAGCGTTCTTTATGAAAATTCATCTTAGTAACTAAAGGAAGAATCCAGACGGGTGATTTCACATGGAGCCATTCAAAAATACTGTGTTAACATTATCCATGTAAACCAACAGACTGGAATACAGGACATACGCAATGTCTTCTGGTATTAGTAGTAGCAAAGATTTACAAACACATAACACAACGTCAATGTTTACATGATGTTCTCACAAATTCACATTCCGCATAAATTATGAAGCTTAGGATTATTACATCTAGAGTTATCATTCAAGTAACAACATGTGGCTCACGTATCCAGTGTAATCCAAGTCAGTGACATTTGTGTATGTGTTTCATTCGTCTATTTTGTACATCTTTGTGCATATGAATATATTCAAGACCATTTTGTTTGACACTCTTGAACTCATTCTCTCTTCTGATCAATCAATCATTGGATTTGATATTTTTCAAATGAGCATATTTATATGAGATTGTAGTGAGGTATATAAGCAAGATAACAATAGTGTAACAGTAAATTTCACCTAACAAAATGTCAAAAAGGAAAATTACCAAGCCTAACAAATCTAGACATGATTGACTTTATTTCAAATACGACGTTCAAATGACTAATTGAAAGAATTAAACAGTGATAATTGACACTTGTTTGATAAATATCTATGGATCAAATAATAATAATGTGGTAAATCTTTTGAACGTAATTCATGACTATGATTATAATGATAACAAAATATTGATGATAAGGTTTATGCAGGTGATAAGAATAACAAAGTCAGTATATATGTGTATATGTAGACAATGCAATTAATAAATAAATTAGGTCAAATCTTAGAAGCTACGTAATACTAAAGGTGAAGTGGACAAATAATCAGAGTTTAAATAAATAACATAAAAGTACGAAGGAGATAGAAAACAAGAAATGGTGGGAGGGTTTTGAATGGAATTCGCCTAGGCTAAGCAAGGGAGAGACAAAGGCAGAACAAACTTCTTTCGTATTCAAAGACTAGGATTGTTCTCTTGAATTCCCGTTGCTTCGGCTAAGTGTAAGAGACGGGTTCTGATTCCGTTCGAAAGACTCGATGGAATGCGATAGATAACTTTGAAGGCACTATTTTTGTCCACTTGGTGACTACTATCAATCAAATCAGCCAAAATAAAACTTCGCATAGATTTTATTTGAGCTTTTCCGAACCATGAAGGAAGATGCTCATTAATGCGTTCGTTAAGCTGTCTCGTTGTACGCCCCATACAGCTATCTTCACAAGAGCAACTAAACTTATAGATCCACACAGAAGTGGCACAGCTAGGTAGTTTGTCTTTCGCTTGAGCAATCAAAGTTGGTCGACTGGAAAATGACCAACAAAGGGTGGTGGTAGTATAAGTTCGTTTTATCGCTCTCGATAATCTAAGATGTAAGACTTCGCTAGACACGTCCCCATAAAATTGCAGTTTCATGAACAGTTGTTTCTTTGTAAATCTTGTCAGTTTCTCTTTATTGTACCTAGTGTTCGTGTGCCTCCTGACAAATCTACTAGGATAACCCATTTGGACCAGCATATTTTGGATGTATCCTAACTCATTTTGTGGGGAGTCATCTGTATAGATACGTCTTGCTCTATTCGTGAAGCATCTAACCAAATCGACTTTGTATCGGATTGGTACAAAACTGAGAATATGTGTATATTGTTCTTCAGATGTAGGTTTTCTACAGACATCTGTCTTGAGTGAACCATGCTCTCTTCTGTTCAATTGGATTTCAAGGAAATGTAGTCTACCATCATGTTCTTCTTCACAAGTGAAGATGAGCGATGGATGTACATCATTAAACTTTATATAAATCTATTAAAATTAGAGTAAAGCCTGAAGATCTATATGAAAACAATATTGTTCGCTTATATGTCTTGTTCTAATATAAAAAATGGGAATATTTAAAGATTACGAATCTTCTCTGTGGAACCTGAGTCCTATCAAAGTCGATTTTGTGTAAATTGATACAAATATTCACTCCAAAATCAGTAAACACTGAAGTGTTTTACTCATACACATTAGCAAACTAACCCATTCTAACTTATTTCATCTATGATCTCGATTCAATATAACTATCGCCTTAATATATCAAAATTTATTATGAAAAATACAAAACTGTGAATACTACAAGTTGTGTCTAATATACTTCACTGGTATTGATCAGATTAGAAAATGCACATTTACTTCAGGGTTTTGATTCTGAAGTATGATGATGACTTCAGGTCGATCAGTGAGCTGGTCACATGTCTCTTCTACATTCAAATGCATCGAAGTACCGAATCCGTTGTGAAAAATAACGCATTTTTGGATAAAACTTAAGATCATTCAAGACAAGATATTATCCACTGCTATGGTCACTAGATATATGCATATATATGTATATCATTAGGTAGCTCAGGGTTGGATTGTTCAGAATTTACCGAATGCCCTCCACATATTTGACAATTTTCTGTCTGTTGCATTTCAGGAGTCAATGTACACAAAATTTAAAGTCGTCTGATTCCTTTCCGAGTGTAACAGAATGATTCGAAGTGAAAATTATTTCACACCAGTCTGTAGGAAATAGAATCGTAATATATTCGATTGTAAGTCTTGTGAATGCATCCCTACCATGTATCAGTACCTGAACCAACGCTGACTCACACACACACCAACACATAGGTTTGATAATTTAAGTAGATAATTGAAAATAAAAGACTCTAAAGTGGAAGCATCTTAGTTATGATGTTCCCTTGAGACACAAGCTTCTCAGTACATGTTCAGAAAATTGAAGGTTTGCCCTTCTCTCTGTTCTCTCAATGTATTGAGATTGACAGTGGAATGCTGAATTGATCACAGATACGTTGATCAAGTATATCACTTGACTAAGCCAACAACACTATACAACAGCTACCCATACCCTCCAACCACCTGGACTTAGGTGAGAACGTACAACTACGTGAGCCAGAAAGTATATTTCCTGCATCAGTAGCAGTACATATTTCACATGAACATTAGTGCAATTGATCAGAAGTGAAAATATATATTTAGGTAGGCATATTTGGATCACCATTATTTGAAATAATATTGAGCACAAGAGTAGTAAAGATTATTTAAAATACATATATATCAACCATTCATTTCTAGGACTACTTTTCTTTAGGATCAAGACACTAATAAACGTTCGAACAGAAGATTACCTAAACATTTCGTAAACAAACATTTAATAATCGAAATGAAAGACCCTTAATTTCATCAACTACTAAGAACAAGGGATAATTCTCCATCTGATTGATCGTTTCCTTTGTATTTTTATTCTTCAACCAGTACTAGACCAACAGAACTCTCTAACGCAAATAACGCATACACATTTTAGATAATCTGAAGGTGATCCTTCCGTGTGCTATTCGAATTCCGGTTGTATTGTTATACAATGAATATTGGATACACGATATTGTTATTTCACCTAAAAAACAATATTTAAATAATCCAGTCTGAACAATCCTAATATTACAACTGTCATTTAGGCAGATGTACACCGTGAATTGTATAAATCCCATCAATATTTTGTATGTGCGCTTTTAGATTCTTCAGACAAATCTTACTGGAGACGGACTGAAACAAAATGAATGCGGCTTTGTAAACCGGGGGTATAGCAGTGGATCAGTGTAGAGTTTCCAAACTGCTTCACCCTTAGAAACTTCCCCATGCACTAACCACAGTAACAGTGTGTTAATCATGACAATAATAAAGCACGAGAAATCACCTAGCATATGCTAAGAATTAAGCCTTTATAAGACATTACAGAGTGATTATGTTTTATTTGAATGGTCACTTTTTGCTGGTTTTGGACATTTTTAGATGCCTTGAAGTAAACCTGTCGATCTTTGTCAGGAAATATCTGTATATCATTACTGTCCACTCTATCAGTCCTGAAACAGAATGAACCAAATTAACTTGATAAATGGTTATCTCTCACTTACTGACAGGTAAGGTATCACAGACAGCTGTCGCGGTCAGTTACATGAAATCGATGCAAAACAAATAGAACTGTGGAACGTTGCCACCACAAACAATTTATTTCTAATGATCGCTGATATGATAACAAATGAAATATACACATATGAAATAAACTTATTCGGTGTTAAGAAAAATGGCTTTTAAAAATACACTGGTGCTTACTTGATTCCTCTTGTGAATTTATCACTACAAACATGAATACCAATAGAGTCAGCATCACTGATAGGCAACTTTTAATCTGAATTCTTATTGTTGGCATGGGATTTATTCTACACACTATTCACTCATATACACTTGTTCCGCTGTTAGTCTGTTTAACCTCATAAGCATCTGAACGTTACAGTTACCTAAACGACTGTGCAAGAATTATTTGTCAAAATGTATATCTCGCATGCTTATTTCAGTGATTTTCAAAGTTCATAGATTTTCTTTATCGAAATTTTAGATATCCTGCTTGAACATTTCGAAAGTAAAAATATGTAAAATATATTTTTGTTAAAGAATACCATATGTAATACGCGTCGGTGGCACAGCGGTTCAGACGCTCGCCGACCATGCACATAGTCCAAGGTTCGATCCCCGGTCGACTCACTCCTTTACCTCGCTAAACCAGTAATAAGACTGGTAAAGAGGAAAGGTTGGGCATGAGGCTAGCAACCCCATCCTGTAAAATAAACACTGCTACAGAAACTTCAAGCCACTAGCTTGAGGCCCTATATTCCACTGGGATTGTGAATGAAAAAAATATTTAATGTCAGAACTATTATGCCACACACACTCATAAAACTGAAGAATCTACAATGGGTTTACATGTGCTCAAGTCACTTATAAAATTTCCACTAAAAGTCTACTGTCAACTAAAATTATATAACTTTAAAACACTCAGTGAATTACGCTACTTGTATTATGGAAGTTTGTACATTCAACTAACGTCGAATGTAAACATTTCTCTGTCAATACGGATGTACCTGGCCGATACTCAAACAAACAATAGTACACCTCTTCTCCAGCGATCACTGTGGCACTAATACCGAAAGTTTCAGAATCCATAAATGCAATCTCAGATCAAATGGGTGAATTTCCTCAATTTTCTACAATGACAAAGTGAAAATAAACGCTTAAAGGCACTTTGCTCTTGGGTCCTCCGCCTAATTAACTGTGACCACCCTCACTGATACATAGCTGTTTTAGGTTTCCGAGATAAATTTATTTTATAATTTATGTAGTTCAAGAAGGTCAAAATGAGCAATTAATTCAAAGAAAATTTTGAAGTATTGGTTTTTTAGGGCACAACAGGTTGAAGGTCGAGGTATACATCTCGAAATGGTCACGGCATGTCATGAATTGGCAGAAGTTGGAATTTATCGGCCATTGGGTCGGGTCTCAGAGGCTTAATGGTTTAGGAGCTGGCTCCCCTTGTAGCCAGAAGATCCTGGGTTCAAACCCTTGTGGTAGGTGCCTACTGCTGAAGAGTCTCAAGGAACTAGGAAGAAGCAGCTGTCCCATATTAGTTTGTTTATTAGGTATATCACACAGTGAAACAGTACTATTTACTGGATGACGTTTTGAACAAAATTTATTGTTCATAATCATTTCAATTGTAATCACACGACTTTGATACTTGAGTTCTATAGTTTTTTTGTTTTCTCCCATTTGTCGTAATGGTAGTAGAATTTTCCATATATCTGGAACAGGTGATGAATCATTTCTATTACATATATTTGCAGTTGATTCGATTAACAAAGCTTCTGTTATCAATGTTTCCCTATACCCTGTGACATTAGATTTTAAAACTGTCATCCTATCCCATCCTATTGTATGGTTGTGTGTGATTGCATGTAATGCTATGGCTGAACTAGATTTCCAGATTTCTTTTCTTATTTGGGTTAACCAATCTATATTTTGCTAAGTTTTTATGTTCAGCTAGTCTGACTGTCACTGTTCTACTAGTTTGACCTATGTATTTGACTTGACAATCATTACAGGCAGGGTATTAGATAAACTGAATTGTTTTATTTTAAAAGCTCCACAGGATCCTTTAACCGACAAAGCTTGTTTCTAATCGAGTTTGTGGGTTTGAATACCAGCCACTTTTGTTCCTGCCTTGTTAAGAATTCTGCGTAAGGCCTCCGAGGTTCCTTCCTTTGTATGCAATTACTGTTGATGATATAGATTCCTCATTGGTGGTGTGGTCATTAATATTATTATTAATATCATCACTATTATTATTATCATCATTATTAGTATTATCATTATTATTGTTATTATTATCACTATCGCTACTATCATTATTTATTTTATTTTAGATTTCCTTACATATTTCGTGACTAATTTATCCGGATAATTATTAAGTTTCAAGGCTTCTTTTATGTGTATCATTTCTTGTCTTAGATTTTCCTTAATACTATTTAGTTTTTGTGCTCTGTCACTTAAACATTTTACCAATCCTAAAAATAGGAATTACTTACTACCACAGTGCTCAAGTTTTGCACATATATTAAGAAACAGCTGTCCAGTATTCCCAGGTGGTTTCCCAATGGTTCTCTAAGTGATGTCAGCTGATGGTGGAATCCTCTAACCAATCCAAGGAAAAGTTTGTAATTTCAATTTTTTCGTCAACATTAACTGTCGAATTCATCAGAACTGTAGATAGTGTTATGAGGAATCAAATAAACAAATATTTTGTATTATATGACTCAGACGAGCTATTTGTGATAAACATTTTTGACTTAGTTCTTTGTATCTGGCTTTCTCAGCCTGCGTATGCGTAGCATTCCTATAACTTCACATTCAAAGCAGTGACTTTGAGTCATTCACACACTATTTACTCAAATCAGCGTCCGTCTAATTATCCAGTGAGAACATTACAGCATAAGGTGAATTTCACAGGTGATCAGGGACTCATTCTTCCGTTTGGATTGCGTCAGTTTGCATTATTACAGACAAACAACAATGGATGAAATAGCATATTACTGATTTAACATCTTGACGTGATGAAGCTCTAGGTGAATGCCATAAAATCTAATAAATCTTCTATGTCGCAATTTTTTGGGAAATGACTGTTCAGCGAACAGTGGCAAGACATTTCATAAACCCAAGAATTATTCAGTATCTGAATAATACATACATACATACAAAAACTCATAACAACTAACATTCGTTGGCACTGTAGAAGTGGTGATTAGTGATACTGTTTAAGACTTCAACGTTTGGTGCATATTTTAAAAATACACTATACTATGATATATTATGTACCACTGTTCTACTTCAACATTCTGCACAATCGTTATGCCCTTTGTAATAAAGAATACTGGGAAAACGCAGTGTTTTTACAAATGGCATTCTCAGAATAAAGCTGTCATAGTGATAAATTTCAAGGCCAATTTGTAAAGGTTAGGTTTGTCAATCGAGTTTGACCGCGGATTGATATCAGTTGGAGAACAACTGAAAAACAGGGAGTACTGGACAGCTGTTTCATCCTGGCTTGGACATCATCGGCAGTATGTACCCACTGGGATTCGAACCCAGGACCTTCCGGTAACAAGGAAAGCTCGTATACCATCCAGCCATTGGGACCTGATTTAATGGCTCACGAATTCTAACTTCTATCAATTCGTGATTTAACACGACCCGACCATGAAACTCACTAGTGACTTGCTACAGGATGGAGTTTTCTGTTTATGAGGCAGGCTGGTATACCATGCAGCGACCGGGACCTGATTCAACAGTCCATGAATTCTAAATTCTACCAATTTGGGATTTTTGTGCGAACACTAGACCATATCATCAGCGTAAAATCCATCCTTGAATGGATGGACCTCACTGGTCACGACTTATCAAGCTTCCCAAACTAGGATGAAACAGCTGTCCAGTACTCCCAAGTTTTCAATGGTTCTTTAACTGGTATCAATCCATGGTCAAACTCCAAATACTGATAATTATTATTTCTATTGTTTAGTAAAGTACTGTCACGCTGAAACTTCCATTTGAAATGGATGGAAATAGCCGATATTTTATTAATCATTTGAAAAAGTCATGTGGAATGATGAATGGATTGGCATTATTTCTAGATTAAAAATTGCTGACTAAAGAGAGTTACGCCTTGAAGAGGATGTTTTCTGTGGCAGCAACATCGCAATAGTGACTGCAATGAATTATTTAAGGAATTAACTTAATACATTTATATTTAATATTTTACCTTTCCAAATATATAAATGGTTTTTTCTGCATCACGAAAAGAATATTCATTGTTTACGTTATAAGTAGCATATGATGATGTGTATTTGAACTGCCCGAATTTATTTTTTTTTGAAAAATCTTATAGGATCTTGTGACTTCTTTGTTATGCATGAATGAATGGCGTGGAATTTATATTTTTGAATGTCTTAAGTTATTGACAAAATGTACAACATAATCGTAAACATTATGGGTAAAATTTGTTTTGATAAAGTTTCACAGTGTTATATCGTAATATTACTTACTGTACAACATTGTGAGACTTTGTTAAACAATAAATTTTACCCATAATGGAATCATACTCCACCAACGTGCACAAGTTCTGTTCTTATATAGTCGTAAACAGATTCTGTTTTCAGTGTAAATCTTGTTTTCATCGACGTATCTATGTATTGGCTTTGATTCCAAGAGAATCTTGTGTTCCACGACCTGGATAGGAAAACGTATCTGTATATGACACGGAAAATGCATAATGTGTATTGAATGTTATTAATGATTTAGAATTATTTGGTCCTTATGATGCTTTAGGTAACAATCAGCTTGAAACTGATTCACTAATTCTAAATGTTTTCAGGGTCAATCTTGCTTTAATAATCATCTTTATTTGTTGACGGTGATTTCAACAGAATGTTTTTTTGTTTTCCTTCACGTTCCCAGTGGAACATAGGGCTTCAAGCTAGGGCTTGAAGTTTTTGTAGCAGTGTTTATTTTACAGGATGGGGTTGCTAGCCTCATGCCCAACCTTTCCTCTTTACTAGCATTATTTCTGGTTTAGCGAGGTAAAGGAGTGAGCCGGCCGGGGATCTAACCTCGGACCGTGTGCATGATCGGCGAACATCCTAACCGCTATTCCACCGACAGCTCAACAGAATTTTTATTGTGCAATAAAAATGCCGAAATTAAATGTCATCTTACAAGGAATTTCACACTGTACCAAATATACTGATTGGGATGAACTCATCACTAGTTTTATAGAACATTTTCAAGACGTATTCAGTAACACTGATTCATTTAAAGGTCTCCAAGCTTTTGACATCACAGAGAGTGACTGGCAGAAAATAGACTGACCGATGACATTACTTCATACTTAGCAAATTGAAATCACTTACATATATCTCTTTTGTATTTTGTAGGACATTAACAACCTGTACAGTCTGATATGTATGTCAACTCATCAAGTATGATATAAAACTTGCATTCATAGTTTTCTGCTTAACTTAACTTTCATAAAAAGCCACATATTAGTTTCGATTTTTAGCATGTTTAGCAGCTCGTTGTATCTGAATGCTATAACAATGAAAAATCAGTTTTGCTTGAAGTTTTTATGACAATTAGTTTGCATTTCATTAGATCGATGGTATTTCATATGGGAAAAAAAGTCTTACTTCTTTTTCAAAGATGTATTTCCATATGAAGTGACAATGAATATGCAACTGTGAAAGGGAAAACTGTAAAACTCTATAGTATTACATAATGGTTATTCAATAAATGTAAAAGTTAACCGAAAAATACACACAAAAATAGAATAACTATCAAACTGCATAAATAGATTTAGTGATGATGAAAACTAAAAGAGTGAAACAAATCAGTTTAAGGTTCGATTTCATGTGTGATGTTGAATTGCACAGTTCAGATTCACAACAGTTCAACTCAAGGCCTGGCTGGCGTGGATGACCTTGGCATGACGGTACACATCCTCTTGAAACATGTCTTATTGGCGACGTCAAAACAGCTTTCTAAAAGAAAAAAAAAAACACCGTAGAAAAATAAGTCACAGTGCAGTAGTACAAAGTTGTTATATATGTGTATTATCAATTGTTGAAGATATTTATGAATGTTTTCATAAGTGAGAAACAGAAGTGACCTTTCCTATTATTGTTCCAGTGGAGAAGCGTTGAAATTTATTGATGAAAACAAAGCGACTTGATTCTTGTATTCAAATTGCAGAAACAGTGTTTTGTCATTAATGATATAACTCTTTTTAACGGGGACATTTTGCAAAAATAGTATAAATAAATCACAGATTTGTCACCCTATAATCCAGAGAATTCTAAGGGATACTTTGCATACAAAACTGTTGACCACAACAACTATTCAATAAACGTCTGTTCATTTGAGTTCATTCACCTCCTCGATAAGTTGACTGCAGTATTATAACTTAAGACAAGTGAAATGTTCGCTACCTTCAAATAAACAAGACTGTTAATAATTGATTTCTACCCATCTTGACGCTTAGATTGTTCTTCGTAGTTGAATCTATAGAAGAAGGTGAATTTTTCATAAATATTTTGAGACTTTTTCATCTTAGAATAGTATGTACAGGATTTTTGTCAAATAAAATTATTATATTCTTCCAGTAATTTTTTTATAAAATTTCCTTCACGTTCCTCAGTGGAACATAGGGCCTCAAGCTAGTGGCTTGAAAACTCCGTAGCAGTGTTTGTTTGACAGGATGTGGTTGTTAGCCTCATTCCCAGCCTTTCCTCTTTGCCAGTCTTATTACTGGTTTCGCAAGGGGATTGAACCCAGAACCATGTGCATGGTCGGCAAGCGTCTGAACCGCTGTGCCACCGACGCGTATTCTTCCAGTAATAATAGAAGTAATTTTTGTGATCAGACCATTTGTATTCTCGAATGAAGATGTGAAGAAAAGTGTAACTAATCGCCAGGTAATCATCAGATAATTTTTCAGTGCACTTATATATATATATATACATTGTCATTATTAGATGTGACCATGTCTGCGCTCAATACTCAAGATCAGATGGCCGGCCAGAAAAGATCAGCAACAAGGATCTCTGGCAATGAGCGAACGAATCCAGCAGGAACCGATTGTGAAACAAATAGGCATTATGAAATGGAGATGGATTGGCTTTCCATACTCTGAGGAAACCATCAAGTGACATCTCTAGACAAGCCATCGCTCGAGTGGAACTCGAAAGGGAAGCGGCGAGTTGGACGTCAGTGCAAGGGTGACTTGGAGGAGGTCATGTGAAGAGGAGATGAAAGCATGTGGGCAGACTTGGAGCGGGTTGAAAACGTTGGCAGAAAACAGAAGGCAATGGAGACTTGCAGCTGAAACCCTATGTTCCTCTAGGAATTAAAGGATACAATAATAATAATGTGTAGAGCAAGAGCCGTCACATGAACGAACTCCCTCTGTACCACTGACGAATAAATGGTAATATCTGGAACCTGTAGTTTGTAGGGATTGCGTTTTCCTCTTCACTTTGATAAAGACAAACATATCGATATTAAGTAAGGGTTATGTGGAATATTTAAACTAGTAATGAATAAATCTCACCATGCAAGCTGAACAATTCATTTTCTTCGGCGTATTGCTATCCACTGTTTCACAGCCAATACACTCATAACAGCTTATAGGTCCTGTAAAGAATAAAGAAATATAAAATACTACTTAGTAAGCTATTGTATAAAATATTTGTGGTAATAAATTCATCAGGTTATTGCCTATCTGTAGGGTTTTCTCTCAATGGTACTTTTACACTAATCGGAAAAATTGTTCGACTTGTTTTGCGGAATTTATGCGTGGTCTTCTATTTATGGGCAAAGAGCAGAAGAGGCGTAAAATCAAGAGAACATCACCTTTTACGATGGGATGTATTCAAAATTGCATCTAACACTTATTTTAAAATTTTCTCTTTATCTCATCCGAATCTCCCACATAACTTATAACGTATGACTCACTATAACTTCCCAATCGGGCTTTGCATAAAAATCCAATTTCAATATTTTTATTATCTACCTAGAAGTGTATTTCAGTTATACTCACTGATGTTCACATATCCATATTCAAAACTACATAGAATTATAATCTCAAAACCTATTCTGGGTGTTAGTTAAATATTCGAGTCTTTTAGTTTTGAATTTCGCACATTTTAACAAGATTTCAATAACTAACTTGTAAACGAGTTAACGATAGAGAAGTTAATTTCATTTAAATAAAATATTAAAATATATTTACCAATATTAACGACTTTGGACAATAGTGCTTTCACTTGTGCTTTTAATTCCTCAAAACTAACTGAAATAAAATAAG
This sequence comes from Trichobilharzia regenti, assembly GCA_944472135.2. Classification (NCBI taxonomy): domain Eukaryota; kingdom Metazoa; phylum Platyhelminthes; class Trematoda; order Strigeidida; family Schistosomatidae; genus Trichobilharzia; species Trichobilharzia regenti. The sequence continues at coordinate 95,359,231 of OX235262.1, read as the reverse complement.
AAATATATATAAAAAAACCTACTTTTACATGATGAATATTTGTCCCAAAATTAAAAACAAATATTAAAATATTTAACATACTCTTTCTCATTTGTTTAACCTTCCTATTTTAGTGTTTGACAGTAATTACAAATATTTGCTTATATATTAAACTACAAATGTTTTGAGCGAATTTGATTCTTACCCAACATAAAATAATTACAAACATTCCTCAAAGATCATTTCATGCATATGTCGTAAAAATATTTTGTTCTAAAGTTTACAGAATTCACTGAATATATCTTTCATATTTCTTACATTATCATTCATGTAAAGCAACTCATTTATGGCGACATACGTCAACTGAGGTAATCTCTTTCTTTTCTTTCCTTGTAAAAATGACTGAGAGAAAAATCTGCTGCATACTAAGTCAGTATGAAACCTAATGCCTACAAACTCACACTGAGAAGACAAGCTCTGCAGTTTAAAGGAACCAGTTGACCCAATTAGACAAAATAATATCATTTACAAAATACTTTGCAGTGACTGTGAGTAAAGTCAACTACATAGGCCAGTCAAACTAGTAGGTCGGGGGTAGTCAGATTGTCGGAACATACGAATTAAGCTAAGGTAAGAATGGTTAACCCAGAGAAGATAAGTAATTTAGGAAAAAGCTCAGCAATCGCACTGCATGCATCAAAACACAACCACACAATAGGGTAGGAGTGGGTTAAAATTTTAAGAAATAATCTAGGTTGGTGGAGAAAGAAAGGTTGATTACTGGATCCTTGTTCATCGAGTCTACACCAAACACATGCAATAGGAATAACTCATCACTCATATCGTAAATATTGAAAATGCTACTAACAATCAAGTCAGGCGATGGAAAATGATGGAATTATATAAAAGAAGTTAGAAAGTTGTGTGAGTAGTGCCTTGATATGATTATAAGCTATAAACTGTGCTCGGAACGTCATCAGTAAATATTACTGTGTAAAACTCTGAGACTTTATCAAAACAATTTTTACCCATAGTGTTATATTAATTCACAGATATTATGACTTCTCGTCTACCGTGACGTGGATTCATTATTAGAGTTCATTTATATGCACTAACATGGATGACTGATTAACTGAGATTATCCAAGATAAAATGTCGCAGATTAAGTGAAAACATCAAGCTCTGTGGGAGTTTAACATCAAATGTATGCAGCGTACAAATGCGGAAGTTTCCACCACCGTTTTATTGCTCATATTCGTTGATGTGATTGCATGTTAAATATAAATATAAAATAAACTCAACAAATGTAAAATAAAACACTCTATCAAAATATGATTATGCTTACCTGACTCTACTTGAAAGCTGATCACTAAAACCATGAATGCTAAAATAACCAACATCACTAATAAGCTATGTTTATTTTGAAATTGTTTTTGTCGCTGTGACGATTATTTCACACACGTTTACCCTTATATACTTTCATACCTTTCTATTGATTTGTGTATTAAATGTCAGCAAATTGTAAACAACATGCTAATTAAAAATTGTTTGAGAATAACAATTTTTGAAAAGATGTCGTTGGTTTTCCAGCTGACATTTTAAGTTTATAGATTTTCTATAGCAAAATTTGACTTAAAGGCTTGGATAATTTAATACACTATGACAAAAGTGCTAGATGACAGATATCAGTTTAAAATGTAGACAACCCACGAGAACAAATTAATGAAGATTACTGTCACATTGCAAATAAAGTAAAGACCTTCGTGGAATAAAAACAAAGTTGTTCCATTTTTGAATTGACAGACTTTAGAATTGATCAAAACAACAGATTCTGTCACAAGAGTTCAGTGGTCAACAAGATCTTCTTTGGTCGGTGTTCAGTATCCAGTGAATTCATGAGTGAAACCTGATGAAGAGTCCAAAATTAAAACAAAACGACTGCCCAGTACTCCATGGTTTTCTTTGTTTTTTAACTGATAGCATTCCGTGATCAAACTCAGAACCAATCAAATCTCTGAAAAATAACATCTGTAACTTTCTAAGAAATCAAATGCTTAGCTGTTACTGCTTTGGATTCATAACACCACAGTTCAAGTAGTACGCTGAAGTATGTTCTTAGAATGTCAATATTCAAATATCATAACTCTAAATGAAAGTCGATTCTTTCATAAACTATAGCACACATGAAGAAGAAATCATCAGCTGGAGAGTAATACTGAAGCTAAGGCGGCTTGTTTAAATCACTGGCCTATCTAAACGTTCTATCCATCAAAATACATTGTTTCATATTGTTTTAACTAAATGGCTACCACAATTAGTCGCAGTTTATACTCGCGCAAAATTCCATATCAGTTTCTGCCAATCACTTGGAATATTTCAAAGGAAATGGAGGAACAACATTGTGGAGTAGTACTGAAACATACTTCGGATAGAACGATATTTCTTCATATGACAAGTCATGGGTTATTATATGATTTCAAAATTCTATACAAGGAGTAAATACTTTGCTATGAAAATCTCTGAGAATTCTTCAATATCTTTAAATTTACCTTTCAAAATAAAGCTATTAATATTATTGATGAAAATTTATCTAAAATTGAGATCATCATTTAGGTAAACATTCTTCTGTTCAGCTGGAAACGTATAATCACCCGAATTTCTGGTGACGAATGGTTCTACCAGATCATACCTGGTAGAACCAGACGTTAGTACAAACAATCCTATACTCGCATTACCAAGCATGTTGTTAGCTGAATAATTGGCCCTTTATTATCTCCCATTTGATGATGCCTTAATTTAACTGCACAATCTTAGCTACTAACATTATTATTTACAATTTATCTATAAGTTCATCACGGAATGATATCAGTTGGAGAACCATTGAAAACCAGGGAGTACTGAACACTACTAGCAGTCTTTGATCATAGGTGACCACGCTGTATCTCCCGTGTGAAGTGGTATAATAATGTGAGCAATATTGAGGCTAGGCGTCGAGTGTTTGGTAAGCAGGGGAAATCAATTGACGAGGCTGTGAAGCTACATCGACTGAAATGGTTAGGACATGTGTTACATATGTCTAGTCATCACCTTCCTCGACACTGGGCAATGTTAGTGGATATAGGGTCAGGCTGGAAAAGAACTAGCGGAGGTCAAACCAAAACATGACACCAGTCAATGAAATCCACAACAGTTAGTCTAAGCCACGTAGGAAGGTGTAGACATACTGGTTGAGGTCCTCGGGACGGTAAAAACCAATGGTTAGAAACAATTGGTGGTATGGCTCAAAATCGTTCTCAATGGCTGGCGCAGATGCAACAGGGGTTCGAACCCATGATCTTCCAGTTACAAGGCAAGCTGGTATACCATTCAGCCACCAGGATCCAATTCAGTGGCTCATGAATTATAACCTCTACCAGTTCAAGGTTTAGTGAGACCTCAGTCAGCGTCGCTGATGGGACATCCATCCTCACACGAGACATCTGGATGAACCTCACTGGTCATTACTTCCCACTAGAACTATAGGAAACTACATGCTGTATACAAGCTTGCCTTGAAACTGGAAGGTCGTCGGTTCGAACCCCAGTGAGTGCGTACTGTCAATGATTCCCAGACTAGGATGAAACGACTGTCTAGTACTCCCTGGTTTTTAGTCGTTCTCTAACTAATATCAATCCGTGATCAACTGGTAGAAACAAAACTAATCCTTACAAATCAATTATAGAATATTTACAATTTTTTGTATATATATCTGCATATGACTTCACTATCACTACTACAAATACGACATAAGAACCGTCACTACCAATTCCATAATATTATTCCTAATATTGTTTTTTATATGTTGTTCTATATAGTCGACCGATAATCTTTACTGCAAACATCATTATCATTATTTTACAAGTTTGTTTATGAGATTACTGCCACAACTAATACCAAAACAGAACTGTCATTAACAATCCCGTGATATTACGTTTATAATTAATTTTAATATTATTCGATAAAATTAGATGCAGTAATGTAACAAACAAATGCTGAAAATTCCATACTGTAACATTAGTACTGTTTTGGTATAAATCACAATATCATTATTGTTAATTTATATATATATATATACATATATATATATACATATATATATATTGCTACAGAAACATCAAGCCACTAGCTTGAAGACCTATGTTCCACTGGGAACGTGAAGGAAAAATTAATTATTATATATATATATATATATATATATATAATCTAATCCTGATATATCAAAATTCCACTACTCTACCAGTTTCATATTTCAGTATCGCTCACAGTTGCTTATTGTTTCAAATAGTGCGGAAGTTGATCTACAACGCATGGTGAGTGTATACAAGTCATGTTGATTATCATATATGAGAAGTTGACGTTAAACAATAACTAGTCTGGTGATCATACTCTCAGTTTCTTGCAAGAAAACTGTCTATCAAGTGTGAAACATCATGCCTAGCAGGTGAATGACACAATACTGCTGAATAAGTCAATGATGAAATTACACTCACTCTTGTAGATATGAGCACTCATCAGCAATATATGTCAATAATTTGTAGGAGACATTCATTATCGTCATTATTCTATTTTGTGTCACTCAACCAACATTCATCTGCTTAAACATGAATGTTGATAATATAGATTGGTTACTGCTCATACCTGACACGGTGAAACATCAAGAATAAACTTGCTTAGGTTTTAGGCTAATTGTTTTGGTCAACTTCTGTATTGAAATTTCATTTCATACATAAATTTTGTTTATGAATGCAGAGTAAAGAAACAAGTGACTAATAGTGCGCAAAATATAAGGTTTGTATTTGATCGAAGTGTGTCAACAACTCTTTAGGCCTACCATTGCAAATCTATTGCTGCTTTCGTATGCCTACAGGCTATAGAAATATAAAGTCATCGTGACTTTCACTTCTATTTCAAAACATCAGCCATCAGATATATATTTCTGCAATTAGAAGCCCTCCCCAGACAGTAGCTTAGGAATGAATTAAAAAGAAACTTACTATGCTTTGAATAAGGCATTAAGAAGACAAATACGTAGGATGTTAAAGGTTGTCAGCAGGGTAAGCAGTTTGCCACTTAGCCAGCTTGTTAACATTCTGGTGGACAGGCACATGGACTCATGTGAAAAATGGGCGAAATCCATTTTATCTGACTCACAACACCCTCTACATTCACAACTCTCCCCATGTATCTCTTCAGGGAAAACCAGAAGTCTATATAGGAAACTATATGCCCGCACTAGTAAGTACAAAAACTCATCCATACCCTACCTAGCCTGTGTTCTGTGCGACAAAGAATGCATCAGGCATGAAACCTTTAACTTATTAAATAGTCAGTAGAACCAATGGATCTCGTCTTTCCAACTCACATCATTTATAGTTACAACGTTTTCTTTCTCTTCATTCTGTATTTATTTTTGTTATGTGCTGCTTTGTTTCTCTCTTCCTTGGAAACTTTACTTAAAACATTCTTGTTCGTTCTTTCACACTCTGTATATCTCGACCATTTTGCTATCGCTTACGCCTGTAAATATGCTAGTAGTATCTACTTTTCTAACACCTTCAAACACTTTAATTTTTGGCTTTGCTACCGACATGCTAATATGTTGTTGTCAAAACTGACTGAGATAACTTTAATCTATGTAGAACTTTATTTATTGTTAATGTAAAAACTGGATGCAATATTGTAGTAAAATGCTGAGAATTCCATTCTGTATCACAAGTACTGATTTGGAATAAAGCTTATGTTATGTTATGTTAAATTTCGCGAGATGATATCATTTCACAGTTTCTTTACAACCGCTTTACAACTAACATGGTTAACAATAATAAAATAAAGATCATGACAACTGCTCAGTTAAATAACAAAACAAAAGTACATACTAATGACCAATCATATTTAGATAGGTAATGTTGTCCATGGTAGGCGAAGACTGAAGTCTATTGTTTTTTGTACAAACAGTTTAGGTTGTATGTGATTAATCTCGCAAAGTGCTTCCATCACATAAAGTATAATTATATTTCAATAGTTTGCACACAATGATAAGTTTTGTCAATGGTAATAATTCGAGCGCCACTGTTCACACCACTGTTGGAATTGTTTTATGCTTCCATCACATTCAATAACCTTGAATTTGAGTTATGTGAAATAATTGTGAAACAGTCAATAATATTGATTTTGTGACCTGACATTATCAAGTGTTTTGCATTGGATGATGCTGGATTTCTATTCAGACTAGTCGCGTTGGGATTTTCTATATGATTTATTGGCCATTTTGGAACATGTTCTTTTCGACAACATTGGAACATTCTGTTGGTTCTACCTATATAGGTGTCACCGCAGCTGTAGGTGAACTTGTAGATACAGTTTGAAGTAGAGTCCACAGAATTTCGTCCTTTAATCGTAGGAACAGGTATCGAAAATGTTCGGCAAATGAGAAAAAGAGATGCGGCGTAGAATGTGCGTTTGATGGCTGACTGAAGTCGTTGAGCTGTCAACTGCATAATCTGGTCGCCCTTGAATGTTAGGCTGATAAAGATAGCTCTCTTTGGTACAGAAGCTATCTTTTCAAGGTGTGGTTTTTCTTTACTGTGACAACTGATAAAGTTCTCCGGATAACCATTAGCTAATAAAACTGAAGGTATGTGTCAAAACTCATCCGTGAATGTGTCACTCATGCATATTTTTCGGCCCCTTGAGAATAAAGAAACTACGAAATGATATCATCCCGCAAGATTTGTTTTCTTAATGACTTATTGAAATTTATCAAAGGGACTAATTGTTTTAATTACTATGCTTTGTACGGAAAATTAGTCAAAACGCCTTCTTGGAAATTATCAAATTCAATAACCAAGGGTATACATAAATTACAGATGAAAGCTTATCTTCAACTGTTCTACGGGAATCGAGGTTAACTATTTAGTACTTGATCATGTTTAAAAAACATTTATTATCAAATATTGGAAAGTGAACAAACCGAAAGACTGATTGAATGTTTCAGGAATAAATCGATGTCCTAAGCTTTCATTCTAAACAAAAATGTAATCGCTTTAATATTCGATTGCAATCACGACAAAATAAAAAATACTCTATATCCAACCGATAACACGCATCCAAACAGATTATCTATTACTCTCCTACTTGGTGGCCTGATTAAAACTTGGGCTATCGAAAACCTCCATCAATAAATTGCATATAATTTCTAACATTCGGTTTGTTTAAGTCAAGGAAAATGTGACCTCTAACAGTATTGTTTACTCTGATGAGTATATCAAACATTTACAACCTTCTGATTGGCAAATTTCTACCAAACATGAGAAAAATCATAATACTGGGTAGAAAATTATCCCAATACATGAGATGATTGATCCTGAGTGGTGTCCCTCTTTGATTTAATTTACTTGACACATTCAACAGAATGTCGTGTATTTCTCAAAGGAGAAACAGAAGAAATATCATAATGATGGATTGGTTTGTATTTCGGGTCAGATAAAATTGTATCACATGATGTACTGTCAATTGATTTTTATTCAATGATCTTGAAAGATGAGGAAATATAATGCGAAAATTCCAGCTCAAAAATTCTATTTGTTATTTAAACATTGTTCAGCGTAAAACTATAAATATTATTATATTATTATTCTTATTAAAGGGTAATTTTGATTTCCAGGGATTGTACAACCGAAATAGGAGATCTGGTACTTATTGATGTTAAGAATGGTTAGTTTCTAATGAGCATAGTCCAACAGATTACTGATAATGGTTCACAAATAAGATTCTGATTTGCATAACAGCAAAGAACTACTTCTATCATATTCTTATTGATGAAAACAAAACTACACCTACATAACCAAAATCAATCGACGAGGCTGTGAAGCTACATCGACTGAGATGGTTAGGACACGTGTTACGTATGCCTAGCCATCGATCGCCTTCCTCGACGGGAAATGTTAGCTGACATAGGGTCAGGCTGGAAAAGAGCTAGCAGAGGTCAAACCAAAACATGACACCAGTCAATGAAATCCACAACAGTTAGTCTAAGCCACGTAGGAAGGTGTAGACTTCCTGGTTGAGGTCCTCGGGACGGTAAAAATCAATGGTTGGAAACAATTGGTGGTATGGCTCAAAATCGTTCTCAATGGCTGGCGCAGATGCATCCACTCCTTGTGACTTATGATTTCCAATGAAACTATATTGTTCTTCGTTATTACTATTCCTTTGTCTCACACCTCTGTTTACTGTATGTATTATGCACTTCTTCTACTTTTTTCTCTTGCTTTATGTGATACAATAAGGGAGTGTGGTGACTTAAAATGCCGCAAATCGGCGCAAAGTTCTGTGTCAAAAACAGACAGACAGAAAGACATAAACACTTTTTAGATAGAGATATTAAACATCATTGTTTATTTGAAGAGGGTAGTTTATTAGCGAAACAGCCCCCTGTTAATGTGACCACAAAACTTTATGTCGATTTGCTTCATATGAACATGAAAATAAATAGGTTGAATAACAATAAATAATATAGTAAGAGATACTAAGGTAACGAGGTTAATAACTGACACTACTCATGGTAATATAACTAGATAAGCATTACCAAGGTAGGGTGAGTACAAGGATAAACCGCTTTTACGCACACACACAAGGCAATGGGATTTTGAGAATCACTGTCATCTCAGCATATTCTACTTAATACCATTATCGGTTTTTATGAAATCTTTCAAGATCTTTTCACATCACTTCCCTGACTCATATCAACAATACACTTTCCTATAGATGAAGGCGATTATTGACGTTTTAGAGTTGATCTGTTTTCCGGACCCTTTGAGTGCATATTTACTCACGTATTTACTGAAAAGTGAGGTTACGTCTTCCTGCATTTTTTCACACAAATTTGTATATTGGTATCTGATACTGACGTAGTCATTTATACACCGTTGAGGTGTCTTTTATAACACGTTTTTGACTTTTTGGATAATTATTAGCCAGGCTGCAAGGTAAGTCTTATCATTCAAGTGTTGGTTTGTAGGGATTTGATTGGTTACAGGATTTCATCATGAGCTGACATTAGTTAGAGAACCATTGGAAAACCTGGGAGTACTGGACAGCTGTTTCCTCCTGGTTTGGAACTCTTCATCAGTACGCACCCACCGGGACACGAACCCAGGACCTTCGCCTTGTAACCAGAAGGTTTTCCAGTGGTTCTCTAACTAATGTCAGCTAATGAGGAACTCCTGTAAGTCTTATCAATTACAGAGTTGAGTCGGTCTTATTTTGGCTTGTTGAATATTTTGATATAGACATATTTTTAAATAGGAATTGAGCAAACTGTTGGCTTGCATGACAGATTTAAGCGGATAACCGTTTTTGATAAATGCATAGGTCAAAATCTTATTGTCGCTATCTATCTATCATATCAGCTAGAATAATTTGGCAAACACTTCAACACTACGAAGTGCATCCATAAATCCCATCCAATAACTATACGATGAGGCTGCATTATAAATAGATTACAATGGAAATCTCAGCTCGACAGGATAAACCATCCACTTTAGACAGTATTAATTGTCAGTATGCTTGAAAATAAACTCCTTAAAATAAAGGATTTAAAACTGTCTGTGTATTTATCAGTTATTAAATCACATCATTTCCTTCATTTATCTAAGAGGCATCGTTTCAATTACTGATGACGGCATGGATGAGGATATCAAAATAATAATCAGAATGTCAAGACTGACCTTCATCACTCTGAAATCAATCTGAAAGTTTACCACACTCAGATTTTTGACTGCACTGTTCAGTCAGCTGCACTTTGCGTCATCGAAAGCATTTTCAACAAGCCACTGCAAACTTTTATCAACAGCTGCCTTCACTCTATATTGAAGATAAAATAACTGGAAAGAATTAGCGTCACGAAACTCTGCGGACTAACCAACCCAGAATCTATTGCCAAACAAATATTCCGAAGAAAATGGGGATGGATAATGAACACTTTGAGAGGACAGTCAAATGATGTAGTGTGCCAGACCCTCAACAAGGAACCTGAAATTATGACATGATGGGAATAGTGTGAAGAGGAGATGAAGGATTATGAGCAATCGTAGGGCTGGCTAAAGAGGACTGAACAGGTTGAGACAAAGTGGAGATGTGTTGTTGAAGCCACACGTTCCACTCGGAACTCAAGAAACAGTAATAACATACTGATGACAGTATGTGTTCAATAAAGAACTAGGAAAGAATCGGTTAAGTGGTTGATATGTTACATTATACCAGCCTTATTAAACGTAGTGTAACTGTATAAAATGCCAGCACCAACAAGAAAAAGCGAAACAAGAAGTTTCAGTTATTTGGAAATATGCAGCAAAGACACAGAATGCAGCATGAAAAAGATTTGCTTTTACATTGAGCACTGGTACGAAATATACAGTTTGAGTAGTCTCACCTTCGTTAACCAACTGTATATCTAATGAAAGAAATTACATAAATGTAGATAATGCTAATTTATCTCTCGACTTCATTATTATTACAATATTTATACCTATTCTGAACGTGTTTGTCTGATATGAGTAATTGAAGCTATGAGCTTTTCTAGATGGAATAAAACTTCTTTTTCTCAGCTTAATAATTTCTGTTAACAAAATAATCAGAATTTAATTCTAAAAGCAAAATGAAATACTAAGTAAGAGACGCTATTCAACGCAACATATGACTTTTTGTTATTGTTTCAAATTTATTAGGCATAATTGATTTTTTTGCAGATGTGACAAATACCCTTCTGCGTCATGGCATCACAGAGTTTACTTCATACTTGAATTGATCAGTTTTTATTATCAACATAATACACTTTCTAATAAAGGAAACAAACAAAACATATCTGAAGTACAGTGATTCTTAATGTATCATATTCTCTAAATTGCTTTCATATTTAGTATAGGCAGATACACAGCTTTGATTATGATTCTTTCCTTGGGTTCCAAGTGGAACATAGGGCTTCAACAACACACTTCCACTTCCTCCGTTTTTCTTCTGTCCTCTTCAGCTGGGTTCACGATTGACCATTATCCTTTATCTCTTCTCCGCCACATAATCCCTTCCATGTCACCCTCGCACCGATGACCAACTCGTCACTTCCTATCGTAGTTCCAATCGAGTGATGGCCTGCATTGCGCGCGATGTCATTCAATGTCCTCCTCAATGTATGCCCGATCTATCTCCATTTTCTCCTACATACTTGTTGAGCATTCGGCTCTTTGTTAATTTTTTCCATAGTTTCTGGTTGCTGATTCTTTGTAACCAGCTGGCCATTTGATCTTCAGCATGCAGCTATCGAAGGCAACTGTTGATGATAGTCTATAACTTGTTGAAAATCCTTTTTGTTACACATCAAGTTTCTGATTCATATTGCAAGCACTCACCGACTTCATGTCTGTGTCGAAAATTCGAATCTTGTGACTTTTGCTGGATTAGTGCAGTACAGATTTCCAAACTGGTTTATGGTTGCTGAAGGCGTATCTCGTCCTTCCGATTCAGTCCTGCTTTGCTAACTTCATCCGGGCTATCCACCTGTGGTTGAAATGATGCTTCCTAGATCACTAAAGGAAGTAACCTCTTTCAAATCTATAAAACAAAAAATAATCGATCAAAGAATATTCTTTTCAATAAATTCCTCTTCTGGCTCTACAATTATATACATGTTTATATACACAGAATATTCAAGGTTGATAGTTATTAATAACAATATTAGTGTTTTCTAAATAATATCGATTTGTAAAGTATGATCAATGCAATTACAGTTCACTAAAAATACTTAAATTATAATAGTAAGAAAAATATAATAGCGAGTAGAATATCAACCAAAATTAGGAAACTTCCACAAAAATTGAGAATCATTCACACCTAGATGGCCAAGGTAAGGAGAGCGTCTGAACTAACTACTTTTGGACGCACAAATTCGGCTTTTTAATGTGGATCCCAACAGCCTCAGCAATATTTAGTAATCGAACTCTTAAGGCGGAGTTGAGATTTGTTGGTATCCGGTAAATTTCAAATTTCTTCCTCTGATGGAGTTGTCTGTGTATCTAGTACAGATACACAATTAGTGGTGTGTTATTACCTTAGTCAAGTCAATCTGACGTTTGCTTGATCAGGGGATTTCGTCATTATTTGTGCTACAACTAAAGTGAATGATTTAACTTGACGATCCGTAGTGAGATGTTTTCAACGAGTCAGTTTTCTCAGAAAAAATAAATCAGAGTCTTAAATCTATTTTTGGTTTATTAATCCTCACTTAATGCCAACCACAAGCTTAGCAGTGGAGTACAAGACGCATATTTCTACCCGTTTGGTACTGGTTATCTGGATGTATCCGCATATATTTTATAAGAAATATGGAACACACAGTAGCCTCAAAATACAACTTCACCTTGAAGTCCTTGTAGGCACAGCTGTTTGACTGTTTGGTGAAAATATTCATTCAGACATTTAGAAGACAAAAGTGAATTTAAGGAAAGAATGCTCCTCTTGAAAATTTCCTATTCTGGCTCTACAATTAAATATATATATGTATATATATACCGAATATTCTAGAAGAATCATCGTTAACAATATTGTTTCTTTTGAGTACTATCGGTTTGTTAAAATCAATGAAACTGAAAAATCCTCATTTAGACATTTAGAAGGCAAAAGGATTGAGGAAAAAAATAATTACTTTTCAATTGGATCCTCATCTCTGGCTCTGCTTACATGTATTCAGCATTTTTATTAAATCATCGTATTTCTAACCATCATCCGACAGGGTTAAGCAAGGGACGAATAAGATCTATTCATAGCTCTGTTTTAGCATGCCTTGTAGATAGTGAGCATAAAGTTGATGTACATACAGCATATGAAATTATTTATCACATTCATTCTAAGCTTAATTTCACTTTAACAGTTCATATTTTGCATACAGCTGAAGCTATAGGAATTCACCTGAAAAAGCCACACCTGTGTGTTCAGAAGAAATGTATACAGCCACTTTCCTTACGTTGGCAACCATTACATGAATCTATAAACTGGGCCACTATGCCTCTGAATCTTTAAAAATTATAATTGACCAGACTGTTTTATTATTTTTCTAACTACTTCATTTTTAATTACTTGTTGTCATTGTTGTAATCATTTCTACCCTTTAGTTGTTTGAATTATCTATCTTGGTTATTGTCAAACCCGTGACATGTTGACATTGATTAATTATTGTTAACAAACATATCGCCACTTGACTGGTATATTGTTGTATATTGTAATAAGAATGCTGTATATGTTAGAGTAGAGCCAGACACGCGGATCTCATTGAAAAATTAGTATTTCTTCACACAATCATTTTGTTTTCTTAAGATCAGAGGAAACTACAGTTCAAGAAATATGCATAAGTTATAGTAAGCACAAAGATGTAATAGTTAACGGAATGTCAAATAAAATAAAGGAAATCCCTATTACAAATTAAGAATCACTAAAACCTTGATGGCTATAGTAAGAAAAGTATCTGAACCAATTTCATTTGGATATACACATTAGGCTTCTGAATGTGGATCCCAACAGCCAGTCTAAGTAATATGTAATAGCCGAACTCTTGAAGTAGAATTAAGCTTAGTTGGTATATGGTATATGATTTTGAAGACCTTGTTTACATCAGTTTCGTGTTATGTATCCACGAGATGAAACAGTACAGAAATACGAATTCACTTTTCTTCTCCCATACTTCATCACCATGCTGGATGGTGTTCGGCGATCCAACGATAAATATGCCTAATTGTACGGCCTATGCAGCTAGCTTTACCGGAGCAATCGAATTGATTGATGCATACAGAAGAGACGAAATTAGATAGTTTATCTTTAACTTCTGAATGTAAAATAGGGTTGGTTTTGAAGAAACATCATAATTCTACAGTACTGAATGCTCTATTTACCGGATTCTCTAGGCGTTGTGCTAATATCTCACTGATGTCATCCTCAAGCGACTGAAATTGTAAGAACAAGTCTTTTTTCGGAACTGTTAGTACTTTGGTCTGTCTTGACTTTTGGTCGGTGGCACACGGGTTAGGACTCTCGCCAACCATGCACATGGTCCGGGGTTCGAGCCCGCACCGACGCACATCTGATATCTATGGTCGGCCTGAAAAATTTGGGCTACGGATATCCATGCTGAAAATTCCATACTTGTACCGAAAATACAGTGTGGAATCAAGCTGTAAATCAAAAAAAAATATCGATGAAATTTTCTGAGTAACCATTCTCATCCATCAACTTTTTAATAATAATACGCTGTTTATCAAGGTATTCATCAGAGTAGACTGTTCTTGTTCTATGGACCAATCATTTTATTAGATTGCTTTTGTATTTCGAGGGCATGAAACTGAAAATATGAATAAACTGACCAGTTGATTTAAATTTTCAAAGTACACTTCTTACTGTGTCATTCTCTCTTCTGGTCATAAGGAAGTCTAAAAATGAGACACTAGAGTCTCTTTCTTTCTCAGTAATAAAATGTATTGCTCGATGAACCTCGTTAAATTTATTCAGCATGTTCTTCGCTTGATCTTAATATTTCATAATCAAAACTGTTACATCCATGTATTGAGAGCAGAATTCTAGCTCATCAGGAACATCTTTCAAAGACCCATTCTCTAGTTTTGCAAAGAATGGGTCATAGTAGTGACCCTCTTGCTACACCAGTTCTACAGTACAGTTCTTTGTTGAACATAAAGTGAATATTCACCGTGCGATTCAAAAGAAGTTATTCTCTTAAAGAAATATAGGAATGCCTACACCGGTAAGCCTCGTCTTATAAGTTCTTCGCATACAAAGTCTACTGTTTCCATAAATGGTACATTGATGAATAAGGAAGATACATCAAATGATATCACGAACTGATTTTAATGGCTTTTATTCATAGCTTTTCACTGGTTTCTTCATTTAAATATATATCACATTAAATATACTTAGGTAGTTGATACTATTACGTTTCATTGTTTTCTTCCTCTTGTTTCAGCATCTTCACTTGGTAACTTGTAAAAACTATTGTATATTTATTTGTTATGGTCAGTAATTTAGCATTCATTATCTCCAACATGAAGCAAACTTTTCATGAATTATTCATATATTACTTACCTTTAACATCTTTGTTAAAAGATCCATTTGAAGAAGTAAGTTAAATCAACTTTTTTTACAAATCTTTTGTTTTAAACGTGTTTGAAAAAGACCAAATATACATGTTTTAGCGCGTGTGGCAAAATCAGTATCTCTAAGATTGCAATTATGCATTTACTAGCTTATACATGTTTTTTTAACAAGATGAAAGCCATTATGACTATAAGTCTATAACCTTTTTTAGTACATTTCACGTCTAGAAGAGTTATACGTAACTATATAAAAGGTGAGATTCATTTTATCAAAAGTGGTTACTATCGGTAAATCTAGTTTCCTTTAATGCTAACTTTGTGTAAATTTCGATTGTTATTAGTAAACTTCGGAATCCTGTCAGGTAAGCCAAAGTTGGGTAACTGAGGAATTATTTTGTAAATATACAATCAGTGTCTTTTTCCATTGAATATATGTTTACTGAAGGCTGTTCGGTCTGTTGGATTCTCGTCTAGTAAAAGGAATTAAAACACTTTCAAAATTAACTAAAACCTCTCAGTTAAACTCAAATCGAAAGTAATCTCAATTTATTCGCCACATATTGTAAACGGAATACAATAGAATATAATTGAATTTGAGATTTTCCCGTCGATTGATTGGACCGAAGTGCTAGGTCTCAGGTTGAAATGTAAGCTTCTTGTGCAGGTGCTTTGACGATGTCTGGGCATTTAATTAGAACTTAATTTGTGGGAAGTGACTAGCAGTGGAATCCATGATGCGCATTTCGTCTTACTTGTGACTCGTCATCTGGATGTACCTGTATTTCCCAGTGAGTGATGATGTTCCCACCGGGGCTTGAACCCAGTGCCCTTAGTTTCAAACGCCAAAGCGTTATCCACTAGACCACCTGGGCCACGACAGCCACGTATAAGTCTTTATCTACTTACATTGAATCTATATCACCTACATTTACGATGAAATACAACTATTTATATGAAATACATCTCATATGTTGACCATGCATCTGGACATCATATACGATACTGCCAGATATAGAGTCTATATTTTATTATCACGTCGGCAGACTCTTCTTTTTCTACTCTTTAACTGACGGTTCAAATTAAGCTTTTTGACATTTTTTATGTTTTCATCTGGTTTATCTGATCACTTTCTCTGGCTAAGGAGGGAAAGTGAATCTGCGCCGGTGGCGCAGTGGTTAGGAGGCTTGCCGACTATGCACATGGTTCGGGATTCGATCCCTTGCTGACACACACCTGATATCAGTGTCGGTCTGCAAAATTTGGGCTACGAAAGCACATGCTGAAAATTCCATACTTGTACCAAAAGTATTGTGTGGTTTCAAGCTATAATCGAAAAAATAATGAGTTAGTCTATCTGGCTATAGCAGTCTGATTATAAGACTCAACCTGTAAGAATGAACGACTATACGGTATATCCTCAAAATACATCAGTTGGAATGAATACCACTAGGATATTAGTAAAGACTATGCATTCCTAATGTAATAATCCACTTACACTATCATGAAACAACGAAGAAGCAATTTTAATGTATTTAACTATGAAGCCTGTTGCCACGGACTAGCAAGACTTATTTATATAAGATAGTTAATTCAGGGGAATGCTTTAACGTTATTAATAAGAATCCAGCCAGAAATTCTAGTGCGAAGTGAATTCAAATCCGCCTTTAGTTATTTTCAAAAATACGCAGTAAGGTCAACTTGGACAGGTAATTACTCATTCTTCATTTATGGGAACACAATAAAAGACGACTTATGAAGTAAAATTAACATCTAAGTCAGGAAACACATACCAAAGTCTACTGTTCACAGCTGGGAAACAAAACAGCGATAATCTACCTGTCAGTATTGAGGCGCTCACTGAATTTTAATTCATTTCTGACCGATATTTTCTCATGAGCGTCATCCTTTATTGCTAAGATGATGACAACTTTCTACTAGTTTATAAAAATATAGAAGTCCTGAAACCCCTCTGAATGATATTTTCTTCATTATGTATAAGTGATACAAATGTGAAAATCCATTTTCATCAGTACTGGAGTAAAAAAACATCACTAAGCTCATTGACAAAAATTGAATAATGTGTTTAAGAATGTTTTTCAAACGCACCTCACTACTTTTCACTTATTGTGTAACACGTAAGTGATGTACTTGAACTTTTGAATTTTAGTGACTCTCTTTTACTATCTCAACAGAAGTGACTAACATTTTTTCTGGTTTATTAATTAGTTTTAGGAAATAATCTCACCTGTTATCAATGCAATGATTGTGATAAAGTTGATAAAAATACAGGAAAATCACGCGGTTGCCCAGTTTGCGTGGTAAGTACTACATATTGATGTATAGAGGTATTTTATTCACCCGTTACTGTGGTATGATTTCTGAATACCACAACATTCAGTTTGAGCGAATACCTCTGCTTGATAAACATTAAAAAATGTCACCATATTTAACATTTTTAATTTTGACAGGTTATGCTAACTTTGTTTCACTTAAAATCACCTATACAATTAGTGTTAGCATAAAAGGTAATAGACTTTGTAAAGTCACTAATATACATAAGCTCGTTCAGTCTATTAAAACAGATAATTTGCAAATGGTCTTCCTATTGTGACAAAGGTGGGTATTTAAAACAATTTTTTCGTTTATGAATTTAGATAAAGCAATAAGAAGACGTCATCGTGTTATGTATTTGCGCAACACATTTCTAACAATCTAATCACATACGGACTTGTCATAGGAAAATAGATGTCTACACAAATAATAAAGAGTTAAGAGGTGAGAAAATAGACTTAGGTCAAGTTAAAAGGACATATTTAAGGGTCAAAATAACAATGAAGACCACGGAACCAAATAGCAGACGTAATAGTACATCTGCCACGGTATCAAAACAAAACTTACCAACGAAGGTTTAATGTGATAACCAATTGTTTTTGACCGCATAAATGTGGTTTAAACTTCCTAATTGCCAGCTAGGGCTTCCACAAACCTTTATAGGTGTACAGATAGGTTTGAAAGATCTGTTAACGTCAATTTTATGTCCTGTCTTTATACTGTCTCGCAACAGAAGAGTTAGGTCTCCTGTTCTGACCATTAATGGGTTCTGAAGATTCCATTTGTTTTTGAAGCCATTTAGTAATATGCTCTGAAGCCCTTACTTGCAGAGACCAATGAGGCCTCCCTATGTGTGTGTTCACACATACGATGAAATTAGTAAATAACATCGGATGTGACATCATTTTTGAAATGTTCGAAGGGCTTAGATAGATATATTGACTTCATATTCTCAGTTATTATGATATTAGCTGCATAAAAAGTCTTTTTAACAGTAGCGTTCAGTCTTTGTCTAGTTGTCTGGCTGCTATGGTGCCCCATATAGGTTAGCTTGATGTACACGTCTTTCTTAGGGGTGAGTTGTAGAGTGGTTCTCGGTGTTCTGACCACTTTATATCTCCTGACGTAATAATAATAATAATTTTTATAATGAATAATTTTTATCAACTAGAATTTGTGTCAGCTTTCTTTCTTCTTCATCAAGTGTGTCTTCGGTGCATATTCGTCGGATTCTACAGAAGAGGCACCTTACTAAGACTCTTTTGTACCGAACAGGGCAGAAACTGTGGTAATTAAAATACTGTCCTATCCATGTCGGTTTTCTATAAATAGATCTTTTTATTGACCCATCAAGCCGTCGACAAGCAGTATGTCTAGGAAAGATCAACAGTTATCTTCCTCTTCTACAGATGTAAGCGATATGTGATTCTGAACTTCACTCATTCGATTAAAATTCCGTGTGTGATCAAATTGTTCGAAATGCGTTGGGCAAATACATTACGCGATTCAGGCAAATTACGTCTTCTTACTGCCTTATCTAAAGGTGGGTATATTAATGCTTGATCATAAGTGAGCATACTTTGGGGATGAATCCCACATTCTGCAGTCTTCAGTAACTCTCTTTTTATTCACATCCAGTTATTGCTGATCTAGAAAATACCAGTTTGTTGAAATGTGATAAACTTGCAGAAAGTTAGGCGTGATTACACTAAAACAGTTAGGAATTCATTAATATTGCAACTGTGATTCTAAGTCATATACTGTACCACGATTAATTCGGTTTACCAACTGGCCTTCCTTAATCATTTGCAGTTGTGTAGAAGTGTTTATTTTGTGAAGTCTTTTAAGCTTTAAAATTTTTTAAAAACTTTTTAAGACAGTATGTCTTAGTTTATAGTGGAAGCATTATATTTTCCATTTTAACAACTTAAAAATGCCCATTGAGTCATATATAAATGAAAAGGCATTTAGTAAGGAGTTACTTCATTCGGCGATATCATTCTCGAACTGTACAATAGAATATACACAAATAAATAGTAAATTACCTTAGCAACAAAAAAAGAATATTTCCAGGGTTGTGTCATTAGGCTTGTAAATTTTAGATAACAAATTTCGTTAATGCATTAGAAACTAAAGTAAGATTGAATAAGCAAGTTGACTGACGTTATCTAATTGACGCGGTTTGGTAGAGTTCAACTAGATATTATAGAGAAGATTTGTAGCTCAGGTGGATGATTTTGATGTGGTTTTGTTCTCTGATCTGGATGGTTAGTTTGCGAAGCTTTCATCACCTTACTGGGTGACATCTTCAGCGCATACTTCAATTTGACTTCAAATTGAAGTATGCGCTGAAGATGTCACCCAGTAAGGTGATGAAAGCTTCGCAAACTAACCATCCAGATCAGAGAACAAAACCACATCAAAAGAGTTCAACTAAAATTGTAATTGGACAAAAGTTAAGTTACCGAAAGGGGTAATATAGGGTAGAGATTGAATAAGGGGTTGGGGAAGTTAACATGTAAATCGCCATTGCATTCAAAGGTGACACCATTTTTGAATTGATTAAAAATCGTTTATCTAAATGTATTAAATTCACTTTTCCTGCAGCTGACTTGCAACTAGTTTTTACCAGCCGAAACACGATTAGACAATGCGTCAAGGATAGATTACCGCTTTTGTCCACATCTATGTGCATTTACTCTTTTAACTGCTCTTGTGGAACTGATTATATTGGACGCTGTAAGCGTACTCCCCGAAAACGTGTAGCTGAACACTATTCGGTTTGGTTAATGAAAGGCGAATGCAGAACTGTTAGAGTCTGGTTATTTAGCCTCATATGATTCATTCTACCCTATAACTATAACTATCCTATAAAATTCATTAGGAAGATCGAAAAAGGCCAAACAAAAAATAAAAATAATTGTGAAACTAGTAATAATATTATAAATAAGAGAGAATATAAGTCATCTACAGTTATACCATATAAAGAGGGGACATCTGAAACCCTACGTAGGATTCTAAATAAAGCAGGAATTAGGGTGGCATTTAAACCTACAAACTCACTCAGGGACAAGCTGTGTAGGTTGAAGGACCCAGTTGACCCAATTAGACAAAATAATATAATTCACAAAATACCCTGAAATGACTGTGAGGTCAACTACATAGGTCAAACTAGTAAATTAGGGGTAGTCAGATTGTCAGAACATAAGAAATTAGCTAAGGCAAGAATGGTTGACCCTGAAAAGATAAGTAATTTAGAAAAAAGCTCAGCAATAGCAATGCATGCGCTAACACA
This sequence comes from Trichobilharzia regenti, assembly GCA_944472135.2. Lineage (NCBI taxonomy): Eukaryota > Metazoa > Platyhelminthes > Trematoda > Strigeidida > Schistosomatidae > Trichobilharzia > Trichobilharzia regenti. Next base: position 95,338,438 of record OX235262.1, on the reverse strand, counting down.
CAACCACACAATAGGGTGGGATCTAGATAGGTGGAGAGAGTGGTTGATTACTGAATCCTTATTCATCGAGTCTACACCCAACACATGCAATAAGAATGAGTCATCACTCATACCTGAAATATGGAAAATACTAATACCAATTAAATGAAGTGAAAATCAAGTGAAAAACAATGGAACTATATAAATGAATTTAGGAAGTCTTGTGAATACCTTGATATGATTATGAGCAATAAATTGTGCTCGAAACGTCATCAGTAAACATTACTGTATAACACTGTGAGACTTTATCAAAACAAAATTTACCCATAATGGAATTACACTCTACCACAGTGCACAAGTTTTATTCTTATACCATATGATTCATGTTTCAAAGTTATCTACATGGCAAAATCGAATCGATCCAAAAGTTTATGTTTTTTTTCACTTATGCATGGTCGAAGCTTTAGCTATGCATGAACAGAAACCTAAATTATGTGTTCAAAAACGTTTTGTCAAACCCCCTTCTTTATCTTGGTCATAGTAATGTTCTTTCTAGTTTTTATTTTATTTTACCACTTGAATTTTTTCCACTTGACTTCACATCTTCATTCTTATCGTAATCATACTCCTAATTTTGTAAATTTTTAGACAACACTTGGTATTTCTGACATCAATTCACTTATAGAACAATCTTTAATAATTTTGTAATATATTCACTTCAACTCTACCCCTTATAACATTATAATTATCGTTATTCTTATCACATATATATGTATATTGACTGAGCAATCATTTAGTGCCACTTAATAACCTTTTTCTGTAATATAAATACGACTGTACAGCTTGAAAATGAAGTCGTTGTAAAGAAATTTCTTCGCTGAACAAAAAAAATGTTTCTATGGTTTGAAGAAGCTTGATTAGTACTCTTTTAACAAGATGCCCACATATTCTGTAGACAACTGTGAATTTGTTTTGTAGGTTTGCATGTTATCCTGATTCAATCTATTCTGGAAGACCTGTTCTCGTGTTAAATTCTGGAATCTGCATACAAAAGAAGTTTATTGACTTAACTTGACTTTTGTTCACTTATAATTTTAGTTGAACTCTACTCAGCTGCGTCAATTAGATAACGTCATTCAACTTGCTTTATCAACCTTATTTTAGTTTCTAATCGATTAATGGAATTTATTATCTAAAATTTACAATCCTATTAACACAACCTTGGAAATATTTCTTTTTGTTGCTCAGACAATATGTGATTGTACAGGTTAAGAATAATATCTTCAGTTTTTTATTGATACATACGCATATAATTTTGTTGTTTTTATTTTTCTTTCTAGAAAGCCATTTATAGCCAACCGAAAAGACTTGTCGAAAGATCATGCTACTATTCGTGTGAGGCATTACCAGAATTTCCAGCTGCTAAATTTTACTGTTGTAAAAAAAATTTATGTAATTCATCACCAAGCGTTAGTTGGAACTCAATGTGTTTCCTTTCCACTGTGCTAATTTATATCATCCTAAAATATCTGAGTAAATTTATGTGAATTTTTTTTTAAATTGTTAAACATGTTAATTTCTATATATGAATAAAGTATACTATGTCCATCAGTATTCTCACGTAAACCGGTTGAATGTTTCTCATCGACTCCAACCATTGTTATTATGCTTGTAGGCAATAACCTGTCTTTGGATTTTGTTCACCATATGAATTAATTCCTGCACTTTTTGCATTTATTTCCCTTGATGAATTTGAATAATTAAAACAATTAGTCCCTTTGATAAATTCGAACAAGGCATTAAGAAGACAAATTTCGCGAGATGGTATCATTTCGTAGTTTCTTTACAACCACTTTACAACTAACATGGTTAACAATAATAAAATAAAGATCATGACAACTGCTCAGTTAAATATCAAAATAAAAGTACATATTAATGACCAATCATATTTCGATAGGTCATGCAGTCCATGGTAGGCGAAGATTGAAGTCTATTGATGTTTGTACACACAGTTTAGGCTGTATGTGATTAATCCAAAGCGATTCCATCACCTTCAATAACCTTGAATTAGAGTTATGTGAAATAATTGTGAAACAGTCATCAATATTTATTTTGTGACCAGACATTAATAAGTGTTTTCCAATGGATGATTCTGGATTTCTATTCAGATTAATCGCGTTAGGATTTTCGATATGATTTACTAGCCATTTTGGAATATGTTCTTTTCGATGACATTGGAACATTCTGTTAGTCCTACGTATATAGGTGTCACCGCAGCTGCAGGTAAACTTGTAGATACAGTTTGAAGTAGAGTCCACAGAATTTCGTCCTTTAATCATATTGAAAATCCCAACGCGATTAATCTGAATAGAAATCCAGAATCATCCATTGGAAAACACTTATTGATGTCCGGTCACAAAATAAATATTAATGACTGTTTCACAATTATTTCACATAACTCAAATTCAAGGTTATTGAATGTGATGGAAGCATAAAACAATTCCAACAGTGGTGTGAACAGTGGCGCTTGAATTATTTTCTATAGTTTGGTTTGTAAGGATTAGTTATGTTTTACGGGTTGATCACGGATTGATATCAGTGAGGTCCAATTAGATGTCACGTGTGTGGATGGATGTCCCACCAACGACAATGGTTGGGGTCGCGCTAAATCACGAATTAGTAGAAGTTAGAATTCACGAGCCATTGAATCGGGTCCCAGTGGCTGAATGGTATACGAGCTTGCCTTGTAACCGGAAGGTCCCGGGTTCGAATCCCAGTGGGTGCGTACTGCCGATGATTCCCAAACTAGGATGAAACAGCAGCTGTCCAGCTTGAATTATTACCATTGACAAAACTTATCATTGTGTGCAAACTATTGAAATATAACTATACTTTATGTGATGGAAGCACTTTGCGAGATTAATCACATACAACCTAAACTGTGTGTACAAACATCAATAGACTTCAATCTTCGCCTACCATGGACTGCATGACCTATCTAAATATGATTGGTCATTAGTATGTAGTTTTATTTTGATATTTAACTGAGCAGTTGTCATGATCTTTATTTTATTATTGTTAACCATGTTAGTTGTAAAGTGGTTGTAAAGAAACTACGAAATGATATCATCTCGCGAAATTTGTCTTCTTAATGCCTTGTTCGAATTTGAATAAAGCAAAAACAATGGTGGTTTGTGCAGAATAATATGGTACCATCATTTATTTCGTTGGCTTCTCATCAGCTGCAGCTTACAGCCTAAACAAAATTATGAGCTTTATGTAGAGAAAAGTTTTAACATGCTTGCAAATTTTTTTCATGATGTCAGTTAACAGAAGGTTCCACAATTAGTGAATAGTGCTCAGAAGAATTGCGCTTATATAACTTTTATGCAGACAGTTCAAGTTTAAACAAAATTAATGTATGCATGTAATGGTAAAGGAGTTACGCAATAAAGCTGAGAGGTGCGTAGGATGCTGAGTGACTAGTAAATTAGATAACGATGTACTGATTTCAACTCACATCATAGAAACAAGAGACAAGCAAAATTATAGTGTATCAAATGAGTGAATTTAAAGCCAGAGATTACGTAATCAAATGAGGGAATAAAAACATCCAGTTACTTTGGTACATGAGAATGATGGAAAGTTCCATTTTCACGACACTGCTATGCACCGCCTAGAAGATGGTAGTCTCCAGAGGTCAATTTCACGAAAGCTAACATGGAGTGGACATTACTTATATTTAAATGGTTTTTGTCCAAATAGCTATAAACGAGTATTAGTCAAGACTCTGTACTATAGAGTGTGGAGAATATGCTCTCCAGAGAAAATTCAGGATGAATTTACGTTTCTCAAAAAGGTGTTGAGAAACAATGGTTATCCTCAAAGGTTAATTAACAAATATGGAAGATATGAAGCCTCAAACATCAAACAAATCACATTTGAAAAAGCCTGTCTTCATTCAACTAGAATTTAAAGGTTCGCAAGTGTGTTAAAACTTTCCTGTACACAAACCTCATAATTCATTTAGGCTGTAAGCAACTGATGAGAGGCCAACGAACTAAAGGATGGTACCATATTATTCTGCACAAACCATCGTTGTTCTTGCTCCATTCAAATCCTGCGCTTTACTCATTATTTCTTTTCAGCATGGAATGCTATGTTCACAGGGCAAGGTTTTTTAGTGAAAATGGTCATCGCCCACTCTTTAAATAAATCTAAAGTGAATGATTATGGTTTTCGAAAATTAACGTTTTCAGTCGGTTAGTTAAATATTTTTAGTGTGCTACTTCAAACACAGAAGGCTTTACAAAAGAGTTACTGAAAAAGGTCACAACATATAGTCATGATTTTTAGTATATCCCTTAAAATATCAGTGTATTCACCTGATATCAGTGTGCATTATATGAATATTACCAGAAATACCCCGAAATTTACGCCGAATGGCATTCTTGAACCTCAGCAAGAAGACTCAACATAGATATTACTCTCAACACAACATACAGGATCTCAAAAGCACGATAAAAGATACTGACTGACAGAAAAAGTTCTAAATAACAATACTAAGTTCCGTCTGAATGTTTATTGCCTAAAAGTAAAGATTCTCTTAAGTTTTTACCATCTTTTTTCCTCCCAAATAAAAACGTTTAACCGAGAAAATCAAAGTTCATATAAAATGAAAGAATATGCTGGTGCTTCGGTGTCACAGAGGTTACGACTCTCGCTGACCAAGCACATGGTTCAGGGTTCGATCCCCTGCGAACGCACACCTGTTATCAGTGGTCGGCCTGCAAAATTTGGGCCCACGGAATCACTTGCTGAAAATTCCATACTTCTACCGAAAATACGGTGTGGAGTCAAGCCATAATAAAAAAAAAATAAAATTGCACTTAACATTTAAATCAAGTCTGAAATACACAAATCAAATATAATCTATAACCGGAAGTTCTTATCATACAGAACTTATTCAAACGCATAGAAACTGTTTAAGGGAATTACTAGTGGAAACCAAATAAATAATGATCCTTCATTTGATGCTGGTAGGCTTAATAAGTTTTGCATGTATCACTTGATAGATATTATGATTTCTGGTCTTAATGCATATGTTGTTCTCAAGTATCCCCGATTCCTTTAACCTATTCAATCCTTAATTACACTTGGCGTGCCCGGTATTATCCTTGGAAGTTGTGCGAATATTCTGCGTCATCCTCTTGCTAGAATTTTTAATGCATTGTTTTTCAAAGATGTTGTGCTTACTTCTTGCCTGGTTGTCTCTAGCTTAGAGAGAGTTGTTAAACTTGTTCACTGTACCTTCCTAGATTGCAAACAGGATGGAGGATTAATAAATGATTGAATTCTTACCTTTCTGATAGAAGGCGATACACTGTATGTATTAGGAAGTCTTCAACTGCTTTAATTGCTCTAAATAATGTCACTCAAGGTGTTATTTATTTTTCTTTTCTTTTCTCCTAAATGATTTACCACATTCTTATGAAGCAGATTTCGTTAAGTATACTGATGATCTGACTATTTTCCTTCTGGTCACATGTCAGTCAGATTGTGCCAAAGTGTATAGGTTTTTATAAGAAATAAGTCAGTTACTCTTGTAAAATTGTCTTAATCTAAATCACTTCGAATGTCAAATTGTTAATTTCACTTTCAGTCACAAGCATGATTTACATGAACTGGTTCTTTCCTATAATTCCTGCATCAAAGATGGTACCGAAGTTGAAACCAAGTCGAATGTTGACTACCTTGGATTATCTCCTTCCTCGAATCGTCATATGAATCTCTAGAAGTATGTTTCATTCAACGTGAGGAAGTTCAGACAATCACTCAGTCTTTACTTTTACAGTTTGTTAATTCTTGTATTCTACCTATTCTTTTTTATTATTCCTTGTTAATCATTCTGGGGCTGCCTAAGGGAAACTTTATTAAACTGTGAAAGGGGGTACCGTTAAATTAATTCGTTAATACTTTTGTGGAAAGACACTTGAACTCATGCGAGAAATTTTCAAACATTATGTTGTCTGACCCTAAGCATCCTGTCTATAGACAGCTGCCTCCTTACACCGCATCAGGTAGAACTAGAAGCAACTACAGGGGAGTAAATCCTCGAATGACTAAAAATAAAAACTCCACAGTACCTTGCATGGCACGCATTTGATGTGTTGAAAAGTGTAGGGCATGATACTACTAACTTACTGTGAAACGCAGCAAACGGCTCTTTTTATTACTTCTTTCATTCAAATAGTGTTCTAAATATTTCTATCTTATTTTTACTTTCCATTCACATTCCTTTTTTCAAGAGTTGATTTGTAAGGATTAGGTTTGTTTCTGGAGTTTGCCCACGGATTGATATCTGTTAGAGAACCGTTAAAACCAGGTAGTACTGGACAGCTGTTTCGTCCTGATTCGGGCACCATCGGCAGTACGCACTCACTCGGGTTCGAACCCAGGACTTTCCGGTTGCAAGGCAAGCTCGTGTACCATTCAGCCAGGGGGACCCAACTGACATTACTATCAATGTAAATATCTTGTTTAGTTGTATCCCTCGTACTATGTAATATGAAGGGGAAATTGGATTCAGTTGTGTATTACATACTCAAAATTCCATCTCACACCAAAATTACTGTCTGGAATAAAGCCATAATTATTGTTGCTGAAAATAACATGTCTATGAAATCAATTAGCAGAAAGGAACATCACCACTTTCCACCTAACTTTAATAGTAAAACCATGGTCATGAAAACTTTTCAGTAGATCTTCTTATAAAAAATAACAGGACTTGAGCAAATCAATAAAAGTTTCTAATACCAAGAATGCCCGTTGACTGTACTCTTCAGGCTTAATCAATTAGCGGTCGCTTAAAGGGTGAAAATGTTTTACACTTTCGCTTTTCAAGTATTGGTTTGTAGGGATTTGGATGACTGGTTACATATTTCATCATGAGCTGACATTGGTTATAAAACCATTGAAAACCTGGAAGCACTGGACAGATGTATCGTCCTAGTTTGGGAATTTTCAGCAGTATCCATCCACCAAGGATCGAACCCAGGACCTTCTGGTTACAAGGCGAGCTAGCTCGTAGATTATTAAGCCACTGGGCCCCGATCCAACGACCAGCTTATGAATTCTGACTTCTGCCAATTCATAACATAGCGCGACCGCTAGCCAATGTCTTCGGTTAGTATTTGTCCCCACATCCGACATGCTGCACCCTACTGGTCACGACTTCCAACTGGAACCCCAGATAACTACCTACCTGAATGGGGCCAGTCGCCAGTGAGCATTTCATTGAAATTCAAGTGTTGGTTTTTAGGAATTTGTTTGATTGGTTACATATTTCATCGCTTTTGGTAGAGAAAGCTATTCTTATATGGTCAGTATATTGCATTTTCATATTTCTTAACTGGTATAAGCATAAGAATTTTCGTTTGTTAGGGGAAATTCAGGCTCTCGTCTATCCATCTATTCACCAAACATCTACACTTTTCAGAAATGACACTCTTCTGATTAGTATGGTGGTATCCAGAAAGTTCACAGTTTATAAATTGGTTAGCAATTTACATTATCCAAGTGGTGAAATTCCATCGTAGTTTTCTTTAGAAACCAGGTTGTTCCGGTCACAAGATGTGCTCTGAAAGATACCTTAAATGGTAATGAAGAAGGCCAGGAAATTCGCATAAGACTCTATACTTCTAATTGATTGGGATAAGTAGCTAGAAAACAATGCTATTTCATATGAACGGTATGCAACTACTCATTTCAAACAGTCAGTAGTATAAAATTTTAGGCATAAATACAACAAGGTTTGGATTATTTCTTTACCCCATGGTAAACCTAAGATTCTCCTAGCTGTTGCTAAATTGTTTGAACAAACAGGACTCATAGAATAAGTCATTGTGCATAAATACAATTTCATTAACACATTTGAAGCCAGCTAATCATGATGGATTCAGGCAACTGATTTTGAAAAGATTTCAATATTTCAGCCGGTTATAACAAGAAACCTTCAGTTGAGGCGAATTTATGTAACTTTGACAATATAAATACACGAGTGAATGGAACCTGTGGAATCAAATAAATTCCAATACCTTTTAACTCATCTTTCAGTTTCGTAGCTTGTGCTTTGATGCTTAATGTTAATAAAATAGACAATCAAACTATTCAGCAACTGTTTATTTTTATTCAGCGTTGAAATTCAACTCACAGTAAAAGTTAATACAAATCGTTGAGCACAAACAAAAGTAAACGTTGACAGAAGCATGTAATAAAAACACCATATTATGCTCGTATCTAGAGTAATTGTGGTAAGTGGAACAATCAGTACAACAGTAAAAGTTTTCATAGAAATCGACCAAGATCGATAAATATATTAATGATTTTCTTAAATAACTCACAAATAAAAAGCCCAGAGAGAATTCACTGTCCTAAATAGTCCTAATAATAGTTATGGTAATCGCGAGTCTTAGTAACTCAGTAATAACATCTCCGATTGCAGCACTGTGTGATGCCGGTTCGAATTTCGAAAGGAATATGAGCTCCTTCAAGGTTGCAGATATGTCTTACTGACTGCTGCGTGTCAACTAGGACGAAACCTAGTTCGAAGGTTTCCTGTCGATTGCCTCTAACCATTTTATATAAACAATCCAAAATAATGGTGATACTACTGATAACAGCCGTATTCTGAAAAGTTCGTCTTAAATTTACTAAGGAACTTTCAACTTCTTTTATTACAAGTTGCTTAATCCTTGTGCAAGGTTTTTAATTAATGCAATAATCGATGATACAACGCTTGAAGCAATATTGTTCTGTCCAATGTACGCTCTATTACTCCACGAGATTTTACTTCCTTTTCCTTCTAAATATTCGTAAGAGTGGGGCTGAGGGTCTACGCTATCAGAAATCACACTTGTTTCACTTTCGTTTCAGTGTATTTGTATGGGTAGAATGGAGGCGGTCAATTACGGCTTGAACTATCTCAGGTAGCTGATTTTGTTTTACAGGTCTAGAGGATGTAAGACGCTACCTTCGACTGTTTTTAAAGGTGTTTTACCAACTTTTTTATGTAGCTAGAATATTAATATTAACCTTGCGATAGCCTTTATCCTGACTCTAGCAGTAGGCTGAAAACTTTTTGAAAATGTGCATGACAGCAGGTTACTACAAATAAACATAGTTGGATGATTAAAACAATATGGAATGCAGTAAATAAGTTGTATTCTGATGCATGAAACGAATGTGGTAGCCCAGTGATAGTAATAAGAACACTATTTTCACCAATTAATTATACGTAGGTAAGTTTGCAAGTTAATATTTGTTATTTTACGCCTATTCAATTAAAGTTTCCCAAAATTAAACGAATGTACTATGGAAATAATTCATTTGTATTTATGATGAAATAAAAGTGGCTGATATTTAGGTGACATAAATACGAATGAACTCGTAATAAATAACAGAAATAATGTAAAAGACAAGCTGTCTGGATTTTAACAAATGACCACACAAATTTTCTATCAACAAATCAAATATGAATATATCATTATTATTATTAGATAAGTTGAAATAATTACTGACAAGATTGTATAACTATCGGAAAACATCCTTCAGAACAGAATTATTCCACTGAATTACTTTGCTTCTAACAAGTCAAACAATATAGCAAAGTAAACAACGTGAAACTGATATGGATTTCAAGGAAAACCTTAGACAAAAGTATTAAAATGAATATCTGCTTGTAATTTAAACAAACACACTTAGAAACTTATCAGTTTCTTAATTGACTAGATCTTGTATGTCAGCCGCCGTTGTTTAATTATTTCTCTTATTAGGTTGATGAAATATCCTACATCGATATTTGTATTCCAATGTTTCACCATTTTCAAGAGTCCGTTCTATTTTTCATCACAGCCACCAGCTTAGTTCAAGAACTTATAGGAAACGTGATGTCCACCTGTAGCCCATGAATGAATAGAAAGTTTGTGTTGATAATCTAGTGTGTTGTGACCAGCAGTGGAATCTAGAATGCACACTCTGTTCCATTTGGTACCCGTTAGCTGCAGTGGCTGTTGAGTGAGGATGTTGCCGTTGAGATTCAATCTCAATACCCTTCATTTTAGACGCCAAAGCGTTATCCACCAGACCAGCTGTGTCACTAGGATTCCACTGTTAGTCACCATCCACCGAATCACCTCATGTTAATCTTCAAACATCGTCGAAGCACGTCAACAGAGGGCCAACATCCTTTTCCAGTCACTTACCAAGAAAATAGAAATTGACTTAAAACAAATAATGGTTTATGTAGATATTTTACCAGGAGAACTGATTTATTGAGACTATCCTGACAATAAAATATTGAAACATAAATGAAACACATTAAAAGGCATTTGTTCTGACTAGAAGTGAGTAATGAAGTACTAAATCTGTTGTTATACATGCGGTCCGTAGATTGATATTTATGAGTATCATCATAACACACTACAAACCACTTCACGCACCACTCCGTACATACCATTTTATACAACATTTGCATAATAAACAGTGTAAACATTTTGTAATGGAGTAGCATCTGAATGTTCTTAATAGTTATTTTAACAAATATGCTTTTCAAAATACACATTTGAGATCAAAATTCAACAGGGTTGAGGACCTGAGATTAATGGAACCATAATAAATAAGCATTTATGTATTTGTTAATGGTATTATTTGAGTGTTTCATACCTCGAAGAAGTGAAGTACTTTTCCAGGCTAATAAATTTCATATATGTGGTCGATAAACAAATCGACTGTGAAGCGCAGAATGAGAAACAAAGTTGTTTGTCTAAGAGGTGATGTGTTCAAAGATTGATTCAGTTAATTGAGCGCCCACATGACAAATAGTTGATTTTAATGCTGCCTTAATTTTGGTTGACACAATAGAGAGATTTATAAGTGACTACACTTTGCGTTGTGAAATGTTTAATGATTTTGAAATTGATCTATGCACAACATATTATGTTGCCTCGTTAAAAGCTATACTTTTCTCAGTTTGTTTACCACTGTTCACATTACATTTGTATTGCTTGTTCAGACCAGAGAGATACAGTGACTTCATGCCTAAAATTTCTAAATTACATGGTTATAGATTCTGTGTAGAAGATTACTGGATGAACCTGTTGTCTAAATTGTATACACTATCTAGTGAATCGATGAGTGACTTTGATATTTCCCATCTTAAGAAATATTATCAAAACTACAGCACCAATATTGTAGTCTCATCCTGTTCCTGAGAAATATTACCAGGAAACAGATCGATGAAAGTATGAACACAAGCTAATTCATATAAATTGTACTCGGATCAACTGTTTACCAGATAAGACTCTGTTCACTTCAAAAACTTTAGATCTATTCAGAGTCGTGAACAGGATCCTGCTGTAATTAGAACGTGATGCATTAAGAAGAAATAAACTAAACTAAAATAGTTAATTTATAAAAAGACATATTTTATTACTTATTCTTAGAAGTAAAACTCACATCTCTTTAGACTGTCGCTAAATCTACTTAAATTAATTATTGTTAAGCCTAGGGCATACTAAAGGCGATATCAGGTTCCACTGTATCTACTAATTTAAATGTACATGCGGTCACACAAACCCAGAAAAAACGGACCGATTTTGCAAGCAAGGGCTTCAAAAGCAAATTATAACCCTTGAGTCAATTAACTTATTATCATTTTTTTATTTTTGATTACAGCTTGATTCCACACCGTAATTTTTGTACAAGTATACAATTTTCAGCATGGAGATCGGTAGCCCAAATGTTGCAGGCCGACCATTGATATCAGGTGTGTGTCGGCGGGGGATCGAACCTCGGACCATGTGTATGGTCGGCGAGAGTCTTAACCACTGTGCCACCGACGCAACTGTGGAAATAGATAATGTATCTCTTCTACTGAGAAACCTATCATGAAAAAAGTTAATGAGTTGGTGTTTAGCCGTCTTTTAAGCCTTGAAGTCAGTTAGTAGATAGTGACTAGCAGTGGAATCCAGGATGCGCATTTTGTCCTGCAGTTGCATCCAGTGATGAGTCTTAAATAGGTCAAAATCCGCATCCTGGATTACACTGTTAGACATCACTCACCAGATGACTTCAGGTTAAATGACCACATATCGTTGAACCATCTGTACAAGGAGCCGATATGTCAGCCTTAGAGCGAGCACTTAGGCTCAATCAGCAGATGGGAAAATCCAAAATTGTCTTTTAAGCCTATCTATGTAACGAGTTTGGGGCCTATCCTAAAGCATGGGAAAGCCCTAACAGTGAGTAAGTTTCAACCACTCTAATGGGTTTAAAAACAACTAGCTATCACGTTCAACGTACGCTAGTTATATTGTCTTCCTTCTTTGATTTATTGATTTTCACTTCCAATTTGACCTTCATATAGCCCTGTAACTTGACACATATATATCCTCTAACTTCTTAACACTTGGTTATTTTCGCATATATTTCTATGACAAGTACGTCTGTGATCAGACTGCTCAAATACATTACCCGATTTAGACAAATTACGTCTTTTTATTTTTTGTGTCGAAATTCAAAAAGGAAACCAGTTGAATCCAACAATTAAAGTTTAGATTTTTTAATTTTCTTAAACCACAGAAAGTGATTTTTAATTCTGTATCGAGAATACAGAATTAACAAATGAAAAATACAATCTTAATGTTCCTAATGATTCCGATCTGTTTTCTGTCCAAACAAAACACTTTCATGTCAGTGCATGTTTTTGCATAAATTGGGAGTTCTGTTTTTGGCAATTAATTGAAATTCATTAATCCACAGATGAGTCAAGATGAAAACTATGGCTAGGGTGTTTTCACGCCCAATATAGCAAACTTAACAACGGTTATCTTCACTACATAATAAAGTTGACTGAACAACATTAAAACAATTAAAAGTAACATCTGATACGAAGGATTACAGCATTCCCATAGGCCCGTAGTATAAAATTAACTACTTGAGGAAATTCAAGTCATAACTAATCAGCTTCATTCTGCCTATGCAAGTATACTGAAATGAGTGCGCGACAAGTTTGACTTGTGAGTGAGCATATCCTCTCCCAAAGACACGATTATCCTTTCTCAATTAGCTTCACAGTACATGTGAAGTATCAACACGGAGGCAAAGAATTATTTTAAGAAATGGTTATCAAGACAGTGTCACAGTCATTCTGGTGAAATATTCATTCTACAAAACCTTTATGTTTTGATAGTTTTGAGTTTAAATAAGGAAGAAATAAAAAGAGCTTTGTTCTAGACATTATAATAACACATAGTACAGAATTCTCAGAATATTTAATTGCAAAATGCTCACTCTTCATACTTAATACTCAGAAAAAATTAGTAACTGACAGGATTTCACCTAATAATAATAATTTTTCCTTCACGTTCCCGGTGGAACATAGGGCTCCAAGCTAGTGGCTTGAAGTTTCTGTAGCAGTGTTTAATTTTTACAGGATGGGGTTGCTAGCCTCATGCCCAACCTTTCCTCTTTACCAGCATTATTTCTGGCTCAGTGAGGTAAAGGAGTGCGCCGGCCGGGATCGAACCCCGGACCGTGTGTATGGTCGGCGAGTGTCCTAACCGCTATACCACCGACAGGATTTCACCTGGCAGTGTGTTATTCCATTTGAAGCAAGATGGAATCCTCTACGACAATTTTCTACTTTATTTCCTTCAACAAGGATATTTCATTACGTTGAAGACTAATTAAAATTGTGCTCAAGTCCATATAACAATACAAATTTATATTTGAATGATTAAAACTATAGGAAATGGAGAAGAGTTTATGCGTTTGTAGCGGTAGGCAATTCCCCAGAATTAATAGCCACAGTATTCGTCAATGAGCACTGGATACTGACGCTCACTGATTCAGTCGATTTGATTAGCTGAAGGCTTCTGGTCAAGCATCCACGCCATTTGGTGCGCTATCATGTTACGTTTGTTCGTTTGTGCACTATCTCCAGCTAGCTAAGCGATCATCTTGAACTCCGATTCGGTCCAGAAATATAATTCGTAATCTGGACTATCGATTCTGGTGTTTTGCTTTGCCTTTGACCTACGCGAAACGAATACTATAGAAGTTGCAGGTATTATATCTTGCGTTAGTATACTTCATACTAGCCGTGAACATCAACACCATAAGACTCTAAACGTTGTACTAGAGGGAAATTTAAGTAGCTCAATGATTTAAGCAGGTCACTCATTTGTCGAAACTTAGAAATCAAGTACAAACGCTTATTTGATATTTATACAATCGCATTTTTATTTTTCTATGTGGTTATGTGAGATATCAAACTGAAGTGCATTGGACGGTGAAATTCCCCTGAACTACCATACTGCTCACCTCCTCTATATATTTCATTTAATAAATTTGGAAAATGTATCTGTATCGGTTAACAGTAAGAACAAATAAATTCACAAGCTAACAGTTGTCGCCTAAGTCCGATGACGTTCAAATTAAACAATGCAGGCTTCACTACAGAAAAAGAATGAGTTTCTTTAGTGGTAGGAATGAATACTAATAGTTTTAATGTCAGCATTTAGCTCAAAATTATACCTGAACACAATATAGAATTCTTGACATGATTTTTTGAAAACTATTTACTCCTCATGTAGAATCTTCAATTGAAATATTCATTGATAGTATATCATAAGATGCAGCCTCATTCTATCTATAAAAAGTCTCAATCCAGTAAAGGACTTTACACTCTCATTCTCTCAAAAGTCCACAGGAGTACGTAGAAAGACGTTGAAAATTTTGCCTTAGTTTATATTATGATCCAAGGACATGATTGGAGGATTAAAACAGAAAGAAGAAGACAAAACTAGATGTGTTCTGCTGTGGTTGAAGTAATTGCTTAAATGAGATACGACAGACGCCAGAAAATACAAGGGTAGGAGTTCTCACTGACTGATTCAAACTGCTATAAAGCAGAAATATTATTATGTGTGTCAACTAGCAATATAACTGCCATTCTATTGTTGTTCCACTAATGTTGTTCCTCGAGTGTTTATATAGGGAAGATAAGGCCTAAACAGGTCAAAGAGAAATAATATACCTTCGATGAATGCTGGATCTTTTCGCACAATTCTTCCGGATATGATAGAAGGTTCTGTGAAGCTTCCTGAAATCCTGGCAAACATAGTTATACATACCTAACATCATAAAGGTATTTTATAGAACTTGATGGATAGTGTGCTACATAATGGTTTTATTCTACTTGATTAGAAACCTATGTACTTTAATACACAAGAAACTGTAATAATTTATGCTGCATAACCTGAAGAAAACTTTTCTATCCACTACAAAATGATACTCGCCTTATAGTATGAAGACATTTAAAGTCAACATGAATCTAAAATAAGGATAGCCTGGAAATATGTTGAGCTATATTTTTCATTTTGTTAGCTTCTTTCTTCTTCTATGTATAAGTTGCCTGCATCTTTAATAAAAGGTATGTAGATGACACCTTTATTATTTGTAATATTGACTGTAACCTGAATATTATATTAAATGTATTTAATAAAATTCACACTCGAAACGGAGAACGAGTCTAGCATTCATTTCCTCGATGTGAACTTATCAAGAAGGACTGAAAGAACTCTGGAGAGATCTATTTATCGTAAGCTGTTATGGAATGGTCAACTAACAAATTTCTACAGCCGGGTACCCACTGGTCGAAAACGAAACCTGGTCCGGTCGCTTGCCACTCGTATTCGGCACATATGTAACACTGATACTGTGGAAGATGAGTTATATATTTTGAGGAAAATCCTAATATAAAATGGATTTTCACCACGTTTTATAGATAAGAATATACATTCAAAGCCTACTAAACGTGACTTATCAACCGTACCCACGAAAATACTTTACATGAGCTTGGAATTCAAAGGGGACTTAACTTCCGATATCATGAAACAAAGGATATCACAGTCCCTGAAAAGAACATTCCCTCCTGCATCTCTGAGAATAGCCTTTACTAGCCGACCATTATTGTTCAATAACTTGAAGGACAAGATCCCGCTGTTGACCCATTCTGTGTGTGTTTATCAATTCACCTGCTCTTGTGGAGCTAGGTATATCGGTCGTTCGACTCGAGTTTTGTCCAAGTGGGTGCAAGAACACTATCCTGCATGGCTACGAAAAGGTGGAATTGGAGCAATAAGAAGCGCAATAATTGAACATTTAGTCGATAATGATCACCCTATCTCTATAGCCTGCGCCTTTAAAGTCATCTACAAGGTAAAGAGTAATTTACCCGAATCCCTACGTACCCGACTCATCTGTATTGTTGAAGCTTTGGCTATCAAAACAGAAAAGCCAGACCTCTGTGTGCACAAAAAGTTAGTTCAAACCCTCCAGCTGTCATGGCCTTAATCCCTCTATGCTAAAATATGGTAATCCCCAATCATATTTTAACTCTACCAATTTTTCATTTTTCATTTTGTCTATTCAATTTGTATACTCTTCCATATTAAGTCAATTGTTATTATTACTATTCTCACTTTGAACTGTCCACGGTATTACTTCACTTGTTCCACTTGTCATTCTAAATCAATTCTTTAATATTTCACAAAATGATAAATTACCAAAAACGCTGCATCACTGATAATTTGTGATTCGATTGTTCTGGAGATAAAAAATATTCACCTGGAAGTACTGGGTGGCTGTTTCACCCTGCTTTTGGACTCTTCACAGTACGCACCCACCGGGATTCGACTCCAGAACCTTCCAGTTGTGAAGTGAGCTAGTAGACAAGGTCCTAGGTTGGAACCCCTGTGGTGGGTGCACACTAACGAAGAGTCCCAGATTAGGACGAAACAGCTGTCCAGTACTCTCAGGTTTTCCAATAGTTTTCTAACTGATGTCAACTTGTGACCAATCGTGTTCCAAATCGGATCCCTTAAAGCCAACATTCGATAATAAATCTTTATCCCATTACGGAAACTATTTATATATATATATATATATATATATAATATACTCATAACGTATATTCTGTACTACTTGTGATATCCCGCATTTTGTATTATCAGAACATTTAATTAAGTGAATCTCGTTTTGTATTGATATATGTATTTATGAATTTTTAAAAATTATGTGGTTTAAATGTCATCTGACTAATTTGGAAAATTTGTAATTTAAACAAACTCAAATTTTTACATCTTACTCTACTAATAGAGTTACTTTTCAATCGGCTTCGAATTTCGTTGATGTTATTCATGAGTGAATTGAATTGAACGTCATTTTCATGGCAAATTTAAAAGGACTATTCACAAAATGTGTTATTTCCAACCACCTAAAATCAATTTGAAGTGCTCCGCAATAGTGAATTACTTTGGCTTGTTCACCAATTTCAAAACTGACTGCTAGAATTTAGTCTGCATCAAATACAGAACCAGGCGTATGACATTGATCACTATGTAGTGTCCAATCAAAGCAGTATATTACTATTACTAATTCCTTACGCTTCAGTCGTAACTTAGGGCCTTAGAGATATATCTTCATTGTGCTAGGTTCTCACCTACTAATTTCACCTGTCTCTCAGACTGTATTAAAGCTTTCGTTCCTTATGTCTCTTGTTGACGCCCAAATCGATGCTTAACCCACTCAGCACATGATGTGCATTGTCACTTATAACACACTTCAACCTCTGTTCAATTCATAACTATTCTGTAATACGAATATCAATCTCCAGTTCACTGATGGCTATTGAATGGATTTCCTGAAGCTGCAGTGACAAGTCTTCATCCAGTCTTGTAGGGATTTGGTTTGATGGCATGGAGGATTTCATCATGAGCTGACATCAGTAAGAGGACCACTGGAAAACCCATGTCAGCCCATGATGAAATCCTCCATCCAGTCAAACAAAATACTTGAAAAATCAATGCTAGAAAATTAATCTAATGCTCACTAGCCTTACATGTCTCCTGAAATATTTTTCGTGCAGAAAGCAAATAAGGTGCTACTAAACCAAGTGGATCTAAAACCGAGGACAATACGGATAATATACTTCTTCTAATGACCGGATTATCAATGTTTTCCACGCTAAATTCAAAAGTAACCGAGTTGATATTCCATTGCAAACCTGAAGTACCTTCTATGGGTAGAGTATCATCGAACAGATCTCTCACCGCGGGTGCTCTATCTTCTGGACTTATATGCTTCAAGACTTACAAGCTGTTTGAGAACCACTTTGTCAGACGAAAACCAGCCTTGGCTAGTATATTGCTAAGAGTCTCTGCAAAGCTGATTGCAGATCCAGTATTGCCAAAAGATGCTAAACATTCCTCTACATACAAACAACGTCCAGCAACATCTAGTTATTCAGGAGGACCGAACATGGACACTGCTTTACGTAGAGTGAAGTTGGCACAAAACGGAGATGATGTAGCACTAAACGGGTGAACAGTCATCCAATATTCGGATAGTCTTCTCTGAGGGTCACCGTCGAGCCACAAGAACCTCAAATGGTTTCAATCACGTTCTGACACATTTACTTGTAAAAACATCTCTTCTATGTCCGTTCCAATGGCAACCGGAGACATTCTAAATCTTAGCAGGAATCCTACTAGTGATCTCACACACTCCGGGTCACTATTCAAACTTTCATTCAAGGAAACACCTTCGTGTTTCGCAAAGCAATCAAAGACTATATGAAATTTGCTGGATTTCTTGGGGGATGAGGTAGTTACCACTTCCGTGGTTCATTCTGATTAACAAGTATTTCCAAGTAACCCTTTGTAATGTGCTTGTCAATGACCTCCTAATACTTGGTCCACAGATCTGAATTTACTAGGAATTTCTTTCTTGAACTCAGAAGTCTCTTCATAGCTACCTCTCCGTCACAGACCGTCTGCTTATCCTCGGACCTCCACGGTAATCCCACGATGAAGCGTCCGTTCTCATACGTACAGGCTTCATCAACCAATTTTGCCGCCTTCTTATCTTCGACAAACCACCCTCTTTCCACAGAACCATTGTCGTAGAATTCCTTGTCATACATATCACGAACCATACGCTCTATACTCACATCATTGTAAGTAACCAGGGACGATACTCGGACGTTCGACACACGCCTCATAATAGTCCACCCTAGCCGAGGTTTAGTAGCGTATAGATCCTCTTTATCTCCACACCTTTCCTCTAGTACCTTATGTACAGACGGTACATTGCATCCAACAAGTAATTTCACTTTGTTATCTTGCAAAGCAAGGAATACTATATCGGACAGACGCTGTTTATTAACAACTACTTCACGATTGGGCTCTTTGGTTTCACCAAGTTTCAGGCTGGGGAGTAATATACGCAGTTGCAACCTTAATGGGTTCCCCGTTACCAAGGAGTCTAACCAAAAGGAGACTCGTTTGCACATTAACCTGTCCGATGAATTGAAAGTATTCATTACTAAGGGTTCTTTAACACCCCTGATGCCTAATTGATCAGCTAGCTGAGCATTCAACAATCTGACGTCTGATGCGTTATCCAACAGGCCATAAGTGTCGACTGAAGATTTCGGTCCTTTCACTTTAACTGGTAATGCTCCTAAATCAACTTGTGGGTTATCATGGAGTCTAAACGTACTGTTACAACCAACCGAATTCGCCGGTTCGTGTATTATGCTCAAACGTGGATGCAGATCTGTTGCACTGCTTTACAGTTCAAATTTGTGTGTCCTAAATTTAAGCAGCTAGAACGCAACTACTTCTGTTTGCCATTTTCTAAATTTTTCTACAGGAGACACTTCAATGAAACAATTACAATCGCTCAGTTGGTGCGTGTTACGACAAATGACACACTCTTCCTTTCTCGTCGTGCCTTGTGCCTTCACTACAAATGACTTCTTTGTATTGATTGATTCCTTAGGTTCTACTGTTGAGTGCGAAATGCTGGTGAACTTTCCCGTCGCTTGATTTACGCTGTCTTTTACCAGTCTCCCAATATCATCGAACCCGGGCTCCAAGCCACCCTCTTCTAGATGGGAACTGACCTTTACCAACTTATTTTGCAAACGAACCAGTAATCTCTTAGCAATAGTCTCAAGTACCTAACTCGAGTTCAACTCATCCATGCAATTAAGAGAAACGAGGGTATTTCTATACACCCTTAGACTAACCAAAAACTCTGCGAGTTCCTCTGAGTTATCGCTTAACTATGCCCCACTACCTTCAACGGTCTCGAAAACGCTACTGGATATCATAAACGGCTTCCCAAACCTTTGTCGCAGTATCCTCACAGCTTCACAGTTTCCTTCGTTTGGGGGCATAAACTTACAGCACTGTATAGCTCTTACCGCAACTCCAGTGCAAAACCTCAATCAATACATCAACTTCATTCCATCATTTATCGCAAAACCACTCAACATGACTTCTAACTCTTTGACAAACTGTGGATAGTCGGCTGGGTTTCCGTCAAAATACCGAGGCTCAAATTCCGGAAAATTGAAACCCCTACTATCACTAGACGGCGAAACATGAGCATCAATCTTATCATGCTGGGCATCAAATACATCATTACAAATAACAGACAAATGATCATTACTTGCGTTTTTGTCTGCTTCCAAGGCGCCACGTCCCTTCTTCGGCCTAGCCATCATGCAACGTCGCCAAAAAGATCCGAATTGCGTTAAGATAATCCGTGTCCAAAGATGCTGAAGGCAGACCAAGTAGGTACTCTCCAGAAGAGTTACTGAAGGCGCTAAAGAAAATGAACAGAAGAATAAAAACTGTCAAATGACTTAACCCTAAGTTCCTATTATTTGCGAAGACCCTCCCAATCGATAATTACTAGGAACGATTATCAACTTAAACTCCAAAACACCAGGACTTGCAATCAGAAATTATATTCTTCGGCAGTTGAATTCGATATCATTACAAAGTCTATAAAGAAATGTTTTACAAATAAATATAACGTACTCTTATTCGTATTCTTTCGTCTTCTTCTAACTTGTACACGAATGAACGATTCGCGCCTTGGAGTTGCCCACCAATGGCTACTAGTTCCAATAAACAAACGTTGAGTGTTCGCATTCATTGACAGGTGTTTTATCCCATCGGATAGAGAAAAAGAATAAAAATACGTGAAATCCGGTAGGCAAGGAGTCAACCAACAACATACTGTCCAACAAATATGTGGATAGAATTGGAGGTAGATAACTTCCCTAACGAAATGCAAATGAAGCACTTTTATTTTATTTTCGAATCGGGTTAAGACAGTTGAAGTAATATTTCATTCTCATTCAACTCCCTGCGTATTTGTTTGAGACAAGAAGACGAGAAGTGGTCGAAGCGTTTGAATAGTGTTTGTTCGGGACAGCATATATGGGGGCAGAACTTAAAATAGTCCGTTATATTCGCGATTGTGTGATCTAATGTACTTTAAATAAATTAAATTAATAATAATTAACAATTAAAAATTAATTGGTTAATAATTAATAATCAATAATTTTAAAAAATTGAATAAATCCCAGTCAGTATTTTTTAATATGCAACTGTGATTGAGTAAGTTGTCAGATGTGTAACATCTTTGTTGTGCTTTCATAGACAGATGCGAGAAGACTTTAATATGCGTTTTGCTGTATAATTGGTAAAACTCGAACAATACAGTGACCCGAGTTAAGTATCAGTGCACGTCTACGTGTTTCATATATTCCTTAGGCGTTTGTGAAAACTAAATCGAGTGTTTTGTCAAGTTGAGTGGGAAATTTGTCTATGTTTGTATGACCAAGTGCTTCAAGGAAGGAGCAATCTAAGGATTTGAAGTCCCCAGTAATAACAGATAGAGAGTTGTCGAAGTTGGCAGCGGCAAACATGGTGAATTCGTCAGTTAAATAAGATAGATCAGGTGGTGAGCAACCAGGAGAAATGTACATGTTTGTAACAAAGATTTGTTTATATTTGAGGAGATGTTTGGGACGACATTTGACAGTAATACAAACTATGAAGTCATTTGGGAATAAGAGGCAAACATTATTTGAAATGGACCATGTGGAGTGAATAAAAGTTGCAACACCACCACCATTTTTCTTATTACAACAGTGACGGTCTTGTCTAAATAATACGAAGTCCTTTAGTGAGATAAGACTGTCATCATACAGTTCATGTAACGACATTTCTTGTAATGTGATTATGGCAGCATCATGATAAGTGTCAGTGGATATCAGAGATTGAAAGGTACATTATCTTGTTGGGCAGAGAACGGCAGTTTGTGTTCATTATAACAGGGACCGTAGTTAAGTGTACTGGTATACGCTTGAGAGCTCTCTGCCAACCACTACGATGCTTCCTCCTTGATTTCTTAGGAATATGAAAGTCTTCAATTGTTGGTTTGTAGGGATTTGATTGGTTTCACGATTTCTTCATGAGCTGACATTAGTTAGAGAAACATTGGAAAAAGTGGGAGTACCGGACAGCCGTTTCGTCCTAGTTTGGGACTCTTCATCAGTATGCACCCACCGGGATTCGAAACCAGGACCTTCCGGTTGCAAGGCGAGCTCGTATACATTAGGCCACTGGGACCCGATCCAATGATCCTTGAATTCTAACTTCTGCCGATTCACGACATAGCGCGACCCTTAGCCAATGTTTTCGGCGAGTATTTGACCTCACACCCAACCCGCTGCACCCTACTGGTCACGACTTCCCACTGGAACCCAGTGTCGTCAATTGGCAGGAGTTAGAATTCAAGGATCATTGGATGGGGTCCCAGTGGCCTAATGTATACGAGCTCGCCTTGCAACCGGAAGGTCCTGGGTTCGAATCCCAGTGTATGCATACTGATGAAGAGTTCCAAACTAGGACGAAACAACTGTCCAGTACTCCCACGTTTTCCAATGTTTCTCTAACTAATGTCAGCTCATGATGAAATCCTGGAATATGAATGTCATTTGGTCTTAATTGATTAATAAAATTACGAGAGTAAATGATCCTGTTTGAATTCATGTTTAGGTGATAAGTAAATGTGTGTAAACGGTAGAATGGATGCAATATGTAGATATTTTAATAGCTGGCCCAAAATTCAAACAGGCCGCCAGGTCCTTCATTAACACATCTAGGAGGAATCGACCCAACCACAGGCAGTGAGACCGGATAAAGATTTCAGAACCAGAGAGAATGCGAATGTCAAGGTACGTCTTCTTCAACCTAAGGTGTCAATATTTTATAAAGATTAGTAATTTTTATTTTTTTCGTAACCATATTGATCTACCAGTAGTGTCAATCTCACTCAGCGTAGTCAGACGTGTAAGTGATGGTATTAGTTATTGTATATATTGTGAGTGAATATATTTGTAATAAAATAACTGCCAATAAATTACTGAAATCCGTTTCAGAGTACTTCAAGGAAACTAACAGGTATGTACGAGAGCAGAGTTTTTATTTATATAGAGCTTGGTTATGAACAAGGAGATTATAACAAGCTACGATGTGCAATCACTACATACTTGAAGACCTACTCTACCTGATATCTGACCATCGCTTATACGTTACAAAAAAGAGACTACTAATTACGTGATGAGTAATGATTGAGAGTTAAATAAAAATTACGAACAGAGCTAGCGGTAGACCAGCAGTTGTGTTTCGTAACACAACCAGTAGAACACTACGCTTCTACACGATGTTCATTCACACAAATACTGACGAAAGGCAGATCTCTGTGACGGAGTGCTTTACCCTGTGATGAATTACAATGAAATTCTAACAATAACGTGCGTAAGATGTGATCAAAAAGGACAGAATACTCAAAGTAAGGTTATCCAGCTTATGAAGAGACATGTCAGCAGTATCTCGCCTTCTGAAAGAGGAGTATATTCACTCGTTAGTATGCTTAACTGAGATCAAGTTGTGTGAGATGCGATCTCGTCAAGAATATCAATATTATGATTGTAGGGAGATGTGGTACTTTGGCTTTCACTCTATCTAGAAAATCGTCCAGCGCTGGTCAAGATTTCTTTCAATTTAATTTGTTTCATAATTTCTGAAAGCTTTCTCAGTGGAACTGAAGCAGTCCATATTGACAAGTGAGTGAAATTGGTTTAGCAATAGTAATAAAATTTGTGGTACAACATAACATAACATATGGTTTAAAACGTTTAATGAATGAATTACTGTATTTTATGCGATTTGCGATCATATTTTATTAAAATTAGGAATGAAAACATGACTTATTAGATGCAATATGTAGATGCAGGAAAAAGGTAGCCCAGATGTCAAACAGGCCGCCAAAAATTACGATTTCAATTTCGTATTGATCTACTCTGTCAGTAGTCGTGCAGTAGTCAACAAACTGTAACTGTTAACTGTCAACACATTCTCCGTCAACTGCAATGACGTTCACTTGCAAATTAATGGAAGAAGTGAGTTTGTGTAGTTGGAATTAACTGAAGATTATTCATGTGAAACATTTTCAATGATCTAGGCATGATTGTTTTATTTCTGATTCAGTAATTGAAACCACAAATTGTTCTGGTCCAGTTTAAATAACTGAGAAGAATCAATTGGCAGATTATTGATCAATTGTACGCCTACCTGTCGCAGGAAAGTGTATTAACACAAAGCTTTTATGAGATTTGAGGTCTTGTCGTGACACCAGAAGCATTTCCAACAGGATTCTGCACACTTTCATTGACAGGTGAGTTCTCCCAATAGTGAAGATCGTATGGAGAGAAAGGAAAAAAATCCTTGAAAGTCGGTAGGCAAGGAGTCAACCAACAACATACTGTCCAACAACTATGTGGATAGAAGTTGAGGTGGATAATCAATACACAAAGAAAAGCACGGTTTCTTTGGTTCACAGAAACCGCTGTCATCAAAAACCATCAAAACACGACCTATACATAGGTATAGAGATTGTGACTAATCTCTCACTACTCCAGTGTTTTGTCCGTGTGGTTTCGTGTTTTGTTCTGTTGCATAGCATTCCACTCAGTCATTATTTGGATTTTCCTTCACTGAGATAAACTCACTATTAAGTAAGGTTCAAAATCTCCTAAATTAACTGATTCCAGGAGAAATAAGAACTCTACTGAATATTTGTCAGCGTATATCATCTCTGATATTATGTTTCTTATTCGTATTTTTAGCTACAACTTGGAATCATTGTGAAAAGTAGGTTCAGAAAATTTTGTAAGATATCATTGATTTATTTTGGATGTACGCAGTTTGTTCCTTATTTATTCAGACTAATAAAGGGAACTGGTCGTATGAAGGAAGAATTAAAGAACAACATTGGCTTACACTACTGATTAACTGGTGTGAGTAGTGGGAAACCACTCATGTC
Organism: Trichobilharzia regenti; assembly: GCA_944472135.2. NCBI lineage: Eukaryota > Metazoa > Platyhelminthes > Trematoda > Strigeidida > Schistosomatidae > Trichobilharzia > Trichobilharzia regenti. The sequence goes on along the minus strand of OX235262.1, from coordinate 95,313,145 downwards.
AACTAGTAGTATTTACTAGCCACGTTGAGCAGGTCGAGAAAAAAGGAAGAATCTCCGACTGGTTTACGGATATCCCATCAGTAGTGTATTCACCATCACTCAGTGTCATTCAGCTCAGAGTTTTATATCAGAGCAAATCACCTGAATTCTCGTTAGCTGCATAGGCGAGATCTTAATATGTGCAAAATAAATTCTCTTCCACTTAATAAGTATTTAACTCGAAATATGCAAATCACAAATAGCCAATTTACCTGGAGACTGCGGCGCTGTCTCCGGAAAGTGCCAATGCTAGTTTTTGTTGCAACACACTTTACAGAAATGCTTTCCGACAGTATCTGTGTAACATGGATGTCACAGAAACATTGAGATTGAATCGATGATCCATCCAACTGATATTCAGTATAGCTTCATTAAAAGAGATTAGTATTTTGCATGATATAATAATCATACAGGATTTTTTATCTAGAAGTAGCCTCAAGTCATATTTATCAATCACAATATTGATTTCCCCACACACATATTCATAATATCATCAAATTTTACTGTTAAATATCTTGGCGTTGAAAGTCACATCATATGATACAGAATGACAGGTTGCGTTACTCATGAATTTGGATAACCCACGTTAACTATAAAAGTATAAAAGTGCATAGACAAAGATAGTAAGTAGATACCATTTTTCATACTAAACTAACAAGATAAAAATGATTGTTTCGAGCATGTTGATGACTATGATTCTCTCTTCGCTGATAGTCAACTCAATAGCTACATCAAGTGAGTGAAGATTTGATTTCATATTCATCGTCTTATTATATTTTGAAAATCGAATAATTAATATTTTCGAGATGTCATGATGTCTTCTTTAATTGAGATATTGGGTAATAATGACACCAGTATGAGTGACTGAGCCTCACTTTCTACACATCGAAATGGATGTTAGGTGTGTTGTTTGTGATTTGGTGTGGATGTGGGGTTTACAGTTCAATTCTTGTCGTGTAGGTTTCGCCGCATTATTTCCAACCTGAGCTGACGTTAATAATGGAAGTTAGTAGCACATGTAGATTCAATGGCGAACAAACATCCGGATATCGTGATTTGTGCATTTTGACTGACGGATAACAGTGGGATGATTGTGATGATGGTGACTGTGAAGTGTGCAACACGAGTGAATAACTTAATGAAGTCGTTTTCCAAGCTGAATGGCGACTCCTTATTATGGGCATGTGGAGTGCACAGATTTATCAGTGAAAATTTGTCACACTTGAACTGCGTGAAATGAGTTTTACAAACACTCCTTCTTGTCCTGACATATTGGTTTTCTATTCGTGAGGATGTTTGTATATTTAGAAAGTAAATAAAACCGGTCGATATTTAAACAGATCGTTAAAACTCATGAGGAATCTTTCAAAAATTTATCTGTTTTGTGTGGAAGTTGGTCTCTTCGTGACACAATCAATGAAAGATAATAATGGTAAGTGAATAGTGTGTTTCGTTTTATTCTGTGTATAGGCGTCTGTCTAGTGTCTTTGACATTGAAGTCACTCGACTCCAACATAATGATACATTTTGTCTGTTGAAATCTATTTTAGAGCGAGGATATACATGCTACATATGCCACGACTGTAAGAAATTTTCGAAATACACTCTCACAGAACTTGGTTGTGGAGCTTGCACTGTAAGATGAAATTATTAATATTCATGAGTATTTCAAAATATTTCAAAGTAAAATTTACACATTTTAAGGTTAAAATACGAATATAATAGTATTATACAGCCATAATCATCCGATATTCATGCTGAAAATTCCATGCTTGTACCAAAAATACAGTGTGGAATCAAGCTGTAAATCAAAAATAAAATATTATTCCTCTATGAATCTCATTAATTACAGCTTACATTCACACGAATAATGAGCCATGTATTTCTAGATTGGCGCATATGATTTCTCAGTGTTGTCGATGCATGCGTCTTGTTGATGAAAATCAGCTATCATCCTAGTGGTTTTGCAATGTTCCTGTTGAAATATTTGTCCTTAAATGCAGTGGAATATTTTAATTCATGAGAATAGCTGACCACGTTGTTTCACGTAACTGATTGTCTAAATCTGACAACTTACCAATATCATTTAATTAAATTAGCTTCGAGTACAAACGGCCTCACAAAATGTCAGTATCAGGTGAATGATCATCGGAAAAGCATTTCTAGCTAACAATTTTTAAGACAGAAGAAAATGTTTGACTTCAGATTGTATAAATGTCTTTCATTCAGTACTCAGTTGTATGAATTGATTTCATCGATCCATAGAATGGAACAGAGATGCTTCTGGTCGGGTGTTTTAATTAATTTCAGAGCAGAGGAGGTATTCTAGAAGATAAATGTCATATATATACTGTAATAGAATGAGTTATTCATTAAGAAGCCTATGGTAATTGATTGTCAGTATAGAAGTTACACGTGGAGTATGAAGGTGAAGATTTAAGGAGAGACATGAGACATAGTAGATTTTAAATCACACAGGACTGAAAATGTATGGAAATAGCTATTTCGAAACAGCTCATTCACACACTGTTCCTTCTTTGTCTGGTTGTGGATAGAATAGTCACATCATTCATATTCGGTAAGTGAAATAGAATATCATAATCTATATTCGTAAAGGTTTACGGTATTTCAGATATAATTTGGATGATACCATTACATTATCCTAACCAGCTCACACAGTAAAAAATTTCTTCTTTTTAACAATCCAGAAGTATGTGTTTCAAGGTTCGGGTCGTGTCGACAGGGGGTGCACGAGGTCTTGTGATGACTTAGAAAAAAGGACGGATGCAAAAATCTACTGCTGCAAAGGCGATTTATGCAACTTAAGCTCGAAAGTCAATTTGAATCCAACGTTTATTTATTCTATTCTTTTCATTTCTTTCACTATAATACATTTTAGTAGATTATAGCCACTTTAAATACATTATTGGTTTCACATAAATTCAGACAGTGTCGTTGCTACTTCTTCGTATTCAGAATAAAACACATTAGGTCAGTTTCGTGCTTTGACCTTTAATTAGCTCTAGTGTAGCATTCAGTGGGTGGGCTTCTTAGCCTCAAGCTCAGCCTTCACAATTCACCTCGCTGATTGTAAGCTAATCGACGTTAAGAAATCAGTTGACTGTATTGTCTCTGACGACATGATTCTGGTGAGTGTACACACATATCATCCCAGGCGAAGTAGAAACGAAGGATTAGAACTGAATGAATATGATGCGTGTATTGTACGTTTTACAGTTGAAAAATCTCAATGGTTTTGCATACTGAGCAGTGAGAATGTTCTAGTAGTTGTGAACTATTTGTGACTGCAAGACGGATTTATCCTAGTGTCCAATCAGCTGGCGTGTCATTAGAATGTGAAATCGAGTCAGAATTTTATCTTCAGTTAATGTGGAGTTCGCACTTCAATGCATTATTCACATGTATCATGGAGTGTGCAGAGAAACATCAATTTCTCAAACTATTTACGACTTCCATCTACTTATCTATTCGCCAGTTGCCTGGTGTTATGAAATTGACTGGAAAGTCAATCCAGGTGAACACAAATAATACATGTGAAAAAGCATCATGGTTGACTGTATTCAGGGAAGACAACTGGTGTTACTTTTGTATTACTCCTGAGTCTAAATTTCTCCGAATGACCTTTCGACATCTAAAATATCGAAATCCAGTTCACAGACATCCCTTCTGGAAATGTGAATGGCTAGACAGTATCTTGGAATGAGAAAATCGAAATCGATTAAATGTTATAAGAATTTGAAGGCTGTGTGGAATGTAAACACACAAAATGCATGACATCTCTATTTGATAAGCACAATTATGAACAATCATGTCAACGAAACTGCATTAGCACCTGCTTTTAACCATCATGTGAATTGTCAAATGTTAATGTTTTCACTCAAAGTATGATAAGTGTGGACTGACTCATATTATCATGTATTTGTATGCATGTGATAAATATGGGTGTTTTTGAGTGTGTTAGAAGTTGATTGAAAATTCTCTCTCTTATTAGCTATTGTAGACGCTTTCACACTCGAGCTTGTGTTCACATGTTACAGTGAACTACCATGGCTAATTGGATAACTTATTGGATTATTCTATTGACCTTGGCGGCCTGTTCGAATTTTTGGGCCTGCTACTATAATGACGCTAGTTGTGCGATTTCAGCCTGACTGAATAGTATATTATCAGTTACACTATGTAAACCGAGACGATCTTTTATGATCTGATCAATTATTTGTGGATTATATGAATAAGGTGTATCGGACACCTACGAATTGACTGATATTGAGTTGCAGAATATATCTTCAACTCTCCACCAGATTCCGATGTCTTGTTGGTGACATCTACTAGTTAGTTGTGTTGATGATTTTCAATCTCTGATTCCCATCCATCGACCACACTCACAACTGATCATTAATTCATGTATCCACGTGATTAGCAGAATACTGATGTAAAATACTGTTTATCGGCGTAGAGCTGATGATGATGATGGTAACGATGAGTAACCAATTGTAGATGAATATATTTGTTCACTTAAGCTGTTGAATTTCCTGATTGTGAGAACCGATGGTTAGGCAGAATTGGTAAGCACAATTGCACTTCATGTGAAATATAAAGGCGCACGTGGTGGAAGTATGCAGAAGTTAACACCAGAAAAAACCAATCATCATCGTTGATAGAAGTGTGAATGAGATTGTCATTAGTTTGACTACAGGTGATACAGATGAGTTTATTTGAACTAATATTTATCGGTGGTAGGGTAAAGAGGCGTCTACCACTCTGAAAGTAGTATGAAGACCTACATCAATTTAGTGTGTCAGTCAAACAGAGGTAGGATGCTCGCCAACCACATAAGTGGTTCGGGGCCCGACACCTGGCCAACTCGTGCCTTTATCTCTCTAAGCCAGTAATAAGACTGGTAAAGAAAGAAGGTTGGGCATGAGGCTGGCAACCCCATCCTGTATAAGTAAGCTCTATAACTACCGAAACTTCAGGTCTTTAGCTTAAGGTATATGGGAACGTGCAGGAATAAATTAAATAAATCCACAGTACTTAGTACAGGAAACAATATCTGAACCCATATTGAAATCGATGTCAAGTAGACGCTTCTATATGTCTGATAGACTTCGTTTCGGAATCAGGAAAATCATTTGCAAATACCTGTTAAAACTTTCATCAACACTTGCTTTCGATTGATATTGAGATTGCGTCGTCGGTCGAAAATATTAGGATATTGCCAAGTGCGGTGAGTATCTAGCTGGTACGAAGCTGTTACTCAAGAAGTTTGCAGAATTGCAATTGTTAGGTTTTCGGCACGAGAGAACGTCAGTTAGAGAGATCATTGACAATCAGAGAGAACTGGACAGCTGTTTCTTTAGTGTTAAGGGATACAGACTAGACACGGATCAAACTCGAAACCTTCAGATTACGAGACCAAGCTTGAGGACCATACAATCACTTATGCTGGAGTTCAGTGGTCGTTAAATTCTAGCTCCGTAAACTGATGACATAACAATCCCCATATCAATGCCTTCCATGAGTACCCAGCTTGCTTTACACTGTGGACCACACTGATTAAGGCCTCCCAGTGTAGCTTCAGGAAATCCATCCAATGCCTGGAGTTTGATATTTAAATTATAGAATGTTGACATAATGAATATACTCTGTGAAGACATTTCAGTGACACCACACATCGAGCTCTCAATAGAGAAGGCAACATCTTGGGTTGGAAAGAGGGAAACTGAGATCATGTATTCGGAAAATGAAATCTTGTGGGTAGTTGTGAAGTTGTTTATAATTGTTAGGTGAGGAGCTAGAACAGTGCAGATAAGCCTCTAGAGCTCTAAGTACCACTCGGAATATAAGGAATGCAAAATAACATGTTGGCTGAAGTGGAATAGAATGTTCACATTTAACACGATTCCAGTCGAATTCATATTTATGTTAAAATCACCACAGTTGTTTTCTGCTTGTACATTATTGTGGTCATGTCAGTTTCACAATCACAGTTTTACGGTTAGCCTCTTGCTTTTTGCAACATCATAGAATTCGTTAATAAAGAATTATTTAACTCAGTATTTCGACCAATACAAGATGCATTGTTTCGTGTTGAAGTATATATGCCAGTAATGAATTTGTAAGTGAAAGTTAGAACAACGACTCACATTGTTGGCGCAAACAGATTTCTCACGAAATATTTCATTGAACCTTTCCTCGTATGAATAAGAAAGCGTCTCAAGGATAGGCATTCCACTTTTTGGTTAACTCACATAGTTTACTAGACGGTGCCAAGCACGAAAAACGAGGGACCGCTGTACAGTTTTTAGCAACGCTATCCCACAATATCAATCAAATGCTACAGAAAATTCAATGCTCAAGCAAAATATCGAAAATTTAAACTACAAACTTGTTTTTCACTGCAATTGGAGAGGTGGAATGGAGCGGGTACTCTGGAAGCTTTTCAGACAATACTGATTATTTCGATGAAAGCAAAAGTAAGAACGAGAACGTGGAATGTTCCCACAATGTAGGAAGCTAAGAAGGCTGCTTATGTCTCCAAAGAAATGAGAGGATATGGCACAGAAGTGCTAGGAATCTGTTAGAGCTGGTGGAATGAATGTGGACTATCGGAGTTGTCAGCTGGAGAGTCAGTAATGTATTCCATTTCGGTCACCCAGAGACAACCACAAGGATGCTGAGACAGTGAGTTGCTGTGATGATGTCAACAACTGTAGTCAGAGTTCTTATAGATTGGGAAGTTATCTCCACCTGAAGGATTGCAACAGTAGTATCAAAGTCAGAACGAGTGAAAGAACAAAGGTCAAAACTATCCAACATTACGTACTCAAAAACAACTCAGAAGAAGAGAATAAGGTAGATTTCTATAGAAAAGTTGAAAAACAGTAATCGACATCATCATAAACTGTGACAGCATAATCATAATGAGAGACGTGAATTCCAGAATTGTTCACAGATTTCTTCGCCTTCGAATATTTGGCGATAGGGGGTAGAGTGTACAAGCACAAGGATATACACAAGGCAGCGCCAATTTCATTTGATGTAGACGCTGACAGACGCAGCTAGACTGCTGGACACAGTATTGAGACAGGGAGCAGTTGCAGACAGACCACAATTCGAGTTTAACACCCAGGAATTGAAACATAAATCTCCGAAAGACACGTTCACTGCAGCTATCAGAGGAATGTCGGAGACACTACGTTGCACCTGTGAGGAAATCTGAGGAGAAAAACATTGAGACTGTGTGAAGCTGATGTTCACGGAAGCGTGTACAGCTATTTTAAGAAGAAAGAAGAGACGCGACAGTACGAGTGGTTCTCGACGGGTACCTGACTGCTCATGGGACAGGGGAGTATGGTGAGACAGAAGATGATTCAGTGCAGAGATGGACAACGGAATGTGAGGTGGAGTTCAGTATAGATCTCACTGAATGAAGAAGTGAAGAAGAGCGCTAGGAAACTTAGAAGACGAATATATCACCGAAGTAGAACAAAAAGGTTCTAGGTGTAAGAGAGCTGAGAACATCATATCAGGTGAGCAGATCTCCATCCTGCATAGGATTGACGGAGATGAAAACAACACAGGATGTTCAAAGGAACCTGATCACCAAGGAGGAGAGGAAAAATAAACAATGGGCTGATCACCTCGAAATACACACGAATCGACCAAAAACTGCAATTCGCCCAGAAATATCACCAACAGGAACATAGTACTCCGACGAATACGGTTATCATGGATGCAATCAAGATAGTACAAGGTAGCTGAGAAAGCAGCAGGACCATATGGATTTCCCCCTGACGCCATTGAAACGGACCCAGGGATATCAGTGGATATTATCAAAGATTATTATTAAGATTATATTATTAAGACTACTGTGTGAAAATCCCAAAGAAGTGTGACGTGGTTCTCTGCAAAAACTGGCACAGAACCGTTATCTTTTCCTCGTTAGGTAAAATATTGAGTCTCATCATACTGGAGAGAATAATGGATGTACTGCATACAGAACTACGCCCAACGGAACAAGCTGGATCTAAGAAAGACAAATCACATGCTAATGAAATTACATTTCTACGCATCATCATCGAACAGAACATAGAATCGCAGTCGAACCTATACCCCAACTTCATTGATATAAAAGAGGACTTTCACAGTGTTGACCGAGAAGAGATTCCGAAACTACTTGAACACTATTGTGCACAGCACCGAAAATGTTTATCAACCTCATTCAACGGCTATATGACATTTCTACGTGTCAGATGATCCAAAAAAGTAAACACAGTGAGGCGTCTGAAGTGAATACAGGAATGAGACAATACTGACTACTGTCATGGATGATATTCGTAATCATGGTGGACTGGATTAAGTAGAGAACTGTGGTGAGCGAGAATACAGGAATACGCTGGACTGACCAATAAGAAGACGCCACAAGATTTGGATTTTTTAGTGTGGATGAATTATGTCTAATGTCACACGAACTCGAAGACTTACGGGCGAAATGCAACAAACTCAATGAAGAAGAAGTGAAAACAAAACTGTATGTGGACAAAAGGAAGACGGAGGTGATGAAGCCGACCAACCAACAAACAGCGCCAATCACAACCGGAGGTTACTTCCAAATACAGGTAGTCGGAACAGATGCGGATTTCACCGCCAGCCAGAATGCGAAAGTCAAGGTACGTCTTCCTCAACCTAAGGTGTCAATATTTTTTTGACGATACTTTGTCTGCGATCAGCTTTGCACAGACTCTTAGCAATATACTAGCCAAGGCTGGTTTTCGTCTGACAAAGTGGTTCTCAAACAGCTTGTAAGGCTTAAAGCATATAAGTCCAGAAGATAGAGCACGCGCGGTGAGAGATCTGTTCGATGATACTCTACCCATAGAAGGTACTTCAGGTTTGCAATGGAATATCAACTCGGTTACTTTTGAATTTAGCGTGGAAAACTTTGATAATCCGGTCATTAGAAGAAGTATATTATCCGTATTGTCCTCGGATTTAGATCCACTTGGTTTAGTAGCACCTTATTTGCTTTCTGCACGAAAACTATTTCAGGAGACATGTAAGGCTAGTGAGCATCAGATTAATTTTCTAGCATTGATTTTTCAAGGATTTTGTTTGACTTGATGGCTGTTTAGTGCTCCTCGAATTTAAATGATCTGTATAACTGATGTTGGTTCGTGAGGGAAATCTCACCATTGAAATTATGCATCTTTTTCAGGTAGTACGTTCATATCAGCTGATACCCGTCAGAATTCAATATCCTTTAAGATTTCCGATAGATCATGCGATCTTAGTATCAAGCAAAGACGCTCATTGATGGAAGTTTGAATAGGTACTTGCAAATGCTTTTCGTCTTTGGTGAACCAAGTCTATGAAACATATAGAAGCACCGTCCTGACATTAATTTTGAAATGGGTTCGGATCATGTCTCCTCTGCCAGGTGTTGTAGATCTTCATCCTAATTTCTGAGTGATGGACACCTCTCTGCCCTACCACCAATACAGGCTAATTCTGATATCCTCATCTGTGTCACCTATAGTCAAACTAATGTTGTCTAAATCGGATTAGTAGGAATGACAATCTCATTCACACTTCTATCAACGATGATGATTGGTTTTTTCTGGTGTTAACTTCTGCATACTTCCACCACGTGCGCCTTTTATATCTTCACATGAAGTGCAATTGTGCTTACCAATTCTGCCTAACCATCGGTTCTCACAATCAGGAAATTCAACAGCTTAAGTGAACAAATATATTCATCTACAATTGGTTACTCATCGTTACCATCATCATCATCAGCTCTACGCCGATAAACAGTATTTTACATCAGTATTCTGCTAATCACGTGGATACATGAATTAATGATCAGTTGTGAGTGTGGTCGATGGATGGGAATCAGAGATTGAAAATCATCAACACAACTAACTAGTAGATGTCACCAACAAGACATCGGAATCTGGCGGAGAGTTGAAGATATATTCTGCAACTCAATATCAGTCAATTCGTAGGTGTCCGATACACGTTATTCATATAATCCACAAATAATTGATCAGATCATAAAAGATCGTCTCGGTTTACATAGTGTAACTGATAATATACTATTCAGTCAGGCTGAAATCGCACAACTAGCGTCATTATAGTAGCAGGCCCAAAAATTCAATAGAATAATCCAATAAGTTATCCAATTAGCCATGGTAGTTCACTGTAACATGTGAACACAAGCTCGAGTGTGAAAGCGTCTACAATAGCTAATAAGAGAGAGAATTTTCAATCAACTTCTAACACACTCAAAAACACCCATATTTATCACATGCATACAAATACATGATAATATGAGTCAGTCCACACTTATCATACTTTGAGTGAAAACATTAACATTTGACAATTCACATGATGGTTACAAAGCAGGTGCTAATGCAGTTTCGTTGACATGATTGTTCATAATTGTGCTTATCAAATAGAGATGTCATGCATTTTGTGTGTTTACATTCCACATAGCCTTCAAATTCTTATAACATTTAATCGATTTCGATTTTCTCATTCCAAGATACTGTCTAGCCATTCACATTTCCAGAAGGGATGTCTGTGAACTGGATTTCGATATTTTAGATGTCGAAAGGTCATTCGGAGAAATTTAGACTCAGGAGTAATACAAAAGTAACACCAGTTGTCTTCCCTGAATACAGTCAACCATGATGCTTTTTCACATGTATTATTTGTGTTCACCTGGATTGACTTTCCAGTCAATTTCATAACACCAGGCAACTGGCGAATAGATAAGTAGATGGAAGTCGTAAATAGTTTGAGAAATTGATGTTTCTCTGCACACTCCATGATACATGTGAATAATGCATTGAAGTGCGAACTCCACATTAACTGAAGATAAAATTCTGACTCGATTTCACATTCTAATGACACGCCAGCTGATTGGACACTAGGATAAATCCGTCTTGCAGTCACAAATAGTTCACAACTACTAGAACATTCTCACTGCTCAGTATGCAAAACCATTGAGATTTTTCAACTGTAAAACGTACAATACACGCATCATATTCATTCAGTTCTAATCCTTCGTTTCTACTTCGCCTGGGATGATATGTGTGTACACTCACCAGAATCATGTCGTCAGAGACAATACAGTCAACTGAATTCTTAACGTCGATTAGCTTACAATCAGCGAGGTGAATTGTGAAGGCTGAGCTTGAGGCTAAGAAGCCCACCCACTGAATGCTACACTAGAGCTAATTAAAGGTCAAAGCACGAAACTGACCTAATGTGTTTTATTCTGAATACGAAGAAGTAGCAACGACACTGTCTGAATTTATGTGAAACCAATAATGTATTTAAAGTGGCTATAATCTACTAAAATGTATTATAGTGAAAGAAATGAAAAGAATAGAATAAATAAACGTTGGATTCAAATTGACTTTCGAGCTTAAGTTGCATAAATCGCCTTTGCAGCAGTAGATTTTTGCATCCGTCCTTTTTTCTAAGTCATCACAAGACCTCGTGCACCCCCTGTCGACACGACCCGAACCTTGAAACACATACTTCTGGATTGTTAAAAAGAAGAAATTTTTTACTGTGTGAGCTGGTTAGGATAATGTAATGGTATCATCCAAATTATATCTGAAATACCGTAAACCTTTACGAATATAGATTATGATATTCTATTTCACTTACCGAATATGAATGATGTGACTATTCTATCCACAACCAGACAAAGAAGGAACAGTGTGTGAATGAGCTGTTTCGAAATAGCTATTTCCATACATTTTCAGTCCTGTGTGATTTAAAATCTACTATGTCTCATGTCTCTCCTTAAATCTTCACCTTCATACTCCACGTGTAACTTCTATACTGACAATCAATTACCATAGGCTTCTTAATGAATAACTCATTCTATTACAGTATATATATGACATTTATCTTCTAGAATACCTCCTCTGCTCTGAAATTAATTAAAACACCCGACCAGAAGCATCTCTGTTCCATTCTATGGATCGATGAAATCAATTCATACAACTGAGTACTGAATGAAAGACATTTATACAATCTGAAGTCAAACATTTTCTTCTGTCTTAAAAATTGTTAGCTAGAAATGCTTTTCCGATGATCATTCACCTGATACTGACATTTTGTGAGGCCGTTTGTACTCGAAGCTAATTTAATTAAATGATATTGGTAAGTTGTCAGATTTAGACAATCAGTTACGTGAAACAACGTGGTCAGCTATTCTCATGAATTAAAATATTCCACTGCATTTAAGGACAAATATTTCAACAGGAACATTGCAAAACCACTAGGATGATAGCTGATTTTCATCAACAAGACGCATGCATCGACAACACTGAGAAATCATATGCTGTCGTCTGAATCAATATGACCCATTGTTCGTGTGAATGTAAGCGGCAAATTATGAGATTCACAGACGAATAACACGAAGGATTAAGGCTATATAATACCATTATATTCTTATTATACCCTTAGAACCAATACTATTATACCAACCAGTTTACTGTGTAAATTTTACTTTGAAATATTGTGAAATACTCATGAATATTAATAATTTCGTCTTACAAGGCAAGCTCCACAACCAGGTTCCTTGACAGTATCTCTCGAAAGTTTCTTACAATCGTGGCATATATAGCATTTGTATCTTCGCTCTGAAATAGATTTCAACAGACAAGATGTGTCTTCATGTTGCAGTCGAGTGACTTCAATGTCAAAGACACTAGACAAACGCTTATACACAGAATAAAACGAGACACACTATTCACTTACTATTATTATCCTGGATTGGTTGTGTCAAGAAGATACCGATTTCCGCACAAAACACATACATTTTTCAGAAATTTTTTATGGGTTGTATGGATTTATTTATTAGTTTAATTTCGAAATATACAAACATCCTGGAGAATCAAAAAACGATGTGTCAGGACAAGACAGAATGTCTTATACACCTCAGATTACACATATAGAGTGTGGCCAGCGTCGAAAATGACTACACTTAGTTAATCACTTCTGTTACACCCTTCAAAACCACAGTCATCAACACATCGTTATCCATCAGCCAAAATGCAGAAATTACAATAGCTGGGTATTTGCTAGCCTTTGAATTTCGTCTCGCTTTAACATCACTCCATGTAAGAAATATTGGAGCGACAGCCAAACAACAAGAATTGAACTGTTATTATCACAATCACACCAAATCACAGACAACACACCTAACATCCATTTCGATGTGTAGAAAGTGAGGCTCAGTCATTCATATTAGTGCCATTATTACCCAATATCTCACTTGACAAACACATCACACCATCTGAGAATACTAATATTTAGGTATTCAGTTTATACAACGACGATGAATATGAAATAAAAGCTCCACTCACTTGATGTAGCTATTGAGTTGACTATCAGCGAAGAGAGAATCACAGCCATCAACATTCTCGAAACAATCATTTTCATCTTGTGAGCTTAGTTTCACAAATGGCTTCTTCTTACTCTCTCTCTCTCAGCACTTTTATACTTTTATAGTTAACGTGAGTTATCCAAATCTATGAATGACGCAAACTGTCATTCTGTATCATATGATGTGACTTTCAACACAAAGATATTTAACAGTAAAATTTGATGATATTATGAATATGTGTGTGCGGAAATCAATATTGTGATTGATAAACATGACTTGAGTCTATTTCTAGATAAAAAGCTTGGATGATTTTACATCATGCAAAATACTAATCTCTTTTAATGAAGCTATACTGAATATCAGTTGGATGGATCATTGACTCAATCGCTGCAAATACCATTCTCAATGTTTCTATGACATCCATGTTACACAGATACTGTCGGAAAGCATTTCTGTAAAGTGTTTTATGAAAACTATCACTAGCACTGCTAGTAGACAGCATCGCAGTCTGCAGGTAAATTGGCTATTTGTGATTTGCATATTTCGAGGTAAATACTTATTAAGTGGAAGAGAATTTATTTTGCACATATTAAGATCTCGCCTATGCAGCTTACCAGAATTTGGATGATTTGCACTGATATAACTCTCTGAGCTGAATGACACTGAGTGATGGCGAGTACACTGCTGATGGGATATCTGTCCACCATTCGGAGATCCTTCCTTTGTTTTGACCCGGTCAACGTGGGTAGTAAACGGTGCTGGTTGACGTGAGCGGTTTCTCACTACTCACACTGTTCAATCAGTAGTATAAGGCATTTCTGTGTTTTAATTCTACCTGTTCTGAAAGATACAGGTGTCTTTGTAAAATTGCATACAGCCATTTCCGTTTATTAGTCTGAATAAAGAAGGAAGAAACATATTTGCAGAATAATACGGGTTCGTTATATTTTGTGTACTCTGTTGAGCTGCGTGTTTTGAAGGTCCTTGGCAATCGGTTTGAACATTTTGGGCTACCATTTTTCATGTACATTTTGAATCTATTTATTTTTATTTTATTATATTTATTATATTTTATTGTTGTTCACGTATCCAGTTATGTATTCTAATCGTATTATTCTTGCGTAAGTCGCATAGCTGTTAGAACGCTCGCCGACCACGCACATGTCCAAGGTTCTATCCCCGGCCACCGACGCACTCCTTTACCTCGCTAAGCCAGAAATAATGCTGGTAAAGAGTAAAGGTTGGGCATGAGGCTAGCTTTCCATCCTGTAAAATAAAGACTGCTTCAGAAACTTCAAGCCACTAGCTTGAGGCCCAATGTTCCACTGGGGAACGTCGAGGCAAATAAATCTTATTATTCACTACCGGGATTATACAAAATGATCAAAATCCAAAAACTTTCATATTTCTAATAAACCCAAGAAAAAGCACCGTGGCTGTTGGCAACGTGCTTTACAATCTACGCGCATACACCACACCAATAATCAGGTTATCCTTATTACCAACTGCTGGTCCCTGCCTAACAAAACTCTGGATTTTCAGTCCCTTTTGTCGTCTGAAATTTATCACAATATTGGTATTGTCACTCTGCAAGATACCTGCCTCCATGACTTATATGATTAAAATATAGTATCTTTAAATGATTTCAGTGTATTCCGACAAGACCGTGTTTGTTCCCATAAAAAATGTGGCGGAGGTGTTTCAACATTTATTCATTCTAAATGGTCCCTTTGTAATAAAGTTTGTTTCAAATCCTCGAATGACTACATTGATTGCATCACTGTGAGCTTTCGCCCCAAAGTCTTGTCAAAGTACAAATTCATTTATATTTCAAATGTTTATGTCTCTCCTGGTTGTACCATATCGGACCTATCTATATTCGCTGATGAATTCACTGCTTTTGATGCAGCTTGCTTCGAGAACTCTTTATCAATAGTGACTGGTGATTCATGTAACTGCTCCTTCCTTATACCACTCGGTCATGACAATATTGTTAACCTCGCTACTCGTCTTGGTAAAACACTGGATCTAGTATTCATTATTGATGTTGGTATATATGAAGCTCACAAACGTGCTCCTTTACCTAACCCTAACCTCTGCATCATACGTGTACTGCGAAAAATATATTCCAAATCAAACAAATATGCCTTCTCTCACCTCAACAGTAAATTTCAACGGAGATGCTACTCACAAGACAACTTACGCAAGCTCAGATGCATGTTGAAAGACACTAACTGGGACTTATTTACAGAAAAAACATTAGATGACACAACCACAAACACTACTGATTATCTTAAATTCTGTTTCGAAATATGTTGTCCTAAAGAAACATTATTCATTCGATTTGACCGTTTCTCTTCTCCACATCTCATAAAGCCACGTAGAAATAAAGAACTGTTGATGAAAACAAATGATAAGTCAGGTGTAAAAAAGTTAAATACCCCGATAAAACTGGAAATTCAAAGACTAAATGTTTTATATAACCAAAGATTCTTGTCATGTAAAACCCCTTCTAGTTTGTGGAAACTCTTCAAAAAAATTACTAGCGGTAAGCGATGTACTTCTGTCCCATCTCTTAATGTTGATACTCTAAATAAGTCTTTCATTCTCTCTTCTGTCGATATCCTTCCTAATGTTACAAATCATATAGACAACAATTTTAATGGTTTTAATACCCTTGATGTGATAAATGTCTCCAGTATCTTAAACCTTCCCAAAGCCTTGGTCCTGATGGTGTAGCTGCTCTTGTCTTCAGGAACTGTGTTGATATTTTATATTACTTTCTTAATTATATTTTTAATGCTTCTACCTTTTGCATGGAAAAACATTAAAATTACCCCCACACCAAACCATTCTCTGGTACTGATATCAAATTTAGGCCTATTGCAATTACTTCTCCTTTTTTTAAAATTGATGGAAAAATTACTTTTAATTCGTCTTGAACATTCATTGAAACCTTTTAATGATCCTAAACAATTTTCATATAAACATGGTAGATGTACTTCGGATGATGCAGTTGTCTTATATCATAATGTTGTTCCTTGTCTAGACAAAGGTGCCAAATATGTTCGTGGTGCTTTCCTAGACTACACATCTGCTTTTGACTCTGTACCTAGCGGCCTCTTAATAAATAAGCTTTCGTTGACGCAAACAGGATCCTGGGCTAAGAGTTGGTTGCATTCTTATTTTTTTGAAAGAATGCAGTATTCTGTATATAATCCTAAATCTTCTTCTGCCTTACTCACAAAAGCCGATGTTCCTCAAGGTGCTGTCCTCTCTCCTTTTATTTTTTCTTTCTTCCTACACGACCTGCCTCATTCAAACGAAACTAACTTTGTCAAATATGTGGATGATCTGACTGTGTCACTGTCTATCACTTCCGAGTCTGACTGCTCCAAACTTAATAGTTTTCTGCTGGACATCAGCAAGTGATCTAAGTCAAATGGCCTTATGTTAAACCCTTCCAAATGTCAGGTAGTTAACTTTACTTTCAAGCATCGACGTGACATATATGATCTAGTTATTTCCCATGATGCCTGTAGCATAGATGGCACTGAAATTGAAACCAAGTCAAGCATTAAATACCTTGGATTAGTTCTTTCCTCTGACCTTTCATGGTGATCCCACATCTTATCAATCTCTAAGAAAATGTTTCGTCTTACCTTCTACAAAAGTTTAGACAATCAGGTATCAACCAACCTTTACTTCTGCAGTTTGTAAACTCCCGTATTTTACCCACTGTACTCTATTGCTCTCCATTAACCTTTCCTGGGCTTTTCAAAAAAGACTATATCATATTACGGAGGGTATTAAATCCTGTGAGTAGGGCTTGTGGTATGCCACTGCGCGAGCTCGCCTATATTATAATCTAGAGACACATAAGTTCCTGTTCAAAATGGGCAAAGGCTATACTGTCAGACCCTCTGCACCTCCTTTGTTCACAACTATCCCCATGCATCTCATCAGGTAGGACGCGAAGTCAATATAAGAAGTTATATGCACGAATCACTAAGAACAAAAACTCTACAATACCCTATTTAGCCCGTATTTTATGTGATGAAGACACTGTTAGACGTGAAAGATATAAGTCACTATGTAATTCGCAAAGTGAATCCACCCTTTCATCTTTCTGTAATTGTATGGTGTCACCCTTTCTATCGTTTAATTATAACTTAGCGATTTTTATTTAGTTGTTATTAATATTATTACTACTACTTTATACTTTACGCATATTTTTCTCGTTATTCCATACTGTAATTTGCTACATAGCTGTTTTGTTAATATTATTATACAATTTTTATTTTTTCTTGTTTCGAGCAGATTAAATGTAATATTGTACTGAATGCTGAAAATTCGTTGTTGTATCATTAGTACTGTTTATGGAATAAAGCAAAAAATTAGTATTTATTACCTCCTAAATAAATCATTTATGTGTGACAAAATTTACTGAACCTACTTTTCACAATGATTCCAAGTTGTAGGTACAAAAACGAATAAGCAACATAATTTCAGAGATGGTGTGGGCAGACAAATATTCTGTTAAGATTCAGATTTCTCTTGGAATCAGGGTTAGACTAGAGACAAAATACAAGATGAAAAAACAACAGAGTCAATTTATACATATTGTGGTGGGGAGTTCAGGAGGGTGGCAGTGAACAGTCACGCAAAACCACAAAGTAAATAAAAATAATTTAATTTAGCAGATTTCTAACCTTACTTAATAGTGAGTTCAACTCATGGAGGGAAAATCAGAATCATGACTGGGTGGAATGTTATGCAACAGAACAAACCACAAAGGCAATCGGACAAATCACTTATGGTTACAGAGATTAGTCACACTCTCTTCATGTATCCATAGGTTGTGTTTTGATGTATTTTGATGGCAGTGGCTTCTGTGAACCGACGAAACCATGATTTTCTTGTGTATTGATTATTTTGAAAGCCCGACTAGATTCCACAGTATATCCAGTATCAATTAATTTTCTGACGATTATGAGTGAGAACACTTTGCTGCCTTTCAAACGGATACATTTACGGATATGCTTGGAGAATCTAGCCGACACTCTCTTATCAGTCCCTCCTCCCTACTTGCTGCAGGTGAATCGATAAATGCAGTTAGACGAGTTGAAATGAGCAGGATAGTTATCTAACTTTGACTGGATTAACGAGAATATTGTGTTGTAAAGCGGAAGGAGTCAAAATGCCCAAAGCGTTCTTTTCAAGGCACCCTTAATTCAATTTTCTCTTCACATAGATACTTGTTCTTCTTCGTAAGCTATAAAGATAGAGAAAAGATTGTTTGAAGTGAATGTAGGCTTTTGAAGGGAGTTGAATGAGAATGCAATATTACTGCAACTGTCTTAGCCCAATTCGAAAAAAATATATAAATGCTTCATTTTGCAGTTCGTTAAGGAAACTATCCACCTCCAGTCGTATCCACATACTTGTAGAACAGTATGATGTCGGTCGAATCCTTGCCTACCGAATTACAAGGATTTGTTTCCTTTCTGTCCATCTGATTCTGAATATTGGGAGAAAACATCTGTCAATAGACGCGAACCATGAAAGTATTTTATTGGAACTGGTAGCCATTGACGGGCAACTCCAAGGCGCGAATCGTTCATTCGTGTACAAGTTAGAAGAAGACGAAAGAATACGAATAAGAGTACGTTATATTTATTTGTAAAACATTTCTTTATAGACTTTGTAATGATATCGAATTCAACTGCCGAAGAATATAATTTCTGATTGCAAGTCCTGGTGTTTTGGAGTTTAAGTTGATAATCGTTCCTAGTAATTATCGATTGGGACAGTCTTCGCAAATAATAGGAACTTAGGGTTAAGTTCTTTGACAGTTTTATTCTTCTGTTCATTTTCTTTAGCGCCTTCAGTAACTCTTCTGGAGAGTACCTATTTGGTCTGCCTTCAGCATCTTTGGACACGGATTATCTTAACGCAATTCGGATTTCTTTGTCGACGTTGCATGATGGCTAGGCCGAAGAAGGGACGTGGCGCCTTGGAAGCAGACAAAAACGCAAGTAATGATCATTTGTCTGTTATTTGTAATGATGTGTTTGATGCGCAGCATGATAAGATTGATGCTCATGTTTCGCCGTCTAGTGATAGTAGGGGTTTCAATTTTCCGGAATTTGAGCCTCGGTATTTTGACGGAAACCCAGCCGACTATCCACAGTTTGTCAAAGAGTTAGAAGTCATGTTGAGTGGTTTTGTGATAAATGATGGAATGAAGTTGATGTATTGATTGAGGTTTTGCACTGGATTTGCGGCAAGAGCTATACAGTGCTGTAAGTTTATGCCCCCAAACGAAGGAAACTGTGAAACTGTGAGGATACTGCGACAAAGGTTTGGGAAGCCGTTTATGATATCCAGTAGCGTTTTCGAGACTGTTGAAGGTAGTGGGGCATAGTTAAGCGATAACTCAGAGGAACTCGCAGAGTTTTTGGTTAGTCTAAGGGTGTATAGAAATACCCTCGTTTCTCTTAATTGCATGGATGAGTTGAACTCGAGTTAGCTACTTGAGACTATTGCTAAGAGATTACTGGTTCGTTTGCAAAATAAGTTGGTAAAGGTCAGTTCCCGTCTAGAAGAGGATGGTTTGGAGCCCGGGTTCGATGATATTGGGAGACTGATAAATTTCGATAAAGAAAGGAAGACGAAATTCGCAGTATAAAATGATATCATTCTATTTCATATGTTCTCATCAGCTGCAGACTACAACCAGTAGAGACATAAACATTTGAAATATAAATGAATTTGTACTTTGACAAGACTTTGGGGCGAAAGCTCACAGTGATGCAATCAATGTAGTCATTCGAGGATTTGAAACAAACTTTATTACAAAGGGACCATTTAGAATGAATAAATGTTGAAACACCTCCGCCACATTTTTTATGGGAACAAACACGGTCTTGTCGGAATACACTGAAATCATTTAAAGATACTATATTTTAATCATATAAGTCATGGAGGCAGGTATCTTGCAGAGTGACAATACCAATATTGTGATAAATTTCAGACGACAAAAGGGACTGAAAATCCAGAGTTTTGTTAGGCAGGGACCAGCAGTTGGTAATAAGGATAACCGGACTGATAAGAGAGTGTCGGCTAGATTCTCCAAGCATATCCGTAAATGTATCCGTTTGAAAGGCAGCAAAGTGTTCTCACTCATAATCGTCAGAAAATTAATTGATACTGGATATACTGTGGAATCTAGTCGGGCTTTCAAAATAATCAATACACAAGAAAATCATGGTTTCGTCGGTTCACAGAAGCCACTGCCATCAAAATACATCAAAACACAACCTATGGATACATGAAGAGAGTGTGACTAATCTCTGTAACCATAAGTGATTTGTCCGATTGCCTTTGTGGTTTGTTCTGTTGCATAACATTCCACCCAGTCATGATTCTGATTTTCCCTCCATGAGTTGAACTCACTATTAAGTAAGGTTAGAAATCTGCTAAATTAAATTATTTTTATTTACTTTGTGGTTTTGCGTGACTGTTCACTGCCACCCTCCTGAACTCCCCACCACAATATGTATAAATTGACTCTGTTGTTTTTTCATCTTGTATTTTGTCTCTAGTCTAACCCTGATTCCAAGAGAAATCTGAATCTTAACAGAATATTTGTCTGCCCACACCATCTCTGAAATTATGTTGCTTATTCGTTTTTGTACCTACAACTTGGAATCATTGTGAAAAGTAGGTTCAGTAAATTTTGTCACACATAAATGATTTATTTAGGAGGTAATAAATACTAATTTTTTGCTTTATTCCATAAACAGTACTAATGATACAACAACGAATTTTCAGCATTCAGTACAATATTACATTTAATCTGCTCGAAACAAGAAAAAATAAAAATTGTATAATAATATTAACAAAACAGCTATGTAGCAAATTACAGTATGGAATAACGAGAAAAATATGCGTAAAGTATAAAGTAGTAGTAATAATATTAATAACAACTAAATAAAAATCGCTAAGTTATAATTAAACGATAGAAAGGGTGACACCATACAATTACAGAAAGATGAAAGGGTGGATTCACTTTGCGAATTACATAGTGACTTATATCTTTCACGTCTAACAGTGTCTTCATCACATAAAATACGGGCTAAATAGGGTATTGTAGAGTTTTTGTTCTTAGTGATTCGTGCATATAACTTCTTATATTGACTTCGCGTCCTACCTGATGAGATGCATGGGGATAGTTGTGAACAAAGGAGGTGCAGAGGGTCTGACAGTATAGCCTTTGCCCATTTTGAACAGGAACTTATGTGTCTCTAGATTATAATATAGGCGAGCTCGCGCAGTGGCATACCACAAGCCCTACTCACAGGATTTAATACCCTCCGTAATATGATATAGTCTTTTTTGAAAAGCCCAGGAAAGGTTAATGGAGAGCAATAGAGTACAGTGGGTAAAATACGGGAGTTTACAAACTGCAGAAGTAAAGGTTGGTTGATACCTGATTGTCTAAACTTTTGTAGAAGGTAAGACGAAACATTTTCTTAGAGATTGATAAGATGTGGGATCACCATGAAAGGTCAGAGGAAAGAACTAATCCAAGGTATTTAATGCTTGACTTGGTTTCAATTTCAGTGCCATCTATGCTACAGGCATCATGGGAAATAACTAGATCATATATGTCACGTCGATGCTTGAAAGTAAAGTTAACTACCTGACATTTGGAAGGGTTTAACATAAGGCCATTTGACTTAGATCACTTGCTGATGTCCAGCAGAAAACTATTAAGTTTGGAGCAGTCAGACTCGGAAGTGATAGACAGTGACACAGTCAGATCATCCACATATTTGACAAAGTTAGTTTCGTTTGAATGAGGCAGGTCGTGTAGGAAGAAAGAAAAAATAAAAGGAGAGAGGACAGCACCTTGAGGAACATCGGCTTTTGTGAGTAAGGCAGAAGAAGATTTAGGATTATATACAGAATACTGCATTCTTTCAAAAAAATAAGAATGCAACCAACTCTTAGCCCAGGATCCTGTTTGCGTCAACGAAAGCTTATTTATTAAGAGGCCGCTAGGTACAGAGTCAAAAGCAGATGTGTAGTCTAGGAAAGCACCACGAACATATTTGGCACCTTTGTCTAGACAAGGAACAACATTATGATATAAGACAACTGCATCATCCGAAGTACATCTACCATGTTTATATGAAAATTGTTTAGGATCATTAAAAGGTTTCAATGAATGTTCAAGACGAATTAAAAGTAATTTTTCCATCAATTTTAAAAAAAGGAGAAGTAATTGCAATAGGCCTAAATTTGATATCAGTACCAGAGAATGGTTTGGTGTGGGGGTAATTTTAATGTTTTTCCATGCAAAAGGTAGAAGCATTAAAAATATAATTAAGAAAGTAATATAAAATATCAACACAGTTCCTGAAGACAAGAGCAGCTACACCATCAGGACCAAGGCTTTGGGAAGGTTTAAGATACTGGAGACATTTATCACATCAAGGGTATTAAAACCATTAAAATTGTTGTCTATATGATTTGTAACATTAGGAAGGATATCGACAGAAGAGAGAATGAAAGACTTATTTAGAGTATCAACATTAAGAGATGGGACAGAAGTACATCGCTTACCGCTAGTAATTTTTTTGAAGAGTTTCCACAAACTAGAAGGGGTTTTACATGACAAGAATCTTTGGTTATATAAAACATTTAGTCTTTGAATTTCCAGTTTTATCGGGGTATTTAACATTTTTACACCTGACTTATCATTTGTTTTCATCAACAGTTCTTTATTTCTACGTGGCTTTATGAGATGTGGAGAAGAGAAACGGTCAAATCGAATGAATAATGTTTCTTTAGGACAACATATTTCGAAACAGAATTTAAGATAATCAGTAGTGTTTGTGGTTGTGTCATCTAATGTTTTTTCTGTAAATAAGTCCCAGTTAGTGTCTTTCAACATGCATCTGAGCTTGCGTAAGTTGTCTTGTGAGTAGCATCTCCGTTGAAATTTACTGTTGAGGTGAGAGAAGGCATATTTGTTTGATTTGGAATATATTTTTCGCAGTACACGTATGATGCAGAGGTTAGGGTTAGGTAAAGGAGCACGTTTGTGAGCTTCTGTGTGATGGACACCTCTCTGCCCTACCACCAATACAGGCTAATTCTGATATCCTCATCTGTGTCACCTATAGTCAAACTAATGTTGTCTAAATCGGATTAGTAGGAATGACAATCTCATTCACACTTCTATCAACGATGATGATTGGTCTTCTCTGGTGTTAACTTCTGCATACTTCCACCACGTGCGCCTTTTATATCTTCACATGAAGTGCAATTGTGCTTACCAATTCTGCCTAACCATCGGTTCTCACAATCAGGAAATTCAACAGCTTAAGTGAACAAATATATTCATCTACAATTGGTTACTCATCGTTACCATCATCATCATCAGCTCTACGCCGATAAACAGTATTTTACATCAGTATTCTGCTAATCACGTGGATACATGAATTAATGATCAGTTGTGAGTGTGGTCGATGGATGGGAATCAGAGATTGAAAATCATCAACACAACTAACTAGTAGATGTCACCAACAAGACATCGGAATCTGGCGGAGAGTTGAAGATATATTCTGCAACTCAATATCAGTCAATTCGTAGGTGTCCGATACACCTTATTCATATAATCCACAAATAATTGATCAGATCATAAAAGATCGTCTCGGTTTACATAGTGTAACTGATAATATACTATTCAGTCAGGCTGAAATCGCACAACTAGCGTCATTATAGTAGCAGGCCCAAAAATTCGAACAGGCCGCCAAGGTCAATAGAATAATCCAATAAGTTATCCAATTAGCCATGGTAGTTCACTGTAACATGTGAACACAAGCTCGAGTGTGAAAGCGTCTACAATAGCTAATAAGAGAGAGAATTTTCAATCAACTTCTAACACACTCAAAAACACCCATATTTATCACATGCATACAAATACATGATAATATGAGTCAGTCCACACTTATCATACTTTGAGTGAAAACATTAACATTTGACAATTCACATGATGGTTAAAAAGCAGGTGCTAATGCAGTTTCGTTGACATGATTGTTCATAATTGTGCTTATCAAATAGAGATGTCATGCATTTTGTGTGTTTACATTCCACATAGCCTTCAAATTCTTATAACATTTAATCGATTTCGATTTTCTCATTCCAAGATACTGTCTAGCCATTCACATTTCCAGAAGGGATGTCTGTGAACTGGATTTCGATATTTTAGATGTCGAAAGGTCATTCGGAGAAATTTAGACTCAGGAGTAATACAAAAGTAACACCAGTTGTCTTCCCTGAATACAGTCAACCATGATGCTTTTTCACATGTATTATTTGTGTTCACCTGGATTGACTTTCCAGTCAATTTCATAACACCAGGCAACTGGCGAATAGATAAGTAGATGGAAGTCGTAAATAGTTTGAGAAATTGATGTTTCCCTGCACACTCCATGATACATGTGAATAATGCATTGAAGTGCGAACTCCACATTAACTGAAGATAAAATTCTGACTCGATTTCACATTCTAATGACACGCCAGCTGATTGGACACTAGGATAAATCCGTCTTGCAGTCACAAATAGTTCACAACTACTAGAACATTCTCACTGCTCAGTATGCAAAACCATTGAGATTTTTCAACTGTAAAACGTACAATACACGCATCATATTCATTCAGTTCTAATCCTTCGTTTCTACTTCGCCTGGGATGATATGTGTGTACACTCACCAGAATCATGTCGTCAGAGACAATACAGTCAACTGAATTCTTAACGTCGATTAGCTTACAATCAGCGAGGTGAATTGTGAAGGCTGAGCTTGAGGCTAAGAAGCCCACCCACTGAATGCTACACTAGAGCTAATTAAAGGTCAAAGCACGAAACTGACCTAATGTGTTTTATTCTGAATACGAAGAAGTAGCAACGACACTGTCTGAATTTATGTGAAACCAATAATGTATTTAAAGTGGCTATAATCTACTAAAATGTATTATAGTGAAAGAAATGAAAAGAATAGAATAAATAAACGTTGGATTCAAATTGACTTTCGAGCTTAAGTTGCATAAATCGCCTTTGCAGCAGTAGATTTTTGCATCCGTCCTTTTTTCTAAGTCATCACAAGACCTCGTGCACCCCCTGTCGACACGACCCGAACCTTGAAACACATACTTCTGGATTGTTAAAAAGAAGAAATTTTTTACTGTGTGAGCTGGTTAGGATAATGTAATGGTATCATCCAAATTATATCTGAAATACCGTAAACCTTTACGAATATAGATTATGATATTCTATTTCACTTACCGAATATGAATGATGTGACTATTCTATCCACAACCAGACAAAGAAGGAACAGTGTGTGAATGAGCTGTTTCGAAATAGCTATTTCCATACATTTTCAGTCCTGTGTGATTTAAAATCTACTATGTCTCATGTCTCTCCTTAAATCTTCACCTTCATACTCCACGTGTAACTTCTATACTGACAATCAATTACCATAGGCTTCTTAATGAATAACTCATTCTATTACAGTATATATATGACATTTATCTTCTAGATTACCTCCTCTGCTCTGAAATTAATTAAAACACCCGACCAGAAGCATCTCTGTTCCATTCTATGGATCGATGAAATCAATTCATACAACTGAGTACTGAATGAAAGACATTTATACAATCTGAAGTCAAACATTTTCTTCTGTCTTAAAAATTGTTAGCTAGAAATGCTTTTCCGATGATCATTCACCTGATACTGACATTTTGTGAGGCCGTTTGTACTCGAAGCTAATTTAATTAAATGATATTGGTAAGTTGTCAGATTTAGACAATCAGTTACGTGAAACAACGTGGTCAGCTATTCTCATGAATTAAAATATTCCACTGCATTTAAGGACAAATATTTCAACAGGAACATTGCAAAACCACTAGGATGATAGCTGATTTTCATCAACAAGACGCATGCATCGACAACACTGAGAAATCATATGCTGTCGTCTGAATCAATATGACCCATTGTTCGTGTGAATGTAAGCGGCAAATTATGAGATTCACAGACGAATAACACGAAGGATTAAGGCTATATAATACCATTATATTCTTATTATACCCTTAGAACCAATACTATTATACCAACCAGTTTACTGTGTAAATTTTACTTTGAAATATTGTGAAATACTCATGAATATTAATAATTTCGTCTTACAAGGCAAGCTCCACAACCAGGTTCCTTGACAGTATCTCTCGAAAGTTTCTTACAATCGTGGCATATATAGCATTTGTATCTTCGCTCTGAAATAGATTTCAACAGACAAGATGTGTCTTCATGTTGCAGTCGAGTGACTTCAATGTCAAAGACACTAGACAAACGCTTATACACAGAATAAAACGAGACACACTATTCACTTACTATTATTATCCTGGATTGGTTGTGTCAAGAAGATACCGATTTCCGCACAAAACACATACATTTTTCAGAAATTTTTTATGGGTTGTATGGATTTATTTATTAGTTTAATTTCGAAATATACAAACATCCTGGAGAATCAAAAAACGATGTGTCAGGACAAGACAGAATGTCTTATACACCTCAGATTACACATATAGAGTGTGGCCAGCGTCGAAAATGACTACACTTAGTTAATCACTTCTGTTACACCCTTCAAAACCACAGTCATCAACACATCGTTATCCATCAGCCAAAATGCAGAAATTACAATAGCTGGGTATTTGCTAGCCTTTGAATTTCGTCTCGCTTTAACATCACTCCATGTAAGAAATATTGGAGCGACAGCCAAACAACAAGAATTGAACTGTTATTATCACAATCACACCAAATCACAGACAACACACCTAACATCCATTTCGATGTGTAGAAAGTGAGGCTCAGTCATTCATATTAGTGCCATTATTACCCAATATCTCACTTGACAAACACATCACACCATCTGAGAATACTAATATTTAGGTATTCAGTTTATACAACGACGATGAATATGAAATAAAAGCTCCACTCACTTGATGTAGCTATTGAGTTGACTATCAGCGAAGAGAGAATCACAGCCATCAACATTCTCGAAACAATCATTTTCATCTTGTGAGCTTAGTTTCACAAATGGCTTCTTCTTACTCTCTCTCTCTCAGCACTTTTATACTTTTATAGTTAACGTGAGTTATCCAAATCTATGAATGACGCAAACTGTCATTCTGTATCATATGATGTGACTTTCAACACAAAGATATTTAACAGTAAAATTTGATGATATTATGAATATGTGTGTGCGGAAATCAATATTGTGATTGATAAACATGACTTGAGTCTATTTCTAGATAAAAAGCTTGGATGATTTTACATCATGCAAAATACTAATCTCTTTTAATGAAGCTATACTGAATATCAGTTGGATGGATCATTGACTCAATCGCTGCAAATACCATTCTCAATGTTTCTATGACATCCATGTTACACAGATACTGTCGGAAAGCATTTCTGTAAAGTGTTTTATGAAAACTATCACTAGCACTGCTAGTAGACAGCATCGCAGTCTGCAGGTAAATTGGCTATTTGTGATTTGCATATTTCGAGGTAAATACTTATTAAGTGGAAGAGAATTTATTTTGCACATATTAAGATCTCGCCTATGCAGCTTACCAGAATTTGGATGATTTGCACTGATATAACTCTCTGAGCTGAATGACACTGAGTGATGGCGAGTACACTGCTGATGGGATATCTGTCCACCATTCGGAGATCCTTCCTTTGTTTTGACCCGGTCAACGTGGGTAGTAAACGGTGCTGGTTGACGTGAGCGGTTTCTCACTACTCACACTGTTCAATCAGTAGTATAAGGCATTTCTGTGTTTTAATTCTACCTGTTCTGAAAGATACAGGTGTCTTTGTAAAATTGCATACAGCCATTTCCGTTTATTAGTCTGAATAAAGAAGGAAGAAACATATTTGCAGAATAATACGGGTTCGTTATATTTTGTGTACTCTGTTGAGCTGCGTGTTTTGAAGGTCCTTGGCAATCGGTTTGAACATTTTGGGCTACCATTTTTCATGTACATTTTGAATCTATTTATTTTTATTTTATTATATTTATTATATTTTATTGTTGTTCACGTATCCAGTTATGTATTCTAATCGTATTATTCTTGCGTAAGTCGCATAGCTGTTAGAACGCTCGCCGACCACGCACATGTCCAAGGTTCTATCCCCGGCCACCGACGCACTCCTTTACCTCGCTAAGCCAGAAATAATGCTGGTAAAGAGTAAAGGTTGGGCATGAGGCTAGCTTTCCATCCTGTAAAATAAAGACTGCTTCAGAAACTTCAAGCCACTAGCTTGAGGCCCAATGTTCCACTGGGGAACGTCGAGGCAAATAAATCTTATTATTCACTACCGGGATTATACAAAATGATCAAAATCCAAAAACTTTCATATTTCTAATAAACCCAAGAAAAAGCACCGTGGCTGTTGGCAACGTGCTTTACAATCTACGCGCATACACCACACCAATAATCAGGTTATCCTTATTACCAACTGCTGGTCCCTGCCTAACAAAACTCTGGATTTTCAGTCCCTTTTGTCGTCTGAAATTTATCACAATATTGGTATTGTCACTCTGCAAGATACCTGCCTCCATGACTTATATGATTAAAATATAGTATCTTTAAATGATTTCAGTGTATTCCGACAAGACCGTGTTTGTTCCCATAAAAAATGTGGCGGAGGTGTTTCAACATTTATTCATTCTAAATGGTCCCTTTGTAATAAAGTTTGTTTCAAATCCTCGAATGACTACATTGATTGCATCACTGTGAGCTTTCGCCCCAAAGTCTTGTCAAAGTACAAATTCATTTATATTTCAAATGTTTATGTCTCTCCTGGTTGTACCATATCGGACCTATCTATATTCGCTGATGAATTCACTGCTTTTGATGCAGCTTGCTTCGAGAACTCTTTATCAATAGTGGCTGGTGATTCATGTGACTGCTCCTTCCTTATACCACTCGGTCATGACAATATTGTTAACCTCGCTACTCGTCTTGGTAAAACACTGGATCTAGTATTCATTATTGATGTTGGTATATATGAAGCTCACAAACGTGCTCCTTTACCTAACCCTAACCTCTGCATCATACGTGTACTGCGAAAAATATATTCCAAATCAAACAAATATGCCTTCTCTCACCTCAACAGTAAATTTCAACGGAGATGCTACTCACAAGACAACTTACGCAAGCTCAGATGCATGTTGAAAGACACTAACTGGGACTTATTTACAGAAAAAACATTAGATGACACAACCACAAACACTACTGATTATCTTAAATTCTGTTTCGAAATATGTTGTCCTAAAGAAACATTATTCATTCGATTTGATCGCTTCTCTTCTCCACATCTCATAAAGCCACGTAGAAATAAAGAACTGTTGATGAAAACAAATGATAAGTCAGGTGTAAAAATGTTAAATACCCCGATAAAACTGGAAATTCAAAGACTAAATGTTTTATATAACCAAAGATTCTTGTCATGTAAAACCCCTTCTAGTTTGTGGAAACTCTTCAAAAAAATTACTAGCGGTAAGCGATGTACTTCTGTCCCATCTCTTAATGTTGATACTCTAAATAAGTCTTTCATTCTCTCTTCTGTCGATATCCTTCCTAATGTTACAAATCATATAGACAACAATTTTAATGGTTTTAATACCCTTGATGTGATAAATGTCTCCAGTATCTTAAACCTTCCCAAAGCCTTGGTCCTGATGGTGTAGCTGCTCTTGTCTTCAGGAACTGTGTTGATATTTTATATTACTTTCTTAATTATATTTTTAATGCTTCTACCTTTTGCATGGAAAAACATTAAAATTACCCCCACACCAAACCATTCTCTGGTACTGATATCAAATTTAGGCCTATTGCAATTACTTCTCCTTTTTTTAAAATTGATGGAAAAATTACTTTTAATTCGTCTTGAACATTCATTGAAACCTTTTAATGATCCTAAACAATTTTCATATAAACATGGTAGATGTACTTCGGATGATGCAGTTGTCTTATATCATAATGTTGTTCCTTGTCTAGACAAAGGTGCCAAATATGTTCGTGGTGCTTTCCTAGACTACACATCTGCTTTTGACTCTGTACCTAGCGGCCTCTTAATAAATAAGCTTTCGTTGACGCAAACAGGATCCTGGGCTAAGAGTTGGTTGCATTCTTATTTTTTTGAAAGAATGCAGTATTCTGTATATAATCCTAAATCTTCTTCTGCCTTACTCACAAAAGCCGATGTTCCTCAAGGTGCTGTCCTCTCTCCTTTTATTTTTTCTTTCTTCCTACACGACCTGCCTCATTCAAACGAAACTAACTTTGTCAAATATGTGGATGATCTGACTGTGTCACTGTCTATCACTTCCGAGTCTGACTGCTCCAAACTTAATAGTTTTCTGCTGGACATCAGCAAGTGATCTAAGTCAAATGGCCTTATGTTAAACCCTTCCAAATGTCAGGTAGTTAACTTTACTTTCAAGCATCGACGTGACATATATGATCTAGTTATTTCCCATGATGCCTGTAGCATAGATGGCACTGAAATTGAAACCAAGTCAAGCATTAAATACCTTGGATTAGTTCTTTCCTCTGACCTTTCATGGTGATCCCACATCTTATCAATCTCTAAGAAAATGTTTCGTCTTACCTTCTACAAAAGTTTAGACAATCAGGTATCAACCAACCTTTACTTCTGCAGTTTGTAAACTCCCGTATTTTACCCACTGTACTCTATTGCTCTCCATTAACCTTTCCTGGGCTTTTCAAAAAAGACTATATCATATTACGGAGGGTATTAAATCCTGTGAGTAGGGCTTGTGGTATGCCACTGCGCGAGCTCGCCTATATTATAATCTAGAGACACATAAGTTCCTGTTCAAAATGGGCAAAGGCTATACTGTCAGACCCTCTGCACCTCCTTTGTTCACAACTATCCCCATGCATCTCATCAGGTAGGACGCGAAGTCAATATAAGAAGTTATATGCACGAATCACTAAGAACAAAAACTCTACAATACCCTATTTAGCCCGTATTTTATGTGATGAAGACACTGTTAGACGTGAAAGATATAAGTCACTATGTAATTCGCAAAGTGAATCCACCCTTTCATCTTTCTGTAATTGTATGGTGTCACCCTTTCTATCGTTTAATTATAACTTAGCGATTTTTATTTAGTTGTTATTAATATTATTACTACTACTTTATACTTTACGCATATTTTTCTCGTTATTCCATACTGTAATTTGCTACATAGCTGTTTTGTTAATATTATTATACAATTTTTATTTTTTCTTGTTTCGAGCAGATTAAATGTAATATTGTACTGAATGCTGAAAATTCGTTGTTGTATCATTAGTACTGTTTATGGAATAAAGCAAAAAATTAGTATTTATTACCTCCTAAATAAATCATTTATGTGTGACAAAATTTACTGAACCTACTTTTCACAATGATTCCAAGTTGTAGGTACAAAAACGAATAAGCAACATAATTTCAGAGATGGTGTGGGCAGACAAATATTCTGTTAAGATTCAGATTTCTCTTGGAATCAGGGTTAGACTAGAGACAAAATACAAGATGAAAAAACAACAGAGACAATTTATACATATTGTGGTGGGGAGTTCAGGAGGGTGGCAGTGAACAGTCACGCAAAACCACAAAGTAAATAAAAATAATTTAATTTAGCAGATTTCTAACCTTACTTAATAGTGAGTTCAACTCATGGAGGGAAAATCAGAATCATGACTGGGTGGAATGTTATGCAACAGAACAAACCACAAAGGCGATCGGACAAATCACTTATGGTTACAGAGATTAGTCACACTCTCTTCATGTATCCATAGGTTGTGTTTTGATGTATTTTGATGGCAGTGGCTTCTGTGAACCGACGAAACCATGCTTTTCTTGTGTATTGATTATTTTGAAAGCCCGACTAGATTCCACTGTATATCCAGTATCAATTAATTTTCTGACGATTATGAGTGAGAACACTTTGCTGCCTTTCAAACCGATACATTTACGGATATGCTTGGAGAATCTAGCCGACACTCTCTTATCAGTCCCTCCTCCCTACTTGCTGCAGGTGAATCGACAAATGCAGTTAGACGAGTTGAAATGAGCAGGATAGTTATCTAACTTTGACTGGATTAACGAGAATATTGTGTTGTAAAGCGGAAGGAGTCAAAATGCCCAAAGCGTTCTTTTCAAGGCACCCTTAATTCAATTTTCTCTTCACATAGATACTTGTTCTTCTTCGTAAGCTATAAAGATAGAGAAAAGATTGTTTGAATTGAATGTAGGCTTTTGAAGGGAGTTGAATGAGAATGCAATATTACTGCAACTGTCTTAGCCAAATTCGAAAAAAAATATAAATTCTTCATTTTGCAGTTCGTTAAGGAAACTATCCACCTCCAGTCCTATCCACATACTTGTAGAACAGTATGATGTCGGTCGAATCCTTGCCTACCGAATTACAAGGATTTGTATCCTTTCTGTCCATCTGATTCTGAATATTCGGAGAAAACATCTGTCAATAGACGCGAACCATGAAAGTATTTTATTGGAACAGGTAGCCATTGACGGGCAACTCCAAGGCGCGAATCGTTCATTCGTGTACAAGTTAGAAGAAGACGAAAGAATACGAATAAGAGTACGTTATATTTATTTGTAAAACATTTCTTTATAGACTTTGTAATGATATCGAATTCAACTGCCGAAGAATATAATTTCTGATTACAAGTCCTGGTGTTTTGGAGTTTAAGTTGATAATCGTTCCTAGTAATTATCGATTGGGAGGGTCTTCGCAAATAATAGGAACTTAGGGTTAAGTCATTTGACAGTTTTTATTCTTCTGTTCATTTTCTTTAGCGCCTTCAGTAACTCTTCTGGAGAGTACCTACTTGGTCTGCCTTCAGCATCTTTGGACACGGATTATCTTAACGCAATTCGGATCTTTTTGGCGACGTTGCATGATGGCTAGGCCGAAGAAGGGACGTGGCGCCTTGGAAGCAGACAAAAACGCAAGTAATGATCATTTGTCTGTTATTTGTAATGATGTATTTGATGCCCAGCATGATAAGATTGATGCTCATGTTTCGCCGTCTAGTGATAGTAGGGGTTTCAATTTTCCGGAATTTGAGCTTCGGTGTTTTGACGGAAACCCAGCCGACTATCCACAGTTTGTCAAAGAGTTAGAAGTCATGTTGAGTGGTTTTGCGATAAATGATGGAATGAAGTTGATGTATTGATTGAGGTTTTGCACTGGAGTTGCGGTAAGAGCTATACAGTGCTGTAAGTTTATGCCCCCAAACGAAGGAAACTGTGAAGCTGTGAGGATACTGCGACAAAGGTTTGGGAAGCCGTTTATGATATCCAGTAGCGTTTTCGAGACCGTTGAAGGTAGTGGGGCATAGTTAAGCGATAACTCAGAGGAACTCGCAGAGTTTTTGG
Source organism: Trichobilharzia regenti (assembly GCA_944472135.2). NCBI lineage: Eukaryota > Metazoa > Platyhelminthes > Trematoda > Strigeidida > Schistosomatidae > Trichobilharzia > Trichobilharzia regenti. Next base: position 95,279,123 of record OX235262.1, on the reverse strand, counting down.
TTAGTCTAAGGGTGTATAGAAATACCCTCGTTTCTCTTAATTGCATGGATGAGTTGAACTCGAGTTAGGTACTTGAGACTATTGCTAAGAGATTACTGGTTCGTTTGCAAAATAAGTTGGTAAAGGTCAGTTCCCATCTAGAAGAGGGTGGCTTGGAGCCCGGGTTCGATGATATTGGGAGACTGATAAAAGAGAGCGTAAATCAAGCGACGGGAAAGTTCACCAGCATTTCGCACTCAACAGTAGAACCTAAGGAATCAATCAATACAAAGAAGTCATTTGTAGTGAAGGCACAAGGCACGACGAGAAAGGAAGAGTGTGTCATTTGTCGTAATACGCACCCACTAAGCAATTGTAATCGTTTCATGGTAATGTCTCCTGTAGAAAAATTTAGAGAATGACAAATCATAAGCTTAAAGGTGGGACACACAAAGTTGAACTGTAAGGCAAGAGATGAGGGAGGTAGCGGTTCAACAGATCTCCATCCACTTTTGAGCACAATACACGAACCGGCGAATTCGGTTAGATGTAACAGTACGTTTAGACTCCATGATAACCCACAAGTTGATTTAGGAGCATTACCAGTTAAAGTGAAAGGACCGAAATCTTCAGTCGACACTTATGCCCTGTTGGATAACGCATCAGACGTCAGATTGTTGAATGCTCAGCTAGCCGATCAATTAGGCATCAAGGGTGTTAAAGAACCCTTAGTAATGAATACTTTCAATTCATCGGACAGGTTAATGTGCAAACGAGTCTCCTTTTGGTTAGACTCCTTGGTAACGGGGAACCCATTAAGGTTGCAACTGCGTATATTACTCCCCAGCCTGAAACTTGGTGAAACCAAAGAGCCCAATCGTGAAGTAGTTGTTAATAAACAGCGTCTGTCCGATATAGTATTCCTTGCTTTGCAAGATAACAAAGTGAAATTACTTGTTGGATGCAATGTACCGTCTGTACATAAGGTACTAGAGGAAAGGTGTGGAGATAAAGAGGATCTATACGCTACTAAACCTCGGCTAGGGTGGACTATTATGAGGCGTGTGTCGAACGTCCGAGTATCGTCCCTGGTTACTTACAATGATGTGAGTATAGAGCGTATGGTTCGTGATATGTATGACAAGGAATTCTACGACAATGGTTCTGTGGAAAGAGGGTGGTCTGTCGAAGATAAGAAGGGGGCAAAATTGGTTGATGAAGCCTGTACGTATGAGAACGGACGCTTCATCGTGGGATTACCGTGGAGGTCCGAGGATAAGCAGACGGTCTGTGACGGAGAGGTAGCTATGAAGAGACTTCTGAGTTCAAGAAAGAAATTCCTAGTAAATTCAGATCTGTGGACCAAGTATTAGGAGGTCATTGACAAGCACATTACAAAGGGTTACTTGGAAATACTTGTTAATCAGAATGAACCACGGAAGTGGTAACTACCTCATCCCCCAAGAAATCCAGCAAATTTCATATAGTCTTTGATTGCTTTGCGAAACGCGAAGGTGTTTCCTTGAATGAAAGTTTGAATAGTGACCCGGAGTGTGTGAGATCACTAGTGGGATTCCTGCTAAGATTTAGAATGTCTCCGGTTGCCATTGGAACGGACATAGAAGAGATGTTTTTACAAGTAAATGTGTCAGAACGTGATTGAAACCATTTGAGGTTCTTGTGGCTCGACGGTGACCCTCACAGAAGACTATCCGAATATAGGATGACTGTTCACCCGTTTAGTGCTACATCATCTCCGTTTTGTGCCAACTTCACTCTACGTAAAGCAGTGTCCATGTTCGGTCCTCCTGAATAACTAGATGTTGCTGAACGTTGTTTGTATGTAGAGGAATGTTTAGCATCCTTTGACAATACTGGATCTGCAATCAGCTTTGCAGAGACTCTTAGCAATATACTAGCCAAGGCTGGTTTTCGTCTGACAAAGTGGTTCTCAAACAGCTTGTAAGTCTTGAAGCATATAAGTCCAGAAGATAGAGCACCCGCGGTGAGAGATCTGTTCGATGATACTCTACCCATAGAAGGTACTTCAGGTTTGCAATGGAATATCAACTCGGTTACTTTTGAATTTAGCGTGGAAAACATTGATAATCCGGTCATTAGAAGAAGTATATTATCCGTATTGTCCTCGGTTTTAGATCCACTTGGTTTAGTAGCACCTTATTTGCTTTCTGCGCGAAAAATATTTCAGGAGACATGTAACAAGGAGTTACTGTGGAATGATCCAATGAATGAAAGAATTGCTGAAAATTGGGAGAAGTTGATCAACAACCTACGATTATTAAGACAGTATCTCGTCACACGTCCTCTGAGGCAATCGGGGATTATAAGATTGTTGATTTTCACATATTCTCTTACGCCTCTGAAGTTGGTTACGGAGATGCTATGTACGTTAGAACTGCCTTAAGAGATAATAAAGATGTTCGCCTTGTGATCGGGAAGTCCAGAGCACCCTCAAAGACTGTTTCAATCTCGAGGTTGGAGCTTACGTCAGCTTTGTTAGTGGTTCAGCCTTTTACGATGGTGAGTACGGAATCGAACTGTCCCACCTGTCAAGTAACGTTTTCGAAGACTCAATGACAGTTATATATTACATTCTCAACGATTCATCTGGATATGCTCGTTTTGTAGCTAATCGGGTGTCTCGAATTCATGAAGCTACGAGTGTCGAGCAGTGGAGGTATGTACCATCTAAGGAAAATCCTGTCGATATAGCATCAAGAGGTGCGTAATTAAAATAATATAATTAAAAATTAGTGGTGGAGTGGTCTTAAGTTCGTGAAACAAGCAGACTGTGTATGGCCGACTAAGGAGGAGGAACCACCGATATGTGAGGAGGCCCTAGTGTTTATCGTAAATGCCAAGGTGACGTATACACAAACGAGGTATTCCGGCTTACACCCACTCTTTAAATACTATTCCTCTTGGCACAAATTAGCGAAAACTGTCGCGTAGCTGACCTGATACGTTGCATATTTGAAGGGCATTTACCTACGACGAATTGATATTCAGATTAGGGAACTACTAACTGTTGAAGATTTGAACAATGTTGAAACAGCTATTGTGAAGACTACTCAATGGGAAGCATGGGGAGAAATCGCTAGTGAGGATAGTTCTGACTTCGCGAACTGCAAGGTACGAATGGCCAGGTTAAGTCTGATAATCTCAGATGGTGTCACTAGAGTCGGAAGACGCCTACAAATGTTAGAGGCGCCATATGAGACCCTCCACCCAGCCTTATTGCCTAACGACCACCCATTCACTACACTTATAATAAGACATCACCACGAACTCGAGGGTCATTTGGGCTCATTCTAAGTATTGTCAAGCATCTGACGAAAGTATTGAATAATAAAAGGAGGTGCAGCAGTGCTTAAGATAATTAATAATTGCGTTGTCTGTAAACGTCGGAACGCTAGTACTGTCCAGCAGATGATGGCCCCACTTACAACGTGGCAGATGTGTGAGGTTAATTATCCATATGAGTACGTAGGGGGGGGAATGGTTTGGACCGTTAATGGTGAGGAGAGGTAGAAATTCGTGTAAGAGATACGGCTGCCTGTTTACATGTTTGAAAAAAAGGGCTGTGAACAAAGAAATTGGTCATACGCTAACTGCTGATACGTTTATTCTGACACTGCTAAGGTTCATAAGCAGTGATAGAGGAACTAACTTCACCGGATGTCACACAGACCTTATAGGGTGTAATTGCGATGCCTGCACGAGAGTTTATGAAGAGCTATTGAAATGGAACATAGAGTGGCACTTCGATCCACCACAAGCCAGTCACAGAGGAGGCTTTGAGAGAGGCTTGTTGGAATTGTTAAACTTGTCTTCAGTTCTATCGTTAAAAACCAAGGCTTGTCTGACGAGACACTAAAGACGTTTTTATCTGAAGCCGAGAGACTTCTTAAAAACCGACCGCTTTCGCCGGAAAGAGATAATGTGAAGGATTTTGACGTGCTAACTCCGAATAAACTACTATTATTGAGGAGTAATCCTGGTTTAGGAGAAGGGTGCACAGAGCCGAGACCCATGATCAGAAGATGAAGAAAAGCCAAGCATCTGAAGGATATGTTTTGGAAGAGATGGTTCAAAGAGTACAAACTAACACTGCAGTCAAGGGATAAATAGAGGAAGTCATACCGAAACTTGCAAGTTGGTGATGTAGTCTCAGTTGCGCATAAAACTTCTACAGGTAAATAACCTCCAGCAGAAATAGAAAGAGCAATATGCAGTAATGATGGGTTGGTGAGGACAGAATATGTCACGCTGACGCGAGATATTCGAAGATTATATTTCCTTGAAGTGTTAGAGGACAGATCAGAGATTAGACAATCCGACGACTTTCCAACTTAGGGAGTCAACCTGAGAACGGTTTTAGGCTTACTGCTGTAAGTCCTACAGTTCTTCAAGTGTAGCTCGTCAAGGCAGAATCCACAACATTTGATGTATTGATTGCACATATATGTGTGTCAAGTAATTGAGTGGATTCCAATTCATCTAATTGTTGGTTAATTTTGTAGTTGTCGCATGGTGTGAATCACCTTGTAATATTATTTTAAGTACTTCTGAAGTCGTTTCTAGTCTTGTAAACTTGTGAACGAATCGAGTATTGTTAAGGTCAGTGTATGTGATTTGATACGCCGGAGAGGGGCTTATGCAGGAGTGACATGAAGCAACCAACACCTTGGGGACCAGAGCAGTGGTGATACTGTTGACAGAGAGCGAAGGAGAGCGTTATGATCACTGAGGAAGATCCCACACACCGGGGAGTTCGTGCCGGAGTGACATGGAACAACCAACACTCTGTGGACCAGATCAGTGGTGGTACTTTTGACTGTTGTAAAACATTTGCTCATAGACTTTGTAATGATATCGAATCCAACTACCTAAGAATATAATTTCTGATTGCAAGTCCTGGTGTTTCGAAATTGAAGTCGACAATCGTTCCTAGTAATTATCGATTCGGAGCGTCTTCGCAAATAAAAGGAATTTGAGTTAAGATTCTTGACAACACCTGTCAATGAAAGTGTGCAGAATCCTGTTGGAAATGCTTCTGGTGTCACGACAAGACCTCAAAACTCATAAAAGCTTTGTGTTAATACACTTTCCTGCGACAGGTAGGCGTACAATTGATCAATAATCTGCCAATTGATTCTTCTCAGTTATTTAAACTGGACCAGAACAATTTGTGGTTTCAATTACTGAATCAGAAATAAAACAATCATGCCTAGATCATTGAAAATGTTTCACATGAATAATCTTCAGTTAATTCCAACTACACAAACTCACTTCTTCCATTAATTTGCAAGTGAACGTCATTGCAGTTGACGGAGAATGTGTTGACAGTTAACAGTTACAGTTTGTTGACTACTGCACGACTACTGACAGAGTAGATCAATACGAAATTGAAATCGTAATTTTTGGCGGCCTGTTTGACATCTGGGCTACCTTTTTCCTGCATCTACATATTGCATCTAATAAGTCATGTTTTCATTCCTAATTTTAATAAAATATGATCGCAAATCGCATAAAATACAGTAATTCATTCATTAAACGTTTTAAACCATATGTTATGTTATGTTGTACCACAAATTTTATTACTATTGCTAAACCAATTTCACTCACTTGTCAATATGGACTGCTTCAGTTCCACTGAGAAAGCTTTCAGAAATTATGAAACAAATTAAATTGAAAGAAATCTTGACCAGCGCTGGACGATTTTCTAGATAGAGTGAAAGCCAAAGTACCACATCTCCCTACAATCATAATATTGATATTCTTGACGAGATCGCATCTCACACAACTTGATCTCAGTTAAGCATACTAACGAGTAAATATACTCCTCTTTCAGAAGGCGAGATACTGCTGACATGTCTCTTCATAAGCTGGGTAACCTTACTTTGAGTATTCTGTCCTTTTTGATCACATCTTACGCACGTTATTGTTAGAATTTCATTGTAATTCATCACAGGGTAAAGCACTCCGTCACAGAGATCTGCCTTTCGTCAGTATTTGTGCGAATGAACATCGTGTAGAAGCGTAGCGTTCTACTGGTTGTGTTAGGAAACACAACTGCTGGTCTACCGCTAGCTCCGTTCCTAATTTTTTTTTAGTTTTTTTTTAGATTTACAGCTTGATTCCACACTGTATTTTTGGTACAAGTATGGAATTTTCAGCATGGATATCGGTAGCCCAAATTTCGCAGGCCGACTATAGATATCAGGTGTGCGCTGGCGTGGGCTGGAACCCGGACCGTGTGCATGGTCGGCGAGAGTCCTAACCACTGTGCTACCGACGCACTCTCAATCAGTACTCATCACGTAATTAGTAGTCTCTTCTTTCTGTCGCATCAGCGATGATCAGATATCAGGTAGAGTAAATCTCTAACCATATATTGACTGCACATCACAGATTGATATAATTTACTTATTCATAACCGAGCTCTAAATAGTTATAAACTCCTCTGCTCTCCTACGTTCCTAGTAGTTTTCGACAAGTACTGTCACACGCATTTGAGTAATTTATTGGCAGTTATTTTATTACAAATATATTCACTCACAGTATATACAATAACTTTATAACATCCGACTATGCTGATTGAGACTGACACCACTGTTAGGCAGCTATGGTTACCACAAAAATTAGTATTTTGCCTGGAGCGGGCAGAAGCATAATTCCGCGCCAGTTTTTGCATTGACTTAAATCTCCTTTCTTTGGCAGTTTGAATAAGTATCTTTTCTTCCAATCCTCGGGTACCTTGCCCTCTTTCCACACCTTCTCTGGCAGTGGCGTCATCAAGTCCGCTGTTGTCTCTGGGTCCATTTTCAATGCTTCTGCTGGGATTCCATCTGGTCTTGCTGCTTTTCCAGCTTTTAGCATCTTGATTGCATTCAGGACTACTGATTTCGTCGGGGGGTCGATGTTCACTGGTAGTTCTGCTTCCGTTGTTGGTATTGTTGAGGGCGTTGTATGTGGCGGTCGATTTAGAAGTCTTGTGATGTGTTCAGCCCAGTGTTTTCTTTGCTCCACTTCTCTGGTGATTGACTTTCCATTGTCATCCTTTGCTGGCTTAATCTGTATCTAACTTTTGCCCGATAGGTGTAGAGTGCGGCGAGGTCTCCTTTGCCTGCAGCTTGTTCTGCTTCACTTGTCATGGCTTAATAATATTTTCTTTTCGGTTGCCTAGAACTCATCTTCACTCTTTTGCTCAGCGTATTGTAGTTTGTATTCAACTCCTGTTTTTTTTGCTCGTCATTGCACTGGATAATCCTTTGTTTCACTGTCCTTCTCTCTTCTATTAGTTTCCAAGTGTGTGCAGTGAGCCACTGTTTGTCCTGCCTCTTCTTTCTGCCCAGAACTTCCATGCAGGTTTGACTCAACACCGTTTTCAAGTTGTCCCAGTGCTTTTTGACGCCGACCTCTTCGCTAGTGTCGATTTGTGTCTCGGCTTTGTCCTTTATGCTTGCAATGAAGATGTCCTTTGTAGCCTGGTCCTTCAGCTTTTGAGTGTTGAACTTGGCTTGTGGTCTGCCCGAAACTCCTGCTTCTATGAAAGCTTTTAGTTTGATTGGACTGTCTCCTTTACGAGATAGTGGTCTGAGCCAACGTCTGCTCCTCTTCTTACTTTTGTGTCCAGTAGGCTGCTCCTCCACTTCCTTGAGCAGCATTGACATGAAGTCAATTCGGTTTCCGGTTTGCGCATCTGGTGACACCCATGTAGCCTTGTGGATATCTTTGTGTTTGTATACGCTGCCACCAATTACTAGTTCGTTGAAGGCGCAGAGGTTGGCGAAGAGTTCTCCATTTTCATTCATTTCTCCGAGAGCTTCTCTACCCATGATGAGTTCCCTTCCTGTGTTGTCTGGTCCCAGTTTGGCGTTCATGTCTCCCATTTTTATTTAATATTATTATTGTATCCTTTAGTTCCTAGAGGAACATAGGGCTTCAGCTGCGCACCTCCATTGCCTTCTGTCTCCCATTAGTATTTAAATATCACCAGCTGGGGTATTGTCCATTGCTGCCTGTAGTTGTCTGTAGAATTCTTCTTTCTTTTCGAGGTCTGTGTTATTTGTGGGTGCATAACATTGTATAATTGACACTCTCCTTCCTTTGGAGTTGAAACTGGAGGTCATTATTCAGGGCGAGATCGCCTTCCATTGCATCAGGGCCTTAGTTTCCGTTGGTGACATCGTGATAGCCACGCCCTCGGTGTGCGTGTGGTTATCTTCTGGGTGACCGGAGTAGATTACTGACTCACCCATCGACAATTTGGTGAGTCCATTCCCGTTCCATCTGCTTCCACATATTCCCAGCACTTGGATTCCGTATCTTTTCATCTCATTTGCGACCTGTGCAGCTTTGCCAATCTCGTACATGGTGCAGTCGTTCCATGTCCCCACACAGACTTTTTCTTTTGGTGCAAATAGATTCATCGTGCTGAAGTTTCTGTAGCAACTTTGTTTACAGGGTGGGGTTGCAAGCCTCACGCCTGAGAAAGGAATTGTTACATTAAGTTAAAGTTAAGAGAGAAGTGACCTTGCGAGTTGCTCCCCTTAAAATCGGAAAACAAAGGATAAAACAATCAGAACGACACCAGCAAAAGAAAAATAATTCACAGCAAAAAGGGCAAAAAGCGACAACATCAATAAAATACGACAACATGCTATACAGTTAAGCACAGTTAACTAAAATGATACCAAAACCATAGACTCACTGACTTGGGCCAACTTGAACATATAAATCCAACAATATATACAATTACAGATATGAGTTAGTGTTAAAATGTCACAAAATGTCAAACAGTTTGTTATAGGTATTAGCAGTCAACAATATTATGTCCACAGGTTTAGTGTTCGAAAGTAAACGGATTGCAATATTTTTCCCAGTGGATATATCTAATTATGTTCACAATTTGTCTGATATTTCTCTATCGAAATAACAAGCAGAAATTCTGTCACTGGGATTCAAATTCTGTGTTCCCATGAAAAAGATAAAGCAAATTGATATCGAATGCCAATTCGAAAATCTTTATGATCAACTTATAGGGCTACATGCCACATCCAGTGACAGCGAAAGCTGGTTGAAAGCAAAGATGGTTGATATTGCTCATCAATTTCGAGTAATGCCAACCAATCAAAAGTCGCATATCACCAAAGAACACTGGAGATCTTTAAACAAGCTCCGAAAAGACAAAAATCTTGTTATCTTACAAGCTGATAAAGGACAAAGTGTAGTGCTAATGAACAAGATAGATTACCTAGAAAAAATGAATCAAATTTTCTCTGATGAATCTAAATTCAAACTGGATAACCATGCAAAAGACCAAACGTTATCAACCGAAAGGAAAATTGTGCAACATCTACGACAACTCTTCAAAAATAAATACATTGACGAAAACACATACAAAAATATAAAACCGATTGGGTCACAAATCCCAAAACTATATGGACGCGTAAAAATACACAAACCAGGAGCGCCGTTAAGACCCATACTCTCTATGATAAACTCACCATACCACAGATTAGCACAGTGGCTATGTGAACTGTTGCAGCCCTTGCTGAAACGTTTCGGAACACATATAGTCTCCGATTCATTTCAATTTGTCAATCAAATTAAAGATTTCAGTGTATCCGACAAGCACTTAGTCTCTTTCGATGTTACCTCCCTTTTCACAAATGTGCCAGTCGTTGAAACTATCGACTTCATATGTAAAGAAGCTGAAGACATACCCATTCCAACATCGGAATTGAGAAAATTACTACTTTTATGTACTAAAAATGTCCAATTCCAATTCAGCGGGTGTCTGTTCTGTCAAGTTGATGGTGTCGCAATGGGAAGCCCTTTGGGACCACTTTTCGCAGACTTGTTCTTGTCACGCCTAGAAACCGGTACTTTGCAGCAACATATACAAGAAACAAATGCATACCTAAGATATGTTGATGACATTTTTATTGTCTGTGAAAGCAGATCAAAAGCGGAAGACATGTTGATAAAATTCAATTCATGCCATTCAAATCTCAATTTCACAGTAGAACACGAGGAAAACGATACTATTAAATTTCTAGACGTTCTTCTGACTAAAATGAATGATGGCACAATCGAAAGATCTATATTTAGAAAGTCCTCATGGACAGGACAGTACATACATTTCAAGAGCTTTATTCCAATCCAATACAAAAAGAACTTATTCAAGTGTTGGTTTGTAGGGATTTGATTGGTTTCAGGATTTCATCATGAGCTGACATTAGTTAGAGAACCATTGGAAAACCTGGGAGTACTGGACAGCTGTTTCGTCCTAGTTTGGGACTCTTCTAGGACGAAACAGCTGTCCAGTACTCCCAGGTTTTCCAATGGTTCTCTAACTAATGTCAGCTCATGATGAAATCCTGAAACCAATCAAATCCCTACAAACCAACACTTGAATACCAATGAGATGCTCACTGGCGACTGGCCCTATTCAGGTAGGTAGTTACCTGGGTTCCAGTGGGAAGTCGTGACCAGTAGGGTGCAGCTGGTCGGGTGTGAGGACAAATACTCGCCGAAGACATTGGCTAGCGGTCGCGCTATGTCGTGAATTGGCAGAAGTTAGAATTCAAGGACCATTGGATCGGGTCCCAGTGGCTTAATGGTATAAAAGCTCGCCTTGTAACCGGAAGGTCCTGAGTTCGAATCCCGGTGGGTGCGTACTGATGAAGAGTCCCAAACTAGGACGAAACAGCTGTCTAGTATTCCCAGGTTTTCCAATGGTTCTCTAACTAATGTCAGCTCATGATGAAATCCTGAAAAAGAACTTAGTCAGAACACTGTTCAATAGAGCACGAAAAATTTGTTCTGACAGTACTATTGAACATGAAATAAAATCTCTGAAGGATATTTTATCTAAGAATGGATATCCTGAGAAGTTCATTAATAAATACTCTAAAGAAACTACCCCTTGCAAAACAATTCAAACAGTTCCAAAGAAACCTGTCTATATCAATTTGCCATTCAAAGGAGATGACGTACATGAAGTAGTGAAACGAAGACTTGACAAAGCCATCAAGAGAACTTATTATGCTGCAAAACTTGTTATCCTTAACACCACCAAGCGAGTGCTTCAACAATCTGGGAAAGACCAGTCGCCAATCCTAGACACTTCAAACTGCATATATCAATTTGAGTGTGTTTGTGGCAGCAAATACATAGGTCGTACGGAAAGGCGATTGTCTACTCGCATGATGGAGCATTTTCCAAAATGGTTGAAAACAGCTGAGTGCAAAGTCCCAAAATCCTCAATAACAAACATCTCGTGGATTACGGACATGATATCGACGCCGTCAAGTCATTCACCATCGTCAGCAAACAAAGAAACAAGAAGATGCTTGCAATTGCAGAGGCTTGTGCAATTCGAATTTACAAACCAGCCCTCTGTATACAAAAGGAGATGGTCGTCACTCTGAATCTACCATGGTAATACGCTTTACTTATTATTCTCTACTTGTTATTACTATTATTCTACCTCTCCCTATTATTATTTTTGTTATTATTACTATCATTATTATTATTCTTGATTCATTTAAATCTATGCTTTATCCGTAAGATTATCTTAAATCACTTCAACACTATTAAAATTGTTATTATAACTATTACTATTGATATTAGTCTGTTTGCAATTCTCGTTATATTCCCCAATGACTAATTGTTTATCTAAGTGATGTAATTGAAGCGTGATGCAATTTATCTTAACTTTGATCTCTCACAATCTCTCTCCCCTTATCTATTTGAACATGACCTGGAAAACATTCGCACCTGTATTTCTGCATGATTAATTCAATGTAGTTTGTTTACTTATCAGTCTTATATCTCCCTATGTAATTTCAAAAGTATATATATCCGTGTATGTAGAGTATTCAACTTATCAGTCTTATATCTCCCAATGTAATTTCAAAAGTATATATATTCGTGTATGTAGAGTATTCAGCTGACGAGTTCTACCGAAATTTGATGAATTCATTAAATCCTGCTTTATTAATCCTTATTGCTTGTTTTAAATTCGTATCGGGAAATAAATGTTTTCAACATTTTTCTGTTGAAATATTAGTCCTTAAATGTAGTGGGATATTTTAATTCATGAGAATGCCTGACCAAGTTGTTTCAAGTAACTGATTGTCTAAATGTGACAACTTATCAATAAACTCACTCGACTTTCACAAACTGAAGCAAGATATGAAAATCACCGTATTTTTAACATTCGATGCTTAAAAAATGAAATCATTCCTAAATATCTACGTCTACGAGCTCCACTTCCAACGGACAGAGTAAGAAGCAGAATTGAAAGTCTACAAAAATTATGCCTGAAAGAAGAGATCCACAGAATCGTTAGAAAATTGCAACATATCAGATGTGAAATTGAGCAATTAAAACAAAAGCTAAAAGGAATAGTTACCGATGTAGATTATGATCTTATAACACAATCCTCCAACAATGCAAAATCAGCCACTTTCAAAAAGTCAAAAAATAGTCAAATCAAAAAGTTCAACAAATTATTAGAGGAGAAATCTTCATCTCAGAATAATGAAGGCAACAATCCAAAATCAACGGCGATCGATAAATCAAAGTGGGTTATCAATCTCTCATCACATATATTAAGTTCGATGGAAAAGGGACTAAACTTTAATGTAGGGGTGGACAAGCTAAAACCTGAGGATGTCATCCCTAAAATAGGAATAGCACTAAGTGGGATAGACAAAATAACAGTTGAAGAAGTACGTGCACAATGTGCACTTACATTAAAACGACAAAAATGTGGAAAACCTAACCTGACAAAACAAGAGACAGAAGCCCTGAAATACCTCAAGAATAACAAGGATATAGTAATCAAAAAGTCAGACAAAGGTAACGCAACAGTAGTATTAGACAAATCGGACTATTTGGACAAAGTAAATACTCACATACAAACAGGACCATATGAGGAAATTAATAAATCAATAGACACAGTTATGAATAAAGTAAAGAAATCCACAGCGGACCTTATACGCCGAATGAAGCCGTTTCTAGGCGAGTCTAATGCCAAATACTAATAACCCCTGTAGGATGTATGGTGTTGTTAAAATTCATAAGTCAGGATACCCTATTAGGCCTATAGTTGATTTGAGAAATTCACCTACCTATGAATTATCTAAATATTTACCCATGGTATTAAATCCCCTAAAAATTCACTCGAAATTCTAATATAATTATTACTAAACCTGATAAAGGTTCTGGAGTCGTCATTATGAATAAAAGTGACTACAAATCTAAAATGATGTCTATTCTTGATGATAAGAGCAAATTTAGTCGTGATCCCTCCTCAGAAGATATTCAGTTGTTGCAGGGCACAGTGACAGCTAATCTACTGAAGCTTCATGGCCTAAATGCTATAAGTAAAGATAAACTTGACTCATTAAAACCGTCAGATTGTAAATTCCCACATATGTATGGGTTGCCAAAAATACATAAACCCAATAATCCTCTACGTCCTATATTGTCAATGTGCAAATCCCCAACGCATAAACTTGCTAAATGGTTAGTGGAATTATTGAATCCAGTCAAAACACAATTCTGTAAGTATGTGTTAAAAGATACATTTGAATTGGTTGATGTTCTTGATGATATTAATATTATGAACAAGAATATGTACTCTTTTGATGTAAACTCGTTATTTACTAATGTGCCTTTGATCAAAACAGTTGACATTTTGTGTGATTATATTTCCACAAACAATTTTTTCATCCCGTTCCCTATATCTTACTTAAGGGATTTATTACTTCTATGTACTAACAATGTTAGGTTTACATTTGAAGGCGATTGTTTCCGCCAAGTTGATGGTGTTGCTATGGGCAGTCCGTTAGGGCCCCTTTTAGCAGATATTTATATGTCGTACATTGAGAATTTATCGGAAGATTTAATCGAAAATGTGCCACTTTATAGAAGGTATGTAGATGATATCGTAGTCATCAGTGATAAGCCTTGTTCTGCCACCTCAATTTTAAATCGAATGAATGAAGTTCAGAATAGCATATCACTTACATCTGTTAGAAGAGGAAGATAATTGTTTATCTTTCCTAGACATATTGCTTAGTCGACGGCTTGATGGGTCAATAAAAAGATCTATTTATAGAAAACCTACCTGGACAGGACAGTATCTTAATTACCACAGTTTCTGCCCTATTCGGTACAAAAGAGGCTTAGTAAGGTGCCTCTTCAGTAGAATCCGACGAATATGCACTGAAGACACGCTTGATGAAGAAGAAAGAATATTGACACAAACTCTGGTTGATAACAATTATCCAGACAAGTTCATCAGGAGATATAAAGTAGTCAGAACACCAAACCCACTCTCCAACTCGCCCCTAAGAAAGACGTGTACATCAAGCTACCCTATATGGGACATCAAAGCAGCTTGATAACTAGACAAAGGCTGAACGCTGCTGTTAAAAAGACTTTTATGCAGCTAATATCATAATATTAGAGAATGTAAAGCCATTATATCTATCTAAGCCCTTCGAACATGCGAAAAATGACGTCACATCCCACTGTATTTACCAATTTGAATGTACGTGTGGACACACATACATAGGGAGGACTCATCGATCTCTGCAAGTAAGGGCTTCAGAGCATATTCCAAAATGGCTCCAGAAACAAATGGAATCATCAGAACCTATTAACGGTGAGAACAGGAGACCTAGCTCTTCTATTGCGAAACATATTATAGAGACAGGTCATAAAATTGATGTTAACAGATCTTTTAAACCTATCTATAAAACGTGTTTGGGGCGTATCCTAAAGTTTGTAGAAGCCCTAGCAATTAGAAAGTTCAAGCCACCTTTATGCGTTCAAAAACAATTTGTCATCACATTAAACCTTCCTTGGTAAATTTTGTTTTGATACCATAGCAGATGTACTATTACCTCTGCTATTTGGTTTAGTGGTCTTCATTTTTATTTTGACCTTGAATTTATGTCCTTTTAACTTGACCTAAGTCTATTTTTCTCACCTCTTACCTCTTTATTAATTTCATATATATTCCTATGACAAGTCCGTGTGTGATCAGATTGTTCGAAATGTGTTGCGCAAATACATTACACGATTCAGACAAATTACGTCTTCTTATTGCTTTATCTAAATTCTTATGAACTAAAACACAGATTAGATAATTTAAAATTAGATAATGAAAAAATGGTTAGTTTTGACATAGTCTTATTAAATTAGCTTCGAGTACAAATGGCCTCATACAATGTCAGTATTAGGTGAATGATCATCGGAAAAGCATTTCTAGTGAACAATTTATTAGAGAGTGAAAAATGTTTGACTTCAGATTGTATAAATGTCCTTCATCCAGTACTTAGTTGTATAAATTGATTTCATCTATCTACAAAGTGGGATAGAGTTTCTGCTGGTTGGGTGTGTTAAATTATTTCAGAGCAGAGGAGGTTATCTTAGAAGTTAAATGATAAAAAGTGATGGTTATTCATTGGGAAGTCTGTGGCAATTCAATGTCAGTATAGAAGTTACTCGTAGAGTTTGAAGGTGGAGATTTAGGGACAGACATGAGACATAGTAGATTTTAAATCACACAGAATTAAAAGTGTATGGAAACAGCGATTTCGAAATAAATATGGTACAAAAACAGCTCATTCACTCACTGTTACTTCTTCCTCTGGCTGTGGATAGAAAAGCCACATCATCCATTTTCGGTAAGTGACATCGAATATCATAATCAATATTCGTAAGGGTTTACGGTATTTCAGATATAATTTGGATGCTACCTTTACATTATCCTAACCAGCTCACACAGTAAAATTTTCTTCTTTTTAACAATCTAGAAGTATGTGTTTCAAGGTTCGGGTCGTGTCGACAGGGGGTGCACGAGGTCTTGTGATGACTTAGAAAAAAGGACGGATGCAAAAATCTACTGCTGCAAAGGCGATTTATGCAACTTAAGCTCGAAAGTCAATTTGAATCCAACATTTATTTATTCGATTCTTTTCATTTCTTTCACCATAATACTTTTTAGTAGATTATAGCCACTTTAAATACATTATTGGTTTCACATAAAATCAGACAGTGTCGTAGGATGGGGTTGCTAGCCTCATGCCTAAACTTCCCTCTTTACCAGTCTTATTAGTGACTCAGCGAGGTGAAGGAGTGAGTCGGCCGTGGATCGAACCTCGAAGCAGATAAGTTTTTGGCATGTATTCTACGACTGTTACACCAACAAACAACTCATGTATGAATGTTCTTTTGAAATGTTACTTTTCTCAATTGAAGTACACATTGATGTCGAAAACAGAATGTAAATTAGCTGGAATCAGAAAATGAAGAATGTTGATGCATAAGTTCAGCTTTCGCTGAAAAACTATTGATAAAGCAATAGAACTTGTGCACTGTGATAATGGGTAATTTTGGGCAAAATTTATTTTTATAAAGTCTCACAGTGTCATTCAGCAATCATCACATATCAAGATATATCTTGATGTGATTATGAGCAGTAATAAACTGTTCTCGTAACGTCATTAGTAAATATTTCTGTATAACACTGTGAGACTTTGTCAACATAAATTTTACACTGAAAATCCATCGAGGATAAACGGCAATTATTAACGGTAAGAAAAGCATATAAGGAAACAAATTCATTATTTGCTCATTACAGAGTTCGAAGTCAGCAATCATTACAGTGTCCTCGAGAAATCGAAAATATTCAGATGAGAACATGTGCACATATGACTTGCTTGATCGCGTAAATGACAATTAAGAAAGCAAATGAAATAGCGTGATACAATTTATTGCTGATTGATACACAGATAGACTGATTGATTTGAGTAGTTGGAAAGCACACGTATCGTCTGTTAGCTAGATTGAAGTGATTCAAACATTTGAAGTGATGTCACACTGTTTCGTTAACTTTTCTGATTGAGATATGAGGGATGGAGAAAGTTGTTAGATGGGTGAAACAAATGAAAAACATTGGTAATGAATACAATGTTCAATTAGTGCTCAGAAGTACTCATACATATTCGGTCAAGTGTCGGCGGCATAGTTGTTAGGACTCGTCAACATGGTCCGGGGTTTATTCCCAAGTCGACTCACACCTGATATTAATTGTCGACCAGCGAAATTCGGGCTACCGACATCACATGCTAAAAATTGCATACTTGTACCCAAAGCAGTGTGAGGAATCAAGCTATAATCACAATAAAAAATTACAAGTATAGCCTAATAGTAGAGTCTGTATTCGTCACAGAATGAACGATTTTAAATGTAAACCCAACTGAAACGGGCCGAAAAGAGCTAAAAGCCGTCTGGATAAATTTGAACCAATGAACTAAGTTAGAATATTTAAGTCGAGTGTTATTGAACAATCTTGAAGCCGAAACTTATGCTACCGGGCGAATTAGTTATTTATATTGGCTTACATTTCTGAGATCTGTAACCCCTATATATAACGTATTTTTGTATTATAAGGATCAATCATTCTCACAAGCTCAGATCAGTCTGACTTCTGCCCTTGTCAATGAGGGCCCTTCAGTGGTATCACTGTTCGGTTTTCCCACTAATTGTTTACTGCCATTAGATATCGATCGTTGTCACAATACACGTCTCAATACACGTGGCTCAGTGTTAGCTAATCAATGTATAGCATTTAGTTGATCATGCTGTCTCTGACTAAATGATTCTGATGAGTTTACACACATATCATCATACGCGAAGTAGAAACGAAAGATTTGAGCTAAATGAATATGGTGCGTGTATTGTACGTTTTACAGCCGTAAATTCTCGATGGTTTCGCATACCGAGCAGTGAGAATGTTCTAGTAGTTGTGAATTATTTGTGACGGCAAGACGGATTTACCTCAGTGTCCAGTCAGTTGGAGTGTGATTCGAATGTGAAATCGATTCAGAATTTTATCTTCAGTTATTGTGGAGTTCGCACCTGAGTGCATTATTCACATGTATCATGGAGTATGCAGAGAAACACAATTTTCTCGAATTATTTACGACTTCCATCTACTTATCTATTCGCCAGTTGTCTCTTGTTACGAAATTGACTAAGAAGTCAATCCATATAAACACAAATAATGCATGTGAAAAAGCATCATGATTGACTGAATTCAGAGAAGACAAGTGGTGTTTTGTATTATTTTTGAATTATTCTTGAGTCCGAATTCCTCCGAATGACGTTTCGACATCCAAAATATCGAAATCTAGTTCACAGACATCACTTCTAGAAATGTGAATGGCTAGACAGTATCTTGGAATGAGAAAATCGAAATCGATTAAATGTTATAAGAATTTGAAGGCTATGTGGAATGTAAACACACAAAATGCATGACATCTCTATTTGATAAGCACAATTATGAACAATCATGTAAACGAAACTGCATTAGCACCTGCTTTTTAACCATCATGTGAATTGTCAAATGCAAATGTTTTCATTCAAAGTATGATAAGTGTGGACTGACTCATATTATCATGTATTTGTATGCATGTGATAAATATAGGTGTGTGTGTGTGAGTGTGTTAGGTGTTAGTTGAAAAATCTGTCTCTCTTATTAGCTATTGTAGGCGCTTTAACACTCGATCCAGTGTTCATATGTTGCAGTGAACTACCGTGGCGGTAGTTGTGTGATTTCAGCCTGACTGAATAGTATATTATCAATCACACATTGTACACTTAGGCAATCTGTTATGATCTGACCAAATATTTCTGGATTATATGAATTGGGTGTTGCGATCACCTAAGAATTGACTGATATTGAATTGCAGAATAATCTTCAGCTCTCCACCAGATTCCAATATTTTGTCGCTCACATCTTCTACTTAGTTGTTTTGATGATTTTCAATCTCTGACTCCCATCCACCCGCCACACTCACAACTGATCAGTGGTTGACAGAATACTGATGTAAAATACTGTTTATCGGTGTAGAGCTGATGATGATGGTAATGATGAGTAACCAATTGTAGATGAATATATTTGTTCACTTAAGCTGTTGAATTTCCTGATTGTGAGAACCGATGGTTAGGCAGAATTGGTAAGCACGATTGCACTTCAGGGAAGATGTAAAAGGCACACGTGGTGGAAGTACGCAGTAGTCAACACCAGAGAAGACCAATCATCATCGTTGATAGAAGTGTGAATGAGGTCGTCATTCCTACTTCCCTTAATTGTGCAACATTCGTTTGACTTTAGTTGACACAGATGAGGTTGTCAGAATTAGCCTGTATTGTTGGTAGGACAGAGAATTGTTCATCACTCAGAAATTGGTATGAAAATCTACAACACTTGGCAGAGGAGACAGGATTCGAATCCATTTCGAAATTAATTTCAAGCCGATGCTTCTTTATGTTTCATAGACTTGGTTCAAAAAGACGAAAAGCATTTGGATGCACCTGTTCAAACTTCCATCAATGAACGTCTTCGCTTGATACTAAGATTGCATGTTCTATCGGAAATCTTTAGAGATAATGAATTCTGACGGGTATCAGCTGGTGTGAACGTACTACCTGAAAAAGATGCATAATTTCAATGGTGAGATTTCCGTCACGAACCAACATCAGTTATAGAGATCATTAAAATTCAGGAAGCACTGGACATCTCTTTCTGCCTTTTTGGGAATTTTCATCTGTTCGCACCGACTATCCAAACACAGTCCTCACCCAGCCCCTTCAGGTTACGTAACCAACCTCGAGAGAATTCGGCCACTCGAGATGGAATTCAATGTCATGTCATTTCTAACGTGTTAACTCCGAATAAACTACTATTATTGCGATGTAATCCCGTTTTAGGAGAAGGGTGCACAGAGCCGAGACCCATGGTCAGAAAATGGAGACAAGCCAAGCATCTGAAGGATATGTTTTGGGAGAGATGGTTCAAAGAGTATATACTAACACTGCACTCAAGGGATAAATGGAGGAAGACATGTCGAAACTTGCAAGTTGGTGATGTAATCTCAGTTGCTCATAAGACTTCTATAGGTAAATGGCCTCTAGGAGTAATAGAAAGAGTAATATGCAGTAATGATGTGTTAGTGAGGACAATGGAAGTGAGAACAGAATATGTCACGCTGACGCGAGATATTCGAAGATTATGTTTCCTTGAAGTGTTAGAGGACAGATCAGAGATTGGACAACCCGACGATTTTCCAACTTAGGGAGGTCAACCTGAGAACGGTTTTAGGCTTACTGCTGTAAGTCCTACAGATCTTCAAGGGTAGCTCGTCAAGGCAGAATCCACAACATTTGATGTATCAATTGCACATATATGTGTGTTAAATAAATGAGTGGATTCCAATTCATCTAATTGTTGGTTGATTTTGTAGTTGTCGCATGGTGTGAATCACTTTGTTATGTTATTTTTAGTACTTCTGAAGTCGTTTCTAGTCTTGTAAATTTGTGAACGAATCGAATAGTGTTGGAGTCAGTGTATGCGATTTGATACTCCAGGGAGGGGATTGTACCGGAGTGACATGAAGCAGCGAACACCCTGTGAACCAGATCAGTGGTGATACTGTTGACAGAGAGCGAAGGAGAGCGTTATGATAACTGAGAAAAATCCCACACACCGGGGAGTTCGTGCCGGTGTCATGTGGTATACTTATTGTGTCTTGGACGATTTGTCTTTCTTTTCCATTTTGCCTAGACCTGGTTAGCCCAGGTTTTCGCTTTGACAGTTCAGTTCGACTTTATCGACGCTATGGAAAAAAAGGATGGAACTTTTTTCCGTAGGAATGTCAATGGTCACGAACATTGAACGTTTCTTTATCGGAACTGGTAGCCATTGACGGGCAACTCCAAGGCGTGAATGGTTCAATCGTGTACAAGTTAGAAGAAGGCGAAAGAATATGAATAATAGTACGTTATATTTATTTGTAGAAAATTTGTTTATAGACTTTGTATTGATATCGAATCCAACTGCCTAAGAATATAATTTCTGACTGCAAGCCCTGGTGTTTTGGAGTTTAAGTTGATAATCGTTCCTAAAAATTATCGATTCAGAGCGTCTTCCCAAATAAAAGGAATTTGAGTTAAGATTCTTGACAACACCTGTCAGTGAAAGTGTGCGGAATCCTGTTGGATATTCTTTTCGTGTCACGACAAGACCTCAAATCTCATTAAAGAATTGAGTTGACACACTTTTCTGGGACCTGTAGGCTCACATTTGATCAAAAATCTTTAAATTAATTCTTCTCAGTTATTTAAACTAGAGAAGAACAATTTGTAGTTTCAATTACTGAATCAGAAATAAAGCAATCATGCCTAGATAATTGAAAATGTTTGAAACGATTAATCTTCAGTGAATTCCAGCTACACAAACTCACTTCGCCTATGAGTTTGTAAGTGAACTTTGTTGCAGTTCATGGAGAATGTGTTGACAGTAAACAGTGACAGTTTGTTGACTACTGCACGACGACTGACAGAGTAGATCAATACGAAATTGAAATCGTAATCTTGTACCAAATATTTTATTCCCGTTGGTAAACCAATTTTGTGATGCATGAGAAGCACTTCTCAATAGGAACTGCTTTAGTTCCACCGAGGAAGCTATCAGAAATTATGAAACAAATCACAGTGAAAGAAAACGTGTCCAACGTTGGACGATTTCCCAGATGGACAGGAAGACAAAGTACCACATCCTCCTACAATCATAATATTGATAATCTTGACGAGATCACATTTCACACAACTTCATTGCAGTTAAGTATACTAACGAGTGAATATATTCCTCTTTCAGAAGGCGAGATACTGCTAACATGTCTCTTCACACGTTGCATAACCTTACTTTGAGTATTCTGCCCCTTGTGACCACATCTTACGCACGTCATTGTTATAATTTTATTGTAATTCATCACAGGGTAAACCACTACGTCACACAGATCTGCCTTCCTTCAGTATCTGTGTAAATGAACACCGTGTAGAAGCGTAGCGCTCTACTGGTTGTGTTAGGAAACACAACTGCTGGTTTACTGCCAGCTGTGTTCCTAATTTTTATTTCACTCCTAATCATTACTCATCACGTAATTAGTAGTCCCTTTTTTCTAAGGTATCAGTGATAGTCAGATATCAGGTAGAGTAAGTCTTCAAGTATGTAGTGATTGCACATCATAGGTTATTATAATCTCCTTGTTCATAACAAAGCTCTATATAAATAAAAACTCCTCTGCTCTCCTACATCCCTGGTAGCTTGTGCCAAGTGCTACCAAACGGATTTCAGTAATTTATTGGCAGTTATTTTATTACGAATATATTCACTCACAATATATACAGTAACTAATACCATCACTTACACGTCTGACTACGCTGAGTGAGATTGACACTACTGGTAGATCAATATGGTTACGAAAAAAATAAAAATTACTAATCTTTATAAAATATTGACACCTTAGGTTGAAGAAGACGTACCTTGACATTCGTATTCTCTCTGGTTCTGAAATATTCATCCGGTCTGCCTGCCTGAGGTTGGGTCGATTCTTCCAAGTTATGTTAATGAAGGACCTGGCAGCCTGTTTGAATTTGGGGCCAGCTATTAAAAATATCTACATATTGCATCCATTCTACCGCTTACTCACATTTACTTATCACCTAAACATGAATTCAAACAGGATCATTTACCATGGTAATTTTATTAATCAATTAATACCAAATGACTTTCATATTCCAGGATTTCATCATGATCTGTCATTAGTTAGAGAATTATTGGAAAACCTGGGAGTACTGGACAGCTTTTTCGTCCCAGTTTGGAACTCTTCATCAGTATGCACTCACCGGGATTCGAACCCAGGACCTTCCGGTCACAAGGCGAGCTCGTATAACATAAAGCCACTGGGACCCGATCCAATGGTCCTTGAATTCTAACTTCTGCCAATTCACGACAGTGGGTTCCAGTGGGAAGTCGTGACCAGTAGGGTGCAGTGGGTCGGGTGTGAGGACAAATACTCGCCGAACACATTGGCTAGCGGTCGTGCTAGGCTTGACAGTTTTTATTCTACTGTTCGTTTTCTGTGGCGCCTTCTCGAACTCTTCTGGAGAGTATCTACTTTGTCTACCTTTAGCATCTTTATCCAAGGATTATCTGAACGCAATTTGGATCGTTTAGTGACGTTGGATGATGCCTGGGCCAAATAAGGGACGTGGCGCCTTGGAAGCAGACAAAAGAGTAAGTAATGATGAGCTGCCCGTCATTTGTAATGATGTGTTTGATGCTCAGCCCGATAAGATTGGTGCTCATGCTTTGCCGTCTAGTGATAGTAGGGGTTTCTTTTTGCAAAAATTCGAGCCTCGGTATTTTGACGGAAACCCACACTTATCCACAGTTTTTCAAAGATTTAGAAGTCATGTTGAGTGGTTTTGTGATAAATGATGAAATGAAGTTGATGTATCTATTGAGGTTTTGCACTGTAGTTGCAGCGGGAGCTATACAGTGCTGTAAGTTTATGCTCCCAAACTAAGGATACTCTGAGATTATGAGGATACTGCGACAAAGGTTTGGGAAACCGTTTATGATATCCAGTAGCGTTTTCGAGACCATTGAAGGTAATGGGGCACAGTTAACCGATAACTCAGAGGAACTCGCAGAGTTTTTGGTTAGTTTAATGATGTATAGAAATACCCTCGTTTCTCTTAATTGCATGGATGAGTTGAACTCGAGTTAGGTACTTGAGACTATTGCTAGGAGATTACCGGTTCGTTTACAAAGAAAGTTTGTGAAGGTCAGTTCCCGTCTAGAAGAAGATGGTTTGGAGCCCGGGTTCGATGATATTGGGAGACTGGTAAAAGACAGCGTAAATCAAGCGACGGGCAAGTTCACCAGCATTTTGCATCCAGCAGTAGAACCTTAGGAATCAATGAATATAAAGAAGTCATTTGTAGTGAAGGCACAAGGCACGACGAGAAAGGAAGAGTGTGTCATTTGCCATAACACTCACCAACTGAGCGATTGTAATCGTTTCATTGCAGTGTCTTCTGTAGAAAGGTTGAGAATGGCAACGCAGAAGCAGTTGTGTTTTAGCTGCTTTAAGGTAGGACACACAAAGTTGAACTGTAAAGCAAGAGACAAGGGAGGCACCAGTTCAACAGATCTGCATCCTCTTTTGAGCATAGTAAACGAACCGGCGAATTCGGTTGATTGTAACAATACGTTTAGACCCCATGATAACCCACAAATTGATTTAGGGGCATTACCATTTAAAGTGAGAGGACCGAAATCTTCAGTCGACACTTATGCCTTGTCGGATAACGGATCAGACGTCACATTGTTGGATGCTCAGGTAGCCGACCAATTAGGCATCAAGGGTGTTAGAGAACCCTCAATAATGAATACCTTCGATTAAACGGACAGGTTAACGTGCGAACGAGTCTCCTTTTGGTTATACGCCTTGGTAACGGGAAATCCATTAAGGCTGCAACTGCGTATATTACCCCCAGCCTGAGACTTGGTGAAACCAAAGAGCCCACTCGTGAAGTAGTTGTTAATAAACAACGTCTGTCCGATATAGTATTCCTTGCTTTGCAAGATAACAAAGTGAAATTACTTGTTGGATGCAATGTACCGTCTGCACATAAGGTACTGGAGGGAAGGTATGGAGATAAAGAGGATCTATACGCTACTAAACCTCGGCTAGGGTGGACTATTATGAGGCCTGTGTTGAACGTCCGAGTATCGTCCCTGGTTACTGACAATGATGTGAGTATAGAGCGTATGGTTCGTGATGTGTATGACAAGGAATTCCACGACAATAATTTTGTGTAAAGACGGTGATCTGTCGAAGATAAGAAGGCGTCAATATTGGTTGATGAAGCCTGTACGTATGAGAACGGACGATTCATTGTGGGATTACCGTGCAGGTCCAAGGATAAAAAGACGATGTGCAAGAGAGAGGTGGCTATGAATAGACTACAGGGTTCAAGAAAGAAATTCCTAGTAAATTCAGACCTGTGGACCGAGTATAAGGAGGTCATCGACAACCACATTATAAAGGGTTATGTGGAAAGACTGATTAACCAGAATGAACCAAGGAAGTGGTATCTAGCTCATCCCCCGGTCTTTAACCCCAAGAAACCCACCAAACTTTGTGTAGTCTTTGATTGCTCTGCGAAACACGAAGGTGTTTCCTTGAATGGAAGTTTGAATAGTGACGCGGACTGCGTGAGATCACGAGTAGGATTGCTGCTAAGATTTAGAATGTCTCCGGTTGCCATTGGAACGGACATAGAAGAGATGCTTTTACAGGTAAAGGTGTCAGAACGTGATTGAGACCTTTTGGGGTTCTTGTGGCTCGACGGTTACCCTCACAGCAGACTATCCGAATATAGGATGACTGTTCACCCGTTTAGTGCTACATCATTTCCATTTTGTGCTAACTTTACTCTACGTAAAGCAGTGTCCATGTTCGGTCCGCCTGAATAACCAGATGTCGCTGACCGTTGTTTCTATGTAGATGACTGTTTAGCATCCTTTGACAATACTGTATCTGCAATCAGCTTTGCAGAGACTCTTAGCAATGTACTGGCCAAGGCTGGTTTTCGTCTGACAAAGTCAGTCTCGAACAGCTTGGAAGTCCTGAAGCATATAAGTTCAGAAGATAGAGCACCCGCGGTGAGAGATCTGTTCGATGATACTCTACCCATAGAAGGTACTTCAGGTTTGCAATGGAATATCAACTCGGTTACTTTTGAATTTAGCGTGGGAAACATTGATAAGCCGGTCACCGGAAGAGGTATATTATCCGTATTGTCCTCGGTTTTCGATCCACTTGGTCTAATAGCACCTTATTTCAGGAGACATGTAAGGCTAGTGAGCGTCAGTTTAATTTTCTAGTATTGGTTTTGTAGGGATTTTGTTTGACTGGATGGAGGATTTCATCATGGGCTCCAGTGGTTCTCTAACTGATGTCAGCTCATGATGAAATCCTCCATTCAATTGAGCAAAATCCCTACAAAACCAATACTAGAAAATTTCTAACCTGGTCAACACACGACATGGCGATGCACAGCCCAATGAACAATCACTTTGCTTTGACACCTTGGACTCCACTGGATGAAGACTTGTCACCGTAGCTTCAGGAAATCCATTCAACAGCCCCCAGTGAACTGGAGATTGATATTCATATTACAGAATAGTGATGAATTGAACAGAGGTTGAGGTGTGTTGTACGTGACAATGCACACCATGTGCTGGGTGGGCTAAGCATCGATTTGGGCGTCAATCAGAGACATAAGGAACGAAAGCTTTAATACAGTCTGAGAGACAGGTGAAATTAGTAGATGAGAACCTACCACAATGAAGATATATCTCTAAGGCCCTATGTTACGACTGAAGCGTAAGGAATTAGTAATACTAATATACTGCTTTGATTGGATACTACATAGTAATCAGTGTCATACGTCTAGTTCTGTGTTTGATGCAGACTAAATTCTATCAGTCAGTTTTGAAATTGGTAACCAAGCCAAAGTAAGTCACTATTGCAGAGCACTTCAAACTGATTTTAGGTGGTTGGAGACAGCGAATTTTGTGAATAGTCCCTTTAAATTTGACGTGACAATGACGTTGAATTCACTTCACTCATGAATAACATCAACGAAATTCAAAGTCGACTGAAAAGTAACTCTATCAGAACAGTAGGATGTAGAGACTTGAGTTTATTTAAATTTCAAATTTTCCAAATTAGTCAGATAGCATCTTATCCGCATAATTTTTCCTAAAATTCATAAATACATATATCAATACAAAAAAAGATTCGCTTAATTAAATGTTCTGATAACACAAAACGTGTGATACCGCAATTAGTACAGAATATACGTTAAGGTTATATTGGTTAATAAATTGTTTCCGGAATGGGATAAAGACTTATTATCAAATGCTGGTTCTCAGGGATTTGATTGGTTACAGGATTGGTCATGAGAAGCATTGGAAAACCTGAGAGTACTGGACAGCTGTTTCATCCTAATCTATTCACATTATGCACACACCGGGGTTCCGGCCCAGGACTACTAGATTACCTCGTAACTGGAAGGTTCTGGAGTTGAGCATTGCTGGGTGCATACTGTGAAGAGTTCGAAAATAGGATGAAACAGCCATCCAGTACTTCCAGGTAAAGATTTTTATATCCGAAACAATTGGATTACAAATTATCAGTAATGCAGCGTTTTCGGTAATTCATCATTTTGTGAAATAATAAAGAAGCAAGCGACTTATACATAGAAGAAGAAAGAAGCTAACAAAATGAAAAATGTAGCTTAACATTTTACCAAGTTATCCTTATTTTAGATTCTTGTTGACTTTAAATGTCTTGATAGTGTGAAGTGAATATCATTTTGTTGTGGTAAGAAAAGTTTTTTTCAGGTCATGCAGCATAAATTACATTTTCTTGTGTATTAAAGTGCATACATTTCCAATCAAGTAGAATAAAAGCATTCTGTAGCACACTATCTATCAAGTTCTATAAAATACCTTTACGATGTTAGTTTTGTATAATTGTGTTTGCCAGGTGGCTTCACAGGATCGTTTATCATATCCGGAAGAATTGTGTGAAAAGATCCTAAGATTGATAGGACACAGGAAATCATCCAGCATTCATCGAAGGTATATTAATTCTCTTTGACCTGTTTACACTCTATCTTCCTTAAATAAACACTAGGGCAACAACATTAGGATGCAGTTAAATTATCAGTCGACACACATAATAATGTTTCTGCTTCATAGCAGGTTGAATCAATCAGTGAGAATTCCTACTCTTGAGTTTTGTCGCGTCTGTCACATCTCGTCCTGCGATTGCTTCAACCACAGCAGAATGCATCTAATTTTCTCTTCTTCTTTCTGTTTCGTTCTTGGATCACAACAAAAACTCAGGCAAAATTTTAATTGTCTTCCTACCTACTGTTGTGTTCTTAAAGAAGAAAATGAATACAAAGTTTCGTAGTGAACTGAGTCTTGTTTTAGATAAAATGATTCTGCATAACACGGTATACTATCAATGAATATTTCAACTGAAGATTCTACGTGAGGAGTAAATATTTTTCAAGGAATCATGTCAAGAATTCTGTATTGTGTTCAGATATAGTTTTGAAACAAACGCAGATAATAAAATTATTAAAATTGATTCCTACCACTAAGTAAACTAGTGCGTTGGTGGCACAGTGGTTAGAATGCTCACCGACCATGCATATAGTCCAGGGTTCGATTCCCGGCCGATGCACTCCTCTACATCGCAAAACCAATAATACAACTGTCAAAGAGGGAAGGTTGGGCATGAGGCTAGAAACCCCATCCTGTAAAAATAATCACCACTGCTACAGAAACTCCAAGCCTTTAGCTTGAAGCTCTGTGTTCCACTGGGAACGTGAAGGAAAAAAAACTAAGTAAACTAATTCTTTTTCTGTAGTGAAGCCTGCATTGTTTAATTTGAACGTCATCGAACTTAAGCGGCAACTGTCAGCTTGTGAATTAATTTGTACTTACTGTTAACTGATGCAGCTATATTTTCTTAAGTTTATTGACTGAAATATATCGAGGGGGTGAGCAGTTTGGTAGTTCAGGGGAATTTTACTGTCCAATGCACACATAAACACATAGAAAAATAAAAATGCGATTGTACAAATATTATACTTGATATTTAAGTTTTGACAAATGAGTGACCTGCTTAAATCGTTGAGCTACTTAAATTTCCATCTAGTACAACGTTTAGAGTCTTATGGTGTTGATGTTCACGGCTAGTACGAAGTATACTAATGCCAGATCTAATACCTGCAACTTCTATAGTATTCGTTCCGCGTAGGTCAAAGGCAAAGCAAAACACCAGAATTGATAGTCCAGGTTACGAATTATATTTCTGGACCGAATCGGAGTTCAAGATGATCGCTTAGCTAGCTGGAGATAGTGCACAAACGAACAAACGTAACATGATGGCGCACCAAATGGCGTGGATGCTTGACCAGAAGCCTTCAGCTAATCAAATCGACTGAATCAGTGAGCGTCAGTATCCAGTGTTCATTGACGAATACTGTGGCTATTAATTCTGGGGAATTGCCTGCCGCTACAAACGCATAAACTCTTCTCCACCTCCTAGAGTTTGAATCATTCAAATATATATTTGTATTGCTACATGGACTAGGGCACAATTTTAATTAGCGTTCAATATAACGAAGTGTCTTTGCTGAAGGAAATAAAGAAGAAAAATGTTGTAGAGGATTCCATCTTGCTTCAAATGGAATAACACACTTCCAGGTGAAATACTGTCAGTTACTAATTTTTCCTGAGTATTGAGTATGAAGAGTGAGCATGTTGCAATTAAATATTCTGAGAATTCTGTACGATGTGTTATTATAATGTCTAGAACAAAGCTCTTTTTATTTCCTCCTTATTTAAACTCAAAACTATCAAAACACAAAAGGTATTGTAGAATGAATATTTCACCGGAATGACTGTGACACTGTCTTGATAACCATTTCTTAAAATAATTCCTTGTCTCCGTGTTGATACTTCACATGTACTGTGAGGCTAATTGGGAAAGGATAATCGTGTCTTTGGGAGGGAATATGCTCACTCGCGAGTCAAACTTGTCGCGCAATCATTTCAGTATACTTGCATAAGCAGAATGAAGCCGATTAGTTATGACATGAATTTCCTCAAGTAGTTGATTTTATATTACGGGCCTATGGGAATGCTGTAATCCTTCATATCAGATGTTACTTTTAGTTGTTTTAATGGTGTTCAGTCAACTTTTTTATGTAGTAAAGATATCTGTTGTTACATTTGCTGTATTGTGCGCGGAAACCCCCTAGCCATAGCTTTCATCTTGACTCCACATCTGTGGATTAATGAATTTCAATTGATTGCCAAAAAAACAGAGCTCCCAATTTATGCAAAAACATGCACTGACATGAAAGTGTTTTGTTTGGATAGAAAACAGATCTGAATCATTGGGAACATTAAGATTGTATTTTTCATTTCTTAATTCTGTATTCCAGATGCAGAATTAAAAATCACTTTCTGTGGTTTAAGAAAATTAAAAAATCTAAACTTTAATTATTTGAAACAACTGGTTTTCTTTTTGAATTTCGACACAAAAAATAAAAAGACGTAATTTGTCTAAATCGGGTCGGATCACAAACGTACTTGTCATAGAAATATATATGAAAATAACCAATTGTTAACATGGTAGAGAATATATATAGGAATCAAATCAGAAATTAAGTATCTTGGACTTATTCTCTCTTCTGATCTCTCCTGGTCTTCCCATGTCTTAGCGATCTCCATTAAAATACTCCGTCTGACATTTTATATTAAGAAGTTATGGCACTCGGATATAACTCAACCCCTTCTCTTACAGTTCATAAACTCTTGCATCCTACCTATTCTTCTTTATTGCTCACCCTTATTCTTTCCTGGTTTGCTTAAAAAGGACTATGTCACAATTCGTAGAATGCTGAACACGGTCAGTAATGTGAGTGGTGTCCCAGTGAACCAGATAGTTAATGTTGTTATCGATAGGCACTTGACTTCGTGCAATAAATTTGCTAGAGGAATTTTGTCTGATTTGGAACATCCACTTTACCCTCAGCTTTCACCTTGCATCTCCTCAGGTAGAACAAGAAGTAACTTCAGAAAACTGTATGCTCGCACGTCTAAGTATAGAAATTCTATGATACCATACTTGGCATGTATTTTATGTGATAGTGAAAATAGTGTCAGGTAAGAATTAACCAACCTTTTTTCATCTAGTAAATAAACAATATCCTCCATCCATTCCTATATAATTTCAAGTTTTACTTTTATTATTTCTATTATATTTATGGTCCTGTTGCTTCTTTGTTTTACTCTCATAATTGCAAACACCAACTTATCTCCATGACTGCTGTAATCTTTGTTTTTCCCCCTTACCATATCATGTAAAGAGAACATTATATTCGATATTTTTAATATAGAAAATATCCCCATTTAGACATTTAGAAAAGAGAAAGATTGAGCGAAGAAATATTTACTTTTCAATTAGATCCTCATCTCTGGCTCTACTCTAATATATATAGCATTTTTAATTACAATACACAACAATTTACCAATCAAGTGGCGATATGTTTGTTAACAATAATTAGTTAGTGTCAAAGTGTCAATGGGGTGGTAATTAACGAAAAAAAATTAATATGGATAATTAAAAGGTGGAAATTGTTGCAACACGTGGATTGCATAATGCATAATTTAGGAAAAATGAAGAGCAATTAAGGAATAAGCATGTGCACAGGTTGATTGCGCAACAGACTGGTAAAGAAAATAAAACGAATTGGATAATGATAATTTGTAACTAAAGTTGAAGTGGTCATAAGAATAAAATAATTTTTACAAGGATAACATGTAATTAAAGATGAAGTAGTCAGAAAAATAAATTAATTTGGACAATTATAGATTTTATATCTTTTTAAAAAGAAAAATAATTTAGGGGGAGGGGGATGAAGTAGTCCGGTTTATAGAGTCATGTAACGGATGGCCAAGGTAAGGAAAGTGGCTGTACAAATTTCTTCTGAACACACAAGTTTGGCTTCTTCAGGTGGATTCCTATTGCTTCAGCTGTATGTAGAAGACGAACTCGTAAAGCAAAATTAAGATTAGTAGGAATGCGATAAATAATTTTAAATGCAGTATTAACGTCAACCTTATGCTCACTATCTACGAAGTGGGCTAAAATAGAGCTACCACGAATATATCTTGTTTGTCCCTTGCCTAACCATGCCGGATGATGTTCGGAAATACGATGGTGAACCTGCCAAATTGTAAGTCCGATGTAGCTGGCTCCGCAGCTGCAGTCAAACTGGTAGATACACATAGAAGAGGCGAATTTAGGTAGTTTATCCTTATTACTCGAACGTAGGATAGGTGTGGTTGTGAAGAGACAGCGCACCTCTGCTGCATAATAAGCTCTTTTAACTGCATTCTTCAGTCATTATGTTATTATTTTGCTGATGTTGTCACCGAGGAACTGAAGTTTTATGAACAGTGGTTTTTTCAAAACTGTTGCCATAGTGACTGTCCTAGGTGATGAATTCATATTTTTCTCAATAAACTTATCTGGATAACCATTTTTTCTAAGCAATTCTCTAATAATCTTAAGCTCCTCATCGAAGCAGTCGTCTGAACAGATTAACCTAGCTCTATGAACCAGACACTTCACGAGGTTACGTTTATATTTCAAAGGTACAAAACTCAAAAAATGAGTGTACTGACCTGTCGTAGTAGGTTTCCTGTACATACTCCTTCTTAGTGTGCCATCTTCTTTCCTTGCCATGAAGACGTCTAGGAATGAGATACTGTCATTACTTTCTTTCTCTACGGTAAAGTTTATTGCTGAATGTGCATCATTAAACTTGTCAAGGATGTTCATTGCATCGTCCTCGTTTTTTATGACCAGAAATGTATCATCCATATTTCGACAGTAGAAATCCAAGTCACTGACTACTCCTTTCAGTGGTCCATTCTCTAACTTAGCGAGGAAAAAATCAGCTAGGATTGGGCCTAATGGGGAACCCATAGCTACACCATCAATTTGTCACTGACTAATTATTGTTAACAAACATATCGCCACTTGATCTGTAAATTGTTGTATATTGTAATTAAAATGCTATATACATTAGAGTAGAACCAGAGATGAGGATCTAATTGACAAGTAAATATTTCTTCGCTCAATCTTTCTCTTTCCAATATTTTTAAGCATGCTAGGAATTCTATACCGCATTGACAATACTGTGTGTAAAAAGCCCACGGCAATTTTTCACTTGTGTTATTATTACCTTAGCGGTTATCATTATTATTATTATTATTTGCATTTTATATGCTGCATGTTTCTGACATTACCCCTATTGTAAATGTGGAAGATTTTCTGTGTGATTAATTTTATTTATAATTTGAGGATATTAGATGCAATATTGTGATTAATGCTGAAAATTCCATTCTGTATCACAAGTACTGTTTTTGGAATAAGGTAAATCATTATTATTATTAAAAAGATACAGGGCTATATGAAGGTGAGTTTAGAAGTGAAGATCAATAAACCAAAGAAGGAAGACAATATTACTAGCGTAGGTTGAATGTGATGGCTAGTTGTTTTTGAACACATTAGAGTGGTTAAAACTTACTCATTGTTAGGTCTTCCCCAAGCTTCACGATAGGCCCCAAACTCGTTACATAGATAGGTTTAAAAGACAATTTCGAATTTTCCTATCGACTGATTGAACCTAAGTGCTCGATCTCAGGTTGACATGTTGGGTTCTTGTGTGGAAGGCTCGACAATGTCTGGTTATGTAACTTGAAGCCGTTTGGTGTATGGTGACTAGAAGTGCAACCTAGGATGCACATTTTGTCTTATTTAGGACTCGCCAGCTGGGTGTACCTGCAGGACGAAATGTGCATCTTGGGTTAAACTGCTAGTCACCATCCACCAACTGACTTCAAGGCTTAAAAGACGTTTAAACACCAACTTAACTTTTTTTCATAGTATGTTCCGCAGTAGAAGAGATACATTATCCAATTCCACAGTTAATTGGTTCAAGGGGTTCGATTCGCTTCTGAAGCTTTTAGTTGCAAAAATCAATCAGCATCTCCTATGTTTGTGTGACCACATGTGCATTTAAATTAGTAGATACAGTGGGATATGACATCATCTTTTGTACGCCGTAGATGGACACATAGGCTTCATAATAATTAATTTAAGTAGATTTAGTGATAGTCTTAAGAGAAGTGAGTTTCACTTCTATGAATAAGTAATAAAATATTTCTTTTTATAAATTAACTATTTTAGTTTAGTTTATTTCTTCTCAATGCATCACGTTCTATTTACAGCAGGATCCTGTTCACGACTCTGAATAGATCTAAAGTTTTTGAAGTGAACAGAGTCTTATCTGGTAAACAGTTGATCCGAGTACAATTTATATGAATTAGCTTGTGTTCATACCTTCATCGATCTGTTTCCTGGTAATATTTCTCAGGAACAGGATGAGACTACAATATTGGTGCTGTAGTTTTGATAATATTTCTTAAGATGGGAAATATCAAAGTCACTCATCGATTCACTAGATAGTGTATACAATTTAGACAACAGGTTCATCCAGTAATCTTCTACACAGAATCTATAACCATGTAATTTAGAAATTTTAGGCATGAAGTCACTGTATCTCTCTGGTCTGAACAAGCAATACAAATGTAATGTGAACAGTGGTAAACAAACTGAGAAAAGTATAGCTTTTAACGAGGCAACATAATATGTTGTGCATAGACCAATTCTAAAATCCTTAATCATTTCACAACGCTAAGCGCACTGACTTATAAATCTCTCTATTTTGTCAACCAAAAGTGAGGCAACTTGAAAATCAACTATTTGTCATGTGGGCGCTCAGTTAACTGAATCAATGTTTAATGAGTTTGCCTCTTAGATAAACAACCTTATTTCTCATTCTGTGTTTCACAGTACATTTGTTTATCGACTAAGTATATTATATTTATCAGCCTGGAAAATTACTTCACTTCTTTGAGGTATGAAACTTAAATAAAGTCATTAACAAATATGTAAATACTTATTTATAAAGATCCCATCATTCTCAGGCCCTTAACCCTGTTGAATTTTGATCTCGAATGTGTATTTTGAAAAGCATATTTGTTGAAATAACTATTAAGAACATTCAAATGCTACTCCATTACAAAATGTTTACACTGTTTATTATGCAAATGTTGTATAAAATGGTATGTACGGAGTGGTGCGTGAAGTGGTTTGTAGTGTGTTATGATGATACTCATAAATATCAATCTACGGAACGTATGTATAACAACAGATTTAGTACTTCATTACTCACTTCTAGTCAGAACAAATGCCTTTTAATGTGTTTCACTTATGTTTAAATATTGTTTTGTCAGGATAGTTCCAGCAAATCAGTTCTCCTGGTAAAATATCTACATAAGCCATTATTCGTTTTAAGTCGATTTCTATATTTTTTGGTAAGTGACTGGAAAAAGATGTTGTGCCTCTGTTAACATGCTTCGACGATGTTTGAAGATTAACATGAGGTGGATGGTGACTAACAGTGGAACCCTAGTGACCGATTTTGTTTGGTGGATAGTGCTTTGGCGTCTAAAATGAAGGGTATTGAGATTGAATCTCGACGGGAGCATACTCACTCAACAGTTACTGATGGTACATCCAGCTAACGAGTTCTAGATAGAACAGAATGCACATTCTAGATTCCACAAACAGTTACCACCCATTAAATTATCTATACGAACTTTCTATGCATTCGTCGGCTACAGATGAACATCACTTTTTCTTTAAGTTCTTGAACTAAGCTGGTAGCTGCGATGAAAAATAGAACGGACTCTTCAACATGGTGAAATACTGGAATACAAAGATTTATGTAGAAAAATTCATCAACCTAATGAAAGAAATAATTCAACAACGGTAAATTACAAACTAGATTTAGTCAATTAAGAAACTGATCAATTGCTAAGTGTGTTTGTTTCGTCGTGTACCTTGATTTAATAATATTCTCATTGTGCACAATTACAAGCAGATATTCATTTTAATACTTTTGTCTAAGGTTTTCCTTGAAATCCATATCAGTTTCACGTTGTTTACTTTGCTATATTGTTTGACTTATTAGAAGCAAAGTAATTCAGTGGAATAATTCTGTTCTGAAGGATGTTTTCCGATAGTTATACAATCTTGTCAGTAATTATTTCAACTTATCTAATAATAATATATTGATATTTGGTTTGTTGATAGAAAACTTTTGTGATCATTTGTTAAAATCCAGACAGCTTGTTCTTTACATTATTTCCGTTATTCATTACGAGTTCATTGGTATTTATGTCACCTAAATATCAGCCACTTTTATCTCATCATAAATACAAATGAATTATTTCCATAGTACATTCGTTTAATTTTGGGAAACTTTAATTGAATAGGCGTAAAATAACAAATATTAACTTGCAAAACTTACCTACGTATAATTAATTGGTGAAAATAGTGTTCTTATTACTATCACTGGGCTACCACATTCGTTTCATACATCAGAATACAACTTATTTACTGCATTTCATATTGTTTTAACCATCCATCTATGTTTATTTATCGCAACCTACTGTCACGCATATTTTCAAAACGTTTTCAGCCTACTGCTAGAGTAAGGATAAAGCCTATCGTAAGGTGTTTTCGACCATAGTATATCAAACGTCACAATAGATGTTTTAGCTGCATTAAACAGTTAATAAAACACCTATAAATAAGCAAAGGTATTATCTGACATCCTCTAGACTCATAAAACAAAGTCAACTACCTGAGGTTATTCAAACCGTAATTGGCCACCTCCGTTCTAACTATGCAAATACACTGAAACGAAAGTGCAAAACGTGCGATTTGTGATAGTGTATACCCTCAGCCCTAGTATTAAGAATACTTAGAACGAAATGAAAGAAATACTTTGTGGAGTAATAGAGCATGCTTTGGACAGAACAATATTGTTTCAAGCGTTGTATTATCGATTATTATATTACTTGAAAACCTTGCACACGGACTAAGCAACTTGTAATAAAAGAAGTTGAAAGTTCCTTAGTAAATTTAAGAAAAACCTTTTCAGAATAAGGCTGTTATCAGTAGTAATACCATTAATTTGGATTGTTGATATTAGATGGCTAGAGGCAATCGGCGAGAAAGCCTCAACCTAGGTTTCGTCCTAGCTGACACGCACAAGTCAGCAAGGTGTTTCTGCAACCTTGAAAGAGTTCATGTTCCTTCCTAGATTCGAACCAGCGTCACACAGTGCTGCCATCGGAGATGTCACCACTGAGTTACTTAGGGTTGCAATTACCAGAACTATTGTTAGTATTATTCGAGACAGTGAACTCTCCCTAGGCTTTTTATTCGTTAGGGGATTTAAGAAAACCACTCATTTATTTGTCGATTTGGTCAATTTCGATGAAAACATTTACGGTTGTTCTGATTGTTCTGCAGTGCACATTGTACCCTTGAACTTCTGTTTAAACTCGCTCACCCATCGTTTGGCATACCTTTATCTTTTGAGTTGTGACTCTTCCGTACGTTCGTTGGTTCGCTCTCTCGTTGTGCATTCATTCAGCACATTCTCCGAGCCTACCACCAGTGACGTCAGCAGATAAATTATACAACCTCTTTATTTATCAAATTTCGTTTGTGTAAAATATAACAGTCCCAGATACATTTGTAAAAAATTATATCTGTAAGATACACTTGTCATTTCAAGTCTTTTTACCTTGATTCCGTTCATCAATATTTGCACGTTAAGCAGAGTACAGCTGAGTTCATAAAACGGTGAAGAAGTTTTGTAAAAGTGTTTAGAATTGAGGTCTACCCTAAGCCGTAATAACTCTTACAGTTCCACTTACCACATTTACTCTAAATACGACCATAATATAATATTGATATTACATGCTTCTATCAACGTATTCTTTCGTTTGTCCTCAATAATTTGTACTAACTTTTACTGTGAGTTGAATTTCAACCTGAATAAAATAAAGAGTTGCTGAATAGTGTCTATTTTATCAACACAGACATCAAAGTACAAGCTACAAAACGGTTCTCTTCACTGTCGTGTATGTATGTTGGCAAAGTTAAATAGATTCGCCTCAACGGAAAGTTTCTTGTTAATCGGCTGAAATATTGAAGTCTTTTCAAAATTAGTTACCTGCATCCACCATTTTTAGCTGGCTCCAAATGTGCTAATGAAACTGTATTTATGCACGTTGATTTATTCTATGAGCCCTATTTGTTCAAACAGTTTAGCAACAGCTAACAGAATCTTAGGTTTACCATGGGGTGAGAATGTAATACAAACCTAATTGTATTAATGCATAAAATTGTATACTACTGCGTTGGGAAATGAGTAGTTGCATGCCATTCTGATTAAATAGCATGGTTTGCTATCTACGCATCCCAATCAATCAATAGTATACAGTCTTTCTTTCTTGGCTGTCATTTAAGGTATCAATCAAATCATATATTGTGACAGGAACAACTCAGTTTTCAAACGAAACTACAATCGAATTTCACCACTTGGAGAATGTAATTGCATATTGGTAACCATTTTCTAAACAGTAAACTTTTTGGATATCACCATTATACCCAGAAGAGTGTCATTTCTGAAAAGTGCAGATGTCAGATGAATAGATTATTGGGTGAGAAGTTGAATTCCCCTAAAGAAATTGAAAATTCTAATGCTTAGACAAGTTAAGGAAACTGATAATACAATGTACTGACAATATGGGAATAGCATTCTATAACGAAAGCGAAATTATTAAACAAAGTCTCTCTATTTCGGGTAGTCTTAATATTCTAGTCGTTATTTCAGAGGTATTTCTTCACATATATGGTAGGTGGGACTAATTCTCTTGTGGCCTTTGAGGATAATTTCTTGTTGGTGTTTCGATTTGAGTTTAGACATTTTTTGATGAAATTGTATGGATGTTCATTTTTCCTGAAGACAGTTAGTAGATATGTCTCTTCTATTCTCTTCAGCAGTGTGGAGTGCAACAGTGGTGTGTTTGAACTATTTTATGCAATATCTGCAGACAGTTTCTTTTGTGAACCCATTGGGTTATCGCTGTTATAGTTGAGAATTTTTTCTGTGTTAGTTCTCTTGATTAAGACATCTAAGGATGGAATTTTGTGGTCTGATTCTTCTTCTTTTGTGGATTTAATGTGTCATCATCACATATGTTATTGATTAATTGATGGGTATATTCCAAATCATTTCTTTTAATTATTACGAATGTAACATCAACATAATGTACCCAGACTTTTGGTCTGATTATGTGTAAGGCTATTTATTCTAATCTATTCAAGATAATGGGTAACATTCACATCATCTGTGTTATACTTATCACGAAAACAAGTTCCGAAGTTATGCGGTTTCAGTTGATTTGATTAT
Source organism: Trichobilharzia regenti (assembly GCA_944472135.2). Lineage (NCBI taxonomy): Eukaryota > Metazoa > Platyhelminthes > Trematoda > Strigeidida > Schistosomatidae > Trichobilharzia > Trichobilharzia regenti. The sequence continues at coordinate 95,240,174 of OX235262.1, read as the reverse complement.
GAACAATAAACTTTGTTAGAAACATCATCCACGAAATAATACCGTTTTTCTGTATAATGTATGTAATAAACAAATTAATATGGAGTTACATACTACTGAAGTGTCTGCCTTTTACGCACACGTTAGCTTTATTTGATTCTATCGACACAAATAAAACCGGTTTTCTAAATTTAATATTTAATCTCGGTTTTGGTCACGAAGTAAAATCGATCTGAGAAGAACTGAAGAGTTCCACAATGAGACGAAACAACTGTCCAGTACACCCTGGTTTTCCAATGGTTCTCTAAGTGATATCATCTTGAAATCTAGCTTGAAGTTAATCAAATATCTGTAAACTGATACATGAAAACTAATATTTGCACTTTACTGCCACCATCAATCGCGTATGTTTCTGTGCATGAAGTTCCTTGACTATGCCAGAGTATAATTCGATAATAAAATTATTTAATTTGGTTATATCACAATGATACAGTATTCCTTATTTCATCAGAGAATAAAAATGATGAAATGGTCTGAAGTAAACTGCTATTATGAAAGCATGTTCACGTGAAAGTGGGTGTCAAACGTGAAGCAGAAAAGTAGATTATCCGCGGAGAATCAAGACGATAACTATCTACTATAAATATCCTAAGCTATGGATCAGTTTTGCCGTGAATAGTTCTTAATACTACCTTACAGCTTATCAGGGGCATTTAAAATTCTGCTTAAATGTATCATCAGGGTTTGAGATCACCTGAAATGTCATGATGGTGCATAAAATACCATCAAATTAACTATTGACAATTTCCATTTGGAAGTTAGATATGTGGACGACATCTTTATTATCTGTGATGACGGTTACGATCTCAATCAATTACCGCAAATAGACAACAAATGCCATCCAGCCACAAAGTTCATCCTAGAAATTGGAAACGAATCTAAAATTCCTTTTCTTGATGTTGAACCTACAAGGAGAGCTGACGAAACTTTAAGAAGGTCCATCCATAAGAAACTCACATGGAACGGTCAACTGACAAGCTTCTATAGCCGGGTAACAATCAGTATAAAAAGAAACCTAATTAGATCACTTGCCACTCGCACCAGAAGCATCTGAAGCTCTGACACCATGGAAGAAGAACTAAACTTCCTGAAAGAAATCTTCATACAAAACGGTTACCCATCAAGATTCGTAGACAAAAACATCAAACAAAAAAATTCCAAAAGCAAGAGACACCATCTGTGCCAAAAAAGATACTTTATATGAAACTCGACTTCAAAGAATACCTACTCAGTGACGTCCTCAGAAGAAGAATTTCCCCCTTTTTAAGAAGAATATTGAGAGTAGTGTTCTCTAGTCGCCCTCTGATCTACAGAAGCCCAAAGGACAAGATCCCGCACCTGACCACTTCTGTGTGTATATATCAGTTCACCTGTGCCAGGTACATCGGTTGTTCAACGCTCATCTTGTGAAAAAGGGTTAAAGAACACTATCCAGCGAGGCTGCAGGAAGGAAGTGGTAGCCGTATAAGGAGTGCAATAATCGAACATCTCGTCAACACTGGTCATTCCATCTGAACAAACGCCTCCTTCAAAGTAATCTACAAAGTGAAGAACAAACTTCTAAAGATAATACGATTCCATCTTCTTTGCATCACAGAAGCCCTAGCCATCCAGTTGGAGGAACCAGAACTGTACATGCAAAAGAAAATTATCCAACCACTTCCACTCGCATGGTAACAACTCTATCGATTTGACTTAACTTTTGTTTGTATGCTTATTTTCCTAACTACTTAAAACCTTTGTGTAATTCTGTATATTATTTTGTTTCCGTGTAAACTGAGCACAACTCTTTCATCAGACTATTTACGCCATCACGGAACTCTTATTTAGAAATCATTTATGACAACTCATCACTTTTGTTACTACCCTCTTATATCGACATCCAATTCATCTGAACTTACTAATTGTATTTTCGTTTGACAAATTTAATGTATACACACATACAAAACAACCATATATATTTGCGATTGTACAGCTATGAAAATGAATTCGCCGAAAAGAGACTTCGCTGAACTACTGGTCTTTTGTCTATTAGAATATCATGGTTAACTGGATATTAAATTTATTACAAACCTTGGAAATTCACTATCAGACGCGGTCACAAGCCTTTATTTAATACACCACAATAAACAGTCGTGGACTTTGTATTGAATGAAAAAATCTGAGTTTATTAATAATAAAATGCTGGAAATTAATAAACAAGTCGCATGTAGGTTTCACCAAAATTATTTCCAATCTTTCAGCAAAACGTTAAAAACTGACCATGAGCTCTGATTGTTGTATATGTAAAGTTCACAGAGGAAGTCATTGGCTGTATTTCTCCAATGGTCGTTCTTAGGATTTACTATTTTGCAGTGTACACATATTAAAGTACTACAATATTTCATTAGCACATTTCATAAACTCCATTATAATTGCACACTGGTAGCATTTCAGCTCTTCACTTGAAATGCTCTTTTATTGTTATTATTATTGCATCCTTTATTTCCTAGAGGAAAATAGGGCTTCAGCTGCGCGTCTCCATTGCCTTCGGTTTCCTGCCAACTTTCTCACTCCACTCCAAGTCTCCTCACATGCTTTCATCTCCTCTTTACATGACCTCCTACAAGTCACCCTTCTACTGACGACCAAATCGCCGCTTCCATTTCGGGTTCCACTCGAGCGATGGCTTGTCTAGTGATGTCACTTGATGGCTTGTTTCCTCAGAGTATGGCCAATCCATCTCCATTTCTTCCTGCCTATTTGTTTCACAATCGGTTCCTGGTTCGTTCGCTCATTGCTAGAGATCCCTGTTGTTGATCTATTCTGGCTGGACATCTGATAATGAGTAGTACTGAGCGAAGACAACTGTTAATGAAGGTCTGAAGTTGTTTGAGATTATCTGTATGACGCGCTAGCCAAGTTTCTGGTCCGTATAGTAGCACTGACTTCACATTGGAGTTGAAAATCCGGATGTTATTTTTGATGATGAGTGTTGTTGTCCTTCACATATACTTGAGAGTAATGAAAGCTTGTCTTGCTTTTCCGATCCACGCTGCTTTGATATCCTCGTCAGTTCCGACCGCCTGTAGTTGAAACGATGCTTCCCAGGTAGGTAGGTAGGTAAAGGAGGTTGTTTCTTTCAGGTTCCTCCCATTTATGCTGGCTGATTGTTGTCTGTTGTTGTTGCTGGTGTTGGTGTTGACCAGGAATCTTCATCACCTACCTCTGTTTTCTCTATATTCACATGAAGTCCTATATTCCCTGGATGCTTCTTCTTCCAACTTGTTGCTTTTCACTTGCATATCTTCCAGTTTGTGAGAAATCAGACATATATCATCGGCGAAATCCAGATCCTTCAAGTTTTTTGTGTGAGTCCATTTTGTGCTAGTTCTCTCGTTGGTTGCCGTTGTCTGTCGCATTATCCAATCTACTGCAATCAGGAAGATCATTGGTGATAGTAGGCAGCCTTGTCTCACTCCTGTCCTCACTTCGAAGGACTCCGTAAGTTTCCTGTTGTGGATTATTTGGCATGCAGTGCAGCATTGTCGTATAACTGTTGTATGAGATGTACATATGTCGGCGCGACCCCGTAGTAGCGAAGTAGTTGCCAAATGACCACTCTATCGACGCTGTCTTTTAAAACATACTTACTCTAGCTTTCTTATTCTGTCATTCATCAATAATTTCTTCCACAGTAGTGAACTCCAGTCAGGCTTATAATCTCATGGAAAAGCTTACTTAGTTTGTAAACAATGAAGATACTCAAAGAAATTACTGAGAAAAAAAACAGTCAGAAAGTCAACCACATATAACAACAAATTGTCAAAAATATACTAAACATGTGATCATCCAACTTACAGACGTGTTAACAAAGGTATTACTAGTGAAGTAATGAATACTTTTTCTGTCATCAGTCTACTTAAATGTTATCATGTCAAATGATAATGACAATAGAGTTTTATTTTCTTATTTCTCCCAACACACTTTAAAAACATAATTGTTTTCATCATTTCTAAACTCTGTTTCAATTCATGTCAACACATGCTTTTATTTTTGTCAAACGTGACAGTGTTTTTGGGACTTAAAAAACACATACGTGGTAAACATCAACAACTTTATGATGCGTAAGACAGTTGAGTAAAATCAATAAAAGCACAGAAAAAAACAGTGGTGATGGAGTATATATTTAAGTACTTGGATATACTAAAAGTTTTGTTTGTTTTTTATATCCAAAATGATCGGCAGTCTAAAGTAGGCTGATCCCTTTTCTGTCTTTTGATTGCGTTCTAGCAGCATGAAGGTACTCAAAACTCTTCTTTCTCGAACTGTTTTCATTTGTTTGTAATTAGTTATATCAGTACGATATGAGACTCCAGGAGACTCCAGGCAAATCTAATCATTTTCAGTGGAAGAAATGTTAGCAAGAACTGATCATCCAAAATGATGGTTTAGTACAATATCTAGGGATATAGAGTGTAAAGTGTTTGGAAACAGATTAGAAATCGGTCACATAGGTTTTGTAATTCTTGGTTAATTTTAAGTGTATGTACACGGAAAAGTTCGGTGAACCGCTTAAGTCAGTCGGTCACCAAAATTTCCATCTGTTATAGTGTTTAAACTCTTCTGCACTTCTCGTTGTTTTAATCATGCAGTTATATCCATTGATCATTGCATAAAGTGGCGCATATTTTCATTGAGTTTCCAACAAAATTCTGTGTACTTCTAATAGAAATTGGAGGTAAAAGATAGTAGCAAATTGGATCTTTGAACGAAGATCTTCAGGTTCTTACAATTATAAAGTATATTTTTTGTCGTTACAATAATGGCCAGTTATGCGGCAGATCTATTCTTTAATGTTGAATAACAGATTAGTTATGGGGTGTCAAAATAAATAATATTTGTGTGAGAAACGAGCTAGGCTGAAATCGACTGCAAAATATTTTTGAAATGGGAGACGATGGTGGTGATTAGTCATAATTTGTAGAGTGTGGCGTAGGAAAGTTGACAAGTCAGTGCAAAGTTATAAAAGGTTTCAGGTGAGTGGCTAGTACAAAGTAGTATCTATTAACGAGTAGATAGTAAGACTGCATTCTTACTTTTCAAGTATTGGTTTCGTAGGGATTTTTGTTTAATTGCATGGAGGATTTCATCATGAGCTGACATTAGTTAGAGAACCACTGGAAAACCAATACTTGAAAGTCAATCTGATGCTCACTAGTGACTATTCAGGAAGTTAACTTGGGGTTTTAGTGGGAAGCCGTGACCAGTAGGGTATAGTGGATTAAAGATGGGCATTAACTCATCGAAGAAGACACCGAGAAACGGTCACGCTGTGTCGTGATATGGCAGAAGTTAAAATTCAAGAACCATTGGATCGGGTCCCAGTGGCTCAATGGTCTACGAGCTCACCTTGTATCCAGGAGGTCCTGGATGTGAACCCTGGCAGTGGTGCGTACTGATGAAGAGTCCCAAACTAGGACGAAACAGCTGTCCAGTAGTCTCAGGTTTTCTATTGGTACCCTAACCGATGTCAGCTTATGATAAAATCCTCTATGCATTCTTACTATCTACGAATCTGTTGTGGCTAATCACCACCATTGTCTCCTCTTTCACAATATTTTGTAGTCGATTTCAGCCTAGCTCTTTTGTCACACAAATACGACTATTTATTTTGACACCCCGTTACTAATCTGTTATTCTACGTAAAAACCGTATCCATTGCATGACTGGCCATCATTGTAACGATAACAAATATTATATTTTATCATTGTAAGAACCTGAAGAGGAAAACTTATTGAAAAGAATATTCTTCATTCAGATTGACTTTTAATTCATGATATGGGGATATTTTGCGCTATTAAAGCTGGATCTTTGTTCATATGTAATAATACTAAGCTGCACGCTATTATGTAAATTATTACTTATAGATTCTGTAAGAAGAGAATATACATTGGAACTAAATACGCTCATGATTGTGTGAAACAATGCCTTAATAGATTAGAAAAATGAAATATTTACTTGATGTATTTATTATGTTTGTAAAATATAACAAGTCATTAAAATAATTTCGGTTATATTAAATGAGAAACGCATAATAAACATATGTCATCAAAAGCCTAAACCGATTTTAGCTATTTTAGGTTACTTGTGACGTCGATAATTCATGTCAGTTAGACTGAAAGGCGAGAAAGTTCGGATAGTGTTAGGCTCTTAGACGAATCGATAGTTTTAGATGTGAAGCATCAATGCAATCAAATGACTGGCTTGCACTATGAAATGACCCTTTATGGTGATTTAAAAATTTAAGTTAATATAGGGTCATTGAGCGTGATGTAATATTCCGTAGGTTAGTTAACAATGTGACTGAAATGTACTCACTGACAGCTCTGCGTTATAAGTTACGCAGATAGTTCGTAAAAATGACCAGAGACAATTACCAGTCTATAAGTTTAATCAAATAAAACAGTCTGCGTCCTAAAAATATGAACTCTTACTTCTCAAAACGTAACCTTCAAGTAATATATCGTTTTTGTGGTTTTTATGAACACTTTATGCAATAACATTTTCATATACACTGAGAAGAAGGGAAAAATTAAGTGAAGAAATATATACACATCTGTAATATCAGTTCTTCATCAACAGCCCTATACTAAAATATATATATATATTTATATAATGTTTTTAAAATAATTAAAACTATATGGTGATTTATAGGTTAATATGAAATATCGAGCCTAAGGTATCGGAGGGGGAAAATAATGACATAAATTGAAGTCGGTGAATTCGCAGGAGTTAGCAATAGGTTACTACATAATCCATGATATACAGCATAATGATAAACAGGAGAAGTCAACGGATGAATTCGTCAGAAAACCAACATAAGAAGTCGGTTGAATAAAGTAATATAATAATAATAATAACATGTGCGTCGACGGTACAGCAGTAGAATGCCTGCCAACCACGCAGGTGGTTCCGGGTTCCACCCCCAGCCGACGCACTCCCTTACATCGTTAAGCTAACAATAGGACTGGTAAAGACGGAAGGTTGGCATGAGGCTAGTAACCCCATCCCATAAAACTCAACACCACTGTTACAGAAACTTCAAGCCTCTATCTTGAAGCCCTCTGTTCCACTGGGAACATGAAGGAATTAAAAAGATATTAGTAATAACATAATAATAACAGTAGTAATATTAGTTGATTGTTACAAGAAATATTGTAATGAAATTTTACTCAACAACCAATAGCAATTCCATGGAGGTGGCAATGAGGGCCAATGATTTCCCGAACCTTCGTAGGTACAGCGATGTTCAAACATGTAACTCACTGGTTAGAAATCAAAGGGCAAGACCAATGAACCATAGCTTCATAGTTACAAGGATTGGAGCAAATATCAGTTGTAAGGATATGTAGATGGTTACGGAAAAGAAAAGGACCGTACAAATTTCTTCCAAATATACACATTTTACTTATTCAGAGGAATTCCGATCGCCTATGGCGTAAGTAAAGTGAGGATGGTGTCGTGTATGGAGCAGGTACTCTAGAAAGGAGCTGTCTTTCACCTTACCACTTCAGATGTTGTTATGAAATTCCACAATGGACTTGTATAATCATAGAAACAATGTGCTGATCTCCACAGAAGCATTTAAACTGACAGTTTGTTTACTACTGTGTAAAAATAGAGGTAGGAGACTGATAGAAGATTGAAATGATAACTTATACCCATAAATGTCTTTAACTTTCTTAACATGCTATTACGCTTCATTTGTTGACAAAAAACCTACAGAAATGAAGGCAGCAGTTGTATTGAAAGAGATCTCCTTACTTTCATTCCACATTGATTGGGAGAAATAAAAACATTAAACTCTATTGTTACTATCAACTGACTTGATACCAATTAAATACACTAACCTCGCCAGATACTAGCTTGCTAGGCTACTAGCTTACTAGTTTTCTCGCCGGTCCCAAGACCGGGTAAAGAGGGAGGGTTGGGGCGTGGTGCTAGCAACTCCACCCCTGTAAAACAACCAAATCGCTACAGAAACTTCAACGAATAAATATATTAAAAATTCTAAAAACATAAGCAATAGCCTTACTTTTTGCTGGAATCGGGGAAGTGAAATGACGCAGGCTGGTGAAAGCCTTCGGGAAGCCAGTCAGCCGATGTGCCTTCTTTCGATGAAAGCAAAAGTAAGGATGGGTACCTGGAATGTTCGTACAATGTACGAAACTGGAAAGGCTGCCCAGATAGCCGCTGAAATGAGAAGGTACAGAATAGAAGTGTTGGGAATCTGCGAGAGCAGATGGAACGGAACTGGAAGGTGCCAACTACCTACTGGAGAGACAGTAATCTATTCCGGCCACCTAGAGGACAACCATGAGCACACCGAGGGAGTGGCCATCATGATGTCACCAACAGCAGCCAAAGCTCTCATGCAGTGGGAACCAATCTCCTCCAGGATAATGACAGCCAGGTTCAACTCAAAAGGAAGGAAAGTTACAGTCATTCAATGTTATGCGCCTACAAACGTCTCAGAACAAGAGAAGAAGGAGGCGTTCTACAGACAACTACAAGCAATAATGGACAACGTCCCAAATGGCGATATCAAAATCCTGATGGGCGACATGAATGCGAAGCTGGGAGGAGACAACACAGGAAGAGAACTCACCATGGGTCGAGAGGCCCTCGGTGAAATGAACGACAATGGTGAACTCTTCTCAGACTTCTGCGCCTTCAATGATTTGGTGATTGGCGGTAGTGTGTTCAAACACAAGGATATACACAAGACGACATGGATTTCACCAGATGGAAACACCAAGAATCAAATAGACTTCATCTCAATTTCAAGAAAGTGGAGACGGAGCCTACTGGACACAAGGTCAAGGAGAGGAGCAGATGTGGGTTCAGACCACTATCTAGTAGAAGGGACTTTCAAGGTGAAACTAAAAGCCTCGAGGATAGCTGGGGATAGGCCACAATGCAAGTTCAACACTCAATTACTGAAGGACACAACCACAAAGGACACTTTCACTGCAACTGTCAGAGCAAAGCAGGAAACACTACGCGACAGCACTGAAGAATCATGCGTGGAAGAACATTGGAAGTCTCTGAAGGCGATTCTCAACGAAACGTGTTCAACGGTTCTAGGAAGAAAGAAGAGACAAGACAAGGAATGGCTCTCAACGGACACTTGGAAATTAATAGAAGAGAGGAGAATGGTGAAAGAGAAAATGATTCAATGCAAGGACGGACAGGAGAAGGAGACGATGAGTTCAACTTACAAAGCATTGGACAAAGAAGTGAAGAAGAGTGCTAGGAAGGACAAAAGACGATTCTACGACAATCTAGCTACTGAAGCTGAAAAGGCAGCAGGCAAAAGGGACCTGAGGACACTATATCAGATAACCAAATCTCTATCCGGAAAGAGACATACACAAGCGAAACCTATAAAAGACAGCCAAGGGAAGCCCATTACCAAGGAAGAAAAACAGATTAAACAATGGGCGGATCACTTCAAAGGACTCTTGAACCGACCATCACCTGCAACCCGTCCAGAAATACCAACAACAGCGCGCACACAACTGCAAGTTGACACCAATCCTCCAACGAAAGCTGAAGTCTTGAACGCAATCAAACTTCTGAAAGCTGGAAAACAGCCGGACCAGATGGAATACCCCCTGAAGCACTGAAAGCAGACCCAGAGACGACAGCAGACATGCTGACTCCATTATTGCAAAAGGTCTGGAAGGAGGGAAAGGTGCCTACTGACTGGAGGAAAGGTTACCTCGTGAAACTACCAAAGAAGGGCGACTTAGGACTCTGCAAGAACTGGCGAGGAATCATGCTCCTATCGACGCCAAGTAAAATCCTGAGTCGCATCATCCTGGAGAGATTAAAGGACGCACTGGAGACAGAACTCCGACCAGAACAAGCTGGATTCAGGAAAGGCAAATCATGTTCTGACCAAATTGCAACTCTACGCATCATCATCGAACAAAGCATGGAATGGCAATCAAACCTCTACCTCAACTTTATAGACTTTGAGAAGGCCTTCGACAGCGTTGATCGTGAAGTAATTTGGAAATTACTCGAGTACTATGGCGTACCCCAAATATTCATCAACCTTATTCAACAGCTGTACGACAACGGCACCTGCCAAGTGATCCACAACGGAAGACTCAGCGAGGCGTTTGGAGTAAACACAGGAGTCAGACAAGGGTGCTTTCTATCACCAATGATATTCCTAATTGTGGTGGACTGGATTATGCGTCAGACTGTGGGAAACGAGAAGACAGGAATATCCTGGACCGACGTGAAGAACCTAGAAGACCTGGATTTCGCGTGGATGACTTATGTTTGATGTCACACACAATCGAAGACTTACAAGCGAAAACCGACAAACTGGTCGAAGAAGCAGCCGGCGAAGACAGGACTCCAGGTAAACATAGACAAGACGGAGGTTATGAAAATAACCAACCAACAACAACAGCAGCACAACATCCAACGACAATCACCATCAACGGGAGGGATTTGAAAGAGGTTACTTCATTCACTTATCTAGGGAGCATTGTCTCAACTACAGGAGGAACGGACGAGGATGTCAAATCGAGAGAGAATCGGGAAGGCGAGAAACACATTCATCAGCCTGAAATCAATCTGGAAATCTTCGTCACTCAGCATCAGCAACAAAATTCGGATTTTCAATACAAACGTAAAGTCAGTTCTTCTATACGGATCAGAAACTTGGCGGGTCACAAAGAATATTTCCAAAAGGCTGCAGACCTTTATTAACAACTGTCTTCGCTCAATACTGAAGATCAGATGGCCGGAAAGAATCACCAACAAGGAATTATGGGAACAAACAAAGCAAGAACCAATCGCCCAACAAATATGCAGGAGAAAGTGGAGATGGATCGGACACTCGCTGAGGAGACCTCTGGGTGACATCGCGCGCCAAGCCCTCGAGTGGAACCCGAAAGGGAAGCGGCATGTGGGACCTCCAAGGGTGACATGGGGGAGATCGTGTGAAGAGGAGTTGAAAGAAGATGGATTAACATGGATGCAGGCGAAAAGTATTGCAGAAGACAGAAGAAAATGGAGACGTGCAGTTGAAGCCCTATGTGCCACTAGGAACCCAAGGGAGCAATAATAAAATAATAATAATGATAAAAAATATCCTTTCCTTTGCTAGTAATACCTTTGTAAACGTGGCTGTATATGTAATTTGCATTATTGTTTGTTAAATATACTGTTGACAGTCTTTTGTTATGCATGATACTATGTGTCGATAAAAAATGGCTTATTTTGATGAACAGCTTACTTCACGTAAACTATCACTGAGTTATATCTACGTGTCTCTTTTCTTATTTACAAAGTTTTATTTGAAAACATTGAAGAAAGTAAAGCTTTCAGTGTAATAATAGTTTTTGCTGCACCTTTGATAAACGTAATGCTACAAATAAAATTAATGTATGACAATAAAATTAAACAAAACTGAATATATTTTAGTAAAGATACTGATTTCAAGAACTGAAATGCTGACATCATAATTTGCTCTCAGTAGTATGTAACTCCAAGGAGATTTGTACAATGCTCTAATATGCATGCGCATAAAATGAATCCTAGTAGTGATCTTCAGAAAGATACTTCGAATGAATTCCTTTGCAGACCATTATCAGCTTAGTTAACAACTAGCTATTTCCTTCATATTTAATGCTGAACACCTGAACAATAAAGCATGGCAATCAAGGAAATATTTTTAATTATGTTTAATTAGGAATCGGGATCTGCAGGAACAAAGAGGGCTTCCATCTAATTTCTTCCTATCGCTCAACACGAATAATATATTCATTTAAGTTGCTACAGTTTTTTGAAATAGGTACTTCGATTTGATTCAACAGTGGTAATTCTTGTTCGTTACAAGATGCAAGATGTGACTGCACAAACAAACCTTTCATCTTTACTCCTCATCCATTACTCTAAGCAGAAATTTGACCTCATTTTACACATAATATTTAGAAATCATAATTATCGCAGTAAATCGCAAAAGGAAGAATCTCGATTTCATATACAAAACAGGTTAAGACACTAGCAGTGACAGTAGGATTATATTCTCATTTGAACCCTTTCCAAAGGCTATATTCACTTTATAATATCTTTAAGGGAAATACCGGTATCCTCTAAATCAGGAAGAATTACAGAACAACAGTAATGTAAGTTACTGATTAGCTTAGGGGAGTAGTTGGATGCAACCTACATCAAACAGTAATGTCTACTAGCCAAATTGCTCGTTCGCAGCAGATCTCATCACCGCAACATTCACTTTAACTCTTCTCAGAGAGTTATATCAGTTAGAATCACTCTAATTAGGTGGATTTCTAATGTACCGACGCAGATTCATTATTTCCCCTCAGAATATGCACACTAAAACTTATAAATTTATTTGCACACCGTGATGTTCATTCTAAATAGTGTAAGTGCAAATTTTTGATAACAGGTTACACGAAAATGGGTTGCAACATCATCTATTTACCATAGACCTCATAAAAAGAAACATTCAGAATGACTTTCTCAGCGACGGAAACAGTGATCCAACCAATTCTGTATTCATCATAGTTTTTTTCTAAATGGATCACTTATTTACGTGACATCAAAATTACCTCGATATTCTATTTCAAATGGTACAGCATTTGGTGTGTTATCGGCTAAAATTATTTTGATCAACAACACTACTGATTTCTACGATACTCATTGATAATATCAACAACATTTACTGATAAATGTCTTAATACGTAGAATCACATCATATGATAATATCTGACTGTTTTCGTCATTCATGGAATTGGATAACTCACTTAAACTTGAAGAGTATAAAAGTGCAGACAGAGAGAGTAAGTAGAAACCATTTGTCAAACTAAACTCACAAGATGAAAATGATTGTTTCCAGGATGTTGATGACTGCGATTGTTCTTTCAGTGATAGTCAATTCGATAGTTGCATCAGGTGAGTGAAGCTTTTATTTCATATTCGTCGTCGTTGTATAAACTGAATACCGAAATATTAATATAAGTATAAAACTTGGGTAGTGTGGTAGAGTATAACTCCAGTATGGATAAGATTTTATTTTGATAAATCACACAGTGTTACACAGTATTATTAATTGATGACGCTTCGAGCATAAACTATTACTCAAAATCATATCAAGTTACTCACACAACTGTTTTACTTCATTTATATACATGTGTGGAATTGACTAGATATTTAAATAAAAATCAGTGTAGGATAATGTGCATTCAGAAATAATAATATGAATAATATGATATTGATGGATTACAATCAGATGGGAAATAAGACGAGTGTTTTTATAGTCATAATAAGTAACTTGTTAGAATGTTGTGATGGGGTTGAATTGAAATACAATTTTAAGATTATTTAATTATCCTCCTCCGATTTGACTGATGGTAATAATATCTTCCATATTTCTGGTATTCGCGTTGAGTCATTCCTATTGCACGTTTTGTGTGTAGACTCGATGGACAAGGATTTCGTAATCAAGCTCTCTCTCCACCTACCTATATTACTACTTAAAATTTTAACTCTTTCCCAACGTATTGTGTGGTTGTGTTTTGATGCATGCAGTGTGATTGCTGAGCTTTTTTCTAAATTACTTATCTTCGGCGGGTCAACCATTCTTACTTTAGCTAAATTCTTGTGTTCCGACAACCTGACTGCCTCCGACCTACTAGTCTGACCTATGTAGTTGACTTAGCTCACAGTCATTGCAGGGTATTTTGAAAATTACAATATCTTGTCTAATTGGGTCTACGTAGGGTCTCAGATGTCCCCTCCTTTTATTGTGTAACAGTGGATGACTTATATTCTCTCTTATTTATGTTATCATTACTAGCTTCACAATTATTTTTATTTTGCTTACTGATCTTCTTAACGAAATTTACAGGATAGTTATTTGATACCAACGCTCCTTCTATCTGTTTTATTTCATCATTAAAATAATAATAGTAAAATAAAACGAATAGAAGAAGGTAAACTACACACTTTTCTCCTTCACGTTCCCCAGTGGAACATAGGGCTTCAAGCTAGGAGGCTTGAAGTTTCTGTAGCAGTGTTTGTTTTTACAGGATGGGGTTGCTAGCCTAATGCCAAATCTTTCCTCTGTACCAGGATTATTTCTGGCTCAGTGAGGTAAAGGAGTGCGTCGGCCGGGGATCGAACCCCGGACCATGTGCATGGTCGGTGAGCGTCCTAACCGCTATACCACCGACGCACAAACTACACACTAGTGTTTATAAAAAACCAACGCATTTTAATAGATACTTAGACTTCAGTTTGTCTCATCCGTCATCTGCGAAGGAAGGCTTAGTTAAGTGTCTAACAAACCGAGCAGTAGCACAAGGAAAGACCTAAATGATGAAATAAAACAGATAGAAAAAGCGTTGATATCAAATTGTATTTCAATTCAACCCCATCACAACATTCTAACAAGTTACTTATTATGACTATAAAAACACTCGTCTTATTTCCCATCTGATTGTAATTCATCAATAACACTTTTTCATATTATTATTTCTGAATGCACATTATCCTACACTGATTTTTATTTAAATATCTAGTCAATTCCACACATGTATATAGATGAAGTAAAACAGTTGTGTGAGTAACTTGATATGATTTTGAGTAATAGTTTATGTTCGAAGCGTCATCAATTAATAATACTGTGTAACACTGTGTGATTTATCAAAATAAAATCTTATCCACAATAGAGTTGTCTGTGATTTGCTGGGAATGTGAGGCTAACAGTTCGATTCTTGTTGTTTGGCTGTCCCCTCAATATTTCTAACCTGAACTGACGTTGATAACGAAAGTTAGTAACAAAAGGTGATCCACAGGCGAGCAAACATCTAGCTATTATGACTTGTAAATTGTGACTGACGGATAACAGTGGGATGATTATGATGGTGGTGATTGTGAAGTGTGTGTAACACGAGTGATTAGCTCAGTGTAGTCATTTTTGACGATGCATGATGATTCCTGATTATGAGCATGTGGAATGCAAAGGTATATCAATAAAGATTGGTCACACTTGAATGGTATCAAGCGAGGTGTGAGGCATTATGTCTAATTCCTTTAAATCGACACTCAGTTCTCAATTACACGTGCATATTTCGGAAGCAAATATTACCGCTTAATATTTAGACAGCATATTTTTAGAATGTATAATTGTTGAATGAAAATTGGTTTATTATTGACAAAACTATTGCAAAACAATTAAATGTGAAAAGTACAATTGATTTTATTTGACTGCAAAACGAATGACACATTTTTGAATTTCGTATTCTATTTCAGACTGCTATGAATGCCAAAATTGTAAACATGTGGATAGAAGTACTCCAAGAAGAAGTAATTGTGGAGGTTGTCTTGTAAGATAAAAGTCTTCATACTTATGACCATTTCACAGTGAAAAATTATACAGTTAACTTTTTTATATAATTTTACTCATGTTAGGAGTATAGTACGAATAGAATAATATTATAAAACCTTCATTCTTGAGATTTTCTTTCTGCGAATTCCTTATGTCCCCGCCTATATTTTGACAAATTTTGAGTGATAATGTTCCAGAAAGGAAGATACCATAACCCAGTGTTGTCGATGAATCTTGCTGATGAAAATCAGCTGTCATTTTAAGGGTTTCAAAATGTTTCTTCAAAAGCTTAGACATTAAATCTAATAAAATATCATGACCCATTACTATCCTTAACCATATAAGAATAGAACTTGTGCACTGTGGTAGAGCATAATTCATTTATAGGTCAAATTTATTTTGGTAAGAGAGGATTAAAATTCTAAGAAGTTATGTAGGTAGGTGAAGCGAGAGAGGCTGATTACTGAATCCTTGTTCATCGAGTCTATACCCAACAGGTGCAATAGGAATAACTGATCACTCATACAGGAAATATGGAAAATATTACTAACGTCAGGCGATGAAAAATAATGCATTTATACAAACAAAGTTGGAAAGTTGTATGAAGAGTTCCTTGATATGATCATGAGCAATAAATTGTGCTCAAAACGTCATCAGTAAATATCACTGTATAACACTGTGAGACTTTATCAAAATAAATTTTACCTATAATGAAATTATACCTAACCATATTGTCTCATGTAACTTATTATTTAAATTTAACGTCTCAAGAATATAATTAAATTAAAACTGAGCACAAATGGTCACGTTAAATGTCGCTATCAAGTGACCTGATATCAATAGTCGGCCTGCAAAATTTGGGCTACCGACATTACATGCTGAAAATTCCATAGTTGTGCCAAAAACACAGTGTGGAATTAAGCTATAATCAAAAAAAGGAGTTCTAGTAATCAGTTTATTATGGGATGGCAAAAAGGCTTCAGTTCGGACTGCTTGAATGTACTTCAACCAATACTACGTTTTGTAAATTTTTTTCTTCCACAGGAAAGAATAGAAATTCTTCTTCTATAGTTTCGTTTGTGAGGGCTAGTTATGTTTTTACGAGTTGGTCATGGATTGATATCAGTTAGAGAACCATTGAAAACGAGGGAGTACTGGACAGCTGTTTCATCCTAGTTTGGGAATCATCGACAGTACGCACCCACTGCCAGGGTTCAAACCCAGGACCTTCCGGTAACGAGGAAAGCTCGTATACCATCCAGCCACTGGGACCTGATCCAATGGCTCATGAATTCTAACTTCTATCAATTCGTGATTTAACACGACCTAACCATGAAACTCACTAGTAACTTGGTACTGGATGGAGTTTTCTGGAGTTCTAGCGGGATGTCGTGACTAGTGAGGTCCATCCAGATGTCACATGTGAGGATGGATGTCCCACCTACGACAATGGTCGGGTCAGGCTAAATCACGAATTGGTAGAAGTTAGAATTCATGAGCCATTGAATCAGGTCCCAGTGGCTGAATGTCATACGAGTTTGTCTTGTAACCGGAAGGTCCTGGGTTTGAACCCTGGCAGTGGGTGCGTACTATCGATGATTCCCAAACTAGGATGAAACAGCTGTCCAGTACTCCCTCGTTTTCAATGGTTCTCTAACTTATATCAATCCGTGATCAACTAATAAAAAATAGAATTTCTGTTGATCTAGTGTTTCAATTTATTTTAGAACAGAGGAAATATTCCTGATACAAAAACTTCTGATTTAAACTGTATTAGAATAAATTTTATTTGGTGGGAAACCAGTACAGATTTAACTTTAGCGGAGAAGTAATTCATATACTAGTTATTGGTATGAATATGATGGCAATATTGCATACATGAGACAGCGAATTCATGAATCAACCATATAAAAACAGAGATCTGGAAATACCTGTGGTACAGAAACAGCCAATTCATTCACAATTCCTTCTTTGTCTATTTGGGGATGAAGTAGCCAGATCATCCAAGTGTGCTAAGTGGCATCACATATCAGAATCCATGTTCATAATGGTTTACGAAATTTCGGATAAATATTTCGATCCGTTTATAACATTTTGCTAACTGCCTCACAAAGTAATGATTTTCTTCATTTCATTGATCTAGAAATATGTGTATCATGGGCAGGGCAATCGCGTAGACAGACAGTGTGTAGCTACCTGTAATGGCGTACAACAAACGACAGATTACAGAGTCTACTGCTGCAGAGGGAATTTATGCAATTCCAGCTCGAAAGTCACACTGAACGCAACATTTATTTATTCGATTCTTTTTATCGCTGTAACTACAATATTTTATAACAAATGAGAATAATTTTTTAAAAATACACTATTTGTCTCACATAAATTGATATAATACTTTTATGAATTCCTCCTCACTCCGAGTGGAATACAGTGCATCAAAAATGAGAACTGAAATTTCATTAGCACTGGTTTTGTTGTCACTGTGTGTGGGTTTTCTAGCTTCAAGCTCAACCTTCGCAATACACTTGGATCAGTGTTAACTAATCAACGTTTAGGATTTGGTTAACCGTGTGTTCTCTGACTGAATCATATTGGTGAGTGTAAGAACCTATCACAGGTGAAGTAGAAGCAAAACGTTTCAAGTGAATGAATTTGACGCTGTATTAAACATTTTGTACGGACTAAATTTCAGTGGTTTTCCATATCGAAGAATAAGGATGTTTAGTTACTCGTGTTTTGTTTATGACAGCTAGACTTTTATATATTTGAGATCAACTAGCAGAAGTGAAAGTCGAATTTCATAATCATTCGCAATTTCATCTAAATTCAATTTGAAGTGTACACTTCAGTGTATGGTTAACTTGAATCATATACCATTCAGACAAATGTCGATTTCTCCGATTACTCAGGACTTCCATCAGTCTAGATTTTTCCAGTTGCCTGGTGTTATGAAATTGACTGGGGAGTCAATCCAGGTGAACAAAAATAATGCAAGAGAATAGGTATCATGATCGACTGTATTCAAAGAGAACATTCTGTGATACTTTTGTATTACTTCTGAGTCTAAATTTCTCCGAATGACGTTTCGACATCCGAAATATCGAAATCCAGTTCACAGACATCACTTCTGGAAATGTGAATGGCTAGACAGATTGTTGGCATGAGATAATCAAAATCGATTAAGTGTTATAAGAATTTGAAGGCTGTATGGAATGTAAACACACAAAATGCATGACATCTCTATTTGACTAGCACAATTATGAACAATCATGTCGTCAACGAAACTGCCTTACCACCTGCTTTTTAACCATCATGTGAATTGTCAAATGCAAATGTTTTCACTCAAAGTATGATAAGTGTGGACTGACTCATATTTATCAGGTATTTGTATGCATGTGATAAATATAGGTGTGTTTGAGTGTGTTAGGTGTTAGTTGAAAAATCTGTCTCTCTTATCAGTAAGCTATTGTAGACGCTTTTACACTCGATTCAGTGTTCACATGTTAGTGTGAACTACCATGGCGCTAGTTGTGCGATTTCAGCCTAACTGAATAGTATATTATCAGTTACACTATGAAAACTAGAGATGATCTGTTATGATATGACCAATTATTTCTGGATTATATACGAGTTGACTGATATTGAATTGCAGAATAATCCTTAGCTCTCCATCAATTTTGATATCTTGTTGGTGACATCTACTAATTAGTTGTTTTGATTATTCTCAATCTCCGATTCCCATCCATCAGCTTCACTTAGAACTGGTAGTTGTTATTGTCTGATATAACCGCGTGACTGGCACAATCTTGAGAGCGTAGAGCTGATGATGATGGTAATGATGAGTAACCAATTGTAGATGAATATATTTGTTCACTTAGGCTGTTGAATTTTCTGATTGTGAGAACCGATGGTTAGGCAGAATTGGTAAGCACGATTGCACTTCAGGGAAAATGTGAGAGGCACACGTGGTGGAAGTACGCGGATGTCAGCACCAGAGAAGACAAATCCTCATCACTGAGAAAAGTGGGAATGAGATCGTCATTAGTTTGACTACAGGTGACACAGATGAGTTTATTAGAACTATTATTTATTGGTGGTAGGACAGAGAGGCGTCTACCACTCAGAAAGTAGTATGAAGGCCTGCATCAAATTAGTGTGTCAGTCTAACAGAGGTAGGATGCTCACCAACCACACAAGTGGTTCGGGATTAGATCCAGGGCCGACGCACGCCTTTACCTCGCCAAGTCAGTAATAAGACTGGTAAAGACGGTAAAGATGGTTGTGCATGAGGCTAGCGACCCCATCCCTTAAAAGGAAACACTATAACTACCGAAACTTCAAGCCTATAGATTGAAGTCCTATGTTCCACTGGGAACGTGCAGGAATAAAGTAAATGAATCATAGTATTCTGCAGGATTCTTTAGGGGAAACAATATCTGAACCCATTTTGAAATTAATGTCAAGTAGAGGCTTCTATATGTCTGACAGACTTTGTTTCCGAATCAGGAAAATCATTTGCAAATACCTGTTAAAACTTTCATGTACAATTGCTTTCGATTGATATTGAGATTGCATCGTCAATCGAAAATATTGGGATATTGTCTACTTTGGTGAGTATGTACCTGGTACGAATCTGCTACTCAGCATGTATGCAGAATTTCGATTGTTAGGCTTTTGGCACGAACGAATATCCGTTAAAGAGATCACCGACAATCAGGGAGCACTGGTTAGCTGTTTCTTCCCACTCTATAGACAAGTGAAAAATGTTCTCTCACAGACTTGAGATGGATCAAACTCGAAACCTTCAGATTACGAGACAAAGTTTGAGGACCATACAGTCACTTGTGATGGAGTTCAGTGGTCCGCCGACTCTAGCTTCGTCAACTCATGACAAAACAATGCCTACATCAATGACTTTCATGACTATTCAACCTTCTTTGACACTGTGACCGTACTAGTTAAGTCCTCCCAGTGCAGCTTCAGGAAATCCATCCAATGTCTGAAGGTTGATATTAAGATTATAGAATGGTGATGAGTTGAATATACTCTGTGAAGACATTTAAGTGATACCACACATGGAGCCCTCAGCGGAGAAGGCAACGGCTTCGACAGGAAAGACGGAAATTGAGATCATGTATTCGGAAACTGAAATCTTGTGGGTAGTTGTGAAGTTGTTTATAATTGTTAGGTGAGGAGCTAGCACAGTGCGGATAAGCCTCTAGAGCTCTAAGTACCAGTTGAAATGGAAGGAATGTATAATAATATGTTGGCTGAAGGTGGAATAGAATGTCCATATTAAACACGATTCCATTTGAATTTATGTTTATGTTAAAATCAACACAGCTGCATTCTGCCTTAACATTATTGTATTCATGTCAGTTTCACGATCACGTTTATACGGTCGGCTTATTGCTTCTTGCAACAGTGAAGAATTCATCAATAAAGAATTATTCAGATTCAGTATTTCGACCAATACAAGATGCATTGTTCCGTGTTGAAGTATATGTGCCAGTAGTGAATTAGTAAGTGAAAGCTAGAGGAACCATTCACACTGTTGGTGCAAACAGATTTCCCACGAAATATTTCACTGATCCTTACCTCGTATCAATAAGAAAGCGTCCTAAGGATAGGCATTCCATTTTCAGGTTAACTCACTTATTTTACTAGACGGTGCCAAGCACCAAAAACGAGGGAGCGCTGTACAGGGTTTTAGCAACGCTATCCCACAATATCAATCAAAGGCTACAGAAAATTCAATGCTCAAGCAAAATATCGAAAATTTAAACTACAAATTTGTTTTTCACTGCAATCGGAGAGACGAAATGTAGCGGGTATTCTGGAAGCTTTTCAGACAATACTGATTATTTCGATGAAAGCAAAAGTAAGAACAAGAACGTGGAATGTTCCCACAATGTAGGAAGCCAGGAAGGCTGCTCATGTCTCCAAAGAAATGAGAGGATATGGCACAGAAGTGCTAGGAATCTGTTAGAGCTTGTGGAATGGATGTGGACTATCGGAGTGTCAACTGGAGAGTCAGTGATCTATTTCGTTCTGGTCCCACAGAGGATAACCACGAGGATACCGAGACAGTGAGTTGCTGTGATGACGTAACCAACACTAGTCAGAGTTCCCAAAGATTGGTAAGCGACCTCCACCTGAAGGATTACGACAGTAATATCAAACTCAGAACGAGTGAAGGAAGAAATGTAAGAACTATCCAACACTACGTACTCAAAACCAGTTCAGAATAAGAGAAGAAGGAAGATTCCTATAGATAATTGAAAAACAGTAATCGACATCATCATAAACTGGGACACGAGAATCATAATGAGAATTCCAGAACTATTCACAGATTTCTCCGCCTTCAAATATTTGATGAAAGGAGGCAGTGTGAACAACTTCATTTGATGAAGACGCTGACAGACGCAGCTAGACTGCTGGACACAGTATTGAGACGGGGAGCAGATGTGTTCATCGTACCATTATCTGCTGTAATGAACGTCCGAGGTGAGGCTAAAATTCTGCGAAACAACTGGAGACAGACCACAATTTGATTTCAGCACTCAGGAACTGAAACATAAATCTCCGAATGACACGTTCACTGCAGCTATCAGAGGAATGTCGGAGACACTACGTTGCATCTGTGAGGAAATCTGAGGAGAAAAACATTGGGACTGTGTGAAGCTGATGTTCACGGAAACGTGTACAGCCATTTTAAGAAGAAAGAAGAGACGCGACAGTACGAGTGGTTCTCGGCGGGCGCCTGGATGCTCCTGGAAAGGAGGAATATGGTGAGATGGGAGATGATTCAGTGCGGAAATGTACAGCAGAAGGTGAGGCAGAGTTCAGTGTACATCTCACTGAATGAAGAATTGAAGAAGGCGCTAGGAAATTTAGAAGATGAATGTATCACTGGAGTAGAACAACAAGGCTGTAGGTGTTAGAGATCTGAGAACACCATATCAAGAAAGCAGGTCTCCATCCTGCATAGGATCGACTCAGACGAAAACAACACAAGATGTTCAAAGGAACCTGATCACCAAGGAGGAGGGACAAATAAAAAATGGGCTGATCACCTCGAAATACACACTAATCGACCAAAAACTGCAATTCGCCCAGAAATATCATCAACAGAGAACATAGTACTGCTAGTGGACACTAATCCTCCAACGAATACGGATATCTGGGATGCAATCAAGATAGTACAAGGCGGCTGAGAAGGTAGCAGGACCATATGGATTTCCTCCCGACGCCATGGAAACGGACCCAGAGATCGCAATGGATATTCCCACGCCACCATTGCAAAGGATGTGGAGGTAGGAAGCGGTATCTGTGAATTGGAATTTAGACTACTGTGTGAAAATGCCAAAGAAGTGTGACGTGGTTTTCTGCAATAACTGGCGCAGAACCATTATCTTGTCCTCGTCTGGTAAAATTTTAGGTCTCATCGTACCGGTGAGATTAATGGATGTACTGCATACAGAACTCCGCCCACCGGAACAAGCTGGATTCAAGAAAGGCAAATCACGTGCTAATCAATTTGCGAATCTACGCATTATCACCGAACAGAACATAGAATCGCAGTCAAACCTCTACCCCAACTTCATCGACTTTGAAGAAGACTTTGACAGTGTTGACCGAGAAGAGATTCGGAAAATACTTGATCACTATGACGCACAGCATCAAAAATCTTTATCAAACTCATTCAATAGCCGGCTATGACAATGCCACGTGTCAGGTGATCTCCAACGGAAAGCACAGATAGGCGTATATAGTGAATATAGGAGTGAGACAATACTGACTACTGTCATGGATGATATTCCTAATCGTGGTGGACTCGATTAATGAGAGAACTGTGGTGAGCGAGAATACAGGAATACGCTGGACTGACCGATAAGAAGACACTCGAAAACTTGAATTTCGCAGATAATTTATGTTCAATGTCACACAAACTCGAAGACTTACAGGTGAAATGCAACAAACTTACTGAAGAAGAAGTGAAGACAAAACTCTACGTGGACAAAAAAAAGACAGAGGTGATGAAGATGATCAACCAACCAATAGCAACAGCAACAGCAAAAGGCGACAATCACAGTCGACCTGGGAGAGTTGACGGAGGTTACTTCCAACTACAGGTAGTCGGAACAGATGTAGATTTCACAGCCAGCCAGAATGCGAAAGTAAAGGTACGCTTTCATCAACCTGATGTTGATATTTTGTAAAGATTTGTAATTTTTATTTTTGTCGTAACCATAGTGATCTACCAGTAGTGTCAATCTCACTCAGCATAGTCGGATGTGTAAGTGCTGGTTCTAGTTACTGTATATATTGCGTGTGAATATATTCGTAATAAAATAACTGCCAATAAATTACTCAAATGCGTTTGATAGCACTTGGCGGAAACTATCAGGTATGTAGGAGAGGAGAGGAGTTTTTAACTATATAGAGCTCGGTTATGAATAAGTAAATTATATCAATCTGTGATGTGCAGTCAATATATGGTTAGAGATTTACTCTACCTGATATCTGATCATCGCTGATGCGACAGAAAGAAGAGACTACTAATTACGTGATGAGTAATGATTGAGAGTGTAATAGAAATTAGTGACACAGCTGAAGTGTGTGTTGGTGGCACATCGGTTAAGACGCTCGCCCACCATGAACATGGTCTGAGGTTCGATCCCCGGCTGACGCACTCCTTTACCTCAATAAACCATGGGGCTAGCAACCCCATCCTGTAAAATAAACACTACTACAGAAAATTCGATCCACTAGCATGAGGCCCTATGTTCCACCGGGAACGTAAAGCAAATAAAAAAGAATAAAACCTGTGCACTGCGGTAGAGTGTTTACTGATTAGTAAACATTACTGTATAACACTGTGAGACTTTATCAAAACAATTTACTCATAATTGAAAAAAAAGAACACAGCTGGCAGTAAACCAGCAGTTGTGTTTCCTAACACAACCAGTAGGACGTTACGCTTCTACACGATGTTCATTTACACAAATACTGACGAAACGCAGATCTCTGTGTTGGAGTGCTTTACCCTGTGATGAATTACAATGAAAGTCTAACAATAACGTGCGTAAGATGTGGTCACAAGGGGCAGAATACTCAAAGTAAGATTATGCAACGTGTGAAGAGACATGTTAGCAGTATCTCGCCTTCTGAAAGAGGAATATATTCACTCGTTAGTATACTTAACTGCAATGAAGTTGTGTGAAATGTGATCTCGTCAAGATTATCAATATTATGATTGTAGGAGGATGTGGTACTTTGTCTTCCTGTCCATCTGGGAAATCGTCCAACGTTGGACAAGTTTTCTTTCACTGTGATTTGTTTCATAATTTCTGATAGCTTCCTCGGTGGAACTAAAGCAGTTCCTATTGAGAAGTGCTTCTCATGCATCACAAAATTGGTTTACCAACGGGAATAAAATATTTGGTACAAGATTACGATTTCAATTTCGTATTGATCTACTCTGTCAGTCGTCGTGCAGTAGTCAACAAACTGTCACTGTTTACTGTCAACACATTGCCCATGAACTGCAACAAAGTTCACTTACAAACTCATAGGCGAAGTGAGTTTGTGTAGCTGGAATTCACTGAAGATTAATCGTTTCAAACATTTTCAATGATCTAGGCATGATTGTTTTATTTCTGATTCAGTAATTGAAACTACAAATTGTTCTTCTCTAGTTTAAATAACTGAGAAGAATTAATTTAAAGATTTTTGATCAAATGTAAGCCTACAGGTCCCAGAAAAGTGTGTGAACTTAATGGTTCTATGTGATTCGAGGTCTTGTCGTGACACAAAAAGAATTTCCACCAGGATTCCGCACATTTTCATTGACAGGTGTTGTCAAGTATCTTAACTCAAATTCCTTTTATTTGCTTAAAATAACATTACAAGGTGATTCACACCATGCGACAACTACAAAATCAACCAACAATTAGATGAATTGGAATCCACTCAATTATTTAACACACATATATGTGCAATCGATACATCAAATGTTGTGGATTCTGCCTTGACGAGCTACCCTTGAAGAACTGTAGGACTTACAGCAGTAAGCCTAAAACCGTTCTCAGGTTGACCTCCCTAAGTTGGAAAATCGTCGGGTCGTCCAATCTCTGATCTGTCCTCTAACACTTCAAGGAAACATAATCTTCGAATATCTCGCGTCAGCGTGACATATTCTGTCCTCACTTCCATTGTCCTCACTAACCCATCATTACTGCATATTACTCTTTCTATTACTCCTAGAGGCAATTTACCTATGGAAGTCTTATGAGCAACTGAGATTACATCACCAACTTGCAAGCTTCGATATGTCTTCCTCCATTTATCCCTTGAGTGCAGTGTTAGTATATACTCCTTGAACCATCTCTCCTAAAACATATCCTTCAGATGCTTGGCTTGTCTCCATTTTCTGACCATGGGTCTCGGCTCTGTGCACCCTTCTCCTAAAACGGGATTACTTCGCAATAATAGTAGTTTATTCGGAGTTAATACGTTGAAATCCTTCACATCATCTCTTACCGGAGAAAGCGGTTGGTTGTTCAGAATTCTCTCGGCTTCACATAAAAACGTCTCTAAGGTCTCGTCAGTCAAGCCTTGGTTTTTAACGATAGTACTTAAAACAAGCTTAACAATTCCGACAAGCCTCTCCCAAAGCCTCCTCTGCGACTGGCTTGTGGTGAAATGAAGTGCCACTCTTGCAGGCATCGCAAGTACACCCTATGAGCTCTGTGTGACATCCGGTGAAGTTAGCTCCTGTATCACTGAACACCATCTTTGGTGTACCTCAACGGCTTATGAACCTTAGCAGTGCCAGAATAAACGTATCAGCAGTTAGCGTATGGCCAATTTCTTTGTTCACAACCCTTATTTTCAAACATGTAAACAGGCAGCCATACCTCTTACACGAATTTCTACCTCTCCTCACCATTAACGGTCCAAACTAATACACCCCTGCCTACTCAGATGGATAATTAACCTCAGACGTCTGCCACGTTGTAAGTGGGGCCATCATCTGCTGGACAGTGCTAGCGTTCCGACGTTTACAGACAACGCAATTGATAATTATCTTAAGCAGTGCTGCACCACCTTTTATTATTCAATACTTTCTTCGGATGCTTGACAATACTTGGAATGAGCCCAAATGATCCTCGAGTTCGTGGTGATGTCTTATTATAAGTGTAGTGAATGGGTGGTCGTTAGGCAATAAGGCTGGGTGGAGGGTCTCATATGGCGCCTCTAACATTTGTAGGCGTCTTCCGACTCTAGTGACACCATCTGAGATTATCAGACTTAACCTGGCCATTCGTACCTTGCAGTTCGCGAAGTCAGAACTATCCTCACTAACGATTTCTCCCCATGCTTCCCATTGAGTAGCCTTTACAATGGCTGTTTCAACATTGTTCAAATCTTCAACAGTTAGTAGTCCCGTAATCTGAATATCACTTCGTCGTAGGTACGTGATGATAAAACATGCAAAATACCGGGTTAGCTACGCGACAACTTTCGCTAATTTGTGCCAACAGGAATAATATTTAAAGAGTGGGTGTAAGCCGGAATACCTCGTTTGTGTATACGTCACCTTGGCATTTACGCTAAACGATTGATCCTCCTCACATATCGGTGGTTCCTCCTCCTTAGTCGGCCATACACAGTCTGCTTGTTTCACGAACTTAAGACCACTCCACCACTTATTTTTAATTACATTATTTTAATTACGCACCTCTTGGTGCTATATCGGCAGGATTTTCCTTAGATGGTACATACCTCCACTGCTCGACACTCGTAGCTTCATGAATTCGAGACACCCGATTAGCTACAAAACGAGCATATCCAGATGAATCGTTGAGTATGTAATATATAACTGTCATTGAGTCTTCAAAAACGTTACTTGACAGGTGGGACAGTTTGATTCCGTACTCACTATCGTAAACAGCTGAACCGCTAACAAAGCTGCCGTTAGCTCCAACCTCATGATTGAAGCAGCCTTTGTGGGTGCAGCTCTGGACTTCCCGATCACAAGGCGAACATCTCTATTATCTCTAAAGGCAAATCTAAAGTGCATGGCATCTCCGTAACCAACTTCAGAGCCATCAGAGAATATGTGAAAATCAACAATCTTATAATCTCATCGCCATTTGATTGGCAAACTGTTGTGTTGTAATTAAAATGCTATATATATTAGAGTAGAGCCAAAGATGAGGGTCTAATTGAAAAGTAAATATTTCTTCACTCAATCTTTCTGTTTTCTAAATCTTATAATCCCCGATTGCCTCAGATGACGTGTGACGAGATACCGTCTTAATAATCGTAGGTGGTTGACTCACTTCTCCCAATTTTCAGCAATTCTTTCATTCAATGGATCATCACACAGTAACTCCTTTTTACATCCCTCCTGAAATAGTTTTCGTGCAGGAACCATATAAGATGCTACTAAACCAAGTAGATCGAAAACCGAGGACAATACACATAATACACCTCTTCTGATGACCGGCTTATCAATGTTTCCCACGCTAAATTCAAAAGTAAGCAAGTTAATATTCCATTGCAAACGCAAAGTGCGTTTTATGGGTAGAGTATCATCGGAAAGATCCCTCACCGTGGGTGCTCTATCTTCTATGCTGTCTGAGAACTACTTTGTCAAACGAAACACAGCCTTGGCTAGTACACTGCTAAGGGTCTCTGCAAAGCTAATCGCAGACACAGCGTCGTCAAAGGATGCTAAACAGTCATCTACATAGAAACAACGGTCAGCGACATCTAGTAATTCATGGGGACCGAACATGGACACTGCTTTACGTAGAGTGAAGTTAGCCCAAAACGGAGATGATGTAGCACTAAACGGGTGAACAGTCATCCTATATTCGGATAGTCTGCTGTGAGGGTCGCCGTCGAAACAACAAGAACCTCAAATAGTCTCTATCACGTTCTGACACCTTTACTTGTAAAAACATCTCTACTACGTCCGTTCCAATGGCAACCGGAGACATTCTAATTCTTAGCAGCAATCCTACTCGTGATCTCACGCAGTCCGCGTCACTATTCAAACTTCCATTCAAGGAAACACCTTCGTGTTCCGTAGAGCAATCAATGACTACACAAAGTTTGGTGGATTTCTTGGGGTTAAAGATCGGGTGATGAGGTACATACCACTTCCCTGGTTCATTCTGATTAACCAGTATTTCCAAGTAACCCTTTGTATTGTGCTTGTCATTGATTCCTTAGGTTCTACTGCTGGATGCAAAATGCTGGTGAACTTGCCCGTCGCTTGATTTACGCTGTCTTTTATCATCATCCCAATATCATCGAACCCGGGCTCCAAACCATCCTCTTCTAGACGGGAACTGACCTTTACAAACTTTCTTTGTAAACGAACCGGTAATCTCCTAGCAATAGTCTCAAGCACCTGACTAGAGTTCAATTCATCCATGCAATTAAGAGAAACCAAGGTATTCCTATACATCATTAAACTAACCAAAAACTCTGCGAGTTCCTCTGAGTTATCGGTTAACTGTGCCCCATTACCTTCAATGGTCTCGAAAACGCTACTGGATATCATAAACGGTTTCCCAAACCTTTGTCGCAGTATCCTCATAGTCTCAGAGTATCCTTAGTTTGGGAGCATAAACTTACAGCACTGTATAGCTCCCGCTGCAACTACAGTGCAAAACCTCAATAGATACATCAACTTCATTTCATCATTTATCACAAAACCACTCAACATGACTTCTAAATCTTTGAAAAACTGTGGATAAGTGTGGGTTTCCGTCAAAATACCGAGGCTCGAATTTTTGCAAAAAGAAACCCCTACTATCACTAGACGGCGAAGCATGAGCATCAATCTTATCGGGCTGAGCATCAAACACATCATTACAAATGACGGGCAGCTCATCATTACTTACTCTTTTGTCTGCTTCCAAGGCGCCACGTCCCTTATTTGGCCCAGGCATCATCCAACATCACTAAACGATCCAAATTGCGTTGAGATAATCCGTGTCCACAGATGCTGAAGGCAGACCAAATAGGTACTCTCCAGAAGAGCTCGAGAAGGCGCGATAGAAACTGAATAGAAGAATAAAAACTATCAAAGAACTTAACGCTAAGTTCCTATTATTTGTAAAGACGCTCCGAATCGATAATTACTAGGAACGATTATTGACTTTAACTCGAAAACACATGGACTTGCAATCAGAAATTATAATCCTCGGCAGTTAAATTCGATATCATTACAAAGTCTATAGACAAATGTTTTGCAAATAAATGTAACGTACTTTAATTCGTACTTTTTCGTCTTCTTCCAACTTGTACACGATTGAAGCATTCGTGCCTTCGAGTTGCCCGCCAATGGCTACCAGTTCTGAAAAACAAACTTTCATTGTTCGCGTCTATTCACAAGTGTTTTCTCCCAATAGTGAGAATCAGATGGACAGAAAGGAAACAAATCCTTGTAATTCGGTAGGCAAGGAGTCAACCAACATCATACTGTTCAACAAGTATGTGGATAGAAGTGGAGGTGGATAGTTTCCCTAACAAACTGCAAAATGAAGCATTTATATTTTATTTTCGAATCGGGCTAAGCCAATTCCAGTAAAATTGCATTCTCACTCAACTTCCTTCAAAAGGCCACATTCACTTCAAACAATCTTTTCTTTATGGCTTAGGAAGACGAAGAAGTATCTATGTGAACAGAAAACGGAATTAAGGGTGCTTTGAAAAGAACGCTTCGCGCCTTTAGACTGTTTCCACTTTACAGCAAAATATGCTCGTTAACCCAGTCAAAGTTAGATAACCGTCCTGCTCACGACAACTCGTCTAAATGCATTTATCGATTCACCTGCACTGGCAGCAGCAAGTAGGGAGGAAGGACTACTGGGAGAGCGTCGGCTAGATTCTCCAAGCATATCCCTGAAAGTCTCCGTTTGAAAGCAGCAATGTGTTCTCACACATAATCGTCAGACACTTAATTGACACAGGATATACAGTGGAATCTGATCGGGCTGCAGTTCACTGAAGCCACTTCCATCAAAAGCCATCGAAACCAAACCTATGGATACATGAAGAGAGTGCGACTAATCTCTGTAACCATAAGTGGTTTGTCCGTGTGCTATCGTGTTTTGTTCTGTTGCATAACATTCCACTCAGTCATGATTTCGATTTTCTCTCACTGAGTTGAACTCACTGTTAAGGTTTGAAATCTGCTGAATTAAATTATTTTTATTTACTTTGTAGTTTTAAGTGACTGTTCACTCCCACCCTCCTGAACTCTCCACCACAATATGTATAAATTGACTCTGTTGTTTTTTTTTCTTGTATTTTGTCTCTAGTCTAACCGTGATTCCAACAGAAATCTGAATTCCACTGGATATTTGTCTGCTCACGTCATCTCTTAAATTATGTTGCTTATTAGTTTTTTACCTACAACTTGAGATCATTGTGAGAAGTATGTTCAGAAAATTTTGTCACATATAATGGATATATTTAGGAGGTAATAATATTAATTTTTTTGCTTTATTCCATAAACAGTACCAATGATACAGCGACAGATTTTCAGCATTCGGTACAATATTGCATTTAATTTACGCAAAACAAGAAAAAACAAAAATTACATAATAATATTAACAAAACGTTGTTATAACAGCTATGTATCAAATTACAGTATGCAATAAGGAGAAAAATATGCGTAAAGTATAAAGTAGTAGTAATAATATTAATAACAACTAAATAAAAATCGCTAAGTTATAATTAAACGATAGAAAGGGTGACACCATAAAATTACAGAAAGATGAAAGGGTGGATTCAACTTGCTAATTACATAGTAACTTATATGTTTCACGTCTAACAGTGTCTTCATCACATAAAATACGGGCTAAATTGGGTATTGTATAGTTTTTGTACTAAGTGGTCCGAGCATATAACTTCTAGTATTGACTTCTCGTCCTACCTGATGAGATGCGAGGTGATAATTGTGAATAAAGGGGGTGCAGAGGGTCTGACAGTACGGCTTTTGCCCATTCTGTACAGGATTTTATATGCCTCTCGACTATAGTATTGGCGAGCTCACGCAGTGGCATACCACAAGCCCTACTCACAGCATTTAATACCCTTGGTAATATGATATACTCTTTCTTGAGAAGCCCAGGAAAGATTAATGGAGAGCAATAGAGTACAATAAGTAAAGTACAGGAGTTTACAAATTGCAGAAGTAAAGGTTGATTGATACTTGATTGTCTTAACTTTTGTAGAAAGTAAGACGAAACATTTTCTTAGAGATTGATAAGATGTTGGATGACCATGAAAACTCAGAGGAAAGAACTAATCCAAGGTACTTAATGCTTGACTTGGTTTCAATTTCCGTGCCATCTATGCTACAGACATCATGCGAACTAACTAGTTCATGTATTAAGAACACAATTTTCAGCGAAGAGACTCTTTTCAACGAATTTATTATCAAGCTGTACAATCGTATATATATGGTTTTATAAAGAAATTATATCCGGTGAGGGAATTAGGTCAAAGGTGTAAATACATGAAATAATAATAGTATGAAATAAATTTAAAATATTTGTGATTAGGTTCATAGTTTAAGTCAAGTGGAACAATAATTAATGTCATATATAAGATAATACATCAGGTGTATAGATTTTGGGGAGAGGCATATAATTGTAAGATTAATAGACGAATGTAAAATGTTACGTAACATGGTGTGAAATTTGATAACATAGAATTTAATATTGTAAAAATAAAGATAAAAAGTATACACATGAATAATTTTTGGTTTAAAATGTCAAGTAGATCAAGTGGAAAAGATTCAGAATGAGAGTCGTAATAATAATAATGATAATAATAATAATAATCGAAGTAATAAGGGAAAAGTACATAGAATAACTAAATAAATAAAATAAATAAATGTCTATCCCTCTACGGCCAAGGCAGCAGTAGGGATTGTACATACTTCTTTTGTACACAAAGGTCTGGCTTAAAGTCATGAATTGCCAAGGCCTCAGCTGTCTTTAGAAGTCTGTAACGAAGAAAACGCGGGAAGTTGGCATGAATTCTATATATGACCTTGAAATCATGGTCAGGGTTGACCGAGTGACAGGAGTCGATGAGGTGTTCTAAGATAGAGCTTCGCACACATTTCCTTTCTCCCTTGTAAAACCAAGCTGGAATATGTTCTCGTATCCGTGTGGAGAGCATTCTCTGACTACGGCCAATGTACCTTGCTCCACAAGAGCAGGTGAACTGGTAGATGCACATGGAGGCGGTCAGACGGGGGAGCTTATCTTTTACAGAGGTAGAGAACAGTTTGCGGCTCGTGAACGTCATATGTAATCTAGCTGCAGGGAACGTTTTACTAACTGATTTAGAAAGACGATTTTTGAGCATATCAGAAGCTTGATCTCCTTTGAATTCCAAGTTCACGAATAGGGTTTTCTTTGGAACTGAGTCAGTGACCAGTTTAGACTGCTTATCTTTCATGTTGCTGTCAATAAATCGGTTAGGGTAACCGTTTTCTGCGAGTGTGGCTTTCAGGAAGTCAAGTTCTGAGTCGACGCAATCAGAACTACAAATTTTCCTTATCCTAAAGCAGAGTGAATGGATTAAATTCCTTTTCCTGGAAATAGGCACCCAACTGTAAAAATTAGTTAGTTGTCCGTTCCATGTACGTTTCCGGTGGATCGATCTCTTGAGAGATCCGTCATTCCGTCTGCTAAGGCACACATCAAGAAACGGAATACTTAGTTCCGATTCCTTTTCTATGGTGAATTGTAAAGAAGGATGGCAGTTGTTGAAGGCGAACAAGACATCATCAAGAACTACGTTCTTATCGCAGATGACGAAAGTGTCGTCTACGTATCTTTTATAAATGTCAAAATGCCCGATGGTTTGACTAAGTTGAGAATTTTCCAGCTTTGCCATAAAACAATCAGCTAACAAAGGACCCAGTGGTGATCCCATGGCAATGCCATCTCTCTGTCTATAGATCTCATTGTTGAAGGTGAACTGAACATTCAACGTGCATCTCAATAAAAGTTCTTTGAGGTGGATTGTCGGTAAACCTATTTCCAAACCATGTGTATCAATATACTCACATAAATAGCTAACAGTTTCCATGAGAGGAACATTGGTAAATAGCGACGTGACATCTAATGAGAACAGGACTTTTTCTGAGACATTAAAATCTTTAATACTATCAATAAATTTAAACGTATCATCAATGGAAAACTTAGATACTTGCCTTCTGACTGGTTCCAATATTTCGGCTAGCCATTGAGCGATTCCGTGATAAGGAGAGCCCGCCATATCGAGGATTGGACGGAGGGGTAATCCTGTCTTATGTATTTTTGGTAGTCCATACAAACGTGGTATAATGGAGCCTACTGGTCTGATGCGTTCGTATATTTCTGACGATATTGCTGACTTATTCCTCATATTCTTTAAGACATCAGTCAGTTGATTTTCAATTAAATGTGTCTTGTTCTTTTCACCGTCGGGTTTGGCGAATTTCGTTTGGTCAGAAAGGATCGCTGAGATTTTATCATTATAATCTTGGCGATTCATAACTACGACACCCCCACCTTTGTCTGGACGGCATATGATAATATCATCATTCTTCTCTAGCTCTTTCAGTTGGTCTATATGCTCTTTAGTCAGAAGATTATTCGAGCTAGGTTTTGAACTAGTAAACTGATGACAGCAATCAAGAACTGTGGATTTAAAGTATTGGAATTCCTCAGGTGATGTGGGTGTAAGATCGTTGGTCTGATTAATAAGATTTTCGAATTGCACTTGAGTATGCAGTCTGTTGACTTTGGATGAACTGTTGCAGAATTTGGGGCCCAGTGATAGGGCTTGTAGTTGAATTTCAGAAAGAGTGACGGAGGAATAATTAAATACATATTTATTGGGGTCAGTTCATGTATGTCACGTCGATGCTTGAAAGTAAAGTTAACTAACTGACATTTGGAAGGATTTAACATAAGACCATTTGACTTAGACCACTTGCTATTAAGTTTGGAGCTATCAGACTCGGAAGTGATAGGCAGTGATATAGTCAGATCATCTGCATATTTGACAAAGTTAGTTTCGTTTAAATGAGGCAGGTCGTGTAGGAAGAGAGAAAAAATAAAAGGAGAGAGGACGGTACACTGAGGAACACTGGCTTTTGTCAGCGAGACAGAAGAAGATTTGCCATTATATACAGTATACTGCATTCTATCAGAAAAATTAGAATGCAACCAACTCTCAGCCCATGATCCTGTTTGTGTCAACGAAAGCTTATTTAATAAAAGGCCCCTAGGTACAGAGTCAAAAGCAGATGTGTAGTCTAGGAGAGCACCACGAACATATTTAGCACCTTTGTCTAAATAAGAAACAACATTATGATATAAGGCAACTGCATCATCCGAAGTACATCTACCATGTTTATATGAAAATTGTTTAGGATCATTAAAAGGTTTCAATGAAGGTTCAAGAAGAATTAAAAGTAATTTTTCCATCAATTTTAAAGAAGGAGAAGTAATTGCAATAGGCCTAAATTCAATATCAGTACCAGAGAATGGTTTGGGTGTGGGGGTAAATTTAATGTTTTTCCATGCAAAAGGTAGAACATTACTGGAAAATGAAGCGTTAAAAATATAATTAAGAGGGTAACATAAAATATCAACACAGTTCCTGAAGACAAGAGCAGCTACACCATCAGGACCAAGGCTTTGGGAAGGTTTAAGAGACCGGAGACATTTA
The DNA here is from genome assembly GCA_944472135.2 of Trichobilharzia regenti. Taxonomy (NCBI): domain Eukaryota; kingdom Metazoa; phylum Platyhelminthes; class Trematoda; order Strigeidida; family Schistosomatidae; genus Trichobilharzia; species Trichobilharzia regenti. The sequence goes on along the minus strand of OX235262.1, from coordinate 95,204,947 downwards.
AGCACATCAAGGGTATTAAAACCATTAAAATTGTTGATTTAAAACAATAACCAAAGATTCTTGTCATGTAAAACCCCTTCTAGTTTGTGGAAACTCTTCAAAGAAATTACTAGCGGTTAGCAATATACTTCTGTCCCATCCCTTAATGTTGATACTCTAAATAAGTCTTTCATTCTCTCTTCTGTCGATATCTTTCCTAATGCTACAAATCATATAGACAACAATTGTAATGGTTTTAATACCCTTGATGTGCTTAAATGTCTCCGGTCTCTTAAACCTTCCCAAAGCCTTGGTCCTGATGGTGTAGCTGCTCTTGTCTTCAGGAACTGTGTTGATATTTTATGTTACCCTCTTAATTATATTTTTAACGCTTCATTTTCCAGTAATGTTCTACCTTTTGCATGGAAAAACATTAAATTTACCCCCACACCCAAACCATTCTCTGGTACTGATATTGAATTTAGGCCTATTGCAATTACTTCTCCTTCTTTAAAATTGATGGAAAAATTACTTTTAATTCTTCTTGAACCTTCATTGAAACCTTTTAATGATCCTAAACAATTTTCATATAAACATGGTAGATGTACTTCGGATGATGCAGTTGCCTTATATCATAATGTTGTTTCTTATTTAGACAAAGGTGCTAAATATGTTCGTGGTGCTCTCCTAGACTACACATCTGCTTTTGACTCTGTACCTAGGGGCCTTTTATTAAATAAGCTTTCGTTGACACAAACAGGATCATGGGCTGAGAGTTGGTTGCATTCTAATTTTTCTGATAGAATGCAGTATACTGTATATAATGGCAAATCTTCTTCTGTCTCGCTGACAAAAGCCAGTGTTCCTCAGTGTACCGTCCTCTCTCCTTTTATTTTTTCTCTCTTCCTACACGACCTGCCTCATTTAAACGAAACTAACTTTGTCAAATATGCAGATGATCTGACTATATCACTGCCTATCACTTCCGAGTCTGATAGCTCCAAACTTAATAGCAAGTGGTCTAAGTCAAATGGTCTTATGTTAAATCCTTCCAAATGTCAGTTAGTTAACTTTACTTTCAAGCATCGACGTGACATACATGAACTGACCCCAATAAATATGTATTTAATTATTCCTCCGTCACTCTTTCTGAAATTCAACTACAAGCCCTATCACTGGGCCCCAAATTCTGCAACAGTTCATCCAAAGTCAACAGACTGCATACTCAAGTGCAATTCGAAAATCTTATTAATCAGACCAACGATCTTACACCCACATCACCTGAGGAATTCCAATACTTTAAATCCACAGTTCTTGATTGCTGTCATCAGTATACTAGTTCAAAACCTAGCTCGAATAATCTTCTGACTAAAGAGCATATAGACCAACTGAAAGAGCTAGAGAAGAATGATGATATTATCATATGCCGTCCAGACAAAGGTGGGGGTGTCGTAGTTATGAATCGCCAAGATTATAATGATAAAATCTCAGCGATCCTTTCTGACCAAACGAAATTCGCCAAACCCGACGGTGAAAAGAACAAGACACATTTAATTGAAAATCAACTGACTGATGTCTTAAAGAATATGAGGAATAAGTCAGCAATATCGTCAGAAATATACGAACGCATCAGACCAGTAGGCTCCATTATACCACGTTTGTATGGACTACCAAAAATACATAAGACAGGATTACCCCTCCGTCCAATCCTCGATATGGCGGGCTCTCCTTATCACGGAATCGCTCAATGGCTAGCCGAAATATTGGAACCAGTCAGAAGGCAAGTATCTAAGTTTTCCATTGATGATACGTTTAAATTTATTGATAGTATTAAAGATTTTAATGTCTCAGAAAAAGTCCTGTTCTCATTAGATGTCACGTCGCTATTTACCAATGTTCCTCTCATGGAAACTGTTAGCTATTTATGTGAGTATATTGATACACATGGTTTGGAAATAGGTTTACCGACAATCCACCTCAAAGAACTTTTATTGAGATGCACGTTGAATGTTCAGTTCACCTTCAACAATGAGATCTATAGACAGAGAGATGGCATTGCCATGGGATCACCACTGGGTCCTTTGTTAGCTGATTGTTTTATGGCAAAGCTGGAAAATTCTCAACTTAGTCAAACCATCGGGCATTTTGACATTTATAAAAGATACGTAGACGACACTTTCGTCATCTGCGATAAGAACGTAGTTCTTGATGATGTCTTGTTCGCCTTCAACAACTGCCATCCTTCTTTACAATTCACCATAGAAAAGGAATCGGAACTAAGTATTCCGTTTCTTGATGTGTGCCTTAGCAGACGGAATGACGGATCTCTCAAGAGATCGATCCACCGGAAACGTACATGGAACGGACAACTAACTAATTTTTACAGTTGGGTGCCTATTTCCAGGAAAAGGAATTTAATCCATTCACTCTGCTTTAGGATAAGGAAAATTTGTAGTTCTGATTGCGTCGACTCAGAACTTGACTTCCTGAAAGCCACACTCGCAGAAAACGGTTACCCTAACCGATTTATTGACAGCAACATGAAAGATAAGCAGTCTAAACTGGTCACTGACTCAGTTCCAAAGAAAACCCTATTCGTGAACTTGGAATTCAAAGGAGATCAAGCTTCTGATATGCTCAAAAATCGTCTTTCTAAATCAGTTAGTAAAACGTTCCCTGCAGCTAGATTACATATGACGTTCACGAGCCGCAAACTGTTCTCTACCTCTGTAAAAGATAAGCTCCCCCGTCTGACCGCCTCCATGTGCATCTACCAGTTCACCTGCTCTTGTGGAGCAAGGTACATTGGCCGTAGTCAGAGAATGCTCTCCACACGGATACGAGAACATATTCCAGCTTGGTTTTACAAGGGAGAAAGGAAATGTGTGCGAAGCTCTATCTTAGAACACCTCATCGACTCCTGTCACTCGGTCAACCCTGACCATGATTTCAAGGTCATATATAGAATTCATGCTAACTTCCCGCGTTTTCTTCGTTACAGACTTCTAAAGACAGCTGAGGCCTTGGCAATTCATGACTTTAAGCCAGACCTTTGTGTACAAAAGAAGTATGTACAATCCCTACTGCTGCCTTGGCCGTAGAGGGATAGACATTTATTTATTTTATTTATTTATTATTCTATGTACTTTTCCCTTATTACTTCGATTATTATTATTATTATCATTATTATTATTACGACTCTCATTCTGAATCTTTTCCACTTGATCTACTTGACATTTTAAACCAAAAATTATTCATGTGTATACTTTTTATCTTTATTTTTACAATATTAAATTCTATGTTATCAAATTTCACACCATGTTACGTAACATTTTACATTCGTCTATTAATCTTACAATTATATGCCTCTCCCCAAAATCTATACACCTGATGTATTATCTTATATATGACATTAATTATTGTTCCACTTGACTTAAACTATGAACCTAATCACAAATATTTTAAATTTATTTCATACTATTATTATTTCATGTATTTACACCTTTGACCTAATTCCCTCACCGGATATAATTTCTTTATAAAACCATATATATACGATTGTACAGCTTGATAATAAATTCGTTGAAAAGAGTCTCTTCGCTGAAAATTGTGTTCTTAATACATGAACTAGTTAGTTCGCATGATGTCTGTAGCATAGATGGCACGGAAATTGAAACCAAGTCAAGCATTAAGTACCTTGGATTAGTTCTTTCCTCTGAGTTTTCATGGTCATCCAACATCTTATCAATCTCTAAGAAAATGTTTCGTCTTACTTTCTACAAAAGTTAAGACAATCAAGTATCAATCAACCTTTACTTCTGCAATTTGTAAACTCCTGTACTTTACTTATTGTACTCTATTGCTCTCCATTAATCTTTCCTGGGCTTCTCAAGAAAGAGTATATCATATTACCAAGGGTATTAAATGCTGTGAGTAGGGCTTGTGGTATGCCACTGCGTGAGCTCGCCAATACTATAGTCGAGAGGCATATAAAATCCTGTACAGAATGGGCAAAAGCCGTACTGTCAGACCCTCTGCACCCCCTTTATTCACAATTATCACCTCGCATCTCATCAGGTAGGACGAGAAGTCAATACTAGAAGTTATATGCTCGGACCACTTAGTACAAAAACTATACAATACCCAATTTAGCCCGTATTTTATGTGATGAAGACACTGTTAGACGTGAAACATATAAGTTACTATGTAATTAGCAAGTTGAATCCACCCTTTCATCTTTCTGTAATTTTATGGTGTCACCCTTTCTATCGTTTAATTATAACTTAGCGATTTTTATTTAGTTGTTATTAATATTATTACTACTACTTTATACTTTACGCATATTTTTCTCCTTATTGCATACTGTAATTTGATACATAGCTGTTATAACAACGTTTTGTTAATATTATTATGTAATTTTTGTTTTTTCTTGTTTTGCGTAAATTAAATGCAATATTGTACCGAATGCTGAAAATCTGTCGCTGTATCATTGGTACTGTTTATGGAATAAAGCAAAAAAATTAATATTATTACCTCCTAAATATATCCATTATATGTGACAAAATTTTCTGAACATACTTCTCACAATGATCTCAAGTTGTAGGTAAAAAACTAATAAGCAACATAATTTAAGAGATGACGTGAGCAGACAAATATCCAGTGGAATTCAGATTTCTGTTGGAATCACGGTTAGACTAGAGACAAAATACAAGAAAAAAAAACAACAGAGTCAATTTATACATATTGTGGTGGAGAGTTCAGGAGGGTGGGAGTGAACAGTCACTTAAAACTACAAAGTAAATAAAAATAATTTAATTCAGCAGATTTCAAACCTTAACAGTGAGTTCAACTCAGTGAGAGAAAATCGAAATCATGACTGAGTGGAATGTTATGCAACAGAACAAAACACGATAGCACACGGACAAACCACTTATGGTTACAGAGATTAGTCGCACTCTCTTCATGTATCCATAGGTTTGGTTTCGATGGCTTTTGATGGAAGTGGCTTCAGTGAACTGCAGCCCGATCAGATTCCACTGTATATCCTGTGTCAATTAAGTGTCTGACGATTATGTGTGAGAACACATTGCTGCTTTCAAACGGAGACTTTCAGGGATATGCTTGGAGAATCTAGCCGACGCTCTCCCAGTAGTCCTTCCTCCCTACTTGCTGCTGCCAGTGCAGGTGAATCGATAAATGCATTTAGACGAGTTGTCGTGAGCAGGACGGTTATCTAACTTTGACTGGGTTAACGAGCATATTTTGCTGTAAAGTGGAAACAGTCTAAAGGCGCGAAGCGTTCTTTTCAAAGCACCCTTAATTCCGTTTTCTGTTCACATAGATACTTCTTCGTCTTCCTAAGCCATAAAGAAAAGATTGTTTGAAGTGAATGTGGCCTTTTGAAGGAAGTTGAGTGAGAATGCAATTTTACTGGAATTGGCTTAGCCCGATTCGAAAATAAAATATAAATGCTTCATTTTGCAGTTTGTTAGGGAAACTATCCACCTCCACTTCTATCCACATACTTGTTGAACAGTATGATGTTGGTTGACTCCTTGCCTACCGAATTACAAGGATTTGTTTCCTTTCTGTCCATCTGATTCTCACTATTGGGAGAAAACACTTGTGAATAGACGCGAACAATGAAAGTTTGTTTTTCAGAACTGGTAGCCATTGGCGGGCAACTCGAAGGCACGAATGCTTCAATCGTGTACAAGTTGGAAGAAGACGAAAAAGTACGAATTAAAGTACGTTACATTTATTTGCAAAACATTTGTCTATAGACTTTGTAATGATATCGAATTTAACTGCCGAGGATTATAATTTCTGATTGCAAGTCCATGTGTTTTCGAGTTAAAGTCAATAATCGTTCCTAGTAATTATCGATTCGGAGCGTCTTTACAAATAATAGGAACTTAGCGTTAAGTTCTTTGATAGTTTTTATTCTTCTATTCAGTTTCTATCGCGCCTTCTCGAGCTCTTCTGGAGAGTACCTATTTGGTCTGCCTTCAGCATCTGTGGACACGGATTATCTCAACGCAATTTGGATCGTTTAGTGATGTTGGATGATGCCTGGGCCAAATAAGGGACGTGGCGCCTTGGAAGCAGACAAAAGAGTAAGTAATGATGAGCTGCCCGTCATTTGTAATGATGTGTTTGATGCTCAGCCCGATAAGATTGATGCTCATGCTTCGCCGTCTAGTGATAGTAGGGGTTTCTTTTTGCAAAAATTCGAGCCTCGGTATTTTGACGGAAACCCACACTTATCCACAGTTTTTCAAAGATTTAGAAGTCATGTTGAGTGGTTTTGTGATAAATGATGAAATGAAGTTGATGTATCTATTGAGGTTTTGCACTGTAGTTGCAGCGGGAGCTATACAGTGCTGTAAGTTTATGCTCCCAAACTAAGGATACTCTGAGACTATGAGGATACTGCGACAAAGGTTTGGGAAACCGTTTATGATATCCAGTAGCGTTTTCGAGACCATTGAAGGTAATGGGGCACAGTTAACCGATAACTCAGAGGAACTCGCAGAGTTTTTGGTTAGTTTAATGATGTATAGGAATACCTTGGTTTCTCTTAATTGCATGGATGAATTGAACTCTAGTCAGGTGCTTGAGACTATTGCTAGGAGATTACCGGTTCGTTTACAAAGAAAGTTTGTAAAGGTCAGTTCCCGTCTAGAAGAGGATGGTTTGGAGCCCGGGTTCGATGATATTGGGATGATGATAAAAGACAGCGTAAATCAAGCGACGGGCAAGTTCACCAGCATTTTGCATCCAGCAGTAGAACCTAAGGAATCAATGACAAGCACAATACAAAGGGTTACTTGGAAATACTGGTTAATCAGAATGAACCAGGGAAGTGGTATGTACCTCATCACCCGATCTTTAACCCCAAGAAATCCACCAAACTTTGTGTAGTCATTGATTGCTCTACGGAACACGAAGGTGTTTCCTTGAATGGAAGTTTGAATAGTGACGCGGACTGCGTGAGATCACGAGTAGGATTGCTGCTAAGAATTAGAATGTCTCCGGTTGCCATTGGAACGGACGTAGTAGAGATGTTTTTACAAGTAAAGGTGTCAGAACGTGATAGAGACTATTTGAGGTTCTTGTTGTTTCGACGGCGACCCTCACAGCAGACTATCCGAATATAGGATGACTGTTCACCCGTTTAGTGCTACATCATCTCCGTTTTGGGCTAACTTCACTCTACGTAAAGCAGTGTCCATGTTCGGTCCCCATGAATTACTAGATGTCGCTGACCGTTGTTTCTATGTAGATGACTGTTTAGCATCCTTTGACGACGCTGTGTCTGCGATTAGCTTTGCAGAGACCCTTAGCAGTGTACTAGCCAAGGCTGTGTTTCGTTTGACAAAGTAGTTCTCAGACAGCATAGAAGATAGAGCACCCACGGTGAGGGATCTTTCCGATGATACTCTACCCATAAAACGCACTTTGCGTTTGCAATGGAATATTAACTTGCTTACTTTTGAATTTAGCGTGGGAAACATTGATAAGCCGGTCATCAGAAGAGGTGTATTATGTGTATTGTCCTCGGTTTTCGATCTACTTGGTTTAGTAGCATCTTATATGGTTCCTGCACGAAAACTATTTCAGGAGGGATGTAAAAAGGAGTTACTGTGTGATGATCCATTGAATGAAAGAATTGCTGAAAATTGGGAGAAGTGAGTCAACCACCTACGATTATTAAGACGGTATCTCGTCACACGTCATCTGAGGCAATCGGGGATTATAAGATTTAGAAAACAGAAAGATTGAGTGAAGAAATATTTACTTTTCAATTAGACCCTCATCTTTGGCTCTACTCTAATATATATAGCATTTTAATTACAACACAACAGTTTGCCAATCAAATGGCGATGAGATTATAAGATTGTTGATTTTCACATATTCTCTGATGGCTCTGAAGTTGGTTACGGAGATGCCATGCACTTTAGATTTGCCTTTAGAGATAATAGAGATGTTCGCCTTGTGATCGGGAAGTCCAGAGCTGCACCCACAAAGGCTGCTTCAATCATGAGGTTGGAGCTAACGGCAGCTTTGTTAGCGGTTCAGCTGTTTACGATAGTGAGTACGGAATCAAACTGTCCCACCTGTCAAGTAACGTTTTTGAAGACTCAATGACAGTTATATATTACATACTCAACGATTCATCTGGATATGCTCGTTTTGTAGCTAATCGGGTGTCTCGAATTCATGAAGCTACGAGTGTCGAGCAGTGGAGGTATGTACCATCTAAGGAAAATCCTGCCGATATAGCACCAAGAGGTGCGTAATTAAAATAATGTAATTAAAAATAAGTGGTGGAGTGGTCTTAAGTTCGTGAAACAAGCAGACTGTGTATGGCCGACTAAGGAGGAGGAACCACCGATATGTGAGGAGGATCAATCGTTTAGCGTAAATGCCAAGGTGACGTATACACAAACGAGGTATTCCGGCTTACACCCACTCTTTAAATATTATTCCTGTTGGCACAAATTAGCGAAAGTTGTCGCGTAGCTAACCCGGTATTTTGCATGTTTTATCATCACGTACCTACGACGAAGTGATATTCAGATTACGGGACTACTAACTGTTGAAGATTTGAACAATGTTGAAACAGCCATTGTAAAGGCTACTCAATGGGAAGCATGGGGAGAAATCGTTAGTGAGGATAGTTCTGACTTCGCGAACTGCAAGGTACGAATGGCCAGGTTAAGTCTGATAATCTCAGATGGTGTCACTAGAGTCGGAAGACGCCTACAAATGTTAGAGGCGCCATATGAGACCCTCCACCCAGCCTTATTGCCTAACGACCACCCATTCACTACACTTATAATAAGACATCACCACGAACTCGAGGATCATTTGGGCTCATTCCAAGTATTGTCAAGCATCCGAAGAAAGTATTGAATAATAAAAGGTGGTGCAGCACTGCTTAAGATAATTATCAATTGCGTTGTCTGTAAACGTCGGAACGCTAGCACTGTCCAGCAGATGATGGCCCCACTTACAACGTGGCAGACGTCTGAGGTTAATTATCCATCTGAGTAGGCAGGGGTGTATTAGTTTGGACCGTTAATGGTGAGGAGAGGTAGAAATTCGTGTAAGAGGTATGGCTGCCTGTTTACATGTTTGAAAATAAGGGTTGTGAACAAAGAAATTGGCCATACGCTAACTGCTGATACGTTTATTCTGGCACTGCTAAGGTTCATAAGCCGTTGAGGTACACCAAAGATGGTGTTCAGTGATACAGGAGCTAACTTCACCGGATGTCACACAGAGCTCATAGGGTGTACTTGCGATGCCTGCAAGAGTGGCACTTCATTTCACCACAAGCCAGTCGCAGAGGAGGCTTTGGGAGAGGCTTGTCGGAATTGTTAAGCTTGTTTTAAGTACTATCGTTAAAAACCAAGGCTTGACTGACGAGACCTTAGAGACGTTTTTATGTGAAGCCGAGAGAATTCTGAACAACCAACCGCTTTCTCCGGTAAGAGATGATGTGAAGGATTTCAACGTATTAACTCCGAATAAACTACTATTATTGCGAAGTAATCCCGTTTTAGGAGAAGGGTGCACAGAGCCGAGACCCATGGTCAGAAAATGGAGACAAGCCAAGCATCTGAAGGATATGTTTTAGGAGAGATGGTTCAAGGAGTATATACTAACACTGCACTCAAGGGATAAATGGAGGAAGACATATCGAAGCTTGCAAGTTGGTGATGTAATCTCAGTTGCTCATAAGACTTCCATAGGTAAATTGCCTCTAGGAGTAATAGAAAGAGTAATATGCAGTAATGATGGGTTAGTGAGGACAATGGAAGTGAGGACAGAATATGTCACGCTGACGCGAGATATTCGAAGATTATGTTTCCTTGAAGTGTTAGAGGACAGATCAGAGATTGGACGACCCGACGATTTTCCAACTTAGGGAGGTCAACCTGAGAACGGTTTTAGGCTTACTGCTGTAAGTCCTACAGTTCTTCAAGGGTAGCTCGTCAAGGCAGAATCCACAACATTTGATGTATCGATTGCACATATATGTGTGTTAAATAATTGAGTGGATTCCAATTCATCTAATTGTTGGTTGATTTTGTAGTTGTCGCATGGTGTGAATCACCTTGTAATGTTATTTTAAGCAAATAAAAGGAATTTGAGTTAAGATACTTGACAACACCTGTCAATGAAAATGTGCGGAATCCTGGTGGAAATTCTTTTTGTGTCACGACAAGACCTCGAATCACATAGAACCATTAAGTTCACACACTTTTCTGGGACCTGTAGGCTTACATTTGATCAAAAATCTTTAAATTAATTCTTCTCAGTTATTTAAACTAGAGAAGAACAATTTGTAGTTTCAATTACTGAATCAGAAATAAAACAATCATGCCTAGATCATTGAAAATGTTTGAAACGATTAATCTTCAGTGAATTCCAGCTACACAAACTCACTTCGCCTATGAGTTTGTAAGTGAACTTTGTTGCAGTTCATGGGCAATGTGTTGACAGTAAACAGTGACAGTTTGTTGACTACTGCACGACGACTGACAGAGTAGATCAATACGAAATTGAAATCGTAATCTTGTACCAAATATTTTATTCCCGTTGGTAAACCAATTTTGTGATGCATGAGAAGCACTTCTCAATAGGAACTGCTTTAGTTCCACCGAGGAAGCTATCAGAAATTATGAAACAAATCACAGTGAAAGAAAACTTGTCCAACGTTGGACGATTTCCCAGATGGACAGGAAGACAAAGTACCACATCCTCCTACAATCATAATATTGATAATCTTGACGAGATCACATTTCACACAACTTCATTGCAGTTAAGTATACTAACGAGTGAATATATTCCTCTTTCAGAAGGCGAGATACTGCTAACATGTCTCTTCACACGTTGCATAATCTTACTTTGAGTATTCTGCCCCTTGTGACCACATCTTACGCACGTTATTGTTAGACTTTCATTGTAATTCATCACAGGGTAAAGCACTCCAACACAGAGATCTGCGTTTCGTCAGTATTTGTGTAAATGAACATCGTGTAGAAGCGTAACGTCCTACTGGTTGTGTTAGGAAACACAACTGCTGGTTTACTGCCAGCTGTGTTCTTTTTTTTCAATTATGAGTAAATTGTTTTGATAAAGTCTCACAGTGTTATACAGTAATGTTTACTAATCAGTAAACACTCTACCGCAGTGCACAGGTTTTATTCTTTTTTATTTGCTTTACGTTCCCGGTGGAACATAGGGCCTCATGCTAGTGGATCGAATTTTCTGTAGTAGTGTTTATTTTACAGGATGGGGTTGCTAGCCCCATGGTTTATTGAGGTAAAGGAGTGCGTCAGCCGGGGATCGAACCTCAGACCATGTTCATGGTGGGCGAGCGTCTTAACCGATGTGCCACCAACACACACTTCAGCTGTGTCACTAATTTCTATTACACTCTCAATCATTACTCATCACGTAATTAGTAGTCTCTTCTTTCTGTCGCATCAGCGATGATCAGATATCAGGTAGAGTAAATCTCTAACCATATATTGACTGCACATCACAGATTGATATAATTTACTTATTCATAACCGAGCTCTATATAGTTAAAAACTCCTCTCCTCTCCTACATACCTGATAGTTTCCGCCAAGTGCTATCAAACGCATTTGAGTAATTTATTGGCAGTTATTTTATTACGAATATATTCACTCGCAAAATATACAGTAACTAGAACCAGCACTTACACATCCGACTATGCTGAGTGAGATTGACACTACTGGTAGATCACTATGGTTACGACAAAAATAAAAATTACAAATCTTTACAAAATATCAACATCAGGTTGATGAAAGCGTACCTTTACTTTCGCATTCTGGCTGGCTGTGAAATCTACATCTGTTCCGACTACCTGTAGTTGGAAGTAACCTCCGTCAACTCTCCCAGGTTGACTGTGATTGTCGCCTTTTGCTGTTGCTGTTGCTATTGGTTGGTTGATCATCTTCATCACCTCTGTCTTTTTTTTGTCCACGTAGAGTTTTGTCTTCACTTCTTCTTCAGTAAGTTTGTTGCATTTCACCTGTAAGTCTTCGAGTTTGTGTGACATTGAACATAAATTATCTGCGAAATTCAAGTTTTCGAGTGTCTTCTTATCGGTCAGTCCAGCGTATTCCTGTATTCTCGCTCACCACAGTTCTCTCATTAATCGAGTCCACCACGATTAGGAATATCATCCATGACAGTAGTCAGTATTGTCTCACTCCTATATTCACTATATACGCCTATCTGTGCTTTCCGTTGGAGATCACCTGACACGTGGCATTGTCATAGCCGGCTATTGAATGAGTTTGATAAAGATTTTTGATGCTGTGCGTCATAGTGATCAAGTATTTTCCGAATCTCTTCTCGGTCAACACTGTCAAAGTCTTCTTCAAAGTCGATGAAGTTGGGGTAGAGGTTTGACTGCGATTCTATGTTCTGTTCGGTGATAATGCGTAGATTCGCAAATTGATTAGCACGTGATTTGCCTTTCTTGAATCCAGCTTGTTCCGGTGGGCGGAGTTCTGTATGCAGTACATCCATTAATCTCACCGGTACGATGAGACCTAAAATTTTACCAGACGAGGACAAGATAATGGTTCTGCGCCAGTTATTGCAGAAAACCACGTCACACTTCTTTGGCATTTTCACACAGTAGTCTAAATTCCAATTCACAGATACCGCTTCCTACCTCCACATCCTTTGCAATGGTGGCGTGGGAATATCCATTGCGATCTCTGGGTCCGTTTCCATGGCGTCGGGAGGAAATCCATATGGTCCTGCTACCTTCTCAGCCGCCTTGTACTATCTTGATTGCATCCCAGATATCCGTATTCGTTGGAGGATTAGTGTCCACTAGCAGTACTATGTTCTCTGTTGATGATATTTCTGGGCGAATTGCAGTTTTTGGTCGATTAGTGTGTATTTCGAGGTGATCAGCCCATTTTTTATTTGTCCCTCCTCCTTGGTGATCAGGTTCCTTTGAACATCTTGTGTTGTTTTCGTCTGAGTCGATCCTATGCAGGATGGAGACCTGCTTTCTTGATATGGTGTTCTCAGATCTCTAACACCTACAGCCTTGTTGTTCTACTCCAGTGATACATTCATCTTCTAAATTTCCTAGCGCCTTCTTCAATTCTTCATTCAGTGAGATGTACACTGAACTCTGCCTCACCTTCTGCTGTACATTTCCGCACTGAATCATCTCCCATCTCACCATATTCCTCCTTTCCAGGAGCATCCAGGCGCCCGCCGAGAACCACTCGTACTGTCGCGTCTCTTCTTTCTTCTTAAAATGGCTGTACACGTTTCCGTGAACATCAGCTTCACACAGTCCCAATGTTTTTCTCCTCAGATTTCCTCACAGATGCAACGTAGTGTCTCCGACATTCCTCTGATAGCTGCAGTGAACGTGTCATTCGGAGATTTATGTTTCAGTTCCTGAGTGCTGAAATCAAATTGTGGTCTGTCTCCAGTTGTTTCGCAGAATTTTAGCCTCACCTCGGACGTTCATTACAGCAGATAATGGTACGATGAACACATCTGCTCCCCGTCTCAATACTGTGTCCAGCAGTCTAGCTGCGTCTGTCAGCGTCTTCATCAAATGAAGTTGTTCACACTGCCTCCTTTCATCAAATATTTGAAGGCGGAGAAATCTGTGAATAGTTCTGGAATTCTCATTATGATTCTCGTGTCCCAGTTTATGATGATGTCGATTACTGTTTTTCAATTATCTATAGGAATCTTCCTTCTTCTCTTATTCTGAACTGGTTTTGAGTACGTAGTGTTGGATAGTTCTTACATTTCTTCCTTCACTCGTTCTGAGTTTGATATTACTGTCGTAATCCTTCAGGTGGAGGTCGCTTACCAATCTTTGGGAACTCTGACTAGTGTTGGTTACGTCATCACAGCAACTCACTGTCTCGGTATCCTCGTGGTTATCCTCTGTGGGACCAGAACGAAATAGATCACTGACTCTCCAGTTGACACTCCGATAGTCCACATCCATTCCACAAGCTCTAACAGATTCCTAGCACTTCTGTGCCATATCCTCTCATTTCTTTGGAGACATGAGCAGCCTTCCTGGCTTCCTACATTGTGGGAACATTCCACGTTCTTTTCTTACTTTTGCTTTCATCGAAATAATCAGTATTGTCTGAAAAGCTTCCAGAATACCCGCTACATTTCGTCTCTCCGATTGCAGTGAAAAACAAATTTGTAGTTTAAATTTTCGATATTTTGCTTGAGCATTGAATTTTCTGTAGCCTTTGATTGATATTGTGGGATAGCGTTGCTAAAACCCTGTACAGCGCTCCCTCGTTTTTGGTGCTTGGCACCGTCTAGTAAAATAAGTGAGTTAACCTGAAAATGGAATGCCTATCCTTAGGACGCTTTCTTATTGATACGAGGTAAGGATCAGTGAAATATTTCGTGGGAAATCTGTTTGCACCAACAGTGTGAATGGTTCCTCTAGCTTTCACTTACTAATTCACTACTGGCACATATACTTCAACACGGAACAATGCATCTTGTATTGGTCGAAATACTGAATCTGAATAATTCTTTATTGATGAATTCTTCACTGTTGCAAGAAGCAATAAGCCGACCGTATAAACGTGATCGTGAAACTGACATGAATACAATAATGTTAAGGCAGAATGCAGCTGTGTTGATTTTAACATAAACATAAATTCAAATGGAATCGTGTTTAATATGGACATTCTATTCCACCTTCAGCCAACATATTATTATACATTCCTTCCATTTCAACTGGTACTTAGAGCTCTAGAGGCTTATCCGCACTGTGCTAGCTCCTCACCTAACAATTATAAACAACTTCACAACTACCCACAAGATTTCAGTTTCCGAATACATGATCTCAATTTCCGTCTTTCCTGTCGAAGCCGTTGCCTTCTCCGCTGAGGGCTCCATGTGTGGTATCACTTAAATGTCTTCACAGAGTATATTCAACTCATCACCATTCTATAATCTTAATATCAACCTTCAGACATTGGATGGATTTCCTGAAGCTGCACTGGGAGGACTTAACTAGTACGGTCACAGTGTCAAAGAAGGTTGAATAGTCATGAAAGTCATTGATGTAGGCATTGTTTTGTCATGAGTTGACGAAGCTAGAGTCGGCGGACCACTGAACTCCATCACAAGTGACTGTATGGTCCTCAAACTTTGTCTCGTAATCTGAAGGTTTCGAGTTTGATCCATCTCAAGTCTGTGAGAGAACATTTTTCACTTGTCTATAGAGTGGGAAGAAACAGCTAACCAGTGCTCCCTGATTGTCGGTGATCTCTTTAACGGATATTCGTTCGTGCCAAAAGCCTAACAATCGAAATTCTGCATACATGCTGAGTAGCAGATTCGTACCAGGTACATACTCACCAAAGTAGACAATATCCCAATATTTTCGATTGACGATGCAATCTCAATATCAATCGAAAGCAATTGTACATGAAAGTTTTAACAGGTATTTGCAAATGATTTTCCTGATTCGGAAACAAAGTCTGTCAGACATATAGAAGCCTCTACTTGACATTAATTTCAAAATGGGTTCAGATATTGTTTCCCCTAAAGAATCCTGCAGAATACTATGATTCATTTACTTTATTCCTGCACGTTCCCAGTGGAACATAGGACTTCAATCTATAGGCTTGAAGTTTCGGTAGTTATAGTGTTTCCTTTTAAGGGATGGGGTCGCTAGCCTCATGCACAACCATCTTTACCGTCTTTACCAGTCTTATTACTGACTTGGCGAGGTAAAGGCGTGCGTCGGCCCTGGATCTAATCCCGAACCACTTGTGTGGTTGGTGAGCATCCTACCTCTGTTAGACTGACACACTAATTTGATGCAGGCCTTCATACTACTTTCTGAGTGGTAGACGCCTCTCTGTCCTACCACCAATAAATAATAGTTCTAATAAACTCATCTGTGTCACCTGTAGTCAAACTAATGACGATCTCATTCCCACTTTTCTCAGTGATGAGGATTTGTCTTCTCTGGTGCTGACATCCGCGTACTTCCACCACGTGTGCCTCTCACATTTTCCCTGAAGTGCAATCGTGCTTACCAATTCTGCCTAACCATCGGTTCTCACAATCAGAAAATTCAACAGCCTAAGTGAACAAATATATTCATCTACAATTGGTTACTCATCATTACCATCATCATCAGCTCTACGCTCTCAAGATTGTGCCAGTCACGCGGTTATATCAGACAATAACAACTACCAGTTCTAAGTGAAGCTGATGGATGGGAATCGGAGATTGAGAATAATCAAAACAACTAATTAGTAGATGTCACCAACAAGATATCAAAATTGATGGAGAGCTAAGGATTATTCTGCAATTCAATATCAGTCAACTCGTATATAATCCAGAAATAATTGGTCATATCATAACAGATCATCTCTAGTTTTCATAGTGTAACTGATAATATACTATTCAGTTAGGCTGAAATCGCACAACTAGCGCCATGGTAGTTCACACTAACATGTGAACACTGAATCGAGTGTAAAAGCGTCTACAATAGCTTACTGATAAGAGAGACAGATTTTTCAACTAACACCTAACACACTCAAACACACCTATATTTATCACATGCATACAAATACCTGATAAATATGAGTCAGTCCACACTTATCATACTTTGAGTGAAAACATTTGCATTTGACAATTCACATGATGGTTAAAAAGCAGGTGGTAAGGCAGTTTCGTTGACGACATGATTGTTCATAATTGTGCTAGTCAAATAGAGATGTCATGCATTTTGTGTGTTTACATTCCATACAGCCTTCAAATTCTTATAACACTTAATCGATTTTGATTATCTCATGCCAACAATCTGTCTAGCCATTCACATTTCCAGAAGTGATGTCTGTGAACTGGATTTCGATATTTCGGATGTCGAAACGTCATTCGGAGAAATTTAGACTCAGAAGTAATACAAAAGTATCACAGAATGTTCTCTTTGAATACAGTCGATCATGATACCTATTCTCTTGCATTATTTTTGTTCACCTGGATTGACTCCCCAGTCAATTTCATAACACCAGGCAACTGGAAAAATCTAGACTGATGGAAGTCCTGAGTAATCGGAGAAATCGACATTTGTCTGAATGGTATATGATTCAAGTTAACCATACACTGAAGTGTACACTTCAAATTGAATTTAGATGAAATTGCGAATGATTATGAAATTCGACTTTCACTTCTGCTAGTTGATCTCAAATATATAAAAGTCTAGCTGTCATAAACAAAACACGAGTAACTAAACATCCTTATTCTTCGATATGGAAAACCACTGAAATTTAGTCCGTACAAAATGTTTAATACAGCGTCAAATTCATTCACTTGAAACGTTTTGCTTCTACTTCACCTGTGATAGGTTCTTACACTCACCAATATGATTCAGTCAGAGAACACACGGTTGACCAATTCCTAAACGTTGATTAGTTAACACTGATCCAAGTGTATTGCGAAGGTTGAGCTTGAAGCTAGAAAACCCACACACAGTGACAACAAAACCAGTGCTAATGAAATTTCAGTTCTCATTTTTGATGCACTGTATTCCACTCGGAGTGAGGAGGAATTCATAAAAGTATTATATCAATTTATGTGAGACAAATAGTGTATTTTTAAAAAATTATTCTCATTTGTTATAAAATATTGTAGTTACAGCGATAAAAAGAATCGAATAAATAAATGTTGCGTTCAGTGTGACTTTCGAGCTGGAATTGCATAAATTCCCTCTGCAGCAGTAGACTCTGTAATCTGTCGTTTGTTGTACGCCATTACAGGTAGCTACACACTGTCTGTCTACGCGATTGCCCTGCCCATTAAACACATATTTCTAGATCAATGAAATGAAGAAAATCATTACTTTGTGAGGCAGTTAGCAAAATGTTATAAACGGATCGAAATATTTATCCGAAATTTCGTAAACCATTATGAACATGGATTCTGATATGTGATGCCACTTAGCACACTTGGATGATCTGGCTACTTCATCCCCAAATAGACAAAGAAGGAATTGTGAATGAATTGGCTGTTTCTGTACCACAGGTATTTCCAGATCTCTGTTTTTATATGGTTGATTCATGAATTCGCTGTCTCATGTATGCAATATTGCCATCATACTCATACCAATAACTAGTATATGAATTACTTCTCCGCTAAAGTTAAATCTGTACTGGTTTCCCACCAAATAAAATTTATTCTAATACAGTTTAAATCAGAAGTTTTTGTATCAGGAATATTTCCTCTGTTCTAAAATAAATTGAAACACTAGATCAACAGAAATTCTATTTTTTATTAGTTGATCACGGATTGATATAAGTTAGAGAACCATTGAAAACGAGGGAGTACTGGACAGCTGTTTCATCCTAGTTTGGGAATCATCGATAGTACGCACCCACTGCCAGGGTTCAAACCCAGGACCTTCCGGTTACAAGACAAACTCGTATGACATTCAGCCACTGGGACCTGATTCAATGGCTCATGAATTCTAACTTCTACCAATTCGTGATTTAGCCCGACCCGACCATTGTCGTAGGTGGGACATCCATCCTCAAATGTGACATCTGGATGGACCTCACTGGTCACGACACCCAGCTAGAACTCCAGAAAACTCCATCCAGTAGCAAGTTACTAGTGAGTTTCATGGTTAGGTCGTGTTAAATCACGAATTGATAGAAGTTAGAATTCATGAGCCATTGGATCAGGTCCCAGTGGCTGGATGGTATACGAGCTTTCCTCGTTACCGGAAGGTCCTGGGTTTGAACCCTGGCAGTGGGTGCGTACTATCGATGATTTCCAAACTAGGATGAAACAGCTGTCCAGTACTCCCTCGTTTTCAGTGGTTCTCTAACTGATATCAATCCATGACCAACTCGTAAAAACATAACTAGCCCTCACAAACGAAACTATAGAAGAAGAATTTCTATTCTTTCCTGTGGAAGAAAAAAATTTACAAAACGTAGTATTGGTTGAAGTACATTCAAGCAGTCCGAACTGAAGCCTTTTTGCCATCCCATAATAAACTGATTACTAGAACTCCTTTTTTTGATTATAGCTTAATTCCACACTGTGTTTTTGGCACAACTATGGAATTTTCAGCATGTAATGTCGGTAGCCCAAATTTTGCAGGCCGACTATTGATATCAGGTCACTTGATAGCGACATTTAACGTGACCATTTGTGCTCAGTTTTAATTTAATTATATTCTTGAGACGTTAAATTTAAATAATAAGTTACATGAGACAATATGGTTAGGTATAATTTCATTATAGGTAAAATTTATTTTGATAAAGTCTCACAGTGTTATACAGTGATATTTACTGATGACGTTTTGAGCACAATTTATTGCTCATGATCATATCAAGGTACTCTTCATACAACTTTCCAACTTTGTTTGTATAAATGCATTATTTTTCATCGCCTGACGTTAGTAATATTTTCCATATTTCCTGTATGAGTGATCAGTTATTCCTATTGCACCGGTTGGGTATAGACTCGATGAACAAGGATTCAGTAATCAGCCTCTCTCGCTTCACCTACCTACATAACTTCTTAGAATTTTAATCCTCTCTTACCAAAATAAATTTGACCTATAAATGAATTATGCTCTACCACAGTGCACAAGTTCTATTCTTATATGGTTAAGGATAGTAATGGGTCATGATATTTTATTAGATTTAATGTCTAAGCTTTTGAAGAAACATTTTGAAACCCTTAAAATGACAGCTGATTTTCATCAGCAAGATTCATCGACAACACTGGGTTATGATATCTTCCTTTCTGGAACATTATCACTCAAAATTTGTCAAAATATAGGCGGGGACATAAGGAATTCGCAGAAAGAAAATCTCAAGAATGAAGGTTTTATAATATTATTCTATTCGTACTATACTCCTAACATGAGTAAAATTATATAAAAAAGTTAACTGTATAATTTTTCACTGTGAAATGGTCATAAGTATGAAGACTTTTATCTTACAAGACAACCTCCACAATTACTTTTTCTTGGAGTACGTCTATCCACATGTTTACAATTTATGCATTCATAGCAGTCTGAAATAGAATACGAAATTCAAAAATGTGTCATTCGTTTTGCAGTCAAATAAAATCAATTGTACTTTTCACATTTAATTGTTTTGCAATAGTTTTGTCAATAATAAACCAATTTTCATTCAACAATTATACATTCTAAAAATATGCTGTCTAAATATTAAGCGGTAATATTTGCTTCCGAAATATGCACGTGTAATTGAGAACTGAGTGTCGATTTAAAGGAATTAGACATAATGCCTCACACCTCGCTTGATACCGTTCAAGTGTGACCAATCTTTATTGATATACCTTTGCATTCCACATGCTCATAATCAGGAATCATCATGCATCGTCAAAAATGACTACACTGAGCTAATCACTCGTGTTACACACACTTCACAATCACCACCATCATAATCATCCCACTGTTATCCGTCAGTCACAATTCACAAGTCATAATAGCTAGATGTTTGCTCGCCTGTGGATCACCTTTTGTTACTAACTTTCGTTATCAACGTCAGTTCAGGTTAGAAATATTGAGGGGACAGCCAAACAACAAAAATCGAACTGTTAGCCTCACATTCCCAGCAAATCACAGACAACTCTATTGTGGATAAGATTTTATTTTGATAAATCACACAGTGTTACACAGTATTATTAATTGATGACGCTTCGAGCATAAACTATTACTCAAAATCATATCAAGTTACTCACACAACTGTTTTACTTCATTTATATACATGTGTGGAATTGACTAGATATTTAAATAAAAATCAGTGTAGGATAATGTGCATTCAGAAATAATAATATGAATAATATGATATTGATGAATTACAATCAGATGGGAAATAAGACGAGTGTTTTTATAGTCATAATAAGTAACTTGTTAGAATGTTGTGATGGGGTTGAATTGAAATACAATTTGATATCAACGCTTTTTCTATCTGTTTTATTTCATCATTTAGGTCTTTCCTTGTGCTACTGCTCGGTTTGTTAGACACTTAACTAAGCCTTCCTTCGCAGATGACGGATGAGGCAAACTGAAGTCTAAGTATCTATTAAAATGCGTTGGTGTTTTATAAACACTAGTGTGTAGTTTGTGCGTCGGTGGTATAGCGGTTAGGACGCTCACCAACCATGCACATGGCCCGCGGTTCGATCCCCGGCCGACGCACTCCTTTACCTCACTGAGCCAGAAATAATCCTGGTACAGAGGAAAGATTTGGCATGAGGCTAGCAACCCCATCCTGTAAAAACAAACACTGCTACAGAAACTTCAAGCCTCCTAGCTTGAAGCCCTATGTTCCACTGGGGAACGTGAAGGAGAAAAGTGTGTAGTTTACCTTCTTCTATTCGTTTTATTTTACTATTATTATTTTAATGATGAAATAAAACAGATAGAAGGAGCGTTGGTATCAAATAACTATCCTGTAAATTTCATTAAGAAGATCAGTAAGCAAAATAAAAATAATTGTGAAGCTAGTAATGATAACATAAATAAGAGAGAATATAAGTCATCCACTGTTACACAATAAAAGGAGGGGACATCTGAGACCCTACGTAGACCCAATTAGACAAGATATTGTAATTTTCAAAATACCCTGCAATGACTGTGAGCTAAGTCAACTACATAGGTCAGACTAGTAGGTCGGAGGCAGTCGGGTTGTCGGAACACAAGAATTTAGCTAAAGTAAGAATGGTTGACTCCCCGGAGATAAGTAATTTAGAAAAAAGCTCAGCAATCACACTGCATGCATCAAAATACAACCACACAATACGTTGGGAAAGAGTTAAAATTTTAAGTAGTAATATAGGTAGGTGGAGAGAGAGAGCTTGATTACGAAATCCTTGTCCATCGAGTCTACACACAAAACGTGCAATAGGAATGACTCAACGCGAATACCAGAAATATGGAAGATATTATTACCATCAGTCAAATCGGAGGAGGATAATTAAATAATCTTAAAATTGTATTTCAATTCAACCCCATCACGACATTCTAACAAGTTACTTATTATGACTATAAAAACACTCGTCTTATTTCCCATCTGATTGTAATTCATCAATATCATATTATTCATATTATTATTTCTGAATGCACATTATCCTACACTGATTTTTATTTAAATATCTAGTCAATTCCACACATGTATATAGATGGAAGTAAAACAGTTGTGTGAGTAACTTGATATGATTTTGAGTAATAGTTTATGCTCGAAGCGTCATCAATTAATAATACTGTGTAACACTGTGTGATTTATCAAAATAAAATCTTATCCATACTGGAGTTATACTCTACCACACTACCCAAGTTTTATACTTATATTAATATTTCGGTATTCAGTTTATACAACGACGACGAATATGAAATAAAAGCTTCACTCACCTGATGCAACTATCGAATCGACTACCACTGAAAGAACAATCGCAGTCATCAACATCCTGGAAACAATCATTTTCATCTTGTGAGTTTAGTTTGACAAATGGTTTCTACTTACTCTCTCTGTCTGCACTTTTATACTCTTCAAGTTTAAGTGAGTTATCCAATTCCATGAATGACGAAAACAGTCAGATATTATCATATGATGTGATTCTACGTATTAAGACATTTATCAGTAAATGTTGTTGATATTATCAATGAGTATCGTAGAAATCAGTAGTGTTGTTGATCAAAATAATTTTAGCCGATAACACACCAAATGCTGTACCATTTGAAATAGAATATCAAGGTAATTTTGATGTCACGTAAATAAGTGATCCATTTAGAAAAAAACTATGATGAATACAGAATTGGTTGGATCACTGTTTCCGTCGCTGAGAAAGTCATTCTGAATGTTTCTTTTTATGAGGTCTATGGTAAATAGATGATGTTGCAACCCATTTTCGTGTAACCTGTTATCAAAAATTTGCACTTACACTATTTAGAATGAACATCACGGTGTGCAAATAAATTTATAAGTTTTAGTGTGCATATTCTGAGGGGAAAATTTATTTAGAAATAATGAATCTGCGTCGGTACATTAGAAATCCACTTAATTAGAGTGATTCCAACTACTCCCCTAAGCTAATCAGTAGCGTACAGTGCTGTTGTTCTGTAATTCTTCCTGATTTAGAGGATACCGGTATTTCCCTTAAAGAGATTATAAAGTGAATATAGCCTTTGGAAAGGGTTCAAATGAGAATATAATCCTACTGTCACTGCTAGTGTCTTAACCTGTTTTGTATATGAAATCGAGATTCTTCCTTTTGCGATTTACTGCGATAATTATGATTTCTAAATATTATGTGTAAAATGAGGTCAAATTTCTGCTTAGAGTAATGGATGAGGAGTAAAGATGAAAGGTTTGTTTGTGCAGTCACATCTTGCATCTTGTAACGAACAAGAATTACCACTGTTGAATCGAATCGAAGTACCTATTTCAAAAAACTGTAGCAACTTAAATGAATATATTATTCGTGTTGAGCGATAGGAAGAAATTAGATGGAAGCCCTCTTTGTTCCCAATTCCTAATTAAACATAATTAAAAATATTTCCTTGATTGCCATGCTTTATTGTTCAGGTGTTCAGCATTAAATATGAAGGAAATAGCTAGTTGTTAACTAAGCTGATAATGGTCTGCAAAGGAATTCATTCGAAGTATCTTTCTGAAGATCACTACTAGGATTCATTTTATGCGTATGCATATTAGAGCATTGTACAAATCTCCTTGGAGTTACATACTACTGAGAGCAAATTATGATGTCAGCATTTCAGTTCTTGAAATCAGTATCTTTACTAAAATATATTCAGTTTTGTTTAATTTTATTGTCATACAATAATTTTATTTGTAGCATTACGTTTATCAAAGGTGCAGCAAAAACTATTATCACACTGAAAGCTTTACTTTCTTCAATGTTTTCAAATAAAACTTTGTAAATAAGAAAAGAGACACGTAGATATAACTCAGTGATAGTTTACGTGAAGTAAGCTGTTCATCAAAATAAGCCATTTTTTATCGACACATAGTATCGTGCATAACAAAAGACTGTCAACAGTATATTTAACAAACAATAATGCAAATTACATATACAGCCACGTTTACAAAGGTATTACTAGCAAAAGAAAAGGATATTTTTTATCATTATTATTATTTTATTATTGCTCCCTTGGGTTCCTAGTGGCACATAGGGCTTCAACTGCACGTCTCCATTTTCTTCTGTCTTCTGCAATACTTTTCGCCTGCATCCATGTTAATCCATCTTCTTTCAACTCCTCTTCACACGATCTCCCCCATGTCACCCTTGGACGTCCCACATGCCGCTTCCCTTTCGGGTTCCACTCGAGGGCTTGGCGCGCGATGTCACCCAGCGGTCTCTTCAGCGAGTGTCCGATCCATCTCCACTTTCTCCTGCATATTTGTTGGGCGATTGGTTCTTGCTTTGTTTGTTCCCATAATTCCTTGTTGGTGATTCTTTCCGGCCATCTGATCTTCAGTATTGAGCGAAGACAGTTGTTAATAAAGGTCTGCAGCCTTTTGGAAATATTCTTTGTGACCCGCCAAGTTTCTGATCCGTATAGAAGAACTGACTTTACGTTTGTATTGAAAATCCGAATTTTGTTGCTGATGCTGAGTGACGAAGATTTCCAGATTGATTTCAGGCTGATGAATGTGTTTCTCGCCTTCCCGATTCTCTCTCGATTTGACATCCTCGTCCGTTCCTCCTGTAGTTGAGACAATGCTCCCTAGATAAGTGAATGAAGTAACCTCTTTCAAATCCCTCCCGTTGATGGTGATTGTCGTTGGATGTTGCTGATGCTGCTGTTGTTGTTGGTTGGTTATTTTCATAACCTCCGTCTTGTCTATGTTTACCTGGAGTCCTGTCTTCGCCGCTGCTTCTTCGACCAGTTTGTCGGTTTTCGCTTGTAAGTCTTCGATTGTGTGTGACATCAAACATAAGTCATCCGCGAAATCCAGGTCTTCTAGGTTCTTCACGTCGGTCCAGGATATTCCTGTCTTCTCGTTTCCCACAGTCTGACGCATAATCCAGTCCACCACAATTAGGAATATCATTGGTGATAGAAAGCACCCTTGTCTGACTCCTGTGTTTACTCCAAACGCCTCGCTGAGTCTTCCGTTGTGGATCACTTGACATGTGCCGTTGTCGTACAGCTGTTGAATAAGGTTGATGAATATTTGGGGTACGCCATAGTACTCGAGTAATTTCCAAATTACTTCACGATCAACGCTGTCGAAGGCCTTCTCAAAGTCTATAAAGTTGAGGTAGAGGTTTGATTGCCATTCCATGCTTTGTTCGATGATGATGCGTAGAGTTGCAATTTGGTCAGAACATGATTTGCCTTTCCTGAATCCAGCTTGTTCTGGTCGGAGTTCTGTCTCCAGTGCGTCCTTTAATCTCTCCAGGATGATGCGACTCAGGATTTTACTTGGCGTCGATAGGAGCATGATTCCTCGCCAGTTCTTGCAGAGTCCTAAGTCGCCCTTCTTTGGTAGTTTCACGAGGTAACCTTTCCTCCAGTCAGTAGGCACCTTTCCCTCCTTCCAGACCTTTTGCAATAATGGAGTCAGCATGTCTGCTGTCGTCTCTGGGTCTGCTTTCAGTGCTTCAGGGGGTATTCCATCTGGTCCGGCTGTTTTCCAGCTTTCAGAAGTTTGATTGCGTTCAAGACTTCAGCTTCCGTTGGAGGATTGGTGTCAACTTGCAGTTGTGTGCGCGCTGTTGTTGGTATTTCTGGACGGGTTGCAGGTGATGGTCGGTTCAAGAGTCCTTTGAAGTGATCCGCCCATTGTTTAATCTGTTTTTCTTCCTTGGTAATGGGCTTCCCTTGGCTGTCTTTTATAGGTTTCGCTTGTGTTTGTCTCTTCCCGGATAGAGATTTGGTTATCTGATATAGTGTCCTCAGGTCCCTTTTGCCTGCTGCCTTTTCAGCTTCAGTAGCTAGATTGTCGTAGAATCGTCTTTTGTCCTTCCTAGCACTCTTCTTCACTTCTTTGTCCAATGCTTTGTAAGTTGAGCTCATCGTCTCCTTCTCCTGTCCGTCCTTGCATTGAATCATTTTCTCTTTCACCATTCTCCTCTCTTCTATTAATTTCCAAGTGTCCGTTGAGAGCCATTCCTTGTCTTGTCTCTTCTTTCTTCCTAGAACCGTTGAACACGTTTCGTTGAGAATCGCCTTCAGAGACTTCCAATGTTCTTCCACGCATGATTCTTCAGTGCTGTCGCGTAGTGTTTCCTGCTTTGCTCTGACAGTTGCAGTGAAAGTGTCCTTTGTGGTTGTGTCCTTCAGTAATTGAGTGTTGAACTTGCATTGTGGCCTATCCCCAGCTATCCTCGAGGCTTTTAGTTTCACCTTGAAAGTCCCTTCTACTAGATAGTGGTCTGAACCCACATCTGCTCCTCTCCTTGACCTTGTGTCCAGTAGGCTCCGTCTCCACTTTCTTGAAATTGAGATGAAGTCTATTTGGTTCTTGGTGTTTCCATCTGGTGAAATCCATGTCGTCTTGTGTATATCCTTGTGTTTGAACACACTACCGCCAATCACCAAATCATTGAAGGCGCAGAAGTCTGAGAAGAGTTCACCATTGTCGTTCATTTCACCGAGGGCCTCTCGACCCATGGTGAGTTCTCTTCCTGTGTTGTCTCCTCCCAGCTTCGCATTCATGTCGCCCATCAGGATTTTGATATCGCCATTTGGGACGTTGTCCATTATTGCTTGTAGTTGTCTGTAGAACGCCTCCTTCTTCTCTTGTTCTGAGACGTTTGTAGGCGCATAACATTGAATGACTGTAACTTTCCTTCCTTTTGAGTTGAACCTGGCTGTCATTATCCTGGAGGAGATTGGTTCCCACTGCATGAGAGCTTTGGCTGCTGTTGGTGACATCATGATGGCCACTCCCTCGGTGTGCTCATGGTTGTCCTCTAGGTGGCCGGAATAGATTACTGTCTCTCCAGTAGGTAGTTGGCACCTTCCAGTTCCGTTCCATCTGCTCTCGCAGATTCCCAACACTTCTATTCTGTACCTTCTCATTTCAGCGGCTATCTGGGCAGCCTTTCCAGTTTCGTACATTGTACGAACATTCCAGGTACCCATCCTTACTTTTGCTTTCATCGAAAGAAGGCACATCGGCTGACTGGCTTCCCGAAGGCTTTCACCAGCCTGCGTCATTTCACTTCCCCGATTCCAGCAAAAAGTAAGGCTATTGCTTATGTTTTTAGAATTTTTAATATATTTATTCGTTGAAGTTTCTGTAGCGATTTGGTTGTTTTACAGGGGTGGAGTTGCTAGCACCACGCCCCAACCCTCCCTCTTTACCCGGTCTTGGGACCGGCGAGAAAACTAGTAAGCTAGTAGCCTAGCAAGCTAGTATCTGGCGAGGTTAGTGTATTTAATTGGTATCAAGTCAGTTGATAGTAACAATAGAGTTTAATGTTTTTATTTCTCCCAATCAATGTGGAATGAAAGTAAGGAGATCTCTTTCAATACAACTGCTGCCTTCATTTCTGTAGGTTTTTTGTCAACAAATGAAGCGTAATAGCATGTTAAGAAAGTTAAAGACATTTATGGGTATAAGTTATCATTTCAATCTTCTATCAGTCTCCTACCTCTATTTTTACACAGTAGTAAACAAACTGTCAGTTTAAATGCTTCTGTGGAGATCAGCACATTGTTTCTATGATTACACAAGTCTACCGTGGAATTTCATAACAACATCTGAAGTGGTAAGGTGAAAGACAGCTCCTTTCTAGAGTACCTGCTCCATACACGACACCATCCTCACTTTACTTACGCCATAGGCGATCGGAATTCCTCTGAATAAGTAAAATGTGTATATTTGGAAGAAATTTGTACGGTCCTTTTCTTTTCCGTAACCATCTACATATCCTTACAACTGATATTTGCTCCAATCCTTGTAACTATGAAGCTATGGTTCATTGGTCTTGCCCTTTGATTTCTAACCAGTGAGTTACATGTTTGAACATCGCTGTACCTACGAAGGTTTGGGAAATCATTGGCCCTCATTGCCACCTCCATGGAATTGCTATTGGTTGTTGAGTAAAATTTCATTACAATATTTCTTGTAACAATCAACTAATATTACTACTGTTATTATTATGTTATTACTAATATCTTTTTAATTCCTTCATGTTCCCAGTGGAACAGAGGGCTTCAAGATAGAGGCTTGAAGTTTCTGTAACAGTGGTGTTGAGTTTTACGGGATGGGGTTACTAGCCTCATGCCAACCTTCCGTCTTTACCAGTCCTATTGTTAGCTTAACGATGTAAGGGAGTGCGTCGGCTGGGGGTGGAACCCGGAACCACCTGCGTGGTTGGCAGGCATTCTACTGCTGTACCGTCGACGCACATGTTATTATTATTATATTACTTTATTCAACCGACTTCTTATGTTGGTTTTCTGACGAATTCATCCGTTGACTTCTCCTGTTTATCATTATGCTGTATATCATGGATTATGTAGTAACCTATTGCTAACTCCTGCGAATTCACCGACTTCAATTTATGTCATTATTTTCCCCCTCCGATACCTTAGGCTCGATATTTCATATTAACCTATAAATCACCATATAGTTTTAATTATTTTAAAAACACTATATAAATATATATATATATATATATTTTATATAGGGCTGTTGATGAAGAACTGATATTACAGATATGTATATATTTCTTCACTTAATTTTTCCCTTCTTCTCAGTGTATATGAAAATGTTATTGCATAAAGTGTTCATAAAAACCACAAAAACGATATATTACTTGAAGGTTACGTTTTGAGAAGTAAGAGTTCATATTTTTAGGACGCAGACTGTTTTATTTGATTAAACTTATAGACTGGTAATTGTCTCTGGTCATTTTTACGAACTATCTGCGTAACTTATAACGCAGAGCTGTCAGTGAGTACATTTCAGTCACATTGTTAACTAACCTACGGAATATTACATCACGCTCAATGACCCTATATTAACTTAAATTTTTAAATCACCATAAAGGGTCATTTCATAGTGCAAGCCAGCCATTTGATTGCATTGATGCTTCACATCTAAAACTATCGATTCGTCTAAGAGCCTAACACTATCCGAACTTTCTCGCCTTTCAGTCTAACTGACATGAATTATCAACGTCACAAGTAACCTAAATAGCTAAATATCGGTTTAGGCTTTTGATGACATATGTTTATTATGCGTTTCTCATTTAATATAACCGAAATTATTTTAATGACTTGTTATATTTTACAAACATAATAAATACATCAAGTAAATATTTCATTTTTCTAATCTATTAAGGCATTGTTTCACACAATCATGAGCGTATTTAGTTCCAATGTATATTCTCTTCTTACAGAATCTATAAGTAATAATTTACATAATAGCGTGCAGCTTAGTATTATTACATATGAACAAAGATCCAGCTTTAATAGCGCAAAATATCCCCATATCATGAATTAAAAGTCAATCTGAATGAAGAATATTCTTTTCAATAAGTTTTCCTCTTCAGGTTCTTACAATGATAAAATATAATATTTGTTATCGTTACAATGATGGCCAGTCATGCAATGGATACGTTTTTTACGTAGAATAACAGATTAGTAACGGGGTGTCAAAATAAATAGTCGTATTTGTGTGACAAAAGAGCTAGGCTGAAATCGACTACAAAATATTGTGAAAGAGGAGACAATGGTGGTGATTAGCCACAACAGATTCGTAGATAGTAAGAATGCATAGAGGATTTTATCATAAGCTGACATCGGTTAGGGTACCAATAGAAAACCTGGACTACTGGACAGCTGTTTCGTCCTAGTTTGGGACTCTTCATCAGTACGCACCACTGCCAGGGTTCACATCCAGGACCTCCTGGATACAAGGTGAGCTCGTAGACCATTGAGCCACTGGGACCCGATCCAATGGTTCTTGAATTTTAACTTCTGCCATATCACGACACAGCGTGACCGTTTCTCGGTGTCTTCTTCGATGAGTTACTGCCCATCTTTAATCCACTATACCCTACTGGTCACGGCTTCCCACTAAAACCCCAAGTTAACTTCCTGAATAGTCACTAGTGAGCATCAGATTGATTTTCAAGTATTGGTTTTCCAGGGGTTCTCTAACTAATGTCAGCTCATGATGAAATCCTCCATGCAATTAAACAAAAATCCCTACGAAACCAATACTTGAAAAGTAAGAATGCAGTCTTACTATCTACTCGTTAATAGATACTACTTTGTACTAGCCACTCACCTGAAACCTTTTATAACTTTGCACTGACTTGTCAACTTTCCTACCCCACACTCTACAAATTATGACTAATCACCACCACCGTCTCCCATTTCAAAAATATTTTGCAGTCGATTTCAGCCTAGCTCGTTTCTCACACAAATATTATTTATTTTGACACCCCATAACTAATCTGTTATTCAACATTAAAGAATAGATCTGCCGCATAACTGGCCATTATTGTAACGACAAAAAATACACTTTATAATTGTAAGAACCTGAAGATCTTCGTTCAAAGATCCAATTTGCTACTATCTTTTACCTCCAATTTCTATCAGAAGCACACAGAATTTTGTTGGAAACTCAATGAAAATATGCGCCACTTTATGCAATGATCAATGGATATAACTGCATGATTAAAACAACGAGAAGTGCAGAAGAGTTTAAACACTATAACAGATGGAAATTTTGGTGACCAACTGACTTAAGCGGTTCACCGAACTTTTCCGTGTACATACACTTAAAATTAACCAAGAATTACAAAACCTATGTGACCGATTTCTAATCTCTTCTGTTTCCAAACACTTTACACTCTATATCCCTAGATATTGTACTAAACCATCATTTTGGATGATCAGTTCTTGCTAACATTTCTTCCACTGAAAATGATTAGATTTGCCTGGAGTCTCCTGGAGTCTCATATCGTACTGATATAACTAATTACAAACAAATGAAAACAGTTCGAGAAAGAAGAGTTTTGAGTACCTTCATGCTGCTAGAACGCAATCAAAAGACAGAAAAGGGATCAGCCTACTTTAGACTGCCGATCATTTTGGATATAAAAAACAAACAAAACTTTTAGTATATCCAAGTACTTAAATATATACTCCATCACCACTGTTTTTTTCTGTGCTTTTATTGATTTTACTCAACTGCCTTACGCATCATAAAGTTGTTGATGTTTACCACGTATGTGTTTTTTAAGTCCCAAAAACACTGTCACGTTTGACAAAAATAAAAGCATGTGTTGACATGAATTGAAACAGAGTTTAGAAATGATGAAAACAATTATGTTTTTAAAGTGTGCTGGGAGAAATAAGAAAATAAAACTCTATTGTCATTATCATTTGACATGATAACATTTAAGTAGACTGATGACAGAAAAAGTATTCATTACTTCACTAGTAATACCTTTGTTAACATGTCTGTAAGTTGGATGATCACATGTTTAGTATATTTTTGACAATTTGTTGTTATATGTGGTTGACTTTCTGACTGTTTTTTTTCTCAGTAATTTCTTTGAGTATCTTCATTGTTTACAAACTAAGTAAGCTTTTCCATGAGATTATAAGCCTGACTGGAGTTCACTACTGTGGAAGAAATTATTGATGAATGACAGAATAAGAAAGCTAGAGTAAGTATGTTTTAAAAGACAGCGTCGATAGAGAGGTGATTTGGCAACTACTTCGCTACTACGGGGTCGCGCCGACATATGTACATCTCATACAACAGTTATACGACAATGCTGCACTGCATGCCAAATAATCCACAACAGGAAACTTACGGAGTCCTTCGAAGTGAGGACAGGAGTGAGACAAGTCTGTCTACTATCACCAATGATCTTCCTGATTGCAGTAGATTGGATAATGCGACAGACAACGGCAACCAACGAGAGAACTAGCACAAAATGGACTCACACAAAAAACTTGAAGGATCTGGATTTCGCCGATGATATATGTCTAATTTCTCATAAACTGGAAGATATGCAAGTGAAAAGCAACAAGTTGGAAGAAGAAGCATCCAGGGAATATGGGACTTCATGTGAATATAGAGAAAACAGAGGTAGGTGATGAAGATTCCTGGTCAACACCAACACCAGCAACAACAACAGACAACAATCAGCCAGCATAAATGGGAGGAACCTGAAAGAAACAACCTCCTTTACCTACCTACCTACCTACCTGGGAAGCATCGTTTCAACTACAGGCGGACGGAACTGACGAGGATATCAAAGCAGCGTGGATCGGAAAAGCAAGACAAGCTTTCATTACTCTCAAGTCTGTGTGAAGGTCAAAACCACTCATCATCAAAAATAACATCCGGATTTTCGACTCCAATGTGAAGTCAGTACTACTTACTATACGGACCAGAAACTTGGCTAGCGCGTCATAAAAATCATCTCAAACAACTTCAGACCTTCATTAACAGTTGTCTTCGCTCAGTACTACTCATTATCAGATGGCCAGCCAGAATAGATCAACAACAGGGATCTCTAGCAATGAGCGAACCAACGAGGAACCGATTGTGAAACAAATAGGCAGGAAGAAATGGAGATGGATTGGCCATACTCTGAGCAAAGAAACCATCAAGTGACATCACTAGACAAGCCATCGCTCGAGTGGAACCCACAAAAGGGAATCGGTGATTTGGTCGTCAATGCAAGGGTGACTTGTAGGAGGTCATGTGAAGAGGAGATGAAAGCATGTGGGCAGACTTGGAGTGGAGTGAAAAGTTGGCAGAAAACCGAAGGCAATGGAGATGCGCAGCTGAAGCCCTATTTTCCTCTAGGAAATAAAGGATGCAATAATAATAACAATAAAAGAGCATTTCAAGTGAAGAGCTGAAATGCTACCAGTGTGCAATTATAATGGAGTTTATGAAATGTGCTAATGAAATATTGTAGTACTTTAATATGTGTACACTGCAAAATAGTAAATCCTAAGAACGACCATTGGAGAAATACAGCCAATGACTTCCTCTGTGAACTTTACATATACAACAATCAGAGCTCATGGTCAGTTTTAACGTTTTACTGAAAGAGTGGAAATAATTTTGGTGAAACCTACATGCGACTTGTTTATTAATTTCCAGCATTTTATTATTAATAAACTCAGATTTTTTCATTCAATACAAATTCCACGACTGTTTATTGTGGTGTATTAAATAAAGGCTTGTGATCGCGTTGATAGTGAATTTCCAAGGTTTGTAATAAATTTAATATCCAGTTAACCATGGTATTCTAATAGACAAAAGACCAGTAGTTCAGCAAAGTCTCTTTTCGGCGAATTCATTTTCATAGCTGTACAATCTCAAATATATATGGTTGTTTTGTATGTGTGTATACATTAAATTTGTCAAACGAAAATACAATTAGTAAGTTCAGATGAATTGGATGTTGATATAAGAGGGTAGTAACAAAAGTGATGAGTTGTCATAAATGATTTCTAAATAAGAGTTCTGTGATGGCGTAAATAGTCTGATGAAAGAGTTGTGCTCAGTTTACCTGGAAACAAAATAATATACAGAATTACACAAAGGTTTTAAGTAGTTAGGAAAATAAGCATACAAACAAAAGTTAAGTCAAATCGATAGAGTTGTTACCATGCGAGTGGAAGTGGTTGGATAATTTTCTTTTGCATGTACAGTTCTGGTTCCTCCAACTGGATGGCTAGGGCTTCTGTGATGCAAAGAAGATGGAATCGTATTATCTTTAGAAGTTTGTTCTTCACTTTGTAGATTACTTTGAAGGAGGCGTTTGTTCAGATGGAATGACCAGTGTTGACGAGATGTTCGATTATTGCACTCCTTATACGGCTACCACTTCCTTCCTGCAGCCTCGCTGGATAGTGTTCTTTAACCCTTTTTCACAAGATGAGCGTTGAACAACCGATGTACCTGGCACAGGTGAACTGATATATACACACAGAAGTGGTCAGGTGCGGGATCTTGTCCTTTGGGCTTCTGTAGATCAGAGGGCGACTAGAGAACACTACTCTCAATATTCTTCTTAAAAAGGGGGAAATTCTTCTTCTGAGGACGTCACTGAGTAGGTATTCTTTGAAGTCGAGTTTCATATAAAGTATCTTTTTTGGCACAGATGGTGTCTCTTGCTTTTGGAATTTTTTTGTTTGATGTTTTTGTCTACGAATCTTGATGGGTAACCGTTTTGTATGAAGATTTCTTTCAGGAAGTTTAGTTCTTCTTCCATGGTGTCAGAGCTTCAGATGCTTCTGGTGCGAGTGGCAAGTGATCTAATTAGGTTTCTTTTTATACTGATTGTTACCCGGCTATAGAAGCTTGTCAGTTGACCGTTCCATGTGAGTTTCTTATGGATGGACCTTCTTAAAGTTTCGTCAGCTCTCCTTGTAGGTTCAACATCAAGAAAAGGAATTTTAGATTCGTTTCCAATTTCTAGGATGAACTTTGTGGCTGGATGGCATTTGTTGTCTATTTGCGGTAATTGATTGAGATCGTAACCGTCATCACAGATAATAAAGATGTCGTCCACATATCTAACTTCCAAATGGAAATTGTCAATAGTTAATTTGATGGTATTTTATGCACCATCATGACATTTCAGGTGATCTCAAACCCTGATGATACATTTAAGCAGAATTTTAAATGCCCCTGATAAGCTGTAAGGTAGTATTAAGAACTATTCACGGCAAAACTGATCCATAGCTTAGGATATTTATAGTAGATAGTTATCGTCTTGATTCTCCGCGGATAATCTACTTTTCTGCTTCACGTTTGACACCCACTTTCACGTGAACATGCTTTCATAATAGCAGTTTACTTCAGACCATTTCATCATTTTTATTCTCTGATGAAATAAGGAATACTGTATCATTGTGATATAACCAAATTAAATAATTTTATTATCGAATTATACTCTGGCATAGTCAAGGAACTTCATGCACAGAAACATACGCGATTGATGGTGGCAGTAAAGTGCAAATATTAGTTTTCATGTATCAGTTTACAGATATTTGATTAACTTCAAGCTAGATTTCAAGATGATATCACTTAGAGAACCATTGGAAAACCAGGGTGTACTGGACAGTTGTTTCGTCTCATTGTGGAACTCTTCAGTTCTTCTCAGATCGATTTTACTTCGTGACCAAAACCGAGATTAAATATTAAATTTAGAAAACCGGTTTTATTTGTGTCGATAGAATCAAATAAAGCTAACGTGTGCGTAAAAGGCAGACACTTCAGTAGTATGTAACTCCATATTAATTTGTTTATTACATACATTATACAGAAAAACGGTATTATTTCGTGGATGATGTTTCTAACAAAGTTTATTGTTCATAATCAAATCAACTGAAACCGCATAACTTCGGAACTTGTTTTCGTGATAAGTATAACACAGATGATGTGAATGTTACCCATTATTTGAATAGATTAGAATAAATAGCCTTACACATAATCAGACCAAAAGTCTGGGTACATTATGTTGATGTTACATTCGTAATAATTAAAAGAAATGATTTGGAATATACCCATCAATTAATCAATAACATATGTGATGATGACACATTAAATCCACAAAAGAAGAAGAATCAGACCACAAAATTCCATCCTTAGATGTCTTAATCAAGAGAACTAACACAGAAAAAATTCTCAACTATAACAGCGATAACCCAATGGGTTCACAAAAGAAACTGTCTGCAGATATTGCATAAAATAGTTCAAACACACCACTGTTGCACTCCACACTGCTGAAGAGAATAGAAGAGACATATCTACTAACTGTCTTCAAGAAAAATGAACATCCATACAATTTCATCAAAAAATGTCTAAACTCAAATCGAAACACCAACAAGAAATTATCCTCAAAGGCCACAAGAGAATTAGTCCCACCTACCATATATGTGAAGAAATACCTCTGAAATAACGACTAGAATATTAAGACTACCCGCAATAGACATAGCACACAAGCCAGCCAACACAGTCACTTTATCCAATATAGTGCAGATCAAAGGATAGGACATCAGAGGAAGATAAAATTAGTACCATTTAAAAAATAAATTGCATAGACTGCAATAAACACCATATTGGTCAAAATGGGCACCCTTTTCGAGTCAGCATCCAACAACATAAATTAGCTGTGAAAAGACATAACATGTATTCTTTCATGTCGAAGCACGTAAACAACTACTGACATCATTCAGGAGAATATAGAAATTTTAGAGAAAGAATAAACACTAAAAAAGGTCAAGGAGTATCTAGAAGCCTAGTACTCAAATGAATCAGAGATTACTTTGATTGAACACTTGTAACTAGTGTATTGTGTAAAGTCCTTTCTTTGGTGAAGACTGAATTCTATCAGTCAGCCCGAATAGTTTTGTGATAAAATCTCTGACTAAAGCACTGGGTGACATGGGTTCGAATCTCAGAAAAGACATGAGGTCCTTCAAGGTTGCATATAAGCCTTGTTGACTGGTGAGTGCCAACTAGCACGAAATATAAGTCGAAGGCTCCCTTTCAAGAGCCTACAACCATCTAATATGATCATATACATTACTACAGATAAAATCTAAAGACTAATAAAAAATAAATCAGAAGACAATAAAGTTGAAATTCTAGATTAATAGATATGACCAATATAAATTAACAACTAATCACAACAATGGCCATCAGGAGATACAATTATATCATTCATGAGGAATTCAAATAAGTTCATTTCATAATGAATCTTCAGCTGAAGATGTCGTCTAGAAAGACATTTTTCACATGTGAATTCGTCCAGATCCAGATTTCTTCTCTATAAATTAAGTGTCTGATTTTCAAAACCTTCAGTTTGTTGGTATTTGTAGTCAAACTATTCTTAGTAACTTATTCCGCAATCTGGTATCACTT
Source organism: Trichobilharzia regenti (assembly GCA_944472135.2). Classification (NCBI taxonomy): domain Eukaryota; kingdom Metazoa; phylum Platyhelminthes; class Trematoda; order Strigeidida; family Schistosomatidae; genus Trichobilharzia; species Trichobilharzia regenti. Next base: position 95,168,002 of record OX235262.1, on the reverse strand, counting down.
GATAATCACCACACCTATTTGAACAAAAGCTTTCATTTTAGGATATTATTTTTCACAATCCGCTATCAGAATGTCTGGCTAATTTATAATATGCAGAGTAGCAAGGGAAACTTTTATTACTCTCAAGTCTATGTTGAGGTCAACAGCACACCTTAGCATGAAAAATAAGATCCGGATTTTCAACTCCAATGTGAAGCCAAAGCTACTTTCTGTACGGATTAGAGACTCAGCGCGTCCCGAAGTGCACCTCAAACAAACTATTGACCTTCATCATCAGCTGTCTCCACTCAGTACTTCTCAAAATCAGATGGCCGGCCAGAAAAGATCAGCAACAGGGATCTCTGGCAATGAACTAACCAACCCAGCAAGAACCAATTGTGCTACAAATATGCAAGAAGAAATGGAAGTGGATTGGCGGCCATACTCTGAGAAAACCATGAAGTGACATCACACGCCAAGCCACTGCTTGCGTGGAACCCGAATGAGAAGCGGCGAGTTGGTCGTCAGTGCCATAGTGACGTGGGGGAGGCCTTGTGAAGGGGAGATGAAAGCATGTGGGCAGACGTGGAGCCAGGTGAAAATGTTGTCGGAGAGCCGAACGCAATGGGGACGTGCGGCTAAAGCCCTATGTTCCTCTAGGAAATAGAGGAAACAATAATAGTAATAATAATAGAGTAGCATAATAATAACTATCCATTATGACTAAACTTCTTCATTACAGATGGAATGCCAGATAAGAAATGAAGGAATCATACTCAATCGCCCAAAGTTTATTAGTTAGATAACTTGTCTGCTCAGTCGGCAAAAGTGAACACATGATATTACAATGCAAATTTATTTCACTGACCTGTTTTACAAGTGTTAACAAAATAATCTTACAACATGAAGCTGTTATGAAATTATTAATCCGCAAAGGAACAATTGTTAATGCAATAGGTATAAAGGGAACTTACAGAAATAAGAGCAATTAAAGTTTTGGTGCAATAAAAAAATCAAAATATATGCGTATTTTTATCTTCAATAACTTTCATAAACATTTATTAAGTAAGATATAATGTTATTTATCATTAAAACAAAAAGAACAGAAAAAATAAACAGGCGATTTTTATTGACTTTGGCGGTTGAATTGCATAAGTCAGTTTCACAACAGTAAAACTCAACACCTTCTAAAGGCTGTATAAGTTCACAGAGCAGCTCACATGATCTCATCACATGTCTATCAGGCGAATAAGAAATGGACTTCTAAATAGTGAAAATAAGAAGAAAATGCTCACTCATGGGAATTTGGTCTAATTTAAAACTAATAAAATTAAAGGCATAAAAGAAATTGAGCAGTGAATATCCTTTTCGATAATTTCCTCTTCTGCCTCTACAATTTATATATGTATAGACATACAGAGTATTCTAAAAGAAGAAGACTGATATTAACCAGGCTTTCAAAGTTATCTACCTCAATTCAACCAATCTTAACTTCACCTTAAGAGTTCGCCTACTCAATATTCCTGAGGCTGGCTGTTGAGATCCACATTAATAAACTTAATGTACTTATCTAAAAGAAGTTAGTTCAGATGCTTTCCTTACCTTGGCCATCAAGGTTTTAATGATCCTTAATTTTCTGCAGAGATTCCCTTAATTTCATTTGATATTCAATTGGCTATTCCATTTTTAGGCTTACTTAAACTTAAGAGTCTTTCCTGAGCTGTAATTCCATTGATCTTACTTAATAAATGAACAGTATTTAAATACATGATTATTGTTAATGACGATTATTCTAGAATATTTTGTGTATGTAAACATATACATACAATTGTAGAGTCAGAAGAGTAAATTATTGAAAAGGATAATCTTTCCTCAGTTTCTTTTCTAAATACCTAAGTGGATATTTTCGCTATATTAAAAACACAAGTTAAAATAAACTCTCTCTGTCTCAAACAGCTCAGATGTAAGAGTTTTGGGTGTTGTATAGTATATCAGCCAAAGAGATCAGACATTACATTTGTTTCTTTTCTAGAGAATAAATTTCATACTTTTTTCTACTCGTAAAATGGACGTGGTTCAAACACTGGGACATGTTTTTAAATTCGATGCTTTCAAGGTGGAATATAAGTCTTCGAGATTCAGTCTTTGAGGTTTCATTAGCATTAGTATTGTTTTTACTGGAGGAGGTTTCCAGCCTCTCTACCACCAGCTAGATGAGATTTAGATGCACATCAGCCAGAAATTGAACCCGAACCTACTGAGTGGATCGATAGTATTCAATCACTTAACTACTGATGCACCAAAGCTGTAGGATATGATGTACAATGACGTCAAATTATTAATCGGCTTTCAAAGTTTGCATGGTAAAACACCTATTGAATCTTATTTGAAGAAAACTCGTTTCATATAGTTTGGTGATCCGATATCTTTTTATAAATTAGATGCACCAAACAACAATTATATGCTCTAAACACAAAATACTATTCATAGCTATTATCAGAGTGATGTTTACTTGAGTTTCTGTGACAGAACCTTCTGATTTCCAGGAGAGCTTTCTTTTTACGAAAAAGAGCCTTATCATTGTGAAATATTGTTTCTAGATGTACTCTGAAGGTGTACTGACGAGTCCCTACCATTTTTTGCATTTATTTTTACAATTATGGAATTCTGACGTATCAAGACTAAAAGCCTTTACACAAGATATAACACGGTTGTGAAAGAAACAGACTAATGTTTTGTTTAAGCTATTCACATGAAAACAAAATTTATGATAAGTTTAAAAGATACCTGTGAAAATATGAAACAATAAGAGCAAACAACCACTTGATTTTATGTAAAATATATGTACAAAATGCATTTCAGTATGGAATTTTTAATCTTACTAGACAAGAACCACATCCTGATGTTCTCTCTGTGTCTTTATCGATTTGTTCACAATCTTTGCATGTGTAACATGTGAGATTAGCACCTAAAATCCAATAACATGGCTTAGTTAAGAAAATTGCGAAGAAGGACTGTGACGATTCCTTTTTCGTTTGTTTTACATTCAAAGGTAATTAGTTGAGATATTTTCTTATTCTTTTTGGTTTCCAAATGGAACACATGGCTTCAAACTTGAAGTGCCTTAACGTTCCAGTAGCAGTGGTATTTTTTTAATAGGACGAAGTCGCTAACCACACGCCCAAACATTCGTCTCTTTCAGGGGCTTATCAATGGCTAATAAAGTAGGCGAGGAGATTAAGGGTGTGTCGGCTGGTGAGCATTCTTCTTTGGCACCGATTACTTTACCAGGCGTAAATAAAAGTCTAGAAGTGGATCTTTGTATATCACCACTTTTAACATCAGATTATATCTATTCACCCGTTTACCAGAACTCGAACCCCAATGGGTGCCTACTGCCGCGATGATTCCCAAACTAGGATGAAACAGCTGTCCAGTATTCCATGCTTGTTTTCAATAGTACTCTAACTGATATCAATCCATGATCAACTCGTAAGAATTCGAAAGGTTTCCTCCAATGCTTCAAAATAAACCTCAGCTTATGTAGCTGAAATAGACTAAATAGTGGTGAAGTTAGCTGGTCTAATTCACCAACCGTTATTCTCATGACTTATGTCAACAAATATTGAGTACAATAAAAACATATTCTCTTTAGTTAAATATTGGTTATATATGACAGTGGGAGCAAACTGAATTACCTGACACAACCTCCAGATTTGATAACAATGAGAAAAATACTAAAACAGCTAACATTAATGTAAATCCGTTCACCTAAGATAGTTCCTGTTTAAACGACCATAAGCCTTTTATACTTTTTATTCTTCTATTTCCGAAAACGGCTTAACCACACATTCAGTTTTTTTCATACTAAGAAGTAACAGTATTGTAGTCGGTTGCATACAACACGGAATATTGATATGTGAGCCTATCCTCACACTCAATTCTCAGATTGATTAGCATGAAATTACTATGGAAACGGTTCTGTTTTTTGTGATATTATAATTTTATGAATATTTTGACGGTGTAACGATTATTCTGCTAGTTAATATTCAGTATGTGAATTGGTCTCACTTTTCGATTCGTATTTGTAACTTTGTGTTTTGAATGAACAATGTAACGTAGTTAAGAAATAATTATAGAATTCTAACGACGTTTAGTGCTATATTCATCCTAGACAAATTAAATTTTTTAAACAATTAGTTCCCTTTATGAATTTAGATAAAGCAATAAGAAGACGTAATTTGTCCGAATCCTGTAATGTATTTGCGCAACACATTTCGAACAATCTGATCACACATGGACTTATCATAGGAATATATATATATGAAGTTGATAAAGAGGTAAGAGGTGAGAAAATAGACTTAGGTCAAGTTAAAAGGACATATTGAAGGTCAAGATAACAATGAAGACCACTAAACCAAATAGGGGAGGTAATAGTACATCTGCACTGGCTGGTATCAAAACAAATTTTACCAATGAAGGTGGTTTAGTGTGATGACGAATTGTTTTTGAAATCAAAAAGGTGGTTTAAACTTCCTAATTGCCAACTAAAGCTTTCACAAACTTTAGGATACGCCCGAAACACGTTCTACAGAGAGGTTTAGAAGACATGTAAACATCAATTTTATATCCTGTCTCTATAATATGTTTGGTGATAGAGGAGCTGGGTCTCCTGTTCTCACCATTAATGGGTCCTGGGGATTCTGTTTGCTTCTGAAGCCATTTGAACTTTGCTTTAAAGCCCTTACTCGCAGAGATCGATGAGTCCTCCCTATGTATGTGTGTGTACATGTACATTCAAATTGATGAATACAGTGGGATGTGACGTCATTTTTTGCATGTTCGAAGGACTTAGATAGATATAATGGCTTTATATTCGCTATTATTATGATATTAGCTGCATAAAAAGTCATCACACTAAACCACCTTCATTGGTAAACTTTGTTTTGATACCAGCCAGTGCAGATGTACTATTACCTCCCCTATTTGGTTTAGTGGTCTTCATTGTTATCTTGACCTTCAATATGTCCTTTTAACTTGACCTAAGTCTATTTTCTCACCTCTTACCTCTTTATTCATTTCATATATATTCCTAGGGTGTGTGATCAGATTGTTCGAAGTGTGCTGCGCAAATACATTACAGGATTCGGACAAATTACGTCTTCTTATTGCTTTATCTAGATTAAATTGTATTGGTAGAAAGTATGTGTGTAAGCGAAATGAACAGTGAAATTCATGAGTAATCCCCATCTAGACATTTTTTTAAATTCCTTCACGTTCCCAGTGGAACATAGGGCTTCAAGCTAGAGGCTTGAAGTTTCGGTAGCAGTGGTGTTTATTTTTACTGGATGGGTTACTAGCCTCATGCCCAACTTTCCCTCTTTACCAGTCTTGCTACTGTCTTATCGAGGTGAAGGAGTGCATCGACCGGGTATCGAACCCCGGACCATGTACATAGTTGGCGAGCGTCCTAACCGCTGTCCCACCAACGCAACGTTGAAAGCACTGATTCTCGTTAGATCTAGAAATTAATGAAAACAAAACACGTAATTCAGAGAAGAGTCCCTTTTCAGCGAATGGATTCACTTAGCTGTACAATCGCAATTATATATATACTTACTTTTGCATGTGTGTGTACATTGGGTTTGTCCGATAAGAACAAAAATAAGTTAGAGTTATTCTTATCAAGATATTTCAAACATGTGATGAGTAATCAAACTGTAACTAGGGGGAGGTGAAGATTAGTAAAAGGTTAGTTGTGATATGTTGTCAGAAGACGTATTAGTTAACACATAAAAGAAGTTGAATAAGCGTAATGCGGTTACGTATTAAGATGAATTGTTTGATAAATGGGTTGTGATGCATATAGAAACAAAGGAAAATATGGAACTAAGTAAGAGTTTTAAAACTTACAAATGTTATAAGGAGTTAGAAAAAAGCACATAAAATCAAGTGAGTCGAAGTCAGCACGGTTGTTACCACGATAATAGGAATGGTTGGATGATTTTTGTTTGTATGCATAACTCTGGTTTCTTCAAAAGAATGGTTAAGATTTAAGCGGTACAAAGGAGACGAAAGCGTATTGCATTTAGTAGGCTATTCTCCCCTTTGTAGATCACTTCGAAGGAGGCGTTTGTTGAGACAGAATGACCAGTGTTCACGAAATTTTTGATTATCGCACTCCTTATAAAGCCACTAATACCTTTGAACAGGCATGCGGCATAGTGTTCTTTAACCCTTTTATACAGGATACGCGTCAAACGACTAATATACCTAGCTCCACAGCAACAGTTGAGTCAAAATATGCATATAGAAGTGGCCAGATGCGAGATCTTGTCCTTAAGGCTTCTGCAGATCACTGGACAACTGGAGAACACTACCCTTAACGTTGCAATGAAGCATGTTCTCTTCAAAGATGCTGAAATTCTCCTCTTGAGGATATCACAATCTAAGTCTCCACTAAAATCCATATTCATGTTAAGTATCTTTTTTGAAACAAGATATGTTTCTTTCCCTATTCTTACTGGACAAACCTTATAGAGACACACATGCAAAAATAATCATATATAATTGCGATTATACGGTTAAGTGAATGCATTCTCTGAAAAGAAACTCTTCGCTGAACTACATGTTTTTATTTTCATTAAACGCTGAAATAATTTAATCTCACTATAAATAAACAATTTATCATTAAAAGTAAAAAAAGGCATTTTTGGACAGTGAGTATTCCACTAAAATATGTTGGAAGTACAGATACGCTTACATTCTATGGATTGTCTAAAGTTCTCAATAGACTTATATCTACTACAAAAAATACTCATCTCTTTCGTGCACCCCTGATCTTGAGCACCAATTTAGAGGAGTACATTTACATGCCTGATGCATGTATGACAGCTGAAGTTCAAATGAGTTAGAGACAAAGCTGAAGTCAGAGTACTGAATTCCGATGATGTAAATGTAACATTTAGTAGGCGAAATGGAGTATTTTTTCAGAAGTGATATGAAATCTGAAGTCAGTAAACAAGATACATGTGGCATGGAAAATAATGGTTAATTGCTGTTTCGTCAGAGATATCCCTAAGAAAAACCCAAAAGATATCAGTAATTTGAACATCCTTCTAATTAATTTAGAAAAAGAACAGTTAGAGCGAATAACAGTTTTCAGCAAAATGTTCAATAGACTCTATAGCTACAGATCCACTAATTTAGAAACTTCATTGTATATTTCGTCATGATCATCTGGTGAATCACTGAAGACAGATGAGCACTGGGCATCTGTTCTCTCCCAATTTCAGACTCTCTAGCACTGTTTATCCATAACCAAATTAGTGAATGAACCCAAGACCTTACGGTTATGATGCTTTCCTGTTGACCGTACAGTAAACTATGAATTCTAATTTCTCTCATTTGGCGACATAAAGCTACCCCTAATCAATGCCTTCCATAGGCATCTGCTTTTCTTGGTATTCAGTAGTTCTGTAAATACTGCTGGTGTGTGACAAAATCTACATTTTTTTAAAATAATCTAAATTCCTACAGAACCTAGAATTTGAATTTAAAAATTCGCGGTGACGCATTTGATCAAAAAACTAGTTTGAGTGAAGAAATGTATTTGTCTTCAGTTAGTACCTAATCAACAGAGGTGTACTGACATATAGTTCTAAAATAATATATTAAATAATACGAGTAACATGGTGGTGATCATGTGTCAGATGATCCCCGATATAAAATTCAGCAAGGCGTTTGAAGTGAATACAGTAATAAGACAAAACTGTCTGCCTGTTATCACTGATGGTATTCATAATTGTGGTTGACGTGATTATGCGTCATAATGTGGGGAGCGAGGAGAAGAGAACAGGTTGAAATGATGAGAATACTCTAGAACATCTGGATTTCGCAAGTGGATGATTTATATTTAATGTCACAAAAACTTGGAGACTTGCAGGTGAAAACCAATAAACTGACAGAAGAGGGAAGCAGAGAAAATACGACTTCAGGTGAACATAGACAAGACGGAGGTGACGATGATAACCAGTTAACAGCAACAGAAACAACAACCAGCACCAGTCACTATCAAAAGAAGAGATCTGACAGAGTTTACCTCCTTCACTTATCTAGGGACCATCGTTTCAGCCATAGGTGGATGGCACGGATCAAGGTGTCACAGCTGACCAGAATCAGACAGACAAGATACACCATTGTGAACCAGAAATTATTATGGAAATCTTCTGCACTCAGCCAGCATAAAGAACAAGATTCGTATTTTCAACACAAATGTGAAGTCAGTCGGCACTTCTTCTATATGGATCTGAAACTTGCACTGCATGTCACAAAAAGCATTTCCAATAGGCAATGCAGCCTTTAATCGACAGCTGCCTTCGCTGAATCCATAGTGAAGATCAAATATCAGGCCAGAAAGAATTAGCAACAAAAAACTATTGCAGTAAGCCCACCAACAACCGACTGATCAACGAATATGTAGGAAAAAATGGAGATGGATTGGGCGCACATTGAGGAGGCCGTCAAACGAAATTGCGTTGAATGCAAGCTATTGCTGTTGTGGAATTCAAATGGGAAGCGATGGAGACATAGAGGAAATGGTGTGTTGGGGAGGAATAGATGATAGATTATGAGTTATCGTTTGTTGAGATGTGTCGCTGAAGTCCTACGATCCACTCGGTACTCAAGCGAAAAGTAACATAAATAATATTAACATGGTAGTATCAGGCGATAACAAATGTATATTTTGTAGCATAGCCGGGATGAAAATACTTACTGGAGATGTTAATGATAAAACAATATTACAAAGTATGAAAAGAGCCTTCAAAAAATCTTCTAACACAGCCATGCTATATCATCTAATCACCAGACAACAAAAAGTGATTTCTAAATACTGAGTCAGCTAAATAAAGACTAAATGAGCAGATTTACCTCTTCGATGTGTATTTTGCAGTTAAACTGCTCCTGGGGTGACAGCTACACTTGGTGTATAACTACGTAAAATATGTGTATCCGGAAAGAAATTGGTACAGCCGCTTTCTTTCCTGTGACCATCCACGTAATATTCACAAAATCATGCAGTTTATATTTTTTCTAATCCTTGTGACTGTCGTCTGACACTATAACTATTATTACCGTGTTTTTACTGCTATTTTAGGCCATTCAGATGACCTGCTCATATCTTGGTTTTCTTGCGTCACTGATAACTAATTCACCCATCGATTCCTCCAGATTCACATTATCTTACCCAGAAAAAAGTTATTTGACAGCCTGTTGCCAACCTCTACAAATTCACTGGTTTCGATTTGTGCAGTTATTCCCACCTCTCTTACTCCTCTAAATAAATATTTCGCATTGATTAACAAATTAACATGATTAGTATTATTAAGTTTTTAAAGATATCCTTCCATAGTGTCTTCGATTTACGATTTTTTGAATAAATATTCATATCATTCTATAAAATAGAGAGTGCAATTACAGAAATAAACAGATTCGATGGAATGTTCCAGGACTATTTATTATTTTTACCTTCAGACTATCTCCTCAGAGTTTGACAGTGGTATTTACAATGTTCTTAAAATAGAATTCTGTGCTTGATACAGTTTTGTCAGGTTTTTAATAAATTATTAAATTAAAGTCTCGTAGACTAATTGGAGAGAAAGGCATTTGCAATCCTACATACATTTTGCACAGCATCAAAATGTAGTGAAAGTATTTTGCATCCTTTTCTTCGTTCCATTTTACTTGTGCCTATTAGGCAGATATATTTTACGTGTTGTGTTGTGTTGTATGAGCTGGAAGGGTTAATTGCGAAATTCTCATTGTTCCTTTGGACAACACCGTTATTGTCAGCCTCACTGTGTAGTGAGACTTTGGAATTCACCAAAGATGAGATATCCCTTTTCTGTGATAACCCTGAGTGTAATCGGTTTCCCCAGAAACTTTCTCATGATTGGTTCTCTCACTGACTCTATGTTCAATTTTTGGCTGAAGTGAGTAATTCTCTATTCACTATTGCCGTTATTAACATGTTTGTTAATTCAGAATTGGTCTAAGTACCAAGCCTCTATTAGTTCTCCGTCTAAGGCTTCAATATACCCCAATCGAATTCCTGGTCGGTAATTGTCCTTGTGATACGATATGCCCAAATGTGTGTCATGGTATTTAACTGCTAGTTTATATTCATGTATGAGAAGATGACTAATACAATGTTTTTCGTGATGGATGCAGTTTGTTTTATTCATGATGTTGGTTTTTTCCCTTCTTGATTTTGGGCCTTTTTCAGCAAGATATGTTGTCAACCTCGACTGTAAAAGGAAGGACACAATGCACACATAGAAGATAAAACCTGAAATAATATGACTGAAGCGTATTAAGAACGCCTAAGTCATCAAAGAAAACTCTTTTTTGTGACTCCTCTTCAAGCTGTACAGTTACTTATACGTTTATACGTACAATGTTAGTTGACAACAAAGGTCAGAGGTTAATGTTAAGGCAGTAAACAAATAGTATTCGATAAATAATTAACATTCAAGTATTGGTTTTGTAGGGAATTTTTTTTGATTGGTTGGAGGATTTTATCATGAACTAACACCAGTTAGAGAACCATTGAAAATCCTGGAAGTACTGGACAGCTGTTTCGTCCTAGTTTGGGCCTCTTCATCAGTACGCATCCCCCAGGGTTCGAACCCAACCAGTACTTGAAAATTAATCTGATGCTCACTAGTGACTGGCCCTATTCAAGCAGTTAACCTGGGGTTTTAATGGGAAGCCGTGACCAGTAGGGTGCAGGAGGTTGAAGGTGAGGCAGTAACTCATTGAAGAAGACATTGCACTATGTCATGAATTGGCAGAAGTTAGAGTTCATGGGCCATTGGGTGTGGTTTCAGTAGCCTAATGGTTTACGAGTTCGCCGGCCTTGTAACCAGAAGGTCCTGGGTTCAAATCCTGGCGGTTGGTGCGTACTGCTGAAAACTCGAAAACTAGACTGATGAAACATCTGCCCAGTCCTCCTAGCCGGTTTTTCAATGGTTCTTTGACTGACATCAGCTCATGATGAAATCCTCCAACCAAATAGTTAATAATCTTATGCAGTCAAAAGAGCTGACAACTAACTGTATGGAAATATTTCCTAGGAAGTAAGAGAAGAAATGACTGAAAATGGACTACAAATGGTAAAATTAAAAAATAAAGAGAATCCACAGAGTTTAGTATTTAACAATTTAGAAAAATACCATTGATACTCAGGCCACTGTGATAAAACTGGCTAGATAAAAAGTCTATAAACTCAAAATTCCAGTTTTTCTTATAGATTGCATAAGTTTTAGCTGCGTAAAGAAGATGTGACTAAAATTCCCGTGCAAGGCTTGATCTTGCTCTATGTATAAATCTGAATGAAATTTCTGCTCATGCTTCGTGACCAGAAGTAATAATGTGCTGCAGAATTGAGTTGTTGACTTTTCTGCATTCTCCTTTCGATATGGCCTATGAATTTTACTCCACATGACCAAGTGAATCAGTGAATACACACTAAAATAGTCAACTTTGGAATCTTGTCTTTCTCATAATCTATAGAATTCATAACATCACTGAAAATGATATTATTAGTTCATGTAATGACAATAGATCTACCTTTCTGTAGTTGTTTTAATGCATGCTGTGTGCTTTTGCTTATATTCGGCGAATCTGGTTTCGGACAAGTGAAAACAAGGTTATATCAGAATCTTCTGCTATTAATTGGATTACCAGTGAGGTGATTTCTTATGGCTAACAAACGTCAGAGGAAATGAAAAGAATCCTTAACAATCGTTAGACAAGAGTGCATTTTCGCGTAACCAACTCCTCACGCTTGTCACTGGTAAAGACTAAGAATATACTAGAATGCTATAACCAATAAAATTGAGTATACAAAATAAAAATGTTGGGACTATGGTGCTGTTTGTGTGGGATAAACTTCCAGGTAGGCAAATGTAACAACGAAAGAACATTGACGATCCCTAGAGACAGTTCCAAAAGCTAGAAAATAGATCAGCAATTACATCACATTCCATAATAGCAGGTCAAATTATCGATTTGGATAGGGTTCAGCTTCCACAGAAAGGTTCTATTTATTTTTTTTAATGACTATTTATGACTCAAACATGGATGGACAAGAATTTTAAAGACTAGATGCTTGCTGTTGTATGCGTCATTGATATTTCAACCTTGGTTATTTTCATGAAGTTCAGACGATTTTTCCAAAGGAAACGTTAGGATTATTTATTTCAGTTTCTCTGAGACTTATAAAATCATAATTCTCATACATATCCACTTCTCGCCCAGTTCCCAATATTTATAGAACTCTTTAGCCAAATCTTCAAAACAGTCTGTTTACAATTATGCTAGCAGTGTTCACGAATTCAATTAAGGTGTTATAGTGTTCAAGTCATAGATATATTACTGTGAATTTTGCCTCCATATAAAGAATTATCGAAACTAATTAGCACGAGATCCCTGTGTTGCCTTAGCTTGGTATGATTCACTGATAAGCTTACATGGCACCAGCAGAGAATATCCACAATAGTTACAGATTAGATGAGTTAGAATGCGGTAATCCATAAGTTTAGCTTTTCAAAGTGATTTACAGAAGTATCTGTTTAAGTCGATTGGTTGACGATGATTAGCACTGGAAGCCACGATGCACATTTCGTCCTATTTGGGACTCACCAGCTCAATGTGCCTGCATTCCCAATGGGTGATGGTGTTCTACTGGAAGCTGGAACCTAGTGCCCATAGTTTCAAACGCCAAAGCATTATCCACTGGACCACTTGGGCAGCGAGAGCCACTTCTTGTGCAGCGGGTCTTACTAATCATTTAATTCAACTTAGATTTTTCCGTCGATTGATTGGAGCAAAGCATTCGTTCTCAGGTTGGCATGTCAGCTCTTTGTGCAGGTGCTTCGACGATGTCTGGTCATGTAACTTGAAGTCACTTGGTTGATGGTGACTAACTTTGGCGTTTGAAACTACAGACAATGAGTTCAAGCCTCGGTGGGAACACCATCACTCACTGGGGAATGTAGGCACATCCGGCTGGTGGGTCCCGAATAGGACGAAATGTGTATCCTTGGTTCCACTGCTAGTCACCATCTACCAACTGACTTCAAGTTACACGACTAAACATTGTTGAAGCATCTGCACAAGGAGCCGACATGTCAGCGTGAAAGTGAACACTTTGGTCTAATCAATCGATGGAAAAATATAAAATGAATTAAGTACTATTTAACATGGACGTCATAAGAGCAGTTACATTGATATTTCCAATATTGGAATCAATTACCTAACCAACTCCATGTTCAAAACATTTGTTCGTAGAACGGATTAGTCATCTATCTGATAACAAAATGAAGTATTTAGCTTATAAGAAATGACAAAATCTGACATTATTTGCTTAAATTATTTTCATCAATCATAACACTGTTTTTACATGTTCATGTTGTCACAGTTTCATAACACTCTTGCTGACAAATATCTTGATATTGAAAATTCTGTTCAAATCATACTGTCTATGCTTTTGTATCAACATGAACACCACTGTAAATTTAGATAACTCAGTTAAACTAAAAAAAAAGTATAAAAGTGCAAAGGCAGTAGGCAGAGACCATTTGTTAGGCTGAAATCACAAGATGGAAATGATTGTTTCCAGGATGTTGATGACAATGATTCTTCCATCAGTGATAGTCGACTCGATAGCTGCATCAAGTGAGTGAAACTTTTATTTCATATTCATTGTCGTTGTATAAATTGGAAAATGAAATATTAGTATTCTCGAAATGGTGTGATATGTTCGTTAAGTGAGATATTGAGTAATAATGACACTAGTATAAATGGGTGAACCTCACTTTATAGAGGCTGGAATATATGCTAGCCATGTTAGGCATTATTTCGTTTAAATATTAGTCTTAGAGTTCAGTTCTTTTTTTTTATTTTTTTTTATTTTCGATTTACAGCTTGATTCCACACTGTATTTTTTGGTACAAGTATGGAATTTTCAGCATGGATATCGGTAGCCCAAATTTTGCAGGCCGACCATAGATATCAGGTGTGCGCCGGCGTGGGCTCAAACCCCGGACCATATGCATGGTCGGCGAGAGTCCTAACCACTGTGCCACCGACGCACACATTTGAGCTATTGCTGTTACATTTCAAACATGAATTAATGTTCATTTCTGTCAGTAGGAAGTGAAATTCAATGGTGATCAGACTTACAGTTATTGTAACTTTCCGATGGTAACTAACCAATAACAGTAGAACAATGATGAAGTCTGTAACACGAGTGTATAACTCAATATGGTCATTGTCGATGACAAATGTTCATTCATGAGCACAGGCACATAGAACTCATATATGCATATCAATGAAGATTGGGCACACTCAAGCCTTTTGAATCGTAAAGTATAAAATATTACGTCTTATCCTTATAGAATGATGTTTGCTTCTGGATTACACGTGCATATTTCAAAAGTAAACATAACCTCTTAATATTTACACAGATGGCATGAATTCATTAAAAAACTTTTTAGAATGTGTAGTTGTCGAACGAAAAGTTACTTTCTTATTGAAAACACTATTGTAAGATAATTTAAAGTGATAAGTACACTTGATTTTATTCTCTGTATAAGCATTTGTTAAGTCTTTTGACATTCAAATAATTTCTGAAAATCATTAGATTGTAAAAGAAATGATCCACTTCTGGTTTTTGGATTCTATTTCAGAGCATAGTTTCGATTGCTATCAATGCATGAATTGTAAAAAGGTTGATAAGCATACTTACAAACAACATAAATGTGGAGCTTGTCTTGTAAGATGACAATACTTATATTCGTGAATATTTCATCATAATTTCAAATAATATTGTAAAAGTTTACTGTTTGATATAATGTTATTTGTTCTAAGAGTATTATAAGTAAGTTTCAGTAGGTATAAGTATAATAAGAATATTATATAAACTTTACTCTCGATAGATTTTACGAGTTGATCACGGACTGGTATCAGTTAGAGTACTGGAGAGTTGTTTCATCCCGGTTTGGGAATCAACAGCATTACGCACCCAATGGGGTTCGAATCCAAGGACCTCCCGGTTACAAAGCAAACTCGTATGACCTGGTTTTCAATGGTTCTCTAACTGATATCAATCCGTGATCAACTCATAAAAATAGATCTATTCCTTACAAACCAACTGTTGGAAACTCTCGATAGTATTTATCTGTAAATCTTCCTAGTCTCCACCGAAAAATAGGTCTTATTATTCTTGAAATGAGTACATTGTTTCTCGGTGTTTTAGATACTACCTGCTCACAAAAATTAGCTACTACAGCATGTATGTCAAAATGTTTCTGTCATTGGACTCATCTTGAAATATAATTTTAAGGCATTTTGATTCCTCGCAACGTACTACGTTTTGCGTCACGTAAGATTTTTCAACTGAAAGTGACATCTGATCTTTGAGTACAAGATGGCCATATGAAATACCAGTATCAAATGAGTAATTGTTAGAAAAGTGCTTCTAGTATACACTTCATAATGGAGTGGAAAATGTTTGAGTTCAGATTTTTCGAATAACTTTAAACCAATATTCGGTTGTATACAGTACTTTCACGTAACTACAGAATTTGAAAACACAGGACGTAATCATAGTATGAAAATTTCTTATTTATACTACATAAAGACAAATTTTATTCAGTAGGAATCCTGTGAAGATTAAATTTTCCCACATGAACTAATGCGCGAATGATTCATTAGTATGGAGACGATAAATGTAAGGTGGTCACGTGATTTAGTATCTTTTCATCTACCAGGACTAAAATTCTATTTTAAAAAATGACTGAAGAAGAAGTATGGGATCCAAAAATGGCTCATTTCATTACAGTACCTTTCCTGTCTTGACTGGTGTCCAAACTTTTGTTGATATTGTCAAAAAGCATGCACAAGTAGCACCAAACTAGGCACTGTTGTCGACAGAATACGTACACCAAGCACGTATGTTCAGAGTGATCTAAATAGATTCATTTAGATGGTTATTTTATAAAAAGCCAAGTTCATATTTTGCCTTAAATATTTTTTTAGGCGAAGTTTAAGAATAGGGTCCCAAGTTCGTTTGTAATCCTTATTTCTCTTGTATGTAGTCGCCAATGATCTTACTGGAACCATAGTAACTAAACCGAGGGCTGAGGAGAGGACTACACAGCAAGAGAAGAGAGATGAACCATTCCCAAAACAGCACACCTTCAGTCTCTTTGGTGATTACATCTACAGAAACTAGTCCAAATTAGCAACTGATACTCTTCATCGCAACTGGAACGTATTTTTAAGTCACATAAGAGAAATATAATCCGTTTAATGTTTTTTTTCATGCATTTTTTGTAAATATACGTTAAATTTTATGCAAAATTCCTCCTATTTTCTGATTGGTCGGCTCAAGGTCATTGTGCGTTCGCATCTCTTGGGACTCCATTCTTAAACTTTGCCTTTTTTTAAATTATCTCACATATAAATGATTTTCTTCATTTTATCAATCTAGAAATATGTGTTTGATGGTCCTGAAAAACGCATAGACAGACTGTGCACGGAGTCTTGTACTAAAGTACCGCCAAGGTCAGATGCTAAAATTTACTGCTGTAAAAGCAAATTATGCAACTCAACATCGAGAATCAATTTCAGTCGAACATTTATTTATTCTATTCTTTTCATTGTTATAAACGCAAAGCTTTTCGGCAGATTTCAATAAATTCATTTGAAATTCATTCTAGCTGTTACCTTAATTCAGTATGCAGTTCATACTTTATTCTATGGTTGATATGAACCATGAAGAATGCCTAGAAATATCAATTTTACGGATAATGAACGATCTACATTGATCTATCACGATCTTTCTGGTTATCATATTGAGGGAAATTGACTGGGAAATCACTCTAGGTAAACATAAATAAGGCAAGAGAAGAAGAATTTCGATTAATTAGATTTAAAGAGTGAACAGTTGATGTTTCTTTTGTATTATCCATAATTCTATATTTTCTTAAATGACATTTTGATATCTAAAATGTCTAAATTCAACTCACAGAGGACATTTTTAGAAGTGTAAACTCATTCAGAGCATTTAGTTATATAGCAGTCAAAATCATTTAAGTGTTATAAGAATTCTAAGCCATTATAAAGAGTGCAAGCAAATCATAGTCAAATGAGCATTAATTCGTTCCAAAGTTATAAGTAGAATTTTTAGTGATATTGCGTACATTAGCATGACTGATGAAATGAAGAGAACGAAGGAAAATGGAAATCTCTATGTCAGCCTACAGATAAACTTGCTGTCTCTAAATACTCCCTCAGCTGCATTTTCTGCAGAACTTCCAAAAACAAGTCTGTTTGTGGTTCTCACATTATAAAACTTGAGTCCACTGATATATAAATATATTTGAATAAGGCATTAAGAAGACAAATTTCACGAGATGATATCAGTTCGTAGTCGCTTTACAACTGCTTTACAACTAACATGGTTAACAATAATAAAATAAAGTTCATGACAATTACTCAGTTAAATAATAAAACAAAAGTACATACTAATGACCAATCATATTTAGATAGGTCATGTTGTCCAGGGTAGACGAAGATTGAAGTCTATTGATTTTTGTACACACAGTTTAGGCTGTATGCGATTAATCCAAAGTGCTTCCATCACCTTCAATAACCTTGAATTTGAGTTATGTAAAATAATTGTGAAACAGGCATTAACATTGATTTTATGACCTGACATTAATAAGTGTTTTGCAATGGATGATTCTGGATTTCTATTCAGATTAATCGCGTTAGGATTTTCGATTTGATTTACTAGCCATTTTGGAACATGTTCTTTTTGACGACATTGGAACATTCTGTTGGTTCTATCTATATAGGTGTCACCGTAGCTGCAGGTTAACTTGTAGATACAGTTTGAAGGAGAGTCCACAGTATTTCGTCTTCTAATCGTAGGTACAGGGATCGAAAATTTTCGGCAAATGAGAAAAAGAGACGCAGAGTAGAATGTGTGTTCGATCGCTGACCGAAGTCTTTTAGCTATCAACTGCATAATCTGGTCGCCCTTGAATGGTAGGCTGATAAAGATAGCTTTCTTTGGTACAGAAGCTATCTTTTCGAGGTGTGGTTTTTCTTTACTGTGACAAGTGATATAGTTGTCCGGATAACCATTAGCTAATAAAACTGAATGTACATGTCGAAATTCCTCCATCAAAGTGTCACACGTACATATTTTTCGGGCCTTTGAGAACAAACATTTCACTAGGGAACGTTTATACTGGATAGGAACAAAACTGATAAAATGAAGATATTGTCCACTCCATGTCTACTTACAAAAAATAGATCGTTGAATCGTTCCATCATCTCTCCTAGTCATAGTAATATCCAGGAAACCGAGTTTGTTATTCGATTCTAGTTAGGAAGTCACTCGGATATTTGGATGAATATGATTAAATAGGGTAATAAATTTTTCAATAGATTTACTATTATTACCATTATTATTATCATCTACATAACGTTTATACAGCATAAATTCTCCAAGCATACCTTGAATTTGTCTCTCCAATTTCGATATGAATATATCTGCTAACAGGGGCCCAAGAGTTCTCCTCATTGCAACACCATCGATTTTTTTGTGTGCCTTTTCTTGGAAGGTGAATCTAATATTTTCTGTACACATTAAGATGATGTCTCTGATGCAAGTTACAGGAATAGGTAAATTTATCCCATTGCTTGTGATATAATCGCAAATGAAATCAACAGTTTCATTAAGGGGAACATTGGTGAATAAAGATTCTTTGTCAACTGAATACATAACCTTTTCCTCAATGTTCAAGGTGTCTCGCATATTGGTCAGATCAAATGAGCTTCTTAGAGAATGATTTGATAATGAGTCTCTTACAGGCTTAAGGACCTCTGTAATCCATTTGGCGATTTTATGGTATGGAGAATTCGATATGTCTAAGATGGGTCTCAGTGGGTTCCCAGTTTTTTGGATCTTGGGAAGGCCATAAAGCCGGGGAGTATGTGACCCAATTGCTTTAAGTTGTTTATAAAGTTTTTCATTCATATAAATATATGCATTTCGGAGGAGTAATATAACCTGACTGGCATTTTCTTTGAAATAATAGAAAATATTACTAAGTCCATGAAAAAAGTGTCTGAGCTCGTCGAATGCCGATACGTATGTTGCATACAAAATATAACTTATAAACATTTTAAATTCTCGGCAGACACAAAAACTCTTTAATATCAGGTTGGTCATAACTTTAAATAAGCATTGTGTCTGTATAAGTTTGTAAACAATAAATCTCATAAGTTGATTTTTTCTTAAGGAAAGGATTTAAATTTGATACACGTTCACTAAGTTTTGGTAACGAAAGCGATGCCGTTACATTGTAGTCTAGCTTACAAAATCAGAGTTTGTGAATTCATTAAAATGAAATGTTTGAAGTAGCGGGGAATTCTAATGCGAATATATGTAAATTATTGTGAGTTTCGATATTAGTTGTGAAGTTAAACACATTTGTAGCATATAACAATGGAAAACACTTTGCCGATTAATTAATTAATTAGACTACTGCATAATTTTGTCCGTGACAATTCAGAAGAGAAAAGCGTAAAACTGGCTACTTCCCACTGCCTAGGCAATTTCCTACAAGAGATGAGTAGCACATGAATGGCTCAGTGGCAATGTCTCTGATTGCAGTACTGGGTTATGCAAGTTCGAGGGGATTCTTTATTAACGATTAAAGTAGGCACACCAGCTACGTTCTGGATTTCCTGTAGATTTCTACTAACCGTCTAATATCAATTCAAAGTGCACCGCTACAGTAAGGCTCCAAACTTGGTTACTACATTGCAAACTTGAAATATAACCTTAAGTCAACATTAGGGAATAAATAATATAACAATGAATACTTTCCAGTGATCAGTCAATGCGTTTAATGGTCTACCCATCAAATGATCAGAATAAGACCAATTATAAACATAAACAAATAATAAGTGACGTGATTGGAATAGTACGTGGGTGCTAGGTCTTGAAACGTTAACTCATGAAATCAAGAGATGGACCAGTCGCTTCAGGAAAATCAAATCTGCATTTTGAAATATCACGAAATACTAGTTATTTTCATAAGACTCCTGATGGCTGCATTAAGACATGTTTCTACTTTTTAAGCACATATGGTTTTTGGAACTCATTCAGAAAGTCTATAGCTCACTTTTCTCTTTGTTTTACCTTACTAGTCGCTTCCAAAAGCACCCTTTAGTTTAAGAATACGGTTGAATATAATATGAAAACTACAAACTCGAACACCAATGAATGGTAACAGAATGAAAATATTTTTCCTTGAGTAGGGATGATCCTTTCTGCTCATATTTCCTTGTAAACTACTTCAGATATCCTCTTTACCTGAAACACTTGAAAATTAGATTTCGAGTCTTAAATGATGTTTCTCTCATTGTGTATCAAAAAAAAATTTGGAGAAAATCTCTCTTCCTATTACTGTTTTAACTGAAGCCGGAATTTCGGATTTTGAATTTCTCTGTTTGAATGTTACCTTCCATTTCAGTGAAGATCTGTGAGATAATAACTTTGAAAAATTCTTGTCTTGCACCTAATAACAGCGTGTCACTATATCACCTACATTTTCATCGAAGTCATGAGATGTGATATAATGTTGTCAAATGGTAAAGGTCAGTGAGTGGCTTCATAGGCTCAAAGTAAACAAAACTACGTGTATGACTAAATATACAAAGTCTTTATTGGAAAAACAGCATGAATAACGTTTCTGGTTGATGGGCACAGATATGTACATTCATGGTAGCAAAACTGCATTATAACTAAAATACTCATTCAGACATCTATAAAAAAACAAAATAAGAGAGCAAAGAATATCCTTTTCGATAATTTCCTCTTCTGGCTCTACAATTATATATATATATATATATATATATATATATATGTATTTCAATACATAGAATATTCTATAAAAGTCGTCAATAACAATATTAGTGGTTTTTAAATAAAGATGCTTAAATTAAAGAAATAAAAAAATATATAGTAGCAAACAGAATATCAACAAAAATTAGGGAAATTTCTACAAAAAAACTGAGGATCATTCAAACCTAGGTGGCCAAAGTAAGGACAGTGTCTGAGCTGGCTTCTTTTAGACACATAAATTATGCTTCTTAATGTGGACCCCAACGGCCAGCCTCAGCAATATTTAGTAAATGAACTCTTCAGACGAAGTTAAGATTTGTTGGTGTGCGGTAAATGACTTTAAAAGCCTCGTTGACATTAATCTTGTGTTCTCTATCCACAAGATCGGATAGAATAGCGCAACGAATAGATTTTGTTTGTCCACGCAGGGTGATGTTCGAAGATCTGACTAGAAACACGCCTAATTTTACTGCCTATGTAACTGGCTTCACAGGAGCAGTAAAATTGGTAGATACACATGGAAGAGGCGAAATTAGGCCGTTTGTCTTTTACTCCCGAACGCGAAATAGGGGTGGTTTTGAAGACAGCGTAATTCAGTAGCAGGGAATGCTTTATCTACCGCTTTTCTTAGGCGTAGTGTTAGTATCTCGCTGATGTTGTCTCCAGGGAACTGATTTTGTAGGAATAAAGCCTTCTCAAGAACTGCTGGCACCTTGGGCTGCTTTGATTTTAGATTCATATTCTTTTCAATAAACTTTCTGGATAACCGTTTTCACTCAGCAACTGTTTCATATTATTAAGTTCAATTATTCTGTATTAAAACTGTTTTTCAATTAAAGGCGGCTTGCTTAAATCTTGGGCTAACAAAATTTCCATCCTACATATTGCATCTATTTCCTCGGATTTATTTTGTTTTAATTATTCAGTTATGTATCCAAGTCGCGTTACTTACTCTCGCGATTATTTAAAATGTTTTCAACCTGTTGATTTACGAGTATATAATAACCTTGAGAAAAAGCATCATGATGGGTGGAGAGATCATTAAAGGGCAAAGTGTAAGAATGGAGTCCCATGAGATGCAAACGCACAATGACCTTGAGCCGACCAATCAGAAAATAGGAGGAATTTTGCATAAAATTAACGTATATTTACACAAAAATGCATGAAAAAAAATATTAAACGGATTATATTTCTCCGATATGACTTAAAAATACGTTCCAGTTGCGATGAAGAGTATCAGTTGCTAATTTGGACTAGTTTCTATAGATGTATTCACCAAAGAGACTGAAGGTGTGCTGTTTTGGGAATGGTTCATCTCTCTTCTCTTGCTGTGTAGTCCTCTCCTCAGCCCTCGGTTTAGTTACTATGGTTCCAGTAAGAGCATTGGCAACTACATACAAGGAAAATAAGGATAACAAAAGAACTTGAAATAAACGTAAAATCTATTCCTAATCGCTACCCTAACCCAAACCATAACCCATAACCCTAACCCTAACCCTAACCCTAAACCCAAACCCTAAACCCTAACCCTAACCCTAAACCTAACGATAACCCTAACCCTAACCACAATACTCGCCTTAACCCCTATCCTAACCCTAACGAGATGTTAACACATTGTCCAAACAGTAATAAAAGTGTTATCTGGGTGAAACTTGCTCCTTATTTGATGAATAGGGTTGATATTTCAGCTATGATAATGACAGGAACCGTTAGCCAACGACTAGCATGCGTTCAAGGTCATTTGAGCGTTGAAGGTTTTGGGACGCTATTCTTAAACTTCGCCCATTAAAGTATACTTCAATGCATCAGATGACTGTTCCTGTGATTATGAGCACAAATTGCAGGTCATTATCGAACAAGATTAACTACTTGCATTCTCTATTATACTCAAATGTATATTGTAATACTGGTGTAATTACTCTTCAAGAAACTTGGCTCCATGATTCATATGACGATAATTTAGTCTCCTTAACTGGTTTTACAATCTACAGACAAGACCGACGCAGCTCAAAGAAGAGAGGTGGTGGTGTTGCCACTTTTATAAACTCTCAGTGGTCTACTGCCAACAACGTCTGCTTCAAATTCTCAAATGACAATATTGGCCGTATAACAGTAAAATGTCGACCTAAACATTTACCTAAGTATAGCTTCATTTTTGTCACAAATATCTATATCACACCTTGTTGCAGTCCCTCAGAACTATCTATCTCCGCTGATGAATTCACTATTTTTGCTGCTGCTTCGTTTGGTAACTCCTTATCTATAGTGACTGGCGACTTCAACTCCTGTGACTGCAGTTTTATTACATTGCTGGGCCATGCAAATGTTGTTAATTTCCCAACTCGACAAAATACTTCACTTAATTTAGTATTTATAAATGATTCTGGAATATGCGAAGCTCGTAAAAGAGTCCTGCTCTTCAGTTCTGACCATTGTATTGTACGAGTCTTACCCAAAATTTACGGAAATTTACACAACAAAGCCTTCTCAAACTTGTTCAAGAAAGTTGTTCACAGATGCTACTCAAATGAGAACGTACATCACCTTAGAAACATGCTCAGTGACACAAGGTGGGATTTGTTTAATGATGATTCACTTGATGACAACATCTTTAATATTACATCCTATCTGAAATTTTGATTTGAAATCTGCTGTCCAAAAGAAACACTATTCGTCAAATTTGACCGTTTCTCCTCGCCTCAACTTAAAAAGCTTCGTGAAGAGAAGGAAAAACTGTATAAGATGAAAGATAAAAGTGGTGTAAAAAGAACTAACTTCTTAATTAAGTCTGAAATGCAGAGGTTGAATGTAATATGTAACTAGAAATTCATATCCTGCAAAAATCCTTCTAATATGTGGAAAATATTTAAGGAAATCACTGGTGGTAAGCAGATAAACAATATTCCATATTCTTTTGATGTATGTACTCTTAACAAATCTTTTATTTACCCTCCCTCAAATGCCATGCTTCCCAGCATCACTTGTGTTAATAATAGCCCCTTTCCAGGTTTTAACACAAATGATGTTCAAAAGTGCCCCAAGCCTCTAAACCCTTCCCAGAGCTTAGGTCCCGATTATGTACCTAGTATTATCTTTAAAAAATGTTCTGATATTCTGTGTCACCCTCTTACTGATCTATTTAACAAATCTGTCAGCCACGTCTCCTAAACCGTTAATGCCCAGCTCTTGCTACGCTCGGGCTCACGCTGTCGCTTGAAGTTTCTCAGAAACGCTTAGTAATAACGGACGAAAAGACCAAAACACCAATTGTTGACTTGAGTATTCTATATTGTTACACCAACATATAAATCAAGGATGACTAAGGTCTGTGAACAAATATTACAATAATAAATCATAATATTACTTCTGACGATGTTTTACTCTTCTTTCTGAACAGCGACCGATGAGACGATGACTGTCGTATTGATGCCTCCGCGAAAAATTGGGGAAGTTGATTTTGAGCAAACAACCGTGAATTGATCGTTCAATCTTCAACTCCATTGACAAAGTCTTTTTCCGATAACATTGTGTCTGGCGTTTGGAAGGACATTAAAGTTGTACCCACACCTAAATCTTCTACTAGGGCGTGTATCAAATTTAGAGCCATTGCTATTACCTCTCCTTTTTTGAGAACTATGGAGAAATTATTTTTGCTTAGTCTTGTACCTTCGCTTAAATCCTTTAATGACCCCAAACAATTTGCCTATAGGCACATTAGAAGCACTTTAGATGCAGCTGCCGTCTTATATCATAACATTGCTTCCAGTCTAGACAAGGGGGCTAAATTTGTTCGTTATGCCTTCCTAGACTATACATCTGCTTTTGACTCGGTCTCTAGGGACATCTTATTAAATAAACTTGCAGCTAGTCAAACAGAGTGTTGGGCTGTTAACTGGTTGCGGTCGTATTTCTCAGAAAGAAAGCAGTACACCGTATATAAAGGGAAGTCTTCCACATCATTGCCTACTGAAGCTGGTGTCCCTCAAGGCGCTGTTCTTTCTCCTTATCTTTTTTCTTTCTTCTTGCATGACTTGCCTCACTCTGATGAAATAAACTTTGTGAAGTACGCTGATGATTTAACGGTTTCAATGGCTGTTAACTCCCAGCTAGATTGTACCAAAATAAATAGCTTTCTATCGGAAGTCAGCAAACGGTCTGAGTCTAACGGTCTTAAACTGAATCCTTCTAAGTGTCAAACTGTTGATTTCGGCTTAAGATGTAAACGACAGTTAAAAGAAGTTATTGATTCTCATGACAGTTGTAAAATTGACGACAATGATATAGGAATTGGGTCGGAAATGAAGTATCTTGGACTCATTCTCTCTTCTGATCTCTCCTGGTCTTCCCATGTCTTAGCAATCTCCAGTAAAATATTCCGCCTGACATTTTACATTAAGAAGTTAAGACACTCGGGTATAACTCAACCCCTCATCTTACAGTTTGTCAACTCTTGCATCCTACCTATTCTTCTTTATTGTTCACCCCTATTCTTTCCTGGTTTGCTTAAGAAGGACTATGTCACAATTCGTAGAATACTGAAGACTGTCAGTAGGTTGAGTGGTATCCCGGTGAACTACATAGTTAACGTCGTTGTCGATAGGCACTTGACTTCGTGCAATAAATTTGCTGAAGGGATTTTGTCTGACTTGGAGCATCCACTTTACCCTCAGATTTCACCTTGCATCTCCTCAGGTAGAACAAGAAGTAACTTCAGAAAACTGTATGCTCGCACGTCTAAGTATAGAAATTCTATGATACCATACTTGGCACGTATTTTATGTGATGAAGATAGTGTCAGGCAAGAATCAACTAACATTTTTCATCTAGTAAATAAACAATTTCCTCCATTCATCCTTATATACCTTCAAGTTTAACTTTTATTATTTCTATTATATTTATGGTCCTGTTACTTCTCTGTTTTTACTCTCAGAATTGCGAACACCAACTTATCTCCATGACGGCTGTAATCTTTGTTTTTCCCCTCACTATATCATGTAATAAGAACATAATATTCAATAATTTTAAACATGTTAGGATTTCTATACCACATTGCCAATACTGTGTGACACAAGCCAACGGCAATTTTCACTTGTATTCATATTATTATTACCCTAGCTGTTATCATTATTACTGTTATTTCCATTTTATATGCTGCAAGTTTTTGACACTACCTCTATTGTAAATGTGGGGAATTTTCTGTGCGATTAATTTTATTTATAATTTGAGGAAATTAGATGCAATATTGTGATTAATGCTGAAAATTCCATTCCGTATCACAAGTACTGTTTTTGGAATAAAGTAAATCATTATTACTATATTATTTATTATGTGGATTGTTAAATATAAAATTTCATTTAAGGTATTGTTAAAATCAGTTGCCTTACATTGTCACGTATATGCTTAAGTAAAAATGTCAGCTTCTACCGTTATCTTAGGTAGCAGTTGAATAGTGTGCTTCTGTCAGCTACTGCGAATTTATGATCACTTAACTTCTCACAAGTTACACTGAAATACAATGATACCTGACAACTTGGGCAAATATTATTCACCAATAATTTATCCGAAATCTCCATTGAAAATCCTTGCACCACTACTTCAACGGTTATGGAAGGAAATCAGGGAACCTACAGACTGAAATGTCGGTTGTCTTTTCAAAGTGCCATAAGATGTTGACTTACGCATATGCGAGGGCCAGTAAAGCATCATTTTTCTGTCCATCCCAAAGAAAATGTCAACTAACATCGTCCTTTAAATACTGGAAGAACCTCCGAGTGCAAGGTTATGCTTAAACATGATGGATTCGGGAAAATCTAGTCGTCCACTTGTAGTGTACATTGAACCTTTGAACTTTTGTTCTAACCCACTCACCCAATTTTCGGTACTACACCACTTCACTTCACTCCACATCGCTATCTGTACGTTTTGGCACCTACACACTTACTCTCTCGCTGTGCTTTATACAGGCACACTTGTAGAGCTCGCTACGCCTTTTTGGTACATATAAGCTGTGAACCTTTTTATGTTATTAAATTCTAATCACATTCGTTATAAATATACTTGTGGTTACAGGAACGTTGCTAATCCTTTTTATTTCTGCTTTTCACTCGTTCCTCAGTAATTGCAGGATAGTCAGAGTACTGATTAAGACCTGGGTAAAAGACGTTAGTCTTTTGTAAGTGTGACAGGCAAATTCGCCTAAGGATAAAGTTCCCCACTTACACACTAACCAAATTTTGGTCACCAACAAATCTTAGAATAGTGATCAGTTCGATGCTTAAAATTCATTGAATACTAAAAACCTATGACAGTGTCAACCGTTAAATAGTTTGGCAATTGCTTCAATACTGCGGGGTGCCACAAGCATTTATAAATCTCACTTGACAGTGACAGATTAATTGTAGGTTGACAGGAAAAAGCCGGTCTTGAAAATTATCTGCTAGCAAAACCTGATTTCACCAACCGGCGAATCTAATTGAACCATTACATCAAAGTACAATAACTATGATTGAAGTCCAACAGCCCCGAACTACTGCTGTGACTTCAGGGCTTCTTTCATGGCAGCATCTCTACCAAATAAACAAGGTATATTAGTCTGCTACGTGACCTCTGTGAAGTCAAATGACCTTAGAGTTAAGGATAAAACTGAAGACCTTTCCGCATACTCTGTCAGTTTTTTCCTTCCTTCAGTGAACAAACATTCTTGCTATTGCTTCTGTTATCAATTTAATTACCACTGATGCAGAATAATAATATAAGAGTCAAATTTCGCCCTAAAAATTGCTTCACTACGCCATGTTCTTTGATGATTGCATCATGCTACATTTATGGAAGGTATAAGTTGGCGGAATTAGCAATGTCTCACATACCATTTCTAAAGGCTACTGCACATGTTCCTTGCTCCGTTAATGTGCCTATTGCCCGTTGTTCCATTAATGTAACTAAATAGGTTGAACCATATGGACACGGTGCCATACCTATCGTCAAAGAAGGCCTGTGTTTCACATACGTCATGACTAAAAAGAAGCTCTGAACAAGCCAAAAAAACCCCAGAGGCGTTTTCTGAGGAAGGAGGTGTTTGTTTGGCCTGTAGAGGCCGAAAAATACCAAATTATACGTTCATTGTAAAATAGTAAAAACAATAAATTCGCAGCACATCATGCATGTTAAGTTATATATTGAATAAGGACACCAACCTGTGCACTGCGAATTACGGGCGACACAACTTCCCTTCTCCAGCTTCTTGATTCTCTCACTATTGCTAATCATCTCTGGCACGTACTGCTCCATATACCCACTTCTCGGATCCTTTGCTTCAGTCTTCCACTCTCTTCGCAAGTACCTCTCAGGCTATTGACATACTCTTACGAGAAATGAGCAACTGCAGATAAAAAAGGACTACTTCATTACTTTAATTATATACGTCTTTACTTGTGTATTTTGGACAATTATAATTCACCCAGTAAATGCATGTTATATATAAATATATATATATATGTTAATTTGTGTGGACTGAATTCCTCTCTACCTATATACATGTATATATATACTTCACCACAGGTTTTTATTTGTTTTGTTATCTACCCTCGTGTATAAACGAGCTTAGCTATTTAGTCTGGATCAGGTCTACAGTCCTGTCGTCTGCAAAAGTTACTGCACCTTTGAATGAATTTTTCAAATGACTGGTGTATTGCCGCTGTGATAAAGAAGTTCGGAAACAACATTATGAATTTATGGGGGATAATCCATGTCCAAGTCTCTGGTACGCATGCCCAACTTGTCGTCCTGACATTTTCATGCTGTGTTTAGTCATGAAACACAATCAATGCACCACCGAAGATAACCGAAAACCTGAAGCAATATACTCCAGGTCACCCAGTTAGTGGTATAAATCCACAGAAACCGAAGACACTTGGAGCTACATTTGACAGATATTGTACTCTTATAAACCTCACAAGCATGGTAGTGAGAGCATCAGAGAACTTTGTTACTGCCAAAATGTCACTTACACTCACCAAGAAACATGACTTTGTCAGTGTGCCGCATACCAGTAACACTCTGAGGTAGATTAAGGTTACTGACTTTAGAAGAGATGACAAGTAACCAATGACTGGACATAAGTCTGACGGCAGTCAGTCTCTCGCATAGCGAGTTAGGGCTTTATATCCAGCTTGTAAAGCTGTGTATACGAAACAGGGTGCGGTGACTGACGGTTTCTATCGCTTTACTGTTTAAATACCTAGTGTTGTTCGTTAATATTTATTATGTGAATTACAAATAATTCTGCCAAATACAAATTCCTAAATTCATCCCTCTCTGTGTTGTTGGTTGATTCCCTGTAATCCGGTTACTGCGAAATACTGTTATTACAGATAATTCTAACACAGAGGTGCCCAGGCACCCTAAGGTAAACCAACCCAATTAAGGGTAACACCTAGCTCTGCTGAAGATGCTTAGAATGTGTTACTACTGTCTCAAGTCCTAGTTATGGAAAAAGCTGAAATATACGGAACTGACCTGACGGACGAAAGGCGGACAGGGAAATATCGAACGGTAACAGCCCTTCGCCGCTATGGTCATATACGTGCTCCCGAGGCTGGCATCGTTTGATAGAAACCTACATGTGATGCACGGAAGTGAAGATTTATGCCACCTCAGACGGCCTTTGTTGATTTTAGGACATTTTCTATCTATGGTCTGCCTCGTTATATTCCTCTCATGGCGACTGGCTTACCACGGCTACTTCATGTTAAATTCAGCTCCCTGGAGCAACTAGTTACAGTGCCCCAACAATGGTATGATACCAAACAAACATATTCGATGCTGCGAAAGCCGACGTCAAACCTTAAGGAGGCAAAAATGCCTCCACATGCTTTAAATACACTACAGCGGGGAGACACTGAGGGGGGCAACCAGTGTCTTCCAAGTTTCTAAACCTAACCTGAGGAAAGAAGATAGAGAGCTGGTTTCATTAGAAATGGCGAAATGGTTCCAGCATTAACTCCTCAACCGCCTATACCTCACAACAAGGCGAGGTGGTGAAAATCACCACAAGTTATCCATATAGCAACTTGAAAGGGCAATGTCACCTAAGCCTCAAAATAATAAAAATAGTGACAGAAACCTGGCCTAACTCCTGCTGTTGCCAGAAAAGAAGCCTGTGTAGCGGTAGGTAATTCCTCAAAGTCATTAGCCATAGTATTCATCAATGAACACTGGATACTGACAACCACTGTTTTGGTCGATTTGATTAGCTGGAGGCTTATGGTCAAGCATCCACGCCATTTGGTGCGCCTGAGTGTTACGTTAGTTCGTTCGTGCATGATACCCAGCTAGCTAAGCAATCATCCCAAACTCTAACAGGATCTCGGAATATAATTCGTAATCTGGACGATCAATTGTTTTCCTTTGCCCTTGGTCTACGCGGAGCGAATACTGTAGTAGTTGTAGGTACTAGATCTTGCGTTAGTATGCTTCGTGCTATCCATGAATGTCAGCACCCTCAGTCTCTTAACCAGTATAGGAGATATGGCTTTGGTCAAGTGAGACAAGAATCACAAAGACGAGGGCAGAGTTTCCGTATGCTTTAACAAACGGTTTAAAAGAGCGCGAGCAGTGGATCCACCACTCATTGGACCACCAGACCCGGAATGGTACTAATTCAACTTTGGGTGGCTCATTTCAACCTTGCTCCCGTATAGTAAAACAGAACGAACTGCTACTCGATACCATCACAGAGATAAGGAACCTGGGCTATGATCAAATTACCATAGATGAAGACTCCAGTGCCCCATTAGTGCGAAATGACCAAGAATTTTGGAGACATCACTCGGTTGGGGCCATTTATTACTAGAAAACTTTCAGATCAAGAGCCTTCCACTTACCAGTGACTATGAGGTTATATGGCTTGATCTGGTCCTTTGCGAATGATTATATTGGGACGCTACATGACACTCTCTTAGCTGTAACAAGGATGATTTCATCCAAATGAGAGGGAATCTGCCAGGTGCAGAAAGCCCATGGACCGTGCTTAGCTAACAAAATTTATTAGTAGAAAGGATCACTCAAACAGCTATATGAGTAACCGTTCTTCTTGCTGTCCTAAAAAACTAGAAACATCTCATACTCCCCCATCCCTGCTGGTGCCAGCTAACCCATTCAGTCATCTGCGATATCTGGACAGATTTCAAAACACAGTGTATTATTGTATTATCATCTCAGCAACATTTATATCAATATCTAGACTTGTCAGGTTTTCGGCTGATGATTGAAGGTCAGTGTCACTTTCGCACTAGTCGTCTGATAGCTCTGAAACTTTTTCATCTGGAAGTAGGCTTCATAAGTTTGTGATTCGATGATCGAAACGGTACTCGAAGGAGATATAGTCACTCCTTGGCGCAAGAGTCATTCTGCACTTCTCAGTGAGATATTTCCACCTCGTGTAAAGTAGGGGAGAAGAGAGATGATGTCCATAATCATCTCTTAGGATTCTAAACATTGTGTTGTAATGTTTATTTATTTATTCTTAGAGCTTGTGTATAATAACCTTATTGTTGGTTACATGTTGGCGTATGAATAAAGGATTCTCGAGTGGCCGATCTGTGTTCCGGTTTTTCGCGTTGGTTATTGCAAATTGTTCCCGAAAAGTCTTTCAGGGACAGCGTGGGGTCCAGCGTGGTAAGAGCTGGACATTGACAGTTTCTGAGAGTTGCGTGACAGTTACTGATAGTTTTTGATAGTTTTGTTCGTCTTACCTGGTGCCTGCAAGTCTTCTTTGGACAAGTATTATCTGAAACTTTTCTGGAATTTTTGATCAAGTTCAATGATGCCTGGGTCAAAGAAAGGACAAAGCGTCTTGGAATCAAGCAGGAAAGTAAGTAATATTGAGTTGTCTGTTACATATAATGATGGTTGCGATGTTAAGCATGACATGGTTGATGTCAGTGTTTCGTCGTCTAGGGATAATAGGAACTTTAAACTATCTAAATATGAGCCTCGGTGTTTCCACGGAAACCCAGCTGACTATCCACAGTTTGTAAAGGAGTTTGAAGCCATATTGAGTGGGCTTGCAATAAATGAAGAAATGAAGTTGATGTATTTGTTGAAGTATTGCACTGGAGTTGCTTCAAGAGCGATACAGTTTTAAGTTTATGAAGCCAAACCGAGGATACTCTGAGGCTATGAGTATACTGCGTCAAAGATTCGAAAGACCTTCGATGATTGTAGGGAATCTATTCAATATTGTTAAGGTTAATGATAGTCAATTACAAGATGACTCCAAGGCACTCTATGAGTTTTCGGATAATCTGATGATGTTCAAGAATACGTTGATTTCGATGAATTGCATGAGCGATCTGAACTCAAGATCGGTCCTAGAGGTAATAGCGAGACGCCTACCTACTCGACTGCAAAGGAGGTGGGTGAAGATAAGCTCTCGTATAGAGGACGAAGGTTTATAGGCAGGGTTCGACGATATACTGAAACTGGTAAAAGTTAGTATCAGTCAAGCTATGTGCAAGTTTCCCAGTGTATTGCACCCCACCCCTAAAATGGAGTGGTCTGAGGGTAAAACGTAATCATTTATGAGGAAAGGCTCTCAGAGAAGTAGATATCTGGAAAGCTTTACGGTGTCTAGTAATCCATATAAACTTAGTGAGCGTAACAGCTTTCGTGGGACATCCCCAACAGACGGGTTACAAGTTGCGAGACAAACGCGGTTGTGTTTTACACGTTTGTAAGAAGTGCATACGAAGGTGAACTGTGTAAAAGTGACCAAGTTTAGTGGTAAGCAAAATGTGAAATCAGCGTCATCAAGTTCTGACTACGAATTTTGTGACGATAGTGGTGCAGCGAAGAAGCCTGTAGATGCAACTGATAAGCAATTGTTGAATAGAGTGTCACAGACGACACCCCAGTTTGTGCAGAAGAAGGGTGTCAATGGAGTTGAAGATTGAACAATCAATTCTTGGTTGTTTGCTCAAAATCAACTTCCCCAATTTTCGCGGAGGCATCAATACGACAGTCATCGTCTCATCGGTCGCTGTTCAGAAAGAAGAGTGAAACATCGTCAGAAGTAATCTTATGATTTATTATTGTAATATTTGTTTTCAGACCATAGTTCGCTTATTCCTTTTATATGTTGGTGTAACAATAAACAAATCTCAAGCGGCAGATCGGTGTTTTGGTTTTTCGTCCGTTATAACTAAGCGTTTCCGAAATCTTCGAAGAACAGCGTGGGCCCGAGCGTAGCGAGAGCTGGGCATTAACGGTTTATGAGACGTGATTCATAGTTTCTAACTTTAGAAACAGATCTGGCGGATTCAAACAGCTCCATGATGTCTAGTAATGCATATAGACCTAGTTTGTGTAACAGTTTTCGTAGTAATGTTGTTTGTGTCTGGACATTCCACAACTTACAATCGTCAACCTGAGAGGGGTTGTAGGCGTACTGCTGTAAGTCCTACAATTCTTCAAAGGGTAGCGCATCAATGAGCAGTCCAATGTGCTTGGTGTATGATCTTGTACATATGTTCATATTGTATATACTGAATTGATATAATAATAATAATAATAATAGTATATTCTCATTTTGTACATGAGAGACGCCAGTTTACAGGCATCATCAATATGATAAATTACATATACGATTAGCAATCATAATTAATAATAATGTTTTAATAAAATACATATTTTTTGCTACTTGTGTAGGACACACCAAATATACAGGCATGGATAAGCATTATATAAATTTCATAAATTTGGTTTATAGTTAAATTACATGGTTGCTGACGTTTCTGTCTTTGGTTTGTGGGAACAATATGATAACCAGTCATTCAATGGAGCACATCATGAAATATAGGAATATTGACTTCGCATTAACAAAAAAACCCAAGTAAGTTTTAGATGGATTAAAAATACTTGGGAAAAAATAAAGCTTGAAGTTATTCCACAATATAACCAGTCATTTAATGGAGCACATCATGAAATATAGGAGTATTGACTTCGCATTAACAAAAAAACCCAAGTAAGTTTTAGATGGATTAAAAATACTTGGGAAAAAATAAAGCTTGAAGTAATTCCGAATCTCATTTTTGATTTATATCCAAATTGGGAAATAAGAACGAATCGTGACGTTGTATTACAAATTGATACCTTTCCATTGGTATAAGAGTATATTCCACAAATGTAATCCAGGTTGCGTCGTGGGGAAAGTTAATTCGTTATTAACCAGGCAACTGAAAGATACGGGACCAATAATGTTTGCAGATCATTTGTCATTGTAAATGGTCAAATATCCACATTATTCATTCTCATTCAAAAAGTCAAATGGAAGCTGAAATGGTGAGAGAAAAAAGAAGACAAACAACAGCAACGCAAAAGAAAGCAAGAGGAGTCCTTAAGGAGTGATTAATAAATATATACATATATATTCTGTCTAGTAACTATGCTTATTTTTGTTCATTAACTAACTAGTCCCGTTATGCTAACTTTTATATTATGTGTGAACTAATATTACTGTCCTGTGTAGAAATGTTTATCATCTAGTTCCAATAATATTAAAATTTATAATTGTAGTTTGTTGTAACTACACGTTTAAAGAACTTAAAATATCTATGTAGGGTGAAAAAGAGGGTGTAAGAGTCAGGCGCAAAAGTGCATTGTCATCTTTGAGCAGTCTGGTGACTGAGGAGATGAACACTGGAAGTGTGTTTGCATCGCGCACATTAGCTGGTAGTCTATTCCAAATGACTGAAAACTTATTTAAGAAGAAGTTGTACCGCACGTAAGTCTGACAGTGCTCTATAGCAGCTAGGTTGTGATGATTTCTAAGATTGTAACTGGTGACAGCGGTAGGTTTAGTTATTGGCTCGGAGGAATGCAAGAGAAGATTAGTTAGCTTATAGTAAAAGATAAGGTTTAGCTTAAGGCGTCTTTTCCAGAGGGGTTCTAATCTTAGTCTTTCGCATCGCTCATGGTATTCCAGACCACTTTCTAAACCAAGAGTTCTTGAGGTAAACTGCCGTTGCACTCCCTCTAATTTAAGCTTGTCATTTTGTCTGAGTCCGCTAAGAATAAACGGGCAGTATTCTAAGATAGGTCGGACACATACTTTGTATAATAAAACCCTAGTTTCACAACAAAAGAAATTGCGTGTTATGCATCCTATCAGCCTTCGTGTTTTACGTCTGGCATAATCAGTCTGTTCAGCGAACGTTAGGTTACTAGAGTATCTAATACCGAGATCTACGACTGAGTTGAGCTTAGCTAGTTTTCGCCCATTTATTTCAAGAGTTAGATCAAGGTTACTGTTGCCGATACAAATCCAGCCGCATTTGTCAATGTTAAAATTTAGACAGGATTCAGCACACCATGTTGCGAGACTACTTAGTTCAAGATGTATTTTAGTAACCATATCGCTTAATTCATGAGTGTAGCAGGAGTAGACGACTTTGAGGTCGTCAGCATATAGGAATGGTTTACCTGAGGTGAAGCACTTGCAAATGCTGTTAATGTAGACTGTGAATAAAAGTGGACCTAGGACACTACCTTGCACGACCCCACTTGAGATCTGCCTAGGATGAGACAATACAGATCCAACTTTGGTTATTTGTACCCTGTTGCTTAGAAATGATTTTAACCAGTTCAGTAATGGGTTGCGAATTCCACAAGAGTACAGCTTCTCAAAGAGAATACTGTGAGATACCATGTCAAATGCCCTAGATATATCGAAGTAGAGAACAACGACTAGCTTACGTGCTTCGCGACTACTAGTGATGCAGTTGAAAAAGTCGAAGTGGCAAGTAACGCAGGATCTATTTTTGAGAAATCCGTGTTGAGACCTTGTAACAAGATCTTCCCTAATTAGGTAGTCTGACAATTGATCTTTTACAACTTTCTCCATGATTCGTGAGATAACTGGGGTTATATTTATGGGTCTGTAATTGCGGACGTTTGCCCTATCACCAGATTTGTAATGTGGAATTATGAAGCTAGTTTTCCACTCACTAGGGTAAGTGCCAGTGTCCATAGATATTGAGAAGAATTTAAGAAGTAACAAGGGTATATCACACCCACTGTTTTTGAAAATTATCGAAGCGAGGCCATCCGGTCCCGTACTAGTGGAAGGTTTAAGGCTTTTAATTGCTTGTACTATTAACTGATTAGTGAACACAATGCTTTCAAGGGAAGAGATAGTAAGGGGGCGGTTTCACCAGGCATATGTGTTTCTAAACTAAAGTTTGCAAACCAATCACTGAAGAGTTCACAGATAGTGGCAGG
Source organism: Trichobilharzia regenti (assembly GCA_944472135.2). Classification (NCBI taxonomy): domain Eukaryota; kingdom Metazoa; phylum Platyhelminthes; class Trematoda; order Strigeidida; family Schistosomatidae; genus Trichobilharzia; species Trichobilharzia regenti. Next base: position 95,131,755 of record OX235262.1, on the reverse strand, counting down.
TTCATTGTAGATTACTTTGTCGTGAAGTAAGTATGGGATTTCCCTCGCCGACTGCATTCGTTTTTTAAGAAGTGCCGTTAAGTTATAAACTTTGGAGGTACTTTCAAGTGCCGTTAACTCTTCGTCGAGGTCCTTTTGAGAGCGTAGGCGCTTGATAGATTCAAGAGACTCGTGGATTGAGAGCAATAGTGATATGTCCTTAGTGGAATAGTACTGTTTCTTCAGCTTCCTTAACTTATTACGGTGTGCCCTTGGAATATATTCAGTTCGGTGTCTACTTAATTTCACTATTTTCTTTGGAGCAACTGTATCTAGACAAAGGGTAACATTCCTGTAAAACAGGGTTACTAAGGCCTCCAGGGAGTCAGTGGTAAAATAGTCATCCCATTGACAGAGTCGAATAAGTTCTTGGACTAATCCCCAGTCTGTATATTTGTAACTACGACATATTGTGCTTCCTGAGTCTTGTTTGTTTCCTGTATTTAGTGGTGAGAAAGGCAGAGAGCAGAGTACCATTCTATGGTCACTACTGGAAAATCTATTACCAACATAGTGGATACTGGGATTGTGTCATGACAAAAAACAAGGTCCAACATGTTGTCACCACGAGTAGGTGTCTGGACGTGTTGTTGCCATCCATAACAGTCTATAGTGGCAAGTAATTCGTCGAAGCGTTGGGGGCCGGAACTAGTTAGCCAATTGACTTCTGGAAGATTGAAGTCCCCTGCAATTATTTTGTAATTAGCACTAAACGAGGATGCGTGTGCAAACGATTTAGCTAATAACGCATCAGTTTCTTTTGTTGCGCTTGGTGCTCGATAAACACAGCCTATGAGAAGTTTGTACTTATCTCCATGTAAGACAACCCAGAGTGAGTCAGGTACATTATTCATTGTTTCATCTTCCACCTTACTGACTACAAATGAGTTATGTATATATATGAGACATCCTCCACCACGCTTGCAATCTCTGTTTGCACGGTGTACAGTGTAATCATCGATACCTATATGCACATCAAGTACAGAGGATGAGCACCATGACTCAGTAATCAGAGCTACAGTAGGCTTGGCGACTAATAATAATGTCCTTAGTTCAGATATCTTATTGATTAAGGAACGTGCATTAATTAGCAATATCGTGAATAAGTCACGGGATACTACAAACTGGCTTAAAATGTCACCATAACCTAAATCTATTTGTGCGTCAGCACCGCAAGAATTTATGAATGAAAAGGAGGTCGGACTGGGTGTCTGTACATCGGGTTGGTGTGCAATGAGGTGGTCCTAGGTGCCATGGGTCGTACCAGTGATTCGGGACACCTGGAAAATTTACCATGTGTTCCTGGATATAAGGGTAGTACAGGTTGGGCCTAGGTTGACGGTTAAAAGGCATAGCATCAAAGGTCTACCCATCCAACTGCTATTCGTCATATCGGTATACACCTTCGGGTTGTTTTTATAACTTAAAGGGAATTGTGAAGGAAGGTGCTTTGGCTGCAAGACTTTAGGAGTCTTGGAGCCTGACTTTCTATAAGGTGGAGCATGCGGAACACCTCCAGAATACTTATGTTTCGAGAGGAGTTTTTCGTAACAAGTGATGGTTTGTTGGCATTCTTACTCTCAGCAGGCTTATTGAATACAAAGTATTCTTCCCCATCATTAGTCTCAACCCTGCGAAATTTGTTCATCGTGGTGAGGTTACTACGTTTGGGGGGAAATTTCTTAGAACAACTTGCAGAAGTTCTAGTCATTTTAACATCTTTCGATGAGGCTTTATTTACAGGGGTACTGGTATCTAAATCAGTTCCTAGTTCCATTGGCAGGTGTGGTTGTTGTGTAGTTTGCTGAATGCTAGTTTCAGCACTAGGTGTCTGTTGCTGTGCACGATCCTTATTTGGTAAATCAAAGCTAGAGGAGGTGACCAGGTTATTACTACGCATTATTCTGCGCTGACACGGTGTTTTATCCTGAGCTACGGTTATAGACTTATAACTGCTATTCAGTCTTAAGTGATCCTGACATTTAGTAAACTTACTAGCATCAAGGGAATTACTGAATTTAAAAATGATTGGGCAATTAGCCTGGTTAGACTTTTTACGAAGTCGTTTGCATTCACATGGAACACTAGCCATGCCGCAACAAATCAGGATTTTGTGTCTTACAGTTTTCAGGGGCAGAGAATCTGGGACGTTGTAAACTATAGCTTGGTGAGAAGAGGTTATACGCTTCATCACCTCCGTAGCCAAGCAGTCAATCAGATTTTCAGCTTTATTTAGGTTGTCTGGAGATATTTTAGGATGTTTTTTAAAAGACAGGCTATTGGGTCTAAATTCGAAAGCTTGTTTTGAGTTACATCCAGTAAAGACTTAACCTGGCCAATATCAGAACGGCTCTCCGTGGTATTTGAGATTGGCAGTGACATACTATCAAACTGATCTAATTTTTTCTGAATTTCACTTACTTGCCTCTGCATATCTTTCAAAAGGAGGTTTAGTTCACAGAACTCAGAGTTCTCTAACAGAACATCTTTCACTTGTGTCACGTGGGGGAGATCTGCACCCTAACCATTTTGATGCTATATTCTATAACTTATTTGGCCGAAAGCAGATCTCAAAAATTATCTATTTCCTTGTTTGTACATTTCGTTTTAAATAATAATAATAATTTATTTTCATATAAACATAAATTTACATGAAAATGCATGCCATTTTTACAGGCACGATCAAGGATGATATAATGTCAAATCTTAAATTGTCTACAAGTTAATAATGTTTCAACAGTTAAATATTTGATATATATATAAATACACATTGTCTGAACTAGGCTGTATAGTTATTGAATTGTACAGTTGTCCTCCAGGTTGAGCGGGAAAATCGACTTCGTTTCGTTTTCAACTCGTGGTTGTAGGCATACGATAACCAACCAATATTGAGGTAAGTACAACGTTTACAAGGGATCGGAAGCTGTTTTAGAAAAATTAAAGTGCTGTGGTGAAACATTAAAGTGTAATAGATTAAGTGAGTGAAATATATCATTAATAAACACATTTATATAGAAAACAGAATGGGGAAGTAATTAATCCTTAGGCCGACAACGTTCATTTGCAATGTATAATGAAACCAATATATTTTATACTATCATGATGTCGACTTTTGGCTTTAATACAATTATTTTCAAGCCAGTTGTTTTTATTTCATGTCTTTTTTTCTATTTGGTGCACAACCGTACCCTCCAGAGAATAGGAATAGAATAAGTCGAATCAAATTCATAAAGAGCTATAAAATGTTAGGTTTAATGGAATATAATGAGAATCAAGTAGAGACGTTATTAGAAAATAAGTGAGACAAGATATTGTGAAGTGGTATTTAAAGATCTGACAATGGATAGCAAGTTAATTTATAAGATGCCCCATAAATCTGTGCAGATCCCACGTGGTCGCATCTCAACAATAGGCTGAGCGAATGGTATATATTTAAAGGTAGAAGCATTATCTGTCAAGGCGTTCACTATTATCTTTTTCAAGATAAAGATCTAAGCCCTCATAAAAATCAGAAATATCTCGAGCCTTTAATTTGTATATTGCTGTTCCTGCAGAATGGGGCGATTCACCTTAGTGACCACCACCATATCTACTGATCAGCTCTTACATTTACTAGTATTCAATCTATTTCTAGATTAACAAATCATATTATATATTCTACCAGTTCTGATTAATGTACACATGGTCGTGCGTGGAAAAATGGCTGGTTTCTGTTCCAGAGGTAAAAATTTATTATTATATCCAGATGCGTGGAAATCCACACACATTACCCCTAGGTATAAGTCAGACTACCCTTTAGGTGTCATGAGTTACAGACCTGTTAACCTAACTTCCGTTATTTCAGGGGTTCTGGAAGACTGTGAAAAGTGTCATTTTTGACTTGCTATCTCAAGAGAGACTTATCGCTCCCTGTCAACATGGTTTCATGAAGTCACATTCTTGCACGACATGCCATTTACACTTTTTCCATCACATTTCATAACCCAAGATTCCGCTATGATCACAACTACTGCATACTTAGGTTTTAGTAAAGACTTTGACATCGCGAGGCACCGACCGTTAATATAAAAAGTCTAGTCTTATGGGATAAAAGGCTCATTGATAAGCTGGCGCAGTTCGTTTCTAGGCAATGGAATGAAAATGGTCTAGTTTGCCGTGTCAGAATCCACATCATTTGATGTGTTGATTGTACATATGTTTGTGTTAAATAGTTGTGTGAGTTCCAATTATCGCAATTGTTGGTTAATCTTGTTTGTGTCTGGACATTCCACAACTTACAATCGTCAACCTGAGAAGGGTTGTAGGCGTACTGCTGTAAGTCCTACAATTCTTCAAAGGGTAGCGCATCAATGAGCAGTCCAATGTGCTTGGTGTATGATCTTGTACATATGTTCATATTGTATATACTGAATTGATATCATCTGTCATCTAGCTGTTGGTAATTCTGTTTGTGTCCGGACGACTTCCACTTGGATCATCAACCTGAGAAGGAATGTAGGCGTACTGCTGTAAGTCCTACGGTTCTTCAAGGGTAGTTTGTCGTGTCAGAATCCATAACATTTGATGTGTTGATTGTACATATGTTTGTGTTAAATAGTTGTGTGAGTTCCAATTATCGCAATTGTTGGTTAATCTTGTTTGTGTCTGGACATTCCACAACTTACAATCGTCAACCTGTGAAGGGTTGCAGGCGTACTGGTGTAAGTCCTCCAATTCTTCAAAATAATTCCACCAAGACATGATCCGCGAGGTTATTTGTACTGTTTGTGTATACGTGTGGTGTGTCTTCGCAATTTGTGATTTTGGATCAGTGGTGTTTACTCGTTGTTTTCGTGCCTTGTTTTTATTGCATAATTTTGTTAAAATTTTCGTCGTGATTACTTCTGAAGTTGTTTCTTGTCTTCTACATCCGTGAATGAATTGACTGATGTTAGAGACAGCAGATGGGTCGTATACGCCGGGGAGGCTAGGCTATTGCTGAGAATGAAACGCACACGGAGATAAATGTTAGCTGCGGTCCGACACGCCGGGGAGAAAGAGTGTAAACGACTGAGGCTCGCATGCGTCACCGCTACTAGAACCGAGGCAGAATGAGTGACAAGCGATTTCAATGGTAATTGGTAGTGAGTAATTAAGAGGATGTGCGTAGAGTATCGTGAGGTCCTGCCATGGTCACTTTGCATTCTGCAAGAGTCATTCTAGCAAATGGCGAATGTCAATGGAGTTGAAGATTGAACGATCAATTCTTGGTTGTTTGCTCAAAATCAACTTCCTCGATTTTCGCAGAGGCATCAGTACGACAGTCATCGTCTCATCGGTCGCTGTTCAGAAAGAAGAGTGAAACATCGTCAGAAGTAATCTTATGATTTATTATTGTAATATTTGTTTTCAGACCATAGTTCGCTTATTCCTTTTATATGTTGGTGTAACAATAAACAAATCTCAAGCGGCAGATCGGTGTTTTGGTTTTTCGTCCGTTATAACTAAGCGTTTCCGAAATCTTCGAAGAACAGCGTGGGCCCGAGCGTAGCGAGAGCTGGGCATTAACGGTTTATGAGACTTGGCTGACAGTTTCTGACGATAGAAACAGATCTGGCGGATTCAAACAGTTGGTGAAATTTTGGATAGTCGCCGTTCATTTTCCTGGTGCCGGTCAAGTCCTCTTTGAACAAGCAATATCTGGAACTTTTTGGAATTTGGTCAAGTTCAACAATGCCTGGGTCAAAGAAGGGACAGAGTGTCTTGGATGCAAACAGGAAAGTAAGTCATTGTGACTTGTCTGTTAATTGTAACGATGTGTCTGATGTTAAGCATGATATGGTTGATGTTATTGTTTCGCCGTTCAGGGATAATAGGAACATCAAACTCCCTAAATTTGAACCACGGTGTATTGATGGAAACCCGGCTGATTATTTACAATTTGTAAAGGAGTTTGAGATCATGTTGAATGGTGTTTTATTAAATGATGAATTGAAGTTAATGTATTTGATGAGGTATTGCACTGGAGATGCTTCAAGAGCTATACAGTGTTGTAAGTTTATGAAGCCAAAAGAGGGCTACTACGAGGCTATGAGCATATTACGTCAAAGGTTTGGAAGACCTTCGATGATTGCAGGGAAATTATTCGAGGCTGTTAAGGGTAATGGTGGTCAATTACAGGATGACTCCCAGGCACTCACTGAGTTTTTGGATAATTTGCTAATCTACAAGAATGGAATGATTTCGATGAATCGAATGAGTGACCTCAACTCGAGTTTTATACTAGAAGTAATAGCAAGACGCCTACCTACTTGACTGCAAAGGAAGTGGGTGAAGATGAGCTCCCGTATGGAGGATGAGGGTATCGAGCCAAAGTTTGATGATATCCTGAAACTGGTAAATACTAGTGTCAATCAATCTATGAGCAAGTTTTCCAGTCTGTTAGATCTCAACCATAGAATAGAGCAGTCTGAGGGTAAAACGCACTCATTGATGACGAATAAGCCTCAGAGAGGTGGATATCGAGAAAGCTCCATGATGTCTAGTAATGCATATAGATCTAGTGAGTGTAACAGCTTCCGTAGTACATCCTCAACAGATAAGTTACAAGATACAAGACAAACACGGTTGTGGTTTACACGTGTGCGAGAGGTGCATACAGAAGTGAACTGTGAACCAGTGAGCAATTTCAGTGATAAGCTAAATGTAAACTCCAGGTCTGACTCCAAATTGTGTGACGATAACGGTGCTGTGAAGAAGTCTGTAGTTGCAACTGGTAAGCCGTTGTTGAATAGAGTGTCACAGAATAGAGTTGCTGCTTCAGGGTGCAGTTCTGACTCGAAAAGTTTACAAAGTATATCTAGTCAGAGTGAAGTTATAAAACCTTTAATGATTTGTGAGGAGGAACCAAAATTGTCTACTTCTGTTATTAAAGAGTTTGAAAATGATGAAATTGACGGTAAATTGAATATTTGTGATAATGATCATGATAGTGCAGATTTGTCTTTGGTTGATCATTATGAGATGCGGGATATGCCTACTACTGCTAAGTTAAATAAAGGTTCTGTACAACTACAACGTGAAGTAGAATTGAACGCAGATGCAGTTCCAGAAGGTGTGCATACTTGTGAGACAGTCAGTGTAATTGATCAGCGTGTAGCCCACCTATCATCAGATGATAGTGCTAAACCCGAACTAGTAGTGAAAGACAGCAGTGGTGGTAATCTTGCAGTTGGACAACTATCTGAAAGCCGAAAAAGAACAGCTTCTGATCCACCGCTAACTTCATCACCTTGTGTCACTCAGTCATCGTTGGTGTTTTCATCCACAATGAAACAGATGCCCATCAACCCTAGTATCTTCTACAATGACTATGGTAGTATCAGTTCGTTTGAAAGGACGAATATCAATGGTCAGTTTAGTGTGGATAAGCCAAGTGTAAAGGAGAGAGTTATTGTTAAATTGACTTGCACGAATAAAGGCATTTCTAGTTTCAAGTTACTAATTGAATGTTATTATCTTTGGTGTAAATTACTCTGTTTCTACACTTGGTTGATGAGATATGTCGTGTGTTTGTTGGTCATCTATATTCTACGATACAATGACATGGACGTGTTGCCGTTCAGATTTGAGGATATAGCTGATAGAAGAAAGTTAGCAAATGAACTCTGCGACGATTTTCCAACCTAGGGCGTCAACCTGAGAAGGGTTGTAGGCGTACTGCTGTAAGTCCTACAATTCTTCAAAGGGTAGCGCATCAATGAGCAGTCCAATGTGCTTGGTGTATGATCTTGTACATATGTTCATATTGCATATACTGAATTGATATCATTTATCATCTAGCTGTTGGTAATTCTGTTTGTGTCCGGACGACTTCCACTTGGATCATCAACCTGAGAAGAAATGTAGGCGTACTGCTGTAAGTCCTACGGTTCTTCAAGGGTAGTTTGTCGTGTCAGAATCCACAACATTTGATGTGTTGATTGTACATATGTTTGTGTTAAATAGTTGTGTGAGTTCCAATTATCGCAATTGTTGGTTAATCTTGTTTGTGTCTGGACATTCCACAACTTACAATCGTCAACCTGTGAAGGGTTGCAGGCGTACTGCTGTAAGTCCTACAATTCTTCAAAGGGTAGCGCATCAATGAGCAGTCCAATGTGCTTGGTGTATGATCTTGTACATATGTTCATATTGTATATACTGAATTGATATCATCTGTCATCTAGCTGTTGGTAATTCTGTTTGTGTCCGGACGACTTCCACTTGGATCATCAACCTGAGAAGGAATGTAGGCGTACTGCTGTAAGTCCTACGGTTCTTCAAGGGTAGTTTGTCGTGTCAGAATCCACAACATTTGATGTGTTGATTGTACATATGTTTGTGTTAAATAGTTGTGTGAGTTCCAATTATCGCAATTGTTGGTTAATCTTGTTTGTGTCTGGACATTCCACAACTTACAATCGTCAACCTGAGAAGGGTTGTAGGCGTACTGCTGTAAGTCCTACAATTCTTCAAAGGGTAGCGCATCAATGAGCAGTCCAATGTGCTTGGTGTATGATCTTGTACATATGTTCATATTGTATATTCTGAATTGATATCATCTGTCATCTAGCTGTTGGTAATTCTGTTTGTGTCCGGACGACTTCCACTTGGATCATCAACCTGAGAAGGAATGTAGGCGTACTGCTGTAAGTCCTACGGTTCTTCAAGGGTAGTTTGTCGTGTCAGAATCCATAACATTTGATGTGTTGATTGTACATATGTTTGTGTTAAATAGTTGTGTGAGTTCCAATTATCGCAATTGTTGGTTAATCTTGTTTGTGTCTGGACATTCCACAACTTACAATCGTCAACCTGTGAAGGGTTGCAGGCGTACTGGTGTAAGTCCTCCAATTCTTCAAAATAATTCCACCAAGACATGATCCGCGAGGTTATTTGTACTGTTTGTGTATACGTGTGGTGTGTCTTCGCAATTTGTGATTTTGGATCAGTGGTGTTTACTCGTTGTTTTCGTGCCTTGTTTTTATTGCATAATTTTGTTAAAATTTTCGTCGTGATTACTTCTGAAGTTGTTTCTTGTCTTCTACATCCGTGAATGAATTGACTGATGTTAGAGACAGCAGATGGGTCGTATACGCCGGGGAGGCTAGGCTATTGCTGAGAATGAAACGCACACGGAGATAAATGTTAGCTGCGGTCCGACACGCCGGGGAGAAAGAGTGTAAACGACTGAGGCTCGCATGCGTCACCGCTACTAGAACCGAGGCAGAATGAGTGACAAGCGATTTCAATGGTAATTGGTAGTGAGTAATTAAGAGGATGTGCGTAGAGTATCGTGAGGTCCTGCCATGGTCACTTTGCATTCTGCAAGAGTCATTCTAGCAAATGGCGAATGTCAATGGAGTTGAAGATTGAACGATCAATTCTTGGTTGTTTGCTCAAAATCAACTTCCTCGATTTTCGCAGAGGCATCAGTACGACAGTCATCGTCTCATCGGTCGCTGTTCAGAAAGAAGAGTGAAACATCGTCAGAAGTAATCTTATGATTTATTATTGTAATATTTGTTTTCAGACCATAGTTCGCTTATTCCTTTTATATGTTGGTGTAACAATAAACAAATCTCAAGCGGCAGATCGGTGTTTTGGTTTTTCGTCCGTTATAACTAAGCGTTTCCGAAATCTTCGAAGAACAGCGTGGGCCCGAGCGTAGCGAGAGCTGGGCATTAACGGTTTATGAGACTTGGCTGACAGTTTCTGACGATAGAAACAGATCTGGCGGATTCAAACAGTTGGTGAAATTTTGGATAGTCGCCGTTCATTTTCCTGGTGCCGGTCAAGTCCTCTTTGAACAAGCAATATCTGGAACTTTTTGGAATTTGGTCAAGTTCAACAATGCCTGGGTCAAAGAAGGGACAGAGTGTCTTGGATGCAAACAGGAAAGTAAGTCATTGTGACTTGTCTGTTAATTGTAACGATGTGTCTGATGTTAAGCATGATATGGTTGATGTTATTGTTTCGCCGTTCAGGGATAATAGGAACATCAAACTCCCTAAATTTGAACCACGGTGTATTGATGGAAACCCGGCTGATTATTTACAATTTGTAAAGGAGTTTGAGATCATGTTGAATGGTGTTTTATTAAATGATGAATTGAAGTTAATGTATTTGATGAGGTATTGCACTGGAGATGCTTCAAGAGCTATACAGTGTTGTAAGTTTATGAAGCCAAAAGAGGGCTACTACGAGGCTATGAGCATATTACGTCAAAGGTTTGGAAGACCTTCGATGATTGCAGGGAAATTATTCGAGGCTGTTAAGGGTAATGGTGGTCAATTACAGGATGACTCCCAGGCACTCACTGAGTTTTTGGATAATTTGCTAATCTACAAGAATGGAATGATTTCGATGAATCGAATGAGTGACCTCAACTCGAGTTTTATACTAGAAGTAATAGCAAGACGCCTACCTACTTGACTGCAAAGGAAGTGGGTGAAGATGAGCTCCCGTATGGAGGATGAGGGTATCGAGCCAAAGTTTGATGATATCCTGAAACTGGTAAATACTAGTGTCAATCAATCTATGAGCAAGTTTTCCAGTCTGTTAGATCTCAACCATAGAATACAGCAGTCTGAGGGTAAAACGCACTCATTGATGACGAATAAGCCTCAGAGAGGTGGATATCGAGAAAGCTCCATGATGTCTAGTAATGCATATAGATCTAGTGAGTGTAACAGCTTCCGTAGTACATCCTCAACAGATAAGTTACAAGATACAAGACAAACACGGTTGTGGTTTACACGTGTGCGAGAGGTGCATACAGAAGTGAACTGTGAACCAGTGAGCAATTTCAGTGATAAGCTAAATGTAAACTCCAGGTCTGACTCCAAATTGTGTGACGATAACGGTGCTGTGAAGAAGTCTGTAGTTGCAACTGGTAAGCCGTTGTTGAATAGAGTGTCACAGAATAGAGTTGCTGCTTCAGGGTGCAGTTCTGACTCGAAAAGTTTACAAAGTATATCTAGTCAGAGTGAAGTTATAAAACCTTTAATGATTTGTGAGGAGGAACCAAAATTGTCTACTTCTGTTATTAAAGAGTTTGAAAATGATGAAATTGACGGTAAATTGAATATTTGTGATAATGATCATGATAGTGCAGATTTGTCTTTGGTTGATCATTATGAGATGCGGGATATGCCTACTACTGCTAAGTTAAATAAAGGTTCTGTACAACTACAACGTGAAGTAGAATTGAACGCAGATGCAGTTCCAGAAGGTGTGCATACTTGTGAGACAGTCAGTGTAATTGATCAGCGTGTAGCCCACCTATCATCAGATGATAGTGCTAAACCCGAACTAGTAGTGAAAGACAGCAGTGGTGGTAATCTTGCAGTTGGACAACTATCTGAAAGCCGAAAAAGAACAGCTTCTGATCCACCGCTAACTTCATCACCTTGTGTCACTCAGTCATCGTTGGTGTTTTCATCCACAATGAAACAGATGCCCATCAACCCTAGTATCTTCTACAATGACTATGGTAGTATCAGTTCGTTTGAAAGGACGAATATCAATGGTCAGTTTAGTGTGGATAAGCCAAGTGTAAAGGAGAGAGTTATTGTTAAATTGACTTGCACGAATAAAGGCATTTCTAGTTTCAAGTTACTAATTGAATGTTATTATCTTTGGTGTAAATTACTCTGTTTCTACACTTGGTTGATGAGATATGTCGTGTGTTTGTTGGTCATCTATATTCTACGATACAATGACATGGACGTGTTGCCGTTCAGATTTGAGGATATAGCTGATAGAAGAAAGTTAGCAAATGAACTCTGCGACGATTTTCCAACCTAGGGCGTCAACCTGAGAAGGGTTGTAGGCGTACTGCTGTAAGTCCTACAATTCTTCAAAGGGTAGCGCATCAATGAGCAGTCCAATGTGCTTGGTGTATGATCTTGTACATATGTTCATATTGTATATACTGAATTGATATCATTTATCATCTAGCTGTTGGTAATTCTGTTTGTGTCCGGACGACTTCCACTTGGATCATCAACCTGAGAAGAAATGTAGGCGTACTGCTGTAAGTCCTACGGTTCTTCAAGGGTAGTTTGTCGTGTCAGAATCCATAACATTTGATGTGTTGATTGTACATATGTTTGTGTTAAATAGTTGTGTGAGTTCCAATTATCGCAATTGTTGGTTAATCTTGTTTGTGTCTGGACATTCCACAACTTACAATCGTCAACCTGAGAAGGGTTGTAGGCGTACTGCTGTAAGTCCTACAATTCTTCAAAGGGTGAAGGGTTGTAGGCGTACTGGTGTAAGTCATGCAATTCTTCAAGGGTATTCCACCAAGACATGATCCGCGAGGTTATTTGTACTGTTTGTGTATACGTGTGGTGTGTCTTCGCAATTTGTGATTTTGGATCAGTGGTGTTTACTCGTTGTTTTCGTGCCTTGTTTTTATTGCATAATTTTGTTAAAATTTTCGTCGTGATTACTTCTGAAGTTGTTTCTTGTCTTCTACATCCGTGAATGAATTGACTGATGTTAGAGACAGCAGATGGGTCGTATACGCCGGGGAGGCTAGGCTATTGCTGAGAATGAAACGCACACGGAGATAAATGTTAGCTGCGGTCCGACACGCCGGGGAGAAAGAGTGTAAACGACTGAGGCTCGCATGCGTCACCGCTACTAGAACCGAGGCAGAATGAGTGACAAGCGATTTCAATGGTAATTGGTAGTGAGTAATTAAGAGGATGTGCGTAGAGTATCGTGAGGTCCTGCCATGGTCACTTTGCATTCTGCAAGAGTCATTCTAGCAAATGGCGAATGTCAATGGAGTTGAAGATTGAACGATCAATTCTTGGTTGTTTGCTCAAAATCAACTTCCTCGATTTTCGCAGAGGCATCAATACGACAGTCATCGTCTCATCGGTCGCTGTTCAGAAAGAAGAGTGAAACATCGTCAGAAGTAATCTTATGATTTATTATTGTAATATTTGTTTTCAGACCATAGTTCGCTTATTCCTTTTATATGTTGGTGTAACAATAAACAAATCTCAAGCGGCAGATCGGTGTTTTGGTTTTTCGTCCGTTATAACTAAGCGTTTCCGAAATCTTCGAAGAACAGCGTGGGCCCGAGCGTAGCGAGAGCTGGGCATTAACGGTTTATGAGACTTGGCTGACAGTTTCTGACGATAGAAACAGATCTGGCGGATTCAAACAGTTGGTGAAAGTTTGGATAGTCGCCGTTCATTTTCCTGGTGCCGGTCAAGTCCTCTTTGAACAAGCAATATCTGGAACTTTTTGGAATTGGGTCAAGTTCAACAATGCCTGGGTCAAAGAAGGGACAGAGTGTCTTGGATGCAAACAGGAAAGTAAGTCATTGTGACTTGTCTGTTAATTGTAACGATGTGTCTGATGTTAAGCATGATATGGTTGATGTTACTGTTTCGCCGTTCAGGGATAATAGGAACATCAAACTCCCTAAATTTGAACCACGGTGTTTTGATGGAAACCCGGCTGATTATTTACAATTTGTAAAGGAGTTTGAGATCATGTTGAATGGTGTTTTATTAAATGATGAATTGAAGTTAATGTATTTGATGAGATATTGCACTGGAGATGCTGCAAGAGCTATACAGTGTTGTAAGTTTATGAAGCCAAAAGAGGGCTACTACGAGGCTATGAGCATATTACGTCAAAGGTTTGGAAGACCTTCGATGATTGCAGGGAAATTATTCGAGGCTGTTAAGGGTAATGGTGGTCAATTACAGGATGACTCCCAGGCACTCACTGAGTTTTTGGATAATTTGCTAATTTACAAGAATGGAATGATTTCGATGAATCGAATGAGTGACCTCAACTCGAGTTTTATACTAGAAGTAATAGCAAGACGCCTACCTACTCGACTGCAAAGGAAGTGGGTGAAGATGAGCTCCCGTATGGAGGATGAGGGTATCGAGCCAAAGTTTGATGATATCCTGAAACTGGTAAATACTAGTGTCAATCAATCTATGAGCAAGTTCGCCAGTCTATTATATCTCACCCCTAGAATAGAGCAGTCTGAGATCAAAATGCATTCATTGATGACGAATAAGCCTCAGAGAGGTGGATATCGAGAAAGCTCCATGATGTCTAGTAATGCATATAGACCTAGTGAGTGTAACAGGTTTCGTAGTACATCCTCAACAGATAAGTTACAAGATGCAAGACAAACACGGTTGTGGTTTACACGTGTGCAAGAGGTGCATACAGAAGTGAACTGTGAACCGGTGAGCAAGTTCAGTGATAAGCTAAATGTAAACTCCAGGCCTGACTCCGAATTGTGTGACGATAACGGTGCTGTGAAGAAGTCTGTAGTTGCAACTGGTAAGCCGTTGTTGAATAGAGTGTCACAGAATAGAGTTACTGCTTCAGGGTGCAGTTCTGACTCCAAAAGTTTACAAAGTATATCTAGTCAGAGTGAAGTTATAAAACCTTTAATGATTTGTGAGGAGGAACCAAAATTGTCTACTTCTGTTATTAAAGAGTTTGAAAATGATGAAGTTGACGGTAAATTGAATATTTGTGATAATGATCATGATAGTGCAGATTTGTCTTTGGTTGATCATTATGAGATGCGGGATATGCCTACTACTGCTAAGTTAAATAAAGGTTCTGTACAACTACAACGTGAAGTAGAATTGAACGCAGATGCAGTTCCAGAAGGTGTGCATACTTGTGAGACAGTCAGTGTAATTGATCAGCGTGTAGCCCACCTATCATCAGATGATAGTGCTAAACCCGAACTAGTAGTGAAAGACAGCAGTGGTGGTAATCTTGCAGTTGGACAACTATCTGAAAGCCGAAAAAGAACAGCTTCTGATCCACCGCTAACTTCATCACCTTGTGTCACTCAGTCATCGTTGGTGTTTTCATCCACAATGAAACAGATGCCCATCAACTCAAGTATCTTCTGCAATGACTATGGTAGTATCAGTTCGTTTGAAAGGACGAATATCAATGGTCAGTTTAGTGTGGATAAGCCAAGTGTAAAGGAGAGAGTTATTGTTAAATTGACTTGCACGAATAAAGGCATTTCTAGTTTCAAGTTACTATTTGAATGTTATTATCTTTGGTGTAAATTACTCTGTTTCTACACTTGGTTGATGAGATATGTCGTGTGTTTGTTGGTCATCTATATTCTACGATACAATGACATGGGCGTGTTGCCGTTCAGATTTGAGGATATAGCTGATAGAAGGAAGTTAGCAAATGAACTCTGCGACGATTTTCCAACCTAGGGCGTCAACCTGAGAAGGGTTGTAGGCGTACTGCTGTAAGTCCTACAATTCTTCAAAGGGTAGCGCATCAATGAGCAGTCCAATGTGCTTGGTGTGTGATTTTGTACATATGTTCATATTGTATATACTGAATTGATATCATTTATCATCTAGCTGTTGGTAATTCTGTTTGTGTCCGGACGACTTCCACTTGGATCATCAACCTGAGAAGGAATGTAGGCGTACTGCTGTAAGTCCTACGGTTCTTCAAGGGTAGTTTGTCGTGTCAGAATCCACAACATTTGATGTGTTGATTGTACATATGTTTGTGTTAAATAGTTGTGTGAGTTCCAATTATTGTAATTGTTGGTTAATCTTGTTTGTGTCTGGACATTCCACAACTTACAATCGTCAACCTGTGAAGGGTTGTAGGCGTACTGGTGTAAGTCCTGCAATTCTTCAAGGGTATTCCATCAAGACATGAAATGCGAGTTTGTGTGTACTGTTTGTGTATACGTGTGGTGTGTCATATCAATTGGTGTTATTTGAATTCATTGTGTTTACTCGTTGTTTTCGTATCTTGTTTTTATTGCATAATTTTGTTAAAATTTTCGTCGTGATTACTTTCGAAGTTGTGTCCACTCTTCTACATCCGTGAATGAATTGATTGATGTTAAAGACAGCAGATGGGTCGTATACGCCGGGGAGGCTATTGCTGAGAATGAAATGCACACGGAGATAATTGTTAGCTGCGGTCCGACACGCCGGGGAGAAAGAGTGTAAACGACTGAGGCTCGGATACATCACCATTACTAGTACTGAGGCAGAATGAGTGGTAAGCAATTTCAGTGGTAATTGGTAGTGAGTAATTAAGAGGACGTGCGTAGAGTAACGTGAGGTCCTGCCATGGTCACTTTGCATTCTGCAAGAGTCATTCTAGCAAGTGGCGATTGTGTTGCAAGATGTCAAGAGGAGGTCTCTGTCTGGACGCGCAGGTAGTCATTGATGTGTGAGATTGTGCTCTGGGTATGCTTGTGGTGTGTTGGCTTTCCTGTTTGTTTTCCATTTCAGCTCTGTCCGTGTGACCCAGGTTCTCGCAATGGCATCCAAGTCGACGTGCATTGATCGTGAAGGAAAAAAGGGTTGGATCCGTTTTTTGCCGGGGAGTGTCAATGGAGTTGAAGATTGAACGATCAATTCTTGGTTGTTTGCTCAAAATCAACTTCCTCGATTTTCGCAGAGGCATCAGTACGACAGTCATCGTCTCATCGGTCGCTGTTCAGAAAGAAGAGTGAAACATCGTCAGAAGTAATCTTATGATTTATTATTGTAATATTTGTTTTCAGACCATAGTTCGCTTATTCCTTTTATATGTTGGTGTAACAATAAACAAATCTCAAGCGGTAGATCGGTGTTTTGGTTTTTCGTCCGTTATAACTAAGCGTTTCCGAAATCGTCGAATGAAAGCGTGGGCCCGAGCGTAGCGAGAGCTGGGGATTAACGGTTTATGAGACGTGATTGACAAAGGGAGTTAAAGTTTCAGGGTCTAGTTCTGACTCCACAAGTTTTCGAAGTATTACTAGTCAGAGTAAAGGTATAAAACCTCTAAGGATTTGTGAGGAAGGACCAAAACTGTCTACTTCTGTTATTTAAGAGTTTGAAAATGATGAAATTGACGGTAAAGTGAATATTTGTGACAATGGTCATGATAGAGCACATTTGTCTTTGACTGATCATGATGAGATGAGGGGAATGCCTACTACTGCTGAGCTCAACAAAGGTTCTGTACAACTTGAACGTGAAGTAGACTTAAAGGCAGATGCGGTTGCAGAAGGTATGGATACTTGTGAGACCGCCAGTGTAAATGATCAGCGTGTAGCCCACCTATCAACATATGCAAGTGCTAAACCGGAGTTATTCATAAAAGATAGCAGTGGGGGTAATCCTACGGTTAGAAAACCTTCTGAGGTCCGAACAACAATAGCTTCTGATGCACCGCTGAGTTCATCAGCTTGTATCACTCAGTCGTCGTTGGTGTTGTCATCCACAATGAAAGGGATTTCCATGAACTCACGTGCCTCATTCTATGACTATGTTAGTGTCAGTCCGTTTGAAAGGACGAAAGTCAATGGTCAGTTCAGTGATGATAAGTCAACTGTGTATGAGAGGGTGATTGTTAAACTGACTTGCACGAATAAAGGCACTCAAGTTTAAAGTTACTATTTGAATGTTATTATCTTTGGTGTAAATTACTCTGTGCCTACGCTTGGCTGGTCAGATACGTCGTATGTCTGTTAGTCATCTACATTCCACGATACAATGACACAGGCCTGTCACCGTTCAGAGTTGAGGATATAGATGATAGAAGGAGGTCAGAAAATGAACTTTGCGTCGATTTTTCAACCTAGGGCGTCAACCTGAGAAGGGTTGTAGGCGTACTGCTGTAAGTCCTACAATTCTTCAAAGGGTAGCGCATCAATGAGCAGCCCAATGTGCTTGGTGTGTGATTTTGTACATATGTTCGTGTTGTACATAATTAATTGGTATCATCTTTCATCTATCTGTTGGTAATTCTGTTTGTGTCTAGGCGTCTTCCACTTGTATCATCAACCTGAGAAGGAATGTGGGCGTACTGCTGTAAGTCCTACATTTCCCTAAGGGTAGTTCGTCAAGGCCGAATCCACAACATTTGATGTATTGAATTTACATATGTTTGTGTTAAGTAATTGAGTGGGTTTTGATTAGTGTAATTGCTGGTTAGTGTTGTTTGTGTCCGGACATTCTTCAACTTACAACCTGAGAAGGGTTACAGGCGTGCTGCTTTAAGTCCTGAAATTCTTAAAAGGAATTCCATCAAGACATGATCGGCGAGATTATGTGTACTGTTTGTATATATGTGTGGTGTGTCATATCAGTTGATGTTTAGGATTCACTGTGTTCACTTGTTTTTTTCGAACCTTGTTATATTGCATAATTTGTTACAATTTTCGTTATGCTTACTTCTGAAGTTGTTTCGAGTCTTCCACATCCGTGAATGAATCGATTGATGTTAAAGAGAGCAGATGGGTCGTATACGCCGGGGAGGCTAGAGCTGAGAATGACATACACATGGAGATAAGGATTGGCTGTGATATCAGTGATTGAGACTGAATGTTTCGATCAGGGCTGTGGTCCCACACGCCGGGAGCGAGAGTGTAGACGACTGAGGCTTGCATGCATCACCATTACTAGAACTGAGGCGGAATGAGTGACAAACTATCGCAGTGGTAATTGATGGTGAATTGATAAAAGGATGTGCGAAGAGTATGATGAGGTGCTGCTATGGTAACGTTGCATTCAGCAAGAGTCATTCTGGGAAGTGGCGATTGTGTTCCAAGATGTAAAGAGGATGCCTTTAACCGGAAGGCGTAGGTCGTCATCGATGAGTGTGATTGTGCTGTGGGTATGCCTGTGGTGTGTCGGCTTTGCTGTTTGTTTTCCATTTCAGCTTTGTCCGTGTGGCCCAGATTCTCGCACTGGCACCAAAGTCAACGTGTATTGGTCGTGATGGAAAAAGGGGATGGATCCCATTTTTGCCGCGTAGTGTCAATGTAGTTGAAGATTGAACGATCAATTCATGGTTGTTTGCCCAAACCCAACTCCTCAGTATTTTTCACGGGCGTCATCAATCCATCAGTCATCGTCTGATCGTAGGCTGTTCGGCGGAAGAGACGAAACTATCAGAAGTATCATCGTGATTTATTGTTATAACATTTATCCTTAGACCTTGTGTATAATAACCTTATTGTTGGTTACATGTTGGCGTATGAATAAAGGATTCTCGAGTGGCCGATCTGTGTTCCGGTTTTTCGCGTTGGTTATTGCAAATTGTTCCCGAAAAGTCTTCCAGGGACAGCGTGGGGTCCAGCGTGGTAAGAGCTGGGCATTGACAGTTTCTGAGAGTTTGCTGTTAACCATGCTGTGCAGCTCATTCCATGTATTCGACAGACCGATGACATTTTTGTAGCTAACTCGTAGTTTAGTCTGAAGTCTCCGTGTTCAACTCGCAGATGTTTGTGGATGATGACATACTGGACACTGAATACTCTAAAACTCCTAATGACGGCGTTTTTGTCATCATCGTGGCTTAGTATGCTTAAATGCAATCCCACGTACTCTATTTAATTGTGATTTGCTATGCAAAAGTATTTGCAGATACAGACACTTTATCTGTCTATGGTGTCACCATTGTTCAGAATAGTATCCCTCCCAGTCTTCTGAATTTCTTATGTCTTTAAGAAGGCCGGCCGACTGACTTACTGTGAAGTTATCTCTTTATTCGATTCAACACAGACTGTGAGTAGGTATGCCTGCCAGTGTTGAAGGGAGTTCCTCGTCGAGGATTAGTTTGGCTAACCGGAGATCGCGTTAGAAGATATTCTTGGTATTCACAGCCTACGAAGATAAGTGACTTATCCGGTATGTTGAGTTTGCTGTGGCTTTGAAATGATTGCATGGTTCCATCCTCCAGTGACGATACTTCTTGTTTAAGAGTTATATCCGGATTGTTGTGAGAGGTTGTATCATGCCATTCACTTGTATCCTTTCCTCCATCTGACTTTGATGGTGGTCACTTTCTGTCCATTCGTGCCGTCGGTGGGGCTAATTTTTTTAATTTTTAATTTTTGATTTTGTTTTTTAATTTTGCGTCTGTGGCACAGTGGTTGGGACTCTCGCCGACCATGCACATGGTCCGAGGTTCGATCCCCTATCGACGCACAACTGATATCTATGGTCGGCCTGCAAAATTTGGGCTACCGATATCCATGCTGAAAATTCCATACTTGTACCAAAAAATACGGTATGGAATCAAGCTGTAATCAAAAATTAGAAAAAATTAAATTTGGGAGCTTTGAATTAGTCCTACGATTCAAAGTTTCCGTATCCTGTTAGAAATATTGCGCCGCTGTTCCATTTCTCAGATGGGCGCTCGATTTATGGGTACGGGAGGACATTTTTTACTGAATTTGGCACCACGTATGATATAATGGAACAGAATCATCTGAGCAGATGAACAGTGTTCATTTTCGCGCTAGAATAATGGTAAGTTTCCCCAGCTAACGACCAGCAAGCATTTAAGGTCATCTGAGCGTTTGCACTCTTGAGATGCTATTCTTGAACTTCGCCCAGAAGTGATGCCTATGCTGTAAATAGGAGAAAAGTACTATACCGATAGCAAAAGAAATCCCTTATTTAGAAAGAAAATCTAACAAAAGACTTCAATATCCAATATCCAATATCGTTTTTACGAGCTAGTATAAACCAATTTGATTTCTTTGTGCTCGCCTCTTGATTGTGAGGTATAGGTTCTTGATCTTCGGTAAACTTCTGCGTAGCTTGTCCCGCCACTCGACTGTCGTAGCTTTGGTTGACTCCAAAGGGAGTAGTGCTGGGATTAATTATATGTGGTTTGTAGTATGAGGTATGTTAAGACTGTTACTACTGTGATTGGAGTTGATCCTTTCGCCAGTTAGTCCTTCGGTATTGTCGACAAGAGAAAAGAGATAGTAATAATAATAATAATAGATATAATTAGTGAAGCTATTCAGACTAAGAGACAGAAACGAAAATAGGAAACGTAACAACAGTCAGCTCATGAAGTTTGAAGAATAATATATATATCGGTAATAGTAATAATAATAATAGTAATTATAATATTAATAAGTTGTCAGGAGAGTAAGACGGGAGAGAATGTAAAGAAGTAAAATGACGAGTTTAATTATCTACCCTGATTGGTAAATGCGATTTTAAGGAGATAGGCCATTTGGATGCAGTCCTTGTATCGCTGCATGGTTGTCCAGCCTTCGCTTAAAGGCGTCCAAAGACGGTGCCATAGCTACATCTGCCGGTAAGGAATTCCAGGGACGACAAACCCGCAGTGAAAAGAAGTGGGAGCGCACCCGGGTCCTTGCCCTCTGGTGAGCTATCCTTCTGGGATTTCCACGTGGAAGCCTATACCTACTCAATGGCAGAACACCTTTGTTTGGGTGATTCTGGTCATTTGTTATTTTGTAGGCAGTAATCAAATCCCCCCTAAGCCGACGGTAACTAAGTGTGAACAGGCCTAATTTCTTCAGCCTTTCATCATATGGTTTGTTTCGGAGACCAACCACTCCTTTTGTTGCCCGTCGTTGGACTCTTTCCAAGAGGTTGGCATCTCTTCTCAGCATTGGGGGTGCAATAATATTATGCACCTCAAGGTGTGGCCTGACGTATGTTTTGTACAACATTAGAAAGAGCTCAGGAGTGAGTGCACCTAACTGTCTATGCGTAAAGTGTATGACCGCATATGCCCTCGCTACATCCCCTGTGTAATTTACGCTTGTGTCCATTTTTTCCGTTAGAACTAGACCTAAGTCGCGTTCCGACGTTGTGCAGGACAAGCTTTCATTGCACAGGGTGTAACTTGCATTCTGCAGTCTACAGGTGCGCAACTTCACTACTTTGCACTTTTTCAAGTTGAAAGTCATGCCACTGGCCACCGCCCAGTCTTCCAGAAGGTTTAGGTCTTCCTGTAGCCTATCTGAGTCCTCCGGACACTTTATCGCCCTCCATATTTTTACGTCGTCAGCGTACAGGAGAGTCGGGCAGCTCAGACGGCGTGGTAGATCATTGATGAAAATCAAAAACATCAGTGGTCCTAGGATAGAACCCTGCGACACTCCTGATGACGATCTGTGCCAAGATGATCGGACTCGGTTAACCTTAGTGCAAAATTGCCTGTCGGCTAGGTAGTCCTTCAACCATGACAGAAGTGGCTCACCTATGCCTGCCTGTCTTATTTTATGTAGGAGAAGGTCATGGTGAACAGTGTCAAATGCCTTCTCAAAGTCTAGGAAGACCACATGGACTGGTACGTTCAAGTCCCAGCATGATGTCCAGTCGTCCCAAGCTGACAGTAGGTTAGTGACGCAGGATCTGCCTTTTCTGAAACCATGTTGGGCTTCATGCAGTATATTAGTCCTATCGAAATATTCCCTGATGTGGTCGTCAATAATACTTTCCAGTACTTTTGATACCACTGGGAGTAGAGCTACTGGTCTATAGCTAGCAGCGTTTTGCCTGTCCCCACCCTTGAAGATTGGAGAAAGGATGGCTCTTTTCCACTCCCTTGGCAGGGTCCCCGAATCCATTGAGTGTTGGAACAAGTCGCACAGGGGTCTACAGAGAGCCTCGGCGCACTGTTTCAGAACAGATGGCCTGATGTCATCACAACCTGGGGACTTCCCAGGTATGAGTCGCTGTAGCTTCCTTAGTACTATTGCGGGGTTTATTTGGGGAGTAGTCGCTAGGTCTTCCTCCTCTGAAATAGTGGTGCCACCATTTTGGTCCGTAACTGTAATATCCACATTGCTGTTTAGCTGTTTAGCGAAGGCTGAACTGAATGTTTCAGCCATCTCCAGACTAGTGAGATATTGACCGTTTGGGCCTACTAAGGCGCATGCCCCTTGGTTTGTCGGTTTTCTTTCCGACATGAATCGGTACAAGTTTTTAGGGTTTGATAGGAGTTTTTTAGCAAGGTTAGCCTGGAATGACCTTCTGTCCCTCCTAACTCTTGCATTACACCGGTTCCTGAGTTCGAGGTATGCATCATGGTCGGTCTGACTCTTAGATACACGCCACGTAAACCAAGCCCTCCGCTTTGCTTGCAGAATACGTTGCGTGCCTCTCTTCAACCATGACGTCTTTCTCTTAGGCTGTGTTGTGACTAAAGGGACGGTATCCGAGATTGCTGCATGGATAATCTTTTTTACCACTTCCCAGTGTTCATCCACAGATAGGTCGTCCCATGCTAAGGGCCAGTCTGCGTCGGACAAGAGCCTCCGCATTTCAGCATAGTCAGCCTTGCTGTAGCACAGACATGGTCGCGTAACATCCCATTGCAAACGCTCACGGAGGACAAGATCGAAACCTATGACTGCATGGTCACTGCTTCCCAGAGGAGTCATGATCTGGACCTTTTCGACGAGTAGCTGGTCACTAGTTAGAATATAATCTAGTTTTGATGACTTTCCACTAGGGCCCCACCTAGTGTCGTCTCCAACATTCTCAGTCAGTCCCGTGTTTCGAATAGTTTGCAGTAGGTTTCGGCCAAATTTTCCCTTAGCACACCCGGAGCCAAGGTTCAGTGATGGAGCATTGAAATCTCCAGCTATGGTGATTTGGTCGTAGCCCAAATCTCGTATTCCTGTGATAGTGCTGAGCAGTAGCTGATTGTGCTCTGCCCCACAGGTGGGAGATCGGTAGATGCCACCCAGTAAGTGCTTGGTGTGGCCTACGGTGAAATGACACCATATGGAGTCTGGGAGTTCGATAAGTGGTGGGTCCGTTGCGCGCACACATTTAAGTTGCCTATCAAAGTATATAGCAACTCCCCCTCCTTCCTTATTATCCCTGTCTCTCCTGACCAGTACCATATCACCTATACTGATTTCATTGTCGGCGATAGTGGGGTTTAGCCACGTTTCAGTAAGAATGATTATTTTCAGTTGAAGGTGTGCTTGGAGATTTCGAAGTTCACCTACTTTCCCTCTCAGCCCCCTCACATTGCTATATAGGCAACTGACAGTGAGTCTAACAACCTCAGAGTGTTGTGGGGTAGTTGACGTGAAACCGTCTGCTGGTGGGGGACTTGATGTTGGAACTAGTTGGCCGATTCCGATAGAACCGGCCCGTTGTAGTTTTTTCCAATGGATTTAGGCAGGACACTTGGGAGACACAGACTATTATTCTCAGAGCTGCATCGCTCTAGTGTCACCGAAGCTTGGGGTCGTATTAAAGCCTCAGTTTGCTGCCTCCTTATATTTCTGGGTCTGCTTTCACAGCATCGGATGTGTCCTCCAATTTTTCCCTTGGTCTCATACCACCGTTGAAGTGATATGGACAACTGCTCCGGGGAGTTGAATGTGACACACAGCAGCTTTGGAGAGTTAATCAATGTTAGATGAGCGGGACGAGGTAGTCGGAAAATGGAGATGGCTCCAGAAGCGCCAGGGGCCATCTGAGATGACAGCCATCTCCATTGTTGTACGTCGTGCATGTGTTTTTCACAAGCAGTGCCGGTTTCCAGCTCCGGAACACCGTGTACCACCATAGAGGTGGAAGGCATCAGTTCCGGTGGCTCCCTCGCTTGAAATATCTTGGACTGGATGATCACACTTTTACTCAGTAATGAATGGCAAATGAAAGTAATGGGTTACACAATATAAATATTTGTATATGGTCTATTCAGTCACATTAATTTCTAACATTACGATGACGCGATTTCCAGGGTATAATTCAGAACTTAACATGCGAACGAAATATTTACGCTTTAAGTATGTGGAATTTATATGATAAATGACAATTTTCGTTCATCATTTAGACCTTACCACAAAAGCATGAAATTGGGGATTGAACAAATTTTGGGTGACCTAGTTCGTCCTACATAGGTCACACGGATGTTTTGAAAATGGCCTTCAACGGTTTCAAAGAGATATTTGTAAAGCAGAAGGTATTATTTGATTGTGATTGTATTTATTTTAAAAGACTTTTCGCCCGAAAAAGAAGTTTGCACCAGACACAATACGATATCATCTTCACAAGCACGCCGAAGCTTCGTTAAGTGCAGGCATCGATCTACGAGAAGCTGTAAAAAAGCCAGAAGATGAAGAACTGAATGACTGGATAGCTGTGCATGGTACATTCAGTAGTTTTTCAAGCTTCTATTATAGTCGTCGATTTCTATAATCGTATAAATCTTATTTACGGCACAATATGTGATCGGTGTACTGAACAAACGTGTCCTACTATGTCTGGGGGCAAAAAATTTGAGTACCATTGGCGTGATAATGTACATTATAAAAAACCTACGCCCTTACCAGCTCCAAAGTACATTGACGAGTTGATGGACTGGATTGATGCACAAATTAATGACCCATCTCTATTTCCTACAGATATTGGTAATGCATTTCATAACTTTTATAAAATTATAGGTGTTCCTTTCCCTAAGTGCTATATCCCAACTGTAAAGAAGATATTCGGAAGACTGTTTAGAGTGTTTGTGCATGTTTACATACACCACTTTGATCGGTTGCATGAGATAGGAGCGGTATGTTTTATCACCTTTAATTGATTTTTCAGGAAGCTCATGTCAACACTTGTTATAAACATTTTTACTACTTCGTGACTCACTTTGACCTCATTGATAGGAAGGAGCTAGAACCTTTAGTAAGTTCACGTTTGTTCACATCATGTCGTTTTCCTACTGCGCTCTCTGAATTTTCCCTTGTATCACAACCATAACATAGATGACTGGCTGAAATGTTTCTTATTAGTTAACTACAAACACGTAGACTAATTTACATATGTAAATGTTAGGCCTAAAGTGCCCTAAGCTTTATCAATCAATTACCGTGCATATATGGCTACTACTATTATTCGTAATTCATGGGATTTCGTCACCAATGTGCTTTGAGGGTTGGAATCTTTTTCTTAGCGTTTTCTATTGATCTACAACTACAACTTGACTACAAAGAGGGTTGTGGAAAAATAAAGGAGTTCTAACTGATCTAATGCCACAGTATGTAGTTTTTGTGTAACTGAATCAGTTCTTTATTCATCTTTAAAGGAAGACTAAAGAAATGACCGTTATTGTTCTCTAGTTAATAATTAATTAGTAGTAATTAATGATGCTACCATACCGAAATAAGCAACGATTTGTCTTGGGCTGTAAATCCCACCCAAGTGGTTAACATCTTGTATTTATTACCCGCCATGCGTCAATATCCAACAGGATTACTGCTCTTTCAACTGATGTCTTGCAATTTATCTCAGTG
Organism: Trichobilharzia regenti; assembly: GCA_944472135.2. Taxonomy (NCBI): domain Eukaryota; kingdom Metazoa; phylum Platyhelminthes; class Trematoda; order Strigeidida; family Schistosomatidae; genus Trichobilharzia; species Trichobilharzia regenti. The sequence goes on along the minus strand of OX235262.1, from coordinate 95,105,615 downwards.
TATTGTCTTGTGCAACAGGAATCCATCACCTTTTACTCACATGTTGACATTTTTTACCGTCCACTTGGATAATGATACAAAGATCTTCAAAGGTTATTTTCGGTTTTACGAAACAATTCAAGGATATTTTCCTGTTGTTGAGATCACGACTAACTTGCAGCAGGATCAGTACGTCAGTTCCTGTGTGAACTTAAACGGTTTACTACAATGTTCATCAAATAAATTGACTATAACAAATTACATAATGCACTGAAGTGTTGAATCGAGCTAATTATACGACTGTTGGATGAGTCATGTAGAAGTACAACTGAGTACTAATTTAAGTAACAAAATTCCCTAAAGATATAGATTCGGGTTTATACAGCTTCATAAGGTGGTTTTTTCACACAAACTCTTGATGTCTTCAATTTTCTAGTGACGTTTTGATATCTGTTTACCTTCTCTGAAGAATCGGAAAGGGATAATTGCTAGTTCATAAAGCGTAACTGTGGTGAGAGCTGGCTGTTAGCCAAAATTGGTGAACAGTAATTTACGTCAATGTTTATGTCCCAAATATTGGTCGTGAGAAAAGTGAGAACAAAGGCTTTGCGTAGGCGGATACAGTTAACATATAGATGATCTGACATTCAAGAAACAGTCAGAGAGATGAAAGATTAACTTTCAGTGAGAAACAACCAATCAGAAGACTGTGTTTTTCTGCTAACAATAATCTATAATATGTACATGAGAATCTATAAATACGTGTTGATTTCCTAAATAAACGATCTGTTACCTGGCCCTTGTCTACTGTTGGTACATAACTTCTAAGTCTAGAAATTCAAAAACGGAGTCGTTGTGTAGATAATTTGTTATGCGCATTTGTGACTGACTGAACAACATAAAAATGAATTTCCGTAATATATAGATAAAAGCTTTTAGTAGTAAATCCAAACAAGCCTAAAGCAATACTGTAAAGTTTACTGTCACTCGTTGTTAGATTTCATGGTGTTTCGCGTCTGTCTCCTGAGTTACAATTAGACGTAATTGCCATGCCTGAATTTTAGTCATTACTTCTATTTTACTGTAAAAGTTTTTCCTTCTCCTGAGTGGTTTGTAATGAAATGAATTTAGATATATTTGTTTGGAGTTGTGTAATCTCATCACATTCTATTGCGTCACACATATGAATAACAGTAGTAGCTATTAGTTACTACGTGTTTGTGTTGCACACTTCTGTACACTTATCACTGCAAAACACCAACTAATAACATTACGACTACTACCTCTGTCACCAGTAATTCTAAAGTGGTTACACAAGTATGTGTATTTATTTAAGGAGAACTATGTCCTACGAGAAACAAAGCCCAACTTAAGGTACATATGAAGTTGTAGTTGGAGGTATCTTATGTTGCATAGAATCAAATGCAGTTGAATTCATAAGATGAAACAGTATATATAATTTATATCCACCAGAGTTTAAATGAATACAAATGGGCAGTCGGTCGAGGCATAATGCTGTACAATGAAACTTGTATTTGTGAAGTTTTCTAAAAAGCACAAAGTTTTAATGCCTTTGTTATATGCATTTTTTACTCCTAGAATGATTTGACTCAAAGGATATGTCACTAATTGAATTGGTTTAATAAAATCTTCACGATTCCAAACGCCATTTTCATTTCAATGAAAACACTCATGTGAGAGGATCCTGGGCAGTCTTGCTGCTTGAGTGGTGTTTATTCTTGCTTGTAATAATGTACTTACTGAGTGATTTTTTTTAGTTTCCACACAGATTTTTCCCCATTATCTGAACACATTCACAGATATATTTCCTCTTCGATTATTTGCTAAAACATGGATCATGCATTTTCACTTCTTATTTTTTATTTCTAGCTATAATATAATATTCTTACTTATTTTGATTGATTACTTGTGTACACACTTTCTTTTCTTTATGAGTATATATTTAGTATTTTTACGCGCTATTTTTGTACCACCAAATCTTTGTTGGATGTATACTTAAAAATTTGCTTTTTAGCATAACTTTTGCCTGTTATATATATATTTCTGTTCACCCTTAAGCTTAGCAAACTGGCTAAGGTGTAAATAAACAAACTGCTTTACTACTTGATTTGAGTCTTTCTGATCACTAACAAAAGAGGGAATTGAAAAAGTTGAATGAGTAGTTCCCGTACAGTCAAAACGTTATAGTATTCTACAATCTATCTGTTATTAGAACTTTCCTGTTAGCGTTATAAAAGCGCATCTTAAATACTTGTTTCATCATGTATCCGAAATCGCTTATTCTTCTCAATTGAATTACACTTCGCTTCATCGTTACAAGGGTTTATGAATACACGGAATTATACATGAACAAAAGTAATTTGGTAATTAATTCATCAATAGTGGTTTCAATTACTATCAGCATATATACACAGATTTAGAATGTGAGTAGATTTCTCTTGTAATGTTAATACTGATATCAAAATTCATTGAAGTTTGCATTTAAATAGAATAGTAATCCTAAATTAGCATAATATCCTCAAAATTTTGAGAAGTTATAATCCGTTTTCAGTATAGCAATTAGTTGACATCCGTTGGGATCTGGTTTGCATCTCTTCGTATCTCTTTTGTAAACTGTAAGGTATGCCATCAGACAATAGTGAAGTATAAATTGGCCAATATTTCAATACAATTCTCCAGTTAAAGGCATTTACTTGTTTTGAAAATGTGGTGTACTTGAAGCCCTCTTCCAGTCTACTGTGAATAATCGGTAGGGTTAATATGTGAACTTGATTTCTAATTTAAACCATTCGTAACAGGACTTCATCATGGGCTGACATTAGTTAGAAAACCTGGGAGTACTGGACAGCTGTTTCATCAGTCTAGTTTGGGACTCTTCAGCCATTTGTAATTAATTGTTTGTATTAGCACAGGACTATAGGTGGTTTTTCTTGTTAAAGTAGTGCTAGTAGACCGCTTTAAACTTGCACAGTAATTCATTTACAACAATAACAAGTCTGCAGTCTTTGACTGCTATCGGAGACTATAAATACCAAATCAAGACGATAATGACCAAGAATTACTAAAAAAAAGTTTTTAACAAATATGAGATTATGCCGTAGTTCTTGATAAAAATGGTTAGTAAACCTTTCGAAGCCGATCAGAAGGTGAATTTCCCATAATGACTCCGAGATCCATTTGAATTTGTATTTATGACATCAACTTCTCTAATCGAATAATGTTCTCACTAGATGTGATTTCACTATCTGAGAACGCCCCACTAACTGATGTAGGTGTATTAATTCTAAGGGACTACACGTTGGCCTAACTATACATTATTTGAAGACACTTGTGCTGAGATGTGCTTTAAATATAGACAGAAGAACGCTACAGCTGCAGGCTCATCAATAGGTCCTGTGCTTAAAGGTTTCTTGATGTAGAAACTTGAATTAACATATCTGCAGAAAATGGTCAACAATCTTGGGTTTTATAAGAGAGAGAGAGAGGAATTATGCTTTTATTGTAACCGACAATAAAGAGAATTTAGAAGATATTCTGGGCTTTTTCATTTGTTATCACTCTTCAATCCAGGAATCTTATTGAAAAATAGCCTTTCTAGATGTTCGATTCAAAACACTTGACAATGGAACATTAAAAAGATCCATCAACAGAAGTCCTACATGAAAGGGACAACTCATGAACTACAGTTGGTTGTTTCTACATATAAGATGAAAATTGATCCTCTCAAAAAGTCACTGAATCCGCAACATTTGCAGTCTTAATATCACGGTAGATGTCAGCTCTAAAAATGGTTCTGAATGAATTTGGCTACCCATAACGCTCCACTACAAAATTCATGAAGCTTGCACCACCTAAATCACTTATATCTTTTGTCACCAAGACGCCTTCTTTCTCTGAATCTACAATTCAGTGGCGAGTGAACGGCAGAAATACCGAAACACTACCTGTCTCGGTCATTGAAGGCAAACTGCTTCTCAGCTGAACTCCAAATCACTTTCTTTATAAAATAAACGTAAATGATAAGTTGACGCCACTGGATTCTTCATTGTGTATCTATGAATTCACCTATTATTGTGTAGCATGGTGTGTCGGCGGTGACTAATGTTTGTTATGAAGATATACTTAGGATTAAGACAAGACTGCCTGTTATCACTGATGATATTCTTAATTGTGATGTGCTTGACTGTGTGGAAGACTGTGAGGAACGAACAGTCACAGGTACGTTAGACTCACAAGAAGACTCTAGGAGATCTGGATTTCGCAGATGATTTATGTCTAATGTTACACACAGTCGAAGACCTAAAGGCGAAAACCAGGACTAATCGCTATTAACGGGAGAAATCTGAAAGAGGTTACCGCCTTCATTTATTTAGGAAGCATCCTTTCAACGACAGGTGGCCTCATGGATGAGGATGAGAATACCAGAACTAGAAAGGCGAAGCACGCCTTCAACACTGAAATCATTTTGGAAATTTTCTGAACTCAGCACAAAAGAACACTATTTGAATTTTCAACACCAATTTAAGTTAGTTCTCCTATATGGATCTGAAACGCACTGCGTGTCATGAAAAGCATTTTCAACTGCTGCCTTCTCTGGCTCCCTATTGGAGATCAAGTGGCCGACCCGAAGAAATTAGTAACAAGAAACTCTGGGAACAAAGCAGGCAGGAACCTATTGCCCGAAAAATATGGCTAACAAACTGGAGATGGATTCGACACACACTGAGGAGACCATTGAATGACACTGCACCTCAGATCAATGCTCGAGTGAAACTCGAATGGGAAATGACGAGTAGGGCATCCCAGGATGGTATGAAGGGGATCGCACAAGGAGGAGATAAGAGACTAATCAACATATGTGGGACCAGGTACGGAGGACTGCAGAGTGTAGGATAAAATGGAGATATGCTGTTGATGCCCTATGTTCCATTCGGAACCCAAGGGAACAATAATAATAGTGCAAATGTACTGAGTAACCTTCAGTCTAACGCTTTGTATTTTAATGTCATCATGGTGATTCTCAAGCTACTTAAACCCAGCACACTTGATTTAGGCATATAATTCGTCATTTCATATTATGCGCATTATGGTAACAATTAATGTCAGTAAAAAAGTTTATGCATTGTGAAATAAATTATAATTATATTTCAATAGTTTACATATAATGATAAGTTTTTGTTTTTGATAATATTTTGAGCAAAATTACTGCCCTTGATCACACCAACTGTTGAAACTTTTTTTTCTAATGCCCTATCATTGTGTGTACTCTTTTAAAATATAATTATAATTTATTCTGGTAATGATAACTATCAAAGTCACTGTGACAAGTCGGTGGTACTGCGGTTCGGACGCTCGCCGACCATCCACATGGTCCGGGGTTCGATCCCTGGCCGAAGCACTCCTCTACCTCACCAAGCCAGTCATAAGACTGGTAAAGAGGAAAGGTTGGGCATGAGGCTAGCAAACCTATCCTGTAAAATAAACACTGCTATACAGAAACTTCAAGCCACTAGCTTGAAGCCCTATGTTCACTGGGAACGTGAAGGGAAAAAAAGTCACTTTGCATTCATTTTCACATAACACACAATATAAAGTAAGTAGGTTATTAGCAATAACCTATAAAATTATGCACCATAATTCATTGAATCCTTAGCAAGGCGTCCAATCACTTCCGTTCAGTTCCTTTCTCTTGCATGGAAGAAGTAACTTCAATGTTTTCAATTGCAATGTGATCTCAGTCTCAGTGCACACTATCATTTCATCCTGTGTGATATTTTTATCGATTAACAGAGACATTAAATCCTTTCACTCCAGTGTAATGAAAATTTCGACAGCGGTTAGGACTCTCGCCGACCACGCACATGGTCCGGGTTTCGATCCCTTGCCGACGCCCACCTGATATCAATTGGTCGACCGGCAAAATTTGGGCTATCGATATCACATGCTGAAAATTCTATACCTGTACCAAAAATACGGTGTAGAATCAAGCTATAATCATATATATATATATATATATACTCAGTGAGCAATAATTCTGAAAGTTATGCATTATAAAGTACATGAAACAGTCTAGATTTGTTCTCTCTTCCCCTACTTTACAGCCATGATTATTCTTATTATCGTTAATATGAAAATCTGTATGCGTAATATATTGGTATTAGATGGTTGTAAGCAATCATAAGGAAGCCTTAGACCTGGCCCTCATCAGCAAGGCGTATCTGGAGCCTTGAAGAAACTCATGTCCCTTCTGAGATTCAAACCCGCGTCACCCAGTCTTGCAGCCAGAGACGTTACAACTGAACTATTTCGGTTCGCGATTGACCACCTGTAAGACTGTATTCACAGTGCACCTTGATGACGAGCCACCTAGCATGATGGCCACACTACAAACTCGACTGATAGAATTCAGTCTGCACCAAAGATAGGACTAGACACATTACACTAGTTACTGACTAGTGTTCAATCAAAAATGCATAATATATGTTATATTTTTCTGTTCATATATATTGTTCACAATTACTGAAAAATTACATTTATCAAAAAAAAACCAATAATGTGCAATTGTTTTAATTTAGCATTTTACCGCATGGTCCGAACAAATAAGCTAGTCAAGAAAAACATAGTGGTAATTTCGAAAAACTGAACGGTAGAGAAATCAATTCAGTATCATAATACAGACATGCATTGTAAAGTAGACCACTTTTATTGTTTATACTGCTGTATGTATTCGGCAGAAAAGAAAACCAATATATGCAGGAAACTTTTTATATCTAAGTAAATTGCCAATATCATTCAGCTTGACTAATGTTATGTTATTATTTGAAAGGTTATACACTGGGGTCGACTAGCACAAAGTGGTACCAACAATTGAAAAAAAGTGTATGTAGTTAGTATTAAACAGGTTGCTGTGGTGATATATTGATGGCTACTAGCACACAAGCTACATTGACTAAACTCGACTGCTTTTAATTGGCTCTAGTGACTATTGGTAGAAGTTACTTTCTGTTTTTTTTACCACTTCAACTGTTCATAATACTGTTACTACTACGCTCCTGTATATAAGCTTCAGTTGAATAAAACGCTTTTATTTTATATTTTATCAGCGATATTTGTCATACTTTTGCTAGTCTATACACACCTATAGTAAAGGAGAAAATCTCTTTTCTTCATAGAATTCTCAACTGAGATGGAAGTGTTAACATTACTGACCCAAAGAAATACACTTTTTGTATTGGTTCCTTGAGAGCATTTCAAGTCTGGAAAGAAAAAGTTTCATAACATTTCATTGAATTGGAGATTTTCCTGTCGATTGATTGGCCGGAAGTGCTCAGTCTCAGGTTGACATGTCGGCTTCTTGTCAAGATGCACAAGAGGTGGTTGTCGTGGCCCAAGTGGTCTAGTGGATAACGCTTTGGTGTTTGAAACTAAGGGCACTGGGTGCGAGCCTCAGTGGGAAATGCAGATACATCAGGCTGACGAGTCCCAAATGGCATGAAATGCGCATCCTAGATTCCACTGCTAGTCACCATCCACAAATTAAAGTTTCATAACATGTTTGAGAAATGTAAGATTAGGGGTAAAGTGATTGTCGAATAACACAGCGCACAATGAAGTAAAAATAATTATAAGAGTGGCTTTTGGATGTAGAGTCTGAGAAGACTAAGTGGCAGTAGATACTTGTTCTACATTTAGAAAAGGGTACATTTGACATCTCCTCATACGAAGTTCACTATTCGGGTTTTCAGTGACTGTATGTTTCTTCACAATAATCAGCTTTCTCATAAAATTTCCGGTCTGAAAACAATCTCTGAAGTATTTCTGGTTTGAGTTAGTTGCTGAAAGTCCTGATGTTAAACCATAAAGTTTGAGATTAATTGGTACTCGTAGATTATTTTATGTTTTTGGCATAGTTAGAACTGAATGCGATTAAAGCATCTCATACGACCGATTATTCTATGTGAAGTCGTGACGAAAAGGGTAAGTATTAAACAGTGGAGACGTTCGATATGGTTTTGTAAATTAGGGGAGGCAGAAATGACTACTAAATTCCAAACATGAATACAAGGCATGCCTCCACAATCTGGTTCCATCGGTGTACATTACTGGGACTTTTGGATAGCAGCAGTTCATTATCGTAAAGCTGTAGATATATTGTTTTGGCTAGTCGTCATCCAAATAGTAACAGATAATGTCACCCCAAAGACTTTTCAAGTTTTTATCAATCGAATTTGTGATACACCTATCATTTCAAATGAGTCTAAATTCTATGTTTGATACGTAGGTACACCTAGACGTATATTCACTCATATTTAAGTTCGTTAAGACTTGATGTCGATTGTTTGACATAATTCAGTTTTATAATTTAAATAGTGAAATTTTTAAAGCGAGAAACTTGTTTGTGATTGACGATTCTGGTATATACTGAGTTAGATTACGTCGTCAGTTAATACTTGTATCCCATCCAATGAAAAAGTCCTTCAGAAAAACACATCATGACATTGCTACTGACAAGTTCGCCAGTCTGACATTTGCGGTAGCCTTAGAGCAGTTGGTCCACATTGATTATCAAGTATACTATAATTTCAGTCTGATAATTAAGTCGTACGTTTGCTTCTGAGAGTCAGGACTATGTATTTTATCACACGGTATTCTTTTCTGTGTCTTACAAAAATGGTTTCACGAGGAGCCACTGGATGATGTTAAAATACATAACATAACATAACAATTTCGCTTTATTCCAGAAACAGTACTTGTGGTACAGTGTGGAATTTTCAGCACATATCTACAATATTGCATCTAATTTCATCGTACATTTAAAAGGAGTATTATAAAAAAAATAAAATATAAAAAAAACCAAAAAAAGAAACAGAAATAACCAAAAAAAATGCAAATAAAAATACTGAGTAAAAAAGAAGATCAACACAAATAATGAAAAAAAATATTTCAGTATTAGTTAGTGGAAGCTACGATATGTGTATGCGTGGTGAACAGTAACAGCTATAATCATACGGGAAATTATGAGATGTTCTTAAAAAAATGTTTATAGCCAAGATGATCAGTTAATTTGATTGAACAACACTAAGCAATCATAAGATAAACATTTCAGGTTTTTTTTTGTCAGTACTAATGCGGTTGTTTGTAGTGGCAGTGTGAGGAATCATGCATAATACAAAATTTTTAAGATGGTGATAGTGGCAATAACAAACAAGATTGTCAGTTAAATAGTGCCGAACAAAGAACAACCACAAAACTAATGTTACATGATGGTTAATGACGGGACAATTTTTAATAATCATAGTGATAATATAGTCGGACCCAGTAGATGTACAAAGAAGGAATAGAATAAAGAATAAAAATGTAAGCCAATGATAATAATTTTAAGCAGCTAAGTATGTTTAAGAAGGTTGTTCACTATAGAGTACAAATAAGAGAGTGTAAGGGGGAAAAAACAAGGGCCAAAATTATGTTATTAACAACAAAGCAAGTCATAGGTTTCACGCCTAACATTGTCTCTGTCACTTAGAACACGGGCCAAATATGGTATCGTTGAGTTCCTATACTTGGTTGTGCGAGCATATATTATTTTATACTGATTTCTGGTTCTACCTGATGAGATGCAGGGAGAGAGTTGGGAATAGAGGGGGTGTTGGGGGTCAGAGAGTATGGTTTTAGACCATTTCTCACATGTATTCAGATGCTTATCCACTAATGTTGTGACGAGCTGACTGAGTTTTACACCGCTAGTCCTGCTAACTACCTTCAACATCCTTCTCAGGATGGTATAATCCTTTTTCAGTAACCCAGGAAAGACTAACGGGGAACAGTAAAGTAGAATAGGTAGGATACGAGAGTTGACAAATTGTGTAAGCAGAGGTTGAGGGACTCCAGTTAGTCTGAGTTTCTTAATGTAGTAGGTTAGACGAAACACTTTCTTGGAAATCATTTGGATATGAGATGACCAAGTAAGGTCGGAAGATATAACTAATCCGAGGTATTTTGCATTAGACTTTGTTTCAATTATAGTCCCCTCGATTCTACAGACATCATGAGTGCTTACTAGTGTTTGTAGATCTCGTTTATGCCTAAAGGAGAAGTCGACAGTCTGGCATTTTGAGGGATTCAGCGTTAGGCCATTTATTTTAGACCACTGACTGATGTCCGACAGGAAGCTATTTAATTTGAAGCAGTCTGACTGAGACTTAACGGGAAGCGAAACAGTCAGGTCATCTGCATATTTGACGAAGTTGATTTCGTCTGAGAGAGGTAAGTCATGTAAGAAGAAGGAAAAGAGAAACGGCGAGAGAACAGCACCCTGAGGAACACCAGCTTCAGTAAGCAAAGGAGAGGAAGCTACACCATTATATACCGTGTACTGCATCCTATTGGAGAAGTAAGAGTGCAGCCAGTTGATAGCCCAGGACTCAGTTTGTGTAAGGCTAAGCTTGTTTAACAAAAGGCCTCTAGGTACAGAGTCAAAAGCAGATGTGTAATCAAGGAAAGTACAACGGACATACTTGGCCCCTTTGTCTAAGGAGGATACAATGTTGTGATGAAACACAGCAGCAGCATCCAAAGTACTTCTACCCTGTTTGTAAGCAAACTGCTTTGGATCATTTGAGAAGCTTAGGGAGGGAATGAGTTTTTGTAAGAGTAATTTCTCCATCAGTTTCAAGAAAGGAGAGGTAATGGCAATTGGTCTAAACTTAACACTATCTCCAGAACCAGACTTGGGTACAGGGATGATTTTAATATCTTTCCACAGAGAAGGTACATTATTATTAGAAAAAGAAGTATTGAAAATGCTTGTAAGTGGGTTACTTAAAATATCAGCACATTTCTTTAAAACAATGGCAGGTATACCATCAGGGCCTAGACTCTGGGAAGGTTTAAGAGATTTCAAACATTTAAGAACATCAGAAGTATTGAAACGATGAAAGTCACTGGTCGTGTTATTAGTTAAATTGAAGGCAGAAAGGACATTTGGAGGGCGGATGAAAGATCTATTGAGAGTATTTACATCAATAGAAGAGGCAAAATTATTATGCTTACCACAACCAGTAATTTCTCTAAAAAGCTTCCATATGTTTTCTGAGGTTTTACAAGATAGTATTGTTTGATTATAAATGTTGTTTAGTCTCTTGATTTCAGATTTAATTTGGGTGTTTATCTTCTTAAGACCAGATTTATTCTTTGTCTTGTACAGCTTCTCTTTTTCTCTACGAAGTTTTTTGAGATGAGGGGAAGAAAAACGATCCATTCTTTTGAAAATTATCTGTTTTGGACAGCATATATCAAGACAGAATTTAAGATAGTCAGTCAAATTGGAAATAGTATCATCCAGTTTGTGTTCGTTGAAAAGTTCCCAGTTAGTGTCATTTAGCATACATCTTAGTTTGAGCATATTTTCTTGTGAGTAACACCTTTGCTGTGTTCTCTTGGACAGATTTGAGAAGATATTAAAGTGAGATCTGCTGTATATCTTAGGTAATATCCGAATAATACAATGATCTGAGTTCATGATAGGAGCACGTCGGCGTACTTCATATATTTCCTCATCATTAATGAACACCAGGTCAAGGGTTTTATCAAGTCGAGTAGGGAATTTAACAATATTGGCATGACCTAATGATACGAGGAAAGAACAATCACAGCAGTTAAAATCTCCTGTGACAACTGATAAAGAGTTTTCAAGATGTGTAACGGCAAATTCAGTGAATTCATCAGCAAAATCAGATAGATCAGATGCAGAACAGCCAGGAGTAACATAAATGTTAGAGATGAAGACGTATTTGAATTTGGATAAGTGTTTCGGGCGGCATTTGACCGTTATACAATCAATAAAGTCATTAGAGTAAGAAAAACATACATTATTTGAAGTTGACCATTGAGAATGAATGAAAGTTGCAACACCTCCACCTCTTTTCTTTCTGGAGCATAGTCGATCTTGTCTAAACAATGTAAAACCATTTAGGGAAACCAGATTGTCATCATAGAGTTCATGGAGCCATGTTTCTTGTAATGCAACAATCGCCGTATTGTGATAAGTATCAGATGATAAGAGAGACTGGAGATGCATAATTTTGTTGGGAAGTGAACGGCAGTTTGAAGTGACAATAACAGGAATGGTTGTACGATATAAAGGTGTCTGTTTAAGTGCAGATGTCGAGATCTTGATGGATTGCATTCATTGGAAGACCTCCGCTTTTGAAAAAAAGGATTAATGTAATTTTTTACAGGGGTCCGAGATATTTTAGAATACACAGATTTTTGTTACATATCACAGACTGTTAGAATAAATCAAAACTACATGAGTGTACTCCTACCAACCAACCAAGTGTACAAGGGTCCAAAGCTCAGCTTCCTTACTTTCCACCTATCTAAAACAGAGATAAAAACTATCTATAACACAAAATGCATCTGTGACTGGTTTATTTTCCGAATGTTGTGTGCAACATTTTCACGAAATTATATAATTTATGAACACATGTTTAAACTCTAAGTTAATTAACATTCAAAAAATAGTCTTATTTACGGCTTTTATGAGATTTCACTGAGCTGTAACGATCTACGATTTGGTTGTAAATGTAAGATTTTATAGCCATGACTGGAAGTATTTTTTGAAGTTTTGAATAAATTAGATGTTATACAGCGCAAAAAAGTTAAGTTACTTCAGAAATATATCCTAATTATTATTAATTACTTCTAAATAATTTATATCAACATAACATAGAAGTATTCAAAATTCAGACTGATTTAAATGAAACCTATTCATAAAGTATACCTACTGGTGCGAAAACTGCTTGGTGGTCTCCCTTGAGATGCCAGTGATATTTTACAGCCCAAGTAAACGATTATATCTCTGATTTTGATGTTGAAGAAATAACCATTCAAGGCCATCGATATGGGTCTTATTTGTAATTAGGAGTGTTCTCTGAGCTGGTTGGTTTAGTTGTGGAGCTTCCGTCGTCCTTCTAGATAACATCTTCAGCGCAATTTTCAGCATAAAGTAAACTGATTTTAATTTTCCTCCCGGTAACCATCTTTACATATGTATTGGTCATTTTGTATTTATTAGTTGAAAAATGAGGCAGAATTATTGATATAAGAATATAACTTATACACTGTGGTAAGGTGTAATTCCATTATTGGTAAAATTTATTTTAATAAAGTCTCACAGTGTTATACAATAATATTTGCTGGTGATGTTTCGAGTACAAGGTCGTCAGTAAATATTACTGTATAACACTGTGACACCTTATCAAAATAAATTTTGCCCATAATGAGGCAGAATTAAGTGAATATTTTGATAAATAATACTTCTACATCAGTTAAAGTTGTTAAATTACAAATGTAATCCAAAGATATCACTCGAGAACAGAACCATTTCTTTCCTTTAACTAAACGATTTAGTAGTCAGTATTCTCAAACAAGCTTTCAGTCAGTATCTCGTTTAATACCAAATCATATTATTTTGAAAGGCATTAAGTTAAGTATGTGACGTGTGCTACTGATAAGAAGAAAGCAAATGATACAGCGTTGCAGAGATACATCGGAGACATGAAAGGAATACAAAAAAAAAAACAATTTGAAGGCCAGAAGTAACACAGCGCCGAAGATCAGTGTGCAAGTGGTGCTGCGTTGAAGATAAGGTGTACATAATTTGGCTATATGGTGATATCTAATTGCAGATAAACATTCCTTTACCAAATCTTTTGTCTTCTACCGTAATGGTATACATCATAAGTCAGTGGTAATGTATTTAGAGTAAAACTCTACACCGTATACCTCACAACCATCAATAGCAGATTAGGTGAGAAAAAAACGTAATCACCAAACAAACAAGGTCGTCAAATGTATGTCATTCAGTGAAAAAGTACTATTTAATTATGTACTTTATCAAAAATGGAAGGATATTCAAACTGCTTAAGTTTCTATCCTCCATAAGTAAAACCACCCAAATGGATAAGTTGACAAGTGCAACCAAGGGAGACCATAAAAGTATTCTGGCATAAATTTACAATTCAAAATGACGTTTCATCTGTGTCTGGGAATTCTTAGAAGTAGGCACTAGTGACTGAACTCAGGACCCTCAGGTTACAATGCCAGCTAGTTGACCTGAAGATCTTTGGTTCAATACCTAGTGTGGTTGTGGGTGAGTACTACTGAACAGTCCTAACAAAGAAGAAACCTCTGTCCAATACTCCCTGGTTTTCAATGGTTCTCTAACTGATGTGTCACTTTGTGATCAGTAATGAAATAAACTGAATCTTTAAAAACCAACACTTGTGAATTCATTTGGTTTACTTCACGTTTCAAACTTGCTGACAACTAAGAAAAATATATATGCGCGACCTTAACAGAAAAAAAATTACCCTGGACGAAATTAGTTGGCATGGTTATTTATCGACACGTGTTTACTACTCATTAGTAATATAACTGTTGTGAAGACAATTCTCAGTGTGGTATTCGAAAACAGTTTTTGCTGTTAACCAAATAATCCACAAGCAAGCATAAACTAATTTTAAATTCGTTCATAGACGCACACAAACTGTCACTTCTTATAACTGGATGTAAACCTTTTACTGTAATCCTTAAACTTTTCTCAAATAACTCAAATTTTTAAGGATTTATACACGAATCTAACACTACACTACACTGTTTCATGAACTCTCTAACTGACATTTAAGCAGTGTTGATGTGAACTGAAAAAACTAGACATCACTAAAGATAGAAGGTATCTTTAGATAAGCTTACTTCATGAGAAACGGAATAGCAATGCTTAACATCACTTATAAGTGAAAACTACTGACTTGTTTAACCTTTCAAAATGCTTAATTTCTAATAGTGCAAACATCCTTTATGATATGCTGATATCAGCACTTTTTTATACATCCCACTTTTACAGGATGTTTCTAAATTTGGGTAAAACTAGTGACTTCCAAAGAGAAATAAAGTCTTGCTTACTACACCTGTTGCTTTAGATGACATTATATGTAAAGTGGATGTCCAGCAGGTTTCAGACATGTACTGAAGTGAACAAGAGTAATGACGGTAGATATGACGCAAAGAACCCACAGATAGATATATGAATTTTCATATTACCTAAATAATAACATCCTTGTCGTAATCATATAACAGCATTCATAATAACACTGTAACACTCCAGAGTTGAAAAGAATAGGAGAAAAATACCTACCAACGGTCTTCAAAAAGAATGGTTATCCACAAAATTTCATCCAAAAGTGTTTAAAATCGAATCAAAACACCAACAAGGAACCATCATCAAAGACCACAAGAAAATTCATCCTACCATACATGAAAAATGTATCTTAAATAACAGCCAGAATACTGAAACCGTTTGATATAGACATAGCACACAAGCCAGTCAAATCGCTTAATTCGATATTATACAAACCGAAAGATCCAACAGAAAAAGGAGACAAAATTAATACCATTTACAAAATAAATTGTATGAACTGTAACAGGCATTATATTGGCCTGAGTGGGCGTGCTCTTTGAATCAGAATCCGGGAACACAAATCAACCGTGAAAAGACACGATATATATTCTTTCATATCAATGCATATAGACAATTATGGACATCAGTTTGATTAAGATAATGTCGAAATCTTAGAGAGAGGAAACACCAAAAGTGCAGTCAGGGAATTCCTAGAAGCCTGGTACTCAAACGAGTACGCAATTAACAAACATGTTAATATAGACGAAATATACCAACTAATAAAAAGTAAATCAGGTGACCAGAAAGTTTAAAATCCAAGTCAATAGAAAGTGATCAACACATATGTAAAGATGGTTACCGGGAGACGCAATTCTATCACTCATGAAAAATTTAAATCAATTTATTTTATGCTAAATATTGCGCTGAAAATGTTGTCCAGGAGGACGACGAAAGCTCCACAACTAAACCAATCAGCTCAGAGAAAACTGTTAATTGAAAATCATAATAAGTTTATCAGATAACTATGATAGCACTTTATTGCAGTATTTTGTTCCAACATCTGGTGATACAATTTCCACTTTGAAGTGTTCTATGAACAAGTGTTTTGATAAAAAGAGATTAAGTCGGTCTCTTAAAGTCTGAATCAATTCCCGTAGTAAGGCATTCATCACAAGCTTAAAGTCATGACATCAGATGGTAGGAAGCAATCGGAAGGAAGCCGCATCTGACCTAGGTGTCGTGCTAGTTGGCACTCACCATTCAGCAAGGCGTATCTGCGATCTTGAAGGAACTCATTTCAATTCTGAGATTCGAACCTACATCACCCAGTGCTGCAGTCAGAGACGTTACCACTGAACTACCACCACCATCACCGAAGAAAGAACTAGACACATCGTACTAGTTATTAGTGTCCAATCAAAGTTTAAAGTCACTTCCACTACCATGGTAATCACGGTATTGTTTCTTACCAAATCTGTTGTTTTGCTTTTAAGCCTCTTATGATTCTTCTCTTTCCATCGAAGTCTCATGTACTCTCGTATATTCCACATGTTTATCGTTATTACAATTCATTCATTTAATTATTTATCTCATTAGTAACTATAACACCCTCAAACAAATCTATGTATTGATTAATATTAGCGATTATGATTATAATAGTTCATTTCATTTGTTAATAACTTCTTTTGTGAATAAATTGTGTATGAATACGATTGTACAGCTAAAGAAAATGAATTGGTCAACAGTGGGTTTCTTTGCTGGACTATTTGTTGCTTTTTTTTCTTAAGTTAAATACTCTGTGATGAGTACTTTTCACTTCTCTCTCATCACCTACTTATCAATAAGATTTTGTGAATGATATATAAAATACAGAGTACAGTCTGTTTTCACTTCTGGACTCACACAAAAAACTTGGAGGATCTAGATTTCGCCGATGAAATATATCTGATTTCTCACAAACTGGAAGATACGCAAGTAAAAAGCAACAAGTTGGAAGAAGAAGCATCCAGGGAATATAGGACTTCATGTGAATATAGAGAAAACAGAGGTAGGTGATGAAGATTCCTGGTCAACACCAACACCAGCAACAACAACAGACAACAATCAGCCAGCATAAATGGGAGGAACCTGAAAGAAACAACCTCCTTTACCTACCTACCTGGGAAGCATCGTTTCAACTACAGGCGGACGGAACTGACGAGGATATCAAAGCAGCGTGGATTGGAAAAGCAAGACAAGCTTTCATTACTCTCAAGTCTGTGTGAAGGTCAAAACCACTCATCATCAAAAATAACATCCGGATTTTCGACTCCAATGTGAAGTCAGTGCTACTTACTATACGGACCAGAAACTTGGCTAGCGCGTCATAAAAATCATCTCAAACAAACTTCAGACCTTCATTAACAGTTGTCTTCGCTCAGTACTACTCATTATCAGATGGCCAGCCAGAATAGATCAGCAACAGGGATCTCTAGCAATGAGCGAACCAACGAGGAATCGATTGTGCAACCAATAAGCAGGAAGAAATGGAGATGGATTGGCTGGCCATACTCTGAGGAAACAAGCCATCAAGTGACATCACTAGACAAGCCATCGCTCGAGTGGAACCCACAAAATGGAATCGGCGATTTGGTCGTCAGTGAGAGGGTGACTTGTAGGAGGTCATGCGTGAAGAGGAGATGAAAGCATGTGGGCAGACTTGGAGCGGGTTGAAAAATTTGGCAGAAAACCGTACGCAATGGAGATGCGCGGCTGAAGCCCTATTTTCCTCTAGGAATTAAAGGATATAATAATAATAACAATAATACAGTCTGTTTTCACTTCTGTACTCATACTCTAGCTTTTAGGTTTAAATCATAGGCATACTTACAAGGCCGTGTAGTTAAATTAAATTAGGAGTTGAAGTTTAAATAATTTTCTATGTATTTATTCTCGTGATATATGTATCTACCAGTTTTCATTCTTTGTGACACTGTGTGCAAGCTTCTAGGATGTAAAATTTTTTATCACTCTGATTTTTCATTGTAGCTGTTATTATTAGAATAGTCCTTATTACTGAATAGTTGCTAGGAAAGGAACCTGTGTCATGTATCTACTTCTTAGTAGTAATGACTGAACTCCATCAGTCAGTTTGCAGTGTGATTACTAGTCTAGAAGACTTGGCACTGAGAGGCATTTCTTAAATTGATGTTAGATATTCGGCAAGACACCCTGACCATAGTTGTTTTGTGTTAACTGGCACTCGTCGGCAAGATACATCTACAACCATAAAATGTACTCCTTATTTTTTATTACAACTATGCGTAATAAGTCTTGTCCTCCATCAAAATCGGTAAATTTTAATCATCTTTAAGAACTTATGTGTCAGACTGTGGGTAGCAAGTAGACAGAAATACTCTTGACCAACCGATAAGAATACTTTAGAAGATCTGGATTTGGCAGATGATCTATGTTTGATGTCATACAAACTCGAAGACTTACAGACAAAGACCAACAAACTGACAAAAGAGGTAGGCGATGAAGACAAGACTGCAGGTGAACATAGAGAAGACTGAGGTGATGAAGATAACCAATTAACATCAACAAAAACAACAACTAACATCAGTCACCATAAACAGAAGAGATTTGATAGAGGTTACTTCCTTCGTTTATCTATGAAGCACGGTTTCAACCGCAGGCGAACTGCCATCCCTAATTGGAAAGGCGACATACACCTTCATCAACCAGAAACCAGTTTGTAAATATTCTGCACTGAAACAGCATAAAGAACAAGATTCGGATTTTCCACACCAATGTCAAGTCAGTCAATTCTTCTCTAGGGATCAGAAACTTGCTGTGTCAAGGAAAGGACTTCCGACAGGCTACATGCTTTTATCAGCGGCTGCCTTCGCTAACCCCTAACCCAATATCAGATGGTCAGCCAGAAAGAATTAGCAACAATAAACTGTGAGAACAAACCAACCAAGAAACGATTACTCAACAGAATTGTAAGAGAAAATGGGGATGAATTGGGCATACACTGAGGAGACCGTCGGATGACATGACGCGCAGTGCAGGCCATCACTGGAGTGAAAGCCAAATGTGAAGCGACGAATGGATAGTCTGGTGGTCACATTGAGGGGATCATGTAGCGAGGAGGAGATTAGTGATTGTGGGCGATCGTGAAACCAGCTGAAGGGGACGGCAGAAAGCAGAAAAAAGTGGAGGTGTGTTGCTGAAGCCCTATGTTCCACCTGGAACCCAAGAGAATAATAATGATTAAGTAGTCAGAAATTACTTTATATATGTATATCCTTGTATTTTATAGACCACACATCACTTGTCAAGAATTTACTGAACAAATGACTTCTTACTGTGATACAGTTGTTCTTTTGTTCACCTACAATCTGTTATATATATAAAGCTTCTAAGTTGTTTGTGAGTCTTAAAGCAAGGCTAGTGTCAAAATCGTATTGTTATCTGACAGTTAATAAATAAGCAAAGTGAACATTTGTCAAGATTCTAGGCTTATGCTGTTACTGAAGAAGCTCAAATAGTTTTCTCCCTTTATCGCCTTCTCTGCATATATATATATATATATATATATATGACTATTTTTCACCACAGAAGTTGTTCATTGGAGGGTAGACTGATCGAATGGATAATTTTTGGCAAAATTCTATCAACCTTTACTTATAAAAGGTATTTTTACAAGAAGACAACAACTAATGTCTGTACGTTATTTAACAGGTGCAAGCGAATCAATTTCTATGTATTAGTTAGTTGCTTGACTATCACTTTACATAATTTTGTCTAACCAAAAAGTAAAAAGATCAATAATTATGATACCAAGCAAGTAATTTAGGAGAATTTTTGATATGATGGATTTATCTGAATAACAAACCAAACAAATATCAAATATGTCAGGTAAAAAAAGCACAAAGTTTCATAATAAAAAGAAGTTAATAAAATTACAAATGTAGCAGTAGAAATACTCTTTTTCAAAGTTAATAGGTCAGTTTGAAAAAAAGCGTTGATTTGATCTTTTAGGCTATCAGATGCATACGGTGATCCAATGTTTAGAAGTTTTGGTTTATGGTATATATATAAATATATATATATATATATATTGCATGGAGGATTTTATCATGAGCTGACATCAGTTAGAGAACCACTGGAAAACCTGGGAGTACTGAACAACTTTTTCGTCAGCCTAGTTCGGGACTCTTCAACAGTGTGCACCCACCGAAGTTCGTGAATTGGCAGAAAATAGAATTCAAGGACCGTTGGATCGGGTCCCAGTGGCTTAATGGTCTACTATCTCGCCTTGTAACCAGAAGGTTCGACCACCTGGAGGTGGGTGCGTACCGCTGAAGAGTCTCAAACTAGGATGAAACAGTTGTACGGTACTTCCAGCTGGTTTTTCAGTGGTTTTCTGACTGATGCCAGCTTATGATGAAATCCTCCATTCAATCAAACAAAATCCCTACAAAATCAAAACTTCAAGATATATATATATATATATATATATAATATAAATTACAAACAAATATCTTCATTCTTGTTACTCTTACGAAATCACATATCGAAAGTGATAGACAAAAGCTGCATGGGCTACTTTCCCTTCACATCTATGCGTCAATTATTTTATCTGAATTATCAACCATATGCCACATGAAATTCCTTCAGTTTTGTAGCAAAGTTACTCATAAAACAAAAGGAAACACACAAAATAAGCTGAAAAGCTCAAATAATGGTAGAAACCACGTAAATCTTTTCCTAATGAATCCCTATGACAAATCTTTCTGATATTAGTCTAACTACTTATCAAAAAGAAGCTTTATCCCTTGAACCTGAATTTTGCATTCGTCGTATCCAATTTACGGATTTAGCTGTCCATGCTAAAATTCGTAAATTTGTAGGATCAACTTAAACCTCCTGTCGCAATATCTAATGAAGATCGGAGTTAGTTTAAAGCCACGATGGTAGATATAGCTGACCAGTTTAAAAAACAACCATCTGAAACATAAAAGCCGTGGAAGAGTTGACGATTACGAAACCTGATAAAGGTTCTGGAGTTGTCATCATAGGCAAAAGTGATTATAAGTCAAAAATCTTACCCATTTTTGATGATAAAAGTAAATTCTGCCGTGACCATTCTTCAGAAGGTATTCATTTATTATGTATGTTTGTTGACCCTTATTCCTACCTTTGATAATTATGAGTTACCCGAAGAATTATTTCTAGTCACGCGATTTCAGTTGCATTGGTAATTTTGTTTAACCCAGAATAACCTATGTTAGTTCATTATTCTACCATTCACTAATTTTCTCCTAGAAAAGACTAAATATTCTAGATCGATACGAACTCATCAACACTGAGTTGGTATAAGTATTCAAAGAAATTCATTTACGATTTACTTTTAATGAAGAAAGGGTTTTGTCGAGTTTTGAAGTCTCTTAAAATTGAATCATTATGTGTGAAAGAAGATCTGTTTTATTAGATCACATTGTATATTACATTAACACAAAGGTTAGAAGTGAAAATATACATGCTCATATTATTCATATTTATTTGTGAGTTAATATATAAATGGAATTTCAACATGAGCTGACGTCAGTTAGAGAAATATTGGATTCGGATTGATATTGATTGTGCGTCGGTGGAACAGTGGTTAGGACTCTCGCCGACCATGCACATAGTCCGAGGTTCGATCTCCTGCCGACGCACACCTGATATCTATGGTCGGCCTGTGAAATTTGGGCTGCCGATATCCATGCTGAAAATTCCATACTTGTACCAAAAATAGAGTGTGAAATCAAGCTGCAATCAAAAGTAAAATAAATAAAAATAAATAAGAACCAATGAAAACCTGGGAGTACTGGACAAATGCTGTTTCATCCTAGTTTGGGAATCATCTACAGCACGCAACCACTGGGGTTTGATTCCCAAACCTTCCGGTTACAACGCAAGCTCGTATACCATTCAGCCACTAGGATGCGATTCACTGGCCAATGAATTCTAACTTCTTCAAATTCGTAATTTTTAGCTCGACCACCAACCAATATCATCGGCGGGTTTTCAATGGTTCTCTAACTGATATCGATCCATGATCAAACTCGTAAAAGCAAATCTCATCCATACAAACCAACTCTTGAAAATACTGGGTAACCTGGGAGTACTGGATAGCTGTTTCCTGCTGATGAAGAGTCCGAAACTAGGACCGAACCAATCAAATCCCTGCAAAAACAACACATAAATAGAAATAAAACCTGGGCTCTGTGGTATAATATATTTCTATGATGATACTGCAAGCATAATCAGTTCCTCCTAGTCGCCTATTCACGACATCCTTGAGTACATGATACTACATCTCTGTATGCTACACCAAACTGAAAAATAAATATGACATTGTTCACTAAGTTGAGATTGCTAATTGACACTGAAATTATCAATTAACTCTTTAGTTGTATTACGCATTATAAACTTGTGGTAAAAATGATCTTTGTAGAAATGTTTCTTTTTTCTTCGCGCTCCCAGTGGAACATAGGGCTGCAAGCTAGAAACATGAAGTTTCGGTAGCTGTGGTGTTTATTTTTACAGGATGTCCAACCTTTCCTCTTAACCAACAATTTTTCTGGCTTAGTGAGGTAAAGGAGTGCGTTGGCCGGGCATCGAACCCCGGACCATGTGCATGGTCGGCGAGAATCCTAACCGCCATGCCACCGACGCTATAGAAATGTACGCTGTACACTAATGTTTCATGTTTTACTGTAAGTTTACTTTGAACCTACGAAAACCTACGAATTTTACGAACTGACACGCTTGTTTTATACTATTTGGTAAAATGAAATGGTTATGTTATCAGCTGCATTATTATTAATACTTTTTAACTTGCCAACAACATATATGATTTATATGAAAATTATATTTGTATAAATCTTGAAGAAATAGAAATAAATAATTCCAGTATCTCATTTATCATTTGTCAAGACTTGATCATAGCTCATGCAATTTTGTTTATTCCGTTTGTGATTACATTATGACGCAGATATGACCGGACGCGAATTTTAGAGGCAAGTCTTGTCCATACCTTTGATATTTTAATTTAGATTGTTTCCTTGATGAAATTCAAACTAGTTTTCCGGACGAAACTATGGAATTATTTATTCCAACTTCGCTGAGGTCTATCCAGATATGATTTTTATATGTCAGCTTTTCACTCGGTTCCCAATTCTTGTGGAACTATTCGGTTAAATCTTGATCAGAGTTAGTATAGTCACACATTTAGATCACATATTCGATAATATAAGGACAGGAAATGGTCGTGAACAACACAGGGAGAAGTGAAACGAAATAACTGATGAATAACGTGATGAGACCAGGTAAAGATAATTATCAAGGCGATCAAAAAGAGCAATCATTACTTCATACTGACTTTTAGAAAGGGTAGAAAGGCACCATATTTGTCGCTGAATTACGTCTGATAAAGTTTCTCAGCAATGAGCTGCGTGATCTCTTGGACTTCACCTAAGGAGTTCTAACGTGCTGATAGGTGCTAAACCAGCACAACCATTCCTTGCACAGTATTTAAATTCCAAGGGAAAATATACAGAGAAACTGAGGGAGTTGCCATGGGATCACCAATATCCCTGGTTGTAGCAGATATATTCATGGATAGGTGGAAAAACGTAGTGATAAAACGTTCACCCTCACCCCAAAAGTGTGGTGGAGGTATGTAGATGATACATTCACTGTACTTTGAGCACATGATATAGATAGATTTTTCGAACACATTAACTCAAAGGTAAAGGCACTTCAATTCACTTATGAATTGGAAAGTCGGGAAGGAGAGCTTCCAATGTTAGATTGTAGCGTAAAAAGGAAAGAAGATGGGAAGCTAAATACTAGTGTTTATAGGAAACCCACACATTCAAACAGATATAAGGACTTCCATTCATCCGATCCTATGTCAGTAAAAATAGGATTGATGAAATGTTTGAGGTGACAGAGCACAAAAACTAAGTAGTACCAAGGAGAATCTAAGAGAGGACGTGCGGCGTATAAGAGAAGCTTTGGAACGCAATAATTACCCTGATAAATTAATTAAAAAATATGTAGGAAAGTGTAAAAGTGAAATTAATAATAGTGATAGTGGTAATAATAATAATAATGTTAAATGAGAATATGCATGTCAAACACGAACAAGATAATGACGATACCAACAATAAGGAATCAAAACCATCAGTAGTAATTCCATACAAGGAATGAACCTCGGAAACCTTACGCGGAATTCTTAACAAGGCAGGAATAAAAGTGGCATTCAAACTCACAAACTCAATTAGAAACAAGCTTTGTCGGATAAAGGATCCTGTGGAGCCGTTAAAACAAAACAATTTAGTTTATCTAATACCCTGCTGGAATGATTATCAGGTCAAATACATAGGTCAGACTAGTAGAACAGGGGTATCGAGACTAGCCGAACATAAAAACCTAGTAATATATAGATTGGTTCACCCGAATAAGATAAGAAATCTAGAGACTAGTTCAGCTATACTACTACATGCAGTTACACACAACCATACAATAGGATGGGATAAGATGACAGTTTTAAAATCTAATGTAACAGGGTATAGGGAGAGATTGATAACAGGAGCTTTGTTTATCGAATCAACTGACAAGGAATAAATGTAATAGGAATGATTCAACACCTGTCCCAGATATCTGGAAAATTCTACTACCGCAACGACGACAAATAGGAGAGGACAAAGGAAACTATAAAACTCAAGTTTCAAAGTCATGTGATTATAATTGATGAAATGATTATGAACAATAAATTGTGTTCGAAACGTCATCCAGTAAATAATTCTGTTTCACTGTGTGATACATCTAATAAACAAGCTAATATGGAATTTCATTTCTCATTACTACTTAATGGATCGGCCAACCCTCTGCTTCTTCTAATCACTTCCATGGCTAATGAACCATGAAGAGTATGAAAACTACTAGTACTGTAAGAGCAGAAGGCGCAACATGAAAGTAAAGTTATATTTTCACCTGATGAAACAGCTATATGTATAGTTTATATTCTTTAACCAGTCACTGATCCTGTGATTTTTGTTTACACGAAATGCCATGAAATAGAATGTTCAAATATACACAATACACAAACATTTCGACCACTGGCAGTTCTCATGAGAGATTAATCACAGGTGAAAGCTGATATGGATCGATTCATCCACGGGTTGGACGAAAATCAGCCCTCCACACCTTTGTCTTAAAATTTGATCTACTAGGCAGCAGAGCACTACCATAAACTGTATTAATGTGGTTGACAGCGGCTAAATCATAATCATTTACCATTCATGAAATGGATTCATTGTGAACATTGAAGACTATACAAACTGAACTTGTATAGCAAATTAATTTTTGTGCAAAGACAATAGGATTACTATGAAAATTTAAAGTACAGATAATCTCACATATATGATAATAGTCATTAATTTCTGAAATAAACTGAATTTTTACATTTCACTATTTTTCTGATTGTAAATTAAGTTCCTGCATTATTGAAGAATGTTTCACTAGTCAGTATATGCACAAATGACTGTAGATTGTTATAGTGACAATACGTAAAAAAGATTGCAACGATAGTTTAATTACTGTTTTCAACTTCAAAAGAAAAACAGACTTATTGGGTGTAGTATTATTTGAATAAACAATAGACTAGCTAAAATATTTGAAATCACTTCATTTCAATTCATTTATCTCAGGATAGAGCTTATATATAATCTTATGCTTCGCTGTATTTATTCACCAATTGATAGAAATATCCTATATTATCCTCTGCGTTTGTGGTTCAGTAGTAGCGTGCTGGTCAACCATACACTTCGTCCAGGGTTCTATTCCTGGCCGATGAACTCCTAAACCTAACTTAGACGGCGGTAAATCCGGTGAAGAGGTAAGGTTGGGCTTGAGACTAGTAACTCCACCCAGTAAAAATTAAACATCACTCCTATGGAAACCTCTTAGCTCCAGCTTGAATCCCTATGTTTCACTGGGAGCGCTTAGGAATAAAATTTAAAAAATAAAAAAATACTCTCTTCAATTTGTAATCAGATTATTTATTTGTAATATCAGCGTTCGGTTGGTGGAATATAATTATCGAAATAAACACACAGTTTGCTTAATTTTCACATTAGTTAAACTATGATACCTGTCAAATACCTTGAGCGAGCAATATACGATAACAATAAAATTGAATTTGAAATGTCCGCCTAAATTTCAATATTATTGCTTGTAGAAATCGCCCAACATTTTGTCTATAATTGGAGCGCTCGTTTTCTACTCTGAAATTTAATTATTTCCTTTATGTTGATTGATATCAGTAGGCATACGATGTTTTACGCCAATTAACAGTAATTTCAATGATTCATATCAGTGGTAAATTATGATGGGATGTCAACATAAACTTTGTGTAATGCTTCAGTGATATAAAGAGATTGGTTGGTTTATATCCATTAGATCGAGGTAGCAGTCTTCTTGGCATTTAATGAATATAATAATTAATACCATTCGTATTTAAGTCGGTGTATTCTTGTGTCAATGGAAATTAGTAAATATCAGTCCTTTATCAGCAGCTTTACTGTGATGTTGACAGGCGAGTTACCAGCAAGAAATATTTAATAATTGTTGTATAAATAGTCCGATTACTGCAAATATAGACGAAAAGGATATTAACAAATAAGACTTAAACAAGTTTAGTTATGATCGTTTGTTTTATAGATGCTCTCCTAGAAACTGTGAGTATTTTTCAAACAATGTGGCCGATTTCACTACCACCTGCATGCTAACTGTATTCTATATTTTTGCGTGGAAAGCTTCACCGGTTTGAGACATTCTATTTAGGTAGTATACACAAGAAGAATGGGTGCCTGATGGAATACATATCCTTATCTCTGGATTTTTTCAGCAAGACCTATTACTGTGAAATAGTCTTATAGCATGTTAAGGTAGTTTTTCACCGGCAAGTTCTGTGAACGGGATAGCTTCATTTGAATAGTCAAGTTTTTATTTGAATGAAAATGTATCAAAGAGATGAGCTTATTAGATGGTTGGAGGCAATCGGAAGGAAGCCCTGCTTAGATCTAGGTTTCGTGCTAGTTGGCACTCACTAGTCAGCAAGGCGTATCTTCAAACTTGAAGGAGCTCATGTCCCTTCTGAGATTCGGACCCGCGTAACCCAGTGAGTGCCGCAGTCAGAAACGTTACCACTGTGCTACTAAACACCTTATTTCACTTCTAGGTGGCAATATTCGACAATTAACAGTGAAAGATATACTCAATATCTGATTCAGAGTGAGCTGTACACAAGCGATCTGTGTTTTGTTATTCTGTTAAGTTAGATATCCGGAGTAGACTCTAGACATGAAACACACTGCATTCTAACAATTACATATAAAATATTTTAATATTACAGTATGTGTTATGTACTCGTCGCTAAATTATTGTTATGGACTGGTCGAGAATTTAATGGTCCTGACGCAAGAAGGTGGAAATCAGAAGACCACTAGGTTTGCGATGATACTTCTATTTTCCAAACACCAGGAGAAGCAATAAGTGGTATCACACCAAAAGTAAGTAAGTCACACAAATTGTGAGAACGAAATATATATATGACAGGGGTGTGAACAATCATTAGACAGTCTTAACATGAATGGCTAATTATAATGGAGTGTCTATCCAAATATACATAGCGAAATATAGCAGACATGTCAACAACCACCATATATGGATATATGTCACCAAGCTACGGACTGTCAACAAACACTCATATTATATATAATATAAGGGGAATATACATTGGTAAAGGAGACAAGTTCATACAAGTGAAATGGTCACAGACTAAGCAAGCAAACAGAAAGAGAGACCAACATACACACACACACATAAATGTATGTATGTGGATACATATCAGTATGTACCTGATGAGGACACTGAATTAAGGAAAGAACATAAGTCTGTTTAAGAATAAAGATGCATTTTTATGACGAGTAGTGAGAAGACGAAACTCACGTTCATGGTTTTCTGTCCATTTACAACTATAAAATACTGAAGTGAAATCCACTTCAGTGTGCAGGACCGTCATTTTAGCTGGTGGATGAACCTAAATCAACCCACTGAAGACTGATAAACTAAATTTGTTACCGTCTACTGTACGCCATCGATTCATCAAGTAAATGTCATGACGATATGACGGATGACCAAAATTTTCCCTTTTAAAATTGTCATTCATGGACCAAAAGTGAATTCTGAAAAGTTTTCAAGTATTGGTTTTTAAAGGGAATTTTGTTTGATTGATTGGAGGATTTCCTCATGAGCTGACACCAGTTAGAGAACCATTGAAAAACTTGCAGGGAGTACTGGGCAGCTGTTTCACCAGCCTAGTTTTGGACACTTCAGCGGTACTCACCGATAGACAAGGTTCGAAAACACTACCTTCTGGTTGCATAGCGAGCAGGTAGACCATTAAACCACTGGGACTCGATCCAATGCTCAGTCTGTGAATTCTGACTTCTGCCAATTCACGATATAGCGAGACCACATCTCAGTGTCTTCTTCGGTGTGTTACTGCCTCGCCTTCATCCTCCCAAACTAGGACAAAACAACTGTCCAGTACTCTCAGGTTTTCCAATGGTTCTCCAGTAGATATCAACTCATTAAATCCTCCAATCAATTCTGTAAAGTGAATATTAAAGTTGATTTCTTAATGTGAAATTATATCGTGTGGTGTTTTCTTTTTGAAAAACCTGAGGGCAGTAAGATGATGAATAAAAAACAACGAATTCTTCAAAGCTTATTTTACGATTTTACAGCATTTTTGGAAGAGAAAAAAGTAGGAAAAATTCATCAATATGCAAATATGGCTTATAGGCAGCATTTCTTACATACAAATTATTATATGAGAATATTTGATGCGATTTATCAAAAATAAAGTAGTTTGCTTCATTTTTTAAACTATGAAGATGATTTCCAAACGACTGTGTTATTGAGACGAATGAATGTGAAACAGAGCGATGATATTGTTTGCAATCAATACACACTTGTCTGAGTTTTCCTGTTATATTTTAACCAGGCCATATATCTTCTTTTCCTGTTCCCTGTCATGAAGAATAGCTTATAATATTTCCTTATCCACTGAGGAACTTTGCTATCTTGTGTATTGTGTGTTCACTGATAGGCACTTGATTTCATGCAATAAATTTGCACCACCTGCAGTTTTCACTTTGCATCTCCTCAGATAAAACAAGAAGTCATTTCAAAAGACTTTACACGCGCATATATCAGTATAACAATTCTACGGTACCATATTTGGTGCGTAATTTATGTGTTGGAAACAGAGTCAGGGACGAAATAACTAATCTTCCTACCACTAGTAAATGAACAATTTTCTGCATCCTTATACTATCAAGCCTTACTGTTATTCTTCTTATATATATATATATATATATATACATCAATTAAGCTCTATAATAACTGCTACATTTTGTCTTTCCTCTCACCATTCCATTTCAAGAGAACATTAGATTCAATACTCTATTTGTTTATTTATTTATTATTCCTTTACGTACCTGCTCAAAATATGGATAAAATTAATCACCGGAAGTTGTCCGCAATTCCAGTTGGAATAATGTCAAAAATGTAAATAGTATAAAATGCGAATAACAAATATAATAATAATAACAGTGAGTTTGTTTCAAAAAATATTGTAGATGCAGTATGGAAAATTTAGCATGTTACAGAGTATTGAGTGCATCAGTGGCACCGTGGTAGAATGCTCGTCTACCACACATGTGGTCCGAGGTTCGATTGCCGGAAGATGTACTCCCCTACCTCGCTAACGCGGTAATAAGAACAGTAAAAAGGAAAGGTTGGGCATGGGGCTAGCAACCCCACTCGGTAAAAATCAACATAACTGCTACCGAAACTTCAAACCTCTAGCTTGAGGTCATATATTCCACTGGGAACGTGAAGGAAGGCAAAAAAATGAATATTCTGAGTAAATTAGATGCAATATTGTGACAAATGCTTAAAATTCCATGCTGTATTATAAGTACTGTTATCGGAATAAAATAGCTTATTATTACTGGTTCAATAGAAACTAGTGAGAAGTTGCATCTCCACTGAGCATATAATCATCGTAGCACCTTTTTCTGATAAAGATGTACTCCTGCGGCGTGCGTTACTGAAAAGAATCTGGAAATAGTATATTGTTTTACGAGTTGATCACGGATTGATATCAGTTAGAGAACCATTGAAAACCAGGGAGTACTGGACAGCTGCTGTTTCATCCTAGTTTGGGAATCATCGGAAGTACGCACCCACTGGGATTCGAACACAGGACCTTCCGGTTACAAGGCAAGCTCGTATACCATTCATCCACTGGGACCCAATTCAATGGCTTGTGAATTCTAACTTCTGCCAATTCGTGATTTAGCGCGACCCCAACCATTGTCGTTGGTGGGACATCCATCCACACACGTGACATCTAATTGGACCTCAGTGGTCACGACTTCTCACAGAACTCAGGAAACTCCAACCTGTAGCAAGTCACTAGTGAGCATCAGATTAACTTTCTATAGTTTTGGTTTGTAAGGATTAGTTATGTTTTACGAGTTGATAACGGATTGATATCAGTTAGAGAACCATTGAGAACCAGGGAGTACCGGACAGCTGCTGTTTCATCCTAGTTTGGGAATCATCGGCAGTATATTGCTTGTTATGTCTTCTGAAAGGATTTTAAATAGCAGAGCGATAAATTAAGTTGTGAAGAGGAGAAATGAAAGATGCTTGTGAAATAATATATAAAATATGAAAGAAAAAACAAAAAAAAGCCAACCATGAAGAATTTGTGGAAATAATGATTTTAATATAAGTTTTCTTCATTTCGCCAAAAATGTACTTTAATTGCCCAAGATATAAAGTTTTCTACAAATTACTATCGTATTTTAGTATTACAGTCCCTAATTAAGATAAGGTGAAATCTGTAATATCCACAGAATTCTATCCAAACACTCCAGCTTTATTTTATTTCCCTCAACCAGTCTCTTCTCCATCTTAAAAATAACAGTGACTAAAGGTTCAACTGGATACCAGTGACTAGTGTGATGTGTCCAGTTCTATCTTTGGTGTACATTGAATTCTGTCAGTCAAGTTTGAAATGTGGCGACCATTCTAGGTAGCTTGCCATCACGTTGCACATTGATTTGATTATATATTAGATGGACTAGACACACTACACTAGTTGATAAATGCTATCCAATCAAAAATATCCAATGCACTCACTCCTATAGGAAGTCAGTCGCATGCCTGAATACCTCAAAGGTAACGTCTCTGACTGCAACAGTGGGTGATGCGGGTTCGAGTCTCAGAAGAGACATGAGCTCCTTCAAGGTTGCAGATACGCCTTGCTGACTGGTGAGTGCCAACTAGCAAGAAACCCAGATCAAATGCTTCCTTCCGATTGCCTCCAACCATCTATAGACTAAAGCTTTCTGCTAATTTCAGTCACTAACCGCAAGTATAGAAAGTGAGACTGTCAGATGCGGTTAATTCGTCATTATTCACTAATTTGTCACAGGAGGGCCTGATGAGAAATATAAATTTGATAAAATCAATGCTATCAGGTAGGAAAATAATTTTAAGTCAAACGTGATGGCATTTCATCTGTCTTACTCAAAATAGAGATATTCAACAAGTAATGTTTGAGTTTTCAAAACGGCATATCTCCTACAACTTATACATAAATCTTTAGCTAACAGTTTAATGAATGCATTTCCTTTGTAGTAAATCAATTTTCAAAATTATACAGTATTACATAATCCGTATTTCAAAAAAAGAGTGTAGAAAATAGTTAAATATTCAGTTTGTTTTAATTAGTAGTGAAAATTTTCACTTGTTCCAATGATCGACTGATTTGATATAAAATTGCTTTTTCAAACTTAATATGTAGATACCATTTGTTGAATGTACAGGTCATTTTCGTTATTATTATCATTACCAATTATAAATGTAAATAAAATAGTACTTGAATATTAAAAAATCTGGTTACAGCTAACTGTTCATTGTACCTACATATGAAATGGACACATACCGGTCATTTGTGAATACCATAATACTACCATAAATATGTCAACATATAAAGTTATTCTGATCGATTTTTACTGAATTAAAACTGACCACAGACATTATTATGTGATAGGCTTTTTTTATAAAATAATAGTCAGGGTGTACTGAACACAACTTTAGCGTTTGTTTCGACTTGTTCATAAGAAAAGATTATTCTGTAAATTTTGAAAACTAAAGTGTCAAACAGTTAGCACCTAAATGCTTTTCTAAAGAGTGTAAAACTTTGAAGGTTAAAGCACAACTGAATAAACCATATTACTGGAAACTGTTTAATGGCCTACTGTTGTGCATGAGTAATCAGCTTTCATAGACCAAAAAATTATTGAAAAGATTGTTGGTTAATCTTTGAAATTTGGAATATAAGATTTGTGGGGATTGGGATTAATTTAAATTCACTAGTTAGATTAGGTCATGAATCAATATTAGTTACAGACATCATTAGAAATCGAGGAGAACTGGGGAGCTGTTTCGTCCGAAACTAGGACTATTCAGAAATACACGCCTGTACCGCACCTCATACCCAGGGATTGGACCTGGGAACTTCAGCTTACGATACCAAGATCGTTGATCATTCTAGCTACTTGGGTCATAATTCAGTGACCGGTGAATTCTCCCTTTGTCAACCATTGATTTACATCTACCGTCACCAATGCTTTCTAGCTCATTGTTGGCTATCAGATGAACGTCCTGAAGCTGCACTGAGAATTTATATCCAGTGGGATCCATCATGTGAAGTAAGTGCTCATCGAATTCATTAGTGAAAGTAACGCTATATCAAGAGTTAATAAAGTCAGGATTCATGGATGACTGAATTCCAGGTTAACTGACTGAATGATCGACTAGCTCGTTCATGTGATCTGAAGGTCCCAGACTCGATTTGTGTTGGGATTTTGACTACGCACTGCTGAAAGTCATTAAATACGTCAAAACAGCTCTCTGGTAACCCGTATTTTTCAATGGTGTCCTTTAAACGATGTCATTTCGTGATAGAATGTAGGGATTAAAATTACATTTGCATCTAATGACTTTTTCACAGTTTGTTTGCGAATTTCCACTAGTGAACATACTGAATGGCATAGCTTTCCTCAGTTAAAATCTGTTGTTTTCAGTGAAACGTAAGTATTTTGCATAGTCTGCTAGTCTTTGTATAATTTATGCAATTCGTTATAGTTACAAGAGTCTGAAAGGACAGATTTTCACACAGCACGTCAAATGTGATTGTATCACTTGGAAAAACACTTTTTCTGAAGCAACTGCGACAAGTCTTCTTCTTCTTCTAAAATAAAATCTGGAAACAAGAATTTTTGACTTAACTACTTTTCTGCAACACTTTTGTTAATGAATCGCTTTCAGAAACATGACAGCTCAATTTGTTTCTCATCTAAAACTGTCATAAAATTTATGATTTAAAACAATAGAGAATTGTGCACAGGAAAATGGTGGAATTATTGTTATAATTGGTTCAGTGGATTCTTAGTGGACCGTAGGGTTCTCTGAAGTCGTTTTTTTCATTCTCAGACCCATGCCAAACCAGTATTTTTCGCATTCGGATTCCTCTCAATTACCTGCCTATGTGGTGAGAGCTGCCTGCAAGACAAAATTGTAGACAACAATTGACGTCAGTGTTTACATCCCGATTCGGGGCCATGAGAAGAAAACAAGAACAAGGCCTAACCTTGAGGAATTCAACAACCAATCACAGCAGACTTAGAGTGTACAAGTAAGACTAGAAGATACATGGATAACTTTGTAAGCAACGTCCACAAGCAGTACAGAATAAACTTCAGCAAGAAAACAACCAATCAGGAGACATTACTTCTGTGCTAAAATAACGAATGATAGTGTACATAAAAATCTATAAATATCTCTTGGTTTTTTCAATAAACGATCTGTTGCCTGGCCCTTGCCTTCTGTCGTTACACCTATAGTATTATGTTACCTGAATGTCTATTCGGATTATGTTCAATCTGTCTCTATGTGCTACCTAAGTCCCATATTAGACTTAGAACAGAAAAAATGAGTAAAATTAATAACCTTATGATTAAGCATTGTAAATTTTATCTGAAAATCATAAAACAAGTCAAGCAGCCTTATTCAGTAGTTAAGAAACAAACCTAGAAAGTCTGTCAAATATGACTGACTTCATTTTATCAGTAGTTTCTTAGCCTGAAATATAATACTGACGATTTGATGAGTAGTATCCTGAACTAGTTGGAAAAGCAGAGTATCAAAATGATTTCTGAAAGAAATGGGCAGTTTTCAGTGGCTATCTTAGAACTTTATCCAGAGAAGAAGAAAAGAGTTTACGAACGATTCTTATACCCTGTATTGCAATCAAATATACATGCTTCCGATTAGTGAAATTGTATTGACTTAATCAGGATCGAAAATACGAAAATATAATACAATTTAGGCAAGACTACTGAGTTATTTCCAATAGCATTGCAGTAGTGCTGTTATATAAAACATTGTCTTATAATTTTAATCCAGTGTAGTTGGTAGTAACTCAAGAAGTCTTGGCCTGACACTTAATCATTTCTTGAAGAGTAATACTATTGGACGTTGTATCTCATACGTCTGCGCAGTCTCTGTTTTTCTCATATATGGATTAACCGACAGATTACTTTCCTAAATTCTCCAAAGAAAAGTACATCTTTCAGAAAATTAAAGGTTCATATGATCAAAATTGAAGGAAATTTCATTAAGCAGTCCGATTTTGTCTCATTTGATTGATACCTGTTACCAGACAGACATATGAGGCTCTATTATAGAAGGAAAAACGGTATTATTTCTTTGTAATTGGAGACAGAATTGCTTACAAACTACAGTGTTATCATAGAAGCGAAAGTTCATCTTATTTACAATGTATGTCTTAATGTGATCTCATATCCATTTTACATCTGCAGCAAGTGCAAAAAGCAGCAAGTAAATTGTAGTTCTCATCCAGAAGTTTTCATTTCAAGTATTCTCTGCATATCATTCAGACAGATATGAAGTTTCTCAATCAGTTTATTCATGATCAAGTATCTGGTTACCTACTCACCCCCACATCAAACAATAGTGCTTGCCAACCAGATCGAATGGATCTAAACACCCGAAAACCGTTTTGCTCGTTTGAGACAGAGCTTGATCGCTGCTCTCTGAACTAAGTCGAACTGGATATAACATTGATAAGCTCAGTTTTGAACCAGCAAAACGGCCCTCCTCTGTTTAGATCACGTCAATCTGGCTAGCAAGTACTACTTTAATGAGAGCTGGCTGTTAGTCAAAATTGGTGGACAGTGATTTACGTCAATGTTTATGTCCCCAATAATGGTCGTGAGAAAAGTGAGAACAAAGGCTTTGCGTGGATGGATACAGTTAACATATTGATGGTCTGACACTCAAGAAACAGCCACAAAGAGATGCAAGGTTAACTTTCAATGAGAAACAACCAATCAGAAGACTGTGTTTTTCTGCTAACAATAATCTATAATATGTACATGAAAAACTATAAATGTGTGATGATTTCGTAAATAAACGATCTGTTTCCTGGCCCTTGTCTTCTGTTGTTACACTACTAGTTGATTTGAGTGGTGTCCAACTACTCACGTCATTCAATCAGTAACATCTCCAAGTGTTGGTTAGCAGGGATTTGATTTGACCGGTTACTGAATTTCATCATGAGCTGACATTGGTTAGAGAACCATTGGAAAACCAGCTGGGAGTACTGGACAGCTGTTTCGTCCTACTTTCGCACTCTTCAGCGGTACGCACGCGTAGACATGGTTCGAACCTAAGACAATCTGGTTACAAGGCGAGCCCACTGACCTACTGGGACCTGACCCAACGGCTACCTCTGCCGATTAACGATACATGGCAAATGGCACTAGCCAATGTCATCGGAGAGTATATGTCCTCACAAATCTTTTGCTCACCTGACTGCTCTTCATGATATCAAGCAGATCATAAAGTTTCATCTAATTAATTTTGGCTTTTGAAAAAAAAGATGGTAAAATTCCATCTCTAACCGTGTAAATTAAGAATTACGAATTTATTTGCAGTTTGTTTTCTTTCTGTAAATTATATACACGTGGAGAACAGAGTGTTTACTCTCTTCACATTAATTCGTGACTTTCTTCTTTAACTTAAGGATTTTAAATTATTCAAATGTAAGCCTGTTTAAATAAATCGCAAAGGTAACTTCATATGTGGTTTAGACATTAGTTATATCCAATATACAAATGATAAACATTCTCTCTCTCTCTCTGAAATTGCACATCTGGATATGTGAATCATTGATGCATTTTAGTGAGTATATTAATGAGATTATCAACATGCAAAATATGACTGCTAAATCTTTATCCAAAAAAAACTAATAACATGATAACTGATAAAATGCGGGGTTTCAAGCTGTTCTCATTTTCTAACCATCGATAAAAACAGATGTGGGTATATTACGCTTTGGACGATGTTTACCGATAAATATGAGATTGTCTTGGTTTTCTTTTCCAACACCTTATTGATTATATCTGAAAGTGTTAGACACACTCTTAACACACGTACACACACACATTTGTTACGTGCGCTGATACACCTGAACTAGACAGTTTTTGTTGGCTAAACTGTTTCACTATATCATGGAATCTAGATAGGTTTAAAAATAATTTTAAAAAAAAACATTTTAATGAGATTCAGTAATGCAGATTTCACTGGCGTGTGTAATATGAATACAGAAGTGTTGAGATATACAACTAACTACAATTAGAAATATGTATAGTAACATATATTTCCATTTATATTGATTACTAATGAGTATAAGATAATAAACATTTCAAAAGGAAAACATAAGTTTAGTTAATGCAAGTGTAATGACGAGGAGTAGGGGAATTTATCTGTACAAGATGGAGGATCATATCAAAAAAGTCCGATGCAATAAGGTATTTATGAATTTACAGACTCCACAGTAGGTCACGGCAACAACAGTGGTTGGACCTGTTTCTTCTGCACACAAAGCAATAGCATCTGCCGAATGGAACAATCGGTAGCTGGGTGTTTTTAACAATTGATTTGGTAGCCGATAGATGATGGAGAAGGATTCTTCAATGCTGCCTTTGTGGCTGATTCGGACCAGTTGGTCTAATATCGAACTGTTGATGGCTTTCACAATAACTCTATTTAACCACACAGACAGATGTTCTCGAACATAAAAAAAATGAAGTTCTTAGACCAATGGCTGATATAACTGACTCCACAAGCTCAGTTCAATTAGTAGATACAATTAGAGGTGGTTAGTTTAGGGACAGGCATGTACAGTCCTTACCTCGTCTTCAGTTACGTCTTCTAAGCATATAGCTCTGACCTTTTAGCTCAGGGTCCTTAATAAATTTCTCTTGTGCAGGATAGGAACAAAGCCATGAAAATGCATATATTGTTTAGTTCCTGTACATTTTTTTTTTACAAATTTCTCTTTATACTGTCATCTAGTTTTTCGAAAGAAGGACATCTAAGAAGGCGATTTTATCCAGACACTGAACACTCAAACAACGGATCCTATTGTAATTCGCCTAAAACAACAGATGCCTTGAGTGCAGAATAAAAGGTCCAACCACTGTTGATGCCCTGGCCTGATGTAGAGTCTGCAAGCTTATAATAAACATTTAAATTGACAGAAAAAATTGACGCTTTAATAGTGACTGAGATGCCCTGAACAGAATACAAGAGAATAAACTCATTTTTCATAAATGAGTTATTTCACTAATTATTAAAACGGAATGATTTCATCATTTGTGGTAAAAGCTTATATAACATTTGGATACCCAGATGGTTGTATATATGTAGTTTTCTGAAGGAGTTCACTCATTCATTCAAGTCTTCTACTTCATATCTAATCGACCAAACGTATATCAACAAAAATGTTTTTTGTGGATTCTGTAGACCAAAAGAGATTCATTCAATGCATCTTACTTTGCAGGTCTTGATTTTCACACATACAGATTTGTGTAATTAAGGATTTCCAGTTCTCATAGATGTGACCTGAATACTGTGATAATTAGTAGATTTCCAAATTCAGACTTTTTAGTTTTGTTGGTTGGCTACTTACGAAGGAAAGGCAGTTAACAGAAGATTATTGGCGTTAATGCTTTGTCGTTTCCAGAAGGTGTGATTCAAACAATTAACATGATAAATCAAAATATCTATCAGAATACACGTAACTCCATTTCTACTCCCGACTAGATGGGCCTCACTGGACACGAATTCTTACTAAATCTTCAGGAAACTCCGTCCCGTAGCAAGTCACTAGCGTGCATTAGATCAATGCTCAAGAGTTGATTTGTTAGGATTTGATAATTTCCTGTCGATGACATTGATTGGTGGTAGCGCTAAAAATCACAGATTGGTAGAAGATAGAATTCATGGGCCATTGGATCAGATCCCAGTGGCTGAATAGTATACGAACTCACCTTGTAACCAGAAGGTCCTGGGTTCGAAACCAGTTCGTAAGTACTCCCGACGGGTCCTAAACTAGGATGAAACAGCTGTCCAATACTCTCTAGTATTAAATGGCACTCTAAGCGATATCAGTCCATGGTCAAACTTGGAAAACAGATCAACTATTGAAAATTAATATGATGCTCGCTTGTGACTTGCTACAGAACGGAGTTTCCTGAAGTTTGAGTGAGAAGTCGTGACCAGTGAGGTCCATATATATATATATATATATATATATATATATATATATATATTACATATGGTAATAGTCTTAAAGAAAACTCGCTGATTAACTGGAATGAATTCATTTGATAGAAAATTAACGCTACACTGAAGTAACTGTCATTAACCAATAGAACAACTTGAATTTCAACCAGTAATTGTCACTTCAAAATGTTATTCATCGACTTTTTATCACAAGTCAGTACAACCATCATTTTAATGATTGGTGTTGTTATTTCCCAAATTATTCATTTGAAAGATCAGTGTGATTGGATGGGGGATTTCATCATGAGGTGACATCAGTTAGAAAACCACTGGAAAACTGATGTCAACTCATGATTAAATCCTCCATCCAATCAAACTATATCCCTACAAAACCAATACTTGAAAATTAATCTGATACACACTAGCGACTGGACATATTCAGGTAGTGACTTGCGGTTCTAGTGGGAAACCATGACTAGTAGGGTACAGCAGGTTGAAGATGGGGCAGTAACTCATAGAAAAAGACATTGCAAAATGATCGCGCTATGTCGTGAATTGACAGAAGTCATAATACGTGGACCATTGGATCGGGTCCCAGTGGCTCAATGGTCTACGAGCTCGCCTTGCAGGCAGAAAGTCCTAAGTTAAAACCCTGGCGGTGGGTGCGTACTGATGAAGAGTCTCAAACTAGACTGACGAAACAGTTGTCCAGTACTCACAAGTTTTCTAGTGGTTCTGTAACTGATGTCAGCTCATTAGGAATTCCTCCATCCAATCGAATAAAATCCCTACAAAATCAATATTTGAGGATCAGTGTGAATCAAAAATGAAGGTAGTTGGTTCGCCAAGATAAATAAACAGTTTTATGTTCAAATTCATAAATGATCTGATCAGTATAAAATTATCTTATTCAGCTGATACCAAAGGGAAATTTGTGATTATATACCTGATTTATTTCCAAGTGTTGCACATCGTATATGATTGCTTTAAAATTAACAAAATGAATTGGTTAGTGGCATGGGATTTAGAATATCTTATACCATGTAGATCTTTAGTGCAGGACTTTATAGTCTCTTTGGCTAAACTTTAGTGCTTTATACAATGAAAAAAAAATTAGAGTTTAAGAAATATGAAGAACTTTTGAAAGACAAATAGTAGTAATGAATGACCGAAGTTTTATTATGTAGAACAAGTTTCTGTCTAAAAGCTTTATTCAATGTGGATAATTCTTTGTTCTGGAGTTAACTGCCTATCAGCCTTTTATTAGAATGCGTTGGTTTCTTACGTACGCCAATGCATAGTCTATCTTCATCTTTTCGTTTCATTTTACAATCTAATATAGACTCATTGTAATGTGTTCAGTAACTGTCTTTATGTAGTTGGATTTATATATAACTGCTGTTGAGCTTACCTTGTCAGCCTTTGTAATAACAGTGTTTTTATCCTGTTTGAGACTGATTAGAGCTAGTCGTTCTGGTTTCGCTAAGTTTCGTCTTGCTTTTTCGTGCTATTTTAGTGCTAATGCAAATTGTGTCCGAACTTTTCCTGCTATCGTCTAATCTACTGTGAACCTATTGTCGGGAATGACATCCTCTGGTTTCGCTTCGTCAACTGTCACATCGAAATTTAATCTTTTCGAAAGTACTTTCATTGCTCCTTAACTGTTTTGCACTTGTGATTATATATAGTCACATGAAGAGGCATATATTTTTTGCTGGTCTGAGAGAGGTTCACGTGTGTTAACACAACTACTTTTCATATTTGATGTAATATGATGGTTGGTGACTGGCGGTGGGATCCTGGATGCGCGCTTAGTCCTATTTAGGACATGAGGATAACACTCTGGCTTTTGAAATGACGGGAACTAGGTTCCAGTCTCAAAGGGGACACCATCGGTCACTGAGGAATGCAGTCACATCCGGTTGACGAATCCTTAATGGGACGAAATAAGCATCTTGGATTTCACTACTAGTTACCAGACACCGAATTATTTCAAGTTAACCTTCAGGCATCGTCGAAGCGTCCGTACCAGGTGTGGATCTATTAACAGAGGCCGAACATTTCAAACCAATTAATCAAAAAGAAAATCAAAACTGACTTAAAAATGCTGTCCATATTGTTTACTGAAACTTCATGCTAATTTCACTGTCATTACTATTATCACCAGCTTATCATTATTTATTATTATTATTAATAAGCCAGTTAATATTGACAGTCTGTCAGTTTCTCTTGTTCCTGATCATTTTTATTTACTGACATTTTCGAAAAGAAACAGATCATTCGATCAAGAACACTAGATTTATGCATTTTTTGATACTATCGATTCGTAAAAACGCTTAGCATGAAATTAAGTTTTTCTCTTAACTATTCTGTGTTTGCATGAATCTATAGTGTACTTTGTATTCATGTAGTATTATGGATAATATGAATGAAATTTCAGTTGAGTGGACTAAAACTTAATCTCACGCAACTGAAGATTCTGATAATTTTTGACCATTAATAATGGTAATATTTTCGGTTACCTTCAAATATTATTTTCGGTTTGATTTGACACTACGTATTCCTAGTCAAGTTCACGTCAAATGTGCCTGTATAAATTTGCCTTAAATGCTGCATTATTTGGAACTTGAATTCACCTAGTTTTCTACCCGATATCAAGTCTGGAAAAAGAGGGAGGGTTGGGCGTGGGGCTAGCTATCCTCATCCAAAAAATCAATCCAGTCTCTACAGAAACTTCAACGCAAAAGGAAAATATAAAAAACAAACTTATTCTTCTCTGGAATCGGAGAGACGAAATGACGCGGGCTAGTAAAAGTCTTCGGGAAGCCAATCAACCTGTATGTCTGCCTCTGATGAAAGCAAAATTAAGAACGGAAACGTGAAATGTTCACACAATTTATGAAGCTGGAAAGGCTGCTCATGTCTCCAAAGAAATGAGAAGATAAGGCATAGAAGTTTGAGAAATTTGTGAGAGTAGGTGGAGTGGATGGGGACTATCTAAATTGTTAAGTGGAGAGTCAGTAATCTACTCCAGTTACCTAGACGACAAAGACAAGCACACTGAGGCACTGAGTAGCTATCATGATGTCACCAGTGGCAACCAAATCTTTAATGCAGTGGAAACCAAGTTCGTTCATGATCATGACAACAAGATTCAACTCAAACGGAAGGAAGGTCACAATTATCTACACCCACAAAAACTCAGAAAAAGAAAAGAAGGAAGTTTTCTATAGACAACCACAAACAGTAATGGACAACACCCCAAATGGTGACATTGAAATCCTTATGGACGATATGAATGCCAGTCTAACTGGGAGCAGATAATACAGGAAGAGAACACATCAT
This sequence comes from Trichobilharzia regenti, assembly GCA_944472135.2. Classification (NCBI taxonomy): domain Eukaryota; kingdom Metazoa; phylum Platyhelminthes; class Trematoda; order Strigeidida; family Schistosomatidae; genus Trichobilharzia; species Trichobilharzia regenti. The sequence goes on along the minus strand of OX235262.1, from coordinate 95,063,467 downwards.
GGGTCGAGAGGTCATCTCTCGGCGAAATAAATGAAAACGGAGAATTATTCGCTGACTTTCACGCTCTCACTAATTTGGTGATCAGAGGCATCGAGTACAAGCACAAGGATATACACAAGGCAAAGTCGATTTCTTTTGACGGACGTACCAACAGCCAGATAGACTTCATCTGTACGTCGCTAAATAAAATAGAGATGCAGATAGCTTACTGGACACAAGTCGAGAAGAGGGGCAGATAGGGAGATCGAACCATTATGTGGCTTAAGGAACATCCGACGTCAAGCTGAAAGCCTGCAACACAACTGGAGGCAGACCACAATTCCAAATCAACACTCAAGAACTAAAAGATTCAACTACAAATGATACGCTTACTGCAGCTATGAGAGGAAAGTTGGAGACACCACGTGTTATCACTGAGGAAACCTGAGTGGAAGAACATTGGAACTCCGTAAAGATGATGTTCAAGGAAACGTCTACAACTGCTCTAGGAAGAAAGCAGAGGCAAGACAACGAACGGCTCTCAACAGATACCTGGAAGCTAATAGAAGAAAGGAGAGGAGAATGGTGAGGGAGAGGATGACTCATTGCAAAGATGGACAACAGAAGGAGGAGCTCAGTTGCTTGTATATCTCATTGAATGGAGAAATGAAGAAGAGTTCTAGGAAAGATGGAAGACAATTCTAAAACACTCTGGAATCTGACGCAGAATGGGCATGCCTCAGGCGAAACAGACACCAGGACATTATTTCAGATAACCAGGTCTCTATTAGAAAAGAGATAAATAGGAATAAAACCAGTACAGGATGGTCATGAAAACCTAATTGCCAAGGAGGAGAGACAAATCAGAAAAACGGCTGAAATGGCAGAAGTTAGAATTCATGGACTGGCCACTGGATCGGGTCCCAGTGGCTGAATGGTATACGAGCTCGCCTTGTATCCAGAAGGTCCTGGGTACGAACCCTGGCAGTGGGTGCGCACTTCTGAGGAGTCACAAACTAGGACGAAACATCTGTCCAGTACTCCCAGGTTTTTCAACGGTTCTCTAACTAATATCAGCTCATGATGAAATCCTGGAACGGCTGATTATTTCAAAGGACACCTAAACTAACCATCACCTGCAACCAGTTACTAGAAATACCACCAGTAGTGTGCACAGAACTTCCAGTGGACACCCATCTCCTAACTAGGAGGAAGTCTTGAATGTGGTCAAACAACTGCAAACCAGCAAGGAAGGCAGCAGTACCAGAAAAAATTCCCCGAAAGCAGTAAAAACGTATTCAGGGGTCGCAGTGGATAAGCTAACGCCATCATTGCAAAAGGTTTGGAAGGAAGGAAAGGCAACTGTGGATTGGTAGAAAGGATTCCTCGTTAAAGTAACAAAGAGGTGTGACTTAGGCCTCTGAAAGAACTGGCGTGGTAACATGCTCTTGTCGACGCCAAGTAAGATACTGAGTCGCATCATCCTGGGGAGAATGAAGGTTGCACTGGATGTGGAAATCCACATGTCGAAACAATTTGGATTCATGAAAACCAAATCATTTGCAGATTAAATAGCAAGTCTTCGTATCCCTACTGAACATAATATGGAATGGCAGTTAAAACTCTCCGTCAATTTCATCTACTTTGAAGAACCCTTCGACATTCCTGGCAGTGAAGTAATTTGGAAATTACTCCAAAACTATGGAATGCAGCACATCAAATCTTAATCAGTTTCATTCAAGAGCTATATGACAACGCTATGTGCCACGTGATCCATAACGGAAAGTTTTGAAGTGAATACAGGAGTAAGACAAAGCTCACCATTATCACCGATAATATTCTTAATTGTGGTGGAGTGGATTATGCGTTAGACTGTAAGTAGCGAGAAGATAAGATGTTGGACGGATGAAGAGACTCTAGGAGATCTGGATTTCGCGTGTGGATGACTGATGTTTAGTGTCACACAAACTCGAAGACTTGCAGGCGAAAATGAGCAAATTGGCCGAAGAGGCAGACAGTGAAGACAGGACTCTATGTGAACATAGAGAAGACGAAAGTGATGAAGACAACAAATAAACGAACAACAATAACAACCAATCACTATCAACAGAATTAATTTCAACAATGTCACTTCCTTCACTTATCTATGGAGCACTGTGTCAGCTACAGGTGGTAGTGCGAATGAGGATATGAAAACCAGAATAGGAAAGGAAAGGAAGGCCTTCATCACTCCGAAATCAGTTCAGAAATCTTCTACACTCAGCCAGCATAAAGAACGAGATTTCGATTTTCAAAACAAGAGCTGAGTCAGCTCTCTTATATAGGTTGAAAACTTGCGCTTAACACCATAAAAAGCATTTCCAGCAAGCCAGCGCAGACAATTACCAACAGCTGCCTTCGAGCCACACTTAAGATCAAGTAGCTGGCGGGAAAGAATCAGCAACAAGAATTCTGGTAACAAACCAACCAAGAACCTACCGCTTCACAAATGTACTGAAGAAAATGGAGATGAATTAGATATAAAATTAGGAGATCATCGAATGACATAATTCACCAGGCCCTCAAGTGGAACACGAATGGAGAAAGACGGCTGGGGTAATGCCCTGAAGAGTGAACTCGGTGACTAGTTTGTCTACTATGAAACAAATACCGAAATATTCAGTAAAGATGACTGAGTCAAATGCCACGTGGACACATTCGTCACATAAGACAATTCATACAACCAGACTACACGGATGAAATATGAACATCATCACACAAAAATTCTGAGGGAACAGTTCTTTGTTCGAATCCTTGGGAAACTAAAACACGGCAAATTCAAACTTTCAACTAAATCTGTACATAGATTATGGGTATTTTTAGAGGTTTAAATTAATTTCAGTGTAAATTTCGACATGAACCTACATCAGTTAGAGAGATCACTGAAAATCAAGCAGCACTGGACAGTCGTTTCATTCTAAACTGAGACTGGTCAGTAATACATCCTCATAACCCCATGAGGAATCAAACTCCACAAACTTTCAGCGTACAGGACCGAGTTCGTTTACCACTCGGCCATTTAGACCAGAATTCAGTCAGCTAGGAGTTCTAACATTGTCAATTCATGATACTGAACTACTCTTAACGACTGAATTCAGTTAGTATCCACTTCACATTGATGAAGTGGACCCTAGTGGTCATAACTTCTGAGTGAAGCTCCAAGACATCCACCTGCATTGAAAAAAACTACTATATAGATAATTTTGCTAAATATTTCATCCTTTTTATTTGGTTTAGTGGGGGTTTATTGCTTTGCTTCTCTGAAGCAATTTAATGCCCATATTTACTCTTCTATTTATGATATATTATATATGGATGAGTCAGTATTTTTGAAGACTACACATATATCATTGATTCAGTTATTCATTTTATGCTGATAAAAACAGAACAATCAACACAACAATTATCAGACATGAAAACAGATGTGGTAGACTTCATTCTAAATGAAAATGTCAAAGGTTTTATCATTTTTGTCAGAATATAGGCAATAGGAAATACTCTAGATAGATAACACTGAAACTAATTAAATAGTCTGACTAATCTAAGATCAGAAAACATTCAAAATAATTAGAGAAAAATTCTGAAAAGGATTTTTGTTGTTTTGAATGTAAGAAGGCAGAGTTGACATTTCGATGTTGTTATTATTGTTGTTCTACATGACTAACATTCCTTAGAGGAACTTTTCAAGAATTCACAGTAGGTGGTTTGACTTCATTATCATTGAACTAAATAGTTTTGAAATCAAGTTAACTAACTCACAGCTACAGGTGATTTTCTGTACATGAATTATGTTCATTATTATACCCACTCTCATTTGGGATTTATGATTTTATCATTAATATCTCTTTTATTTTCAAGTATTGGTTTTGTGTAGGGATTTTTTTTGTTTGATTGTTTGGAAGGTTTCATCATGAGCTGACATCAGTTAGCGAACCATTGGAAACCAGATGGGAGTACTGGATAGCTATTTCTTCCCAGTTTGGAACTGTTTATCAGTACTCAGTCGCCGGGGTTCGAACCCAAGATCTTTTGGTTACAATGCTAGCGAGCTCGTAGACCATTAAGCCACTGAGACTCGATCCAAGTGCAGCATACGGCTGCCAGCTTGGGCATTGAAGATTCAGTAGCAGTGGTGTTATTCTTTTCTTACAGAGGTGAGATGGCCAGCCTCACACCCAACCCGCTCTCTTCACCTGGCTTATTCCCAGCTAAGCGAGTTTGAGGAGGACTCCAGCCTGGGATCAGACCTCAGACCATGTGTGTTATTGGCTAGTATTCAACCGATGAACTACCTACTCATCTTATTTAGGATTATTGAAAACCATTTTTGAAGAAATGGAAAAGTGGCCCCAAATTTAAACAGTTAGTATATAATTCAAAGCGGACCCATTTGTCAATGTACACGACAGCAGTTAGCAAAAATCTGACTAAAATGACATTCATATCAATTTCATTATTCATAAGTTGATAACGCTTTAATAAGTAAACTAATGTTTAATAATTTTTAGTTGATAATGTTTTTATTCAAAGGTTAGAAATATTCATTAGGACTTTAATCGACATTTTTTCATCCGATATTTTGTTGCATTTGTTCCGTTTTCAAGTCAGGTAAACTTGGCTGGTCTCTCTGAGGTCGCTGATTTCAATGAGAAGCTTTTGTTGCCTTGCTAGACAACATCTTCAGATCAAGCTTAAATCCTTCACGAATAATATAATTGTATCTCCTTTCAACCTTCATCGTGATTGGCTGTCAATTTACATCTTTATTGATCTATATATGTGTAACAAAATTTTACTTGAAGCAGTCATACTTTTCACAGTTCCATGTTTATTAAATCTAGATAATTATTAGCGGAATTACAACAGTGTCTGTGTACATTAGTTTTGCTTTACTGTAGCAAATATTTGGAATATTTATGTCATACCCAAAGTCTATATCTTACTTATAGTTTTGTTTTCGCAAAAACCTCATCTATTTTCAATCATGATTTACCTCTACTATATGGAAATGTACTTGTCTGTACTAATTCTTTGCTATTAAAAAGATCTTACTGTTAAACTATTATTTTTAGAATCGTGTATACAATTATATCAGTGGTCTTTTCCTAAGCCCTACAAAGAATGAAAAACAACTCCATTGTTGATGAAAATTCAAAGCACAGAAGAAATAAACTGGCTAACTAGTCATACTGTGCGTCGGTGGCACAGTTATAGAATGGTCGCCGATGATGCATATGGTCCGGGGTTCGATTCCTGGCCGATGCACCTGTTATGTACTCGTCGCTAAATTATTATGTTGGACTGGTCGAGAATTTAATAGTCCTGACGCAAGAAGGAGGAAATCAGAAGACCACTAGGTTTGCGATGATACTTCTATTTTTCAAACACAAGAAGAATGCAAAAGTGGTATCACACCAAAGTGGTAAGTAAGTAAGTCACAAGATTGTGAGAACGAAATATATACATGACCGTCCAGACAAGTGTGTGAACAAATCATTAGACAGTCCTAACATGAATGGCTAATTATAATGGAGTGTCGATCCAAATATACATAGCAAAATATAGCAGACATGTCAACAACCACCATATATGGATATATGTCACCAAGCAACGGACTGTCAACAAACACTCATATTATATATAATATAGGGGGAATATACATTGTTAAAGGAGACAGGTTCATACAAGTGAAATGGTCACAGACTAAGCGAGCAAACAGAAAGAGAGACCAACACACACACATAAATATATATATATATATGTGGATACATATCAGCACCCCACCTCGTAAAAATGAACACCATTGCTACCAAAACTTCAAGCCTCTAGCTTGAAGTCCTAGGTTCCACTGGGAACGTAAAGGGATGAAAAAAAATACACTAGTCATGCTAAAAATTTGTCCCTTTTGATAAGTCCTACGTTTATTACTTTTTTGAACTGTTTTCTCTTATTACACTGATACAGTTGTGCGCTTTAACGAAGTTCAAAATGCTAATAGATACGTGATCAAGATTTGGATTTTGTAGTAATATTAAACTGAAAATCATACAGCGTGGTATTTTGAGATGCTTAGTTTGTAAATAAAGTAGTCATTTTGAAAGAGGTGTACAGCATAATTAATGATATATGTATAATATTAATGAAAAATGTGCATTAAACTCACCTTGAACTGAAATAATAAAGCTGTTTTGCTAATAAAAGCATTCTGAAGTAAGCATATCGTTGGTGAAATAAAATTAAAGGAATGCTACTGAGAAGTATTTTCTAGATGATATAGTGAGTTAACTAATCTTCATCTAAACATTCAGTAGGTTTCAACATGTTGGATGTATATATATATTCACCAGAATATTTGAAAAGTAGAGGGAAGTTTTTATTTGTGATGATAACTTTCCTCACAAAACTACAACTGCAATCCTACTTACTGTTAGCTGATCACTAATCAGTCTTATCCACTTCCACTATACTGAGGTATTGTCTTATCCGCCGAAAAGTTTTGTTTGATTGGTTGCAGAATTTATTCATGAGCTTATATCAGTTAGAGAGCCATTGGAAAACCAGCTGAGATTACTGGACAGCTATTTCGTCAGCCTAATTTGGGACTCTTTATCAGCATGCACCCGTCACCAGAGTTTCAACCCATGACCTTTTGGTTATAAGGTGAGCTGATAGACTACTAAGCCACTGGGAACCGATGCATTGGCCAGTCCATGAGTTCCAACTTCTGCCGATTCACCACATAGCGTGACCGTTCCGCAATGTCTTCTTCGATAAGTTACTTCCTCACCTTCAACCTGCTCCACCCTACTTGTCACGGCTTCCCACTAGAACCGCATGCCACTTTCTGAATAGGGCTAGTCGACAGTGAGTGTTGCGTTCCAGAGGCTTAATGGTCTACGAGCTCGCTTGCCTCGTAACCGAAAGTTCCTGGGTCCGAACCCTGGGGGGTGCGTGCTGAGAGGAGTCTTTATCTAGGGCGAGACAACTGTTCAGTACTCCCAGCTGGTTTTCCAATGGTTCTCTAACCAATGTCAGCTTATGATGGAATCCGTTTTTATGGGACTTGTAGAAGTTATCGTGTCAATAGTTATTTGCTACACTGCAAAGAATGAAAGTGATATGAATGTGTTTACATTGCATTAGTTACAAAACGTCTTTTGGCTGTGCATACTATCATTGGAAATGGGGTTGTACAGTGCTAAATTCAAGTTTAAATTATTTTATTTATTAAAGGCAACTCTTCGTTATATCTGTATGGTATCTTTTTTATTGTAAGCTGAAATGTGTAGGTGCATGGGTTGTCACCTGTTCAACATTTGTTCTCATCGTATGTGAAGTGAAACATTTTGTAGCTTTATTTTTCATCAGAAAGATGTAGCTAAACATCGAAGAGCATGTATAATACATAGCACTTTGCTCTATCCTTGTTTGTAAGTATGGAATATTGAAGCTGAAAAGATTAGCAGCAGATCCTTTGATCATTCACCTATGTCGCCTATACGATCATGTAAGGCAATAAAGAGGTTAAGTGTAGAGATCAAAGAAAACCCGTCAATGAGGTTTACAGCTTTCATCAGTCAAGACGGATGAAACATGTTCTATTCAAACTACTCACGTAGTCGTGTAAGGGCTTATGGGGAATTGTCATCTGAATTGGTAACAGCCAGTGGTGTCTGACAGGGATGTCCACTTTCCCCATTTCTGTTTAACTTCATCATAGATATGCTAATGGAAGTATCCTTAACTGAACGTAGTGACTTAGGAATCGACTTGTTACCAGGGAATAGTCTTATGGACTTAGAATATGCAGATGACATAGTCCTGTTAGGGGAGGATGCTGACAAAATGCAGAGTCTTCTGAACACCTTGAGCAGCAATCTTCGTATGTTTGGCATGCGATTCGCCCCTGCAAAATGTAAGATGCTGCTACAGGACTGGACCACGTCAACCCCTAACTTAGTGATAGGGAGTGAAGTGATAGAACATGTTGACCACTTCACCTACTTGGGAAGTTGTATTAGCACCAACGGACTGATTGGCGATGAAATCTCAGCACGGATCCAAAAAGCTCGAGCTGCTTTCGCTGACTTACACCATCTCTGGCGTAGGCGTGACATCCGGTTATCAACCAAGGGACGTGTGTACTGCTCAGCAGTTCGCTCCGTCCTTCTCTATGGCTCTGAAACATGGCCAATACGCGTTGAAGACATGAAAAGGTTGACTACTTTCGATCATAGATGTCTGCGATCTCTTTCTCACGTTAGGTGGTTTAATAAGTTAAGTAATGTTGACGTTAGGCGTAGAGTGTTGGGCAAAGAGGAAAAATCAATCGACGAGGCTATAAAGTTACATAGACTAAGATGGCTAGGTCACGTGGTGCGCATGCCTAACCATCGCCTCCCCCGACGGGCATTACTAGCTGATATAGGTGGTGCAGGTTGGAAAAGAGTAAGTGGTGGCCAAACAAAAACATGGCCTCATCAATCCATGAAATCCTTGACAGTTAAACTGAGTCAGGTAGGGAGATGCAGACTCCCGGGTTGGGGCCCTCGGGACTCTAGGAATCAATGGCTGGAGACAATAGGTGACATGGCTCAAAATCGTTGTCAATGACGCAGATGTATTCAGTCTCTGTAATCTTTCATATTTCTTTCTACAATTACCCATTCTGTTTCACTCTTATATTTGTCAAACTCTATTGATTCTCTTCACTCATCTTCTTGTCTACCTCTGTGTGCTATTTGGAACGTGGCAACTCGAACTGCTGCACTTCGGTGCCAAGTTCTATGTTGAATCCAGACAGACAGAATGCATAAAGAGCTTTAGGCTTCCTCGATAAGTGATGGTGGCTGAAAAAAAGAATATATCGAAAAAGATTTGAAGGTGGTCAAATGAAAAACAGACAACAATTCATGCATTATCTGACTGCTAGTTAGAGTCATGTAGAGAAGGGCAGACTACCAGGCTAGATACTTTGAGTAGCTGATAACCACTGATGACATGGCTTGCAATCGTACGCAACGATAGAGATATATTCACCGCATGTTATCAACCAGAATTAAATATTAACACACTTTTATCTAATTACTCTTCCAAACATCCTTATCCACCATAGTTTCTTTGCATTTATTTCCTCTGTTTTATATGTGCTTGATAGAAGTTCAGCGACTTTAAACGACGCATATTCATGCAAAATTCTGCGTTGATAAGTTAGTTGGCTAGCTAAAGGACAGCAGCGTTCAAGTAATACGGGTTGGGACTTTAAATTCATAATTATCTAAGACACAACGAGTGTATTAAAACACATTACGCAGATATAACGCGAAAGTTTGATATAGGATAGGTTAAGTTGTTACCTGAACAAAACAGAACATGTTTGTCGTATGTAAAGTCACAGATAACATCGATGATAATCACCGTTATGCTCACAATAGCATAATCAGAGTGTGTTGTGTGCTACTGATAAATCTCATCAGTAGTATATAAACAGATGTTCGTCGGCATTTGAACATCAAATAGTAGGGAGATACATTTGATGATGTCAAAGAAAACGAATGATACAGCGTTACAGTGATACATGGGAGACATGAAAGGAACACAAAGCAACACAATATAAAGGTCAGAAGTAGCACAACACGTAGGATCTGTGCAAATGGTGCTGCATTGAAGATAAGTTGTACATAATTTGGTCATATAGGTGTTCCATACTGCAAGCAATCATTCCTTTACCAAGTCTGTCACCTACAGATACAACAGTTTCATTCGCTCCAGCCAATATTTTGGAATCCTATCCTGAATTATTGGAACATAATACCTGAAGAAATTTTTTACTTACGCGATACTTTCAAATAGAAAAATTATTAAATTCTGTAAAAATAAAGTTTTTAAGGAGAATTTCATCAAAAACTCAAAACAGCTGGAGATATGTTTCATCTTAGTTTAGGAATCATCAAAGTTTCATAACTTCATTTTGAATCACTGTGTCAAGTGATTCTCATGAAATGCTCATAAAATTATTAAATTGTTAATACGCTGACAAGAACAAAGATAAGAGTGTACTTTATTTGCCTTTTCAGTATGTTGCTACTCATAGTCTAATAGAAAAAATTCAAACAGACTCTTACACAAATTAAGACTTATATTCTTAGTTTAAAGTAGCTCTGATACTCTCACTTCCAACTGCCTTTATGAATTTACGTGCATTTGCAAAAGCAAGTACATTGGAAGGACAGAGAGAAGAGCTTCTATCCGGTTTTCTGAACATATTTCAAGAAACCTTTACCTGAAAGGAATCAAATATTCTCAGAGTGTAATCACCAGACATATTGTTGATACCGGACATCTCGTAGAGATTTCTAAGTCCTTCAAAATAATAAATAGACAAAGGACGCAAAATTTACTACGATTTGCCGAAGCGATCGCAATCAAATGATTTAAACCAGACTTATGCATACAGAAAGAGAGTGTGATTAACCTCTCACTCCCTTGGTAACTGAATGTTGATTACAATAATTACATTAGTCATCTAATACAGTTATCTCAACTCACTGAACAAATCTTAATCTAATAAACTGTAACCACTTTTATTTTTTGATTTCCTATGTGAACCTACAAGCTAACACTGTTCTGTTAATCAATTTTTTTCTGTTTTACCTCTCCCCCCTCTTTTCAACTTTAAAAGCGTATAAATTGATAATGAAAACCTAAACTAAAATTGTAATGCTTTCATTTTGGATGCGTCAATTTTATAGTACCTCTTCTCTACTATCACTCAAACATTAAAGTATGTTATTATCATCTGTAAAACCATTGTAATTTCAGGTAGTCTGCAGCTGATGAGAATCTGTGAAATAGAATGATATCATTTTATACTGCAAATTTCGTCTTCCCTTGTTTATCGAAATTTATCAAGGGAACCAAATGTATTCAGTTTCATGTTCTTACCCAAGAAATTATAAGCTTTTCTCAAGTGTTCAGGAATGCATGAAGTAGAATAACAGGAAGGAATGGTTGAGGAACAAGTACTCCATAATGATGAAGCCTGATTTATCATAGGATTGTAGAGCTCTCCCAAATGAGAGAGACCGGACTGACAGTCACAAAGTCACTGGAACATCTTTTATCCTTTAAAGAATGCAAAAAACACATTTCAATGTAAATCCCACACTTTATGCCTCCCCTAATGAAACTGTTACTTTAAAAGTCAGTAGAGAGATAAAGAAGCTAGCACAAATGTTGTTTACATTTGTTAATTAACTTAGGAGTCCGACATCTAGATGTATGAAATTTGAAGACATTAGGATGGGATCAGTTATTGTTAGAGAATAATTCACTGGATAAACACATGAAGAATGATCAAGAAGTTTGCATACCTACCCAGTGTTGTAAGCACAATTCTTGGAACATGGGGAGCTTTAAAGCATGGAAAAGAGAATAAGGTATAACACTCATTATTTTAATGTGGGCCACATCACAAACCAGCATCAGTCAGAGGACGATTGAAAACCAATTAGCACTGGATAACTGTTTCGCTTTAGTTTTGAACGCCTTGTTAGTGAGAACCTACGAACAGTTCCAAACTAGAATGAAATGATGTTGGGTAGTGAAGAAATGTTTTTTGGAATCAATCCAGACGCCTACAGAAACCCATAATCTAAATAAATAAGTCTTGAAGTCATATCGTTTTTAATAAGTAGCATAATATGTTCATTGTGCTTCAGTCTCATTTCTTTCAGATGAGGAAACGTTTTTTACTTCATATGATTTGATATTTATTTAGTTAGATTGATTTAACCATAGGACTTCACCAATGGAGACCAAGGTTCCTGAAATATGCATGTCACATATTCTTGTTAGTACTGTCAGGTAGGAAACGGCATTTCAATAGAATACATTGTTGGCATGTAAATGATGTTTCATAGTAGAGCTGTGATCTGGATCTCACTTAGTTGAAAATATACTTCGTAAACCTGCACTTCATTGTTGTACCTTTCAACAACTGTGGAAGTCTTATATCTAATTGGCACAAAAATACAAATTACACCATAAAAGAATTTAGATGTGAAATTCTCTGTGGACGTTATCCGAGTATGTATATATTTCAAACATTTGAAGTTCTAAAAGTCCCACAAATGAATTTCAACTAACATTCAAAAGTAATCAAACTTTAACACTAAAAATAACCAAAAAGAAATACAACTGCAAGTGTAGAACTTAGGCACTGCACTAGAATGTAATTCGATATTGGATATGTTTATTTCAAATGTCACACAGTGATGCAGTATTATTAACTGGATGACATTTCAAGCAGTTAGTAATACTGCATCATCGTGCGATGCGTCGGTGGCACAGAGGTAGAATGTTCGCCAACCACGAATGTGCCCTGGAGTTTGATTCTCGGCAGACGCACTCCTTTACCCCATTAAGCCAGTAATAAGACTGGTGAAGAGAGAAGGTTGAGCTGGTCATAGGGTTAGCAACTCCATCCCATAGAAGTAAACACCAGTGCTATCAAAACTTCATAGCTCTAGCTTGAAGTCCTTGGTTCCATTGGGAACGTAAAAGGGAAAAAATAAAATAAATGAGAGAATAAACTGTGTGATATTTGAAATAAATTAATCTAATATGAAAATGCAACTGCGTAAAATTAGCTTATAAACTTTACTTTCATATATGAATCTTGGTTACGATGACTTTCAGCAGAGAATTATAACTTTAGTGGGTTAGTCACATTACTTAATCAAAAATCACAATGTCGGTTACACACTCTAAATATCTCATTGCATAAAACATGAAAAATCATGTTAAAACTTGCTAATTGTTGTTATCTAACTGTCATTCATCTATTTTGGTTATTCAGAAACTGCTTGCTGAGAGCCTCATATATTATAGTCAAAGAAATATAACACCCGCCTATTTTGACTCTCATAATATGTTTTATGTGACAAACATAGGGGTTAAAATTTTATTTACAAACTTTAATAGAGTGATAGAAAAATAACATTCAGTGAAGAGTTACTCTTTTCAGCGATATCATTCACAAGCTGTACAATCACAAACAAATAGTAAGTTTTCTCAGCAACGAAAGAAAGATTTTCAAAGAAGTATCATTAGAACTGCAAATTTTAGATAACAAATTATGCAACACAGAAAGCGTTAATCGAGTAGAAACTACGATAAAATTAGGTAAGTAAATTCAGTGACGTGGCATAATTGACCGTGTTGAGTAGAATTCAGCTAAGATTTGAACGAGAATCAAGTCGACAACAGTGATATTAAGGGATAGAAATTTAATAGCGGGTCAAGGGAGAAAATAATACAAAGACAAAAAACAAAAATTACTTATCTGATGTTAAGATAGATCAGTTTCACTGTGATTGAACAAACTTCGTCTGTATGCAGAGTTCAGGATTTAATATGTGAATTGCCATTTTTTCTGCCGTCTGAAGAGATCCCTAATATATTCTGTAGATAGCTGTGAAGTTGCTTTGTGGGTTAGTTTGGTGTTCACATTCGACCAGGTGTTCTAGGTGTTCCTCTATAAAGTCATGAGGGTAAGTTTCTGGTGATATATCTGGATAGGAAACGTTTGTTTTGGCCAACATACCTAGTTACACAAAAGCAAGTTTACTGATAGATAGAAGATTTAATATTTTTCATTCTTTTGTATTTGGAGTGCAGCATGCAACCTCAAGCTGCAAGCTCTGGAGTTTCTGTAGTTCTTGTTTGTTTGTGTGAGTTGAGGGGGCTATTTTCATGCCCCACCTTTGCTCTTTCCCAGGCTTACTACTGGCTAAGCAACGTTTAAGAACGCGTCGGCTGGGAATCTAACCCTGGATCACGTATATGGCAGGCAGTCATTCTGTATCTGAAACACCAATGTAAAAAGGTTTAGTTACAACATACATAATATGATAATATCTAAGTAATAAATTTATTAGCGTTCTTTCTGTTTCTAGCAGGAACCTTTAGGATAATTGCTGTAATCTCAATCACTTCAAAGATCTACTGCTAAATCGCGAGCCTGAATAGTTCAATGGTAACGACTCTAACTGCATGGGTTCCTTTGAAGTTGCTGATTTGCCTTAATGATGAGCGCTAGTCAGCATGAAACCTAGGTACTAATGGTCGCCTCCGACCACCTAATATCAGCTCAGATTATATATATGTTACAAAACTTTAGTTCAGTTTGCTTGTGTTCACTTATCTGATCGATTTGATGTTGAGACTTTTATTGTCCTTCTAGACTTCATCAGCGCTTACGTGCATGTAAAGTATTTTCTTTCTGAGTGAAACAATTCTCCCTCCAGATCACCTTGCTTGTGACTGGTTGTTACTGGACATTTTCATGTCCTTGTAATTTTGAAATGGTATCGATCAGTTTCGTTAATCAGTTATTTGACCTTTTTGCCATATGCCTTATTCTCTGTTGTTTGATAAATTTGATTGATGTCGACATGTCTGCTAAGTGAAGATTGATTTGAATGTCAGGACCCTAGGAATTCTCTGGCACTCTTAGTATGCCCCTGTTTCGAATTTTTAACATTTCCTAGTCAAACGGGTAATCGTAACTGTCTAAATATTTGAATTGAAAGGAGTAAATATCACATCTTTTGACTGCTAGTTCATACTACTGGATGCGAAGTCTTAGGGGGATTCTGCTTTAGATAAAACAGTGATTTTTAAAGTTAGTGGAACTTATTTTTTAGGTGATGTTAATCCCGCCTTCTTTCTTTGTTGGTTCCCATGGTCTGCATCGTATCGTATGATATCTATTCCTGACGGTTTAAGAATTCCAGCATATATTTCAGAAATGTTCCTCATATATGGTAAAAATATATTTTTGGGATTTACAAGGATGGGTTTTTTCTGGTTCTTTTATTTGAAGGTAGTTATATGTTGATTAGGTCGCATGGGTACCCATTCATTTTTACTGGAGATGATCAACAAATATTCGTCTTCTGTACCAAGAACTGGAGTGCTGCAATTTATATCGGCCCTTTTGAATAATGTTTGTAAGCAGGACTCGCACACGTGACAAGCTAAGGATGGAAAGTATCCAACGATATTTTACCTCAAAACTACTTGGCTACCATTGTAAGAAAGACTACCTATCACGATGCACGATACTAAAACTTGACCCACTTTGGACAAGACGACTTATTATAAACCTACTATTCTTCTTTAAGGTCCTATACAAAATATCATTCTCAGACAATAAGGACATACAATTCGCACCAGAAAGCCCTTACGATCTGCGTAACCAAACTTGCACAGTAACAATAAAAGCCTTTAAGTCAAAACTCCGCGAAAACTTCACAGTCATGTACTCTAAAATATAGAACAGCCTGTCCATAGAAGTCAGAACTTCCACCTCCAGTATAAGTTTCAAACACTCTCTGTACAGACTGTTTCACTCTACTGATTACGTTAATAAACCATTTATTCCCAGAACGAATCAATTATTAGTTTACTACAGTACTTAAAAAACACGCATAAATTCCCTAATTACTATATAAACGATAAATAAACTAGTCGCATAGATGCATAAAAAGACTAGGTAGAAATAAATATATATGTTTACTATTAAGACGATGTACAACGACTATAGACATACAAGTACTCACACTAGTCGAGAACACATACTTTTTCTTTGCTCTCTGGTATTTTGCTGCTCGACTCTTCTCTTCTGTCTGCCTTGTAGTAGAAGTTGAACAGATCTACATGCAGACTGAAGCTGAGAAAAAATTGAAGTCACGTACTCATATATCATCCTTTAAGGTTTGGCTAGTGATGACTCAGCATCCTTGGAATATCCACTGTCACCATAACAAGACGCTGTACAGTATCCTATACAAGCACTGCCAATGATCTAAAATGGCTTACAAATAGCTTTCTACGAGTTAATCAATTTACTCGTGCCGAACATCCATGCAGTGATAAATGGCGATTTTGGCTGACGTGGGCGGAGTAAAACAATTCTGCGTGGCAATAATCAACATTAATATGTATTCAGTAGAATTTACATCTGGTGTTGCTTGCGATAAAAATTCTGACGAAATTATACAAATGAATCACTTATTTCCAATTAATACCCATTTGAATATAAATCAGGAACAAGGTACGATGCCGCACACAACAAAGTTATATGGAGGAATTGACTTCAAGCCTTATTTTTTTCCCAAATATTCGTAATCCATCCAACACATACTTGGGTTTTTTTGTTAATGCGAAGACAATATTTTTATATTTCTTAATGTGCTCCATTGAATGACTAGTTAGCAGTTTGTACACACAAACTAATGTCAGCAAGCACAGCCGCCATGCAATTTCACCATAAATCAAATTCATGCAATGTAAACAATACTTATCCATGCCTGTACAACTGGTGTGTCCTACATAGATAAGAATAAATAAATATTATTATATTTGTTTTTGATTGGTTACAGAATTTCATAATGAGCTGACATCAGTTAGAGAACCATTAAAAAACCAGCTGGGAGTACTGGATAGCTGTTTCGTCAGCCTAGTTTGAGACTTATCGGAATACGCGCCCACCGCCAAGATTCGAACCCTAGACCTTCCGGTTACAAGGCAAGCTAGTAGACCATAAAGCCACTGGGAGCCGATTCATTGGTCAGTCCATGAATTCCAACTTCTGACAATTCACGATATAGCGCAACCACTGGCCAGTGTCATTGGTGCCGAGTATCTTACCTTACATCAGTCCTCCTCACTTTGCAACCGGAAGGTCGAGGGTTCGAATCTTGGCGGAAGGCACGTATTTCTCATAAGTCTTAAATTAGGCTGCCGAAACAGCTGTCCAATACTCCCAGGTTTCACAGCCGTTCTGTAACCGATTTCAGCTCATGATTAAATCCTGTAACCAGACAAATCAAATCCCTGTAACCCAACAAAGGAATATTTGTTTTTGTAAAATTCTTGCCTTCTTTTCAACTCTGATTATGCCCCCAAGAAAATCTATTTTTTCGTATATTGTATTAATACACACTGTTCAATTGTGTTTAGTCTAGAAATAATGTAGTGAATTCATATTATTGGATTTAGAATTGCGAACTTCTAATTTCTATAAATAAATTAGTTATTCACATTGAGTCATATTAAATGTAACAAATTTTATCAATTGTATAAAGTATCAAGATTGATTAAGTTGTGATAATCACTAGAATGTGTAGTATAAACTGTAACTTATGGCAGTAAATCGATTCGAATATCTCTTTAGAAATGAAAAATAAGACCGTTTTGACTCTATCACTTAATTCTAAATTACAGAGTTACTCTAGGCAGATGATTTTTTGCCTGGCAGCATTATACACACACGACAGCTTTAGTAGACTACCTATATAGGTATTCACTAGTAACTGGAGTTAACATAAAGTTTCCCGCACACTATACTAATTATACTATTTCCAATTTGATCACGGATTGATATCAGTTAGAGGACCATGAGCGGATGTTTTGTCCTAGCTCCCAACTCTTCTGCATTACGCTCCAGGCCCTTTAGGATACCAGACAAGCTCGTCTACCATTCAACCAGTGGATAGGTATTCACTGGCGCATGAATTCCAAATTCTATCAATCATTGATAGAAACTTATTTTCACACCATAACTAAGGTAACTGAATCTATCAAAAAGATTACGCAATGCTGACATACAACAACTGAATTAAATGTTGAAACAAATTATAATGTATGCAATCCTATTTCTCAATTCATCACAGAACCATGTCACTTAGCGTAATTAATGTGTGGTTGAATTCTACTGATTCACCTAATTAAAAGTTGAAGACTACAGGACTACAGGAACAACCACTTCAAAAATGTTTTATCATATCAGAAATGTTTGAACAGAGACGTTTGACGTCCTTGAAAAGCAAACGGTGTATTAGCATGTATTGTTATGAGTAAACTTATGCCTCAGTTTTAATACTTTCAGACAAGATATACCTTTTTAAAAGACTACTCCTACAGAGTGACTGATACTTAAGGGATATGGTGGAACATAAGTAACAACAAGACTAAGAAGAAGCTGAGATAATAATAATTTACTTTATTCCAGGAACAATATTTGTGATACAGAATGGAATTTTCAGCATTAATCACAATATTGCATCCAGTTTCCTCAAATTATAAATAAAAATTAATCACACTGAAAATTTTCCACATTTACAATAGGGGTAATATCAAAAACATGCAACATATAAAATGGAAATAACAATAATAATGATAACAACTAAGGTAATAACAATAATATAAGTGAAGATTGCCATGGGCTTGTTTCACACAGTATTGTCAATGCGGTATAGAAATCCTAGCATGTTCAAAAAAATTGAATATAATGTTCTCTTTACGTGATATGGTCAGGAAAAAAACAAGGATTACAGCAGTTGTAGAGACAAGGTGGTGTTTGCAATTATGAGAGTAAAACAGAGAAGTAATAGGACCATAAATATAATAGAAATAATAAAAGTAAAACTTGAAGGTATATAAGGATGGATGGAGGAAGCTGTTTGTTTACTAGACGAAAAAAGGTTAGTTAATTCTTGCTTGACACTATTTTCACCACATAAAATACATGCTAAGTATGGTATCATAGAATTTTTATACTTAAACATGCGAGCATACAGTCTTCTGAAGTTGCTTCTTGTTCTACCTGAGGAGATGCAAGGTGAAAGCTGGGGGTAAAGTGGATGCTCCAAGTCAGACAAAATCCCTCTAGCAAATTTATTGCACGAAGTCAAGTACCTATCGACAACAACATTAACTATGTGGTCCCCTGGGACACCACTCACTCTACTGACCGTCTTCAGCATTCTACGAATTTTGACATAGCCCTTTTACAGCAAACCAGGAAAGAATAAGGGTGAACAATAAAGAAGAATAGGTAGGATGCAAGAGCTTATGAACTGTAAGAGGGGGTATTGAGTTAAAGCCGAGTGTCTTAACTTTTAATGTAAAATGCTAGGCGAAATATTTCACTGGAGATCGCTAAGACATGGGAAGACCAGAAGAGGTCACAAGAGAGAATAAGTACAAGATACTTAATTTCTGAATTAATTCCTATATCATTCCCATCGATCTTGCAACTGTCATGAGAATCGACAGCTTCTTTTAACTGTCTTTTACATCTTTTTACATGGAACATAGGTGGTAAGTTAGCTGCATTATTGTGACATAAATGATAAGACTAAGTCTGTGGAACCTTATGGGAACTGTGTAACAATTATTTTATATAAAAGAAACCATGTGTTTCTCATCAGATTAAATTTCAGAGAATGCAGTCACCTGAGGGTGCTAATTCTAAATGTTGCGACTTAATTTATGTAAATTTATTATTATTTATTATTCCTTTCGGTTACGAGTGGAATATAGGTCTTCAACAACACATCTGATTTTACTCTATGTTCTGTTGTTCTCTTTTCAGCTGGGTTCACGGTTTCACATAATCCCTCATCTCCTTCTCGCATGATCTCCTCCATGTCCATGTAGGACGAGCCACTCTTCGCTTCCCATTCGGGTTCCACTCGTTGGTCAACACTGCACGCGATGCCATTTGACGGCCTCCTCAGTGTATACTCAATCTATCATCATATTCTTCAGAATATATGATGAGCAAACGTCTCTTGGTTGGTTTGTTGATTGCCATAGTTTCTTGTTGCTAATTCTTTCCTACAAGCCATTTGATCTTAATTATCGAGCCAGCAAAGCCAGCAACTGTTGATAAAAGTCTGCTTATCATGGCGTGAAGTGCCATTTTCTAACCCGTATAAGAGAGCTGAATTAACAATGATGTGGAAAATCCGAATCTTGTTGTTTATGGGATGAATGATTTCATCATGAGCTGAAATCAGTTAGAGAACCACTGGAAAACCTAGGAAAACTGGACAGCTGTTTCGTCAGCCTGGTTCGGGACTCTTCATCACAGAACATTGAGCCACTGGAACCTGATCCAATAGCCCATGAATTCTAACTTCTGCCAATTCACGACGTAGCGCGACCATTGCGCAATGTCTTATTCGATGAGTTACTGCCTCATCTTCAACTTGCTGCACCCTACTGGTTACAGCTTCCCACTAGAACCCCAGGTTAGCTGCCTGAAGAAGGCCAGTCGCTAGTGAGCATCAGATTAATTTTCAAGTATTGGTTTTGTAGGGATTTTGTTTGATTGGATGGAGGATTTCATCATGAGCTGACACCTTGTTGTTTATGCCTGCTGAGTCCAGAAGATTTCCAAACTGGTTTCAGGTTGATGAAGGCATTTCTCATCTTTCCGATTCTGGCCTCCTTTGACATCTTCATCTGTGCCATCCGCCTGTGGTTAAAACAATGCTCTCCTAGATAAGTGAAGGAAGTAACCTCAATCTAATCTCCCCCATTGATGGTGATTGGTGCTGGTTATTGTTGCTGTCGGTGTTGGTTAGTTGCTTATCTTCACCACTTTCGTATTCTCTATGTTCACCTGGACTCGTGTCTGCCTGCCTCTTCAGCCAGTTTGTTGGTTTTCGCTTGCAGGTCTTCGACTTTGTGTGGCATTAAACGTAAATCATCTAAAATCTAGATATCCTAGAATCTTCTTATCAATACAACGTATTCTTGTCGTCTTACGCACATGCAAAGTCTGAAGCATAGTCCAGTCCGCCACAATTCGAAACATCATCGATGATAATAGACAGTCTGTTTCGTCTTACTCCTGTATTCACTTCAAAGACTTTTCTGCATTTTCTGTTGTAGATCACCCAACTCCATGTAAATACTAATCGAATATGTTTTCCAATTTCCCTATGCATTTGTCAAAGTAACTTTTTAATTATATTATACAGACAATAACACTAACAAATCATTATTAAATCACTAATCATTCAAGTTTAGGCTTCATTTTGATTACCCCCCTAGAATTCATTGTCAAAGTGAAATACAGCATGATATTATTTTGGTTAGCTTGTGAGTCAAGACACCAAGCTGATCAACAGATTACAATCACCGATGGATTCCACGTTCTAATCTCGCTCGATTCATTTCAGTTTACACAGCTAGTTAAACAACATCATTAGCTTTCAAAATAGTAAGTAAGGCTTGTAGAGTGATACATTAAAAACTGTCCAAGACAATTGACTTATAGCTAATTCTAACTGCTCTGGTCATTATTAAGAGTTAGCACTGATAACATAAAATCACCTGCAGGTTAGATAACTTATTCAGAGTCTAAATTTATCATCTAAATTTATCTAAATTTATTAGATAATTAAGGAGAATAACTGAAGGACCATTTATGCAAATCACTGGCTCAGGGATTAGTAGAACTTATTTGATTCATTAAAAGTGATATTCATCAATCAACAGATGGGCAATGGAATAATCTATAAATTTAACAGGATATGAACCTTACGCTTCCATCCTAATACTCCTTATATGGACTTAATGAAGGTTATATTGATCTCATTGATGTTTATCTTGATGCCAGCAGCTGTGTACTCTAAGATTCTTGAAAGATTTAACAGAGCAAGTAGTTAACGAAAACCAATGGTATTCTTTTGAACAAATTCATAGAGACAATCAATAATTGCAGGATATCATTAAAACCAGGGCACACTTTAGACATATGATACTTTTTTTCATGTCTACGAAGACTGGATATAATAATACATTTAAATAACATTCAGTAACGAATATCAAACAGAGTGATCATTGAACAAAGAATATTCTTTTCGATAACTTCACCATCAGGCTGTGCAGTTATTTATCCATAATAACGAAAGAGTGATTGTTATTGACAACATTAGTGGTTTTTTAAAGAGTAACATCGAATCATTTAGATAAGAATTCCGTAAGTTATTTGCAAATAGACTGTTAATAGATTATAGTCAAAAGTATATGTGTGTAGTAAAATGTATAATTTTAATATTAAATCGAACACTAATATATTAAATTAAATGATTATGAATGACAACGAATGTATAGAATTTTTCAAGGGTTGATTTGTATTCGGAATTGTTATTGTTGTGGAATAAAGTGATTATATTATTATTATTATTCGACGGTGAATTGATATCAGTTAGAGAACCAATGAAAACCAGGGAGTACCAGACAGCTGTTTCATCCTAGTTTTGGGAATCATCGACTTTAAGCACCCACCATAGAGGTTCAAATCCAGAACCTTCCAGTTACAAGGCAAGCTCGTATATCATTCAGCCACTGGGAACCGACTCAATAGACAATGAATTCTAACTTATACTAATTCATGATTTTAATGCAACCAACAACCAATGCCATCAGTGGGAAATCCAACCTCACTCCCGACTAGATACACCTCACTGATCACGACATGTCACTAGAACTCCAGGAAACTCTGTCCTGTAGTAGGTCACTAGCGAGGATCAGTGGCTGAATGGTATACGAGCTTGCCTTGTAACTAGAAGGTCCTGGATTTGAACCTCTGTGGTGGGTGCGTACTGTTGATGATTCCTAAAACTAGGATAGAACAGCTGTCCGGTACTCGCTGGTTTTCATTGGTTCTCTAACTGATATCAATCCGTGGTCATTTCTGAATGTATAGCAATAAATTGTCATGAGTTATGTTCAAATTATATTCTATTCATATTGATTATAAATGAGATAAATGAATGATCATATCAAGGACACGAGGAGAGAAACAATTTAGGGTAGAAGGTTATGTGCGTTGTGAGTGTGTATGTGTGTCGCTGTGGAAGTTAACAACTACGTTTAAACAAAAAACAAAACAATAGGTTAGTTAGTGCGAGTGTAATGACGAGGATCAGGGGAATTTATATGTACAGGATGGAGGACCATATCAAAAAGGCCCACACAGTAAGGTATTTATGAATTTACAGACTCCACAGCAGGTCAGGGTATCAGTAGCGGTTGGATCTGTTTCTTCTTCACACAGAGCACCAGTTGTTGTAGGGTAATTGAAGTAGCCTCTGTTGTTTGGAGTATTCGGTACCTGGATGCTTTTGACAAATTATTTAGCGACCGATAGATGATGGAGAAGGATTCTTCAGTGCTGGCTATGTGGTCAGTTTTGACCAGGTGGTCTGATATTGAATCGTTGATGATCTTCGCTAAACTTTTATTTAGCCACACCGGTAGGTGTTCTCTAGCGAGCATGAAAAATCAAGTTCCTATAGCAATGAAAAATATAACTCGCTCCACAAGCACAGTTGAATTGGCATATACAAACACATATAGTGAAATTCTCTGTGAAAAATCTTAACAGGATCTATTAGAATAACAGAACACGGTAGTATCTGGTAGTGGAATTGTTTATTGGCGAAATGACTTACTATTACTAATATCATCCCCTTGGGTTCCAAGTGGAAAACAGAGCTTCAACAGCACAAAAAACCTGCTTATGTTTTTTACTTCCTTAGAAAGATGACATACTGACTGGCTGACTAGCTACCTGAAGACTTGCACACACCCGCACCATTTTGTCCCTCCAATTCCAGCATTGAAGTTTATATAACGACTAGATTGATTTTCCGGAGTAGGATCGCTGACTCCACGCCTAACCCGCCCTCTTTTCTTGGGCTTAAGATCGGCTAGAAAACTAGACAACTAATAAACTAGGCGAGCCTGAAATGGTGTAAAGATAGGGTGATCTCCGTATACTGTGCTTCTTTTATCTTCCTTTCATGATTCCTACGTTGTTTCATAAGGATTTCTCTCATTTCCCCCTTATAAATATTTACTCCATCCCTCAGCTATCCAGTATTCTTGCAGAAGACATCATACACACACACAGTAGCACCTCCCAGCCCAATATGACCGAAATGTTGACAAAACTGATATGTATCCACATGATGTGTGTTTTGTTTTTGACAGGCCATTATATTTTGCTATGTGTATATGGATCAATATTTCATTATAACTGACAACATGCTTTTGTCTGTCCACTAACTAAATAAACATGTATAACCTTGTTGTCACATGACATTACAACCAGTCATGTTAAGACGGTCTATCTATTGGTTCATGTGTATTATTCACTTTCATATATACTTTTGTACTGTATACTTCTTCTTTCTTGTTCCCACGTTTCGTACACTACGTACCATTTTCACTCACACTCTTGTGTGACATTTATTTTCCTTGTCTGGAAAATACAAGTATCATCGTAAACCTGATGGTCTTCTGATTTCCCTCTTTCCGCGTCAGGACTATTAACTACTCGACAAGTACATAACAAAAACCCATGTAAAACAAAACATGTATCCTGAATTACAGCGCATGCCACGACCAACTAGATAACATTATCAGTAGAACGTATTTAGATAATAGCATTCATTGAAATTTATCATCGTCGGCTAAAATCAAATCAAAACGAAGAGACTTCATTCAACAACAAGAGAAATGTAGTCGACAAATAATATAAAAACAGTTCATTGCGGTAGCAACTGATAACAGCATTATGATTTGTTGTAAGTTTAGTTAAATTTGAAATTTTCCAAAGAATGGATACTGAACAAAGAATACTCTTTTCGATAACTTCATCATCAGGCTCTACAGTTATACATACATTATAGTGATTGAATGAGTTAGTGTTATGAACAACATTAATGATGTTTAAATAACATCGAATCAATAATATTCATAGATTACAGCTCAATAGCATCAAAATAAAATAAGCTGAATGTCAGAAGAATTAGGAAAGATAGTATTACAAGTTCATGAGTTCATAGTTTCTACTGAAGGCCACGGCAATAGTAGAGGCTGGACCTGCTTCTTTTGAACACAGAGCGCTGGTTATTTTAGGCGAATCACAATAGCCTCTGCTGTTTGGAGCATGCGGTGCTTCGATGATTTTGGCAATTTATTAGGCACCTGGTAGATGATACAGAAGGATTCTTCAACGCTGGCTTTGTAGCCGGTTTGCACCAGATGGCCCAATATCGAACTGTTAATGGTTTTCACTACACACCATAGTGGGAGATTTTCTCGAGCACGAAAATTCAAATTCCTAAAGCAACGGTCAATATAACTGGCTCCACAAGCGCAGTTGAATTGGTAGATACAATTTGAAGTGGCCAGCTAGTCTAGGTACCTCATCTTTCAGTCGAGGAATCACCATCGGTCGTGTAGAGAATAGGACGCGCAGTTCACCAGCATTAGAAGTTCTTTGAACTGATTTTATTAATTTCTTCGCAATTATCTCACTTGGTGTATCGCCCATGAAATTGTAAATTTTACCTGTTTCCGTTATTCGCATAGGAAATCTCTAGAATTTCGTTATATTCTCTTCTACTCTTATAAATTGTTATTGCAAAATATTTTCTGTATCTACTCAATCTGTTGTACTTGCACACGATTTCCAGGTTAAACTTTGCTTCAATACAGACTTTCACTGAATTTTTTAACAGAATATTCATACAATTAAACTAAAATTAGTTGTGTTTTCCGAGCTGGTTGACGATTTAATTGCGAAGCTTTTGTCGTCTCACTTCTCGACAACATCTTCAGTGCAGATTTTAGCAAAAAAATGAACTCATTTAAACTACCCTTGAATGAATGATGTTTTGTGTCTCTGGGCAACCACTCCCATCACTGGTAGTTTGCTAATTTACATCCCTATTGATCATTCTAACTGACTTGAAATTCGAACTCTCTTGTCATGCGATTTAATTTTTATTAGCTGGTTAATTTAGTCTACAGTAGTGTGTTTGTTAATTGCTAATCCACTTGAGTACCATTCTTCAAGGAGTTCCCTGACTGCATTTTTGGTGTTTCCTCTATTTAAAATATCTGCAGTCTACCAATCAAATCGGAGTCCACAATTATCTACATGCATCGATACGAAAGAATATACATATATATCATGTCTTTTCACAGATAACTTGTGTTCTTGGATTCTAATTCAAAGAGGACGCCCACTTTGACCGATGTAATGTTTATCGCTCAGTCTATGCAATTTATTTTTCAAATGGTATTAATTTCATCTTCTTTTTCTATTAGATTGGTGTTTGGTTTTACACAATATCGAATGAAGTGATTGTGTTGGCTGGCTGGTTTGTATGCTATATCTATTTCAAACGGTATTAATATTCTAGCTGTTATTTCAGAGATATTTTTTATATATGGTAAAATGAATTTTCTTGTGATATTTGATGATGGTTTGTTGTTGGTGTTATGACTCGACTTTAATTAGTTTTTTTTCATGAAATCGTGAGAATATGTATACCTTCGTGTCAATGCATGTGGGTAATCATGGAGACCAATTTGATTGAGATAATGCGGAAATTTTAAATAGAGGAAACACCAAAAATAGAGTCAGGCAATTCCTAAAAGTCTGGTTGGTACTCAGGGGAATTAGCAATTAACAAACACCTTACTGTAGTCCCAATCCACCGGCTAATAAAGAAAATTCGAATTCCAAGCCAACAGAAATGATTAACAGAGACTCAATTCAACAACCAGTCAAGGCAGTGATTGCCAGGTGATACAACTGTTTCATTATTCATGGGTAATTTAAATGAGTTCATTTAATACTAAAACCTTCGCTGAAGATGTTGTCTAGAAGTGAGGACAACGAAAGCTACATAGTTAAATCAACCAGCTCAGAAAACATAACTAATTCAATTTCATCCACCTGAACTACTAATTTCCCCCATTATACAATTATACTTCAAATAATTTTTTTTAAATTGAATTTTAGATTTTCCCGTTGATTAATTGGACCGAAATGCTCGGTCTCAGGTTGACATGTCGGCATCTTGTGCAGATGCTTCGACGATGTCTGGGCATTTAATTAGTATTTGACTGGTGGATGGTGGCTAGCAGTGGAATCCAGGATGCGCATTTCGTCCTATTCGGGACTCGTCAACTGGGTGTACCTGCATTTCTCAGTGAGTGATGATGTTCCCACTGAGGCTCGAACCCTGTGCCCATATTTTCCAACACACTGAGTTCGAGCCTTGGTGGGAACATCATCACTCACTGAGATGTGCAGGTACGTCCAGCTGACGAGTCCCAAATGGAAAGAAATGCGCATCCTGGATTCCACTGCTAGTTACTATCCACCAATTAAATCAATCCTTTTGACTGCTTACATCATTCCGGATAAATATTCCTCTTAGTTCCTATAAATAGCTTATTGTCAGCATGACAAAAGTATTTGCTGGATGGGGACTAAGAGTGGATAGAATCCAGGGTGCTAATTTCGTCCTATCTGAAGCTCATCATCTAGATTCACTTAGGATGCTCAGTGAATGGTGGTGTTCTCAATGATACTCGAGCCCAGCACTTGTCATTTCAAACTCTAAAGTGTTATACATTCGGGCCACGACACCCACCCCCGTGTGTGACATGCATTAGTTGTCGTTTGTTGTAAAAAATCTTAGGAAGTAAATAAAACTTACAGATAAACAGCATAAAAAAAATATAACTATATTCGCTCCCTAGCCTGTAATTCACTAAGTTTATACTAACAAAACTTTTAAGTTATGCTTAAGTTATTCACATATTTCCACTAGTGAATGACGTTGCGATAATCAATGTATTATATTCACGTCAAAAATATGTGATATTAAATGGAACAGTGTATACCAAGAAACAAAATATTACTACCCACGTAATAAAAAGCGAGCGTCAATGAAGCATGATGCAGACATAGAAAATAACCTCCAACAACTCTCTCTTGGATATTGACAAATAAAAACATTTGCTATGAATAATATGTCGGCAGTAATCTCTATCAACGGGAGAAACATAAAGAAAGTGACTTCTTGCAATTATCAAGGCAGCATGATTACAACTACAGGCGGAAAGTACGTTCGAAAAGGCCATACGAACCATCATTGCCTCGATATAAGTGTGGAAATCTGATGTACTCTATATGAAGAACAACATCCGGATTTGTTAACCTAGTGTCAAGTTGGTGATTCAATGTGATTCAGGAACTTGGTGAACATGTCACCAGAAGCATTTCCAACAGATTTCCATGGACTTCCAGCGAAAGGTGTCTTCGCTCGACGCCGCCAAAGGTCAACTATGCAGGAATGATAAACAATGGAGAACTCTGGCTATGTACCAACCAAAAGCTTATCATCAAATAAATCTACAGAAGTAAATGGTGATGGACTGAAGGCACGCTGACGAGATCGATGAATAACAATACGCGCTACGGTCTCAAAGGAAACTTGAGTGGGAAGTGACGGGCTGAACGTCTAACGGTGACATGGATAAGATCGTGTGAAGATTAAATGGAGACTTTTGGGAAGTAGTGGGGAGTCAGCTAAAAAGAATTTAGAAAGTAGAATGAAGTGGAAGTGTACTTTAAAAGTTCCACATTCAGGATCCAAGAGAATAATCATCGTAAAATGGTAATATTGGCTGTATAACTGTCAAATATCGACCTAAACACCCGTCTAAGTACAACTTCATCTTTATGACGAACATTTATGTCACACCTTGTTGTAGCACTTCAGAACTATCTATGTTCCAAGTCTGAAGTTAAGTACCATGGACTGATTCTTTCTCATATCTTTCCCCATGTCTTAGCGATTTCTAAAAGAATATTTCATCTGACTTTTTACATTAAGAAGTTAAGGTGTGGTGAGAGCTGGCCACTAGCCAAAATTGGTAAACAGTAATTTACGTCAATTTTTATGTCCCCAATAATGGTCGTGAGAAAAGTGAGAACAAAGGCTTTGCGTAGGCGGATACAGTTAACATATAGATGATCTGACATTCAAAAAACAGCCACAAAGAGATGAAAGATTAACTTTCAGTGAGAAACAACCAATCAGAAGACTGTGTTTTTCTGCTAACAATAATGTATAATAATGAACATGAAAATCTATAGATATGTGTTGATTTCCTTAATAAACGATCTGTTGTCTGAACCTTGTCTTCTCTTATTACAAAGCCACTCAGGCATAACCCGACCTCTCCTCTTACAGTTTGTCAACTCGTGTATTTTATCTATTCTTCTTTACTGTTCACCCTTATTCTTTCCTGGATTGCTTACAAAAGACTATGTCATAATTCGTAGAACTCTGAAGACTGTTAGTAAGACGAGCAGTATCCCATTGGGCCATGTCGTTGACATTGTCACTGATAAGCAGTTGATGTCATGCAACAAATGTGCTAAAAGAATTTTGTCAGACTGTGAGCATCCACCTCACCACCCGCAGCTCCTCACGTAAAACAAGAAGTCTTTTTAGAAGAATTTACGCACGTACGTCTAAGTATAAAAATTCCACTATACCATATTTAGCACGTACTTTATATGATGAAAATAGTGTCAGGCATGAACTAACTAACCTTCTTTGCACTACTAAATAAACCATTTCCTCCATCCTTACAACATCAATGTTTATTGTTATTGTATTTCTTATATTTATAATCCTGTCAATTTTTTTTTGTTTTTACTTATTTATTTTTCATAAGTGTGAACGTCTTTTAAGCTGAGTAATAACTGTTGATTTTGTACTTCCCCTCACTATACTATATCAACAGAACATTAGATTCAGTAATCTATAACATGCTAAAATTTTCAAACTGAAACGACAATACTGTTTGAATTATTATTGTTATTATATTTAATACTCTCGATTCGTGCTTCGAACATTTTTGACTTTGTATCGTAAACGTGGAAAACTTCCTCTGGTTAACTTTGTTTTAATTTTTTAATTTTATTTATATTTTAAGTAAATCACATGGAATATTGTGACAAATGTTGAGAATTCCATTCTGAATTATAATTACTGTTTTGGGAATAAAGCAGATTATTATTATTATTTAAAAAACAGCAGAGTATTACTGGTTATGATAAATCACAAAGAGTGAATGCATCTGCACCAACTGAGGACAATTTCAAACCATATCACCAAATGTCTCCAGCCATCAATGGTTCTTATGACCCCGAGGACCCCAACAAGGAAGCCGCCTGATGTGTCAAACCATATAGCAGGTTTTATTGAATTCATCAAAGAAAACATGCATCATAAGAAATAAAACAATAAAGGAGAACAAAGAATCTTATTGATTGAATAACCTCGTGACACATGATTTACACGCTTACATGTTGAATAAATAGTAATTATCACATGAGTAATGAAGAATGAGTGGTATTTAACTAGATTTTAAGTGTATAACTGAAGAATCAATATAAACAAATTAATGATATATATCATTGATTTTTAAAATACCTATATCAGCTAATTATAGTTTATGCAGAAAATTCAATAGTGCAACAGCAAAAGGCTTTTGCTCAAAGCAAATATCTATCTACTATAAAGGCTGATTTTTGTTAACAACATATGACTACAGATCCAAGTGATTCTAGGCACAACAGACTTTAACATAACACCATTACAGAATGTGAGGAACAAGATTGTGACTAGAGGTTACCGGCGCTTTGCACTAATACAAATCATTTTTTGAATTCAATCAATTTAACAAAATACCTGAGTCAATTTCTAATAAAACTTTTTGATGGGTAAACAGACCACTAGAAAATTATGTTGATATAAGAAAAGAATTAAGGTACTATGAAAGAGTATAATTCCATCATAGAATAAATTTGTTTTCTAAAGTTACACAGTTATACTGTATTATTTATTGATGACGTTATGAGCACAATTTATTGTTTGTAATCATATCATATGATTATGAGCAATAAGTTGTGCTGTATAACTGCGTGGTTTTAACACAAAAATTGTGTTTACGCCGTAAGACCCCGTAAAAAAGGATGCTAAAACAATCTACAATGAAAAATTAGATATAATGGTTGCGAATATGCAACAAAGTTAGGTCTCGTACCGAATCTGAATGAACAGCAAGGGCTATGAGCATCAAATTATCAATAGAAACAACAATAAAAATGATCAACAGATAGGTTAAACAGCAATTGTAAGACAGTGAGAGGATTTTCATCTCCTGTGACTTACTGACTGGTTTCAACATAGAATTTTGCACCGATGTGCAGCACTTCGAGTCGCCGCACACAAAGCAAGAGAAGTAAGAAAAAGAAGTGCGAAATAGAGATATGAGGCAAAATATAGTTTTATCGGATATTATAAGTCACAAGGAGTGAATGCATCTGCGCCAGACATTGAGAACGACTTGGAGCCATATCACCAATTGTATCCAGCCATTGGTTTTTACCGTTCCGAAGACCCCAACCAGTCAGGAAGTCTATACCTTCCTACATGACTGACTTAAACTAACTGGTGTGGATTTCATTGACTGATGGCATGTTTCGGTTCGCCCACCACTGGCTCTTTTCCAACCTGATCCTATGTCAACTAACATTGACCGTCAAGGAAGGCGATAGCTAGGAATGCATGCGTAACACATGTCCTAATCATCTTAATCGGTACTTACTTTACTTCGGCTATCTCCTACGGGAGGATGAGCCGGCTTCATGAACGTCTCGAATCATCGCTGCCCAGGCGCGGCGATCTGAAGCAAGGTTTTGCGATAGGGATATCCAATTCTTGTTCCACATACGGAGTCCGTAGACGGTTTGTAGCCCCAGGCACTCCATATCTGCCTTGACTGTACCAAGCCATGTCTTCAGCTGTCCGCCCCTGCGACATCGCCAAGATGGTAATGGCGAGGGATTTAGAACTGATTTGACCAGATCGTCATCTGGTCGGCGCAGAACATGGCCAAACCACCGAAGGCGGCGTTGTTGGACCAGTACTGGAATTTGGTTGATGTTGTAGCAACGACGACGCACTTCTTCGTTGGAGAGTTTGTCCTGCCAACGAACATGCAGAATGTACCTGAGACACCAATGGTCTAATACCTCGAGTCTGCGTAAATCTTCCGCGCGAAGAGGCCAGGTTTCACAGCCATACAGGAGAACGGGTCGTATGGAAGCTTGGTAGACCCGAATTTTAGTCCTGAGACTGATTTCTCTCTTGCTCCATAGAACGCTCCTCAGCTGTAGAAACGCATTCCGGGCGTTGGAGATTCGCGCATTCACTTCGTTTTTCGCTTGGCCGTTGGGGAGCATTATGGATCCCAGATATCTGAAGGATGGCACAATTTCAATAGGTGCTCCATTTAGGGATAAGATTTCATCATTGCTGGTGGATGTGTTCGAAAACATTTTGGTTTTGGAAGTGTTAATTTTCAAACCGATAGTAGGCGCGAGGTGGTTTATCTGGTCGAGCGCCTGTTGCATATCGGGGAAGTTTTCAGCTAACAGCACGACGTCGTCGGCGAATTCGAGGTCGGTTATGTGAATATCGGGCGAAAGTTGGACGCCGTGGTGCTCGGTTAGGGCGTGCCGCAAAATCCAATCAATTGTGAAATTGAACAGGATGGGGGATGCTGGACAACCTTGCCGGACACCGCTGGTTACCTCAAAAGTGCGGGACTCTTCACCGTTCACTCGGACTCGAGCTTTGGTGTTGGAGTAGTATGACCTGAGCAGGTTGATTAGCTTGGTCGGAACTCCGTCGAGCTCCATTAGATACCAGAGTGCTCCTCGATCAACTGAGTCGAATGCCGCTTGGAAGTCGATGAAGCAAGCAACCGTCGGCTGTTGGAATTTGTCCCTGTGTTCCAAAATTCTTCGCAGTGTGAATAATTGATCAACACAGCCTCTTCCAGGTCGAAATCCGGCTTGATTTGGCCTTGTTCGCACGTGGCGTTCGGCCGCGAAGCGGTTCAGGAGAATGGAAACAAAAACCTTAGCAGCGATATCAATCAGACTTATGCCTCGGTAGTTCTCGCATATTGACCTGTCTCCCTTTTTGTGGAACGGTAGCAGAACTGAGGTGCTCCAATCGGAAGGAATGGTTTCGGACTCCCAAATTGAGCAGAACAGCGAGTGCAGTGCATCGATTAGCGCTGGAGTGCAGGCCTTGTATATTTCTGGGGGTAGACCATCTTCGCCCGGAGCTTTTTTGTTTCTGAGTCTGTTAATTGTTTTAGCTATTTCGGTTGGAGTGGGTGGATCGCAGTCAACTACGTAGGGTGTTGGTAAGTGTCGTATCGGTCGATGAGACGGTTGACCAGCGTCGCGATTGAGTAGCTGCTTGAATGTTCGGCCCATCGTTCCATCTTACCATTGGTGTCCGAAATAATTTCTCCTGATGCTGTGCGTAACACAGCATGACTGTTAAGGCGTTTGCCAGATGATTGGCGTATGAGGCGATAAAGTTTTCCGAAATCGCCTACATTTGATGCTGCTTCCATGTTAGTCGCCACGTTAGACCAATAGCGATTTCTGTCGTTCCTAGCAGACTGTGTAGCTTTGCGCCTGAGGGAGCGATAAACTGGAGACTTTGCTAGGCGAGCGTCTCTGGCTTGCGAGGATAGAAGCATGGTGTGCTCTGAAATCCAGTCTTTCTGCTTCTTGGATGTGGTACCCAAATGCGACATTGAAGCTTTAGAGACTACTTCTTTGAAATGATTCCATCGTGTCTCGGGTGTATTAGAAGATGTGGATGTTGGTTCATCTGCGGCGCTTAGTTCGGCCTGGATTTGTTTGGACAATCTTAATCGGTATAACTTCACAGCTTCGTTCATCGATTTCCCCTCTTTTCCTAGTACTCGACGCCTTCCCACTTCACATTGGAGATAGAACGCAGGCAACTATGATCAAAGACAGCTAATCTTTTCATGTCTTCCACGCTCAATGACCAGGTCTTACAGCCATAAAGGAGGACGGAGCGGACTGCTGAGCAGCACACCCGCCCTTTGGTAGATAGCCGAATATCAAGCCTACGCCAGAGACGGTGTAAACTGTAACGGCATAAATATGTTGTTACTGACATACTAATAATAATTTGACTTCTATGTCATGGAAGTTACACTGATGGTTCTAAAACGGAATGAAAAAATGACTGGGCATAAGAAGCAACGGAAACAGGACTTCAAGTGTACTTACAGAAGACGGAGGTGATGAAAACAACCAACAACAATAACAACCACTAGTCACTGTCAACAGAATAAATTTGAACGAAGTCACTTCCCTCACTTATCTAGGAAGTACCGCTTCAACTACAGACAATCAAGTGGGTGAATATGCCAAAATCAGGATCGGAAAAGCAAGACAGGCCTTCAGTAATCTGAAATCGATGCGGAAATCTATTCCATTTAGCTCTGAAAGAAAATTCGGATTCTCAACACTACTAGTGTCAGATCAGCTATTCTATATAGTCCAGAAACTTAGTGCACCGCCGAAAGCATTTCGAACAGGCTTGAAACTTTTATCAACAGCTACCTTTGCTCCCTCCTTACTGGTGATCAGATAGTCGGCCAGAGAGGATTAGTAACAAGGAACAAATTAACCAACAGCTTATCAACCAAGAAATATACCGAAGAGAACAGAGATGAATTGGATACACGCTCCGATCGCCAAGTGATACTGAGCACCAGACAAACCCTCGAGTTTAACCCGAATGGGGAATAACGAGTTGGATATCCGACGGTGACATAGAATAGATCATGTGGAGAAGAAGTGAGAGCTTACAGACAATCGTAGAGCCAGCTAAAAAGGACTGCAGAGATTATGATAAGAATATGTGCTGTTGAATTCCTGTGCCCCACTTGGATACCGGAGAGTAACAATAATAGTACTATAGCGTATGATAACAATAACTATACGTATTATTATTTATTCTTTTACATTCCCAGTGGAACATAAGGGCTTCAAACTAAAACAGTGAAGTTTCAGTGGCAGTGGTGTTCAATTTTTCTACGGTTTGGGATTGCTAGCCCCACGTCCAACTTTCCCTCCTTACCAGTCTTATTGCTGACTTGGCGAGGTAAAAGATTGTGTCGGCCGGGGATCGAATCCCGGACCCCATTCGTAGTTGGTGAGCATTCTACCGCTGCACCATCAACGCATAAACAACTATACGTATGTGGTATAATTTGTATTCTACAGTTTCATACAAGTAAGGAATATGAAGACTATTATGAGAGCTGGAAGCCTTGACAAGGGACAGTTGAGACACAGTAGTAGGTAATGAGACATTTTCACAAGTGGACTTAGAGTTACAAAGCACAATGAAACTTATCACCTAAGGTAGGATAGCTAAAAATGGTAGACGCTAGTGAGGTATCCATTTAGAATAAAACTCATACCCCAGGATAAATTCTATTACACGGAAGACAGAAAGATTTCTTGTTTCTAATGATCAAATAAACCTTAAAACAATTCTATTACGTAATGCTTTTGTCATACAGTGCTAATCTCGACGGATTCCAGAATCGCCCTACATCACTTGAAGAGAGGTCACAGTAGTATGTGCAACTCAGAGAAAACTCATACTAGAAAAACACAAACTGTACCTACTACCGCAAAAGATTCAGTAATACTATGACGGTAGAAGACAAGAGAATTGGTAAAGGAATATTTATTCACAATTTAGTATCTATATATAGTGAAATTATGTATACCATGCCTCCAAATCATCATTTACACAGATCTTTCGTGTAGTGTTACTTCTGCCCTTCGTACTGAGTTTCTTTGTCTTTATTTCGTGTCTCCCATGTTTTGCCACAACACTGAATCATTTGTTACCTTTCACGTCAAATCTATCTCTCCACTACTTTATATTTTTACTCCGGCGAACGTCTCCTTATATGCTACTGCTATATCTTATCAGTAGTACACGCCACAATTCAACCTGGCTGCAAACATTAAAACAAAACTACTGCGTTACCAACTCATCACACCCAAATTAAGTCATAAGAATTACTAAAATATATTATTTCTACATCTAGATTCATAGAACTAATCTCAACAAGTGAAAAAGAACTTAGTAAAGTTAGTATATTGCCTTAACAATCACGTCCAACGGACGTATAGAAGTACCGGTGAAATACATAAATAGTAATATGTGGTGTTCATTTTATCGATTATTTACAGGATTTCATCATGAGCTGACATTAGTTAGCGAACCATTGGAAAACCAGCTGGAAGTACTGGGCAGCTGTCCCGTCCTAGTTTCGGACTCTTCAGCAGTACTCACTCACCGCCACGGTTCGAACCAAAACCTTCTGGTTACAAGGCTAGCTCGTATACCATACAGCCACGGGGACCCGATCCAATGGCCTATGAATTCTAACTTCTACCAATTCCCGACATAGCGCAAACGCTAACCAATGCCTTCGGCGAGTATTTGTCCTCACACCCGACCTGCTGCACCCTACTGGTCACGACTTCTCACTAGAACTAGTTTTTCCAATGGTTCTCTAACTAATGTCGGCTCATGATGAAATCCTGTAACCAATCAAATCCCTACAAACCAACAATTGATTATCGATTATTTGCAAGTTGTATGTAGCATAATCTATTCCACAAGTATTGTACAGTAGAACTATTTCCAATTTGGTCACGAAAGTAGTGAATATCTCTCCATCAACTGTCATCTCTTTCTATGCCCCCCACCCACTTACATAGCTCGTTTACATCACAATTGACACTAACTCTAGACAAATTTACTACCGCTCTTTCAATGGAACACCAGAAGTGACATTTTGACACATGAAAGAAGGAAGCAAAGTCTTTTTGCGCTTAAAACCGTCCAATATACAACAACATCAATCCTTCTAAATTATCAAATCAAAAGACAAACACGCGCGCACTTTTCATGCCTTGCTGTTAGTAGTATATATTATTTTTGTTAAAAAAAACGAAGACAAAATGTGAAAACAAAAGCAGAAGAGGAAAACAAAATCTTCAGAATAACAAATTACGCACACATAAATACAATTGTGCAGGTGTAGATATATATATATACTTGTAAAAATTCTTTTCAATATTTAGGTGAAATAATTAAACTTTTATAATAGAGTCATCATAAAAATGAAATCAAACTGAGGTATGTATATATGAATATATATGGAGTGGAAAATAGACTTCAGCAGTTGTGAAAATATAAGATATAAGCGTGCCGGAGACTGCCATATACGTGTCTAGTGGTAATAGCAATAAAAATGGCTGAATAGATAGATGAACAATATTTTATAAAATAATTTTTATATTTCTGTGTATGATGAATGTTTGTGTGAGGATAAGCGTGTTGTCATCCATCGTCCATGAGAGAAGGGATCAGAATAGAACATTTGAAAATCACTAATCACACAAACCATACAAATGTGATCGTCTATTGTGTTCTGGTGGTTGACAAATAATTGATGATCTATGGGAATGAGTACTGCCACACACACATACATGCGTACAAAGGACCAACAAGGGGATATGTGAACATTGGTGAAATCGACAAGGTACATATCCTTCCTTAGTCATCATTAGGATCAGGAGGGAGATATAAAGAACTACATAATCAATAAACCGATACAAGATTGCTTCAGACTGATAAAATTATTATCATATGAAAAATGTGGTCATTAAAGCATTAAACAATAATCATTTATTCACTATGTATAAACTTCCTTAGAAGGTAAACAGAAAAGTAACAAAAGTTTCATTAGCTAATGTAGAGAATACGGCATACCTGAATGTACATGTAAGGCACTAAGATCTTGGAGCAAAAGGTCACACAAAAAATCTAATAATCAATATTGCATCATAATTATTTGCATGGTTGAAAAACAGTGTGTGTGTGAAAAAGAAAAGTGAAAAAACTTATTGGACGGAAAAAAGTGATAAAACTGAAGATGAAAAACAAAAAAAATGAACCCAAAACATTCTAATGGAGCTATATAACTGTGCAGTAGTTGAATAGAAATAATCTTTTACTTTGCAGTTTTAAGTATACTTAGGTATAACATAAAAATAATGATGATATTAGGCGTCATAAATAATAATAATAGGGATTACAGTATGGATAATAAATTCAGTTGAATAAATGTACAAATCATGATATACTTTCGTTAATATTAATATGTGTAAAGAAAAAAAGAAAAATAAACAAAACGATTGCATAATCACTAGGTTAATTAGGGGAAATGAACTACTCTCATCATAATATGAACAATAACCAACTGATAGACAAAGAAATGAAGAGAGAGAGAGAGGTGAAAACAGAACTATCTTTTCATCAGTATAATGTTAAATTAATATAACCAGTTGGAACAAAACCTTGACGTGTACCATCTTCAGATACTACAGCTGTCCAACCAGAATTAGTCGAGTCTACACTCACGACATAATACAATTCTCCTGGTTTTGTTGGTAAATAAGTACTCCCATCACCTGGAAGAAAGGTTAAAAGAAAGGTTAGAACATTTAGTATTGTGATGAGAGCTGGTTGCAAGCCAAAAATTGTAGACAGCAATTTACGTCAATGTTACGTAACAAATTGGGGTCATGAGACAAAAAGAACAATATCAAAGCTTAACCTTGAGGAATTCACCAACCAATCACAACAGACTTAATGTGTGCAGATACGATTCACAGATGTATGGCTTAACTTTTTGAGAAATAGTCACAATCAGTAGAAATTACCCTTCAGCAAGAAAACAACCAATCACAAGAGGTTGCTTCTCCGCTGACAATAATGTACATAAAAATCCAGAAATATTTCTCGATTTTCTCAACAAACGATCTAATGGCTGGCCCTTGTTTTCTGTCGTTACAGTATTAATGATAATTATAATAAAAGTTATTGAGATTATTTATCCAATGTTTTCTAAGACACACACACTGGAGGTTGCGTTATCCCGATTGTACATGTACGATGTTGCATCGACCTCTCTCTCTATCTAACTATATTACTTATCAATACTCTTACCCTGTCCAACCGTATTGTGTGATTACACGCATGTGAATGCAGTGCAATGGCCGAGTTTCGTCCAGGTCCAGTAGTCATGCACAGACTAATCAGAACTCGGGAGAAACAAACAAAGGAAAATCAAGCAGGCTTAAGACCAGGTAGAGGGTGCATAGATGAGATCATCACTCTCCGACATATTCTAGAACATAGACACACTTTTCGGCGTCCAACAATTGTCATATTTCTTGACTTGAAGGCGGCTTCCGACTCCGTGGATCGAAAGGTACTATGGCAATGTTTGACTGTGAAGGGAGTGCCAGGAAACTACATTGCACTAATCAAGGCACTCTATTCAAACTCACATAGCCGCGTAAGGGCTTATGGAGAATTGTCATCTGAATCGGTAACAACCAGTGGTGTCCGACAGTGATGTCCACTTTCCCCATTTCCGTTTAACTTCATCATAGATACGCTGATGGAAGTATCCTTAACTGAACGTAACGACATAGGAACCGACTTGTTACCAGGGAATAGTCTTATGGACTTAGAATATGCAGATGACATAGTCCTGTTAGGGGAGGATGCTGATAAAGTGCAGAGTCTTCTGAACACCTTGAGCAGCAATCTTCGTATGTTTGGCGTACGTTTCGCCCCTGTAAAATGTAACATGCTGCTACAGGACTGGATTACGTCGACTCCTAGCTTAGTGATAGGGAGTGAAGTGATAGAACATGTTGACCACTTCACCTATTTGGGAAGTTGTATCAGCACCAACGGACTGATTGGCGACGAAATCTCAGCACGGAACCAAAAAGCTTGAGCTGCTTTCGCTGCCTTACACCATCTCTGGCGTAAGCGTGACATCCGGCTATCAACCAAGGGACGTGTGTACTGCTCAGCAGTTCCCTCAGTCCTTCTCTATGGCTCTGAAACATGGCCAATACGAGTTGAAGACATGAAAAGGTTGACTGCTTTCGATCATAGATGTCTACGATCTCTTTCTCACGTTAGGTGGTTTAATAAGGTAAGTAATGTTGACATTAGGCGTAGAGTGTTGGGCAGAGAGGGAAAATCAATCGACGAGGCTATAAAGTTACATAGATTGAGATGGTTAGGTCAAGTGCTGCGAATGCCTAACCATCGCCTCCCCCGCCCGACGGGCATTACTAGCTGATATAGGTGGTGCAGGTTGGAAAAGAGTAAGTGGTGGCCAAACAAAAACATGGCATCAATCCATGAAATCCTTGACAGTTAAGCTGAGTCAGGTAGGGAGATGCAGACTTCCGGGTTGGCGCCCTCGGGACTCTAAGAATCAATGGCTGGAGACAATAGGTGACATGGCTCAAAATCGTTGTCAATGGCCAGCGCAGATGTATTCAGTCTCTGTAAACTTTCATATTTCTTTCTACCATTACCCATTCTGCTTCGCTTTTATACCTGTCAAACTCTATTGATTCTCTTCCCCCATCTTCTTGTCTGGCTTTGTGTGCTATTTGGAACGTGGAAAGTCGAACTCCTGCAGTTCGGTGCCAAGTTCTATGTTGAATCCAGAGAAGGAGAGAGAGGTTACTTAATTTAGCAGGGTCAATTATTCTAGGTAGAGCCTAATCTAATGGTCTGACCTACGTAATTGACCTCACAGTCATACATGGTATTTGGTAAATTATATTATTTTTCCTAATTGGATCTACTCGATCATTTAGCCGACAAACTTTATCTCTGAAAGAGTTGGTTGGTTCGAATGCCACCTTAATTGCAACCTCATTGAGAATCCTACGTAAGGCTTTTGACGACCTTTCTTCTTTATACAGCAGTACTACAGAGGCTCTAAATTCTATATTACTTTTGTCATTTTCATTAATAATCTTGTTCTTTCTATGGCTCTTCATATATTTCTGGATATCTAGCTGTCTTTGCAGGTTACAACCCCCACCACCACCACCAACAACAACAATGCATATCCCTCCCTACTCTATGCAAATCCAATTCTGCCGAAGGCTAACGAACTATAATGAATAACTCTATGAAGCTTAATCAGCCTCAAAATCAATTAATTCTTCATAAAAATCACAGTATCATCAAATAATTTCCATTTCTCATTCATTTTTACTTCGCGTTAAAATTTTATGTCCATATGTTGGTGCAAAATACGCCTTCTTGTTTTGTAGCGGATATGCGCAGCCAGGTCATCTCAGTTATTGCCTGAGTCATAGTTTGTACACGTGTAAACATTTTGGTATGTGCTGCCTAATGCTGAATAACCTCCCTTTCACCTGAATACTAAACACTTTCAATAAGTTGTTTAAATCATTATTTACTGAAAGAAAAACATAAACAAAACAAAACAACAATATCTCACAAAATAATGATATAGCTAGAGGTAATCCTTTTTACTCCAAGTTTCAGTTTTCTAAATCACATGGGAGAAGTGAAGTCATAATAGCTTAGAGTAGATTACATTGAGGAGATATATAGGAATACACTTTTGTCTACCCTCTAAATTCATTTCAACTAACAAAGTAGAAACAACAGTAAGCTTTAAATAGCTTACAGAATTACTTAAAGATCATTCACAACTAATCATTTATATGTCGGCAGGAAACCCGCTCGGATTCAGGTTCCGTGCTAGTTGGCACTCATCAATCGGCAAAGCGTATCTACAACTTCGAAGGAACTCATATCCTTTTCGAGATTCGAACCAGCGTTACCCAGTGCTGAAGTCAGAGACGTTACCACTAAGCTATTCAGGCTGGCTCGCGATTGACCTCCTGCAGGACTGTATTGGATATTTTTGATCGAACACTAATCTGTAACTAGTGTAATGTGTCTAGTCCTATCTTCGGTGGAGACTGAACTCAATCAGCCGATTGCCTCCAACCATCTAATACCGACAATTCACAGTGGAGCGTGATGGCGAGCTATCTAGTATAGTGGCCACATTGCAAGCTTGACTGATAGAATTCAGTCTGCACCGAAAATACGACTAGACACATTATACTAGTTATTGACTAGTATCCAATCAAAAATAATCATTAAAACTCTTACAACATATCAACCAATACACAGTGAATTTTTATTAACATTTAATAAAACGGAAGAAAGAGGGAATGTAATAATAAGAACAGGGCCGCTTAGTAACACTTACCTTCATATTCATATAGAGCAGAAGCATAGCCTACATATCGATTTCCTGAATGTATATCTGAATTACTGTTTGCAGTCGGATCATCTTTATGATGATAATGATTATTATTACTACCATTAGCGTCTTCCTGATCTGAATCAAATGAATGTTCGCTTTCATCATCATCGTCGAATCTGCAATAATTAAAATTTAGAGAAAAAAAACATTTCGATTTACAAAAAAAGCAATATGCGCAATCAAGTAAATAAAACAGACATCATATTTTCTGTTGTGAGCCATTTTACATATGATTAAACGGGTAGTTAAGATCATTAATAGCACTTTTATAATTTCAACGTACTAAATTACAAACATTGGCACAAAATCGACTGACTGACGCAGAAATTTCTACAAACAAGTGCAGTAGTTCAAGTTGTCACACTCTATATAGCACACTGATGTAGAAGAAAAACCTCTAGGGGACCATAATGAAAGAAAATGCGAACCAGGAACAATAAGTACATTAGAAAGTAATGAGAATTTAATGGACCTGGGAGGTCACAAAGAGTGAATGCACATACCCCCCCCCAAGTTGCCAACCCTCTCTAACCATTGATTCTGAGCATCTCGAGAACCCCAGCTAAGCAGGGAAGTGTACTTCCGTAAGTGATTCAGACTAACTGTCGAAGACTCCATGGACTGATGCAGTATTTTGACCCGACCATCCCTAACATTTTTTCAGCCATATTGCATGCGATCTAACATATTTCGATGAGAAAAGCACTGTCCTAGTCATCCCAATCAGCACGGCTCCACAACCTCGATGGGTTCACTAATGAATATATTGCATATTTTCACATCCATAACCAGTAACTTCTTTTCAGCATAAATGCTCTAATAAGTCACCAGGATTCAACCTAAATTCTTGATAACCTAAGAGTAATACAGAGATGATTTTCTATACTACTTTAACCGAGTTTCTACTTCAATTGCAATCATTGTGACTGAAAATTCAGACTGGTGTACCACGATTAAGCCAAGAAAATTACAAAAATGCCAAACAAGGGAAACACTAAACCCACCACGAAGTCTTTCACACCATCACATTTGTACCATCTAAGAGTAACTGATGGACATGCAAGAAGAGATTAATC
Organism: Trichobilharzia regenti; assembly: GCA_944472135.2. NCBI lineage: Eukaryota > Metazoa > Platyhelminthes > Trematoda > Strigeidida > Schistosomatidae > Trichobilharzia > Trichobilharzia regenti. The sequence goes on along the minus strand of OX235262.1, from coordinate 95,020,487 downwards.
TTTACACAACTATCAGAAACAATGCTCATCATAAACAAATTAACATTTGGAAGGGACAAATCAAAGAAGACAGTAGGAAATGTACGCAGTGGATGGGTACTGATGATGAATCCCAACCAGGACGAAACAGTTGTCCAGTATTCCCTAATTTTCAATGGTACTCTAACTGATATCAATCCGTGGTCAAACTTGAAAAACAAATCAACTCTTGAAAAATGAATAAAAGACAAGTTATGACAAACATTAAAACTTAATTCTCAATGGAACTGTTCAAGGAAAGGTTACTGTTTCAAGAATTTATTCTTAAACTAGAACTGAAATGCTCGAAATCGTATGAAAATTGCGATGACTAATGTATTTTTCTGTGACTATTATTGTTCACGAATTAAAGCGATTGGCAAATCCAATGCTTTTGGTTGTCTTGTCTAAATGTTTCAATTTTGGGTGGTCATAACATGGGCGAAATGAATGTAACCTATGACTGTAATATTTAGGTTAGATATGCTTTTATTTCGATATTGATAAATAAGCGAAGCAAACCCTAGACTTATGGTAATATCCAAAGGAAAGTAGTGAACTTGTGTATTTTAGTACAAAGTTTACTCACTCAACCACCATATAGATGGGAGAAGTTTACGATTGCTGGAATGAGGAAAAGTGCATTAACCTACCACGAATAGCGAAAAATGTCATTAATCACATAGACTTCTGGTTATTGATCATTTGGTATTTGACAACGGTTTTACTCTTGAATGAGCATTGCGATTACCATATCCTACATCCCATGAGCTGAGTATCTACCACCACCCGTTTAGAAAGACAAAATGCATTTCTTCTATATTGGTAGATATGGTCACTTAAGGATTTCTAGAGAGAATAAAGTATCCTATGTACAGAAATTTCAGCTGCATATTATAAAATAAATTACAGAGACTAACCTCCATAACTATGCCAAATACACCATTTAGCATGCTTAAGTCACGCATACATAAAGGCCGAAATTACAGTGCTAGTTAGTTATCATCTGAAAACTAACTAGAATACCTCTTCACTAAGCATGTTCTTGTCATATGCTTTATTAGAGCTCAGTTAACCGAAACAATTTTTATGTACTAGGCTAGGCTTTAAGCTATAATTTTTGTATGAGGGCTAATAAGACTACCCAAATGAAACTAATTCCTATAAATCCCATAATTTACATATAAATTGCAAGTTCATCGACGACTACTGGACGGATGTCCTGAAGCCGTTTGAGAAGTCATAGCCAATCAGGTCTATCATTTCAAGTAAATACACATCGGAGGCATTGATTGGCCGAGAGTAGCGCTATATCACAACGTTGACAAAACTAGAATTTACGGCTTAATGAATTTCAGTCCAAACGGCTGAATTGTCATTGAGCTAAGTCTCATAACCTGAAGGTCCTGGGGATTTGATCTCTGGTAGGGTTGTGGGTGTGAACCGCCAAATAGCCCCAAAATAGGACTGAACAACAACTGTTCAGTGCTCACCCACAGTTTCCAGTGTTCTCTCTAACTGATGTTGGTTGATGACGAAATCCAACAACAATCTGATAATCTATCCTTTTAAAAAAACTGCTTGAGGGGTGAATAATTCCTCATTACTAGTCAGTGTCATCTGTAGGTATTGGGGACAATGCAATCGTATAGATAGCACAACTGAATTCCTCATAATGCCTAATGTAGGCTATTTTTTAACATCATAATGGAAAACAAAGGTGAAGAATGTGAACGCAAATAAGAAAAATAAATACCACAAGTCTTTGTGGGGTTTTTTCCCGTTTGTCGCGTCTTCCGAGTGGAACACAAGGCTTACAAGCTTTGAATTTTCAGCACGTGCTTTTATCACAGGGTGGATTTGTTGGACTCACGCCATCTCCCCCGGGCGACCTTTTTCTTTTCAGGGGACTCAATATCACCTAGTAAGCTAGGCAAGGAGGTTTAAGAGTATATCATCGACCAGGGATCGAACCCGGCCAGTGTGTGTATGTGGAGAGCATTCTTCCACAACCAGTGAACTAGTGACACAATCAGTTAATTCAATTTTAGATTTTCCCGTCGACTGATTGGACCGAAGTGCTCGGTCTCAAGTTGACATGTCGGCGGCTTCTTGTGCAGATACTTCAACGATGTCTATGCATGTAATTAGAATTCGATTGGTGGATGATAGTGACCAGCAGTGGAATCCACGGTGCGCATTTCGTCGTATTTGAGACTCCTCATCAGGATGTGCCTGCATGGACACTGGGTTCGAGTATCCGTGGAAACATCATCATTTACTGTGGAATGCGGATACATCCAGATGACGAGTCCCAAACAGGACGAAATGCGCATCTTGGATTCCACTGCTAATCATCATCCCACCAATCAACTTCTACTGACTCAATTACTAAATAAAAACTTTTACCTTTTTAAATCAAGGTAATTCGTCCTTATTTTATAAAAGACAACCACTACCACCTCATAATAGCAGGAATGTGAAGAAGCTCAAAGGAAGCAGCGCGTTGTTGAATGCAAGAAGTTTCAAAAACCTAAACATAAAGTTGATTTTATTGACAATAAGTATTATACAATACTACAAAACACATAAATTATACTAAAGGAAAGAATAATTGAAGTAAATTAAAATAGCATCAACTGTATGCAAAAATATTTCAATAGGCGTTTTAACTTACGATTTATTATTATTTACATTTTTCGAGGTATTTGTATTAGTATTGATCACAGCAGATGAACTAAGCCCTTCAGCTATTGATTCAGCATTTGCATAGGCTACATCACCACCTAAATTATTGAATTTTATCTGGAAACAAACAAGCAAACAAGTGAATAGGATTAATTATATTATAACCTTAGTGTTGTAACAATTTATAGAGTAATAATATAGAAATTATTACTACTATTATTATTATTTTCATCATTTGACTAGTTTAAAGTATACGAAGAGATACTTTTAAAAAGTTGTGATACTTAACAGCATGCTAATCAAACTACAATAAGATCTTAACCCCTCTGAGATGATGATATATTAGTAAATTAATCACCTGACGATGCTTTAGCTCTGTGATGAATCAAATTCTCAGATAAAATTAGAAGAAGAAGAAGATTAGTGGCTCAGATGGATGAGATATTGATTTGGTTGTGTTCTCTGATTCCAATTTTGCGGTTTTCTAAAAATCTCAAGGCAGAGTGAAGTCACAAATAGTCTAGAGTAGATGACATACGCATTGAGAAGAATGTGCGCATACTTTTGTCTACCTTCAAATTCATTACAATCATTTGGAGGAATATACCCATCAATTAATCAACAACATATTTGATGGAAAAACAATAAATTCATAAGAATCAGACCACGAAATTCCATCCTTAGATGTCTTAATCAAGAGTACTAACACAGATCAAATACTCAACTATAATAGCAGATGTAACAACAGAAGACAAGGGCCAGGCAACAGATCGTTCGTTTATCAAGGAAATCAACACATATCTATAGAATTACATGTACATTATTATTATAGATTATTGTCTTCTGATTGGTTGTTTCTCACTGAAAGTTAATCTTTCATCTCTTTGTGGCTGTTTCTTGAATGTCAGATCATCTATCTGCTAATTGTATCCGCCTACGCAAAGTCTGCTGTGATTGATTGGTGAATCAGTCTTTGTTCGTATTTTTCTCACGATCAATATTGGGGACGTAAACATTGACGTGAAATTACTGTCTACCAATTTGGCTAGCAGCCAGCTCTCACCACACAATAACCCAATTGGTTCACAAAAAAACTGTCTGCAGATATTGCATAAAAGAGTTCAAACACACCACTGTAGAACTCCACACTGCTGAAGGGGATAGAATAGAAATATCTACTAACTGTCTTTAAGAAGAATGAATATCCATACAATTTCATCAAAAAATGTCTAAACTCCAAACGAAATACCAACAAGAAACCATCCTCAAAGACGACGAGAAAATTCTTCCTGCCTACTACATATATAAAAAAATATCTCTGGAATAATAATTAGAATATCAAGACTACCCAAGAGAGATATAGCACGCCAGCCAGCCAGTACAATCACTTCACTCGATATTGTGTAATTTACAAAATAAGTTGTATAAACTGTAATCAACCATATTTTTAGTATTGTTCCCTTGGGTTCCTAGTGAAAAATAAGGCTTCAACTGCACGTCTCCACTTGCTTCTGTCTTCCTTCTGCTGTACTTTTCATCTGCATCTATGTTAGTCCATACTGTTTCAACTCCTCTTCACACGATCTCCTCCATGTCACCCTTCCACTGACGACCCACTCGCTGCTTCCCTTTGGGCCTAGTTCCACTCGAGCAATGGCCTGACGCGCGATGTCACCAACCGGCCTCCTCAGTGAGTGTCCAATCCATCTCCACTTTCTCCTGCATATTTCTTCGTTGGCGATTGGTTCTTGTTTTCTTTGTTCCCAGCCACAGTTTCTTGTTGATGATTCTTTCCGGCCCGGCCATCTGATCTTCAGCATAGATGCACCGACGACAGTTGTTGATAAAAGTCTGCAATAACTTGTTGGAAATATTCTTTGTGACCCGCCCGCCAAGTTTCTGGTCCGTATAGAAGAACTCACTGACTCAACGTTGTTTGTGTTGAAAATCCGAATGAATTTTGTTGTTGATGCTGGCTGAGTGACGAAGATTTCCAGATTGGTTTCAGGTTGATGAATGTGTTTCTCGCCTTCCCGATTCTCTCTCGATTTGACATCCTCGTCCGTTCCTCCTGTAGTTGAGACAATGCTCCCTAGATAAGTGAATGAAGTAACCTCTTTCAAATCCTTCCCGTTGCAATCAACCATACATCGGTTAAAGTGTATGTCGCCTTCAAATCCCAATCCAAGCGCATATATATATATATATATATATATATATATATATATATATATATTAGCTGTGTGACGACACCATATGTATTCTTTTAGATCGATGCGTGTAGATAACGGCGGACACCATTTGGGAGAATGTATAAATTTTAGAGAGAGAACAAACACCAAAAGTGTCATGGGACTTCAAGAAGCCAGGTACTCACATGAATCAGAGATGAACAAACACACATTAATACAGATAAAATCTAACCATTAATAAAAAATAAATCACATGACAATAAAGTTGAAATTCCAAGTCAATAAAAATGATCAATATAAATTGACAACTAATCACAACAATGGCTATCAGGAGATACAATTATATCATTCATGCAGAATTTTAAATAAGTTCACTTCATATTAATAGCCTACGCTGAGAATTCCGGAGAAACAACGAAAGCTTTGCAATTAAATTAACAAGCTCAAAGAACACAAACAAATCAAAATGAATGAAGTAAGTCGATCAAGCTCAAAACCTGTCTGTCTGTCTGTTTTCGACATAGAACTTTGCACAAATGTGCGCCAGTTCAAGTCGCCACTTTCCGTGTAGCACGCGAAGCAAGAGAAGAAAGTACAAGAAAAGCATAATAGAAACAGTGAGCAGAGGTGTGAGACAAAGGAGTAATAAAGAAATACAAAACAGTTTCATTGAAGATCATAGCTCAAAACCAGCTAGGAATAAAGCTCAACAAGCATAGTCGCATGTAAAACCATGAGACCCATAACATTGCCAGGACGATTTCGCGCTATGTCACCAATAGCCTACACATTGGGTTTTTTTTAGCTTTTTGTATAACTCCAGATGCATTAGGATTTTCACTGACTATTTGAATAAACAGATTATATGTAGAAAAAATGAGTGTGTACATTTACTGTCAGTAATTACGTAATCTGCACTCATAGTTTTATGATAAATCCTTCATCAATTTATTTCACATAAGACTATATGTAAATTTGTAACTACAATTACACAGAGTATAACGGTGACTGGAATTATTTGATATAAGGAAAAGATAAAGATGACCGAAGCAAGCAAACAAAACATTGAAGAGAAAAGGTTGATACATGTGAAAACCATTTCTGGTCAAGTATTTAGATGCAACGAAGGAAGGTTACCAAGATTGAATAAGTATTGAGAATATAAAAACAAACCCGCTGGCATAGTAACAGTAACAGACATTCGCTGGTGGTCGCGCTATATCGTGAATTCGCAGAAGTTGGAATTCATGGACTGGCCTTTGGATAGGGTCTCAGTAGCTTAATGGTCTACGAGCTCGCCTCGTAACCGTAAGGTCTCGAGTTCGAACGCCGGTGGGTGCGTGTTGCTGAGAAGTCCCAAACTAAGCTAACGAAATAGCTATCCAGTACTCCCAGGTTCTCCGGTGGTTCTCTAACTAACGTCGGCTGCTGATGAATTCCTCTAACCAATCAAATCAATTCCTAGCAAACCAGCTTTTGAATATGCGAAATCTGAACCATTAGTGCTTCAGAGATGTCCAAATACTTTCATATCACCCCATTTTTGACAGGCTTAATCCAATTTTTCCTTCAGCACGATTTTTACAAGTGGAGCCGAGTACCTTGAAATAACATGGTGTTCTCTTGCTCAAAGTAAAGGCTACACGAACCTCCATTAAGTCAGTGACCTCAGTGTTACATCATTTACTTTCTCACCTTAATAACGAAAGTGTTCATAAAGTAACCGTTTAAACAGAGCAATGAACAATTTCATTTGCACAGGGTTGCAATAGTACCACTTTACGTATGTTATTTATTACTTTAAATCTTTTATCAGATAATTCTTGGGTAAGAAATATAAACACAACTAACAGTCACGTTTATCCTGATAAGTTAGAATTAATTGACTACCTCCGATTTAATCAATTTGAGAAAGTAAAAGCGAATATAGATTTCTTATTCTACATGATTTACTAACCCGCTTCAAATATTCCTAGGTTTTATGTACTTGATGGCATTTGAAATTAGTTCTTACCTACCAAATATCACTTCACATGAATCGGAAAACAGCAAGGCGTGATATCTAACTTTTGGTGAGTTGAATCAAGGAATCCTCGATTCACCTTACGGAATTCCAGTAGTCTTCACTACAAAGTACCTAAAACTCTCATCAACCACAGCCGACAGCTCTATATGACGATACCACGTGTCACGTAATTGGCAACGTAAAGCTCACCGAAGCCTCTGAAGTGAATACAGGAGTAAGATAAGGTTGTCTGCTCTCTCTCTCCCTCTCTGAAGATATTCTTGACTGTAGTGGACTGGGTCATGCAACAGACCGTCAGGAACGAGAAGACGGGCACACGTTTAACTGACAAAAAACTGCAGAAGATCTACACTCCACGGATGATTTATGTCTAATGTCACACAAACTCGAAGATCTGCAGACAAAAGCTAACAAGTGGGCGGAAGAGGCTGGCGGGGGAGACAGAACTTCAAGTAAATACAAAGAAGATAAAGATGATCAAGATACCTAACTACCACCATCAACAACAAGCACCGATTAATGTAGGTGTAAAACTTGGGCACTGTGGTAGAATGTAATTTCATATCAGATAAGTTTATTTGATATAGCGCGTTGACCACGCTTTTGGTTCGAAGTACGATCCTCGACCGACGCATTCCTAAATCTCGCTAAGTCAGTAGAAAATTCGGCAAAGAAGGAACGCTGAGCGTGAGGCTACCAACCCCGCCCCGTAAAAATAAAACCACTGCTACCGAAACTTCAAATCTCTAAACTGAAGAACTACGTTCCGCTGGGAACATAAAGGAATAAAGTAATACATGACTATAAAATACAGTAGTACAGTATTAATAAGTGGATGACAATTCCAGCACAATTTATTACTGTTCACGCTTGTAATAAGTTGTACTAGAAACGTCGTTCAGCCATTAATACCTTATCACTTTATGTTATATCAAATAAACGTATCTAATAGGAAACAACCAATAATCACTATGAGCAAGGGAAATTTGAAGGAAGTCACTTCTTACACACATCTAGACAGCCTCGTTTCAATTACAGGAGCCGGAATGAGGATGTCATCAAAGCTAGGATTGAGAAGGAAAGACAAACCTTCAATAATCTGAAATTGGTGTGGAAATCTGCTGCACCCCATTATATAGAACAAGATTCGTATTTTCAACACTTATGTCAAATGAGTTCTACTTCAGATAATTGGAGGGTCACGAAAAGTATTTCTAACACACTGCAAGACTTTTATCAACAGCTGCCTTCACTGACTTTATAGGGAAGACTAGATGATCAGAAAGGATTAGGTAACTAGGATCTCTGAGAACGAACTCACCAAGGACCTACTACCCAATAATTATATCAGAGAAAATGCAGATGGATCGGACATACACTGAGAAGGCCATTGAATGATATCAAGAGCCGGGTGAACCCCTAAGTGGAACCTAAATGGGAAAGGATGAGTTGGGAGGCCGGGTGTTACTTGGAGGAGGCAGTGCCAAGAAAGGATGAAAGCTTACAGCCACTCGTGGAGCTGAGTGAAATGAAGATGTACTGCTGAAACCCAATGTTCCACTAGGGACTCAAGAGAATAATAATATGATGGAGAATTATTTGTCCTTTCTCATTACAAGAAAAGCTTAATATGACACATTTATTATAGCTACTGAAGATTAAATGATAGACTGGTCAGAAAGAATTAGAAACAGGAAACCTTGCAGTGGAACAAACTAACCAAGATCCAATCACTCAACAAATATGTAAGAGGAAATGGAGATGGATCAGGAACACGTTGAGGAGGCTGTCGAGTGACATCGTGTGCGTTACGCCGATGGTGACATAGAGGAGATTGCGTGGCGAGGAGATGAAAGTGTCTGGGTAATCGTGGACCCAGCTGAAGAGGATAGCAGAAAATAAAAGAAAGTGGAGATGTGTCGTTGAAGCCCTACGTTCCACTCGGAACCAAAGGGAATGATAATAAATAATAATAACTGCAACTAAGAGTTTTAACCTTTCACTTCTTCATGCATCAATCGATTTGCTTTGACCTAAACAAATATGCCATCAACTCTACTTGTGCTCAAACTAGTGAGCACAAATATTAGAGTGTTTAAGAACTTGATACTTTTTCCTAAATTGAAAGACTTTCTAGATGATGTAGAATAATAATTAAGTGGATCTTTGTAGCGCAGTCTGCTTATTACAATCCTTATCTGAGTAAACTGTTGAATTAGTTTTATTCTTATGAATAAAAAATAATCAATGCATCAAGCTTCAAATGCAACACACACAAACACTTATTCAATATTAAATTGTGTCACCAGAGTATTAACAACTAGTAAATAAGCATATGGGAATTTTTTTGCCCATGGGTAATTTAATTTCATCTAAAAATCAACACGATATATTTAATTATATATATAAAGTGGTACAATCAATTTGCAAAGAAAGCTACCTACTTCATGCTCCTTAACATGTTGCCTAAGGGAATTCAAACGTCTGGTATAAATAGCAGCAGCTCGAACTAAACAATCCATATCTCCAAACTTTGGATTTGTCCGACAAGATTCAATCATACGATCAGTACTTCGCCTATGTTTTCAGAAATAAAAAATAGAAATGTATTTATCAGGGAAACGAGAATACATTTAACACAAGTATAGAATATTATAAGTAATGAAACATATGCTTAACAATCAGTTTAATCATAAAAATACCCATTAAGACATTGAAATAAGAACAAACAAGTTCAGCGAAGAGTCTCTTTTCGGCGAATTCATTCTCTTAGCTGTACAGTCGCAAATATATACAATTAATTTTGTGTGTGTGTGTTCACTCGACGTCGAGTCTCTCTTTACAAACGTCCCTATCACTGAGACGATTTGTTTTCTATGCAAATACTTGGAAGAAAACAACCTGAATATTGGAATACCTACCACTAAGCTAAAAGAACTCCTACTCAGATGTACCCTAAATGTCCAGTTCACATTCAATGGGAACCTCTATAGACAACAAGATGGCGTGGCGATGGGATCACCTTTGGGTCCGGTGTTGGCTGATATTTTCATGGCAAGTTTGGAAAATGGTCCGCTGAAAGCAACCATCGACAAATTCTTCTTATACAAAAGGTATGTTGATGATACTTTCGTCATCTGCGATAACAATTGTGATCAAAATATGGTTCTCCAAGTGTTCAATAGTTGCCACCCCGCCATCAAATTTACAATCGAAGTAGAAACCAAAGAGACAATCTCCTTTCTGGACGTTCGTTTAAGTAAGAAGACCGATGGTACCTTGAACAGATCAGTACACAGAAAACCTACATGGAACGGTCAGTTGACAAACTTCTACAGTTGGGTACCAATTAGTCGAAAGCGAAACTTGATAATATCTCTGGCGACTAGAATCCGAAAAATCTGCAGTCCTGAATCAATAGAAGAAGAGATCGCCCTCTTAAGAAAGACACTGCTCGAGAATGGCTACCCACCCCGTTTTATAGACAAGCATATTAAGCCTAAGACTTACAAAGAACAACCCACTACAGTGCAGAAGAAGATGGTCTACATGAATGTACCCTTCAAAGGTGACCTTCTGGCTGACACTTTGAAGAAGAGGATATCTACTGCTCTAAGAAGGACATTCTTCGCTGCAACACTACGACTGACATTTTCCTCCCGGCCATTGTTCTTCAACTACTCTAAAGATAAACTATCGCATTTGACCACTTCCATGTGTATCTACCGATTCACCTGCTCTTGCGGAGCGAGGTATATAGGTCGTTCGATGCGAGTTTTATCTAAAAGAGTTCAAGAACACTATCCCGCCTGGCTACGGAAAGGTAACAATGGAGCAATAAGGAGCGCCATTATTGAGCATGTACTCAACACTGGTCATTCGATTTGCAAGGAGAAGTCATTCAAAGTCATCTATAAAGTCAAAAGAAGCCTTCCAAAATCGACAAGCTTCCGTATACTTTGTATTGCCGAAGCCTTAGCGATTTGGATAGAAAAGCCTGAATTATGCACACAGAAGAAACTTCTCCACCCCCTCCTACTACCGTGGGTTTAATTTCAAGTTCATCTGTCATCAACATTTTGTTATCAAAATTTTTTGCAATATTCGTATAATAATTTTTAGTAACTAACCCATTCAATCTTTTCACCTATTATCTAGTTTATTTTCATAATTGTCTCCATACTCCTTCACGAACATCTAATCTTTCTAAACATGTCTATATTACGTAACCCTACTCACATCTTACCAATTTTCACCCCACTTAGTTACAACTTTGATTATTAATCACACATTTTAATTTCTATATTATTTTGATGACGTAACCCTACTCACATCTTACCATTCCTCACCCTACTTAGTTACAACTTTGATTACTATTCACACAATTTAATTTCTTTATTATTTTGATGATGTAACCAATAACCCACACTAACTGTTATTTTGATTTTGATTTTGACAAACCTTATGCACACACACACAAAATTAATTGTATATATTTGCGACTGTACAGCTAAGAGAATGAATTCGCCGAAAAGAGACTCTTCGCTGAACTTGTTTGTTCTTAATCATAAAAACACTATATCTTACACCCATATCGTTCTACTTGCATATCAGTGACACATTACACATTGAGTGATTCTCGAAAAAATAAATCCTAATTATAATATTATAGGATTTCATCATTAGTTTGACATCGGTAAGAGAACCCTTGGAAAACCTGAGAGTACTGTACAGCTGTTTCGTCCTAATTCAAGATGAAATCTGGAAACCAATCGAATTCTTGCTATCTGATGCTCACTAGTGACTGGCCCTATTCAGGTAGGTAGTTACCTGGGTTCTAGTGGGAATTCGCGACCAATGGGATACAGTAAGTTGGGTGTAGGGAAAAATACCACCCATGACATTCGATATAATGCGACCAATAGCCAGAGTCGTCGGCGACTGTTCATCCTCATACCCGACCTGCTGTACATTACTGGTGACGAATTCTCAAAAGAGCCCGAGTAACTACCTACTTGAATGAGGCCTGTCACTAGTGAGTATCTTATTGATATTTATGTATCGTATGACCAGTAGGGTACATCAGGTCGGGTATGAGGATGAATAGTCGCCGATGACACTGGCTAGTGGTCGAGCTATATCATGAATTGGCAGAAGTTGGAATTTATGGACTGACCAGTGGATAGGGTCCCAGTAGTCTGATGGTCGACGAGCTTGCCTTGTAACTGGAAGGTCTTGAGTTCGAACCCTGGGGTGGGTGGGTACTGACGAATAGTCCCAAACTACGCTGACAAAATAGCTGTTCAGTACTCCCAAGTTTTCCAAGCTCCCTCTAACGGATGTCAGTTCATGATGAAACCCTTAAAACAATCAAATCCTTCCTAACCAGCTCTTGAATATGATATTATAATCTAATATAAAGTAATTCTGTATTCATGTAAGTTATATGTAAGCTCTCTATCAATCGTCTGAATTCAAGTACTCTATCAACCCTATCTTTTGCTTAACCAGAAGATATCCTACTCAAAGGTTTTATCGTACTTGAAACAATAGCAAATTTCTGAACACAAGTAGTAATTCAGAAGTAAAGACATGAATACATTTAGAAATAGTCAGAGATAATCAAATAGGATACGAGGAATATAACTGATAAATATTAGTGATAGCTTAAAAAAATCCACGTCTTAGAGTTTCTGTAGGGTGATTAATGTTTCATGACTTCATATGCTGTGGAAGGTAATTAAAAGTAAAAATGATTCACGTTTTTACACGTTGTTCCTTGATAAACCTGTACAAAGGAGCACGTCTTAGACAAAATGAGCAAAATAATATGGTATAATTCTAAATGCATACAACCTACAACAATTTTAATATCAATGTACAGAAAAACAGTCAGACATTTTGACTAATTAACCTGCAAAATGCACGACATTATTGGGAACTGGAAGAGTGAATGGATGAAATTACAAAAGGCGTTAGTAAGCTTGCTGACATACATAAACTTTTATTCTTTTGGACAAAAACTGGTAAAATCCAAACGACTTCATATGATCCCAACTGAACCTTTTCTTTCTGATTTCTTTTAGCCCACTTTTATTAGTTTTTTTCCAAGACGAGTGTACCATTATCGCATAAAGCATTTAAATTTCACCTCACATCAGTTGCACACAACACTTTTGAAGTGCCAGCAGCTTTGATAGAGTTTTTGTCATAACAAATTTGCTGCTGATAACAGAGAATATTCTCCTTCTAGGCGTAGACGCTGAAGAAATGCAGTCTCCTGACTAACTTAAAAAGAAATCTCAGAACGGTTAGCATGAGATTCGCCCCTGTCACAAGTAAGGAGATGCTGTAGGACTAGTCTGGAGCGACTCCCAGCTTGAAGATAGAGACGATGGAGTAGGTGGTCTTGGGAAATTGCATTAGTTCTGATTGTTGACGAGACCTAAGCACGAAGAAAAAGGGTTCGTGTAGCATCTGCTAAATTGCGTCATCTCTGGCGTAGACGTGATATCCGACTTTTGATCAAAGGACGTGTATACTGTGCAGCAGTTGGCTCTCTTCTTCTTTGTGATTGATACACGGATTTTATAAGGGGAGACTTGAAGAAGGTTTGCATTTTATCTCCTATTGTAAGTTTTATAATATGGTGAGCAGTACTGATATATCAGGGATAATAATGTTACGTAAGGAGGGGAAATCAGACGATGAAATTGTGAAAAAGTACCGATGGAGATGGCTACAACACATGTTACATATACGGCAAACCACCGCCTTCCTCATTCAACAATGTTAGCTGATACTGGATCAGGTCGGAAAACAGTTATCGAAAGTCAAATCAAAACCAGGTATCAGCCCATAAAGTCTGACCATTGGTTACAGCCACGTAGTGAAGTACAGACTGCCTGACTGAGGTTCCGAATACTCTAAGAACCGATGGATGGGATTGTTTACGGAGCAGATGCATTCACTACTTGTGATCTCTTACAAATATGAAATTTTTACTATTGTCTATGTAATAATTCTTTCCTCCGTAAATCTGTCTATTATAGTTTCTTGGCATATTTTCTCTACCTTTATTTGTGCTACATAGAACTTGAACTGCTGCATTTTTGTGCAAAAGTCATACACTGAAAACTTAGTCTGTTACTACTCACAACAAAAAGACGTACAGAGAAGCAAAAACTTCTTTGTAACTTCTTTTAACTAAAAATTAAAAGTAAAATTATAACTAAAACACAAACACACAGTGTCAGTGTCTGTAAGTATGGTATGTACTTTGCGCCGTCTAAGTGCAAAGTACTGTTACAAGATTGGCAGGAGCCTGTACCTGCACTCACTCTTGCGGTTGAACCGCTTGAAGTTGTTGATAAGTTTGTGTATCTGGATAGTTATGTGAGTCCTGGCGGAGGGGTGACGGATGAGATTTCCAACCGTAGAATGAAGGCTAGGGTGGCATACGTCAACTTGGGCCACCTCTGGCGCCGTCTCGACGTCAGTCTGGCTGTCAAAGGTCGAGTATACAATTCTTCGATGCGGGCTGCCCTGCTCTACGCCTGTGAAACCTTGCCTTTTCGAGCTGAGGATGTGCGGCGGCGACTCTGAGTGTTCGATCATCGCTGTTTCCGCAGGATTGTTTGCGTTCGATGGCATCATCGCGTGAGTAATTCTGAGGTTCGGCGGCGTGTGTTTGAACACAGTGGAGATCACCATTCATTCACTGAGCGTCTTCATCTGGAAACACCGGCTCCAGTGGCTTGAACATGTGCTTGGAATGTCATCCCAGAGGCTTCCGTACAGGTCTCTGATCGCTAACCCTGAGATGGGATGGAAAAGGAGGACGGGTAGATCAGTCCATGACGTGGCGTCGTGGGATGAAGGATGTCTGTGCTAGGTTAGGATCGGTTGGAGCGTCACGACTCCCTGGATGGGTCCGCGAGATATCTCGGATCGATAGCTCGAAACGTTATCGGATATGGCCAAGAATCGTAATCAATGGCAAATGTGTTGCAATTTCCTCCTTTCTTCCCTTCCCGATGACGAATACTGTTTGATCTTGTTAAGCATGACTGTTTTCCTTCCAGATGAGGTCCTTTATCTGTTCACTACTTATATTTTTTTACTTTTGACCTATGTCGTTTTATTATTATTGTGTGGCGCATCTTTCTTGGTGCCATATTGTACCAAGTCTTTTCTGCGTTTAAATAATAACAACACAAACAAACACAAGAGATGCGTCGCACAATTCTCTGGCTCTAATTTTGATCCATAAGGCAGTGGAGCACAGCATTGTCAGGAGCTACGTTCCTACGGTTGGCAGTGATTAAAACAAGTCTATACACTATTCAATCCTTTCGGATTCTGGAGCCCATGTACATTATAGGTTTGGAATCAGAGTTTCCTAGCTCCTCTATATAGACCAACATGTCCACCGATCCGGTCGCCAGCGCCAAACGTCCTTTCACTTTTGTGAGAAACATTCACGCCGCGTAAAGGCAGTGAATAGGACCTATATGGCAGAGGCTATGAAAGCGTGTCCACATGAGACCACTTTGAGAAGACTAAAGTCTACCCACCCTCAAATCGTTTATGAGGGCAGAAATCGAATAAAATATGTATTTTGATGTTAGTGCGTTCTATGAGATAGATGGTGTAGAGCTCATGTTGTCCCTGTTGACAGTATCGCCACCTAAATGTGTATTGATCTTCTTTTGGTCTTTCGATCGTGTAACTTATTCCTTATCAACTGAAAAATTTCATCTAAACCAAGGTTTCTCAACTGCGAATTGATCAGAGTACCAGGTTCCTAAGAATTTACTGGTATTCTTCGCATTTATTCTATTTATGATTTTTTACATACTCCCTGCGGAATTGATTTTCCTAGTTGTCGACGTACATCAGAATATAAAGAAATACACTTCACGTGTTCTGACTGATCATTTTCCCCATCTACGTATATTTACTCTCAAATCAAGCTACTATCAAAAAAACATTACCGGAAAGCACAAGAGAAACTGTCATACTATACATACTTGAAGAAAATTCCTCCATAATACTAAAACTTTAGGGAACAGATTTCTACCTTACACTAACACAATTGTCCATTTACGTACTATGCAAACCAAAATATCAACAGCAAAAGAAGATAAAAGTAACGTAATCCATAAGGTAATCTATAATGACGCTGAGAGACAGTGTAGTGGTAGAAGAGGATGTATCCTTCATTCCCTATCTAGACTAGCAGTTAGAAAACACAAAACACATTCCTTCATATCAATGTAGGTGGACAACTACGGACTTTAATACTTCTGAGTAAACAAAAATAAATCTAAATAGAGTAAAGACGAATACCAGTAAATTCTTAAAAGCGTGATACTCTGATCAAATTGTAGTCGAAAGGCACGTTCAGATAGACTAAATTTACTAATCGATAAGGAAAAAGTCACACGATCACAAAAGGTCAAATATCAGGACACAAATACACGTGACTATAATCACATATGATAAATATTTTAGGACAACTAATCACGGTCAAGACCAATGAGAAAGATAGTTACTTCATCCATGAAATTAGTTAGTACTGAAAATATTGTCCAGAAAGGCAATGATGAGACCTTCATAATTAAATCATCCAGCTCAAAGAATATAATAACACTAAAAAAGTATTCACTAGAGTTACAAATCTTCCATATTATTTTCAAAGCATGTGTTCCGGCTGATATAAACTGACTAAACCACTTTAGCAGGTGGACTGAAATACAGCTTTCAGGTAAAAATAAAAGCTACAGCTAGCAAATGGTCCAGAATAATAATTAGTAGTACTTTCTATGATTACCCTGTGCGTCAGTGGCTTAGCAATAGAACGCTCGCCGACCACACCACGTCCAGTTGCTTTAGCATCTTACACCTTAGATGATATATCAGCCGAAACAACAAAGTGTGGAAAACACAGACCAAATTTTCTAAAAGTTGTGGGTAAAGTTTTAAACTTCGTCTTTTTAATGCATAAATTTGCTTAAAACAAGAGACAAAGGGAATATATTGGAACATTTACTCTCAAAAAATTAAACACTAAACACTCTTTGATTGGTCATTAAGTATTAACCAATGGTATTCATCTAGTCCCTGATATGATGTGGCCTGGTCTCAAGTTGGTGATGTAGTCAACCAAGCTAACATCCCTGACAACAGTGGGGTTCAAATCTCAGGAGTTCCTTCAAGATTGTAGATACGCTTTGCCAACAAGCACAAAACCTATATCGATGACTTCCTGCAGATAGTCTCTGACCACCTCAATACTAAACACTGTAATTCTACAACGCCATCATTTACACGTAAGTAACCTAGATACAATCACATATAAATTAGATAATGATATACAACATACTTTATTTTAGAGACCATAAGATTTCTTCTATACAATACAAAAAGTACAAATGCCTGGTATTACACTGCCACTTAGTGTCCTATAGAAATAACGAAGAATTACAGCTATAAGTACATCTTCTTCACAACACAGAATCTCGTGAGAGGCAAAGTACTTAACAATACAACCCCGCAGAGAATCATGAGGCATATTAGATGATTAGATGATATAATTTGCACTTGCATATTTTTTGCAGACAATGGAATAACTAGGGAACTGAAATTATCCTGAAGATAATGCATGTTTATTCTCCAACATCAACCAACTTCGATTATCACAAATAAAATAATATCTAGGAAACTAAGTTATTGTACTTATTAATTTTACTATGAAAAATACAGACTTGGTACATTATAGGCACCGAAAGATGCACCAGACAAAATTACTATTATTGTTGTATCCTTTAGTTCCTAGAGGAACAGAGGGTTTCAGCCGCACGCATCCATTGCCTTCTGTTTCCTGCCAACTTTTTCACCCCGCTCCAAGTCTGCCCACACGCTTTCATCTCCTCTTCCCATGACCTCCTCCAAGTCACCCTCTCACTAACGACCAACTCGCCGCTTCCCTTTCGGATTACACTCGAGCAATGGCTTGTCTAGTGATGTCACTTGATGGTTTCCTCAGCGTATGGCCAATCCATCTCCATTTCTTCCTGCCTATTTGTTTCACAATCGGTTCCTGCTTGGTTCGCTCCCAGAGATCCCTGTTGCTGATCTTTTCTGGCCATCTGATCTTGAGTATTGAGCGAAGACCACTGTTAATGAAGGTCTGAAGTTTGTTTGAGATGCTCTTTATGACGCGCTCAAGTCTCTGATCCGTATAGTAGCACTGACTTCACATTGGAGTTGAAAATCCGGATCTTATTTTTGATGCTGAGTGCTGTTGACCTCCACACAGATTTGAGAGTAATGAAAGCTTGTCTTGCTTTTCCGATTCTGGCTTTGATATCCTCGTCAGTTCCGCCTGTAGTTGAGACGATGCTTCCCAGGTAGGTGAAGGAGGTTGTTTCTTTCAGGTTCTTCCCATTTATGCTGATTGTTGTCTGTTGTTGTTGTTGCTGTTGATGTTGGCCAGGAATCTTCATCACTTCTGTTTTATCTATGTTCACGTGAAGTCCTATCTTTGATGCTTCTTCTGCCAACTTGTTACTTTTCACTTGCATATCTTCCAGTTTATGGGAAATCAGACATATATCATCGGCGAAATCCAGATCCTCCAAGTCTTTTGTGTCAGTCCATTTTATGCCTGTTCCCTCGTTGGTTGCCGTTGTCTGTCGCATTATCCAATCAATTGCAATCAGGAAGATCATTGGTGATAGTAGACAGCCTTGCCTCACTCCCGTCCTCACTTCGAAGGCTTCCGTAAGTTTCCCGTTGTGGATTACTTGGCATGCAGCATTGTCGTATAACTGTTGGATGAGATGTATAATTGTCGATGGGACCCCGTAGTAGCGAAGTAGTTTCCAAATGACCTCTCGATCGACGCTGTCGAAGGCCTTTTCAAAGTCGATGAAGTTGAGATAGAGAGGTGACTGCCATTCCAAGCTTTGTTCAATGATGATCCGTAGAGTGGCGATTTGATCAATACATGATTTGTTTCTCCTGAATCCAGCCTGTTCCGGACGAAGTTTTTCATCTAGGGCTTGTTTGATTCTCTCCAGGATGATGCGACTTAGTATCTTGCTTGGAATGGACAGAAGCATAATTCCACGCCAGTTTTTACATTGACTTAAGTCTCCTTTCTTTGGAAGTTTGAATAAGTATCCGTTCTTCCAATCCTCGGGTACTTTGCCCTCTTTCCACACCTTCTCCAGCAGTGGTGTCATCAAGTCCGCTGTTGTCTCTGGGTCTATTTTCAAAGCTTCTGCTGGGATTCCATCTGGTCCCGGTGTTTTCCCAGCTTTTAGCATCTTGATTGCATTCAGGACTTCTGATTTCGTCGGGGGGTCAGTGTTCACTGGTAGTTCTGCTTCCGTTGTTGGTATTGTTGGGCGGTTGTAGGTGGCGGACGATTTAGAAGTCTTTTGAAGTGTTCAACCCAGTGCTTTCTCTGTTCCACCTCTTTGGTGATTGACTTTCCATTGTCGTCCTTTATTGGCTTAATCTGTGTCGAACGTTTGCCCGAAAGGTGCCTAGTTGTTTGGTAGAGTGTGGCGAGGTCTCCTTTGCCTGCAGCTTGTTCTGCTTCGTTTGCCATGGTTTCATAATATTTTCTTTTGTCTTCCCTGGCACTCTCCTTCACTCTTTTGTTCAGTGTATTGTAGCTTGCATTCAGCTCCTGTTTTTGTTGCTCGTCAGTGCACTGGATAATCTTTTGTTTCACTGTCCTTCTCTCTTCTATTAGTTTCCAAGTGTCCGTAGTGAGCCACTGTTTGTCCTGTCTCTTTTTTCTGCCTAGAATTTCTATGCAGGTTTGGCTCCACACCGTTTTCAAGTTGTTCCAGTGCTTTTCGACGCCGACCTCTTCGCTGGTGTTGATTTGTGTCTCGGCTTTGTCCTTTATGCTTGCAATGAAGATGTCCTTTGTAGCCTGGTCCTTCAGCTTTTGAGTGTTGAACTTGGCTTGTGGTCTATCTGCAGCTCCTGATTCCCTGAAAGCTTTTAATTTGATTTGGATTGTCCCTTGTACGAGATAGTGGTCTGAGCCAACGTCTGCTCCTCTTCTTGCTTTTGTGTCCAGTAGGCTGCGCCTCCACTTCCTTGAGATTGAGATGAAGTCGATTTGGTTTTTGGTTTGCCCGTCTGGTGACACCCATGTAGCCTTGTGGATATCTTTGTGCTTGTATACACTGCCACCAATCACTAGTTCGTTGAAGGCGCAGAAGTCGGCGAAGAGTTCTCCGTTTTCATTCATTTCTCCTAGAGCTTCTCTACCCATGATGAGTTCCCTTCCTGTGTTGTCTGGTCCCAGTTTGGCGTTCATGTCTCCCATTAGTATTTTCATGTCGCCAGCTGGAGTATTGTCCATTGTTGCCTGTAGAATTCTTCTTTCTTTTCGAGGTCTGCGTTGTTTGTGGGTGCATAACATTGTATGATTGACACTTTCCTTCCTTTGGAGTTGAATCTGGCGGTCATTATCCTGGACGAGATCGCCTCCCATTGTATCAGGGCTTTCGTTGCCGTTGGTGACATCATGATAGCCACGCCCTCGGTGTGCGTGTGGTTATCTTCTGGGTGACCGGAGTAGATCACTGACTCACCCGTTCCATCTGCTTTCACATATTCCCAGCACTTGGATTCCGTACCAAACAAAATAATAAAACCATACTTAAGGAGAAAAGAGATAGAATAAAGAGAGAAAGTAAGTAACCATACTTGTTAAGATTATTCATTATTCATATTACTTTCATGTTTCTCAAGCCTCACTCGGGAAGTTGTGGTATACCAACGGATGCTAATCTAAGCACTTCATACACTGGCCACCTCTGCGTCTTCTATCCAGAACCAGGAGTAGTAAACAAAAAGTGGTTGGAGAAACTCCGGAATGACATTCGAAAAGTATTTCCCAACAACCACACTTAATGAAAGGTGAATTTCACTTTCTCCAAACACACGCTGCCAAACCTGTGAATTATTTACACGATGATGCTATCGGGTGCAAGCACTTCTACAGAGGCAGCGATCATCGTATACGCAGAGTCGGAGAGGTCAGGTGGTAAGTGTACTTCCATGAAATCAATTTTGTACGATAGGAAAAAATTTCAAACATGATATTGAATGTCTTTTATCATCATGAAGAAAATAAAAGACAATTCAGTGGAGAAAAATTTCTTTATCCACGAAGTCAGAGGCTGTACAGTCGTATTTATATTTACCAGAATTGCATAGTAGTTCACTATTGAGTAATAGAGATGAGGTGACATAAATGACATAATCACTCAGAAGTGGCTTCAAAAGTAAAAATTGTAAATTACTTAATACTCAATAGCATAAAGGAAGGAAAGGGTTAAAAATTCGATAAGCTTAAAATTATTATTTAGTGAGAAGAAAGTTAATTGAGTGCCAATTTAACAAGTATGAAAAAAATGAGAAAATGTGCAACAGGAACATATGAGATTGATAATAGTGAATTAATTAGTAAAAAGAAAAAGCTAACTAATCATTAAAAATAAAAAATTTATTGGGAACGGCTAGTGAAAAGGTTGAGATCATGGTAGAATAAGAGACTGGACAAAATTTTTCCATATAAAGAGTTCGGGGTTGTATTGACGAATTGCCAACGCCTCCGCCATACACAAATACCAAAATCTAACGGCCTTTTGAGTTCAAATAGGCCTTTTGTACCATTTGGTCTCACCTGGTAGATAATCTTGAAAGACGACTCCGGTGGAACTGCTTGGCTTAAATTCACTACTCGCTCGAGAACTGAGTTAGTAACTGCCTTGAATTGTCCTTTTGCTAACCATACTGGATAATTTTCAGAGATGGATTTGGAAAAGGTGCGCTCTATGCGGCCAATTATAACTAGCGCTACAGGAATAAGTGAATTTATAAACACACACTGAAGTGGTCCAAAGCGGCAGTTTATATTTTACAAATTCACTGATCATTTGTTGGCTGTGAAAGCTGATCCGTAGCTCAACCGAAAAGAAGGCTTTTCTCAGTGATCTGCATAAGTGGTACTTCAGAATCTCAGCCACCATATCACCTATAAACCCAATTTTCATAAGTAGGAATTTCTTCGGCACCCTGTGGGTTCTTTCGGGCCTTTGCTTTTACCTTCATTTTATTTTCTTTTATTATCAATAACAACTAACACGTGTATCAGTCACAGAGAGATTAAATGCAGTTGAGAGTAAAATGAGAACTCATCAAAATACTTATTAAAATGTATTACTGTAGATACTTTGATCAACTTATATTCACACTAAAACTTACAGTTCATTTTCAGTCTTGACAACCAACTCCTTCAATACCTTCAGTCGATTAGCAACTTGTCTGATAGTCAGATCTGAGTTCTTGAGATTAAAATTTTTAAAATAAATAAATAAATATTATATTCAGAATAAAGTCAATAGGGAATGAGGTAAATATTTAGCGGTAACACTTACCTGAATGGGATTATTTCAAAAAAAGAAGGAAAAACAAATCGCTAAATTTATGACTGTCTACTTTTGTTTCAACAGCTCGAATAAAGCCCTTAATCTACCTGCTGCCTTTACAAGTACAGAAGTATAAGTTATGTACTGCAGAACTTTTGTGCAGTATTAACAATGGATAGGACTACGCACAACTACTCCCAAGATTCTAATTCTTATCTACTGGTAACCCAACACTTCTTCTCTTGACTACCTCTCATTTAGTAGGTGAAACTTGAAATTTTGTGGGCATAAGTAAGTGGCGTGCAAGGTGACATCAACTAAAGACCTACTGAAAACAAAAACTCACTATAAAGCTTCTTCGTTTTATTGAATTGAGTCCCCAAACGAGTCCCAAATAGGACGAAATGCGCATCCTGGATTCCACTGCTAGCCACCATCCACCAATTGTACACTTCTTCGTTTTAGTCTACGGAATTCTCGCTATGTGTACCCATGACCCTGTGCGGTTTCAAGCCCCAAATCTCAATGTTATGACATCAGTCCATCAAAAAACTTCACAATTAAACAATGAAGATATTAATATATCACTACTTAGTATTTGGGTTGTGATTCAATAACGCAATTAGATATGAGTTCAGTCATTCAATTGGATTTTATGAATAGCCATCACGTGATCATAGTGAGTCAATAATACCAAACATCATGAGTATGATAGCAATTCAGCTGATTAACCTAATATTCCATAAAGTGGACATCGACTGTAATGATTTTCTTACATGCTCAATCAATTATACAAACAAAGAAAGTGGAGTAGCGCGCTTAAATCACTAGACTTCCCAGTTAACAAAGACCAAGGGTTCACGTTTCACTTCATCAATTTCAGACAGTATTATAAAGCGCAGGTATAGCGTGGTTAACACACTGATGCATAAATATATAAACCACGCAATTTAATTGTTTTCATATTATGATAAACAGTATGTATCTTATGCCTTACACGATAAAAAAAGAACCTTTAAACAAAACGTCATCAGTGTGAAATGCATTTCATAAAAAAAAGAGTACATGGCTTTCAAAAACTTGGGGAACAAATTAAAGGCGACCATTGAAAGGAAAGGGTGCTACTGACAATCATACATCTCATCCAACAGTTGTACGACAATGCTGCACTGCATGCCAAGTAATCCACAACAGGAAACTTACGAAAGCCTTCGAAGTGAGGACAGGAGAAAGGCAAGGTTGCCTACTATCAACAATGATCTTCCTGATTGCAGTAGATTGGATAATGCGACAGACAACGGCAACCAACGAGGAAACAGGCATAAAATGGACTCACACAAAAGACTTGGAGGATCTGCACTTCGTCGATGATATATGTCTGATTTCCCACAAACTGGAAGATATGCAAGTAAAAAGCAACAAGTTGGCAGAAGAAACATCTAGAGAAGAAAGGACTTCAGGTGAACATAGATAAAACAGAAGTGATGAAGATTCCTGGCCAACATCAACAGCAACAACAACAACAGACAACAATCAGCCAGCATAAATGGGAGGAACATGAAAGAAACAACCTCCTTTACCTACCTACCTACCTACCTGGGAAGCATCGTTTCAACTACAGGCGGACGGAACTGACGAGGATATCAAAGCCAGAATCGGGAAAGCAAGACAAGCTTTCATTACTCTCAAGTCTGTGTGAAGGTCAACAGCACTCAGCATCAAAAATAACATCCGGATTTTCAACTCCAATGTGAAGTCAGTACTACTCGCTATACGGATCAGAGACTTGGCCAGCGCGTCATAAAGAGCATCTCCAACAAACTCCAGACCTTCATTAACAGTGGTCTTCGCTCAATACTACTCAAGATCAGATGGCCGGCCAGAAAAGATCAGAAACATGGATCTCTGGCAATGAGCGAACCAACTCAGCAGGAACCGATAGTGAAACAAATAGGCAGGAAGAAATGGAGATGGATTGGCCATACGCTGAGCAAAGAAACCATCAAGTGACATCACTAGACAAGCCATTGCTCGAGTGTAATCCGAAAGGGAAGCGGCGAGTTGGTCGTTAGTGAGAGGGTGACTTGGAGGAGGTCATGGGAAGAGGAGATGAAAGCGTGTGGGCAGACTTGGAGCGGGAAGAAAACGTTGGCAGAGAACCGAACGCAATGGATGCGTGCGGCTGAAGCCCTATGTTGCTCTAAGGATTAAAGGAAATAATAATATATAGTGAAAGGAATGGGGCTACGCTAATGACAATAAAAGCACACACTATAGGCCAGTAAAGAATTGAAATCCTCACCAGCTGCTATACACGGGTTTCAACGGCTGAAAATGCTTCAATTTACATCTTAGCGAGAAGAGAAAAACGCATTCTTATTGGGGAAAATGACGAAGGAAACTGCAACAACAACCTCTAAGTCAAAACTACCTGATGATGGCCAGAGTGAAAAAAAAAAGAAATCAATGACCAGATAATTTACACTGTTTCATCACACAGATAAATATTGATTAGCGCTATCAATTTTCAGTACAATTCTTGGAACAAAAATTTTGTTTGCGAATTTCAACTATAAGCTAAAATAGAATGTATCGTAATTTGATAATGCTGTATACTTCTAGGAATTTATAAGGGTTCTTTTTCTTATTTTTTTGTTTTGTTTATCACACAATCGTATAAATTCAGTCTGCCCCCACTAATGCGATTTTAATTATATTAATAGAGAAAAAAATGTGTGTACTCTATGACTAATTATCTGAATTTTACAAAAAATGCGCTAATAATTAGCATGGTGACTTAACAATAAGCATCATCAGATACAATCGATCATATCAGAATCAGACGATTCACGTGTACTACTTACTACATTATATGTGGAAAGAAGGTGAAATTTTTGAGAGTTTTAAGCAAGTAAAGAAATTTTAACTATGTTTTAAGAATATAAGAAAGTGAATGAAAGTAATAAGATGGAGAAAGATACAGAAGAACTTGGTAATCACTTCTACCATAAAGTAATAAGAGTTAAGGCAGTGAGTTAATATCAACTTGATGCGTGATAATGAAAAATTAAGGAGATGACTAAAAGTAACTGACACTCCATCCACCCAAGGCAGAATCAGAGAGAGACTGAATCTGACGAAATGTTCCACTTCCTCGACGTCCATCTGACAAGAAACGCCAACAACTCTCTGAAAAGGTCCATTTACAAAGAGCTTACATGGAATGGACAATTCATCAACTTTCAAAGCTTCGTACCCCTAAACAGAAAGTGGAACCTGATATACGAATTCGCAAGATATGCACTGGGAAGTGGTTGAAGAAGAACTGCGTAATCTCCGAAAAACCCTGATGGAAAACGGTTTCCTGCCCAGGTTCATAGACAAGAATCTCAAATCTAAGAAGACTTCTGAACAAGTCCGATCCGTTCCAAAGAAAATACTTATGCTTAATCTAGAATTCAAATGTGATATTGAAGTAGAAATCCTCCGTAAACGCCTCTCCAAATCGCTGAGGAAAACATACTTCGCCGCGAGCCTACGATTGACGTTTCCCTGCAAGATACTGTTCAACCAGAACGCGAAAGACAAGTTGTCGCATTGGGTCACATCAACGTGCATGTACCAGTTTACTTCCTCTTGTGGAGCTGAGTACATTGGCCGTACCATGCGCCGACTTGAAAAACGCGCTCGTGAACACTACCTAGCCTGGCTAGTAAAAGAAGACCA
This sequence comes from Trichobilharzia regenti, assembly GCA_944472135.2. Lineage (NCBI taxonomy): Eukaryota > Metazoa > Platyhelminthes > Trematoda > Strigeidida > Schistosomatidae > Trichobilharzia > Trichobilharzia regenti. Next base: position 94,994,370 of record OX235262.1, on the reverse strand, counting down.
AAAGCGTGTATACAGCTCAGTGACAGAACATCTGGTCAATTCAGGGCATTCAGCACCTTTCGAAAAATCTTTCAAAGTAATATACAAGATTCAATCAAAACTATCAGGGGGAGTGAAATCAAGACATCTGAGCATAGCCGAGGCGCTAGCTACCCAAAAGCTCAAACCCACGCTTTGTATCCAAAAGAAATACGTCCAAACCCCGTCCCTGCCATTGCCATCATAAACAGTTAATTTTTCTAGTAATGACCATCCCATCGCCTTTCTTACCTGAACTTCCTGTTTATTCATGTTATTCTTTTAAGTTTTTCTTAATCCCTGTTTACACTACCATATTTTCATACCCGAACTTAGTGTTTATTTTGTCATTTTACTATTTCTACATATTTAATCCCTGATTGCATGAACAATTATTCATCACAGTTTTTTATCCAAACATCCTGTCTATTTTGTTATTTCTACATTTCTAACCCTTAATTGCACAGTGTCAATTTTCTTAGTTATTATGATGCTACTATGTTTGAGTTTTATATCCGTCCCCCTGTTTATGGCATTCTAATTCCTAATTTTAATTTTTATTAATTTGACCCTTAATTGGAAATTTTTTCTGGAACATTAATATAAATACACGAATGTACAGCCTAGTTGATGACTTCGTCAAAAAGAAACTTTTCTTCGCTGCAACTGTCTTCTTAATAACTCCTATGACCCAATGTGTATATTCCGAGAACCAGATAGCTATCACTGTCATTCTAAACTACAGTTCTCTGTAACTAATAAGATATCTACTTATTTATTACACATTTTTGAAAATATCTTGTATGCACAAAAAGTGTATGACATTATTATTCGGGAAATTAATTGGTTTTTACGAGAAGACAGAGACAGGGGTGTATATCTCTTTTACGAAAGCTAACAATTGATTCTACGTCAAACGTCTATATGGTACCACTTAAAAACGAACTCAAGAGAAAAGAGGAAAAAATCCTAAGAACAAATCAACCTCTTGTTGTATCTTTTGTGCCAAAAAAAGAAAAAACCTCATCAGCTCAAACAATAGGATACACATTACAAAGTGGACCCTGACTTTATACACATAAATTATTAGAAAAACTGAAGATAGTCACTTTTACAAGCTTACTTTAATACTTTTAATACTAATACCACATATGAATGGTGAACGTAAACTCGGGTAATCATCCTTTGAATTTTTGTGAGCAGAACGAATGAAACCACTCATCATTCCACTGCTCGGAATTGAAATAGCACTTCCTGAATTACTTAATTGATTTGAACTAGCTGCAGACTCAACACCCAGAATTAAAGCACCTAAATCGGATGTAGGACCGTCTAAAATACTTGGAGGACATTTATCCAAGTCAAGGAAAGGTAAATCAGCTGGAGGTTGTTCATCTGTATGTAATCGTTTTATTACCTCAGCTGCATCCTATGGTGAAGAAAAGAAAACAAATATTGCACTTGTAAGAATATTTAAGTTGTATGAATTTATAAGGCAATACAGTTCATTCATGCAAAGAACTTTATACAATCCATGAACATTTTACTTAGCACAGGCAAAAAGTGCACCCGAATAGCTGAAAAATAAGTTTTAAAAGGTATAACAAAATTTTCTCAGACATATTAATCCATAGTTACTTATTACTTTAAACAGCATAATATACTATGCTTAATTTCATGAACACTATTCAAGTTAACGCTGACGACGAAATCTCAGCACGGATCCAAAAAGCTTGAGCTGCTTTCGCTGACTTACACCATCTCTGGCGTAAGCGTGACAGCCGACTATCAACCAAGGAACGTGTGTACTGCTCATCAGTTCCCTCAGTCCTTCTCTATGGCTCTGAAACATGGCCAATACGAGTTGAAGACATGAAAAGGTTGACTACTTTCGATCATAGATGTCTACGATCTCTTTCTCACGTTAGGTGGTTTAATAAGGTAAGTAATGTTGACGTTAGGCGTAGTGTTGGGCAAAGAGGGAAAATCAACCGACGAGGCTATAAAGTTACATAGATTGAGATGGTTAGGTCACGTGCTGCGAATGCCTAACCATCGCCTCCCCCGCCCGACGGGCATTACTAGCTGATATAGGTGGTGCAGGTTGGAAAAGAGTAAGTGGTGGCCAAACAAAAACATGACTTCATCAATCCATGAAATCCTTGACAGTTAAGCTGAGTCAGGTAGGAAGATGCAGACTTCCGGGTTGGCGCCCTCGGGACTCTAAGAATCAATGGCTGGAGACAATAGGTGACATGGCTCAAAATCGTTGTCAATGGCCAGCGCAGATGTATTCAGTCTCTGTAAACTTCCATATTTCTTTCTATCATTACCCATTCTATTTCGCTTTTATACCTGTCAAACTCTATTGATTCTCTTCACCCATCTTCTTGTCTGGCTTTGTGTGCTATTTGGAACGTGGTAACTCGAACTCCTGCAGTTCGGTGCCAAGTTCTATGTTGAGACCAGACAGACAGAAGTTAACGCTGTACAATTAACTCGGTACCCTAAATACTGTTGTGACGGTAGAAGACGAAGGACTTGGTAAAGGATTATTTATTTATTTGGAATTGGGTATCTTAATGTAACGAAATTATCTACACCCTATCTTCAACGCAGCACCACTTGCACAGATGATCTGCCCTGTTGTGTTACTTCTAGTCTTCATATTGTGTTTCTTTGTGTTCCTTTCACGTCTCCCATGTATCTCTGCAACGCTGTATCATTTACTTTCTCTGACATCATCAAATCTATCTCCCTTCTATTTGATGTTTTAATGCCAATGAACGTTTCTCCATATACTACTGATAAGATTTATCAGTAGAACATACACCACACTATGATTATTAGCATATAACGTATTTCACAGCATTTTGACTTAATCCTTTCACAATTTCAAGTTATTTTCATTCTAAAAACAATAATTAAGTCTCATTTATGAATGTTATTCAGCGAGATATGATAGTGTAATGAGTGAATCATTAGACAATGTTTTATTGAATGTATGTTACCAAGGTACTAAGGGCCTTTTTATGCAATCTCAAGAAACAATAAAATGTGTACTTCATGAAGCAAAACAGTGATGAGTCAACCTCTTGTATGAAATCAGAAATTCATTTCATTAATAAAAAAGACAGCAGTGCTATAGAATATTGCTGAAGTCATCACAATCCCAGGAATTATATATGTATGCGGACTAAGCAATAAGTATTTGACCTAACTTTGAAAAACAATTCTGCACATGAATGTGTGAACAAAAACGGCCAACGGAAACATCACAATTTATTCCGAGAATTATATACGAATGAGGAACTCGCAGGAGTAGTGAGATTATCAGAACATACAAATTTAGCTAAGGTTAGAATGACTGATCCCACGAAGATAAGTAATTCAGAAAAAAAACTCAGCAATCGCCCTGCATGCATTAACACACAACCACACAATAGGGTGGGTGGGACAGGGTCAAAATTCTAAAAAGTAATCTGGGTAGGTGGAGAGAGAGAAGTTGATTGCTGAATCCTGCCTGGTTCATCGAGTCTACATCAAACACATACAACTGAAATGATTCAACGCAAATACCAGAGATATGGAAGATAGTATTACCAGTCAAATCGGAGAATAGTGAATAATGTTGAAATGTATTCCATTCACATTATAACAGTCTAACAAGTAATTTATTTTACTATAAAAACATCGTATTTCCCATCTGACTGTATTTTATTAATGACACTGATATTGTTTTTGAATGTACTTCATCTTATATTGATTTCAGTCAAATGTCTAATCATCAATTTTTACTCATGTACATAAATGAAGCGAAAACGTTGTGTGAGTGAGTGACTTGATCTGATTATGAGCAATAATAATTTGTGCTCCAAACGTGGTCATCAGTAAATATTACTGTATAATAATGTGTGGTTTATCAAAATAAAATCTTATCCACAATGGAGTTATACTCTACCACAATGCCCAAGTTTCATACTTATATCTGAGCTGGTCATTCTAATGTTAGCTAACCATAAGCATACAGCAATTGCTTTGCTAACACACACACACACACATTGTATAACTGTCGACTATCCTCCTGATGAATATTCTGTATTGCTGTTTCTTCGGTAGTTACTCCACTAAAAATATGCATTCAGTGACTGAACAAATCCATCATCGTAAGAGTCATTACTATTTGTAAGAATTATTTGGAAGTATACACTGTACTACTGAAATAAGAGGTCCGAGAGCACTAATAAAGACTAGCATTGTCTTGCAAATATCTGAAGTGTTCTATTTAACTCTGTTTAATGGTACATCTTTACTTTATCTTATTATCCCATCAAGTCAATATTATTACACTGGTTTATTTTACGGATTTGAAAGACCTGTCATCGGCAGATTCAATGAAGTATTTGTGTTAAGAATAACAAGATATCAGAGAAAACTACTGTCATTAAAAGGACTAAGAGTTGCCTGTTATAAGTGAAGAAATTAAGTGACATAACTGATGAAATATAAACAGAAAAGACAGTATGACTAAGGCATATCTGACAGCATTTTTTTCTATTCTTTCACGTTCGCAGTGGAACATAGGACTTTAAGCTAGAGAGACTTGGAGTTTCTGTAGCAGTGTTTATTTTTACAGGATGGGGTTGCCAGTCTCATCCCCAACCTTATCTCTTTACCAGCTTTTTTCATTACTGGCTTAGCGAGGTAAAGAAGTGCATCGGTTGGGGATCGAACCCCGAACTATGTGCATGGTTGGCGAGCATCCCAACCGCTGTGCCACCCACCCATAAAAAAATCTGACAGCACTACATGAGTTTAAAAGGAAGTTATGAATTGAACAAATGCCTTTTAATGAGATAACTCGTTTTCTTGATGAAAATTCAATAAAGGAAGATCATACTGTCGTTTCTACCATGTCCTAAATCCTGTACAAAATACATCATCGAGTTGACAGAATCTAATAACCCCAGTGAAGACCATTTCTATCGAACCAGTAAATACTTCAAAGACTCTATAAAATAACCAATGTAGTTATTCGAGGCGGGCGTTCATATAAGACGGTATCATCATATGACATCTGATCATTTGATTATCACAAAAAACATGCTAACATGAAATTATAAAATGGGTTAAAACTCACATGTGAAGAATCAAGAGCAGAGACAGCCTCCGAAATTAATCGATTACAATTTGTAAGTTTGGCTATTGTTTCTTCATTTATACGCGTAACCATTGTCAAAAGTTCACGAACACGTTCATTTCTCAAACGACTTGAACACTCCATATCATCTACAAAAGCCACTATGTCAGTTGTAAAATGGCGTCGATTTGCTGTATTGTACTTCGCCAACTCATCAGCATAATTTCGACTAGTTTGATCGAAGGATTGCAATTTGCTTTGGTAAAGAGCATCAAACTATATGCAAACCAAAATAAGCAAAACGTTCCACTGCATCAGTGAGACATGGTAAATGCGAGTTACAATAGAGATACTAATAAAACTTAATATTACTTGAATACCGCTTACGTACGTACCCAACAATACGCGCTACGGCTTCAGTATCAAAGCTTTTTATGGCAATATCCAGAAGTCAACATCTTAGGCATAATTTTACCCGGCCAGTAAGTAATGTCGTTCGTATGTATAAATAAAAAAAGGATTCATAAAATCAGAGATAAATTCAGCATCCAAGAATAGCATTGCTTCAATTCCTTGATGTGAATTACATGATGAAATAAGATCACCCAAAACTTGCAAATATGCACCTTGAAGATGGAGTTTTACTGACGACGGAGAAGTATGCTAACAGTAGCATGTTTCCTGTCACACGATTAGCAAGCCGGTAGTGCTTTCTATTTAATTTAGAGAGTAAAGGTTAGATAAGGTCTGTTTAGAAACTTGTATATCTGTACTCAAAGGAGAAATCGATTCGACCAGTTTGGGTAGGCCGGATGCATATTAGTGGCCGAGACGAATTTATAAACACATCAAACTTATTATTTAATCATGTGCTCCCCTTATCTTTTCTCTTCAAATATCTACATCTTTTCTTACTGCCACTAGTATTTTCCAAAACAATCCCTTCAAATTCTCTTAATTTTAAGAATATTCCTAACGACTTAAGACATTGAAACATCATTTCTAGTCTCTTAAGATCACGCAGTCAAATTAGTGTTCGACGTCTTAATTCCATACCCAATCAGATAACAGATGCCACCCTAGAAATACCCTAGAAATAATGGCAAGCAAAGCCATCTCGAGGAAGACGCAACTTTCCGTGCACAAAGGCTAGAATTTTGCAGAAAACACCTTGAGGAGCAGTCCAGCTGGCCTACAGTTACACTATATTTACCTATAATACAACTGCAGCTTAAGTAGAATATGTGTCAACTCATAGAAGAAATTGTAATGAATATCTTCACTTTAAAACCATACAAAATAGCAAGATCTTATGACTTGACCTTAGAGTTGTTTAAGAATAGCGGTAAACAGCAGTAAACAGGACTATAAAAACCAAAGCAAAAGACAGTACGCAATTTCGAGTTTTAACCTAATGAGGTAAACATCTTGATGACCCCGAAAGTATCAACCTGACCAATAGTGTTCAATACCCAAGCTCCCAGAATAATACAAACTCATTTCAAAATAGCAAGTGAAGAGTGACAAATATAAGATGTTCGATTTAGGGAACTAGTAACTCTATACTAGCTGAACATTGTATGATATTTCTTCACATCCTTGTGTTTTAGGGCCAATAACTACGGCAATGAGGAAAAGGTTGAGCTTGTCACTTAATGGTTAGTAGTTGAATACTGAATTCTATCAGCTTATGTGCTTGAAGGTATCATCTATTTTGAAGATTAATGGAGGTTGAGTAAATCATATGAAAGGACTCACTGACAATATAACACTATGCTACGAAAAACCACGAACGTCTTTTCCGACGTATACGCAGAAAGGTTACAATTATGATAATTTTATTTAATCCTAATGAGTTTAGCAGAGATTCTTTTGTACAGTGAAATCAGCATACAACTGACATTGTATAAAATTACTTAGTTCGGTATATTTAAATGCTAGTTAAGGGTCAGCTTGATTAGAGAAGGTTGGTTTTTCTGACGAAGTAAAAGACATATTCAATTATATTTATTTATTTCATATCATTTTATAGGACCAATATTCTAAGAAAGTAAGTATATTTCTGCCAAATGTCTAGTAAATGAAATTGCTTTCACTAAAAACTCAAAGCGATTGGGGCGTCACATGGACCGTATCCTTGAGCGTAGAGGCATTTAATTCAAAACGAAAAAGATAGATACAAGGAATAAGGCAACACAAAAGAAAACAGCAGTACATGAAAGAGAAATTGTTGAGGAATGACAGGATAGAAGCAGCTAGGTACACTTAACAAAAGCATCTAAAAGGGTGTTTATTGCTTCATATTACTTTCCCCAAAAGAAAATATGAACGAATTGCGGTATATCTTCGCTAGTGCCTCCTATTCTGATTTACAGTCGATAATGTCTCAAACCATGCGATCTTACGGGCTCCACCCAGGAGGTCGTGATGCACGAATATATGCCCAAACAAAAACAACTATCCTTTATTCCCAAAAAGTTACGTTACAGGCTGATCTCCTCTCTGATCTTTCTATCCAGTTCCATAGTAAAAGATGAACAGTATGGAAACTACAGGTACGATATTCGTAGCATATATCCAATCAACCAAAACCATTGTCCTGAGATGACTACAAGCTGAAAGACTGCTTTCTTCATATACGAATAAACCATCGGAGATCAGGATCCTTCTCACAGTGATGTCATTGAATTTAAGTGATTCCACAGACGCATCGACGATAGGACGCGCAATGTCACTACACACGCTCAGTTTGGAGGCCGGTTATCACAAAAATAAAGAAAAATTCCACGCACTGAAGAGTTATAAGCTCGACTTTTGGCGGTCAGAGTAACATATGGACGGCGCCAGAGGTGCCCTAGGTTGGAGTACATCACCCTGATTTTCCGTATATGGTTAGAAATCTTACTCGTTATACTTCCGATTTAAAAACCAGATATTACTGCAAAACTTTACACCATAGATTTAAGGCACACCTTAGTGTTCAAAGTTGTGTTGCTACTGAGTCGAACTTACACTCAACACATAATATCTCGAAATAATGTTCAAGACCAAATAACCCTATCTCATGAAAACGATTGGTAAATGAGTTTTACAAGTGGTTTGTGATGAAGTGCAAGTTATGTAAATGACATGTTACTTATCTTGACACAATAAAGGTACATACAGAACTAGAAATTGCCCCACTAGCGCACATACTTCCTGTATTCAGAACTAGCTGGAGACAGATCCAACAATACAGCATACTTTGGAAGTAAGCGGTGCATTATAATCAACTCACTTTTTGCTGATCAATTCGTGCCAACTGAATATCACTTTGGGCTTTCTCCGAAACTTCGTGTGCTTTCTGTTTTTCTTTGAAACTGGTCACGTACTTTTGCCAACTCAACTCCAACTGCTTACGTGACTGTTCGATTGATCCATTTAACTTTAACCAATGCGAACGTTGTTTATCTAAAGCCCTTTTTTCGTTCTCGACCTGGGCTTTCAATTGGTTGATAACTGATTCATTGAGCTTTTTAGAACTAGCCTCGTGTGCAACACCCATTTCAAGAATTTGCGGCACTATACTTGAGTATGTTAACACGGAAGACAGTTCATCAACATCTGGCTTCTTTCTGGGCAAATATATCGAGACAGTCTTTCTGTACAGAAAAAGTGAAAATGCTAGTCAGGAAATATCCTACCTGAGCTTTTTTCCAAATTCATGCTGTAATTTTTGAACATCAGAAAGGAGTTTGAAATAAGACTCAGTTAATCCAATTTGATCACTTTCATGTCTGAAAAGATTTTCTACTTGATCCTGAAATTGGAACAATACAACAATTATAATTTTTTATGAATAAATGCACTAGTTTTATGATTACCTGAAAATTGTCAATTTCATCATAGATGTACTAATGGACTTAACCCTAACTCACTTCAGAGACACAGGGATTGACTTGTTACCAGAGAATAATCTGGTTGACTTAGAATATGCAGATGATATAGTCCTCCCACAAGAGTGAAGACGCTGACAAAATGCTGAGTCTTCTGAACACCTTGAGCTGCAATCTACAAATGTTTGGCGTGCGATTCGCTCCCGCCAAATGTAACATGATACTACAAGACTGGACTACACTGACTTTTAGCTTAGAAACAGGGAGTGAAATGGCAGAGCGTGTTGACCCCTTCACTTGTTTGGGAAGATGTATCAGTCAACGCCAGAGGGTTGATGGCTGACGAAATCGCAGCACGGATACAGAAGACTTGTTTCGCACATGCTAGTTTACGCCGTCTCTGGCGTAGATTTGATATCCGGATTTCTATCGAGCAAAGGGCGTGTATACTGCTCAGTAATCCACTCTGCCCTCATTTATGGTTACGAGACCTGGTCAGTGAGAGTGGAAAACATGAAAAGGATGGCTAGCTGTCTTTGATCATAGGTGTTTGTGTTCTATCTCCTGTGTGAAGTGGTATAATAGGATGGCCAATATCGAGGTTAAGTGTCAGTCGAGTGCTAGGTAAGGAGGGAAAATCAATCGACGGGGCTGTGGAGCTACATCGAATGAGATGGTTAGGACATATGTTACTCATGCCTAGCCATCGCCTTCCTCGACCGACGGGTGATGTTAGCTGACATAGGATCAGGATGAAAAAGAGCCAGTGGTAGTCAAATTAAAACAGGGCCTCATCAGTCAATGAAACCCACAACAGTTAGTTTGAGCCAGTCACTTAGGAAAGTGTAGACATCCTGACTGGTCGGATTCCTTGGGACGGTGGTAAACACTAACGGCTGGAGACAATTGGTGATATGGCTCGAAGTCGTTCTCAATGGCTGGCGCAGACGCATCCACTCCTTGTGACTTATCATTTTCAATGGAACTATATGGTTCTTCGATATTACTGTTCTTTTTGCCTCAGAACTTTGTTTACTGTCTCTGTTTCGCATTTCTTTTTACTTTATTCTCTTAGTTTGTGGGCTACATGGATTGTGGCTACCCGAACTGCTACACATCGGTGCAACGTTATACTTTGAAACCGTTCAGTCAGTTATGTCATTCTAGTGCACCGCCTAATTTGAATACAACTTACCATGTAGTCTCATCTTGAAGGAGTAGCTGAGTAAACGAACCAACAGTCAGTCTTTGATCTGTACACGTCTTTTAATCTCAGAGGCAGTTTCCCAATAGTAAATGTCATGCATCACAAACATCCTTTGATATCTCACTGACATCAAAGATAACTCAGGTAGATAAATGACAAATGATCTTTTGTATACGTAGTGAATTCTCATCAACAACCACCATACTATGGTGCTTACCAAAATAGTTGAAATGTTTCACATATTTAACTAGCAGTCTGTGCTTGTTTAGTAGCATCACTTTACACTACACAGGAGCAAACCATATGCTACTGTGCTCATAAGACTTAGTTTTGTCAGAGCTTGCATATATTATGTACCGTTTGCATGCTCTAATTCAACTGCATCGTTTCTGGCCAGTCAGTGTCTGCAATGTTGAAATCAAACGGACTAATGTCTTTTAATACGGTAATAAATTCCCTGGATGACACCACTGGTTATCATCACTTCAGACGACATATCTCTAGAAGCCCGCTATACAGTTACAAGTATTGATTGGCATACTTTTATCTGTATTTATAACAAGACACCTCCAAAACACCCCAAGATGGAGCCGAATGAGATCACCACGACAAGAAATAAGCTGAACACTAGTATGTGCGCTAGAGCCTCTTGAAGGGGCACAATCTGGTCACTGTACTCCAGCATGTGACTGAACGCCACTATACTATTCAATTTATGGAACTCTTCTACGCAGTTTACACAGTGATTGATCCTTTCCCTTTCGTATTTTGTTGATTATCTAAGTTACTTCATCTGTTAACTATTTTCAGTGATACTGCTGCGAGAAATCGACACATAGCTTCTCTCAGTAAGTTCAATTATTACACAGTTACGTTGATTATCTAACAACCTACTATTCACTTAGTTTTTACAATTGCAGTCAGAACTTTACACCAGTCCATGTTCTGGCTCAAAATTGCGCTCGAAAACAAATGGACTCCCAATCATAAACGTACTAATTCATTTCTGAGTTATAGTATAGCTACCCAAGCAAACAACGACTGCAATGGCCATGATTAACCAATCAGACGACCCCGCAGTGAATACTCGTAGTCTGGAAAAACTGTTTACAAGAATCAATGTAGTGAAAAACAGAGTAATGACCCATTATATGTTCTAAGAATGCCTCCCATTTCCCCATAGGAACACATATAGTTAGATAAAACCAGTTCCGGGACATGTCTTAAAACTACTCCATATAAATCAATAGGATGCCTCTGTAATGCCATAAATCTCACATATATGCATGTTTCATTTCTTTCTATAGGCCTAGTATCAAATGAATACGTAAATACTACATCTGGGTAAAATCTGCATCTTAATTCTTGCACTTCGTTTAAATTTGCATACTTTTCGAATAGGCTCACCTCCGAAATGTTGTTAGACGGTAAGAGGCACCCAGTAGGGAGCCTTAAACCAAGGTTTCGTGCGTCTTGGCGCTCATCGGGTATCTGGTTGCCCGAACCATTTTGATGGTGGTCGGCTTGAGTCGCTATGCTAAACAATAAAGAAAATTCGTCCCAGCAGCCCTCAATGGAAACGAACCTGCCTAAGTGCGTACGAACTGCATTTTTAAAACGCAAATCACATTAGTTATACAGACTTAACCACATATAATAAGCCTCTTACAAAACTTTCTACGACAGTCTACGAGATAACTATTATAGACATTTGGCTCTCAATACCCAATAGCAGGTTGAAGTGAAAACCCCTTTTGGTTACATTACACTGGCGCTTGCTGAAACAAAACAACTCAGCTACATAATAATGCCGTAAGACTTCCTTTACGATTCGACGAATTCAGATAAAGTAGTCAAAATAAATCTGAGAGGACTTCCAAATGAAAGTACCGAAACAAAATATTCAAAATAAATGCTACAAAGGATTTAAAATCCATTGAGAACGTACGTACCCACAACTCAACTCCCCAACTTAGCTCACCCATAATTGTAGCGCCAACGTAGAAATACGCGCAGTAAATTTGCCTCAGGAAATACCGAAGGACATTTGAGAACTACTGACTGCAAAATAATAAACCTCAGGCTAGTAAGAAATTTTGTTTTTCATATGTTCCACCGCAAAAACTTGTTTTTGATAAATCTAAATGAATACGTGCAGTTCTACCTCTGACGGTAGGTCATTAACTTAATAATCAAAACTATTTCGTAATCTCCTGCCCCTCTTTCGAAGCTAGGTCGAGGCGAATTTTGTTCGTTTTCCAAGGTTTGAAAGGAAGGAAACCAAATTTTAAGGATATTCCATATTAAATAGATTCCTACACAATTAATTAAATGCAAGGCCGATTTTCAAATTTTCCCCAGTCCACCGAAAGTAAATTCGAAGGAGTGGTTTCTCATTCTATGCACTTTTCCGTCACGAGTTGCATCACTTACTATGCACATGAAATAACATGGGTTTACCAATATTATGAAGCCTAAAAGGGCCCCCAGGTTCTAGGACGATGTGGATTTTCGAGCTTTGATTTACCGTGGAATTTGGCCACCATGAGTGTCAACTAAAGAAATGACAGCCTCCTTGATTTTGTATATACTGTTGACCGTATACTTTGAAGGCGGGAGTACGCCCTTTAGCTGCGTCGGCTTTTATTTAATATCTGCTCGAAGAATGCCCACCTTGCCCCACCAGTTTAGTTGTCTTTAGATTTTGACGGTGGCCTCATATGAAACCACAGAATACTCAGCAGTCCCGTCGAATCTGCCATAATACTGAAGAGGAGAATCAGGACTTGATTATTATTATTTATTATTGTATCCTTTAGTTCCTAGAGGAACATAGGGCTTCAGCTGCGCACCTCCATTGACTTCGGTTTTCTGACAACTTTTTCACCCTGCTCCAGGTCTGTCCACATGCTTTCATCTCCTCCTCGCATGACCTCCTCCAAGTCACCCTTGGACGACCAACTCGCCGCCTCCCTTTCGGGTTCCACTCGAGGGCTTGTCTAGTGATGTCACTTGATGGTTTCCTCAGCGTATGGCCAATCCATCTCCATTTCTTTCTGCCTATTTGTTTCACAATCGGTTCCTGATTGGTTCGCTCCCAGAGATCCCTGTTGCTGATCTTTTCTGGCCATCTGATCTTGAGTATTGAGCGGAGACAGTTGTTAATGAAGGTTTGAAGTTTGTTTGAGATGCTCTTTATGACTCGCCAAGTCTCTGATCCGTATAGTAGCACTGACTTCACATTGGAGTTGAAAATCCGGATCTTATTTTTGATGCTGATTGCTGTTGACCTCCACACAGATTTGAGAGTAATGAAAGCTTGTCTTGCTTTTCCGATTCTGGCTTTGATGTCCTCGTCAGTTCCGCCTGTAGTTGAGACGATGCTTCCCAGGTAGGTGAAGGAGGTTGTTTCTTTCAGGTTCTTCCCATTTATGCTTATTGTGGTCTGTTGGTGTTGTTGATGTTGGCTAGGAATCTTCATCATCTCTGTTTTATCTATGTTCACGTGAAGTCCTATCTTTGATGCTTCTTCTGCCAACTTGTTACTTTTCACTTGCATATCTTCCAGTTTATGGGAAATCAGACATATATCATCGGCGAAATCCAGATCCTCCAAGTCTTTTGTGTCAGTCCATTTTATGCCTGTTCCCTCGTTGGTTGCCGTTGTCTGTCGCATTATCCAATCAATTGCAATCAGGAAGATCATTGGTGATAGTAGACAGCCTTGCCTCACTCCCGTCCTCACTTCGAAGGCTTCCGTAAGTTTCCCGTTGTGGATTACTTGGCATGCAGCATTGTCGTATAACTGTTGGATGAGGTGTATAATTGTCGATGGGACCCCGTAGTAGCGAAGTAGTTTCCAAATGACCTCTCGATCGACGCTGTCGAAGGCCTTTTCAAAGTCGATGAAGTTGAGATAGAGAGGTGACTGCCATTCCAAGCTTTGTTCAATGATGATCCGTAGAGTGGCGATTTGATCAATACATGATTTGTTTCTCCTGAATCCAGCCTGTTCCGGACGAAGTTTTTCATCTAGGGCTTGTTTGATTCTCTCCAGGATGATGCGACTTAGTATCTTGCTTGGAATGGACAGAAGCATAATTCCACGCCAGTTTTTACATTGACTTAAGTCTCCTTTCTTTGGAAGTTTGAATAAGTAACTGTTCTTCCAATCCTCGGGTACTTTGCCCTCTTTCCACACCTTCTCCAGTAGTGGTGTCATCAAGTCCGCTGTTGTCTCTGGGTCTATTTTCAAAGCCTCTGCTGGGATTCCATCTGGTCCCGGTGTTTTCCCAGTTTTAAGCATCTTGATTGCATTCAGGACTTCTGATTTCGTCGGGGGGTCAGTGTTCACTGGTAGTTCTGCTTCCGTTGTTGGTATTGCTGGACGTGTTGTAGGTGGCGGACGATTTAGAAGTCTTTTGAAGTGTTCAACCCAGTGCTTTCTCTGTTCCACCTCTTTGGTGATTGACTTTCCATTGTCGTCCTTTATTGGCTTAATCTGTGTCGAACGTTTGCCCGAAAGGTTCCTAGTTGTTTGGTAGAGTGTGGCGAGGTCTCCTTTGCCTGCAGCTTGTTCTGCTTCGTTTGCCATGGTTTCATAATATTTTCTTTTGTCTTCCCTGGCACTTTTCTTCACTCTTTTGTTCAGTGTATTGTAGCTTGCATTCAGCTCCTGTTTTTGTTGCTCGTCGTGCACTGGATAATCTTTTGCTTCACTGTCCTTCTCTCTTCTATTAGTTTCCAAGTGTCCGTAGTGAGCCACTGTTTGTCCTGTCTCTTTTTTCTGCCTAGAATTTCTATGCAGGTTTGGCTCCACACCGTTTTCAAGTTGTTCCAGTGCTTTTCAACGCCGACCTCTTCGCTAGTGTTGATTTGTGTCTCGGCTTTGTCCTTTATGCTTGCAATGAAGATGTCCTTTGTAGCCTGGTCCTTCAGCTTTTGAGTGTTGAACTTGGCTTGTGGTCTATCTGCAGCTCCTGATTCCCTGAAAGCTTTTAATTTGATTTGGATTGTCCCTTGTACGAGATAGTGGTCTGAGCCAACGTCTGCTCCTCTTCTTGCTTTTGTGTCCAGTAGGCTGCGCCTCCACTTCCTTGAGATTGAGATGAAGTCGATTTGGTTTTTGGTTTGCCCGTCTGGTGACACCCATGTAGCCTTGTGGATATCTTTGTGCTTGTATACACTGCCACCAATCACCAGTTCGTTGAAGGCGCAGAAGTCGGCGAAGAGTTCTCCGTTTTCATTCATTTCTCCTAGAGCTTCTCTACCCATGATGAGTTCCCTTCCCGTATTGTCTGGTCCCAGTTTGGCGTTCATGTCTCCCATTAGTATTTTCATGTCGCCAGCTGGAGTATTGTCCATTGTTGCCTGTAGTTGCCTGTAGAATTCTTCTTTCTTCTCGAGGTCTGCGTTGTTTGTGGGTGCATAACATTGTATGATTGACACTTTCCTTCCTTTGGAGTTGAACCTGGCGGTCATTATCCTGGACGAAATCGCCTCCCATTGTATCAGGGCTTTCGTTGCCGTTGGTGACATCATGATAGCCACGCCCTCGGTGTGCGTGTGGTTATCTTCTGGGTGACCGGAGTAGATCACTGACTCACCTGTTGACAATTTGGTGAGTCCACTCCCATTCCATCTGCTCTCACATATTCCCAGCACTTGTATTCCGTATCTTTTCATCTCGTTGGCGATCTGGGCAGCTTTCCAGTCTCGTACATAGTTCGGACGTTCCATGTTCCTACACAGACTTTTTCTTTTGGTGCAAGGAGGTTCAACATACTGAAGTTTCTTTAGCAATTTTTGTTTACAGGGTGGGGTTGCTAGCCTCACGCCTGAGAAAAGAATGATTACATTAAGTAAAAGTTTAGAGAGAAGCAACTTTTTGGGTTGCTCCCCTCAAAATCAGAAAATAACGGACAAACAATGAGAACAACATCAACAAAGGAAACAGTTCACAGAAAAAAGGGCAAAAAGCGACGACAACTATACAATAAGACAACATGCAATATAGTTCAGTACATTTAACTAAAATGATATCTTAACCATAAACTCACTGACTTGGAGCAACTTGAACATATAAATCCAACAATATATACAATTATAGATGTGTTTATGTTTAAAAATTCCACAAATCCAAACAGTGAGTTATGTGTATTATCTGTCAATAAGATTGTATTTTTTGGATTCAGTGTTCGAAAGGTTAATAATTGTGATAATTTCCGCAAACACTTTGCATAAAATTTTAGAGTAATAAGAGATTTTATTTATGACCAAAATGTAGCGTAATAGTCGAAAAGCGCGCTCAAATATGACGACTTCTATCATATGTAAATTATAAATTCAGCACCTGTGTTTATCTAATCCCTTTTTGGAGTTGTTTAGAAGAAAACTTTTCGTAAATCCACGCATTGCCGTAGAAGGGTTATCACCTTTCATTTAAGCCACTAAATTTATCTTAATAGGGAATTTTGGAGCTGAAATAATATACAAGATGGTATTTCTATGATTATAAAGATCTCAGGGTCATTGCTAGCGTTTTGTACTGGCTGTTGCATCCTACCGATCAAACGGCATCTTTGATTTTAGAAGAGGAAGTTCAGAATTGAAGGTCGTAGCAAATTAATTGATCATTTATTCACCCACTCCTGAACAGCATTAATAAACGCTTTCATGATAATGTTCTTAAAAAATGAAAATTAAAGTGTTTTAACTGTGAGGCTCGAATCCCCAATCTCATTGAGGGAAGTTTTATCACGAAGAGTATTTGAGGCTCAAGGATTACTGTATCACATAACTGCTTTGTCTTCAGAGCGCCAACAATGATAACCGAATTTTCGACACATTTTCATTGGACTTAGTGGACCTATAATCCATCAACTTTGACGTGGGCGTCACCGCTAACGTTTCACGGCCGCAGAAAACGCGAACTAATTTTCATCCACCTGTGCGTAAAACTGTTTAAAATGTCATCATGTAACTATCACTGAGGCTTTTTTTATCTACGGCCGTCTTTTTAGAAGATCGCAGTATTGTCACTTGCCATTCCCGCCTCCCAATCTTATACTTGGCTGGCGGTTTGGGATGCATGCGTAAATAATACCCTAGGAAACAAATTTCTGAATTTGTGTAAGAGCAAGTTCCACCTTCTTCTGTCTTATTATTCTCAGTAAATTAGATCAAGCTGTGATATTCTAGTAGAAAGAATGACCGTACGCGTGAGGCGTTGGCGGAGGAGGTAGGCTCCCGTCTGGAAAAACAGGCTAACTTTAAATATGACAGAAGATGTCAGAGAACGCAGACACACCTTAGTGCTCTAATGCGCAGCCAGATTTACGAGTGACATAATCAGACACAGATTTTAGAAGATACGGGGATAAACACTGTAACTAGGACTGCGCAGCGAGTGGCCTTAGTGTATAGAGGAAGTAGTCAGTTTTTTCATCCAAATTACTGCCGACTTTATAGATTTTTATTATATCGTTTTTCCACTGTATCTGGCTTTCTTTCTCAAAGTCTTTACTTTCTTCAGAATACCGCTTGGCTGGACCTGTGAGTTATTCTGATTAACTGAATCGTCCTGAGCCCATATACCCAATAGACTGAATTTCATCTGTCGCGGCGGTAGAAGTAATGTACACATTCCTATTCCAGGGAGAGTCAAGGCTATCTTGACATGTTTATGCGCTTAAGATAGCAAACGTTTTAAAAATGATAGGACACTTAAAACAGCCAAAGCGTAATATCTTATACGACTACAGTGTTCACCTGGACCCAGGATACAAAATCAACTGTCTGGGGAAATTCAAATCATAACTGATTGTCTGTGTCCTACCCATATAAGTATTTTGAAATGACGGAGAAGCAAGTTTGATATGCAGTGAGATTTATCAATATGCGATTCCACACCAGCGCCGTTGAAAATTGAATTAAAGGTACATGTCATTTAATTTTGATGAATGGTAGGTAACTTCTGTAATCACGCCTGAGTAAGGAGTCGGTTAAGCAACGATAAAGAATAGACACCAACTTCAGACGATCTTGAAACAGACAATCAGATTCTTCTAGGTGAAAAGTGGTACTTAATTTACGAGGAAGTGTATCCACGATATCTATGTAATAAAAATGATTCAAATAGGGTATATATCTCTAAGGTGCTGCAGAAACTGGTCCCAGCCGACCAAAGGAGTGGTTATAGGCATAGGGAGAGCTTTGATTTCAAGAAGAAAGTGTCCTAAAAAATCACCACTCGTACGACTTACCAACTTCTTATAAAGTGGTTACATCTGAATGTATAACCATCAATAGCCCGGCAGTACTTTTGCAGAGACATTTTCCCTCCACATACTCGTGTTTTTATTATTCCCAACCAAAACATTTTCTACAGAGAAGTCAAAAACCGAATTTAGGAGACATTTTCGACGAGGATTATGACTAGTAAATATTTGTAGTGCTGAGCTATCTGATTGGCCAGGTCGAGGTTATTTGACCTTGGCGTCTACTGTTTACTCTTGCCGTCGGTTAGTTTGTTGATGATAGTGTTTGCAGCATCGCTTACTTCATCAGATTCGCTATGGTTAAGGACCTCAAAAACGATTACTATTTCAGTGAAAACACATTATAGGTAATTTTCAGTACATATGCAGTTAGGAACCAAGACAAAGACTAACCCCCATCAATTAACACAAGCTGAAGCATGCAGAGTATGTTCACCAGAGGGGTTTGGAGGAAAACCTTCTACAGTGTTTCAATAATTCATTAGTTTTCTAAATTTACTGGTGGCATACTCGTTCTATAGGACGTGGCTGTTGATATCAAAATAATGTCCTACAATTACTATGTGGGGTGCGCCACAAGAGACAATACGCAGGACTTTTTAGGACTTTAGGTCTGCTTTTCTCTGAATGTAAGTAACCAAATAATCGCGTTCTTAACTGTCATTCAGAAAAACAGACAGAAAATTTGACACTAAAATGAAGAACAGGAAGCTATAACATTACCACTGAAGCGGATGACACAAAACATGATTGCACCTTTCATTCCTCGTGCAACCGTAGGTTCTCTACAACACTGTATTCTACGATCACTCATGTCGTTGGCAATTCAGGAATTGTTGTGATCTGTGTCGCCAGTTTTTTGTGTCATCGTCTGATGTGATCGCGTCGACAGTCGATATGACCGAGTGGTCATATGCGTTGCTGTAATAATACTGGAGCAGCAAACAACTCGACCGATATGCTAGCTGCAGTCACTCGCCCGTGGTACCTTCACTGACCCGCGTAAATATAGAAAGCCAAAGTCCGACCTGTAGCTGTTAGAATACAATCTTATCAGAAAAAGGAGAGTCATATTTCTGCATTTGAAACACATGATCGATTAAATATCTGACTAAGGTAAGAAAACGATGAGATTTTACGGCCATCAGGTCATACGAAGTGTCGCATAATGAGCCATACGATGACTATTCTTTTAAGTGAATTCCTGTCGGAAATTTAGAAGGTTAGGGTGAGTAACAAACTAGGAACTTTATCCCTTTTATGATTTGTGAAGCTTTCTTCACCTGCTGAATGATGAGTGCCCTTCCATGTGTTTGAGAAGGTCTCCCTCGCCTTGTTCCTCACTACCGTGGTATTGAAAATAAGGTTTCAGATGCACCACTGGTCTTTTTAATGCTAAAAGTACCCGGTCGATAATTTTAATGTTTATGTCAATCACATCTCATAACCCGTTAATGCCCAGCTCTTGCTACTCTGGGCGTTTCGCTGTCCCTCGAAGATTTTAAGAAACGCTTAGTATTACCGGACGCAAAAACCAGAACACAGATTGGCGACTCGAGAATTCTTTATTGTAACACCAACATATAACCAGCATTACTGGTAGTACAGACTAAGGTCAAAGAACAAATATTACAACAATAAATCACAAGATTTCTTCTGACAGCTTTTTCTGTCTTCTTTCTGAACAGCGACCGATGAGACGATGACTGTCGTATTGATGCCTCCGCGAAAATTACGGGGAGGTTGGGTTTGAGCAAACAACCATGAATTGATCGTTCAATCTTCAACTACATTGACACTTCTGGGAGTGTAAACGGTGGTTTAAATTTAGAAACCTAAGTATAAATGAAGTGTCGAAATTTGAAATAGTTCTGATGTTGTGAAAGAAAATGCTGAATATCTTTTGTGAGATTTTGGTGGTAGAATGTACATTCAATCCGGCTTACTTAAACATTGATTGCATGACACTCTCTTTAATCGTGGATGAGCGCTTATTTAATATTAAACGTCAAATGGATTTGTCGATTTCAGTGCTACCCAATTTAACCGGAAGTGCATGCAACAGCACTTTCTGATGTCCGCCTTAAGACTTTTGAAGCTACCAGTGATACATAAGTGGTTAATTTTGATCACTAGGTCAGATACTGTAAACTTTCGGGTCACCCAGTAGACGGTCAGCGAATAAAAACCACAGAAGGATGTGAAAAGCGACCAGGTGGGGAAATAAAATTTTATTGGTGACAACTCGACAGTATATAATAACAAAATGGAATTCTGAGGGCGAATTATAAACAGGAAAAAGTGGGAGATTGATCTAATCGGTGCCGAGAAAGGTCGACGCGCACTATCTGATTCACCAACTCAACACATAGGTCTCTACCCCCTGATTGATTTTTACTGCCAGTTTACACCTCGTCAAACAATTCTGGGAAATGACGAAATGACACCAGACAGGCCATAGACAGAGGTCAGCACTTAGAGGATGCATGAAATGTCAAATCTGCCAATGTCTTATGTCTATATTGATAGTCCCTCAACAATTAAGCCTAAATTATCATCCAACGTCACTTCGGAAGTTAACTTTAGACTTCAAACTGTGTGAAGGTTTCACTCATATACAGTGAAACAAGTTATTTCACTACATATGATAATCATACACTTTATCATAATATTTTCACAGGCCCTCGGGGGATTATACGGCATATTTCTTTTGCGAAATCATGCCACCTGCCTTACTCCACCGTATCTGCGTGGCTTAGTCGATTCCAGTTGCAGCCTGCTTGCACTGGTTTTTCCAAGCAGATGTAGCTGACGTGATTTTGGTGCTTATTTGGTTCTTGTTGAGTGAATCTGCATAAGAATTGTTGATTGACACTGTTCCTAAACATAGATGCATTGTTTGTGCAGCAGGACGCCTCAATGTGTGGGTCATACAACGATTGTTTTGTGTTTAGAGTATGTTTCACTCAAATTGCGGTGACTGGCTTTCGAAAAATGTCTTCGCAGCTTGGCAATAACCTTTAATTAGTCATAAATTTTCTGATCAGCCGTTATGCAGCACCTGTTTCTGTTACAAGTACCTAAGAACATGGTTGATATGGAATTAGTGCTTTTGATTTCTAAAAGTCAGTGGAATGTTTATACTTAGGCAGAAATTACACCATTTTCTATGAACATTTGCAACATCCGCTTTTTCCTCCGAAAATTATTATCCGAGTTAAGTAGAGACAACAAAATATCCTAGTACTTCGCCGGATCCGAATTACTTAAACATCGCCGTGACCAGGTAGGCATAGACATCTTGGGTGTGCAGCATTTCGTCGTATTATTGTGTTTGATCTTACAAACTTCCAACTTTTTCAAGTATCCTGAAGCTACACTCGACAATTCGCAGAATTATCGTGGAATCATATCGACATAGTGTCCAGCATTTCTACAGCTGTAGACGAAATATTTAGAAGCAGTTGCTATGTCCAATTGTGACAAAAATTTTGACTGATGTAATCGCGTAATAATACGAACTGATAGAACTTCTTACTGTGTTAACTCGTTAATTGTTTTATTAATAGTGATGCTAATGTATGTACGTTGTGAATCCTTGTTTTCTTCTTTTTAGCTACTCGGTAATTTCGGCGACTTCATGTGGTTCGTTGCTGAAGAAAGTGGTTTCCAGTATGAGTGATTTTGCATTTTATGAGAAATCACCAATAAATGTATTCCTTACTCTCTAAATGGATATTCTACTTTCTGATGCTGAATATTAATTTTAGCGAATGTTGTGAGCCATAGAGTTTAGGAGATTAGGGTCATTTCCTATAGTGAGTAGTACATTTAGAAGAGACATTTACCTCTGAATTATAGTGCCTTTGATATGCAGTACATTCTTGCTGCAGTGGAAAATTTGTTAGCAGTAATTGTTATCAGTACCTGCATTTCGGAAGGACGGTATATAAGGAAGAACACCTGTCAATGTCCAGGTCTTACTACACTGGACCTCACACTGTCCTTGGAAGACTTTCAGAAACAATGTGTAATAACCAACGCGAAAAACCAGAACACAGATTAGCGACTCGAGAATCCTTTATTCTTGCGCCAATATGTATCCAACAATAAGGTTATTATGCAAAAGGTCTGCGAATCAATGTTATAACAGTAAATCACGATAATACTTCTGATAGATTTCTCTCTCCCACCAAACAGCGAACAATTAGACGATGACTGCCGTATTGATGACCCCCGGGAAAAAGATGGAGTTGGGTTTGAGCAAACAACCATGAATTGATCGTTCAATCTTCAACTACATTGACAACACCAGTGCAGTAGTCAGAGGCTGGAACTATCGTTTAAAGTTGTAACAGGTGCTTACGTCATGGAAGATTGACACTTTGAATATCAAAACATTAAATGAGTACTAGAATTATTAACATCGTTTACATATGGACAGTCAACGATGTATATTCAGAAGTAATAGTAACTTATCATAAGTAAAGAGCGACTTTATTGCATATCCCCTCAATGACGCTTGTTGCCATGTTGCTATTGGTTTCAAGTGGCCTTGGTTTTGGGGAAGATTTAACTGATGTAATATTGCGATTTCGTAGACATAACTCAGGCTCATAGGTGAAAAAATTATAATCCTGGAATAAGGACAAGTTTTTCATAAGGTAAGGAGGACATTATTTTTCAGTTTATTTGTATAAATACTATTGTGTAACGAGTTGCGTTGAGTTCTTATTGCAACTGTATGCAACTGCATTTACATAAAGTAAAACATTACGAATTCTCCTGTTTTTAGAATAAAAAACATGATTCTTTTCATTAAGTGTAGTAATGAAGAATGGAATTTCTTTCACATCAGTGTTATTTAATTGAAGTTTTAATCTCTGTAGGCCCTTGAAGGAATAAATTCGGCACGGAGAACTCCTGTGGAAACCGAAAGCACTTTTAGTTTACTAGATCTTACTGACTTCCCGTATAAATTTAATTTGTCAAGTGTTTATGTGAAGTCTGCTGGTGTATTCAGTAAAGTAAAAGTTGTAGTGCATAACTCCTAGACTTGTTGTAGTCATTGGTATTGCCAGGATACTACTTACTCGTTTTATGCAGCCGAAATATTCCATTCTCACTTTATTGAGGAAATACTATATTGCCTGCAAAAGTAGTGCGTCAGTTTACGAGTTTCGTTAAGCCTACAGAATGTTTTCTATTGACTGAATACTGATTTGATTTTGATTTGATTTACAGCTTGATTCCACACTGTATTTTCGGTACAAGTATGGAATTTTCAGCGTGTGATATCGGTAGCCCAAATTTCGCAGGCCGACAATAGATATCAGGTGTGCGTCGGCAGGGGATCGAATCTCGGACCATGTGCATGGTCGGCGAGAGTCCTAACCACTGTACCACCGACGATACTCTGTTTAATGTGTTTTCATGCATTTTCTTTTAAATATACATCACTATGTGTTTGAAAGTCACTTATTTTTATGACTGATCGGCTGAAGGTCATTCGTGCCTTCTCATATCCTGGGACGCCATTGTTGACCTTTGCCTTCTAAGTTTTGGTGTGACCAGCATTAGCTTTTCACCAACCTGATTCTTTGTCAGCTAACACTGCTCGTCGAGGAAGGTGATAGTTAGGAATGTGTAACATCTGTGCCCTACCCATCTCAATCGATGCCCTAGCTTTACAACCTCATCGTTTGGCTTTCCCTTCTTGCCTAAGACTCGACATCTAACCTCAATATTACTCATACTATTATGTCAGCTAACATGGGAGATAGATTGGAGGCGTATATGAGGAGGTAGCAAACTGGTGCGCAGTACAGATGTCCTTTGATCGATAGCAGGATATCACGTCTACTCCATAGATGGCATAAGTTGACACACAGTATATGAACCCGTTTTTCTCCGTGATGAGATTTCGGAAAGGGTTAGGACTCAGTTATTCGCTACGCGACTGTGAGCCATACATTTATTACATGAGAGCTGATGAAGTCTTGATGAAGTAGGTGGAGTGAATTTTCAATCCTGAACATATCAACCAGAAATTCGGCGCTTCAACTAATCGACTAGATGTTCACGGTTTGAAGAAAAACAAATCGATCAAAAATGAACAAAATAGTGCGTCTGATTTATAGAACTCAGTACTGAAGACTCTACAACAAAGAACCGTCCATCACCCTTAGGCAGCTACATTTTTCTGTACCATTATTTCACAAGTGGGTTAGGGTTGACCAGTACCTCAAATAGGAAGAGTGTTTACGAGTGTGAATTGCTAATTTGATCCGTAAAACTCAGGAGTCTAACATAATCCTACAATGGAACTGACAAAAACCCCGTTCAAAACGCAAAATCGGAATACTAATCCCCCAACTGACTAGTCACTACATGATGGATGTTCTAAGGGGAAGGCGCAGTTGTTGGGGTCTACAAAGTCAGGCACTCATCGACAGGATTGATTAGTGGCAGCAATATATCGTTAATTGACGTAAGTTAGGAATCTCAGATCATTGAATTCCAACTCAATGGTGGTTAAGTGGTTATCATGTTCGCATCGTTAACTAAATGTTATGGATGCATACTTCTGCAGAGTCTCAAAAAAGGACGAAACGCTACTGTTTGCGAATTATCCGAGAAAACACATTTCCGAGTGGGATGTAATATGAGGCTGAATTCTGAAACTGTCATCCTTATAACAGTTCAATTCAATCACACACATATTAATAGGATAGTCTGTAATTGACTTTAGAGACTTATCAGGGAATATTCTCATCAACTTACGGTTTGCTGATGATACTGTCCACCCAGACTATGAGAAGTAACCCCTGATGCAGTAAAATATGAAAATAATACCGGTGTTTGATTATAGGTGTCCGCGCTCTATCTCATGATTAAAGCAGTATAATATGGCGAGTGCTGTTGAGGTTACGCATAAATGTTTAGGTGTGGGGGGTAAGTTAGCCTTCAAGGTAGGAAAGCTGAAAAGGTTGAGATGGCTAGAACACATGCTGGCATACCAAGCCGTCGCCTTCCTTGAGGGACAACGTTAGACAGAATATGTTAAGGTTCAAAAGGTGTTTGGGTCGTTCAAATGAAAAACTGGTATTGGTTCATAAAATCGCTGACAGTCAGCTAGAAGAATTACTAGAGGTATGACCGCAAATCTTTGTTACTGGCACAGGTGCATTCACTCTGTGCATTCACTCCCCAATTCTCGACATAACCTGCAAAAATAACTACAAGTTAGGTGAAATAAACTTTAATATACAAAATATAGCATCGGCGGTAAGGACATTAAAAGCTAACAGTAGTTGTGGGATAGACGATATACCATCCGTCATATACAAAAACGGTGGTACGGATATGATTGTATTATTACTTAGAATATTTAATATCTCACTAGTGACCGAAACCTACCCTGAAACTTGGAAAAACACATATATATTACCTAAGCATAAAGGAGGGGCCAACACTAGTGCATGTAATTATAGGCCTATCAATATAACACCAGTCATATCAAGGATCATGGAGAAAGTAATCAAGGACCAAATGTCAGACTACTTTCTAAAACATAAACTTATCAACCTGTCACAACACGGATTCCTCAAGAAAAGATCTTGCGTCACTTGTCATATAGACTTTTTCAACGAAGTTACCTATAGAAGAGATAGGAGAGAGCTAGTAATTATCCTCTATTTCGATATAAGGAAAGCCTTCGACAGAGTCCCACATAGTCTGTTAGTCGGTAGGCTATGCTCACTAGGGATACGCAACCCCCTCTACAATTGGATAAAGTCATTTCTGTATGACAGGAATCAGATAATTAAAGTTGGCTCAATGACCTCCAGACCTAGACCAATCAGCAGTGGTGTCATCCAAGGGAGTGTATTGGGACCCCTTCTTTTCATTATATACATAAACAGTATACGTGAATGTTTTAGTATAGGAAAGCCAATACTGTATGCAGATGACTTGAAGGTGACATATACCTGCACAAATACAGATATCGGCCCAACTATGAACTCCATACATGAAGAATTAGCAAATATGGATAGATGGTGTGACACGTGGAGACTTGAGTTTAATGTTGAAAAGTGTGGATGGCTCTGCATAGGATGTTCCAACCTTGACCTCAACCTAGCAATTCAGGGCCACAAAATCCCCAGACTCAAATCTGTACTAGACCTAGGACTGAAATATTCACACAATCTATCATTTTCAGAGCATATCTCGAATCAAGTGTCGAAATCACGAAAGCTTATTGGTTTCCTACTCAGGAACTTCTACAGAAACGAATCCAGAATACTACTGTACAAGGTATGTGTGCGCCCACTCCTAGATTACTGCTCATTCATATTCAGTAGTACACGCATAGAAGACAAACTGAAAGTAGAAGGAGTACAGAGGTACTTCACGCGAAAAGTACTCGGAACCGATAACGGCACAAACTACTCTACCAGATGTGAAATCCTGGGACTAGAAACATTATGGTTAAGGCGACTGCGACTAAATCTGTTACTCTTCTATAAGCTTCTTAACCAAATAGCGTATACCCCTGCTAACTATACTCGGTTCTCAGGTAACACAGGATACAACCTTAGGCAAACTAAAGGTACAGTGGCTATAGAACCATGTAAAACAGCCACCAGGCATAAGTTTTTCTTGGTTAGATATGCCCAAATATGGAACAAACTACCTGAGAAAATACGACTAGCAAGCACATTGGCCTCCTTTGAAAAGGCACTTAATGACACACTAAGTGAGTTTGTAATTGATACCAATGGTAATTCCCATGTAAGAGTTTCAGAAATCATAGGCCCATTTAATGTATGAACTCAGAGACTACACCTGTTGTTTGTTTTGTCTCTATTTATAATTCCAGACAAAAAAGCAGCAGTCATGACAACACCCATTAAATCAAGAGTCGATCAAACTATGTCTACCTGATACAAAGGGCGAACCATAACCAACATACGAATGAAATATGAGAAAACAAGGTAGAAACTTACCGCAACACCACGTGAAAAGATAAAAGTTACTTGAACATCATTTATAATCCACCAACTGGTCTCCTACCCAAAAAGAATGCGGCGATGTTTTATCCAAAAGGCGAGGAAATACATAAACCCACAGCAGCTGTTGTTAACACTCAGTGGGGGTAGGAGCCAACAAAGTAATCCTTTCTAAGCATATGTATACTTCAAATGGGCACGGAGACTTTGTAGAATACGTTATAATCCAAATCACTGCCTATACAGCGCCAATAAACCTGGATATCTATGACATAACGAAAACATGCTGAAAGCTGCATCTCAGATCAAGTTGACTCATTCGTTGGTAATAATCTACTCCTGCGTGCCTTATTCGACATATTGAATGGAATGGTTCGCAGTTATTCTGGCACTAGATCGAAAACAACAAAAAATTCACCGGTTGCTGAATCAAAAGTACTCCTCTGCATGTTTAACTGTATTCTAACTGCTATGATTAATTCCAAACCATTTATCCCATAATCACTCAAATTCCAGGAACGATTCAATTCTACCATTTAAAGAAGCTGGCGAACACGATGTAAATGAGTATTCATGATCTGAAATGAAGAAGCAACTGGTTTTCAACATTTTACTCAACTTACGAGTACAGTCCACCATGCAGACACAAATGGCGCAAATGGGGAACTCTGGAATCGACCTCGGGACCGTTTGATGCAGTAAAACAACCCAACATGACCTTATCTAGTTTTCGCATCCACGATCAAATTTCTTTCCTGTTATGAAACTAAGATAAGACTGCTGAAAAGTGGAATAAATACATCATTGATCTCAACATAATACATCAATAATCTTTAAGCCAAGGGTGCTGTTCACAATAAAGTTATATAGGAGAATTGACTTCAAGCTTTATTTTTCCCAGATATTTGTATTACATTCATGTGATTTCTGGTTTTTTAATGCGAAGACAATATTTCTATATCTCTTTATGTGCTACACAAACAGACTTTATAGCAGACTGTTCCGACTGACTCTAATGACAGAAAGAACAACCAAACTGTAAGTCCATTATACATCAAATTATGTGTAATTTATATAATAACTTATCCATGCCTGTACAATAGGTATGTTCCTGCATGAACAGGAAGGAATATATTATTATTAATAAAACAATATTTATGCATGCCTATACAATTGGTGTACCCTACATAGCTAGGGAAAAATATGTACCTTATTATATTATCTTTACTAAATATGCTTATTAATATTATGTGTAAATTATTGAATTAATGATGCCTGTAAACTGGCGTCCCTCATGTAAAAAATGAGAATATATATTATTATTATTATCTCACGTATCTATTCAACTCATGTTTTTCGTTGTCACTATTTATTCTCCCTCACATTTTCGCTCGTTAAACTTCCATTTAGTTTTATGTTTATACCTTCGTGTGCTACATGGAATGTGGTAAATTAAACAGGTGGACTTCTCTGCAATCTCATACTGAAAGCTAGTCAGAATGACGGTCTGTGCATAACTAAATGCGAAACATTGATAAATGATCTCCAAAATTTCAACAGATGATAAGTGTAGTTCTTAATCTTGTTCTTTACCAAATGAAAAATAGATACCTTTCAGTAATCTTTTCTTCCACCCGGGTCTTGTCTCCTACTTTGGAAGTTTTTTGTGCTTTGTCACTTTTGTGCTAAGCTTCCAGTCAGCATATGCCGTTGTTGTCGACTCAGGACCTAGATGACTTTAGTTGAATAAGGTTTCGATCGTGCAAACACGGGTCCTGGGCAGTTGATTGGTTGCATTATCATTTCTCAAATGGAATGCAGCATACTGTATATTGGGGTAAATCTTCCGCCTCGCTTGCTGAAGCTGGTGTTCCTCAGGCTATTTTTATCACTCCTTTTCTTTTTTCTCTCTCGTCTTACATGACTTTTCTCTTTCTAATGAGAGCAACTTCGTCAAATACGCTGGTGATCTGACGTCTCACTTCGTGTCATGTTACAATGTGACTGCAGCAAACTTAACTGGTTCCTGTCTGTAGTCTAAGGTACGTGGTCTTGCGTTAAATCCCTCCAAATGTCAGGCAGCTAACTTTCCCCTCACTCATAAGCGTGAACTACAAGAACTGTGTCGTTCACAAGATGCTTGTATCAAAGAGGGCACTGAAACAGAAACTAAGTCTAACAGAAAATACCTTGAAGTAAATCCATCCCCTGGACTTTCTTGGTCATTCTATATATTGTCGATTTCTAAGAAAACCTTCAGTCTAGCTTACCATGTTATGTAGTCAAGACAGTCAGCAACCATTCAACCTCTCTTTTTACATCTTGTTAACTCTTGCATTGATCTTTACTGCTCCCCTGTCAATGCAGTTGAAGATTGAACGATCAGTTCATGGTTGTTTGCTCAAAACCAACTTCCCCAATTTTCGCGGAGGCATCAATACGACAGTCATCGTCTCATTGGTCGCTGTTCAGAAAGAAGTCAGCAGAAAACCGTCAGAAGTAATAATAATATATATTTCTTCCTGTTCATGCAGGAACATACCTATTGTACAGGCATGGATAAGTTATTATATAAATTACACATAATTTGATGTATAATGGACTTACAGTTTGGTTGTTCTTTCTGTCATTGGAGTCAGTCGGAACAGTCTGCTATAAAGTCTGTTTGTGTAGCACATAAAGAGATATAGAAATATTGTCTTCGCATTAAAAAACCAGAAATCACATGAATGTAATACAAATATCTGGGAAAAATAAAGCTTGAAGTCAATTCTCCTATATAACTTTATTGTGAACAGCACCCTTGGCTTAAAGATTATTGATGTATTATGTTGAGATCAATGATGTATTTATTCCACTTTTCAGCAGTCTTATCTTAGTTTCATAACAGGAAAGAAATTTGATCGTGGATGCGAAAACTAGATAAGGTCATGTTGGGTTGTTTTACTGCATCAAACGGTCCCGAGGTCGATTCCAGAGTTCCCCATTTGCGCCATTTGTGTCTGCATGGTGGACTGTACTCGTAAGTTGAGTAAAATGTTGAAAACCAGTTGCTTCTTCATTTCAGATCATGAATACTCATTTACATCGTGTTCGCCAGCTTCTTTAAATGGTAGAATTGAATCGTTCCTGGAATTTGAGTGATTATGGGATAAATGGTTTGGAATTATTCATCATTTCAGTTTAGATGCAGGGTTGTTCGACCACGACCAGAAGATGAATAGGAGTAGCAGAGTACCAGAAAGAGAAAGTATGTGAACATGAAAAGGACATTTAATATTTCATGCATATATAAATGTTTATAACAATTGTATATTATACATTAGTAAAAGTTTACCTTAATTTTATATGTCTTTTCACGTATTTATGAGAAGTCTTAGAGTTTATTTAGTGTCATAATGTGTAATAATGAGTCTGAGCGTTTTAGTGTTCTAATGACTGATGCGTTTTAGGAATAAGTGATGGGTTCTGGTAGGGATAGTCATTGGGATAAAACAGTTTATATAGCAAGTGTTTGAAGGTTACACTAGAGTGACACGTCCTATTTCTAAGGGTAAACTAATCCTGTATGTTCCGTACTAAGTCTTTATGCATCCATGGTGCTGGTTTATATATATTTTTTAGATTGCAAAGGGTGTTGAAGTGCGTCTTTTAGGTGCTGTAGTAGATTAGTGATTGATTCGTTCTAGGCGTAAATAGTTTATTGATATAATCAGTAGAGTGAAACAGTCTATGCAGAGAGCGTTTGAAGCTTGTAACCGAAGTGCAATTTCTTATATCTATAGGCGGGCTATTCCATATTTTAGAATACATGACTGTGAAGAAGTTTTCACGGAGTGTTGACTTAAAAGAATGAGTTGTCACTGTGGAAGTTTGGTTACGCAGATCGTAAGAACCTTCCTGTGCGAATTGTATGTCCCTGTTACCTGAGAATGATATCTTGTGAAGGACCTTAAAGAAGAATATTAGGTTTATAATAAGTCGCCTTGTCCAAAGTGGGTCAAGTTTTAGGATCATGCACCGTGAGATGTAGTCTTTCTTACAATGGTAGCCAAGTAGTTTTGAGGTAAAATATCGTTGGATACTTTCCATCCTTAGCTTATCACGTGTGCGAGTGCTGCTTATAATAAATGGACAGTATTCTAGTAGTGGTCTGACACATGTTTTGTACAGAATTAGCTTGGCTTCATTGTCGTGAAAGTTCCTGAGTATGCATCCTAAGAGCATCCTCGATTTTCTAGTCTGTGATGCTACTTGCTCAGAGAATGTCAAGTCACTAGAGTACGTCAGGCCTAGGTCAACGACACTTCGGAGTCTGGTTAGGTTAGCGGATTGAAGCGTTAATTTCAGGTCATTTGAGGGTGCACCAAAGCAGATCCAGCCACATTTGTTCAGATTGAATTGGAGATTCAGAAAGAAGTCAGCAGAAAACCGTCAGAAGTAATCTTGTGATTTATTATTGTAATATTTGTTCACAGACCTTAGTGGAATTATTTTTTATATGTTGGTGTTACAATAAAGAATTCTCGAGCGGCCAATCGGTGTTTTGGTTTTTTCGTTCGTTATTACTAAGCGTTTCTGAAAAACTTCAAGGAACAGCGCGAGCCCGAGCGTAGCAAGAGCTGGGCACTATCGGTTTACGAGACGTGACTGACAGTTTTCTGACGGTTTTATACGCGCGGTTTTACGCGCGCGATTCTGATCGGACGTTACAATCTCTCCCCATAACGTGGATATATTTTTGTCGATTTCTGGAATATTGTAGTGGATATTATACCACTGCTCAACTATAACTTATATTGGCTGCTACTCTAGCTTCCAATTCTGCAGATATATCACCGCCAGTTATCAAGTTTGGATCCACTCTTTCGCAGGGCTCATCCTCCTTATTGTAACTTTAGAACAACGTCACAGAAAAGAAAACTGTAGAGAAGTTCATCATTTTTTGGTTTACATACCAGGATCAATTTACAGGATAATTGGTTTCTATATACTCTGTATCTTACTTTTTAGTACTTTGTAAATTTATTGTTTATTTATAAGCAATAAAATTCCATACGGTATCCATAGTAGTACTTAATCTGTATATCCACTCGATATACTATTTTTCCATATACCCGTTTTCGATTTAGCTCGGCTTTAACTTTAAACCATATTGATTAGTTTTCAGCAATGGCACAACGTAATAAACGAGTACTTTCCATACGTAAGAATAGTTTGGGTCACTCAGCTAAGAAGATACGTACATCACTGTGCGTTCCGCGTAGCCTCAACAATGTCCCCGAAGTCATTGTTCCCGACTTGTTGTCAGAGGTATATGCAACTGCTGAACAAAATAAGTTGGACCTTATATCTCTAGGAAACTCTGTGAAGGAATTAAATGAGAATATAAACACCATTAAGCCACTACTGCTTCTTTGTAACCCAACTCATGATGCTAATCCGGAAAGTCTGCTGAAATCTGAGCGTATGTTAGACTTTATAGCCAGTGAAGTTACTAAACGAATCATGTCCTCGTACAACGTTCTCGCTTACAATCTGCCTGATCGGACGCCTCTGGACAAAATCAAAGTGACATGTCTCCAAGCGTGTGGCATGCCATCAGCGAATTGCCACCTAATCAGACTCAGGAAAAAATCAGGAAAGTATACTTGCCCTGTGCTGTTTAAATTCAGTAGTCCTAATGATGCTAGGAAATTTCAGTCGTCAAATAAGTTAATTAGTTCATCCACACCTTATGGTAATATTAAACTTGCCCATGACCTAACGCCATGTCAAAGACGTAGCCGCGCAAGTGTACCAAGTGTCGCAAAAACTTACGTAACAGCAGAATGTCCTATAGAAGACTCTGTCGCCTTAAACTTGAGTAAACCTAATGGTACAGACATACATGAAATACTCTTAAATAATAAAAATTTACCTAGTAAACTCAACGATGAAGCAACTACGGTCATAGACTTAGATGCATCTTCAGAGTTATGCTCGCTAGCCACATCACCATCAGCCGCTAATACCACTACCAACGTTAAGCAAAAGACTAAGCTCGAGCATGTAGCATTAAGCATATCCTCCCCGAGCAGCACTCAGATTAGTGAGCATACAAAACGAAGTAAAATAACCCTGCCATCCAGAATACCTGTACTCAAACACATCACTGATAGGTTTCTCAGCAGCGAACCAGATAACATTAACTTAAGCGACCCCAATCATACCACTAAACCAGGGAAGCAGAATAAGCCCTCATACCGCCATAAATCTAACGTCAATGAAAAGAGAGGTAACCCGCCGATTCATCCAACATCAAACAAGTCTTCGTCCGATAGACACAACAGACGCTATATGTCTGGGCACCCTAAAAATAAGTCGAAGCCCGACGGGCAGGCATACACCTACCCCGACACAACTTTCCAATCTATGGCTACTATAGACAAAAGTTTGATCCAGGGACCTCTACAACAAGGAACAAGTGCGCTAGGCATGTTTCCTAAAGGTGGCCTTTTGACTCACCACATCCCCGAAAACCATCGCATACAGACCACCCAAGACCGTCAATGGACTAATATTTACGAAAATAACTTAAACACACAAAATATTAGTCATAACTGCGATACACGTAACTCTACCCCAGCATACTATCCACAAGGAATACCTACCTCCCCCCATCCAATCTAAATTTTCTCAGCCAACACGAAATTTCAGCCTCAATATTGACGCAAATAGCACACATACTGTCAAGCCACTTATCACCGGATGGGAGGGCGATGCATTGGAGGCACGGTATTATGAACACCTCACACCCGCCGGGGTAACAAACGATGGCACATCTCTCTGTGCTGATACTGGTGTAGGGCACTTTTCCAGCACTGCTAGTAAGTGGCCACCATCTGAGTTAGCACCCATCAAACAATCTGTTCTAGACGCCATAAACCTTGGAGAGAATATTTTTAAAGATATATGCGATTTCACCGTCACCCCTAACTCTCTCTCATTCTGTCTTATCAATGCTCGCTCCTTACTCAACAAAATGTTCGACTTCACGACATTATCCCTAATTTGCAATCCGTCTCTCATAATGATTACTGAGACATGGTGCACTCCTCAGATTTGCGATAAAGATATTTCTATTGATAACTATTATGTATTCAGAGGCGACAGAAACTATGGTAGAGGAGGAGGATGTGCTATGTATATCAGGTCTGATATTAAGGCCACACAGTGCTTCTACCCAGAGCTCATCACAGATAACGATTCAGTGTGGGCTATTCTAAGACTGTCTCACTCCAGTTCCTATCTTATAGGTTGCATCTATCACCCCCCGTGCTCAACCGTTGAAGGTAATATGAAGCTTGCTAGCACGTTCGCTTACGCCACTTCACTACCTCACACGGCTAAAATTATATGTGGGGACTTTAATATGCCCGATGTAGTCTGGCAACCACTTTCCTCACCAAAACGGTACAATGAATTTATCAACATAATAGAAACAAAAGAATGGCAACAACACGTACAGTATCCTACCAGGCTATCTAAGATTTTAGATCTAGTTTTCACTAATGGTATCATCCCCACTACCCTTCGAGTAGGTAAAGAGTTTCCTGGCAGCGACCACAGAGTAGTATTCGGTACATTTAATATTTGCACTAGCATGAGTTCGACAATAAACGCCAACAAAGTATTACTCAGGGGTTACAGACATGCTCAGTGGGATGAACTGAAACCATACATACGCACCCTAGACTGGGAGCCATACTTTACGTGCAGCTCGGCTATAGAGACAAACAAATTACTCTATGAGAACCTAGGATTTGCACATGACTTCATCGCTCCAGTAAGACTTGTGAAAACGAGGCCTAAACAGCCCGACTTCATCCCCGTAAAGATTCGAAACCGACTGCGTAAGCATGCTAGGCAATTCTACAGATATAATGACTTTTCATCACTCATTACACTCAAGCAAACTTATGATTCATACAAATCTAATCAGTTATCTGAGTCCATCAAACTAGAACGCATCCTCCACTCACGACCTGATAATACAGAGGCATTAGTTAAACTAATTAAGTCACGAATCAACAACAACAGAATAAGTATCCCTAACTTATTACTAGATGGAGAAAAACTACACGAAGACCCGCAGGAGATATGTGAGTTATTCAGCTCCCACTTTTCTAGCTACTATACTATCGAAGAAACAGTAGATAGTCTTGAAGTTCCGACAATACCAAATCACTTTTTGGGTAATATAACATTCACCCAACAAAAGATTTCCTCCGCTATAGCATCCCTCCGGACATCATATAACGCTGGGCCCGATGGAATTCCATCTATCTTGTTGAAAAGAGGTGGTGAGGATATACCCATTATCCTACTAAAGTTTTTCATTCTGTCCTTAAATAATGGCAGTTACCCAGAATGCTGGAAACTGTCGTTTATAACCCCTAGGCACAAACAAGGACCAACTTCTAACATCGAAAACTACCGACCGATTAATATCACGTCAGTAGTTTCCAGGGTTATGGAAAAGGTTATAGGGCAAGATATTGCTTCATACCTCCACCTTCACAAAGTGTTTACTCCAGCACAACACGGCTTCTTGAAAAATCGATCATGCTCCACCTGCCTACTTGACTACTTTGATGATGTTACCGCTAAGCGTGATCATGGTTTGTATGTCACAACTCTCTTCTTTGACTTCAAAAAAGCCTTTGATAAAGTCCCACACAAGAGACTAATCCTTAAGCTAAAGTCGTACGGGTTCCAAGACCCCTTGTTATCCTGGCTCATTTCTTTCTTGGAAGATCGTTCCCAAGTTGTGAAATTTGCAAATAATTACTCGTCACCCAGACCTATAAGAAGTGGAGTGATTCAGGGTAGTGTACTAGGTCCACTGCTTTTCGTAATCTACATTAACGACATCTGCAGCGTAATCAAGCATGGTACCCCATACCTCTTTGCTGACGACTTAAAGATTGTATACAGCTTCCCCCATTCTACACTAAACGAAGGATTCACACATATTCAAGATGATCTGGATAGGTTACATAACTGGAGCAATGACTGGCAACTGCCATTCAATTCTGATAAATGTGGTGTCCTATATTTCAATAACTCCCATCCGAATTTCAGGTTACACCTAGGTAACTCTTTTCTCCAAACCCTCAGTTCCATAAAAGACCTGGGAGTTACCTACTCACAAAACTTAACATTCAGTCAGTACGCAAAAGCACTTGTTTCTAAATGCCGAAGACTCACAGGCTTGTTACATCGAAAAATTCATGGATAATCCCCATCCAGGCATTAATGAAAACAAAACACGTAGATCAGCGAAGAGTCTCTTTTCGGCGAATTCATTTTCTTAGCTGTACAATCGCAAATATATATGCATTGTTTTGTATGTATGTGTACATTAAGTTTGTCAAACAAAGTTACAATTGGTTAAGGTTACTTTTAACTAAACAAGTGAAAGTTGGTAATACAGGTCAAGAAAATTAAGTGCTAATGAAACTAGGGTAGTAAAAAAATGATGAGTTGTCACAAACAGTTGTAATAATAATAGTGAGTTTTACTCAGGATGCACATAGAAACAAAGTAGATAATACGAAACTATGTAAGAGATCTAAGTTAAAAGTTAGTTAAAAGTAACCTCAACCAATTGTAACTTTGTTTGACAAACTTAATGTACACATACATACAAAACAATGCATATATATTTGCGACTGTACAGCTAAGAAAATGAATTCGCCGAAAAGAGACTCTTCGCTGATCTACGTGTTTTGTTTACATCGAAAAATGTACACAAATGAGGCTAAAGTCCTTTTATACAAAGTCATGGTTCGTCCAGTACTTGAATACTGCACAATTGTCTTCGGTTTCATGCATGGGTATGACAGGGTTCGTATTGAAAATATTCAGCGAAGTTTTACTCGACGCCTATTATACAAACATGAAGGACTGACTTACGCTGATAGGTGCAAAATGTATGGACTTCAGCCACTTTGGTTAAGGCGCCTGAAACTCAACCTTACATTCCTCTTTCGCCTTTTACACGGCTACACCAAAAGCAGTAATCCAATAGCTTTCAATAATTTACCCATATATACTCTTAGGAATCATGAAAATACTCTATCCATAAGCCGGTTCCGGACAAAACTACGATCACGTTTCTTTAAAATACAGTACAGTGCATTATGGAACGAACTTCCACTTACTGTACGTAGTTGCCGATCTCCTACTGAATTCCAGCGTCTACTTAACGAGTTCCTATCAACAAAAGAGCTTCGGTCTACTTATCCATACTTTATCCATATGGGCCGCTCAACTAGCTTTAGTACTACAGACCCCAGTGCAATACCCCCAATTTGAGGAAACTCATTTGCCCCGGCAACCGTACCTCATCTATAACGTGATAAAACCAACCTAATCTCTCCCACATGCCTTTACCTAAGGTCCGGTTATTCAGCTTACTAGAGATCCTATCGATATTTCTTCAATCGGATTTATAAACTCATTAGACTCTCCTGGATGTATAATCCCAAATTAGTTGTGATAGTTCTCCCATAATATAAGCAAACTGGTACTTTGTAATGTCTAAAGCATGCCATATGAAAAGCGGCCAGGAATACCTAGCAATAACAAACTCAACCAACCAACCATTTTCCCCAAGTTCATTCAACCTACCCTTATCCCTAATCTTACCACTATTCACTACACTCTACTCAGTAGAATATGACTTAATTTGCTCCGGTGCTCAAAACTCTTCTACCCTTTACTTTTTAAAAAAGACGTTTTAACTACTAACTGCACAGAAGCCGTTTAACTAACTCACTGGTTTCCTCTTCATTATAATCTTCAATAAGTTCGTCAGTATAATTATTTCCGAAAACCATCACATTAGCAACCATATCTTTTAATATTTTATAAATATACTTATATTATTAGCATAATAATACACTGCACTACTTTTGAGTTGAATTGAATATCTTCAGTCAACAGTTAACCATTCTCATATAATTTTCTAAAATTCATAATGTTAAAGCTATGTAGTATTTCTGTTAATATCTTTCATAATATGTTTAGACACGTTACTTTGCAATGTCAGATGTCTACTATATACAAGACTGTCATGATAATTTAGTACACTAAGTCCTGCCAACCGGCCTTACCTTCAGTTCATACTACCTACATTATCCCTAACTATATTGTTCTGCTGAATCTTGCTCCACTATTCACAAAACCTATTCTTTTTATTCTTTAAGGTTTTAACTTCTTGTAAAGTAATCTGTTCATTAGGACGCATGCATACATATATAATGTTCATAAAGATGTACGCGGAGACCTATTGGAAGCACTCATTAAGAAAGCTTGGGAGATGCAATATGGGGTACGAACATGTCTGGTACCAAGCAGTATATTTGCGGTAGCCATAATAATCATAGTCTCAGAGCTTAACATCAAAAAAGGAGGGAGGGTGGCATTAGCTGATCAGTAGATATGGTGGTGGTCACTAAGGTGAATCGCCCCATTCTGCAGGAACAGCAATATACAAATTAAAGGCTCGAGATATTTCTGATTTTTATGAGGGCTTAGATCTTTATCTTGAAAAAGATAATGATGAACACCTTGACAGATCATGCTTCTACCTTTAAATATATACCATTCGCTCAGCCTATTGTTGAGATGCGACCATGTGGGATCTGCACAGATTTATGGGGCATCTTATAAACTAACTTGCTGTCCATTGTCGGATCTTTAAATACCACTTCACAATGTCTTATCTCATTCATTTTCCAATGACGTCTTTACTTAATCCTCATTATATCCCATTAAACCTAACATTTTATAGCTTCTTATGAATTTGATTCGACTTATTCTATTCCTATTCTCTGTACGGTACGGTTGTGCACTAAATGCACAAAAAGGCATAAAATAAAAAAAGCCGACATAAGGAAAAAATGTATTAAAACCAAAAGTGGACATCATGATAGTACGAGATATACGTGTAGCATTATACATTGCAAATGAACGTTGTCAGCCTAGGGAGTTTCATTTATTAATGCATTTATTAGTGATACTTGCACTTACCCATTTCATTACACTTTATTGATTCACCTTAGCACTTTTACTTTTCTAAAAACAGCTTTCAATCCGTTGTAAACGTTGTACTTACCTCAATATTGGTTGGTTATCGTATACCGACAACCACGGGATGAAAACGAAACGGAGTCGATTTTCCCGCTCAACCTGGAGGACAATTGTACAATTCAATAACTATACAGCCTAGTTCAGACAATGAGTGTATTCATATATATATCAAATATTTAACTGTTGAAACATTATTAACTTGTAGACAATCTACGATTTGATATTATATCATACTTGATCGTGCCTGTAAAAATGGCATGCATTTTCATGTAAAATTTATATGTTTATATGAGAATATACATTATTATTACTGATTCTGGCAGATTCAGACAGTTGGTGAAAGTTTGGATAGTCACCGTTCATCAACAATAAACCATAGTATTACTTCTGACGATGTTTCACTCTTCTTTCTGAACAGCGACCGATGAGACGATGACTGTCGTATTGATGCCTCCGCGAAAATTGGGGAAGTAGATTTTGGGAAAACAACCGTGAATTCATCGTTCAATCTTCAACTCCATTGACAGTTACCTTGATCTAACTCTTGAAATAAATGGGCGAATACTAGCCGAGCTCAACTCAGTCGTAGATCCTGGTATTAGATACTCTAGTAACCTAACGTTCGCTGAACAGACTGATTATGCCAGACGTAAAACGCGAAGGCTGATAGGATGCATAACACGCAATTTCTTTTGTTGTGAAACTAGGGTTTTATTATACAAAGTATGTGTCCGACCTATCTTAGAATACTGCCCGTTTATTCTTAGCGGACTCAGACAAAATGACAAGCTTAAATTAGAGGGAGTGCAACGGCAGTTTACCTCAAGAACTCTTGGTTTAGAAAGTGGTCTGGAATACCATGAGCGATGCGAAAGACTAAGATTAGAACCCCTCCGGAAAAGACGTCTTAAGCTAAACCTTATCTTTTACTACAAGCTAACTAATCTTCT
Organism: Trichobilharzia regenti; assembly: GCA_944472135.2. Classification (NCBI taxonomy): domain Eukaryota; kingdom Metazoa; phylum Platyhelminthes; class Trematoda; order Strigeidida; family Schistosomatidae; genus Trichobilharzia; species Trichobilharzia regenti. The sequence goes on along the minus strand of OX235262.1, from coordinate 94,953,746 downwards.
CTTGCATTCCTCCGAGCCAATAACTAAACCTACCGCTGTCACCAGTTACAATCTTAGAAATCATCACAACCTAGCTACTATGGAGCACTGTCAGACTTACGTGCGGTACAACTTCTTCTTAAATAAGTTTTCAGTCATTTGGAATAGACTACCAGCTAATGTGCGTGATGCAAACACTTTTCCAGTGTTCATCTCCTCAGTCACCAGACTGCTCAAAGATGACAATGCACTTTTGTGCCTGACTCTTACACCTTCTTTTTCACCCTACATAGATATTTTAAGTTCTTTAAACGTGTAGTTACAACAAACTACAATTATAAATTTTAATATTATTGGAACTAGATGATAAACATTTCTACACAGGACAGTAATATTAGTTTACACATAATATAAAAGTTAGCATAACGGGACTAGTTAGTTTGTGTACCAAAATAACCACAGTTACTAAACAGAATATATATGTATATATTTATTAATCACTCCTTAAGGACTCCCGTTGCTTTCTTTTGCGTTGCTGTTGTTTGTCTTCTTTTTTCTCTCACCATTTCAGCTTCCATTTGACTTTTTGAATGAAAATGAATAATGTGGATATCTGACCATTTACAATAACAAATGATCTGCAAACATTATTGGTCCGTATCTTTCAGTTGCCTGGTTAATAACGAATTAACTTTCTCCACGACGCAACCTGGATTACATTTGTGGAATATACCCCTATACCAATGGAAAAGTATCTATTTGTAATACAACGTCACGATTGTAGCTTATAACATAACTGATCGTATCTGTAAAATAGCTTCCTTATTACCCAATTTGGATATAAATCAAATCAAAAATAAGATTCGGATTTGTACACACCCAAGTTATATTGAGGAATTACTTCAAGCTTTATTTTTTTCCCAAGTATTTTTAATCCATCCAAAACTTACCTGGGTTGTTTTTGTTAATGCGAAGTTAATATTCCTATATTTCATGACGTGCTCCATTGAATGACTGGTTATCATATTGTTCCCACAGACCTAAAACAAAAACGCCAGCAACCATGTAACTTAACCATAAACCGAATTTATGAAATTTAAATAATGCTTACCCATGCCTGTATATTTGGTGTGTCCTACACAAGAAGAAAAAATGTGTATTTTATTAAAACATTATTATTAATTATGATTGCTAATCGTATATGTAATTTATCATATTGATGATGTCTGTAAACTGGCGTCTCTCATGTACAAAATGAGAATATACTATTATAATTATTATTATCTATCCTGGTGCCGGTCAAGTCCTCTTTGAACAAGCAATATCTGGAACGTTTTTGGAATTGGGTCAGTTTCAACAATGCCTGGGTCAAAGAAGGGACAGAGTGTCTTGGATGCAAACAGGAAAGTAAGTCATGGTGACTTGTCTGTTAATTGTAACGATGTGTCTGATATTAAGCATGACATGGTTGATGTTACTGTTTCGCCGTTCAGGGATAATAGGAACATCAAACTCCCTAAATTTGAACCACGGTGTTTCGATGGAAACCCAGCTGATTATTTACAATTTGTAAAGGAGTTTGAGATCATGCTGAGTGGTTTCTTATTAACTGATGAATTGAAGTTAATGTATTTGATGAGGTATTGCAATGGAATTGCTGCAAGAGCTATACAGTGTTGTAAGTTTATGAAGCCAAAAGAGGGCTACGATGAGGCTATGAGCATATTACGTCAAAGGTTTGGAAGACCTTCAATGATTGTAAGGAACGTATACAAAGCTGTCAAAGGTAACGGCAGTCAACTTCAAGATGACTCCAAGGCACTTACTGAGTTTTTAGATAATCTTATGACGTATAAGAATACCTTGATTTCTATGAATTGCATGAGTGACCTCAACTCGAGTTTTATACTAGAAGTAATAACAAGACGCCTACCTACTTGACTGCAAAGGAAGTGGGTGAAGATAAGCTCCCGTATGGAGGATGAGGGTATCGAGCCAAAGTTCGATGACATTCTGAAACTGGTAAACAATAGTGTCAATCAATCTATGAGCAAGTTCGCCAGTCTATTGCATCTCACCCCTAGAATAGAGCAGTCTGGGAGCAAAATGCAATCATTGATGACGAAAGGGCCTCAGAGAGGTGGATATCGAGAAGGCTCCATGATGTCTAGTAATGCATATAGATCTAGTGAGTGTAACAGGTTTCGTAGTACATCCTCAACAGATAAGTTGCAAGATGCAAGACAAACACGGTTGTGTTTTACACGTTTGCAAGAGGTGCATACAGAGGTGAACTGTGAACCAGTAAGCAAGTTCAGTGATAAGCTATATGTAAACTCCAGGCCTGACTCCGAATTGTGTGACGATAACGGTGCGGTGAAGAAGTCTGTAGTTGCAACTGGTAAGCCATGGTTGAATAGAGTGTCACAGAATAGAGTTGCTGCTTCAGAGTCCAGTTCTGACCCCACAAGTTTACAAGGTATTACTATTCAGAGTGAAGTTATAAAACCTTTTAGGATTTGCGAAGAGCAACCACAATTGTCTACTTCTGTTAATAAAGAGCTTGAAAATGATGAAGTTGACGGTAAAGTGAATATTCGTGATAATGATCATCATACTTCAAAGTTGTCTTTGGTTGATCATGATGAGATGAGGGATATGCCTACTACTGCTAAGTTGAACAAAGGTTCTGTACAACTTGAACATGAAGTAGAAATAAATGCAGCTGCAGTTGCAGAAGGCATGCGTACTTGTGAGACCGTCAGTGTAATTGATCAGCATGTAGCCCACCTATCATCAGATGATAGTGCTAAACCTGAGCTGATAGTAAAAGACAGCAGTGGTGGTGGTCTTGCAGGTAGACAAATTTCTGAAAGTCGAGCAACAACAGCTTTTGATCCACTGCTAACTTCATCAACTGATATCAATCAGTCGTCGTTGGTGCTGTCATCCACAATGAAACAGATGCCCATCAACTCAAGTATCTTGTGCAATGACTATGTTAGTATTGGTGCATTTGAAAAGACGAAAGATATTGCTCAGTTTATTGAGGATAAACCAAGTGTAAACGAGAGAGTAATTGTTAAACTGACTTGCATGAATAAAGGCATTTCTAGTTTCAAGTTACTATTTGAATGTTATTATCTTTGGTGTAAATTACTTTGTGCCTACGCTTGGTTGACCAGATAATTCGTGTGTTTGTTCGTCATCTATATTCTACGATACAATGACATGAGCGTGTTACCGTTCAGATTTGAGGATATAGCTGATGGAGGGAAATCAGCAAATGAACTCTGCGACGATTTTCCAACCTAGGGCGTCAACCTGAGAAGGGTTATAGGCGTACTGCTGTAAGTCCTACAATTCTTCAAAGGGTAGCGCATCAATGAGCAGTCCAATTTGCTTGGTGTGTGATTTTGTACATATGTTCATATTGTATATACTGAATTGATATCATCTTTCATCTGTCTGTCGATTATTTTGTTTGTGTACGGACGTCTTCCACTTGTATCATCAACCTGAGAAGGAATGTAGGCGTACTGCTGTAAGTCCTACAGTTCTTCAAGGGTAGTTTGTCGTGCCAGAATCCACAACATTTTATGTGTTGATTGTACATAGGTTTGTGTTAAATAATTGTATGAGTTCCAATTATTGTAATTGTTGGTTAATCTTGTGTGTGTCCGGACATTCCACAAATTACAATCGTCAAACTGTGTAGGATTGTAGGCGTACTGGTGTAAGTCCTGCGATTCTTCAAAGGAATTCCATCAAGATATGATCCGCGAGTTTGTGTGTACTGTTTGTATATATGTGTGGTGTGTCATATCAATTGGTGTTTTTTGGATTCATTGTGTTTACTTGTTGTTTTCGTACCTTGTTGTTATTGCGTAATTTTGTTAAAATTTTCGTCGTGCTTACTTCTGAAGTTGCTTCGAGTCTTCTACATCCGTGAATGAACTGATTGATGTTAAGGACAGCAGATGGGTTGTATACGCCGGGGAGGCTATTGCTGAGAATGACATGCACACGGAGATAATTGTCAGCTGTGGTCCCACGCGCCTGGTAGCGAGAGTGTAGACGACTGAGGCTCGCATACGTCACCGTTACAAGAACTGAGGAAGAATGAGTGACAAGCGATTTCAGTGGTAATTGGTAGTGAGTAGATAAGAGGATGAGCGTAGAGTATCGTGAGGTGCTGCTCTGGTCACGTTGCATTCTGCAAGAGTCATTCTAGCAAGTGGCGATTGTGTTGCAAGAGGATGCCTTTAACTGGAAGGCGCAGGTCGTCATTGATGTGTGCGATTGTGCTGTGAGTGTGCTTGTGGTGTGTTGGCTTTCTGTTTGTTTTCCATTTCAGCTCTGTCCATGTGACCCAGGTTCTCGCAATGGCATCCAAGTCAACGTGTGTTGGTCGTGGAGGAAAAAACGGATGGATCCCTTTTTTACCGGGGAGTGTCAATGTAGTTGAAGATTGAACGATCAATTCACGGTTGTTTGCTCAAAACCAACTTCCCCAATTTTCACGGAGGCATCAATACGACAGTCATCGTCTCATCGGTCGCTGTTCAGAAAGAAGTCAGCAGAAAACCGTCAGAAGTAATCTTGTGATTTATTATTGTAATATTTGTTCACAGACCTTAGTGGAATTATTTTTTATATGTTGGTGTTACAATAAAGAATTCTCGAGCGGCCAATCGGTGTTTTGGTTTTTTCGTCCGTTATTACTAAGCGTTTCTGAAAAACTTCAAGGAACAGCGTGAGCCTGAGCGTAGCAAGAGCTGGGCATTAACGGTTCACGAGACGTGGCTGACATCCCCCTTATTCTTTACTGAATTAGTCAAAAACGACTATGTCGTATTGTGTAGGGTATTAAGGTTGTCATTAGGGCAAGTGGTGTACCATTTCGTCAACTCGTTAATGCATTACTTAAGGGACATCTAAACTCATGCGAGAAATGGTCTAAATCTATACTGTCTAACCCTCAACATCCTTTATATTCTCAGCTCTTCCCTTTAATTTCATCTGATGGAACCAGAAGTCGGAATAAAAGATTATGTGATCGTTTTTGGAATTAAGTAATACCAAAAATTGTTGTCGTTTTCATTATCAGCAGTTCACAGCCTATTGAGTTTACGCAAGTGCAATGCTCATTTCCCACTTTCCTGAGGAGACATCAACTAGGATTCTAGGAAAGTAGTACGTCAGTATGCGAATTTCATGAATCTGTAGACTGCATTCCATTCACTTATTACTGAAACTAAACTATGAAGGAACTGATATTTCAAAGAAGGATGTAGTACAAGGCTCATTTCTACAACTGTCGTCCTTATTTTAGTTCACTTTCATCATAAATGTATTAACCGAATTGTCTGTTACTCACTTTAGGCCCTTACCAGGGAACAGTCTTGTCAACTTAGTGTATGCTGATGGTATTGTCCACTTAGGCTGCGAGAAGTGACCATTGAAACTGGAAGATATGAAAAGACTACTGGTTTTTGATCGTAGTGTCTGTACCCTTTCTTCTGTGTTAAGTAGTCTAATATGGTGAGTAATATTGGGGTTAAGCTTAGTGTTAAGTAGAAATGTGATTCCAAACGTTGTTAATGACACAGATGCATTCACTGTGTGTAATCTCACATATCTGAGCAACCCTTATATTTTTTCCATATGACTGTTCGTTTTTCATCACATTTATGTTCATTAGAGTTCCATTTAATTTCTTTTTCTCTACCTTTGTGTGCTACATGGAATGTGCTAACTTAAGCGGGTGCACTTGTGTGCAAGCTTCTATGTTGAAAGTCAGTCTGTCCAGGTATAATGAAATGCTAAAACGTGGATAAAAATAGGCAAAATGTCAACAAATGGTAATCGTATTTTTTCATTTAGTTCTTGTCTAACTGAAAAAGTGATCTTACAATAATTTCTCCTCTTACCCGAGATAACTCTCACACTCTCTCGTTATATCTCATTAGTTAGTTAATTTTATCGCGTAGCCCAACTGCGAAGTTGAAACACATCTGATGAAATATGTTTTGCTTATTACCAACTAAATATAATATTTTTCAAGTGTGGAACGTCACAAATCGAACTGCTACACTTCTGTGCTGAGTTCCATGTTAAAACTCAGTCAGTCAGCTTTGTCACTGCAGATGCGTAGTGTCACAACTACCTAGTGTTAATTAGCTTAAACAATTATTCATGCCGTTTCCTAAGTACTCTATGCATTTCCCGATTCCTTAAACTGTCCAGATAAAGTGCACCGAAGAGGAAAACATAAACCAAAAGTCAGTAACACGGACGTAAGAAATAGTGTGAATAGAAGTGAATGAGATGAGTGACCTTCTATCCCTGTAGTACGCTTAACTAAAATACTCATGTATATGAATGAGGCAAAAAGTTGTGTGACTGACTTGATATGATCATGAGCAATAGTTTGTGCTCAAAACGCCACCAAGTAATATTGCTGTACAACACTGTGTGATTTATCAAAATAAAATCGTATCCATAATGGAGTTATACTCTACCACAGTGCCCAAATTTTATACTTATGTCAAAAATACTTATCTTTTGTGTCTCCTAATTGTTTCCTTTTTGTCTTCCTCATTGCAGGTTGTCAGTCTCCGTAGACATTCTACTAGATGTCGTCATACATAGTGTCTGCAAGCAGTCTTTCAATACATCTACCTCCCGCAAAGTTATTGTTACGATGCCTTTAAATCATTTACATTTGGCCGTAATACAATTAGTGTGCTAATATTACTGATGCAATGACATGCAAGACTTGTACATGTTACTGTGAAGTTAGCTTGTAATAACATTCCCTCCATAGTAAATAGAATGCTTGTGATAACAATTCGTCATTATCTTTTCATTGTGTTGATAGTTGCGTATATATTAGAAAAAAGCTAACCTTGTCGTATCAGTTCTCTAAATTACAATCACTAAGTGCCCATACCTCTGCTGAATACCAAGTGCTACTCGTGGCCCATGAAATACTTATTACTGCATTCGTAAATAACTATCAAACTATTATTACATGGAGTAGTGAGACAGAAGGCGTATGAAATTTAGATATTAGTGTGTATCTGAAGTTAACGACACAATATATATGTGCATGTTTCATTTCCAAACTAGAGAATTTTATAGGGTAATGTAGGAGTGAGCGCAATGAGTTAATAATGTATTCTTTACTGCATACATCTTGTATGAGTGAAATGCTTCTATTCAATTTTCGGCGAAGCTTCAATATCACCCTACAGGGTTTCTTCAATGCACTCTCATAGGAATAATACTTGGTACTGAGGAATCCAGCCAAAAGCATTTGTGACACAGTCGAATGACTTTTTCAACTAAAAGCCGTAATACTGATATTAGTGTGATTTACCTGTAAACTGAGGGACTCTAGTGTAACACAGCACCATATCCCAGCAGGGTATTCTTTGTGTTTTACAGGTACAAGTAGAATTCATGGACTGAGCATTTGTTAAATATGGAGGCGACCCATTGAGTCACTTACACGATATGCGATACCTTACACACGCACTTTCAGATGTAGGCATGTGTCACTTCACATGAACTCTGGACCATATCGAGTAGGCATTCCTTTAAATCTACTCTACCCTGTGCGCTTAATTATTGTTCGTATATGTGATGACTTGGTGCGTTTCCTAGTTTGCCTATAATTACGGAATGTACATTATATTAGCGAACACAAATGGATTTTGTGAAAACCAGTGGTGTTCCTTCTCTAGTCTTAATTGATGTCACATTGATTGACACGATTAAAGGAATAGATTGTAACGTGGTGTTTTCTGTAGCTGCGAAACGTAGATACCTAGTTTCGAATTGACATCCTGTGTCTAATCCTATTAACCTATGGGTATAGTTCATCCTTCATGATAACTAGAAGTCAGAGTAGACTGTCTTTGACAGATCTAGTTTTACGATGTGACTAATTGGTGAGTCACCTGGTGTTGTGGTAGTAAAAAAACACTCCAAACCTTAGTATTTTCTAGAAATGAACATATTTACTTTGGCGACAATTTAATCTTAGGGATATTAACCTTTACTTAGTAATTTGGATCCGAAAGTAAACGCCATGTTACTAAGTTATTCAAAAGACAGAATGATGAGTGAAACAGTACTCGGATACTTATTCTAACGAAATCGAATAATGATAATCGTTTAGCCTACCAATATGCCGCTTACTTTCAGTCTTAATTCAAAGACAAATTTAATTGCTCACAAAATTAATAGTTTCAGAAGACTGCTCTACTCCTGTCTTCGAAATACTTTACCCGATCGTGTTTTACTTCAAAATATGTGTATACTGGCCAGCTGATGTTGCTTATCCAGTTACACTGTTTTTCAGTTACAATGTCCCATCTATTTCCTATCAAACAAACATCCCTTAAACCATCAACGAGTAAACATCATTTCTAAAAAATAACCTTAACTATTCGCATGTAAACGATGCTATAAACTTTATCACTTACGTGATGTTTCAAATTCGATTAATCAGTTTTCCCTTACATGAGCACCTGTTTCAATTTTAACGGATAGTTCTAACCTTTGACTACTGAATTAGTACGTTTCGTTATATACCATCCATACGAAATATAGGTACTGATAATAATTACTGCTAACAGATTTATCACGAGAATGTACTCCATATTGACGACAATATTCCTCAGGGGCGGACGTATTTCTAAACGCGCTACTCAATACAACACATAGCCCTACTAACTCCCTAACTCACAACATTCTATTAGTGACTATTAACAAGTAGAATGTCTATTTGAGGTATAGAGAATACATTTATTAGTGATTCGACACAAAATACAAAATCAACGGTACTGGAAACCACTTTCTTCAGCAACGAATCCCACGAGGTCACTGGAACTACAGATTATCTAAAAAAGAAAACAAGGGTTCACAGGATGTATACATGAATATAACTACCAATATAATATTAACGAGAGAGCACAGTAAGAATTAATGAAAGTTTATATCAATGTGCGATTACATCAGTCACTATTTTTGACACAAGTGGATATTTAGACGAAGTAATAAGAAGACGTAATTTGTCTGAGTCGTGTAGTGTTGTATTTGTGCAACACATTTTGAACAATCTGGTCACGCATGGACTTGTTATAGGAATACATATGAAATTAATACAGTTAAAAGTTTAGAAAATAAATTTAGGTGGAATTAAAACCACATATTGGAGGTCAAAATAACAATGAAGATCATTAAACCAAATATCTGAGGTACTAGTACATCTACCCTGACTAGTATCAAAACGAAGTTTAACAAAGGTTTCGTGTGATGACGAATAGTCTTGGAATTCACAAAAGTGGTTTAAACTTCCTAATCACACTTCGGCTTCCACAAACTTTAGGATGCAATCCAAACACGTTTTACAGATAGGTTTAAAAATGTGCAAACGTCAGTTTTATGTCCTGTCCCTATAATATGTTTCGAAATAGAGGAGCTGGGACCCCATTAATAACTTCTGAAGATTCTGTTGCTTCTGGAGGCATTTAGGAATATGATGCGTAGCCCTTACTTGCAGAAATCGATGAGCCTTCCCTAAATGGATACAGCAACCACTTCTAAACCTTACGTCCATAGCTTTAAGAGATGTCGGACACTACTTCTACGTGGTTTTAAAATAATTTTGTGAATTAACTTCGAACAAGCGCGAATAATGTGGCGTCAGGACAATGACAAAATCGGAAGTTTATGAAACCAAACTCACTAATAGGACAAAATGACGCACACGTCAGATGTCTTTACGTACCTGATCACGAGGATGGTATTGAAATCCACCAAATTACTAAAATGTTGCAGTGTGCATTTAACTCATTTAAAAATTTTGGCAGAAAACACTGAATGTTGTAAGTGATCGTAAAACATATTGCAATTTCTGCCCACTTGTGAACACTAATTTTCGCTTGTATCTATGCATTCTATTGACTTTCAGCTATCAAAACACCACAAAAATTGCGGAATAATTTTTCCTTCACGTTCCCAGTGGAGCATAATGCCCCAAGCCAGTGGCTTGAAGTTTCTGTAGCAGTGTTCATTTTTAATTTTACAGGATGGGGTTGCTAGCCTCATGCCCAACCTTTCCTCTTTACCAGCATTATTTCTGGCTCAGGGAGGTAAAGGAGTGCGCCGGCCGGGAATCGAACCCCGGACCATGTGCATGGTCGGCTAGCGTCCTAACCGCTATACCACCGACGCACAAAAGTGCGGAAGGATGCAATAATTTGATATCAACCATATTCTTCGATTCCTGCAGCACTAATAGGTACTGCACAATAGCTGATAGGGAAATTTGAGATCGAGTACAAGTTTCCGCCAATCTGCAAAGAAATTTATCGAATGACAGTCGCTGAAATATACGCGAAGCTTACTCGGTATGCCAAAAATCACTGCATGAACCATGTATTTAAGCATCCTGTTACACAAGCAATCAGTAAATGCTCAAGAACAATTGTCGGCCAAGTCTCGTAAACCGTTAATGCCCAGCTCTTGCTACGCTCAGGCTCACGCTGTTCCTTGAAGTTTTTCAGAAACGCTTAGTAATAACGGACGAAAAAACCAAAACACCGATTGGCCGCTCGAGAATTCTTTATTGTAACACCAACATATAAAAAATAATTCCACTAAGGTCTGTGAACAAATATTACAATAATAAATCACAAGATTACTTCTGACGGTTTTCTGCTGACTTCTTTCTGAACAGCGACCGATGAGACGATGACTGTCGTATTGATGCCTCCGTGAAAATTGGGGAAGTTGGTTTTGAGCAAACAACCGTGAATTGATCGTTCAATCTTCAACTACATTGACAACAATATCGAACAATAATTTTCATATAAATTCATCCAAGAAGAGCAAAATAAGCACAGAAATCGCGTCTACTGCGTTTGCTGGATGACTAGCTACAACTCGAATCAACGAAACCGCGCGAATGCCGTCAGGGTTAAGCCAGAGGCGCCACTTCAAATAGGGGATATGCCTTAGCGACGCCCTAAGTTAATGGGATGTTTTGATTAATAGGAGTAAAGGTGGGACAGTAAAACCGAATGCATAGACAAACAAAGTTAGCTGGCCAGTATATTCATATTCCGAAGTAAAAGACAATTGAGCAAAGTGTTTCGAAGGCAAGAGTAGAGCAGTATCCCGAAACTACTACTTTACTGAGTAACTAAGGGTTGTCTTTGAATTAAGACTGAAAGTAAATGGCTTGTGTAAAGACTGGGATTATTATTATTATTCAAATACGTTAAAATAAGTGTATCCAAATACTGTTTCACTTATAATCCTGTCTTTTGAGTAACTTAGCAACATGGTGTTTGCTTTTAGCTTTGGATTACCAAGTAAGGGTGGAAATCCCTAGGAGTTTCTAGATAAAATGAGTATCTTGTTGCCAAAGAAATATATTCTATTCTAGAAAATATTTAGATCTGACGTTGTTCTCCCTACTACCATAACTACAGCCACAAAGTGGAGCTAGATCTACCGAAGACAGTGTGATCCTGACTTATAGATATCGTAGTGTACTGTGAGGCAGAAACTATATCCATATGATTACTCATGACGTCAGTTTAGAACAGAGTAACTACGGTTCGCAGCCACAGGACACACATCGTCATAATCCATTCCCGTTCAAGTACATTATGCCGTCGATATTGCGTACGTCGCAAGAGATTCTTAATGCAAAATTTCATTTAAAAGCATATAATGAACATATCTCGTCACTTAACCAACATAGCAACTGACTGCTAGGCTACAATCAGTGGAGATGTGCAATAAAGCCTCTCTCCGTCCTCCGTTAATTAACTAAATTTAGAAGCCACATATCTTAGGTGAAAGAGATTAACTATTGTTTCTGCCTTGGTCAACCAAAAATTCTTGCTCAATATACCATCATGGAGAACGATCTAAATTCCATTGAGTCTGCTAGCTTTTACATGGTGATCATTTTGTTTTGGGGTGCGATAGGAAAGCATCTGTGACAGAAGACCCCATCATGAAAACCTCATTTTTCTTAACTATACGAACAGAGACAATCTACGCCATAGGCGACGCCTCACTTCTATTCCTCTTCCGAACTTCGTAGGAGGTGGCAGAAACCCCTTAAATCAATGTAGATGCTGGTAATTCACACTCATTCACTGATCTATTCACCCTTAAAATTGAAGAAAAACATTGTAGTCGGCCAACTAAATTGTATTTGATTCTGCTGTTGTTCGAGTCCCAGCCTTGCTCGGCGTAGAAGCGTTGTCAGAGCACACCAGTTTGACTGAATGCCTCTTCACAGGAAGTTAGCGTGCCCAACAAAGTCCAAGTGATAAGTAACAGACTGGTGTAAGATCTCGTCGAAATGAGTGAAATGCATACAGACGAGTTTTATTGTTAGTTCACTAGTTAGAGTACTACCTAGAAATACCAGTTATTTACTAAATAGCACAAAGAGCCATTGTAACACACATATGTAAAATGAATGAAACATTCTGTAAACGAGTCCAGGCAGAGCAGCTTGTGAGGAGATGAGTGCGACCTCTTTACACACATCCCTACAAGCGCGGTTCAGCCTGTGAAAGCTTGTGAAAATTGGGTGACGTGTGATTCACTAAATTTCGCTCTATCAGACAGAAATTTTAATTCATGGATGCTCCTAAATGTCACAGCTTGTGCACGTGTGATTACAGAAGGCTCTAAGGTCATCTGAAAAGATTGCCGAGTTGCCCAGCCTTTTAGGACTTTATTTACATCAAGTTCGCACGATGTCACTCACTATGGACTGAGGGAAAACCAGCATTATTCAATTAGTGACTTGTACCCAGTATATGATGTTTTCCAAATCATTCGTTTATCGAACATTTTATGAAACTTTTTTAAAGCCAAGATACATGCCATATGCAGTGAGAAATTTGTCACATTTGCATGAGACACTCTCAAAGCAGTCTAGCATGTGGATAATATATGGACTACCTTTTGAGATACAGAGATTCCATGTGACCAACAAGCACATGGTCGTCAGCATACTTCATAGTCACACTTTATCCAGCAACTTTATGCAAGCAGTGCTAATAGTAACTTCAGACATGTGAGACTGAGCCATGTATGCCCACAGATGACCATGCATGATGACTTCTAAACGTCAGACTACCATCCTTTGAGAAGCAAAGATCAACGCATGGACCTCTGAAAATACTCCGGACATTTCATTGGAGGACTTTGGATATGTCAAGTTTTGTCTACTTTAATGTTTTGCAGCCCTCACGAATACATGAGAACCCTGAAAAATGGTTGCATTCTATATTCATATAATATATTGCACTGCCGATTTGATAAGTATTTCGGCGGTGCTACTAATATTGACGTTACAGTTGGTGGCTATGGCGGTTGTTGCGCATAAGGAGCTTTCGCCTACAAGGTTTATTGACGGGATAGGTATTATATCCTTACTAATTAATAAACGCAATAGATGTAAATAGTGAAGATTATATACGAGAATTATTAAGGCCACCGGATATCAAGGAGGATGTTAAGTTAATGCAAGAACGTAGTCGAGTTTCTCTTATATTGAGGTCCGCATACTTCCGCAAAGAGTTGGAAAAAATTGTGGCATCGTCTCTTAAATCTGGTTGCCTGAACGCTAACGTTATCGCACTCAAGCAAATCATCGACTACTTGACGCCACAAACACGTCTTGGATCTTCTGCCTTCACGAGGGGTATGTTTTAGGACTACACTTTTAAATATAAAATGTTCTTTAAAATAAGTTTCAAAATGCGAGTCAGTACGCACCATGAAGAGAAGTGTAGTCACTGTGGTAGTTGATCAGTAAGTAATAGAAAATTAGCTGCTACTTATAGGTCGGTCGTATACACCTGGAGGTTTGATTGGCCTGAATCAAACGACTATAGTTTTTGTAAATAACTTTTATATTGAAAGGTGAAACTATCTAGTTAAATGAGCCAGAGCGTTCCCGCTATAAATCGAGGTCTTGACAGTACTGCCTAATATCTTGTTATTGCTTGATTCTTAAGTCATTTAAGGTTCACTTTGGAGTTTACCTGAAAATAATACATCCTAAAGCCCTGTCTAATTTTTTTCGCGAGTTAAAGTAGGTCCTGTATAGGCTCCTCATAGACGTTTGAGGCATCGTAGCTCACATTTGCTTGTATCATTGTAATTATTTTCGAAAACTGCTGATATGGATGGCCTTTCTCAAGTACGATCCTGGCTAAAGTAATGCTAAGTTGACAAGGAGTTAAAAGGCCCCGGTACACAATATGAACCCAGACCTTAGTTTCTGAGCTGTTTATGGATATATAGATTGCCAGTTGTCTGAGATTCTCTATAGCGTAGTTCAGAATCCTTTACTCCGTCATTAGTATTTTACATTTCTCCTGAAGTTCTAAGTTCTACCACTTAATTGTGCAATTTCACAAAACCATATCCCTCCAATGTATTACCACTCATCTATTTAATGTACTGGTGTGAATTAAGACAAAGTTTGTACATTAATTCATGAAGTGTCGAAATCAATATTGAAAACGAAGATATCTGTCATTATTGAAATTAATGTGCGTCGGTAGCACAGTGGTGAGGACTCTCGCCGACCATGCACATGGTCCGAGGTTCGATCCCCTGCCGACTCACACCTGATATCTATGGTCGGCCTGCAAAATTTGGGCTACCAATATCCACGCTGAAAATTCCATACGTGTACCGAAAATACAGTGTGGAATCAAGCTTTAAATCAAAAATAAAAAAAAATGTAATATGCGCTCAAAACACAGGTAAGCCTAGTCATTGTTGCGACATTCGTTTCTCCTAATTTTGGAACTCCGTAATTTCCCTTTAGAACTACATATTCAGTATGAGGGCGATACCGTTTTGAATCCCATTGATCAAGCAATCCAGAGGCGACGTCGCATTTGATAATTTGTGTATAGTTGGTGTAGTAGCATACAAACACTAAAAATTCACCACAGCTACATTATCAAAATATTACGAAAGAAAACAGCTGGTAATAATGCATTAGAAACTGACTTTTCGAAAACTAAACAGTTAGATTATGTTTAAAATTGTCTTAAGCCTCATGCAATAATTTAGTTTGTGGTAGTTTAGCAATAAGGAAAATCCTTTTTTCACGCAAAATCATACTGGCTCCTTTAAGTTTTTCAAATAACAGGTAGTTATCTAGAACTGTAATGCAACAGTTCGTTATTTGAGGTATCGCGTAAAACCTAATACTTGGCCACATTTATATGCTCCTGTGATTCTTTGCGCGTGACTGTCAGTGCCATATACGTTAGTTTCTTTTTTTCTGTCGATTTCAGGTGCTACTGTTCCTGTGGTACCAATTAATGATTTACGCACTGTCCAACTGGGTAGCTACGTTAAAGGAGAGCGCCTTACACGATGCAAGTTAGCATCTGTTTATCGATTAGTTGATATTTTTGGATGGAATACAGGAATCAATAATCATATTACGGTTAGTTTTCCTGATTGCTGTTGATTTTGCAAATGCTGTGTATGAGACCTTTTTGTATAAGCACGTATACATCATTTAAAGAAAAGTAGGAGAATGCTGGATAACTATTGTTCTGCTAGCCAGTTAACTTTTAGTTATACGAAGGATCAAAATAATAATTTCCGTCATTATAAATATAAAGTGACAAAGTAAAATTCTTGTCACTAAAGTGTACCACTAGTTTTCTTGGAAATGAAGTCACAACGTTTTCATGGTGCACAATAACAAAGTATAGATTTTTCCAAAAAACCTGAAAATTGTTTGCAAGCCATCGTACAGATTGACATTTGAGATCCTGGTTATCTGTGTAAGTTAAAAATTGACAAGGAAACAAATTGAGACAGCCCAAGGATATTCAAGACCATCGCAAACATTATTATCATTATCTGTAGTGACAATTACTAGTGGTCACTCCTAATGTTCTCTGTTTGTGTCGTGGGCGCTGCCTATATGTGGTTGGTAACAGTTCGTACCAAAGAACTTCATTTATTTCTAAGACTGCATCAGGCCTAATAGACAGATTGCTGATTAGATCTCAGCACCGACAAAAAGTCTCTTGCAGCGTTCGCCAGGTTGTGTCGTTTTTGGCGTAAATGTGCTGTTTGGTTATCGATCAAATGAAATGTGTACTGCGCAGGGCTTTTGCTGTGTTTCTTTACGAGTGTAAAGTATGACTGTTAGAGTGGAAAGATGTGAAGAGGCTAGCTGTTTTTAGCAATGGGTGTTAGGTGGAATAATGGAGTGAGTAGTACTGGGGTTGGGTGTAGTGTCAGAAATGAAGGGAAAGTCAAGTGATGAGTTTGTTGAGCTGCATTGAGATGGCTAGACAACGTGTTACGCACTCTGTCATCACTGTCGGGCAATGCTAGCCGACATAGGATTAGGTTGGGATATAGTCTGAGGTGGTCACATTCTTGAAGTGCTTGATAGTTGGTTTGAGTCACGTAGGGAACTGCACACTGCGTTAAGAACAGATGGCTGTAGACTATCGGTGATGGCGTTCACTTTTCATGAACTCTAAGATCAAATTTGCTCTTCATTATTCTTCATGTAATTATCCTTTCTCCCGCGAATTTCCGTTTATTTTAGTTTCTTTGGTTGTCCTTTTTTATCTCTACTTTTTACTTGCGCTTTAGGGCTTGTAGCAGCTTAGATTGCTGCACTTCTGAGCAATCTGGTTTCCTTTATTCCTATTTTTCTGTTGCAGTTAGCAAAGAATATTACTCACTGAGGTTTTCTTTTAGGGATGTCCAAACTATGACTAAATTAACAACGTGTACAGAAATTTGAAACATTATTTACGTAAAAGCCTCCAAGATCAGCTTATATGAAAGCGCTTATTAGGGTAGTATTTGTGATTTTTGTGTTATGGATTACAGGACACTTACTACGTGGTACCAACCCATAAGGCTATTCAGTGTTGCACTAATCAATGGTAATGTAAATTAACTGACTAGCCTTTCTACTTGTTCATCACAACTTAATGCAGTATCTATCACAGTGCTGAAGTTGTATTTATTCTCTGTATTCTAATCGTAATGTATCACTTTTAATAGGCTTTCTTTTATCTTGTTTTGACTTATCCTACAATTCCCATAATGTCTTTGTTTCATCATCTTCCTTGCTTCTTCCCATTTTATGAGGTGTGAGATATAGCTACTTCTGTTAATAAGCAATAATACAGATTGCTAAGTTGAAAATGACTGTATGACTAATCCTTTTTATTTTCGTGTATTAATTGTCTTAGGCCTGATTTCAGGGGTAAATTATGGATTATATCTTTAGGTATGATATGCGCTTTGCGTTTAAGTGCGATGTGTTTTTGCAAGATTGGCAAGTCCGTCTGTCTGGATTCAACATAGAACTTGGCACCGAAGTGCAGCAGTTTGAGTTGCCACGTTCCAAATAGCACACAACGTGTCAAGAACCTGCACCCACCCCCTCACGTGAACCGTTTGGAGTTATAGATATGTTCATGTGTCTAGGTATTTGTGGATGCTTGAGGAAATGTGTTGGATAAGACCTCTAACGGCACAATGAACGCCAGGGTAGCACATACCAACTTAAGCCACTCTTAGGACGTTCAAGATGGTTCGTTACGCGCAGTATTGCTCTAAACCTATCTAAACTGATTTCTCTGAGCTGAGGATTAGCGGTGACTGCGTGTTTGATTCTCCTCAACTCATAGAATTGTTCCCATCCGGTGGCATCATCGTGTAAGTAATTCTGTTGTCTGGCAGCACGTGTTTGGACATGTTGGGAATCATCTTTCATTAAGTATTACCATCCTGGGACACTGGCTTCGATGGCTTGGGCGTGTGCCAAGAAGATCCTCTCTGCGGCTTCGATACCTTTTGCTGTTTGCTAGCTCTGGGACTAGATGGACAAAGCGGAGGTGGTCCGTCTATGACGAGGTGCTCTGGTGTGAAGAATAGTAGTATTGGTGCATCATGACATTCCCCACGATCGGTCCGGCAGGTGATCCAAATCAGTGGCTTAAATGACAATTTCTACAGTTTCCTTTTTCCCTCCCTTTCTGAAAGTAACATGAAGTTATGGATCATTCTTTGAATGTTCCCTCTCGGATATTATCCCTCATCAAATCCGCCCATAATTAACGTATATTGTTGCTCTATTGTTTTGTATGGTGCATCTGTTAGTGCCCATATTGTATTAAGTTTGTTTTAATAATCATAGTTCAATACAGTATACGTGATGTCCACTGTTATATTTCCTCTGGGACTTAAAAAGAATTATCTTTCAATTCTGTAGTTGCTGTTTCTAATCAGTAGTTACCTGTGTTACGAAGGTGACTGAGTCTTAGAACGATGAGTGGTGCTTGAATCTTGAAAAGACGAACGAACCAAGAATTTAGGCTTTATTCATTTTACAATGAAGCCGGAATGGCTTAAACGTATAAAGGGGAAAAAGAGTGTTAATAGCGGTAGAGATATGAATATGATTAGATACGTATTATAAGAAAAGTTCACAACATTCACTGCGGCTTGAAAAGGAATGAGGCATTATGTCACGCTTCTCTGGTACGCAAATTGTAAGGCCGTACACGTTGTTGTTTTTCCAAAAGAATACGCCCGTTGTTCGTTTCAGTTGTACTTTCTTCAAGGAGAATATTAGGATCAGTGGTCGCATCCCCATTTACTTGTTGCTCAGGAATTGCGTCGCCCTCCGGTATTGAATTTTCAACTTGATCTATATCTTTGCCTTTGGGTGCCAGATGATGAAGAGCAACTGTATCTTCACGTCCGTTACCGAAGCGAACGTGAGCAAATTGCGGGTTACAATTCAATAGCTCCACCTCTTCAACCAGAGGATCGAATTTGGACTGACGAACACTCCGCCGGAGAAGTACAGGTCCTGGTACAGTGAGCCAAGTAGGAAGAGTTGTCCCAGATGTCGATCTTCGGTTATAGGTAAACAGTCGTTCGTGTGGCGTGGCGTTCGTTGCAGTACAGAGCAAAGATCTGATGGAATGCAAGGCGTCGAGTAGAACCGACTCCCATTGTGCCGTTGGTAGACCCCGCGATCTTAATGCTAGAGTGATGGCACGCCAAAGTGTTCCATTGAGGCGCTCGACCTGCCCATTGGCTTGAGGATTGTATGAGGTAGTACGACTGGTTGCTACGCCTTTCTCCAGAAGAAATGCCCGTAATTCGGTAGACATGAAAGCAGCGCCTCTGTCGGTATGTATGTAAGAAGGCATACCGAAAATCGAAAACAGTTGGCAAAGGCAATTCATTATCGTTTGAGACGACATGTCGGGGCAGGCGAATGCAAAGGGGAATCGAGAATATTCATCGATCAGCGTGAGCAGGTAGTGATTGCGGCTAGTTGACGGTAGAGGTCCTTTAAAGTCGATGCTCAACCTTTCAAAAGGTTGGGTTGCTTTTATGAGTTTGAAGTTAGAGGGATTGTAAAATTGAGGCTTTAACTCACAGCATGTCACGCATTTACTGGTTACATTGCGCACCTCGTCAAGGGAAAATGGAAGGTTTCTCGAACGTACAAAATGCATCATTCGAACAACTCCAGGATGGCACATAGAGTCATGGAGAAATTTTAAGTCGCACACTGACTTCAAGGAACCGCAGAAACTACGGGAAAATGTATCAGCAGCTTGATTATCCCTTCCAGGACGATAAATGATGTCATATTGATAAGGGGATAGTTCAATTCTCCAACGCATTATTTTATCGTTCTTTATTTTGCCTTTATGAATCTTGTCAAACATGAATGCTACTGAACGTTGATCAGTGACAAGTTTGAAGTGATTTCCGAGAAGGTAATGCTTCCACTTACGAATTGCTTCAACCACGGCATAGGCTTCTTTCTCAACCGATGAATGATGTTTCTCACTTCGAGAGAGGCTTCGAGAAAAGAAGGCGACAGGTTTACCATTCTGGTTTAATGCAGCTGCAATTGAGACATCTGAAGCATCTGTTTCAACAACAAGGGGTGCTTTCGGATCAACTACCACAACGACTGCACGTTCTAAGTCGTCTTTCAGCTTGTCAAAAGCATTTCGAGTTTCGATATCAAGAGGGAAAATCCGATTATTTACTAATGGGTGGATTTTATCTGAGAAGCGAGGGATCCACTGTGAATAATAAGCAAATAATCCAACGGCCCGTTGTTGAGATTTGATATCCGTGGGTGGTTCTAGATCACGAAGAGGTTTTAGCCGATCGGGATCTGGTTCAATAACCCGCTTTGAAACTTTATAACCGAGTAATTGTATGCTTCTGCTTGAGATCACACTTTTGGAATCATTAAAGGTTATTCCATAATTGCGTGCTGCTTCCATAAACTTGTTTAGATTTTTGTCGTGTTCCTCCTGAGTTTTGCCGCAGACAGTGACAGTCAGCGAAAGCAGCTCGAGCTTTTCGGATCCGTGCTGAGATTTCATCGCCCATCAGTCCGTTGGTGCTAATACAACTTTCCAAATAGGTGAATTGGTCAAGATGTTCTATCACTTCACTCCCTATCGCTAAGCTAGGAGTTGACGTGGTCCAGTCCTGTAGCAGCATCTTACATTTTGTAGGGGCGAATCGCATGCCAAAATGTAAGGTGCTGCTACAGGACTGGACCACGTCAACTCCTAGCTTAGCGATAGGGAGTGAAGTGATAGAACATCTTGACCAATTCACCTATTTGGAAAGTTGTATTAGCACCAACGGACTGATGGGCGATGAAATCTCAGCACGGATCCGAAAAGCTCGAGCTGCTTTCGCTGACTGTCACTGTCTGCGGCAAAACTCAGGAGGAACACGACAAAAATCTAAACAAGTTTATGGAAGCAGCACGCAATTATGGAATAACCTTTAATGATTCCAAAAGTGTGATCTCAAGCAGAAGCATACAATTACTCGGTTATAAAGTTTCAAAGCGGGTTATTGAACCAGATCCCGATCGGCTAAAACCTCTTCGTGATCTAGAACCACCCACGGATATCAAATCTCAACAACGGGCCGTTGGATTATTTGCTTATTATTCACAGTGGATCCCTCGCTTCTCAGATAAAATCCACCCATTAGTAAATAATCGGATTTTCCCTCTTGATATCGAAACTCGAAATGCTTTTGACAAGCTGAAAGACGACTTAGAACGTGCAGTCGTTGTGGTAGTTGATCCGAAAGCACCCCTTGTTGTTGAAAAAAAGCTTGAGCTGCTTTCGCTGACTTACACCATCTTTGGCGTAGGCGTGACATCCGGCTATCAACCAAGGGACGTGTGTACTGCTCATCAGTTCGCTCCGTCCTTCTCTATGGCTCTGAAACATGGCCAATACGAGTTGAAGACATGAAAAGGTTGACTGTTTTCGATCATAGATGTCTGCGATCTCTGTCTCACGTTAGGTGGTTTAATAAGGTAAGTAATGCTGACGTTAGGCGTAGAGTGTTGGTCAGAGAGGGAAAATCAATCGACGAAGCTATAAAGTTACATAGACTGAGATGGCTAGGTCACGTGGTGCGCATGCCTAACCATCGCCTCCCCCGACGGGCACTACTAGCTGATATAGGTGCAGGTTGGAAAATAGTAAGTGGTGGCCAAACAAAATCATGGCTTCATCAATCCATGAAATCCTTGACAGTTAAACTGAGTCAGGTAGGAAGATGCAGACTTCCGGGTTGGGGCCCTCGGGACTCTAAGAATCAATGGCTGGAGACAATAGGTGACATGGCTCAAAATCGTTGTCAATGGCGCAGATGTATTCAGTCTGTGTAATCTTTCATATTCCTTTCTACCATTACCCATTCTGTTTCACTCTTATACTTGTCAGACTGTATTGATTCTCTTCACTTATCTTCTTGTCTACCTCTGTGTGCTATTTGGAAGGTGGCAACTCGAACTGCTGCACTTCGGTGCCAAGTTCTATGTTGAATCCAGACAGACAAACAGACAGTGACATTGTCAATGTAGGCAAACGTGCTTGTGAGTTGTTCTTTACTGTTCAATTCATCGATAATGCGTTGAAAACAAGCTACGCCATTGGTAACACCAAAAGGAATTCGGCAAAATTGGTAAAGTTTCCCACAAGCCTCGAAAGCAGTATATGGTTTATCTTCGTTCCTTAGGGCAATTTGATGATAAGCATTCTTCAGATCAAGAGTGCTGAAATTGTCATATTGTGCGATTTTTTCTATCATTTCGTCGATCCTAGGTAATGGGTAAGCATCCAGAAAAGTGAATCGATTGATTGTCTGACTATAATCAACTACCATCCTCTTTTTATGGCGTTCGTTTGACGTAACAAGAACTTGAGCTCGCCAAGGAGAATTAGAAGGTTCAATAACACCTTCTTGCAGTAATCGGTTGACTTCGGTAGAAATAAAACTTTCATCTTCACGAGAATAACGCCGGGATTTTATTGCGATCGGTTTACAGTCTTTTGAAAGATTTTCAAACAGAGTGGGCAGGTCGACGCGAACACAAGGTAGACCACAGAGAGAAAAAGGCGGCTTTGATCCTCCAAAAGGAATCTCAATGTGTTTGTGAAGTTTTAAAAAATCATGTCCAAGAAGGACGTCTGCACATAAATTATGAAGAATGGAAAGTTTGAATAGATCATAAGTATGGTTTTTATAGCAGATGGATAGAAAACAATGTCCTTCAGTATGACTAGTAAGATTCGTACTTGCCATTGTGATTCTATTTCGAGACTTATGGACTTTCCAGTTATACTTACGAACAACTGAGGAAGAGATGTAGCTCTCACTGCTTCCGGTATCCACTAGAGCTTGCATTGACTTCCCATTGACAGTAAGCTGCGTAACAGCATCAGTGAGACTTTGAGGTGCTGAAGCCACAACGAGAGATGAAATTATAGAGTTAACTGAAGATGGACTTTTTTATGTAGATGGCGCAGACCTGCAAACCTTGTGAAAATGTCCTTGCTTGCCACAAGCTTTTCAAATTGCATCACGGGCGGGGCATTTGGAACGAGGATGTCTACGATTACCACAGAAAAAGCATTTGGATTCAACGGCAGCAATGGTTGTTTCATTGACGGAGGGTTTGGAATCTGATGAATGAGGTACATCATATAAAGAAATGGACGCGCAAGGTACCAGGATCGTTGTATGACTGCGATTGTTGATGTGCCATCTCTAGAGCTCGTGCTTGATCGTATGCCGCTTTAAAAGTTAAAGTACGCTGTTCCAATAGCCTCTGGCGTATCATCGAAGACTGTATACGTGAGATGAATGAATCACGTAGTGATTCGTTACGATGTTCTTCGGCTGTAACCGCTCTGAATGAACAATCTGTAGTCAGCGACTTGAGTCGACGAACAAACTGATCCAGATTTTCGCCAGATTCTTGTTTACACGTTGCTAACAAGTGTCGAGCAAACACTTCGTTGCAAGGCTGCATGTAGAGACTCTTGAGAGTGTCGATAGCTTCTTCGTATGTTTTGCATTCAGAAATGCATTCGTATACAGAAGTAGAAATATGATTGAAGAGAATATGTAGTTTCTAAGGATTTTCGGATCCCATTGATTCAATGAAGTAGGAAAAAGTCGCAAACCAGTGATCCCACTTCTTAGCAGCTCCAACTGCGTTAGGTTCTACGTCGAACCGATCAGGTCGGAAAAATCGTTCCATGAATATTGTAAAATGAATAAATTGTTACGAAGGTGACTGAGTCTTAGAACGATGAGTGGTGCTTGAATCTTGAAAAGACGAACGAACCAAGAATTTAGGCTTTATTCATTTTACAATGAAGCCGGAATGGCTTAAACGTATAAAGGGGAAAAAGAGCGTTAATAGCGGTAGAGATATGAATATGATTAGATACGTATTATAAGAAAAGTTCACAACAACCTGATATGACGATTTTTTTATTGTAGGCTCGTATTGCCCGGGACACTGATGAATACCTTATAAACCCCATTGGTTTACTATACAATGAAGTCACTGCGTCTTCTCTTGTGAAAATCAACCTTGAAGGTAATTGATTTTAGTTGAGCCTAATCGTCATTGCAATTATTATTTTGGTTCTTGTAATACTTCCTCTCTTTATGTTACCTTGTGATGCTACACATTTTCTCGGACTGAATCAGGCAAAGCCAGGTTTGAAAATGGATCTTTTTCCTTGTACACCCTTCGCTTCAGTCAATGAACTAAATCTTTACTTAGGTAAAAAGATAAATGCAAGCTACTAATATGGATTTACTAAAGTGGTAATTTAGCGATGTATATTTGAAGTTAAACTGCATTACTTTCAGTTAGTTGATTTTATTATGTTAGTCTCAGATGTTAATGCAATTTATCACCATCTGCATCCAAAGTAACTGGATTCTGCAAAAAGTATTGTTGAGTCCACTTTGATAACTACATCACCGTAAATACGAATTGGAGTTTTGAAGTCTGCTTTGTTGGAGACTAGGTATATATATACATATATAACTATTTGTAGTTCTCTTTATTAGTGGGGTGATTCTTGATAACTCACCTAAATTCATCGCGAAAATCAATTTTTTTCAGGCAAGAGCGGTACTTTAGATGTTGTGGTAAATAAATTTGCGAACACTTTTGTGGTGTGTTTTTGTGAAGGCTGTTTGAAGCATCGTTGGTCAATGCTGTGGACAGTTGCTTACCAAAATCTTAGTTTCTACTAGCTGAAAAACCTGAACCACTTTACTGATATTAGTACATTAAGGGCATAATTTGGTGGTAATTACTGTGATATATTTATTTATTTAGTTTAAGATTGTCTCTGTTTTACAGTCACTGTGAAAGAATATGATCCTTTAAGGATGTTCCCTTATTTAGGTAGGTGTGTAGCTGAAATAAATGGACGGGTTGAGATAACAGCGATTTTCATGATACACGTTTGTTTATGTATACTAGAGTATTTAGTGGTAGCTTGGCACACGTCTTTTGACTATATTTTCTGTGACTTATCGCCTTAGGCAGTCGGCTCTTGACTGAGATTAAAATCCTCTCCATCTACTTCTGCATTAACAACCTTGTGGTATCATAAAGTTTGGTTCATCACTTGGTATTTGAAGATAAGAGCTAAGTTGCTTAAATTTTATGTTTTTCATTTGTAGCAAAGTTTCCTGTACAGATCTAATGTGTATAACTTTATTTATCACTGCGTGCGTAATTTGTTTCACCTGTTGTGGACACTTACTACTTGGTATTTGAATATGAGTAGCAGTATGTTAGTCGGAGATATTTGTCTTCCTAACACTGAATTTTGCTACTTAGTGTCTAATCAAAGTATCCATTACAGTTCCACAGGAAGTCAATCACGAGCCTGAATAGATCAACCATAACATTTCTGGCTGCAGCATTGGGTGACGCGGGTTCTAACCTCAGGAGGGATGTGAGTTCCTTCAAGGTCGCATATACACTAAGCTAATGAGTGCCAACAACCTAATTCCAAGGCTTCCTGCGATTGTCTCCAACTATCTGACAACAATCTAGGGTGTGCCGTGACGGCAAGCCACCTAACATGATGACCGCATTGCAAACTTGACTGGTAGAATTTAATCTACACTGACACCAAGAACGAGACGCGCACGACATTAGTTACTACTTAGTATCCAATCAAAGTAAGGTGGATTTTTATGGGTTCACTGAAAAGTCAGAAACTCACCAAGTGAGCACGTGTTATAATCCATCTCCACTTAAAACAACTTGGCAAGTCATAAACTTATTATCAGCCCTCACTATAGATGTACCTAGTGCATGGAAAAATATATTTTGCTCATCTGAGTTTCAAAATTGTGGTTATTTGTGACATTTACTATCATGTTTATCGTGCCATGTACCTACTAAGTCAGATGGTAATAGTTAACATCTGTAAGTCTAATTAGATCATGCTAGATCTTGTTGATTCGTTTCTCAAGTAACCATGCCTACTTACGTTTTCTTTATTTAAAACTCACCTACTGGTATGACATGTAGAAATTTACCACAAAAAAGTTTGAGAAAACAGCGATATGCCAAGTGCAATTAGAAAGGAATAAAACACGCTTTGATAAATCTTGTAAAACTAATCTCTCATGTCTATTCAGGCTATTCTGTGTATCAAAGCTAATACCATCGTACATGTATAAAGGGGTGTTTGTTCAACTTATATTCACCTTTCAAGTTTAATAACAGTGTTTTGAACTTTTTAATCAATTTGGTATTTTCAAGACTAATGTAAATATTTGGAATTTGTGTACGACATGTAAAATGTACACTGCATACAAATATTGATTTCAACGCATATATATATATATATATATATATATATATATATATATCATTTGACATTAACTTTATTTGTTTTCGTAATAATAATAATAGTTTACCAAAAACTTGACCTTGTGCACTTATGCGCTAAGTTTTACATTGATTCGTCAGTCACTTAATAATTTACTAACAGAATTCGGTATAGTAAATTAATCGTTTTCCAAGTTGATGTGATGAGTATGACAAAGTGAAGTTTTGCAGTTTTAGCATTATGGGAGATTCTCTAGTCGTTTGAACTAATTAAACAGTTTCTTGTTTTTACTGTTTCATACTTCTTTTTTAACAACATCTTTTGTCGTGACCAGTAGGGTGCAGCAGGTCGTGTGTGAGGACAAATACTCACCAAAGACATTGGCTAGCGGTTGCGCTACATCATAAATTGGTAGAAGTTGGAATTCATGGACCGGCCATTGGATCGGGTCCCAGTGGCTTAACGGTCTACGAGCTCGCCTTGTAACCAGAAGGTCCGGTGTCCGAACCCTGGTGGGTGCGTGCTGATGAAGAGTCCCAAACTAGGACGAAACAGCTGTCCAGTACTCCCAGCTGGTTTTCCAATGGTTCTCTAACCAATATCAGCTCATGATGAAATCTTGTAACCAATCAACCAAATTCCTACAAACCAATATTTGAATAACAATGAAATTAGTTAGTGTGTAAGTTTTAAACTGGACTTGTCAGTTTTTAGCTGTTTTCTGGGAGCCATTTTAATGTGAACTCAGTTACCATATTCTGTGGAAATGAAGAAAACTGTACAGTCAGGATACAGGTACTTTGGAAATGATATAGGATGGGGTCACTTAATTGTATTTCTCAAGCGTCACCAGATAATTGAAGAAAAAAAGATATGTTGACATTCTCTACGTTGATAATAAACGTTGTATTTGAATTTCTCAACACTACCAAAGTGACAAAAAGGTGTCCCTTAGTTACCTTAAGATCTGTTTGTAAACCTGTTGATCCATAGTATTTGGTTGATATTGTCATTTCAGGTGAGGATAACAGAGTCTTCTCAATACACTTGGCGAAAATCTAAGTATTTATTTTCATCTTGGAATTCAATTATTGCCAGCTAATAGCTCATGTCAACTATTGTTTGTCGTATGTATGAAAATGTTTCAAGTGTGATGGTTTGCGGGGATTCGATTGGTTATTGGTTTAATCAATAGTTGAAATCAGTTAGAGGACTATTGGGAAACCTGGGAGTACTGGGCAGCTGTTTCGTCCTAGTTTAGGACTCTTCAGTACATACTCATCACTGGGGTTCGAACCCAGAGCCTTCTTCTTACAAGGTGAGTCATTGAACTGGGTTCCAGTGGCTGGCATAGTCTACGAGCTCGCCTTGTAACCGAAAAGTTCTGGATTCGAAAACCAGTGGGTGCGTACTGACGAAGAGTCCCAAGCTACGATGAAAATGTTTCAGTCCTTATGCAACGATAGTTTTACTGAAGTATTTAAAAGTGTAGCTAATGTACTATTCCCTTTTTTGTAGAACTTCATTGTATTTTATACATGGCATGTATTTCTACATTGTGTACAGCTTCCTACTGTAGCGTTTTTGTCCAGTCACCACCACTGTATGTGCTACTAATTAATTTTGAATTTTCTATGTCGTGATTTTCAGTGGTATTTAATTTGAATACGATTTATTTATTTTTCTATCCTTGCGTTACTGGTTTCTTATGGACAGTATAACTCCTCACTGAATATGATTGATGAAACTTTATACAGTGTTTAGTGACGTGAATTGCTTTTGTGCTGTAGAAATGAGTTATGTAGAGACAAAGAAAGTGTTTAATTACCTTTCCTTTAAATACGATGAGTATTTTCATTTCATTAAGTTTTCAGTCAACATTTATTTTGTGTTTTTGTTTCAGGATCTGTTTTAGTTGAAAGTTGTGTTAATTTGGGCATCGATAAGCAGAGTTGGATGTTACATGCAGCTGTTCATAGTGCTAGACCAGATGTCAGATGCATTATTCATCTAAGTACTCCAGCTGCAGTTGCAGTAAGTCCTAGCTACTCCTTATTTTTCTAATCAATTTTGTTTTCCCTTTATTTTAGGGCTGGTTATGTAGGAGGCTGTAGACAGTAGTTATATTTTAATATTCGTTGCAAATATGAAACTTATGAGATTAGTACACCTGGACTGAACTCCCTGCACCTAGTAAATCGGAGGAGTCACTGATCGTAAAACATTAATGGTAGCATTTCTCTTTATTATAAAATCCAGTTAATTCACCCATGGACCCACAAGACCGTTAAGACTACAAATAT
The DNA here is from genome assembly GCA_944472135.2 of Trichobilharzia regenti. NCBI lineage: Eukaryota > Metazoa > Platyhelminthes > Trematoda > Strigeidida > Schistosomatidae > Trichobilharzia > Trichobilharzia regenti. Next base: position 94,925,164 of record OX235262.1, on the reverse strand, counting down.
TCAACTGCCGACGTACACCTGATATCTATGGTCGGCCTGCGAAATTTGGGCTACCGATATCCATGCTGAAAATTCCATACTTGTACCAAAAATACAGTGTGGAATCAAGCTGTAATCAAAAAAATAAAAAAATAGAATTAATGTTTTCAAAGTGGATATTACTTACAATGAAAAAATGGAATAATCGAAAGTAATCACTGAGTTAAAAGTATGTTTATGTATATGTAACTACAAACTGAATTACTCTTGTCAGGATATTGTTTTAACATGCGGAAAGTAGTCAGGTCTTAACGTAATATATAGCGTTACCACTAACTAATGTCGTTTGTTAGTGTTTGTCGACACATTTAGTTTGGTGGACCTCACTGGTCAGAACTGACTAAAACCTCTGTCAACTTCATGATTTGGTCGGTCACTAGCTGGCACTAGATTAATTTCCAAGTGTTGATTTGCGGGGATTTGATTGGTTGTGAACTAAATTCAGTTGTAGAACCATTAAAAACCAGGGAATACTGGACAACACTTTCGACCTTGTCTGAGGCCCTTCAACAGTACACGATCATGACCCCACCAGGGGTCGAACCTAAAACCTTCTGGTTATAAGGTTAGCTCGTTGGTCATACAGTCACTTTCACGGAATCCAATGGTCCATCCTAAGTACTCGCTGTTGACATTGGTGGACGGTCACGCTATCTGTCTCTAATCGGCAGTAGTTAGAATTGAATGTTTTAACGTAGTTTCCTCATGATTATTAGAAAGTTCAATAGTTTAAGGTTTAATTTGCTGCTAATTTTTCAATATACATGTAAACAGAGAAATATATGTAGTCTCTGAAAGTTATTCATTTTATTGACATGAACTTGTGCAAAGTGATGGAATAATAGTGGTATAATAATTGGTAGAGAATAAGTTTTATCATAACTTTTGGCATTGGCTTATCGATTGAGTGAACTTCCCCTGTTATGCATTATAATGTAATGTATTATGTAGTGTACTTATTAATTTGTAGTGTTAGGTAGAAAGTGTCAGTTGATTCTCTACATACAATACAAAATATGGTGTCTGTAGCTTAACATTCAGAATTATCGACCAATTTGGTGTTACTGATGAATTTCTAGGCCAATATTAGATGTTTTTTTAGCTTACCTTTATACAGTTGTAAAATATGTAATATACGTGCCAAGGTTCTACTTATTACAATAACTTTACTTACCATTGTTGAAGCGGCTGAAACGTTCTTATGCACGGTGTAAATTAACACTGAAATTGTCCTGTGGTGCTTACCGTGGTTCTTATATATTCCCTTCACTATCGTTGTCTTTGCAAACGTAATAATCTGACTTCACTTCCTGGCTTTGGATAACTTTCTGTATGAACACTTTTGCTTGTGCATTATTTATTGGTTAGTTGACTGTTTTTGTGTGTATTCGTGTGAATATTTAGTAATATTCTTGCTGGGTGCATTCAACCCAAGGGATATGTATCAGAAAAACTGATTATTCATCGTTCTCTTCTTTTGATCATATATTTTTCTTATCCCATTCTGATAATTTGTCTCCTTTTTTGCCACCAGTATGTTTGGACTGTTTCAGTTGCCAGAAGAATTAAATAGTTTGGTTTAAGTGGCATGTAAAGCCGGAGGGTTCTTTGATAATGACTGTGAACTAGCGACCTATCGCTACCTGGAAATCTGCAGTTCCAGTTGCGAATTCTGTGTACAATCCATAAAAAGGCATACTTTTTCATTGATTGTGTTCATATTGATATGAATGCAAATTATCAGAGTGAGTGGACATTTTGTATCCCCACATTCTGTTGAAAGAATGAAGTCAGTAAAGATTGTTCAATATCCGCACAAGTGAATATTTGTCGTTTGTTTTTTAGGTCTCATGTACAAATGCAGGTCTTCTGCCAATCAGTCAAGAGGCTATGATTTTGGGAGAAATAGCTGTTTATGATCCTTTGGTTACTATGACTAGCATTCAGCAAAATGGAGAAGAAGGTGTCGACAGCCGTAAACATCGTCAATTGAAGGCACAAGAAGCAGAAATTGCCCGGATACTTTCAGAAAAATCTACTAATTGTATGGTTCTGTTGGTACGTAGTTATGGTCTGTTGGCAATGGGACAGTCAATCGAAGAGGCATGGTTCACTGCTTACACGTCTATGTTAGCTTGTGAAGCCCAGGTAGGTTATTGGTCAATATGAATACTTCAATGTCTCACTTAAGTATCCAGCAACCAGTTGAGCTACCCATCAACAAATTTGTTTTGGTTTTTAACCATTAGGATTAAAATATCAGTTTACTAATGTTTGCAATGGCAATCAAACCTCTACCTCAGCTTTATGGACTTTGCGAAGGCCTTCGACAGTGTTGACCGCGAAGTAATTTAGAAACTACTCGAGTACTACGGCGTACCCCAAATATTCATCAACCTTATTCAACAACTGTACGATAATGGCACATGTCAAGTTATTCACAACGGAAAACTCAGCGAGGCGTTTGGAGTAAACACAGGAGTCAGACAAGGGTGATTATTATCATCAATGATATTCCTAATTGTGGTGGACTGGACCATGCGTCAGACAGTGGGAAACGAGCAGACGGATATCCTGGACCGACGTAAAGAACCTAGAAGACCTGGATTTCGCGCGTGGATGATTTATGTTTGATGTCACACAAAATCGAAGACTTACAAGTGAAAACCGATCGACACACTGGTCGAAGAAGCAGCCGGAGAAGACAGGACTCCAGGTGAACATAGACAAGACGGAGGTTATGAAAATAACCAACCAACCAACAACAACAGCAACATCCAACGCCAATCACCATCAACGGGAGGGATTTGAAAGAGGTTACTTCATTCACTTATCTATCATTGAGCATTGTCCCAACAACAGGAGGAACCGACGAGGATGTCAAATCGAGCGAGAATCGGGAAGGCAGGCGAGAAACACATTCATCAACCTGAAACCAATCTGGAAATCTTCGTCACTCAGCCAGCATCAACAATAAAATTCGGTCGGATTTTCAATACAAACAACGTCAAGTCGGTCAGCTCTTCTATACGGATGAGAAACTTGGCGGGTGGGGGTCACAAAGAATATTTCCAACAGCCTGTTGCAGACTTTCACCAACAACTGTCTTCTCTGGATCTATACTAAAGATCAGATGACCGGGCCGGAAGGAATCACCAACAAGAAACTATGGACACAAACAAACAAAACAAGAACCAATCGCCGCCCAACAAATATGCCGATGGATTGGACACTCTCTGAGGAGACCGCTGGGTGACGTCGCGCGTCAGGCCATTGCTCGAGTGGAACCAGGCCGAAAGGGAAGCGGCGAGTGGGTCGTCGCTGGAAGGGTGACATGGAAGAGATCATGTGAAGAGGAGTTGAATCAGTATGGACTAACATGGATGCAGGTGAAAAGTACAGCAGAAGGAAGACAGAAGCAAGTGGAGACGTGCAGTTGAAGCCCTATGTTCCAATAGGAACCCAAGGGAACAATAATAATAATCATGTTTGGCTGATTGAACAGCGACTACAAATTCAGCAACTTGTCTAATTAATTAATGGTCAGAGAATTAATTATGCACAGAATTATTGTTGAGGGCTTGAGAAAAAAAGGTAAAACCAAGCTTGTAATTGCTACCAATCAACCTGTCATCGGTTGATTAGTATTCCGATATCAGCAGTTACAGACCTTAGTAATAATGTAAGATTTTTGATGAGACTCTTTTCAAATAAATATTTTTCTGTCTAAACTGTCTGAATATTTGTATTTATTTGTTTTTATAATTCCTATCTCATTAAAAGAAAATCTAAATTGTTTGTTGTTATCACTTTTGACAACTTCGTCTTAATTTTTTGATGTTGGATCTCAGTAACAGATGCTTTGAAGGTTGATTTACTTATTTATGCTATTGTAGTTACGTTTGGCCAGTATTAGTTTGGATGAATTAGTTATGCCTACTAAAGAAGCACAAGAGGCTGCACATTCAATAGGTCGTACTCCTAGTGCTGTCCAACTCCGAGCTGGTGAAGTTACTGGCAGTTCAGGGTGGAGACGTGGTGAACTTGAATTCGAAGCATTAATGCGTAGATTGGATGCTGCTGGATATCGTACAGGCTATGTATATCGGTTAAGTCAAATTCGTCAGGGATCAACTGCTGTGTCAACTCTTCAACGTCAACCTGGTGATTTTGTGGATTCTACAGTCCAGCAGTCAGTAATGTCTCCTCGTGATGCAGCTGCTCATGTCCGTCGCGCAGCTAGTCTTGGTCGTGGTCTTCGTGGTCTCAAAGATGTAGAGATACCGCCAACAGTATCATCTTTTGCAACGTCTTACTACGGCGACGAGGAGAGTAGGTAAGTGAAAGCTGCTAGTCTTCATCGATGGATTAGATCGTTTATTACTCTGACAGCGATTGAAAACTTACTAACTAATTTTTTGTTCTTTTTTGTAGGGCTGCAGCCGCGGCAGAAATGAAGGCCAAGACACTTTCACTTTCACGTGCACATTGGTTGAGTACACCAAATGCATATCTACGTGAAGAGATTGAAGAGATAGGAACTCCGAATCCTAAGAAGATTACACACTGGACAGAAGGAACAGATGATAATAAAAATCGTACCGGTGGAGTATCTATGCCATTAGTTGATCCTAATCAGTTTGCCCTACAAGGTTCTGATCCGCAGGAGTTTAAAAATCAACAGAAAAAGGTAATGTTGAAGTTTGAAAACAATTCCATTGATAGTGAATTTATTAAATAAGTTTGTGAATATAAATCTTTAGTTCACATATTTCATATGTATTTATTTCAAAATGTAGAATAATTTTTCTACATTCTTATATGATTAGTTGTAAATTTCATTACATTATTGTTACAGTTAACTTTAAACAAATCTCAAAAGACGATTATCTGATAAAAGGTTTAGATTGTTTGCCTGTCTTATTCGATTTATTGGGCAATACGTTCACAGTAGTAATAACTGTGTGAGGTGTAACAACTCAACCAACAACACTTTTGAGATTCAACCTGAAGATTTTCGATATATTTATTGTTACGTAATTATAGAGTCACTCTTATCCTCCTAAACACACCTGCACTAGATATAGCAAACATTTTAATTTAATGGCGTAATTAATATAAATGGAGATTCTTGTTCTTACAATTTCAATTCCTCAAGGAATAACATCAATGCGATATTAACACAGTGCATAAGGAATGCAGCAAATTTGGTGCTGCTGCAGTATGCGTTCGGGAGTTAAAGCTAAACTACCTAATTTCGCCTCTCTTGTGGGTAGCTGTCAGTTTGAATGCTCCTGTGGAACCAGTTATATGGTCCGTACACAATTAGGCGTGTTTATCGTCGGATTTCCGAACACCATCCTTCATAGTGGTGATGAAGTAAGCGACAAACTAAGTTCATTCACAGTTCTATACTGTCTCATCTCTTGGATACAGAACACAAAGCTGGTGTAAACAATGTCTTTAAAGTCATCTACCGTATACCAACTATGTTTCACTTTACCTCAAGAGTTCGGCAATTACATATTGCTGAGGCTGGCTGTTGAAATTTACACTAAGAAGCCTAATGTATGTATCCAAAAGAAGCTAGTTCAAACGCTTTCCTTGGTCATCAAGGCTTTAATGATCCTCACTTTGTTGTAGAGATTTCCTTAATTTCGTTTGATGTTCTATTTACTATTACATTTTATGCTTATTATTACTTATGCATCTTTCTTGAACTGTAGTTTCATCGATCTTACTTAACGAATCAATAGTACTTAAAAACATGAATATTGTTAATGACAATTATTTCGGAATATTCTACATATACATATAATTGTAGAGCCGAAAGAGGAAATAACCGTGAAGAATATTTTCTGCTCAAATTTTCTTTTGTCTTCTTAGCGTCTGAATGAATAGTTTAGCTATATATGCAAATGCAGATTGTTTAGCCTACACATAAATATGTATGTCATTCAAGCTGTTGGCGTGTAGAACACTTCTATTTTACGAATTCTAAAAGTAGTTCAAAGCTGTGAAGAATATTCTTTTGAGTGAAGTATAGTTGAGTCGGTACGTATCTGTAAATACACACATCTGTTAACGTCTATAATTTACAGAGTCTTTCAAATAATTGAAGTAATCATTGCGACAAGATTTGAAGCAAATGTGATATTCTGTTTCAAACTAAAGTATAACAAGAGCAAACCCCACTCCATTATATGGGAGGTGGGGAGTCTAAGGTACCATGTAGTATCATCACCTCTTGCACAATAGGGTGCTATTCACAGTTAATTTGCAAAGATGCTCAAGTTGTCGTTAATTCTTCTTCTTGATATTGTTCCTAGTCTTAATGATTAATATCGCGTCCCCAAAAACTTTATTTCTGTGCTCAGTTCCATATGTATATATATATATCTTTTAACTGAAAGAAATATGCACTTCTGAATTTTCATGAGTAATTCCATACCAGTTTACTTATGAAATACATCCCGTCTTACTGTATTGTTTGATGGGGCAAAAGTGATATTTTTAACATAGCCCTGAATAAAGATAGTAATTAACAGAAGCTTTATGAGCTGACAGTGGTTAGAGAACCAGTGGAAAACTTGGGAGTACTGGACAGATGTTTCGTCCTAGTTTGAGACTCTTCATCGGCACGCACCCACCGGGATTCTAACCCAGGACTTTCTGGTTACAAGGCGAGCTCATAGACCGTTAAGCCACTGGGACCCGATCCATTGGCCCATGAACTCTAACTTCTGCCAATTCACGACATAGCGCGACCCTTAGCCAATGTCTTCGGCATCGATGAGATGCTCACTAGCGACTTGCCCTATTCAGGTAGGTAGTTATCCGGGGTTCTAGTGAGAAGTCGTGACCGGTAGGGTGCAGAAGGTCGGGTATGAGGACAAATAATTGCCGAAAACATTGGCTAGGGGTCGCGCTATATCGTGAATTGGCAGAAGTTAGAATTCATGGGCCAATGGATCGGGTCCCAGTGGCTTAATGGTCTATGAGCTCGCCTTGTAACCAAAAGGTCCTGGGTTTGAACCCTGGTGGGTGCATACTGATGAAGAGTCCGAAACTAGGACGAAACAGCTGTCCAGTACTCCCAGCTGGTTTTCCAATGGTTCGCTAACTAATGTCAGCTCATGAAATCCTGTAACCAACCAAATCCCTGCAAGCCAACACTTAAATGACAGAAGCTTTGTTTGTCAAATGAATGTATGCAATTGAAGTAAGTTAACATCTTTTTCGGTTATTTAGAAAATCTTACTACCTCAATAACAAACAAAGAGAAAGAACTTCAACCATAAAAGTAGGTTTCGAACCTGTGGAATTGCGTCTGTCTAACTGCATGATATATCTCATATTGGTATTGGTTTTGTAGGGATTTTGTTTGATTGTATGGAGGATTTCATCATGGGAGAGAACCACTGGAAAACCTGGAAGTACAGGATGTCTATCTCGTCAGTCCATTTTGGAACTCTTCATCGGTATGCACCCCCTATTTATCTAATAAACGAACTAAAATGGAATTATGTACACCTGTAGTTTTTAAATGTTACATATATATGTTACCTCAATGTCTAGCGTGGTTTTTATTTATTTTCTGATAGGTAAAAGATAAGTATTACAAAGATGTTAGATCTGCTGGACCAAAATCCCGAATTTTACAAGGTATTGATATCGATGATGAAGGAGATGAAACGGATGGCACTGTTTCACCGAAAATGGTCAGTCCCAAAGGCACATTACTTCGTTTAGATCCCTCTAATCCTCCATCCCTTGAACCTGGACATGTTGTTGTAGTCGGTGCTGCTAGTAAGGGGATTATTCATCGCAACCAACGACATAATGCTGGAGTTTATCAATCTGTCTACTCACCAAATCCTTTCGATAGGATGACCGACGAAGATCTTGAGCGTTATAAGGAGAATATTGAACGTAAGGCAAAAGGTTTGCCTTCATTGGAGGAGGAAGAAGCAAGAGCTCGTATAGAAGAAGCTCGACATGCTGCAGAAGTAGCTCGGGAGGCAATGGAGGCAGCTTCTCGTATGGCGGCAGGACAAAAGTGTAAGCTTTCCATACTTAATGTTTTAATTGCTTCAAATCCAGTTTGAATATTCAAACAGTGAGAAAGATAATTTTTCAACTTTCTACTTAACAGAGATGTCAGTTACGTTGAGGCACTAGTGTTCTAACCGGTGGTTATTTGCTGGAACTCTGTCTCTTCCATCATTAGTAGTCTTGACAAAATGTTAAATATAAGGTCTAGTCAATACGACTTTATTTGCGAAGTTAAAATATTTAAGCCAAAGCCAAGGTCTTTCACAAGTTGACCTTCAGTAACCAGTCAGAAACAGGGAATGTTATGAAAGGTCATTCCAAATCAAGTCATACCTGCCTTTTTGGACTTGGAGAAGATAGATACAGCATTTCACTTATTCTCTAGGTACCTTTTACGTAAAGCTATACTGTTAGGTAGGGTTATGGCTCTTTGGATTAAGGTTTAGGATCTAGGATTAGGTCCAAGAACAGTGTCAGAAATATTAACAGATCTCAAAGTACCATGACTTAAAATCACCTAAATGAATGCATCTATTGAGTATGGTATGATTTCTGTAGAGATCATCTGTTTAATGACTTGGCTAGCTGGCTGGTTGGTTTCAACGTAGAACTTTGCACCGATGTGCAACAGTTCTAGTTGCCACACTTCACTCAGCACACAAAGCAAGAGAAGAAAGTGAAAAGAAATGCAAAATGCAGACAGTAAACAGAAATATGAGGCAAATAGTATAGTAATATCGAAGAACCATATAGTTTTATCGGGTATTATAAGTCACAAGGAGTGAATGTATCTGCTACAGCCATTGCGAATGATTTTGAGCCATATCACCAATTTTCCCCAGCCGATGGTGTTTACCAACGTCCCGAGAACCCCAACCAGTCAGGAAGTCTATACCTCCCTACGTGACTGCCTTAAACTAACTGTTGTGGGTTTCATTGACTGATGAAGCCCTGTTTTAGTTTGACTACCACTGGCTCTTTTTCATCCTGATCCTATGTCAGCTAACATCGCCCGTCGGTCGAGGAAGGCGATGGCTAGGCATGAGTAACATATGTCCTAACCATCTCATTCGATGTAGCTCCACAGCCCCGTCGATTGATTTTCCCTCCTTACCTAGCACTCGACTGACACTTAACCTCGATATTGGCCATCCTATTATACCACTTCACACAGGAGATAGAACACAAACACCTATGATCAAAGACAGCTAGCCATCCTTTTCATGTTTTCCACTCTCACTGACCAGGTCTCGTAACCATAAATGAGGGCAGAGTGGATTACTGAGCAGTATACACGCCCTTTGCTCGATAGAAATCCGGATATCAAATCTACGCCAGAGACGGCGTAAACTAGCATGTGCGAAACAAGTCTTCTGTATCCGTGCTGCGATTTCGTCAGCCATCAACCCTCTGGCGTTGACTGATACATCTTCCCAAACAAGTGAAGCGGTCAACGAGCTCTCCCACTTCACTCCTTATTTCGAAGCTAGGAGTCAATGTAGTCCAATGTAGTGACCGGGAGATATTCTTATATCACATAAACGACAACTATGTAGTATGATATCATGTTTGCAACGTTTGTTTTAGTGCATCTGAATTCTGATTGGTTGTCCAAGGTCACTATGGTTTTGGCTGTGATAGTTTAACTTTGCCCCTTGTTTGTGTATTTTAAATCATCCATCTCCCCTTATTCTGTGATCTTCATTGTACGTCTCATTTAAGGTAGTTGCCATCAGTTACGTTATTTGTTTGAATTAAGCTAGTCGACTCGAACAATTGACAGCTATAACGTTTTAATCTGTCTCGTACTTCATGAAGAAAAGATTTAAACTTTATTTCTTTCTTATTGGTTTAAGCATTAAAAGTTAACGCTTTGCTATTTTGTTTGTTTATTTATGGCATTGAGTGATTGACTGACTGACACTGGCCTAGTTTAATGATTTATTAGTTATTATCTCACGTGACAGAAAGTTGTAGAATACAAGAATGCTTTTGGTGTGTGTATGAGTCTTAACCTTAATATTTGTTATTATATTTTTTTTGGCATTTACAAATGAATGTCACATTGTAATGTATAATTTCTGTTAGGTCAGTGATAGGTGTATAGTATGTTGATTACTTTAATTTGTCATTTTCTAATAATCTTTTTTACAAGTTAATCACTTGGCTATTTTCCACGTTTATATCTATTCCAGTAAATGATCTTCATTTAGGAAGCAGTTGTAAACATCGTGCGCAAACAGTAACTGCAGATTATAATAGTACACTGGCTGATTTAAGTACAAGTGTTTTCTGTTCAAGTACAACATCTTGTTTAACTGATAATAATGATAAACCATTCGTCAACCATTCTTATCCTGAAAACATGTTCAATAATGGCAATGTTAATTCACCAGATTATTTCTGTTCACTGAACAGTTCAAGCCTGGAGACTTTATCAAGTAGTGTTTTACCCTTATCAACTGTAACTGGTGTATCCGATGCTTGCTTGTCAAATACTAGAAGTAAATCATGTCTTCGACGTCGAAGTGCTCGTCGTTTTTGGCATTGGCCTCATCGAATTACAAAATCAGTAAATTATAGTCTTATTAAACCAATCCAGTCTCTTGATGTTGTTGACTCTGGATTTATTAATAAAGTAGATTTAGGTTATTCCAAATTTTTTCAGAGATTTACAGCCCCTCTTCTGGAAGTGAACAGCAATAATACTTCTTTCGACACAAGGTCACCAAGTCGTTTATTTTCTCCAACAGTGTTTGAGAAATCCTGGAGTTTCATATCATCTGAAGACACTGATAATACTAGTGCTTCATTAAAAACAATTACTCATCCAGAAATGTGTACAAGTAACTTTGTTGAGGTGTTTTTCTTTTGTTTTCGTTGATACACGTTAGTGTTGGAAATCTTTATACACCAGACAGTAGCTGACAGGTTTTGTTGTCGTTTTCTTCTATCCTATAGATCATGGTGAGGGCGGCGGTTTGGATTTAAGTCATATTCAAACAATTCGTTCAGATACTAGTGGGGCTGAAGCTAGTCATGATGACACTGAGAAAGAGGTTAGTTTTTATTACTTCACCTTAATATTTATGTTCTGTATGCCCTGCATTTTTGAATGATGTGTTATTGGTCATATGGTAGTTAGTTCACTTTATTCGTTTCCTGTTACTGTTCGGTTCATAATTTCGCATTTATACACTAACACTTATTGCATTGTGAATTTCTGTGTTTTTTTAATTGAAATTTTAGACTAAGAAAGATGATAATGTAACGGAAAAGAAAAAGAAGCGTCGATTCAAAATGCCTTCATTTGCTAGGAAATCCAAGACAAAAGAGGTGAAAGACAAGAAATAAATTTAATTTCTTCTCAGTACATATACTACTTCCTCATATATAAGTAGACATATTAATAAATCCTGTTTTTTCTCTCGGATGGTTGAAATATCTGAATTAATCTACTACGACTACTACTACTGCTACTACAGGCGTTAAACCTATCTTTTGCTTTGATATATCTGTCCACAACAAATCACCCTGTTCAGCTTTTTGTTACCCCTTTTTTATTATTCTTATTATTCCTACTCACCTGCTTATGAATGATTGATCCATGTTTTTACATCGAATATGCTTTTCACGTTATCTGCTTGTGATATATGTGTAGTCAGTCTTGACTTATTCGATTATAATTTCACCCTCAAGGAAAATATATAATATACTACTCTGTCTTCTTCTTTTGTGCTTGTAATATTGATATTAGTGGGAAGTGGTTGCATCAAATATGCTGTGGCGTTGTTGTTTGTTTTCCTTTTTGAATTATAATTTCGAGACACACTTTGATGTTGTTTGAGATAAAATTAATCAGAGTCATTTCTTGCTGATCATCTCTGTCGAATATTGATCTGTTTGTTGTTTTTGCTTTTTATTCTGTCCTTTGTTCTCTTGAAGAATTTGCATAATTTGTTTCTGAAACAAGCACGATAATAAATTCTGATTGGCACAGTTCTTGTTATTATCATCATCAGCATAACTGTGTGTATGTGTTTCGGGGGGTGGGTGGGGGAAGACACGCTGAAGCTTCTTTTTCTTACTGTGATCTGATTAAACTGCACAGTTTGATTGTTCATTTTTATTTTCGATTGAAAAGTTCCATTTAATTTTCCACACTTCTTGTTGTTGAGCTTTTCAGGCTTGTTTCTTTTTTGGTTTAATCTCAAGAACTTTAATAAAATGTGACATTTATTCCAGTTTGATAGAATGGAATAAGATCATGTGTTAACCTGTACTGAATATAACATATGATTGGTTTGTACTGAAGGTATACTTTCTGTTGAAATGTTAGGACTTCAGTTTTTTTTGGCTAATTCAAAATGTATCCAAGACATTGTTTATATCGTCTTTGGGTCGAGTTTTGCATTACAGAGCTGAGACTCGTTTAGAAATCTTCTTGTAATAAGAGTCGTATAGAAAAAATTTATTATGTTATTATTATTGTCATCCCTTAGTTCCTAGAGGGACATATGGCTTCAGCTGCACGTCTCCATCGCGTTCGGTTCTCCGCCAACGTTTTAACCTGGCTCCACGGTCTGCCCACATGCTTTCATCTCCTCTTCACATGACCTCCTTCATGTCACCCACCCTCACACTAACAACCAACTCGCCGCTTCCCATTTGAGTTTTACTCGAGGCAGGGCCTGTCGTGTTATGTCACTTGGTGGTTTTCTCAGAGTATGGCCAATACACTTCCATTTCTCGCTGCATATTTTCTGCACAATCGGTTTCTGGCTGGTTCGCTCCCAGAGATCCCTGTTGCTGGTCTTTTCTGGCCATCCGATCTGGAATATTGAGCGAAGACAACTGTTGGTGAGGGTCTGTAATTTGCTCGAAGTGTCCTTCGTGACGCCCCAAGTCTCTGATCCGTATAGCAAATAGCACTGACTTCACATTGGAGTTGAAAATCCGGATCTTATATTTCATGCTGTGTGCCATTGGTCTCCACAAAGACTTGAGAATAAGGGAAGCTTGCCCTGCTTTCTCGATCCTCGCTTTGATATCCTTGTCAGTTCTGCCTGTAGTTGAAATGATTCTTCCCAGGTATGTGAAGGAGGTTGTTTCTTTCAGGCTCCTCCCATTTATGCTGGCTGATTGTTGTCTGTTGTTGCTGTTGGTGTTGGCCAGAAATCTCCACCACCTCTTTTTTCTATGTTCACCTGAAATTCTGTCTTCTCTGGATGCTTCTTCTGCCAAATTGTTGCTTTTAACTAGCATATCTTCCAGTTTGTGGGAAGTCAGACATATATCATCGACGATCCAGATTCAGATCCTCCAAGTTTTTTGTGTGAGTCCATTTTATGTCTGTTTCCTCATTGCCCGTTGTCTGTCGCATTATCCAATCTACTGCAATCAGGGAAATCATTGGCGATAGTAGGCAGCCTTGCCTCACTCCCGTCCTCACTTCGAAGGCTTCCGTAAGTTTCCCGTTGTGGATTACTTGGCATGCAGTGCAGCATTGTCGTATAACTGTTGGATGAGATGTATAATTGTTGGTGGGACCCCGTAGTAGCGAAGTAGTTTCCAAATGACCTCTCGATCGACGCTGTCGAAGGCCTTTTCAAAGTCGATGAAGTTGAGATAGAGAGGTGACAGCCATTCCAAGCTTAGTTCAATGATGATTCGTAGAGTGGCGATGTGATCACTACATGACTTGTTTCTCCTGAATCCAGCTTGTTCCGGTCGAAGTTTTTCATCCAGGTTGGCTTGTTTGATTTTCTCCATGATGATGCGGCTTAGTATTTTGCTTGGGATGTACAGGAGCATAATTCCACTCCATTTCTTCCATTGATTTAAGTCTGCTTTATTTGTCATTTTGAATAGTTGGCCTTTCCTCCAATCAACAGGTTCCTTGCCCTCTTGCTTTATTCACGTGCTGAATACTCTTGATCAACTTAGAGATATAGTAAATACCAATTAAGTCATTTTAGTGTGATGCTTGTGAACTAGTTTATACATATTGGAAATGGGAAAAATTTAATTGCCAACCATTGATGTACATGGGTTTCAGGATTTAATTTAGCTATAAGCGTCTATAGAAATACAGTTACTGATATTACTCAGTTATATTACACACTGGAAATCAAATCAAACAATCAGTATGTCGCCCTCATTTATTTGCATTTACCTTCGGACTTAAGAAGTATCCTTACTCTAATGCACTTACAGAAATAGTTAGCCCCTCCCACCTCGTCACTGATTAACTATAACGTCGAAGCGCAGTTGCACTACCCCACAATTATGAAATCATTAGATGCTCGGTTTCATTGTGGTGTTAATGTGGTTATCGCATAACGGATATTATAGAAGAGATGCCTTAAAGGTATGCAGAAGGCAAATGCAAAGTATTCGGAATATTATAAGCGGCTGTTTACTTTTTAAAGATGTCATCTTTTAAGTGTAAATTTATACATATTTATATATATGGCATGCGTCATACTTTGTGTAACTATAGGGAATAAATGAAATAATTGTATAAGCTCTTCGATTAGCTTTGTTATTTAAGTTACCGAAGAATTATCACGTGGAAGAGGAACGCTTGCTGAGCATTCCTGGAATGAAACCATTTATGCTACAAGGCAAGGTAGCCAGTTGCGTATTAATTGTCGAACTATCCGCCCAGCTGTGTCCTACTGTGTGGCTATGAAGCATGGATATGCAAATTAGGGTACTTCAGGTAGTTGACCATTGTCGTCTTCGTAGTATTCCATATATCTCATGAAAGTAACAGGCGAGCAATGAAATAGTATATACAGAGTTCTAAGTATGATAAGTAACGCAGGTGAAGGAGCTGTAGATGTCCATCACTTGATATAGCTTGAAAATGAATTTGCAGATACCTATACACCCTCTATGTCGGTGGAAGTAAGGTGAATTTGAAAGAAAGCAAAGGATGATCAAAGTAACACTTGACTTCAACCCATTGAATAGTAAATTGCTTGGATAGTGTTCACATGATCAATACAATTTTGTGGCCAGCAACATTAGATCCCATGTCTTAGAATCAATCTCTGTGGCGCAGATGTACTCATGTTTTTACTTATTCTTTACTCATGTCTTGCATTTTCTGTTTGTATCTGATAGTTTTAGATCTTAACTCTATTATTTCCACGTTTCCCTACCTTTCCTTTCCCTTCTATATTTGATGTTCAGGTATCAAATGTTACAAATTGAGCTGCTCTGTAATTATGTTGGGTTTTTTGTTGATACCCGACCGATAGCTGCTACCTCGATGTGGTGGTTGGGCTTGCATATCGCACTGACTCAACAAGCTACATTGGCTGGAACTATTGTTGCTGCAGGCTCTATCATGCCAGGAAGGTTGTTAGGATAGCGATTAGACTGAAAGCAGTTACTGGCATTGTGTATTCTGGGGGTCTGTGGGCGAAGTCGTACTACTAGGAAATAGGGATGCAACAGCAGTTAGGTGTTTCCCTCAGATGACCAGCATGTCGGCCGACTATGCTGCTCCTCCACTCTGGAGGGAGGGGGTTAGAAAACGCTGACCCGAACAATTGTACATCCCGACTTACCTTATGTTGGTCCGTAACCGGCGTTAAGTTTACTAATAAGGAACCAATCCAAGGAAACAGTTCATACAGGTCGTGTGTGACTGGCCTCAGGCAGTTATCCTCTGGGCTCTACGGACACGCAACACTAACCTTCTCTCTGTTTTAGGTACCCAGAGACTCAATCAAATTCTACGGTGTGGGCAGTCGGGAAGTCACAACCGCCCACACACTTCCAAAAGCACTTGAAGTCTTTCTGAGCATCATTCTCACTTACCCACTTTTTGTTGATAGTGTATGTCTTCTAATGCTTATTTAATAAGCAACGGTATACTCATAATCGCATGAGTCAGTGGTCCAAGTAGTTATTTTATTCTCTATGTAAAGCAGTATATAATTGATAATTTTATAAAATTATCCGAGATGACTTCGGTTTAGCAGAATAACATTTTAATAAAGGCTTTTTGTATTTCCCAATGAATGAAAAACAAGACGACTTTGTTTCGATTGACGTTTCTCTATTTAATGCTAATAGCTTTATCAAAGTATTATTAGACCAGAATTTACAAAATCCTCAGCCTATGCATAACTTAATTATCATTCATCATCAGGGAGTAACTTTTACGTTGTCGAGCTGGCCAATCGGTAAAGATAACAAAACCAGGTGTGGATTGTTGGATTTGATAAGTGTATACAATTATAAAAGCAGCATGTGTTTAAATAATGAAATTGCTTATCACATTCGTGTTGATTTTTTCACTTCATAGGGGAGGGACGTGTTGTAGCCAGGTCAGATTCTGTTATAGTCCATCATTCCTATCCAGAAAATTTGGATTCCACTTGATATGAAGTGCTCTGGATATTAGATCTCCTCTGTGATTTCTGAAATCTTTCTAGATGACGATCTCAATATTGTCAAAATCAATTTTGTGACCTGACTGATTCTATAGCGTAGCGTATGAACGACCTATGGCTGATGATTTTTCAAGTTTTTCTAGTTCAACTGGATTTCTCGGTGGTCGAACAGATGCTCTACTGTGTTCATTTCTTCTGATTTTGATTTCTCGTGATCTTTGTCCGATGTGTATCGCATCACATTCCAAGCACTTTATTTTGTAGACACAATTAGATTGAGAATCCTTAGGGGTTTGGTCTTTCATGTGGACAAGATTACTTTGTAGTGTGATGTTTTGAAGAAAACTCTGATGTCGAGCTTATTGAGTATTCTTCTGATATCGTCTGATGTCTCTAATTTTTATGGAATGGCAGCAGTTGAGGCCCATTTCGTTTTCGACCATATTTAATGTCTGTTGATGAAGTTGTTTGGGTAGTTATTTTGCTTGAGAGTCTCAGTAATGCTTGATATTTCTTTCTATTTCAAAGAGTGTGCTCACCTTTGAAACAACTGATACCTTTACGCTGATATGGTGTGATGATCCGAAGTCTAAATATTTTTTGGAGTGGGTTTTCCTCCTGAATATGGATATACTAAAATATCCGTTTCCCTCCTCTTAACTAGGCAGTCTAGAAATGGTAGTTCACCGACGTCTGATTCTGCTTCCAAAGTAAACTGGATTCTGGGAGATACACAGTTTATTTTCTCCAGGAATGAATTGTGTAGATCTCGTTTTAGTTCTACGAAAGTATCATCCACATATCTTAGCCATATTTTAGGAGTGAGTATGTTTGAAAAGATGTTATTTTTGAATTTATTCATGAGAATGTCGGCGACTATTGGGGAGGTTGGTGAACCCATAGCAACACCATTTGTCTGTCTATATAAACTCCCTTTCAATGTAAAATAATTACTTTCCAGACAGAATTTTAATCTCCTTATAATATCACTGGTATCCAATGTACACCTCTGCGATAGGGTTGTGTCTGATTCTGGTAAACAAGAAATGGCATCAAGACTTTCGGTAATGGGGATACTAGTACATAATATCTTCTTTATCAATTTTTCGGTGTTCTATTTTGGACTTAATATCATATGAATCTTTTACAACAGTTTGAGTGTCCTTTCGCAGTGGTTGTAGTATCGAAAATAAGTGTTCGGAGAGGTCGTATGTCGGTGAGTTGATAAAATCTACTACCGGTCCTAATGAGACTGTGGGTTTATATATCTTTGGGTGACTATAGAATCTTGAAGGTACATAACATTTTGGTTTTAGTCTTAACCAGAGAGAATTTACAATTTCGCGTTTTAGTTCTTGAAGACTTTTAAAAATTATGTTGGTAATAATTACTACAGGTGGCATAGATAAGAATGTCGAAGAGGGGATTAGAAAAACAAGAGATCTACAGCAATTAGCACAAGGAACAAGATGCGACTTTACAACATTAATGTCGATTTAGTGCTTCTACATGGGTCAAGAGACTTCAGGCACCCGTTAGGAAAAGCATTTCTAATCGATAGCCGTCTTCACTTAAGAACGGATAGCTGACTGAAAATGATAGACAATAAGAAACTCTGGCAGCTAGGAATCTAGATAATGTCAAAGAAATGTGCAGATGGAAATGGAGGTGAGTTAAGGATATACTGAGGAGGCATTCAAATAGCGTCACACTCTAGTCAGTATCTAGTATCAGGCAGAAGTCTAATGGAAAGTGATGAATTGAATGTATTTCTGAGAGTAACACACAGGGAATTATGTTAGGTGGGAATGAAAGCTTGTGGGAATTAGTAGATCCAGTTGAAAGTGATGTCAGAAAACCGAGTGGAATGGAGGCGTACTGCTGAAGTCCTATGTTGCTATCGGAGTGCAGGGCACGAATAATAATCATACATAATAGTAAATAAATCATATTCGAAGAACTCGTATTTTAACAGACACATGTACTCATGTTTCCTTGCGCTAAATTCATTTGTATCCACAATAAAAGTGTGTATTAAGAGATTTTTAATGTATGTTCAATAGTTAATCGTTCTTTACCAAATGACAACATATCTAAGTCAAGGATAGATGTGTTAGACGTAGACTCTTTGGTAATTAGTGATTTCGCACTCCGAGTAAAACACAGGGCTTCGAGCGTTCGATTTGAAGTTTCAGTAGCGGTGGTTTCGGTTCTATGGATGAGGCTGCTAATCTCGTGCCAAACTTCCCCTCTCTGCCATGGTTTACTATCGGCTAGACAAAGCTTGGGAATTGAGCCCTGGACTACTTGCGTGGTTGGAGAGAATTCATCTACTGAACCACTGGCGCACCCAGTAATTAATAGGCAGAATAGTAATGAATTCTGAATTTTTCAGACAAAGTGGTGTTCGACTCCATCCAAATTTTGCTACATATGGTACAAAGTTAAGGATGAAGTGATATTCAGTGTTATTTCCATCGTTTTGTTAAAAGAGTGGTAGGATATATGTGACATTCTCCCTTATCATAATCGCTCGTAATCAGTATCTTGTTTATTGAGATGAATGTGACCACTCCTAATTTCAAAAGTTCTGTAGGCGAACAATCACTTAAACTTTTACAACGTGATTTGATCATAAACCTCCTTGGACGTTTTCCTCAAATTTTTCTCCTGTTATTACTGTGCAGTGATTATATTAAGATTGTTATAAATATCCAACTGTCCGTCGTTGGTTCCGTGGTAAGGTACTTGCCAACTACTTACGTGGTTCAAGGTTTGATCCTCGGCAGACGCAATCCTGAACCTTGCTTAGTTGGCGGTAATAAGCCCAGTAGAGAGGAAAGGTTGTCTGTGAGACCGGCAACTCCACCCCATTTCCGGCTGAGAAAACATAACAAATGGACTAATTTTTCTCACATTGTGGTCTTTATTTCCTGTGTGTTTATGACTTTCTGTTATCTGCTGGAAAGAATTAGTATACGGGTTTGCATTTTTTTACATATAGCACCATACCTAATTGCGGAAGAGCAACACCCTAGAAGCATGTTGCTTTTACAAAGCTCTAAATTCGTTGTTTATTTAGTCTACAAGTATAATAAAGTAACCATTGTATGCTGGGACAGTGAGTTCCCCATCAATTACTGGTAATGTCGAAGCTTCTCTCAAGGTGATTTACTCCATATGGTAGTGATATATTAACATGTCAATTTGTGTATACCTCTGTTTTTCAAGCTAAAAAGCGATTCAAAAATAGTTGCGTTATACATAAAATGGTTTTTTTTTAAAATTTTCTCTAACAAGTTTCGATAGGACACGCATACAACGACTTATGTACCTAGCTCCACACGACCAGGTGAACTGATATATGTACATTGAAGTGGTCATATGTAGAAGTCTGTCATTCACATAGCTTCGAAGAAGTGGACGGCTGGAGATTATCGCTCCTAGAGTTACTGTGGGAAGAGTGTTCTTTAGGGAACTGGAGATTCTCCTCCTAAGGATATATGCAGCTAAATCTCCCCTGAAGTCCAGAATCAAATATAGTGTTTTCTGTGGTAGTGAAGTGCATTCTTTGCTTTTTGGCATTGGTTTAATGTTCTTCTCCACGAAACGTTCTGGATATCTATTTTGAAAAATAAAAAGTCTTCTTGTAAGCAGTTACTTCTTCAAAGTCTTCTCATACGGTTGACTAGCGAGATGTTGAGAGTTCTTTTTTGACTAACAGGTATTCAACTGTGAAAGTTTATTAGTTGACCATTCCTTGATGGTTTTCTGTGTATAGACGTTTTCACAGTTCCATCATCTCTTCTTGTCAATTCGACGTCCAGAAATGAAATCTTTGATTCATTTTCTACTTCCATTGGGGATTATAATTGAAGGATGGCACATTTTTAACTCGTGTAATATACAATTTAAATCAGAATCATTATGAAAAACTATAAAAGTGTCGTCGGCATACCTTTTGTACAGCAGCTATTTGTCTGTTGTTGATTTTAAAATCTCATTTTCCTTACTAGTTATAGAGCAGTCTACTAAAAAGGGAGATCCCAAAGCAATCCCATCTTTCTGTCTGTTGATATAATCGTTGAAGGTAAATTGCATATTAAATGTACATGTCAGTAACAACTCTTTCAGATATGAGGTTGGTATTCCTATGCTCAGATTCTTGTCCTCCACATATATTTGCCAAGGAAACAAATTGTTCCTGTCACCAGCACATTGGTAAATAGAGATTGTACGTCCAGCGATAACACATGTTTACAATTTACATTCAATAAATCCAAAAGTATCCAGACAGAGTACCTTCATTGTTGATGCCCCACAGGTGCTAGCATTTCGGACAAACATTTGGTAGTTGGATGATATGGTGACCGCGACATGTCTAAAATTAGTCGAAGTGGCAAACCAGCCTTGTTCACCATTTGGTGGACAGTAGAGTCGAGGGATTTACCCCATCTGGTAGTGAGTGATATATTAACATATTAATTTATGTATATTATTATCACCTATGATATTCCCAATTGTGGTGGACTGGACCATGCGTCAGACAGTGGAAAATGAGCAGACAGGGATATCCTGGACCGACTGACGTGAAGAACCTAGAAGACCTGGATTTCGCGCGTGGATGATTTATGCTTGATGTCACACAAAATCGAAGACTTACAAGTGAAAAGCGATCGACACACTGGTCGAAGGAGCAGCCGGAGAATACAGGACTCCAGGTGAACATAGACAAGACGGAGGTTATGAAAATAACCAACCAACCAACAACAACAGCAACATCCAACGCCAATCACCATCAACGGGAGGGATTTGAAAGAGGTTACTTCATTCACTTATCTAGCATTGAGCATTGTCTCAACTACAGGGGAACGGACGAGGATGTCAAATCGAGCGAGAATCGGAAGGGCAGGCAAGAAACACATTCATCAACCTGAAACAACCAATCTGGAAATCCTCGTCACTCAGCCAGCATCAACAACAAAATTCAGCCAGATTTTCAATACAAACAACGTCAAGTCAGTCAGCTCTTCTATACGGATAAGAAACTTGGCGGGCGGGGGTCACAAAGAATATTTCCAACAGGCTGTTGCAGACGCTCCTTTTATCAACCAACAACTATCTTCGCTCTGTACTGAAGATCAGATGGCTGGGCCGGAAGGAATCACCAACAAGAAACTATGGACACAAACAAACAAAACAAGAACCAATCGCCGCCCAACAAATATGCCGATGGATTGGACACTCGCTGAGGAGACCGCTGGGTGACGTCGCGCGTCAGGCCATTGCTCGAGTGGAACCAGGCCGAAAGGGAAGCGGCGAGTGGGTCGTCGCTGGAAGGGTGACATGGAAGAGATCATGTGAAGAGGAGTTGAATCAGTATGGACTAACATGGATGCAGGTGAAAAGTACAGCAGAAGGAAGACAGAAGCAAGTGGAGACGTGCAGTTGAAGCCCTATGTTCCAATAGGAACCCAAGGGAACAATAATAATAATCATGTTTGGCTGATTGAACAGCGACTACAAATTCAGCAACTTGTCTAATTAATTAATGGTCAGAGAATTAATTATGCACAGAATTATTGTTGAGGGCTTGAGAAAAAAAGGTAAAACCAAGCTTGTAATTGCTACCAATCAACCTGTCATCGGTTGATTAGTATTCCGATATCAGCAGTTACAGACCTTAGTAATAATGTAAGATTTTTGATGAGACTCTTTTCAAATAAATATTTTTCTGTCTAAACTGTCTGAATATTTGTATTTATTTGTTTTTATAATTCCTATCTCATTAAAAGAAAATCTAAATTGTTTGTTGTTATCACTTTTGACAACTTCGTCTTAATTTTTTGATGTTGGATCTCAGTAACAGATGCTTTGAAGGTTGATTTACTTATTTATGCTATTGTAGTTACGTTTGGCCAGTATTAGTTTGGATGAATTAGTTATGCCTACTAAAGAAGCACAAGAGGCTGCACATTCAATAGGTCGTACTCCTAGTGCTGTCCAACTCCGAGCTGGTGAAGTTACTGGCAGTTCAGGGTGGAGACGTGGTGAACTTGAATTCGAAGCATTAATGCGTAGATTGGATGCTGCTGGATATCGTACAGGCTATGTATATCGGTTAAGTCAAATTCGTCAGGGATCAACTGCTGTGTCAACTCTTCAACGTCAACCTGGTGATTTTGTGGATTCTACAGTTCAGCAGTCAGTAATGTCTCCTCGTGATGCAGCTGCTCATGTCCGTCGCGCAGCTAGTCTTGGTCGTGGTCTTCGTGGTCTCAAAGATGTAGAGATACCGCCAACAGTATCATCTTTTGCAACGTCTTACTACGGCGACGAGGAGAGTAGGTAAGTGAAAGCTGCTAGTCTTCATCGATGGATTAGATCGTTTATTACTCTGACAGCGATTGAAAACTTACTAACTAATTTTTTGTTCTTTTTTGTAGGGCTGCAGCCGCGGCAGAAATGAAGGCCAAGACACTTTCACTTTCACGTGCACATTGGTTGAGTACACCAAATGCATATCTACGTGAAGAGATTGAAGAGATAGGAACTCCGAATCCTAAGAAGATTACACACTGGACAGAAGGAACAGATGATAATAAAAATCGTACCGGTGGAGTATCTATGCCATTAGTTGATCCTAATCAGTTTGCCCTACAAGGTTCTGATCCGCAGGAGTTTAAAAATCAACAGAAAAAGGTAATGTTGAAGTTTGAAAACAATTCCATTGATAGTGAATTTATTAAATAAGTTTGTGAATATAAATCTTTAGTTCACATATTTCATATGTATTTATTTCAAAATGTAGAATAATTTTTCTACATTCTTATATGATTAGTTGTAAATTTCATTACATTATTGTTACAGTTAACTTTAAACAAATCTCAAAAGACGATTATCTGATAAAAGGTTTAGATTGTTTGCCTGTCTTATTCGATTTATTGGGCAATACGTTCACAGTAGTAATAACTGTGTGAGGTGTAACAACTCAACCAACAACACTTTTGAGATTCAACCTGAAGATTTTCGATATATTTATTGTTACGTAATTATAGAGTCACTCTTATCCTCCTAAACACACCTGCACTAGATATAGCAAACATTTTAATTTAATGGCGTAATTAATATAAATGGAGATTCTTGTTCTTACAATTTCAATTCCTCAAGGAATAACATCAATGCGATATTAACACAGTGCATAAGGAATGCAGCAAATTTGGTGCTGCTGCAGTATGCGTTCGGGAGTTAAAGATAAACTGTCTATAGTTTGGTTTGTAAGGGTTAGTTGTGTTTTTACGAGTTGATGATGGATGGATGTGGATATATGTCCCACCAACGACAATCGTTGGGGTCGCGCTAAGTCACGAATTGGTGGAATTCGGAATTCATGAGCCATTGAATCGTGTGCCAGTGGCTGAATGGTATACGAGCTTGCCTTGTAGACGGAAGGTCTTGTGTTCGAATCCCAGTGATATCAATCCGTAGTCAACTCGTAAAAGAATAAACTATCTAATTTCGCCTCTCTTATGTGTATCTATTAGTTTGAATGTTTCTGTGGAACCAGTTACATGGTCCGTACAATTAGGCGTGTTTATCGTTGGATTTCTGAACACCATCCTGCGTGGTGGTGGTGAAGTACGGGACAAACAAAGTCCATTCATAGTTCTATACTTTTTCATCTCTTGGATACAGAACACGAAGCTGGTGTAAACAGCGTCTTCAAAATCATCTACCGTATACCAACTAAGTTTCACTTTGCCTGAAGAGTTCGGCTATTACATATTGCTGAGGCTGGCTGTTGAAATTTACACTAAGAAGGCTAATATATATATCCAAAAGAAGTTTAATGTCTCACTAGGAACGCAAGGGAACGATTATAATAATAATGTAATAATTTATGTATGCCTCTTTTTCCCAAGCTACATAGCGATTCATTGTAATGAGGAAAACAGTATCCACATACAATTAACGATTTTATAATTATACAATAGTCACTCATTAATGATTTTACAGTTAAGCAGTGATATATATATATGTTTAAATGCATTGGAAATCAGTCATCTGTTTAGGGTCATTGGGATTTCCACAAGGAGAGAAAAATAAAAAAAAAACAGAATTAATTACTAACTGAATGTGACCCTTATCATCACATAGGCAAGTAATTCATCAAAAAAATGAAATGAGGTGAGAAGAAATAAATGTCAATGATGAAGGGGTAGAAGAGATTGGCTATAAAATGACATTTACAAAAGAAAAGACAAATTGTTCAGGACTGAATGATTTCCTTAATTCTGATTTATTGATGCATATACATATATGCATATATATGCATGCATGCACGCTAGAGATACTACTTAATTCTTGTCAAGTAGTATATATCGACATATTGCTGGATTGAATAAATCTGAAGGAAGTAATAGTAATAATAATAATAATAATTACAGTAATGAATTAGGTTAGTTAAACGTGAAACTAGTTTCGATCAGATAACAATAAGAATGATAATTAGGCAGGTTAGATAGGCAAAAACAGGGAACTAATATCCTTTTGGTTGAAATGAACTATGCATAAGTTGATAGTTAATTAGTAGTAGTCATAGAACTAGCTAAAAAATATCTATGCAAACCTAGTGAAGGAGGGAATGACAAAAAGTAGAAGTATAGAAGAAAAACCCTGAGGCTTTGTAAGGCAAATACGAGTCAATACACACACAGAGATAAGTTTATATATATATATATATATATATATATATAGTGAACAATGGGGATAACTATTTTTTTCCTACATATATATATATATATATATATATATATATATATGTTCATTCACTTCCTCAAATCTCTGACACATCATCATAGAAATAAATTCAAGTCAGTCAGTCTATTGGGATTTCTTTCCTCCTTTTTCATTGAAAGTCGTAATCGCATATCATTTTCATATGAACAGCTGACACACACACACACACACACACACACGGTTGGTTATTAAGATCTTAAGCGGCATAGAACTAGGCTATTTTAATTCTGTAATGAATAAATACTACCCTTCTGCATAACTAGTTAAAAATAACCAGTGACGTATAATAATAATAATAATAGTTTCCTAGATTAATAATAATAATAATAATTATAATAAGGTGGTGTACTTTATTTATTTTTAAAAACTGGTCTGTTGGGCAACAGTTACTTATTTTCCCTTTAGTTTTCTTTCATATTGTTATCAGTGTTATTGTTTAAAGAACAATCAGCAGTTTATTGACGTCAGGAGTCAATATCGCTTTCTTTATACTTCTCTCTTTCTCTTTCTCTCTATAGTTATCCGTTTTTAAGATGAATCTGGAGTATATCTGATTTAGCATAGTGTCATTGTTATCTCTGTGTATTATGCATAACTTTGTAGCAAGCATTATTGTTCAAAGTAAACTTATAAATTATCTTTATTATTCAGATTTTGAAGAGTTGCTTTTATAATAAAGAAGAGTGTTTCTGCTTACAAGGATAAGGAAAACGGTTACAAGATTCTGCTTATTACTTGTATCTACTGACAACTTGATGTCGGTGCTAATATGTAATAGGAAATCATATCGCCTATTTATTTTTCTCAAAGTTAAGAAGTGATGAAAGAAATTTGATTTGATAAGCAAAAAATTGTTCTTGTGTAATACATAGATAAAGTTTATTCAAACTTTAAGTGAGTATTCTTACATAAAGTATCGGAGGTACAGTGGTTAGGACTTTTCATCCTCTTCCGATGCACACCTGATCTCAATTGGTCGGCCTGCAAAATTTGGGCTATCGATATTGCATGCTGAAAATTTCATACTTGTACCGAAAATACGGTGTGGAATGAAGCTGTAATCAAAAGTAAAATAAATAAATAAAATAATATAGATAGAGAAACGTGGATGAAAAGGCGGTGCTCACCTGTTTCAACTTGCATATGAAAAAGATATTCAAGCAGCTTCATAGGAGGTTTTGAATGTGGCTCTTTGAAATGCAGTGAACACGGATTGTGAAATTTTCTGAGGTTTCGATTTGATATGTTTGCTGTCCATTTTGGATTAGTGTACAACCGTTGTAAGTGATAAGCTTGAACGTGACAAGCAGTTTCAGGAATAGGTGTGTTAGATGTCGTATTGAAGGTCAACATTCTGAAAGCAACCGACTTGAAACTTGAAACGGTACGGATAGGGTGACATTTCAAATACTGTTGAAACGCCGCGGGAAGTCAAGGCATCAAAAAGTTGTTACAAATATGATTGGGGAAGTAGTCTGTTGTAGTGAGATTTGAGGAAATTGTTCTTTCTATGATTATATAATACGTAACTAATTATAACTAGACTTGAAAATTCAGTTGTATTAAGCTTTAAGTGAGTATTCGTGCTGAAAATGTTGTAAAGTAAACGGTGAAGGTTAGGTTTAAGTGAGTGTATATCGGGAAAACTGATGGACTTAATTTATCTGACTTGAACAGTAAGCTTTATTTTATACGATAATGGTTTATCTTAATATTTTCTTCTTAGAATTTTTAATATATTTATTCGTTGAAGTTTCTGTAGCGATTTGGTTGTTTTACAGGGGTGGAGTTGCTAGCACCACGCCCCAACCCTCCCTCTTTACCCGGGCTTGGGACCGGCGAGAAAACTAGTAAGCTAGTGGCCTAGCAAGCTAGTATCTGGCGAGGTTCCAACGTCAATCAACATCAACGGGAGGGATTTGAAAGAGGTTACCTCATTCACTTATCTAGGGTGCATTGTCTCAACTACAGGAGGAGCGGACGAGGATGTCAAATCGAGAATCGGCAAGGCGAGAAACACATTCATCAGCCTGAAATCAATCTGGAAATCTTCGTCACTCAGCATCACCAACAAAATTCGGATTTTCAATACAAACGTAAAGTCAGTTCTCCTATACGGATCAGAAACTTGGCGGGCGGGTCACAATGAATATTTCCAAAAGGCTGCAGACCTTTATTAACAACTGTCTTCGCTCTATACTGAAGATCAGATGACCGGAAAGAATCACCAACAAGGAATTATGGGAACAAACAAAGCAAGAACCAATCGCCCAACAAATATGCAGGAGAAAGTGGAGATGGATAGGACACTCGCTGAGGAGACTGCTGGGTGACATCGCGCGCCAAGCCCTCGAGTGGAACCCGAAAGGGAAGCGGCGCGTGGGACGTCAGTGCAAGGGTGACATGGAGGAGATCGTGTGAAGAGGAGTTGAAAGAATATGGATTAACATGGATGCAGGCGAAAAGTACAGCAGAAGACAGAAGAAAATGGAGACGTGCAGTTGAAGCCCTATGTTCCACTAGGAACCCATGGGAGCAATAATAATAATAACAATTAATATTCTCTTCTTAAGTCTCATTTCTTCAACATGTAGTTGTTTTGATTGGACACTAAGTGGTGTCTAGTATCATGCATATAGCCCTTTGTTTGTTGCGGAATGAATTCTATGAGTCATGATTGCAATGTGGTTACCATACTAGATGGCTCACCATCACGGTGTATTCTGAATTGTTGTTATTAGTTGGTTGGAGTGTGTCGATGGCACGGCGGTAGAATGTTCGCGAAACACTAATGTGGTTCGCGGTTCAATCCTCGGCCAACGCACCCTCTTATCTCTCTTGGTCAGTAATAAGACTGGTAAAAAGGGAAGTTTGTGCATGAGGTTAGCAACCCCATCGTGTAAAAATCAACACCACTGCTACTGAAACTTCACAGCTCTAGCTTGAAGCCCTATTTTCCACTGGGAACTTAAAGGAATAAAAAAACATGGTTGGAGGCAATTAGCAGAAAGCCTTGGACCTGGGTTTTTGGTTGGTAGGTACTCGTCAGCAGCCTAGTTTCAAGCCTTTCTGCCAGTTGCCTTCAAACATCTTTTTTTATTCATTTACGTCCCCAGTGGAACGTAGGGCTTCAAGCTAGAGGCTTGAAGTTTCGTTAGCAGAGGTGATTATTTTTATGAGATGGGGTTGCTAGCCTCATGCCCTACCTTCCCTGTTTAGCAGTCTTATTACTGGCTTAGAGAGGTTAGTGAGTAGGTCAGCAGGGGATCGAACCTCGAACCAAGCATAATTATGTAGTAAGTGGGAAAAAATTGTTACCAGGCTAAACTAAGATTAATCACTGTTTCTTCCTGTATACACAAGTTTGTTTTCAGCTGCTTGTTAACAACAGATTCAGCAAATCAAAGTAAAGTTGGGTTTCCTTCTTTGTTAATAATGGTAAAAGCATTTTGAATGCCTACTCTGTGTCCTGATTCCGTTAGATGTCGACCAGGAGTGCTGTTAAGGGAATACTGAGCTTTGAGACTCAGGCCTTTTGGGGTATGTTTGGAGAAGTAAATGTACTTGCTCTCATATGTACATCCGAATTTGTAAAGACAGTTGGAAGTGACTTCTAGTGAGTACCAGTCCACTTTCACTGGATAAAGTATACGAATGTTGAAGTAAAAACTGGAAGTTTAACTGCCGGATAAATTGCACCAAGGGTAACTTTCTTAGTTTCTAGGTGATACAGTGTCATATGTCATCTCTTTTATAGGCAGAATAGTTTAGTATATATATTTCTTCTCGACTTTTATAACGTTCTTTTCATTACACTAATCTTTCCCGAAACGTTGTATAAATTCTTTTTTTATTTCACAGACCCGTTTTCAGACAATTACTTTTCAACGAAGTCCAATTCTTAATGCATCCTAACCCTTCAGAGCCTAGTTTATATGGCCTGTCAAAAAGCCTCCTGACCAATCTTTGTTTATAATTTATTGAAGCGAAACTAAAATAGATTTGTAGATTCTGGGGTAAGAAAATTGACAAGTCACTTCAAGGTTATAAAAGGTGTCAGGTGAGTGGCTAGTGCAAAGTGGTCTGTGTTAAACAGGAGATAGTAAGACTGCAATGAAAGGTTCATGATGAAATAACGAATGTGTGAAATGAAACAGGTGGAAGCATATATTGAGAAAAGAGATAATATTAATAATAATAAGTCCGGATAGTATAAATGGAGAATTCGATAGTATTGAGAGAATGTTTGCATGAAGAGTATAAATTATAACGAATAACAATAATTGTAATAATAAACAAAAAGAAAAAAACCAAGGTGTTTAAAGGGAGGAAGCACTATTGGTGGCAAGAAGAATCATTAATCCAAGTTTGGCTACAGTAGGAACAGCGTGTGGACGTGTTCTTTTTGGATACAAAGTTCCTGTTTAGTCGATTCTATTGCAACAGCTTCAGCTATGTGTAGGAGACGTAAGTGAAATGTACATGATAATGACTTCAGAATTCGGTATATAGCCCTGAAAGGTGCGTTGACATCGGTGTGATGTCTATCATGACTAATCACCACCATTGTCTCCCATTTTACAATATTGTGTAATCGACTTCAGCCTGAAATGAAAATAGTTCAAATACTATCAATTGATAAAATAATATCAGTAAACAAATAGGAATTCTCATTTAACTGAATAAAATGCCCATTAAAATTTTCAAAAGAATGGATATTGAACAAAGAGTACTCTTTTCGATAACTTCATCATCAGGCTCTATAGTTATATATACATTATAGTGAATGAATGAATTACTGTTATGAACAACATTAATGTTTAAGTAACATCGAATCAATAATACTGATAGATTACAGCTCAATAGCATCAACACAAAATAAGCTGAATGTCAGAAAAATTGGGAAAGATGATAATACAAATTCATGAATTTATAGTTTCCACTGAAGGCCAGCCAAGGCAGTAGTAGTGGCTAGCTGGACTTGCTTCTTATGTGCACAAAGCACTGGTTTTTTCACGCGAATTGTGATAGCCTTTACTATTTGGAGCATGCAGTGCTTCGATGATTTTAGCAATTTATTAGGTACCCGGTAGATGATAGAGAAGGATTCTTCAGTGATGGCTTTGTGACCGGTTTGCACCAGATGGTCTAATATCGAACTGTTAATGGTATTAACTACACCTTTACTTGCCATAGTGGGAGATGTTCTCGAGCACGAGAACTCAAATTCCTACAGCAACGGCCGATATAACTGGCTTCACAGGCGCAGTTGAATTGATAGATACAATTAGAAGTGGCTAGTCTAGGTACTTCATCTCTCAGTCGAGGTAGCACCATCGATCGTGTAGAGAATAAGACGTGTATTTCCCCAGCATTAAAAGTTCTTTGAACTGATTTTCTTAATCTCCTCGCAGTTATCTCACTTGGTATATCGCCCTTGAATCATAGTCGTATATAAAGTGGCTTCTTGTTTACAGATAGTGAGTAGTCCTTTTCCATTTTCTTCGTCATGTGTTTCTTGATAAAATTCTCGGGATAGCTATTTTCGATCAAAGTATCATGTAAAATGCTTAATTCATCTTCAATTACTTCTTCTGAGCATGTAGCTCTAACTCTTTGGCTGAGGGTCTTCACTAAATTTCTTTTGTACTTGATAGGAACGAATCTGTGAAAATGTGTATATTCTCCTGTCCAAATACTTTTTTCTATGCAAATTTTGTGTTTTACGGTACCATCTAGTTTTCTTGTAAGTAGGACATCCAAGAAGGCAATTCTGTCTTGGGATTCCACTTCACATGTGAATTTCATAGCCAAATGTACTTCATTGAATTCAGTAGTTATTGTACTTCTATCCGAATCATTAACACAAATAATGAAGGTATTATCCATATATCGGCAATAAAATGTAGAGCCTGATGATGAAGTTATCGAAAAGAGTACTCTTTGTTCAGTATCCATTCTTTTGAAAATTCTGATTTAAGTAGCGGAATTTCAAAACAGGCATATTCAATTACTTTCTCTTATATATATATTTATATATATTCTACGTACACTAATTTTTCAGTCACGTTCCAATCATCCAATTCTACGACTGATTATTTGCTATTCGCGTTTGTTTATCACTTATCTTTTGTTTACTTGATTGAGAAAGAGGTTTATAACGTATTTTCAACAAAAAGATGAAAAAGAAGTTGGTAAGTGAAAAAAAGAGAAAAATATAAGGAAATCAAGTTCACTTCATAGGATCAATACGAAAAGAGTTGTGGATAAAGAAAACTCATCGGTTAAAAACAGGAATTTTTTGAAAAAAATTCATTTCACTATAGATAGATTGTGAAAAACTATTGCTTGTTTACCGATCATAGGTTCAAGTCTCCGATGGGTCATCAGTTTCCTCTAAGTTGCAGACACACCTTATTGATGAGTTACAGTGAGAATAAATGAATAAAATTCCCATCTAGGACTATCAGCCGACCACCTCTAACCATCCAATATAGTGAAGCGTTTATTCAAGTGTTAGCTTGTAGTGATTTGATTGGTTACAGGATTTCATCATGAGCTGACATTGGTTGAAGAGCCATTGGAGAAACTAGCTGTAGTGAGAAGTCGTGATCAGCAGGTTGTGTGAGGACAAATACTCGCCAAAGACATTAGCTAGTGGTCGCGCTATGTCGTGAATTGGTAGAAGTTAGAATTCTTGTGCCATTGGATCGGGTCCCAATGGCTGAATAGTATACGAGATTGTCTTGTAACCGGAAAATCCTGGGTTCGAACCCCGGTGGGTGCGTACTGCTGAAGAGTCCCAAACTAAACTGACAAAACAGTTGTCCAGTACTCTCAGCTCATGGTGAAATCATAGTAAAGCGTTATTTTTATGAAAATATATAAGTAATTGGGTTTTGTGTAGCGTATTGATATGAGCTATTATGCTTATAATAGAAACATTCTAGCATAAAAAAAAACGGTTAGACAGTTAGGGCTAATTGACAGGAAGTTCTGGACTTTGGTTTTCTGCATTTTTGGGCTTTGCAGTAAAGCATGTTTGCAGCACCAAAGTGCTACATTTAGCGGCGTCATAAGTCAGCTGTTTGGACTCCCATAGGACTGTAATATGTACATTGACTTGTCACCTGAGATTTATAGAAAACCTACCTGGATAAGACAGCATCTTGATTATCACAGTTTCTGCCGTGTACGCTACAGAAGAACCTTAGTAAGGTGCCTCTTTAGTAGAATCCAACGAATATGCACTGAAGATACACTTGATGAGGAAGAAGGAAAGCTGACACAAACTTCAGTTTGTAATATTATCCAGAAAAATTCATCAGGAGATATAAAGTATTCAGAGCACCAAGACCCATTCTTCAACTCGCCAATATGAAATACATATATATCAAGCCACTCTATATGGGTGATCATAGCAGCTTGTTAACTCGACAAAGATTAATCGCTGAGGTTAAAATACTTTTTGTGCAGCTAATGTCATAATAATTAAGAATGTGAAGCAGATATATCCATCCTGGCCCTTTGAACATGCGAAGAATAATGTCACATCCCACTGTATTTACCAACTTAAATGTACGCACGGACAGATAAATTGTTATGTACTCGTTGCTAAATTATTGTTATGGACTGGTCGAGAATTTAATAGTCCTGACGCAAGAAGGCGGAAATCAGAAGACCACTAGGTTTGCGATGATACTTCTATTTTCCAAACACAAGGAGAAGCAAAAGTGGTATCACACCAAAGTGGTAAGTAAGTAAAGTGTGTAGTAAGTCACACAGATTGTGAGAACGAAATATATATATGACAAGGGTGTGAACAATCATTAGACAGTCTTAACATGAATGGCTAATTATGATGAAGTACCGATCCATATATACATAGCGAAATATAGCAGACATGTCAACAACCACCATATATGGATATATGTCACCAAGCAACGGACTGTCAACAAACACTCATATTATATATATATAAGGGGAATATACATTGTTAACGGAGACAGGTTCATACAAGTGAAGTGGTCACAGACTAAGCGAGCAAACAGAAAGAGAGACCAACATACACACACATAAATATATATCAGACGACCCACTCGTCGTTTTCTATACGGGTTTCAATCGGGCGATGGCCTGGGGTGTGATATCACTCGACATTCTCCTTAGTGTGAGCCCAATCCATCTCCATTTTCTCCTACATATTTGTTGAACCATGGGTTCTGTGTTTGTTTTGCTCCCAGCCAGAGTTTCTTGTTGCTGATTCTTTCTGGCCGACCATTTAAATCTTCAGTATGAAGCCAGAGAAGGCGGCTATTGGTCAAAGTCCACAAGGGGCCTTTTGTAAATGCTTTCGTGACGCGCTGGCTATGTTTCTGATCGATGTGGAAGAACTGACTGACTGACTGATTTTACATTTGTGTTAAAAATCTGATTCTTGTTGTTTATGCTATATAAGTGCAGAAGATTTCCAAACAGATTTGACAAACAAATAAAAACAGTAAAGAGAAATGAACATAACACAGGGATTTCTTAAATCGAATCTCTCATTGTCACCTTCATGATAACACTTTTTTAAAATTCATAATAGCAATAACAAATCAGTGGGCACAATCTTAAATCAATAAATACTTTTGAACAATCAGATGGATACAAAATAAATAGTCTAGATGAGTGAAATTCCATTCCTCTGAATTGTTTAAAGTAAATTAATCAGTCTCAAAATGCATACAAGTCATGGTAAGAATAGACAGTATTTTATTTACCTTTGTGCATCTCAGAGACCAATAGTAAATTGCTTACAGGATTTCATCGTCATGGGCTGACATCGGTTACACTACCATTGGGAAACCAACTAGGAGTATTGGACAGCTGTATAGTCCTAGTTTGGGACTCTTCATTAGTGCGCAAACACTGCCCGGGTTGGAACTCAGGGATTTCTGGTTACAAGGCGAGCTCATAGACTATTAAGCCGTTGGGATCCGATCCAACTGCCAGTTTATGAATTCCAATATCTGCCAATTCAGGATGTAGCGCTACCATGATGAAATCCTGTAACCAGTCAAATGAAATCCCTGAAAACCAATACTTGAATATTAATAGTGTGGTGAGAGCTGACTGTTAGTCAAAATTGGAGGATAGTAATTTACGTCAATGTTTATGTCCCTAATATTGGTCGTGAGAAAAATGAGAACAAAGGCTTTGCGTAGGCGGATAAAATTAGCAGATAGATGATCTGACATTCAAGAAACAGCCACAAAGAGATGAAAGATTAAGTTTCAGTGAGAAACAACCAATCAGAAGACTGTGTTTTTCTGATAACAATAATTTATAATAATGTACATGAAAATCTATAAATGTGTTGATTTCCTTAATAAATGATCGGTTGCCTGGCCTTTGTCTTCTGTTGTTACAATAGTAAATGTCAGCTGTTCAATAAAGTTTAGTTGATATTTGTTCAAACTATTAAAATCAAGTTTTCACTTCATTTTCGCCGAAGTTAATAATGTATTCAGGATGAAGCCATTTGTGTTTTTCTAAATTTCGTACTCAATTTAGTGACGCAAACGAGTTCATTTTATTGTTTGTAATCGAATCAACCTCTATGATTAACCTCCACGTATTGTGCTAGTTGTTTTATACGAGTAGTTTTCAATTAATTTTAACATTTCTGCCTAACTCTCACCTTCATATTAGGTTGGTTCAGTTTTTAGTGAAATTCTAGACTCTCTCTAGACTGTGGCCTCAGAATGAAGCACTTCATCACATTTAATGTTTAGTTAGTGTGGATAATTTTTGAATAATTGGCATACACTGAAAGAGTACTACATTTAAAATTCATGATGTATCATTTCCAAGACAACTGTTTCGTCCTTGTTTGGGACTACGCACTCAGGGTACAACCTATCACCTTCAAGCTTCAAGGCGAAATCAGCTGAAATCCAGTGGCTCATCAATTATAACTTCTGACAGTTGCCGACATATAGTGCGACTGACAGCCAGTATCATAGGTGAATATCTGTCCCCATGGTCAACTTGGTAAGCTCTGTTAATCACGACTTCCCAATAATCTAATGTAAGCATAACTGAGGCATTCAATTATTGCTGTGGCATTAAAATGATTATTATTATATTATTATCTCCTTTAATTCCTTGAGGAACATAGGGCTTCGGCGGCGCATCTCCATTGCGTTCGGTTCTCTGCTAGAGTTTTCACCTGGCTCCAAGTCTGCCCATACGCTTTCATCTCCTCTTCACATGACCTCCTCCAAGTCACCCTTGCACTGACGACCAACTCGCCGCTTCCCTTTCGGGTTCCACTGGAGGGCTTGTCTAATGATGTCACCTGATGGTTTTCTCAGAGTATGGCCAATCCATCTCCATTTCTTCCTACCTATTTGTTGCACAATCGGTTCCTGGTTGGTTCGCTCATTGCCAGAGATCCCTGTTGCTGACCTTTTCTGGCCAGCCATCTGATCTTGAGCGAAGTATTGTGCGAAGACAACTGTTAATGAAGGTCTTTAGTTTGTTTGAGATGCTGTTTATGACGCGCCAAGTCTCTTATCCGTATGGTAGCACTGAGTGACTTCACATTGGAGTTGAGAATTCGGATCTTATTTTTGATTCTGAGTGCATTTAAACATAGTGTACACTGTTAGAAAACTCTTAAAGCACACCGATAGGAAGAAAACTCTGAAACATTGAATTAAGCAGCATTGACCACAATTTTACAAGTCTTTCATCTTGTGATAAAACTAAACTAGCATAGGACACTTCAATTCATGAGAAAGCAAATAAAAAAGAAAGGCAAAAGGAGGGATTGGAAGACAGTGAGTGAAACGGAATGCAAGGTAGTCAAGAGAGTCAAGGAAAAAAACAAATTACATACAAAACAAAACAAAGGCCACTTTATTGCTCAAAACTGATTAATTTATTTGAAGTATAAATCAACAGCAGCGTATATATTTGCCTTAAAAAACAAACAACAAATAATAGATGTTTCCCCCATTATGTCTGATAAAAACTACAGCCTACATTTAAAAAAATATGTATGCACAGAGAGAGAGAGAGACTTCTTATGACTACTGAATTATACTGGTGAGCGTAGGCAAAGCTAAAACACACAGATTCGTAGCTTTCTACTACCTATTTGTGATTATATATTAACTACGCTGAGCTATCATTAATCATCAGACTATATGTATATGCCTTTTATTTGAACATTGCGGACAAAGTGATTGTTGTGTACCAATCAGAGTAATAAAGTAATAAAAATGCTAAAGCGCAGAACTTTTATGATCTGCTCAAAGTTTTTTTTGTTTTATTACTCCAAGAAGCAAACAAAAAAAATAAAACGGAATAATAATGCTTTTTAGAAAGACTATTAGATAATTGATTCGCTTTTTTAATATGCTACTTGTACTATAAGGTACAACCATTCTGTGACTGTTTAGCCATACGTAACTCATATAATACTCAATTTTCTAACTTCTAATTATTTAGCTTATCAGATTAGACTGATTGTTCATTTTCAAGAGTTGATTTGTATGGATTTGATCTGTTTTTCGAGTTTGATCACGGGGATATATCAGTTAAAGAACCATTTAAAATCAAGGAGTACTAGACAGCTGTTTCATACTAGTTTGGGAATCATCGGCAGTATGCATCCACTGAGGTTCGAACCAGTGAGGTTCATCCAGTCGGGAGTGAGGATAGCGTTCCCGTCGATGCTATGGGCTGGTGGTCACTCTATAATCACAAATTTGTAGAGGTTAGAATTCATGGACTGGCCATTGAGTCGGATTTCAGTGGCTGAGTGGTATACCAGCTTGCCTTGTAACCGGAAGGTCCTGGTTTCAAACTCCTGTGGTAGATGCGTATTGCCGAATAATTCCCGAAATAGGCTGACGAGACAGCTGTCCAGTACTCTCTGCTGGTTTTCAACGGTTCTCTAACTGATATCATTCCGTGATTGTTCATTTGGTGGTAAATGACTATGCAGGCAGTCTTAGGAGTGTAAACGTTTTCCTGTCAGTATTCTTCTCCTTTGAGTATGAATTGGGATAACAGTTGACATAATACATATTAAGCTGCCGAGTCAAGATGTGTCTAAATAACTAGTATTAAATAGCACAGAATACAAACTCTCCTAAATAAACAGGTCAAATGGACCATCAATTTTTAAATTTTATTTTAACTTCAGTATTACAGTGTGACACTATCATTACTTAACATTCCAAAAAAGCATCATATGTGCTAAATAAATATTGATTAGGTTGTTGACACAGAATTGAGGCTTGTGGCAATTTAAGATTTTCCACATTGTCCAGCTTCAGTGAACTGACACTTATGGTACTAATTTCGTCAGTTTAAAGTTTCTATTAATGAATTATACACACTGTAATTCCATAACAAATAGTCGCAACATGGGACTCTGAGAACGAACTAACCAAAAGTCTAACAGATATGCAGAAAGAAATGGAGGTGGATTGTAGATATGTTGAGGAGACTAGTTAAGTGACGTCACGTGATTGGCTCTCAAGTGGGACCCGAATGGGGAACGACGGGTTGGCTATCTGAGGTTAATACAGAGGAGATTGTGTGGGGGGGGGGCAAAGGAAAGGCTGCAGAGAACACAGATACATATGTATTGTTGAAGCCCTATATTTCAGTCGGAGCCCAGGGGAATAATAATAATAATAAAAACAATATAAAGTTGAGATTTGACGCAGGATCATTCGATTTGCATAATTTCGCTTTTCACTCTAATCAAAGTTGTGTTTATTTCGACAACATATAATGTGGACCAGATGTTTTCGTATTATAAGATAATAAAACCTACGTAAACAAGTAAAATGGTGGTCAAATCACCTGGGAGTAGGCAAGGACGATAAACAAAAGATTTGCTCAAATCAAATGGTAATAACAATATTATATTGTTTACAGTCTTAAAAAAATACCTAATAGGTCCACTTCATACCAAAATTTTGTCCAAATTGGCTGATATTCCTTATGCAATTTTTGATTAATTTTTGTTAAACCACGAAGAACAGGATTTGCATTATAAAATATGAGTATTTTATTTTCAGATTTCTCGTCAGCTGCGGATATACCTTTTCAGTTTCTTGAACAGAATTTAGAGGTGAAGATCGTAGTTTAGAAAAACAGTAATTAGCGAAAGTGATGTCATAATTCCTATAACTAACAGAAAAGTGAGACAAGTTACTTATCATTGATTTGATGATATTAGATGGTTGGAGGTGATCGGCAGGAAGCCTTGGGACCTACGTTTCGTGCTAGTTGGCAGACGTCAGCAAGGGGTATCTGCAACCTTGAAGGAACTCATGTCCCTGCTGAGATTCAAACGCGCGTCACTCAGTGCTGCAGTCAGAGACATTACCACTGAGCTATTCCGGCTCGCGATTGACCTCCTGTAGGACTGTAGTGGATATTTTGGTTTGACACTAGTAACTAGTGTGGTGTGCTTAGTCCTCTTTTTGTTGCAGGCTGAGTTCTGTCAGTTAGATTGTAATGTGGCCACCATTCTAGGTAGCTTGTCACCACGGTGCCCATTTGCTGACGGGTCCCAACTAGCGCGAAACCTAGGTCCAAGGCTTCCTGCCGATTACCTCCAACCATCTAATATCATCAAATTAATGTGCACCGTGATGGTGAGCTAGAATGGTGGTCACATTACAGCCTGGCTGATAGAACTCAGTCTGCACCAAAGAGAGGACTAGGCACATCACACTAATTACTAGTGTCAAATCAAAAGTTACTTATCATGTTTGGAAAGAAATTCGAGAATAACTAAATAACCGGTAATATACAGGAGGAAGATTACGTGATAAAATACATAACGGTATTTACAGGTGATTTGAAACCAGTTAGGCGAGTTAAGATAGATGAGTCAAACAGGTGTGATGACAATAGTAATAAAAATAGTAGTGGTGGAAAATGGAATACATATTTATATTTTAAGTGGAATAGCTGATAACGAGGTCGCAGTTACTTCCAGTGAATATAAGTAGGGTTTAAGCAGCTTAATAGCAGTAGATTTAGCAAAATAAAGTAAAGTTAGATTGTTTCTGATATGTTGATAGTTGTAAAAGCGATGGGAATATTGACTTTGTGTTGCCGTCTGATTAGATATGCGTCAACCGCGTTGTCTGGGGCTGAACATCGGTCTCGGAATAACATATACACATTATATGCTTCAAATCTCATTACTCTCATTTTGAAGATGATCAGGTGTACATGATGTATGTGCTTATTAATCAAATTAAAGCTGACTGGCATAATATTTTGCATAATATTTTCTCTTCATCCAGGAGTTTCAAGTAAAACAGTCATCTTTAGTACATGATATGATGCTGTGATGTTAGATCTGAAGAATAGAATAATCCTTCATGGTATTTTTCTTCGGTCCTCTAGAATTGAGCAACAGTAAGTTGCAAACCAATTAAAATTGTGTATGAGTACATTTGGTGACCCACAGACATAAGTGAATGATTACGATACTGAAAAGTAAAGAAAATAAGATGCACTCTCTCGGATGGAAATTCAGGTAGCCCAGTGATTCAAAAAGTTAAACACATTACGCTGTACTTTTTAACTATATCTTTAGTAGCGAATAAGAACTGTAAGTTAAGGCCAACTTGATTCAACTGATGTACATTGTATTTGTGTATTTAAATTGTTTGCGTCAGTGGCACAGCGGTAGAATGCTCGCCAACCATGCCTTGTGTGGTTTGGGGTTCGATCCCCGGTCGGCTCATTTCTTTACCTCGCTAAGCCAGTAATAAGACTAGTAAGGAGGGGAGGTTAGGTATGGGGTTAGCAACCCCATCCGGTAAAAATGAACACCATTGTTACCGAAACTTCAAAGCTGTAGCTTGAAGCCGTATGTGTTCCACTGTGAACGTAAAGGGATAAAATAGAATAAAAAAAATAATGAATTTAAATTGTATTTTAGCATTCAAGTTATAGGTATAACATTCTGGAAAATAGTGTAGTAAGTTGAATCAACACTTCATCCATGGCTTAATTTATGTTTTGAGTTTAAATATGATTGATATTTATTCATCACAGTTAACTACAGTCATCTAATTGTTAGTTTTGGATGTTTTTGAAATGTTATTCGAGTAACTTAAATACTAAAAAAACAATTTAAACATATAAATATAATGTACACCAGTTGAATCAAGTTGGTGTTTATTCACAGTTCCTAAATATTCCTAAAGATATAATTAAAATGTACACAGAAATGTGTTTTAGCTTCTTCTTCTGTTTCTCCTTAGAAAGGAGTGATTCTTATGTGAAGAATATCAAAAGAGAACAAATCAATAAAAAGAAATACCTATTATAAATTTCAAAAGGGTTGATTACTGAAAAAAGAATATTCTTTTCGATAACGTTTTCATTAGGTTCTACAGTTATATACCCATAATAATGGAAAGAATTAATGTTATTAAAAACATTAATGTTTAAAATAATATCAAATCAGTAATATTATACAAATCAGATTTTCTACATGACTGGTTGTAATTCCTCAAATGAAAGATGAAGTACCTAGACTAGACTAGCCAGGTCTAATTGTGTCTACCAATTCAACTGCGCTTGTGTTGGAGCGAGTTATATTGGACGTTTTCCGAAGAACTTGATTTTTCATGCTCGGAAATACATATTCATATATTGAAAGATGTCAGCAGCTCAATATTAAACCACCTGGTACAAACCGGCCACAAAGCTAGCATTGAAGAATCCTCCTCTGTCGTCTATCGGGTACCAAATAAATTGAAAGAAACATCAAGTTCCGAGCACTTTAAACAGCAGAAGCTTTTGTGAACTGCCTTGAACAACCAGTGTTCTGTGTGCGGGAGAAACAGGTCCAACCACTACTACTGCTCTGGCATTTTGGTGAGCCTATAGATTCATGAATCCTGTATTATTATTATTATTACTTTTCCTAATTTGTCTGATATTCGGTTTAGGGTTATGCTGATGCATATTATCACGCTTACAGATGCTATCGAACTGTAGTCCACTGATATTATCATTATTGATTCGATGTTGTTTAAACATTAATGTTGTCAATAACCATACTTCTTCCATTATTATCGATACATAACTGTAGAACCTGATGATGAAATTCGTTCGGTAATAAATCTTCTAAAAACTAATTTCCTTCACTACCCCAAAATTAAATAAGCAGGCGTTGGATATGATTGAAAGAAGAGTGAATTCAGTAATAGTAAAATCCACAAAGGCATAGTAGGCTTGAAAGTAGACGAATATAGTCATTAGAATATTGTTCTCAATAAAATTATCAATAATGTTAAGAACATGAGTTACTTTTAGTGGGTTGCTATGTCCAACGAGCTTTAATTTGATTAATAAACACGAACGCCATGTTTGTGAGAGGAACGAGATTTGTAGCATTAAACGTGTATATTTTTGATTTAGAGTATTTTCTTGAAACGCTGAGAGGGCAATCTACCGATATCTAATTTACTCGAAACAAAGGAAATAAGAATTGTACGCAAACACATCTACTTGAATCCTTTGATGTACATTATATATATATTTATATGTTTGAATTGTATCGAAAACATCAAAAGCTAACAATTAGGCTATTGCGGTTAACTGTATTGAATAAATAGTCTTCAATTAAGTGTGAATCACACTTAAACTTTAAACAGAAACTACTCCGTAGGTGTGATTTTCATTCAACTTAGCATATATTTTTTTTTACGTGTGGATCAGGAATGTATCAAAAACTTTCTGCCTGTCAAAAATGATGAATGTGAAAAACTGTAAATGACATGAGTTTAAATACTGAAAAACTGTTACTTTCAATATAAAAAGTTCATGAAACAACGGAGAAAACAGCATCCGATTCTCAGTATTTTTACCGTAAACTAAAAAGTTAAGACTACAAGTCTTGTTACTTTTTCGAACACTGAAAGCCATCGTGAAACGTTAGTTAATTCTATTTGAGAAGAGTACAGTCATATGATAAAATTATTCTGACTATTTGCCTTATCCATTTCTGGGATAACAGCTTTGGTAGAATTCAGTCTGAACTAAACCAAGTACTAAAATCCTGACATTAGTTATTACCTGCTGGCCAATCAAAGTATTGATTACAATCCTACAAGAGATCAACCAAGAGCCCGAATAGCGCAGTAGTAACATCACTAACTGCAATACTGTCTGACACGGACTTGAATCCAAGAGGCGATATGAGTTCCCTGAAGATTGCAGGCATGCATTGCTTAGAAGTTCTGACAAACAAGAAACATAGTTTCAGGTATTCCTACAGATTGCCTCTAACCATTTGATTTCAGTACACGTTACTATTGAATGGTCATTTGGGTTACGCTTTGATTTGAAGTGAAACTTTCATTCCTATCCAAATACTCGGTTATTTTGTAATGTGGTTCCCTCTAGACACCTTCAGCACTTATTTGTGTGTGAAATAAATGTTTTGGATAATTTCATGGAAATTTGTGACGGGTTTTCTATTATTTGAATGTGAAATAAACATTGAAGACGAGCAATGAAAGCTTTCGCAATCAGACCACTTGCCTCCACATTGTAAACATTCACCGTAGTTATAAGTCTTCATCGATTATTTCTATAAAAAAACGTCAGGTTAATTTTATTTACTTAAAACATTTTCTTCGTTAACACTCACCCTACAACAGTAACAACCAAAAGAATCTTTCTACCTGATGATTTAGATATTTTACACATTCTCCAAAAAGAAAGAGACTGAATTATCCGAAATGAGTTAATATGTCAAAAATAGGCTTAAAGCTATATGAATTACTTGGAGGATTTCATCGTGAGCTGACGTCGGTTAGAGA
This sequence comes from Trichobilharzia regenti, assembly GCA_944472135.2. Taxonomy (NCBI): domain Eukaryota; kingdom Metazoa; phylum Platyhelminthes; class Trematoda; order Strigeidida; family Schistosomatidae; genus Trichobilharzia; species Trichobilharzia regenti. The sequence continues at coordinate 94,881,990 of OX235262.1, read as the reverse complement.
ACCACTGAAGAACTTTCAGGGAGTGCTGAACAGATCTTTCGTCAGCCCAGTTTGAGACTCTTGAGCAGTACATACCCACCGGGGCTCGAACTTAGGACTTTCTGGTTACAAGGCGAGCTCGTTGACCATTAAGCCACTGGGATCCGATCCATTGGCCAGCCCATGAATTCTCACTTCTTCCAATTTATGATATAGCGTGACCCCTTCACAATGTCTTCTTCGATGAGCTACTGCCTCAATTAGTTTGCTTTCTCCAGATACTAATCTTGTGCTCTTTTTGTTATTTAAAACTTCATATTACTAAAAGTCTTATTTCTCTTTATAACTCTTGTTTATCATTTACAATTTAGTAAAAAGAATTTTGTTTTACTCATCCAATTTTCTAGAAATGGAATTTTTCTTTTTGTGAATTAAGAAGGCGGAATTGATTTACAAGTGATAAAGCTTGTTTTGAGAGAGAGAGAGAGAATGAAAAGTTGAAAGAAATTTGAGCAAAAGAAGAAAATGAAAATCCTTTTTAAAAGAGCATTTCTACACTAACTAACTGTCAGTCAGTTGGATAAATGATCTTGGTGTATGCTTACATCAAAATAGATTTTAATTTTTAATAAAAGAAGCAAAACAAAAAGAAGAAAGGGATTCAAAAGAGATCAGAAGAATTATTTAAGGTAAACAAATTGGCGAGAGGTGGGGAAGTAAAGAGTAAATCTGTTTCTTTCATCCACTGGTCTTAATTTCATTCATTCTTATGTTTACTGCTTTTATCCAATAGTTATAATAATAGTGAAACGATTTAGTATGTGTTCTCTGTTTTTGAATAAGATTTCAAAGATTTCTTATTAAAAGTCTTTTCAAATAAGCGTTTGATTTTTGGCATAAATATTTTCATCTATTCTAATTTGTCTCTTTGGGAGGGCATTTTAGTTTTGCAATGATTTAAGTGATGTGATGGATTTATGTGTGACAAGTTTCTGTTTATTTCTACTAAGTGTATGTAAAATCCTTCATTCATTCTACTGTTGATGTTAATTCTGTTTATACTTTTATCTCAGTAAATGCCTCTGTGAGGAAGGATTTCCCCCCGGTTTGATACAATATCATTTTGTGTGGTAGTAAGACTAAGTAGTAAGTAGTAAGACTGGTAAAGACGGAAGGTTAAGCATGAGGCTAGCAACCCCATCCCGTAAAATAAAGCACCACTGCTGTAACAACAGAAGACAAGGGCGAGGCAACAGATCGTTTACTAAGGAAATCAACATGTATTTAAATATATTTCATGTACATTATTATAGCTTATTCAAGGAGACAAACGCAGTCATCTGACTGGTTGTTTCTTACAGAAAGTTGACCTTGCATCTCTTTGTGACTGTTTCTTGAATGTCAGGTCATCTATATATTAACTATGTCTGTCTACACCAAGTCTGCTGTGATTGGTTGTTGAATCAGTCTTGTTCATATTTTCTCACCACCAATATTTGCGACATACCCATTGACGTAAAATGTTGTCTACCATTTTTGGTTAGCCTTCTCTCACCACACTGGTACCGAAACTTTCAAGCTCTAGCTTGAAGCCCTATGTTCGACTGCAAAACGTAAAGGAATAAAAAAATTAAAAAAGATTTGTGTCAGTGGACAGTTTAGGCTATCAGCTTAAATTTGTCAACGGCAGAAAATTGTAAGAGGTTTTATCACCTCCCTTATCTAGTAAGCATTGTTTCAACCATAGGCGGATGGCACGGATGAAGATGTCAAAGATGATCAGAATCGGGAAGGTAAGACACTCCTTCATCAATCTGAAATCGATTTGGAAATCTTATGCTCTGAGGATAGACAACAACATTCGGATTTTCAACATAAATGTCAAGTCAGTCAACCACTTGTTCTACACCGGTCAGAAACATGGCCAGCGCGTCACGAAAAGCATTTTCCAACAGGCAGACTTTTATCAACAGCTCCTTTCACTGGACCCATGATGAAGATGAAAAATGATCAGCCCGCCAAAAAAGGATTAGTAATAATAAACTCACCTTGATATGATTATGAGCAATAAATTGTGCTCGAAACGTCATCAGTAAATATTACTGTATAACACTGTGAGACTTTATGAAAATAAAGTTTTTTTTACCCATAGTGGAATTATACTCTACCACAGTGCACAAGTTCTATTCTCATATCAAAGAACCAACCAAGAACCTATTGCTCAACAAATATTCAGGCGACAATGAAGATGGATGGGGGATACGTTGAGAAGACCGATGACTGACATCACACTCAATGCAGGCCATCGGTTGGGTGGAATCAGAATGGGAGGCAATAAGTGGGTAGTCTCAGGGTGACATGGAGGAGATCATGTGGCGAGAAGGAGATGGCAGATTATGGGCAATCTTTGACCCAGATGAAGAGGACAGCTGAAAATAGAAGAAAATGAATATATGTTTTTGAGGCCCTATATTCCACTAATAACCCAATAATAATAATAATAATAATAATAATAATAATAATAATAATAATAATAATAATAATAATAATAATAATGGAAACCTGTTATTTACAGCACTCGTGTGATGATTAGTAGGCATGCAAGATGAAATCCAAAGACTTATTTCAAGCTAACAAATGATAGAACTAGAACAGCGTGATCATCTGGTAGTTCCTCATTACCTATAACCCAAAGAGAGCAGAAAAACATTGATTTTTACTAATAATTCTTTATTTTACTCGACAGTTCAAATGTAGTCCATTCAATCCTGATTCATTCACGGAAAGAGACATCTGGTTAAGAGACAAAAATTTTGTCTCGAGAGGTTAACTTCTTAGTTGAGTTTTAGATTTCAATACGAAATTGAATAAATTTGAATCACCATGACTTAGTCATCCTCTTTAAGGTTACAGACATGCCTATCCAGTTCAATTCCATCAGTAATTACTTTATAAATTTGTGAAAAATGCCTTTAATAGGTTGTAGTGACATCGATAATTTGAAGTATATCTACAGTATTCCTCACGCATCTAATGTACGATGTTAATATTATGAGTGTTATAAAGTATATAAAATAGTATAGTAGTATGATGATACTGCCTAAGATACTTAACCAGCAAGCTCAATCAACAGTAGAAATTTATAAGAAGTCCCCTCTTTCACAATATCATTCAGAGATAGTTCAAAGGTAAATAATATTTTTAAAAACCTAAATGCAAATATGTATTTCTGATATAAGACAATCTAAAGATATAAGGAAATTATCTTTGCTTATTATCTATTCGAAGGATAAAGATCTGCAGAATAAACTATATTATGTAAGCAGTTATCAACACATTACAATAAAGCATCGTTAAACAAGTGCCAGTGTACCCAGATACCTATTTTCCATTGAGGAGAGTGGTGATGAAGCATACACCTAGATTCGGCAGTTCCATTCAACTAGCCTTGCAAGTCTGTGACAGCAGATGTTACCTGATTGTCATATCTAGGCAGGAGGCTTTACAATTAAACACATAAAATTGTATTTTCACAATTTTATGTAACTGACTGAATCAAGCATTCTTTTCTCAATATAGCTTGATTTTACACCATATTATTGGCATGAGTATGGAATTTTCAGCGTGCAATATTGGTAGCCCAAATTTAGCAGGCTAACTAATGATATCAGGTGTGTGTCGGCCGGGGACCGAATCCCAGACCATGTGAATAGTAGGCAAGCGTCCTAACCACTGTGCCATCAGTGCACAATTATACTTGTATCTTAGGATCACTCCCTCAAGCTTCTGTATTTTGAAGGGGTGGGGTTGGTTGGTGCGTGCTTTATCACCACTCACTGTGGGTGACTTGGTGGAAAATGCCTGAATAAATGTTTTATAACTATCTGTAATGAAGTAAAGCTAGAAATGGAACTATCAGATTTATCCAAAATGCTTGAATGAATCACATAATCTCATGATACTCAGTTCATTTTTTTACTGATAATGAAAAACATATAGAGTGAGATGAAGTGATTAATGAGTTTGTTCACACAGGCAAAGCATTCAACATACACGACTATGACCTTACGTATGTGAGGTTGGCGTCTAATACAAGTCTCAATGTTATGAGCTTAGTGATCTATTCAAAAAAATTCACTTCCTCAAATGATCTGTTTATTTGTCTCTTAAAGGTTACAAAAATTTCTTTAGAATCGCAACCCCAGAAAGCGGCTTTGATAAACCGTGTTGTGGCGAGTGCTAATGACAAGATTTTTAAGCAACACAGAGATGCAGATGTAACTATGTATATCATTTGCAAGGGTATCGAATAGCGTGGGGATGGATTTAATGAACAATACTTGTTAAGAAATATGGAAAGCATGAAATGAAGACAAAGCAGCACAGTACTGCAGGTGTGTGTAAATCGTGATTTTAATATATGGTTAACGTATTTTGACTATATCTGTTTATCCAGTGGCCAATAATTAACTCTGTTACCAGATATTGTTATCTTCTACCGTTACACTGCCACTTAACAATAGTAAAACTGTTCGCATTTAATGAAACTCAGTTTTATGAAGATTGGCTTTCATTACTCTAAAATTAGTACGTAGATCAATAGCCCTCGGGACAAACGGCAATATCCTAATTTTCAACATTAATATGAAGTCCATCAGTGCTTCTTTGTGGTTCAGAAACTCGGCACAGAAGTTACGAAAGGCATTTCCAACAGACCAATGTACACTTTTATCAACAACTGCCCTCTCACAACGCTAGAGATCATATGGTCAACCGGGAATGATAAGCAACAAAGAACTCTAGCACCTAGAGGACCATCCAACGGTCTGTTGCCCAAGAATTGAGGAGGGAAAAAGGTGGATTAGGGTGTGCTGCGAAGATATTCAAGTGAGATCACATGCCACTGAGTTGGTCTAGTGGAACGCGAATGAAAGTATGTATCCGCGGGTGACGTGGAGGAGATCACGTGCTGAGGGAATACAAGTTCATATACAGTCATGAAGGTAGCTTAAAGTGGAATAAAGATGTGCTATTCATTTTCATATCAACTCACTGTGAACGTGAGTGTTGTACATAAAGTTTTCAGTTCTTATTTCACGTCATTTATTTAGTTCTACTGACTGAAATATTTGTGGTTGGAGGATTTCATCATGATCTGATATCGGTTGGAGAACCACTGGAAAACCAGCTTGGAGTACTGGACAGCTGTTTCGTCTGCTTAGTTTGGGACTCTTTATCAGTACACACTCACCGCGAGGGTTCGAACCTAAGACCCTTCGGTTACAAGGCGAGCTGGTAGACTAGGAAGAGAACAGCTATTCAGTACTTCCACGTTTTTCATCGGTTCTCTAACTGAAATCAGTTCATAATGAAATCCTCTAACCAATCAAACAAAATTTCTACAAATAAATACTTGAAATTTTCTTGTATTGGAGAACCTTATTATGGGGTAACAAGTTGTTATCGAAATATATAGATTTGCCGTACTGTCTAAAAAATTTAAGCTCTTATTGTCACTTTTTATGAGTTGTACTCAAATTAAAAATTTAAAACAGTTAGAAGACGTAATTTTCCTGAAACGTGTAATGTATTTGCGCAATACATTTCAAACAATCTGATCACTCACGGAATTATCATGGAAATATATGTTTATGCAAATAATAAGGAGTTAAGGGTGAGAAAACAGACTTAGTTCACGTTAAGAGGACATATTGAAGGTGAAAATAACACTACAGATCACTAAACCAAAGAAAGGAGGTAATTGTACATCTACTCTGGCTAGGGTCAAAACAAAGTTTACCAAGGAAGGTGGTTTAATGTGATGACGAATTGTTGCTTTGAACGCATAAGGATGGTTTAAACTTCCTAATTACCAGCTTGGGCAAGTTATATAAGTCGGTTTACAAGACGTGTGCAAACATCAATTTTATGTCCTGTCTCTATAATATGTTTCGTAATAGAGGAGCAAGGTCGTTTGTTCTCACCATTAATCAGTTCTGGGGATTCTCTTTGCTTCTATTAGCCATTTGGGAATATGCTCTTAAGCTCTTACTTGCAAAGACAAAAAATAAAACTGCGTATGAAACTTTTTATACTCGTTGAATAAAACAAGCATGAAGTATTATTGTTCAATGACTTCGTAAATTTTCATGCTCAGATTGACTTCACAAAACACATAAATGCGAAGATTTATACATGTGTTTTCATAATCAGGACACTTCAGTATCATTTTCGTTTTATTCACAGGTATTCATAACTATATATTGTCTTACTTTGAATATCCATCATGTACAGTGATGTTGTTGAAATTGTTCATTTTATTTTATTATTTTTAATGTAGGCGGGAATTTTAAACTTGACACACTATTTGAAAAAAAGATTAGCACTGTTTTGCCATTTGACTTAAAAGTATGTTGAACATTTTATTCGTTGTTGTTTCCAAACATACAGCATGGAATCCTAAGATTTTCGAAATATAGTACTAAAAATTCATAAGAAGTGGAGTATTTTGAATTTTACACACACACACACACATACACAAGGTGACTATTAACACTTGTCAATGCAAGCAAAAATAGATTTTCACAGCTTTTCCGCTGAAACGCAGAATCCCTTTCGACAATTTGAAAAATATTTCGAAATTTTTCATAGATGTTGACTTTGTTTGATCTCCATTTTAAAAGATGTGACCTCTGCATAAAAGCCTGATAAGCAGAAATCCTACGATTCTAAAATCTGTAAGTGTTTACGACCACGATTGACTCCCATATTGATTATAATAATAGTGGTAGTAATAACAATAACTGGATGACCTGATTGAAAACAAATGCTTTATCGGATAATTAAAAAGGGCATCGAATTAGAACTTCCGCTTCACTGAATTTTTAATACTCCACTTCATTCACATAAATAAAGAATTCAGAATTTATTAACGGTTTGATAGTACAAAACATCAGTTTCATGTGTAACTAACGTTATTCAAGTCATTATATAGTTGAGTTTGACCAAAAATGGAACCTAGAATGTGTTTCGCCTCGTGTGTGGCTCATCAACTGTGCGTATTTGCATCTCTGGTGAGAGATGGTGTCCTCAGGATCAATCTAAATTATTCATCGAAGCTTCTTTACTTAAAGCTGATATATGACCTGATAGGAAGTGGTTCAAATCAGTTTAGACAGGTTCGTACTAGCTCAGACAAGGTTAGACAAGCTTCAGTAACAAAGTGAATTGATGGATGGTGACTAGTAGTGGAATCCAGGATACGTATTTTGTTGCACAGGAAAGAGGTGGCTCTTTTGGCCTAAGTGGTCTAGTGGATAAGGCTTTGGACTTTGAAACTATGGGTAATGATTTGGAGCCTTAGTGAGAACACCGTCACTCACTGAAGAGTGCAAGTACACCTAGATGAAGAATCCCAAATAGGACGAAATGCATATCTTGGATTCCACTGCTAGTCACCATCCACCAATTTATTTCAAGTTACATGACTGGATCTCATTGAAGCATTCTGTCAAGGAGCCAACATGTCAACCTGACACCGAACACTCCAGTTCAACCAATCAGTAGGAAAGTCAAAATTGAACTGTAAATAAGCTTCTATCAATATGGACAAATTAAAGCGTGCTACTGAGGCAGAATATTTATTATAATGCAGCGAGACTACCTAAAAGCCCGACATTGTGCTACCAGTATGATTAGTTATTTGCTACTCCAATTTTTAAAGGTACTCAATATTTATATGTCACATATTTTTGTATGATAAATTTCATAGTTGTCACCTACACCAATCAGTCTATCTTCTTTATTTTCATGGGCTCTAGCAGTGACCAGTATTAGTATCGAATCTACAAATCAGCTGTGTTGTTATGTAACCAATATAGGTATAAAACTTGGGCACTGCGGTAGAGTATAACTCCATTATGGATAAGATTTTATTTCGATAAATCACACAGTGTTATACAGTAATATTAACTGGTGACGTTTCGAGCACATAATATTGCTCATAATCATATCAAGTTACTGACACAACTTTTTCCGTCTTTCTTAAACATGTGTGGAATCGATTAGATTTTGGAGTAAAAATCAACATAGAATAATGTACATTCAGAATTATTAATATGAGTGTTATTGATGAATTACAATCAGATGGGAAATAAGACGAGTGTTTTTATAGTCATAATGAGTAACTTGTTAGAATGTTGTGATGTGCTTGAATTGAAATACAATTTGATATCAACGCTTCTTTTATCTGTTTTATTTCATCATTTAGGTCTTTCCTTGTGCTACTTAGTGTTACTGCTCGGTTTGTTAGACACTTAACTAAGCCTTCCTTCGCAGATGACGGATGAGACAAAGTGAAGTCTAAATATCTATCAGAATGCGTTGGTTTTTTATAAACACTAGTGTGTAGTTTACCTTCTTCTATTAGTTTTATTTTACTATTATTATTTTAATGATGAAATAAAACAGACAGAAGAAGCGTTGGTATCAAATAACTATCCTATATCATTCATTAGGAAGATCAGTAAAGGCCAAAAGCAAAATAAAAATAATTGTGAAACTAGTAATGATAACATAAATAAGAGACAATATAAGTCATCCACTGTTACACAATAAAAGGAGGGGACATCTGAGACCCTACGTAGGATTCTTGATAAAGCAGGAATCAGGGTGGCATTCAAACCCACAAACTCACTCCAGGAAAAGCTCTGTAGATTTAAGGACACTGTTGACCCAATAAGATAAGATAATATAATTTTCAAAATACCCTGAAATGAATGGGACGTCAACTATATAGGTCAAACTAGTAGGTTGGAGGTAGTCAGGTTGTCGGAACATATGAATTTAACTAAAGTAAGAATGTTTGACCCCCCGAAGATAGGTAATTTAGAAAAAAGGTCAGCAATCACACTGCATGCATCAAAACACAACCACATAATAGGGTGGGAGAGGGTTAAAATTTTAAGAAGTAATGTAGGTAGGTGGAGAGAGAGGTTGATTACGGAATCCTTATTCATCGAGTCTACATCCAAAACGTACAATAGGAATGACTCAATGCAAATACCAAAAATATGGAGGATATTATTACCACCGGTCAAATCGGAGGAGGATAATAAAATAACCTTAAAATTCTATTTCAATTCAAGCACATCACAACATTCTAACAAGTTACTCATTATGACTATAAAAACACTCGTCTAATTTCCCATCTTATTGTAATTGATCGACAGCACTCATATTATTATTTCTGAATGTACATTATTCTATGTTGATTTTTACTCCAAAATCTAATCGACTCCACACATGTTTAAGAAAGACGGAAAAAGTTGTGTCAATAATTTGATATGATTATGATCAATATTATGTGCTCGAAAAGTCAACAGTTGTTATGTTACCACCGACATCAAATCAAAAGAGGCTGAATACTTCAGTCTTCAATGAAGAATTTGAAAGCAGTCATTTCAGCAAATAACTTTATTCAAGTATATTTTTAAAACTATATATATATAGTAGGATACACAGGAACAGAAGATGTAACAAAGTTCATGACCTAATTAATCAGTAGAGGAAACAATTAGAATTCACTTTTTGAATGATGTAATACACACCAAAATACTATGACTTTTGATCGATAAGCATAAAGGAAACAATTCTTTGCAACAATGCGAAAGAACTGGGAATGTAATTTAAAGTGGTTAAAAACTTGATTTATGTTAGGATAGCCGAAATTTGACAGAGAAAAGAGAAATGAATGAATGAATTAATTAATATCAGGACAATAAAAGTAAATGCGAGTAAATCTATTTAGAAATATAATGAATTACAAATTACGGTAATGTAAATAACGTTATTACAAAAAAATACGTGGAATAATATGATTAACAAAAGGAAGAAATAAGACGGTGAATAAACCCGTGGGTAAGAAATAAATCATCAAGACGGTGAGCGTAGTGTATGCCGCGAAGTGTATTTTCACACACATGTCATGTTTAAGTCAACTGGAACAGTAGAAAGTTAGTAGTGGATTGAAAATGTACAACTAAATTGTTTTGTTAAAACTGTCAAAATGAAAAGCATTACTGGCATTATAAACTAACTATACTGTATACAAATTTTAAGATTTATTGGCCTTCTGGAATGTTTAATGTATACAAAATGAAGTATATTGAGTTTACCTCGAAATGTATGTTTGCCAGTGAGCTATGAAATATCTGAGGTGCCCATAAACTAAACAACGAAACTGTTATACAAGATCCCTTCTCTATAGCTTCAGCATGAGAAAAGCTTTACTTTTCTTTTTAAGAGTTGACCATGGATTGATATCAATTAGAGAACCATTGAAAACCAGGGAGTAACGGACATCTTTTTCACCCTAGTTTCGAAAACCATCTTCAGTACGCATCCACTAGGGTTCGAACCCAGCGGTGTAATGGTATACGAGCTTGTCCTGTAACTGGAAGGTCCTGAGGTTGAACCTATGTGGTAGGTGCGTACTGCAGATGATTCCAAAAACTAAGGTGAAACAGCTGTCTATAACTCCCTGGTTTTCAATGTTTCTCTAACTCATATCAATCCGTGGTCAACTCGTAAAAACAAAACTAATCCTCACAAATCAATTATAGAAAAACTTTACTTTTTTGCTTCGTTTGAACTGAACTATTTTTGATTGTGTGCATCGGTGGTTCGGCTGTAGAACGCTCATCAACCATGCATGTGGTCCGACGTTCTAACCCCGACCGATGCACTCCTAAACCTTGCTAAGCTGGAAGTAAGGCCGGCAAAGAGGGAAGATTGGGCTTGAAACGAACAGTCTTACCTAGTAAAAATTTAGACCACTGCTACCGAAACGTTAAAGCTCTATTTTGAAGCCCTATGTTCCAATAGGAATGTAAAGGAATAACATAGACTTTTTGACTGTACGCTAGACAACTGTATTCACATTTGAATAATCATGCAGTCATTAGACCTAGAGATAAACGTTGAGAACTGCTTCAGTTCAACTAATTATTAACTGAAATAACCTTGTTCGCTGAATAATTAACTTTTAATTACATCAAACGCTGAAAATATCTTTACAAGCAAGACTTAAACTGGAAAGTAAAAGTTGAATTCAAGAGTTATTTAGCTCTCATAAATGATTTTTAAATGCAAACGTGCTTATCAGATAATGAAACTATTGTGAAATATAAGTTAAACATGCCATCTGATAAATCAGTGATATTTAAGCGAAGGATAAATGCTTTTTATCTATGCTAAATAGACAGACTGTCGGAGGTCTAAATAGTTTCGATTTCCAGATAAATATTTCTTTTACAACTTGGATTAGTTTTATCAAAACGAATACTACAATGCGCTGTTACAATTATATATCAAATCAGTTTATTCTAAACTTTAATTAATTACCTTATCGTTGTTGTTCACCTCCGTTGGATATAAATATATTCATCTGTCTACTGATGAGTGAGATAAACAAAGACTGTATCATGTGGATATTATTCACAACAGGAGATTATGTGTACTCCCTATGTCTTCTCTTCTAAATTATACAGTCTACCAAGTAAACAATGTCGAACTCAAACTTTATTTATTTGATATTGTTTCCTTTATTTCTTAGGTGAACATAAGGCTTCAGCCGCACGTCTCCATTGCATCGATTCTCCGCCGACGTTTTAACCTGGCTCCACGTCTGCCCACACGCTTTCATCTCCTCTTGACATGGTCTCCTCCACGTCACCCTCACAATAACAACCAACTCGCCTCTTCCCATTTGAGTTCCACTCGAGAGAGAGCCTGTCGTGTTATGTCACTTGATGGTTTTCTCAGAGTATGGCCAATCCATCTCCATTTCAAACTCAAACTTTGTCTATACTGAATTACAGTGTTATCGTTCAATAATTCAACATAATCGCTTAAACAGTGTTATATACTGACGTATTTGTATTTGTACAGTTAAAGATTACTTGTTTATTTGTTAGAATTATTTTAAAGAAAAAAACTGAGTCAATTTTGATTTTTATGCTGATTCACTAGGCCGAAATGTTTGGCCTCCTAGTAAGGATATTTTGACGATATCAGTTTTAAGGTAATTTCCTCTGGCGGACAGTGACTAACATTGAAATCCAGGGTGTATGCGTCGTCTCATCTGGGCGAATGTACTTGTAGACCTCAGAGACTGTGGTACAGTAGTGTTGTCCCCACTAGGACCCGCTCATCGTTTAAAACGTCAAAGCACTATCCACTATCCACCATCCACCTCTAAGGCCACATTTAATCTATGCATAATCAAACGCAACTCAATGAAAGTCTTGTCTCTTACGTGTCTTTCTTTTATTTTGAACTTTATACAATTATTTTGCTTTTATCTTTTATATTTTTATTCTGTTTATCGTAGACAGGAGTGAATAGTGGACACAGTTGAGACTGTGGAATACTTTATCTTTGTCAAGAAAGTTTAGAATATGCCTAGACGTGGGGGGTATAGTACTCAAAATTATCTTAGCTTCTACACTGCATTATAAATATATTTATAAAGTAAATATAAAATCACAATCACGAAATGCATACATTTGATTTATTGCTACACACTTTGAAAGCTGAAATTTTGAATATAAGATGACAACTGTGAAAAACAAAAATGAACTAGAATATACTGAAAATTGAATAAAGAAAGCCCGAAATGATTTATCTGAACAGCAAAATTGTTTTTACATAAGGAAATAAAACAAAATTAAAACACAAGATAGTGATTAGATAAGAAGTGGTATGTATTATTGGCTTGACATCAAGTTGATTCAACCACTACTGAAGTTACTTGATGGTATCGTACACTAGTTTCTCCAAACTTTTAAATTTCGTATATAATTTAGTGGTAAAAGTTGAGTCATCTTGAGAGGTATCCTTTGGTTATCGATGTTGGCACTAGCAGTCAAATCGGGAACGTGCAGTTCGTTCTATTTGGCATTTATCATCTAGATGTAATGATCTAAGCGCTGAAACTTGAACCCAATGCCTATCATTTCAAAAACTACAGCGTTATTCACCAGGTCAGTAGGACATAACAGCCTGCTACTATGGAACGAATTTTAACTTGAAATTCCCCTTGACTGATTTACACTGGACCAAAATGCTTAGTCTTCGTTGGTTTGTTTGCTTCTAGTATGGATGTTTTGATGACATCTGATTGTTAACAAGATGTCCTTTGGCTTATGGTGACTTTCAGTGGAATTCGGTGTAAACGTTTCGTCCTATCTAGGACTCGTAATCTGGATGTGTCTCTATCTTCATCTAAAAAGATGCTAAGTAAAATAAGTATTTTGTTCATTTCGAGCTTATTTAGGACTGGGTTATTGAAGGGAAGGAGTATGGTAAATAATTTAAAAGATACTCAATAATTACTTAGATGTTTTATGTTCTTGTTTTTTATCGGATGGAGAGAGTTAATCTTTTACAACCTAATTACATTTTAATCTCTGACTAAAGGTATTAAACTCCGGACATTGACTACACTCATGAGAATACTACGCTTCTTTCATATATATATATATATATATATATATATATATATATATATATACGGACATTTCAGATGGTAATAACATTCCCAACGAATGTTGATGTGCGTAGAACGGGTATACAAAATATTGATAAACCACTGAGGGATTTTATGTAAGCATAAAGAATAAACGAAGATTACAAGAATGTCTACTTACTATATGTGATGAAAATAATATATGTGCACAGGTGAATATTATGAGAAGTATACTGCAACAGTTGTAGTGACAAGCAAAGTTTAGGGAGTAATGATATATATATATTATTATTATATTATTATTATTGTATCCTTTAGTTCCTAGAGGAACATAGGGCTTCAGCTGCGCACCTTTTCATTGACTTCGGTTTTCTGACAACTTTTTCAACCTGCTCCAGGTCTGTCCACATGCTTTCATCTCCTCCTCGTATGACCTCCTCCAAGTCACCCTTGGACGACCAACTCGCCGCCTCCCTTTCGGGTTCCACTCGAGGGCTTGTCTAGTGATGTCACTTGATGGTTTCCTCAGCGTATGGCCAATCCATCTCCATTTCTTTCTGCCTATTTGTTTCACAATCGGTTCCTGATTGGTTCGCTCCCAGAGATCCCTGTTGCTGATCTTTTCTGGCCGGCCATCTGATCTTGAGTATTGAGCGGAGACAGTTGTTAATGAAGGTTTGAAGTTTGTTTGAGATGCTCTTTATGACTCGCCAAGTCTCTGATCCGTATAGTAGCACTGACTTCACATTGGAGTTGAAAATCCGGATCTTATTTTTGATGCTGATTGCTGTTGACCTCCACACAGATTTGAGAGTAATGAAAGCTTGTCTTGCTTTTCCGATTCTGGCTTTGATGTCCTCGTCAGTTCCGCCTGTAGTTGAGACGATGCTTCCCAGGTAGGTGAAGGAGGTTGTTTCTTTCAGGTTCTTCCCACTTATGCTGATTGTTGTCTGTTGTTTTTGCTGTTGATGTTGGCTAGGAATCTTCATTATCTCTGTTTTATCTATGTTCACGTGAAGTCCTTGATGCTTCTTCTGCCAACTTGTTACTTTTCACTTGCATATCTTTCAGTTTATGGGAAATCAGACATATATCATCGGCGAAATCCAGATCCTCCAAGTCTTTTGTGTCAGTCCATTTTATGCCTGTTCCCTCGTTGGTTGCCGTTGTCTGTCGCATTATCCAATCAATTGCAATCAGGAAGATCATTGGTGATAGTAGACAGCCTTGCCTCACTCCCGTCCTCACTTCGAAGGCTTCCGTAAGTTTCCCGTTGTGGATTACTTGGCATGCAGCATTGTCGTATAACTGTTGGATGAGGTGTATAATTGTCGATGGGACCCCGTAGTAGCGAAGTAGTTTCCAAATGACCTCTCGATCGACGCTTACGCGTTATATATATATATATATATATATATATATATATATATATATATATATATATATATATATATATATATATATATAACGCGTAAGATTTCCGATTTCTCAAATATTTGAAATAAACGACATCATAAAAAAATATGAATACTAACAGTTTGCATCCTGATAATTAAGTTAATTTTATCCATTTTATCATTGTTACCATGACAACATACTATCTTTGGGTTGTCTTTCGACTGAGTAATACTGACTATGGAAATTTTTTTCACAGCTTTTTTCTGAATGAATCTTTCTCTTACTAAAAAAATCTATTCACCTAATATAAATAATTTTCATTCTGTTAAATGTTGTATTTGTGACTGACAAAATTTCATAATCTTTATTCTTTATATTTATTATAACAGAAAACACTAAATTAAATTACTGATAAAGATGAAAAGTTGACGTCACATAGACAGTTATAATGAAACTGGTATAGATTGTAGTTTATTACACTAGATTTTTTTAGCCAGCGTGACATATATATATATCACATGGTTGGGGGAAATCGGCAGGAAGCCTTCGATCTAGGTTTTGTGCCTGTGTTAGCACTTCTTAGCAAAGTATACTTGTAGTTTGAAGGGAATCATATCCCCTCTGAGATTCGAGTCCGTATCACCCAATACCACAGCAAGAGACGTTATTACTGAGCTATTCGAACTTGTGATTTACCTCCTGTGAGACTGTAATGGATACTTTGAGTGGACACAGCATAGCAGCTAGTGTCATGCTTCTAGTCCTTAGTCTGTTACAGACTGAATTCTATCAGTTACATTCGAATCACAGAAGAGAAGTGAATTCCCTCAAGATTGCAGATACGCCGTAGTGACGAATGTCAGCAAGCACAAAGCCGAGATTGAAGGCTTCCTAGTGGTTGCCTTCATTCATCTAAGAGCATTTCAAAGTGCACTCTAATGGTGAACCATTTTGCATGGTGGTTGCATTATAAAGCTGAATGACAGAATTAAATTTGCACCAAAAGGAGGACTAGACACGTCACATTAGTTACCACCTAGCGTCCAACCAATATATATATATATATATATATATATATATATATATATATATATATATATATATATATATATATATATATTGTGGCTTGATGACTGCGTATGATATCCCTTAATATCCTGACTACGTCAGACAGTCTGTCCTTCAGTAAATAATGTCCATACTATTTTATTAAACAATAAACTGCTGCAGGAGAATATGTCTAAAAGACCTAACGATATGCAATAACTACCAGCTGACCTTATACTATATTTCTTTAAATCTCACTCCACCTGATCATCCTTATGAAAGTGAAGAAAAATGTTTGTTGATTGTGAGTAAATTTCTGGTTATGAAAAACGTGGTAAGGTGATACAACGATTATAAAAAATCGAAACCTCTTCATTTCTTTTAGAATTTTTCGTAAATGTAAGCAAATTCTCAGTAATTATGTTAATTATGTCACCTCCTATTACTCAATAATCGATTAATATACATTCTTGGCAAATATAAATATGACTGTACAGCCGTTTGAAGATGATTTCATCGATAAAGAAAATTTTCTTCGCTGAATTTATCTTTAAAGTTTCATAAAAATTCACTTCATTGTTTTACGAGTATAAGAGAAATGGAATGTTTCTTGTCAAACAATTGCATTTATATGCACCACTTAGCAGTGAGTCACATCTACTGTCTGAAGGCTAGTCACCCTACTAATTGGCTCTCCAAACCTCCATAGCTGCAGCAGGGTTCGAACCCATGACCCTGCTGGTTGAAAACAGAGAGACAGAGAGCACCAAGACCAATATAAAACCTTTCTACTTCCATACCTTCAATCTCAGAATAAACTTTTTGTCACTTAATGAAGTCATGGTGATATTTTCACACATTTAACTCCCAACTAGTTAATTATAGGATACTCAAGTGAACAAAAGAAAGACTTAATTTGAGCTCATGCGAAAATAATGTATGCATGCTGTACAATTGTGAATTTTTAGATCAGAGATTTAAAGTAAATAATCTACAATGGCTTATATAAGAGATTTACTGTTTTGCAAAGATTACTGTTAGCCTTAAATTGACTTATAGTTTTGTGACACAGTCTTACTACTTTAAAAAAAAAATAAACAAAATCAAATCAAAATCAAGTAAATAAACAATTTCTAGGTGGTATTTATGCTTATGAGTGGTGTGTGTGTGTGTTGAAGGCGATAAGATTTTGATGTGTAAAGTAATTCTTAGATTAATTTTGTTTGTCACTCCTACTCACTCTCTCTGTTTCTCTCTCTCTCTCTCACTGGGATGAAAGCACACTTAAGTTGTTGAAGGGCATTAATTAACTTATTTGAGTTGATGAAAGTATTCATTAATGGATCTCTTAACATGAGTATTACGAAGAAAAGTTGTTTACATCGCGTAATTTTAAAACCGCTATATATATATATATATATATATGTATAGCTGTAGTGCAGTGCCCTATATTTATGAAAGTAGTGTGAGAGTATTATTTCGAATACACGGTAGTCAGATACTATAAGAGAATAAGTACTGAGTCCTTCTAGATTTGCCTCTATCCAAAAAACTAACATAAATCACTGGATAACATAAGTTACACGGTAAGTGCTGGTAAGTAATTATAGGGATTCTCTGATATTAAGTGACCAACATGCTCAGATTTATAAGGTAAATAGTTTACTAATGATAGTATCGTCTTCAGAAAGAATAAAACCACAGAAAGAACAGACAGAGTAAGGATGAAATTATCCCAAAATTGATTGAAGGCACAAAATAACTTTCGCAGTCTAATTGTGTTAGGAAGAATCATTTAATCTATTCAGTAGCGAGAATTTTCCTACAACTGAAGCATACTGACATCAAATTTCTCAAAAGATTGATACGACACAGGTTAATCAAACACAGTGGTTGTTTGTGCCTTGAACCTTCCAAAACTTTAAAATGTAATGTAAAAATAATAAGATGGCTGAGGTACATCGAGGTAGTAAAGATATCAGCAATATTATTACTTTTATAACTATCAGAACACGAACTTGGTACATTATAGGCACCAAAAGATCCGCCACACAAAATCTCATAGTTTGAGTGAAGATTAAGTTACTACCTGGGTGCACCAACCGAAACAGGTGGTTGTCTTAAGGGGTTATAGCCCAAGTTCATGACTGGATGTCTGATCCAAAAGCAGTGGGGTAGAGTCAGGAGCTGTGTCCAGGTGGCTTCTCGAGCCCAGGTACACCATAATTTTTGAATCAGGGTTTTGTAGGTCTCCAAGACAGATCGCATGTTCACCGATCCGGTTGTAAGTGTCAGACATTTACAGTCGCACCTTCACCTTTGTAAGGAACATCCTCACCACTTCAAGGCAGTGAACGAGACTGTGAATGCGTGTTCATATGACAGAAAGACCAAAGTTTACTTATTACTGGTTGTACAAGCTCGTTCGCAAGAGGAAACGTTATCCACTAGACCACTTGGCGTTAGTATATCAATCATATTAAAATAAGTAGACGGCGAACAGTGATATAATTTATTAGCAGTATTTTACGGTTACCAGGCTGATGAAGGCAATCTTCAGGATGTTCTAGACCCTAATAGCTCGACAGTAACGTCAATGTCTTCAGCATTGTATGACGCTGGTTCAAATCTCCTAGGGGACAATAGTTCCTTAGAAATTGCAGATACGCTTTACTCACAAGTACGAAAACTAGGTCTAGGGTTTCCCGCTAAGTGACTCAAATCACATGATAGCAGTTCAAAGTGGCAAGTTTCAAAGACTGCTGATCACACTGCAGATCTAACTGGTAGAATTCAATCAAGGACTAAACACACGATACTTGTCACACACCAGTGACCACTTAAGTAATCTACTGACTTCATATCAGATATTACTGACCACAGCATATCATTTCGATATCAAAAGGAGAATCGAAGCAAACTTTTGTTTCTTTAAAAGAAGAATGTTTTGATTGGACACTAAGTAATGTCATTTTTCTGGGGCCTTTGTTTACTGCGGACTGAATTCTATCAGTCTAGTTTGAAATGTAGCCACCATTCTACCTGGCTAGCCATCAGTAGTAATGTCTTTGACTGCAGTACTGGGTGACGCGGGTTCGAATCTTAGAAGAGACATGAGTTCCTTCAAGATTGCAGATACGTCTTGTTGACGAGTTTCAACAAAAACGAAATCTATATCGAAAGCTTCATGCTCTGATTGCTTCCAGCCATCTTATAAGAAGAATGTTTCTCAGACGGCTAATTAAAATTCGTTAAAATTACAACTTTGAGAAACGTATGCAGAAGTAATGCTCAATATAACTTTCTTCATAAAGAGAATTGTACTGACGCAGCCACAAGGATTAGCATAAGAATGAAAAGCTTTCTACTGATTGTCTTCAGTAAAGTTATCGTAAACAACAGGAAGTAAAATCCAACTGAAACGAACGGCTGCTGATTGTAAGGAAGCTATTAAGAAAGTTAAAGTAACAAGAAGAACCACAAAAAGCTTCTTGACAATGTAGGATCATAAATTTGTACAACTAAATACCTCCATTAGTCCTAGTTTAACAGGAAACCTTTCAGAATGACTACTGAACGGTTGTTTGTCTATTCCTTTATTTTATTAAAATATTGATTACTCACTGTTTTATAATTCATGAGAAATGTAAACCTCACTATTTATCAGTTCTCATTACGATTAAATCTAAGACAGTGATAAAAGAAAGAATGACGGAATAAAAATCTTCCAGGGACATTTTGAAGTTGTGAATACACTTAACCCCATATCTGAGATTCTGACTAACCGATTTCAGTCTGCTGAATCTGTTTCAGTGTTTAGTTGAATGAATTCAAAACTGACCGACACAAATGTCTTATTTACTGATGAATTAAGGCAATATTCTCAGGTTTACTTTTTCGTAACAGAAATTTCGACTAATGTTCCATTGAAACGGGACTGAAAGCCAGTCGACGTAATGAATGAATAAATGATTAATTTAACTTTATATTAAAAGTCACAACAAAACTACTAATAAAAAATAGTTACATAAACATATTACTGTCAGACAAAAGAGTATTGGTTGACTGCTCATGCTAATTGATAGCACTATTTTCAGTGATGGAGATGATTTAAACAATAGTCACTAGTCCGTTTCAGAAGTTTATTCTTCATTCTAATGAGACTCTTAATAATTCATCAAAGTAAAGAGTGTATTTCCGAAATTATGAAAATAATTTAATTCGAATTTTACTGTTATTTTGCTTAACTATGAGGTAGATGAAAAGGAAATGTTCACTTGCTGCATTTTAACATAGTGTAATCAAGTGTTAAAATAACTTTAAGTTAAGGGTAAGTTGTCTTCAGAAAGAGGGATTTAATTATCTACTTTATCTGAAGCATTGTAAATCTGAGAAGGCGCATGTTCATGAATCCAAATTACTATTTATGCCTAAATTGGAGTGTCTCCTGGAGTTTGTCATTTTAATTCTGATTAAACGAATCATATTGGATTTTCCAACTCTAGGAAGGATATAAAATGCCTTTAGCTTCTAAAAATAATTTTGATATGTGCATTATTTTCAGTATTTTCTATAAAGGCTTTTCAATTTCGTGTCATTTGATTTCACTAGACCAAAAAGTGGTTAGTCTCTAGTGGTATATCGCTTCGTAGTCGAGATACATTGAAGTTTCCTTGAAAATGAACAAATTTGCCACTGTCTTTCTAAAATAGAAGGTTTATGGGAAAGCTACACCATCGCATAGAAACTTCCTGATAAGGTACATTGACCATAGCCAGAAGACGCTTTCCCCACGTATACAAGAACATATTTCAGCATGGTTTTACAAGGGAGTAAGGAAGTGTGTACGAAGCTCTATTCCAGAACAGCTGATCGACTCCTGTCACTCTAATAACCCTGACCATGACTTTAAGATCATCTATTGAATTCATGCTAACTTGCGGCGTTTTATTCGTTATAAACTTCTAAAGATAGTGGAAGCTTTCGCCATTCATGAGTTTAAGCCAGACTTTTTTGTACAAAACAAGTATGTACAATCCCTGCTTCTGTCTTTGCCGTAGAGGGATAGACATTTATTTATTTCATGGGGGATTTCATCATGAGCTGACAACAGTTAGAGAACCACTGGAAAACAAGTTGGGAGAACTGGACAGCTGTTTCGTCCTAGTTTGGGACTCTTCATCGGTACGCATCCACCGCCAGGATTTGAACCCAAGACTTTCCGGTTACAAGCGCTATGTCGTGAATTGGCGGAGGTTGGAATTCATGGTCTGGTCATTCGATCGACTCCCAGTGGCCTAATGGTCTACGAGCTTGCCTAATAACCAGAATGTTGTGGGTCCGAACTCCTGTGGTGGGTGCGTATTGTTAAAGAGTCCGAAATGGGCTGATGAGGCAGCTGTCCATTATTCCCAGCTGGTTTTCCAATGGTTCTGTAAGTGATGTCAGCCAACCATGAAATCCTCTATGCAATCAGACACAATCCCTACAAAACCAATAATTGAAAATTTTTTCTTTATTTAGTTAATCTATGTGCGTTTTCCTTATTACTACGATCACTATTGTTATTATTATTATTACTATTCTCACTGTGAATTGTTTCTGCTTATCCGACTTGTCGTTCTAAATCCCAATTTTTTTTACAATATTGAATTCTATCTTATCGAATTTCACACTATGTTATGTAACACCTGATATTCGCCTACTAATCTTAAAATTATGCACCCGATCCCAACACCTGCACACTCTATATATCACATTAACTGTTTCGCTACTTGACATTTAACTATGATTATAATCACAAATATTTTAATTGCACTTCATACTACTACTATTATTATTTCATGTATTCACACGCTTGATTCAATTTCCACAGCGGATACAATTTCTTAAAAAAATATACCATATATATATCTGATTGTACAGCTTGATAATAAATTTGTTGAAAATAGTGACTTCGCTGAATATTGTGTTCTTAATGTTACAATGGGAATTATTAAATTATAGCAATAATTATTGAGATTTAAGCATTTTACATTCACCATTTATGTTAGACTTAATCAGAGATTACTGGTTCTTTCAATGTGCCTACTACCCTCCAATTGTAAAGTTAAAATCTCATTTGCGAACTAAAGTACACGCTAGACAATATAAGGTGAAATAACTGTTTATTGTTTTCATTTCTTCCTCAGAATGCCTCTAGTGGTGTTAATATTAGCTATGGTCATTGTAAACCTCGGTAGTTGGCCAACAAATTTTATATCTCTTATTTTAAGTAAAATTTACATTGTGACCGAGATCTGCATTTTTTTTACATCACTTGGTGAACTAGTCAGCGTTTTTAAATTCATTCCAATCTATTGTAATATTTATATAACAAATGATAAAAGCAATGCCACTATAGATTACAGAGTGCTCTAAAGCCAACAAAAAATGAGTCGAATATTCCCATGTGGAATGCCTAACTTGAACTAGAAGAAAGGAATCAAAAAGATGTTTGAATAATTACCGAAAAATCAAGTATGCCTTAATTAACTCGTCTCCTGTGTTCTGTTCAAAAAAAGACGTCTAATCAGTGAATGTTAACAGACAGTGTAATTATCTTCCTTTTGCCTTGATGAGCTCACTATTATTTCGAAAGCTGTAATTAAACAGCACTATTGATATACCTATACACTATGAATTTCGCAATATTCTATGCCAAGAATGTAGCTGCAAAAAACAAAACAAAAACAAAACTGCTGGGAATAAAACCAAAACCCTACTATTTTTTTTTTGTTATAGTTTCAAGTTAAAGCTGTTATTGTATGTATAACAAAAATACAAGCGAATCAATGAAACTGCTGTTAAAAATTTGGAGGTAAACATTTTTAGCTAATATGGCCGATTGCAAATGCACACATATGGGAAACATCTGCATTACTAATTCTGGTATCATTAATGAAAACGTAAGAGAAAAGTGAAATGTTGTCAAAATGGTATCCCTATCGTATATTAGATCAGTTTATTTGATGTATTATACAGTGAGTGACACACACTGTTATCAACTACTTGTAATATGTTGTATAAACTGAGGTACCTTAACTCATTAGTAATGTGATTTATAGAAAATCAAAACTAGTGATTCAGCGAAGAGACTCTTTTCAACGAATTTATCGTCAAGTTGTACAATCGTATATATATGGTTTTTAAGAAGTTATATCCGGCTAGGGAATTGAATCGCAGGTGTGAATGCATAAAAATAATAATAGTAGTAGTATGAAATGCAATTAGAAACTAAAATGTTTGTGATTATAATCATAGTTAAATGTCAAGTGGCAAAGCAAATTAATGTCATATATAGAATAATTCATAGGATGGATAGAACTTGAAAAAGGGTATGCAATTATAGGGTTAGTAGGCAAATCGAAGAAAATAAAAACGTTACTTAATATTGTGTGAAATCTGATAGCATAGAATGATTTAGAATGACAAGTGGAACAAGTGAAATAATACCGGGGACAGTTCAAAGTGAGAATAGTAATAATAACAATTGACTCAATATGGAAGAGTATACAAATTGAATAGACAAAATGAAAAATTGGTAGAGTTAAAATATGATTGGGGATTACCATACTTTAGCATAGAGGGATTAAGACGATGAAAGTTGGAGGGGTTGAACGAACTTTTTCTGTACACAGAGATCTGGCTTTCCTGTTTCGATAGCCAAAGCTTCAGCAATACAGATGAGACGGGTACGTAGGGATTTGGGTAAATTACTCTTTGCCTTGTAGATGACTTTAAAGGCGGAGGCTATAGAGATAGGGTGATCATTATTGACCAGATTTTCAGTGATCGCGCTTCTTATTGCTCCACTTCCATCTCTTCGCAACCATGCAGGATAGTGTTCTTGCACCCTCTTGGACAAAACTGGAGTCGAACGACCGACATACTTAGCTCCACACAAGCCGGTGAATTGATAAACACACAGAATTGTTCAACAGGGGGATCTTGTCCTTCAGGTTATTGGACAGTAAAGGTCGACTGGTAAAGGCTATTCTCAGAGATGCAGCAGGGAATGTTCTTTTCAGGGACTATGATATCCTTAGTTTCATGATTTCGGAAGCTAAGTCGCCTTTGAATTCCAAGCTCATATATATATATATATATACGACTGTACAGCTTGATGATAAATTCATTGAAAAGAGTCTCTTCGCTGAATTACTTATTTTAATTTTCTATATGTTACAATGGCAATTTTCCATGAGTAATGTGATTGTCCTATCACAAATGCATCCAGTTATTTTACTGTTTTCAGAGGGCTAGGAAACTTGTTACTAGTCAAACTGCACTAGATAGAATAATAATCACTTTATTCCTAACAATAATAATTATACAAAATGGAGTTTTCATTGTTTTTATACATACTACAACAATTTAGCTCCTCTTATAGATATATACATACACAAAATTTAAAATAGTAATAATAATGTTTCATACATTTGATTTCCTTGATAAATTTCGATAGAGAAAGAAAGACCAGATTTGCAGTATAAACGATATCATTCTATTTCACAGGTTCTCATCAGCTGCAAACTACCTGAAATTACAATGGTTATAAATAATAACATTTCATACTTCATTGTTTGAAAGGCAATAGAGAAAACATTATAAGGTGAACGAATCTGGAATATAAGTATTATAATCTAAGTCAATCACCATCAATTTATATACTGTCAAACTATGAAAGAAGAAGAAAAAAAAGAGGGGGGTGAGAGAAGACAAAAAACAGAAAATTCTAATAAACAGTGTCAACATAGCAACTCAAGAAGGTCAAAGTTCATCAATTTGAAAACTTGCTTAGTGAGTTGAGCTCACTAGTGTGTATGACTAATCAGTGTAATGAAAGTGATATGGTTACCAAGGGAGTGAGAGATTGACCACACTCTCTTTCTGTATGCATAAGTTTGGTCTGTGACGTTTGATTGCAATTGCTTCAGCAAATCGTAGTAGATTCGCTGTTCTTTGTATGTTTAATATTTTGAAGGATTTAGAAATCTCGACAAAATGACCCGTATCCACATGGTGGGTGTCTGGTAATTGCACTTTGTAAATATCTGCTTCATTTTAAGCATAAGTTTCTTGGAATATGCTCTGAGAACCGGATAGAAGCCCTTCTTTCTGACCTTCTTGAATTGCTATGTTGACACTGTTTATTAGATTTTTCTGTTTTCTGTCTTCTCTCACCCCCTTTTTTATTTTTTCTTCTTTCATAGATTGACAGTATATAAATTATAATACTTATATTCCAGATTCGTTCACCTTATAATGTTTTCTCTATTGCCTTTCAAACAATGAAGTATGAAATGTTATTATTTATAACCATTGTAATTTCAGGTAGTTTGCAGCTGATGAGAACCTGTGAAATAGAATGATATCATTTTATACTGCAAATCTGGTCTTTCTTTCTCTATCAAAAAGATAATAATGTTAATAATCAAATCTTTATAAACATAATGCTGGTAAGAACATAATGAAGTATAAGTAGATGGTATCACAGATAATACCTGTAATAATAATATTTGCTTATGCTTTGCAGTTCAGATTACTGATTTAAAAAGTTCATAAGTTCTTTTCTCTGACATCTGACTCTCTCCTCGCACAAAACCCGCGCTAAATATGATATGATATAATTTTTGTATTTAGTAACTGTACAAACAAGCGTAAATTCTTATAAAGTTTCTTCTGGTTTTAACCCAAAAGATACAACGAGAAAGTTGGAAATAAAAAGGATGTTCAGTATCAGACAAGATAACGTTAGCCAAGTGTTTGCAAGAATTGAAGTGTCTATTGAAAATAATGTCAGTTAGCTGAGTTCGAGACACACTACTAACCTTACTTACAGTCTTCAGTATTTTACATAATATGAAATAGTCTTTTTTGAGAAGTTCAGGAAAGAATAAGGACAGCGAACATCAAAGAATAATTGCGAAAAATAAAGGAGAATGGAAAGATTACATGAATTAACCAGCTTTAAGAAAAGAGGTTGAGTTATTCCACAAAGTCTCAACTTCTTTATGTAATAAGTCAAAGTGAAAACCTTCTTAGAAATCAACAAGATGCAAGACGACCGACAGAAATTCTAAAAGAAACTGATGGCAAGATGAGAGATATTAGATTGACTCCCTATCACAGCCCCTTCAATATTTTACAGGAATCATGAGACCGAATCAGTCCTTGCGAGTCTTGTTCGCATCTGAAACTAAAATCAGTAGTGTGATACTTAGATGGATTCAGTTTAAGACCACTTGTTAACTTCAGATAAATATCAGTTCACATAAGGACAATCTGATTCAGAAACTACTGGGACAGAAATGGTTAGATTATCACCATATTTAACGAAGTTAGCTTTGGAAGATTACGGAAGGTTATGCGAAATGAAAAAAAAGGGATGCAGAGAGTGTACGGCACCTTAAGGTACACCAGTTTCCGTTAGCAACGAAGTGGAGCACTTTCCTTTCAAAACAACATGTTGTTTTTTACCCGAAAAATAAGAAGACAGACATCTTGTGATCAAGCTGGACTCAGTGTTTACTCAAATCGACTTGCCTGTTACAAGTGCCCTGGGAATAGAGTCAAAAGCAGCAGTGCAGTTTAAAAAGAAGGCTCGAACAACCTTTGCAGAGAGAATGTCCATTAAACTTTGCATATTTTCTTTACAATCATGTTACAACTAGCATGGCTGACACAGTAATAAAATATTTGACAACTAATCAGTTCTATCAAATAAAAGTGTGCATCAACAACCAGTCAAAGACAGGCAAAAACCTTGCAATCTGCTGCATTTCTGGACACACAGTTTGCAATCCACACAATTAATTAAAAGTGCCTCTACAGCCTTTAATAACACGAAATTCAAACTATGTGAGATATAAATGGGAAATAGTCACCAATATCGATTTAATATGACCAAGTGTGAATGAATGTTTCTGCAGGCATGATTTTTAAGTCATAGAGAAATATCATTTTTATAAGTGTCATCATAGGCAGCGAAAAGAGGACTGCAGGTGAACACAGAGAAGGTGAAGGTGATGAAGATAACTAATCAGCAGCAACAATAACCAGTACTGGTCGCTATCAAAAGGAAAGATTTGACGGAGGTTACTTCCTTCACTTATCTAGGAAACATCATTTCAACCATTGACAGTCAGAACGGAAGAAGATGTTAGTCAGTCAGAATCGGAAAGGTAAGATACACCTTCGTCAACCTAAAACCAGTTTGGAAATCTTCTGTACTCTACGGTATAAAGAACAAGATTCAGATTTTCAACACCAACGTCAAGTCGGTCAGTCTTTCTATACAGATCAGAATCTTTGTCAGTGTGTAGCGAAAAGTATTTCCCACAGGATACAGACTTTCATCAATGGCTACCATCTCAAGATCCACACTCATAATCAAATGGCCAGGAAGAATTAGAAAAATGAAACTATGGGAATAAACCAACCAAGACCAGATTGCTCAACAGACAAGTAGGAGAAAATGCAGACGGATTGAGCATACATTGAGGAGACCGTCGAATGAAATCACACACCAGGTCACTGCTCGAGTGGAATCCAAATGTGAAGCGACGAGTGGGTTGTCAGTGCGAGGGTGACACAGAGGAGGTTGTGTGAGGAAGAGATGAGACAGTTTGGTCAATTCTGGACCCAGCTGAAGGGGATAGCAGAAAAAAGAAGAAAGTGCAGATGTCTTGTTGAAGCCTTATGTTCCACTAGGAACGCAAGGGAATAATATATAATAGATAAATAATAAAAGTGTCATCATAACTGTTAACATATAGCAGTGTACTCAACGTAAGAAATCTTTAAGTCGCCTTGAGTTACTCAATCAATAGCAGGATATTTAGAACTCAGTTCTTTCCCACCTTTCTTTTGCTAAAATACAAACATTTCACTCATCTGCTACGTATTGTATGCATACTGTTCAATGTATCATTTTACTTCTCATACCTCATTCAGTGACTTTCCTCTTTTCACATTTTTAAGTAACAATTCCTTCTTGTCATTCATATTTTTTTTTGTTTTTTCTCACGTGGGTTGAGAGACTTCTTTTTATTTATTAATTTTTATTTTGCAAGTCATGTTCTTTTCAGCATAAAATAACTAAGTCGTTCAAATAATCATTTTGCAAACACAAAAGACTAAAGAGAAAAAAAGGCATACTTCTATTCTATGCATTAATCGTCAGGTACACGCAATAATTTGAGCATTACATTTTTACTCCTGATGACTATAGAAATGAAGTTATGCTGAATAAAATTAGGGATTAAAGGTACACAATATATTATCCAGTTAACATTTTACTTTCTTATCACTTTATACGATCTTTTCTCAAATATTTGTTACTATTCAGATAGTAGATTATCTAAAAATAACTTATAGCTTTTTATTTGAATAAGGAGTTTCTCTGGGAGCAAAGAAGCATAACTTGTCTAGCTTGTAGAAAATGTCTGTCATCAGTAGTGATATTTTCAAAGATCACTTAAAGAAACTGAACATCTTTCATATGACATACACATCAAGTAGACACATATGAGTGTTGTTTTTTTGTGTGTGTGGATATTCTACAACTTTCAAACTTGTGTAGCGTATACTTTATATTTCGCTCAGATAATTTCGTGTTAGAATTTCAGTAACTATGGTAGGATAGAAAAGTGTTTAAATGTAAGACAGTTAAGAATAATAGTTTTTTTTTTTAACTTTCTCCAACTGTATTTCAATCTAAAGACAAATACGATGTGTCATTTGTTAAAGTAAATTAAATATACATAAAAAGTACCTATTGACACTAGTTTATTTTGCGTGTGTTAAAATGACATGCTTGACAGCAATTCACTAATGCTTTAGTCCTACCTATTTCATGAAAAAAATTTCATGTGTTACTTTCAAGATATTCGGAAGTATACTCTCATACCACGCTATTGATAAAACTTGTCAGTAGTATATAAACAGACGTTCATTGGTAAAGCGGAGAGATACATTTGATTCCAGAGAAGATAAATGATACAGCGTTACGAAGATACATGGGATACATGAAAGTAACACAAAAGAAATACAATTTGAAGGACAGAAGTAGGGCATAACACGGAAGATCTTCTGAGCATATCCTACGCTTTAGATAAGGTATGCATAATTTGGCTATATAGAGATACTTAATCCCAAATAAACTTTCCTTTGCCCAGTTATTCGTATTCGACAGTTAGAGTTTTATATATGCGCTTACAATGAAATTAATATCTGAACGTTTTATCTGGTAATATCCTAGATTAATTGACAAGTGAATTGAAATCCAATGGGTTTAATCATTCAATCAAAAATTACGTTTACTATATATTTTGGGAAGAAAACTCTTCTCCTTATTTAAAACATTCATGAAATTAAGCCCCCTCCCTCTCTTGTGTGTGTGTGTGTGTGTTCAAAAACAGTTTGTTATCACTCTCAGTCTGCCTTTTTAAAGTGTAGGAATTCTGAGTCGGAAACCAGTTTCTGTTTTCTGTCTTACCCCTCACCCCTATTTTCAAATTTTAAAAGCGTATAAATTGATGATGAAAACTTAAACTAAAAACATTGTAATGCTTTCATTTAGATGCGTCAATTTTATAGTATCTCTTTTCTACTACCACTCAAACAATAAAGTATGTTATTATCTATTGAATTGAATTCTTGATTTTCCCGTCGATTGGTTGGACCGAAGTGCTCGGTCTCAGGTTGACATGTCGGCTTCTTGTGCAGATGCTTCGACGATGTCATGGCCCAATTGGTCTAGTGGATAACGCTTTGGCGTTTGAAACTATGAGCGCTGGGTTCGAGCCTCGGTGGGAACATCATCACTCACTGAGAAATGCAGGTACATCCAGATGACGAGTCCCAAATAGGACGAAATGCGCATCCTGGATTCCACTGCTAGCCACCATCCACCAATTGTATATGTTATTATCATCTATATAACCATTGTAATTTCAGGTAGTCTGCAGCTGATGAGAACCTGTGAAATAGAATGATATCATTTTATACTGCAAATTTCGTCTTCCTTTCTTTTACTTCTAATCCAATTCTACAATTTGATTTTTAAAAATCCAGAATGCTTCGCACTAATTTCTTTGAGTATAAAATGTTCTTGGAAGAGACTAACCCACGCTTAGGTGTATATCTCTGTGCACGTCAAATGAGTCATAAGTAATTCAGATTAATTTCATCATGAGCTAAAACTGGTTAGATAACCATTAGAAAGCCTGGCAGTACTCGACAGCTGTTTCGTCAGCCTCGTTTGAGACTCTTCAGTATTACGCACCTACCGGGGTTAGAACCCAGTACTCCCAGGTTTTTCAATGGTTCTCTAACCAATGTCAGCTCATGATGAAATCCTGTAACCAATCAATCAAATCCCAACAAACCAATACTTGAATAATTCAATATAAGTTTCTACCTATCACTAAATATATGATGTGGAAGTTAGGTCTAAACGACTAATCTTGCCTTATATTTTCCTGATATTTTCATTTAGCCTTTGCAGTGTCTACTGGCTCCTGCTACTTTGTGAATTTGCTACTGTTTTAAAGGTTGGCTTGCCATCAATATTTTTCGGGCTTATTTAAAACCTGTGCGTCGGTGGCACAGTGGTTAGGACTCTCGCCGATCATGCACACGGTCCCGGGTTCGAGCCCGCGCCGGCGCACACCTGATATCTATGGTCGGCCTGCGAATTTCGGGCTACCGATATCCACGCTGAAAATTCCATACTTGTACCAAAAATACGGTGTGGAATCAAGCTGTGATAAAAAAAATTTAATCAGCAGTGCTATAAAAGCGATTGGCAACTGTTTGAAAAGTAGAAGGTCTCCTATCTGTTGTCCATTTTTCGCAATTTTTTTCGTTTTCTAGTAATACTGCTACTGTTGTGACTGACGTCGTAATCGGTAACTAGAGTAGGTATCATTGTCCTATTAGTGAGAAATCACTGTCATTCTGCTGGATCATAGTCACAAGTGTTTACTTATTTCAGTAGAGTTTTCCGTGATTTCACTACGAATGACTATAAGATTTTCCAATTCTTTTGTATTCACGAATGTGTCATTGGATTATGATTGCGTTTGTAATGTGTGTTCACACAATAATATTCTTTAACTCTGTTAGCATTTTAAGTAAAATTTCTTTGTTTTATTAAACTAATTGTTGGACTTTTATTATATTTAAATTACGTTATAATTTAAACTCATTAATTTTGTGTAAACATCCACTGCAAATGCAATTATAACAGAATTCTATACTATGTTTAGCTAAATTTTATGTTGTTGACATAAATCTTTCAGTGTTACCAATCTGTGTTTCCGTTCATAATTAAGTATTCGTAAATAAAGAATGAAGTCTGTGGATGTACATTTATTTTGCTGATGTAGACTAACTGAGCTGTGAATTTTACGGGCTTTAAATTTGCCGTACTTACTTACGCTCTTACTTATTTCTTCTAGTCCACTGAATGTGAGGTTCAGGAAACACACTGTATTACTATGTTACTTCAGACTGACATTGTTGAATAACACAAAGCTACAGAGCACTATTCATCTACAAACTTTGCCAACTACATTTTGTTAGAATATATTTCATCTTGACTTTTTGTTAAGTTTCCTATATTTTTTTTTAGGTGTGTCAGTGGCAGAGCGGTAAAATGCTTGCCAAACACGCAGATGGCTCAGGGTTGGATCCCCGGCCGACGCGAACCTTTACCTCGCTAAGCCAGTAGTAAGACTTGTAAAGAAGGAAGGTTAAGCATATGGCTAGCAGCCCCATCCTTTAAAAATAATCACGACTGCTGCAAAAACTTCAAGTCCCTGGCTTGAAGCCCTATGTTCCACTGGGGATGAAAAGGAATAAAAATATTAAAAAAAACATTTTTTGAGGGAAAATCTTACTCTTTTTCACTCTGTCCCTGAAATGTTTGTGTGCTGTGCGTTTTTTCAATGTCCTTTAATCAAGGTTATTCCTATAGCCTTAACTTTTGGTCTGAGTGAATATTATATTTTGCTCTGTTACTGTCATTAGAGAATAAGTTTTTTTCTGCATATTTTGGAGATTCTACAGCGATTGGTCTGGTTTTATGGAGATAGAGTGGATAACCCCACGTCCAGCTTTCTCTCTTTTGAATAAAGGAAGAACTACAGTTTTTGCAGAATAAAATGGTACTATCATTCACTTTGTTGACTTCTCATCAGCTGCTTACAGGCCACAGTCGTTATTAAATATGTCTACAGAAACAATTTTAACATGCTTGAACAGAGTTCATTTTAAACAAAAATCAATCAATTAATATATGCATACAGTAATCATGTGTATATATATGTAATAATAAACACTATTCCGAACAATAATAATCATACACAATGGAAAGTCTTCAGCATTACATATCTAGATGAAACAGAGATGAAAATATCCAGTTACCAGGGCAAAGAAAAACTGATAACTGTTTCTTCCTGAACTCACAAATCAAGTTTCAGACACTTGATGAAGATGGCTCCAGCAAACTTGAGGAGAATTGAGCTCTTTTGCCTATTGATAATTTTGAATGATTTTTCGACGTCCACCTCATGACCCGTGTCAAGAAGGTGCCTGGCAAGGGCACTGTTTAAAGCATTTGTTCCCTTTAGACATAAGCTTTTTGGTACATGTTCAGAAAATCGTAGATATACCCTTCTTTCTGTCCTTCCAATGTAACTGCTCCCGCAGATAGATGATACAGGCTAATAAACTGGTTCAGGTTGATTGGAAACACACATCATGAGCTAGATAAACCCCGCGTCGAGTCTAAATTGAAAACAACAAGTTGGGTGTCTTTGGGTGACACGAAGGAGATTGTGCTAGGAGGTGAAAGCTTGTGGACGGTCGTGCAGCCGGCTAAAAATATGTCTCACAGAGCAGGGTGAAATCGACATGTGGCAGTGACGCTTTATGTTCCACTCGGGACCAAAAGGAATGACAATAATAACTGTCTTCTGGTTTTCACTGAAAAACTGACATGCAGAAACATATTAAAAGCAAGTAGGTCTGTGTTTTTTTTACTATAGTAGACATTCATAAATCTTAGTTAGTTACATTTCGAATCTATTTCTACGCTAAAAGTTTCTTCAAAAATTTCTTCTAAGATAAATTCACCATCGCTTTTAACTAAATACAACATTTTCATTTACTTTTAAATCGATATTATTACATTTTCTTATTGTTGTAAAGAATTTTTTTTTAATGGAAGTTTCCTGTGTCTATTTTAATCGCTTTTCTTTGTGCGCCTAATACATTGAGTCATTAAGCGCGAAGTAACTGACAGAATTGTAATTAAACAAAAATAATGATATTTCTTTTTAGTAGGATAAACAGTGAACAAATAGTAAAGAAAGTGTCTCACTTCTAGACATTGATTAAGCAATACTCCATCATCGAATAAACCAGATTTCTTTTAATCTGCCATGTTTATAAGCTAGGCTACTTTTTTTCTGGTTCTTTTGTATAGATTTTATCCATGAGTGATAATAGAAAATAATGAACGTTACTGCTTTCTCTCTTCATGTTATGAAATAGAGTACGACATTCAAAAAAAGCGTCATTTTCAAGCATAGAAAATGAGTTGAAGTTATTATAATAGTTTACAGGAGTAACAATTTTAGTAGACTGGTAGGGATTAAAGTGAAGTTTTGCGTGTACACAAAAGCTTACTACGGTTGTTCAATCAACCAAAGATTGAATTTATTGCAAAGACTTAGGTATATTCTTGTCTAACTTACATTTAAATTCACTAAAACTTTATTTCTGTCCCTTTTTGACTTCATCTATCTTATAGTAACCGATTACTGGATAAACCCGCCCTCTTATTGCAACTAAAGACTGATCACGAACTGATTACAGTTAGATGACCTCTAAAAATAAGAAAGTACTGGAGGGATCCCCCGTCCTAGCTTGGGATTCTTCAGTGGCGTACACTTGTGAACCCATCTGAGATCAAACAGAAAACGTCGAGGTTACAAGGAGAAATGTTTGAGCATTCAGCCCATGGGACAGAATCCAATCTCCCATGAATACTAAATTCTGTCAATTCGGTATTTATCCTAGCACACAATTTGGCGGACTCCACTGGGTCCTGAATTAAAGTTAGTCAGTGATAAGTGCTGATATTAATCAAATCCTTGCAAACCAACACTTCAAAATATGCATTCATTTAATTTTAACAATCTTTTTTCATCTTAATTTATACTTAATAGGGAAGTGCGCGTTTGGAACAACGTTTTTGTTTAGTCCTATTCTCTGAACTGGTCAACTTGACTGAAAATTTTCACTGTTTTTGTAGATAGCACTTTCAACGCTTGATTCAAAAGACAATAAAAACCTCTAGACTGAACTGTTCTGCCCAGAGGCCATCTGAAATAACCACCTTAGTTTCCAGTCTTTTTCATAATTTCGAAATAGTTTTTCTATTTCATGATGAAATCCGGTAACCAATGAAATCCCCAAAAACCAACACTTGAATCACATTGAGTTGCTCACTAGCAACTTGTCCTCTTCAGGTAGGTAGCTGCCTGGGGTTCTAGTGGGAATTCGTGACCAGTAGGGTGCAGGAGGTCAGGTGTGAGGACAAATACTCGCCGAAGACATTGGCTAGCGGTCACGCTATGTTGTGAATTGGCAGAAGTTAGAATTCATGGACTGGCCATTGGATTGGGTATCAGTGGCTTAATGGTATATGAGCAGGCGAGCACTGTAACCAGAAGGTCCTGGGTTCAAACCCCTGTGGTGGGTGCGTACTGTTGAAGAGTCCCAAATTAGTGTGATGAAATAGCTGTCCAGTACTCCCAGGTTTTCCAATGGTTCTCTAATCAATGTCAGCTCATGATGAAAATCCTGTAACCAATCAAATCCCTACAAACCAACACTTGAATAGTTTTTCTATAGCTAACCAATAATAATATGATACTTTTATATAATTTAACTCTTCATATTTAAGTATAATCTTTACTGAGCAGTTTACTGAAAAGGTATATATTCATTTGGTGAATAGTCCCCTCTTCGTCCCATTAGGCAGCGTTCATCGTCTTGACTTAATTATGTGATAAAGTGAATGTACAATGATGTTGTACGTCTGTGGGATAGCGGTGTAATGTTCGCCAACCAAGCATGTGGTTTGTGGTTAGATCCCCGGCCGACTCCCTCCTTTACCTCACTAAGCCAGGAATAAGACTGGTAAAGAGGAAAGGTTATGCATGAGGCCAGCGACTCCACCCTGTAAAAATAAACACCACTACTATCGAAACTTCAAGTCTCTAGCTTGAAGCCCTATGTTCCAATGGGAGCGTAAAGAAATAAAAAACGGTGATTTTAAATGTAGCTATGATTCGTATGTGTGGAAATGAAAGATAGACATCCTAAAATCTCAGTATTTCAGTTGGAAACATTTTTATCAGAATAGTATGAATAGTACCTCTGTCAGTCAATACACTGATGATATGTAAACTCTGCTTAACTCCAAAAGATTACATTTGGTTGATTTCCATGTTTGCATAATTACTAAACTGTTTCTTAATTGATTTAGACAATTTATTTATATTCATCAGGCAGTGGACTTCGTTATATTGGTTGAACAAGCTCACTTTGTAACCTAAACGTCTGCGGTTCGATCTCCGGTGGTAACATGGGTATTTACTTTCAAAGAGTTACAGACAAGGACGAAGCACCTGCCCAGAAATTCCTAGATTTCAACGGTTCGTTAAATGATTATATTATCGTATTATTGTTCCTTTGGGTTTCGAGTCGAATATTGGGCTTCAGCAACACATCTCCACTTTCTTCTATTTACTGTCATCGTCTTCATCTGGGTCCACGATTGCTGGTAATCTCTCATTTGCTCCTCACCCGATCACCTCTATTTCACCATAGGACGACCTGGACGTCGCCTCCCATTAGGATTCTACTCGATTCTACTCCTTCGACGGTCTCCTCGATGTATGCTTGATCCGTCTGCATTTTCTCCTACAAATTTGGTGACCAACGGTTCTTGGTTGGTTTGTTCCCACAATTTCGTGTTACTTGTTCTTTCTGGACATTCGATCTTCAGTGTGGAGCCAGCGAAGTGGGTAGCTGTTGACGAAAGTCTGTAACCTATTGAAAATTCTTTTCGTTACACACTAAACAAGTTAGTGATCTGCATCGAAGGACTGAATGACTTGACATTGGTGTTGAAAATCCAAATCTTATTCTTTGTACCGTAGAGTGCAGAAGATTTCCGAACTGGTTTCAGGTTGATGAAGGTGTATCTTACTTTTCGGATTCTGGCTCGCTTTGATATCTTCATCCGTTCCGACTGCCTGTGGTTGAAACGATGTCTCCTAGATAAGTGAGGGAAGTAACCTCTGTCAAATCTTTCCCACTGATGGTGACCAATGCCGGTTTTTGTTGTTGTTGCGGGTCGTTGTTTATCTTTATCACCTCCGTCGTCTCTATGTTCACTTGAAGTCCTGTTGTCTCTGCCCCTCCAGCCAATTTGTTGGTTTTCGCTTGCCTGTAATTCTTTGTGTTTGTGTGACAATAGACATATATTATCTGCGCAATCCAGATCTTCTAGAGTCTTCTTATCGGTCGTCCAACGTGGTTAGGACTCTCGCCGACCATGCACATGGTCCGGGGTTCGAGCCCACGCCGGCGCACACCTGATATCTATGGTCGGCCTGCAAAATTTGGGCTACCGATATCCATGCTGAAAATTCCATACTTGTACCAAAAATACAGTGTGGAATCAAGCTGTAAATCAAAAATAAAAAAAAATTCCTGTCTCCTCTCCCTTTCTGTGTACAGTCTGATGCATAGTCCAGTCCACCACAGTTACCAATATCATCGGTGATAATAGGCTGACAACATTGTCTTACTTCTGTATTTACTTCAAACGCCTCACTGAGTTTCCCGCTATGGATCGACAAAGACGTACCACTGTCTAGTAGCTGTTGAATGAGGTTGATATCTCCAACTGATATTGCTAAGTAACCAAACCAAGAATCCACTATGCATTTACTTCATGTGATCGTGGAAAAAAATTACACCTAATTCCAGTGAAGCGGGAGAAATTTTCTCGAAATATTTTAACTCGATACATTTTTGTAAAATGTAAAAAGGAGAACACCATGTGAAGGATTTAGGAGAATAATAATAATCACATATAAATGTGAATACTACTGATCTTATTATAAGATAAAGAAGAACAAAAATGCAAATAACCGTTGGAAAAAATATAAGAAGAATAAAGCAGAAATTGATGCATCAGATATTCCAGATCTACATAATAAACAGAATGAAAGTTATTCATTCTTATTGGAATATCTGAAACACTATATAGCCTACTCTTACTTCCAAATATAATACCATCTTTCTTTTACTTTGTATGAATGACAGTCAAGATATGCACTGTCTTTGTGTGTATAAACAACGCCGTAATAAGGCTCATATATGCATATATGTATGTATTTGTTATTTTAGTTTTTAGTAAAACTTTCAGGATAAATTTCACATTATAATCATATTCAAATTCTGTTTTGATATTTTTCCTTCCGCTTCTACAAACACAACTTCTTGATACAAAAATTCAGCGGGTGGATCTATTGTGGAAGAAAAAATGGAGATGCATTTTGTTTTATTTTTTTTTGTCTTTTCTTTTTACAAAATCTTTGGAGAAAAAAAGATGAGTAAGGAGAAATTCTTCCGCTTTTTGCTTCCTTTTTAGAATAAGACGCCATAACTAAATAATAATATTAAAGTTTTCTGTTTTGTTGTATACAAGAATTTCATGGAGAGAATAATACTGACATACTGCAAATGGTTACTTTGTTGCTCTGCCTTCTTCTCTTACAAATGAAAGACGAGGCATTTTATGCATACTCAAGTGAATGTGCGTATGACTTTTGAATCAACATGAAACTGTAAACGCCTAATTAACAATCGATAGTATGTAATATGGAGGGGTTTCATGCTTGGAGGGTAAAATGAATCAGGTTAGGTAGAGTATCTTTGTGTGTTAAGTGCTGGGTTATTTATTAGTAGTAGTATTGTTCCCTTGGGTACTGAGTGAAACATGAGGGCTTCAACAACACATCTCTGCTGTCTTCTATTTCCTGCTATCCTTTCCATCTGGGTCCACAGTTGCTCATAGCCTCTCAACTCTTCCTCACACGATCTCACCGATGTCAACCTCGGCCCGACGCACCACTCGTCGCTTCCTAATAGCGTTCCACTCGAGCAACGGTTTGCATTGAGCATGATTTCATTCGACGGTCTCCTCAATGTGTGCTCTGTCCATCTCTATTTTCTCCTATATTTTTGTTGAGCTATCGGCTCTTTGTTGGTTTGTTGCCAGTCAGTGCTTTTTTTTTCTAATTATTTCTGGTCGGCTGGCCGTTTGATCTTCAGTTTGGCGCCAGCGATGGCAACTTTTGATAAATAAGTGGTAGGTACTAGATATATTTATGAATAGAAAATAAGTTAACTTCTAATGATCAATTTTTGTTTGTTACAATACTTCTGTAATATTTAAAACCGGATGTTTAAAGAAATAATGTTATGTTGTATAATTTCTTCATAAGTTTTTTCATTTATATATCTGTATTATTCGCATGGTCATTTTCTATAATATCGACTACATAAAGGTTTTTGTACCAATAAATGAAAAATAACAATAAAATTCAAGTGTTGGTTTGTTTTCAGGTTTTCCCCATGATCTGACATCGGTTACAGAACTATTCTAAAACCTGGGAGTTGGAAGTTGGAACACATGAACCATTGGATCGGGTCTTAATGGCTTGATAGTCCATGAGCTCGCCTTGTAACCAGAAAGTCGTGGGTTCTGTTGCTGGCGGTAGGTGCAAACTTCTATTATTATTTCCTTTAATTCCTATAAAATCATAGGGCTTCATCCGCCCGTCTCCGTTGCCTTAGGTTTTCTGCCAAATTTTTCACCCCGCTTCAAGTCTGCCCGCACGCTTCCATCTCCTCTTCACACGACCTCCTCCAAGTCACCCTCACACTGACGACCAACCCGCTGCTTCCCTCTCGAGTTCCACTCGAGAAATGGCTTGTCTAGTGATGTCACTTGATGGTTTCCTCAGAGTGTGGCCAATCCATCTCCATTTCTTCCTGCCTACTTGTTCAATAATCGGTTCCTGGTTGGTTCGCTCCCAGAGATCCCTATTGCTGATCTTTTCTCACCGGCCATCTGATCTTGAATATTGAGCGAAGACAGGTGAATTTTGTTTGAGATGCTGGTTATGACACACTGGCCAAGTCTCTGATCCGTATAGTAGCACTAACTTCACATTGAAGTTGAAAATTCTGATCTTATTTTTGATGATGAGTGCTGTTGACCTTCACACAGACTTGAGAGTAATGAAAGCTTGTCTTGCTTTTCCGATTCTGGCTTTGATATCCTCGTCAGTTCCGTCCGCCTGTAGTTGAAACGATGCTTCCCAGGTAGGTAGGTAGGTAAAGGAGGTTGTTTCTTTCATGTTCCTCTCATTTATGCTGATTGCTATCTGTTGTTGTTGCTATTGGCGTTGGCCAGGAATCTTCATCACATATCTCTGGTTTCTCTATGTTCACCTGAAGTCCTTTCTTCTCGAGATGCTTCTTCTGCCAAATTGTTGCTCTTTATTTGCATATCTTCCAGTTTGTGGGAAATAAGACATATATCATCGGCGAAGTCCAGATTTTCCAAGTATTTTTCGTGTTTCCATTTTCTGCCTGTTTCCTAATTGCCCGTTTTCTGCCGCATTATTCAATCCACTGCAATTAGGAAGATCATTGTTGATAGTAGGCAACCTTGCCTTACTCCCGTCCTCGCTTCGAAGGATTCCGTAAGTTTCCCGTTGTGGATTACTTGGCGAACTTCTGAAGAGTCCCAAACCAGGCTGACGAAATAGCTGTCCAGTACTTCCAGTCTTTTTTCCAATGGTTCTCCAACCAATGTCAGTTGATGATGAAAACTTGAAACAGTAAAATCTTTTTCTTTGGGAATAACAGTTTATAAATTCAAATGTTTTAGGAATATTTAGTTCACAGTGAATATCCGTGTGATAGCATGTCTACTATAACACAAAACTGTTTAATGATTTTCTTCGGAGTGAATAGTTACTATTATAGAAAACAGCGAAGTTAACAATAATGAGTGATTATGTTTTACACTTAAAATTGGTTTGTAATCAATCAAACTATGAGTTACTTATAAACATATTTCAGTATAAAAGATTATCCAAGGTGCATAGATGGCAGAATGGGTGTCTAAATGTTCACAGAATCTGTCCAACAAAGATGACCTAAGGACTGAGAATCCAGGTTCGTTTGTATAAATATGTAGGCACAAAATTAAATAAATGTAATAAAGTCATTTAAAAACGTTTGCATGTATGTGATAAAGTTCTTTCACTTGCGAACTCATCACTTACAAACCGAGATATGGTAGTAATATTTGTGACAAATGTTTTTTTTCTGGGTGTATAATTCAGACTCCTTTGTGATCCGAATACTTATCGCTTGTGTTGTCTTAAGAGCTCGAAGTGTAGTTGCTTTCAGCAAATGTGTAAAATTGTTATAAATAGTACCAAATGGCTGGTTTATGTTAGCTTAATGGTCTGGTTGAAGTAAGCCGGCTTTATGCAGTCTTTATTACACGTTCGTTCTCCACAATAACTTATTGAATTCTTAGGAAAATAAACCACGTTTATGACCTTCCATAACAGGTGGGAATAATATTTATGAAAAAATACTAGTGGCTCAGTTAATTTCTACGTAAAGTGTTCTGTAATTCAACCAGTTCTTGGTCACTGCTATTATTACATTTATTCTATAGCTGAAATTTTTAAATATGATTTCCTTGCATAGTAAAGGATGAGAACTGCCCAATTCACGTGAATTTCATAACAATTTCTTCATTCTAAATGTCATTCAAGTTCCTGTATAGCTATCGATCTACACTTCCTTTTATTTCGGAATTCTTCCTCATATAAGTTTTTAGATGATATTCGGCTCCATGAGATTCTGGGATTTCAGAGTAAATGATCAGTCCGTAATAGTATCATACAAGTCCCCATTTCATTGACTATTAACAGTGAAAGTGTAGGGTTTCAGATTTTAACTTCTTTTCATTTTCCCCTAGCTAATTGTTCTCTTTTAGATCATTCAGTCTAATTCATATGATCTGCTCAAGTTACATTTTTAAACTCTCTACGTCTTTGAATTCAGCAATTACAACTATTCGTTCGCTTCAGGCGAAAGATCACAAATGAAAGTATCAAACATTCAAACGAAATGGAGGTGGTGAGCTTGTTCATTTGTGCTTTACTTATCTTTGAAACCCTAGTTATCAAACCTTTGTATTCGTTTTCACTCAATGGAGTGGATTTTCACTCAGGATGAGGGAGAAATATGGGTGATGGCTAGATTCGAGCAAGCAGCCTCCAAGTTCCTAGACCGACTTTCCATCGAATGAGCCACGAGACCTGATTTTATGTTACTGTGGTCTTCTGTCTGTTCCATACCATCCTTCAATAAGTATGCCAGATCAGAATTAATACTGAAACAGTGAGCATAGTAGGGGTCTATTCTGTGTTATATACGATATGCATAGGAATTAAAATGAATAGAAATGAATTAACATTTACCCAAATAATCCTGTTTACAAACACACATCATACATAGCCCTTCAATACAGCGTTTATTACAATGGTAGGATGATTATAGCAAAATTAAATACAACATTTGAAGCTAGATCACCCGCCAACTTGAAACCAGTGAGTACTGGACAGCAATTTCATCCCAGTTTAAGACTTTTTAGTAATACGCACCACCAATCTTGGCAGGGAATCAAACTGAGGACACTTGCAGGTTATGCGGCTAGCTCGTTGACCATTCAACCACTATTTTATACTACAAAACCCACTAAATCATTTAAAGACGTATGAATTGTTGTCACATTTAAGTGATCACCGCTTTCTTTTGATAGCTTTTCAATTTTCCTTTTTCCACTACACAAAGATGAAAAATACATCCAGGGTAAGCCCAAAGATAGAGAATGCAATAAAAATGAAGTTACCTAATTGAATTCTTCAAGAATCTTCCTTTTTATTTCTAATTTAAAAGATGTGTTAAATCAATGTTAATTATTGATGAAAAATAAAATGATGACTCTTTATATTTATGTGACTATTTTTAGATTTATTTTTGACAACACAAAAAAGAAACCTTAGCTACTTACTCCTTTTTCCAGATTCTTTGATTATTGATTTGTTTGTTTCATGACTTAACTGAAGTTGTTGTCATTACTTTGAGCCTATTTCTCTCTTCTTTTCTGTGTCTTGTTAGGTAGGCTAAAAAGGTGACGGAAAGAATTAGCAGATA
Source organism: Trichobilharzia regenti (assembly GCA_944472135.2). Taxonomy (NCBI): domain Eukaryota; kingdom Metazoa; phylum Platyhelminthes; class Trematoda; order Strigeidida; family Schistosomatidae; genus Trichobilharzia; species Trichobilharzia regenti. The sequence continues at coordinate 94,839,593 of OX235262.1, read as the reverse complement.
CTATTTACAGGAATTCATCATGAGCTGACATTAGTTAGAGAAACATTGGAAAACCTGGGAGTACTGGACAGCTGTTTCGTCCTAGTTTAGGACTCTACATCAGTACACACCCACTAGGATTCGAACCAAGGACCTTCTGGTTATAAGGCGTGACCAGTAGGGTGCAGGAGGTCAGGTGTGAGGACAAATACTCGCCGAAGACATTGGCTAGCGGTCGCGCTATGTTGTGAATTGGCAGAAGTTAGAATTCATGGACTGGCCATTGGATTGGGTCCCAGTGGCTTAATGGTATATGAGCTGGCGAGCATTGTAACCAGAAGGTCCTGGGTTTGAACCCCTGTGGGTGCATACTGCCGCAGGGTCCCGAAGAGCTAGGACAAAACAACTCCCAGGTTTTCCAATGGTTCTCTAACTAATGTCAGCTCATGATGAAATCTTGTAACCAATCAATCAAATCCCTACAAACGAACACTTTGAAGATACTATTTACTTTTTTATTTGTCTTTGTTTATCTAAGATTGATAAAATTAAACAAGATGTGACACATTTGTATACACTGAATTATTATCATCATCATCATCCAACATCAAAATTTGTTTTAAAAATAACAAACAAAATTATGTTATTTTAGAGGGCAGAAAATAAATGCAATAAATTCTTAATTCATGCTTGTTTGAACAGTGGAAAAGGAATTGACCTAATTCAAGTACACGTGTATATTAATAATCTCTAACATAGAACGTGTTCTGTCAATATACCCCGAAGTGTAAGGTCATTTCATCTCCTAACGGACAAAAAGAGAATAATTCTGTTTACACAATATAGTTCGCTAATCAGACAGAATTTATTGCCGAGAATATAAGAAGAGTTTCATATAACAGAATAATGTTTTAATTATGGTACTATGTTTCAGTATAAATATGACAATCATCTGTAGAGTATGTCAGTACATTTCATTTCTCAGTTAAGAGATGACTGAAGAGGGAATAGTACATCGGAAGTAATCGGTTCTTGAATCAAGACGACTTATTTTTTGTTTTACCTTCATTCGCCAACCAGTTCGCGAAGATTAGTCTATCACTTTGGGGTTATCCTGTGTGTCTATGGTTCTGTGATTGGATGTCTGGCATTCTACTCCTGGTCAATTCACTCTTGAACCTCGCTTAACCGGTTGCAAGCCCCCTAAAGAGGGTATGAGGTTAGTAACTCCACCGGTACTTAAACGTTTGAGTTTAAGCCCTGTGTTCCATTATGAAAGGTTATCCGAGACAATACTGACAACGTTTTAGTTTACTTGTTTCTGACTTTTTGTTGATTCAAGAATGCTTCTTGCTTAATCACACTAAATGTGTTATTTCGATATACAAGCGACAGTTAATTCTTGACAGCAATTTCTTTGAAATGCTGTAATATGGTATGTGAATGACCCGGAAAACCACGAAGTAATTTGTTGAACATATTATTCACTAAAACGCAGAGTGTGTCTATATGAATTCGAGTACAGCAGACAGTAAGTCTTAAGATCTTCATATTAGAATTGTGGCTATAGGGTCTAAAAATTTATGTTTGTAGAGTTCCAACATTTCCGATGACAGACATATTCTTATTTTAAAAAAAGTGATTCGTAGATACTTGATAAATAAGTGATTGGTATCTACATGATAAAGAGAAGAGGCAAAACAATAAAAGTATACAGAGTTGTATCGGGTCTGTAAACTTGAAAACGGTTCTATAAACTTAGAAATATAGAAACGGATAGCCACCAAAAATGTGTCTCGTGCTACTGAAAAGAATTCACAAGCAGTATAATGTGTATGATGTCTTCTACAAAAATTATAGAGCAACGGGTTAAATTATGAGGGGCAGAATTGAAGGTTCGTGTACAATAGTTCAGGGAGTGTGAAAGAAAGAATAAACAATCGGATCATGAAGAACGTGTGCAAAGTGTCTTTATGTCACCATCACGGTATATAATTTCCCTAAATCAGCAATCCTCCCACGAAATGAGGTTGCATTCTGCTGTCTCAAAAATATCTACAATATATGACCTAAAGTAAGTTTTAAAATAATCTTACGGACAAAACATTCCAGTGCAGCAGTCAGGATTCTGATTTTTATGCAGTTACGTATTTATTATTGTGATTGACAAGTCCTCAAGCCATCTTGAAATACATTCCAAATATCATTATTATTCTCCTGAGTTCCGAGTGGAAAATAGGGCTTCAGCAACACAGCTCCATTTTGTCCTATCTTCTGCCATCCTCTTCTGCTTGGACGACGGTTGCTCACAACCTCTCATCTCTTCCTCACAAGCTCTCGTCCATGTCACCCTTGCACTGACGACCCACTCGTCGCTTTCCATTAGGATTCCACTCGAGCAATGGTCTGCATTGTGCAAGATGTCATTCGACTGTTTCCTCAATATATGCCCGATCTATCTCCAATTACTCCTACTTGTATGTTGAGCAATCGGCTCTTGGTCGGTTTGTTGCCACAATTTCTTTTTTCTAATTCTTTCTGGTCATTTGGTCTTCAGTATGGGACCAGAGAATGTAGCTGTTGACAAAAGTCTGTAATCTGTGGGAAATTTTTTTTTCGTGAAACACTGGCAAAGTCGATGATCAGTATAGAGGGACCGACTTAACGTTGGTGTTGCAGATTCGAATCTTGTTCCTTACTCTGAACGCAGAAGATTTCCACACTGATTTTAGAATAATGGAATATTGTTTTTTGCCTTTCCGATGCTGACTACCTTTGACATCCTCATCCAGGACGCCTGTAGTTGAAATGATGTTGTCAAGATAAGTAAAAGAGTCTCTCTTACTAGAATTTCCTTGGCTGTTTGTGACTGATGCCTGTTGTTGTTCGTTAGGTATCTTCATCACTTCTCTATGTTAACTTGAAATCCTGTCTTCACTTTCGCTTCTCCGAACTTGATAGTTTTCGCATGTAGATCTTCTGGTTTGTGTGAAGTTGAAAATGAATGATTCGTGAAGTCCAGATCTCCTACAGCTCTCCTTCCGATCAAACGTATGCTCATCTTCTCTCTCTCCCAGGGTTTGTTGTATAATCCAGTCCACCACAATCAATGAATAGCATCGGTGATAGTGAGCATCCTTGCGTTTGTGAGATTTCGCCAATAATGAGAAGCTCTAGCCTAGGTTTTATCGTCACTGTAACCACAAATCTGAGCCCCAGAGTAACTGATTGCAGTAGAGGGTGACGCGGATTTGAATATGTAGTAAGATAACATTTCATTCAAGTCTGGGGATGTGTCATGCCAAAAAGTGCCAATAAGCCTGAAATTAATGTTCAGGGCTACCATCTAATGGCTTTTAACCATCTAATAGTAGTGACAGAATCTCATCACGAGCTGACATCGGTTAGAGGACCGTTGGAAAACCAGATGAGAGTACTGGACAGCTGTCTCGTCAGCCTAGTATGGGACTGCTCATAAGCACTCACGGACCACCAGGGTCCGAAGCCAGGACCTTCTGCTTACAAGGCGCGCTAGTAGACCATTAGGCCACTGGGACTCGACCCAATGGTCAGTGTCATGAATGGACAGAATTCGGAATTCATGAGCTCAGCATTGGATTGGGTTCCAGTGTAACAACAGAAGACAAGGGCCAGGCAACAGATCGTTTTATTATGAAAATCAACACGTATTTATACATATTTCAGACAACATTATTATAGACAAGCGCAGTCATCTGATTGGTTGTTTAGGTAGACAAACGCAGGCTTCTGATTGGTTGTTTCGGGATTCCTTGACAAACAGAGTTCTCTATCTGCGAATCATATTTTGCCACGTTAACTTCGCTGTGATTGGTTGTTGACTCAGCCTTGTTCACGGCCCATATTAGTGACCTAGACCTTAACGTAGATTAGTGCCAACCAATCGGCTAGCAGCCTGCTCTCACCACACTCGTCCCCCCGTCAAATACGTGCGACTGAAGTCGGCTTGATCTACTTGGTGCAGGCGTCATCGTTGGCTTGTCTCGCTGTATCCATTTCTGGAGCTCGCTGACGTTCACGCGCCTCTCATTGTTCGCCATTGCGACTGTGTCTGCGTAACCCCATCTCGAAGTGACCATATATGGTCCTTCCCACTTTGGAAACTGTTTGCCTGACCCTGTCGAACATTCGTCCATACTTCGGCCCACACCTTCATATGCTGCTTTCGCCCGACCTCCCAGCAGCGTCTCAAGTAGCAGCTCCATCGCTGACAGATCTTGAACGCCACTCAACTGCGCAGAAGCCTTGAAGTCCTGCCCGAAGATCCATATGTCTCCATCAAAAACTGCAGGGTATAGGCTTTTCATTTGTCGGTAGGCAGCGACACCAAATGTAACAACAGAAGACAAGGGCCAGGCAACAGATCGTTTTATTATGAAAATCAACACGTATTTATACATATTTCAGACAACATTATTATAGACAAGCGCAGTCATCTGATTGGTTGTTTAGGTAGACAAACGCAGGCTTCTGATTGGTTGTTTCGGGATTCCTTGACAAACAGAGTTCTCTATCTGCGAATCATATTTTGCCACGTTAACTTCGCTGTGATTGGTTGTTGACTCAGCCTTGTTCACGGCCCATATTAGTGACCTAGACCTTAACGTAGATTAGTGCCAACCAATCGGCTAGCAGCCTGCTCTCACCACACTCGTCCCCCCGTCAAATACGTGCGACTGAAGTCGGCTTGATCTACTTGGTGCAGGCGTCATCGTTGGCTTGTCTCGCTGTATCCATTTCTGGAGCTCGCTGACGTTCACGCGCCTCTCATTGTTCGCCATTGCGACTGTGTCTGCGTAACCCCATCTCGAAGTGACCATATATGGTCCTTCCCACTTTGGAAACTGTTTGCCTGACCCTGTCGAACATTCGTCCATACTTCGGCCCACACCTTCATATGCTGCTTTCGCCCGACCTCCCAGCAGCGTCTCAAGTAGCAGCTCCATCGCTGACAGATCTTGAACGCCACTCAACTGCGCAGAAGCCTTGAAGTCCTGCCCGAAGATCCATATGTCTCCATCAAAAACTGCAGGGTATAGGCTTTTCATTTGTCGGTAGGCAGCGACACCAAATGTAACAACAGAAGACAAGGGCCAGGCAACAGATCGTTTTATTATGAAAATCAACACGTATTTATACATATTTCAGACAACATTATTATAGACAAGCGCAGTCATCTGATTGGTTGTTTAGGTAGACAAACGCAGGCTTCTGATTGGTTGTTTCGGGATTCCTTGACAAACAGAGTTCTCTATCTGCGAATCATATTTTGCCACGTTAACTTCGCTGTGATTGGTTGTTGACTCAGCCTTGTTCACGGCCCATATTAGTGACCTAGACCTTAACGTAGATTAGTGCCAACCAATCGGCTAGCAGCCTGCTCTCACCACACCAGTAGCTGAATGGTCTACGATCTCGCCTACTAACCAGAAGGTCGAAACGTGGCCGTGGGTGCGTACTTCCGATGAGTCTCAAACTAGGACGAAAGAGTCGGTTGTCCTGTACTCCCAGGTTTTCTGATGGTTCCCTAACCGATATCAGCTCATGATGAAATCCTGTAACCAATCAAGCAAATCCCTTCGAACCAATACTCGAAAATCTAATAGTGATCTGCTTATAACTCATATAAATTTTTCTGTAGGTAAAGGAAAAATCGCATTCATAATTATATGAGAACATGAATCACAGAAATGTTACTTCCTTAGATAAAATGTTTCTACCTTTTTAATACTTCCTCTCCATTATCTTTATGGCGTAATGTCATTCAAAGTGCCTGCTGGCAAATCTTTAGGATAATTAAAATTAATGTCGTGTTCTTAGCATGGAAATTACATTTTTAAATATTTTTGTGTTCTTGTTTTGAAAAAGAAACTCAAATAGAAGGTGACGCTTGCTTAGACAGAGCTAACAAAGGATAAAGAGAAGAATACGGTGTTAATTTTTTTGGATCAAGCCACCTTTTTCTGTTTAGAGAGAAACAGCTGACTCCAACTGATGAATTAGATAACATGAAACTGTCATTATTTCATTTTTTTTTATTTTTTTACTTACAGCTTGATTTCACACTGTATTTTTGGTACAAGTATGGAATTTTCAGCATGGATATCGGTAGCCCAAATTTTGCAGGCCGACCATAGATATCAGGTGTGCGTCGGCAGGGGATCGAACCCCGGACCATGTGCATGGTCGGCGAGAGTCCTAACCACTGTGCCACCGACGCACATTATATCAGTAACTAATCAAATACTGGATACATTTGGATTCATAGCGTCAGATAATGTTCCTGAAAATGAACTGACAACATATATAGTATTATGAGAATGCTTAAACGAAGCGCACATATTAACAATGTCCTTGATCAGCTTGACAGTCATCGAATATAACGCTTGATACAGGTATCATCAAAGTAATTAATTTTACCACCTACTATAATTTTTTATCATGTTCTGTTTTAGCAAGTGAAACTAGAAACACTAGACACTTTTTGTGCCTCATTAGTTGTAACATTTAAAGTAAGATGTTTGATTAGTGAAACATCAAATCTACCCAAGGATATTTATGTTACATTTCAGTTGCCTCAATTAAGTATTATAATCCTAAGTGGCTAAATACCCTTTCAGTTAAATACAAGTCAATACTGACTAAATTGAGTGAATGTATTGTTTAGACAGATAAGTTGTGAATGTGATTAGGTATGCCTTCAGCAAACTAGTATCATAGTTGCCCTGTAGATTGGTGATATACTGTCACGATTAGGAAATGAATATGTCTGTACACAGATATATAGTGGATAACGAGTTGTTAACACAGTGAGCTTAATGTAAATTTAAAAAAATAACCGAAGTGAGACATTATTTAGTGATACTGGTATTACCCAAAGACATAAAAGCCTGAAGTGTGGTGAGTATCTAATGGCTGCACTGTTATTATTATTACTTTTACTATAGGTGACTAGTAGAATACACCTGTATGTAACTAAGTGAGTGGAGATTATTAGATGGCTGGAGGCAGTCGGCCACAGGAAGTCACATCTGACCTAGGTTTCGTGCTAGTCGGCACTCACCAGTCAAGAGGGCGTAACCTGCAACCTTCAAGGAACTGATGTCCCTTCCGAGATTCGAACCCGTGTCACTCAGTTCTGCAGTCAGAGACGTTGCCACTGAGCTATTCAGGCTCGCGATTGACCTTCTGTAGGACCGTATTGGATATTTTTGATTGGACACTAGTTAATAACTAGTGTGAAGTGTCTAGTCCATTCCTTGTTGTATACCGAATTCTATCAGTCAAGTTCGCAATGTGGCCAGTATGGTGGATGGCTCGTCGCCACGTTGTACTATGAATTTTTGATATTACACTAGTAAGTAACCAATATCCAATCAGATTGTCCAATGCAGTCCTACAGGAGGTAAATCGTGAGCCTGAATATCTCAGTGGCAACGTCTCTGACTTCAGCACTGGGTAGCGCGGGTTCGAATCTCAGAAAGAACATGAGTTCCTTCAAGGTTGCAGGTACACCTGCTTGACTGGTGAGTGCCAACTAGCACAAAACCTAGGTCAGATGTGGCTTCTTGTGGCCGATTGCTTCAAACCTTCTAATACCAACAATTGACGGTGCATCATGATAGTGAGGCACCTAGCATGGTGGCCGCATTGTAAACCTTAGTGACAGAATTTAGTCTGCACCAAAGATAGGACGAGACACATTACACTAGTTACTATCTGGTGCCCAATCAGGAGTGGGGATTATAAAAGTTCTATCTGCTTTACACAATGGACTTTTGTATTTCTGAATGTGGCATGTATGTATATGAATATATCAAGAATATTATAATGAGAATTATATTTTATATTCGTACTATTAAAACATTTGAATTTTAACGAGTGTGCTCAAAAATGGTAATTACAGGACTAAGTAAAAATAAATCAACTATGAGTAGCGCAACTATTACTAAGAGCATTGATTTTATGACAATGAATCACCACATGAAAAAACGAATACAACAAACGAATGGGCAGGAAAGCACTTCTCTAAGAAAGTGGTATATACCACGATTAACCAATGAAACTAATAAAATGAAAGAAACAAACCTCAAATTCAATACTCGTTTAATTTTGCTTTAGATCTTTAAAGTGATTGAGATTACGGTGATTAACTCACAGGTTCCTAATAAACACAAAATGAATCCTAATAAACGTTATTATGAGATTTTATCAGATTACTTATGTTGCACCTAGACCTTTTTGCATTGGTGGTTCAAACGGAGAATGAGAGCCAGCCTTACATGTGATCCTAGGTTCAGTTCCTGGCCAACGCACTCCTAATTGTCGCTTAGCCAGTAGTAAGCCTGTAAAAGAGAGAAGGTTAGCCGTGAAGCTAGCACCCTCACCTCGAACAAACAATACAAGCACGACAGAAACTTTAGAGCTTGCTGCTCGAGATGGTATGTTCCACTCCAAATACAAAAGAATGAAAAAATTAAATCTTCTATCTATTAGTAAACTTGCTTGTGTGGAGCTAGGCATGTCGGCCAAACAGAACGTTTGCTATCCAGATGTATCACCAGAAAATTACCCTCATGGCCTTATAGAAGAGGAGAAAGACCCTACCGCAGCTCTATCCTGGAACACCTGGTCGAATCTGGACACTATCTGACCCACAAAGGGACTTCAAAGTTATCTACAGAATATATTAGGAATTACTTCAGAAGGCAGAAAAAATGGTAATTTACATACTGAATCCTGAACTCTGCATACAGAAGAAGTCTGTTCAGTCACAGTGGAACTGATCATTTTTAAAACCAAATACGTAATTTTTGTTTTTTCTTTTTCAATTGTATTGATCTCTCTCCTAACTCACTATTAAATTTCCATCCCTTAATACCTCTGTTATTAACTTGATTCTCGTACAATTTTTTCTGAATTCTACTCATTTCTGTCAATCATCTTACTTCAGTCATTTTACTCGATTAACGCTTTCTTCATTACGTAATTCGTTATCTAAGATTAACAATTCTAATAACTCATCTTTGAAAGTTTTCCCTTTGTTACTAAGAAAACTTATTATATGTGTGTGACTGTATAGCCTGAGAATAATATCGGTGGAAAGACTAACTCTTTAAGTGTTAGTTTAGAGGGATTTGGTTGGTTACAGGATTTCATCATGAGCTGACATTAGTTACAGAACCACCGGAAACCTAGGACTACTGGATAGCTGTTTCGCCCTAATTTGAGACTCTTCACCAGTACGCACCGACCGCCACGGTTCGAACCCAGGACCCTCTGGTTACAAGGTGTGACCAGTAGGGTGTGAGGACAAATACTCGCCGAAGACATTAGCTAAGGGTCGCGCAGTGTTGTGAATTGGCAAAAGTTAGAACTCATGGGCCCCTGGATCGGGTCTCAGTGGCTTAATGGTCTACCAGCTCGTCGACCTTGTAACCAGAAGGGTTGTTGGGTTCGAACCCCGGCGAATGCGTACTACTGAAGAGTCCCAAACTAGACTAACGAAACAGTAGTTCAGTACTCCCAGCTGGTTTTCCAATGGTTCTCTAACCATTGTAAGCTAATGATAAAATCCTGTAGACTAACTCTTCTCTGAAAGTCTTTTCTTTTGTGTTAAATCTATTGTTTTTAGTTTTAATTATCTCAACCGATCCGAGTTGGTGAAGTTTACGCAATCATCTTCTCGTAAATGCAGGCACATTAGGAGTTAAAGAAGGTTTTCGGTAAAATAAACTTCACAATTCGACAGTGCCTTCTGATCAACGAATTTACAAGACAACATGAATAAAATTATGACGTCATGGGTTTAAATTAATATATATATATAGTCTAAATTAATGTAATCTCACAATACATTACCATGGAGAGTCGTCCTGCAAATGGATGAAGGAAAAACGGTGAGAATATAAAAGCAAACGTTTTGAAGAAAACTCCCCAAAAAATTGCAGAACAACATTGAAATTTATTACTACTGAAAAAACAAGCCAAGAATAATTAAATGCAAGTCCTTTTGATAGATGGTTGCATGATGAAATTTACTAACAGCGTGTGTGAGTGAGCACATGAACATATAATATTTCTGGGTTAGTGTTCGATGTCAGTAAAATTCAAGACGCACTTTTCTTTCTATCTGAGATTCATCAGGTGGAGGTATTTGTATCTGTAGTAAATAGTGTTGTTTCCATTAAGCCTCAGTTAACGTTTAATTCAGAAGAGCTGCAACAGAAACACAGAATGTATTTATGCGAATAAACTGATTCTGTTGATTTTGTTTTTCACAAATTTTTTTCTGAAAAAATCTTCCCAATTACTTCAGAATAAACTTATATTTTAGTCGAGTTGGAATGTAACAGTTTCTGGTCGAACTATATATTTCTTAGATATAATGGAGAAGATTTGTAGCCCAGTTAGATGATTTTAATGTAATTGTTTTCTCTGAACTGCATGGTTTGCTTGGGAAGCTTTCATTACCCTACTGGGCAACATCTTCAGTGCATATGTGAATTTCTTAATTGTAGAGAACGAATAGATTACCTTTATGGAAGCATTTGGCTTTTCCAGTGTTGGTTTGCAAGGATTTGATGATGAAATTCATGATGAAGTTCTGAAACCAATCAAATTCCTGCCAACCAAAACTTCAACATCAATCTAATGCTTCCTAGTGACTAGCAGTAGGTAGGTAGTTACCTGGGTTCTAATGGGAAGTCATGGTCAGTGGGATACAGTAGGTCGGGAGTGAAAACGAATGCTCGCCAATGCCATTGGCTAGTGGTTGCACTATATCTTGGATTAGAAGGATTTGGAATTCATGAACCACTAGATCCAGTTCTACTGGCTTAATATCTACAAGCTCGCCTAGTAACTGGAAGGCCCTCGATTTTAATACTGGCGCGTACTGTCGAAGAGTCCCAAACTAGGGTGACGAAACGGATTTCCAGTTCTCTAAATAATTGGTTTTTGCTATTAATCTGTTTATCATGCGTCAATGGTTTCTATGAGACCAGTTAATTGCTTGATGCATGTTCAGTTTCCTTGTCCAATAGCCTTACTAAATAGGAAGCACGTGTAAAGAAAGTATTATATATATATCCATTGATTGCATTGAGTTTGGCGGATGATGTCATTTGGTCGTATGATATTCACATTTATGACAGCTACATTTATACCAGTATGTTGCGTTAATCTTTTTCATAGAGTAGTTTTATGTAGAACAGAGACGAGAATGAATGTTGTATTCAGTAATAAATTTTAGCTGCTGAATATTTCCTGGAAGTAAGTGGAATTCTCCTATGTTTGTTCCACGTTTAGAAATTAGAATAAAGTAAGAACGAAATATTAAGATATTTTCAGTATGATCGAACACGTAAATTTAGTCATTTTCATGATTACTTGACAAATTAAGTGTACAGAATTTGAACGTATTTTCATCCATGGCTAACTTAAGTTAAAATAGCCTGTAACGCTGAAAATCGACAGGTTATGGTTTGAACTCAGAAAATCAATCTTTGAGTCCCACTGTGTATCTATCTGAGACTTTCTTGAGAGCCTGGGTGTCACAAAACACCCCAAGGACAGCAAACAGACGACTATCCATTCAACGATACTAATATCAAAAACTCGGAATCAGCTTAGCAAATGGTCTTCTTGTAACGGCCTTAAACTATATCCTTCCGAGTGTCAGACTGTTAATTTCAGTTTCCGAAGGAAAAGAAAGTTAAATGAATCTGTTGGTTCCTATGGCCGTTGCAAAATCGATGACAGTAATATAGAAATCAAGTCTGAAGTTAATTATCTTGGATTAATTCTTTCTTCTGACCAATCCTGGTCTTCATGTGTCTTAGCGATTTTTAAAAAGGTATTTCGTCTGAATGTTTACATTAAGAAGTTAAGGCACTCAGGCATAACCCAACTTCTCCTCTTACAGTTTGTCAGCTCGTGCATCTAACCAGTTCTTCTTTGTTGACCACCCTTATTCTTTCCTGGATTGCTTAAAAAGGAATATGTCATAATTCGTAGAACTCTGAAGACTGTCAGTAAGACGAGTAGTATTCCATTGGGCCATGTCGTTGACATTGTCACTGATAGGAACTTGACGTCATGCAGCAAATTCGCTGAAGGAATTTTGTCAAACTCTGAACACCCACTTTACCTGTAGCTCCAACCTTGTGTCTCCTCAGGCAAAACAAGAAGTCTTTCTAGAAGAATTAACGCACGTACGTCTAAGTATAAAAATTCCACTATACCATATTTAGCACGTACTTTATATGATGAAAATAGTGTCAGGCATGAACTAACTAACCTTCTTTGCACTACTAAATAAACCATTTCCTCCATCCTTACAACATCAATGTTTATTGTTATTGTATTTCTTATATTTATAATCCTGTCAATTTTTTTTTGTTTTTACTTATTTATTTTTCATAAGTTTGAACGTTGTTTAAGCTGTGTTACCACTGTTAATCTTGCACTTCCCCTCACCGTACTATAGCAGCAGAATATTAGATTCAGTGATCTATAACATGCTAAAATTTCTAAACTGAATCGCCAGTGCTGTTTGAAACAAACTCACTGTTATTATTATCATATTTAATATTCTCAATTCATGCTTCGAATGTTTTTGACTTTACATCACAAACGTGGACAAATTCCTCTGGTTACTTTTGTTTTAATTTTTAATTTTATTTATATTTTAAGTAAATCAGATGCAGCATTGTGACAAATGCTGAGAATCCCATTCTGTATTATAAGTACTGTTTTTTTGAAATAAATTAAATTATTATTATTAGTATTAGACAGCTGTCCAGTTAAAGAGGATGTTCTAGGGACGAAACAATCCATTTAGAACAAAATTATTTGACCAAAATTCAACTGTAAGCAGTATATGAGAGCCAAATAGCATATTTCCAACAAGGTGAGGGGGGGGGGGTAAAAACTCTGTCCACAAAAACCACACAGCAACACTTCCTATAGACAGCTGACAGAATGATAGATTGATTCGCCTAAACAAAATCGCACTGTACAACACATTATCATCCATGAAGAAAAGAATTGAAATTAGAGATTAAACAGTAACAGGGACAGATAATAAGGATCAACTCAATATATTATATGTGAATGTTAGAACAGTGATATGCATTCTAGACAAAAAACATGATAATTACAAATTTTGTTGATATATCCCAATAATTATGAATATTGTAATTAGATCGTTACGGAGGGATTTTTTCAAACAATTATTCCACTGAATAGCTTATAGTTTATGTACACTAAATGAAAAGATAATAATACATAATTACGCTCACGTATTTTTGTCTTTCTTCCCCCTGTTACCCATTTATATTCTTCAGCGTATATAAGCTGGTGATAACGAGCTATGAATTGTGACTATTTGTGGACAGTGACTAGTACTAGAATCGAGGATAAAAATTTCGTCCTCTTCGGGCTCGTCAACCAGATGTTTGCAATTTCATTGAGTGATGCTGTCCCCAGTGAAAGTCAAAACCTTGGAGAACAGGTATATCCAGTCGACGAGACCCAATTAGGAAAAAATGCCTATCGCGGATTCCACTGCTAGTCACCGTTCACCAGATAGCATGGTGATCTTGAGGCAGCATCAAAGCCTCTGTCCTACATAGACCACACATCTCGTTCCAGCATAATCAATCGACGGAAAACACATAAATTATGTTAAACGAATTATAAACTGAGATGTTTACATTTAGGATTTCCTAATTTACGACACTCTCTCGTATCACTCCAACACTTCATAAATATATATATAAGTCTCATTATCTTGTAATCACTGTTATTCTGAAGTCTTTGCAGCAGATGAGGACTTGTGAATGGAAATGATATCATTAACTGATTTACTGATAAATTTCATTCTTCATATTCTTATCAGAAAATAAATGAGTTTAGGTATTTTCCAGTTAGCGCAGATAGTAAATGAAAGCAGATGATAGACATTCGATTCCACCTAGATCTGATTTACCGTAGTTTCTACGTTCATACATTTTAAACTGATAAGACAAACACTAAGTAAACTTTGCTAATGTCAACTTTATTACTTTTTAAGGCAGATAAAAATAGGGATTTATAAAATATACGGCAAACCTGTGGTTAATTTCACGCTAATTTAAAGCTTTATATTATTCCTCTAATGGCTTACGCTTATTATAATTTTAAAATTTTATCCTTGTGCGTTCCTTTTAAAACATAGGGCTTCAAGCTAGAAACTTGAAGTTTCAGTAGTAGGGGTGTTTATTTTTACGGGATGGGGTTGCTAGCCTCATGCCTAACCTTTTCTCTTTACCAGTCTTATTCCTGGCTTAGGGAGGTGAAGCAGTGCGTCGGCCGGGAATCGAACGCCTAACCACATACGTGCCACTGATTTGCCACCAAGGCACGGTTTATACTTATAGTGAAACGCACATATCATCAAGTTATCGCTAAGTGTATGAAGTTCAGAGATTAGAACAAGACATATAGTTGACCAATAATGTTTTAAATTAGATCTTCAGGCTTTACTCTGATTAACATAGCTCTAAATACAAAGAATTTAACAAATGACGGTGAGTTTGTGGATCAAATAATAATAATATGTTAAATATTTTGAACGTCAGTAATAAAGATGATTATAATGACAGCAAAAATAATGGTAATAATGTTAATGTTAGCAAAAAGTACACGGAGTTTATGTATCTGACGATAAAAATAATGAAGGCAATAAAATGTTTATGTAGAAAATTCTAAAATATTTATTATTCCCGTAGTAAAATTTAGAACAACGCGTTTAAGCGAACAATATTGTTTTCAATTAGAACTCTAATATATTAACGTCACCAAAATGTTTGAGCATTGTGGAACAGATTATATATTAGATTGTAATTATATTTCAGTAGTGTACACACAATAACAGGTTTTTTGTTTTTCGTAATATTTCGAGCAAAATTACTGCCTGTGATCACACCAACTGCTGGAATTCCTTTGTTTTTAATTTGCACATTTATGATTTGTACTTATATATATATATTGAATAGTCAGTCCTATAATGTATTCAAAACAAAATATTTATTTAGAGCAAACAATTGTTTTCAATAAATTCTTCTTCAGGCTCTACAGTTATAAATCCATTAATGTAAGTATACAATAGCCAGTAAAGGCAAATTAGAATCATATCAGAAAGTGTATTGTGGAACAAGTATAAGATGGGATGAAATAATAGTCATATAGTTTTTGAAATAATAGAAAAGATTTGTAACTCAGGTGGATGATTTGCGATTAATAGTGTTCTCTGAGCTGGTTGGTTTAGTTGCGGAGCTTTCATCGTCTTTCTGGACGACATTTTCAGCGCAGTATATATATATATATATATATATATATGAGACACAATTATATCACTCATGAAGAAATTTAAATCATTTCACTTTATCCTAAATAGCGCGCTGAAGATGTCATCCAGAAAGACGATGAAAGCTCCGCAACTAAACCGACCAGCTTAGAGAACACTATTAATTGCAAATCACATAGTTTTTTAAAATGCATGGTCGATGAGAACGTGGGGCTAAATGAGATGTAATTTAATTTAATGATGTATATATATATATATATATAGTCAACAGAAAATACAGGTTTCAAGAGTGAATGTAATCAGGATGTGAGACAATATGAAAATGAACCAACAAATGGGGAGGTCTAGACATAAGTTCAGTAAGAATGATTGTAAAATGATAACGATGATATGGTGTAAAACTATAAGCACTATTGGTGAATGATTGTCAAATAATAATAATAATAATGAATATAATGAAGTGAAATGAACAGGATTTTGTAAATACGATAGCAAGTTAGAAAAGCACTACTTAAACCTAAGGTAATAAAATCATAAGAAAGTTCATGAAATCATAAAAGTCGAAAATGCACGTTTGTCAATGAAACAGAGGAGTAGAAGAAGAAGAAAAGAGAAGAAAATTGTGGAAGCGAATTTAAAGTGTTAATGGAGGATTTGTTGGCTTTATTGTAGGCCAAGGTAAACATAGAGGTTGAACATACGTCTTATGTATGCAGAGAAATGGTCTTCTGGTATTAATTGTAACCACTTCAGCTACAGATAGAAGACGTATTCGAGCTCCTCTAGATAAATTACTAGGAGCGCGGTAAATAACTAAGAATGCTTGGTCAAGTTTTATCGGGTGTCCAGTATATATATATATATATATATATATAGTTTCTTTTGTTCATTCATTTCAGTGTATTCAGAATTTCACTCCAGGTTATTGACGGTTGTTCTGAGTCACCCTTGTTAATTGTATCCGGCGTGACCTTAATGAATATAGATTCTGTTATAAGTCTCTCTTTACATTAATGTTTATATTAGATTTCAGAATACAAACATTGTTCCAGATCAATATTGTGGCTTTTTCCCCGTGCATGTGAAGTTATACACGAATTATTTTCTAAATTGTTGTAAGCTTGTGTTCCTGCTGGATGACCTTTATTCAGGCGTTCATGTTCATTCACTTTTATTTTGAGTGATCTGGAAGTTTGACCCACATATTTAATGGGACACTCGGTATAAGATATTCTGTAAATTACATTATTTTTTCCATTATTTTTATTGGATCTTTTGGTTTATTTATTTTATTTTTTAACTAGATTTGTTGGTTTAAACATGGTGCGACTCCCAATCATTTTGCGGTTTCTTCGAATTGCTTCTGATGTACCAATTTTCTAGGGTATTGTGATCGTTCTTTTGCTATCCTCCTTCTTGTCATTCTCTGTTTTTTTCTCTTCTTTATATCAACTCTGATAAATTCTTTTGGATAGTTGTTGTCGAGTAACATTTTGAATAAGCTGTTTGTTTCTTTCCTTTGGCCATTCGGTACTGTTTTAGGTCTACATATTCTGTCTGCAAGACCTTGTATTAATCCTTATTTTACCGTGAATCGATGAGCTGAGTGATAATCAAGGAATCTCCTAGAATATGCAATTTCTTTATGTAACATCGTTTTTATGTTGTCATCTGTTATTTTTCTTACTTTTCAGTCTATCATAGGCGCTCCCCCAATCTCATTCTCTATTCCCCCACATGACTCCTTGTGTGTGACAAGAATTTCTCAACATTGCTATTTTTCATTATTAATAACGTGTCATCTACATATCTCGACTAACATTTTATTGGTGACCCGAATGGTGCTTTCTTTCCCCAAAATCCATGAATTTGTCAGCTATTAATCGTAGGATAGGCTATCCTATGATTCCGCCTTCATTTTGTTGGTGTATTTCTCCTTCAAATGTGAAATATATTGTTGTCAGACAGAATTCAACCCCTTTTTATTATCCATTCTAGGGATAATTGTGCCCTGTCTTTCAGGCCATCATCCTCTTTTAGTCCCTTTTTCAGTGCATCCATGGCTATTTGAATATACATTAGTTTACAAATAAATATTCACATATAAACCAATCACGGTGCTTTGTCATTAGGGTAATACAACTGTGCATATAAATTGTGCAATCAGTCATAATAATAATATTGATTCTATCAATAACAATTATATATATCCAAACCAAGTTCACTTTTAACGGTTTGAAAAAATTTGGGAATTGGGTATATGATATTCATTATAATAGAGGTTTTTTTGTATTTCCCAATGAATGAAAAAACAAAACGAGATTGTTTTTACTGACGTTTCGCTATTTAATGCTAATAGCTTTCTCAAAGTATTTTTAAACCGGAATTTACAAAATCTCAGCATATATATAACAAAGAATTAGGGGGTGAGAAAAATATAGACTTAGTTCAACTTAAAAGGACATATTGAAAGTCAAAATAACAATGAAGATCGTTCAAACCAAATATCAAAGGTAATAGTATATCTGTTATTATATCAAAATAAAGTTTACTAACTTGATCATCGTTCGTTACTCTGGGGTTATTTTTGGTTGTCAAGTTCGAGGATAGGTAAAGGTAACTAAACTAAGTGTAGGCTGTGAAATACATGATCATCATTCATCAGTCTGGGTCGTTTTTTTGTTGTCAAGTTAGCGAACTGGTAAAGATAGTAAAACCAAGTGTAGATTGTTGGATTTTGTCAGTGTGTAGAATTATGAAAGTAGTGTGCGTTTACATAGTGAACTTGCTCACCACATTTGCGTTGATTTTGCTACTTCATGGGGGAGGGTGTTGTAGCCAGGTTAGATTCTGTTTCAGTCCATCATTCCTATTCAGGCAATTCGGATTCCACTTGATATGAAGTGCTTCTGATATTAGACGTTCTTTGTGGTTTCTGAAGTTTTTCTGGATTATTTCAATATTATCAAAATCAATTTTGTGGCCTGATTCTATAGCATGTAGACCTATGGCTGATGATTTTTGAAGTTTTTCCAGTTCAACTGGATTTCTTGGTGGTCGAAGAGAGGCTCTACGGTGTTCATTTCTTCTGATTTTGATTTCTCGAGATGTTTGTCCGATGTAGGTCGCATCACATTCTGAGCATTTTATTTTGTAGACACAATTAGATGGAGAATCTTTAGGGATTTGGTCTTTTATATGGACAAGGTTGTTTTGAAGTGTGTCCGATGTTTTGAAGAAAGCTCTAATGTCGAGTTGATTAAGTACTCTTCTGATATCGTCTGATGTCTCTGCTCTATATGGAATGACGACATGGACTTCAACAGTCGTCATTCCATATAGAGCAGAGACATCAGACGATATCAGAAGAGTACTTAATCAACTCGACATTAGAGCTTTCTTCAAAACATCGGACACACTTCAAAACAACCTTGTCCATATAAAAGACCAAATCCCTAAAGATTCTCCATCTAATTGTGTCTACAAAATAAAATGCTCAGAATGTGATGCGACCTACATCGGACAAACATCTCGAGAAATCAAAATCAGAAGAAATGAACACCGTAGAGCCTCTCTTCGACCACCAAGAAATCCAGTTGAACTGGAAAAACTTCAAAAATCATCAGCCATAGGTCTACATGCTATAGAATCAGGCCACAAAATTGATTTTGATAATATTGAAATAATCCAGAAAAACTTCAGAAACCACAAAGAACGTCTAATATCAGAAGCACTTCATATCAAGTGGAATCCGAATTGCCTGAATAGGAATGATGGACTGAAACAGAATCTAACCTGGCTACAACACCCTCCCCCATGAAGTAGCAAAATCAACGCAAATGTGGTGAGCAAGTTCACTATGTGAACGCACACTACTTTCATAATTCTACACACTGACAAAATCCAACAATCTACACTTGGTTTTACTATCTTTACCAGTTCGCTAACTTGACAACAAAAAAACGACCCAGACTGATGAATGATGATCATGTATTTCACAGCCTACACTTAGTTTAGTTACCTTTACCTATCCTCGAACTTGACAACCAAAAATAACCCCAGAGTAACGAACGATGATCAAGTTAGTAAACTTTATTTTGATATAATAACAGATATACTATTACCTTTGATATTTGGTTTGAACGATCTTCATTGTTATTTTGACTTTCAATATGTCCTTTTAAGTTGAACTAAGTCTATATTTTTCTCACCCCCTAATTCTTTGTTATATATATGCTGAGATTTTGTAAATTCCGGTTTAAAAATACTTTGAGAAAGCTATTAGCATTAAATAGCGAAACGTCAGTAAAAACAATCTCGTTTTGTTTTTTCATTCATTGGGAAATACAAAAAAACCTCTATTGTAATGACTATCAATAACAAGGTTGAAAAAGTGAAACGATCTGTGATAACAAGAATAACGAGAAACAGTATGATTCAGGTAGAAGTAGTCGATAAAGGCTACTAAAAGCATAATGAACTGATTAAATAATGCTACATTATAAGGGAAGTAAATAAAATACGCTTTAATGAAGATTCGATGAGATTAAGGGATGATAAGAGAGAGGTTGATAATATAAGTTAGAGGTGATGGAGAAGACATCAGTTGGTTAGATCTTAATAGTCGAAGGATGGGATAATGGCTGTAAGAGCTTCTTTTGAATACATAGTTTAGGCTTAATAGTTCGAATGCCTATCATCTCAGCTATGTGCAGTAGAGGAACACGATGTTAGTTGTGGAAATTCTTTGAGATGCGATGAATTACCTTGAATGGTTTCGTCTTCTCCACCACAAGACCACTATTAATTAAATGTGACAAAATGGAGTTATGGATTGTCTTTGTTTGTCCTTTGCCAAACCACGATGTAAGATGTTCAGTAACACGCTGGCTAAGATGTCTCGTTTTACACCTTTTATAACTATAGCCACAGGTTTAAGCTGAATTGATTTATTTCTCATAGATATAACGAAACTTTATAGCTTATCCTTTGTTTGCTTCCAAATCATTCGTCGGCTAGCGAATGACGAACATAGGTTTGCTGTGTAAAGATATTCCTATGCTCCTGGAAAGTGACAATTAAATTGTAACATAATAAATAGAGGCTTTTTACGCATAGTAATAGTCTAAGGTTTTCTTTCCAATGTTTTCGTTAAGTTTCTTAATGAGACAATTCGGATAGCTGATCTCCGTCAAGGAATCACGAATATACTAAAATTTCTTTTGTAAGTGGTCACCCGTACATGTCTTTCTTGCCCTGCTCGTAAGACACTTAACAAAGTTTTCATATATTTAATGAGGACGTTATCAAGGAATTATGTGTATTACTTTGTGAATGTGCTTTTTCGATACATGCTTCTCCCAAGCAACCCTTCCTATTGCCTACTTAGCAAGACGTCCAGAAAACGTAGCTTCTTATCCTGATTGTCTTCACAAGGTGAGCAAAGGGTGGATATTGTTGAGTTGCATCAATAATTCGTCTATGTTTACATTCCAAACAGTCCTAATTGTGGTGGACTGGATCATGCGTCACACAGTGGGAAACGAGAAGACAGGAATATCCTGGACCGACGTGAAGAACCTAGAAGACCTGGATTTCGCGGATGACTTATGTTTGATGTCACACACAATCGAAGACTTACAAACGAAAACCGACAAACTGGTTGAAGAAACAGCAAAGACAGGACTTCAGGTAAAAATGGACAAGACGGAGGTTATGAAAATAACCAACCAACAACAGCAACAACATCCAACGTCAATCACCATCAACGGGAGGAATTTGAAAGAGATTACTTGATTCACTTATCTAGGGAGCACTGTCTCAACTACAGGAGGAGCGGACAAGGATGTCAAATCGAGAACCGGGAAGGCGAGAAACACATTCATAAGCCTGAAATCAATCTGGAAATCTTCGTCACTCAGCATCACCAACAAAATTCGGATTTTCAATACAAACGTAAAGTCAGTTCTTCTATACGGATCAGAAACTTGGCGGGTCACAAAGAATATTTCCAAAAGGCTGCAGACCTTTATTAACAACTGTCTTCGCTCAGTACTGAAGATCAGATGGCCGGAAAGAATCACCAACAAGGAATTATGGGAACAAACAAAGCAAGAACCAATCGCCCAACAAATATGCAGGAGAAAGTAGAGATGGATCGGACACTCGCTGAGGAGACTGCTGGGTGACATCGCGCGCCAAGCCCTCGAGTGGAACCCGAAAGGGAAGCGGCGTGTGGGACGTCGGTGCAAGGGTGACATGGAGGAGATCGTGTGAAGAGGAGTTGAAAGAAGATGGATTAACATGGATGCAGGCGAAAAGTATTGCAGAAGACAGAAGAAAATGGAGACGTGCAGTTGAAGCCCTATGTTCCACTAGGAACCCAAGGGAGCAATAATAATAATACATACCAAACAAATGAGATAAATGTGTCATCAACATAACGGTAATGCTGATTGATAATGTCTTTCAATCTCCCATTTTTGAGCATTGTGAGGAAGGAATCAGCTAAGATTGGGTCTGGTGGTGAACCCATAGCTTTCCCATCTTTTTGTTGGTAATATGAATTATTGGTGACAAAATGCACATTCAGTGTACATTTAAGGAGTTATTATTTGAGGCTACACAAGGGAATTCCTGAGTCTATTGGTCTTTCGGTAATTTTTTGACAGATGTAATCTATTTGACAAGTGCTACATTCGTGAATAATGATGATACATCCATGGGAAACATACATTCATCACTAACATTAGACCCGGATATTTTAGAAATGAATTCGAAGGCATCACTAATTGTATGTCGCACAATTCCTTCGTTCAAAGGTCCCAGAATTTTCACTAACCACTTTACTGTACCGTGAAATGGAAAGTTACTTATTTCTAAAACCGGACGAAGAAGACACAGTTTGTACACTACAGGTAGACCGTGAAAATGAAGAGTGTGGATACCAGTTGCTTTCATAGACTAGTACATGAATGATGGCAGTATTCCTCTTTGATTCAGTCTTTTGAGGGAATCTGCCATTAGTTTTTCCGCTTTTACACTGAGGTCTTTGGAATTACTAAGGGATTGGAATTTAGTTTGATCATTCAAAATACCTTCCATTTCCTCAATGTAATCACTTTTGTCCAATAAAACTGTACTGTCCGTCACCTGTATCCGACTTGCTAATAATTAAGCTTTCATTAAATCTAAGTTCTCTTAGAGCTTCTCTGTGTTGCTTAGACAACAAATTATTTACAGAATGTGCATTGTTTTTGCACTGTTGACAGCTGTCAACTTGCATAGTTTTGAACCTAGTTAGTTCATCGTCGGATGATGGAATCAGGTCAGACGTTCGTGAATAAAAATTTTCAAACTGTATATCTGTGTCTAACTGACTCACTTTAGGATCACAGTCACTAAATGTTTGACCTAGAGATAACATCTCCAGTTGAAACTTATTAAAACAAGCAATAAAAGTTAATAAAGCAGGATTTAATGAATTCATTAAACTTATTAAGTGCAACATTGGAAAATTATGAACATACTGGTCCGGAACTGACGGAAATTTTTTTTTAGGCTTTTTGCTTTCTTATTGTCCTATTGACGATTCAATAAACAAATTAGGCCAAATCTTAAGAGTTGCGTAATGCTAAAGGTGAAGTAGATAGATAATCAGGGTTTAAATAAGTAAAATTAAAGCACGAAGGAAATGGTAAATAAGAAACGGTAGGAGGATTTTAACTGGCTGGACTTTACCTAGGCCAAGGCAGAGACAAAGGTAGAACAAACTTCCATATTAGTTTGTTTATTGGATATATCGTACAGTGAAACAGTATTATTTACTGGTAATAATACTGTTTCACTTTGTGATATATCTAATAAGCAAACTAATATTGAATTACTTACTACCACATTGCCCAAGTTTTACACATATATTATCAGAACAAACTTCTTTTTTTATGCAAAGATTAGGGCTCTTCTCTCAAATTTCTATAGCCTCAACTTTACAAATTCCATTCGAATTCCGTCTGAAAGGTTCAATGAAATGCGATAGATAACCTTGAAGGCACTTCTTCGGTCTACTTGGTGACCAGCATCCCTTGAATGAGACAAAATAGAAATTCTTATAGACTTTGTTTGGCCTTTTCTGAACCATGAAGAAAGATGCTCACTTATACGTTTGTTGAGCTGTCTAGTTGTTTGCTCTATATAGCTTTCCCGCAGAGGCAACTAGATTTGTAAAAGCACACAGAAGTGGCACACCTAGGCAGCTTGTCTTTCGCTTCAGCAATCATAATTGATCGGCTGGAAAATGACAAACAGACGGTAGCGGCAGTATAAGTCCGTTTTATTGCTCTCGATAATCTTAGATGTAGGACTTTACCAGCCCCATCCCTATCAAATTGTAGTTTCAAGAACAGTTGTTTCTTTTTAACTACTGTCAGCTTCTTTTTGTTATGCATGACGTTCATGTATTTACTTAGAAATCTACT
Source organism: Trichobilharzia regenti (assembly GCA_944472135.2). Lineage (NCBI taxonomy): Eukaryota > Metazoa > Platyhelminthes > Trematoda > Strigeidida > Schistosomatidae > Trichobilharzia > Trichobilharzia regenti. Next base: position 94,815,746 of record OX235262.1, on the reverse strand, counting down.
GGGATAACGCATTTGGATCAGCACATTTTGAATGTCTATTGTTTCATTTTCTAGGGAGCTGTCAGTACAGATTCTACTTTCTGTATTCATTAGGCATCTGACTGAATCGACTTTGCACCGGATTGGTACGAAAAGTATTCGGTAAGACCTAGGTATTCCGGTTGTTCCCTCCTAATTTGGTTACAACCTGAGGAAGAGTCAAACTTTTCTTTAAAGCTTTCTATGTTTCAAGGCTTGGAGATATGATGTTTGTTCCTTGAATCTTGCGTCCATGATGCTGGTAAACAAGTAGAAGAAATCAAACTGGATAAAAAAATGAAACTAAGTGAATTATTTCTCACACACAATTAATCCTATCGATATAATTCGATAGCACTATTAAAAGACAAAGTTTATCTGAAAAATATAGCCTTTCTGCATGGTTCATTTAAAGTAGCCTGACCACACATTCATTTATCAATCCAATTCAGATAAAAATGACGAAACGGAAGGCCAGCTGAAATGAACAACACGACTAGGTAACTAAGAGTAAGAAAGATAATAATTGATTGAGTTAAAAGTAGCAGTGTCAGTTATTTTCCTGCTTCCTTCAAAACTTCCAATTATTTTGTTTATCTTAACTTACTTCCCGTTTATTTATTTATTTTCACTCTCTAATTCACCGGGTAATTAGAAGTGTGATCACACTCTTTGAAATATATCACGCAAATGTGTCACAATTTTTAGACAACTTGCATCTTGATATATTATTTGTAAGAAAAGTTTTTTTGTAACAAGCAGAAAAATTTCAAAGTATTATCAATTTACTCCTAACCGACAAGTCTACTTAAGCGCCTGTTCAAGTAATTAAGGTTTCCTTCAATAAGTAGAAGATGGGCACATAAGGTTAAAGGAAATATGAATTCCAACACAATAAAGACAAAGCTGTGAATGAAACACTAGCTTTAAAGTTATACCGGACCATATTACAAGCATCAACTTCATCAATATCTCTTTATATAGTACGTTCTAGCGAGTAGACTAATCTTTTTTGTGCTATTTAAACATCAGAATTAAATATCTATTTAAAAAAATCCCAGCCAGTCATTGAGTGTACTCACCTTCGGATATTTACTGCACCAGCTTTACATACAAGAAGAAGCATTTTTTAAGATACTTCCCAATATCATATCACAGGATCACAGAGAAATATGCATTGCAAAATATTTCTGATTAGTTGTTATGCATCTCAGATCGCAATGACTAGTTCGATAAAGAAATAATTTTGCAATAGTTTTAAAATATTAGCTCTATGTTAGGGTTCACCTCATGTAAGTTCCAATATTGATGCATTGGTAGTGAATGATTTGTGGTGTAACAGAAAAAACACAACAAGTAGTTCGTCCAAGAGGCTCTTTTCGGAGGATACATTCTATTTCACTGTATAGTCGCATTTTTAGATATAATTTTTTAACAAAGGTGGACAGTAACAGTAAATGTGAGAAGTTGAATAGAGGAATTGGAGCTACGTGTGACACAAATAACGCGATGTAATCGGATGCACACAGAAATGAGAGAAAATTTGATATTAGACAAAAGTTCAAAAGAAACAGGAGAGTCAGAATGCGTGAAAACAAAAAAACACTTTGGTATTTGAAACTAAGGGCACTGGGTTCAAGCCTCGGTGGGAACATCATCACTCACTGGGAAATGCAGGTACATCCAGATGACGAGTCCCAAATGGGACAAAATGCGCACCCTGGTTTCTACTGCTAGTCACCATAAACCAATTAAATTCAAATTCGAAGCATCTGCACAAGAAGTCGACATGTCAACCTGAGACCGAGCACTTCAATTCAATCAATCGACGGGAAAATCTCAGATTCAATTTAAAGAAAGATTTCAAAAAAATGAGCATAATGACCCTGTTGTTTTTTCTCTTAAATATGATCTTTTCGCACTTTTACCTTTTCTAACTCTGTTTCTTTCTAGCTCTTATATAATATCAAATTTTGTTTCATTTCTGTGCACATCACATTACAACTCATTCATTAATGTATTTATCTCACTACATAATTCTAACAGTCTTATTTAACTTCTATTAAGTATTTCTTCTGTTAATAAACTATATGCACTGCTAAAAAGGTGAATCCACTGAAAACAGCCTCTTCAATGAACAACCTGTTTTATTGTTTTCAACATTGCTTGGATTTGTTGAACTGCTACTTATTAGTAGTATTTTTATTAGGTACTTAAGTCTATGACATACTTTATTTACACGATTTGTAGAATACACAATGAAAATTCACTTATTGCAACTGAAATAAAACACAGTATTCAAGTATTGGTTTGTAGGGATTTGAATGATTTGGTTACAAGATTTCATCATGAGCTGACATTAGTTGGCCTAAGACATTGGCTAGCTGTCGTGATATGTCGTGAATTGGCAGAAGTTAGAATTCATGGGCCACTGTACTGGGTCCCAGTGGCTTAATGGTTTACGAGCTCGCCTTGTAACCCGATCGTCCTGGGTTCAAATCCCGGTGGGTACGTACTGATGAACAGTCCCGAACTAGGCTAACGAAACAGCTGTCCAGTACTTACAGCTGGTTTTCCAATGGTTCTCTAATCAATGTCAGCTCATGATGAAATCCTGTAACCAAATAAAGAAGAGTACATTTTAATATAGCAGTCAGATGATAATAACCACCCTGTTTCCCCAGGAACCTGGGGTGAAACATCATGTCTACACACTGTGTAAACTGTGAATTAATTTTTAAATTATGAATCTAACTTATGGTTTTATCACTTCATCCCGTCCAGTGTTTAGATTTCCTCTATGTGGCTAGCAGACACTACTAGTTGATATGGTTGGTATATAGCTAATGCTACCGACAACAGATAGTTTCAAATGAGTTAAGAATAATAATAAAAGATCAAATAAAATAATTAATAACAGCAGCTAGCAAATAAAAGGTATTACCACTGGCAGATTCAAAGTGACCATCATCTCCTTGAATATGCAGAGACCGGGTTTTTAAATTGTGCCTTCAAGTCAATCGTAAAAGTCTTGAAAACATCTAACCCACTTCATAGAAGTTTAAGCAGTCTTTCACTAAAAAGCATATATATATATCAAATTCTAATCAGGATTTTGTCTAAAATTGTCTTTTAGATAAAATAAGTGCTTTTACTTACAGACTCTTAGATTTAACTAGAGCCAGTATATCCATGCAGATAAATTCACTTACATCTAATTAATGTTTTAAGGTAGAAACAATTCGTGTGAACAGAAATAACACAATTATTTGTTGCTTGATTTTGTTTATGCAGCTCGGAGTTTTTCAGTCTCACATATCTTCATCGCCTTCATCAAATTAAATTATCAATAAAAAAGTAATTTCAATGTATGATTTCATTAAATAATGCTGAAAATTTAAAAGAATAGAATAAATTACTTTTTGACTTTAACCAATTTTGTAATGAAAGAATTATGAAAAAGAAATCCTGGTGTTTTTGACACTTAACACTTTCTTAAACATTGCTTGAAAATATAAGTATAAAATTTGGGCACTGTGGTAGAGTATAACTCAATTATGGATAAGATTTTAATTTTATCAAATCACACAGTGTTGTACAGTTATATTAACTGATGACGTTTCGAACACAAACTATTGCACATAATCATATCAAGTATATGATATGATCATGAGCAATAGTTTGTGTTCGAAACGTCATCAGTTAATATAACTGTACAACACTGTGTGATTTGATAAAATTAAAATCTTATCCATAATGGAGTTACTGCTTGAAAATGTATCATGATACATTGGTCTTCTTCATTGCTTTGCTTTCTGAGTGGAAAATTAGACTTTAAGGTTTTACTGGAAGGATTTGCTAGCCCACTTTTCTGGGTTTACTACTGCCCAGACGACGTTTAGAAATGCATCAGCCGAAAATCGAACTTGCATCGTTAGTGCAGCTGTCAGGCATTCTACCCATGAACCAACGATACACAAGGTGGTTCATGAATACTAATTTATACATTGAAAAATGAAACACTCGGTTCGTATTATATCCACTGCTAGTAGAAAATATTTACATTCATTACGTTTCAGTATGGCAGTACGTATTGGCACTTGACTAGTTGCCCCAAAATTTTGTTTTGAACTTAAATTTAAGTAGCATAAAGGATAGAAATTTTTTAAAGAATACGATATAAACGTGATCACATTATGTCACATCACATCACATGTTTCATTCATTATCATCAATCAGAAAGTGTTATTATTATTATATCCTTTAATTCCTAGAGGAACATAGGGCTTCAACCGCGCGTCTCCTTTGCGTTCGCTTCTCTGCCAACGTTTACCCTGCTCCAAGTCTGCCCACATGCTTTCATCTCCTCTTCACATCACCTCCTCCAATCCATCCTTGCGCTTCCCTTTTCAGGTTCCACTCAAGAAATGGCTTGTCTAGCAATGTCACTTGATGGTATCTCAGAGTATGGCCAATCCATCTCCATTTCTTTCTGCCTACTTGTTCAACAATCGGTTCCTGGTTGGTTTGCTCCCAGAGATCCCTGTTGCTGATCTTTTCTGGCCGGCCATCTGATCTTGAGTATTGAGCGAAGACAACTGTTAATGAAGGTCTGAAGTTTGTTTGAGATGCTCTTTATGACGCACCAGGTCTCTGATCCGTATAGTAGTACTGGCTTCACATTGAAGTTGAAAATCCGGATATTATTTTTGATGATGAGTGCTGTTGACCTCCACACAGATTTGAGAGTAATGGAAGCTTGTCTTGCTTTTCCGTTTCTTGCTTTGATATCCTCGTCAGTTCCGTCCGCCTGTAGTTGAAACGATGCTTCCCAGGTAGGTAGGTAGGTAGGTATAGGAGGTTGTTTCTTTTAGGTGAAAAAGTGTTACTGTGACCTACATTATACTGTAAATTTTGTATGTTTAAATTCTACTACCATAGATATGTATAAAGACATTTGGAAACTTCATTCTTACAGGAGTGGTCACCAGCTGACATAAGTTAGAGAACCACTAAAAACCTGAGAGTACTGGACAGCTGTTTCGTCCCAGTTTGGGACTCTTCATTGGTGAGCACCCGCCGGGATTTGAACTCAGGACCTTCTGGTTACGAGGCGATCTCGTAAACCATTAAGCCACTGGGATACGATTCAACAGTACATGGATTCCAACTTCTATCAATTCGTGACACATCTTTAGCGCAAACGACCTGGGTTTAAACCCTGGTGGTGGGTGTGTAGTTATGAAGAGTCTCAAACCAGGACGAAACAGCCATCCTACACTCCCAGATTTTCTAATGGTTGTCTAACTGATGTCAACTCGCAGTCACAACTGTAACTTATGAAATCCCTGTAAACCAATACTTGATAGCTTCATTATTTTTAGAAAACTTAATTCCAGCTCCAAAAAACTAGAAGTTTAGACGACGATAAGTCACTTAAAATACCCTTGGGTCCACATTATTATGCTTAGTAGTCCCCACTAGCAAGACTTATCTAAGAATCCAACCGGTTTTATTCTACTTCATATAATGAAACTCAGGTCCATCAGTAATATAAAAAGATAATATTCATGTAATTTAATCAATGATGAAAAACTCTACGAAATACACAGTAGGTGTGATATCGTAGTGCAGTGTACATAATAGCTGGGATAATAACACTTATCATGGTTAAAAGGTATTAGTTGACAATCTTTCACATTTAGTTCCCTTCATACCATGTAGATATCATAATTATTGTATATTTTTAACTATCCAATATTTACTCAGCATATTGTTTTTTTTTTTGTTATAGCCCAGTCTATAGATAATTCATTAACTCTCAGTTTATGTAAAGAACAGTGATAACAACTAATGACATGAAGTGATGAGGCTTTCAATCGAAATTAGCTGTTGTTTTATTTTTCAAATCATAATGGCATTATCATAATTGTTTTACTGTATTCCTATATTTAATAGATATGATTTTTATTAAGGTGTTAAGTGCTTTTTATTATCTCAAGTTGATTATATTTCACTCCAAAAATCACATTAGTTATCCAATGTGAAAAGATGAAAACAGATGGAAAACAGATTCAACTGTTTTCAGGTTGAATCTATACGTTTTAAGCAGTATAATATGTCAGGTGGTATTATGCCTGAACATTATACAAAGACTCAACAGGTTTCATATTCACGTATCGCTACATATGCGCCGGTGGCATGGCAGTTAAAAAACTCGCCTCCCGGGATTCAATCTCCACCCGACTAACACCTGATATCAATGGTCGGCCTGCTAAATTTGGGCTACCGATATAAAATGTTGAAAATTCCATAGTTTTACCAAAAATACTGTGTGGAATCAAGCTATAATAATAAAAATAAAGTTGGATCGGTTCCCAGTGTCTCAATTGTCTACGAGATCGCCTTGTAATCAGATGGTCATGGGTTCGAACTGTGGTGGTGGGTGTGTACGACTGAAGAGTCCCAAACCAGGTTGACGAAACAGCTTTCTAGCACTCCCAGCTGGTTTTCCAATGGTTCTCTAACTGAGGTCAGTCCATGATGAAATCGTTTAGGCCGAAAAACTGAACTGTCATTTAATTTAACTGAAATTGAGCGTGAAACCAAGAACCTGTGAGATAGTTTTTTGGATTAAATTGGTGTTAATATTTAGGGTGACGTAACTGATACTCTCATCAATTAGCACAGAAAGTAATTTGTTGCTTATATCTCAATTAAGTGAATCCCTAAAATTTTATGTTTCTGGGTTAAAATGCATTTCATCCTAGCCTCATCTGTGTTGGTGTGTCGACTTGGAAGATATCTGAATGAATAGTCTTAGAATCCAAGACCCAGATTTTATCCAATTCGGGACTCGTCATCTGAGTGTGCTTGCATTCCCATAAAGTGATGGTATTCTCACTGGGACTGGAACCTTACACCCATCGCTTCTAAAGTCAAGGAATTATTCGAATGCAGGTGTATCCATCTGACAAGTTCTCAGTAGGATGAAATGGGCAACTTAATTTCGATTGTTGGTCACCGCCAACAGAAATACCAGCACGTGAATTCGTGAAATCTCGCGAGTATTGTCATAACTTTAAATATATTATAATAACTGCAACCACTGAACTCCAGGAATTATTAACTAAGTAATCATAAGCTGACGCAAATAAACCCATCAAATCCCTATAAATCAACAACCGAATATCAATGAGATGCTCACTGGCGACTTGCCCTTTTCAGGTAGGTAGTTACCTGGCGTTCCAGTGAGAAGTCGTGACGAGCAGGGTGCAGCAGGTCGGATGTGAGGATAAATACTCGCCGAAGACATTGGCTAGCGGTCGCGCTATGTCATGAATGGGCAGAAGTTAGAATTCATGAGCCATTTGATCGGGTTTCAGTGGCTTAATGGTCTATGAGCTAGCTCGCCTTGTAACCAGAAGGTGCTGGGTTCGAACCGTGGCGGTGGGTGCGTGCTGCCAATTAGTTCCAAACTAGGCTAATGAGACAGCTGGCGAGTACTCCCAGGTTTTCGACTGGATATCTAACCAATGACAGATCATAATGGAATCCTGTAACCAGATAAAATTTGCTGTTGTGTTATTTTTAGAAAACGTTGTGTTTCGCGTGTTTCGTGTTACAGATTCATTCTGAATCAGAGTATTTCATATTCATTAAATATTTTTCTTTATACAACTTTAGAAAAAATGTATATATATCTGCTTCATTTTAGAAAGTGTATGATTTTTCTAAAGTTTCTAAATCCTTCTTCATCAAGGAGTAGAAATATCGTCATTTTTTTCTCTACAAACAAATGTGAGATTTGTCAAATTCAAACGCTAAGTTAGTTGATGGATGTCTAGATGTTATTCTTGACATTTTCCAATTTCTTCTTCTATACCTCTCTTCAAACTATCATATGATACTGAATCAGGCTAAGTGTAGATTTTTCTATTAGGTATTCTGCAAGAAAGTACATTCTGAGTTTGAAGTTTTAGAATATAAGTTTTATTGTATAAAAATATGCAATATTCATATTAAATAATATATGAGAAGCTGTCAGAACTTACAGAAAAAAGTAAAGTACTATTTTCAATAAGAGTGATATAAATAATGTCTTGGGAAATTTCAAACGATATATATATATATATATACATTTGCAAGGAGTTAGTAAGATTTTCTCACAATTTTTTAGAATGAAAAGTGTCATAATCAAATATTTTATGGAATTTAAGCATCTAAATTAAGAGGATCATTTATTAATATTTTGAAATTTCATTCCTGTGCGATCCCAGTGGAGCATAAGGCTTCAAGCTAGAGACTTGAAGTTTCGGTAGGAAGGGTGTTTATTTTTTACGGGATAGGGTTGCTAACCTCATCCGCAGTCTTCCCCCTTAACCAGTCATATTACTGGCTTAGCGAGATAAAGGAGTGCGTCTGTGTCCGGGAATCGGACTCCGGACTACCTGCGTGGTTGGCGAGCATCCTACTGCTGTGCCACTGATCCACCACTAATTAACCATACTTGGTTTTAATTCCCGATTGTTTATATCTTCTTATGGAGAGGATAACATATGTTCAACAGCTCTTTACCTATACACACAACATTGTATACCGCATTTACATATATATTTTACATTCAGTTATCTACAACCATGAACTTTTAGTCGAACCTAATCACTGAAATCCTAATGGAAAGTATACTCTGTTTAAAGTGTTTAACAAAAGTAGACGATTTATTTATAGAAAACTTACCTGGATAGAACAGCACTTTGGTTATCACATTTTGTGCCTTGTTCAGTTCAAAAGAACCTTAGTAAGGTGCCTTTTCAGTAGAATCCAACGAATATGCAACGAAGACACACACATGAGGAAGAAGAAAGAAAGTAGACACAAACTATGGTTGATAATAATAATCAGACAAGACCTATCCTCCAACTAACCACTAAAAAAGACGAGTACATCAAGCTACCACATATGGGGCATCATAGCAGTCTTACAACAAGACAAAGACCTGATGCTGTGGTTAAAAAGATTTTTTATGCGGCTAATATCTTAATAGTTGAGAATATATAGATATATCCGTCTAAGTCCTTTGAACATGAGAAGAGTAATGTCACATCCCACTGTATTTACGTGTGGCCACACGTACATAGGGAGGAATCATCGATCTATCCAAATAAAGGCTTAAGAGCATACTCCTAAATGGCTTCAGAAGTAAACAGAATGTCCACAACCCATTAATCGTGAGAAAAGGAGACCTAGGTACTCTTCTGAGAAACATATTAAAGCGACAGAACGTGAAACTGACATTTACGCATCTTTTGGACCCATCTATAAAGTGTTTGGGGTGTATACTAAAGATTGTGAAAGCCCTAACTGGCAATTAGGAAGTCCAAACCATCCTTATGCGTCCAAAGCAACAATTCATTGTCATCACACTAAACCACCTTCCTTGGTAAACTTTGTTTTGATGCCAGACAGGGTAGATGTTCCATTACCTCTCTTATTTGGTTTAGTCATCTTCATTGTTATTTCGACGTTCAGTTTGTCTATCTTCTCACTAATTAACTCTTTATCATTTGCATAAATATATATATATTCCTATGATAAGTCCTTGTTTGAAATGTATTGCGCAAATATATTACAAAAATTCAGACAAATTACGTCTTCTTATTTCTTTGTCTAAATTCATAAAGAAAACTTATTGTTTTAAATCTTTAAAGAGAAGACTCCCTCCAAACGCTATCAATAGGTTAAATGAACTTGTCAGCCCAACGTGTAAAAATTATCGTCTAACGCGACACGTTGGAATTTTATGAATAGTGTGTTAAAGATCATTCTTTTCCGAAGCAATTTTATAAAAGCTGGAAATTCAGTAAATTACAACCAAATTTCTCTAATTTTGTTCGCCTTACAAAGTCCCATATCGAAAATGTTAGACAAATTTTACAAGGGCTACTTGCTCTTCATACTGATGCATCACTTATTTTAACCGAATTATCAATAATGTGCCACATACATTCCTTCATTTTTGTAAAGATGTTACACTGAAAACCAAAACAAATACACAAAATAAGTTGAAGAGTTCAATTTATAATAGAAACCTTGTAGATCTTTTTCAGTGAATCCTGAAAATATATTACGAATCTTTCTGATGTTACTCTATCTACTCACCAGAAAGAAGTCTTATCCCCTGGACTTAGACTTTGTGTTCCTCGCATGTAGTTTACGGATTTAGCCATTCATGCTGAGTTAGAACCCAAACCTCGTTTTGCAACATTCGATGAAGATCGAGGTTGGTTTAAAGCTAAGATCGTGGACATATCTCACCAATTTTTAAACAATAATCCAGAAGAGGGAAGCATTTTAACTACCTAGTATTTCAAAGCCTTGAAAAAGCCACAGGAAAACCCTAATATTACAATTACGAAACCTGATAAAACTACGCTAATATTTGTAAGTCTGAGGTCAAATTTGATCACAGTTTATACAATTTTGTTTATTATATCCTGATGCCTGTTTCATTAGTCATGTGATTGGACAAAATTTTCAAAACCATAGATGTCATTTTTATAATATAAACCTTTGTTATGTTAATTTCGATTGATTTCCCTGTAGAAGTTCGGACCAGTTTGCCTAACGAAACGCTGGAATCACTCATTTCGATTTCGCTATTTTACAAATGTAATTCTTACAAATGGAATGTCTTAGATCACTGCTTTTATTTATTTTGAAAAGTTTGTATTCATTGTATTCATTCATTTGTATTTATAAAATGTGCAGAATTTTCACAGCAGGTTATTACATAATATTTTCCCTTCGTACAATATCTTGAAGTAAAATACAAATTTACAATAAATCCTGTGATACAGTGCTCTCTGAGCTGAAGCACAGACCATTCCATTATGATATATCTGCTTTGTCTGTTTCAAAAAATCCACGATATCCAGTTGAAAGCCAAGTGTAAGATGTTCAGAAGTACATTTGGTGACCCAAGGACATAACTGAAGAACAGTTATCTCATGTATTGGAACACCTTGCCACCCACAATCAGGCCTTTCCTCAAGTTTAGTAGGAACGTGTGAATCAGGAGCTTGTAAACATTTTAAATATACACGAGAGTAGATAAAGCCATTAGACGTCATATCCTAATCGATTAAAACAAACTGAACGAGAAAAATGGAAGATTTTGGTAGCCCAAGTTTTAAGCAGGTCGCCTGTTTGTCACTCAGGATAATTTGAAACATATATATGCAAAATCATTGTCTAGCCTTCTCAATACTGGTTCGAGATTGTGAAGGATCTGTTTTCAAACGTCTGTTTTCTTTCTTTCTTGCTCCACGTGTCGATAGTATCGTGTCGTAGTAGTTATCGTTGAGAATGGTGATAAAAAAGTTGGCTCTCAAATCAAGTGATTAGGGAGTTCGGTTCGTCCAAGGTTGCATTAATGACCATATCAACAAACTAAGGGGACTGAACACATACAGCCACACTTTACGTTATCTTTAATTAAAACTGTTAGTCCATGGAAGATCTCATCAAAAGTCAACATCATTTAAAGAACCAGTGAAATTAACTAGAGAAGTGTTTGATTTCTTCAGGATCCTGACCCGCTTAGTAGATGGTCAAGGGGTTCACATCGTAACCTGAATATCATCGGTTCGATCCTTTAGAAGGTCATGTTTACAGACTGATAAATAATGTATACAGAAATTTATTTCTTATGCCTGTTCAGTGTTTTACGGTTGTTGCTAATCTCCCGGCTAGTTCCGTTTTACTTAAAAGGAAGATTGACAGACAGAGACAGCTGAAGAGTAGATTCAGCTCTTTAGAAAAAAATACTCCAAACTTATCATGGGTTTATTTTGAGAATAATATATATAAAAAGAGAATAATTACCCACTATATATGTAACTGTGAATATATGGACCTCCTATAATCACTTCAGCTTAGTGCGTCGGTGGCACAGTAGTTAGGACTCTCACCGACCAGGCACATGGTCCAGGGTTCGATCCCCTGCCGATTCACAACTGACATCTATGGTCGGCCTGCAAAATTTGGGCTACCGATATCCATGCTGAAAATTCCATACCTGTACCAAAAAATACGGTATGGAATCAGGCCGAAATAAAAAAATAAACTATGAAACAACCAACACTTTTCCTGACATAAGAAAGATACCGATTCACCTAACGTTTCACTATGGTCATTTGTGATTCATAAAGCCTAATTTATACGAATCAGTGAATTAAACTGACAGTCACAGATGCTTTTTTCTCATGCATAACACAACAGTGAGCATGAATATCTGAATATTTTCAAACATGAAGATTCATAAGATTCCTATAAGCGGATTTCTACCATTTTTAAGCTCTTTTAGCAACACTGTACACTTTATGCTTCAATAAGTTCTGCTGCTCAATCAATTTGCAATTTATGAGAGAAAGTGTGTGAATATGTATGTGGATATATAGTCATTCAGTCATGTACTGATATTACCTGTTTCATTTGATTAATACAAAGATATGGTTGATTTACTTCTCTTGTTCTCACTATTCACTGGTCACAGAAAAATAGCTTTGGTCAATTTTAACGCTGAATAATATGCGCTTATATATTTATTTTGTAGTCAAAGTGTTGCCGGCGAATTCTAATCATATTATACTGTACAAGTATTACGACACTTGATTTGCTAACAGTAATGGAATAAGTGTGTGATGGTTGAGTTAATTTTTATGTTATTCTATGGGATCTTATTGGATTGATAAGCAGAGGCTTTCTAAAGAGATAGAAAACTTTGTGAGATGAATAAACAGCATTTCTGTAATACCCTTAAACAGAAGTATGAATTTGAGTAATTTATGCCGTCTAGACTAACTAAATGAGCTTCTGCTTTGTAAAAACAATTTTATCTAACTTTATTTAGTATGCAAGGTGTCTTATACTGGAAAAACAAATGTCACCTTATAGCGGTAGATTATTAGACATTTTTATGAACACATTTTAGGCGGAATATTGAAATCTCGCCTTGTTGTAATATGAGATTGATAACTCAAGGATAAAATAATAAATAAAGATGAAAGCAAGACTATTTAAAACACTTATTTTTAACTTATGTAAAGGGTGACATTGACTCTAAATATGTGTAGCGGTGTCAGAGATCTACATTGATCTATCATCCAATTAATAATATAAGGAATCTTTTTATTACAGAAACGCGGCAGATCCTGTTTCACCCTATTTCAGTATGTTGTAAAATGAAGTATGCTTAAGATAGGTCGTACATGTCTTCACTTATTTCATGGATGGAAACGGCAATAATCTTTTAAACTAAACATACCTAGCTAGAATGGAAGCGCTGCGAGATACAATGAAAGTATGCAACAAATGGCAATAAAGCTGGTGACATAAACTTGATTGTCAAGTTAGAAACGTGTAAATATTTAATTTGTCTATTCAGATGCATTACTTATTAACTAGCTGCTGACCGTCACTTATAAATTTTTATCTTATATTTACATTATTTCTGTAACTGACCGCCGCTTACACAGACATTCATGTATGTATGTATATATATATATGTATATAAAGATCGTAAAAGTAACAGTTGGCTTTGTCATAGGGCTCTTGATCTTAAATTTGGGAGTCGTTCCAGGTTTCGGAGACTTAACTGCAGAATTATTCAGTGATTGTTTTGAACGACCCACGTTTCACTGCGTACCGGACGTTGAAATACGGCATGGAATCAGGCTGAAATAAAAAATTAAACTAAGAAACAACCAACACTTTTCCTGACATAAGAAAGATACCGACTCACCTGACCTTTCACTATGGTCATTTGTGATTTCAGGATTTCACTTATAAATTTTTATCTTATATTTACATTATTTCTGTAACTGACCGCCGCTTACACAGACATTCATGTATGTATGTATGTATATATATATATATATATATATATATATGTATATAAAGATCGTAAAAGTAACAGTTGGCTTTGTTAGGAGACTAAGTAATGCCGATGGATTAATTGCTTAAATATCTAATGTCTGATGGTAAATGAGCCAAGCTTAACAGAATTCCCCCAGGAAATATGCAAAAAGAAGGAATTTTTCCCAACAGAATTCTACATAACTCTGTGAGTGTTTAGAAAGGAAACATAAATAGGGTCATATTAGTTTGTTAATTAAAATATGAAGAACTAACAAAAGGTATTAGGTTAAAACAAATGCGACAGATTCCTGTGCTACAACCAATGTAGTGCTAAGGATGAATCAGGTTAAACATACTATAAACCTTTAGCAAAAATGGAAGTACTAATGTAAAAGAATGGAAACAGTATGCCAAATAGGGAATTTAAAGCTTAGGGAGTACTACTGCACAAAGGTGGAAAGTCAGAAGTCCTGAATAGGATTCTCCATTATGCCTAGAAACAGTAAGATACCCACCCGCCGAGGTTCTAACCCAGTACCTTCCAGTTACGAGGTGAGCTCGTAGACCATTAAGCCATTAGGACCCGATCATATGGCCACTCCGTGAATGCCAACTTCTGTCAAATCACGATGTAGCGCCACTGACACTAGCGAATATCATCGGTGAGTATCTGTCCTCACATCCGACCTGCTGTACCCTACTGGTCATGACTTCTAACTAAAACTCAGGTCTCTAATCGATGTCAGCTCATGATGAAATCCTGTGACCAATCAAATCACTCACTCTTAGATAAATCCTGTCCGCATAGGGATTCAATACTCATAATAATATTACTTACTAAATGCCATGTAATGACCATGTGATTAATTGCGTAAATCAGACTAGTGGATTGAAGCCAATTACATTATCAGGACAAGTGTGTTTAGCTAGGTGTGGAATGATTGACCCTGTAAAGTCAAATAATCTAGAGTAGAGCTCTGTGACTGTTATTCATGCAATCGTATTCAAGGATAAAATTATTAAAAAGTAATATAGATAGATGGAGATATATGTTAACCCCTAAATCTTTGTCAATTGTGTCAGCAATAAATACGCGCAATAGAAATGACCTAACGCCTATCTCGGATGTGTGGAAACGGATAAAACATTATATATTACACATTCAGAAGTCCTGAATGCAATCAAGATGCTTAAAGCTGGGAAAACACCGGGACCAGATGGAATCCAGCAGAAGCTTTGAAAATAGACCCAGAGACAACAGCGGACTTGATGACGCCACTGCTGGAGAAGGTGTGGAAAGAGGGCAATGTACCCGAGGATTGGAAGAACAGTTACTTATTCAAACTTCCAAAGAAAGGAGACTTAAGTCAATGTAAAAACTGGCGTGGAATTATGCTTCTGTCCATTCCAAGCAAGATACTAAGTCGCATCATCCTGGAGAGAATCAAACAAGCCCTAGATGAAAAACTTCGTCCGGAACAGGCCGGATTCAGGAGAAACAAGTCATGTATTGATCAAATCGCCACTCTACGGATCATCATTGAACAAAGATCAGAGACTTGGCGAGTCATAAAGAGCATCTCAAACAAACTCCAAACCTTCATTAACAGCTGCCTCTGCTCAATACTCAAGATCAGATGGCCAGAAAAGATCAGCAACAGGGATCTCTGGGAGCGAACCAATCAGGAACCGATTGTGAAACAAATAGGCAGAAAGAAATGGAGATGGATTGGCCATACGCTGAGGAAACCATCAAGTGACATCACTAGACAAGCCATTGGTCGAGTGGAACCCGAAAGGGAGGCGGCGAGTTGGTCGTCCAAGGGTGACTTGGAGGAGATCATGCGAGGAGGAGATGAAAGCATGTGGACAGACCTGGAGCAGGTTGAAAAAGTTGTCAGAAAACCGAAGGCAATGGAGGTGCGCAGCTGAAGCCCTATGTTCCTCTAGGAACTAAAGGATACAATAATAATAATAATAATGGTTATGAACAATAAGTTATGCTCCAAAAATCATCTTGCTGTTGATGTTATATCGATTTAGTTACGGATTTATATTCTACTATATTTCCTACACTCGGCTCTTGAGTAAGAAAGTGTCAACTCAAAAAAAAAATCAAAATTTTTTTAACTATTCTACACCAGAAACTGTTTCTAAAATGGGATTTGAATTTATATGAAAAAGTAATGTGTACAGAAGTCTGAAAGATTCACATTCATAACGTCACTTAGAAATCAAGTTGGCGGAATAAATTCCTGATTTTTTAAGAAAGTACACACTGCATTCACCTAGTTGTTTCTTTAATTTTTGTTCTCATACTGATAACCATTCCTGGACATTCAAACTGACAAAAGGGGTTTAATTATAGTGAAGTAGGTTTTAAAAATATAAGAACAATAATTTTAATAAACCGTTTTCGAACAATATCACTTATAAAAAACTATGTACTTCATTGTACAGCGTAAACAATATTGAAAGTATTTATGTAAATCAGGATGAGGCAATTTAAAACACTGGCGCCACTACAAATAATCACAAAAGTTAAGAAGGTAACCAACTGGTCAAATAAATCCTGAAATGAAAATTTTGGGTTTCGACATAAAAACGTTATCAAACGATGAAACATATATATGTATATATGTATATGTATTCATTTAAGACTTGGACACTGTTGCATTACGTAATTCCAAGATAATTTGTTCATTGGATATATCACATAATGAAGCACTATCATTTTCTGGATGACGTTTTGTGCACATTTTATTACCCTTAATCACATCAAAACAAGGCCATTTGAATAACTAAACACGTCATCTCTGCGTTTCTAAACTATCAGTTATAGAATGGTGAACATGTTTTGGCACGTAAGTTGATAATGTATAACAGTGTGTGATTTTATCAAAATCAAATTTTATCACGTAAGTTTAGCTTTATTAAGGCAGCATAAGACCTAATTAGCCACACACTAGACTTAGCTGGATTGAGATGCACACTTGTTGTTCAAGGGAAAGTC
This sequence comes from Trichobilharzia regenti, assembly GCA_944472135.2. NCBI lineage: Eukaryota > Metazoa > Platyhelminthes > Trematoda > Strigeidida > Schistosomatidae > Trichobilharzia > Trichobilharzia regenti. The sequence continues at coordinate 94,798,795 of OX235262.1, read as the reverse complement.
CGATAGTTTTAATGTTAGTCAGTATCTTCAATTTTTTGGATCACAACAGGTCAACTAGAGAGCTAAAACTAAGTATTTCTGTAATAAATAGTCATCTGAATATAAATCTACTAAAGTGATGTACCACTTCTGAGGCTATTGGTGAAGTGGATCTAAGCCTTCCTCAGTGATGCAGATACATTTACTCTTTTTGATCTACCACATCAACCAAATTCCTCAGGTATTTCCGATTTTCCTTTCTTTCTCCCTTAAATTTTCGCTCATTACAGCTCTTTTGGATTTCTGTTTTGTCCAAATTTATATGCGACCTGAAATGATGCACTTCTGTGCCAAGTTCTGCATGGGAACTCTAGCACTATAACAGATTATTTCACGTCCAAATTTGAGAAAAGTTAGAAAACGTTGCATGGTTTAATATATTCTTAAATAATTTGTTTTGTTTCAAACCAATAAAGTAACCGTCTTACTAAGTAAAATACAAATATTTAGGGGGTGAGGTTCTTCATCTAAATCAGTATTCAAACAGATGACGAAATAACTAAAATAAAACAAACACTGTGAAAAAAATCCTGACATCGCACACAGTGTTTACAGGGGAAATCCTAAAGTATAACGAAGAAGCTGTTCCTTTAGACAAGTATCTCAGGTTAGTTGATCATTATTACTAGTCTCGAGTTGCTTAAAACTCCACAGAATTCACAGCTGAAATACTTTTGTGTCAGCCATGAAACAAAGGAGGAGAGTACTGCCACTTAGATGTATGTTATCATGAAATATAGTGAACATTAGTTACTGAATTATGCGTGTTTAGATTGATATTATTCATCTGCGATGCGCATTTATCATTTTATGCTTGTGAATGGATAAATTCTTTAACAATGTCTCAATTAATGGATTACAAAACTCACAATAAAAAAATTTGTAATTTCAGTTCTATCGGCTGATACTCCCTGACTCAGTGGTGAGACTGCCATCTGCTTATTTTGCGTGCTGTCAGGGGAAATTGTGCTAATTTCACCGCTAAATTCAACTTTTATAATATTCTGCTAGTTTACCTTACCGTCTGTCATGGTAATTAATACTGGATGGATTCATTTACCCCACAAGAATTGCACTAGTTTAATATTTATTGGGACTTTAAGCTTACCTACATGATAAAAATGTTTAGTATGATAGAAAATGTGCCTTTCTTATCGCATATTGACATGAAAAGTAAGACCATAACTTCCGATTAAGTACTAAATCTGTACTTCAGCTTTGATTCATTCAATAGTTAGATGATACTGCGTTGGTTGTAGATATTTGTCTTCTGTTTTGACACCATCGAATGATATGAGAATATGGCTTGTACACTATGGTAGACTAAAATTGAATGATACAGTATAATCTGCTCAGTGATAGTGTGTCAATTTAAAACTATTGTGCGGAGTAAATTGTGCTCAGAATGTCACCACTATATGGATAACACCGTATCACTTTGTGCTGTTTCAAGTGAAAGACGTAAAATTACGAAAATAGATCTCTTTGCTGACTAACATGTTCTTAATTACATCACATGTGAACTTATCACACCTTGAAGATATTCACTTCCCTAATTACAGTAAAGGAGCTCCAGTCTTTTCTCAAGCTTGGCAAAGAGAAGTCGAAAAGTGTTTTTCTCAAAGACTACATTACGAACTTTAAGTATCCAAAGTGTCTTTGGAAAGTCCTGTCCATCCGCATCATCGAAGACTAAAACTTCATGCTGTGAGTGTAAATGATGATCTTCGTCCAAGTGTGCTCATTTTGGGAAGTAATATAAGCCAAAAGCGCTATGTGCTTGACGATATATCTATTCATAAAGTAACACAATTTGAGGATTGTGTCGCCACTGTCATGGAAAGACACTCACAAGATTTTCAGTAGGAGGCCTTACTCTACCTGGCGGTGGTAGAAGACCCTGCTGAATTACGGAAAGATTTATGTTCAGTTTCTGGAATCCAAGCAGTAGCACAGCGTTAAAGTCTGCCGTCAAGTTCCCGAGATTATTATCTTCCCAGTGAACTCGAATTTCGGAGTCTGGTTAGTCAATCAAAAGACTTAGTTCCTGTTTCTAAGGAAGAACTACAACATTTTAAGTCCGCTGTTGCCTAAGTTTCAAAAAACTCAAAAGACAAGTCTCACCTATTTCTAACAAAACAAAATATCATGAACAAAACCAGATACTATTGATTTATCGAGGTGAGTATTTGTATACGGCTCACATCAACCAGTAGTGTTTGCTAGCCAAATCGAAGTGATCTGAACATCGGGCGGCCATTTCACTCCTTCGGGGCCTCAAACTGTATTAACTCTAAATTAATTTACTGCTTGTTAGTCTAACATATCCTGGAATTAAAAACATAGTCCAATTATGAAGAACAAATCGTTCACGTCCAAATAAAGGTAATGGAGTTGTTTTACGGAACAGATCAGTTTGCGTTCAAAAGATATCAGATATTTTTAAACCGAACTGAAGAGGAGCGCAACATGGCTCAGAGCAAAGGGCAGTTAACTGAAGTCCTTCTAAAATGAAGCAGCATACAGAAATCAGCTGACAGACATGTGAAACGTTTCAACAGTCTGTTTCAACTATTTCACGCCTTAAGGAATCACCTAAAATCCACTGATACGTCTAATCCAAGACAATTACAGATCACCTTACTATCCTGTTGCACGAATAGTTGTAGAAAATTAGGAACCTGTGAGAAAACATATTGTGAAGCATTCTTTAAAGCAGTTCATAGACTCAGGAAGACCAGTGAGTGTATTTAGATCGATTGTTGCTTCAGTGGATGAAGCTTCCTTGCTCACCAATGTTCCTTTAACCGAAACCCTGTGCTGACTACATGAGATTTTCGACTTAAACAATTTGAATGTTTGGTATAGTATATCAAAGAACTAATACTCAGGTGCATATTAAGTGTTCAGTTTTTGTTCAGCGGTGAGGATCATCCTTTGCTGCATCTCTACTCTTCATCTTCTCCACACATGCTCTTATTCACAAAAATTTCAAAGATAAGATCATACTGTTAGCAACTTCAGTCTGCATTTGCAGTTTTACTTGCTACTGCAGAGTTAAGTGCCTAAGCTGTACAAATGGAAGACTGATTAGATGCGGTCATGAACACTTACTAACACGGTTGTTGGAAGGGGAGAGCAGCAGATCGGTCAGCAGTTCCATTCTGGAGCACATCATTACTTTTGGTGAAGCGACGTCATCAAAGGCTCCATTCAGAGTCCTTAATAGAGTAAAATCCATCCATCCAAGAAGATATGACTTACATCTTCTTCATGTGACCAAAGCTTTAACGATCCGTAAAGAGAAAAAACGGGAACATTTGTCTGGAAGCATGTTATTCAAACCCTATTACTGCACTGAAGTTGTCATCAATTTCACTTTCCTACATTTAAATCACTATTCATCACTTAACGAAATAGTTGTCAACTCTCTCGATTACCTTAGGTTATTCACTGTTTTTCACACATTGGTATTTCTCATATACTTTGGTTTATTTTGTTGCTGACTGACAATAACCTTTGAGCTTTCATGTCAGTTACTTAGCATACATAAAAAGTCTAAATAACTTTACAGTTTTGAAATAAAATTACGAAATAAGATTTCTTGTGTTCAGAAATTGTTCCCTTGAGTTCCAAGTGGAACAGAGGGCTTTAAACACACGTCTCTAGTTCCTTCTACTATTTCTACCATCCACTTCAGCTGGATCCATGATCAACCATAATCTCTCGTCTCCTCCTAACACGATCTCCTCCATGTCATCCTCGCATAGACAACCCACTAGTCGTTTCCCATTCAGATTCTAGTTGAGCGATGGCCTCGGACGTGATGTCATTCGGCAGTGTGTATGCCCAATCTATCTCCATTTTCTTCCACATATTTGTTGAGCGATCGGCTCTTGATTGTTTTGTTCCCGGTCAGAGTTTCTTGTTACCAATTCTTTCTGGCCGTTTGATCTTCAGTATGGAGCCAGCGAAGTTAATAAGAATCTGCAGTGGCCTGTTGGAAATCCTTTTCATGACGTGTTGGCCAAGTTTCTGAACCATGAAGAAGAACCGGTTGAATTGACATTTGTGTTGAAAATGCAAATGTTGATCCTTATGCTCAGTGTAGAATATTTCCAAACTGGTTTCATTGTTAATGAAATTGTATCTTGCCTTTCATGGCATTATTAGACGCTATAACTGATTATTATTCATACATTTGACATAAATCTAATTTCATTAACATAAAGTGAAGCAGAAGGAAAGATTTCCCAGGAACCCTTGTAAATATCTGTGTTCTTTTACAGAAAACGTGAAAAATATTATCCACAAATCTCTGCTTGTGTATGTAAAATTTCAGAAGTGATTTAAACTGTCACTACGTTTCAGCATCAATCACTTTTAATTAGTGAACATTTTTACTGTTCATCTTTCTGCTTACGTAAATGAAAACTGAAGAAATATGCACAAAAATGTCAGAGGAAATAAAGCTATATCTATTTTTCGAAAAACTATGGAAAGTGACATCATATCATAAAATACATCTGACATTGAATGTATTAAATAAAATGTTCAACCGCTGAAAAATAATATCCGTTTTGAAAATATGTCTAAGATTACATATTGGACTAATTAGAGGGAGACACCGTTGATTCGGAGACGAAGAAGAGTGTCAGATTTCAAGTAAAATGCAAATTTTTAGCGTTGAACGGAATTAAAATGTCTGAAATGTTCTTGTATGTCTGCTTAATTCAATTTTAGATTTTCCCATCGTTTGATTGATCCGAAGTGCTCGGTCACATACTGACATATTAGTTACTTGTGCAGATGCTTCGTCGATGTCAGGCCATGCAATTTAGAGTTAATTGGTAGCTGGTGACTGGCAGTGGAACCCAGGATGCGCATTTCATCCTATTTGGGACTTGTCAGCTAGCTGGAATTACCTGCATTCTTCAGTAACTAATGGTGTTCGCAGTGAAGCTCGAACCTACTGCCCGTAGTTTCATACACTAAAGTGCTTTCCACTAAACCACTTGGGCCAAGAGAGCCACCTGTTGTGCAACTGCTCATATTAATTATTTAATTCAATTCCAGACTTGAGACCGAGTAAATTGGTCCAGTCATTCGACGGGAAGATCTAAAATTGAATTAAATAATTAATATAACCAGTTGCACAAGATGTGGCTCTCCTGGTCAAAGTGGTCTAGTGGTTAACGCTTTGGTCTTTGAAACTATGAATAGTGGATTCGAGCTTTTGTGGGAACACTATTAGTAACTGGGCAATGCAGGTACATCTAGGTGAAGAGTCCCGAATAGGATGAAATGCGAAAGTCACCATCCACCATTTGATTTTTGTAAGTCATTTAAAACTCTAACCGTGAAAGTTATAGTAAATTCGCACTAGTATCATTTATGTGTTGGTAAAGGTAATTAGTTCAACGAAACAAATTACAATTGCTTTCAAAGTCGACGAATAAGTCGCATTAATTCACTGAGGTCTGTGTAATATTTATAGATACTAGACATCACTCTGCAACAGGTAATACTTATTTAGAAGAATTCAGTGAACTACTTGAAGATGCTTTCAAATATTTAACATACAGTTTAGTGATATGACTAAGATATTAGTATTTTGTACGTTATTTGGAAAGGCCTTCGAAACGTTCAACAGAATAGTGTTCTAAGGGAACCTGGAAAAGGAATTTTTCTTCTGATTACAAAGAATATCGAACTTTGAATTCAACATCTGTTCGCTACCATTAACGCTTAAAAAAATGAGAATAGGAATAATCCTCTCCAAATATTACTCAGTAATGATGGTGTTCAAACTTATAGTCAAACAAAAAATAAGCGCCAATTCAAGTTTTAAATTTGAAAGGGCCTTTTGTATCACAGCAAATGAATTCGATACTAAAAAATTATGAAACTTTATTTCATATGAATATAAAAAGTTGATTTCTAAATGTTATCAAATTCCATTAGAGATCACGAAAATTATCAGTCAATCAAGAATGAAATAAGTATACCTGTAGATAATTTGGTATTTTATAGTCCATCAAGGGAATCTGCATCTTCAAAAAATAAATGTGTCAATCATAGATTATAAAACAGTTGCATTATTTCGACGATTAAGACATGGATAATCAGAAAATTAAATTTATTCTCAATGGGAACCTAAACAAGTGTTGCATGTGAAGCGAGTGCTTTACATAGTAAATCTACACAATGTGGTTTTCCTCTTGAATTTCGAATGACGAGTGCCTACAATGCTTGGTACAGTTGAGTTTAATACCGTAGGGTTTTTACACGAGTGAGTCATGAGTTAAGGTCAGAGTAACTGTTAATCTGTCTTAACTTCAATCTACTGAAATAACCCTTTTTGTGAAATACATCATGCCATGATTATGTCTTTTGCTTTTGTTTTAGTTCATCAAAGATATTACTTTTACTCACTTTTAGTGTTCCGTATAAATTAAAGATAAAATATCACAAAAGTTGTAGACAGGCAATGAAGCAAACAAGCGTGAATGAGTTGACTACTCTAAAAATAGTAATGACAAATTGTAGATTTCATGGTTAGTTAGTTCTTTTGATTTTCCTTCGCATTTCAAGTAGACTGTAGTGCTTCAGGCACTTGAGTTTCAATATCACTGAGGTTACTTTGACAAGGTGAGGTCGTTAGTCTTGTGCCTTATTGTTTTTTCCTTATTTACCGAGGTTTATGAGTGCATCCGCTCAAGGATGAAACTCGGACCTCCAGCATGGCTGGACGGGCCATTTTTTCATTGAACCATCAAAAAAATGATCATATTTTTGAAAGATATTAGTCTCTGAAATACCGAAACGATGACAGTTACATTCCAAATGAAATAACCGGAAGGAATAAAGTGATTACTACTATTATTATTATCAGTATCATTACAATTGTCATTATTATTATTATTAAAACTCTAGTTGCAGTTAATTTCTAGCCTTTCCTCTCCACCATGTACTGAGATGTATAAGCTTAGTTTACCAGCTATATATGACTCAAGTGTACTGAGCGTACACCGAAAACCCTACATCTTTTCGGTAGGTTGCGGTTTTTAGCTCATGAGGGGTAGGGTAAACTGGTTTTACCATATATTAAAGCATGGAATGATTATTCTAATCCAAATTACATCTTGTAATGTTTTATTATTCAACATATGAATATAGGATGATATAGGGAAATATTTATTTATTTCCCCTTGATACCATACTGAAGACAGGACGACAGATGTTTTCAGCAACTAATAATTTTTCTGATTCCATACAATGCAGAAGTTATTTGTCCACTACATAAAAAGCACGTTGTCGGTTACATAAAATTGTCATTGCTTTGGGCGACTAGCAAACATAGCAAATCATAATGCAACGTAATGCAAAGGAAAAAAGCGACTGAACTGGTTGTTTGTAAAACGTAACATTCTATCTGAATGTGGGGCTACCAGTGTCATTGTTGTTTTTCAACATTAATAACATCTGCCATACATCTGTTTAACTTACTACAGTGAAAATTGTTTTATTCCTTTACGTTCCCAGTGAAACACATAGGGCTTCAAGCTACAGCTTTGAAGTTTCAGTAGCAGTGGTTTTTATTTTTACGGGATAAAGTTGCTAGCCTCATCTTCAACCTTCCCTCTTTATCAGTCTTATTACTGGCTCTGCGAGGTAAAGGAGTGCGCCGGCCAGGGTTCGAACCACGGATCGCATGTAGTTGGCGTGGTTGGCGAGTATTTTCCCGCTGGGCCATTGATGCAATTCACAGTAAGATATGTTTTATAAACTAACAGTACTGCGATTTTGAGTTATTTCTATTCCATACATTAGGCTTTCCAATGTCTTAACTAACTAGTCAACTTTACGGAACTAACTCGCATAGAAAATACTCTTCTCTTGAACAAAAACTTTGCTGTAATTTAATTGTCGATACCTAAATTTATGTCTTATCTTTATTTTAGGCATTGCATTATCCACATTTTTATGCCATTATTATATTCGACCTTAGGGAATTTAGTAAACCTTGAAATTCTTACTATATTAGTGCAGTTAGATTAGCAAGGAAACAGGGTTTGCTAGACTTATTTTATGATTTATCATATTACACCACTTATTGCTCAAAAATGAAGTCAAACTGAACCATATAACAACAAAACAACAACAGGGGCAAAGATGATTTCATTTGACACATAAAAAAAATATCAGGAATAGTATCTACAAAAAATACCCCTCCCCTTAAATCCAATAATTGGTCTTTCAAAAAGCAGCTGTCAGCAAACGAAATATTAACAATTCACTGAAAAGTATTATGAGTGAACTAGTATTTGGTCAAATTTATTCTAATGTATTTAAATAGCCTAGTAATACGCTGTTAACTTTTAGTCTTATAGGGCAGTGTCACTAAAGGATAATTAATGTCAACTATTTGCCAAAACGGTTTTCTTAGGATACAGCTAGTCCGGTCTGGTTAATTCAAAAGTCAGTATTATATATGGCTTGATATAGAGGAATTATTAATTGTTTCACCGAATAAAATACTATGTATGTTAGATATGCACTTGGACGGAGTAGTTAGTATGTATTTCACAGAGAGCTAACACAGAAAAACAAGCATTAATCATTAATGAGACAACCCCAGGGTATTTCTCTAGATAAAGTATTCAGTCAGAATCACTTTTGTCTCTTGATTAGGGCAGAAAAGAAGAAAAGAAGCCCAACGCATACTTTATTTCTTACGTAATAATTATCTTATTTATTGGCATATTTGCGTCTCATATAGATAATAATATAGTAGAAAAGTTACTGAAGCGAAAATTAATGCAAACAAAAGAAATTCCGTTTTATCTGAGTTTGTAGTATTTAGCAACTGAGTCAGAAAAGTTTAACATGTTTATCTATTTCTAAAGGAATGTTTGGCTGAATTATTAGTTTCGATATTATGGTATGGATTTTAGTTGACTGAAGCAGTGTGTAGCGTCGCTAGAAATACGTTTAGAAAGACTTAGTATTAACTTATTTTTTCGTGTTTGACCACGGATTGATATCAGTTAGAGAACCATTGAAAACCAGAAAGTACTGGACAGCTTTTCCATCCTAGTTTGGGACTCATCAGCAGTACGCACCCTCCATAGGAGTTTGAACCCGGAGCCTTCCTGTTGCAAGGCAAGTTCGTAGACCATTTAGCTCCCAGCACCCGACTCAGTTGCCCATGAATTCTGACTTCTACCTCTTCGTGGTTTTAGCGCGACCACTACCAGCCAATATCATCTGCGCATATTTGTTCTCACTCCCGACACGATGGACCCTACTAGTCATGACTTCTCACTAAAACGCCAGGCAACTCCGTCTTGTAGCCAGTTGCTAGCGAGCATTAAACTAATTTTCAAGAGTTAGTTTGTAGCGATTTGATTTGATTTTAGGGTTTCCCCGCGGATTAGGGCTTGTCTTGTAACCGGAAGGTCCTGGGTTAAAAATCCGGTGAGTGCGTACTGATGATGAGTTCCGGACTGCAATGAAACAGCTGTCCAGTTCTCTCTGGTCTTCATAGGTTCTTTAACTGATAATAATCCATGGTCAAACTTGGAAAACAAATGAAATCCTTGAGAAGGAACTTTTGGAAATAATGTTTTCATATGAAAGTTTGTGTTTTATTACGTATATTTGATTAAGGGAGGAAATTATTTCTTCTTAATTTTGAATGAAAATGATTCCATTACCAAAACACCAGTATTCATTGACTGTTTTCTAACGAACAATCGGTTTTATTTTGAAATTTCAGTTTAGCTAATTCATTTAAAGTAGGAGCTATGATTTTGTCTCTAAATAGAAAACATTTACTCATAGTCTCTTTGGTAGTCAGTTATTAACTATGGAAAATAGGCAAATGTAACATTTTTAAACGAACCAGTTGCTTGTATAAGAAACATTCATTGCTGTGGTTCCAGGTTTAAAAACGTAAAGGTTTAATATGCTATGAGTATACAGATAAATCAGGGTAATATTCGGATATTAAACTTTAGAAACTCCTTTAACGTTTAGGATATTCCACGATTTTAAACGCGCTTTGCAGGATTCACTTGAAATGTGCGCGAAAAACACTTCAACTTGAGAGAGCTATCGTAGTACTCTAAAGGTTGCCCAGTGCATCAAAACGAAAATTTCCCATTAGTTAAACTTACATCAGATATAGTGTGTGAACTGGTTTTTCAGCCTAGTACTTAAGACACTTTCTTTAACTTCATAACCCTTATGGTATGAGTGCTTTTGAAGGTAGAGGATACGAGAAGGCTAGATGTCTTTGATCACAGATGTTTGCGTCTTGGTTCACATATTAAGTGGTATAATATGGTGATAAATACTAAGATTGGGCCCCAAATGTGATCTAAGAAGGATAAACCAATCAACGAGGTTGCGGAGGTTCATCGGTTTAGATAGTTAAGGCATGTGTTACACATATTGAGCAATCATCTCACTTAACGAGCAACGTTAGCGAACATTGGATCAGATTCATAAAGACGGGTAGTCAAAACAAAACCTGCCATCAGTTTGTGAAATCTCCAAAAGTTGTTTTGGGCCACGTAGGAAGGTATGGACTGCCATGTTATAGTCCCCGGGAGGCTATTATTCAGGATCTGGAGACTACTGGTGTTGTGGCTGAAAGTTGACCTCACTGGAGCAGATGAACATACTCATCTCCCAGATCAATTTGTGAAACTGTACTTGGAGCTAAAGCTTCAAGTGATTTTTCTCGCTTGAAGTAACCGGTTAAACAGATATCACAACTTATGTTCAATATATATGAAATTTATTTATTTTTTTGGTTATAGCTTGAAACCACACAGTATTTTTGGTACAAGTATGGAATGTGCTATGCCATGTGATATCGGTAGCCCAAATTTAGCAGGTCGACCACTGATATCAGGTGTGCGTCATCAGGGGATCGAATCCGGGACCATGCACATGGTCGGCGAGTGTCCTAACCACTTTGCCACCGACTTACATTTCATTACACCACTAATAGTGATTTGAGATACATCGAGTTTGCGACTATACCTTAAATGTATCACAGCTTGAAGGAAATTAACGTTTTTCGTTAATAAACTCCCTACTTTTTGTGGAAAACAGGTATTATTTTAAGCAGCAGTTAAGTTCTCGTTTTAACTGAATGACAATTGTCTATACACTTGTTTTAAGTGATGGTTTGTAGGGATTTGATTGGCTTCAGGATTTTATCATGAGCTGACATTAGTTAGGGAACCAGTGGGAAATCTGGGAGTACTGGACAGCTGTTCCGTCAGCCTAGTTCGGTCTCTTCATCAGTACGCACCCACCGCCGGGGTTCGAGCCCAGGACCTTCCGGTTACAAGGCGAGCTGGTATACCATTAAGCCACTGGGACCCGATCCAATGGGCCTTGAATTCTAACTTCTGCCAATTCACGACATAGCGCAACCGCTTGTCAATATCTTCGGCGAGTATTTGTCCTCACACCCGACTGGCTGCACCCTACTGGTCACGACTTCCAATGCAGCGGTTGCGCTATGTCGTGAATTGGCAGAAGTTAGAATTCAAGGCCCATTGGATCGGGTCCCAGTGGCTTAATGGTATACCAGCTCGCCTTGTAACCGGAAGGTCCTGGGCTCGAACCCCGGCGGTGGGTGCGTACTGATGAAGAGACCGAACTAGGCTGACGGAACAGCGGTCCAGTACTCCCAGGTTTCCCACTGGTTCCCTAACTAATGTCAGCTCATGATGAAATCCTGAAACACTTCTTTTATTTATTGATCACATCTTGGATAATGTGTAGTCATGTCTATTTTTGCATGAGGGAGATTGCATTGCATTAAACACAAATAATGTTAATCTCTTAGATATTCTACATTGTCGTATAGGTTGGTTTAAATACCAGACATTCTTTAAAATAATTATCCTCAGTTAAACATGAAGACTACCGCTGAATATCTGCGCATATATAGGTTAAGTTATTTTTAAAGCAGTCTCATTATTCAACAAAAATTTAGTTAGAAGTTCGACATTTATGGCATTTCATTTGTAAATAAAACTCAGTATTGTTTTCAAAATAAAGTATTAAATCATCCACTATTTCAAAATTAAATAATTATTTTCTTCATAAAGTACTTGTTTTTTGTGCGTATTCGTTTCTATTTGTACTCTTTGATTAAAACAACAACAACAATTGTTACCTAGGTAACGCCCCATGTTTAGCATTGAAGTTTAGAAAATGTCAAAACAGAAACCGCAAGCTTGACTGACATCGTCAGATGTTATCAAGGAGAGGGATTTAACTGTTTACATAATTGTCACAATCACTATAAAGTAAAACAATTTTATTCTCAAAGTCAGTTAAGAAACGTTACACATATTTAACATAATTTCTATTTACAATGAAACATAATTCAAGGGATCATAGTGTATTTCAGGAAATGGACAATAGAAATGCTAAGTTGTATTATAAGTATTATAAGTACAAACTAAAGCGATTCGCTTTTTTCCTAATGCGTTACGTATTATTAGAAATAAACTTCCGGCTAGGTGTTTATTTTTTTTACCTAATTAAAATTTAGCTAGCAGAGATAGTTCTGTAAGATGGGTCTTATGACTATAAACTCAGTGACAGGATGTTGAAACTTTAGCATTCTGGGTGGCAGTATATACTTCATACACTCAACTGATTAAGTATAGTCGAGGTTGAATTATTACACTGGTAGAGAAAATAAATCTACACTACAGGTTCAACTGTATCATCCCTTAATAATGAATAGAACTGATCGTATCAAACTAAAGTATGGCAGGTGCATAATGCATGAAATTAAAAAAAACTTAAGTCAGTGCTTATTCTTGTAGAGAAACAATAGCATATGTGAAAGCAGTTAGACAAATTACAAAGAAAATACATTCCTCTAAGGTTCACAGTTTCAAACAAGTAATAGGTGATTTTTAAGTATCGGTTTGTAGAGATTTGATTGATGGGTTACAGAATTTCATAATCAGCTGACATAAGTTAGAGAAACATTCAAAAATCAACTGGGAGTACTGGACAGCTGTTTCGTCAGTCTAGTTTGGGACTCCTCATCAGTATGCACCCACCTCTAGTTTTTGAATCCAGGACCTTCTGGTTACAAGGCTAGTGAGCTTGTAAATCATTAAGCCACTGAGACTAGTCCATGAACTCTAACTTCTGCCGATTCATGACATAGCGCGACTGCGAGCCAATGTCTTCGGCGAGTATTTGTCATCACACCTGACCTGCTGCACCCTATTCGTCATGATTTCCTGCTAGTAATAGGTTACTTCAAAAGAGACAAAATGTGACTTAAGGCTGAATTAATGAAAGAATCTTTTCTTCACATTTCCCGTTATTATGTCACTACACATACACAGAAGATACTTTAGATAGAGTAAAGCCGTTTTTTTGAAAAGTTTGGTTTAGAAACAGAAACCATCAGTTCCAATCATGTGAGAACGAATTTAAAGTTTGTATATGAAGTAGTGGAAGGGGTGTTTTGAGCGTCTCATAAATTATGCTTCAATAGACTTGGTTGGCTGCATCACTGTGCCTTCTGGTATATACTAGTACTTATATTTATAAAAAGAATCAATTACAAATCTCGCTGATGATGACACAACTTTGCATTTAAACTCACTTATTACTGTATAATATTTCAAGCTTTAAAGTAGTTACCACAAACTCTCACTATCATGGATATCATAAAAATAGTGAAAAACATTTCACAGAAGATTTTCGCAGTATCACATGGGGTAATTTCTTATGCGCACACCAGTTTTTTTTATTCAGAATGTTGCTTTGAAACAACTTTTTAGACGTCTGGTTTTCTCGGTAAATTTTGAACCACCTAGGAGTACTCTATTTTATTTCTTATCAGATTCTTTCGTTTTTTTTAATTTTCTCCCGGAATACTGATTAATAAGTGGTGTTAACACTTGACTCATTATCAGTGCTGGTAAACACTGAATCGTTTATTTGTTCGAACGGATCCTTTCATTTGACTCGAGACAGGAATGTTATCGTTGCTTAGTCGTGTACTGGTTGGAAGAAGACTTGAGAAATACGTTCAGATGTATTATTCCACATTCTTTTAACATTTATCTAGAGACTTTGAACATAGTAAATTATGATTCTGTTTATTTGTCGATGAAAGAATAAACGATTGTGTATTGTATTTTCTGTTTTTCCGCGTTCGTTTCCGTAAACAATATTCTGCCTGTTATGCGTAGTCTTTTGAAACCAGCGGTAGGTCTAGGTACTTTGCGATCTACATATTTGAGACTTATGTTAACGGTTTAAGGGATAGCTCTAAATGTTTAATTAACTCTACTGTTTTGGCTGTCTAACTCTTTAGTTTATATTACGCAAAGATTGAAATGTATTAGGCGAAATCTTACTTCCTTCCAACTGAATGTTATAGATATTTTATGTCTAAATATGAGTTAAACTTGGGGAAATAATAATATTTGAGAAGTTAGGGAAGCATTTTTAATCGGTGCTTTTGATTCATTAACTATTTGAGGTAATGGTAATTTGCTTACAAAATGGTGATTAATAACCTGGCCAACAACACAGTTTTCCTTCCATATTACTCCTTTTTTATAGTCTTTCACTTTGTGTGAACTAAATAACTGTTCTACTGATTTATTTCTAAAAGTATAAATCAGAATTTCTTTCTTTCATGTTGTTAAAATTCCAAACATCTTGGTTCTAAGCTTAACTCGAAACAGTAGATGATCTTTGAGATACATGATTCACTTACAAGTTATGAGTATACTATCTTACTCATGGTAACAACATCAATAAACTGGTGCTTGTTTCACTATTCAGTAAATTCATACTGGATTTCCTCAATTAGAATTTTGAAAACATGGTTTCAAAAATTGGAAACATATTTTAGATAATGTAAAGCTCAAAATAATTAATTGTATGTTTTACTTCGATTGACAGACCAATACACGTATCACAAGTATGATAATGGATAGCTAACCTTATTCTGAGCGATTGTTTTCTGTGCTTTCAAATTATCTTCAAGATGGATAAAAACGTAATACCTGATCTAGTGGACTGCTTGTACTCATCATGATACAGCTAGATTACTTTCTCTTATCGTAAATTACCAATGAAGATGTCAGCTAACGTCAAAAACAGCATTTCCAACAGGTTGTAGACTTGAGTCAATAACTTCTTCCGCTTGATACAGAAGATCATATGACCAGAAGGGATAAGCAACCATGAAATCTGACGACTGATCAACTAAGAACTTATCGCCTAACAAATATTCAGAAGAAAGTGGGAATAGATTACACATACGTTAAGGACATCACTGAGTAATATCATATGAGTCATTTCCTCGAGTGAGACCTGGAAGGGAAAGAAAGATTTGAGCATGCTTTCAAGGGTGGCGTACAGGTGACTGCGTAAGAAATAAATGAAAGTTTACAGGCTGTCGTACAATCAGTCAAAACAAAGACCTCAGGGAAGAGGATGAAGTTCACACGTGCTTCTGAGCTCTTATGTTCTACTTGGAATCGAATGGATTAATAACAGTTACAACAAAGTCCATTGTTTTTCGAGTTTGACCACTCACTGATATCAGTTATAGAATCACTAAAAGCCAGAGAGTACTGGATAACTGTTTTGTAGTACTTCGAGAATCATAGGGAGTACGCACTCGTTGGGGTTCGAACGCAGGACTCATAAAGCATTCAGCTAGTGTGACCCAATTCAATAGGCAGCCCATGAATTCTAACTTCTACCGGAAAAACAAACCTAATCCTCACAAATCGGCTCTTGAAAATAATCTGATTCTCGCCAGTGACTTGCTACTTAGTGGAATTTCTTGGAATTCTTGTGAGAAGTCGTGACCAGTTAGGCACATTCAATCAAGTGTGAGGATGGGTTTTCAATCGATGGTATTGGTTGGTGGCAGTGCTAAATCACGAATTGGTGAGAGTTATAACTCATGGGTTCGTCAATGAATCGGGTCCCAGTGGGTGAATGGTATACGAACTTGCCTTGAAACCGGAAGGCCCTGAGTGCGAACCGTGGAGGTGGGAGTATACTACCGTTAAGTCCCTAACTAGGCTGGTAAAACAGCTGTCCAGTACTGCGTGGTTTTCAATGGTTATCTAACTGATATCAGTTCGTGGTCAAACTTGTATAACCAAACCTAATACTTACAAATCAAAATTGCCTCTTATTTCTGAATTTATACACTGAATATCTAAAGCAATACAAATCAATGTTTTGACTGCGTAAATAGAACATTGTTATGCTTTCATGTACAATATTGCCTTTTACTATTACATTCTATACAAATTAGAGACTATGGAATAAGAAGTATGAGACTAATATTATATATAATAATGTCTATAAAAAGTATTAATTTAGACTTTAATCCATTATATTAAAATCGATGAATTAATTACTAAATTCGTAAATTTAATCAGTATAATTCATTTCATGTACAAAAAATTAATAATATTTATACAGTCTATTTACATGTAGACAACTTTAATTAATGTTTTCCTTTACGCTTCAGTTAGAAAAAAACTCGCAAGAGATTTTCTCATTAACAGAAGACAATACGCCTTCAAATAAGCAAATCTTTGGTGTACTTTGTTTAAAATAAGAATTTAAATCACTCTGTTTGCACAGGGCAGCCTCATGTATTTTAAATATCATACTGTAGGGGTGAACTGCAATGAAAATCATAAAATTCATACAAAACAGTTGAACACTTTGTAAAAGCGTTCCCAGGGGAAGTTTACAGGACATAGCCAGTTGACTGGAATACCCGTTCAATAGTCTCTTTAAAGTTTCAAGTGAAAGTGAAATTGGAAATATGTGGAAGAGTGATGTTGAAGAATTTAATTAGTGAGAAAAATAAAAGGTTAAAATTAATTTAATGAGGATTATTTAATGAGTAATTATGGGTATATGAATCTACTTTAGGAAAGTGAGCAGTTGTATGTACAGAACCTAATAATCCTGCCTGTGGTACTATACAGAATTAAATAGCAGATGTGATGTATAAAGTGAAGATATTTCTGAATGGATCTGAACGCCTAAAAATCATAATTCCATTTGGATATTCAGAACAACTATGGAGCATACAATGGGTTCTTCTGTAAGGTCGACTGTTAGTGTGCTTAGCATTCAAAAATATATGACCTTGATAATGGTTAGTGTGTATACGTAATTTCACACTGTGTTGGGTCTTTTCCAAAACAGAACCCATCAAATAAAAAATGAGAGGTAGATGTGTTCTGAGAATAACACCTGATGTGATTTTCAGGTGAGAACAGCTCTCCGAAATTAGTAATAATAATAATAATATGCTTAATTTCAGAACAGCACAAACGTTAGAGTGTAAAATTCTCAGTATTTGGTAAAACATTGCATCTAATTTTATCAAGTAACATTAAAAACAATTATAAAAATAATATTACACGATTGTTAATGGCTCTTCTTATTTACTATTTTCAGTGACAGTGAAGTCTTGTACATACACAAAAAATGTAAATAATAATATTAGTAGCTATGATTGTCAGTTAATTGAGATAATGTCACCATATATTACAAATAGGAGATAACAAAAGAATGGATACTGAACAAAAAATACTATTTTCGATAACTTCATCATCAGGCTCTACAGTTATATATACATTATAGTGAATGAATGAGTTAGTGTTATGAACAACATTAATGTTTAAATAACATCAAATGAATAATATTGATAGATTACAGCTGAACCGCATCAACATAAAATAAGCTGAATGTCAGAGGAATTAGGAGAGATAATATTACAAATTCATGAGTTTATAGTTTCTACTGAAGGCCAGGGCAATAGTAGGGGCTGGGCTTGCTTCTTTTGAACACAGACCGCTGGTTGTTTTGGGGCGAATCGCAATAGCCTCTGCTGTTTGGAGCCTGCGGTTCTTTGATGTTTTTGTTTATTAAGCACTCGGTAGATTATAGAGAGGGATTCTTCTACGCTGGCTTTGTTGCCTGTTTGCACCAGATGGTCCGATATCGAGCTGTTAATGGTTTTCACTACACCTTTACTTAACCATGCTGGAATACGTTCTCAAGCACGAAAAATCAAGTTCCTAGAGCAACGGCCAAAATAACTTGCGCAGTTGAATTGGTAGACACAATTTGAAGTGGCTAGTCTAGGTACTTCAACTTTCAGTCGAGGAACCACCATCGGTCGTGTAGACAATAATACGTGTAGTTCGCCAGCGTTAAGATAATAAAAGAGCCAATTATTTTGTTAACAACATAGTAATTCATAGGTCTCGCGCCTAACATTGTCCCTATCATATAGAATAGTGGCGAAATATGGTATCACTGAGTTCCTATACTTGATGGTACGAGCATATAATCTATTATACTGACTTCTGGTTCTGCCAGATGAGTAACAAACGGCGTGTTGAGAATAAAGGGGGTGTTGAGAGTCAGACAATATGGCTTTAGACCACTTCTCGCATGAGTTCATATGTCTATCAACTAATGTAGTAATAAGCTAGCTAAGTTGCACACCACTTGCCCTACTGATAGCCTTTAAATACCCTTCTCCAAATGACATAGTCCGTCTCTCAGGAGCAAGGGTAAGACCATGGGGGCAGTAAGGTACAGTAGGTAAGATACAAGAATTAACAAATTGTAAAAGTAAAGGTTGAGTGGTTCCAGATTGTTTTAGCTTTTTAATGCAGTAGCTTAGAGAGAGAGTATAATCTTTAAGGTCGATAAAATATGGGATGACCAAGAAAGGTCAGAGGATAGAACTATACCAAGGTATTTTCCGTTAGACTCACTTTCTGTTACAGTCTACTATGTGCTACAAGTGTCGTTGTAGATCAAGTTTATGTCTAAAGGAGAAGTCAGTAGCCTGGAGTTTTGAGGATTTTCACGTAAAGCCATTTAGCCCAGACCACTGAATGATGTCCGACAAAAAGCTGTTAAGTTTGCAGCAGTCTGATTGGGATTTAACAGGAAACGAGTAGATCATATATTCAGAACACAACATACTAGCTAGTTGTAAAATCATCCACCATGATAATTGGCCAGAAAAACTGATTATCAGTAGAAGTGTAGAAGTATTCACAAGATACAAAACGATCAGTAGATAGGTATTTGTTCATCAAATAAATATGCAGTATTGACATTCAAAATCATATATCACACGAATATATTAGGAAGTATAATTTTTCTAGTATGTTTTTGAAAACGATTAATGTAACTATCAAGGTCAAATTTTAAATATTGCTTACCTAAACTAACATTACTAAAGATAGCAAACTGGGTCAGAAATATCATGGGGTATATAGTTTCTTATCTGTGTACGCTTTAAAAAGCAAACGCATGAAGCGAATTATTGTACCTTCCCATGTTGGATTATGTAAGATGCTTCTGTCAAGTATTTCGTAGCTTGAGATCCGGTTAATGTGTGAAATAGCTCATGGAGACAGTGTTAATCAGTGCGTAAATTATGTTATTTATTATTCCCTTAGGTACTTAGTGGAACACACGGTTTCAGCAGTCCATCCTCATTTCACGCTGTTCTATGAAGTCGTCTTTAGACTGTTCCGAGATCACCTATAAGCCTTCATCTAATTTTTACTATATCTCCTGCACTCCCAACTCTTTGTTTTCCATTCGGATTCCAATTGAAGGCCTGGTGAGTGGTGTCTGTCAGTGGTCTCTTCAGCTCGCGACCAACCAATCTCCATTTTCTTCGGAATATCTGTTGTGCGATTGATAGATTCCTTGTCAGTATTCGCTTCTGACTGGCCATCTCACCTTCAGTTTGGAGCCAGCGGCGTCTCTGAAAGCCTATCTGAAATGCATTTGTCAACACGCCAAATTTCTGAACCATATAGGAACAACGGCCTAACATTATTTTTATCAACCGGAATGCTGTTTGTTATGTTTATTGCAGTGAAATAGAGTAATATTGGATAGTAATAAATCAGAGATGAACCAGCTGTCAAAGGAACGCTTACCTTAGGTTTTAATTGTTAAGATATTTCACAATAGCGGCGTAGGACATTGCAACGTGTGATAACCTTTTACTATCCCGGCATCATGAATGAGACACAAGCTTGATTGTAATTTTGGCTACCTAAATGTACCTCCTCAAATGAACCCTTTTTGATGTTATCCTCAAGTTACGTAAATTACAGTCGCCAGTGCTTGAAAGCTTTCAACGTATCAATTCGCTTGCTTCAGGGAAATTAAAAGGAAACACCATTGCAGGTGGAAATGGGCTGTGAGGTGCACAATTATAAATTTAATGATTAGTTTTTGAATCAGTTTAGACAAATAAGAGATTGGATTGAGTGGAGCCACAAAGGAAGCATACAATTTTTGTCAACGTAACGTCCGTGAAGAGAGAGACTGCCTCTAGACAGACCATTTTATTATATGCAGTAAAAGTGGGGTACCTTCAGCAACTGCCATTCATTATTCTTGATCTTTGTATGGTTGTTACAACACCTCACGACGCTTAGCTACATAAGCAATATGATGTTGATCTAATTCGATTAAATGGAATCGTGTTGTCTTGGGATGATAGATTTAACTCACGAAGTATGGCTACTTCACCAATACTAAGTGGTCGACTTCTTACTGAGTATGTCTTGGTGCTTTCAGTAAAGGCGTATACATATTCACTACAAACGTCTTTATCATATCTGGTCATTGTTTCTACGATTTGTTGCCTTCTCAAATGAATGAATTTGATTCACTACTTATGACATTATTATTATTTCCATTAATTCCTAGAGGAGCATAGGGTTTCAGCTACACGTCTACACTACATTCGGTTCTCTGCCAACGTTTTCACCTTGCTCCAGGTCTGCCCACATGCTTTCATCTCCTCTTCACATGACCTCCCCCAAGTCACCCTTGAATGACCAACTTGCCGCTTCTCTTTCGGGTTCCACTCAAGGGCTTGTCTAGTGATGTCGCTCGATGGTTTCCTCAGTGTATGGCCAAACCACCCCCATTTCTTCCTGCTTATTTGTTGCATAATTGGTTCCTGATTGGTTCGCTCATTGCTAGAGATCTCTGTTTCTGATCTTTTCTGGCCGGCCATCTGATCTGGAGTATGGAGCGGAGACAGCTGTTGATATAGGTCTGTAGTTACTTTAAGGTGCTCTTCATGGCACGTCAAGTCTTTGATCCATACAGTAGCAGACTTCACACTGGAGTTGAAAATCCGTATCTTATTTTCACTTTCATGCTAGGTGCTGTTGACCTCCACACAGACTTGAGAGTAATGAAAGCTTGTCTTGCTTTTCCGATTCTGGCTTTGATATCCTCGTCAGTTCCGTCCGCCTGTAGTTGAAACGATGCTTCCCAGGTAGGTAGGTAGGTAAATGAGGTTGTTTCTTTCAGGTTCCTCCCATTTATGCTGGCTGACTGTTGTCTGTTGTTGCTGTTGTTGTTGGCCAGGAATCTTCATCACCTCTGTTTTATCTATGTTTACCTCTGATCCTATCTTTGATGCTTCTTCTGCCAACTTGTTGCTTTTAGCTTGTGAGAAATCAGACATATCATCGCGGAAGTCCAGATCCTCCATGTTTTTTGTGTGAGTCCATTTTTATGCCTGTTTCCTCGCTGTCCTCTGTCTGTCACACTGTCCAGTCTACCGCCCGTAATCAGGAAAATCATTGCTTATGTCATAATAATTTCTATTTTTTCGTCTGCAAAGCTTTTGATTCTTGTGATTTTAGCTTTCCTACAAAATCAGTAATGAAAGTCTTGTCAAGTGCATACGATATCTGATTACAAAAGCAGAGGCATACATTTGTTAAGCGTACATCTAATGTAAGAAATAAACTAAGGTATTAACACTATGCGATCACTTAGTAAGCAGCTGTTTTATTCTTACACACGTCATAAGCCGAATTTATAAATTCTGTGATGTATCAAAAATACTGTTTCGAATAATAAAATAATAATAATTACAATAAGTGTTGTTTCTAACATACTTTCACTACTGTAGCGCAGTTGGTATACAACATTTTACATTTATAAATCTTGTAGTATAAATGCATAAAATAAGTGAGTAAATTTACTTTATAAACTATTAGAAAAGTATTTGATCCATGTCAATTTGAAAATGAATTTGATTTACTTTAACAACTGGGCTGTTACACTTGTAATTATACAAGGACTATTAAACTTACCCAGTACTTAAAGCTTACAGGATTAGATGTTCAGCAAGGGATAACCATCTGTTAAAAGTTTGAAACACATTCATCACAGAACTATAGTATTTTTTTAAAGTCTGACCTAACATGTTTCATTAGACATATACTTCGTGAAGTAATAGAGAGAAGATTTGTAGCTTAGGTGGATGATTTTTAATTAGTTGTGTCGTGAAGATGTTGTCCAAAAGAACGACGAAAGCTTGGCAGTTAAATCAGCCAGCTCAGAGAACACAATTAATTCAAAAGACATACACTTCATTCTATTGACGATATAAAAAGATGTATTTTCTAGGATCGTTTTCGTTGTTTTTGATGCCTATTTGAGGTATACATTTTAAGGAACAGACAAAACTGGCCAGCATATAAGTTAGTGAAGTAGCCATGGTACACATGGAGAGACCTTCGGAAAAATTAAGTTTTGATATTCTAAACAACCCTGAATTATTTTAAAACGTTTTTATAAAGTTTCCGGTATTATAAAATGTCTTTATAGTTGCCCCCAAATTAGTTTTTAATCACTTGTGTGTTCACATATGGGTATTTTTCTGAATGATATGTATTAATGACTGTTTGTCACAAGTTGTTCTCTACATCTGTAAAAGATACCCCCCCCTGTCTGGCCGCCTTTATGTGCATCTATCAGTTCACCTGCTGTTGGGGAGCAAGGTACACTGGCCGTAGTCAGAGGACGATTTCCTCAGGGATACGAGAACATATTCCAGCTTGGTTTTACAAGGCAGAAAGGAAGTGTGTGCGAAGCTCTATTCTGAAACACCTGATCGACTTCTGTCACTCTGTCAACCTTGACCATGATTTCAAGTACATATACAGAATCCATGCTAACTTCCCGCGTTCTCTTCGTTACAGACTTCTAAAGACAGCTGAGGCCTGGGCAATTCATGACTTTAAGCCAAACCTTGCGTATAAAAGAAGTATGTACAACCCCTACTTCTGCCTAAGCCGTAGAGAGATAGACATTTATTTATTTTGTTTATTTAGTTAATCTGTGTACCTTTCCCTTATTACCACGATTTTTATAGTCATTATTATTACTGTTTTCACTGGGAATTGTTTCTTCTTGTCCCACTTGTCATTCTAAATCCAAAATTATTATTTTTTCACAATACTAAATTCTGTCTAATCAAATTTCACACCGTGTTATGTAACATTTCATATTCTCCTACTAATCCTATAATTATGTACCCCTTTCCGAAATCTATACTTCCTATGTATTATTCTAGATATGACATTGATTATTTTGCCACTTGACACTAAACTATGATTATCATCACAAATATTTTAATTGCATTTCATACTATTATTATTTCATGTATTCACACCTTTGAACTAATTCCCTCACCGGATATAATTTCTTAAAAACCATATATATATATATGATTGATAATAAATTCGTTGAAAAGAGTCTCTTCGCTGAATATTGTGTTCTTAATGTCTGTTATCCAAGATTTTCTCTTCCATCTATTTTAAAGGTCCGTGTACCAAAGTTCTCATACTGTGGCTAATAAATGTAGTCATCCGACTTCAAAACTAAATGTTACCATTGAGAAATAGTCAGGATATCTTAACATTATGCTAAGTTTAGTATTGATATTTGTCTAATTTAACTCTTCGTTGAATCGAAATGTTGATGGGAAGAATGAAAGCATGACGAAGTTGTTCAACAGTAGAATATTTGCCAAACATTCATGTGGTATGTGTTCAGTTCCTGTCTGATACACGTATAGACCTCATTTAGCCAGCAGTAAAAGTGGTGAAGATGGAAGGTTTAGCATGAGGCTAGTCACCACATTCCATAAAAAAAGATAAAACCAAGAAATCTGAAACTTTAGTGTTGAAGCTTGAAGCCCTATATTCCACTCGAAACGAAGAGAAAGGAGACAGAGTGGATCAATTAACATATGCATTCTGTCATTCTATAATTAGATAATTTGACTAAATGTTGTAAGCTTTCTAGCATTTGACTGTGATCTTGTACTCTGGTAAATATAAAAAGCTGAGATCTCCTCTTTACTTACGAATGAGCGTACAGAGGTAGGGGACGTGTCATTGTTTGAAACGCTTGTGAAGGAATGTTGCACAGAACATTGCTGTTTCAGTAGTTAATTCTGTACCAGATAATTGTATTTAGTACTATTATTATTCCTTTGGGTTCCGAGTGGAACATAGGGCTCCAACAACAAATCTCCATTTTCTTTATTTTCCCCCACGATTGCCCACAATCTCTCATCTTTTCCTCACAGAATCTCCTCCATTTCACCCTAGGACGACCCAGTCGTCAATTCTCATTTGGATTTCACTCGAGAGATGGCGTGGAGAGCGATGTTATCTAAGGGTCTCCTTAACGTGTGTCCGATCCATCTGCATTTTCTCCTGTATGTATGATCATAGGGAATAATAAAAAGACAGTTGAAGTGAGGAAAAATCTCTTTTCGACGAAGTCATCAACTAGGCTGTACATTCGTGTATTTAAAATGAATGGGTGGCAAAGTTTCAAAATAATTTCCGGTCAAGGGTCAAATTTATTAAGTTACAATAAGAAATTAAAATGGCATAATAAACAAAGGGGACGGATAAAACTCAAACAAAGTAGCATCATTATTATTGGAAAGATTCACATATTGTGCATTTAGGGGTTAGAAATGTAGAAAAAACAAAATAGACAGGATGTTTGTGTAAAAAGTTTAGTGGAATGCGACGAATAATTGTATATGCAATTGGGGATTAAATATGTGGAAATAACAAAATGACAAAATAGACAAGAAGTTCGGTTATGAAAATATAATAGTGTAAATAGGGATTAAGAAAAACTCAAAATAGCATGAATAAACAGGAAGTTTGAATAGGAAAGCCAAAGGGATATTCACTATTGGAGGAATTACCTGTTTATGATGGGCACAGCGGGGCCAACGGTTGAACGTATTTTTTTTGGATACCTAGCGTGGATTTGAGCTTTTGGATAGCTAGTGCCTTGGCTGTGCTCAGATATCTTAATTTTACTCCCTTTGATAGGTTTGATCAAATCTTATATATTATTTTGAAGGATGTTTTGAATAACGCTAAATGTCCTGAACTGACTAGATGTTGTGTCACTGAGCTATACACACGTTTTGTTCTCCTTTTACTAGCCAGGCGGGATTGTGTTCGCGAGCTCGTTTTCACAGTGGGCACATGATATAGTCGATGTACTCAGCTCCGTACAAGCAAGTAAACTGGTATTTGCACAGTGAAGTGGCCCGATGAGACAGTTGGTCTTCCGCGTTCTGGCTGAAGAGTTTCTTGCAAGAAAACGTCAGTAGTAGGCTTGCGGCGAAGAATAGTTTCCTCAGAGATTTGCAGAGGCGTTTACGCAGGATTTCCGCTTCAGTGTCTGCTTCTAGATTAAACAGGAGCATCTTCTTCCAGACAGACTGGACATTTTCAGAAGTCTTCTTTGATTTGAATTCTTGTCTATGGACCTGAGTGGAAAACCGTTTTCCTTCAAGGTTTCTCTGAAATTACGCAGTTACTCATCAATCAATTCCTCGCTGCATCTCCTTCGAATCTTCATGAAAGAAAGTACTTAAGGTTTCTCTTTCTGCTTAAAGGCACGAAGCTTTCAAAGTTGATGAATTGTCCATTCCATATAGGCTTTTATAAATGAACCTATTCAAGGAGTTGTCGGCTTTTTTTGCCAGATGGACGTTGAGTAACTGGGAGATTTCATTGAATTCAGCTTCAAGAGTAAAGTTGATTTTACGGTGAGCGTTGTTGAAGGTTTGAAGTAAGTTTTCAAGGTCCACGTTCTCATCACAGATGGTGAAAGTATCATCAATGTATCTCTTGTAAAGACAGAGATAAGTGATGATCGATGATAAGAAGTTGTCGAGGCTGGCCATGAAACAGTCGGCTAAGACGGGTCCCATTGCTACACCATCTGTTTGCCTTTAGATTGAATCTGGAGTAGACGTTGAAAGTACAACGTAGCCACAACTTCTTTAGATAATGTATCGGTATTCCGACATCTTTGTTTCTGCATTGGTTGAAGTCATACAGAATACATATAGTTTCTGTCAGTGGAACATTGATGAAGACAGAAACGACGTCTAGAGATACCATTTTTTTATCTGTGAATCGGCGAAATCGAATGTATCGTGGAGGTTATATCTCGACAGCTGTTCTTTCACTGGTTCAAGAATTTCTACAAACCACTTCGCGATTAGGTGATATGGCGAATTAACCATATCTAATACTGGCGTTAGTGGGACGTCCTTTTCGTGCACTCTGTACAGTTCGTCCTGTATATTTGTTGAACAATGTCCTCTTGATTTGTTTTTTCCCACAGTTATTTAATATACCAAACATTAATCAAGTACTAATGACTAGGTGATATTTCAGGTAACATTTATAGCTTACAATTCCATAAATGTATTACCCACGACATTATAATTTGCTTTTATTTGGTTTTATTCCCTCTTGTTATTTTATGCAATTTTTTCCACATATCCGGAAATGGTATAACATCAATTTTTATTGCATGCATGTGATGCTCTTCCACAGAATGAAGATTTCGTGATTAACTCTATCCCACTTTACTCTCTATTAATACATGTAAGCGCATGCATAAAATGCATATGACGCAACACAAATTCTGTATAAAATAAAAAATTATATGGAATAACAGGAAGGATTTAAGCTGTGTAAAGCATGTTAGCAATTTGTGTAAAATAGATTATTAGAATTATGAACAATTCTGAACTGTGCTCAAAATACCATCCATTTATCAACTGCTGTATCAATGTTTACCATATCAATTATGAATATATGCAATGCACACCTTATTAATATTCAACTATTGCATGTGTTTTGTATTTCAGTCGTTGAATAGGACAACATCCGGAGTTTTTAATTGAGCTTATCAATGATAACGTTAAGTTAGATAAAAAATAATTGGGTTCGCTAAGTTTTTTATTCAAGTTGTAGATAAAAATCTCATTCAAAGGAACTTCCCTTTTAACTGTTTAAACAGGTCTGAATAAATCAGCATAGTTTACATGAAGCCAAATGTAGCAATTTCACATTAGAGAACAAAATTAAATAATTTATGTAGAACATTTGGCTCTTGTGTTTGTAGACAGTATTTTCATTATGGCTTGTAGTCTAATTACGCTTAACCTTCTTCTAAAAAGACACTGTCAGTAAAATTATGAAGCATTTGACCTGCTTCAAATGATGTTGTACCTTAAAATAAAAATTAGACAACTTTGGCTGGACACCAGCAATTAGCGTGATTTGTCTAGTCCTTTCTTTGGTGCAGACTGAATTCTATCAGTCAGGTTTGCAAAGTTGCAGATACGCTTTGCTTACTGGCGAGCAATATCTACCACGAAACCTAGGTCAGGTGTGGCTTCCTGTTGGTCGCCTCCAACCATCTGATATCAACAGTTCAAAGTGCAGCATGATGGTGAGCTAACTAGAATGGTGGCCACATTGCAAACTTGACTGATAGAATTTAGTCTACACCACAGAAAGTACTAGGCACATCACATTAGTTACTGACTAGTGTCCAATCAAAGATATCCAATATGGTCCGACAGGAGTTCACCTGGCGAGCCCGAATAGTTCAGTGGTAATCTCTGAGTGCAGGATTAGGCGACATGGGTTCGAGTCTCAGAAGTGATATGACTTCCTTCGAGTTTGCATATGTGCCTTGCTGATGAGTGCTAACAAGCACGAAACCTAGGCCGAAGGCTTCCTTTTGATTGCGTCCAACCATTTAATATCAATAATCCTGTAGAGTTTTCGGCGTACATATATGCATAATGTTTCCTCTTAATCCAGGATCTCGAAGTAAAATACCAATCTAAATTACGTCGTGAGATGCGACGTGGTTTGATATAAAAAACAAAATGATCCCTTAAGATGTATTTTTTGAACTCTGGGTTCTGTGCAGAAGTAGGCTGAAAGTCAATCAAAAATGTGCATGTGTACATTTGGTGAACCAATAACGTAACAGAATGATTACAACAAATCTTGATGAAGATTGCCAAGGAAGGTTAAGTATTTTCAAGTTTTGTTTCGCAGAGATTTGTTTGACCTCAGGTTTGATCACAGCTGAACAGCTGAAAGCCATGGAGTGTTGCATGACTATTTCGTCCTTAGTTAGGACTCTCCATCAGTACAAACCAATTAGCCCAATCACTAATGGTCAAATACAAAATCTACTGTTTTCTAGGCCATTCAACCACTTTGACAGAATCCAGTGGGCAGTACACAAATTCTAACTTCTACTAATTCGCGGCGTAGCGCGATCACCAGCACTTGTCAGCTGCCAGGATTCATCCACACATCCTGTTGGTCATGATTTCCCACATCAACAATCACTGACTAATAAGCGGAATACTAGAGGCCAGCTTAAATCACTGGGCTACCTGAATTTTCATCCAATATGATGCATCAGAGTTTATTCTCTTCTAATCGTTTCAGTCGTTCAGTTCTCTTCTACAGTTGTGAAATACAAACATGCACATTTTGAACTGGCTTCCAGTCTATTCTACTGCTGTGCATTTCTCGGAGACGAGAGAACAATATCATAGGGAATGGATTTGTCTTTCAAATTGGACGTCATTGCATCATACGGTATAGTATAGGCTATTATTTTGCCTGAAGATCCTGGACAAACAAAAGGTGTTATATAAAGAGTTACACTGAGAATTCAGTGCATTTTCTTCAGAATATAGTTATTATTATTATTACCACCGTTGGATTCCTAAGAATAGTGTGTTCTCGGTGCTATGAGCTTCCATCTTCCTTACTTTTAAACAGCATGCCTAAAAAAATTTTAATCAACCTCTCATATGTTCATTATCGTATAAAATGACTTCACAGGCAAAGGTGTGGTGAGATTGTTCTAAATGCTTTAGGTGGATATATTATGTTTTTGCAGTAGGCTTCATCCTCTCAATAAGGTTATTCAGTAACTGTTAAACAGTTCATATCCGTATAGTGTTCACTTATTGTTTTCATCACCAGTTAAGTTTTTGGTGTTCTAGGATTATTCCGCTCCTTGAGAATTTTATCTTTTTTATTTTTATTTTGATTACAGTTTGAAGCCACATCATATTTTCGGTACAAGTGTGGAATTCTCAGCAAGTGATATCGGTAGCCGAAATTTTACAGACCGACCATAGATATCGGGTATGCGTTGAAAGGGGGTGGAACTTCGGACCATGCTCATGGTCAGCGAGAGTCCTAACCACTGTGCCACCGACTCACCGTTTAGAAACTTTAATACTAATTTTTACCAATCTAAACAACGAAAGATTTGAACAGATCTTTGTAACTGAAAGTCAAATATTTCTAACTCTGAAAAGTTTAGCCTTACATTGCAAGTTAACGAAGAGAAGGAGAGAGATGTTTAAAAAGACCATGAAAAAATTTAAGTCAATTCCCGATAATAATAATAAGCTTGATTTGCTTTAATTATAGGCTTTATCTCTCGTATCTGTTTCTTTCAAAGGTGATACATCAGCATTTCCATCATGCCTGATCGCTCATCACTGTTTAATATCAGCTAGTGGATATTTATGTTTTTCTTGTTTAAAAGCCAACTCATATTAGAGGCGATATTTTGAATGAAAGCAAAACAAAAATAATTTTGTTCCACTATCAAGAATGTTGATAGCACACTTGAATTGAATCTATCATCTAATTTTAGATGACAATTGCTTGAAAGTCAGTATAAATCATTTTGAGCTTTGTAAAATGATGACTGCAGATTGATGGACTATGACCGTCGCCTAAAATAAACAAAATTTGAAAACCTTATTTCTTAATCTGAAGTTAAAAGATTTTTATAAAATAAATTGTTCTTTGAACAGAAGAATTACCTCTAAGAAGATAATTTATATATTTTTAACATTATAACATGAATAAACGAATGCCATCTACCAAAAGAAGTTATTCATCATAGCTCCCAAAGTTCTAACCAGTAAGATTTTATCACTATGACATTCAGATTTATGACATTTAAGTTGTTTATATTCATGCTATTTTAATTAAATTCCTGTACACTGCTGTCTCAGATGCTCTAAAAGATACCGGTGACGCTGGATATTACGATGACATATTGCTCAGACTTTTTCTACATTGTTGTTACTGCAACCACATTTCTTTGCCCTAACTGTTAGTTTCTTGTCAAGTGGATCGGTCACATAACCAGTCTCTCTAAGGTAACAGAAATCTCCATTTGTAGGTCAGTTTCGAGCATCTGCCTTTTTTACTTTCATTATTTTATGATTTCAAAAGAGTCATGCTTGTATTAAATTAATCCGGCAGAAATAGAAGTCATAGACTTGTATTCTGTTGCAAAGCTAGATGTGAAATTGTTTTTCTTGATGTAGTTGTGTTATGTAAGCTTCATGGTTTGAGAAGTTTTCATTGCCCTACTAGGCATCATCTTCAGTGCATACTTCAATTTGAAATGACCTTTTTAGATTTCTCCACGAGTTTATTAGTTATCTTTCCCCGGTGACCTTGAACGTTATTGGCTGTTCTTGTCTCACTTCACACCTTCCAGCCTATTTGTACCGATATTGATTGTTTCCTTGACCTGAAGCTTGGCTTTTAGTACATGAGATTTCCATGTCATGGATTTATAAATTTTATTTGTATCCTTGTGCCTGTTAATTTACCAATTCACTGGAATACCAGACTTCCAAAAGTTCTTTTTCATCCTTGTTGTTTCCTCTTCCTAATATTTGAACGTTATCTCAGTCATTTTAATGCCAGCGGTTGTCTGCATGCAGCGATATGAGCGAGTGGATGTCATGTATTTTGACGGCTACCTTATGATCGTGGATACGAAGACGAAGGGGACATCCACTTTGGCAAATGTAGTGTCTTTCCCAGTTGTTACAATTTATTTTGTGGATGATGTTGGTTTTATCTTTTTTCATTGTTGAGACCTCCGGTTGATGCAGTGGTTAAGACTCTCACCAAACATGCAAATGGTCCGAGGTTCGATCCGCTACCGACAGACACTTGATATCAATAGGTCAGCCTGTAAAATTTTAGCTACCTATATCACATGCTGAAAATCCCATTCTTGTACCAAAAATACGGTGTGGAATCAAGCTATAATGAAAAAAATAGCTGAGTGACGTCATTTTGTTAGTTTGAAGAGTCCTGCAGTAATTTCTGAGACTTCCTTAATGTATGATAAGATGATTTGTTTCGTGCTTTGCTTGGAGGCTTCTGGTTTGGTCAGTGTGCTTCGTGGGTAGATGTATTTTGATGAAGTTTCGTAGACATCAGTTCTTTGGGAAGACGTACATGAGACATTTTTCTTTAGTTTTCCCTTAAGGCAAGAGTGCTGCAATGAGGCCTGGCTCTCTTGAATAATGTTTGCGTGCAACGTTTTTTGCGTGTTACTGAGTTGTTGCTGTTTGTAACCGATTATTTGATCTGTGTGGGTTAATATCCCGTAAACCTGAATTTCTAATTTTCCTGTAGTTGTTCACTTGACTAAGAAGTCCAAAATTGGAATTTCGTCCTCGACTTCCTCTCCTGCTGCGAATTTGATACTGTTGAAGATGTTTATCACGTTTTCACTTTTGTCTAATTTATTTCTTTTGATTATCACGAATGCGTCATCCACGAAGCGCATCCTCATTTTGTATCTAATCTTCGGTAGGATTATGTTCTCAAGTCTCTGCACCACAGCTTCTGATATCCGACCTCATATGGGCTATCCCATCGGTGTCCCTTTAATTTTGGCTGTTGAGTTGAAAATATGTTGTTAGACATAAGTTTATGCACTCCATCCAACTTGTGTATTGCATTTTTGAGTGTTGTGGGAGGTGACCGTAGTAGTTGAGTAATTGATCCCTGATTTCTTTTGCTAGTTTCTGTCCACTTGAAGTTTATGATGCTGTGACATCGAAGGATATCATTATTATATATTCATCTATTGGGATGCCTTTAATTTTATCTAGAAATTCTTTAGCCACAATCCAGCAAAGATTTTCTGCCAAGGGTGATCAAAACAGGTGTTCAAGCATTCTTCGGTATTATTATACAATGAGGGTTATTCTTTTTAGCTTGGAGCCTATTTTCCTTGATGTGCATCTGTTCATGGTTGAGACAAGAAAGGGTAACTTACCTAAAATCCATTTGAATTGCTTTTTCATTCACTTATCTCTACAATGTTACATTAAAAAGACAATAACTGTCAGTAAAGTGAACAAAACCTTAGATGCAAAATATCATCAACAAGACTAATAATGAGTTGAAACATGCTATTCATTTTTCTACAGCGATTAATAAAAGGAAGAGAATACTTAACGGCAACTTGATTGCTACTTCCTTGTTTTCGTTGACAACGTTTATTCATGGATAATCCCCATCCAGGCATCAATCAAAACAAAACACGTAGATCAACGAAGAGTCTCTTTTCGGTAAATTCATTTTCTTAGCTGTACAATCGCAAATATACATGTGTTATTTTGTGTGTATATGTACATTAAGTTTGTCAAACAAAATTACAATTAGTTAAGGTTATCTTAACTAAACAGGTGAAGATTGGTAATACAAGTCAAGAAAATTAGTTGTTAATGAAACTAGGGCAGTAACAAAGGTGATGAGTTGTCATAAACAGTTGTTAAAAATGAAGTTATCTAATAATATGAATAGTTTGATGATTGAGTTCTACTCAAGATACACATAGGAACAGAGTAGAGAATTGGAAATTACGTAAGAGTTCTAAATGAATACAAGAATTATAAGCAGTTAAAGAACAGGCAAAGAAACAAAATCAGGTCGTTAAAATAAAAAAATCCTAAATCAAATCAAATAATTGTTACCATGAGAGTAGAAGTGGTTGAGTAATCTTCTTTTATATGCACAGTTCTGATTTTTCTATGTGAATGGCCAGAGCTTTAGCGATACAAAGAAGACGAAACCGCATTGCCTTTTATAGGTTATTCTTGACTCTGTGGATTACTTTGAAGTAGGAGGCGTTTGTTGAAATGGAGTGATCAGTGTTAACCAGGTGTTCAATTATTCCACTCTTTATTGCACCACTATTGCCTTTTCGCAACCATGTTGGATAGTGTTCTTGAATCCTCTAAGACAAGGTGCACGTCGAACGACCAATGTACCTGGCCGGCTCCACAATAGCAGGTGAACGGATATATGCACATAAAAGTGGTCAGATGCAGGATATTTTCCCTGAGGCTTCTGCAGATCAGGGGGCGACTGGAGAACAACATTTATCACCAGAACAAATGACATACTTATTGAAATGTACATTTCGTCTCCTGGTAAAATCCTAATCTTTTATAAATTGTTCTTTAAAAGTTGCCAAAAGAAGATTTCAGAGGCAGAATATGACCAGTTTTCATCCACTGCAAAATTTTTACTTTTGTTTCTGCGTTAATTTTGAGGATATAAATTGAAGACTATCTTATCCAAGTTCTAATCTATTTGACCACCTTTAGAAATCATATATAGATAGATGTATATGTTTATACTGTTGAGTCTCCTCTATAATTATCTTTTCTAATATGCATCAAAAAATAAGCACATTAAAACATAACGCAGATAAAATCATTTGATGATTCCATCAGATTCCACACTATTAGAAAAGGTGATGGACTCAATATTGGACAAGTCCGAAGTGATGTTTTATTACGAATATAATAATAATAATAATAATAGTCCCTGTGCTAATAACTAATTTATCCTCAAAATTTATCGCATTATATAAGGCTAAGTAAAAAAAATAGAATATATATACAAATATAAACTCAGTCAAATCTGTACTGCGACTAGTTTCCATATGTTCACAATAGATTAATTAATACAAATTAACAGTCCCAAGAGCATTGAGAATTATCAATTCAAAGCCAGCTGATGATGATGATAACTTCCGCAAAGCAAAAAACATGTTGTTTCATAGATCATAAAATGTGGGAACCTATAATTAAAATCATTAGAATGATTGATAAGCTGATTGTCTTTGGTAATTTACAGGTTATTTGAAAGTATATTAAGAAGTTTACTGTGAAATAATTATAGAGAACATTTGTAGCTCAGGTAGATGATTTGCAATTAATAGTGTTCTCTGAGCTGGTGGGTTTATTTGTGGAGCTTTCGTCATCCTCCTGGACAACATCTTCAGCGCAATTTTTAGCATAAAGTGAAATGATTTAAATTTTCCATGAATTGCATCTCCTGGTAACCATCTTTACATGTGTATTGATCATTTTTAATTGACTTGGATTTTAAAATTTCTCGTCATATGATTTACTTTTTACTAGTTGGTAGATTTCGTCTATAACATGTTTATTAATCGCATATTCGCTTGAGTACCAGGCTTCTTGGAATTCTCTGCCAATTTTAGTGTTTCCACTGTTTAAAATGTTGACATCATCCCAATCAAATTACTGTCCATAATTGTCCACATGCATTGATACGAAAGCTAATTTGTGTTCTTGGATTCTGCTTCGAAAGGGACGCCCACTTAGACCGATGTAATGTCATGTCTGTTGCATTACATAAAACTTATCTGGTAAATGGTATTAATTTTATCTTCTTCTTTCATTGGATCTCTCAATTTTCACAATATCGAATGAAGTGATTGTGCTGGCTTGTGTGTTACATCTTTTTAAAACGGTCTGAATATTCTAGCTGTTAATTTAGGAATATGGGAGAAGGAATTTTCTTGTAGTCTTTGACGATGGTTTGTTTTTAGTGTTGTGACTCGAGTTGAAACACCTTTTGATGAAACTGTGCGCATATCCATTCTTTTTTCCATTCTTTTTAACTCTGGAGTGCTGCATTGTGTTTGAAGTCTTTTAAACAATGTCTGCACAAAGTTTCTTTTGTGAGTAAGTGGGTTATTGCTATTGCAGTTGAGTATTTGCGTTGCTTTTCTATACACCTGTGCTTCTAAATTTCCTGTGTTAGTTTAAAATTCAAGTCAATAAAAAATGATCAATACAGACGTAAAGATAGTTACCAGGAGATACAATTCTGTCTCTCATGGAAAATTTAAATCAGTTTACTTTATGCTAAAAATTGCGCTGAAAATGTTGTCCAGGAGAACGACGAAAGCTCCACAATTAAACCAACCAGCTCAGAGAACACTACTAATTGCAAAAGTTTACTGTGAATATAGTTACATATTCCTGTAAAAGTGTACAAGTGTTTTGACTCTAACTGTGTTTACTATTTACTTGTAATTAAAATCTCTGAAAACACTTCGCTTAAACCAGAAATATATATGCACACTATTCCAGTCTGTCAACTAGTTTTTATGCAGGACTACTGAACTAGTCGGGCTTATCAAAGACTGATGATAAATATGTCATCGTAAACTGTTTCAAGATACAGTTTTAATAAGTTCCTGTAAAATAGCTGTGTAATTTAGTACTGATCACAAGTATCACTGTTACTTCGAAATAACCAAAATTCACCTCTAAATCAGGCACTGAAGAGGTGGCATTTATTCATCACATAGACTTATTAACACCCCACCAGGATATGTTACGGCTCTCAGTAAGACATGTATGCCGGTGGCACAGTGGTTAGGACTCTCGCCGACCATGCACATGGTCAGGGGTTCGAGCCCACTCCGACGCACACCTGATATTTATGGTTGGCCTGCGAAATTCGGGCTACCGATATCCATGCTGAAAATTCCATACTTGTACCAAAATACAGTGTGGAATCAAGCTGTAATCAAAAATAAAAATAAAAAGTAAAATCCATCTTTTCAAACCCTATAGCCAAAATTCTGCACATGATTATTGGTTCTAAGAACAATGATAAGTCTGTAATTAAGTTTTCAGTAAAGTTGCTTCGATACTTGTAAAATGTATTTTCAGAATATGATTGTGTAGGGATATATATATATATATCAAAAAATCAGAAAGCTTACCTCGGACACTCTTCTGCTTTTATTTACAAATTTACTTCACGACTTGAAAATGTATTTTGTTCCAGTTTTTTAACTGGATAGCGATCAGCTTCATAAATTTAAAGGTATTTCCTCAATACAATTTTCTCATTCAAAACAGCTATAAACCTACAATGCTCATGGTAGATAATTGTTGCAACCGTGATTATACTAGATTTATTATTACTCCAAAGCTGGGCAATGTAAAACTGATTACCAGAATGCCATTCTCATAATGAGAAAACGAAGATGTTTTGATTCATGGAAAAGCCAAGAGCCATCACTTACTACAGATGGCAGGTACATCCATGTGAAGAGTTTCAAACAGGATAAAATAAGTATCCTGGATTCTGCTGCTAGTCACCATCATTTAAATGATTACGCAGTCACTTCACGTGACCAATAACTTACAAGTTTAGGATTTGCAAAATACGTTCTGACTAAGTAGCATGACTCAATAAAAATCCTGCAAAATGATCTTCAATCTTAGGATGAAATATCTGTTCTACCGAGTCACGCGGGAAACATTGAATCCTAGTACTTCTACTCCTATCCTACCAGTTATATAGCATTCAATTCATCTTTAACAGAAGGCATGAAGTGGAGCACATTTGATAAGTTTTTCCATTGATGCTGACACTTTAAACATATTAA
Organism: Trichobilharzia regenti; assembly: GCA_944472135.2. NCBI lineage: Eukaryota > Metazoa > Platyhelminthes > Trematoda > Strigeidida > Schistosomatidae > Trichobilharzia > Trichobilharzia regenti. The sequence goes on along the minus strand of OX235262.1, from coordinate 94,761,892 downwards.
AAATACTCTTTGGTCGGTAAATATTTACTGACTGAATCTGTATAAGTAGGAATGACAAGGAAAACAGACGAGTATGTCTGCTTTAATTATACTTTCTTAAATTGCAGCGATTTCATTCAATGAAGCTAATTCTTTCCTTTAAAATACGGTACTAATGAGAGGAAATAAAGTGATGAAATGAAACTACTGAGTTTCAAATAAAATTTAACTTGTTTTCTAGGGATTATTACTATTATTATCCCACTGGGTTCTGAGTGGAACATAGGGCATCAGTAGCATATCTTCACTTTAGTCTGTTCTCTTCAATCTCTTTCAGTTGGTTACGCAACCATCCATGTATTCTCGTCTCCTCCTCATATAATCTCCTCCATGTCACCCTCACATCCGCAATAAATTCGCTATTTCCCACTCGGGTTCCAATCTAGGGATTGGCTTAAGGTGTCACACAGCAGTCTTCTGAGCACGTGTCGAGTTCATCTCCATTTTCTTCTATATATATGTAGAGGTAAGGGTTCTTTGTTGGTTCGTTGCCAGAGTCCCCTTTCGCTAATCCTTTCCAACCGGCAATTTGGTCTTCATTATAGAGCGAAGGCGAGTGTTGATAAAAGTCTGAAACCCACTCGTAGGGTTAAATTGAAGCTGAACATTTCAGTATATTTATTTGAAAATACGATCTTGCAGTCTTATTTAGAATGAGAGATTAACACTAGGGATAACAATAATCTGAAGACACATTTCTGTGTTGCTTATGTTAAATCCTCATCTCTACAATGATCTTGAAACTGTAGAAATTTTCACTTTTCAAATTTAAATGTTTTCGCCAACGATAAGCAATTTCAGAAAAAATAAAAAGACTTCGAAATATATCTGTTTAAAATAGCTGTCAAAAACACCAGGTTGTAATGTGTATAATAACATAGCTGTTTTAAAGAAAAATCGTTGAAAGTTTTGCGGTCTCAAGATATAAATGCTTGCAGAGATTGACTTTAGTTGTTGTGATTTAAAAACACTTCAGAAGCAAAGTGGAGATGTATAAACATTGTGACATCTTATATAACAGCTACTTAATCGACAAAACATAAGAATAACAAGAGGACATACGAGGTCATTATTCTTGTAAAAGTTTGAGTTGAATGGTTTGATTTTGAAGATATCATTGTCCTTCAGTACACAGATCTTCAGCGTAAACTTCATTGTGACTTCACTAATGAAAAGTTTACAATTCAAGCACCTGGCGTAGAGAACACTACAACACTAACAACTGTCACTTAGAATTTGATGCAGTTTGTGAGTGAATTTCAGTTTATTTAGGTCAAAACAAAAATATGCAGATTAGTGTAAAATGTAGCTAACTGTTATGGTAATTTTGGTCACTGTTTTCTAATGTATTTGCTGAAACTACAAAACATTTTAGTGCATGCATTAAAAACGAAAAGGCTTTACTAAGAAACATGTAACACACACGGTTGTACACTGGTAAACTTTTCTGTTATCACCTGTTCTGATGACTTAAAGATAAATATTTTGTAAATATTTATATACAAGAAATTGTAAAAGGATGAGATAAATTTCTAGAAGGTGGGTTTGGTTTGGGACATCTCCATGAGATAACATTTAAGAAAGAGTTCGGTGAAAGAGACTACTCTTAAAATCAGTTATATGTACTATCTGTTGATGTTGATACCTCTTGTTGAATGCAAGATTTATTTGCCTATTTGACAAAAAACCCCAGTAGATGTATTACTATTATAAGTATTTAAACCCTAGATGTTATGAATTCCTTGGGAATGTAACAACTTATTCAAAAGAGCACATCCTCATCTCACAGATAATTGTGAAAAAAATGACAATTTAAAATAAGGTTGATTAGTATATGCCTAATTTTTTTTCCTACACGTTCTCAGTGGAACATAGGGCTCCAAGCTAGTGGCTTGAAGTTTCTGTAGCAGTGTTTAATTTTTACAGGATGGGGTTGCTAGCCTCATGCCAAACCTTTCCTCTTTACCAGCATTATTTCTGGCTCAGTGAGGTAAAGGAGTGCGCCGGCCGGGGATCGAACCCCGGACCATATGCATGGTCGGCGAGCGTCCTAACCGCTATACCACCGACGCCTAATTTAGTCTCTTTCAATGGATTTTAACTGTGTTTAAAAATTGTGTACATTTCTTTGAGACCAACTGATTACTTGTAATTATTCACTGTACTCAGAACAGTGGTTCCTGAAAATGGGCTTCATTAATAGTCTTTGTGAGTAATCGAAAAATGCCGCCAATAAAATAATTTAGATGTCACTTTCAGTTTATTTCCCCTTCATATGACTATTTGTTAATAACAATGCTGTTGTGAGAAAAGAAGTTTGCTTGTTAGATAGTTGGAAGTAATTGGCGGGGGCCCTAGCTTGTTGTCTCTGGTCAGTAAGGTGTATTTTTTCAGTCTTGAAGGAACTCATGTCCTTTCTGAGATCCGAAACACGTTACCTAGTGTTGCAGTCAGAGACGTCGGCACTGAGCTGTTTGGATTAGAGGTCGACTGCCTGTAGGACTGTAATGAATGCATTAAAGGAGACTAGGTGTTAACTAATGTTATGCATCTAGTTCGTCGTTTGGTGCAAACTGAACTCTGCCAGTCAAGTTTGCATGTCTCGAAACCTCTCAGAAGGTGTATGAAAACTGAGGTTAAACACTTTGTGAATAGTTGTTAAAAATTAAACTTTTTCACTTGTCACTTAAATGACTGTTTCTCTTCTTTATTAATGTTATAAATAATTCTTATGAAAAATGAACTTTTTTCAACAGTAAATACCTTACTTAGCGATTTAGCAGCTAATGCACTTTTGAGTCATAAATAACTTACTTAGATTTATTTTAGGGACTTCACTGGGAAACCATGGGTTACTCAGATGTTGATCTCATACATCTGAAGCAATACTGTTTCACCATAAGCTTGGTCTAGTACTACTTCACTATGTTATTTCTCCATTCCCTTCGAAAAACTCCGAGAGGTAGGTAGAAACGTATTTGAAATAGTGAGCGAGTATGAATCATGATTCATTGTGGTAATCAGCTCATTAAAAGATTATGAAACGGAGTAAGCACGGTGCATTCTTTAAAGATAGAATATTTAGGCAGTCCCATAGTTTAAACAGACTGCTGTATCAATACTATCCGTATTTTGAAACAAAGGCTAATTTAGAATAAATTCTACCTCCATGAAAATATTCGCATCAACTTTATTCTCAGAAAAAAGAGTATTAAAGTGAATACAAACGGCGCGTTCACAATTCCCGAAGATGGTAAACAGTATGTGCATAGATTTATGAAAAAGAAACTTGTCTTACATTCAGAAATAAAATCAAAATATTTCACACGTTCATTCGAATATTTTGACTACTACTCAGTGTTTTCACTCCCATGATAATAATTCTCATTTGTTAGTATGTTGTCGAAATGACTGCAGTACAAATAAATACACAAAAATTGCTTCAGGCCTGGATTCTTATATTATATATATATATAATTCGTAGGAATGAATGTTTTATTGCCCGTTGAATGCAAAAACTGGGCAGTCATATGCATCAGACAAAAATCTCGCTTACTTTTCAGGAGACAGTGAAACTGACTTTCACAAGTCAAAAAATAAAGTAATATAAAAACACTTTGTTCCACCCCACGCCTCGCCCCTCTCAAAAAAACACAAAAATAACATTCCAAACACGCTTAATGCAAATTTATTTAAGACTCCTAAGTCAAAATGAAAATAAAGAAATACAATTTTTTTACAATCACGGATGTTTTTGAAGATAATGTGCTTTATTAATTGAATAAAAAGATATATCTACTATGATCTAAAGGAATCCAATGTTATGTAGATCATTTCACACCTGAAAATAAGTGAGTAAGCAGGAGCTAGATTTTGTGGAATTGTTTATTGGTGGCCACTTTCATGAGTGAATGGAATAGATGCTAAACGACAAATAATACAGGAGTGGTCCATTGTACAATTTAGTGTGGATGTTGAAAGTCTTACGCGTTTCCTTGGTATGTTCTTCCTATCTAATAAATGTTTTAATTTCTGTCAAGAATGAATTTCTCAGCATTATTTTGACAGGCTTTCGTGACAAAAGTGGTTGTTATTTCAAGGATTGCAAAGTTTTTTGACAGAGATAATTTTCAGCAAATAGAATATGCCATGTTTATTTCCCAAAGAGATAGAAATTTATTTCATTTAAAAGTTTACCATAGGAACAATTTACTTATTTTTTTTATTTTGATTACAGCTTGATTCTACACAGTATTTTCGGTAAAAGTATGAAATTTTCAGCATGTGATATCGGTAGCCCAAATTTTGCATGCCGACCGTATATATCAAGTGTGCGTCGGCAGGGGGTCAAACCCCGGAGTATGTGAATGGTCGGCGAGAGTCCTAACCACTGTGCCACCGACGCAGATTTAAGGGATTTCACAGAAACTCAAAGCTTGGAATTTATTTCGAAATAAATTAGAGAACTTAACTAAAGATGCATCGAATATCTAATATACGACGTATTAAAGTTCATAAAACCTGTGAGTTTAAACTTACATATATTTTTGGATGCAACTGAATGCTATTCACATTCTTGTCTTGATCACTAAGGCAGGGTTTATGATATGATGAAATGTAGCTTTTGTTTCAAGTTAGTTAGTTTTGTGAAAGTCATCTCCCGTTATTCCTAAGCTGGTGGTTTATATTTTACTTTCCGTAAACTGCCTTTGTGGAAGTCGAACGTGGTTAGACCAGCAGATATTATTCTCGAAGACATCACAGTACGACAGTAAAACATGTTTATCGATTGGTAGCTATCTATTTCGCTTTCAGTTGTTTGTTACTTCTTTCTATCTATCTTCGGTAAAATCTAAAATTATAGTGACCACAAACGATAAGGCTGTCAATTACAAAGTACACAATATGGAGAAAAGTTAAAAGTTAGTAATTTCAGAAAAATTTACAGGCCAATACTATGAAATATATCAATTAAGCCAACAGAAAGGAATTCATTCATAAAAATTTTGGAAGGGGAAATTAAAAGGAATGCAAGAATCGTAATTTAAAGAAACAAGAATTATGATGACAAAATATTGTAGGGAAAAATTATCTGCAATAACGAAACTCAAATTTTCCACACCAGGCATTGTGAAAAGCATTTCTAAAAGGCTACTGCAGACTTTTATCGACAGCTGCCATTGTTCTACACTGAAGATCAGATAGGCAGAAAGAATGTGACAAGAATCTCTGGGGAAGAAATGACCAAAAAACTAACGCTCAACAGTTATACAGAAGAAAATGGAAATAGACTGGACACACTCTGAGAAGACCACCAAATTACGACGCGCACCAGGCATACCCTTGAGCGGAACGCACATGGGAATCGACGAGTTGGAAGTGCAAGTGAGATATGTAGAAAATCATATGAGGAGAAGATGAAAACTAATTGGCGATCGTGGAGTCAGCTAAAAAGCACAAGTGGCTGAAACAGACACTTGTTGCTTAAGCCTTATATTCTACTCAAAACCCAAAGAAACAATGATATTGCTTAATAAGGAAATAGAGTAGTTTTCATTGAAGTATAGTAATAGTGTTGAATTTCTTGATGATTAACACTTTATAACCCGTGAACAACATTCGTGTTGATAAAGTTATTGAACAATTTCCAATTTGAAAAGCAAAACTTTTGCGTAATCTTAAGATTTTTGACTGTCCTTGGTTAAATTTTATCTTAATCCTGTCATGCTAATTATCATCAAATACAGCAAACTGAAGTGTATTTCGCGTATTCTGCAAGGTTTTAAATTTACCTGTTCATTAGTTTGTCCATGCTTTTGAAGGAAAGTTGTTAATGAAGTTTAATAAAGTTTATTCAGATAAAAGTACATCGTTACATTTTTCTTTTAGGGTTCACTGAATACCAACCAGGGAGTACAAGAAAGCTGTTTAGTTCCAGTGTGAGACTCTTTGGCAGTGTACACCTAGGAACTTCATGTTACAGGGGGAGCTCGCATGCCATTCAGTAACTAAGAAAAATTGCTGTTTTAATTTCCATCGATTCTCGATACACAGTACAGACTTTATTCAGTTTAAACGATGAGTATATGTCGTCACTTTTAACTTGATGAACACACACTTTTCACCACTTCGCCTTGGAACCTCAGGCAATTTTATTTTGCAGTCACTCACTAGTGACGACTAGACTAATTTTCAAGGGTCGCTTTTCAGGGACTTGATTGATTTTGAATTTGATAGTGAACTGACTTTAGAGAATTATTAATAACCACGGAGTACTGGACAGCCGTTTTGTCCTTAATTGGGTTCCTCAGAAAATTGCAAGCACGCAATCGCCAATGAGCTTGGCTTGTAACCTGAAGGTCCTGGATTTGATCTGTAGTGGAGTCACTGGTGTGAACTGATGAAGACTAATAAACAAGGGGGCAACATCTATTCAACAATCTGTGATCTTCCAGGGTTCCCTAACCGAAATCAGCCAGCTGTCAAAATTGAAGTCAGTCAAATCAATGTAGACCAGCAAATGAGGTTTTGTTTTTGTCTAAATCATACGTTACTATTATGTATTCTTCCGTAGTTGAAACAATCCAATTTTCACTCATGTGGAACGACTTGGTAAATAAAAAGCAATCAACTGATTCTAAACTAAGGCTTTCAGTGGTATGATTTATTCTGATAAATACAAATGCGTGAGTTTATAGAAGTAATCCAACACTTCTAAACTATTTTTCTTCCTATATCACGATAGCGCTGTGTTTACACTTCAATGGTGGCAAACAGTAGAAAGCAGTTGATGAGTGCTATCTTATTTGAAGCTAATGATTTAGATGTCTTCGTTTCGAAGACCAACAACGTAGGAATAAAATTCAGCATAACTCCAGTACATTCGTCCACAGAGTTCATACGCCAACATAAAGCATTTCAGTTAAAGAAAGAGGAAGTAACCACACAAACAACTACTGTCTTTGATTACAGGATTTAATCATCAGCTAACATTGATTACAGAGTACTGGACAACTTTTCTGTCCTAGTTAGGGACTCTTCAACATTACGCACCAACCGGGGTTCGAACCCAGGACCTTCTGGTTACAAGGCTAGCAAGCTCCTAGACCATTAAGCCTCTTTTTTTTTTACCAAATATAAGATAAAATTTCTGATACAACTGTCGATCTTTTTTTCTCATACAGTACCATTTTACTCATTTTGAACAGTTAATATTTACTGTCACGTTTTTACCATATACTACTTAATTTAATGAAATAGGATTTACAATACGGTAAGTAACTTTTCATTTAGTTGTAAGTTCATTTATGTCTAATGAGAAGGAAAAAGTAAAAGTAACTCATGCATATATATATATATATATATATATATATATAGTAAAATATTTGATAAGAAATAATGAAGCATAAATGAAAAACAATTTGAGAGATAAAATGTTATCAAAAATCAATTAAATAGCATCAAAGAAATTTATTTATCACTATTTGCGACTTTATATATGTATATATTAGCAAAAACAAATAACTGTTAACCACAGATGTAAACTGTTTTGCTTATTGATAATTCCCATCTTTGAATACCATTCAACTTTGAATAAAGTTATTCTTTTAGATCAAAGTATTAAGTGGGGGGTTACCGTCCGGGTGGGGGGGGTGAAGCGAGGCAAAATGAATGAACACAAAAGCCCCCCCCTAGACAGAGACTCAACGGTTCTGATAGAATAACTAAATCAAGACAAAATTGAGAAATCTCATCGGATGATATATATATATATATATATATATATAGTTTGTTACCTCAAAGTTTATACCAATCGAGTTTTTATTTTAGTTAACCGGTTTTAGTTATAGGAGGGATTAATAGGTTGAAAGTCATCAGAACAATTAACTAATAGACATTAGTTCCAAGATACCCAAGTTTTAAAGGAGGGGTGAAAATCAATTACAGAATTCAAGGTAAGTTGATTCTTCAGCGTTAGCAACAAGTTATTACATAATCAGGAAATCTGTAAAATAATGACGATTAAGAATAAAAAGATGACTCAGAAGAATTGCATAAAATACAAAGAAGTTAATAGAATTAGCTAGAAATTGTAAGAATTAATAAAGTCAAAAGACAATTACAACAGGAGGGGGGATGGAATTGTTTTTAAAAACTTAATACATAGTATGGAGTTGGGGATGGTAAAGAAAGGAGCTGTTCAAATTACTCTTGAGCATACAGATTAAGCTCGTTCAGCTGAATTCCGATTGCCTCTGCTGTATGTAAAAGTCGTACTCGTAGACCAGGCGATAGGTTGGGTGATATAGGATAAATAACTTTAAAAGCTTTGATGTCCAGCGTTGATGGGATAAGCTAGTTTTGAGCTCCGTACAGCTTTATTCTGACCTTTGCTGAACCAAGATGGGAGGTATTCAGAAATTCGACTATGAGCTTGCCTGATAATACGCCCAATTTAATTCGCTTTGTTTACTGAATCAAAGAGAGGGAGATTCACTCAGAATGATTCCACACCTACTCAAGATTTTTAGGAAATCCTACCGATAACGAATAAGCTGCGAGGTAACTACAAAAACAAGTTCTTTCAGTAATATGATGGGAGCAATGAACAACTAATTACGCCTGGAAAAATATCCAGTGAAAAATATTACACCATCGTGTTATAGCGAAGAATTCGTCACCATGCTTAAATCGTAGAGGACTTTATCGATATCATATTATTGAGCTATAGAACAGGAAATCATTTCATGCACTGATACAGTTAAAGACTTGAATTATAGACTTTTGTAGGAATTATGACATTCCTGATCAAACCAAAATGAGTCAGCTGGGTGATTACTAGAATATATAGAAGACATTACATATACATGGATTGTAAACTTGCTCCTAAAGGTAAGTATTAATACAGTTTCGTTGAAAGTGAGCTACATAACATTAAGGAAGTTTTCTGTAGACAACTGTATGCAGTTTTGGACAACATCCCAAATGGAGACATCAGAATCCTAATGGGCAGCATGAATGTCACAGGAACACGAAGCAGACAATACGAGGAGAGAACTCACCATCATTTCTGCCGTCCCTAGTTGATTACACGGTTTCAGTAGCACGTCATCACCTCCTTCCGCCCCTCCAGTCCTTTACAGCTAACTACTGCCGATGAACTTTTATTCCCCTCCCATGATCTCCTTCATGTCACTGCTAAGGCCACGCTACACTTGTCGTTCCCATTCCGGTTCCATTGGAGGGCCTGGTGCTTGATGTCACTTGACAGTCCTTTCAGCATATATTCATCCATCTTCTTCTACACATTTACTGGGCGATAGGCTCTTAGTTGGTTTGTTCCCACAGTTGCTTATTCCTTTTTTGGACATCGGACCTTGAGTGTGGAGTGAAGTCATTTACCAATAATATTCTAAAGCGTGTTGGAAATACTTTCGGTAACAGGTAAATCAAATATCTGAACCAAACAGTGTTGAAAATCCAAGTCTTTTATCTTGTGCTGGATAGAGCAGATTCCCACTGCCTTCACTGTATGCGCGAAGGTTAGTTATATCAGTATACAGTCATGGGATTAAATTAGTAACGTTATAGTAATAAGAAAAGAAATAAAATACTGTAAATTTTGAAAACTACACAAATATGAGCGACGTCAAAGCTAATGAGATTCACGTAAAACTTTAATGTACCTACCGTGAAGCAACAATATTATCTTGAATAACATTAAGACAAGGTGTTATATTTCAAAAATTATTGTAGAAATTGTAGACATGCTGATATGATTTCACCTGTTCAACTTATCAATAAACCATCACGTTGACTAAAAAAGAAATTTATGTAATGACTTCGTTTCATACAGAGTGAAGTTAAATTTTAGTTTCACTTTCCATATTATCAGATTCACTGAGCAAAACTCAATATTTAACACACCTAATGGCAAGCAGAAAGATAAGTGAAATATACCCCTATGGCAGAATTCAAGTATCAAGTTTAATCATTAAAACGATTTGAGAAATTCCTCAAAATTAAAATTATGTATAAAAGTAAAATAAATCCTAAGGACATGCTTTGTCGTAGAAATTTTCAGAAATTACCTCGTTCTACCATTTGAAATTTGTCAATATCATCAGCCACATGAGAAGGTATACAGACAGCAGCCTTATATCCATTTAAAAGCTCAGATTATTTTATAAATTTATGGCATTTTTTTCGTTGCCACCCGTAACAAAACTCAGATATTAAATGACACTGCCAATTCTTTCAACACAGACTGAAAAAGTATTAATGCCTACGATTTTAAGACAAGAAAGAATGGAATAATCAATACTCATTATAGCTCGATTAGACTGTTTTTACACTTATGTCAAACGTCTGTCATGACGTTGATTTTAAGGATGATTTCTCATCTAACAAAGGCTCGTTGGTTACAATTCCGAAGTTTTTGAAACAAGAAGTGCAGATAAACCACCTCACAAACTCTCAACACATAATTAGTAAAAGATTTTAACGTTTATTTTACAAAGCTCTTAAATTCAGGCCACTATGTCATATACAATTTCAGCTGATAGTTATTATATGTCTGTCTGTTTACTGAATGTTAAATTTTTGAATTGTCTGACCTGCGCAACACACAAATGAGGTTTCAGCTCGCTTTGTGAAAATTTATTCATTTACATGAAGCAGTCTTGTAGTCGATTAAAACAAATAAACGCTTAGCATTTAGACTAAAACTTTCCCTGCTGTTTTGATGTATTTATTTGGAAACACTAGGTATATATCGATGTTCGCACATTTTATAGTCCTATGCTTTTAGAACTATCAATATTAAATGCAGACATATCCATAATAGCTTCAAAAACGTTCAAGCAATCTAGGGGGCATCAATTTATTACAAGTAAATGCCTAATGGCTGTTTATAGATGATAATAAGCTTATGATGTTGATTAGATTTATAATGGAATGAATGAGTATCATTACAGGAAATTATTTCTAGAAAAAACATTGGCAGGATATACTACTGAAATATAGGCAGTCACTACAAAATACCTCTGTAAAATGGGATAAGCTTTAGAAGTGTTGCATTTCTATGACCAAATACTACGATTGCACAAAACATTAAATTAACAGATTTTGGTAAGGGTTGATAACTTCAACACGGTGTTTGCATTGTGACGTGCTCATAATGGATTTCTGTCAGTCGTGGGCAACAAGGTCCACCAAGTTGGATGTGGAAACAAACGCTCGCCGATGGTTTTGACTTGCGGTCTCTCCATATTTGTTTTGCCTAATAATTATAATTTGGATGTAAGGAAATGCGCTCATTAATCTTTTAGTACTCTTTTGAAGAGTATTCATTCATAGCAACTAATTATGGGACAGCAAACTAACAAACTTTTATGGTTTGATATCTATGAGTAACGAAGCAGCTCTTATCATTCAGCTTACCTACTGCATCAAACGTTTCTGGGGCACTGACTGCTGAGAAGAAGAGTTGTGGATTCTCAAAGTTATCCTGGTCAGTAATGGACACCCTGCACAGCTGGTGGAGAAGGAAGATCAAATCAAAGTCAAAAGATATCAATGCAGTTCCATCCTAAAGAAAAATGACTTTAGAGTTCAGTGGAGGCTGAGCAGCAGATTTTCTAAACAGGACAGTCTTTGACTTTCCAAGGAAGATTGAGATTCTCCAGCCATCCTCTGTCCTTGAGCAGTTTGATGCACAACCTCTGCATATGAGCACTACGGTGGGTATATATCAGTTCAGAAATGATGGAGAAGATTTGTAGCTTAGCTGAAGATGTTGGTGTGACTGCGTTTTCTGGATAAGATGGTTTATTTGCGAAGCTTATATTGTATGCCTAGAAAACATCTTTAGCTCAGGCTTCAGTATGAAGTCAGTCTGTCAGTCCATCTGTTTCTGTGTGGTATTCAATGCATCACACTCCGATAGTGAGTCAAGGAACTCTATCCAGCATAGCTGCAGAAAGAGGCTTCAGTGATTCTGTCAAAAGATCTGAAACTCAACACCTCGTTGGCATCTATCACAACGCCTGAGATGACTAATCAACCAGAGGCGTTTACAAAGTAAAGAGAAATCCAAAAAAGACACTATACAACTTATTTTTTTTACTACAGCAGCCACTGGTTTCTGTATCAAGAATTCAGAGATATGGGTTCAAAAGAAGCCATTTCGTCTTCTGCGTCTTCCGCGGATCGAGTTTCGTTTATTTTCTTTTTTAATGTTGTAACATACGGAAACTGGGATGCTAAATCAAAACAGAAAACCGGTGCATTTTGACAAGCATATTTTGACAATACATTCAAATTTAGTCTCTGATACATTAGAGTGGAATACATTTACAAGAATTGTAGCGCGTCTGTGTATTGATTGTCTCTGATAAATATACATCAGCGAACTATTTGATTTCCTGACGACAATACCTTCAGTCAGAAATGACTCACTGATACTCATTTTTAACATTTCAGACTCTGATCAATGCTTTTTTGCTTCAGTTTACAAAATTCTAAAACTAAAATATGTCTGATTTCCCACAAACTAGAAGATATGCAAACGAAAAGCAACAAGTTGGCAGAAGAAGTATCCAAAGAAGATAAGACTTCAGGTGAACACAGAGAAAACAGAGATGATGAAGATTCCTGGTCAGCTGCATAATAAACAACAACAGACAACATTTAGCATAAATGAGAGAAATCTGAAAGAAGTCACCTCCATTACCTACTGACCTGTGATGCATCCTTTCAACTACTGGCAGACGGAGCTAATGAGGATATATAGTGAGGACAGGGAAAGCAAGGCAAGGTTCCATCACTCTCAAGTCTGTGTGGAGATCAACTGCACTCAGCATGAAAATAAGATACGGATTTTCAACTCCAATGTGAAGTCAGTGCTACTTTCTATACGGATCGGAGATTTGGCGCGTAACGAAGGGCAATTCGAACAAACCACAGACCTTTATCAACAGCTCATCTTCGCTTAATACTACTCAAGATCAGATGGCCAGACAGAATAGATCAGCAACAGGGATCTCTGGCAATGAGCGAACGAACCAAGCAGGAACCGACTGTGCAACAAATAGGCAGGAAGAAATGGAGGTGGATTGGCCATATTCTGAGAAAACCACCAAGTAACATCACACTTCAGGTAATCGTTCTAGTGGAGCCCAGGTGAGAAGCGATGAGTTGGTCGTCTGTGTGAGGGTGATATGAAGGAGGTCATGTGAAGAGGAGATGAAAGTATGTGAGCAGACTTGAAGTCAGGTGAGAAAGTTAGCTGAGAAGCGAATACAATGAAGACTTGCAACTGGAGTCCTATGTCCCTCTAAGAACTAAAGGAAACAATAATAATAATAAATTATGGATTGAAGTGAATAGCTGCGTTTAAGCGAAGCACTTATTTTATGTTACTTTGATTCACCGAATACATTTAAACATCCGTTAATGGATCTCACAACTATAAGAAGAGTTAGTCAGAGTATTCTTCATTTTTTTTCACTGTCAAAAAGCCAGTTTCTTCTATAAAAAATTAAATAGTGACTGTATAAGTTAAAAGTTACAAGGATATCTGAATCTCAGTATGAGCTGGTGTACAATAGAAGCAGGTTATTTTGACGAAAACGTGGGTTTTAGTATTTATTTAATAAAGTTTAAAGGAAATGTTTACTTCGGCTAAATAAACTGATAAGCAGAGTAATTTTCAGTTACCCATTGCTAATGGTTAGTTTTTGGTCATTAATACTAATACTAAGATAAGAAAAGGAGGGAAATGTTTCGAAGGGTAGAAGAAACTTCAGTTACTTGAATATTGTGATTAAACAAAAGCAGATGAAATTTTACAGATTACTCGAGAATAATACTGACAAAAAAATACCTGATAAAAACAGTAGAAAATGATTTATCATTTTAATTTATAATAAATATAATATATTTAGGCTAAATAATATCAAAGTTCTTCCGTTACTGAACTTTTTTTGCTTATTAACAGTTGCCATAAACAGCTGGCAGATATGAATTTTTTCATCACTGGCTTTTTTAAATCTGAGAAGCTTAAATGTGTATTATACAGAATCTATAGCTCAACAAATATACAGTAGGAAATGAAGATGAATTCAACATGTGCTGAGGTTACCTTCGATTTATATCGTCTTCCAGAATCGGATGTGAAACAGAGGACAATACATATATGACATTCTTTTTGTCAATATTTAGGTCAAAAGTTTGTAGTTCCTGTTATCTGTTTTGACCACCGAAATTTTACACGTTAACTTCATTTTAATAGTACACCGATGGACTTGAAGTTACAGGTTTAGTCACGAGATGACATCAGTTAGAAAACTACTGGCAAGCTAAGGGCTGGTGGTTGGTAGTTTCGTTCTAGTTTTTAACTCTCCAGCAACATACATTCACCGCGGTTTGACCTCAAGTTCGCAAGGTTACAAGGTGAACCCAGAGATCATTCAGCCACTGGACCTTGGTTCGTTAGCTCAAGCATCGCAATTTCTACGGATTCGTGATAAATATTGCAATCTTCAGCAAATATTATGGGTGAGTAACTGCTCTCTTGTCAAACTTGGTGAACCCTTCAGTTTATTACTTCTCCCTAGAACGCTAGGTAGTTTCTTGTATAGAGATGGTCTCTAATAAGTGTCCAATTATTTATCAGGTGTTTGTTTGCAGGGATTCGATCGGTTACAGGTTTCATCACCGGTTGACAACAGTTAGAGAACCACTGGAAAATCAAAGAGTCCTGGACACCCACTTCGTCCTAATTTGGTACTCTTCATCAGTATTTTCCACTACTGTTACTACCATTGTCACCAGTTCTTTGCATTTTCCAAGTGCTGAGTTGAAGTCTATAGATCACACAGATATAAATTCACTTGAGCTTTGTATATAAGCAGTGGTAGAGTAAAATGTCACTGTTGTACTCCTTTGTTCATGCCTTTGTTTAGAGGATCAGAAAAAACCAGGGATAACAGTTAAACTATTAAAAGTGTTTAACTCAGGTGGTGAGTTTCAGTTTTTCTGAAAGCTTTCAGAGAAGTATTCAAAAATACATACTTTATTTTCCAGAAGAACATTCAACCAATTTATTATTTGCTGAACAAAATACTGATTGTATTGGATGATATTTATATCTGCTTTAATGAAAGTAAACAGAAATCCACCTAAGACACTATGCCGCCAGTTTCATTCTACTACAACAGCCTCTGACATGTGCATCAGTGATGAAAATAAATTTTTTCAGAGTTCGCTAAGCGAGCATAGGGTAACTTGTCACAGGTATTTACATTGCTAACACAGATAAAAAAATTTGAAATTTCCTATTTCTTTATCCTCGGTCTTAATTATTTAAGGAAATTTAAAATCTGAACCAACAAGTAATCGGTATTTTGTTTCTGCTGATAAAACTAAGACATACCATGTTTTTCTACACTACAGACGTCATTTTTTATCCTGTTTATTAGAAACTACTTAAATTTTAACCAGTGATGTCTCTCAAAAACTAATTTTATTCTTCTGAAGACTACATTCTGTTGGTATCTTCATTTAAAAAAACGAAATCATGCCCATGTCCTACTAAGAGACTAAATTAATTTTAGTACAGTGCTTTGAACAATTTGATAAGCTTTCTCATCTTTTCTTTCAGAACTAGAAATTGTCATGGCACCTCTTGGTGGAAAAAATCAGCTGTTTTCTACAAGTCAAAAAAGTGGCCAGCGCTTAGCGCTGGTAAGTATACCTGTGTTACAAGCCCCTGACCCGATTTTCCTGGACTATGGGACTTACAATCTTAGATAGCTTCATAAAAGCCGATCCTTATCTGACTATCACAAGCAGATTTAGTTCCTTGCATGTGTAACAGTCTATACCAGCTCGGTGTAACTATCTTGGATTTCATCACCTCTATGTAAATTGTGATGGCGTTTAACGTAAAAGTCATGTTGATTGCTATCAGTGCATTTTTAAGTATTACTCTCTTATGCTTTTTTGTCACAGATATTTCCAACCAATTCGTTTATTATTTAATTAGTGCCTAATTAATAGTTCTGAGCTAAATCTATTTAGTATATCATTTATATTGAGTTAATTTTGTTAAATTTCCTTACCGAAGGATAAAAGAGTCGGAAAACATATCTTTTCTTTCATTTGTTTATGTAGATGTTTTCAAGTTTAATTTAATTATTATTTTCCAGTTGATTGATTGAACCGAATCGCTCGGTTTTAGGTGTTATGTCAGCTCCTTATGCAGTTGCTTCAACGATGTCTAGTCATGTAACTTGAAGTTAACTGGTTGATGATGATTAGCAATGGAATCCGGGCTGCTCATTTTGTCACATTTACGACTCGTCAATTGTGCGTTGTTGGCACAGCGGTAGAATGCTCACCGACCACGCATGTGGTCTGGCGTTTGATCTGTGGCTGACGCATTCATTTACCTCGATTAGCCAGTATTAAGACTGGTGAAGAGGGAATGGCTGGGAATGAGGCTAGCAGCCTCATCCTGTAAAAATGAACAGTACTGCTACCGAAAATTCTAAGCTGAAGCTTGAAGCCCTATATGTTTCACTGAGAACGTAAAAGAATAAAGAAATTAATAAGACCTGTTTTACAAGAAGTGGATCTCTTGACCCAAGTGGTCTATTGAACAACGCTTTGGAGTTTTCAAATTTGTTTGAAGAAATAAAAATTTTCTTTCTGATTCAAAGAAGGAAATATTGGAAACTGTTATATTTCATTTATGAACTTAATAGACTTCAGGAAGCTAGTTCATTACTAAACTCAATTATTATTGTCCCCTTGGGTTTCTAGTGGAACATAGGGCTTCAGTAGCGCGTCTCCACTTGCTTCTCTCTTCCTTCTGCTGTACTTTTCACCTGCATCCATGTTAGTCCATACTCTTTCAACTCCTCTTCACACGATCTCCTCCATGTCACCCTTGGACGTCCCACTCGCCGCTTCCCTTCCGAGTTCCACTTGAGCTATGGCCTGACGCGCGCGCGACGTCACTCAGCGGCCTTCTCAGCGAGTGCCCAATCCATCTCCACTTTCTCCTGCATATTTGTTGGGCGATTAGTTCTTGTTTTGTTTGTTCCCAGCCATAGTTTCTTGTTTGTGATTCTTTCCGGCCCGGCCCGGCCATCTGAGCTTCAATATAGATCCAGCGAAGACAGTTGTTGATAAAGGTCTGCAAATGCTACTGACGAAAAATATTTGAGATTGATGAAACCAGTTGAGTTATCACATGCAGTTACCTAAATCAACATCATCTTTGCTAATGTGGTTTTCCTTTTCCTGATTCTCGATCTGACACCCCCTGCCGTTCCTTCTTTAGTTGAGACGATGCTTTCTAGATAAGAGAATAAAGTAACCTCTATCAAATCACTTCCGTTGATAGTGATTGACGCCGGATGTTGCTGCTGTTGTTGTTGACTGGTTATTTTCATAACCTCCATCTTGTTTATATTTATCAGGAGTCCTGTCTTTGCTACTTATTCGACCAGTTTGTCGGTTTTCGTTTGTAAGTCTTCGATTTTGTGTGGCATTAGACATAAATTATCCACGCGCGAAATCCAGGTCTTCTAGGTTCTTCATGTCGGTCCAGGATATCCCTGTCTTCTCATTTCCCACTCACTGGCTGACGCGTAATCCAGTCCACCCCAATTAGGGATATCATTGGTGATAATAAGTACCCTTGTCTGACTCCAGTGTTTACTCCAAACACCTTGCTGAGTTTTCCGTTGTGGATCACCTGGATCATCACATGACTAAACTCAATGATATCACGTATTTTAGCAAATGAATGTTATTGGCAACAGTCAGACAAAGATAGAAATAAGCGAATATTTAGTTGTGACGAAATATTTCCTTAGAATAGGTAAAAGAGTCCGTTTGCACAACACGTTATAGGTAGAAGGTCTTTAAATACTGACTCGTAGAAACAATGTACTCTTAGTTTAGACTTTTTATGACAAAATACTAATTATAGCCATGAAAATTTGTATAATTCTAATAAGTTATAAAAGTACATCTGTCCTATGCAAGTTATTTGCGCGTTATTTGTAATTATCAAAGCATACAATTTATTCGCTCACTGGAGTATAGTATACCTAAATATTGAAAAATGAGTTTCTGCTTTCATCAGCCTATATATAATCAAATTACAACTCGAAATTATTGAAACACTAACAATATTACTAATGTAGCTAATCAGTAGTAGCATCGCAAAGAAATTTTCGTGATATAATGTGAAAAAAAACAATGAAAGGAATTCAACTAGATATAATCAATTCTAATTTCAAATAAATCAATGCTCGTACCTCTTCTTCTTCTTCGTATTCTTCATCGTCCTTTTTATCTTGTCTCTCATTTCCTGTTAAACATGTTTTAATATGCTGCTAAAAAGAAAAATTCTGTGAATTTTTATGTCGTTAATTGAAGGATGAGAAAGAGGGATTCATCCATCGTTTTTTTTTGAAGCAGCATTATTTTAATGCAAATTTTATTTTATTTTACCTTTTGTCTTGACAGCGATTTTCAATCCGGAGACTGAAAAACAATAAATTCATCGATGTAAATAGATATGTATTCAAATGGTCTGGACTGTTGCCATTATTATTATTATTATTATGTTTTATAGTTAGTTGGTGAGAAGTGAATGCTGCAATAAATGACTAGAATATTTTAGACGTAATACATTTTAAGTCTACATGTAAAATGCTTATCATTCCTTTTATGACATAAGAGATTTGCGTAGAATTTAAGAGAACTGGCGACGGAGAAGAAGTGATAGTCGAAAAGTCACTTTTTCTTTTTATACAAACATAAAGATTTATTTCTATGACGTACTTAATACATCCAAGCCTATAAGAATTGCATTGTTATAAAAAGTAGATAAGTGTGAATAAACTTGTTTGGATGCTAAATGTTAATAACTTCATCACATTGAATAGTAAGAATTGGTGACTACGAGTGAGAAATAAATGCGTTAATAAGATATTTTGCAGCTGGAGTGTAAAGTTCAGAGAATCTGTCCCCCTACAATGCTTGTGTTCTGTTCCTATCTTACATGCGTATTTCCGAGTGAGAATTCAAGCCATTTCCATTAAAATTAATCTCGTATTTATAAAAGGCTTGTGAAGGCTAAGAGTAGTTTAAAAACCTCAGTTATTTATATGTTATTGTTATATCCTGCTGGATTTTCATTCTAACTTGTTGTTATTAACTTCAGGTTCTCTCTAATATGTTTTTGTATGGTACTGAAGCATTCTGTGTTTTGTGTATTATATTTCACGTGATGAAAGAATGAAGTGTTTCATCTCTCATGCATTATAAAAGCTTGCGTTGGCAGTCACTTCAATATATTTTACAATCATAATTCTATAATCACAGATTTATGCTAGGCAGAAATATAACTTAAAGCAATTAGTTCCTTTTATGAATTTCTACAACACAATAAGAAGAAGTAGTTTATCTGAAACGTCCAATGTATTGGCGCGACACATTTCGGACATTCTGATCACACACGTACTTGCCATACAAATGTTTTGTAGTAGGCAAGATGGCATGAATAATTACAATGCACGTCAGATTGTGTACAAGTCAAGGTCACGAATAATGGGTAGGGAGACGGAAATGTGTGGGTAAGAAAGATGAAAAGAAAAAAATAAAGTAAAGAAGGGGTTGAATATAGGATGAAGTAAATTAGTCCTTGGTTCTAAATTGGATTACTAACCCAGGTTTAAGGTAATAACAAATAACTTTTGCACATATAAGACAAGTTTAACTCTTTTTATGGCTAAGGCTTCAATGAATTTAAGTATGTGACCCAACCTTGTTTTATATATGGACTTAAATGGCATTGTTGAAATCAGCCTTATGACCCGTCTCTATAATGCGCTTCGTTATAGATGGTGTTGAACATCTATTTCCGGGGTCAATTGTGTCTGGTGACTTTGTTTGTTGTTATAGCCACTTTGGAATGAATTCTGTATCCCTAACATGCAGAGACCGGTGGGTCCTCCCTATGTACGTGTCTCTACACATACATGTAAATTGATAAACACAGTGGGATGTGATGCTATCGTTCGGATAATGTGAGGGTTTACAGGACAGCATAGTTTTCGTTTTCTCTATGAAGATAAGTTTACCTGCAAAATAAGTTCTATTAATTGCGGCCTTGAGTCTTTGTCTAGTGACCAGACTTTGTTGCTCACTTCTGAAAGGCAAGGATATGTAAACATCCTTTTTGGGAGCTGATTGGATTGGTAGAGCCCTATGGCTGACACTCAGTGGGTAACTGTTATCTAACAATATTTCAGTAAGGTGTTGTCTTTCTTCTTCACTTGTATCGGCAGTACATATACGGTGAGTGCACTTGAAGAAGCACTTAACCAACGCCTTTTTATACTGTAGTGGACAGAAAATATGATAATTTGGATACTGTCCCGTCCATGTGGACTTTCTGTAGACAGATCGTTTTACTGATCCATTTTCTCCACGGGTTATGGGTACATCTAGAAATGGCAGACAACCACTATTCTCTTTAACGTATCTAGCAATATACTGTTTTGT
Source organism: Trichobilharzia regenti (assembly GCA_944472135.2). NCBI lineage: Eukaryota > Metazoa > Platyhelminthes > Trematoda > Strigeidida > Schistosomatidae > Trichobilharzia > Trichobilharzia regenti. The sequence continues at coordinate 94,741,264 of OX235262.1, read as the reverse complement.
ACTCTGTTGATCCGGTTCAGGATTTCTGTGGCGTCTGTCAGTTTATCGCAAATGACTATTGTCTCATCTACATATCTCTTATAAAAACTCCTTCTTTGCTTTATTTTTTTCTTTTCATCTTTCTTACCCACACATTTCCGTCTCCCTACCCATTATTCGTGACCTTGACTTGTACACAATCTGACGTGCATTGTAATTATTCATGCCATCTTGCCTACTACAAAACATTTGTATGGCAAGTACGTGTGTGATCAGAATGTCCGAAATGTGTCGCGCCAATACATTGGACGTTTCAGATAAACTACTTCTTCTTATTGTGTTGTAGAAATATAATTTTGAATTGTATACTTTTATTTTCTAGTTCTGCTAGACTCGTGCGCAGAAATGAGGTCGCAAAGTGTAAAAGTTTCCTTAGGTTAGTAATAATGTATTATATTCAGTAAGAAAGGTACATTTAAAACAATAATTTCAATGTTATTCAGGCAGAATAAACAATGGAGGAATTGAAGTTAACGGAAGCTCTTAATATATCCATTCATGCAGTACATTTAAATGAAGAATTAATTCTTTCAGCCGCGTTCATGAATCGATGAATTTGAAGGTCGTAATAATAGACGTTATCTATGATAAGAAGATTACGGAAACGATAGGAGAGTTTGGAAACAACACACACCAACCCGTCATGTTTACTAGTCAGATCAAAGTGATCTTAACCTTGGATGGATGTTGCCCTCGTTCCCGTCTGAGCCCATCGGAGGTGTTCTCTGTTCGACTCAGCTCAGAGATCCAAATCAGTTCAAACTACCCAATCTGTATCTAGCTGGCATTACATTTAGTATAATTCACAATTTTTAGCAACGGTTGATGTGCGTAGCGTATAGCATCAAACATTAATGCTTGTTTTCTTGATTGCCATATATGACAGTAGGAGGATTATATATTGTGATTTGAGTGGTTTCAGTCTCCAAAGTTCCACCTCGAACCGCATAAACTGCAAATTCCAAATTCGGTTCAATGATACACTATGAAATGATGAACACATTCTCGAAAGCACAAAGACATCGGTGAAAGCAAACAAGAGAAAAACGGGTTCACACAGAATATTTTTAATTATCATACTTGATTAAAAATGCTGAGATGAGGTTTAAACACACACACATTTTAAGGTCAGCACCTATGACCTGAAATCGTTTTAAAATGGAAAATTAAGACTGGATTGATCCAGTAATGAAACAGCCTTGTTTTTTTCTACAAGAGATATTTTTCTAATTTCAACCGTTAAAAGGAACATACTGATAAAATGAAGGAGCGATTAGTGATTCTGTAAGTGATACTGAATATTAACTTGCTTAACATCAGGTTGTCAAGTTACATATTTGCATTTGCAGTAGGATGTCGCTTCGTTTCGTTTTTGCCTGACCTAGATACAATGGATACAGAAGTTTGAACAACGAGGGAAAAAACACATTCGAAGGATAAAAAGGATTTGCTTTGTTTTTATTTTGTAGCCTTTCATCACCTACGGAAAGCCTGAAAATAAAATAATTCATTACAAATGCAAAAAAGCGTATACTTCAAAATTATTTCAACTCAAATAGCATAGTTACTGAACCAGAAATATTACGGCATGTGCTACTGATGAAACGTATCAGTAGTATGAAAAATGATATTCATCGGCATGAAAACATCAAATAGCAAGCAGATAGATTTGATGTCAGAGAAAGGAAATGATACAGCGTAGCCGAGATACATAGAAGAGGTGAAAGGAAGACAAAGAAATACAATATGAGGGCCAGAAGTAGCACAACACGGAAGATCTCAGTTATCGGTGCTACAGTGAAGATAAGGTGTAGATAATTTCGCAGCATTAAGATATCAAACTGCAAATAAACATTCCTATGCAAAGTCTCTCTTCTTCTACCGCTATAATATGAATAAAATTTGATGAATAATCTAACAACTAGAGTTAATTAACTTATTATGTTATGAACAGTTCGAGGGGAGTTATTGTGAGTGAAAAAAATTTAAATTATTACGTAAACAGGAAAACAAGTCAACCGGAGGATTAATAGTGAATTCAGACTAATGGCTAGTAGTCAGACAAACTAGTGACTCGATAAAAAAAAACACCAAAACAAAGAAGAGACGTCTAGTTACCAGAGTACTGCAGAAATAATCTCACTATCTTTGTGTATACACAGATTAAACTGAAGTCTCTTGACAGCTATTGTTTCTATGCAGCAAAGTATCTAAGATTTTTCTCTGTATATTGATTATTTTGAAGGTTTAGATGATTTCACTAGAATGCCGCATGTCAGTTAGGTGATAAAGGATTGCACCTGCAAACACTTTCTTTTTGTATGAAGGATGCTGGAGATATGCTCAGAAAATCTATTAGATGCCCTCCTGTTAATCCTTCCATGTTCTTGCCACCGTAAATGTATGTTCAAATAATTATGGAGTATTTTATACCTGTATATTTGCATTTGTAATAATTTATGCCATTTTCAGGCTTTTAACAGCTGATGAAAAGCCGTGAAATAAAACAGAGCTCTTTTTATCCCTCAGATATGTTCTATCTCTCATTATCCACTCTAAACAAGGGATATAGAATTGTTTAAAGCTGGATAAATAATATTTTTATTGTTCCTTTACTTGTTAATGGAAGAAATCTAATTATCCCTGTTTGGAATAGTCAAAATCTTATTCACTATCCACTATGATAGACGTTATGTTTCTAAACCAAGAATTAAGAGATATACATCTATCTACTAAAATTTAATTAACTCGGAAAAAACTGTAAAAAGAAAATTAAAATTGATCTTTCATGTATTTTAATTCTCTGATTATGTGTTGGGATGTTGGAATACAACCCGATATTCAGGTGTTATAATGTTAATTATCATATGCAAAACGTATGTTCTTCATATACATCCTAGTGGATGATGAGGTTTGGACATTTTTCCATGTATAAAGAATATTGAAAACAAATATGTTTAGATATGGCATATTCTATGATCTTCCGTGACCTGACATCGCTGTTAGATTTAAGGAGCCGGAAACGACATTTATAATCGTAATGATTTTTTCCGCTGGCGGCCTGTTTAAAACTTTGGCTACCTAAATCTCCCATCTCTATACTGCATATGTTTTCTGTCGTTCAGTTTGTTTTAATCGATGACCTTTATTGGTGTTATCTACTCTTGTGTATAGTTCAAATGTTTACAAGCCTCTGATTTGCAGTTTCCTATTAAACTTGAGGAAAGGCCTGATTTTGGGTGACAACGTGTTCCAATACATGAGATAACTGTTATTCACTTATGTCTTTGGGTCACCAAATGTACTTCTGAACATCTTACACTTGGTTTTCAACTGAATATAGTGGGTTTCTTGAAGGAGAGGAAGCAGGCAGATACAGCATGAAGGAATGGCTTGTGCTTCAGCTCAGAGAGCACTGTATCACAGGATTTATTGTAAATTAGTATTTTACTTCAAGATATTGTACGAAGGGAAAATATTATGTAATAAACCCCTCTGAAAATTCTGTACATTTTATAAATACTGTCCAGAATAAAAATGTTATTATTATCATCATTTTCTGTTTGTTTTAACTGATAGAAAACATCGGAAACATTTCTGATGGATAAAATATTCACATTAGATCTGGTCAATGTATTCCCAGGTAGATCAGCATCCCAGCATATATCCTTAGGCTTATACGAGTGAAAGTATTCCATGACAGTATATATGAAAACTTTATTTAAACGTGTCAGAGAATTTTGTAGGAGAAGAGGCACATTTGTATAAAAGAAACACTGGGTCTACTTTTTCATTCAGCCGTTTTCCACATACATCTACTTGGATCGTACGAAAAGAGGTTCCTTATTGTGACAGATTAAATTAGAATCTTAAATTAAATTATCCCACGCATTTATACAGCTGGTTTAGTAACACTTGGAACATGAACACATCATCTAACTTACAAAACTACGATCTTTTTATGCATCTTCAGGCTTTACTAATCATATTGGTAGCAGTATTCTTTAAATATTCGATATGAGTCATTCAAATTTTACACCCTCTTAACCTTTACTAAATGTGCTAATGTCCGAAAGCCGAAGTCTCTCTCAACCTTAACTGTTTCATCTCTTATTTCTATTGCTTTGTTTAAACCTGTTCTTTGACGTATTCTGGCCTAATTCTGCTTATATCGCAAACGAAGTTAAATGATTGAGAAGCCAACATTAGACAAGCATCCAAGTGGATTGATTTTGATGATCTGACTAACTTAGATTGCGCAGCGTAGTTTATGTTCTTGACCGGATTATTAATGCATGCTATTTTCATGTTACTTTCATAGAGTTCCCAATATGCAGCAGTCATTCTATTCCATTCTGGTAAAAAGACTGAATATATATCCCAAAGTTTTATCATCATTCTTCACTAGAGATCACAATGAGGCAGTGAAATGATCAACATTAGAATCCTTTCTTCAGGAATCCATTTAATTATTTGTAGCAGAGATATATCGACAATTATTAAAAAAATTGAAATTTTCAGGTGGATCAGCTTAATCACCAAAATAAAACCTGCATTAACTGATACCATATGAGGACAAATAATGTATATATATCACAATAAACGCATACCGATTTTACTAGCTCTTAAAATCTTAAAATTTGCAATTTAACAATTTATCCTGCGAAATGATTTGGTTAATTCACCTCGTCTACTGACCATATCAGAAGTGAGTTCCTCCCACTTTCAAACACGTGAGTAGATTTTAAGCAGAGGTATCATCCACATATCCTTACTGAAATATCAGCTATTGGTTGAAATTTGGATTGTCTCTCCGTCAACACCTCTTATTAAGTATCTACCCAAGCTTGAAATTTGTAAACTCAAGAGTTATGACTATCAATACAACATTATTATGATTCAGTTCATGGCTGATTAATTCATACAATTCACAAAGTCAGTCAATTAAGTTCTGGATAAACTTGATACATTACTAAATTAAGGCAGTAAGAACCAGCTATCAGTCAAAATTCCTATCCTAGTCTTTACGTTGTTAAATTTCACACTTCTTATTTAACAGATGACCTGTTATATCAGCAGCGGTCCTATATATGCATGTAGATAATACCAATTCAACTCCAACACTACGTATAGGTGTGGAATGTGGGTAATGTGACTCATTTAAAAGCTAAAACTTAATCAAATTTAAGCATATGTTTGCAACTTATATTTCATCAAGAGAGTAGTTCTCAAATGATTTCATACCACTGCATCTTTCTTCCCTAGTATTGATTCATTTTTTTAAAAATATTCTTTAAATTTCTCATTTGATGAGACAGTTTGTTTAATTCACACTTGCTGATGAGTGTGGTCCATAAATCAGATTTATTAGTTGTCTTATTCTTATGTGTTGATAAGTTAACAGGTTTACTGAAGTTTTATAGGAAAGCATTCCCTATGGCTGTCCTAATCAAAACAATTTGAAATATGAAAACAAGCAGAAAAGTGTAGACATACATATAGTTACTCTTTTTTCGAGATACTTTGATTATTAATAGACAGAAGACCAGTAGTTCAGCGAAAAGTCACTTTTCGGCATATTCATTTTCACAGCTGTATAATCGCAAATATATATATATATACATATGGCTATTTTGTATGCTGCATGCCAAGTAATCCACAATGGGAAACTCACGAAATCCTTCGAAATGAGGACGGGAGTGCGACAAGGCTGTCTACTATCACCAATGATTTTCCTGATTGTGGTAGACTGGACAGTGCGTCAGACATCATGCAGCGAGCAGACAGGCATCAAATGGAGTCACACGACAAAACTTGGAGGATCTGGACTTCACTGATGATATATGTCGGATTTCCCACAAACTGGAAGATATGCAAGTGAAAACCAACAAGCTGTCAGAAGAAGCATCCACATAAGATAGGACTTCAGGTAAACATAGATAAAACAGAAGTGATGGAGACTCACGGGGAACACCAACAGCAACAAAAACAGGCAACAATTAGTATTAATGGGAGGAACCTGAAAGAAACAACCTCCTTTACCTACCTGGGAAACATCGGTTCAACTACAGGCGGAGCTCACGAGGATATCAAAGCAAGGATAGGAAGAGCAAGACAAGCTCTCATTTCTATTAAGTCTGCGTGGAGGTCAACAGCACTTAGCATCAAAAACAAGATCCGGACTTTCAACTCCAATGTGAAATCAGTTATACGGATCAGAGATTAGGCGCGTCATAAAGAGCACCTCAAAGAAACTTCAGACCTCCATCAACAGCTGTCTTCGCTCAATACTCAAGATCAGATGGCCAAAAGAAATCAACAACAGGGATTTCTGGTAATGGGCGAACCATCCCGGCAGGAATCGATTGTGCAGCAAATATGCAGAAAGAAATGGAGATAGATTGGTCACACTATGAGGAAACCATCAAGTGACATCACTAGACAAGCCATTGGTTGAGTGGAACCTGGAAGGCAAGCAGCGAGTTGGTCGTCAGTGCAAGGGTGACTTGGAGGAGGTCATGTGAAGAGGAGATGAAAGCATGTGGGCAGACTTTGAGCGGGGTGAAAACGTTGGCAGAAAACCAAAGGCAATGGAGACGCGTGGCTGAAGCCCTATGTTCCCCTAGGAATTGAAAGAAATAATAATAATTTTGTATGTGTGTACATTAAATTTGTTTAAACGAAAATACAATTAGTAAGTTTTTGGTGGAGTCACGTAATACAAAAGGCATTCAGAGGAATAGGATGTTGATATAAGACGGTTGTAACATAAGCGGTGAGTTGCTTCAAACGACTGTTAAGGAAGAGTTACGTGATAACATGAAAAGTTTAATGAAAGAGTTGTGCTCAGGCTGTATATGGAAACAAAATAAAATACAGAATTACGCAAGAGTTTTAAGTAGTTAGAAAAAACAAGCAAACAAGTGAATGTAAAGTCAAATCGATAGAGGTGTTACCATGATGGTAGAAGTGGCTGGATAATTTTCTTTTGCGTGCATAGTTCTCCTTCTTCTAACTGAACAGTTAGAGCTTCTGCTATGCACGGAAAACGGAAACGTATTGTGTTTGACAGGTTTTTCTTTGCTTTGTAGATTACTTTGAAACAGGAGGCGTTTGTTGAGATGGAACGACCATTGGTGAAGAGATGTTCGACTACTGCACTCCTTATACGACCACTACTTCCTTTCGACAACCAGGCTAGAAAGTGTTCTTTGACCCTTTTTGGCAGGATTTGCGTGGAACAACCGACTAACCTGGCTCCACAGCAACAGGTGAACTGGTTATTATTTGTAGAAAAACATTTCGTCAATGTGATAGAACATTTGTGAATAAAAATAGTAAACCGTGTAAAGATTCGTCTTCTTGATAGACTTTAATTATTGGATGATGATAAGTTCATATATATTATACACAGCCGTAGTAGTTTGTCAAATGGATGAAAACTGTGGCTTGAATTCAGTTATATATTTGGTGTGAATTTAAATGTAGTTACTTTTATGTGAAAATCTAAATATCTGTATGAGCTTGAACTCACTAAGGTTTTAAATAGGTGCACGGAGACTTGAAAATACCTTGCTTACCTGTTCAGCATACCAATTTACTATTTAAAAGATAAGTTTAATTCGTTTTCATCTTAAGGAATATTATTTGATGTGTTTACGATCAAAACAACTCTTGAATAAGAAAGTGATACAGAATGTACTTATCATTTTCAAACATTTAAGCGAATACTGGTTTACAAATAATTAGTACTTCAAAAAAACAACTCGTTACCCACCTGTGAGTATTCTTTATAAAAAAGCTGATTGTGCATTCTGATACTTACAGAAATCAACAAAAAATCTTTCTATAGTTTGGTTGTAAAGGATTAGTTATGTTTTACGAGTTGATCACGGATTGATATCAGTTAGAGAAACATTGAAAACCAGCGAGTACTGGACAGCTGCTGTTTCATCCTAGTTTGGGAATCATCGCCAGTACGCACCCACTGGGTTTCGAACCCAGGACCTTCCGGTTACAAGGCAAGCTCGTATACCATTCAGCCACTGGGACCCGATTCAATGGCTCGTGAATTCTAACTTCTACCAATTCGTGATTTAGCGCGACCCCAACGATTGTCGTTGGTGGGACATCCATCCACACACGTGACATCTAATTGGACCTCACTGGTCACGACTTCTCACTAGAACTCAGGAAACTCCAACCTGTAGCAAGTCACTAGCGAGCATCGTAAAACATAACTAATCCTCACAAACCAAACTATAGAAAGTTAATCTGATGCTCGCTAGTGACTTGCTACAGGTTGGAGTTTCCTGAGTTCTAGTGAGAAGTCGTGACCAGTGAGGTCCAATTAGATGTCACGTGTGTGGATGGATGTCCCACCAACGACAATCGTTGGGGTCGCGCTAAATCACGAATTGGTAGAAGTTAGAATTCACGAGCCATTGAATCGGGTCCCAGTGGCTGAATGGTATACGAGCTTGCCTTGTAACCGGAAGGTCCTGGGTTCGAAACCCAGTGGGTGCGTACTGGCGATGATTCCCAAACTAGGATGAAACAGCAGCTGTCCAGTACTCGCTGGTTTTCAATGTTTCTCTAACTGATATCAATCCGTGATCAACTCGTAAATCAAAAAATCTGTTGTTCTTACTAAATCGTTTCACGTCTTATTATTATTATATAATGCCCTTGGGTTCCGAGTGAAACATAGGATTTCGACAGCACACGTCTAGTTTACTGTGTTCCCTACAGTTTCCCATAGCTGACTCCATGATCCCCCATAAGCTTTCATTCACTCCTTACACGATCTCCTCCCCGCTGTATTCACACCTTCCCCCCAAATCTTCATTTCTCATTCAGTTTTCACTTGAGAGCCTTGTGCGGGATTTTTCTCAAAAGCCTCTTGAGCTTGTATCCATTCCATCTTCATTTTCCTCTTCATATTTGTTGGTAAGTCATGCCACTGTCTTTCGTTGCCAATCCTTTCTGACTGGCTGCCTGGTCATCAGTATAGAGCCATCCAAAGAAGTTGTTGATGAAATTCTGCAGTATGTTGAAAATGCCTTTAGTAGTGCTGACAAACCTAGTTTTGTTATTTATTCTGGTTGATTCAGATTTTCACAGTGGTTTTTTTGGGAATAATGAATATGTTTCGCTTATTTGATCCTGGCCGACTTCGGCATCCTTATATTTGCCACCTGTAGTTGAGACGATTCCGCCTAAATAAGTGAAAGAAGTGTCAACTTTCAAATGTCTTCGGTTGGTAGTGATTGGTCCTTGCTTTTGTTGGTCAGTTGTCTTCATCACCTCTATTTTCCCCACGTTCACTTGCAGCCCTGCCTTCTCTGCCTACCTCTTCTGCCAAACTATTACTTTTCTCTTATAGGTATTCAGGTTTATATACCATTAAACATAAATTATTTGAGAAGTTCAGATCACTTTCATTCACCTTAAATCAACGTAGATTCTCTTAACTCAATAGTCAAAACTCTCAGTTGTTCAGATACATCATCCATCTTTCATTTAACAAACATGTAACGCCTCCACTAAGTAACACTTCTCTTCCAAATGCAGATTTCACGTTAATATGGCTTGAAAAAAAACACATAAAACTATCAATATTTAAAAACTACATTTCATGGATAAAACGTAGACACTACTGGGAGGTATCTAGTTGAACTTCGAAGACCACTTCTACTTGTTACATATTAGTTTGAGCTAACTAGTCCACAAATTTTGAAGCCAACTGCAGATTCATACTTGCACATTTTTTATTCCTTGAATTCTGAGTAGAGCATCGGCCTCCAGACTTGAAACCATGAAATTTAAGTAGCCATGGTATTGTTTTCACAGGATGTGGTTGCTAGCCCCCAAGTATAATCTTCCCTAGTTCCCTGAGTTGGTTTCATCCAGTAAACTAGGCAGGATTTAGGCGTGCGCCAACCGAAATTCAAACCCTGGGTCACTAGCGTGGTTGGCTAGCAGCTTAATGACACGCTCATACTCACATTGTTTGTAAACTCTCATGTAATGTAATTAGGAACACATTAACTGACAGAGAGGTCTACTTTCATGAACTCATTTCAAATGTGCACACTTGTTTATATGTACAATATCAATTGAAAACGAATGGCGGAGGTTATTGTCAGTTGATACCGAAAGTATATAGAAATGTAGGTGGAAGAAAAATGTCTGAAGAATAGTGAATGCTCTTACGTAATCACTTAACTGGTTAGTATTCATTTGTTAAGAGTTAATAAGAAATCTTTTTCTATTTTATTTCTGCAGCTTTTGTTTGAGGTGAACTTGCGAAAAGAGATCTCTTTTGATGATATTAGATAGTTGGAGGCAATCGGCAGGAAGCCATGGTCCTAAGTTTCGTGCTAGCTGGCACTCGTCAGCAAGGAGTATCTGTAACCTTGAAGGAACTCATGTTCCTTCTTGCCGATTGCCTCCAACTATCTTATATTATCAAATCAGTTTGCACCGTGATGGTGAGCTACCTGGAATGATGGTCGCATTGCAAACCTGACTGATAGAATTCAGTCTGCACTGAAGAAAGGACTAGACACGTCACACTAGTTACTAGTGTCTGATGAAAGAGATCTCTTTGCTGACTTATTTGCTCTGAATGCATAAATTTGAAACAAACAAAACCTCTGTTGCATGACTCATCAAAATTAGAAACTTAATTTTACAGAGAATCAACTCACACGGATCAAATAATTAATTACAACAGCTACACCATAGCAATACACAAAAAGAGTTGCATACAAACATTATTGAAGAGAGCCGGGACATATTGAAGCGCTCACACCTTAGGCAATTATTATTATTATTGTATCCTTTAGTTCCTAGAGGAACATAGGGCTTCAGCCGCGCGTCTCCATTGCCTTTGGTTTTCTGCCAACGTTTTCACCCCACTCAAAGTCTGCCCACATGCTTTCATCTTCTCTTCACATGACCTCCTCCAAGTCACCCTTGCACTGACGACCAACTCGCCGCTTCCCTTTCGGGTTCTAATCGAGAAATAGCTTGTCTAGTGATGTCACTTGATGGTTTCCTCATAGTGTGACCAATCTATCTCCATTTCTTCCTGCATATTTGTTTTACAATCGATTCCTGCCGGGTTGGTTCACCCATTACCAGAAATCCCTGTTGTTGATTTCTTTTGGCCATCTGATCTTGAGTATTGAGCAAAGACAGCTGTTGATGGAGGTCTGAAGTTTGTTTGAGATGCTCTTTATGACGCGCTGCAAGTCTCTGATCCGTATAGTAGCACTGACTTTACATTGGAGTTGAAAATCCGGATCTTATTTTTGATGCTGAATGCTGTTGACCTCCACAAAGATTTGAGAGTAATGAAAGCTTGTCTTGCTTTTCCGATTCTGGCTTTGATATCCTCGTCAGTTCCGCCTGTAGTTGAAACGATGCTTCCCAGGTAGGTAAAGGAGGTTGTTTCTTTCAGGTTCTTCCTCCTCCTGATTGTTGTCTGTTGTTGTTGCTGTTTGATGTTGGCTAGGAATCTTCATCATCTCTGTTTTATCTATGTTCACGTGAAGTCCTATCTTTGATGCTTCTTCTGCCAACTTGTTACTTTTCACTTGCATATCTTCCAGTTTATGGGAAATCAGACATATATCATCGGCGAAATCCAGATCCTCCAAGTCTTTTGTGTCAGTCCATTTTATGCCTGTTCCCTCGTTGGTTGCCGTTGTCTGTCGCATTATCCAATCAATTGCAATCAGGAAGATCATTGGTGATAGTAGACAGCCTTGCCTCACTCCCGTCCTCACTTCGAAGGCTTCCGTAAGTTTCCCGTTGTGGATTACTTGGCATGCAGCATTGTCGTATAACTGTTGGATGAGGTGTATAATTGTCGATGGGACCCCGTAGTAGCGAAGTAGTTTCCAAATGACCTCTCGATCGACGCTGTCGAAGGCCTTTTCAAAGTCGATGAAGTTGAGATAGAGAGGTGACTGCCATTCCAAGCTTTGTTCAATGATGATCCGTAGAGTGGCGATTTGATCAATACATGATTTGTTTCTCCTGAATCCAGCCTGTTCCGGACGAAGTTTTTCATCTAGGGCTTGTTTGATTCTCTCCAGGATGATGCGACTTAGTATCTTGCTTGGAATGGACAGAAGCATAATTCCACGCCAGTTTTTACATTGACTTAAGTCTCCTTTCTTTGGAAGTTTGAATAAGTATCCGTTCTTCCAATCCTCGGGTACTTTGCCCTCTTTCCACACCTTCTCCAGCAGTGGTGTCATCAAGTCCGCTGTTGTCTCTGGGTCTATTTTCAAAGCCTCTGCTGGGATTCCATCTGGTCCCGGTGTTTTCCCAGCTTTAAGCATCTTGATTGCATTCAGGACTTCTGATTTCGTCGGGGGGTCAGTGTTCACTGGTAGTTCTGCTTCCGTTGTTGGTATTGCTGGACGTGTTGTAGGTGGCGGACGATTTAGAAGTCTTTTGAAGTGTTCAACCCAGTGCTTTCTCTGTTCCACCTCTTTGGTGATTGACTTTCCATTGTCGTCCTTTATTGGCTTAATCTGTGTCGAACGTTTGCCCGAAAGGTTCCTAGTTGTTTGGTAGAGTGTGGCGAGGTCTCCTTTGCCTGCAGCTTGTTCTGCTTCGTTTGCCATGGTTTCATAATATTTTCTTTTGTCTTCCCTGGCACTTTCTTCACTCTTTTGTTCAGTGTATTGTAGCTTGCATTCAGCTCCTGTTTTTGTTGCTCGTCAGTGCACTGGATAATCTTTTGCTTCACTGTCCTTCTCTCTTCTATTAGTTTCCAAGTGTCCGTAGTGAGCCACTGTTTGTCCTGTCTCTTTTTTCTGCCTAGAATTTCTATGCAGGTTTGGCTCCACACCGTTTTCAAGTTGTTCCAGTGCTTTTCGACGCTGACCTTTCGCTGGTGTTGATTTGTGTCTCGCTTTGTCCTTTATGCTTGCAATGAAGATGTCCTTTGTAGCCTGGTCCTTCAGCTTTTGAGTGTTGAACTTGGCTTGTGGTCTATCTGCAGCTCCTGATTCCCTGAAAGCTTTTAATTTGATTTGGATTGTCCCTTGTACGAGATAGTGGTCTGAGCCAACGTCTGCTCCTCTTCTTGCTTTTGTGTCCAGTAGGCTGCGCCTCCACTTCCTTGAGATTGAGATGAAGTCGATTTGGTTTTTGGTTTGCCCGTCTGGTGACACCCATGTAGCCTTGTGGATATCTTTGTGCTTGTATACACTGCCACCAATCACCAGTTCGTTGAAGGCGCAGAAGTCGGCGAAGAGTTCTCCGTTTTCATTCATTTCTCCTAGAGCTTCTCTACCCATGATGAGTTCCCTTCCCGTATTGTCTGGTCCCAGTTTGGCGTTCATGTCTCCCATTAGTATTTTCATGTCGCCAGCTGGAGTATTGTCCATTGTTGCCTGTAGTTGCCTGTAGAATTCTTCTTTCTTTTCGAGGTCTGCGTTGTTTGTGGGTGCATAACATTGTATGATTGACACTTTCCTTCCTTTGGAGTTGAACCTGGCGGTCATTATCCTGGACGAAATCGCCTCCCATTGTATCAGGGCTTTCGTTGCCGTTGGTGACATCATGATAGCCACGCCCTCGGTGTGCGTGTGGTTATCTTCTGGGTGACCGGAGTAGATCACTGACTCACCTGTTGACAATTTGGTGAGTCCACTCCCATTCCATCTGCTTTCACATATTCCCAGCACTTGTATTCCGTATCTTTTCATCTCGTTGGCGATCTGGGCAGCTTTCCCAGTCTCGTACATAGTTCGGACGTTCCATGTTCCTACACAGACTTTTTCTTTTGGTGCAAAGAGGTTCATTCTGCTGAAGGTTCTGTAGCAATTTTTGTTTACAGGGTGGGGTTGCTAGCCTCACGCCTGAGAAAAGAATGATTACATTAAGTAAAAGTTTAGAGAGAAGCAACTTTTTGGGTTGCTCCCCTCAAAATCAGAAAATAACGGACAAACAATGAGAACAACATCAACAAAGGAAACAGTTCACAGAAAAAAGGGCAAAAAGCGACGACAACTATACAATAAGACAACATGCAATATAGTTCAGTACAGTTAACTAAAATGATATCTTAACCATAAACTCACTGACTTGGAGCAACTTGAACATATAAATCCAACAATATATACAATTATAGATGTGTTTATGTTTAAAAATTCCACAAATCCAAACAGTTAGTTATATGTATTATCTGTCAATAAGATTGTATTTTTTGGATTCAGTGTTCGAAAAGTTAGGCAAAGTTGAAGTAAAAAATATCTCATGAACGTTTTTCAAAAGAAGGGATATCCATGGAATTTCACCAAAAGATAAATATCTCAAAGACAACCAACCAAACCAAAGTGGTCCTCATCCAAAGAAAAGCCTAAATATAATCGCCCTACTGTATATAAAGGAATCAGAAATCCCTGCGAGACTCTTCAAACCTTTTGGAAGTGACGTCGCACACAATCCAACAAAATCATTTGACTCAGCTGGCTCTGTGTCAACCCAAAGACTCAACAGTGAAAAAAGATAAAACCAACACAATCTACAAAACAAATAGCCATAACTGCTAAAAACACTACATTGGTTAGAGTGGACGTCCCTTTGGTCTTCGTATCCATGAACATAAGCTAGCTGTCAAAAGACATAACACTCACTTCCTCATATCGCCTCATATACGGACATCAGTTCGACTGAAACAAATTTCAAATATAAGACTGAGGATACACTAAGGATGCTAGAGAATTTTCGGAAGCCTGGTGTTCCAGTGAATCGTTAATCAATGGACACATTGATATAGAAAAAAATTACCAATCTCACACACAAATGTCAAAGTTCAAGTTAAGGAAGCAATCATTACCAATACAAATAGACCAGAAGGTGTGAAAACACACAAAAACAATCAATCACGTTCAAGATCACCGAGAGAGTTGACTAATAAACTCGTGGGGAGATTTGAAAGCTCACTTCAACAAATTGAAGTATGCGCTGAAGATGTTGTTTGGTAGGACAATGTAAGCTTCGCAAACCATGACTCTTAAAGAACACAACTGCAGCGAAAACAATTAAAAACATAATTTTTTGGTTAGTCATGCATATTTCCGAATAACTCATAAAGTGGCAACTTCTGTCATAAGTCGGTAGCCAAACTGCGCTTTGGAAACTTGGGGAATTTCTTGAGTTACTTTATCCAACTCAACATTTTGTGAACTTTTATTATTCTTGAATTTGTAGAGTGTTACTTATACATGTTGACTAGTTTTGGGTGTGACGAATATCTTTTTTCCATGGATAAATTCTATAGTCGTCTTTGCTTCACTGAACCTTCTGCTATCCTTCAGAAGAAATCAATAATTTCCAAATCCACATTTGCGCATTTAGTAAAAAACAACAGATTGAGCGAAGAAATGTATTCTTTTTCAGTTAGTTCCTCATCATCGGCTCTACAATAATTGTCTTTTTAATTTGTTATTTCTTACAATTCTAGCCAATTTTATCAAGTTGTTTGTATTTCACGTAATTCTTTTGAGTGATCCTATTCTTAGTAGTCATCATTATTTTAAAAATTTCTTGATTATGTAATAATTTGTTGTTAACGCCTAAGAACTAACTTATCTTGAATTTCATAATTAATTTTCATCCCTCCTTCAAAACTTAGATATCTAAAATTAGTTGTGTACTCCGAGCTGGTAGGTTTAATTTAGAAGCTTTCGTCGTTTTTCTAGACATCTTCAGTGCAGGTTTTATACTAAGGACTACGAAAGCTTTCTAATCAAACTAACCTGCTAAAAATCTTCGCTGTTACTTAGATATCTTTTTGCTAACACCTATTGGTTAATTGTTTTGATGACTGTGAACCCCTTGATTTCACCTCCCCTATACCTAAAACTGATTAACTAAAATAAACACTTGATTGGTAAAACCAATTTTGATGTATGAAACTGTATGTTATTGTAAAGGGGATGACAAGGAACTAATTGAAAAGAAATATACTTCTCCATTCGATTTTTTTTCTAAATGGGTAAATTGTAATTCGGAAATTAGTGAAATATCTTCTTCTATAAACGTACTTACTGTTTGACAAGCAGTCGCCCAAAAATTAGTTGCCTAAACTTAAAGGAGCTGATTACTGGTTTCACATTTATTTGAGAATATATATTCATCACACTGTAAAAGTTTTCTCCTGTATGTAGTGTTGCTTGATCTCGCTCCCACTAAATCTTTATTATATCTTTCCGCTTTCGATAAAGGCAATAAGAAACATTTCAGTATTCACTATTTTGATACAAATCCTTCATGACAAGTTAATGTAGATTTTCAGTTCTTGATACGTCTACGTGATTATGAAGAAAAGTTGAAAAACTGTTTCTAAACTTTCTTTGATATCCACAGTGAAAAATGAAACAAAAAGCGTTATCTTCCAATGTATCGAATTCATTTAAAATGTAACGAAGACTAGGACAAAAAAAACACAGTAACGAATTAACACACAGACTTACGTGCTCATTATAAAAATTTCTTTATCAGTGAAGCAAATAGAAACGTTTACTGGAGAAACGTTTCAAGATCTCTATATTCCCACTGTTACTTCATCAATTTTCTAGTAAGCGGTTTCATCAAAAGTTCAATTAGTGTTTTTGATTAAAAATAGATATTTCACAATGACAAATCACAATATGAATAAAAAAAAAGAATTCAAAAGAAGAGATACCTCTTTTTATTTGTATTCAACTGTTGAATACGTTTACCGTAAATTACTTTTAGAACTTGAGAATGAATTAGTTTTTGTCATCTGATATTGACAATTATTCCGTTTCCAGTGAAAATGTCAACAATTCTTTTAAAATACTTGACTCACCTGTCACTTAAGTGTAAAATAATGAACTTTTGAAAATCATGACCACTGTTTACAAAGTGAACAGCTATCTAATGAACCACCTTTTTGTATAAAAAATAATAGAAATAGATGGTTATCTTCACACATATTTTCATTATAGAAATTCATTCTTTGAAAAACATAGTAAAACAAAATGAAGAAACGTCAGATAAACTTAACAGAGTGAATATTGAAAGATTAGCGGAGATCGGTCAAATGAGATAAACGTCAAGATAAGAAGTGTCAGATGAAAGTTGATATATCCACCAGAGATAATGTCATTTTCTACTAAATCAAAATAAACAGTTTTGTGAATAAGCCCTATCAGGTTTACCGTTGATTTCAGATAACACTATCTTTGTTTCTTTTCGAACATCAATTATTTAGGAGGGGTTTACTATCGTAAGTGAGCGTAAATCATATTTTCATGCAGATAGGATGAATATTTATCACTCAGAACTTCTTCCTTCTCTATAATCTCTTTTTTACATTAATATGCACATGTAGACGCTAAAGACTGCAGATGTGTACCGTTCCTGCTGAGAGCTATCAAATTACCAGGTTTTAATTCATGGAAGTATTTCTTGGGGCAAAGCTTAACTTGGGAATATATACATTCAATAGTTTAACAGTGTACTTATATTATTATGTCTACAAAAGTGTGATATATATAAAATATCTTTTGCGCGATTAACTGATGTTAAATACCCTGGTTCAAACCATTTCAGTTTGTTTTCTCAGTTGTATTTACAGTAATACTGTCAACGCTAATCCGAATAACTGATCTGAGAATCCCTCCATTAACAAACTATTTATCATACTGGTGATTATTTGAATATGTTGACTGTTTTCTTTTATTTACTGCCTATTTTCTTTGGACTAATTTATCACCGTTCTAATGCTTGAGTTTTTTGGTGCTCTGGAGTTTCCGTAGCGTTTGAACTGATTTTCCAGGGTGAGGTTGCTGACTTCTTGGCTTACCTTCCTCTATTTTCAGTTTCTGTATGGGTTAGTAAATGAGTGGACTGACAAACTAGGCTGCAAATATTTACCAACGGCTTTCTTCTCCCCCCCCGCATACTGAAAATCAGATGGCTTAATTGAAAAGATAGTCAACAAAAAACTCCGGCGACAAACCAAACAAGAACCTATCACCTTACAACTATTCAATTGAAAAAGGAGATGGATTGGACAGATGTTAAACAGTCTTTTGAGTAACATCATAAATCAGGTGGGATCTGAATGGGAAACAGTGAGTTGAATATTGGTCCTAGGGTGACATGAGACAGACCGTATGAAAAGAGAATGAAAGCTTACGGGTAGATGTGAAGACACCTGAAAAGGGATTCAGATAACAGAGTGAAATGGTGGTGTGCTGTTCAAACTTTATATTGACCTCGGTTACCAAGAGAATAAAGATAACAAAATTTTCATATCGTCTTTTGACTTAATTCTAAACATTGTTTTCGGTTGATTCTAGTTTTCAATCTTGTACTTTACTCTTGTGAGTCTGTGGTTTGAAAATAGAATACTCTCGAATGGTCTGAGATTCGGTACCCAGCTGACAAATTCTTAAACCTCACTTGACCAGTAGTAAGCCAAGTGCTTGAACCCCTGTGTTCTGTTCAGAACTCATAGAAATAAAATATTATAGTGTTGGTAATAACGAGTGACTTCTCAACTTGTTTGAATTGTTCTTATTGATTCTCAGTGATTATTCTGAACATCAGAAACTGTGGGCCGAATAGTTGCAGTATGGAATTGTTGCTGTGATTGATTTTTTATTTTTTTATATAAGCCATTATTGTCGAATAATACCACAGATTCCATCACATCAGACTGTCTTCTTGACATTATTGGGTTGTAATTTTCAACTGTGTGGCACTCGCAGGAGTTTGGCACGGTTTGGCTGACAATTTTAAACGTTACGTATCTAGACTTTTCTATATATAGCAGCTCGCCTAAGATTTTACCAACAATTGTTAAAAAGATCATATGTTTTTAAAAAGATAAGCTTACAAAATAGAATCCTAATTATAAATTATGCAAAGTTACATCCAATCTCTGTAATCTTTCGAGAAACATTAGTCTAAATCTAGATCTTCTAATCTGGTCTTTCGTGCTTTATCAATGACTGTTCTCACTTATTATGATAATCTTAGTAACTTCTATTTGAGATTATACTTTTAATTCCTGTTCTAAAGTTTTCACTGATACAAAGAAAAACTGAAGCAGAGGCTTAGAAAGACTGTTTCTTGTATTGACTATGGTTTTCTTAAACACTTATGCATTTCACAGAAGGAATTTTGTATTTAGTTAATTAGTCTGCAAAGTAGGAAAAATTATTGGTGTTCGGAATAACCCAAAAATGCTACGATAAAATTATTCATACGCATTAGTTATTCTAAAGTGAAGCCTTGAAAATTTTCCTGACACTTTTAAATTTCTGATTAGATAGTTACCGGGGTGTAACTAAAATGTACAGTTGATGCAGCAAACTTCTTTATTTTATTGAATGGAGGATTTCATCATGAGCTGACATCAGCTAGAGAACCACTGGAAAACCTGGGAGTACTGGACAGCTGTTTTGTCAGCCTAGTTTGGCACTCTTTAACAGCACGCACTTATCACAAGTGTTCCACCCCGGAACTTCTGGTCACTAGGCGAGCTTGTATACCATTGAGCCACTGGAACTCGATCCAATGGCCCATGAATTCCAACTTCTGCCAATTCACGACATAGCGCGATCGCTAGCCAATGTCTTCGGCAAGTATTTGTCCTCAAACCCAACCTGCTGCACTCTACTCGTCACGACTTCCCACTGGAACCCCAGGTAACTACCTACCTGAATAGGGCCAGTCGGTAATGAGCGTCTCATTGATATTCAAGTATTCGTTTTTGTAGTGATTTGATTGATTAATTACATTTGAATGTTGTATTGTAACAGGACTTGTTAGTTCTTAAGGTTTTTGTTTCATTTCGAAACAAGAGAGTGTGACAGTTTTAAAGAACTTGGAGAAAACCACATCGGTAATCTGGCGCATAGTTAAATTTGATACACTCTTGTAAACAGATTTCAAAATGCAACTCTACACAGGGGAACCGACAGTTTTGCTTCTCGACAAAAGTAACAAATCCATAATGTCATGGTTTTGTTTAACCTCATTTTTACTTTTTATCCTTCACCTTTCTTATACTTTCACAAAAATATTGCTTTTTTTGACTAGTATTTGAATTAGGAATTTTAAATATCTAGTACTTTTAGAGGTTTTAAAGTGTGATATTTAGTAAGACATTCTGTTCCGGTAAAGGTGTGAAGAACATACACTGAAATATAAGCCGGATCACAAACAATTGAAACCATCAACTTTTAGGTAGTAGCTAAAATGATTTGGGAGACAACTGCCATTCAAGCATTGATTTATTTCTAATACCGCCTGGAGACCAGCCTGGTTTTCATATGAATAATTAATATGTTGTTGTTCGGTAGATATCATCAGTATTATACGAAAATAAATATAAATTATGAATTATACTGTATACACCAACAGGAGTGTTAGAAATACGTAAATTAATGAAAGGCGCCTATTAACAGCATATGCACACTTCAAATAAACATGTAAAAATATCATTTCAATGTTTACGTCTAATCTTTGCTAAACCATGGGCGTCTGAATGTTTCCTGAGTTAGATATATATCAAGAATATTGATTTCACGTGATATTGCATAGATAGACAGAAGTTTAAACTCATCTTAGTGTTATGGATGAATTTGCTAATTCATAACTTGGTGTGTTTATGCAATGAGTTGAGAAAAGATAACGTTAGTAATAAAACATTGTGAGATAGCGAAAGCATTTCTACTATTGTAAATAAACTCAGAAAAACTAGATTGATAAATTTCTGAAAACAAAACATGTAGTTCAGCGAATTCGTTTTCTTAGCTGTACAATCGCCAATATACATGTGTTATTTTGTATGTATGTGCACATTAAGTTTGTCAAACAAAATTATAATTGGTCATGGTTATTTTAACTAAACAGGTGAAAAATGAAGTTATCTAATAATATGAATAGTTTGATGATTGAGTTTTACTCAAGATACACATAGGAACAGAGTAGAGAATGGGAAATTACGTAAGAGTTCTAAATGAGTACAAGAATTATACGCAATTAAAGAACAGGCAAACAAACAAAATTAAGTCACCAAAATCAACAAATTGTTACCATGAGAGTAGAAGTGGTTGAGTAATCTTCTTTTATATGCACAGTTCTGATTTTTCTATGTGAATGGCCAGAGCTTTAGCGATACAAAAGAGACGAAACCGCATTGCCTTTTATAGGTTATTCTTGACTCTGAAGATTACTTTGAAGGAGGCTTTTATTGAGATGGAATAATCAGTGTAAACCAGATGTTCAATTATCACACTCCTTATTGCACCACTATTGCCTTTTCGCAACCATGTTGGATAGTGTTCTTGAATCCTCTAAGACAAGGTGCACGTCGAACGACCAATGTACCTGGCCGGCTCCACAATAGCAGGTGAAGGGATATATGCACATAAAAGTGGTCAGATGCAGGTTATTTTCCCTGAGGCTTCTGCAGATCAGTGGGCGATTGGAGAATACTGTTCTTAGCGTTGCTGCAAGGAATGTTCTTCTCATAAATGATGTGTTCCTTCTCTTGAGAATATTGCTTGCTAAATCTCCCTTGAAATCCAAGTTCATGTAGATTTTCCTTTTAGGCGAAGTTAAAGTTTTGTTTCTCCGAATTCTCGGTTTGATATTTTTGTCGATGAATCTTATCGAGTATTCATTTTGGATGAAGATTTCTCCCAAAATATTTAATTCTGTTTTCAGAACTTCGGGACTACAGATGCGTCGGATGTGGGTGGCAAGTGATTTAGTTAAATTCTGCTTCTGCTGAATGGGCATCCAGCTAAAGAAGCTTGTTAGCTGACCAGTCCGAGTAGCTTTTCTGTGGATCGATCTTCTTGGGCTCCCATCAGTTCTTCTTGTTAGTTCCACATCAAGAAACTGAATTTTTGATTCGTTTTCCATTTCAAGGGTGAGTTGTATTGTTGACTGGCAACAGTTAAATGTGTTCAGCAATAGATTCGGGTCATTATTTTCGTCACAAATGATGAATATGTCGTCTGCGTATATTTTATACAGTCGTAAATTTTCAATGCTCGGCTTTAGTGGACATTTTTTGAGGCTTGTCACGAAGCAATCTGATAGTAGTGGACCCAACGGAGATCCGATTGCAATACCAACCTTTTGTCTGTAGATGGTGTCGTTGAAAGTGAACTGGACGTTCAGAGTATGTCTCAGTAGTAATTCCTTCAAATATGTTGTTGGTATTTTAATACTGAGATGGTTAACACCTATATATTTGCATATAAAGCGGGTCGTTTCCGTGAATGGGACGTTAGTGTAAAAGTGACTCAGTGCTGAAGGACAGCATAATTTTGTTAGATAAATTCAGGTCTTGTATGCAGTCGATGAACTGGAAGGTGTCACAGAGTGAATGCATACACAATTGTTTCCTTGCAGGTTCCAGAATGTCTGCCAGCCATTTTGCAATAGAGTGATGAATTTCTGTATTTTCAAGTAATGGTTTCCTCGGATTCGATTGGTTAATGACTTTATCACGTGTTGATGTCAGTTACAAAACTAGAGTGTGCTGGAAAGCTATCTCTTTCCTATTTGAAACTTTTCAGTAGAATACATTCAACCGAACTTAGATAAAACAACTGCTCAGTACTCCTTGGTTTTCTAATGGTTCCCTAACTGGTTTCAGTTTATGATCAAACTCGTAACCAATCAAATCCCTGCCAACCAACGCTTGATAAATAGTTAGATGCTTACTAGCAACTGGCTGTATACTGGGAGTTACCTTAAGTTATATTGAGAAGTCGTGGCCAGTCAAGTCCATCAAGTTAGGCAATAAAACAGTTCCTGGACAATGACATTTGCTTGTGGTTGAGTCAAATATCTGTACCGTAACAAAATTGTTACATTTATATTAGAGTAAAGAGAGTTAGTGAGGCATCTAACTGGAAAGTAAATATTTCTTCGCTGAATCGTCCTATCTTTTAAATGGAAAATATTTAATCAGAATGAATTTATCTTCAGAGCTTCAGTAGTGATTTTGTTACCTCTCGATTTCTCTTCGTGGCTCTATGCATGTAGACAGTCAACTTAACATTGTAGTCACATGTAATCACAGAGAATGGAATATCTAGGTAGGAATAAACGAATAAAACTATTAAAATTCTATCTTTGTATTGTCTTTTTTTCTTTTCTGAAATGTTTCGTTTAATACAGAACCTCATATTGCCTTTCTAGACAGGGTTTTCAGTAGCAATGATGGAAATTAGTAATATGTCACTGTGAGTCACATTAAGTAAACTTATAAAATATAGAATTATATTCTTTCATACTACTAAAATTTTATTAATATGTTCATTTTGGACAAACTGTTTTTGGACAATATAATGTGACGTAATTAGCATCTTCAGGAATATCCTGATAAAAAAGCAAGATTAACAGTTAGATGGTTGGATCAAGTGATGACGCTGGTGTCTTCTTTAGTATTGTCAACATTTTCGTATAATATGCGTAGGCTTATCCTTTCTTCATGATTTATTAATTTGCGGAGGTAGCGCTTCGTGATCAGAGAGAATGTACCTTGTAATATATATACATAACATATACTCCGTTATATATATAGTCTAATAGTCATATCAATGACTTGACTGTGTGAATTTTAAGACCATTACATTGCGAGAAACACATAGGTAGGAAGTACTGTAAGACTATGGGATTTATTCTTAACATTTAGGATAATTTATATCTGTTTGACTTCCTTCTTATTTCTTTTCCCAGTTTATGTTCCGTTATTACGTGACTTAACAACGGTTACTTTATGAGTGGTGAGTTTTAGTCCTGTTATTCATTCTTTATGGGGTTGTGATCATGAACATTATTATTTATTGGTTTCTGCGTGCTTCCAAATGGTCTAGGTGCATGGTTTATACTTTTAATTTAAAAAATTGTAAATTGAATATTAATTGTAGACAATACATTCCAGCTTATGAACGAGATTAGTTGAGCGAAGAGTCTTTTCTCGGCGAATTCATTTTCATAGTTGTACAATCGAAAACATATATGGTTATTTTCTATGTGTGTGTTTGGCAGTGAAGTAATTTGGAAACTACTCGAGTACTACGGCGTACCCCAAATATTCATTAACCTTATTCAACAGCTGTACGACAACGGAACATGTCAAGTGATTCACAACGGAAAACTCAGCGGGGCGTTTGGAGTAAACATAGAAGTCAGACAAGGGTGCTTAATATCATCAATGATATTCTTAATTGTGGTGGACTGGATTATGTGTCAGACAGTGAGAAACGCGAAGACAGGGATATGTGTGTGTACATTAAATTTGTCAAACGAAAATACAATTAGTAAGTTATTGGTGGGTTACGTAATACAAAAGGCATTCAGAGGAATAGGACATTGATATAAGAGGGTTGTAACATAAGTGATGAGTTGCTGCAAGCGATTGTTAAAGAAGAGTTACGTAATAAAGTCAATAGTTTGATGAACGATTTGTGCTTGGGGTGTACATGGAAACAAAATAAAAAACGGAATTACGCAAGAGTTTTAAGTAGTTAGAAAAAACAAAAACTTACTAATTGTATTTTCGTTTGATAAATTGAATGTACCCACACATACAAAATAACCATATGTGTTTGCGATTGTACAGATATGAAAATGAATTCGCTGAAAAGAGACTATTCGATGAACTACTGGTCTTCTGTCTAATAATGTTTTAATGGGGATTTTCTATGAGTTAGCAGCATTCTTATGAGTTCTATTCTCTCTAAGTGGAAAAGCACTTTTAAACTTACTTTGAAGTCAGTCAATGGAATATGGACTTAAGCAGATTTTGTTGATTTCTTGTTTCACAATTATTTCACATAACTCTAATTCAAGGTTATTGAAGGTGATGGAAGCACTTTGGATTAATCACATACAGCCTAAACTGTGTGTACAAAAATCAATATACTTCAAACTTCGCCTACCATGGACTACCATGGACCTTTTAAGCATGATTGGTCATTAGTATGTACTTTTGTTTTATTATTTAACTGAGTAATTGTCATGAACTTTATTTTATCATTGTTAACCATGTTAGTTGTAAAGCGGTTGTAAAGAAACTACGAAATGAAGATATCATCTCGCGAAATTTGTCTTCTTAATGCCTTATTCTTGTTAATAGTTTATGATATCAAGCAAATCATACACTGTTATCTACATAACAGTGCCTACCGAAGGAAGGCGTGATGAAGTTCTAACTCGAAATGTGTTAACTGCAAATTAATTTACGAACTGTGAATTTGATTTATGGAGTTACCGGCTCGCTAAACTAGCAAACAAAAAATCGCTTAGTTTTCTATGATGATTCATTTCTCTGAGTTAAGTCAAACTAGGCACACGACTGATGAGCTCAGCCGTCAAACGAACAAAACGACTGTCAGGCTTTTAGATCACTTCGATATGACTGACAATCACTACTAATTGGTGTGAGCGTTATACAACTACTGATCTCAGTCAATCAGTAGTGTACAAACTTAAGGAATAAAAAATATGTTTTTTTTAAATGTAGGATGAAAACATTGATGAAACAAACCACTTGTATTGTTTATTCAGGTTTCAAGATTTGGTTTTTTCTTTCAATCTGTTGGGAATAGAGGTCACTGACACTGCTGAATTAAAAAAGAAAACCATAACCTACAAATCATTAAATTTCATTTCATTTTATTGTACACTAGGAAATATCCGAAATAATTATTTAGTAATAACATTTTAATTTATGCATTTCATATGAATGTCCCAATTTTATGGACATGACATTTACAAAAGTCAATCTGCATATATATATCGTATGTAAATTTTTCTCACATAATCAGATAAACGTCATTTTATTTTTTATTTATTCTCAAGGCAAAAGAGAACGAGAATTTCCATTAAATGTTTTACTCCTTACTACAGTCGCAAGTCTTTTTAAGTAGTATGAAGGATAAACGAAAATTTGAATATTGGCGAACCTTTATTTAAAAAGAAAGCAAATAAAATAGTTAACACTATTCACAGGACTTAACTGACGGAACCATCCAAATCGGTTCTAATTTCCTTTTTGTTAGAAGACATTTAACCTTCTTTTTATTTTGTAGAACCGGTGAAAACCAGAGAATACTGGACAGCTGTTTCATCAGCCTGGTTTGTAAAATCATCGGCAATACACACCCATCAAAGGGTGTTCGAACCTAGGACCTTCAGGTGACAAGGCAAGACTGTTGATCATTCAACCACTGGGACCCAATCTAATGGCCAGACCATTAATTCTGATTTCTGCCAATTTATGATTCTAGCGCGATCACAAACTAATGTTATCGGTGGGTAGTCCATTCTCTTACTTGACTGGATGAACCTCACTGATCACGACTTGGCAGCAGAACTCCAGGAAACTCTGTCCCGCATCTAGACACTAGCGAGCATAAGATTAATTTTTAAGAGTTGTTTTGTTGGGATTTGATTTGTTTTTGGTGTTCGACCTCGGATTGTTAGAAAATGTGACATTTAGTAAACCCGAAATAGGCTGTACCCTTAGTTTTTCTATAAAATATACGATAGAATTTCTTACTTCCCATTACATTGCAGAAAACAATTCTCCACGGCATTATTATTTTTCATGATAAATGCTAAGAAAGAAAATGTTTTAAATAATCTTTGAGACTTTCTTGAATCACTTAGCTACCTGAATTTCCATCCATCCTAATGCATACAATTTTCCTCATTTTTATTTGTTCTAACCGTTCTATTACGTTATTTGTTCACCAAATGTACTCATGCACATTTTTGATTGACTGCTACTTATTGCTCAGAGATGGAAAGATACATCTTAAGGGATCATTTTGTTTTTTAGATCAAACAGCATCGCATCTCACGATGTAATTTAGATTGGTATGTTACTTCGCGATCCTGGATGAAAAAGAAAACATTATACAAATAACTAGGCTAAAAATTCTATAGTATTGTTGATATTAAATGGTTGGATGCAATCAGCAGGAAGCCTACGGCCTAGGTTTTGTGCTAGTTAGCACTTACTAGCAAGGCGCATATGCACCCTTGAAAAAAACTCATATCACTTCTGAGACTCGAACCCATGTCGCTCAATCCTGCAGTCAGAGATTTTACCACTGAACTATTCAGGCTGGCGATTGATCTCCTGTAGGACTGTATTGGATACTTTGATTGGACACTTGTCAGTAACTAGTGTGATGTGTCTATTCCTTTCTTTGGTGAAGACTGAATTCTATCAGTCAAGTTTACCATGTGGCCGCCATTCTAGGTAGCTCTGCATCACGCTGCACTTTGAATTGTTGATATTAGATGGTTGGAGGCAACCGACAGAAAACGACACCTGAAGTAAGTTTCGTGCTATTTGGCACTTGCCAGTGAGCAAAGCGTATCTGCATCCTTACAAACCTGACTCATAGAATTCAATCTGCACCAAACAAAAGACCAGACATATCACACTAGTTACTAGTGCCCAATCAAAGTGTTCTACAATATTGTTTAAAATTGTTTTGCATAATAAAACTGTTGTCGTTATTAACAACTTCCTCTTATACAAAAGTTGGAAAGTGTAACAATATTTAACAACTTAAATATGACTGTGATTATTTATCTAAAAGTAGGAAATAATTGTAACATATTATCTAAAATTACCAAAATCTAATTTGATGATGTTTTTCTCGTTACAATTTTTTGTTTTTGTTATGTTTATTGGTTAGCATTGTTTTAGGTGAATTTCCGAGTTCGCTGAAAAATAATGGTCAATTCAAGTGGTAAAAGGCGCTACTTTCACTTCTTAAAATACTTACTTATGATGTAGAACAATATGAATGCTAACAGTTGTACGCACATTCAACGCTATCTATTCAGTGTCGAAGAAAATGTTGTCCATAGTTATCTACAAAAGTTGGAAGAACCTCCACCCGAAAGCGTTATGCTTTTGTACACTTTGCAGTTATGAGGTCTTCGCGACTCGAATGGAAACACCTGATTAGTGTGCAGATAAGTGAACGAATACGCCGAAATGAGACTCTCCGCTGAACTGTTTGTTATTAGCACAATATGTGACACTCACGGTACTGGCTACGATTTTAAGTAATTGAGAAAGTTAACTTCATGATTTATCTGCCTGGAAAATTACAAAAAGCCTCTTATTTCTTCAGTGAGGAAACTTAGAGAATTCTGTTATGGCATATTTACAAAAAACATTCAGTTTCCATTATCATTACTGCGCTTGATTTGAAGAACATACACACAGAAATGATTTAGTTGAAGGACAATCCACTTGGATAAGTGAATAGATCCTCCAAGTACTTACTTCATGTTGACATTTCCAACTTGTATGGAATAACACCATCAGATTTAAGTGGAATTTTAGGATCAGCTTCTGCTCTTCTCACTGAATAGCAAACAAATTTTCAAATATTAGCTTTCAGTGATTTGGTTGGTTACAGCTTCAATCACGACAATTTATCTGACGCTCACCAGCGACTTGATCTATATAGGAAGTTACCCGGAGTTATGGTTATTTCTAGTAGAGTCCACCAAGTCAGGTAAGAAAATAGTTACTTGCCATTGACAGTGGCTGGCAGTTGAGCTATTTATATCCCAAATGGCAGAAGTTGGAACTCATGGGTCATTTGATTGGGTCCTAGTGGCTGAATAGTGTATGGGACCGCTTTGTAAGGAGGCTCCCTGGCTCGAACCTTGGTGCATACTGAAGAGAATCAAACTAGAACGACAAAGCTTTCTAGTGTTCCTTGATTTTACACTGATCATCTCGGGATCAAACATGCAAATGAAGAAATAGTTTACAGATACAGGAATCAAAAGTTTATTATTCCGTCATTCTTTATTTTGTGATGCATATTTATTATACACTAGGAGATAACCACCTAAGGCTTCTTTTCAGTTAACTTATTCAGAAGCAGTCAATTGCCACTCTCTAAATTGTTTTTTTTTCTACTAGATTTTGCTTTTTTTAGCATATAAGATTAAGAATGCAACTGATATAATTGTCTTTGCATTTCAAATCAAAACCTGAAAATGACTGAATTTATTACGCCAAATTATACTGTTAATTGTTGTTGGTAAACACCTAACAATTTCAATGTTTACTAAAAATTTATTACTAATCAAACAGCATTATTTGCTGTGTCACGTATCAACCGCACTTTATATATGTAAAATGAGTATTTAGAAAATCAAAACAAGTGATTCAGCGAAGAGACTCTTTTCAACGAATTTATCATCAAGCTGTACAGTCGTATATATTTAACTTAAAAAAAGATATTTTAAAGCTAAAGGTGTTTTCTACAGTCTGGTTTGTAAGGGCTAGTTATGTTTTACGGGTTGATCACGAATTGATGTCAGTTAGAGAACCATTGAAAACCAGGGAGTACCGGACAGTTGTTTCACCCTAGTTTTGGGAATCATCTGCAATACGCACCCATCAGGGTTCGAACCTACTGACTGAATGGTATATGAGCTTGCCTTGTAACCGGTAGGTCCTGGGTTTGAACCCCTTTGGTTGGTGCGTACTGAAGAGGATTCCGAAAACCAGGATGAAACAGCTGTCCAGTACTCCCTGGTTTTTAATGGTTCTCTGATTGATATCAACCCATGATCAACTCCTAAAGGCGTTTGTTTCAAAACAAATTATATTTCACACAATCGAAGACTTACAAGTGAGCACCGACAAATCGGTCGAAGAAGCAGCAAAGACAGAACTCCAGGTGAACACAGACAAGACGGAGGTTATGAAAATAACCAACCAACCAACAACAACAGCAACATTCAACGCCAATCACCAACAACGGGAGGGATTTGAAAGAGGTTACTTCATTCGCTTATCTAGCATTGAGCATTGTCTCAACTACAGGGGGAACGGACGAGGATGTCAAATCGAGAATCGAATCGGGAAGGCGAGAAACACATTCATCAGCCTGAAATCAATCTGGAAATCTTCGTCACTCAGCATCACCAACAAAATTCGGATTTTCAATACAAACGTAAAGTCAGTTCTTCTATACGGATCAGAAACTTGGCGGGTCACAAAGTATATTTCCAAAAGGCTGCAGACCATTATTAACAACTGTCTTCGTTCAATACTGAAGATCAGATGGCCTGGCCGGAAAGAATCACCAACAAGGAATTATGGGAACAAACAAAGCAAGAACCGATCGCCCAACAAATATGCAGGAGAAAGTGGAGATGGATTGGACACTCGCTGAGGAGACCGTTGGGTGACATCGCGCGCCAAGCCCTCGAGTGGAATCCGAAAGGGAAGCAGCGTGTGGGACGTCCAAGGGTGACATGGAGGAGATCGTGTGAAGAGGAGTTGAAAGAATGTGGATTAACATGGATGCAGGCGAAAAGTATTGCAGAAGACAGAAGAAAATGGAGACGTGCAGTTGAAGCCCTATGTTCCACTAGGAACCCAAGGGAGCAATAATAATAATAATGGACTTCTTCGCTTATATATACATATGTATATATATATATATGCATACTTATAGTGATTTATTTGTGAATATTCAGAAATCCAAGCGCTATGATTGTTTAACAGGTTCTAAACATAAGCAGGAGATTACATAATTCTGGAAAGAAACTATAGAATAATCACGGCTTGTGAGTAAAATGTACTAAGATGCCTTTTTCATAGCAGGTGAGATTTAAAATTAAATAAGGGGTTAATGTGACAAATGGATTACGTACATAATGCACTATTTTGGAAAAAATAAGGAGCAAATAAGAAGTAAATGAGTGCCCAGGCTGATTACGTAATAAGCAATTAAAGATGAAGTCGTCGGAACAATTAAGTAATTAGGAGAATGATAACTTGTAAAGGGCTCAGGTGCAGGAGGAAAACGTCAGTGTTTCACATACATGAGATGATGACTAAGGTTAGAAAATTGGCTGAATGAATTTATTGTGAGCACTCAAATCTCGTTTCTCTATGTGGATTCCAGTGGCTTCAGCTGCATGCAGAAGATGGGTGAGTAAAGAAAATTCATTTGGGCGAAAGAGATTTATTAGTATCAACTTTACTCTCACCAGTCACAATGTGTGCTAAAACATCTATACAAACAGATTTTGTTTGTCACTTGCTTAACCATGTAAGGTGATACTCGAAATTACGATGACGAGACTTCCTAATTAGATGCTCAGTGTAACTGGAGCAGTCAAACTGATAGATACATATAGAGAAAGAGAAATTAATTAGTTTATTTTTATTTGTTGAACGCAAAATTACAGTGGTTGTGAAAAAACAGAGTATCTCTGACACAGTGAATGCTCTTTTTGCTGCATTTATAGGCTTTGTGTTACTATTTTAACTGATGTCATCTCCAAGAAAATGCACTTTTATGAATAGGGACTTCTTTTGAAGATGTTGCCATACTGACTTGCCTTGATACTAAATTTTTGCTTTTATCAATGAGATTACCTTGATAACCATTTTTAATGAGTAGTTTCCCGATATTCTAAACTCCCCATTTGGTGACATAGTGAAGAAGATTATCTTTGTCCTATTCTTGCCCAAGCATTTCACTTACTTGCAGTTACATTTTAAAGTTAGCAAACATAAAAAGATGAGGATACTGACCAGCAGTTTAGGGTCATCTGTATGAACTGCTGAATACACTATCATCATTCCTGTCTTGGTGGGAATTTTTCACAATTCTAATGGTGTTATTGAATATTGTTTCATTGGAGTATAAAAACTAAAGTGAGAATAATTTTCCATATATGTTACTGCTCAACTCTAAAATTATGTGTGAACTTTAATGCCTACCATTTGTGTTCATTTGAGTTACCAAAATTTGATTAGATGGATTATAAGATGGCATATCGATAACTAAGCAAAACGTTGACATATTTTCCTGATATATTCTAAACATAAATTTGTAGAATTCATTCTGCTAAATTCATCCTTAAATGATCATCAAAACAATATTTGTAAACAACTCATTAATAAGGAATTTCGGAAGAGTGTAAACAAACTCTGAAATATCAATTTTGAGTAAAATAAACTGAATAAATGAAGAGGCATATAGTTTCAGAAAAATAAAATAAAACTGGCTAACACGTAAACGTAAAAAACTGAACTTCCCTTCAAATCGAAAATAACAAAATATTTTCGTTTTCATATACAAGTATAAACTAGAATTCAATTCGTGTTTCGATCTATCCAGTGTCCATTGTTCAGTGAATAAAATCCCATCTTGTTACTGTGTATTGTATTGGGATTAAAGAAAATCCCTTGTGAATGTAATATAGTAATAATAATATTAATAAAGGTATAATTATTTCTAAGCACATGTTTGCTGCTCTCACATTTTGTTTCCTAGTCATTTCATAATATTACGTTGCTTTTTTTAAACTAATCTTGAAACATATTTCTGATTATTAAAGAGATATGATTAAGTTCTTTCAAAATTATGAATTACTGGATGCTCATTTTGTCTTACTTGGAGCTAGTCAGCCGGATGTACCTAAACCGTTAAGTGAACGACACTGTTCACATTCGTACTTAAACTCAACACACATCTTTAGTTGAGTGAGTAGTTTTCCCCCGTATTTATAGCCTTGTATAAGTAATCGTTATTTTTGAGAACTGTCTGTTGTTGTCCAAATTTTTAGCTTCTGTTGTAATTACTAAGAATTATTATCACTAAGTCATATAAATGTTGAACGTTAAGACATAAATGACAATACACAAATATTTATTCCTGTTCAGTCATTGAGACACCTTACTTTCGCATTTGTTGTTGCTTTGAATTCATAAGTTCAAATACAAAATATCTATGAAGTTTGATAAATAATTCATTGAATGTTTGCATTTCACCAGCATGCACTAATGAAAACTCAACTAAAGGTAGACTAAATCTAAAAGCCTTTCAGAAACTGACTATTTTCAACAGTTATAGGAACTATAAAACATCAGTTACATTTTATATTATAGTAATCTTATATCTTTCAGATGAATACACTTACTGAGCACCACTCTAAATAAGACAATATGATCAAGAAGAACATATAGTAAGATGTACTAAAATGCTATTTTCATAAAAGTTGAGATTTAAAATTAAATAAGAGGCTAATGCAACAAGTGGATTACATACATAATGCACGATTTTGAAAAAAATTAGGAGCGAATAAGAAATAAATGGGTGCTTAGGCCGATTATGTAATAAGCAACCCGTAAAAACAAAACTAATCCTTACCAACCAAACTATAGAAAATTAACCTGATGGAATTTCCTGGAGCTCTTGGGAGAAGTCGTGATCAGTGAGGTCTAATTGGATGTCACGTGCGATAATGGATGTCCCACCTACGACAATGGTTGGGGTCACGCTAAATCACCAACTGGTAGAAGTTAGAATTGATGGGCTGGCCATTGAATCGGGTCCCAGTGGCTGAATGGTATACGGGCTTGCCCTGTAACGGGAAGGTCCTGGGTTCGAATCACAGTGGGTGGGTATTGCTGATGATTTCCAAACTAGGATGAAACAGCAGCTGTCCAGTACTCGCTGGTTTTTAATGGTTCTCTAACTGATATCAATCCGTGATCAACTCGTAAAAATAAAGCATGAAATTTTTTGGACCTTCTAGACATTTTATGAAGGTAGACGACGAAGACTCGACCAAGGAATATTTATTTGTAATCTGGTATCTCTATATATTTAAATCATGCATACTTCAGCTTCAACGCACTACTTACACAGATCTTCTGTGTTGTGCCACTTCTGTCCTTTATATTGGATTTCTCTGTGTGTTTTTTTCACGTCTCCCATGTGTCTCCGCAATGCTCTATCATTTACTTTCTCTGACATGCAATCTATCTCTTTGCTATTTGATGTTGCTATGCCGATGAGCGTCTCTTTACATACTAGTGATAAATTTTATCAGAAGCACACGCCACAATTTGTCAATAAAATATATAATATATAACTGAAGAAGTTTCATAAATCACCTGTGAGAAGTGTAGATCAGTGGTTAAGCTCTCATTTTAGATGCGAGAAGCCTCACGTTCGAAGACGGAAGCACGGCGAGGTGTTTCGGTGTTTCAGTGGTAGGATCCTCGTGAACTATGAATCACATGGTCCGGGGTTCGATTCTCAGCTGACCCACAACTTTACCTCTGCTAGCTGGTTGTAAGTCCAGCAACGAGGGAAGGTTGAGCGTGAGGCTAGTACCGCCATCCCATGAAAACTAAACACCGCTGCTATCGCAAAATCAGAGCTCAAGCTTGAAGCCCTATGTTTCGCTGTCAATAAGTAGGATTAAAATAATAATAAATAGTAAAGCACTTAATTGTTTGCCTTTGCTGATAGACTGACTATTACACAATAAGTCATGTTATTATTACTGGCGATAAGCATCATCAATCGTTGATTATTCACTTAACATTTTGCATTCCATTGTTTGGTTTCAAGTATCTCTTCTTTATCTTCACTAACGGGATGCAAGTTGGTTAACTGGTTGAATAATTTTCGGATTGGGTTTCTGTGTCTATTTTATTCACAAATTTTCTAGGTACATGGAACTTGAAACCGAGTGAAAGAGTCTCAATTTCAGTTTGATTTAGATTTACACTTAACTGATTGATAACATATTTTTCGGGGTTTTTCTCAAAGCCTTCACATAATTGTTCTTTTACTAATGTCTTCGATTGGGCCGTGAAGAAGTTTTCACTGGTTTTGTTTTGAAGATCTCGAATGAAATTTATGAATTTGACTCTGTATACGATGTTTAAATCATTGAGTGTTTTCAAAAGAGCTAGCCTCTGTTTTTAGCTTCGTAATCAGCCGTTTTGTCAATTCAATAGTGGATTGTGTTAAGCGTATGAGATTTTTCAAGGAAGGAGGAAGTTTACAAGAACAAAGGTTTTTTATAAACTGACGAGGGAGAATAGACACTGATCATAAAGTTCCATTCGAGTAACTTTACGTGATATTCAGCAGTGTAAGATCACCAATTGATTCAGCGACTTGAATGAAGTAGCAAGAAGACGACTTTTTAGGGAATTTCATACAACGATTTATTTTTATAAATCTGTACAAAGAAACAAGAAATATTGTCGCAGAATAATCTGGAGTCTAGAATCATGATGAAAGAATACCGAAAAGCAATTAAACTTCTGCTCAACAATGAAGATATCGTCATACTGCGACCAGACAAAGGTTCAGGCGTGGTAGTGATGAACAAGACTGAATATGTCCAAAAAATGGAGTCCAGTCTGAATGATATGTCGAAATTTAAGATTGGTAACTGCAAGAAGGATATGATGGATTCAGCAGAAAAGAAAGTCACGAAAGGGCTCAGAGAGCTATTGAAAAACAAATTGATCGACAGTCATGCGTACAATGAGTTTACACCCACGGGGTCTCGTCTTCCATATATGTATGGTCTGCCGAAGTTACATAAGAAGAATTTCTCAATGAGACAAATACTCTCAGTGGTGAATTCACCTTTTCGCAAAGTTGCTTGCTGGTTAGCCGATAGGTTAGAACCTGTCAGACAACGTCTAGCTAAACATACTCTAAAAGACTCGTTTCAATTTGTTGAAGAGATTAATCAACTCTATGTACATGACAAAATCATGGTTTCCGTCGAAGTGACTTCGCTATTCACCCAAATCACTCTGCATGTGACATTATACATCATCTGTCAACACTCTGATCTTATTCCTTTACCAAAAATAGAATTTAAGCAGCTCCTCGTGTTATGTACTACTATACGACTCCAGTTTGATAACAAAATATATCGCCAGGTTGATGGTTTGGCAATAGGGAGTTCACTGGGTCCTATATTAGCTGATATTTTTATGGCCAGTCTGGAACAGACAAGGCTGAAGTGTGCAGTCGACGAAACAACAGCCTAATATAGATACGTTGATGACACATTC
This sequence comes from Trichobilharzia regenti, assembly GCA_944472135.2. Lineage (NCBI taxonomy): Eukaryota > Metazoa > Platyhelminthes > Trematoda > Strigeidida > Schistosomatidae > Trichobilharzia > Trichobilharzia regenti. The sequence goes on along the minus strand of OX235262.1, from coordinate 94,705,281 downwards.
ATTGCATGCAATGATTTTAGTAACGCTTCGTCTCTATCAGACATTTTTAATAATGTACACAAAAGCATTACCTTCACGATGGAGCATGAAGATGATGAAAAATTCCATTTTTGGACGTAAAGTTGGAGAGAAAATAAGACGGGACGCTCGAAAGATCTGTATGTCATAAAGACACATGGAGTGGTCCTTACTTGAATTTCAACAGCTTCTGCCTAGTGAGATACAATAGAACGCTGGTGAAAACGCTTTTATCTAGAGCGAAGAGAATATGTTCACCAGACAAACTAGACAGTGAACTAATGCTTCTAGAAAAATGCTTGAAAGAAAATGGTTACCCACAAAGTTTCATTAAGAAATATGGCAAGAATGAACTCAAGAAGCTTGATAAAGCTACAGTCATTAGGAATTTTATTTGCATCAAACTCGACTACAAGGGCGACGACATTATGAGAATGGTAAATAAAAGATTAAGTGTTGCCCTGTCTAGGACGTATCCTGCGGCGTCATTAGTCTCTCTATCCCGAAAAACCTCCTCACTGGTGCAGTCACTGATTGACAAGTACCCCTCACGTGTTACCTCCAATTGTGTATACTAATTCACATGTATCTGAGGGAGCGGATACATTGGAAGAACAGAGAAGAGGGCCTACATCAGATTCTGCGAACATGTAGCAAGGAGCCTCCGGTTAAAGGGACCGAACTGTGTAAGCTCTTCAATCGTCAAACGCCTGATTGACACAGAACACCGAGTAGATGTGCTGGAATCATTCAAAATAATTAACAGACAAATTACCTCAAGTCGTCTCAGGTTTTCTGAAGCTATAGCAATAAAACGATTGAAGCCTGAGTCATGTGTCTAAAAAGAATCTGTTGTTGGACTTCAATTACCCTGGTGATTCACTTCTAGTAACTCTTTGTTTTCTAATTTTGTTAACTTATCTTTTCACTCCCCATCCCCTTTATTTTTCGCTTGACTCTCTTAAGAGATCATTTTTCTTGATTTTCTGAGTTCTGCTCGCTGTATTACATCATCAACTTCTTATCTGACCTCATGTGCACCGAAATTTTGATCCTCTCTAATTACGCAACTATTACTAATTTTCTTTAGCTACCACTCCAAAATCACAACCGCTAATTAATTTTTTTCAAAGAAACATTGTAGACTCCTTGTAAATCGCAACACCTTATTTCACTATGACGCTCTGACAATATGCTTGCTAATGGACAAAAGTTTGTTAAAACTGTACACTTTTTATTTTATTAAAGAATTCAGGTTGTACTCAGATGATGAGATTATTCTGCACCAATATCTCTTCTTTCCTTGTTCAAATTTATAAAAGGGAAACATTGTATGAAATTATGGGATTATTTTTAAATTTTTACAAATCATGACGCACATCATAGGCTAGAAAATCATGCGAATAATTATCTCGTTATGTCGAGGGTACACTCCACGAAATTTTATAAGTGGGTGAGTAAAAACCAGTTATGCAAGAGTGACTATCAAATGATTGCGTGCACGTTGACGCATGCTGAAACAGTAAGTGGTTTACTGAAAAAGAAAGTGCATTACAACAATAATCTACAGAATAAAAGTATATTTCAGAAAACACAAGTGTCTATCATTTTTGAATGATAGAAGACGCTCTAAGTGCAGTTGTTTCTTAGCTGTAGAGAGGGGGATTATCTCACCACTTCATTTTTTAAATAAGAATATATTAAGTGGAAAAATGAAGTTATTGAGACTCTTAATCCTTTCGTCAATATATTTGAATGATGCATGAATTTGGGACGGTAAGGTAAATTATGATTTAGATAGTTTGGGTTTTCTATGATTTGGCAAATACTGGCAATACAAAATACATGCATACTCGTCGAAAAAAAACAGATCCATTCCAAATGTTATGTTGACCCTAACTATTTATTCTAATCAGTTATGTGTTCTTCATATTTAAATGACAATGCAGAGAGTAAACTAATGCAGCTCTGCCAAGTCTTTTTAGTAATACTTAGATTTTAAAGCAATGGTTTCATTAGCATAGTCACTTATTAGGCGCTATGTTATCGAGATACCCTAGTTGAGTGTTATCTGGCCTTGTCAAATAAAGCTTCCGTGGAAAACTTTCCTGACTGTTAGGTTACACATAAGAAACAGGACAAGTCCACTAAAACGTTTTAACCACAATACATATTACTATCATTTGTCTTAATTTACTTTGCAATCATTATTAAGAGAATATTCTCAACTGATAGGTATTCAAGAGTAGCTAAACATCCTAAATAGGAATTCTAATTGAAAATTGCCACCTCGAAATACCTCATCACAAAATTCATGAAGCTTAAACCCCAAAGACTGCTTCACATTTTGTTCATAAAATTCTGAATCTACGATCTAACGGAGATTTATCAGTAGAAATACTGAAGAAGCGGCTGTTTATTTAATTGAGAAAACCCTATTTGTGGCTGAATTTCGTCCCACATTCTGTGCAAAATCAGTGACTTGCGGGAACTAGAAGGATAAATTACTACTGTAGGCCTCTTCAGTGTGCATTTATCATTTCACCTATTTCCTGTGACGGTACTCAGTTGTTGATATCCGGACGTATCATCGGACACTTACCTGTAAGATTTTATAAAGAAGAGAAAACAGCCTCACGCAGCTCTATGCTGTAACACCTGATTGGATCTGGACACCAAGTAAACCTGCTAATCATCTTCAGAATAACAGGGAATCTTGGTGAAACAGTACGAATCAAACGTCTTCAGACCCCAGAAGCAATAGCGATTCACATGTTAAATCCTGAACTTTGAATACAAAAGAGGTTTGTCCAATCATTAAATCTACAATGAACCTGATTTATCTTAACACCAAATGCGTAATGTTTGTTAATTGTTTCTTAATTGCATTTAGTTGAATTCCACTCAATCCCGTCAGTTATATCAAGCCAGTCAACTTATTTATTCTTATTTCAGTTTTTACCCAACCAACGACTTCTACATTACTTAAGTTATTGTCTAAAATTTACAGTTCTAATGACACATTCCTTCTGTTGCTAACAAAATTTACTATCTATATGCGACTGTACAGCTTGAAAATGATACCATCGAAAAGAGTAACTCTTCTCTGAATGCCTCTTCTGTCATTGGTCATTTTGTTTTATTTATGTTTGAATTAGAAGATTTGTACACAATCTAAGCATGCCTTAATTATTTAATGCACATTGTAAACTGAAGATGTAATCAATACTATGACAGATTTGAATCTATAAACAAAAAACAAGGAAGCTGCATAGGGAAGAAGGTATTTAACATGATAACATCTTTGGGTAGGATTTTTGCTTGTTATAATAATTAGTCTGATAACATCGGCTTCAGTTAAATGCAAGACAAGGAATGCATTTATTATAGCAGCCTACATACAAAGCGGTTGGAAATATTTTAGAACTACTGATTCACATCTCAAAATATTTATTTAGAGTACATTTTAATTTTTTTATTGTGCCTAATCATAATTGTAAGCATCAAAGTGTAGTGTTTTGAATTTAATTTAAGATTAAGTGTAATTCATATCTGCCTGAGACGGAAGATGAAAAAGCTATTGCGTTGTATTGTCCTACTTTACTGAATAAGCATGAAACGAGGGAAAAAACGTCTTTGAAGTTACGCAGTTGCATATTTTGTCGACGTCAAGTAAAATTCTGAGTGGCATCATCCTGGAGAGAATAAAAGACGCACTGGATAAGGAATTCCGACTAGAACAAGCTGGATTCAGGAAAGGCAAATCATGTACTGACCAAATTGCAACTCTACGCATCATCATCACAGAACAAAGCATGGAATGGCAATCAAACCTCTACCTCAACTTTAAAGACTTTGAGAAGGCCTTCGACAGCGTTGACCGTGAAGTAATTTGGAAACTACTCGAGTACTGTGGCGTACCTCAAATATTCATCAACCTCATTCAACAGCTGTATGACAACGGTACATGTCAAGTAATCCACAACGGAAAACTCAGCGATGCGTTTGGAATAAACACGGGAGTCAAACAAGGGTGCTTAATATCACCAACGATATTCCTAATTGTGGTGGTCTGGATTATGCGTCAGACAGTGGGAAACGAGAAGACAGGGATATCCTGGACCGACGTGAAGAACCTAGAAGACCTGGATTTCGCGCGTGGATGACTTATGTTTGATGTCACACAAAATCGAAGACTTACAGGCGAAAATCGACAAATTGGTCGAAGAAGCAGCCGACGAAGACAGAACTCCAGGTGAACATAGACAAGACGGAGGTTATGAAAATAACCAACCAACCAACAACAACAGTAACATCCAACGCCAATCACCATCAACAGGAAGGATTTGAAAGAGGTTAATTCATTCGCTTATCTAGCATTGAGCATTGTCTCAACTACAGGGGGAACGGACGAGGATGTCAAATCGAGCGAGAATCGGGAAGGCGAGCGAGAAACACATTCATCAACCTGAAACCATTCTGGAAATCTTCGTCACTCAACTCAGCATCACCAACAAAATTCGGATTTTCAATACAAACGTCAAGTCACTCAGTTCTTCTATACGGATCAGAAACTTGGCGGGCAAGCCATAAGGAATATTTCCAACAGCCTGTTGCAGACCATTATCAACACCTGTCTTCGCTGGCTCCATACTAAAGATCAGATGGCCGGGCAGGAAAGAATCACCAACAAGAAACTATGGCTGGGAACAAACAAGCGAAACAAGAACCAATTGCCAACCAACAAATATGCAGGAGAAAGTGGAGATGGATTGGACACTCGCTGAAGAGGCCGGGTCGCTAGGTGATATTGCGCGCGCGTCAAGCCATCGCTCGAGTGTACCCTGAAAGGGAAGCGGTGAGTGGGACATTAGTGCAAGGGTGACATGGAGGAGATCGTGTGAAGAGGAGTTGAAACAGTATGGACTAACATGAATGCAGGTGAACAGTACAGCAGAGGACAGAAGCAAGTGGAGACGTGCAGCTGAAGCCCTGTGTTTCCCTAGAAACTCAAGGGAACAATAATAATAATATAATATTTTGTTCAGAATGTTTTCTCTCGTTTGTTTGTTCCACTTTCTGTGTCTATTAGATGTACTAAAAATCTGATTTTAGTAGATACCCATGTTTTAAAATTGTTATATTATTTGAGCCGGTTGTCATTCTCGAGTAGGTTCCATTTTAATTTGCATTTCCCTTGTTTAATATGACAAAAGAATCTAGTGTATTAAATTATTTAACTCAAAACACCCAACAATACTGAAGACATATTGCAGGTAGAAGAAATCTCCTCCACTGAGTGGATTAGAAATATGAATATTTTGCCTTCGACATCTATTTGATGGTTAATAAACCGTGAATACAATCGTTAATACAAACTTCAGAAGATTGTTTTCACCATAAGTAACCAAGAAATACTAGGTGAATTGAGGCTTATGACGTCAGATATTTACAGTGGTATCTATGATCTGTTGTACAGAACTGATATCTTTATCTTAATAAGCAAAATCAAACATATTATATATATATATATGTTTTTGTCATTAACTCGTGAAAATGAAAACAAATTGGAAGAGTTGTTTTTGTTATTTGCATTTTTCGCTTCATAATTTCTCGTTTCACTTGTTCTTATCTTAAACTTTGAGTAACCATTCACGTTGAAATACTTAACGTCTGTTTGTACTCACTCTTTGCTGCAATCAGTTTGCTTTCTGTACTACGTATTTGTTGTCTAAAATTTACATTTCTAATGAAAATTCATTGAAAACACTTTCACTACTAAGAAGATGTAGTATATTCCATATTAGTTTGTTTAATAGATATATCACACAGTGAAACAGTATTATTTACTGGATGACGTTTCGAGCAAAATCTATTGTTCATAATCATATCAATTATGAGGTAGTGTGTATGTGTGATTGCACAGCTCGAGAAAGATATCGTTGAAAAGATCAAATTCTCGCTGAACAGTTTCTCTCCATATGAGTTGTGTTTTCTTTTCATTTTCAAATCTTGAATTATCACACGACTTTTGTCACTTTGCAGTTTGTAATATGTTTCGCATACGTTGATCTTGGGTCGCATGATAATCTTATGGTAGTGTTCTGGATTCTGAAATAAAATAAAATAGTTTTCTGTACCTAAATTTACTGATAACCGTTTAGAATTAATCAGATCAAAAACTTTATTTGTCATTTCTACTATGTATTTAGTGCGTTGGTGGTTGAGCAGTTGAATGCTTGCCAATCATGCACGTGATCCGAGGTTTCATTCCCTGCCGGTGCACACTTTTACGTCACCTAGCCGGTTGTAAGTTTGGCAAAAACAGACGGTTAGGCTGCCAACCTTATCCCGTAAAAAATAAACACTAATGCTACTGAAATGTCAGAGTTCATGCCTGAAGCCCGATGTCCTAACTGGGAACGCAATGGAATAAAATAAATTAGACATATATATATGACACCAACTGTTTGGTGTAAAAAATGACTGTTTCTCCACACTTATCATGGTCGCCTCACTGACTATCACTCCAGGATTTCAAATGAAATTGTTAAGGGGTTTACTAATGTGCGGGAGAAACTCACTCCCAGTAGAATCTTTTACTTTACTCTAAATGACTATTTGAACCATAAAGATAATTAGATATGTTAAACATGCAACCCTGAAGAAAAAGCCGAAAATCTGCCTTGACCGTGATCTTCAATTGAATAAGTTTAATAATATTAATAATCCAAAAAACAGTACTTATAATACAGAATGGAATTCTCAGAATTTGTCACAATATTCCATCTGATTTACTTAAAATATAAATAAAATTAAAATTTAAAACAAAAGTAACCGGAGGAATTTGTCCACGTTTATGATGTAAAGTCAAAAATATTCGAAGCACGAATTGAGAATATTAAATATAATAATAATAATAACAGTGAGTTTGTCTCGAATAGCACTGGGGATTCAGTATGAAACTTTTAGTATGTTATGGATTATTGAATCTAATATTCTGCTGATATAGTACGGTGAGGGCTGGTAACACAGCTTAAACGATGTTCACACTTATGAAAAAATAAACAAATAAAAACGGAAAATTGAGAGGATTATGATTATATGAAGTACAACAACATTAAAGGTTGATGTCGTAAGTGTGGAGGAATAGGTTTATTTAATGGTGCAAAGAAGGTTAGTTAGTTCATGCCTAACACTATTTTCATCACATAAAGTACGTGCCAAATATGGTATAGTGGAATTTTTATACCTAGACGTACGTGCATAAGTTCTTTTGAAAAGACTTCTTGTTTTACCTGAGGAGACAAAAGGTTGGAGCTGTGGGTAAAGTGAATGCTCACAGTCTGACAAAATTCCTTTAGCTAATTTGCTTCATGACATCAAGTGTCTATCAGTGACAACGTCAGCGATACGGCCCAATAGGATACCACTCGTCCTACTGACAGTCTTCAGAGTTCTACGAATTATGACATAGTCTTTTTTAAGCAATCCAGGAAAGAGTAAGGGTGGACAGTGAAGAAGAATAGGTAAAATACACGAGTTGACAAACTGTAAGAGGAGGGGTTGAGTTATGCCTGAGCGCCTCGACTTCTTAACGTAAAAAGTCAGACGAAATATTTTTTTAGAAATCGCTAAGACATGGGAAGACGAGGATTGGTCAGAAGTAACAACTAATCCAAGATACTTAACTTCAGACTTGATTTCTATATCACTGTCATCAATTTTGCAACGGTCTTAGAAACCAACAGTTTCATTTAACTTTCTTTCACATTGGAAAATGAAATTAACAGACTGACATTTGGAACGATTTATTTTAAGGCCATTTCCAGTTCTGTAAACTAGTTCTCTTCAGAGAATAACATGAACGCAATTTACCTTTCTTTTTGTTCTTCCTATAGTCAAAAGGTCGATCAAGTCCTCATCCTAAAGTACTTTGTTTCGATTTTATTTTCTGATACTGTTTTTTACATACTGCTTATAAAGTTTAGTATAATTTTGCAATATATGTGTTTATTTAAGACAATCTGATGACCATCTTTATCAGTTATATCTTTCATGAACAAAAAAAGAACAAATATTGTTCAAGGAGAAGCAGAAGATTGACTGATTGAAGAAGGATAAAGTATTCAATAGAAAATTGTTTTCCTTTCAAAACACAGTCTTTATTTTTCATGTTTCCTTTCCAATTAAAACTGCTGTTACTAGTTATTATTATTATTATTATTATTACTATCTCTGAAACTTGTATCATGACAAAATTACTTACTTACAAATTGTTATTTTTCCAGTTGATCTTAGTTCTGTGTTTTGAAACATATTTTTAGAATCAATCTACTTTCTGGACAATGATCTATTGTTAAACATCCTTGAGCAGTATGTGTGTGCGTGTGTATATTATTTCCTCATCTAAGTGAATAGAATACCTTAGTAAACTTTATTCTATTTTGGAGAATGATAAACTTTTCAAATTCAGCTGACCAATTATGTATAAATAACTGTTTGCTATTACGTTATTTATGAACGAAATATTTATGTATGTTGGTACTATTCAAATAGTAAATTATTTCAAGCCGTTTTTAATAATACTTATTATTATTTGCGTTATTCCAAAACAGTACTTGCGATACGGAATGGAATTCTCAGCATTCCACTACAGTATTGCATCTATTTAGTACATTAACAGTAAATAAAATTCTACATAGATTAAGGGTAATCTCAGTTCATTATGACAACAACTTATTAGCATGTCAGCGAAGCCGAAATTGAACAGAGTGTTTGAAGGTGTAAGAAAAGTAGGTTCTAGCATATTTACTGGTGTAAGCGGTGACAAAATGTCGAGATATACAGAGTGTGAAATAACGGCGAAGAACGTTTTTAGTACAGTTTGTAAGGAAGAGAGGGACAAAACAGCACATAACAAACAAAGAAAAGGAAAGAAAGAAAACGTAGTGCCTATAAATGATATGAGTTGGATAGACGAGACCCAGTTGTTCTACTGACCATTTAATAAGCTATAAGTTTCACGCCTAATGCCTTCTTTATCGCACAGAAAACGAGCTAAGTAGGGTATGATTGAGTTCTTGTACTTGCTAGTGTGAGCATATAGTCTTCTATATAGGCTTCTGGTGTTGCCTGATGAGATACAAGGGAGGGTTGTGAATGAAGAGGGTGGTGTGAGCTAGATAAAATGGATTTGGCCTATTTTTCACATGAGTCCATGTGCCTGTCAACCAGAATATTAACAAGCTGGTTTAGTGGCACGTTGCTTACCCTGCTGACAACCTTTAACATCCTACGTAATAAGGTGTAGTCTTTCTTCAGTAGCCCTAGAGAAACTAAGGAGGAACAATAGAGAATAATAATCAGGATGCAAGAGTTAAGAAATCGTAAGAGTAAGAGTTGGGTTATACCAGAATGTCTTAACTTCTTGATGTAGAAGGTAAGACGGGATATTTTTTTTAAACATTCATTCTAACATTTGAGAATTTTATAATCAAATTACAATCAAAAAAATACAATTAATGCTTTTCCTGATGTGAATGGCTTAAATATATCTTTTATAATGCAAAAAACTAATATGACTGAACATGATGTTTCTAGTTAAGCAAATGATCATTTCCTTAATTTTAATGAGAAGGATGCACTGTGATGTCTTACATCGACAAATCCATCATACAGCCTAGATCTCAACGGTGTGCCAAGCATATTGCTTCAGAAATATGCTGATATTTTGTGTTATCCAATTACTCAAATCGTTAGTGCATCGTTTCACAGGAATACAGCATCTGTTGTTTGGGAAGAAATAAAGGCGGTGCCTGTACCAAAGTCATCTTCTGGATCAGGCCTAAAGTATAACTCAGTCACCATCATCTCCATTTTAGAAAACAGAAACTTCTCCTACATGTTCTTAAACCTTCTTCGGAATGTTTTAATGACCCAAAACACTTTGCTTACAAATTCATTAGAAGCACGTTAGATGTTGTCATTGTATTCCATCACAATATTGCTTCAAGGCTTAATAAAGGTTCAAAGTTTGTTCGAGCTCCTTTTTTAGACTACACTGCGCTTTCGATAAGCAAGCTGATTTCAGCAAACACTGAGTCCAGCTGGGTCACAAGGTGGCAGTCTTCTTATTTTTCGGGTGGAAAACAACATACTGTTTAGAAAGGAAAGTGAAACAACTCTTTGCTATTAGAAACTGGTGTGCGTCAAGGCTCTGTTCGTACTCTCTTCATTCTTTTTTTTCATTTCACATGACCTTTCATATTCTTCCAAAGCTAACTTCGTTAAATGTGCTGATGATTTAACCATTTCTATCTCAGTAGTTTCTGAATCGGACTGTCCTTATATGAACTGATTTTTGTCTAAAGTTAACAAATGGTCTTAAACTGAATCTATCTAAGTATTACACTGCTGATTTTAGTTTCGGATGCGAACAGGACTTGCGTAGACTGGCTTGGTCTCATGATTCCTGTAATAATGACAGGCCTGTGATTGGGAGTAAATTGAATATCTATCATCTCGGCATCAGTTTCTCATGGAATCTCTGTGGGTCGTCCCACATCTTGTTGATTTTTAAGAAAGTTTTACCTTTGACTTATTAAATAAAGAAGTTGAGACTTTCTGGAATAACTCAGCGTTTTCTTCTACAATTTGTTAATTCATATTTTCTGCCGTATCTTCTTCATTGTTTGCCGTCCTTATTCTTCCCTGAACTTCTTAAACAAAAGATCTTGTCATATTACGTAGAAAACTGAAGATTGTAAGTAGGTTTAGTAGTGTGCCTCTAACTCAAATAACTGATATTAATGTCAGTAAGCACTTCAACTCCTGCAAGTGATTGGTTAAAGTTATCTAGACTGATACTGAATATCTTCTATTTTCCCAACTTTTAAATTGTATATCTTCAAGGGAAACCAGAAGAGACTTCATAGGAATTTTCACTTGTTTGTGCTGCTACTAAATATAAAAACTCTATCATACCATATTTAACACGGGTTTTGTAAGAAGAGACGGTCAGATGTCAAAAAAAACTTATAAACTTTTTAAATCAGTAAGTGAACTGCAAGATATAGGCAAAGATTATTATTATTAAATGTATTATTATCTATGATACTATCCAGTTACGATTCATTATTTTTCATCAACATTCTGTTTATAGAAATTTTATTGTTAATATTATTCGTATTACATGGAGGATTTCATCATGAGCTGACATCAGTTAGAGAACCACTGGGAAACCAGCTGGGAGTACTGGACAGCTGTTTCGTCCTAGTTTGGGACTCTTCATCAGTACGCACCCACCGGGGTTCGAAACCAGGACCTCCTGGTTACAAGGCGAGCTAGCCCGTAGACCATTGATCCATAGCCAATACTTGAAAATTAATCTGATGCTCACTAGTGACTGGTGCTATTAAGGGAGTTAACCTGGGGTTCTAGCGGGAAACCGTCACCAGTAGGGTAGAGCAGGTCGAACATGAAGCGGTAACTCATCGAAGAAGACATTGCAAAATGGTCGCGCTATGTCGTGAATTGGCAGAACTTAGAATTCAACATCAACAGCAACAACAACAGACAACAATCAGCATAAGTGGGAAGAACCTGAGAGAAACAACATCCTTCACCTACCTGGGAAGCATCGTCTCAACTACAGGCGGAACTGACGAGGACATCAAAGCCAGAATCGGAAAAGCAAGACAAGCTTTCATTACTCTCAAATCTGTGTGGAGGTCAACAGCACTCACCATCAAAAATAAGATCCGGATTTTCAACTCTAATGTGAAGTCAGTGCTACTATACGGATCAGAGACTTGGCGAGTCATAAAGACCATCTCAAACAAACTTCAGACCTTCATTAACAGCTGTCTCCGCTCAATACTCAAGATCAGATGGCCGGCCAGAAAAGATCAGCAACAGGGATCTCTGGGAGCGAACCAATCAGGAACCGATTGTGAAACAAATAGGCAGAAAGAAATGGAGATGGATTGGCCATACGCTGAGGAAACCATCAAGTGACATCACTAGACAAGCCATTGCTTGAGTGGAACCCGAAAGGGAGGCGGCGAGTTGGTCGTCCAAGGGTGACTTGGAGGAGGTCATGCGAGGAGGAGATGAAAGCATGTGGACAGACCTGGAGCAGGGTGAAAAAGTTGTCAGAAAACCGAAGGAAATGGAGGTGCGCAGCTGAAGCCCTATGTTCCTCTAGGAACTAAAGGATACAATAATAATATAATAATAATAGAATTCAAGAACCATTGAATCAGGTCCCAGTGGCTCAGTGGTCTACGAGCTAGCTCGCCTTGTAACCAGAAGGTCCTCGGTTCGAACCGTGGCGGTGAGTGCGTGGTGATGAAGAGTCCCAAACTAAGACGAAACAGCTGTCCAGTACTCCCAGCTGGTTTTCCAGTGTTTCTCTAACTGATATCAGCGCATGATGAAATCCTCCATGCAATCAAAAAAATCGCTACAAAGCCAATACTTGAAAATTATTAATATTACTATTTCAAATTTTATGTATGTAAATATTTATAAAAGGAGCTAAATTGTCGTAATATACATAAAAATGTTGAATATTCCATTCTGTATAATTATTATTACTGTTTGGAATAAAGTGATTATTTCTATTCTGTCATCAAAACTAGAGCTATTTAATAGACTTGTCGATGTACTTATAAAATCAATTAAATACACTTCAGCCTTTACTTTCAGCCTTCTATTAAATAAGTGTCACTTCAGAGTCTAAAATAGTGGTCTCACTAAAGTGAAATACAAGCTCCTACTAGAACAGATGATGATTACAACTTACAATAAGAGTATATAATTATTAAAATACTGATGTTGATACCCGATTCTTTTCTTAGTCTATTTAATTACTGACCATCCACCTGAATACTTGGACAGGTTATTTCTTTTATGTTCCCCAATAAAACATCCACTTTTGTTAATCACATAATTTTATAATTGTAGTACGCTGCTTCCCTTTTGCTCTATATTCACTTGTCAGATGAATAACAGATTGATATAACGCTAATCTTAAGTAGAAAATAATAGTTTTCTCACAAAGAAAAATCCCTAAGGATGTTAGTTTACCAAAGTTAAATCTAAATGACTTGAAAATGATGGACAAAATTATTGTTGTCATTTACGAATATTTTTGCGAGTTATTCACGAATTGATATCAGTTAAAGGAGCTTTGAAAACCAGGGAGTACTGGACAGCTGCTGTTTCATCCTAGTTTGGAAATCATCAGCAATACCCACCCACTGTGATTCGAACCCAGGACCTTCCGGTTACAAGGCAAACCCGTATACCATCCAGCCACTGGGACCCGATTCAATGGCTCATGAATTCTTAACTTCTACCATTTCGTCATTTAGCGCGACCCCAACCATTGTCGTTGGTGGGACATCCATCCACACACGTGACATCTAATTGGACCTCAGTGGTCACGACTTCTCTTTAGAACTTCAGGAGACTCCATTCTGTAGCAAGTCACTAGCGAGCATCAGATTAATTTTCTATAGTTTGGTTTGTAAGGGTTAGTTATGTTTTTACGAAGTTAGAATTCATGAGCCATTGAATCGGGTCCCAGTGGCTGAATGGCATATGGGCTTGCCTTGTAACCGGAAGGTCCTGGGTTCGAATCACAGTGGGTGGGTATTGCTGATGATTTCCAAACTAGGATGAAACAGCGGCTGTCCAGTACTCCCTGGTTTTCAGTGGTTCTCTAATTGATATCAATCTGTGATCAACTCGTAAAAACATAACTAAACCTTACAAACCAAACAATAGAAAATTTACGAATATTCTATCACACTAATTTTAACAACCAATTTGCTTAGTGGAATCAGTTTATTGGTTTAAACAAATATGGTGGGTCTTATGTCCACTCTGATAAGTTCTTAATCTCCAGCATTTCTTTCCCCTTTTGAATTTGAATAAATCAAGGATAACAATTTGTGTTGAAAAAGACGATATCATGGTTTATTTCACCAGTTTCTCATCAGCTGAGTACTGCCTTATGAAATTACAAAGTTTAGGTAAAAAAAAAGGTTCAACATACCTGCAGATGTTAAACATTGTCAGTTGACAGGAGGCTCCAAAAATAACACACAGCGCTCAGAAATCACACACAAAAGGCTTATTTTCATGCGAAAAATAAAGGCTTGGATGCAACGACAGGGATGTTGTTTAATAAAGACAATAAATCCGAGAAACAGTGAGTAACTAACAAGCTGAATAACAGTATAGTGATTTCAGCTGAAATCATAGAAGGAAGAGACAAGCAAAGGTGTGTTTCAGCAAAAGGAGTAGAGCGTCGGTAGCACAGCGGTAGAGTGCTCACCGACCATGCAGGTGTTCCGTCTCAGTTTTCTTTAGGCTGTAGGCAACTGATTAGGAGTTGACTAAATAAACGATGGCATCGTCTTATTCTATCTAAACCTTCTTTTCATTTATTAATCATTTCGTTTAAACTTTATTTCCTGCTGTTGTGTACTAAGTCTTCGGAATTATGTCAGTGAACACATAGCAGTCTGAATGAAGAAATATAGACAACAAATAACATAGATTTGTTAGGATCGTACGGAGGCTCATATCTAGAAATAATTTGTAAGGGCACAATTGAATTTTCCTACAAATACTTTCTAACCGAAATTTCCTAAAATACAACTTTCTTCAATCCTAATCATAATGTCACTGTAAGCTGATTGCATTCTAATCCCCTGCTGATAATTTGATAAATTTTTTCTGTTCTTTCGGTAAATTATTTACAAAAACCCATGAACATAAACGCACACAAAAATGTATGTCGCTAAAGGGGAAGACACATATGTGTGATTGCAAAAATCTCACTGATTAGTTTTTTACAGTATTGACTTTAAAGTACAGTTTGCTGACATTCAACCAAACGCAGAAGTACAAAGCATTGTTCTTTTTTGATGTATTAGTGAAATATTTTTAGCTTTTGTGCATATTTGTGTGGTCATGAAAAATACTTCATATAAATTTCTTAGTGGATGAAGTTACGAGTAAGCAAATAACTCGAAAGTTATAAGAGTAAGCCTTAATATTCATTCGAAGTTTAAAGATATTGCATGGCGAAAAAAATGAGTGGCAAATCATTTGTTTGTTAGTAAATTTTCTGTCACTATTAGGTCTAATCATAAGCTGCTGAAGTAACCTCACTTGAAAGTAATTCCCCATGCAAGAAGAGAAGTTTGACTCTGAATTGTTTGAAAATTTTCATAATAACAAGAAGTGACTCGGTTATCAAAGCCGAAGGGAAAATAGATATGTGTCTGTAACCACGAAGATACTAGAAATCTTCCTAGAGCAATTTACTAACGGAAAGATCCGGTAGAAAACCTGTCAGCTAAAGTAAAGTAAGCATTGCAGCCCTTATGGATTAGAGCAGAATTAAATAAAACATCAATTAATCGCCAATTTATAAGTTGAATTACTTTCCGCCATAGCCTTGGCATGCTCATAATATGAAGTGACAGGCTTGAAGATCTAATGTTTACAGTGTTAAATGAGATTCGGATGTGTGTTCATTGTTGAATCAATGAGTCACATTTTCAGTATCTGACTATTTTCGTAAAACTTCCAGAAATATGGGTTTTTACAAGTAAGTATTAGACAGAAGTCGGGTTATCTCCTTCAACTATTTGTTCTTATCATTAAATTTGATGACAAGAATCAGTGTCGAAAAACTGGGGTCATAACGTATGAATGGTGAAGAGTTAGTGGTCGTAACAGTACATTACCTTCATTTTATTCACTGTAATGTACTTTTTAGTGATTGCTGCAGTTAGCATTATTATTTTGGGTGCCAAGTAGAACTTATGGCTCCGTCATTAATTAATACTGTTCTCTGCAGTTCTTTCTAGCTGGCTCAATGATTAGTCATAAGCTCTAAACTCCCCGTCACACTGTCTCCTCTATGTCACCCTAGTATCACAATTTAAAAGAGGAAATTTCGTAATTTATCGGCGTTATTATTTATATATGCGTCGGTGGCATATCGGTTAGGACGCTCGCCAACAATGCACTAAAAATTAGCGGAATTCAGACTTATAACTTGATTTAGATTTCAACGCTATGGCGTGCAGCACCTCAAATCTGTATGAATCTCATTTAATAGGTGGCTGTATGGCAGTGCCACGTGTCATGTTATCCACAATAAAGAACGCAGTGAAGCTTTTGAAGCAAATGCATGAGTAAGACAAGAGTGCCTATTATCAACAATGATATCTCTAATTTTAGTAGACTGGTTTATGCGTCAAAATGTGAACAGCGATTGAGAAGACATGATTACTCTAAGCCGACTGATCCGAAGACTCTAGAAGATCTACATTTCACAGATGATCTATTTTAAGTGCGACACAAACTGGAAGACTTAGAGGCAGGTGAAAACCAACAAACAGATAGAACAGGCAGGCAGTGAAAACAACACTGAGGGTAAAGATAAAAAAGACAAACCAACAGCAACATCGAAGACCACCAATCACCATCAACAGAAGTAACTTGAGAGAGATTACTTCCTTTACTTGTCTAGGAAGCATTATTTCAACCACAGGCCCTCGGAACAAATGAATATGTCAAAGCCAGTCAGAATGGAAAAAGGTAGTACACGCTTTCATTAATTAGGAATCGGTTTGGGAATCTTCTGCACTCCACGGCATTCAGAACAGGATTCGGATTTTCAACATATATGTGAATTCAGTCGGTCACTTCTTCTGTATAGGTCAGAAACACGGCTAGCGTGTAACGAAAACTATTTGCAACAGGTCATTGCAGAATTTTATCAACAGCTTCCTTTTCTGGCACCAGAGTGAAGATTAGATGACCAGCTGGCCAGAAAGAATAAACAACAAGAAACTTTTCAGTGGAACAAACCAGCCAACAGGCAATTGATCAAGAAATATATAACGAAAAATAGATATGGATCGAGTACATATTAAGGAGACCATTGAGTGACATCGCTCTCAATGCAGGCCATCGCTCAAGTGGAATCCGAATGGGAAACAACGAATAGGTCATCCGGCGTTGGCATGGAGGAAATTGTGTGGCGAGGAGGAGATGAGAGATTATGGGCAATCATGCGTGTCTGGCTAGCCAGCTGAAAAGGACAGCAGAGAATAGAGGAAAGTCGAGATATGATGTTGAGGCTTTGTGTTTCACTTGGGGCCCAAGAGAACGAGCAATAATAGTAACTTGATGTAGAAAAATACCCACCAAAAGTAACAATAATTTCACTGACACGTAGTTATATTCATCTACACTCTCACTGTATTATATCACTATTCTGCATTAAATCTGTCTGTCTGTCTGTTTTCGACATAGAACTTTACACAAATGTGCGGAATTTCAAGTCGCCACACTCCGTGTAGCACGCGAAGCAAGAGAAGAAAGTACAAGAAAAGCATAAAAGAAACAGTGAGCAGAGGGGTGAAACAAAGGAGGAGTAATAACGAAGAACAAAACAGTTTCATTGAAGATCATAAGTCACAGGGAGTGGATGCATCTGCGCCACTGAGAACGATTTTGAGCCATGTCACCAATTGTTTCCAACCATTGATTTTTACCGTATCGAGGACCCCAGTCTGGAAGTCTACACCTCCCTACATGGCTTAGACCAACTGTTGTGGATTTTATTGACTGATGCCAAGTTTTTGTTTGACCGCCGCTAGCTTTTTACCAGCCTGACCCTATATCCGCTAACATTGCTCGTCGAGGGAGGCGATGGCTTGGCATACGTAAAACATGTCCTAACCATCTCAGTCTATGTAACTTCATAACCTCGTCGATTGATTTCCCCTCTTTACCTAGAACTCTACGCCTAACCTCAATGTTGCGCACCTTATTATGCCACTTTACACGGGAAATAGAGCGCAGGCACCTATGATCAAAGACAGCTAGCTAATCTTTTCATGTCTTCCACTCTCAGTGGCCAGGTCTCACAGCTGGCCATAGAGGAGGACGGAGCGGACTGATGAGCAGTACACCCGCCCTTTGGTCGATAGTCGAACATCTCGTCTACGGCAGAGTCGGCGTAAACTGGCAAATGCGAAACGAGCCCCCTGTATTCGTGCTGAGATTTCGTCAGACATCAACCCGTTGGCGTTGGCTGATGGTACTTCCCAAATAAGTGAAGCGGTCAACGTGCTCTACCACTTCACTTCCTATTTTTAAACTAGGCGTCGATGTAGTCCTGTCCTGTAACATCATCTTGCATTTGGCGGGAGCGAATCGCATGCCAAACATTCGTAGATTGCTGCTCAAGGTGTTTAGAAGACTCTGCATTTCGTCAGCGTCTTCGCATTAAATAATTGATACAATTTAGATATTCACAATAATTACCGTAATATAGTGTAAAATCATGCATAAAAATTGCTTCTAAATCACTGATATGTTTATTCATCAGACAGCATCAACAACTGACAAAAGAAATACGAAGTAGGCGAAAACTCCTTCATATGCATGAAAACCATTAGATATATATTCATACATAGTAGGCATTCATGTCATTCAATCTATTAGTATTTTGGTATGACGTCAGAAATGTAGTATATACGCAGTGACAAAAATGTTTTCCAGATAAAAGCACATGAGAAAAACAAAAATAAATGCATATGATTATACGCTTCAGGTATCACTAAGCAATTATGATATACGCGTCATCTGGACTAATTTGAAGTGTTTTACATAAAAACTATACCAGTGATTAAACTTTTTAATGATTTGCAGCAAACAGGATACTATGCTATGTATGATTGTACAGGTAGGCATAGGTCTTCCGGGCTTTAGTCTATTTTAGCCTCCATTTTTATTGATCTCATCGCGGGAAACAATCTCTCAACATAAGTGGTGCAGAAATAAACCTCATCATATAACTAATCTGTTTTACTTAAGTTTATTTTCAAAATGGTTCATAGTTGTATATATTGCGTGAAAGTGATGAAACATCCGTAGTCACTGTTAAACCCATATCTATGATTTTCACGATTTGAATGCATATTTAATAGAAGGTGATATTACTCAGTGATACGTACATTCATGATTCCGCGCTGGAATCTTCTCCAACTTTGCGTGTGATCAGGGGTTCCGTCCACAGGCAATACACTCCGAAATTTCGCTTATCCTGTGAATCGGTGGCACAGCGGTGAGGACGCTCACCAACCATGCACATGCCCTGTGGTTTAATCCCCTGCCGACGCACACCTGATATCAGTGGTCGGCCTGCTAAATTTGAGCTACTAATATCACATGCTGAAAATTCTATACTTGTACCAAAATACTGTGTGGAGTCAAGCTACAATAAAATAAAAATAAATAAACCCAGTAAGGATGGAAGGTTGAACGTGAGACTAAAAACCCCACTCCACAAAAAGAGAGTAAAATCACTGTTGATGAAAATTCAAAGATCAAACTTGAATCCCCCTATGTTTCGTTTGGAATGCTAAAGAAAAAAACAAAATAAAACTCAACGAGACGTGACATACAATACATTTAATGGATTGACAAATTGTATTAACAAGCAGTGGTTTCAAAATGACGAAATTAACTGCTCAGATAGCCTGTGAACGCATAGAAAATAAATAAATACTAAAAACCCTTCTTGATACAAGCTTATGAATTACGGATAAGCAATTCAGACAACAGTTGCGTCATATCTCTCGTTTACAATTAAGTTTTAAATGCTCACAATTGTTTCATTTGCCTTGTTATCGTGTCTAAGATTTATCGTTTATTTGCTTTCTGTTTATTTGCTTTAATACTATTCTTAAACTCTACTGTCAATAAAAGTCTGAATTATATATTTTTTTTAAAACGGATGATAAATTGCTTGAATGTTTTGGTGAGTTTTATTCCACACATATGTTTTATCTTGTGTCGGTCCGACGGTCATCTATAATAATTATGTTTTGTTTTTGAGCAGTTGGAGGATATCTCTATGCATGGAAGTTGACTAGCTGTTTTAGTTTAGTTCTAACTCCATATTCTGAATGATTCAATTTTCCCCGCTATTCTAGACATACACAATTTTACACTGACTGCGAATCGTTGTTTCATTTGTTACGATTCTTATGTGTGACACGTTCCCCTATAAAAAAACTACAGCTTTCAAATAAAAAGCATTGGATATCATGTGATATACTTTGACAAGTCACTAGCTAGTAATCACTACAATGTGTCCAGTTCCCTGTTCCGTGGAAACTCAGTTTTGCCAGGCAAGTCTCCAATGTGATCACCATGCTAGGTATTTCGCCATCGAAGCGGACGCTGAAATCATGTAATCAGGCGATTCAGGGTAATCAGAAGGAAGCCCTCCACCCAGATTTCGTACTTGTTGGCAATTGCGAGCAAGGCTTATCTACAATCTTTGGGGAATTTATACCCCTGGCGTGATTAGAACTCGGCTCATGGAGTGCTACAGTAGGTTAGGCGCAAGTTAGACTAGATCACTGTTGACGTCTCTGACAGAAGCACTGGGCGATGCTGGTCCGAGTCACCTAGGAAATATAGATTCCTTCAAGATTGTAGATACGCCTTGCTGACAAGTGCCAACAAGCACGACACTTATGTCCATAGCTTCATTCCGACTGCCTGCAATCACCTAACATAATAATGTCTCCATAACATAAATTGAGAGCACTTCTCAGTAGCGCAGGTAGCAACCAATTACCAATATCAAAATATTCTTCATTCTCCCCAGTGTATGTTAAAAATTATCTTCTCTTTAATAGCTCTCCAAGTCACATAAAGAAAACCTTTTACACCACATGGTGTTCAGTTTTTGTACACCCACATGAATACGGGATGAAAATAACATTTTACTAAGCTTTTAATACTCTCCATCTTTCATTTTCAAAAACACGCCCACCAAAATTAGGCAAAACATTCGCTGTTTGTTAAAACTATACAAATAAATAATTCTAATTCAAAAAACGTAATTCATTACTTACTAAACTCAGAAATAGCGAATTGTTTGACAGTAAAACTTACGATTTAATTAAGCAGATCAGGTAAACAAGTATAGGAATGTATTATCAGTCACACAAGTGCTCGTTTTACTTATATATAGGCGTTACTTGAAAATCATTTTTGTTTCACCTAATGAAAATTTCGCCTCCATATGAGTTGTATTCGATTCTAGGCATCTATATGCATATATATATCTATGCATACCTCATAAATAAAAGTAAAATAATTCTAATTCAATCAACTCACTAAGGTTGAGAATAATATTAATATACAAAATATAAATGAAAGCGAAATGCTATACAGAAAGAGATGCACGCATATCCGGAATAAATAATATTGACAATCCAATAGTATTATTATTGTTGCGATAATAGCGTAAAGTAAACATTTTTTGTTTTCCGTTATTTGAGAGGATAAAATGAAGAAGCAGAATAGAAAACTTAAAAACATGTTATGCCTGGATGATTTGCGACAGACTAATTGATCAAATAGTAGAGAAATTCATTAACTTTTTGTTTTCACAAGTCAGTTACCTTATATTCATCAATGTTTCTTTTCCTTACATATATATTTTTTCATATATATAAGTTTGACCACGGATTGATATCAGTTAGAGAACCATTGAAAACCAGAGAGTGCTAGACAGCTGTTTCGCCAGCATAGTTTTAGAATCATCGGTTGTACGCACCAAGTACTCCCTGGTTTTCAATGGTTCTTTAACTGATATCAATCCGTGTTCAAAGTCGTATAAACAAATCTAATTCTTACAGAGCAAACTCTTGAAAACTGATGTGATGCTAGCGAGTAACATGCTACAGGACGGAGTTTCCTGGAGTTCCAGCGAGAAGTCGTGACCAGTGAGGTCCAACCAGTCAAGTGTTTCCAATGATGACATTCGTTGGATGTCGCGCTGAAATCACAAATCGGTAGAAGTTGGAATTTGTGAGCTGGTCATTTGGATCGGGTCCCAGTGGTTGAATGGTATACGAACTTGCCGTGTAACGGGAAGGTCCTAGGTTCGAACTCCTGTGTTGAGTGCGTACTGCCGATGACTCGCAAACTAGGATAATGAGATAGCTGTCCAGCACTCCGTGGTTTTCAATGTTTTCCTAAATGATATTAATGCGTGGTCAAACTCGTATAAACAAGTCTAGTCTTGCAAAACAAACTCTTAAAATAGATTTTTATAGACAAAATAGGAAAGTTAGGCAAGTAGTAAACGCTGAACAGGTGAATTAACTGCCAAATATGAATGTAAACAGTAATCGCTATTCTGCCAAACGGAATAATATACATAATAGGAATTCTACTACATACCTTAGTTTATTTTTCAAAGCAGTATGAATGAATAGTTGTTGAAAGGTAGACACGCACTAATCGTGAGTTAAAAAACTTTGTCTTTAAGGAGTGAAAATACTAAAAAAAACGTTGTAAATAATATTTCGAGATAAAAATTATAAAACTGACAAGTGAACAAAGAACATTCTTTTTAATAACATTGTTATAAATAACATTGTTTTTTAATTACACTTAATCAAAGGCTTCTGTGAGTGGCAGTTCGCTCTTACATAAAATGCTAGAATGAATATTAAATAAATTAAGAAAAGAAATACAGAATTTTGGAATTTACAGAGTTCCACGACAGCTTTAGAGGATGTATAGTGGCTGGGCCTGTTTCTTTTTGCACACAGACCTGCAACTGTTATGAACAAATTGCAGCTGCCTCTGCTACTTGGAGTGTTTGGTGTTTGGAGGCCTTTGGCAATTTATTCGATATTCGATAGATGGTAGAAAAACTTTTTGTGACCATGTTTGGATCAGGTGATCTGACAGACATATATTGTCGGCTTAAGACATATTGGTAGGTGTTCCTAAGCAGGAAAAATTAGGCTAGAGCAATGGAGAATATAACTAGTTCTACGGGAGCAGTTGAACTGAAATGTACCATAAGAGGTGATTAATCGAGAACCTTCATCCTTATGTTTCCGAATCACAACCAGTCATGTAGAAAATATAAGGCGAAGCTCATTGGTATTAAACGTCTTTTCAATCAATTTTCTCAGCTTGTTGGTCATTATTTTGCCTGATACATCACCTCTGAAATGCAGTCTTGAATATGGAGACGAGGCGACCTCCTTAAATCACTGGGCTACCTGAATTTCCATCCGAGACAGTGCATCTTTTTTGCTCTAGTTCCTGGTGTTGTAATCATTCAGTTACGTCTGGGGTTCGCAAGTGTACTCCTACACATTTTTTATTGGTTTGTAACCTACAGTTGCTCGATTCTGGAGGACCAAAGCAAAATAACCATAAAGGATTAATTTATTTTTCAAATCTAACATCATTGTGTCACATGTACTGCAGGTAGCCGTTTTACTTGAAAATCCTGGATGCAGAGAAAAAGTTATATCATAAACTACGCTGAAAATTACTCATATTTCACAAACTTATTGTGAATAATAAAGCTATTGTTATTATTTTTTTCTACTGTGTGAACCATGTGTTTCATGATGAACATATCAGAGTAGCTTTTCTCAGTTAACGTGTCATACACAACCTTAAGTACAACTTCAGTCACATCTTAGCAAATGGCTCGGACTATTTTAAACCAGAGAGGAATAAATCTGACTAAATGGAAAGGCACAGCAAACAAAGAATAAATTAGTGCATACAATCATACCCGATTTTTTGTGTATACTTAAATCACTGAAAATATCCAATTGATTCATGAAGAAAATAAAGGACAATACAGGAAAGAAAATTTTCTTTATCGACGTAATTATCTTCAGAGGCTGTATAGTCGTAATTATATTTACCAGCACTGTAATAATAATCCATTATTGGCTAGTGGGGGTGACATGATTGACATAATTACTTAGAAGTAGGTTCGACAGTAAAAATAAAGTTTATACATTACGTAATACTCAATAGCACAAAGGAAGAAAGCGTTAGAAATTTGATAAGGTTAAAATTATTATTTAATGAGAAGAAAGGTTGTTAAATGTCCGTTTAGCAAGTGTGAACAGGGTGAGAAAACGTAAATAAGGAACGTGTGACAGTGATAATGATGAATTAAATATTAAGGTAAAAGCAAACTAAAAGTAGAATTAAAAATAAATAAAAAATTACAGGGAACGACTAGTGAGGAGGTTAAGACCATGGTAGAATAAGAGACTGGACAAACGTTTTCTGTATACGGAGTTCAGGGTTGTGTTAATGAATTGTCAACGCCTCCGCCACACACAAATGCGGAACCCTAATACCGTTTGTATCATTTGGTCTCACCTTGTAGATAATCTTCAAAGACAGCCCTGGTGGAGCTGCGGGGCTTGAGTTCACTAAGTGATCAAGAATTGAGCTAAAAACTGCCTTTCACTATCCTTTAAAAACAATGATAAAATTATGTTAGTGGTAGACTGTGTTGAGGAAAAATGTATAAAGTTACACGGAATATGATGTTTTACCTTATTCTACTAATTGACAGTAGAACACAAATTAAAGTTGTACAATTTAGAAAATTATCAATTTGTGATTTTTACATATGGTTTGCTTTTCCCTTTTTTTAAAGATATTTAAGTCATGTAGATTTCTGAATTAACTGTCATTATTCTACAACACAATTTCCCCAGTTTCCTCCGTTCGTGCTGAAAGTCAATTTCCTGATTACGACTTAGGTGGTGTCTGACATAAATAAGAACAACGTTAACAACAATTTAAAATACTTCAGAAAATTTTTTTTAAACAGAATTCAACTGATTTAAAATGCCCATTAATTTTTTTCAAAAAAATGGTTACTCAACAACAAAGATTATTCTTTTTGATAACTTTATCATCAGGTTCTACAGTTATACATACATGATAATGAATGAATCAGTGTAATTATCATCATTAATGTTGTCTAAATAACATCGAATCAATAATGACAATACCAGTGGATTACATTTCGACAGCATCAAAATAAAAATGCATTGGATATCAGGAAAAATAATAATAAAAATTCAAGTATTTGTGGTCTCTACTGAAGGCCAGGGCAGTAGTAGTAGCTAGCTGGACTTACTTCTTCTGCACACATACCGCCGGTTGTTTCACGCGAATCGCGATAGCCTTTGCTGTTTGTAGCATGCGGTGCTTCGATATTTTTGGCAATTTATTAGGCAACCGGTAGATGATAGAGAAGGACTCTTCAATATTAACTTTGTGGCCGATTTTGACCACGTGTTCTAATATCGAACTGTTGATAGTTTTACTACACCTTTACTTAACCACACTGGTAAGTGTTCCTGAGCGAGCACGAAAAATCAAGTTCTTAAAGCAACGGCCGATATAATTTGCTCCACATCACCATCGGTGGTGTGGAAAATAAGACTTGTAGTTTTCCAGCTTTAAAAGTTATTTGAACCGATTTTCTTGACTTCTTCGCAATAGTTCTGCTAGATACATCGCCTTTGAATTGCAGTTGTATGTATAAAGGCTTCTTGCTTGCAGATAGTGAGTAGTCTTTTTCAACTAAGTGATATGTTTCCTGATGAATTTGCCTTTAAATCTACTTTCAAACAAGGTAACATATACAATCCTTAGTTCATCTTCATTTATCTTTTCTGAGCGTGTAGCTCTAACCCAATGGCTGAGTGTCCGTACTAAATTTCTTTTGTTCTGGAGAGGAACGAAACTTAGAAAACGTGTACATTGTCCTGTTCATGTGCTATTCTTAAGCAAATTGCTGTTTATACTACCGTCTGGCTCCCTTGTAAGAAGGACATTGTAGAAGGCAATTAATTTTATTTTGGGATTTCTCTTCATACGTGAATTTCATAGCAGAATGTATTTCATTGAATTGAGTTATCATTGCCTACCTATCCGAATCACTGTAATCACAAAGAATAAAGGTGTCATCCATATACCAGCAATAAAATAAGAATTTTCTGATAAGGTTGTTAAAAGGTCTGTTTCCTGGTTAACTTGGAAACAAATCCTCCTATATGGGGAGACCATCGCCAAACTTTCCTTAAAATAATACTGACTCTAACGAAACACTACAATTCAGGAGATTTGTCAATTAACTGATGAAAAGCTATATTACGACCGTTTGAAACAAATTATTAAAACCAACTAAGTAGACAACCTCAGAAGATCTCAAAACATGAGTCAAGGGTGCGTGAAAGGAAGCATATTGTCTGTAATTTCTGTTGAACGAGAAGAGAAGACTGAATATGCACCAATAAAGGTAACAGTAATCAGAATCGCAAATTTCTTTAGAAAGAAACTATGTCATAATGAGATTAAACGCTATCTGTTTTACAGGCCTTGTTAAATGCATTCGAATTAAAAGGAATACATACCAGTTATTTATTCTACAAATGAATTCATCATTGATGATAAGTGGAGTAATAATTCCAGTCATCTGATTAACCTAATAGTTAAGTTATTTTTTCACTTTGGACGCATCATTCATCTTTAGGCGACAAAATATTTAGAAAAACGATAAAAACCTGTTGCTTTTAAATACTGCAATCATGCCTGACAATAATATCATGTTGTTTTGTTATAATAACTGGATAATATAACTCTATACCCATTACATTTCAACGATGAAATAATTAAATACGTAATAGAAAACCAGTTGAATTGTAGTCAATAGTAGTTAAAATGACTGGAAAGACGACAAATTTTTTAAGCTATTCACTCTTCATCATCTCCAGGTGTTTGTCGTCATGGTGAAATATAATTTATGGAGTTTAAGAACACTAATAATAATAATACGCCACAGTAAACATGGGTAGCAGTAACACATTCGCACCGAATTCGGCAAAATAATGTTCGGTTGTGTTACAAACATAAAAAAATGTTTACACATATTGTATTAGAGTGATTGACTCGAAGACAAGCAAAAAAAACGTTTTGAGACAACGTTATCTCCTTAGACTGGTAAGTGATGACCAGTACTCGCAATAGTAGTATCAATGTATTCAGTAACAGGTGATTTAGTAAAGATATTTAGATGGAAAAATAATAAAACACTAATGAAATATGAAAGAAAATAATAGTCTTTCTCTTATCTTATTTTATATAAATTTTAATGGTATTAGTAATATTTGCGAATATAAGTTGTTCACCGATGTACCTTCTCGATTACAATAAGTAACGACATATATTTGGAGACAAATAGCATGAAGTCAGCAAAATATTTAGTTGCGATGATCAATGTCCTCAAGTGGCATCCTTTCGTCATAAAATAATAAAAACTTGAATTAGTTGTATTCTCAGAGCTGATTTATTTATTTAATTGCTAAGCTTTCGTTGTCCTTCTGGACAACATTT
The DNA here is from genome assembly GCA_944472135.2 of Trichobilharzia regenti. Lineage (NCBI taxonomy): Eukaryota > Metazoa > Platyhelminthes > Trematoda > Strigeidida > Schistosomatidae > Trichobilharzia > Trichobilharzia regenti. The sequence goes on along the minus strand of OX235262.1, from coordinate 94,677,954 downwards.
TCAGCACAGGTGTTTTTTAGCGCAAAATGGACTCATTTAAATTCCCCATCATTGATGTAATGGTATCCCCTGGCAACCAATATCGTGACTGGTCATTAAATTACCTCTCTACTGATCACTTTTATTAACTTGGAATTCGGACTTACTAGTCTTATGATTTACTTTTTATTAGCTGATAAATTTGGTCTATAGTAATGTTTTTGTTAATTGCTGGCTGATTCACTTGAGTACCAGGCTTCTAGGAATTCCTTGACTGCATTTTCAGTGTCTCCTCTAATTAAAATTCTACATTATCCCAATCAAATTGGTGTTCATAGTTGTCTGCATGTATTGGTTGACACGGAAGAATATATATATCTCATGCCTTTTTAAAGCCAGTTTGTGTTCTTGGATTTGCGTTCGAAGGGGCCGCCCACATTGACCGATGTAATGTCTGCTGCAGTTCATGCAGTTTATTTTCTAAATGGTATTCATTTTATCTTCTTTTTCCACCATAAAATAAGTCTGTTGTTCTAAAATAGACAATATTTAGTGAAATTAATACTGAAGTAAACAATCTCGTTCAAATTTAGAACTTACAACTTGTAATAAGAAGTGCCACTTTTAAAGTGAGATTGTGAATTACCTGTGGGAAATCCAGTTTTCTTTTCGACTCTCAGTAAATAGTAGCATTGAACTGAGAGTTATATTTGTTCAACTCATCATAAATTCTACCTTCGATTTATATTTACCAATATTAACGGCTAGAAAGGGACAGAAGACATCCCTTCTTATCAAGAAAGACTGTTTACTGTGGTTGTCTGTAAAGATAACGACTGTAGTCTATGAGGATATTTGTTTGCCTACTTATACTATCTTTTTGATGATAAATTATATCAACAAATCAGATCTCTTAATACATTCCATTTACGTCAATACAGTAAAAAAATTGACTTATTTGGCTACTTGTTTTAAACTTATTTATTTAAACAACTAGTTGAGGTTTCCAGATTCTGTTCAGAAACTTTATTTATCATAATTATGTTATTATTTCTTTAGGTTCCGAGTGGTACATAGCGCCTCAACAACACATCTCCATTTTCTTGGATTTTCTACCGCTCTCTTCAGCTGGGTCCACGATAGGCCATAATCTCCAATCTCCGCGTCACACGTTATTTATAAAGCATATTAATTAAATGGTCACAAAGATCAAGCCACTATATAAAGTGAGTAAATGTCTCAATTGCCACAAACTTAATACTATCTCTGCAAAAAAGAAATTATGATAGCGAAGAATTTTTCAGATTATGTTTATAGGATTATTTTAAAAATTTCCTATCACTAAGGTGTAGACCTTAGTTAATGCAGAATCATTCCATAATATTTGTATTCAGCTCAATAAACATTTTATACAATCGGTTCCCTTTATAAATTTCGATAAAAAAAGGAAGAAATTTGCAGTATAAAATGATATCATTCTATTTCACAGATTCTCATCAGCTGCAGACTACCTGAAATTACAATGGTTATATAGTTGATAATAACATACTTTAATGTTTGAGTGGTAGTGGAGAAGAGATAAAATCGACACATCCAAAATGAAAGCATTTATAATTTTTAGTTTAAGTTTTCATCAACAATTTATATGCTTTTAAAGTTGAAAAGAGGGGGGAGGGGTAAGACAGGAAACAGAAAAAACTAATTAACAGAACAGTGTTAGCTTGTAGGTTTGCATAGCAACTCCAAAAATAACAAAGGCGGTTACAGTTTATGAGATTAAGGTTTGTTCAGTGAGTTGAGATCATTGAACTAGATGACTAATTATTGTAATCAAAATCAAAATTCAGCTACCAAGGGAGTGAGAGGTTAATCCCACTCTCTTTCTGTATGCATAAGTCTGGTTTTAATCGTTTGATTGCAATCGCTTCGGCAAATCGTAGTCTGGTAATTGCACTATGAGAATATTTGCTTCCTTTCAGGCACAGGTATCTTGGAATATGTTCAGAAAACCGGATAGAAGCCCTTCTATCTGTCCTTCCACTGCACTTGCTCCCGTAAGTACACTTAACCGCAAAGCAACTTCACGTTGTAAAGTTTTGCATGAAACTATGCATTCTGATGTAGACAAAAATAACAAAAATAATTCATTTTATTAATATGCCTACAGGATGTTTATTTCACTGATAGGTATGTGTGAAATATTTACGCAAAAATGAGTATCTTCTGTTAGTTTTTAAGACCAATTGTGTTCTTCTTGTCTAATCATTAGACTGAAATATTTAGCCTCAGCTGATTTATAGGCTCCTATTAGGAAAGGTTTCGATAGTAATTGATCGATGTCGATTAGCAGTGAAATCCAGGATATGCATTTCATATCTTTAAACTCAAATGAATGATGATATCCCTGTCGAGACTCGAAATAAGCATCAGTCGTTTCAAACTCCAAAGTGTTTTCCACTGGACCTCTTGGAACATTGAAGCCACCTGTTGTGCGACAACGATAACTTATTATTTTGTTTAAGTCATTTCTGTTTGCACCCTTGATTCCTGGATTCTACCACTAGTGGCGACTAGTGGTAACATCATGTAACATCATGTTAATCCCTGGAAATCATCGGTGAATCCGTTCTAGGAGCCAACTTATCAGCAGAAGCTGGACATTTCGGTCCGGTTAATCAATGGGAAAGACAGAAGTGACTCAAACAAATTGTTATATTGCTTGTTCACTTAAAAACAACATTTTTTTCATTCAAAGCTTTTTTATAATACGGTTACATTTATTGCAGCATATAACAAGCAAGTATGAATTTGTGATACTGTATTTTGATACATCTCTGGTCTTATTTGAATCTGCAAATAATACAAGTGACAAACCCACAAAATGTACAATGAATACGTTTGTTTATATTCCAAATTATCAATCCTAAATATCTTTTTCACTATACCTTGATTCCATACAGTGTTTTGATACAAGTATGGAATTTTCAGCGTATGATATCGGTAGCTCAAATTTAGCAAACCCACCATTAATATCAGATGTGCGTCTGCCGGGTTTCAAATCTCGGACCATGTGCACGGTCGACGAGGGTCTTTACCGCTGTGCCACTGACGCATCATTTATAAAGGGATCATCCGAAGACCTCCCTACAAGCAAAAATTACGCGTACGAGCTAGCCTGATTAAGGATCGTCTCAGGCTAAAGTGCAAAGGCGGGCCTCCACCTGGGGCCAGGGCATTTGTGATCACGCTGGTCCCTGCGCCAAGTAAAAGATAGACTGGAACATCACTTCCAAAAATTCGCTTCTACCTGGTACATTAAATAAATAAGTCTACGTATCTCTGAGTAGTAATAAGAATTAGTTGAAACAACGTAAGTATGGAAAATACTACCGCGATATTATATTTCACTACAAAATGCATTAAATGTCATAATGAGCCTAGTAAAATGTGACTTGTTTCTTCCCTTTTAAGTGTAGACGAAAATAATCATGATAATCAGGAAGATAATACAGAAACACTATGATTGTTTTGACTATGTTTTGTTTTTATCTTCTAAAAGTTGTTTTAAAAATTGGCTCAAAACTCAAAAGCACTTGTCAGCAATAGCAAAATCACGTGAGAACTTACATAAACAAAGCTGATATACAATGGATAGGAAATTCTGCATTAAATCAAAGATATCAGTTATATCTAATAAGTGAATCTGTGAGTAGTAGTTTATAAAATATGTAAACTTTGAAAATGAATAGTTAAAAACTAATCCTAATTAGAGGTGGTTTAATTCAGACTATCTATCAGATCACAACGACTTCTTAATTATCGTATATCAGAAAATAAAACATTCCTACAACTGTTCTGCTAAATAATCTGAAATAGTTTATGCATTAGCATTGTTAAACAATTATCCAGAAATATGCGTATCTTTAATAAGATTTCTAGGAAGCTACAGACTTTTATCAGCAATTGCCTTCACTGACTCTATAATGAAGATTGATTAACCGGCTGGCGGGAACGTATAAGCAAAAAGAAACTCTCGCAGCAAATCAACCAAGACCCGATCGTTCAACAATGATGTAGGAGAAAATGGAGATGAATGAGACATACGTTGAGGAGACCATCGAGTGACATCGCGCCTAATGCAGACTATCGCTCGAGTGTAATTAAAAAGGCAATGGGTCGTCAATGCGAGTGTGACATGGAGGAGATTGCGTGGCGAATAGGAAATGAGAGATTATGGCCAGTCTTGAATACAGCTGTAGAGGACAGCAGGAAATAAATTAAAGTGAAGGTGTGTTGTTGAAGCGCTATGTTCTACTCGGAACCTAAGGTATGCCTAATTAATTATGGTGGCATGGATTTCTGGACTTGTTTTTCTTTACATTCCTAATATGATTATTTTCTACTTTCCTTTAGGAATGGTGGTTATGCATGAACAAAGACTACATAAGATAAGTAGCTAGCCAAATCATATTTTTTTGACATTTGTTCGGTCGGACTAATGTGTGCGAATTCTGTTGAAGAGGTAATTAAAAACTGCGGAGTAAAGATATGTTGCTTTACACCACATTGATGTTCTTTAAAAAAAATCAGCCTTTCACATACCAAAGCTTGCAGGTAAGTATAGTTACACAATTCACGAACTAGCTAACACTGGCAAGGAAGTTTCTACGCTTATGTATGAGAAAATATCTGACCCTATAGCAAAGTTCCTGTTTTTTAAACGCTGGAAAGTCAATTTGATTAATGAATATTCAATATATTTAATATTTCCATGGTAAAATTTAGAATTACACGTGTTAGTGAACAAAACTGTTTTCATTTAAATCTCATCATGCTTTCCGTAAACACACAAAATCTTATAATTAGGACAAGTTAAGACCTAACTAACTTATGGTGTTACAATCAATCCTTTCTTATAGTTTTAATTCCTTTCTTGTCAGCCCTTAATCTTATTACATCTTCATTAAAACATAGTTTATTTACTTCCCTTATAATTTAGCATAACTTGGTCGAACTATTTGTCTTTCTTAGTTTTAATCCACAACCGTTTATCTGAATATTCCTTTGTATGATCATGCTGTTTTTTATCATTGTTCTCGCAATCATAAATCGTCCCAGATTTTCATCTTTGTTGCTGATAGAATCATTATTAATATCATTATGTCTAATTGCACAATTAATATACCTAATCTTTTAATCTTGTTAATAGGTCACTATGATTGGTTTGTAAAGTTATGCATATTAGAGTATAACCTGATTAGATCTAATTGACAGCAATACTGTTAATTTATATTTGTTGTACTGAGTATTTAATAGAAAATAATCATTTAATATACCAATTAACTTTTTTGAAATTGAATCAGGCAACCATAGAAACACATGAAGCAAGATAAAATGGATCTACTTTATTTCGCTGGAATTTCATCGATCACTTTCAACCTGAATAATGAAAGTTAATATTTTCATAATAGTTTTAACATACATGCAAAGTATATTTTGATGTGGTTTTGTTCTCTGAGCTGGATGGTTAGTTTGCGAAGCTTCAAATTGAAGTATGCGCTGAAGATGTCACCCAGTAGGGCGATGAAAGCTTCGCAAACTAACCATCCAGCTCAGAGAACAAAACCACATCAAAATTATCCACCTGAGCTACAAATCTTCTCTATCATATACAAAGTATATGTTTTCAAATATTGGTTTCGTAGGGATCTTTTTTAATTGGTTAACGGATTTCATCATGAGTTAACATCATTTAGAGAACCATTGGAAAACCACCACTGGAGTACTGGACAGCTGTTTTATCCTCGTTCAGGACCCTTTGGCAGTATGCACCCACCACCTTCCAGCTACAAGGCTAGCTCGTAGACCATTTAGCCACTGGGACGTGGTGCAGTGGCCAGTCCATAAATTCTAACTCCTGCCAATTCGTGGTTTTAGCACAACCAACAACCGATGTCGTTGGCGGGAACTCCATCTCCACTCCTGACTGGATGAACCTTACCGGTCATGGCTTCCCACCAGAACCTCAGGTACAGCAGGTTGAAAGTGAAACAGTAACTCATCGAAGAATATACTGCGAAGTGGTTGCGCTCTGTCAAGAGATGACAGAAGTTGGAATTCATGGACTGAGTCCCAGTGGCTTAATGGTCTACGAGCTCGCCTTGTAACCATGAGGTCCTGGGTTCAAACCGTGGCAGTGGGTGCGTACTGCTGAAGGGTCCCAAACTAGGCTGACGAAACAGCTGTTCAGTACTCCAGTGGGGGTCTTCCAATGGTCCTGTAACTGATGTCGGCTCATGATGAAATCCTCCAACCAATCAAAACAGATACATATCTATACAGCCAACATACATGTGAAGCAGAACTCTTATCAAGCGATGGTGTAACCAAGATTCAAAAGAAATCAATATTCACATCTATCTATCAAAAGATGATATGATCGATTATAAGTCAAGAGCAAAATCAAAAAGGTAGAAACAGACTTACTGCAACCTCGTTTTGAATACACAAACCAAACGATAGTCGTTTGCCACTGTCGGCCTCCACGACCTTAAAGAGATTTCAGCTGACTTTCTTGTTCAGTATCTTCAGAGAATTCAAGGTGATCACATGGTTTCTTATGCCAGACAGATACTGTGTGATTGCGCTTCTTGGAGACTTAAGCCCTTTTCATCGCGGAATATTCGGTATATGCTCAAAAAATCTAAGATAAACCACTCTTTCCGTTCTTCCAATTTTTATGCTTCAGCAGCTAAATTTAAATTCGCACATACTCTACCACTATATAATGAGTACATTTCAGCTACAGTCCTATTTTCAAAAAATGTTCACAAATGTAAAACGAAAAATTGCAATTAAACATGAAGAAACTAATAAGCAGAACTTTTATAGCTTGATTGGCGACGCCAAATCATCCACTTATTCGAAGTACAAATTTATACCTTTAAAAATTATATCATCTCTCTCTTAATTCCCCTTGATTTGGTATTAGCATTTAGATAGCAACTTTAGTTAGCCTGGTGTTTACATGGTCATAATCGATTGTCGAAAAATAGTTTTCACCCTTGAAGTGTTTTAATTTTACCCTGACATTCGATTATAAAATCAGTGACCTTTATGTTTGACAATATGATTTCATATGATAACCAAATACATATTATACTGTAGTTTGCTAAATTAGTATATTTCATTTATAACAACAACATTGTTTGATCTAGGCGCTGTAAGTACCTCATAGGCGTTTGTTTAAGTCAAGAAGATAATTTAATAGTTTTCTTACATAAATAATTGGAAACAATATGCCGAAGATTAAGTGTTTTGACTATTTTTCACAAGCCAAATAAGCTTGTAGAATGATTTAAGCGCACTAAATAAACAGATTATGATGTATGCAATATCAGTAGTCATTATAGATTCCAAATTGTTATAATAAAACAAAACAATCGGTTTTTTCATCAGTAGTGAACAGTATACCTATATGAAACTGCTAATAAACATGTATATTCAAGTGTTAATTTGTAGGGATTTGACTGGTTTCAGGATTTCATCGTGAACTGACATCGGTTAAAGGACTATGGGAAAACCTTGGAGTACTAGATAGCTGTTTCGTTCTCTAGACAATTTCATTTCATGATGATTTTCTGGAACGAATCAAATTCATGCAAACCAACATTTGAATATCAATCTGATGCTTACTAGTGTCTGGTCCTATTCAGGCAGGTAGTCAACTGGGGTCTAGTGAGAAGTTGTGACCAGTGGGGCATAGCAGGTTGTGTGTGTGAGGACAAATACTCTCCAGAGATGGCATTCGCTAGTGGTAGCGTTAAATCGTGAACTAGCAGAAGTTGGAATTTTTTGGACAGGCCATTGGATAGGGTCCCAGTGGCTTAATGGTATACAAGCTTGCTATGTAACAAGAAGGTCTAGGGTTTGACCCTCGGTGGTTAGGTACTGCAAAAGAGTCCCAAAATGGGCTGACAAAATAGCTGTCCAGTACTCTTAGATTTTCCAATGGTTCCTAACCGATGTCAGTTCATGATTAAATCCTGAAATATATATATATATATATATATATATATATATTTCAAAGGTTCTGTTAAGGTATTATGATTAAAACACACATTAAGTATATTATGGGCACTAGGAGATGCACTACAAAACTTCACAGTTTTTAAGGAATAAACACTACAACTAAGCTTTTGACTTGAAATTCGATCCAAGAAGCAATGGAACAGCATCAGGCGCTGCGTTCTCACGGTGCTGATATATAATTCAATCCTTTTGAATTTTGAAGCCCATGTATTCTATAGGTTTGAAATCAGGGTTGTCCAGTTTCCCGAGGTAGACATAAATGTCCACCAATCCGGTTGTAAGCGCCAGATCTTCGCATTTGCTCTTTCACTTTTGGGAGGCATCACGTGAAGGCATTGAATAGGACTTAACTGGGAGAGGCTATGAATGTGTGACCAAATGAGAGCATTTTGAGGGGAAGAATGAAGTCAGTTTGTGAGAGCACAGTAGGTGTCCATGCTCACATCGTGGACCAGAACCTGAGACTGAGGCTGAGGCCTCCATGCCACCCGGATCTTCTCTGCTGACGTGATCACACCAAAAGTAGAAAGATGGGTCCTCCATAAAGCGGAACACTAAACGCACTTACTTTTTCACAGTTTAGCTTCCTCATTGTTCATGATATTTCAGGTGACATGGAAAGCTGTGACATACTTGTGCACTTATTAACAAAAGAAACAGAAATATACTCTTCTACGGAATTGAATAAACTATCTAACTCCTACGTTCGTTCTGTATTTACCCGGAATTTAATCGTTTATACCTTGTGTCAGTAACACTTTCTTACCACATGATAGGACTGTTGGATGATACTTTTCGCAACAATGTTGTCATTTATCTCCAACGTATGATCAATTTTATATATTAACTGCCTTAATAACTACAACACAACAAGAATTGGTAACTGGTGTGCATGCAACATTCTGAAAAAAGAAAGTACGTTAAAACCATCGTTTCTTCATTTCTTCTGTGAAGATGGAAATATTTACTTTACGCCAGAAGTATTTGAAAATGAAGCATGTTAATAAAATTATACATGAATGAATTTCTCTATTTTCTTTATATGGGTCACCGGGTAGAAGACTATTTCTATACAGCGTATAGTATATCAGCCCCAGTTTATTCTATAGATTTACCCTTAAAAACCACTTAATAGATACCTATGTCTCACTTTCTATCTAATCAACCTTACAAATTTAAGTACACTGTTGTTATTACTATTAGCTGTAGTAAACTGTAAGTGTTAATATTCTCATCACAACATTCCATATCATTGAATGTAGTGCATCAATTTCACAAGGTTAAATCTACAATTTCCGCTGTAATTATACAGCAATTACTACAAATTACTCCTTTTTTCATAGGACATTTAGGGAAATAAATAAAGTGTTTTTGCCTGCAATGATAGACATTTATTGTTGTTATTATCACTACTATTACTACTACTATTTATGTGAAAGATAAAAAATTTCAGTAGTAAGCAGCTGCAAAACTTTAAATCCATCTGGGATTATGGTATTTGTTTCACCGATCCTCCAACAGGCATATAATATGATCCACAATGTGAAAGGATTGACACTATGTCATTTTATGAAAAATAATGTTTGTTGACTAATGAAAACCAAACACGTGGTTCAGTGAAAAGTCTCTTTTCGGAGATCTCATTATTTTTAGCTGTGCAATCAAGTTCACATACTGTTTTTTTTTATTGAAAAAAGGTAGTAACAACAATGGTAAGTTGTCACAAACGCAGCTGTTAATATGAGTTTGACCACTGATTATTGCCAGTTAGAGAACCCCTGAAAACCATGGAGTGCTGGTCAGCCATCTCATCACCCTAGTTTGGGACTCTTCATCAGTATGCACCCACAATCATGGTTCAAAACCACGACTTTCTGGTTACAAGACAAGTTCGTATAACTTTCAATCGCTTGCACCCGATCCAACGACCGGCACAACTATTCTAACTTCTATCAGTTCGTCATTTAGCGCGACCAACAGCCAATATTATCGACAGGAAATCCGTCCTCACACTAGACTGGATGGACCTCACTGGTCACAACTTGTCACTAGAACTCCAGGAAACTCTATCCTGTAGCCAGCCACTAGTGAGCATTAGATTAAATTTCAAGAGTTTGGTCTGGAAGCATTAAATTTGTTGGTGGTCGAACTAAACCACGAATAGGTAGAAGTAGGAGTTCATGGGCTGGTCACTGGATCGGGTCCCAGTGGCTGAATGGTATACGAACTTGCCTTGTAAGCGGAAGGTGGCGGGTTCGAACAGTGGTGGTGGGTGCATATTGCCGATGACTCCCAATCTAGGGTGACGAGACAGCTGTCAAGTACTCCAGCGGTGGTTTTTCAATGTTTCTGTAACAATTCTTGGTCAAATTTGTTTAAACAAATCAAATCCTCACTAACCATTAGTTGTTAATGTTAGTCTATGCATTAAAGAAATTAAACAAGTGTTTGTGACAACTTATCACTTTTTTTACTACCCTCTTTCATGAAAAATTATATATAAATGAGATTGTACAATTAAACTAAAAATTAATTCTGCAAAAAAAGACTCTTCGTTGAACTTCGTGTTTTGTTTTCATCAATGTCTGCATGGGGATGATACATGTTTGTTGATTAGCAACAAATAAATCTGAGATCTGAGGACAATCTCTTAAAATGCTATGTATTATCTTTTATATCACTGATGCATAAAAGCTTACAGATGAAACAAAACCTAATGCGGTTATTTAACACTTAACACGAAACGTATATAATTAAATTTCAGTGACCTTTCATTTTCTTTATTACATAAAGCTACCACTTTCGGATGACTTTATAGGCTTTATATGGCCTGTTGAAGTTGAATATATCTCAGAGGTAAGAAAATTCCATTTTGTTTTTATTATTTCTGCTAATTATTGAAGCGAAATGTGTTAATTTGTGGCTAAAATTATTAAATAAATAAATATGTCATTTTGTGCGTCCTGCTTAAGTTTGGGCTATGCGAAAATCCCATCGATATTTCACAGATATTTTCTCCCATTCAGTTTGTTTAAATCCGATAAGATATGACCTCTAGTCAGGTTTTGTACTCTGGCGGGTATTTATTGTGTTTACCACCTGCTGAGTCGCAAGTTTCTAGTTATCGTGAAGAAAAAACTAAGTCGTTTGTTGGCGTGTTTTGCAATGCAAGAGACAGATGTATATGCGGTTGTGTCCTCGGTTCACAGAATGGATTCCTGAAACTTTTCTTATTGTCATTTAACAAAATTACACACGTTTACCGAAGAAGACAAAGACATGAGAATTTCCTGGTTTTGCGCTTCACGTTAGGCAGAAGTGTTTCACGCGGTCTGCTGTCACTTGATAATTTATTTGAAGGCCCTGAATGAAAAGAAGTTATTATGCAATAAACTATGCAATATATAAACGCTGTAAAAATAAAGCTAATATTATTAGTATCAATTACAGAAGTGTGACAAATTGTAGAGCATTAAAGAAGTTCGTCGATTCAGCTGAACCTCATCCTTTTCGCTTTCAGTGATCATTTTGTTCATCTTTTCTGGTTGAATCACAATGGAGACAATTAGATTTTAAAGGGATAAGAGTGGCTAATGTGTTTTAGTGTGATTGTGTATCCCTATATTCTATTTATACTATGGTTAATAAGTACACTCTTGAACAACTAAAAGTATTACATTCCATTTTCACTAGTTAGGGGGGTGTTAAGAGAGATACATAGTGTAGTTAAATAAAGCACAGATGGCCACACAAGTATAATGAGCATAATTTCTAGTTGAAGCTAATCGGAGAAAAGGCTGTAAATGGTTCAGTCAGTATAAGCAATTGGCTCCCCAGGAGATTAGATAAGTCAAAATATTAGGACGTTACTAACTTAGCAAAAAGTTCTCAAAAAATATATTCACACTACTAGACATTTTAACTTAAATGTCTTTAAATCTACACTTTTATAATAAAAACGCCAGATTAGATTTAAACCCTGAGATATAAGAAATATTTTCAGACGAGACGATGCAATTTAGGAGATAGATACTTCGATGAAATAAATTAGTTAATCTATCCGAACTATCTAATGTGTACACATATTCACTATTTTGACATTTTATGTCACTGGATAATTGTTGTAAAGTTCTGGGATTTAGTTTTAAAATAAATAGTCCATTAGGAAAATATTTGGGCATTGCTTTTCGCTGACCACATGCTGAGTACGCACATTTTTCACATAGATTAAAGTGTGACACTCAGTTTTACACATAAAATAAAAACGGGGATTTTAACCCAGTAGGAACTAACTTCTCTAAAAAAAATGAAATATTCAAACAGACCATCCTTTTTTCTCAACAGAAGTTTGATAGATATATCATCCTTACTATATTAGTCTTCTTTAATACTTTCACCGTAAAAGGGAGCAACTTTCTATGTTTCTTCTCCAATCGCATCCTAAAATTGTTACCGTACAAGCCTTTCGAAGAGATGTATTCAAGATTTTCTATTCTCAGTTTGTATATTGTTTTGCTTTATGGTTCACCTTTAGCAAAACTAACTGTTCCACTTCTTTTTCTAAAATATTATTTCCTCACCAGACTGACTTCTACCTTCTCCAGAAGCTCTTTCCTTTTTCGTAGACATCTGAATGGAATACATGATCATACTTAGAATGAATTAAGAGTATGGTGAATGTAGAGTACCCTTCTTACCGTTTGTTAAGAAACCGCTATCCTGTTGTATTACAGACGCAGGCTCTTTTGTAAAGTGATACAAAGTATGTACGATTATATTTTCAATAGGTACAAAATTGAAGTAGAAATTAAATACCTTATTCGATTTTGCATAAATGTATATTTCTATTTCACTGTATCACAAATTGACAAGGATCTCATTATTCTTATCATTATTATTCGTTCACTACGTTCTTAGTGGAACACAGAGTGTCAGACGCCTGTCTCGATTGTACTCAGTTCTCTACTGTAATTTTAAACTGGATCCAATACTATCCACAACCTTCCCACGTGATCTTCCTCCATACAACCTTTAAGTAAACACTCAGCTCGTCACTTTCTACTAGAGTTCCACTCTATGGCCTCCTATTTGATATCACTCAAAGTTCTTCCCAAACTATGTCTTATTAATTACCATTTCCTTCCGTATATTTCTTTCGCAGTCGGTCCTTGACCGATTCTCTACCCTCCACAGTTCTATATGACCTATCTTTTTTGACCACTCATCTAATATTTGGTATCAAGCCAGCGAATAAAGACAATGATGAAAGTCTGAAGCAGCCGGTTGGAAGTGCTACTGACGACGAGTGCACCAATTCTGTCTGCACTGACTTGACATAAAAGTTGAAAATTTTGATCTTCTTGCTTGTGCTAGATGGTGTATATCTCCACATTGATTTCAAAGTAATGAAGTCCTGTCTTGCTTTTCCTACCTTGATCGACCTTCATATCTTTATCCGTGCCATCCATAGTTGGGAGAAGTCTGCATAGGTCAAAGAAGTGAGGCAAATGATATCCTTTAGATTTCTCCAGTTGATGGCCACTGATGATTTTTGCTGTTTGTTAAGTAGCTTAACTTCTGTCTTCTCTCCCTTCAACTGAAATCCTATTTTCTCTACTCTGTCTGTCAAGTTTAAGTAACACTATACATAAAGCATTCGTGATTTTCAAATCTTCTAAAGTTTTTTTGTCAATCCATCGTTTGCTCACCTTCTCATTTTCCACAGTCTATATTATGATTCAGTCAAGTACAATGAAGAATATCAACAGTGACGGTGATTAGCCTTGTATTACTCTTAGTATGACTTCAAAGATTTCATTAACGCTTCCCTTTCTGATAGCGTGGAATGATGTTAAATGTGATTGGTGAATATATGCAGCGCCTCATCGTTTTGAAGTATTTACCAAACAACTTTGTAGTAGATTGTCAATGCATAAAAGCAGTTGAAATAAAGGATTTTGTTTGATTTTCTGCAGTAAATTTCTAGCAGGTGTTGGTCTTATATACTTGTGAAGACAAAAGTTTCAATTTGAATGGGATAGGTCTCTGATAGCATAGAATATAAAATTTGTGCGGAAACACGTGCCGGAAAGCCTACGTCTCAAGGAAACAAACGCTTACAATAGTGCTACTACAAGATATATCCTTGATACACGTCATAAGGTGGGAATCGCAAAATCCTTAAAAATTATCCATAGACAAAGGAGCTCCATTTCCCTCAAGTTTGCCGAAGCAATTTCTATCAAACGCTTGAAACCAGATTTATATGTTCAGAAAGAAGCAGTTATTAGTCTTTCCTTGGCCTGGTCACTGGATGTCTTTGTTCCCTCATTTGATTACGTAATCTTAGTCTTTAACTCCACCTCTTTATAATCTGCAGTTTTGCTTGTCTCTTGTTTTTATGATTCCAGTTCACCTCAGTACATTGTTAGCTAATTTATTAGTTACTCTGCATCTAAGGCATATTTCGTCTTTATTACGTAACTTCTTTACCATTATATGCATACATTTGTTTTGTTTTAACTTGAACTGCCTGTGTAAAAACTATATGAGCGCAATTTTCTGAGCACTGTTCACTTAATGTGGAACATTTTGTCAACTGACAACATGTAAAATTTGCAAGTATGTTAAAACCTTTCTGTACGTAAACCTCATAATTTATTTAGGCTGTAAGCAGTAGCTGATGAGAAGCCAACAAAATAAATGATGGAACCATATTATTCTGTACAAACCACTGTTGTTCTTGCTTTATTCAAATTCATCAAGGAGAATAAATGCATGAAATATGAAATTTGTTCATACGAGTTTGACAGTGGACTGATATTAGTGAGAGAACCATTTAAAAACAGGGAGTTCTGGACAGCTGTTTCATCAGCCTAGTTTGTGAATCATCGGAAGCATACACCCACCACAAAGGCTCAAACACAGGGTCTTCCAGTATTCCTTGGTTTTCAATGGTTCTCCAACGAATATCAATCGGTGATCAATTCGTAAAAAAACAAAACTAATCCTTATAAACTAATTAAAAAAAAATTAATCTAGTGCTACAGGGCATAGTTTCCTAGAGCTCTAGTGACAACTCATGACCAGTGAAGTCCATCCAGTCAAGTCTGAGGACGGATTTCCCGTCGATAATATTGGTTGTTGGTCGCGCTCAATGACGAATTGATAGAAGTTAGAATTTATGTGCTGGCCATTTGATCGTGTCTCAGAGATTGAATGGTATACGAGCTTGCTTTGCAACCGGAATGTCGTGGGATTGAACAGCTGTGGTGAGTGCGTGCTGCCGATGAGTCTAAAACTAGGCTGACGCGACAGCTTCCCAGTACTCCAGTGGTGCTTTTTCAATGTTTCTCTAACTGATAACAATCCGTGGTCAAATTCGTATAAACAAATCAAATCCTTACAGACCAAACTCTTGAAAATATGAAATTTTATTTTATTTTCTCTTGTTCAACAGAATAAACTTTCAGTTTTCCTATAGTTTTATATTCATTAGACTCACAGTGAATTTTATTTATGAAATTTACCACAGATATGGGTATTAAAAGAAAAGAGTATGCACAAAATGTTTGCACCACATTTAAAACATTTTTAGATGAATGTTTTTTATAGTTTTCGTATAAATATTTTTAGTTTTCTGTTGTGTGATATTGTCTGCATCTTCATACACGTTTATACATACATATATATATATATATATCGTTTTCAGGATCTCTAGACTTACACTGTCGAACTATTATGTCTAAATGTTAATAGCTAAATAGACAGGTAGCTGACATTTTATATCTACTGTCAACACGAAAGCTTACTGATATAAATATGAATTATATTTCGGCATTCAAATATGATAAACAGATTAGGAAACTGATTGACGCACTTTAGCTGCTATCCAGTTATTGTTTTTACGCATATCAACATTTTAACATGTTGCTAACATAAATATGCTTGTTAAATTCACATTGTGCATGATCAAAAATGAAGTTATGGTTTCTTGAAAGGAAAGTGAATAAAAACCGCCTCATATAAATATACGTGAAAGAATTCTTCTTAACTTGACTTGATTGAGCGCATCTTCAACTGCGTCAGATTTATTCCCTATTATATATTTGTGTTTTTTAAATAATATCGATTTGTAAAGCAAGATCAATGCAATTACAGTTCACTAAAAATACTTAAATTATAATAGTAATAAAGATATAATAGCGAGTAGGATATCAACTACATAGGCCGCACAATTAGGCGTGTTTCTCGTCGAATTTCCGAACATCACCCTGCGTGGTTAAGCAAAGGCCAAACAAAATCTATCCGTAGCGCTACTTTGGCTCATCTGGTGGATACAGAACATAGGATTGATGTTAACCAAGCTTTCAGAGTTATTTATCGGATACCAACAAATTTCAACTTCGCCTTAAGAGTTCGATTACTAAATATTGCTGAGGCTGTTGGGATCTACATTAAAAAGCCTAATTTGTGCGTCCAAAAGAAGTTAGTTCAGACGCTGTCCTTACCTTGGCCATCTAGGTTTGAATGATTCTCAATTTTCGTGAAAATTTCCTAATTTTAGTTGATATCCTACTCGCTATTATATCTTTATTACTATTATAATTTAAGTATTTTTAGTGAACTGTAATTGCATTGATCTTGCTTCACAAATCGATATTATTTAAAAAACACTAATATTGTTATTAACTACCAACCTTGAATATTATATATTTGACAGAAAGGTAGTCACGTCAACTGATCACTTCGGTACGTATCTATCAGTTTACTTATTTCTATGGATCAAAGCATTCTGTTCATGTACAAAGTGTCAAGTTCGTGGATGTATTCTGGAATGTTGCCAAGCTTGATTAATTAGAGGAGGAAATGAGAACAGTGGTAATTCTATCCTCAAAATCGCCCTACCATATATAAAAGATATATCAGAAGTAAATGCAAGACTCTCCAAACCTATACGAATCGTTGTCGCACGCAAACCAATAAAATTACTCGACTCAACTCTGTGTCAAACAAAAGACTCAACAACGAAAGAAGATAAAAACAACATAATCTACAAAAGAAGTTGTAACTTTTGCGAAAAACACTACATTGGCCACATTGGACGTCCCCTTCGTTCTCGTATCCATGATCATAAACTAGCCGTTGCAAGACATGACATCCACTCCCTCATATTGCTGCATACAGACAACCACTGGCATTAAATCGATTGGGATAGCGTTCAAATATTTGACAAAGGAAAAATTTAGGAATACTAGAGAATTTTTGCAAGCCTGGTATTCCAGTAAACTGCTAATCAATAAACACATCGAGATAGACAAGTTTTATCGATCGATAAGAAGGAAATCTCACACACAAAGAGTTAGAGTTCAGGATAAGAAAACAAATAGCCTAGAGGGTGTGAAAACACAAAGAACACCCAATCAAGTTAAAGATCACCGGGAGAGATGACTAATAAACTCGTGTAGAAATCTAAAAGCTCACTTCAACAAATTGAAGTATGCGCTGAAAGAAGATTTTGTCTAATAGAGCAATGAAAGCTTCACAAATAAACTATCCAGCTCAGAGAACACAACTATATCACAATATACCTAAACATATTGTCAGCTTAGGATACCGCGTATTCCTGCATGATTACTTAATAGTGCTACAGAGAGTCTTAATATCACATGGAAAGATTTAGAATTCGTCATTTACACATAAGTGAATCACTGGCTGTTAGGGATCTGAAAATAGATCTCGGCTTTCAAAAACACTACATACACTGAATCTCCTTACAGTAATCAGAGTAACATTCTTGTCAGAATTTTATTCTATTTTATTGTTTTAGTTTAATATCATTTTATAATTATTAATTAATTATAATACAACATTTCTCAAACAGATTTTATGTAAATGCCTTACGTGCAAATCCATTAGCTTCTATCCACTCTGTTTATTCAGGCTAATTACTTTTGTTCCCATAATGTAATTCCAACTTACATCCCATTTTCAAAACTTCAGTTGGTCATCAGCTTATGGAGTACACCCCACATTACGTAATACGTTGTTCGAACCAAAGTTACTAGTATCTGATTGGTTTTGTGGGTTCTTTGTTAAATCTAAATATGACTGTACATTCGTCGAGAAGAAAATCTTCGCTGTTAAGTCTTGATTTTATTTATAAATACAGATAGTTAGGAATGTTGATCAAAGAAAACTGGAATCGGTGGAAATAGTATCGACTCATTTTACACAAAATAAGAAGTACTGCACTGCTTGAATCTTCCTAGTATAAATCTATGATTACCAGCGCATCTGTGGCCTATTATTATGTTATTATTGTTTCCTTTAATTTCTAGAGGGACAGAAGGCTTCAGTCGCACGTCTCCATTGCGTTCGGCCCTCTGCCAACGTTTTCACCTGGTTCCATGTCTGCCCCCATGCTTACATCTCCTTTTCACATGACCTCATCCATATCACTCTCTCACTGACGATCAACTAACCGTTTCCTATTCGACTTCGAATTGATAGATGGCCTGGTGTGTGATGTCAATTGGTGGTTTACTCAGAGTATGGTCACCAACCCACCTCCATTTCTTCCTGCATATTTGTTGCACAGTCAGCTCATGATGGGTTGGTTCGCTCCCATATCTATGGCTAAGTGGTAAAATATACTCACAAAACATGTACATGATCAGGGGTTCGATCCTTGGCCGACTCACTCTTGAATATCAATTAGCCGGTAATGAAACGGATAAACATCGAAGGCTGAACGTAAGGCCAGTGACCCCATCTTATAAAAAGCAAACACCACTGCCACTGAAACTTCAGAGCTGAAGCTTGAAGTCCTATGTTCTAGCTGGAATGCAAATTAATAAAATTAACCAAAATAAAGTTTTAGAAGATGTACAGTATTCGAAAACAATCTACTTAAAATTATCTTCATACGAAAGTTGAATTCATCATCTGTGTATCTTTCTTAAAAATTAAGCTTATGAATATTCGAATAGATAATTAACAGATATGACCGTGAAAAATAGAGCTTTCGTGCCGGACGCATTCAGTGTACCGTATATACTTATGCGCTAAAATCTTAAGCTTCACTTTCTTTATATCCAATGGAGTGTTATCAATCTTTTTTTTCGAATTAAACGTACTCTCTTCTTTCTTTCTGTTTTCATTTTCCTGTTTTAAGAATATTCTTTGCGTTCAACAGAGAGACACATAGAGTGAGCATGAGACAGTGAGATAGAGAGAGAGAGATAGGAGAATAGATATAGGATAGGTAAGGAAAATTTCCCCGGATAGACATTTTTTACGAGTGAGCTATTTTCTGTATACACCCATGATAAAGGTCAATGAACTTATGCATGCTTTACATTCCCAAGAAAAGAAAAGGAGACATCAAGTTCATTTCAAGAATGAAATGAAATGTAAACCAAGAGGAGATTGAGTACTATTCAATGAGTTCAAGGTGAAATTGTTTTCTGCTCTTGTGAGAGCTGAAAGGAAGAAAAACTAGACCAAGTCTAATTACCACATTAGGAAAAAGAAAAGAATGAAAATATATTAGAATGATAAATTTCCTTAGAATAAATTATTTTTAAATAAGGCTAAATAACACACATTATTTGGTATTATTTACGTATTACAACCTTTCCTCAACTCAAAATATGGATAATTTTATTTCAGACTTGCAAAAAGACTTAATCAAGATACATGCATATATATATATATACACATATTAAAGAAAATTCATGTGTAACTGAGAGGCAAAGGAAGTTTGAAAATGCTGAACAACTGATCCGGTGAGACTGGCTTCTGGAGTAAAAATCATGAACAAAACATGAAGTGTTGCCATGTAATTTGGGGTTCCATCTTTCAAGTTGTGTTGTAACCTAAGGTCAGTCATTTGAGATGCATATGTAAATAAATTGGACCAAATATCAAGTGATTCGATAAGCCACAGGTATGATCACGAAGTAACCTCATTTAGCGAATCATTGAAGAACTAGAGAGTACTGGACAGTTGCTTCCTTCTTGATTAAGACTATTTAGCAGTATGTACCCCACCGGAGTTCGAGCACAAGAACACTAGCAGCTAGCTTTATGCGGAAAGTTACCTGAAGCTCTGGTGGGAAATCGTAGAAGTCATGTAAGAGAATAAATACTCCTTAATAAGATTGACTGGGAGTTGAGTTTTGCATGTTGCGAATTGTCAGAAGTTGAAAATTCATAGGTTACTTAGTACTGCTCTAGTAACAGATTGGTCTATGATCAAGACAGGTGAGTGGTGATGAAGAGACCCAAACTACGACGAAGCAGATGTCCACTACTCCTAGGTTTCCCAAGAATTCTCAAACTGATCTCAGCTCGTAATCAAATCTGAAAACCGAACTTTCTTCCCATGATTTGACGCCATATCAATCTTGTTATGTATACGAAAGTGATTAACTCTTACAACACATATCATCTTTTATAACTTTATTCAGCCTTTTTTAAATAAAATAATATGTTACAGCATTTCATTGTACGTAGATTAGACATTCTTCTGAAATCCTTACACTGAACAGTAGACAAACAAAAGGTTCCTATTTTTACTTGCTACTGACATAATCATTTGTGCCGTCTATACTTTTGTATTGGTACCATGTTTATCATATTCAGCATTGTCATAGGATTACCCTTGCAAAAGTACGCAACAAATAAGAACAATTAATAACTTCTAAAAGGGAAAGAAACAGTCAGTTGGATCTGTTTTACATTTTTGAGTTAATTTTACAACATTATTATAAATTTCCAAGTATTGCTTTTATAGGGATTTTGTTTGAATGCATGAGGGATTTCAGCATGAGCTGACATGGGAATACTGGACAGCTGTTTCGTCCTAGTTTAAGACTTTTCCCCAGTACGCACCCACCAGAGTTCGAACCCAGGACCTTCTGGTTGCAAGGCGAGCTCGTTGACCATTGAGCCACTGGGACTAGATCTAAACTTGAACCCGGGTTCTAACCCGGGTTGGTGAGTACTACTGAAGAGTCCAAAACTAGGACGAAATAGCTGTCCAGCACTTCCAGGTCTTCCAGTGGTTCTCTAACTGATGTCAAATCATAATGAAATCCTCCATGCAATTACTATAAATTCTTAGAACCGATACTAATTCCAACTAGTATCACTTACCCTGTCATAGACAAGAATCTTTGTAGAAAAAAATGAGTTTGAAATTGAGAGGATCAGACAATATAATGAATACAAGTTTAAACGGCAGTATCTGCAGCGAAAAACCACAAAATAAAAATACAACCTCTGAAGTAGTGCCATTCAGATATTCGTGACCGTACTTCTCAAAGAGGAATGTAATTATCAGTGATAGAAAATATTAATAATAATTGTTGCACTTTTCACTCATTTTTGTATCCACGTCTATAAATAATTATATAACGCATGAGTTTTGCTCCTGTGCTTCATTAAACAAGAAACAAGTGAAATTATGAAGATATATGCACATCTCTGGTACGAAAGTCTTGGGATATACACATAGTTTAGGTTAAAAGCGTCTTTTGTTCCGTATGCCCTGCTTATTTGTCATTGAACTCACTGTTATATGGGCCTGAAGGTGCTTTTTACCACTTGGTGGTGTATTTGAACAAGACCAACTGTCTAGCTTCTGCAAAAAGGTGTATTGAGGTCGTGGTAACGTGAGAAAATTTCAAAATAGCACCGAAGAGTTTGCTCTGTTGAGGATGAAAAATGCGACTACAAAGCTCTCACATTCGTTGCATGTGACATCTATGAAATGTACGAAAATACGGATGACACACGCGTAACCTATGATATATTCACCTTATAGTCAATTTTTCCTGATTGTTCGCCAAAATTTGAAATCGATTCTCCGAAAAGGTGTTAACACAGACTTTGCTTCATGTCAACAAAAAATGATGAATAACAGACGTCTTTTTAGTATGATAACATTATTCATGAAACACTAAAATCTTTTTGAAACTAAACAATCTCTTTTACAAATAGATATTTGATTCTGACTAAAATCAAGAGTAATGCACATTTGTATGCATCATCAATTTGGTTCATTTATTCGTTATTCCCCAGTGAAAAAGATATAGGATGATGTTATTCTCCAGTTTCTCTTCATTCATTGAGATGTATAAATTCACATCCGTAAATATTGTATATCAGATGTCCAACCTTTTTAAAACTATTAACCTGAAGATCGTGTGAAGAGGAGTTGAAAGAGTATGGACTAACGTGGAAGCAGGTGAAAAGTACAGCAGAAGACAGAAGCAAGTGGAGACGTGCAGTTGAAGCCATATGTTCCACTATGAACCCATGGGAACAATAATAATAACCTGAAAATAGTATAAAAATGTAGCTATCCATGTTTTTGAGTTCTAAAGACACACATTATACAATTAAGATGAATAAGAGTCATATTTTTAACCAAGTATCGGTTTGTAGGGATTTGATAGATTGGTTACAGGATTTGATCATGAACTGACATCAAAGCCATACAAACTAATACTTGAAAACCAATGCGACTGATCCTTTTCAGGTAGTTACCTGGGGTTCTAGTGAGAACTCGTGACCAGTAGGGTGCGGCACATTGGGTGTGATGACAAATATTCACCAAGGACATTGACTGGCAGTCGCGCTATATCATGAATTAGCAGAAGTTGGAATTCATGGGCTGGCTGTTAGATCTGTTCCCAGTAGCTTAATGGTCTACGTGCTCGTCTTGCAATCAGAAAGTTCTGGGTTCGAACCCCGCGGTGTAGGTATGCACTGATGAAGAGTCCCAAACCGCGCCGAAACAGTTGGCTGTCCAGTATTCCCAGGCTTCCCAACGGTACTCTAGCCGATGTCAGCTCATGATGAAATCCTGTGCGTCGGTGGCACAGTGGTTAGGATTCTCGCCGACCATGCACATGGTCCGGGGTTCGAGCCCACACCGGCGCACATCAGATATCTATGGTTGGCCTGCAAAATTTGGGCTACCGATATCCATGCTGAAAATTCCATACTTGTACCAAAAATACAGTGTGGAATCAAGCTGTAAATCAAAAATAAAAACAAAAAAAATAAAATAAAATATTTGTTTTTATAGATTTAGATGAAAATATTATCTTCCATGAGACGTCTCGCTTCCACCTTAAATAGAGACGTTTTAGTGAGTATTCAGCGACAAAATCTGAGACAGCTTTGGACTTTTATTTAAAGACGTATGGTATGGATTCTAAGTTCATGCTCTAACATATATATATATATATATGTATATGTAATATTATTCTCTCAGGTCCGGCATATCTCCATATCTCCACTTCACTCCGTCCTTTGCCGTTCTCTTCAGCTGGTTCCATGATTGCCCATAGACTCTCATTTCCTCCTCACGTGTTCTTCCCATTTGTCACACGCGAACCTCCACCCAACTCGCTGTTTCCCATTCGGTTCCTTGTCGACGGTATGTCTTCGACGTGATATCACTCCTCTCCAATTCATACTCTCATATATATTGTATGATAGGTTCTCGGTCGGTTTGTTGCCAGAGTCTCATGTTGGCCATTTCACCTTCAGTTTGAAGTGAAGGTAGTTGCTGCTGACTCAAGTCTTCAACATTCAGTTGGAAATGCCTTTCAGGATACATGAATCAGATCTCTGAGCCAAATAAGAAAACGACTTTACATTGGTGTTGAATATCCGAATCTTGTTCTTTATGCTCAATGAAGAGGATTTTCACACAGATTTTAGAGTAATAACTAAAAGCAGTTAGTTATTAACAAATATTTTAATAAGTGTTCCTTGAAGTGCATGATGAAAAACCCATGAAAATGTCCCAGAAACTAGAGATCTATATGTCTAAAAATTCATTTTGAATCTGTTTTTCAATGCTTTAGGCTCATTTTATTTTTTTTTTTAATGTATTCTTAATACATACAGAAATCTCTGTTTTTCGTGTCCCGTAACACAATCTGAACAATCTTAAATCATACAACCTGTTTTTTTAAAATTATTTTAGTTAAATTTCTATGTTTTTCAACCTTTCGAGTGAAAATATCACAATTCCAGTGTTTATGTAGGGAAGGACAGTGTCAATGTACAAGCAGAACGAGTTTTTTGTACCCTGGTTGAGAGATTTTATTCCCTATTGTATACAATTTTTATTTGACAAGCATCACAGGTTTTAATGACAGAATAAATAAGGACATTACAGTCCACGATACTGTTACCTAGATAATATATTAAAAACAAAATAATACGAATGACCTATGCCAAAATATTTGTCCTATAATCTATGTACGTCGTATTTGCCTTGGATTCAGTGGAAATCTGTCATAATTTAATAGGGTCAAATAAAACTTTTAAAAAGAATTTTTTACTGAACAAAGAACATTCTTTTAGATAACTTCATCATCAGGTTCTACAGCTATATGTATGCATTATAGTGAATGGATTAGTGTTATTAACAACATTAGTGTCGTTTAAATAACGTCAAATCCATAATAATAATATCAATGAATTACAGTTCTATGACATCAATATAACAGTACACCCTAATTGAAAACAGCTATCATCAAGAAACACACGACCAAAAAAGCAGAAAAGGACTATTCTTCATCAGTAAATAAGAAGCCTTTATACATACGACTGCAATCCAAGGGTAACGCACCTAGTGAAATAATTACTAACAAGTTAAGAAAATCCATTCAAAGAAATTTGAGTGGTGGTAAACTAAAAGTCATGTTTTCTACACGACCAATGATGATTCTTCAGTTGGAAGATGAAGTACTTAGACTGGCCACTTCTAATTGTTTTCATGATATTAGATGGTTGGAGGCAATCGGCCACAGGAAGCCTCGAACCTAGGTTTCGTGCTAGTTGGCACTCATCAGCAGGGCGTATCTGCAACCTTCCCTTCTGAGATTCGAACCTGCATCACCCAGTGCTTCAGTCAGAGACGCTACCACTTACCTATTCGGGCTGGCTTGTGATTAACCTCCTGTAGGACTGTAGTGGATATTTTAGTTGGACACTAGTTACAAGTGTGATGTGTCTAGTCCTTTCTTTGGCACAGACTGAATTCTACCAGTCAGGTTTGTAATGTGGCCATCATTCTAAGTAGCTCGCCTGACTGATAGAATTCAGTCTGCACCAAATAAAGGACTAGACACATCACACTAGTTACTAGCGCTCGAGCAAAAAACACTTCTAATTGTATCTACCAATTCAAGTGCGCCTGTGGTGGAGCGAGTTATATTGGCTGTTGCTCTAGGAAATTCATTTTTCGTATTCGCGCGGGAACATCTAGCGGTGTTTCTAAATAAAAGTGTGGTAAGAACTATCAACAGCTCAATATTGAACCACCTGATCCAAACCGGCCACAAAGCCATCATTGAACAATCCTTCTCTGTTGTCTACTGGATACCAAGTAAACTGCCAATAACATCCAGGTATCGAAGATTCCAAACGGCAGAGGCTATCACGATTCGCCTTAAACAACCAGAGCTTTGTGTGCAGAAGAAGTAAGTTAAGCCAGACACCAGTATTGCTTTGGCCTTCAGTGAAGACTATAAATTCATGTGTTGTTTTCCTAACTCGTCACATATTCAGTGTAGTGTTTTTTGATGCATATAATCACGTCTACGAATGCTGTCGGACTGTAATCCCTTGAAGTCATTATTAGTGTTGGTAATAACCCTAATTATTTCATCATTATAAATATATAACTGCGGAACCTCAGAAAGACCAGGCTATCGAAAATAAAGTTCTTTTTTCACTAACCATTCCTTTGAAATAGTATTATTGGGAATTTTTAATCAGTTCAATTGAAACTGTCACTCATTTATATCATCTTTAGTTACCCTGATAAACATAATGTAACCGTAGATCAAATGAAATGTATCCTTTCCGTATCACTGTGTATTTTATATTAATACTAGGTGAAAATGTCACTTTCAAATTCTGAGGAAGACTACTTTTGACACGTTTTATGTAATTTTTTAAGAGTTGGTTTGCATGATTCGTTTTGTCTCAAATCTGATCAATGATTAACTTCCATAAGAGAACCATTGAAAACTGGTAAATACTGTATAGATCTTTTGTCTTAATCTGTAACTTTTCAGCATTGCACATCCCGTACCACATCAGGGATGGAACCAAAGACCTTTGAGTTAAGAGGCTAGCTCGCTGACCCCACTGGTCACAGCTTCTCACTAGAACTTATGCCAACTCAATCCTGTGGTCAGTCACCAATGAACATCGGACTAATTTTCAAGAGATAGTTTGTAGGTATTTGATTTGTTTGTCAAACTGACAACAATCCGTGGGCATACTTGAAATACATATATATATATATACATTATTCTGCGAAAATTTAAAAAAAATTAAATCTTACAATATCATTTTTGATTAGAAGGTAACGTATATT
Source organism: Trichobilharzia regenti (assembly GCA_944472135.2). NCBI lineage: Eukaryota > Metazoa > Platyhelminthes > Trematoda > Strigeidida > Schistosomatidae > Trichobilharzia > Trichobilharzia regenti. Next base: position 94,651,466 of record OX235262.1, on the reverse strand, counting down.
ACTGATGAAGATTCGCCTGTGAACTCACCAAAACACAGATTATAACTTTGTAATGTTGAGTGGAGACAATGTAAGCTTGCTCTGGAGGCAAAAAGGCACATAGAAAAGATATAGGATGCAAATTATTGCTCATTAAAGTCCCTCTGAATTCCCATTTCTACTCCTTTTCCCTACTTTTGAATGTTCAGTGTGGGTGTGGCACCTTCAAATGCTTCCCTTCTGTGGGAAATACTATAATGAGACCCAGTCAGTCAGCAGAAATATATTTTTTCTTAATCCATTACTTTTCGAGTAAAGCTTCGGTTCTGAAGTATCAATAAAAATGGCGCTCTGTTTTACAGGATGGAGTTGCTAGTCTCACACCCAACCTTCTATCTTTGCTAGTCTTACTACAACCTAAGTGAGGATTAGGTATGCGTTGGCCAAGGATCAAACCTCGAACCACCTGGGTGGTTAGCGATTATTCTACCAATGAGCCACCAATGCACACAAGTAGAAATAATGGCTTGTGTTAACTGCAGTAGTTGTACATCAGATTGTCAAATAATTGTATTGTATATCTACTTTAAATCTTTGTAAGCTGATCATATTTCATTTGACAGTAATTAATATGTTCATATTAACTTGTCAAAACGCAACTTAATAATAATTTTGAATAAAGCAAGAAGACAAGTTTTTGCATAATAAAATGGTACCATCATTTATTTCGTAGAGTTCATTAACAAGTACCGAAACAGTGAAGGCTCAAACATCAAACAACACAGTGAGAAAAAAGCCCATCGACATTCAACTTGATTTTAAAGGTGAAAATATTACAACAGTTGTCAACAGAAGATTGAATACCTCACCAAGCCAGAGTCTATCCTCCAGCTTAGTTGGTTCGCATCTATCAGACAAAATGCTCCTTAGTCCAGTCAGAAGTCAGCAGATACTCTTCTCAAGTTAACTCCAACTGTGTCTACAAATTTACATATATCTGCGAGAACATTTACATTGGGAGAACAAAAAGAAGGGCATACCTCCGATTTTCTCAACATGAAACCAAAGAGCCTACGTCTTATGGGGACAAATGTTTTCAACCTTGCTCTTGTCAGGTATCTCCTTGATACGACTAATGAGTTGGACGTCGCAAAATCGTTGAAAAATTATCAACAAACAAGAAAGTTCAATTCTCTTCAAGTTTTGTCAAAACACTCTCTACCAAACATCTGAGACCCGATGTGTGTTCAGAAAGAAGCGGTTATCAGTCTTTCCTTGCTCTGGTAACCGGATGTTTTCATTCTCTCTTTCATCTCACTATGTAACGTTGGAAGATTCGATTATGTATGATTATTATTAGCACTGTATGCATATATTGATTTTTTTTGTTTAAAAATGAACTATGTGCAAGTAGGTTAAAATAGTTTCTGTAGATAAACATAGTATTGTCATTGGGCTGCAAGCGGCTGATGAGTGGTAAACGAAATAAATAATGGTGCCTGTTTTTATTCTGCACAAACTGTTTTTCTTGCTTTATTCAAATTCACTAAGGGGGATAAACGTATAATGATACCTTTACACTTAGAAGTCATTCTTAGGATGAAATGATTGAAATGCAGAAATAGCAATTAACTGATGACTACAACTAGTATTGGTTTTGTAGGGATTTTGTCTGATTGTATGGAGGATTTCATCATGAGCTGACATCGCTTAGAGAACCACTGGAAAACCTGCAGGGAGTACTGGACAGCCAGCGGTTTCATCCTAGTTTGGGACTCTTCACTTTGGGACTACAACTCGTGTCAAAACAGTTTCAACAAAGCGTCAAACATTAGAGAAAGACTATTTTGTAAACATTTTATTAATTTATTTGTTTAAATATTATATAAAAAATCTAAATACACATTTTATTTTAAAATTTTTAATATCTCAACATCTGTATACTAATATCTCAGTTGTGAAGTACAATATATTTCTGTGGTTCAAAAACAAATTTCAATGGATTAATTTATATGTGTTTATGTGTAAGTTTACTGCCAAAGATCAACAACAGCAAAAAAACAAAACAATTGGTCGACTTTTTTTGCTTCTAACACGACAACTTCTGACAGAAAAGAGAAAATAAAATAAAAGTTAAATTCTCTTGCAAAAAAAGAGGAGTAATTTGTTGTGCCTGCTGTTTGCTTTTTTTTGAGACAACAATGATTCTAACATCAGGAAGGGAGTGTGTGTGGAAACCAACACACTCATTAGAAGAAGGAAAGGAAGAGAGAGAGACGGCTAGAGAGAGACAGAGAGAGCGTGTGGGACAATCAGTTATAAGTTATCAAAGAAAGAAACAAACAAAAATAACAAAATCTACTCAGACATAATTTAGTTAGTTGTTGTTGAAAACAAACAAATAGAATCAAATTTGAGGAGAATGCCAATTTATTTATATAATAAATACTCTGGAAGTTTTCTTTTTTTATCCTATCTGCTGAACATTGGACCATTGAAGACAACAGAAACAACAAAAGGAGAAAGTGACAATTTTATACACATAAATATATATATATATATATTTAACTACTATGAACACGTTCTATACGATGAAATATTGTTTTCCCTAAGTATTGCAGCATATACAATTCTCATAATGACTTGATCAACTTTTCTTTCTTTTCAAGACATTAATTCACGAAAGATATCTCAGCAATACAATATACTGGATGTGTCATTTAAAACACTCAAGGGAAGTATTAAAGGGATTCGAGCTAACTAACTAACTAACAAAAAAACTGGTTCTACAATGAATTAGAAAGTAGGCGACGAAACAGACGGTGTCATTGAATAAAAACATCGATCCTTGTGATTGGACATTGAATGATCTACAACAAAATGCTTGACTAAAGAAAGTCACTATAAAGATATAAATTATTTATATTAATGAAGTATTATATATATATATATATATATATATATATATATATGTATCATCATAGCTAATGAGTACTATTCTTTTCAAAAGAGAAACACCATGTGTAATTGGAATGATCTGAGTAACACACAGTCGACAGGGTTATGCTTCATCAGTACTCTTCAGAACTCTGATTTTAATGTGCGTGTGTGTGTTATGTACAGAATGCTAGTGTATACAACTGTAAAAGGTCAATATTGAAGGTCAGGAAAAAGAAACAAAAAGTAATAAGAGGAGTAGAAGAGTAAGGTAACCGTCCGTTGAAGGCTGTTTGTTTTTTTTTGTCTTGTCAGTCATATCAACCGCGTAAAATGTAGCGCATAGAGAGTTGAATGTAGTCTACAAAACACAAAAAACAAAAGAAAAACGAGAATCGATGTAAACAGAACAGTCTATGATTTTACTTGCATTCTTTTTCCACTCTTTATCTCTCTACATATAAATTGGTCTTGAAGTTCATTTGAGGTAGTTTGAAAATGTATATAAGAAAAGGGAAATTAATGAATTATTTAATATAATCAACAAGTTAAACAATGAAGATTGAATATGCTTAGAAAAGATAAATGCAATTTTACTATGAAAGAGGGAATTATTCAGGGTGATTGATAATGATAGTAATAAAATGACAATAATAGTAGTAGGAAAGAAGGAAGGCATAGACATACAATTTAAACTACTCATAAAATACATCACAGGGATCTTTCTGTCTTTCTTTTTTTCTTTTTACAACAGTTTCTGACGTAATGATTGTTTCATCTTTTTTAGGAATGAGAAAAAATGTATATTTGAAAACTTCACTTCATAATGTTCCCGTGCAAAATGTCATATCACAACCAGAGTAAAAATCTGTTGGCAGGTTTTCTTCAAAATATTCTTTTATCTTCCACAGGTTAGCAATAAAGGGGACCACTACTACTCGCCTTGACTGTGACTGATTTCATTATTCATATCCACCTGAAATGAAAACAAAAGAAGACACTACTGAAATTATATGTAACATGTTTACTGAAGCTTATAATATACAAAATCATTATTTGAATAAAGCAGAATCAAATGGTATCACCATTTATTTCATTGGCTTCTCATCAGCTGCTTACAGCCGAAATAAATAATTATTATTAAGTTTATGTACAGAAAACCCTTAAAATCTAGCGGTTATGATTCCTGGCTCTCACCCAGGCGGCCCGGGTTCGACTCCCGGCGCGGGAGCGCTTTATTTGTGCGTCGGTGGTACAGTGGTTAGGACTCTCGCCGATCATGCACATGGTCCGGGGTTCGAGCCCACACCGACGCACACCTGATATCTATGGTCGGCCTACGAAATTTGGGCTACCGATATCCATGCTGAAAATTCCATACCTGTACCAAAAATACGGTGTGGAATCAAGCTGTAATCAAAAAAATAAAAATAAAAATGATGTCAATTGGCAGCAGATTCTAAAATTAATTAACATTATTCAGGAAACTACACTTGCATAGTTTTGCACAGGCAGTTAAAGTTCAAACAAATAAACGTATGCATACAATAGTAAAGGACTTATATAATAAAGATGAGATGTGTGTAACATGATGATTAAATAATAAATTGGATAAAAGTGTATTAGGTTCAACTCACATCATAGAAACAAGCGACAAGCAAAACCATACTATATCAAAGTTGGGGGTGAGGTTAAGGCAAACACTACGGAATCAAAAGAGAGAGAGAGAATAAACTCATGGAAAATTCTTATTATATGATATAGAAAATCAAAACAAGTGATTCAGCGAAGAGACTCTTTTCAACGAATTTATCATCAAGCTGTACAATCGTATATATGTGATTTTTAAGAAGTTATATCCGGCTAGGGAATTGAATCATAGGTGCGAATGCATAAAATAATAATAGTAGTAGTATGAAATGCAATTAAAAACTAAAATGTTTGTGATTATAATCATTGTTAAATGTCAAGTGGCAAAGCAAATTAATGTCATATATAAAATAATTCATAGGATGGATAGAACTTGAAAAAGGGTGTGTAATTATAGGATTAGTAGACAGATCGAACAAAATAAAACGTTACGTAATATTGTGTGAAATTTGATAGCATAGAATTTAACGTTGTAAAACAAGAATTGATTTAGAATGACAAGTGGAACAAGTGAAATAATACCGGGGACAGTTCAAAGTGAGAGTATTATTAGTAACAATTAACGTAATAAGGAAGAGACTACAAGTTGAACAGATAAAAGGAAAAAATGAAAATTGAAAAATTGGTAGAGCTAAAATATGATTGGGGATTACCATACTTTAGCATAAAGAGATTAAGACGATGAGATTTGGAGGGGTTGAACGAACTTCTTCTGAACACAGAGATCTGGCTTTTCTGTTTCGATAGCCAAAGCTTCAGCAATGCAGATGAGTCGGGTACGTAGGGATTTGGGTAGATTGCTCTTTACCTTGTAGATGACTTTAAAGGCGGAGGCTATAGAGATAGGGTGATCATTATCGACCAGATGTTCTATGATCGCGCTTCTTATTGCTCCACTTCCACCTTTTCGTAGCCATGCAGGATAATGTTCTTGCACCCTCTTGGACAAAACTCGAGTCGAACGACCGATATACCTAGCTCCACAAGAGCAGGTGAATTGATAAACGCACATAGAGTTGGTCAACATTGGGATCTTGTCCTTCAGGTTATTGAACAATAATGGTCGGCTAGTAAAAGCTATCTCAGAGAGGCAGCATGGAATGTTCTTTTCAGGGACTGTGATATCCTTCGTTTCATGATATCGGAAGCTAAGTCCCCTTTGAATTCTAAGCTCATGTAAAGTATTTTCTTGGGAGCGGTTGATAAGTTACGTTTTGTAGGCTTTGAATGTATATTCTTATCTATAAAACGTGGTGGAAATCCATTTTCTATAAGGATTTTCCTCAAAAGGTATAACTCATCTTCCACAGTATCAGGGCTACATATGCGCCGCATGTGAGAGAGAATAGAGACATCCCGTTACCTGGGCAAGGAAAGATTGATAACTGCTTTTTTCTGGACACATAAATTGGATTTCAGGAGCCTGACGGGGATTGCTTCGGCAAAATTGAAGAGAACTAAGCTTTTTTTGCTTATCGATCATGACCCATATGAAGGAGATGTTTGGTAATGGCACTGTTAAAAGCGTTTTTTCTCTTACGACGTAGGCTTTTCATTACATGGACAAAGTTTATGCGACACAGGCATCTAATAACACACTATGCTCTTATTTCACATAAATTTGCTGGTAAGCGCTATGAAATTATTAAGCTATTTATTAAGAACTCTATGAAAAAGCATGAATTTTTACATATCTGAGCTGACCATTTACTTTTATAATGGAATAAGTAATAAACATGAACATTTTATTATGTTGCATCATAGAATAAGAAGGTCGTAGTGGTCGAGTGGTCCAAGACGGCGGGGTCAAGTGGAATCATACGAATCTCAAACACGTTATGTGCGTCAGTGGTTCAATGACAGAATACTTGACAGCCACCCACCTAATCCAGGGTGAAAATCCTGGCTGATATGAACTAAAAAGTAACCCATTTTACCGCCTGGTCAGCAATCCCAGAATAGAAGGAAAGTTCAGTGTAAAACTAGTCATCCAACTCCATGAAAACAACACTATAACTTATGAAACTTCAAGGTTCCAAGTCTAAAGTTCTAGGTTCCGCTCAAAACGAGAAACTAACTTCTTATTAGGCATTTTTAAACACACCGGCATCAGGAGATAATGAAACGTTCATAAAAGTACTGGAAACTCTTACTCTTTAAACGATGAAAAACAAATATCTACAGTCGATAAAATGCATTTTTGTGGGAATAAAAAGACATGTTTAGCTAAAGCGTATGCAGTTTAAAGTAAACCTACTGTTTAATTCCACTCTCATTAAAATAACTTCATAACTGACATCAGTTAGAGAACCATTGAAAACCTGGAAAGCTGTTACATTCTAGTTTGGGGCTCTTCATCAGTACGCAACGACCACAGGGGTTCGAAACCCAGGACTTCCCGGTTACAAGGCGAGTGATCTCGTAGACCATTAGGCCACTAGGACCCAATCCAATCGCCAGTCTATGAATTCCAACTTCTGCCAACTCATCATTTAGTGTGACCACTTCACAATGTCTTGTTCGATGAGTAACTGCCTCACCTCCAACCTACTGCACCCTTCTCGTTATGGCTTGCCACTAGAACCCCAGGTAACTACCTGAATAGGGCCAGTCGCTAGTGAGCATCAGATTAATTTTCAAGCATTCGGTTTTTAGGGATTGTGTTTGATTGGCTGGAAGATTTCATCTAATTGATGTCACCTCCTGATGCAATCCTTTAACCAGTCAAACAAAATCACTACAAAACCAATACTTGAAAACTTCATAACTATTCTGACAGATATTCTCCAATAGATAATCTAGCAAAATATATCTAAATTCACCTAGTTATATCCATATATTATATCACATCATAAAATAGAGCTCATGAATCATTCGGAAGACATACACCATTTTTGTAGCATAATTATAAATGCATATGACTACAGCATCAATATTTAATAAGCCAGACTATTCGTTCTTCTCATATGAATCAAATGATATATCATCATTATGCAGAATTTACAATAATACTATCACTATTTTATTTAAAAATTCGATTAAATTTACTGATAGTAACCTAGATTTCTTCAGTTCATTGAGTGAAATAAACGTTGTAACCAACGGCATGGAAGTGAAATTAAAACTTTCCGATTTGTTTAATAAATAATAACGTCAACCTGTCGGAGGACAGATAGTATAGAAACATAGAAGAAAAATAAAAGATTTATAATTTTTGTATTTGAAGCAGGCTGTAATTTTCGTTTTCCTAAATTATTGAAAACTGACTATCATTAATTTAACTAAGTATGACAGGTACATAAAGCGTAGATTTCAATTTGTTTTGAAAATTCACTCGAGTAATGTTTATGTAGGATAAAAGCAAGCAAGTAAAGCAGAAAACTTAAAATATTCTTATTACTAAAATATCTAAGAATAAGACGCAAACTTTCGACAATCTATGATTGATGGAATGATCTTACTGTATGGTTGAGAGTATTTTTCAATGCAAAGGTACCTTCTCTAGTCAAGACATATAGATTTCGCTACAGCTGCACAAGAGTTTTTTATTTTTTATTACTTTACGTTCCCATTGGAACATAGAGCCTGCTGCTAGAGCTTGGGAGTTTCAGTAGCAGTGAGGCTTTTAGCTCCACACCCAACCTTCCATCTTTACCAGTCCTATTACTGATTTAGCAAGATAAAGGAGTGGGTTGACCGAGGATTGAACTCCGAACCACCTGCGAGGTTGCAGAGCATTCTACCGCTGTGCCACCGATGCAACAAAGACCTACGCTATAGTTCTTTTTATCCTACTGCGTACCTTCAGAAATACGATGATGAAAACAAAACACGTAGATCAGCGAAGAATCTATTTTCGGCGAAATCCTTTTCTTAGCTGTACAATCGCAAATATATATGTTATTTTGTATGTATGTGTACATTAAGTTTGTCAAAAAAATTACAATTGATTATGGTTATTTTAACTGAACAGGTAAAGACTGGTAATACAAGTCAAGAAAATTAAGTGTTAATGAAACTAGGGTAGTAACAAAGGTGATGAGTTGTCACGAACAGTTGTAAAGAAGTGATGTAATAGTAAGTTATGAATAGTTTGATGAGTGAGTTTTACTCAGGATGCACATAGAAACAAAGTAGATAATACGAAATTATGTAAGAAATCTAAGTGAATACAAGCAATTAAAGAACAGGTAAAGAAACAAAATTAAGTGATCAAGATAAAAATAGAAATAAAAAAACTCAAAACAAATCAAAACATTGTTACCATGAGAGTAGAAGTGGTTGAGTAATCTTTTGTATGCACAGCTTCGGTTTTTCTGTGTGAATGGCCAGAGCTTTAGCGATACAAAGAAGACGAAACCGTATTGCCTATTATAGGTTATTCTTGACTCTGAAGATTACTTTGAAGGAGGCTTTTATTGAGATGGAATAATCAGTGTTAACCAGGTGTTTAATTATCACACTCTTTATTGCACCAATACTGCCTTTTTGCAACCATGCTGGATAGTGTTCTTGAATTCTCTTGGACAGGGTGCGCGTCGAACGACCGATGTACCTGGCTCCACAACAGCAGGTAAACTAATATATTAACATAGAAGTGGTCAGATGTGGGATCTTGTCCTTGAGGCTTCTACAGATCAGTGGGCGACTGGAGAACACTATTCTTAGTGTTGCTGCAAAGAATGTTCTTCTCAGAGATGGTGTGATCCTTCTCTTGTGAATATCGCTTGCTGAATCTCCCTTGAAATACAAGTTCATGTAGAGTTTCTTTTTAGGTGCAATTAAAGTTTCGTTTCTCAGAACTATTGGTTTCATGAATCTTATTGGGTATCCGTTTTAGATGATTTCTCTTAGAATATCTAATTCTGTTTCCAGAACTTATGGACTACAGATGCGTCGGACGCGGGTGGCAAGTGACTTAATTAAATTCAGCTTTTGTTGAACCGATACCCAGCTATAGATGCTTGTTAGTTGATCATTCCACGTGAGTTTTCTATGGATTGAACTTCTTTGGCTCTCATCAGTTCTTCTTGTTAGTTCCACATCAAGAAACGGAATTTTCGACTCGTCTTCTATTTCAAGAGTGAATTTTATTGCTGGATCGCAACAGTTAAATGTCTTCAGCAGTAGATTGGGGTCGTTGTTTTTGTCACAAATAATGAAACTCTCGTCCACATATCTTTTATACAGTCACAAAATGTCAATGCTCGGCTTCAGTGAACCTCTCTCGAGATTTGCCACGGAGCAATCTGATAGTAGTGGACCCAAAAAAGATTCCATTGCAATACCATCCTTTTGTCTGATAAAAGGCACAAGAGGATTAAAAGTGTGTGGTAATAAGTCATATTACCTTCAATTCTTCTTTGAATAGTATACATAAGAACTAGTCTTGATAACATAAGATGGTAGGCGAAGAGTTGTGTACAAAATTCGTCCAGATACTTATAGTTCAAAACCATTTGTCTTGGTAATAAGTTTGATTAAACACTAGTGTCAAGCTGATAGGTGGAAAGCTTCTCGATGGCTAAATGTTTAGAATCTTTGCGGTGAAAATAAGAGTAACAGTCACAGTGTGAATAATATTGTAAACTTGCAGAGCTACACTTTTCTTCTATTACCTAATGGTATTACATCATCTGCAATCATCATTTTCATCTTTTTCTATTTCTATAGGAATAAAAATGAATGTGAATATTTTTCAATATTTTTTACATGAAGTACTTTTTAAAATGTTAGACATGAAAGGGATAAAATTTTCACTCTATGTCACGTTTTATTTGTTCTTCTATATTTGTGAAGTAAGCTTTTCATGCACGTTGTTCTGGGTCGTTTGTTTTTTGTCGCTATTGTTATTTGTATCGCTTCTTTTGAAAGCTTTGAGGCAGTTTATTCTTTAGTCACATAGAATATTAATTTTATCCATCTATTTATAGTGGTAATTTTAATTACTAATTACGGATTCTGTTATTTTTTATTCTCAGTTTTAATGCACGAATTGTATTCACTACAGTTAATTTTAGAAAAAAGTATTTAAAATGTGATAAAACATTTATGTACACAGCTGGTGAAAAATAACGCAAAAATAGGATATTTTTCTTCTTTCTTTTACTGTCTGAGTGTGAAATAGAATCTGAAGGTAAAGATTTAACTCCTCGGTAGCACTGATGCTTATTTTTATGGAATTCGGCTGCTAGACTCACATTCAAACTCCTCTCTTTGTCGGGATTACAACCGGCTTTAGCGCGATTTAGGAATGTGTCGGAAGGGGATAGAATCCTGATCCATGTAGGTGGTTGGCGATTGTTCGACCAAAGAACCATCAACGCTAACCAACAACATATAGAATCTTATAATAAATGAGGCACTTAATGTCACAAAGCTGGTACCGAACTACTGGTACTCTTCGTCAGCCTATCCTATTTCTTCATTGTTCGGTGACCGCTGATCACTGTTACCAATGTGTTTTCTCCAAACCATTATTATTATTTCGCCAAACACAGATTGAGAAAACGCGTATTTAATGTCAATTCTTCTCAGGCTTTACAATTAACTAATAAAATCAGTATTCATCAACATAGGATACCAATCCGTATTATCACTTACGCATCTCACAATGAGAATATTTAAATTATTTCATTTATTTATAGTGATTATTACTTTTCATCCCTTAAACCTACATCAACTATACCCTGTTTACAGTATTTCATCACGAGCTGACGTTGGTTAGAGAACCATTGGAAAACCTGGGAGAACTGGACAGCTGTTCCGTCAGCCTAGTTTAGGACTCTGCAGCAAAAGGCACCCACCGGGATTCGAACCCAGGACCTTCTGGTTACAAGGGCAGCGAGCTCGTATACCATTAAGCCACTGGGACCCGATCCAATGGGCACTTCATGAATTCTAACGTCTGCCAATTCATGATATAGCGCAACCACTAGCCAATATCTTCGGCAGGTATTTGTCCTCAACCCCGACCTGCTGCACCCTACTAGTTACAACTTCTCACTAGAACCCCAGGTTACTACCTACTAAAATAGGGCAAGTCTCAAATTAGGGCGCAACAGCTGTCCAGTACTCCCAGCTGGTTTTCCAATGGTTCTCTAACCAATGTCAGCTCATGATGAAATCCTGTAACCAACCAAATCTCTACAACCCAACACTTTAATATACCCTGTTTGTTGGTTCGATTTTTCTAACAGTAATCACACTGTGAATTATACCAAAGACTACAACTCACCTCTTAGAAACTACACTTTCGTCAATTACAAATCCACAAATATGTCCCTCAATAATTTAACCTGATTTTCACTTATGTTCCTTTTGACAACAAATATTATATGTAATCAAACGATAACTAAAGCTAAGTAACTCTTGATATAAAAAGAATAGAACTTGTGCACTGTGATAGAGTATAATTCCATTATGGGTGAAATTTATTTTGATAAAGTCTCACAGTGTTATGCAGTAAATAATATTTACTGATGACTACGTTTTTAGCACAATTTATTGCTCATTATCATAATCATATCCACATTGAAACTAATTAAATCTTATTTTATCGTGTGCTTGCATAACAATATAGTTTCCCGGCTAACTTTAATTCATACTCACTAAAAATTATATTCTGATAATAATAGATTTGTAACAACAGAGCCGGAAGAAAATTTTATTCAAAACAACTGTTCGCTCTAATTATTTCTGTTTTCTGAATAAATCATAAGGATATTCAAATTAGTGAAAGTAATGTAAAGCTTTGCATTAGGTTTGCGATATATATATATATAATAATTTGAGCAGTTTCGCTCTGTGGCCAATGTGCCAAACAAAACGAGCAGCAAAACAGTTGAACCAATGTGTTCGGTTGGTAAACAATTCTGGTGGCTACAAGATCAAATATAATTTTTTACACATTACAGCAATTTGTAAGTTTTAGCTGTAGTATTAAAGGGAGTAAATACATTTGTTTTAATTTTTTGATAAAAGTATTCTCGCTAATTTGAGACTGGGAGTAAGTAGATATTAGTGGACAAATAATGCTAGTTTAACTGTTATATAATCAAATAATCAAAGATGCTCTCACTACAGAGAACTGTATAGTTGAGTAGCAATAATAACACTAACTGCATTAAGCATCAACGTTAAGATATGGATTTTCAGCGATAATATCAAGTCAGTCACTGCTTTTGTATGCGTCAGAGAACTATCATCTAGCCGGTAGCACTTCCAAAAAGCTTCGGACCTTCCCTGACAGCTACCTTCACTGGCCAGAAAGCATAAACAACAGAGAAATGTATGAAAGAACCCAGTGCCCAATATAAATGACGAAAAAATGGGAATGAACTGGGCACAAGCCGAGAAGACCACTGGAAGCCATCGCGCCAGGTACTCGAGTGAAACGCAAATTAGAAAAAAGAGCTAGGCTGAGGTTTGTGGGTGACACGAAAGAAACGGTATAGAGATGAAATTCAAGTTTCTAGTCAATAGTAAGGCCAGATAAGGAGGACTGCAGAAAACAGAATTGAACACTATCAATAATGTAAGTGCAGAACCAGGGTATTGTGTTGGAATGTAATTCCAAATTAGGTAGGTTTACTTTTAAATGTCACACAACGATGGATGACAAGGTTTCGAGCATAAATGTTGGCTCATAATCATAAAGAACGCAACACAAATGTGCTACTGAATCCCTGTATTCTACTGTGAACACAAAGGAATGCTAATAAACTAATCATGGTGAACTGGTAATATAATGATAACATTGTGCATATAAATCATGCAGTTAGTTCAAATAATAATAATAATTCTCTTAACAACAACGATGAGAAATAAAGAGATTTCTTAGGGTAATAATGTTAAAGCAAAGCATGCTTATATAAACTAATATTGAAAGTTTTTTGATTTACAGCTAGATTCCACACCGTATTTTTGGTACAAGTATGGAATTTTCAGCATGGATATCGGTAGCCCAAATTTCGCAAGGGATCGGACCTCGGACCATGTACATGGTCGGCGAGAGTCCTAACCACTGTGACACCGACGCACAATATGTATTAGAACAGATAGTTAAACTACAAACTATTGCACATATGCGAAAAGTTCTACGTTGAAACCAGTCAGTCAGTCAGTCACGACTATATAACGCCACATTGCAAGAGAATTAAATAAACTTAGTTTTACAATGATAGAGAAGACCAGCTCAGGGAACACAACTAACTGCAAACTTAGTTTTAATGAAGACGTAATCAGACTAAATAAGGGTAGACAAAAGATGGCAAGAAGGGGATTAAAAATATCATATATATATATATATATTTATATAAGAATAGTTTGTATTTAATATTTATTTGCAAAATTACCTATGTTTCTACCTTTAATATTGTGAAATAATTCTGTGAGATATATTGCACTGAATTCAGTAACAGACTTACTACAATCTGTAGCATAATAATATTTGCGCGAATAGAGAGAAGCTGGAATTTACGGACTATTCAGTTCAGGCCTAAGGGGACTGAATCACCAAAATGCTTGGTCTTGCAACCTGAAGATGCCACCTCCTACCCGTAGTGAAATTGTGTTTACGTGCCATTGAAGACTCTCAATTTGACACAAAAAAGTTGTCTAATGTTCCCTGGTTTTCAGTGTTTCTCTAAATGGTATCAATCTATGGTCAAACGTGAAACAAATTAACTCTTGAAAACTTGTTCAAAATATTGACTCGCCTCAAACCTGATAAATTCACTTGGTTTTTCTACTTCACAGCAGTTATATTTTATACGACAGTGGCACAGTGGTTAGGACTCTCGCCGACCATGCACATGGTCTAAGGTTCGATCCTCTGCCGACGCACATCTGATATCTATGGTCGGCATGCAAAATCTGGGCTACCGATATCCATTCTGAAAATTCCATACTTGTACCAAAAATACAGTTTGGAATCAAGCTGTAATCAAAAATAAAAACAAAATAAAATAAAGAAAAGTCTTATGGTATTTTTGATCACCCTTACACATACACATACACCTGAACTAGCTTTCATTTATTCGTACATTATACAGATGCAGGAAACAGAATTTATGTGATGGAAAGTTTTACACTCTCCTGGTATTCTGTTCGCCTAGAAACAAATAATAAACTAAATAATCAGACATCAATCTACAACCGGTTAGGTGTATTATTTTTTTTGCACTCTACAACAAATTGCAATGGAACACCTTCTCTACTTTAATTTTTTCTAAAGCATAGTGTTTTGGCTAATAAATTCATGATTTCCGTTAGCTGACAAAAAAATAAAATTTAATAAATTCACCTCGTAAGCTTGAATATCTTTCCATTGTCAGAAGAAATAATCCCTGTCTGATACGACAGGAATTGAATGTAATACCTGCCAATTATGACAATCATACCTCTAGGAAAATATACTGCCAGATAAACATTGTTGACGTTTTACAAAGTGATCTGATCAAGATAAATGTGTTTATTAAGAAATATTAACATAGAAGGGGGGATGAACAGTGTTTAATTTAAAGGTATCTCTTTTTAAATAAGCCGAAATCTTTTTACCATCAAGGGGTATTAGTTGTTTAGAAATTTCTTAAAAAAGATATGAAAACTCGTGTGAGATATATATATATGTATAGGCGATATTTCCGGTAATGAACAAGTTAGCTTTGTAAGGTCAATTTACACTTTACTAAATTAGTGTTTAATAACCAACCACACCCATACTTTACAGCTTCTATATGTAGGATAAAATCTTATTAATGCCTCTCTTGTAACACAACAAGTATCTGTGTGTTTGTGTGTTGCAAACACTTCTTTGGTTATAATTTAGATAGGTGGAACAATTAGAATATTCCAAAATTTATTGATGCATGACATCTGACATGTGATAGTGCATATATTTTTATACATACCTATATATAGTTTCCGGTTAAAATCTGTTGGAAACATTTCCTGTCAAATTGTTAATATTACACTTCTGAACTTATTAATATTTTGATTAAAAAAACATAAAAAAGGTGTGTTGAAAAACACGGTGAATAAATGTAAGCACATTAACTTACTTTAATAAAAAGAAGATCGCTATAAGTGTAGGTTTCTTTTTTGTCGGGAATATGTAAAGTCTAGTAAGGATAGATCTACGAGTATACTGTATATACATATTACTATTATTCCCTTGGGTTCAGAATAGAATATAGGTCTACAGCAGGCGGTCTCCGTTCCACTTTGTTAGCTGAATTCTTTTCTAGCTGGCTGCAGGATTATCTGAAAAGGTTTCACTTCCGCCTCATATTTAACATTCACTAGCTAATGTATAAATAGATTTATAGAATTGAGGCTGAGAATAGAAATGATAGATGTAGATAAACTACAATGACTAACGATACTTTAGAAACTCTGACAATTATACGGAGATTATGCGTTAACTAATCACAGTGTCGATAAATAATTGAGATGAAGATAATACTGTAACAACAGAAGACAAGGGCCGACAACAGATCGTTTTATTACAGAAATCAGCACGTTTTTATATATATTTCATGTACATTATTATAGCTTATTCAAGGAGACAAACACAGTCTTCTGATTGGTTGTTCCTGGATTCTCGGAAATTTAAGCCATACATCTGTGAATCTTACTTGCCCACGTTAAGTCTGCTGTGATTGGTTGTTGAATCAACCTTGTTCATATTTTCTCACGGCCAATATTAGTGACCTAGACATTGACGTAAATTAATGTCTATCAGTTGGCTAGCAGCCTGCTTTCACCACAATATAACGTGTGTATATTATGAGCTCTAAAGTAACAGCCCAAACAACAATGTAAAATAAAATTTGTTCAGTAAAGATGTGATGCCGTCCAAAACGTTTCTAAATAAAAAGGAAACAATCATTTGAGGCATTACAGTGTTTCAGTGTGGATCCCATTTAACACGAATCCACAGAAACTTTTGTATTCCATGCATTCTAGGTGGAGCATCAGGTTTCAATCGTTGAATTTTCCGTAGCGCTGATATTTTTTCTGTGACACGAGGTTTCTAGCCTCAGTCTTTTCCAGACTTAATATCGTTTGGGTCGAGATCGTCAGCCAGGAATCGGACACTGACCATGTAGCCTGGTTGACAAGCATCCTAATACCAAACCACCCAAGCATATACACAGCTTACTGTCATTTGCATATTGCACTTACCTATCCCTTTTTTATTGGAAAATAATCAGGCTTCGAAGCAGTTAGTTATTCTCTTCTTTTTTTCAGAAATCAAGACAGATTTGAAAAGAATGATAGGTAAGAGTTTTAGCGTTAAATAAGGCAGATATTTTTATATAATTACATAAAGTAATTACATTTAATGTTATTTGGGCGTTCTCATCATCATGCAATTTAAATGAACTGCTGTTTGGTTAATGTCAAATGAGTATATATATGTAAATAACTAGACGTTAAATACTTTTGAAAATATTATGACATAAGGTGAACTATTTTATGTTGAGTATTAATTGCTTAAGGCTTCCTATTACCACCGATAACATTCTTAACTGTGGTGGACTGGATTATTTGTCAGACTGTGCATGGGAGTGAGAAGACAGGAATACGCTAGACCGACCGATTAGAAGAATCTATAAGATCTGGATTCATTCTGCAGATGATTTATGCTTGGAGTTACACAAACTCTCAGAGTTATAAGGAGGCAAAAACCAACAAACAGACAGAAGAGAAAGGCAGCAAAAACAACACTACAGGTGAACATTGAGAAGGTGGAGACGGAGGTGATGAAGATAAACAACCAACCAACAACGACCAACAGCACCAACCACCATGAACGGGAGAGGTTTGGCAGAGGTGACCTCCTTCACTAATCTGGCTAAGCACCATCGTTTCAACCACAAGCCGGCGGGACGAATGAAGATGTGAAAGCCAGCCAGGCAGTGAGAATCAGAAATGCAAGATACAACTTCATCAAGCTGAAACCACTTTGGGAATCTTCTGCATTAGGTCATCATAAACAAATAGATTCAGATTCTCAACACAAATAAGAAGTTAGTCAGTCACTTCTTCTATAGAGATTAAAGACTCGCATTGAGCGTCATGGAAAGCATTCCCAACAGGCCACCAGAGAATTTTATCAACAACTCTCATCTCTAACGCTATATTGAAAATAAAATGGCAGGCAAGCGGGTCAGAAATAATTAGCAACAAGAAACGCTGACTGGGAGCAAACCAAGCAAGAGCCGATTGTTCAACCAAATATGGAAGGAGAAGTAGCGATGAACTGGGTACACACTGAGGAGACCATCGAATGATATAGCGCGCCTCGCCATCGCTCGATTGGAATCAGGATTCGGAACGAGGAGTCGGCCATCCGCTGGTGACATGGAGTAGATCATGAGAATAGGTGATAAGAGATTATAGGAATCATGGGTCCATCTGAAGAAGACAACAGAAAGTATAAGAAAGTGGATATATGTTGCTGAAACTCTATTTTCCACTCGGGACCCAAGGGAACAATAATAACAAGTAAATTTCTAGTAACTTAAAGGATCATGAATTATGTATCCATCCTTTGACTATCAGAAATGTTCGCTATTCTCTAACAATGACCATTTCGTAGATATCTCAATGAGTGCGTTTCAGCTTAGAACGATAGGCTAAAGTATAATATCGGATAGATTCAATAAACATGCAGTTGGAAGTTCTAAAAGCACTTAATTCTTCAGAATGTACTTATCACAAAAATGTCAGACTAAAATTGTTTTTACAATGAAGGATTATAATTCAAATGAACGAACTCTTAATTCATCTTATCCCATACAGTTTTATGGTAACAAGAGATTTGAAGTAAGAAACAAAAATATTTGCTACAACCTGTGATACAGACAAGGAGAAAGAATGAAAGGATTATATCTTAACAGTTATAAGTACTTGCTTTTAATACTTAATTTGTACACATGATTACGTTATCAAAGATGAGAGGAATATAAGATAACAGCTGTGTTGTACATTTTATTTATCTATATAGTGACAACATAAACAGTAAATTCCATATGGTACGAACTCTATTTCCTCTCTCTCTTTCTCTTCTTTTTGCTTTCTCATCATGTAATATGACACAAAAGAAATAGCAAACTTTTTACAAATTGAAGTTTACTAAGACAATATGATAACAAAAAGTGTTTGCCAAGACTAATGACATAAAAGTATTGGTTTTTTTAATGATTTTGTTTGATTGCATGAAGAATTTCATCATGAGCTGATATCAGTTAGAGAACCATTGGAAAACCAGCTGGGAGTACTGGACAGCTGTTTTGGCCTGGTTTAGGATTCTTCAGTAGTACGCATCCACCGGGTTTCGAACCCAGGACCTTCTGGTTACAAGGTGAGCTCGTAGACCACTGAGCCACTGGGACCCGATCCCGATCCAATTGTCCCTGAATTCTAACTTCTGCCGATTCACGACATGGTGCGACCATTTCGCAATGTCTTAAAAGTATTTGAATATATATATATATATATAAACTTCTATTCCATGGTTAAAGTGTAATGTTTATCTGAAAACTGTAATATATATATATATATATATATATATATATATATTCGTGCGATAACCATATCATAAATCTACTTGTCAAATCAGTTTAAGCTAAAGTAAACAAATGAAATGACAGTTGAAATAAAAGCAGGATATGTGAGATTTAAGAGGAAGAAAAACGATAATAAGTATTTTTTTATTTGATAGTATAATGAGAAAATAATTTCCAAGGTTCGTTAACATTATATTGTGAACTAACATTTGCTTCTTGTTGTTGTAGTCATCAGAAGTGCCTATAACTAGTGAGAGCAGAATAAGTGAGGCAGAATTCTTTTAGTCAATGCATAGCGTTTGGTGTGAAAAATTTCTACTTGCAATTATTATTTTATTTATATTTATCCTTTAATTCCTAGAGGAACATAGGGCTTCAGCCGCGCGTCTCCAGTGCTTTCGGTTTTCTGCCAACTTTTTCACCCCGCTCCAAGTCTGCCCACATGCTTTCATCTCCTCTTCACATGACCTCCTCCAAGTCACCCTCACACTGACGACCAACTCGCCACTTCCCTTTCGGGTTTCACTCAAGCAATGGCTTGTCTAGTGATTTCACTTGATGGTTTCCTCAGAGTATGGCCAAGCCAATCCATCTCCATTTCTTCCTGCCTATTTGTTGCACAGTCGGTTCCTGGTTGGTTCACTCATTGCCAGAGATCCCTGTTGCTGATCTATTTTGGCCGGCCATCTGATCTTGAGTATTGAGCGAAGACAACTGTTAATGAAGGTCTGAAGTTTGTTTGGGATGCTCTTTATGACTCGCCAAGTCTCTGATCCGTATAGTAGCACAGATTTTACATTTGAGTTGAAAATCCGGACCTTATTTTTGATGGTGAGTGCTGTTGACTTCCACACAGAGTTAGGAGTAATGAAAGCCTGTCTTTCTTTTCCGATTCTGGCTTTGATATCCTCGTCAGTTCCTCCTGTAGTTGAAACGACAATAAATATTTACGTTTGACCAAGGACTGATACCACTTAGAGAACCATCGACAGCTGTTTCATCCTAGCTTAGAAGTGTCCAGTGTTGAGTACGCACGACGCATAGGTTACAAGGTCAAGCTCATCGACTATTTAATCACATGGGCTGAAATCCGTCGACTGAGTAATTCTAACTTTTGTCATTCAGCGATTTTCAATGATTCTCTAGCTGACGTCAATGCAGCATCAAATGTGTAACAATAGGTGTTTACTTGTAACTGTGTGCTTTTCGTTTCAAATTAATTTTGTTTATTATCCTGCTTCGATAGATGGGTTCCTTAATGAAACAATAAATATTATTTCATCCCACTGAAACCTCGCACTTTTGTAATTATAATACATTATAGAAATTAAAAGTTGACTGGCATGAGCGAGGTTTTCTTCTCGAATAGAATTAAAGTGATAATTTTTAAAATGCCTTCTCAGTCTCGCAAAAGTTTTTTTTAATTTGGAAAGGTTGCATAACTAGTGTCATTTTGAACAAAAAATTTCTTAAAACAGTCTCATTCGCTTATCGTTCTTCTGCACGCAGTGTATAAATTCTCGGTTGTATTAATACTTATTATAATTCCCTTGCATTCCGATTGAAAAGTAGGGCTTCAACAACACATCTCCACTGTCGTCTATTTTCTGCTATCCTCTTTAGCCGCACCTACGATTGCCCATAATCTCTCATCTCCTTCTCGTCACACGATCTCATCCATGGCACCCTACCACCGACGACCCACTCATCGCTTCTCACCGAGATTCCATTCGAGCGATGGCCTGCACTAAGTGCGATGTCACTCGCTGATCTCCTCAAAGTATCCCCCATCTATCTTCGTTTCCTCTTACATATTTATTGAGCATTCGGCTCTCTGATGTTTTGTCACCAGAGTTTCTTGTGTTGAAAATCCTAATCTTGTTATTTATGCTGAGTGCAGAAGGTTCCAGATTAATGAAGGTGCATCTCGTCTTTTCCGATTCTGGCTGACTGGCATGCTGGCTGGCTGGCTGGCTGGCTGGCTGGCTTTCAGATCTTCATCCGCGATATTCGCCTGTGGTTAAAACAACGTTTCCTAGATAAGTAAGGAATGTTTTTAGCGCTGTTTGTTGTTGTAGTTGCTGTTGGTTGATTATCTTCATCACCTCCGTCTTCTCTGTGTTCACCTAGAGTTCTGTCTTCGGTGGCTATCTCTTCTGGCTGTTTGTTGGTTTTCGCTTGTAAGTCTTCGGGTTTGTGTGAAATTAAACGTAAATCATCTGCGAAATGCAGATCTTGTAGAGTTTTCTAATCCGTCGATCCAACTTATTCCCGTCGTCTTACTTTTTTTTGATTTACAGCTTGATTCCACACTGTATTTTTGGTACAAGTATGGAATTTTCAGCATGGATATCAGTAGCCCAAATTTTGCAGGCCGACCATAGATATCAGGTGTGCGCCGGCGTGGGCTCGAACCCCGGACCATGTGCATGGTGTACAGTCTGACACATAATCCTGTCCATCACAACTAAGAATATAGTCGGTGATAACAGTGGGAATCCTTGTCCAACTCCTGTATCCTACCTTACATGTTCCTTTGGAATCACAGAATTTGTAAACTACACAAATCAGTTGAATACTATCAGAAAGAATAAGTGTTTCTTGAAAGTCATACCAGTCCACTGCCTAAATTCCATTATAAATCTTCCAGCTCTTTTTCACCCAGTTTATCTCTTTGGTTTCATTTTCAAAAACCTACTTCCACATTCATTGCAACGAAACACTCACTACAGAAATAGGTAGTCTTGTATAGTACCTTAAAAATAAAAATGCACAAGACAAGCATGAAATGAATGCAATTCTGTCGTTTAATCTGAAAGCATATACTACTTATATTCTGTTTATTTATTTTTTTCTAATTCACACAGTCAATAATTTTTCCTGATCATTATTGATTGACATTTATCCATCCATCCTACAATGAGCTGATAAAACATGTTGATGGAAACCTATTATCACTTAGTAAACCATTTGATCAGAATAAAATAGAATGATTATTTGAAAATACAAATAATTTGTGATGTCATCGCCAACAAAATTCACAGAAGCGATCAATACTGAAGAAACAGGTAATTATATACATATTAATTACATTCAAGTATTTCCTTTTTTATAAATTAACAACCCAATGAATATCAATCATGTATAGAAATTAAAGTTAAGGACTTTATTAAACGAATTAGAATAACTTTGCTTGTGTGTGTGTGTGTGTTTACATGTACTTGCATATGAATGCACCTTGAAGAAAAGCAAATTCATTTGCTCAATTTTACCTACCACCCTCTGTCGTCCATGTCTTCTTCACTTTTATTACCTACCTGTTTGCTTAAATAGACTGATTAATAACACGACAATATCAATATTAATATCACTGTGTTTCAGAATCAATAAGCAATATAAATAAAAAAATCAATGATATAAGAATAAAACTTGTGCACTATGGCAGAGTGTAATTCCATTATGGGTAAATTTTGTTTTGATTAAAGTCTCACAGTATTATACAGTAATGTTTACTGACGACGTTTCCAGCACAGTGTATTGCTAATAATCATATCAAGGTAATCACAGGACTTCCTAACTTCATTTATATACTTCCATTATTTTTCATTTGATTTTCGCTTGATTTGATTGGTAGTAGTATTTTCCATATTTCGGGTATGAGTGATGAATCATTCCTATTGCATGTGTTGGGGTTTGCGGCATTTAAACCTACAAACTCACTCAGGGACAAGCTCTGTAGGTTAAAGGACCCTGTCGGTTGACCCAATTAGACAAAATAATATAATTTACAAACTACTCTGCAATGACTGTGAGGTCAACTAAATAGGTCAAACTAGTAGGTCAGAGGTAGCCAGATTGTCGGAACATAAGAATTTATCTAAGAGAAGAATGGTCGACCCCACGAAGATAGGTAATTTAGAAAAAAGCTCAGCAATTGCAATGCATGCATTAACAGACGACCACACAATAGGGTGGGACAGAGTTGAAATTCTAAAAAGTAATCTAGGTAGGTGGAGAGAGAGGTTAATTACCGAATCCTTGTTCATCGAGTCTGCACCCAACACATGCAATAGGAAAAATTCATTTATATATGTCCAAACCTAGTTCACTTTTACCGGTTTGAAAAAATCCGGGCACTGAGTATATGATATTCATTATAATAAAGGTGAACTTATAAGGAATGATTCATCACTCATACCCGAAATATGGAAAATACTACTACCAATCAAATCAAGCGAAAATCAAATGAAAAATAATGGAAGTATATAAATGAAGTTAGGAAGTCCTGTGATTACCTTGATATGATTATGAGCAATACACTATGCTCGAAACGTCGTCAGTAAACATTACTATATAATACTGTGAGACTTTAATCAAAACAAAATTTTACCCATAATGGAAAATAAAATCAAACTTGTTTATTTTAAACTTTCAAGAGTTGTTTTATGAAAGTTTCATATGTTTTTCGGATTTCACCACGGATTGATATCAGTTAGTGAACCATTGGCAACCACGGAGAACTAGGCAGCTATTTCATCCTAGTCTAAGAATCATTGGTAGTTGGCACCCACCTCAGGGTTTCGAACCCATAACCTTCGGGTAACATGGCCAGCTCGTAGACCATGCAGCCACTGCAACGCGACTCAATGGCCAACCCATAAAGTCTAACTTCTACCAATTCGTGATTTTAGCGAGATCACCAAAAAAATGTCATAGGTGGGAACTCCACCCTGACTGGTCAGGAATTTTAGACAACTCTGTCTTGTAGCAAGTCACTAGCGAGCATCAAAATAATTTTCAACAGTTGATTTGTAAGGATGTTTGTTTTTCTGGTAGATTAATTAAAACATGGAGGTAAGCCTGAGTTAACATTTCCACCAACTTAACTGAGGTTAAAGTTAAGCTATTCTGAAAAATCTTCACCCGATGAAGACACTAACAACCGCCATTTTTCACAATTCAAATGATTAGTGGCCACTTAAATGTTAGTTTTTTAAAAATTCTTATCCACAGCACTAATTAAATAATGTCTATCTGTCTGTTTTTGACATAGAATCTTGCACAGATGTGCGACAGTACAAGCTGCCACATTCCCTCCATTTAGCACACAAAGCAAGAGAAGAAAGTAGAAGAAGTGCATAATATAGACAGTAAACAGAGATGTAAGACAAAGGAATAGTAATAACGAAGAACAATATACTTTCATTGGAAATCATAAGTCACAAGGAGTGAATGTACCTGCGCCATTGAGAACGATTGTGAGCCATATTACCAATTGTTTCCAACCATTGGTTTTTACCGTCCCGAGGACCCCAACCAGTCAGGAAGTCTACACTTTCTTACGTGGCTGGCTTTAACTAACTGTTGCGGATTTCATTGACTAGTGCTATGTTTTAGTTTGACAACCTCTAGTTCTTTTCCAGCCTGACTTTATATCACCTAACGTTGCCCGTCGAGGAAGGCGATGACTAAGCATACGTAACACATGTCATAACCATCTCAGTCGATGTATTTTCACAGCCTTGTCGATTGATTTTCCCCCTTACCTAGAACTCGACGCCTAACCTCAATATTGCTCACCTTATTATACCACTTCACACGGGGGATAGAGTGCAGGCACCTATGATCAAAGACAGCTAGCCACCCTTTTCATGTCTTCCACTCTCAATGGCCAGGTCTAACGGCTGGTCATGAAGGAGGACGGAGAGGACTGATGAGCAGTACACCTGCCCTTCAGTCGATAGCCGGATATTACGTCTACGCCAGAGACGGCGTAAACTGGCCTATGCGAAACTAGCCCTCTGTATTCGTGCTGAGATTTCGATAGAGAACAAACCGTCGGGGTTGATGATACTTCCCAAATTATAAGTACATAATCACTGCAGTTGTTATTGGTAACCAATACTCAACAGCCCGTTTTACGACATATGATCTTTCAGTAGAAGAACCAGTTGATGAATACCACCTTTGACATAAATAAACGATATTTATGAGTAGAAAAAAAGGTGATCAGAAATCAGAATAAATTATTTAATGACTTTTTATTGAAAAACAAATGGAGTGAAAATGATGTGAGCAACACTGATTATGGATGGTGATGCTAATGATAATAAGCTGATGATGAATAATCTTTTTTTCTGCTATTCTATTAGCAATAAAGGTAATAAATTTATGCAAATTAGTCACTTGATGTTCACTACTACAACAGAAAGCTAGCAGCTACATATTCTAAAATATGTTTTAATGGAAATCAGCTGATCAGGTATGCAATATTTGTCACCTAGTTTTATGACACTATATACTGATGAGCACTATGACACATACTGTGATTTATTAATATGAGTTGGGATGAATGGAATTGCAAGAAGGCTCACCTGATATAAGTTTCATGCATGACAGTAATTATTAAAATAGCGTTATTATGCTTTCGAGCAAATTCATTTCCTCTCGACTATCTAAACAAGACACTTCATTGATAAACTCTAACACTGGATTATTTATGTGGAATTATCAGTTAAAAAAAATCCATTTAACATATAATTGGATTTTACTACATTTACAGTACAGAACAAATCTGACTGAACCTTTTATTCCTTTAAGTTCCAGTTAGGACATAGGGCTTTAAGCTTGGGCTCTGTTGTTTCAGTAGTAGTAGTTCTATTTTTCTGGAGTGAAGTTGCTAGTCCTACCCTAATCCTTCCGTTTTTACCGGACATGCTACTCGCTAATAGAGGTTTAGGAGTGCTTCAGACGGGGATCGACCCCTTGAACCATGTGAGCAGTCAGCTAGCGTCCTACCACCGCACCACTGATGTACAATCTGCACGATATAGGTGAAGGTATTCAGTGTGTTATATATTAGTAAAACAGGTTTAGGTGTATTTATGATACCATTCAACTGGTTTGGATTTTTCTCCGACTTTAACAAGAAGCTAACAAGAGACATCTTATAATCGTTAGACTCAAGAAATCAAATCTGTAGCCAACGGCTAGCTATCATTGAAACTAAAATAGCAATTTATATTTTTTATTTCATAAAAACATCCTATTTATAAATAATTGTCTAATAAATTATGAAATACAAAATAATCGAGCAAAGAATATTCTTTTCGATAAATTCCTCTTCCGGCTCTACATTTATATATATATGCTTATATACACAGAATATTCTAGATTAGTAGTTAACAGCAATTTAACTGCTCCTGTGGAGCCAGTTATACAGGCCGTACAATTAGGCATGTTTCTCATCTAATTTTCGAACATCACCCTTCGTGGTTAAGCAGAGGACAAAAGAAATCTATTCGCAGCGCTATTCTGTCTCATCTTGTGGAGACAGAACACAAGATTGACGTTAACCATGCTCTCAGGGGCATTCACCGCATACCTATGAATCTCAATTTTTCCTTAAGAGTTCGACTGCCAAATATTGCTGAGGTTGTGGGGATTCATATTAACAAACCCAATTTATGTATCCAAGAGGATTTAGTTCAGACATTATCATTACCTTTGCCATCCAAATTTGGATAATCCTGAATTTTTTCGGAATTTCCCTAATCTTAGTTGATATTCTATTCGCTATTCTATCTTTATTATTATAATTTAAGTATCTTTAATGAACTGTAATTGCATTGATCATACTTTACAAATCGATATTATTTAAAAACAGTAACATTGTTATTAACTACTAATCTAGAATATTCTATGTATATAAACATATATAATTGTAGAGCCGGAAGAGGAATTTATCGAAAAGAATATTCTTTGCTCGATTATTCTGTGTTTTTTTTATATATGTCTGAATGAATACTTTTGCTATAATAAATTACTAACTTACTTAATTAAATATCTTGATGTTCAGAAGTTAATTTTTGTGAAGAATGATCAAAAGTTGTTACACTAAGTAAACTTGAATGTACATCACCTAAATCTTCAGTATTTGATTTTATGAGTTTCGATGAAGATGATATTCCAGGAGGTTTATCGCCGTCAAATTTCTTCGTTAAATCCGACGATGTATTACGATATAGTTCATATGGAAATGAATATGAAAATCTTGGTTTTAATTTTGAATACTTGAAACGATATTTAGATGAACTCATATTTGGAAGATATAACTGCTCTTCACCTTCGTGATGTCCAGCAGTAGAATCCTTGATATGATGAAAGGTCGACAATTTATCATTATTAACTATACTGTTTCTTTGTGATGTTGATTTGCTTGAAATATGTGATTGAGCACTGGCGAACTCAGTCAGATTTTCTTCATCTAGTGAAGAATATATCGGATTAGTTTGAATGAAAGATGAAAGCGATGAGAATTTCATTCCTGTATTACAATCTCCAGCAGAATTTATCACAGGTTCAAGATTATTATCCTTGTTAGTAGGTGTAGTGTTAATGTTACTTTCATTATTATTATTATTATTATTATTATTATTATTATTACTATTATCTACAGGTTGAGAATAATCTGATTTAGAAGTATTTTTATTATTATAATCAAACATTTCTGAATAAAGACCGTATGATTTATTCATACCTTTGAACTTTTTATTTGATGATAAGCCAAGAGGTGGCCATGTAGGACTGTAGGTTAAATCCAAGTTATTGGAATGAAGCAGTCTGCTCTTTTGTCCATCAATAAAATCATATTCATCATTTAAAGAAAGTTTAGACTTCACTAATAATGGTCTCTTTTCACTGTTTGAATGACGAATCAACTCATCTTTATTTAAATCACGGTCTCGATTTGTATTTGACATTTCAGAAGAATTAGAAAGTTCCATATTTTCATCTTCTCTATCATTATGTTCATCAGTTGTTAAATACTCCATTTTATTATAAAAATCACGGTGAGAATGTCCATGTTTAAATTTGCGAAAATTAGGTTTCAGTTTAGAGAAAGCAGTTAAATTCACAGTTGAATGATGATTATCTAATGAGTTTTGACCCCGTGAATAGGGTAATCGGAAGACAGATAAACGATTCAATGAGTTGGATTCATTAGGATGATTAGACGGGTGTTGGTCACACAGCTTATTTGTACCTGATGATTTGCACTCACTACTTCCATCTTTCACGCCAGTATTTTCAATATTGTCAAAAACACTAACATTGCTGGAAGACCTACCATTTTCACAGAGACTTTTTGTTATCGATGGTCTAACTTTTAACATACGAGAGAATTTTGATATTGATTCATTTGTCAGACGTCGAGGATGCTTTGTATTTGTATTTCCATGCTGCAAGGCACTTAACAGGGGATTGTTAACAAGTAGATTACTGTTTGATTCTCTTGTTTCATTATTTACTGAAGCTCTAGCCTGGTAAATAAAATAATAATGATAATATTGATGATAATGTCATCTAGTGGCAAATAAAAAAGAAAGATAAACCTCATTTAGTACATTTAACGAAACCCTTCACAATTAAAAACACTACTTATGCAGCTTCCTCTCTCTCTCTGGTTGTAGAATTCAGTCTGCACCAATTAGATGACTAGACACATCACACTAGTTACTAGTGTCCAATCAAAGTAACCAATATAGTCCTACAGGAGGCCAATAACGAGCCCGAATAGCTCAGTGGTAACGTCTCTGACTGCAGCCCTGAATAACGTGGGTTCGGATCTCAGAAGGGACTGGAGTTCCTTCAAGGTTGCAGATACGCCTTGCTAATGAGTGCCAACTAGCACGAAACCTAGGTCAGATGTGCTTCCTGAGGATTGCCTCCAACCATCTAATATCATCAAATCAATGTACAACATGACGATGAGCTACCTAGAATGGTGGCCACATTGCAAACCTGACGGATAGAATTCAGTCTGCACCAAAGAAAGGACGAGACACACCACACTAGTTACTAGTACCCAATCAAAGTATAAAATAAATATACTAGTCGTTAGATACTTGTTCTATTCGAAAATAGAATGTGGTAGTGTGAAACACTTCATTTAAAGAAAATGTTCATAATTAATACAGTGTTAGCTGATATTATGTAATGCAGGTAAAATTAATTTCATTCAGTCCGTTAACATATATCATACTCATAGGAACTGTAACTTTACCTAATACTCACATTTACCATTCCCAGCTAAAAAATACAATTCATTCCACGAATTTTGCACAAAGATATAATGTAGAATAAGTCAACACTTTATTCAATGACCAGTATATATATATATATATATATATATATATATATTTAACGAGAATTTGATGTAATTCTTATAAGTAGTATGAATAGCTTTATTAGTGATTCATTTAACTTCAAACTTCATCTAAAATTGTTAGCATTCAGTTCCTGTGATAACAGAACAGTAGTCATTCTCACCCGTTCCTAATGGATCTTACTTAGAAAATGCATATTCACCATTCAGCTTTTACTTTTCACGAGTTCATTCGTAAAATGAAAGTAGTAAAGCCAACTTACTTGTCAGTGTATATATCATCAAAAACAGGAATACTTTTAACTATCGATAACTTTTTTTAGTGTGACTGTGTGCATAAAAATGTTGAAAATAATTTTCAGATCAATTTCCCCTGTCTTCAAATTTACCCGATTAGGTTTTTATATTTTGATAAGACATAACTCGTAATCATTCTGATGAATATTTAGTGAAATTCAATTCAATTTAGATTTTCCCGTCTACTGATTCGACTCAATTGCTCGGTCTCATGTTGACATTTCAGCTCCTGGTGCAGATGCTTTGATGATGTCTAGTCATGTAACCTGAAGTCGAATTGCTTGGTAGTGACTAACAGCGGAATTCAGGAAGTACAACTGGTCCTGTCTGGAAATCATCAGCTGGATGTACCTGCATTCCCCAGTAAGTGACGGTGTTCCCACCTAGACTCGAACTCAGTGCCCATAGTGGTTCAAGGGATAACGTTTTGGCGTTCGAAACTATGGGTACTGGGTTCGAGCCTCGGTCGGAACACCGTCACACGTCCAGCTGGCGAGTTCTAAATAGGATGAAATGCGTATCCTGGATTCCACTGCTAGTCACCATCCACAAATTTGACTTATATCTGAGAAGCAGATATTACCACTGAAAATCTTCACTTCTATCAATATACTCTATATACCACCAGTGGTCAACCAAAACAGTTGATTAGCTGACGGACTTATTTAGTAAACTACAAACACATTTTCTCAATAGTAGTCAAAATATGCTCATCACATTTAAAGTAGGTATGAACAAATCTTTCTAAACTATCACTTTTGACAGAGTGTTGAGTCGAAGTAGTTTTTTAATACACCAACAGAATAATCTCCATTAACCATTAAAACATGATTATCATGTTTTCGAAGAACAATATTCAGTAGTTGATCGAAAGTAGACCTTAATAAAGCACAGGATAGGTTTTTCATCAGCGGAAAATATACCTACATTTCAGTGAGTTATAATGCTTCTTAAATCAATTCCTTAAACCATTTGATGGTTTACTTTAAAAGCCGCTTGAAAATTCAGAGATACTACTACTCGGATCTATTCATATCCCATGATGATGTAATTTAATTGCTTTTGAGGTGGTTGTGTTCTCTGAGCTGGATAGTTTATTTGCGAATCTACCATCGACCTACTAGGCAACATCTTTAGCGCATAGTTCAATTTGTTGAAATGAGCTTTTACATTTTTACACGATCTCGAACGTGACTAGTTGTTGTGTGTGTTGTCACATCCTCTAGGCTACTTGTATTGGTAATGATTGTTTCCTTGTCTTGAACTTTGACCCTTTGGTAAAATTTGTCTGTGTCGATGTGTCTATTGATTGACGATTCTCTGGAATACCTGGCTTTAAACATTTTTCTAGTATTCTTGGTGTTTCCTCTGTCTAATATTTGAACGTTGTGTCAGTCAAAGTGATATCCATGCTTGTCGGTATGCAGTGATATGAGGGAGTGGATATCATGTCTTTTGATGGTTAGCTTATGTTCATGGATACGAGGAAGAAGGCAGTTGTCATCCACTTTGGCCAACGTAGTGTTTTTCTCAGTCGTTGCAACTTATTTTGTAGATTATGTTCGTTTCATCTTTCGTTGTTGAGTCTTTTGGTTGACACAGATTTAAGTGAAGCGATTTTGTTGGTTTGTGTGCGACATCGATCCATGAAGGTTTAAAGAGTCTCGCAGTGAATTCTCAGGTGTCTTTTATATATGGTATAGCGATGTTCTCTGTGCTTTCCTTGGAGGCCTTTGATTTGGTAGGTTGTCTTGGGAGTAGATGTCTTTTGATGAAATTCCCTGGATATCCATTCTTTTGGAAGACGTCCATTAGATATTTTTCTTCAATTTTCCTTAAGGTGTGAGTGCTGCCATGAGTATTTTACTGACTAGGTGACCTGATGTGAAGACCTTACACAGTCTCTTTTAAGACTATTTTATAATTTCAACTACTATAATTCGAATATTAAGTCTAATTAATGAAATTTTTCATCATAAGAACAAATAAGCCTATATATATATATATATATATATATATATATATATATATATATATATAATTATGTTTTATGAATTCTAATCTTACTTTCAGATAATGAAAGAGTTGATAAAAATCGTGCACTTCAATTCACATAATTTCCTGTTTCCCTTTTTTGTAGAATGGATAAATTTTAAATGCCTTTTAATGACGTTTAACTGAACTCAAGTATTACTTCATAATAATGTCAAATTAAGTAGGAAGTTCGCCTCATCAGATATTCTAAATTATTTGCACTAATTGCAGAATTTATTTTTAATGAACAGTTTTTTGATTAATTGTTTCCTTTACATTTTGTGAAAATAAAACAGTGATATATATTTATATATATATATGCATATATTGAAAGCAAATGACAGATCAAATCCGTAAGAATCAGACATCCCAACACATATACATAAATATACATATATATTTTATTTTTTATTCCTTTACGTTCCCAGTGGAACACACTGGGATTCGAGCTACAACTTAGAAGTTACGGTATCAGCGATATATTTTTTAATGGGTAGAGTTGCCATTCTCATGCCTAACCTTCCCTCTTTGCTGGTCTTATTACTGGCTTAGCGAGGTAAAGGAATGTGTCGCCGAGGATCGAACCCGGGGCCACATGAGTGTTTGACGAGTATTCTACTGTTGTGCCACCGACATATATATATATATATATATATATATTTATATGTATTATGAATAATAATACAATAGGTTACCCTACAAACGTATTCATTCTCAGCTTTTCATATCTTCGTGACTCATGAATAATCATATTAAATCTGATATTGCATATAAAATAAAACCCCACTTCTACTTAGTCTTTACTTGTAATTACCTCTGTTGCTATCCTGACCTAAGTTGAAACATTTCACTCAATTATATTGCGTCATCTAACTTACTAACTCAATCTTACTTTAGTTGCTGTCTGATTAACCTTGTTTCTATATTGGATCATTCTTGTCTTACCTGATCAATTATCTGAACTTGACAAATCTCATGTACACACACACAAATAATTATACATAAATGCCTTTGTACAACTATGTGAGTGAATTTGCCGAAAAGAGTCTATTCGCTGAAGGTGTTCTCTTTTTCATATGACTCAATGAGGATTTTCAAGCTAATCCCTAAAGTGCCAATATTTTTCTCATAGCATACGATTTTGCGACACCATAATCACTAGTAACTGACAAATTGGCGATATTGTCTGGAATCCCAGTAAAAAGTCAACCAAGTTGGGTGTGTGAATAAATACTCCCCGATAATACTGGTTGGCAGTGGCGCTAAAATCTGAGAAGTGATATAATTTAGAGAGCTATCGAAAGCCAGGAAGACTTCCCAGCTTTGCGAGCACATGATTTCTCTAGAGATCGAACCAGGGACAGAAGTTAGAACTCACAGGGTATTGGATTTTATCCCAGTGAATTAATGGCCAACTGGCTTACACAGTCGCTTGTAGGTCTTAGGTTCATTCCCCGATGGGGTCATAGGTGAGTAGTGCCAAATAGTCTGAAACTAGGACGGCGGAGATGTTCAGTAATCAGTTGTTTTCCATAGTCCCCCAAATGATATTAATGGGTGACCAAAACTTGAAACTTATTATGTCTTTTGAAGTTTCCAGATATTGAATCAGTATAAAAAGGAGGTCAGACAAGAAGTACATCAATCTCTATGCGGTCTTCTGTTGTAACATGGTCACTATTTTTCTTACCGAAATTGGATTTTTACAGTCATATCCTGATCAGATTCAGCAGTTTTGTGAGGATGACAGTGAGTATTATTTTTGCTCTCGAAATGCATTGGTCAGCATATAATTATTTTAAGATGTTTTCATGAAATAAAAACAGTGACCAGAATCAGTGAGAAAGTGAAATCTTGAAGCGAAAGACAAAGAAAACCATTAACTCAGCCTTCATGAAAGTAGATACTATCATAAATTACCTAATGTAGTGAAAAAGAAGTCCTCGAAATGAGTGTCTCCTAATTTAACAGATTTTTTGTTATCTTTTATTTTATTCCTTTATGTCCCCAGTGGAATATAGTGCTTCAAGCTAGAGCTTTGAAGTTTCACTAGCAGCATTGTTTATTTTTACCGTTTAGAGTTGCCAGCCTCTTTACTGATCAGCCTGGGATCGAATCCCGGATCACATATGTGGTTGCCAATCATCCTACCGCTAAGCCACCGATGTAGTTTAAAAGGCACATTCACAATTTTTTTAAAACAAACATAGAACGTAAAAACATTTGCATAGAAATTGAACTGTTCACAAAAAGTCTATCTTATAATCTTAAATTAACCTGGCATATTAATCAACTGAATATTTCTTAGAAACCACTTCAAGTTTTTTTGATTACCTATTATTGAGGTTATGAGTGCTGTTCACCTACTAATATCTAGTTGACAAAACTGTATTCATTAAAAAAACTTGACTAATTTAAGTTCTTTGAATAGGATAAATATTCAGTACATACATTCAGTTCGAAAAATAGTTTATATTAACAATCAGTATGGTTCATTTGTGATCCAGTGACAGAATACTCGCCTGGCACTCTCCTACTCCGGGTTTGATTCTTGGCCGACATACTCATGAAAATCACTGAGCCCGAAGTAATCTCAGAAAAGAGAGAAGATTGAACTTGTAGCTAGCAAATCAATCCCCGTAAAAACAGTAATACCTCTAGTGAACCTTTAAAGCTTGACGCATGAATCTCTTCTATGTTCCACTCTGAACTCAAGAAACTCAAGGAACATAGGTACATTTTTACGACATACTTAATTCAGAAGAGTGAACAAATATTTATGCTTGAAATGTTTGCATACATGAATATTTGTTATGTCGAAAAGAATGACTAGACGGAAACACTCAAAAAGACACAGATTATTTTTATTATTTAAACGCAGAAAAACTTCTTACAATATAGCACCAAGAAAGATGTGCCACACAATTATAATTATAAAACAACACAGATCAAAAGTAAAAAATGTAAGTAGAGAACGGATAAAGAACTTCATCTGGAAGGAAAACAGTTAAACGTAACAAGTCCAAACAGTATTCGTCAACTATCATCGGGAAGGGAAGAAAGAAGGAAATCGCAACACGCTCGCCATTGATTACGATTCTTGGCCATATCCGATAACGTTTCGAGCCATCGATTCGAGCTATCTCGCGGGCCCCAACCACGGAGTCGTGACGCACCAACCTCTGCTAATCTAGCACAAACATCCTTCGTCTCACGACACCACGTCATGGACTGACCACCCCTCCGCCTTTTCCATCCCGTCCCAGGGCTAGCCAACATAGACCTGTACGGAAGCCTCTGAGATGACATTCACAGCACATGTCCAAGCCAACGGAGCCGGTGTCATCAGATGATGACACTCAGTGAATGGTGATCTCCACTGTGTTTAAACACACGCCACCGAACCTCAGAATTACTCATACGATGATACCATCAAACGCAAAAAAAACCTGCGGAGACAGCGATGATCGAACATGCAGAGCCGCCGCACATCCTCAGCTCAGAGAGGCCAGGTTTCACAAACGTAGAGCAAAACAGCCCGCACCGAAGCATTGTATACCCAACCTTTGACAGCCAGGCTAGTGTCGCGACGGCGCCAGAGGTGGCTGAAGTTGGTGTATGCCACCCTAGCCTTCATGATACGGTTGGAAATCTCATCCATCACCATTCCGTCAGCACTTACACAACTACCCAGATACACAAACTTATCAACAACTTCAAGCGTTTCACCCGAAAGAGTGAGTGCAGGTACAGGCTCCTGCCAATCTTGTAACAGTACTTTGCACTTAGACGGCGCAAAGCACATACCATACTTACAGACACTAATTGCCAACGGATTAAATGCGATTCGGGCAGCCTGCATGCTATCGCACATTAAGACGATGTCATCTGCATACTCGAGGTCGAAAAGTCTATCTCCAGGTAGCAGATCTACACCACCTTCACGCACATCCTTCAGAGCTGACTACAGGATGTCATCGACGACAAAGAAATGAAGAGAATGGGCAAACCTGGCTAACCCCACTGTTGGTTGGGAATAGTGATGATAGTTGGTTGTATGCCCTCACTCTACCGGAGGTGTTTCTATTCAAGGTTTTCAAGATGTTAACAAATTTCTCAGGTACACCTCTCTCTAATAGACAGTTTCAGAGCACAGTTCTGTCCAACGAATCGAAGGCAGCCCTAATATCAAGAAACACAACGATCGTTGGCCTGCAATAAGTGTGGCGGTGTTCCAACAACTGACGAAGGGTGAACACATGATCAATGCATCCACGACCTGAACGAAACCCAGCCTGCTCTTCGCGAATCAATCCTTCACGTATTTTGCACAGCCTGCGAAGCAAGACAGCAGCCAATATTTTAGACGCGACTGGTAGCAGACTGATGCCCCTATGATTGTCACAAGAATTACGTCAACCCTTTTTTAAAGATGGGGACGATAATGTCTTCGTTTCACATTGACGGTACACTCTCAGTCTCCCAGACCTTCCTGAATAATCCAGTTAGAGCTATTGTGAGAGTCTCGCCATCATCTTTAAAAGGAGTCGGAGGTAGATTATTATTATTATCTTTAGCCCAACTTCAAAGAAATGAAAATCAAGACCACATTATCCACGGTAATCTTGAATTGATTGGTTATAAAAAATGTCATTCTCCTAATTTGTCTCATTCTTTACAATATTTTACTGGAATTTAATTAAGTACAATCAAAAAGTTGGATTTTTTGTGAGTATTACTGTCAGATAACCTTGAACACAGACTGTCTACCTTTGATTTTTCAATTTTAAAAGAGAACAAGTGACTGGGAGAAAAGAAATTCTTTGGCGAACTAATCTCCTCTAAAACTTAATTAGCAGATAAAATATCAATTCTAATTAAAAACCAGGTGTATACAGAAGATAAATGACTTGTAACTTCCTAAAAATGGTTAACTATCCAGCTCACTCTGCTCACCATATATACGCCTACCTACATATAATCATGTATTAGTATTCTTCTTCATTCAGCGTCCATATTAATTTGTCAGAAAATAGGGGCTAGTACAAACACAAGACATATATATATACATAATAATCTAGAAGCTGAAGAAAGTAAAAAATCAAATAACCTTCATATACATTTTTTTCTGCATATGATGTGTGTAGTTTTATTTTTTTTAATTTATGATTGATAATAAAATAATTGCCTCAAGACAAATAGAGATGAATAAATATGATAATTAGATTTTAAAAAAGATATAGTAAAAAATTGGTAATAACCCTAGAAAATCAGTAAAAAAAAGCATCCTCAGTGATATCTCTAGGTAAGAGAATAATTATAGACACTAGGTAAACATGAGACAGATGATAAATGTATTGAAAGATAACTGAAAATGCATTATACAGACTGCTTCTTTTTCCCTACTTCAAACTTGTATAATCATATATACACACGTCAGACTATGAGGATCAGAAGACAGGAATACTCTGGACCAACCGTTAAGAAAACTTGGGACAATATGGATTTTGAACATGATTTATGCTTAATGCCACACAAACTCGAAGAACAGCGGGCAAGAACCAACAAACTGACAGGGGAGACAAACAACGAAGATATGACTCCAGGTGAACACTGAGAAGGTGGAGACGGAGGTGATAAAGATAACCAACCATCAGCAACAACAACAAAAAGAGCCAGTCGCCATGAAATGGAGAAACTTGAACAGAAGTTACTTCCTTCAATTATCTAGGAGAGCATTCTTTCAACCACAGGCGGATGGCACGGATGAAGATATCAAAGCCAGTCAGAATAGGAAAGGCAAGATACAACTTCATCAACCTGAAACTACTTTATTTTTTTTTTTGATTTACAGCTTGATTCCACACTGTATTTTCGGTACTAGTATGGAATTTTCAGCATGGATATCGGTAGCCCAAATTTTGTAGGCCGACCATAGATATCAGGTGTGCGCCGGGGTGGGCTCGAACCCCGGACCATGTGCATGGTCGGCGAGAGTCCTAACCACTGTGCCACCGACGCACGATGCTTTAGAAATCTTCTGCTGTCACTCAGCCATAAAAAACAACAAGATTCCAATTCCCAACACATATGTGAAGTCAGTCAGTCACTTCTCCTAAACGGGTCATAAAACTTGACCAGAGTGTCACGAAAAGCACTTCCACCAGGTCAGTGCAGAATTTTATCAAAATCTGAATTCGCTGACTGCATGTTGAAGATCAAATGACCAGCTTGCGAGAAAGAATTATTGAGAAGAAACTCTGGCTCGGAACAAACCAACCAAGAAACTGTCGCTCGACAAATATGTGGGAAAAAATGGAGTTGAATTGGGCATACGTTGTAGCATGACAGACCATCGCTCAAGTGGAATCCGAATGGGAAGCGACGAGTGGGTCGTTGGTGTAAGGGTAAAATTGAGGAGATCGAGTGAGGAGGAGAGGAGATATTATGGGCGATCTCGGACCTAGCTGAAGAGAACATCAGGAAATAGTAGAATGTGGACATGTGTTGTTGAGGCCCTACTTTCCCCTGGAACCCAAGGCAACAATAATAACATTATATATATTCTTATTGCGTACAACCTTTTCAAACTCAGCAAACAAAAGATTATCAATACTATTATGAAGTAGCGTGGCAACAGAACAATACTATTGGCTTTATTTGTTTTATTTCATTCAGGAAAACCTCTTTTGCTCATCACACTACATCAAGAATATTGTGTAGTGAGTTTTATGAGACTACGTGTTATCTACGTACAGTATATAACAAAGTATTATTTAATGAACGAAAAAAAACGAAAACAGAAATGAATGAAATTGAACTTCACTTTCAACTAGCTTTCTCTTGGTTTCTTTTATTGTTTAACTTGCCTGTGTGTCAGGAGGTCGCCATTTGTAGTAGCTGATTAGCTGTCAGCTATAACTTTCAAAACTTTTCTTACAACTTAGTGATTCTACACCACGAAGAACTACCCGACTAAGGCAGTCATGAAGCATATTTCACAGGATTTCCCGTCAAATGATACCCTATCGATTTCGATCCCTAACGAAATACTTAAATCCTCTCCCTATCGTCTCTACTGAGTGACTCCACATTACTTAAAAATTCATGTCTTTTTTCAGTTTAACTGGTTATCTTTTTTATCCGATATAATTATCGTTTAAAGCATTAGGTTATATAGTAAAGTTGCATGCATGTGTACATCGTTAATTTCAAATTATCTAATGAATTGATTTTCACATTTACCATTAAATAATCAGTGGACTATTTATTGCTTTGTAATATGCAATTGGACAATTATTGCACAACATTCTCTAGAGTAATTAAAGTCTGATGCATCGTACCTTATAACCACTTTAACACAGTTTTACTCGAAAGTTACCACAACGTCCACAATTCAAATTAAATCAAGGACATCCAGAAACAGATTACGAATAAAACATGACCAACTGAATCATACTGTAATGTGTGCTACTGATAACATTTATCAGTAGTTTATAAAGAGACGTCCACCAGTATAAGAACATCAAATAGCAGGCAGATACATTTGTCAGAGAAAGTAAGTGATACAGCGTTGCGAGGATATATGGGAGACGTGGAAGGAACACAAAGAGATACAATATGGAGGCCAGAAGTAGCACAACACGGGATTTAAGGATAGGCAGTATATAATTTCGCTATATAGCGACGCCAAATTCCAGATAAACATTCCTTTACTAAGTCATTCGTCTTCTAACGTTAAAATATGGCCAACATCCTTTAACTTAATCTTACAGTTATTGAACAAAATTCATTATAATTCAGTTGGCTGCGCGATAATCCATTAAGTTTCGCTAATAGCAGGAAGCTGGAATTCCAAACCCTACAACGATGACCTCTCAAAACTTCATTCCTATCGACTGTGTATTATTAAATAAACGATGTCAAATAAATTGTCTATAATAACCTTTTTATTATAATCTCACTGCTTCACAACATAATAAATCAACTTTTTTTTCAAGTATTGGTTTGTAGGGTTTTGATTGATTGGTTACAGGATTTCATCATGAGTTGACATTAGTTAGGGAACCAGTGGAAAACCTGGGAGTAAGGGACAGGTGTTTCGTCCAAGTCCCAGTCTTCAGCAGCAGTTACCCACTGTGGGTTCGAACCCAGACCCTTTTGGTTACAAGGCGAGCTCGTAGACCATTAAGCCAGATCCCTAAAAACCATTACTTGAAAATCTATGAGATGCTCACAAGCGACTGATCTTATTCAGGCAGATAGTCACCTGGGATTCTAGTGGGACATCGTGAACAGTAGGGTGCGGTAGGTTGGGTGTGAGAGCTAATACTGGCCGAAGACATTGGCTGATGATCACGCCATATCATGAATTGGCAGAAGTTGGAATTCATGGGCAAGCCTTTGAGTCAGGTCCCAGTGATATAATGGCATACGAGCTCGCATTGTAACCAGAAGCTTTTGGGTTCCAAACCCTGTGGTGGGTAAGCACTGCTGATGAGTCCCAAACCAGGTTGACGAAACAGCTGTCCAGCACTCCCAGCTGGTTTTTCATCGGTTGTCTAAATGATGTCAGCTCATGATGAAATTCTATAACAAATCAAGTCAATATTTGGCAAAAGGGGTGTGCTTTGTGAAGTTCTGGAGCAGGTTTAGCTATCAATCGGAAAAACAACTTTCAGTTAACTTTATAAACACTATAACAGCGACAGTATGGTGAATAACTGGTCACTTTAGTAGTGTTTGATCTTAAAAGATTATTATTCGACTGATTCACTAATATGATTACTCGTCACCGATTACTTCATTCTTTTGGAAATAATGACAATTTAACTAATAGAAAATCTGTTAAAGCAAAACTGTCTCCTGTAGAACAATGAAACAAATAGTTTTCAAGAGTAAGTCTGAAAGGATTTTGACTCGTTTTCACTTGTTTAACCACAGAATGATATCAGTTAGAGAACCATTGAAAACGACGGAGTACAAGACAGTTGTGTCGTCCTAGCTTGGTACTCAATGTCAGTACTCACCCATCGGGGTTAGAATTCAGGACCTCTCGGGTTCAGGGAAAGCACATATACCATTCAGCCACACGGGCTGTTGGATCAAATCTCAATGACTGAATGGTCACTCACTCACGCGCTCTCTCTCTCTCACACACACACAGGCACACGCTCACACACTACAATCGCGAACGCGTG
Organism: Trichobilharzia regenti; assembly: GCA_944472135.2. Classification (NCBI taxonomy): domain Eukaryota; kingdom Metazoa; phylum Platyhelminthes; class Trematoda; order Strigeidida; family Schistosomatidae; genus Trichobilharzia; species Trichobilharzia regenti. The sequence goes on along the minus strand of OX235262.1, from coordinate 94,610,622 downwards.
TGCGTACACAACACAGACCTGGCTGGACACACAAACGACACACCGACACATTGGTGGATTGTGCGTGTCTGTGTGTGTGTGGGGTGTTGTGCCTGCATGGAGTGGTGGATTGACAGCGTGACAGAAGACTGAGGCGAAGTCCCGCCGACGATTTACACACTGTGATGTGTGAATCCGCCGGACTGAGCAGTAGCATAGAGATTGAAATTATCCTGGTGTCCGTGACAGGCACAATGGAATCAGATGACCTGATCGGAACATGGAGATATGAATCACCAGACTTCTGATGTATTTCCAGTCTTGTAGGTGGGTGGATGATGCAACGGTTGATGGTGTATAGTGAAGTGTGCCTGACGTGAGTGATTTTAGTGATTTCTGGGAGTTAGTGTTGGCCGGATGGATATCTGGAGGCTTGGTCCGATTGATGTTGAGAATTTCGATGTTGATTCGAGTGTATTGGGAGTGTATGGTCAGAAAGTCCTGGGCTCAACCACAGATGATGAGTCTCAAACTAGGACGACACAGTTGTCCGTTACTCCATGATCCTCAATACTTCTCCATCGCATATTAATCGAAGGTCAAACTGAAAATGGTTAATTTTCTTTAATCAAATTGAAGCCAGAAGTAAACCTTAAAATATATATATCAAGAAACCCAATAAAGAATTTTTAACAGATGTTTGTTCACCAAAGAAAACCATCTGTTGATTTCCATGATTATCATTAACAGGAAATTATATCGTTTTCATGAATACACAGTAAAGTACTATCTATTATTTAGTTTTCAAAAGTATTAAACAATTTTTAGGAATGAATGTTATTCTCAGGATTTTCCCAACTAACTAAATGTGTCGACAGAATACAAAATTTCATGTTTAATGAATCAGTTGAAACTGTATGACTAAAAGTTGAGAAAAAAGGGCTCATATAAATCTCTATTAACATAACGGGGGATAGTAAACACAAAAGAAAGCAAGTTATAATAAAGATTTAAACTGTGGTTTGATTGAAGCAAAAAAAAGCCACACAACCAAAAACAGATCATACATACACACACACATAAAGATTATTTTGATAGATAAGAGTTAAAAGTTTCAGAACAAACTGTTGATAACACTATATTTTTTTAGGCTGAAAAAGAAATAACCTAATCAACACATAAGTAAACAGATTTCAAAATCAGATAAAGGAGAAAATTTTCGATCTCTCCCAGTAAATTTGTCGATGTTTTTTGTTATTCATATACATGCCCAGTGGAACACATAGGGTTTCACAGTTAGAGCTTGGAAGTTTCGGTAGCAGTGGTATTCATTTCTAAGGGATGGAGTTTCTAGCCGCATGCCCAACCTTCTCTATTTACCACTCTTATTACTAGCTTAGAGAGGTTTCGGTGTGCGTTGACCGAGGATCAAACCCTTAACCGCTGTTCCATCGATGCACGTATTCGTCGATAATTCTGGTGTATCCCTTCTCTGTCAAACTGCAAACAATCGAAACATTATCATTCTCATTTAATCATCACTTTAATATCACAAAATTACAAATAATCTTTTTATGATCTAACATTAACTGCGTTGAATTCCAGCATCCATATGTGTCTCCCATGGCTACAAGTCCTTTCAGTTGAAATATAACCTCACCACACAAGGACCTTAGCTATTCGCCTTTCATATCACAGTCGAATAAAGTTCATGGAGGGCGCAATACCGTAATTAAGTCGCTACAGCTTCCTCGTGTATTATATTTTCTTAACAGTAGGTATTAATAAGCATTTAATAGAAATTTCAATTTAAGATACATTTTACATTAAAAATAAACTATATAAACAAACGAATGGGTTGGCAGTGGGATTATCAATATCCTCAATAGTAGAAGATATATTTATGGATAGTTAGGAACATAAGGCTCTTAGGACGTTTCATCCTGCTCCCAGATTATGATGGAGATATGTGGATGACACATTCACCGTGTTGAAATCCGAACATATCCTTCAATTACTCACACATATAAACTCAACAGTAAACGGAATCCAATTCACTTGAGTTAGAAAATGAACAGGGTGAGTTGGAAATGCTAGACTGTAGAATAAAACGAAAACAAAATGATGGGTAAGATACTAGCATTTATAGGAAACCGACACACTCTGATAAACACTTAGACTTAAATTCATCCCATCCAGAATAGGTAAAGATAAGTTTAGTTAAGTGTCTTTATAATCGGCCCAAGAGCCTAACTAGTAGGCCACAATATTTAAATAACGAAATCAAATGAATAAAGATATTACTGGTGAACAACTACCCACCAGAATTCATTCAAAAATATCCGAACAACCGTAGAATAACTAAGATTAGCAATAAAAATGATGAAAGTTATATGGAATTCAAAGCCTCTGTGATACCGCCATATAAAGGAGGAACGTCAGACGCCTTACGCAGGATTCTCAATGAGGCATTTGCACTAAACAACCAAATCTCTCAGAGATACACTTTGCCGGTTTAAGAACCCAACAGATCCAATTATGAAAAATAATGTGATTTACCAAATACCATGTAATGACTGTGTCGTCAATTACATAGATCAAACCAGTAGATCGATATCAACTAGATTATCGGAACATAAAACCTTAGATAGACGCCACACGTAATCCACAACGGGAAACTTACGGAAGCCTTCGAAGTGAGGACGGGAGTGAGGCAAGGCTGTCTACTATCACCAATGACCTTCCTGATTGCAATTGATTGGATAATGCGACAGACAACGGCAACCAACGAGGGAACAGGCATAAAATGGACTGACACAATAGACTTGGAGGATCTGGATTTCGCCGATGATATATGTCTGATTTCCCATAAACTGGAAGATATGCAAGTGAAAAGTAACAAGTTGGCAGAAGAAGCATCAAAGATAGGACTTCACGTGAACATAGATAAAACAGAGATAATGAAGATTCCTAGCCAACATCAACAACACCAACAGACCACAATAAGCATAAATGGGAAGAACCTGAAAGAAACAACCTCCTTCACCTACCTACCTGGAAGCATCGTCTCAACTACAGGCGGAACTGACGAGGACATCAAAGCCAGAATCGGAAAAGCAAGACAAGCTTTCATTACTCTCAAATCTGTGTGGAGGTCAACAGCACTCACCATCAAAAATAAGATCCAGATTTTCAACTCCAATGTGAAGTCAGTGCTACTATACGGATCAGAGACTTGGCGAGTCATAAAGAGCATCTCAAACAAACTTCAAACCTTCATTAACAACTGTCTCCGCTCAATACTCAAGATCAGATGGCCGGCCAGAATAGATCAGCAACAGGGATCTCTGGGAGCGAACCAACCAGGAACCGATTGTGAAACAAATAGGCAGAAAGAAATGGAGATGGATTGGCCATACGCTGAGGAAACCATCAAGTGACATCACTAGACAAGCCCTCGAATGGAACCCGAAAGGGAGGCGGCGAGTTGGTCGTCAGTGCAAGGGTGACTTGGAGGAGGTCATGCGAGGAGGAGATGAAAGCATGTGGACAGACCTGGAGCAGGGTGAAAAAGTTGTCAGAAAACCGAAGTCAATGGAGGTGCGCAGCTGAAGCCCTATGTTCCTCTAGGAACTAAAAGATACAATAATAATAGACGCCACACACGTGCAATCGGAATGATGCAACGCCTATACCAGTAATATGGAATGTGGTAACAAACAACAAAGGGAAGTTGAAGAGACAGAATAGCGAGAAAATATGTATAAGACAAATTGTGAAATCGTGTTGTGGTGATATGATACTGACAGTGTGTTTCAACGGAATGTTATTCTCACATATTCCTACAATTTAATACTGCATTAGCAACAGAATATTATATGTACTTGAACATTCTATTTCAGATCGGTTAATGTAAACCAAAATCACACTCTCAGTGATTGGTTAAAGAATACAAACGGTATGTATATAAACAGCGGTTTGATCAGTGATAAAATATACCTTGGCTTCCGTATCCTGCCTTCTGCTGTTACAGTGTGACTATAATTGATGTGATTGTGAACAAAAATTTATGCTTGAAATGTCATCCAGTTGTTAATACTGCATTAGTGTGTAATATTTAAAATAAAATTTTCCAGTGTGGAATTACATTCTGCCACACTTACATTAAGTTTTATGTTCTCTAACACTCATCAACTATGGACATTTACGGAATTCATTTCACTGCACAAACATAACTTGTTATCTTTTAATTGAATTTGAGATTTCCCCGTCGATTGATTGGATCGAAGTGCTCAGTCTCAGGTTGACATGTCGGCTTCTGGTGCAGATGCTTCGACGATGTCTGGCGATTTGATTTGTATACAATTGGTGGATGGTGGCTAGCAGTGAAATCCAGGATGCGCATTTCATCCTATTTGGGACTCGTCAGCTGGATGTACCTGCATTTCTCAGTGAGTGATGATGTTCCCACCGAGGCTCGAACCCAGTGCCCATAGTTTCAAACGCCAAAGCGTTATCCACTAGACCACTTGGGCCACGAGAGCCACCTCTTGTGCAACGGGTCATATATTAATTATTGAATTGAATTTTTGATTTTCCCGTCGATTGATTGGACCGAAGTATTCGGTCTCAGGTTGACATGTCGGCGTCTTGTACAGACGCTTCGACGATGTCTGGCGATTTGATTTGTATACAAAAGGTGGATGATGACTAGCAGTGGAATACTAATTAAATGACCAGACATTGTCGAAGCATCTGCACCAGAAGCCGACATGTCAAACTGAGACCGAGCACTTCGATCCAATCAATCGACGGGAAAATCTCAAATTCAATTAAATTAATATGACCCGCTGCACAAGAGGTGGCTCTCGTGTCCCAAGTGGTCTTTGAAACTATGGGTACTGAGTTCGATCCTCGGTGGGAACATCATCACTCACTGAGAAATGCGGATACATCCAGATGACGAGTCCCAAATAGGACGAAATGCGCATCCTGGATTTCACTACTGGTCACCATCCACCAATTAAATAACTTGTTATCTTATCACCGAAATAAACTACTCTGGGATCAACTATGTTCTGACAAGGTTTGTGAATTTGGTAATAGACGATCTAGGTATGAACACTTGAAGGAGAATGAATACTTCTAACCACTTTCAAAAAGAGAAACAACCCTTGAAATCAGCCTCAACAAATATTTAATCCAAGTTCCAGTCTAAATTACCATTAGGTTAAACAAAGCTTTGTTGGTTGACTTCATCCATATTTGTGAATTTCTTTTAAGTTATAAGAATCAGCTTAAAAATAGTAGCATATGCAATAAAGAAACAAGTAAAGCTTCTGTTCATATATTTTCTAATAACATTTATAAGATAATATTATTTTTCTTTAAAAAATTACAATATCATAAAATTTCCTTCATTAAAATAGCATACATTACAAAAGACAAAAAAACGAAAAATTAATCGATTGGTTTTCAGACGAACATCTGTTAGTTAATTTAATAATTACTTTGGCAAAATAACCGAAATATAAATATGTATATATTTATATACAAATATAATTCTTCATATGATCGATTTATTTTAGATTACCGATAATCTATAATAAATAAATATCTAGTTCATTACTGATGCCTAGTTAGATAATAGAGAAAACGCCATTAATGTTGATATTTTTTGACTTGTTTTAACCAACAGCGTTATCCACAGTTTTGATCTGTAAACCTTTACAGTAGGGAATAACTTTACAGAAGTTCGATCGAACTATATATACAGTGAAAATAATTTGTGCTGCAGTATTTACAGTAGTCTGGAATTGACCACTTTGTCTAAATCAATTTGTGATCGCGTATACATGACCAGAGAATGAAAAATAAACCCATTGGAGCAATTCTTATGTCATTATTATCATCACTATAGTGACGTGTATTACTGATAAGATTTATCATTAGTATATAAAGAGACATTCATAAGCACAAAAACATCAAATAGCAAACAGATAGATTTGACGATATCAGAGAAAGTGAATGATACAGCGTTACGGAGATACATGGAAGAAGTGAAAGGCCAGAAGTAGGAGAACACGGGAGATCTGTGCAGATAGTGCATTGAAGATAAGGTGTACATAATTTCGTTATATATAGAGATACCGTAACCCCATTACCCTCAGGTTGAAGTTGGATACAAGACTTCAATAGTGGTACATTATTTTACTCTGTTCTCTTCAGTCCTCTTTGGATGGCTATATGACTGCTCGTGAGCTTTCATCTTCTACCCATATGATCTTGTCCATGTCACTGTCGCGTCTAAACCCAACTCATCATTCCCTACTAGGGTTTCATTTGACGGCATGTCGTGTGATGTCATTCAGTGGTTTCCCCAATGTGTGTACAATCTGTCTACAATTTCCGTCAGCACATTCGGTGGACATTAGGTTCTAGGTCGGTGTATTTCCCAGAAATCCTTGTTGCTTATTTTTTCTGGCCATCTGATCTTCAGTATGCAGGGAAAGCGGCTGTTGATAAAAGTCTGAAGCCGGTTGTGACTGCTCTTAGCACCGCGTCAAGTCTCTAAACCATATGGAAGCACTGAATGAACTGACATCATTGTTTAAAATCCAAATCTTGTTCCTTATGCACAGTGCAGAAGACTTCCATAGTGATTTCAGATTAATGAATGTCTGCCATGCCTTTTTAGTCCTGGCTGACTTTGACGTAATCTGTACCATCACCAGTAGTTGAAAAGATAAGTAAAATGGGCTGACTTCCTTTAGAACTGTCTTGTTGACTATGAGTGTTGCTTGTTTTTATTGCTTTAGTGCCTTCATTACCTCTGTCTTGTCTATGTTGACTTGAAGTCCTGTTATCGCTAATGCTTCTCGTTAGTTTTTATCTGTGGGTCTTCAAGTTTCTCCAACGTTAAACGTAAGTTATCCGTGAAGTTTCGATCTTCTAGGGTCTCCCTGTCAGTCCACAGAACGCCTGTATTGTCGCGATTATTAGCCATACAATTCATTTCTAGGAGAACTCTCTCTTTACGTTACGAATAAAATCAATCGAAATCATAGGAAAAATATTTTAGTTCCACAGTATTTTCATGAACAGTCAGACCACATCTGATCATGTCTTATCTATAAATCTAACAATTAAGTAGTGTTCCTGAGAAATAGACAGAAGATGCCTGTTTATGTCTTTCAACCATCATAATACATTAAGTATGCATTATTTTAAGTTGTTTTAACAAGTCACTTAACTAGTTCTTCAATCGCATTAATATTCAGGCGCATTTTTTAATAGCTTTCATTATACTGCTATGCATATTTTTGTGTGCACTTCAGATAAAACATGGAACAACACTGTGCTAAATGATGTACTACTGACTACTTGAAGGAGAATTAAATAAATTGCAATAAAACAGGTTGAGAATTCCATATTGTGTTCCGAGGTTGTGGTGAAAGCTGGCTGAGAATAAGCCTAAGTTGTAAACAACAATTTACGTCCGGAATCAGGGTCATGAGTAAAACGATAACAAAGCTTAACCTTGAGGATCTCACCAACCAATCACGGCTGACTTAAAGTGTGCAAATAGGATTCGCAGATATATGGCTTAACTTTCTGAGAAACAGTTACAAGCACTACAGAATAACCTTCAGCAAGAAAACAACCAATCAGGAGACGCTGTTTCTCCGCTTACAATAATGTACACAAGTTCTATAAATATCTCTTGATTTTCTCTATAAACAACCTGTTGTCTGGCTCTCGTCTTCTGTCGTTACAGGGTAACGCTTTCGTAGTTATTTTATTATGATAAACAAGTTTATATTAAGTGGGGTCTCGCAGTGTCACTTAATGAATCTATTAGAATATCGTCAGCTTCCAGTTTCTACGATAAGTGAACAAATATCGCATTTCAAGTAGACTATACTAGCACCTTAAGAGTTTGCTTATCTCCTATAGATTAAATGAAACCAATCATAAAGAATAAAACATATGGCTGTGTGGAGATGTGGCACACTAGCTTAAGCACTCAGTCTTTAGCTAATCGGTTACGCCTGAGCAGAAGGGTAGTGTCAGTAGTCCTCACAGGATAAGTCAGGCTCTTAACCAGATTACATGAGAAAAATATGTTCCAGGGAACTTGGACTGTTTAACAAGGACCTGACTCCCCAAGCAGATCTTTCATCTTATGCATTCATAACGCCTGAAGGTATGTTTGTTACCGGAATACTAAAATTTCAGTCAATTGTAAAATTATTACATTGAATAAGTGTACTACCAGTCTAAAAAAGAATATTTTAAAAATGAATCTTACCGTAACCACATGCAAACAATCTATCAAGTGTTTCTGTTGCAATAATATGAGATCTTCAAATGTAAGTTTACTTTTATGCTGACTTTTTTGTAATGATGCATTTTCTTTTCTACTCTTCCCTTTACTTCCTGTGCGTTTATGATGTTGATGCTGTTGATGCTGGTGATGATCATTATCAGAGGATTTTTTGTTATCTGAGCTTGAATTAGCCAGACTACTTTGACTAGCAGGATGAATATAAATAGGCAGGAAAGGTGTTTTCTTATTTTTATCAGTTATATTACAATGTCGATACTTTTTACTCCAACTATGTTCTCCATTATGCAGAGATCGTGTACGACCTACTGGGTTACACTTTTTACTTGATCTTTTTACAGAGGAATTTGAGACCTGAAAGAAGATAAAAAATAAATACAAAACTAAAAATAAAGTGTATGATAAGACAAAATTATATTTTGAACAAAGCGATAATAACAAAAACGACACATGATGGATCAATTGTTTATTTCGTCAGTATTTTGCCAGATGCATATAACCTAAATTATTATTATTGTTCCTTTGAGTAACTAGTTGAACATAGGGCTTGAATAATACATCTCCACTCTCTTCTGTTTTCTGCTGTCCTCTTCGGCTGGTTAGCCACGCTACTTCCGACAATCTCTCATCTCCTCCTTGTCACACGATCTTCTCCTTGTTACCCTCATACTGACAACCCACTCGTCGCTTCCCAATGAGATTGCGTTCGAGCTTTGGCCTGGTGCGCGATGTCATTTGGCGGTCTCCTTAGAGTGTTCCAGATCAATCTCCATTTTCTCCTTCATATTTGTTGAACCATAGATTCCTGGTTGGCTTGTTGCCAACCAGAGTTTCTTGTTGCTATCTCTTTCTAACCAGCCAGCTGGCCATTTGATCTTCAATATGGGGTCAGCAAAGGCAGATGTGTAAAAAATTTATCAGTGGCTTGTTGGAAATTCCTTTCTTGACACACAGTGCAAGTTTCTGACCTATATTAGAAGAAATGACTGATTGACTGACTGACTGACTTCACATGTATGTTGAGAATCCGAATCGTGTTGTTTATGCTAGCTGAGTGACAGTAGATTTCCAAAGTGGTTTTAGATTGATGAAGTTGTATCTTGCCTTTCTGATTCTGCCTGGTTTTGACATCTTCATCCTAGTTTACTAGCTCTATAGTTTCGTAGCCGGTCCCAAGCCCGGGAAAAGAGGGAGGGTTAAGTGTGAAGCTAGGGTCCCTATCCCGAAAAACCCATCAGACTGCTAAATAAACTTTAACATACAATCTAATTAATGAAATTTGATAGCTGTACTGCATTTTCAACATACTTTAGTTTATTGTAAGTAGAATGTGGAACAATATTTGAGAATGATCATAAGAAACAGATGAACCGAAATGCCAACTTAGTGAAATGCTACTGTACTTCTGTATAATGTAACTGAAGTTTCTTGAATGAAACAAGAAATAATTAGTAAAGGTAGCACCGATCTTCTCCCTAGAGCTAAATATAGAGCAAGTTGATGATACACTCATTCTTATTTTATTTTAATCCTTTGTGTTTCTAGTGGAATGTAGAGCTTCAAGTTTGAGCTACGAAGTTTCAGTAGCAGCAGTGTTTGTTCTTTACGAGGTGGGTTTGCTAGCCTCACGCCCAACCTTCCCTCTGTCCCGGGGTGACTACCGGTTAAGCGACGTTAGGCAGTGCATCAGTGCATCAGTCGGAAATCGAACCTGGACCACTAGGGTGGTTGGCAAGCATTCTACCATCAAACCAGCGATGTACAGAAAACTGTCTTATTTTCTTTTTGATGAAGGGGTTCTGCCTATTTATCTATGAAAATTCCACAATTTCTTATTCAACTTGATCAGTCAGCCTAATCTCATGTCCCTTATATTCTCATAGTGATGTTAGAAGTGCAACCACCTGTTTATAAAGTATGAATAATTTTTCAAAACGTTATTACTGTTATTTTCTAAGATTCCAAGTGGAACATAGAGCTTCATACAACATATCTCCACGTCATCTTGATCTCTGCAGTCCACTCCATGACTGTCCGTAACCTCTTATCTACTCCGCATATGACCTCCTCAATGTCATCCTCGGACACCCCAACTCGTCGTTTCCTCCTAGGGATCAAGACATCTATTCGTTTACAAACACCTGTTATAATTACTTACTTTTCTGCGCGTTATCTGTGAAATCTTTACCAAACATTTTCAACGAAATTGCATTTTATTAAATAACTATTTTTTTGGAAGATTTCAAATATGAATGAAAAGCGTATGTTTGTCATCAAAAGCATAGGAATATTTGCAGACTAAATTATTCGGTGAACTATGGGTTCAGTTGGTTGATATTTCATTTCCAGCGTAGACCTCACTATCAATAAAACCATTACAGGTACAATATGCATTGAAAAAGAACAGGAATTTGTGTACTTGTAACATTTATGACATTTAGTTTAGTCAAACTGTCAGTTATTTATCAAATGCTGGTTTGCCATATTCTCATTGGTTACCAGATTGGTCATAACCTGACATCACTTAGAGAACCAAATCAGACGAAACGACAGTTACTCGCCAGCCAGTGACAATGGCTGGTAATTGCGCTAAATATACATATATCACAAATTGGCAGAAGTTGGAAATCATGGACTGGCCTTTGGATCGGGTCCCAGTGGCTTAATAGTCTGTGAGCCTCGTAAACTGGGAAGGTCCTGGATTCGAACTCCAGTGTGTGAGTAATGATGAAGAGTCCAAAACTGGGACGAAACAGCTATCCAGTACACCTTGGTTTTCCACTGGTTCTCTAACTGATATCCGCTCCTGATCATTCCTGTTAGTAATTTGTTAAGGAAATATATGGTATGTATATAAACATAGTAATACTTATTACACTTCAAAAGACTCATCTAACTTTTCAAAGATTTATAATATCTATCAGTTCAAGATTCCACTCACATTACTGTTTATATTTTCTGATGTCTGACAATCACTTTCGCCTGATGTATGACTCAGACTTTGAGCTTTGCTTTTCGAAACTAGTGTACGATCTGAACCAGGTGATGTATGCTTTAGTAATCCACTCAATAAATGATTAGATGTTGGAAGTTTCTTTGAATATTGCACGTTTGAATTATCTTCACGAACAGACGACGCTTTAGCAATATCTTCAGTTTCTTTTCTTGGTATACTTACCGAATGACTTCGAGTCAATTGAGGTTTTTCATCGAATTTGAAATCACCATCTGTAGAGTTTTTCAATTCCTGATGAATTTGATCTTCATTTGTTGAGAGATTGGTAGTAAATGCAGGCAATGGTGAGGTGGATGAATATTGTACATTTGACTTTTCATCAAAATAATGACATTTTTTCCTCTTTTTATCACCATCATCCTCTCCTTCATCACTTGGTGTTTCTGGACCGTCAGATTTTTCTGCACAGGCGTTAACAGTTGCCATTAGTTGAGCTAATCTTATCCTGGCTTGTCTAGCGCGCTAAATGAAAACAAATTAAAACCAAAATAAACACTATAGCTAAATTTCAAATGAAATTACTAGTCAGTAAACAGTTACGACTAGTAAAAACATGGTTTTCAACCTAAAATAAAAGGAAATCCACAAGAATCACCGTAAATTTGCCCACTTAAATTACTTTCCGTAATTTATCAAATATTATCACTTCAAAAAGAGCATTGGTACGCATTCAAAATTAACATGTGACCCAATGGAGTATAAACTTTTGCAGTAGAACGTAGAAGTCGGCTTAAATATCACTTGTGGTGGCCGGAAAATATCAAATTATACGTTCACCTTAAAATAGTAAAAAATAATGAATTCACAGAAAATCATAGTTGTTACGTGACATTGAACAAGGACACCACCTAGTTCTGCGCCCACTACGGACGGCACTTCTTCCTTATCCAGCTTCTCACTTGCCACATCTCCCAACGAACTCTGCCTCGTACCTGGTTAGTACATCCATATTGGGATCCTTTGCTTCAATCTACTTTTCTCTCCGTAAGTGTCCTCCGACCGGTGGCATCTCCAACGTGTAGTGAGCATCCCCAAAAGCCGTTTAGTCCACTAGGCAATCTACACTTTAAAGTTCGGAGATAGACTGTTTCGTTTTAGTAAATGTGTAATAAAAAGATGAAGATGTAAGGCTACTGATGAAGATTTTTAACAGATATTGTAATTTAAATGGAGTAGACAGAGATATATTAGTTACTACATCATAACTTATCATAAACCTGCTTTCTTTATACTTTAGTTATTGCTTCTCCACAATTACAAGAAACCAGAAACATGAATATTGTAGGGATTGTATTGAGTATCAATTAGTAATCCAATATATCAACAAATCGCGAATATACACAACTGCTCCTACGGTATACATTCTGAATAATGCAATATCAAGGACAAAAATGATGGAAAACGTTAAAAAGTTCATTATAATAATGAATTTGAAAGATGATTTTTATGAGTCAATCACGGATTGATATCAGTTAGAGAACCATTGAAAACCAGGGAGTACTGAACAGCTGTTGTTTCATCCTAGTTTGGATGGATGTCCCACCAATGACAATGGTTGGGGTCGCGCTAAATCACGAATTGGTAGATGTTAGAAATCATGAGCCATTGACTCGAGTCCCAGTGGCTAAATGGTAAAGGAGCTTGCCTTGTAACCGGAAGAACCTGGGTCCGAATCCCAGTGGGTGCGTACTCCCGATGATTCCCAAACTAGGATGAAACAGCAGCTGTCCAGTACTCCCTGATTTTCAATGGTTCTCTAACTGATATCAATCCGTGATCAACTCTTAAAAAAATAACTAACCTTTACAAACCAAACTATAGAAAATTTGAAAGATGAACTTAATTTATTCAGTTAGGTAAATTTTATGATTCATTCTGAAATGGTCCTAAAACACTGTTAAACCGAAATTTTTGTTCAGACAACAAAAAAAGCGGTTTTCTGCCGATCAAGTTTTTTTACCAAAATTATCCCAAATTATGATTCATTTAATTTGTAATCTAAGTAATCTGGAAACTGCTTCAACACTATGGAGTACAGTGCCCGAGTCTTTATCAACATCATTCAGCAGCTGGCTGTACGACAATGCCACTTGTCAGGTGATCCACAACGGAAAACTCAGTGAGGTGTTCGAAGTGAATACAAAAGTAAGACAAAACAGGCTACATATTATCACATATGATATTCCTAACCGTGGTTGACTGGATTATGCGTCCGACTGTGTATGGGAGTGAGGAGACAGGAATACACTGGATCAATCAGTAAACTAGAAGATTTAGATTTCGTGGATGATTTATGCCTAATGTCACACAAAGCCGAGAACTTACAGGCAAAAAACCAACAAACCGACACAAGAGACAGGCAGAGAAGACTGGACTTCAGGTGAACATGGAGAGAAGACAAAGGTGATGAAGATAACCAACCAACCAACAGCAGCAACAACCAGCACCAATCCCCATCAGTGGGAGAAATATGAAAGAGGTCACTTCCCTCACTTATCTGGGAAGCATCGTTTCAACCACAGTCAGTTATTCTATATGAGTCAGAAATATGACCAGCGCGTCACGAAAATCATCTCCAATCGACAACTGCAAACTTTTCTCGACGGTCACACTCGCTGACTACATATTAAAAATTAAATAGACGGCTGATTAGTGAGAAGATACTGTGGCTGGGAACAAACCAACCAAGAACTTATCGTTCAAAAATATGCGCAGGAGAAAATAAAGATGGATTGCGCAAACACACTGAGGAGACCTTCGAATGACACTGGACGCAGTGCAGGCTATCGCTCGAGTGGAATCCGAATGGGAAACAACCAGTGAGTCGTCAGTGCAAGTGTGACATGGAGAAGATTATGTGAGGAAGAGATGAGGGAGTTTGGTCAATCATGCAACCAGCTAAAAAGGACAGCAGAGAATAGAAGAGAGTGTAGATGTGCCGCTGAAGCCTTATTTTCCTCTTGGAACCCAAGTTAATAATAATATTATAATAATGATGATTTACCTACAGCTCGATGGTCGACGAGAGTCCTAACCGCTATACCACGCGTTGGTGGTATAGCGGTTAGGACTCTCGTCGACCATGCACATGGTCTGGGGTTCGATCCCTGGCGGACTCACTCCTTTACCTCGCTAAGCCAGAAATAATCCTGGTAAAGAGGAAAGGTTGGGCATGAGGTTAGCAACCCAATCCTGTATAATGAACACTGCTTCAGAAACTTCAAGTCAATAGCTTGAAGCCCTAGCTAGTGACTTGAAGTTTCTGAAGCAGTGTCTATTTTACAGAATGGGGTTGCTAGCCTCATGCCCAACCTTTCCTCTTTACCAGGATTATTTCTGGCTTAGCGAGGTAAAAGAGTGAGTCCGCCAGGGATCGAACCCCAGACCATGTGCATGGTCGGCGAGCGTCCTAGCCGCTGTGCCACCGACGCACTATCCTTGAAGTCAAGTGAAGAAATATTTGTTTTTATTTCAATAGAAATTATTATAACAAAATATATTAAAGCGCACTAAGTGTTCCGACGTCATAAAAGTGTCATGCCTATAAACAAATGTATTAATGTACATGAAATAGAAAAGCCAATATTATGTGTATAAATATTTTTATACAGAGAATACACTTAATAATAATAATAATTTATTATTAACTGACAAACATAAAATTCCCTTTCTTTTCATCATATGACAGAATTCTTTTGGAATAATGCAGATAAGACAAACTATCGATGAGATTATTCACACTAACAACTATGCAAAGAGGGAGAGAGGACTGATCATGTTGGTTTATTTTTGATTCATTCTATACTGAACAACTAGACACTGTGGTGGTAATAATAAGTGATTCTTACATAATTCCTCTTTTCCTATGATGAAATGTTTTTTTCGTTGACTAGACTAGATGAAAAAGTATCATTCTGATAAAGGTACATTATAAATCGTTGCATCTTTATCAAAATCTTTTGTAGATAGCAGCCATTTGGGTTACTTTGATTCAAAATAACTTTTAGATATTGGATAATAACAATTCATCCTAATGAAATAACTTCAAGTAGGATTATGGGGCGAAGTGCAACAATAGCGTCCTAGGAGTCCGAACGCTCCCATGGCGTTGAACGCACGCCAGTCGTTGGCTAACAGCACATGTTGTTATGATAGCTGAAATATCAACACTATTCACCAATTAAGTAGCAAAGTTCACCCAGATCACGTTTTTAAGTACTGTTTGGACAATGTGTTAATAGCTAGTTAGGGCCAGGATAAGGGTTAGGTCTACGGTTCGGATAAGGGTTGTAATTAGTGCTAGGATTAAGGTTAGGGTTACCATTATGAATAGATTTAGAGTTGATGATATTTACTTGAATTTGTTTTCTCATCCACATTTCCCTGGTAAGAAATCGTCAGTCCTCTTACTGGAAACCATAGTAATTCAACCGAGGGCTTTTGAGGAAGACTACGCAACTGCATAAGAGAGACAAACAATTCGTAAAAATAGGTCATCTTTAGCCACGTCGGTGAATACATGTACAGAAACTAGTCTAACTTAGCAACTGATACTCCTCATTATAACTGCAACATATTTTTAAGTCATATCAGAGAAAGCTAACCTGTTTAATATGTTTTCGAGCATTTTCTTGTCAATACACATCATTTTTTGTGCAAAAATTCCTCATTTTTATGATTGGTCGGTTGAAGGTTACTCGAGTGTTTGCACTGCTAGGACGCTTTTGTTGAACTTTGCCTGATTATGGATTATTTCCATGACCTCACCAAGGATCGAACCCAGAAGCCTCTGTTTAAGAGGTGAACTCCTTGACCGGTCAATCACTTGGACGAATTTTAATCGTTCACTATGAATTGACGTGACAGCTATTCATAAATCCTTGGTTCTGAATGGCTGCCTAAATGATATCAGTCCATAACAAACCATGAAGTCTATCAAAACCCTTACAAAGTAACACTTGAAATAGCTTGAAATGTGCAATTAATAGTGTTCTCTGAGCTGGTTGGTTTAGTTGCGGAGCTGTCGTCGTCTTTCTGGTTTATGCTATACTTTATGCTAAATACTGCGCTGAAGATGCCCTCCAGAAAGACGACGAAAGCTCCGCAACTAAACCAACCTGCTCAGAGAACACTATTAATTGCAAATCATCCACCTAAGTTACAAATCTTTTCTATTAGCCTTTAATGTTTTTATACCAATGTTATTCTGTAGATATACTTTGAAAAATAGGCTGAAAATGCGTTGATGAACTATTCACACGGGTCAGTGAATTCGTAAGGTAGAATACTTTCACCTCTTTATATCTGTTTTGCTTCTGGTTTATCACCCATCTTTCCAACCTCATGGTAACCACTTGTCTGTGCCTAATTTTTCAGAATCATTTATTTCTAGTACCTAACACTCGTCTGATAATAACCCGATATACCCTTGAACTTATAATGAAGTTTATACTTCAAATGACGAAGTATTACAATTGGATCAAAGAAGTGTTTTCAGTTTATGTGCTTCGACGTTTCACACACAACATCTATTATTACGACAATACATTCTGATAACACCTGCTATACTTCTGAGCTTGCAATCAATCCGTAAAGAAGAATTTGCAGATGTTTCTAAACAGAGTAGTCTGGTTTTGGTAAAAATGTAAACAGATTTTCCAGGTATCTTAATAACCACTTTGGAACATGTTATTTTCGACGACACTGGAACATTCTATTTATTCTACCTATATAAGCGTAACCGTAATTGTAGGTGAACTTTTAGATACAGTTTGAAGTGGAATCCACAGAATTTGGTCCTTTAATCATAGGTTTAAGGATTAAAAATGTTCGAGATGTGAGGGAAACGGATCAGGCGTAGAATGTGCGTTTGATGGCTGACCGAAGTCTTTGTGCTGTCAAATGCACAGTTTGACCATCTTTGAGTGGTAGGTTAATAAAGATGGTTTTCTTTGGTACAGAAGCTGTCTTTTCAAAATGTGGTTTATCGGTACTGTGACAATTGAAATGGTTTTCTGGATAACCATTAGCTAATAAAACTGGATGTACGTGTCGAAGCTCATCCGTCAACGTGCCGCTTGTGCATATTTTGCGAGCTTTAGGAAATAAATATTTCAATAAGGAACGTTTATACTGGATAAGAACAAAACTGGTGAACTGAAGATATTGTCCAATCCATGTATGCTCACGAAATATAGATAGCTAGGAGAGACGATGCGACGATTAAGCGACCAATATCTTCATTTAACCAGGTTTGTTCCTATCCAGTATAAAAGTTCCATAGTGAAATGTTTATTTTCTAGGGCTCGCAAAGTGTGCACGAGCGACACATTGACGGATGCGTACATTCAGTTTTATTAGCTGATGGCTATACAGAAAACTTTATTAATTATTACAGTAAGAATAGACCACATCTGGTCACGACTTCTCACCAGAACTCCAGGTAACCTCTTCCTGTAGTCAGTCAGTGGCTACGATATATATATATATATATATATATACACATGACTAAAGGTAAAACCTTGATTTGCTGATTACAAAACACAGAAATCACAAAAACTCATTCTCGGCACTCACTTTCTGTGCTTGTCTCTTATCAGATCGTTGGCTTTGATTGTAAATACGAGAGAAGTTTGATACAATGACAGGAACTGGTAAGGCAATCACAAGTACTCCAGAAAGTGAACACATACCGCCAACAATTTTTCCAACTATCGTTTCTGGAACCATATCACCGTATCTAAAATAGCAATAACAAAATACAAACACCTTTTTTTGTCATTCTTAGATATTATTCAATTTTATTACAGGATTACCATCGACATAAGCCCAACAAAAATTAAGTTGAGAATATAATAAGGGCATAAAAAGGGATAGAAATCAATAATAAGTGAATGACAAAAGAAAATGAGCAGTAATACAATAAATGCATTGAAGAAGTGTTGACGCATTTCATATTACGCTTCAAAAGAGGAGTTAGAAAAGAGCGAAGCATTCGAGTTTAGCAAATCTGATGATCCCATCAAATTTTAGTTGAATATTCCATACATTGTAGTATATATATATATATCATATGCGACGGCATAAGGTGACATATCGCCGTATTCACAATTAATCAAGCACACCAACATTACTGGGAAAAGAATACATCACTTTGATAGGCAGAACTTAATTAAAATGTTACAAAAACTTGATAGCCTTAGCTGCATAACCTAGAGTTGGAGCATGTCAATTTTAAAAGTAACGAATTACTAATATTTCAACTGATTAAAAAGGCTCATTAAGACATTTTTCAAAAGATGGTTACTGAACAACAAATAATATTCTTTTAGATAACTTCATCATCAGCTTCAACAGTCATATGTACATAATAGTGAGTCAATTAGTGCTATGAACAACATTAATGTTGTTTAAATAACAACGAATCAATAGTGATAATATCAATGGACTACAGTTTACAGCATCGACATAACACTGCACACTGAATATCAGGCAAATTAGAGAAGGCAGTAATACAGATTCATGAGATTATAGTCTCCACTGAAGGCCAGAAAATTAGTACTGTTTCGACTTGCTTCTTCTGCGCACAAAGCACTGGTTGTTTAAGGCGAACCGCAATAGTCTCGGCGGTTTGGAGTCTTCGGTATCTGGATGCTTTTTTGAAATTTATTTTGTAGCTGGTAGATGATAGAGAAGAATTCTTCAATGTGGGTTTTGTGGCCGTTTCGGACCAGGTGACCTAATATCTAACTGTTGATGGCTTTTACTACACCTTTATTTAGCCACACTGGTAGATGTTCCTGAGCGAGTACAAAAGTTCAGGTTCCTAAAGCAATGGCCAATATAACTCGTTCCACCACAGGCGCAGTTGAATTGGTAAATACAATTAGAAGTGGCCAGTCTAAGTACTTCATCTTTCAACTGAGGAATCACCATCGGTCGTGTAGTAAACATGACTTTTAGTTTACCAGCACTCAAATTTCTTTGAATGGATTTTCTTAACTTGTTAGTAATTATTTCACTAGGTGCGTTACTCTTGGATTGCAGTCGTATGTATAAAGGCTTCTTATTTACAGATGGGGAATAGTCCTTTTCTGCTTTCCTGGTTATGTGTTTCTTGATGAACTTTTCTGGATAGCTGTTTTCAATAAGGGTGTATTGTTATATTTTTTTTGATTACAGCTTGATTCCACACCGTATTTTTTTCGTACAGGTATGAAATTTTCAGCATGTGATATCGGTAGCCCAAATTTTTCAGGCCGACCATAGATATCAGGTGTGCGTAGGCAGGGGATCAAACTCCGGGTCATGTGCATGATCGGTGAGAGTCCTAACCACTGTGCCACTGGCGCACATAGAACTGTAATCCATTGATATTATTAATATTATTGATTTGACGTTATTTAAACTGCACTAGTGTTGTTAATAAGTGTAGAACCTGATGGAGAGCAGGTTATCGAAAAGAATACTCTCTGTTCAGTAACTATTCTTTTGAAGAATTACTAACAATAAGTAATCATAAGAGTTGTGAATAGTGTTAATAGTAAATGAAATGACTTAGAAGTGCACATACGAAGAAGAAAAATACCTAAATGTCAATTATAATGAAATATAACATTTAACAAGAACGTGATAAGTATTAGTAAGCTTAACAACGTAATATATTACACCGAGGAAGATGATAAGCAACCATCACTTCAGCTTGCATAGAGAAGCTAAGTTTATAGAATGTAGTCTCACAAGTACATAAGATTTCCAGTACCTTCTTATTTCTTACTTACGACGTTTGAATACTGTGTAGGCGAGACAGTGCTATGCAGATAAATTGCAAATTCGTCAAAAACATTCAACATAATGGTGATAAGTAAAATTATTAGTTACGTCATAAATGTGCTGTGACAAATGATAAATGTTTCTCTTGAACTTTTTGTTTAACATGAAATTGTATTTGTTTGGTTGAAGGATTACATCATGAGCTGAAATCAGTTAGAGAACCAGTGTGAAAACCCCGGGAGTACTGGAAAGCTGTGTTTCGTCAGCCTAGTTTGGGGCTCGTCACCAGTGCGCACCCGAAGGGTTATAACCCAAGACATTTTGGTTACAAAGCAGGCGATCTTATAAGCCACTAAGCCACTGGCACCCGATGCGAAGGCCCATGAATTTTAAATTCTGCCAATTCATGACATAGCACGACCTCTACTCATTGTCTTCTTCGATGAGTAAATGTTCTTATTCTCGATTGTATTTGGCCCACACAGATAAATAACAGGATAGATACAATAAAGTAACAACTTTGCAACTACTTCAATGTAGGCTAATGCGTGTGAGAGAGAGCAGACAAGTAGTCTGTGGTATTGTTTATCGTATAACTAACTGATGTGTAATGCTGAATGACTAGGTTTGTGCATAAGAAGCTAATTTCTAGTAGCGAATACATAATGTCTAAAATCTGCAGCACCGCAACTATAATACCACTCACCTACAAGTGCTTATTAAATGCTAACCATATGAGCAGTCAAGAGTAAGCTACGTCAACTAGTAGCGCTTCCTAGCTAGAATGAAGCAACACTGGATGATCGTTTTGTTCACTTTAAGCTGAACTCTTAGCCATGTACTCAGTTTGAATGGGTTTCTATTTCATCAAATATAAGTTCCGTTTTTTTTTCTAAAACACGCGTGGATTGGATAAATATGTCAAATCCAGTCAGAATCAAGAAGGCAAGATACAACTACATCAACCTCAAATCCCTTTGTAAATCTTCTGCTGTCACTCAGCCAGCAAACACAACAAGACTCGGATTCTCAACACAAATGTGAAGTCAGTCAGTCAGTTCTTCTATATGGGTTTGGAAACACGGCAGTGCGTCATGAAAAGCATTTCCAACAGGTCACTGCAGACTTTTATCAACAGCTGTCTTCGCTGGCTGGCTCCATACTGAATATCAAATGGCCCACCAGCCGTCCAGAAAGAATTATCGAGAAGAAACTCTGGCTGGCAACAAACTAATCAAGAGTCGATCGCTCAAAAAATATGTAGAGGAAAATTGAGAAGGCATAGGTTGAGGAGGCCATCGAATGACATCACGCATATTGCAGGTCATTGCTCGAGTGGAATCCCCATGAGAAACAGCAAGTGATTCGTCAGTGAAAGGGTGACATGGAGGAAATCACATGGTGAGGGGGAGATGAGAGATGATGGTCAGTCGTGGACCTAGCTGAAGAGAACAGCAGAAAATAGGAGAAAATGGCTGGATCCCTATGTTCTATTCGGAACCCAAGGGAGCAATAATAAGCTCCATAATATTAACTCTGTGTCACGATCACATGGTGAAAAACATCTAAATTCACATATTTTATAATAATGTTTCGGGACTTCAGAAGCATAATTGTACAACAACAGAAAGAGTTTAGCACCTCTTATTATTGATATTAATTTCTTATACAAAATAATACACATTTGCAAACCAAAACTTAATCCTTATTCAAGTTATGAATAGTAGGTGAATGCATGCGTGTAGGCTTAATTCATCATTAAATATCCTTGTCAAAATTAATGAAGTTTGACAAATCATATTTTTTGGAGAGAGACAGATAGAGAGAGAAAGAAAGATATAAATCTACACAAACAACAACCTTCAACACTTTTTTAAAGATTATTGTCTTCAGCTTAATCTCTAACAAGGGAATATTTTCATCAGAACAACCTAAATATATATAACTATTTGATAGATGAAATAACTCCCTTGTCCTCAGCATATTATTTTTCTTAATCATATAGAGTATTAAGTGAAATTCGATCTTTTCAATCCTCGTTTATATTATGTTTATTATTTTCAACATGATAAGTAATACCAAGCAAGCAAACAAACAAACACAGAGAAAACAATTCAAAACAAGGAGAAATATTATTTGGAACTGCGTAGGAATAAAACAAACCTAGGTTATACAAATAAACATTTAATAGTAGTACATAGTGCTATTAGATGCTTGGAGGCAGTTAGCAGGAAGCTACACCTGACCAAGGTTTCGTGCTAGTTGGCACTCACCAGTCAGCAAGACGCATCCACAACGTTGAGGGGAACCCATGTCCCTTCTGAGATTCGAACCCACGTCACCCAGTATTGCAGTCAGAGACGTTGCTATTGAGCTATTTGAGGCGGTTGCAGATACGCCTAACTTGCTAACTGGTGAGTGCCAACTATAGTACGAAACCTAGGTCACACAAGGCTTCCTGTGGCCGATTGCCTTCAAACATCTAATATCGTCGAA
Organism: Trichobilharzia regenti; assembly: GCA_944472135.2. Taxonomy (NCBI): domain Eukaryota; kingdom Metazoa; phylum Platyhelminthes; class Trematoda; order Strigeidida; family Schistosomatidae; genus Trichobilharzia; species Trichobilharzia regenti. The sequence goes on along the minus strand of OX235262.1, from coordinate 94,588,012 downwards.
TCAATGTACATTGTAACCTCGCCTGGATTACTAGCTCGCTAGTTTTCTAGCCGGTCCCAAGCACGGATAAATAGGGAGGGTTGGGGCGTGGTGCTAGCAACTTCACCCCTAAAACTTAACCAAATTGCTACAAAAATGCACAAATATATTAAAAATTCTCGAGTACTCGAGTAATTTGGAAACTACTCGAGTACTACGACGTACCTCAAATGTTCATCAACCTTATTCAACAACTGTACGACAACGGTACATGTCAAGTGATCCACAATGGAAAACTCAACGAGGCGTTTCGAGTAAACACAGGAGTCAGACAAGGGTGCTTATTATCAACAATGATATTCCTAAATGGGGTGGACTGACTGGATTATGTGTCAGACAGTAGAAAACGAGAAGACATGGATATCCTGGACCAACGCGAAGAACCTAGAAGACCTGGATTTCGCGCGTGGATGATTTATGTTTGATGTCACACAAAATCGAAGACCTACAACAGAAAACCGACAAACTGATCGAAGAAGCAGCCGGCGAAGACAGGACTCCAGGTAAACATAGACAAGACGGAGGTTATGAATATAACCAACCAACAACAACAACAGCAGCAGCAGTAACATTCAATGCCAATCACCATCAACGGGAGGGATTTGAAAGAGGTTACTTCATTCACTCACTTATCTAGGGAGCATTGTCTCAACTACAGACACTCGGAACGGACGAGGATATCAAATCGAGTGGATTTCCGATACGAACGTCAAGTCAGTCAGTTCTTCTATACGGATCACAAACTTGGCGGGTGGGCGGGTCACAAAGAATATTTCCAACAGCCTGTTGCAGACCTTCATAAACAACTAACTGTCTTCGCTGGATCTATATTGAAGATCAAATGGCCGGGCTGGGCCGGAAAGAATCACCAACAAGAAACTATGGCTGGGAACAAACAAACAAAACAAGAAGCAATCGCCAACCAACAAATATGCAGGAGAAAGTGGATGGAGATGGATTGGACACTGGCGGCTGAGGAGGCGGCTGGGTGACATCGCACGCGCGTCAGGCCATTGCTCGAGTGGAACCAGGCCGAAAGGGAAGCGGCGAGTGGGTCGTCAGTGCAAGGGTGACATTGAGGAGATCGTGTGAAGAGGAGTTGAAAGAGTATGGACTAACATGGATGCAGGTGTAAAGTACAGCAGAAGGAAGACAGAAGTGGCAAGTGGATACGCGCAGATGAAGCCCTATGTTCCACTAGAAACCCAAGGGAACAATAATAATGCACACCGTAGTGGCAAACTACCTAGAATAGTGGCCACATTACAAACCTGACTGATAGAATTCAGTCTGCACCAAAGAAAGGACTAGACAAATTACACTAGTTAGTAGTATCCAATCAAAGTAGTACTTAGTGCCTCTGTGAAGTTAAATTTCGTAATTTTGATACTTCATGTATATGTGTTTATATTAGCATGTTTAAACGAGGAGAAAACAAGGGGTATTCTTCACATTTCAATACACAAGGAAATGAAAAGATACGTTTGGAATCCAAAAATATTTATTTTCTTTTGGATGCCCACTTTAGTAAGACTAATCTCTCAAAATATGTTTTTAAAACATAACAAGTGAAGTTCACAAGGGACTTTTTTGAAAGTTGAATGTGTACAAGTTTATTCTACTCTACTTTGCTTTTAAGGATAAACATATAAATCTAGGTCAATGATTGTACAGTTATGAATACCATAACAATAGTAATATTACTATTACTGTTATGTTTCTCTTGAATGTTTTGTTTTCTACCAGCTACAGAATGTCTGTCTTTTTTTCCTCTATATATTTCCTTTTTTTAAAAAAGGAATTTTAACGGCATAAATCAAAGCTCCAGATGTCAAAGTAAGTATTCGATAATCCACTTGTTTATGATAATGATAGATGATGGTAAAATAAATTCCTATACTGCTTCAAAATAAAATTCTTCTGGTATATGATTTCTTCAGTAAAACAAATGTTTTTAAAGAAATAATTTATTTTCAAGACTAACAACAAAGTTATGAGGAAAAAAATAAAAAACATAGGAAGTGTAGAATGAAGCGCAAAAGTAAATTATAAATGCATCAACAAAAGTTGATAAAGGTATATTGGCCGTACGTGAAGTCAAGTCCGAAAACGTATTCTGGAACACTGTTCAGCTTGGCTAGTCAGCCAGGGGAGAAGAGAAGAAAATTAGCAGCTTCATCCTCGAACACCTTTTCACCTCTGGACATCAAGCATCCCTCAATGAATGCTTCACGGTGCTACACAGAGTCCCTCAATATCGTATGACAGGACTTCGAATACGCCATCTCTACACAACTGAATCATTGATTATTCGAGATCTTAAACCGTACCTCTGCATTTAAAAGCACCACATAAATTCCCTAGCCCTACTGTGGCCAAAGTAACTTTCTCACTGTAATTTTGCTTCCTTTTATTACACAAGTTTGTTATTATTATTATTCTAATCATCCTTATTTTATTATCACTCTATTACTATCTATTAATAAGGTTGCGTTTTCATACAGATTTTATAAAAGCACTTTTGATTGAACACTAGTAACTTGTCTGACGTATCTAGTCCTTTCTTTGGTGCAGACTGAATTCTATCAGTCAGCTTTTGCAATGTGGCCACCATTCTAGGTAGCTCGCCATCACAGTGCACATTGATCTGATGATATATTAAATAGTTGGAGGCCATTGGCATGAAGACTTGGACCTTGGTTTCGTGCTAGTTGGTACTGACCAGTCAGCAAGGCGTATCTGCAACCTTCGAATCTCAGAAGGGACATGAGTTCCTAAAAGGTTGCAGATACGCCTTGCTGATGAGTGCCTACTAGCACGAAACCTATTGCCTCTAACTACCTAATATATCATAAAAGCACTTTATCGTCTTTCCACTAGTTTTTGTCCAGTCTACACAACCATACTGATGAATTATTTTCCTACACTTATTACATCATGCCAACTTCTGCTCCCTTTTCTAATTTCCAACTATTCATTCCTTCTAGAGCACATCTTACATCACGTAACATATTTTCAAGGACAAATTTTACCAGAATCTGACTGGTCTTATGAATTCTTTATTAAATGTAATTACGACTGTATAGCGGCTTATGAAAATGAATTGTCGAAAAGAAAATTCTCTTCGCTGTTTACGTCTTTTTCTTATGACTTAATTTGGGAATATTTTGTTCGAAGACATAATATTTGTCCCACAATGTTTAAATTTCTGGGGATATTTGTGTATGTGTGTGAATGACTATTTGAATGACTCCATCTCTAGTCAGCTGCACTTCTCACTTCTCACTTGGCAAGTAAACAGTTGGAGGTTTCTCTTCTCTCATCATTGCAAAACACTTCCGGGTGAGCCAGTTCAAGGCGACAGCATGAATGTTATAGCAATGCGTGTGCTTTCTACTTTACTGGTATCTTATATATTTTTTAAAATTTCATTTTATTCACTTGCATTCTGAGTGAAGCATCCGGCTTCAAGTTTGAGATTCACAATTTCAGTAGAGCAGTGGGTTTTCTAACGGAAAGGGGTTTTTAATCTCGCGCTTAACCTTTCCTTTTTTCTGGGCTTACCACCATCTAAGCGAGGTTTAAGACTCCTTTCTCCACAGACTGAACCTCAAATCACACCACATGCGTGGTTGACAAGCATTCTAAGTATGCACTACGTATGCTTTAAATTATGGAAATACTGGACAGCTGTTGTTTGGGACTCGTCATCAGTGCGCACTCACTTCCAGTGTTCGAACCCAAAAGCTTCTGGTTACGAGGCGAGTTCGTAGACTACTCAGCCACTGGAGAGCTATTTTCTTTACATTTTGATATCTCCAGATATTTTTTTATCTTTGTATGTTAAATTCGAGTCTGTAAGTAAACTGTATGTTTACTATGGAGATGGGAATCTACTGAAATAGTGGAGTCAATCACGAAAAATATTTGCTTCCTAAATGACATGCACTTTATTGATTTAAAAGGGTAGGGAAGTAAAACGTCATTCGTTAATAACTGAATGGAAACGTTATTAGAGGCAAATTTACTGCCAAATATTAACTTCTAGTTCATATGAGACAAAAGGCGGCATTAAATTTGGCCTAAAGCATATTGATACAGCCCTAGTGTAGGAAAGCAAAGTGATACTAGCAACTGTTGACCTATTTTTGGTTATCCTTATCTGATAATAGTGTTGACTGACCAGCTTTAAAATTAATGACATCGTTAGAGTTTGTATGAAAAAATATATGAAGTTTTCACTTCAACATTTTAGGTCAATCTTCCTATGTAATACTTAAAGTATACTGGTGCGTATAAGTTGTTATTTCCTTCAGTTTAACTGAGTGAGCATGCCTCAGACCTTCAGAAGATTCAAAATGAATTACTTTAATAAATAAAAGACATCAGTGGTTTGACAACACTAAAATACAGGCAATATAAGTCGTTTTATATATTTCTAAGAACAGCAAACTTTGCGACACTTTTAAACCCTGAGGGAATCCGATGAGTTTACTGCCAAATATTATAAAACGTAAGATGTTTTTCGATTACAGGATTAAAATTATTTGCAAAGAAAGAGTATCAACACTGAGGGCGCATTCAGGTGGCATTTAAAATGAGAAGGCAAAATTGCATTATACTGTATTATTACTCCCTTGAGTTCTAAGTGGAATGTAGGGGTTCAGTAGCACATATCCACTTCATCTTGTTCTCTTCAGCCCCTATGGCTGGCTCCGCGATTGTCCATAAGCTCTCATCTCATCCGTGTCATCCAAAGAACTACATCTAACTCTTCATTCCCTATTCGGATTGCACTGTAGGCTGTGCCTGGAGCTCTTTGTCAATTAACAATTTCCTTGACGTGTATCCGATCCACCCCCACTTCTTTCATCATATATTTGTTGGGCAATAGATTCTTGGTTAGTTCATTCTCAAAGTTGTCAGTTATTTATCCTTTCTAACTATCTGACCTTCAGCAATAAGCCAGCGAATGCAGACTTTGGAATTTGCTTTCCGTGAGGAAAAAACTCTCTGAACCAATATAGAAGGACTGATTTGAAATTAGTTTTGAAAATCCGAAAACAAAGTTACATGAAACCATTTAATTCACATACGTAACCTATCAGACATTTCTTATGTTTTGTTGTGCTTTTAAATATGATATATGGTGTGCGATAAGTGTTAGAAATGCTTCATTTGAGAATAACAATGACAGTCAACGGATGCTTCTGGATATGTCCTTGAGATGAAGAGAAGATAATTCAAATGGATGGTAGGTTTACATAATGCTAATTTAAAAGCGAGGCATTTGAAGTGAGTACAGAAGAAAGATAAAACAGGTTGCATATTACCACCGATGATTTCCTCAATTGTGTTGAACTGGATTATTCATCAGACTGTGAACAGGGAGTTAGAAGACTGAAATACGTTGGACCGACCAATGAGAAGACTCTAGAAGATCTGGATTTCGCATGTGAATGGTTTTTTTTTTTTTGATGTCACACAAACTCGAAGATTTACAGGTGAAAACCAACAAACTGACATAAGCGACAGGCAGTGAAGACATAGAGAAGATGGAGGTGATGGAGATAACCAACCAACAACAACAACAACCAGCACCAATAAATATCAACGAGAGAAATTTGAAAGAGGTTACCTCCTTCACTTATTTAGGAGGCATTTTTTCACCCACAGGCACTCGGAACAGATGAAGATGTGAAAGGCAGACATAAATGGGAAGGCTAGATACACTTTCATCAATCTGGAATCTGTTTGGAAATATCTTCTGCACCCAGCCAGCATAAACAACGAGATTCAGATTTTCGACACAAATGTCAAGTTAGTCAGTCATTTCTTCTATACATTTTATAAAAATTTTTATTATTATAGCTTGATTCCATACAGTATTTTGGTACAAGTATAGAACTTTCAGCATGTGATATCGGTAGTCTCAATTTAGCAGGCAAACCATTGATATCGGATGTGCGTCGGTAGGGTATAGAACCCTGGACTATGTGCATGGTCAGAGAACGTCCTAACCACAATGCCATCAAAGCACAGAAACTTGCACTGCGCATCACCAAAAGCACTTCCAACAGGCCAGTGAAGAACTTTATCAACAGCTGCATTCGCTGACTCCATACTGAAAGTCGAATAGACGGCTGGGCGGAGAGAATTAGCAACAAGAAACCCTGGTTGGCAACAAACCAAGGCAGGACTTCTGGTTCAACAAATATTTAGGAGAATATAGAGGTGGATCTGTACACACTGAAAAGACTATCAATGCAGCCCATCGCTCGAGTGGAATTCGAATGGGAAGTGCCGAATATGTCTTCGGTGCGAGTATGACATGGAGATCATGTGGTGAAGAGGAGATGAGAGATTATGAGCAGTTTTATGTCAAGCTGAATGGGACAGCAGAAAGTAGGAGAAAGTGGATGTGTGTTGTTGAAGACCCATGTTGCACATGGAACCCAAGGGAATAATAATAAGTTAGATCGATAAATAACTACGCTTCCGCAGATTTTAATCACTGTATAAGTGACTTAATCAAATAGTTATTTAAGAGCATTCAGTAGATTTGTATTTTTTATTTTTGATTACAGCTTGATTCCACTCAGTATTTTTCGGTACATGTATGGAATTTTCAGCATGTGATATCGGTAGCCCAAATTTTGTAAGGCCGACCATAGATATCAGGTGTGCGTCGGCAGGGGATCGAACTCCGGACCATGTGAATTGTCAGCGAACATCCTAACCACTGTGCCACCGACGCACAAAGGGATGTCTGGAGTGGGTTGATGGTAGCAGCAAAATACTGCATGATGCTTTGTAAAACTCTCAGTGTTGTAGAAAATAACCGACTTTGATGACTATAGTTTCCCCTGCTTCCTATAAAGGTTTATAATGCAAGGGGAGTGTGACTTACTCGAAGATTAAATTATAATCTGCTATTGCGTAAGCATATTATTCATCCAAGCATATCGATTTTAGGAAGATAAAACAAGTACTTCTCCAAAAACAATTAGCGCTGTTTGGACAGTTCTTTCAGACAATACACTTAATATAAGTATACAATATGTAGACACGTACATAAGTGGGATAGAATAGGTAATCTTCCTATTGCAACTACAATTTCACCTTTATGCAAGTTATCAAAAATATTTAAGAATCTTCTACTAAAACTGTGTACTGCATAATGTATTAATTTATGCCAAAGTAATTTTAAACCTTCAAAACAAGTAGAAAAAAGCATGTGTAAACGTATTAGCTATCCTCGTAAACATCTGTGTTTTCAATTTATTAAAAATGCTAAATATATGACTGCTTTTTTTCAAATTTAAAACATCATGTTAAAATGTATTCAAGAAGGAAAGCACGTAACATGGCGTATATTTATTTTTTTTTCATTTAGAAAAAAGGAGAACTTACCCAAGTGTAGTCATGGTGACAATAGTGTACCAAAATGATGATGGGATACTAGAAAAAGTAGTGCCTTCAACAGATTTCTCAGCATAATACATAACAGTAGCAAAAATAATTATGACCATAGTTAGACTAAATAGAAGAAAACCCAATTCAGATGCACAAGATTTCAAGGTGTAACCAAGTATGCGTAATCCAACACTATGACGTGAAAATTTGAACACTCTGAATACACGAAATACTCGTAATGTTGTGAATACACCAGAAACACTCTATAAATGAAAAGAGATAAATAAAACAAAAAGAATACATTAATTTCTCCACAATTATGTATACATAGATATTAAATTACCTCAAGTATGATTGATTGTGAACTATGTGCCAGTAAACTACTTTTATTTTTTTATTCCTTCAAGTTCCCAGTGAAATATAGGGGTTCAAGCTAGAGCTTTGAAGTTTTGGTAACAGTGGTATTTATTTTTATGGGATGGGGTTGCTAGCCTCATGTTCAACCTTCCCTGTTTACCAGTCTTATTACTGGCTTAGCGAGGTAGAGGAGTACGTCAGCCGGGGATCGAACCCCTAACCACAAGCGTAGTTGGCGTGCATCCTACCGCTGTGCCATCGATGCACAGTCAGTGAACTATACAAACAGTAAAAATAATACTAACTAGTAGATTATGTTGGCCCCACAAAGCGTACTCTTTCTAAACACATCTCTGAACATTATCCGACATGGTTAGGAAAAGGATAATACAAGGCAGTTACTAGCTCAATCCTCGAGTACTTGGTGAACTCAAGCCATGCAGCTACAGCTGAGTCACCTTTCAAGATTATCTACAAAGTGAGACCAAATGGTACAAACGGCGTCGGGTTTCGGCATTTGTTTATGGCGCAGGCGTTGGTGATTGGTCAATACAATCCCGAAATCTGTTTGCAGAAGAAGTTTGTCCAGTCTAAACCTCCTAATTAGTAGTGCTCTGCAAATTTTTTATTTCTATTTTTAATGATTAGTTTGCTTTTACTTTATTTGATTGATACACTAATATCACTCTCATTTGTTCCTATTGTACATTTTTTCACTCTCTTTGCACTTGTTAAATGGACACTCAACTATCTTCCTTTTCACTCAATAACAGTTTTATCCTTATCATATTTCTAACGCTTTCTTCCTTTGTGTCGTTGATTATGACGTAATTTTCAACTTTTACTAATATTTTTGTAGCCACTTCTGAGTGATTCTGTCAATTATCTCACCCACCTCTCTATTACTCAGTAATGGACTAATATACTGTTTTGCAAATATAATTATGACTGTACAGCCTCTGAAGGTGATTTCATCAATAAAGAAACTTTTCTTCATCGAATTCTGTTTTAATTTCTTCATGACTCAACTAGGTATTTTCTGTGATTTGAGTAAATTATAACTTTGGTAATTCATGAAACTATACACGGGGCAATCAACCACCATAATTATACCACAAAATTGTGAAATATTTTGCAAAAACATTTACTCTGTCAACTTTATCTAAATGCTTCAAATTCCTAATGCTAAAGCCTTCTCTTACAACTTCAATTTAAATTTCAAAATAAATTATATCTTGAATAAAACCACCAAGAATTAGCATTATCGAAATGATCCCTGAAGAAATATGGAAAATACACAAAAACGAGTGTTGTTTCCTCTCATATGGCTATGACTGTTAAATAAAACAGTATTAATCAAATTCTGCAGTAACATAAAGTGTTCAACTGTTCACAGATCTATAGAAGGAAGTCAAAAAGAGCACAAATGCTGTTTAAGACAACACTATCAGTTTCAGAGAAGTCGGCTAATGCTTCCTGATTCGTTTATTTTGTTAAAGAAAGAGATGTTACCATTATATTGAATGGGTGAAACAAATATTTTGGGCAAAACTTCCAGTACTTAATTGGTGAATGGTGACTACCAGTGGAATCTAGGATGCGCATTTCGTCCTATTTGGGACTCGTAAACTGGATGTACACGACCCTCTGCAAAATAGGTGGCTCTCGTGACCAAGTGGTCTACTGGACAACGCTTTGGCGTTAAAAACAACGGGTACTAGTTTCGAGTCTCTTGGGGACATCATCACTCACTGTGGAATGCAGGTACATCCAGCCGACGAATCCCAAATGGGACGTAATGTGGATCCTGGATTCCACTGCTGGTCACAATCCACTAATTAAACTCCGATTACAGGCCCAGATATCGTCGAAGCATCTGCACCAGAAGTCGACATGTCAACCTGAAACCGAGCGCTTCGGTCCAATCAGTCGACGGGAAAATTTAAAATTCAATCAAAACTTCCAGTACTGTTAGGACAAGCTCCAAATAAAACTCTTCAGTCAATCAAAGCTAATGAAGATGCTTAAAATATTAAAAGAGAATCATTGTAACATTGAATATCATTCATATCACCAGATAGGAAAAGTCTTTTAAAGTACTAAATTCAGGCGAGTAATTCCTTTATGGATATAACTTTATTTTGATACGCTGAGTATTATTTACTGATGACTACGCTTCGAGCATAATTTATTGCTCATAAACATATCAAGATACTCACTTACATAACTTTATTGTAAGGTATATATATGAGTAAAAGTTGAATAGATATATGAATCCAATCAGTAAAAGTTCATTAGACATGCGTGAAAGAGAAAGGAAGATAAAGTGCATTGGGAGACAATATTAGTCTTACCAATAAAATACAACAGGATGGGAAAAAAGACGATTGTTGTTAGCTAACGATATGAGAAACAAGATGTTTTTAGTAAAATAAGTAACTTGTCAGCGTGTTATAATGTGAAATGAAATAAATTTCAGCATTATTTGTTATGCTTTGATTCGACTGGTAATAATATCTCCCATATCTCTGGCATTTGCGTTGAGTCACTTTTATTGCATGTGTTGGGTGCAGACTCGGAGAACCAAGATTCAGTAATCAATCTCTCTCTCCACCTATCTATATTACTTTTTACAATTTTTACTCTGTCCCACCCACACCACTGTATGGTTGTGCATTAATGTATGTAGTGTGATTGCTGAGTTTTCTTCTAAATTACCTATCTTCGCGGAGTCAATCCTTCTAACCTTAGCTAAATGCTTATGTGCTGACAGAAAATCCGACCAGTCGCGACCTACTTGTTTAACCTATGCAGTTGTGACTAAATTCACAGTCATGGCAAGATATTTTGTAAATTACAATAATTTGTTTAACTGGGTCTACCGGATCCTTTAACCTAGAGAGCTTGTCCTATGTGAGTGAGTTTGTAGGTTTGAATGCCACTCTAATTTTCTGCTTTATTGAGAATGCCACGTAAGGTCTCAGATGTCCCCTTCTTATATGGTAAAATTGTAGATGCCTTATATTCTTTCCTATTTATGTTACTATTATTAATTTCACCATTATTTTTATTTTGCTTTGGACCTTTTTGATCTTCCTAATGAATTTTATTTATTTAGTGCCAACATCTCTTCTACCCGTTTCACTTCATCGTTTATGTTTTTTGTGTTACTTAGTGCTAATGCTCGGTTTGTCAGACACTTAACTAAGCCGCCCTTCACAGACAGATAATAAATGAGGTGAAGTAAAACCTAAATATCTATTAGAAAGGATTGACTTTTTTACAAATGCTAGTATACAGTTCACCTTCTTCCATTCGTGACACTGTGTGACTTTATCAAAATTAATTTTATCCAGAATGGAATTATACTTTACCGCACTGCACGAAGTTTATCCTTATATCAATAATTCATTCTGGCAATTTTTAAAAATTACTTTTAACAGTCCAGTTACAAAATATTAGAAGAAATACCGAAAGACAGGAAGAAGAGATGGATGGAGACTATTTCTGTTTTCCGAACTAGAATCCCAGTTTCTTTTTTTATTGCGATCGTATTTTATGACCTGGACTGTTCAAATAAGGAGCTTTTAATTTCTTTCGAAACGATATCTTTCAGACTTACACCAAAAACAGTATGTCTTAGTTAAAAGTCTCTAGTCTCTTATAATCAAAATCTAGTGAATTTAATACTAAATGAGGTATCGTGTAGTGATGCACAAGACTGAAACAGCACTAACAACATATTATTCGAAAGCCTGAAGACAACTCAACACTGAAACAAATTCCAAGTGTGAGAGAAATCAATAACACAGCTCATTAAATCCATATCACCCACATAGTTGAAAAATAGAACGTTAAATAACAGAAGATTCATTCGTGTACTAGAGGTTGCAGATATAATCGAACTACTCCAGAATGTGTGAGTTTATTCCACAAATTGTGTCAAACTTCAGGTGTCATTGTTCTATGAGTTAAACCTCTAGGTTATTAATCACATTTCACAATTTATCAAATGAATTTATACACCAGTTACTCATAGAGAATGAACACTAAATACATTATCAATACACCTGGTTTCTCAATTTCTATTTCATCGTAATCTCAAAAAATAAAAGTATTTGGGAATCACCAGCAGTATACACTCACTACAGGGGTTCGAACCCAAGGTAAGCTCGTATACGATTCAGACACTGGAACAAGATTCAATGGCTAGACCATGAATTTTAACTTCTACCAATTCGTGGTTTCAATTCCTACACAAACCAATGTCATAAGTGGGAACTCTATCCTCATACTTGACTGGATTGACCTCAGTGGTCACGACTTCTCACCAGAACTCCAGGAGACTCTGTCCTATAGCCGGTGACTAGCGAGCGTCAAATTAATTTTCAAGAGTTAGTTTGCAGGGATTCTAAGAATGGTATATGACGTCACCTTGTAACCGGAAGGTCCTGGGTTTCGAAACATGGCATTGGGTGCATAATGCCATTGAGCTAACTAGACAACTGTCCAATGCTCCGCGGTTTGTACCGGTTCTCTAACTGATATCAATCCGTGATCTAGGCTGAAATTTAATCCTGTAATTTGTTGTAAAACTAATTTTATCAGACCTGACATTTCAGTGATGATAAATGGGTAAATATTAAACGTATAGAAAACTCCAATGTATAAAGTCGTTAGAAAATAAAGTAAACATTCTTGAGGATAAGGTGATCACTTACGATAAACGTTACCCCAACTAACAACTGGTGTTTAAATGTCCACATAAACCACCAAATAACTCGGATTCTTTTCATATGTAAGCTGAGATACGGAGTTAAAACATGTAACTGTTTCACTGGATAGTAAGCGGATCCACACAACCATTTAGTCATTCTTACGTAATGTATGGGTAAGAGGTAAGTGATGAATGATATCAAATTCTAGATGGAGTTCAAAAATGGTCTGGTTTAGACATTATTCTCTTTGCCAGAAAAGTAAATTGCTGTGGTTCTCAAGATAAAGATGGAAAACTGTCGGTTATGTCTGACCAATTTAACCCTAGATTTTTGAGGAATCATGAATTAATTTTCAAGTTATTTGTTTAGGTCAGCTTTGTTTTTCCCGTCGACTGACTGAACCAAAATATTAGGCCTATGCTGACATCCTGACTCCTAGTACAGACGCTTCGACAATGTCTAAGGATTAACATGATGTCATTTTGGCAGATGGTGAATAGCAGTGGAATCCAGGATGGACATTTCTTCTTGTTTGAAACTCATCAGCCAGATGATACTCGTTACACAGGAGATGACTCCCGTAGTCCAAGTGGTGTTTAAAACGATGGGGTTTCGGATGCGAGTCTCAGTAGGAAGACAATCACCCACTGGGTATCGCAGGTACACGTACCTGATGAGTTCCATATAGGACGAAGCGCTTATCATGGATTTCGATGTTGTTTACACGCTTGTCTCTTTTCCATGAGATTGGTTTATCTTATCAAACACACTATATGACAATGTATCGCAGAATCTCAACTGATATCAACATCGAGAAATAATCACTTTTTTAAGAACTTGGTCAATACAAAATGATAAATTAGCATAGCTAAAGAATAATCAGTTTTCCCAGCTAGACATTTAGCTATATCTTTTTACATAACTGCCTATGCATTACATATAGATTAAAAAGAATCCTAATAATTCATTTTAATCGATTATTCCTTTGACAGTATCAATAAAAATGAGTTATATTTTATATGCATGAATATATTTTTTTATTAAAAAGAAGTGACAGTTATGGATTAAGTCCATTTGCACACAATGGGATATTTAAGTTTGAATTGAGCTAATGACGTAGGTATGCATGCATACATGTATGCATGTAAAAGCAGACAGAAGTAGCCAGCTCAATAGAAAATAGACATAATATATTGCATATATATATATATAAAAGGCGTTTACTCGTCCTCTTCATGTATATTATAATTATAACTAAACGCTTAAAGTGTTATACGGGCTTATGCAAGAAATATATATCCAACACCAATTGGAATATGCAATAAGTTTCTTTTACAAAAGTTAGATTAAGTATAAAAATTCATACAGGTTAAATATAAAATTCAGGCGATGCGTTATAATGTTATGCATATTATATATATATATATATATATATATATATATATATATATATATATCGATGAACTTATGTTAAATTGAATTATGTTTACGATCAGTAAAATTCGCTACCATGGTGATTTAACGATATTTAAACAAAGTATAAATGTGAAGAAGCATTTACTTAACCGATGACCTTGAAAGGCAATACTTTTGCTGCGTACATTTTATACAAGATTTCTTTTTTCTTTTTAAGGATAGAAAAACAAGTCTTGTAAACTTATTGACAAACAAATAATCACTACCAGCGGTCGATATTTAGTTAGACTGTCCATACTATGCGTGGACATATATATATATATATATATATATATATATATATATATACATAAATTCGTGATTGAGTTCATAAAAAACGTATTCAACCTTCGAAAAATACTTATAACTGTAAAGAAAATTATTTATCAAGGATGTTGGTATCGAGTTGGTTGACCTTATATCCTTGGTCACAAAATCTAGGACCCAATGACAGAGCTTCTAACTGTAATTTATCTAGTGTTACACTTGAAAAATTATGGACGTACCGATAGGGGTCTGAAGCGAATAAAGGGAAATCCTTTTCAGGATTTTGACTGTCTAATGATTTCATAAGTTTCGTTCTCTTTTTCTCTGCTCTGTTTTGGCAAACACTGTCGACATACTCCATGAAATCAAATAATAAATCCTCAGGAAGTTCATCGACTGCAAATTTTTGAAGAGTCCAATTGGTTAAGTGCATAACGTCTCAGCTATCGAGTATTTGAATAAACTCGATGATTTCGTGGAGTATGTGGACAGTGTTTGCCAAAACAGAGCAGAGAAAAAGAGAACGAAACTTGTCAAGAATGGACAATAACTTCACTTATACTGCGGTGTATGCTACTGACAAGATTTTTCAGTATTTTATTTATTTATTTGTTTTGATTACAGCTTGATTCCACACCGTATTTTTGGTACAGGTATGGAATTTTCAGCATGTCATATCAGTAGCCCAAATTTTGCAGGTTGTGCATAGACATCGGATGTACATTGGCAGGGAATCGAACCTCGGACCATGTGAATGGTCGGCGAGAGTACTAACCACTGTGCTACCAACGCACAGTAGTATATGAAGAGGCGTTCGTCAATATAAAATTATCAAGTAACAGAGAGATAGATTTGACGTCAAAGACAGTAAACGATTCAGCATTGCGGTAAAACATGGGGAGACACGAAGAGGAAGACAAAGAAAGACAATACGACGGACAAAAGTCTCATAACACGGAAGATATGCGCAAATGATGATATGGAGATAAGGTACACATAATCTCGCTATACAGCTATGCCAAATTCCCAATAAACATTCTTTCTTAAATCCTTCGTCTTCCACCGTTACAAAACCACTTATTAACTGCATGATTTGTTATGAAAATAAACTCAGAGAAAGTTCAAGAAATGAAAGAGATTAGGAGTAACAACGACAACAACAAAATAATGAAGCGGTTTTTCTTCATAACTCTGTATACTTTGTAAAAATAACTAGTCCTATGAAAAGTGTAAAAGAAGTGGCAAAACAGTCTGTTTTAATCTTAATCCCACTTTTCATAGATGATCTCTACTAGTTAACTGATAACTGATCGCAGAAAAAATAATAACAAAAAGGCATATGATTGTAATCATTAAACAGAAAAATAAACACAGGAGTGAATTATTTGTTCGTTATTACCGGCAACCATGAGAGGCAACAAATACAGAAGTCAACAAAAATATTGTTGCCATGCTTGTATTTAATTACAGTTGTTAGATTATGCCACGAATCCATATCAGTTGGAGAGATCACTGAAAATTAGGGAACACTATGGATATGTTTCTTCCTGGTCCGGGACTCTTCAGCACAGTGCACCCAAAACCCAAGCCCGTTGACCGTTTAACCAATCAGGGATGGAACTCGACGACCAAACCCAACTCCTGATATATAACGCTACCCTGACCAATACCTTAAATGAGCATCTAATTCACTATGACATGGCAAGGCCCGCTGGCCACGGCTTCCAACTACAGCTTAAACACTTCAATCCAGTAGCCATCAATGAGCGGGAGATCAACACTGAGATTATTTTAGTTCCCAATGCTAGATTATACCTATTGGATAGTTGGAGGCAATCGGCAGGATGCCTCGGACCTAAGTTTCGTGCTAGTTGGCGTTCGTCAGCAAGGCGTACCTTGGTGAAGCCAGCTCGAATCTCAGAAAAGACATGAATTCCTTCAAGGCAGTTGCAGGTACGCCTTTCTAACTGGTGAGTGCTAACTAGCACGTGACCCGAGTCCAAGTCTTCCTGCCGATTGCCTCCAGCCATCTAATATCAGCAATTCACAGTGCGCCATAATGGCGAGCTACCTAGCATGGTGACCATATTACAAACTTGACTGATAGAATTCGATCTGCACTAAAGATAGGACCAGACACATTACACTAGTTACTGCCTTCTTTCCAATTAAAAATATCCACTGTTAGATTATACCACGTTATGCTTCACAATTTTATTCATTTGTCTACAATATAAGAATTCATAAGAAACTGATAAAACATTAAAGGACTAGTAGGGTGTACTTACAGATTTTTAATGAACAGAAAGTGAAACAGATATTTGAAGGTAATTCAAGTAAAATAACCTTTAAAACCACTAGAAATAATAATTACAATTCATTCTTTTGTATTTTACCAATTGAAACATATATCACTAATATCACCTAAACTTTAGACAAGTACCCCTAACTACAAAGTAGATCTTGGTTAGTTATACTTTTAACAGAAGCCTTTCGAAAAGAAATAAAATTTGCTCATATTTATTGCAGTTTTCAATAATAATAACGTTATACGGTATTATTATATCCTTTCATTCCTAGAGGGACGTAGGGTTTCAGACGCGCGTCTCTAATACTTTCGGCTTTCTGCCAACATCTTCACCCCGCTCCAAGTCTGCCCACACGCTTTCACCTCCTCTTCACATGACCTACTCCATATCACCCTCACACTGGCGACCAACTCGCCGCTCCTTTTTCGGGTTCCACTCGAGGGCTTGTCTAGTGATGTCACTTGATGGTTTCCTCAGCGTATGGCCAATCCATCTCCATTTCTTCCTGCCCATTTGTTTCACAATCGGTTCCTGGTTGGTTCGCTCCCAGAGATCCCTGTTGCTGATCCTTTCAGGCCATCTGATCTTGAGCACTGAGCGAAGACAACTGTTAATGAAGGTCTGTAGTTTGTTTGAGGTGCTCTTTATGACGCGCAGTGCAAGTCTCTGATCCGTATAGCGAGTAGTACTGACTTCACATTGAAGTTGAAAATCCGGATCTTATTTTGATGCTGAGTGCTGTTGACCTCCACACAGACTTAAGGGTAATGAAAGCTTGTCTTGCTTTCTCGATTCTGGCTTTGCTATCCTCATCCGTTCCGTTGGTCTGTAGTTGAAACGACGGTTCCCAGGTCGGTAGGTAGGTAAAGGAGGTTGTTTCTTTCAGGTTCCTCCCATTTATGCTGGCTGGTTGTTGTTTGTTGTTGTTGTTGCTGTTTGTGTTGGTGTTGGCCAGGAATCTTTCTCACCTCTGTTTTCTCTATGTTCACCTGAAGTCCTATCTTCTCTGGATGCTTCTTCTATCAACTTGTTGCTTTTAACTTGCATATTTTCCAATTTGTGGGAAATCAAACATATATCGTCGGCGAAGTCCAGATCTTCCAAGTTGCTTTTTGTGTGAGTCCATTTTATGCCCGTTGTCATTCTCATTATCCAATCTACTGCAATCAGGAAAATTATTGGCTATAGTAGACAACCTTGACTCAATCGCGTCCTCACTTCGAAGGATTCCGTAAGTGTTATACAATATGAGGCATATAAATCTGTTTCAAATCTAGGGGAAACACTGTTTTATTCACCACTATAAAGAAATAAATGATAATCAGAAATGTTTTAAAAGATCATAATTCTGTCTGACAAGTAATTATTAATTTTCTGGTTAATTGCACTTTCACGCGAAACTATTTCTCAATGGATTGATCAGGGTTAAACTGACTTACAGTCTGTCTAACTCTGCATTATATATACATATATATGCACAAATGTATAAGCTATCCCAAAAAAAAAACTTAAACACAGTTTTAAATTGAAAGAAATTTCCAATTTGATTTTGAAATAAAAAAGCAAAGTCTATTTGTGTTTTTTCTTTCCTTTCCAACTTGTTATTTGATTCGTGAAGAAGTAGGAAACAAAATTATGTGTAGAAAAAGGATATCAAATGAAGAAATAAACGGTAAAAAAAAAGAAGATTAGATAGATATCTAAAGAATAATCAGATTTTATTTATACTAGTAGATAATTTGTTTAAACCATTTTTGATTAGATTGTAAGTCATTGTAAATAGAGTGAAAAGTCCTATACAAAACTACATACTATATCAATACAAACATACATAGAAAATAATCTCAGCTGTGTTGCTTTGTAAGGGTTCAATCGATATCAAGGGAGATTACGATGTGACATAGGTTTAGAGAAACACTAGGAACCACTAGGGAGACTTTCCAGAAATATACATCCATAGCTGGTTACACCAGAGATTGAATCAAGGGCAAGAGTTCGAATTCACAGGCCACTAGATTCCATCTTAGTGGTTATATGATTAATAGGTTCTTGGAGAAGACTGTGTTTATCCTTTGTGTAGAACAAAACTTTGGCTTGTCTACTCTGTACATTTTCCTGAAATATAATTTCTGCTTGGCTAACGTAAAATATACACGTATTCATTTATATATCATGTTCTCTTTCGACCTACTGACCTGCTTGACATTTGACTTTTTGAAGACTTACAGGAAATCCTTATCCTGAATGCAAATAAGAAACAGCGACCAGGTCAGTGAATATACGGAGGAGAAACATCATCACAACACGCTGTATGTCGTTCTGTGAATCATACTACTAGAATTTTTTGCCAAATGAATCAAAATCTACTCTCAACTAACTGTGTATTCTGGTGTTTCGTTATTCTTATTGATTGTAATATTTTTTATTCCTTTACGTTCCAGGTGGAACACAGGGCTTCAAGCTAGAGGCTTGAAGTTTCAATAGCAGTGGTGTTTATTTTAACAGGGTTTAACTGTTAGCCTCATGCCCACCCTTTACTCTCTTTACCAGTCTTATTACTAGCTTAGCGAGGTGGAGGAGTGCGCCGGCTGGGGATCGAACTCCGGACCACATTTGTGATTAGTGAGCATTCTAGCGCTATGCCACCGACGCACATTGATTCTAATATATTATTATTATATTATCTTATATTACTTTGATTTAACTTGCTATTTCATATCCCTGCTGTGTCTTTAGATATATCCGTTGTAAATTCGTGGGTGGGCCAGTTGGTGGTGACACGAATGCGCAGAGTTCTGATATAATGATGAACCTAACATTTTGATAGCAGGCACATCGACAGGATGAATGAGAACATGAAATGTGAATGAATGTGTGTGCATTTTACGTTAGGTACGCAGAAAATGAATTTCAGGAAAATATACGGAGTAGGCAAACGAAAGCTTGTTCCACACAAGGGATAAACACATTCAGTGAAAAACCATCAAAGGCCTGTCCTCCTACCCAGGAAGTCTTGGGTTCGACCCTTGGTGGTGACCAAGTGGCACGCACCGATGAATATTTACTGGTAAACATGTTATCCATCTACCGAATCACTGTTTCGATGCTTATGATCCGATTAAATTTTTGTAGTATTTAAAGCGAACATTCTATGAATAATCAAGACATGAAAAAACACGTTTAACGGAAACACTGATTTTATACTTGTAAGAAAACGGGCGAAATACAAACAATCGATCAAGCTAAATTCATATGACAACTTCAACAAATCCCTTGTTCAGACAAACGTATTCATAACATACACTAATTAGTTATTCATTAATTATGTTTTTCTGACAGGAAATAGGCCAAATCAAGGTGGAATTAAGGGTAAAAGGTATGAGTTGTTCGTTTATTATTATTTCACCATACAACTAACAACATTTCTTTAACCTTTACACACTTGGTGAAAATGTCAAATCAGTAGACTAATTATATGATTGTAAATTAGTGACATTGTGAAGTAATCTACATGTTTTTAAAAGGTATCCCTTGTAGTTGGTGTGTTTGTGTGCGTATGTAAAACTTCATACATTTTTTTTAAAAACTGAATTGGACTTAGTGATTATTATTAGCCTTTTCATAAAGTTCAGGAATCATTTCATTTCAAATACTTACAAGACAGTAATTATTAAGATACACAAACTAAAATGTAATAATTCATATGAACTGTGATCAAGATGTGACCGAGTGCGCCGAGTGTGAAGTGGACATTTGTAGAATCTCAGCGAAATTGCAATGATCATTTCATTGTCGAAATGTCGTTCCAAAGACTTCTGCAAACTTAAAGAAGCTAGAAAAAAATCAGCGATTGCATTGCACTCGATAGAAACAGGACCCAAAATCGACTTTGACAAGACTAAGATCCTACAGAAATATTTTGGTTTGTATAAAGAAAGACACAGAAGAAGCCCTGCATATACGAGTGAATCCCAACAGTCTGAAAAGACGTTAAGGTGCGATTTTAGCTGATGCATGGCAAATCCTGATTAATGAATAAAAATTGAATATGTATCAACAATTAATCTTTTTTTCGTTCACGTTCCCCAGTGGAATACATAGGGCTTCAAGCCAGTGGCTTTAAGTTTCTGTAGCAGTGTTTAATTTTACAGGATGGGGTTGCTAGCCTCATACCTAACCTTTCCTCTTTACCAGGATTATTTCTGGCTTAGCGAGGTAAAGGAGTGTGTCGGCCTGGGATCGAACCCCGGACCATGTGCATGGTCGCTGACAACAGTTAATCGTACTGTGTCAACATTCCCGAAGGTCTATATCTTCTTATGGAGAGGCTAACAAATGCTTTATGACTGTTTATCAGCACACACATGCGTACATACCATTGCATACCGCGTACACACTTATTTTCATATTCAGATATCGACAACCATGAACTTTTAGTTTAAGGTAATCTGATGAAAATTACACTCTGTTTAAATTGTTTAACAAAAGTAGACTAAATTTAATTGGTGGATGGTGACTGGCAGTGGGACTCATCAACTAGATGAGAAATCTAAAATTAAATTAAATATGACCCGTTGCACAAGAGGTGGCCCTCATGGCCCAAGTGGTCTAGTGGATAACGCTTTGGGGTGTGAAACTATGGGCACCAGTTTCGAGCCTCGGTGGGGACATCATCACCCACCGGCATGTGCAAGTGCATCCAGCTGACAAGTCCCAAATAGAACGAAATGTGCATCCTGGATTCCACTGCTAGTCACCATCCACCAATTAAATTCTGATCATAGGCCCAGACATCGTCGAAGCATCTGCACGAGAAGCCGACATGTCAGCCTGAGACCGAGCAATTTGGTTCAGTCAATCGATGGAAAAATCTAAAATGCAGTTAAACAAAGTAGACTAATTTTAAAAGTCTGAGGTCAAATCTTGATCAGAATTCATACAATTTTGTTTATTATATATGCTGATACCTGTCTCATGACTCATATGATTGGACAAAATTTTTAAAATCATTTCAGATACATATATATGTATGTGCATAATAAAGAGTTAAGAGGTGAGAAAATAGACTTAGGTTAAGTGAAAAGGACAAATTGAAAGTTAAAATAACAAAGAAGATCACTAAGCCAAGAAAAGGGAGGCAGTAGTGCAGAAGGTCCTGGGTTTGAACGCCAGTGGGTGCGTACTGATGAAGAGTCCAAAACTAGGCTGACGAAATAACTATCGAGCAGTCCCAGGTTTTTAAGTGGTTCTTTAAGTGATGTCAGCTCATGATGAAATCCTCCATCCAATCAAGAGCACATATGTCTTGGTATCAAAACAGAGTTTACCACAGAGGCTTTAGTGTGATAACGAATTGTTTTTAAACGCATAAACGTGGTTTAAACGTGTGGTCACACATATATAGGGATGATCCATCGATCTCTGCAAGTAAGGGCTTAGAAGCATATTCCTAAGTGGATTCAGAAGCAAATTGAATCTCCAGAACCCAGCTGCTCTATTGCGAAACATATTATGGAGACAGAAAATGAAATTGATGATTACACATCTTTTAAACCTATTCGTAAAATGCGTTTGAGGAGTACCCTGAAGGTTGTGGAAGCCCTAGCTGGCAATTAGGAAGTTTAAACCACTCTAATGTGTTTAAAAAAATTCGTCGTCATCACACTAAACCTTCTTTGTTAAACTTCGTCTTGACACCACCCAGGGTAGATGTACTATTACTTCTCTTATTTGGTTGAGTAATCCTCATTGTTGTTTTGACCTTAAATATGTCCTTTTAACTTGACCTAAGTTTATTTTTGCACCCTTTAACTCTTTATTATTTTCACATATATATATATAATCCTATGACAAATCGTGTGTCATCAAATTGTTCGAAATGTCTTGCACAAATACATTACATGATTCAGACAAATTACATCTTGTTGCTTAGTCTAAATTCATAAAGGCACCTAACTGTTTTAAACTTCTGTTGTTATATATTATTTTATAACTTAGTCTCTTAAAAGACAAAAAAATAAAAGACTTTAAACATCTAAGCTTTATCTTTCATTTAAAGGCAGGAGGTGTAGGGCATTTGACACTGAAGACTTTTAGAGTCGTTGTTAAATCAACATTTTTTCTTGGTTAATCAGTACTGTGTCACGAGATGACCAAAGGATGATTCTAGCGTCCTACTAAGAAGTGTTATTTATTACATTGTCTTTTACGAGTTGATCACGGATTGATATCAGTTAGAGAACTATTGAAAACAAGCAGGGAGTACTAGACAGCTGTCTCATCAGCCTAGTTTGGGAATCATAGGCAATACGAAACCACCGCCAGGGTTCAAACCCAGGACCTTTCGGTTACAAGGCAAGTTCGTATACCATTCAGCCACTGGGACCCGATTCAATGACCAACCCATGAATTCTAACTTCTACCAATTCGTGATTTAGCGCGACCCCAACCATTGTCGTCGGTGGGACATCCATCCACACACGTGACATCTAATTGGACCTCACTGGTCACGACTTCTCACTCGAACTATGGGAAACTCCATCCTGTAGCAAGTCACTAGCGAGTATCAGATTAATTTTCTATAGTTTGGTTTCTAGGGTTAGTTATGTTTTTACGAGTTGCCAATGATTCCCAAACTAGGATGAAACAGCAGCTGTCCAGTACTCCGCGCTTGTTTTCAATGGTTCTCTAACTGATATCAATCCGTGACCAACTCGTAAAAGCATAACTAACCCTTACAAACGAAACTATGGAATATTACATTGTCACTATTGTGAAATATACTGATTTCTCATATTCTAGTTATTAACTCAGAAATATTCAGTATGAATTTCTCAACCTTCAATCTTCCTAAAGATTTAATAACATACGTGCGAACATTGTTTGTTTTCTCCTTTGATTTATTCTTAATTTTCATAATATAATACAGACTGAGGAATCAAAAATGCTTTAGTAATATGATTGTTATTCAAGCAAATGACTACAGAGAAAAGAAGCTTTTAAGCACGTGACAATATACTTGAAAAAAGTAAAAAAAAATTATGAACAGATATTGCTTTACAGTATATTAGAATATAATTCGGACAAATGGTCAGTAAATAAGCCTACGATATAATTCCTGTCAATGAACATATAACCTAAATTGACTTGAAATATGCAGAATGACAGAATAAGTTGTAATGGATTGCTGTCAATATCAAACGCTACCTTGATATATGTATACTTTTCCCTTGGGTTCCGAGCGGAACATGTGGCTTCAACAACACATCTCCACTTTCTTCTAAATTCCCCACCATCCTCATCATCTGTAACCACGATTATCCATAATCTCTCATCGCCTTCTCCAACTCACAAGATCTCCTCCAATTCACCCAAGGACGACGTACTTTGTCGCCTTCCATTCGGATTCCACTTCAACGTTGGCCTGCAGCGCGATTTTACTCAATGGTCATATCCATCTCCAACTCCGCCTACATATTTGTTGACACATCGGCTCTTGGCTAGTCTGTTGCCATAGTTTCCTGTTGCTTATTCTTTCTAACCACTTGATCTGTCCGTTTAAATGCTACTTTTTTGATTATTATCCTTTGTAATTGTTAATTAACAATATACCACTAGTTTTGATGTACACCGACTGTTGGTTTATAGAAAATGAAATCTCTTTCCAACTAATATATAGTTTCATCCATGGGATTTGTAGGGACCTTTTTTGTTTGATTGGTTGGAGGACTTCATAATGAGGTGACATCAGTTACAGAACCATTGGAAAATCAACAGGGACTGTTTCATTAGCCTGATTTGGGACTCTTTATCAGTACGCACCCACCACAGGAGTTTGAACCCAGGACCTTCTGGTTACAAGGCGAGTGAGCCACTGGGACCCCGTCTAGTGACCAGCCCATGAATTCTAACTTCTGCTAATTTATGACATAGCACGACCATTTCGAACCCCCGTGGGTGCCTACTGGTGAAGAGTCCCGAATTAGGCTGACGAAACAGTCAGTTGTCCAACACTCCTAGCTGGTTTTTCAATGGTGCTTTAACTGATGTCAGCTCATGATGAAATCCTCCAATTAATATATATTTATAAAGTCTTCCAACACAATATATTCTTCAAATTATATGAAGGTATGGTCTGATTGCTTCTAACAGGTTAAGAAATAAATTTTAAGTTTGTTTGAATAATCCAAAAAAGTTTTGTCAGAGAAGGAACGATTCCAAAGTTAATGCTACAATACATAACTTGCAAATAATCGATAAGTTAATTCAAATGTTCACTTTATCTTAAGAATCAACAAACAATGATCGTTGCTATCTTAAGGAAACAGAAATGCCACTTTTGACATAATGGATATATGTGATAAGATTTTTTTAAATTTATTTTTTTATTCCGTAGAGTTTCCAGTGAGAAATAAGGCTTCAAATATAAGTTATGAAGCTTTAGTAAAAGCGTATTCTACAGGATGAGATTTCTAGCCTCTCTCCCAGCATCTCCTCTTTCTTTACTGAGCTCATTACCAGCTAAGCAAAGTTTGGGAGTGCATTGGCCAGGGATTAAACCCCAGACCACATGTGTGTTTGGCGAGTATTCCACTGCTGAATCTCCTGCACGTGTAAAAACACCACTACACTAATTAAGTAACCGAGAAGCATTTTGTCCAGTCTCTCAGATAAAAGCATTACGTGATGCAGTGAAATTCTTTTAAAATTACTATTCATCACCCATAATCATTACTGAAGACGGCTAGATGAAATCTACCAGCTGTCATAGATTTCATACGTAATATTCTCCTGTTAACATACTTTCATATTCACTATCAATGGTCAGACTCTTTGGCATAGCTTAGAGATGACAAACAGTTACTATAGTCATAATAAATCCACTTTAGACAATATTTTGCGATTATTTGCTTAAATTACCTGTCGAGAAGCAAACTAACTTCACCAAAAAGTGAATATAAATGGATGTGTAAGTATTTCAAAGTGAATGGTTACTCAAAGTTTTAGATAAGAACAAGTGAAACGAGAAATTATGAAGCGAAAAATGCAAAATAACGAAAACAACTCTTCCACTTTGTTTTCATTTTCACGAGTTAATGATAAAAACATATATACATATGTTTAATTTTGCTTATTAAGAAAAAGATATCAGTTCTGTACAACAGATCATAGATACCACTGTAAATATCTGACGTCATAAGCCTCAATTCGCCTGGTATTTCCTGATTACTTATGGTGAAAACAATCTTCTCAAATCTCTACTAACTTTGTAAAGTTGTATTTACGATTAACTACTAACTACTACTATTAACTACTAAACAGATGTCGAAGGCAAAATATTCATATTTCCGATCCGCTCAGGGTTTAATATCATTTTTTTATTTTTATTTTTTGATTACAGCTTAATGCCACACCGAATTTTTGGTATAAGTATGGAATTTTCAGCATGTGATATCAGTAACCCAAATTTTGCAGGCCAACCAATTGATATCAGGTGTGCGTCGGCAGGGGATCGAACCCCGGACCATGTGCATGGTCGGCGGGAGTCCTAACCACTGTGCCACTGAAGCACATGACCGAAAGCAATGGAGGCGTTCCATGTCTGAAATGTGTCTTCAGTGCTTTCAGATTTCTTGAGTTAAGTGATTTAATACAGCAAATTCTTTCGCCATATTAAACAACAAGGCCAAGACAAACCAAAATGGAAGCTACTCAGAAAAAGCAGCTGACTTAGATCATATAACAATTTTAAAACATGGGAATCTTCTCCTACCAGATTTTCAGTATATCTAATATACACAGAGAGTGGAACAAACAAACGAGAGAAGACGTTTTGGACAAAATATACAACTCCGGAAATTCAAAGATGTTTCTACTATCGTTCTGTGTTCATTCAGTAAAAAGTAGGACAATTCAACACAATAGTTAACTCATCTTCTTTTCTAGACAAATATTAATTACATTTAGTCTTAAATTAAATTCAAAACCCTACAGGTTGATGCATATATACATATATAACGATTATGATTAGGCACAATAAAAAAGTAAAGTGTACTCTAAATAATTTTCTATAGTTTAGTTTGTAAGGGTTACTTATGTTTTTTACGAGTTGATCACGGATTCATATCAGACAGAGAACCATTGAGGTCGTGCTAAATCACGAATTGGTAGAAGTTGGAATTCATGGGTTGGTCATTGAATCGGGTCCCAGTGGCTGAATGGTATATGAGCTTGCCTTGTAACCGGAAGGTCCTGGGTTCGAACCCCCAGTGGGTTTGTACTGCCGATAATTCCCAAACTAGGATGAAACAGCAGCTGTCCAGTACTCAGTGGTGGTTTTCAATGGTTCTCTAACTGATATCAATCCGCGATCAGTTCGTACTCTAAATAAATATTTTGAGATGTGGATCAACAGTCCTAGAATATTTCCAACCACTTTGTATGTAAGCTGCTTTAATAATTGTTTTCCTTCTCTTACATTTAACTGAAGCCGATATTATCAGACTCATTATTGTAACGAGCAAAAATCCTACCCAAAGATGTTATTGTGTTAAATGCCTTCATCCCTACACAGCCTCCTTGTTTTTGTTTATAGATTCAAATCTGTCATAATATTGATTACATCTTCAGTTTACAATGTGCATTAAATAATCAAGGCATGCATAAACTGTGTACAAATCTTCTAACCCAAACAACAATAAACAAAAATGTCTTATGACAGAAGAGGCGTTCAGTGAATGAAGAGTTACTCTTTTTGACTGTATCATTCTCAGGCTGTACAGTCGCACATACATTGTAAATTTTGTTAGCAACGAAAAAAAATATGTCCAAAGATGTGTCACTGGAAGAGCAAAATTTTAGATAACAAATTGCGTAGTGTATAAATCGTTAATCGGGTAGACACTAAAATAAGATTAAATAAGCAAGTTGAGTGACGTAATATAATTGACGGAGTTGAGTAGAATTTAACTAAAATTGGATGACAGTCAAGTTAATTTCAGTAGTAATAAGGGATATAGATTTAATAGGGAGTAAGGGAAAAAAAATAATACAACTAAGAAACTAAACAACAAAAATTATATATTTTTTGTTAGGATAGATCAGGTCAATTGTGGATTTAATGATTGAACCAACTTCTTTTGCACGCAGAGTTAAGGATTTAACATGTGAATCGCCAGTGATTCTGCAGTTTGAAGAAGTTTGATTTGTACTCTTTTAGCAAGATTTCCATGTAATCTGTAGATAGCTATGAGGTTGCATTGTAGGTCACCTTGGTGTCCAGATTCGACCACGAGAGAACTGTGGGGGCATCTTTTTCCTCTTTTATAAAGTCATGAGTGTAAGTATTCGATGACAGACGTACCTAGCTCCAGACAAACAGGTGAATTGGTAAATGCACAATGACGAGGCCAACAGCGGTAGCTTATTCTTCACGTTCATGTGAACCAATGGTCTCGTAGAGAAAATTAGTCGGAGTCCGGCTGCGAACAAAGTTTTCTTCAGTGAGAGGGACAGACGGTTTATCAGTATTTCTGTTAATGAATCTCCTTTGAATTGTAGAATCAGATAGAGGTATTTTTCGGGAGCAGAAAGTGTAGGTGGTGAAACGCTTTGGGTAGTCATTTTTGAGAAGGATTCTCTTCAGAGTCCTCAGCTCCACTTCTATAATGTCAGATCTGCAAACTCTGCGGATTTTATGGCTCAGTGGACGGATCAAGATTTGTTTTGTAAATAGAGGCACCTAACTATGAAAGTTAGTGAGTTAAACGTTCCATATCGGCTTTCTATAGATGGATCTTTTTAGTGTTCCATCTTATTTACTTCTTATTAACTGAATGTCCATAAAAGATATTTTTATGCATGACTTTTTCTCTAATTGTGAACTGAATCGAAGGATGGCAGCTGTTGAAAAAATCCGGGATTTCCTCCAAACTCTCCTCGTTATTGAAGATAATAAAAGTATCGTCCACATATCACTTGCCGAGCCTGAAGCTGTTAGTTTTTTTTCTTCAGGTATGTGTTTTCTAGTTTTGACATGAAAATATCTGCAAAAATGTCTTAGTAATCTAAACAAATAACAATTACAGCATCGAACTTTTAACGTTGATCTTACAATCTGATTACTATTCAGATCGCTCATACAAAAATTAACTAAATAAATAATCAAATTTAATTAGTCAGTTATAAAATGGTTATGCCTAAAAAGATAATCTAAAAAATAATAAATTTCCACTTTATTTTGGTTGAAATATGCATCCTAAAAAGGCAAAAAAAAACGATAAAGTCTGTTTATGTGGTAAGCGCAAAACCAACACATAAATATTGTTTGTTTTGTTTGTGTTTTTTCGTACCGAATAAAGGCATGATGCTAAATATAAATAGATCAAGTATTAGTTGAATTTTAACAAGAGGACACTTCATCAAATGTTGTAAACATCTGGACTAATAAAATCAATAAACTAGGACTTAAGGTGTGGTTAATAAACAAGGTTTGTTGATTTATTAATTTATTGACATAAAAGTGCAAAATAACAACCAATTGTACTTCTTTGAATATGATGTGTGATTTTCAAGAACTAGTTTGTAGAGATTCTCTTTGTTTCAGGTTAGATCACGGATTGATAACAGTTAGAGAATCATTGAAAACAAGAAAGGAAAACTGGACAGCTGACTCGTCAGTCTAGTTTGGGAATCATAGGTAGTACGCACCCACCACAAGGGTTCGAACCTATGATCTTCCGGTTACAAGGCGAGTGAGCTCGTAAACCATTCAGCCACTGGAACAAGATTCAATGAACAGACCATGAATTCCAACTTTTACCAATTCATGGTTTTAGCATGACCGTCAACCAATGTCATCGGTGGGAACTCCATCCTCAATCCCGACTTGATGGACCCCATTGGTGAAGACTTCTCACTAGAATTCCAGGTAACTTCTTCCCATAGCAAGTCACTAGTGAACATCAGAATAATTTTGAAGAGTTGGTCGAAGTAAGAATTCAAGGGCTGCTCATTGAATCGGGTTCCAGTAGCTGAATTTTGTACGAGCTTGCCTTGCAACCGGAAGGTCTTGGATTCGAACTCCGTAGTGTGGGTGCGTACTGCCGACGAGTCCCAAACTAGGCTGACGAAACAGCTGTCCAGCACTCCGTCGTTTTCAATGGTTCTCTAACTGATATAAATGCGTGGTGTAACCTGAAATAATATGATCACTATATATTTCACTGCTGTGTAGTTTGCTAATTACAATCTGCAAGATACATGCGAAAAAGATCTAAGGATTAAGGTTAATCTTTACAAATATACAGCATTTCAATTTCCTTTCGACAAGAGCTTATTATTAGATTTAAATTGGGAGATAAAAATGACGATGAACAGAATTCCAGTTCTAGTTCAGCTATGCGAACTTCTAGAAGCATATCGTTGCTGAGCTAGACTTCGTATGAACAAAATAAGCGATTAGGTGTTTTTGACTGTTCTCATTCACCTGTCAAATGGTGTTTGAATTATTTGTGTTCTCTAAGCTGGTTGATGACTTAATTGTGAAGCTTTTCTAGTCCTTCTAGACAACATCCTTGGTGCAGGATTTAGCATAAAATGAACTCACTTAAATTCTACATGAAAGATGGCAACCACTGTCGTGAGTGGTTATTAATTTACGTCGGTGAAGTTGGGTGCCCCCTTCGAATCGGAATCAAAGGACATAAATCGGCTGTAAAAAGACATGATGTGCATTCCTTCACATCAATGCATGTGGATAACTATGGGCACCACTTTGAATGGAATAATGTGGAGAATCAGGCAGCCATTAACAAACACATTACTATAGACCAAATTCACTAACTAATAAAAAGTAAATCACACAACAAGAAAGTTCGAATCCCAAATCAATTAAAATGATCAGTAAAAGTGTAAATTAACAGCTAGTCACGACAATGGTTGCCAGGAGATACTACTATATCATCCATGGATAATTTAAATGAGTTCATTTTATACTAAAACCTGCTCTGAAGATGTTGTCTAGGAGAACAACAAGAGCTACGCAATTAAATCAACCGGCTCAGAGAACATTACCAATTCAAAATCATTCACTAGAGCTACAAATTTTCTCCGTTTATTCAAATGTCGTTTATTAATGCAGGTGTTTTCTATGTATTCATATGAAGCGGTCACATTACAGCAACTTACCTATTAATCAATTATGAAGACAACTATGATGACCTTACGAATCGTCATGCAGACACTTCGTCAACAGAAAACAACTTAGTTACAGTAGAAACAAAATTTTAGGCAAACAGAAACCATTGAAAACATTTATTTCCCGATACGAAGGTTAATAAAGCAGGATTTAATGATGGACTCATCGAATTTCGGTAGAAGTCGTCAGCTGCTGAATACTCTACATACACGGATATATATACTTTTGAAATAACAAAATTGGGAGATATAAGACTGATGAGTAAACAAACTACATTGGATTTGTCATGCAGAAAAACAGATGAGTTTTTCTAGCAAAAATGAATGATGGCACAATCGAAAGATCTATATTTAGAAAGTCTTCATGAAATAAAATCTCTGAAGGATATTTTATCTAAGAACGGATATCCTGAGAAGTTCATTAATAAATACTCTAAGGAAATTAGCCCCTGCAAAACAGTCCAAACAGTTCCGAGGAAACCTGTCTATATCAGTTTGCCGTTCAAAGGAAGTAGTCAAACGAAGACTTGACAAAGCCATCAAGAGGACTTATTATGCTGCAAAACTTGTTATACTTAACACCACTAAGCGAATGCTTCAACAATATGGAAAAGACCAGTCACAAATCCTCGACACTTCAAACTCCGAATATCAATTTGAGTGTGTTAGTGGAAGCAAATACATAGGTAGTACAGAAAGGCGATTGTCTACTGTGTACAAAAGGAAATGGTCGTGACTCTAAATCTACCATGGTAATACGTTTCACTTATCATTCTACCTCTTATTATTATTCTTGATTCATTTCAAACTATCCGTTATCAATACCATTATCTTAACTCACTTCAACAGTATTATTATTATAACTATTACTACTGATATTTCTGTGTTCGCAATTCTTGTTATATTCTCTAATTGTTTATCTAAGTGATGTAATTGAAGCGTAATCTTAATTTTGATCTCTCATACTCTCTCTTCCCTTATCTAATCGAACATGACCTGGAAAACATTTACACCTGTCTTTCTGCATGACAAATCCAATGTAGTTTGTTTACTCATCAGTCTTATATCTCCCAATTTTGTTATTTCAAAAGTATATATATCCGTGTATGTAGAGTATTCAGCAGCTGACGACTTCTACCGAAATTCGATGAATCCATCATTAAATCCTGCTTTATTAACCTTTATTGCTTGTTTTAAAACAGAAACAATGCTCATTGACAAAGCCAATCAATGTGTGAACAGTAAGTAGTCATCATTAGATAATCTTTTTTAAACAGCATCTCAACTTATTTTGAACTGTTCATTTTTCTAGTGTGATGAATAAGCTAATTTACTCACCATAACAATGTACTCAATCCGATGGAAGACAGAATTCCATTTATAATATTTGGGGGGGTGGGGGAGGCTCTAAGCCAGCCTTTATTTAATAGATCAGTAGTTTTTGAAGTAGTATCAAGGGGAATTTTAAAAAGTACTTGCCACCCTTGGAATACATTCCACTGTACAGACACACTCTCAAAACGATGTTACATTATGCATATATACATACACACAAGATACCATTAAATATCAATATACTTCCAAATGCTTATTCACAGGTTGAAAAATCATTTCATTGAAAATTGAACACCACCCATTGAACTCTGAATAATGAAATTACTCTCTCTATTATCACTTAGCTTACACATCCAACCAAAATATTTGAGAATATGTGGAATATTTCTTTTTTATTTTCATTTCAAAAACATTCAAAGAGATTTTGTGAAAAACAGTGTCTAACAATCACTAAATGGTCAGATCGTTATATGAGTATCTCAGTTAGGAAAACAATAATAGTAAGAAAACTATTGAGAATGCAAATGACAACCCAGTTAGAAATAACTTTGCATCCCTAATAATAAGTCAGAATAGTTAGTATAAGTGGAAATTTCGATAAGATTTAAAGAATATTCGAATGAAGGATAAAAAAGTATAAAACATTTTGGTTAAAACTGTTGGGATAAAGATCAAAGGAAGCAAAATAAAAATGTAACAAACAATGCAAGAAGAAAAAACAGATAAGAGAATAGGGAATAAGAAATTCACCTCCAAATTAAGTCATATGACTAACTTATCAAAATATCTGTATGAAAGTGATAGATCTATTAAAAATTTATAAAATAAATGTATTTCAAAGATAAAGAGCACAGTAATCCATGAGTTCATAAAGATTTTAGAAAAAAACAATGTATGTCTTTTGTGCGGAATACTTTAAGCCTATGACAATTTAATCAATTAATTTTTTATTCCTTTACGTTCCCAGTGGAACATAGGGCTTCAGGCTACAGCCTTAAAGTTTTAGTAGCAGTGGTATTTATTTTTACGGGGTGGGTTTGCTAGCTTCATGCCCAACCTTTACCCTCTTTATCAGTCCTCTTACTGGTTTAGCTAGGTAAAAGAGTATGTTGGCCGAGGATCGAACTCCGAACCACATTTGTGGTTGGCGAGTATTCTACCGCTGTGCCACCGACTCACCTCGATTGTACCATAGTGAGTATCTCCGCCTATCAGGTTAATCAGTTGTGAATTTAAAATGAGTTTCTAATCCTGAGTTTACTTATTTACTCATTCTTCTCATCAATGCATCTATTATCAAATACTTCTGAATGTATTTCATTGATGCAGTAGGTCCTCTGAAGTACTAACTTTTGCTTTTCTTTATTCTAATCAGCTGAAGAAGTTAGTCACTGACTGCAGCACTGGGTGACGCGGGTTTGAATCTCAGAAGGGTCATGCGTTCCTTCAAGGCAGTTGCAAATACGCCTTGAGGATGAGTGCCAACTAGCACGAAACCTGGGTCAATCAAGGCTTCCTGTGGCCGATTGCCTCCAACCATCTAATATCATCAAATCAATGTGCACCGTGATGGGGAGCTAACTAGAATGGTGGCCACACTGCAAAACTTGAATGACAGAATTCAGTCTGCACCAAAGAAAGGACTAGACACATCACACTAGTTACTAATGTCCAATCAAAATTCAAGGATTCATATATTCATAATTTATTTTTTAAGACATACTGCATACAATAAAAATTTAATTAATTATTTTTTCTTTGATAAAATGATTGGATGAGAAAGAAAAAACAACAAGTGAAGCAGAATAATGCAAAACAGAATTAGATAGAGTGAATTCATTAAAACTGAATTATAGTCAGTCAACTCTCTACCTCAACTTCATCGACTTTGAAAATGTCTTCGACAGCATCGATCGAGAGGTGATTTGGTACTACTTCGCTACTACGTGGGTGCCGCCAACAATTATACATCTCATTCAACAGTTGTGCGACAATGCTGCATGCCATATAATCCACAACGGGAAAGTCACAGAATCCTTCGAAGTGAAGAGGGGAGTAAGACAAGTCTGCCTACTATCTCCAATGACTTTCCTGATTGTAGCAGAAAGCTGTGGGCAACGAGGAGACACACATAAAATGGACCCACACAAAAAACTTGGAGGATCTGGACTTCACCGATGATAGGTGTCTGATTTCTCACAAATTGGAAGATATGCGAGTGGAAAGCAACAAGCTGGCAGAAGAAGCATTCAGAGATGACAGGACTTCAGGTGAACATAGAGAAAACAGAGGTGATGAAGATTAATGGCCAACAACAAAATAAACAACAACTGACAACAATCAGCATGAATGGGAGAAATCTGAAAGAAGCAACCTCTTTCACCTACCCACCTGGGAAGCATTGTTTCAACTACAGGCGGACGAAACTGATGAGGAAATCATACGAAGATCGGGAAAGCAATACAACTTTTCGTTACTGTCAAGTCTGTGTGGAGATGAACAGCACTCCTCAACATGAAAAATAAGATCCGGATTTTCAACTCCAATGTGAAGTCAGTGTCACAGACTTGGGGCCTCGTCACGAAGGGTACTCCAAACAAACTACAGACTTTCATCAACAGCTGTCTTCGCCCAATA
This sequence comes from Trichobilharzia regenti, assembly GCA_944472135.2. NCBI lineage: Eukaryota > Metazoa > Platyhelminthes > Trematoda > Strigeidida > Schistosomatidae > Trichobilharzia > Trichobilharzia regenti. Next base: position 94,553,283 of record OX235262.1, on the reverse strand, counting down.
CTACTCAAGATCAAATGGCCGGCCAGAAAAGATCAACAACAGGGATCTCTGGGAGCAAACTAACCCATCAGGAACCGATTGTGTCAAAAATATGCAGGAAGAAATGGAGGTGGATTGACCACACTCTGAAAAAACCATCAAGTGACATCACAGGCCAGAATGCTGAGTGAAACCCGAATAGAAAGCGTCAAGGTGGTTGTTATTGCGAGAGTGACATGGAAGAGGTCATATGAAGAGAAGGCGAAAGCATGTGGGCAGACGTGGAGTCAGGTTAGAACGTTGACGGAGAACCGAACGCATTGGAGACATGCGACTGAAGTCCTATGTTCCTCTAATAACTAAAGGAGACAATATTATTATAATAAACTAAAATGTAAGATTTTATTTTTGTAAAAACAGCTAAGGGTGACAAAAATTGGCTGAATGTATTCCATTGTGTAAGTGTCTTCGGCGCCTACTTTTCATGTACAGTATTATACGATTAATAAATAAAGAGACGAAAAAGAAATGAATACTATTCAGATTTGAAACAAGAATTAGATTGAGAGAGACAAAGATAAAAGAATGTAGCAATAGCCAGTGCATAATAGACTAAGTCAAAACACTAAGATAGGTGAAATCCAAAGCTAAACGACTTAACTGACGTCAGCAGTTTTGAATTTATTAAGCGTTTTTTTCTAAAAATAAGATTTTAGAGACATACTGGTATTTCCTGCACACACACACACGCACACAAGCATCCTCAAGCATATGTTGTGCAACACTTTTGGAAATCTAGACCAGGCGAGCATGAAATAGTTAAGTCAGGTGTTTCAAAACATTACGAAATCTAAAAAGAGAACTAAATTTAATGTCTCTTTCATTTATAATTATAATATATCGTTTTGGTATAATATATTTATTTTGTTTGTTTTTTTAATTTTTATTATATCTTGACTCCACGCCGTATTTTTGATACAAGTATAGAATTTTCAGCCTGTGATATCGGTAGCCAAAATTTAGCAGGCCGACCACTGACATCACATGTGCGTCGGCCAGGGATCGAACCCCGGACAGTGTGCATGGTCAGCGAGCATCCTAACCATTATGCCACCGACGCACACATAAAAGCAACTAAAACATGTCATTTATCCTAACTGACACTGCCGGATGTTATTTTGAAAGCTGTGAAATGATGAACATGGAATACTTGAATGCCCGCCAACTACGCACATACTCGGAGTTTGGTATCTGAGAAACGCACTCCTTAATCTGGCCTAGTTTACTAGCTCATACCAAGCTCAGGAAAACAAAGGAGGCGGGACATGTGGTTAGCAGCCATATTGGCAAAAACAACACTGCAAGTGAAAATTCAAAGCCTGTAACTCGATGTTTCACTCAGAGTGCAAAGAATACACAAAATGGTTCTAATTCGATTTGAGTCCTTAGTTTTCGTTTATTTTGTTGTCGTTCCTTTTCATTTCCTTCAGTTGTTTTCTTTTCATTTCATCATGTTCACACGTGTATTCGTTAAAAAACTACTTTGTAATCCTGGGTAAATTTTGCTTCTAGATCTCTTGTAATCTATATTCACAGCCTCGCACTATCGCATCAGGTTGAAAATTATCATTACCTTTAGTCTTCTTTGTTATTGTGTCTGATTAAGTAATAATTGTATTTATGTAAAATTATGTATAAAAGTAAAACTGTACAGCTTTTGAGAATGAAATGTCCTTTTCTGCCGAAATAGTAGTTGTCTTGTGTCAGGCAACTAGCCTGGATGGCACAGATATGTAGCGAAATCTTTTACTCATCCTGCTCACACACGTCAACCACCTTGCTTCCCATTTAATAACATTTCTCATCTTATCAAATATTAAATCATTAATTCCATTGTGTTGGTCACACTATAATAAGTAAATTCTTCTAAAATTTAGAAACCACTCCTGTATAGCTGTATCGGCAAAGTCACAAACCTCTATTACTCAATAGTGGATTGCTATTTTTCTTATTCTTTTACTTTCCCAGTGGAACATACGGCTTCAAGCTACAGCACTGAAGCCCCAGTAGCGGGATGAGTCGCTAGCCTCACGTCCAACCTTCCGTATTTACCGGGCTTATTATCGGCAATTTTTTATTTTATTTTATTTTTTGATTACAGCTTGATTCCACACCGTATTTTTGGTACAAGAATGGAATTTTCAGCCTGCGATATCGGTAGCCCGAAATTCGCAGGCCAACCATAGATATCAGGTGTACGTCGGCGTGGGCTCGAACCTCGGACCATGTGCATGGTCGGTGAGAGTCCTAACCACTGTGCCACCGACGCTAAGTGAGGTAAAGATGTGCGTTGGCCGCGGATCGAACCCCGGAACACTAGCTCATTTGGCCAGTGTTCTACCACTAAGTAGACTGTTATACATTTCTATTAAATATAAGTACGACTGTATAGCCTTCAAAAACTACTTCGTTGATAAAATAAATTCTCTTTGTTGCGTAATCCTACACATCTCTCACGACTCATTACGTATTTCCGGTCTTTTGAGGAATTTCATCTTTATTATATGGTTGAAAAATATAATTGACTGATGAGGTTTCTTTGGGGTGAACGTTAAAAAACGCCCTAACTCGCTGAATACGTTTATGAAGCTTTTTTCATCTTGTCAGCCTATCCTTCCGGTTTTAATACATAGATAAACACAGTTTGTTTGTGATTTCTGATTAGAAGTTCCAGAATCACTTGATACAAAGGAGAATGATGTATTACTCATCATTTTGTGTATGTCAATAGTAAAAATAAGTATTTATATAATAGTACAGCAATTTTAAAGTAAACTGTATTTTAGAAACCTTTTTCTGTTTTCAACCTCAGTAAATTTGTAATTACATGGTAGAGTGGGTTGCATTATTTTCAATGTAAAATAATTTTAAGTATTTTAGATGGCTGGAAATAATCGACAGGAAGCTTTGTATCTAGACTTCATGCTTGTTGGCAGTCATCAGTGAGACGTATCTTCGATCTTGAAGGAAATCAAGTTGCCTCTGAGATTCGAACCCAGGTCAGAGACATCATCACTGAACTGTAAGGGCTCACAAATGGATGCTGTGATTGAACACTAGGTAGTCTAGTCCTTCTCTGAGTTGATCACGGATTGATATCAGTTAGAGAACCATTGAAAACCAAGGAGTAGTGGACAGCTGTTTAATCGGCAGTACGAACCCACTGGGATTTGAACCCAGGACCTTTCGGTTACAAGGCAAGCTCGTATACCATTCAGCCACTGGGACCCGATTCAATGACCAACCCATGAATTCTAACTTCTACCAATTCGTGATTTAGCGCGACCCCAAACATTGTCGTCGATGGGACATCCATCCACACACGTGACATCTAATTGGACCTCACTGGTCACGACTTCTCACTCGAACTCTGGGAAACTCTATCCTGTAGCAACTCGGAAAAAACATAAGTAACCCTTACAAACCAAACAATAGAAAAGTGTAGTCCTTCGTTTAGTACGGGGGGGATTCTATCAGTAACGTTGGCAATGCGACTACTATGCCAGATGGCTCGTCATCATGTTTTGTTAACGTCTCCAATTGCAGCACTGGATGACTCGAGTTCAAATCTCAAAAGAGAAATGAGTCCCTTCAAGAATGAAGATACTCCTTACTGACAAATGCTAACAAGTATTAAGCCTAGATGTAAAGACCCATACCGATTGCCTTCGACCATTTGACAACAATTCAGAGTCCATCGTAAGGCTGCGCTATCCAGCATGATGGCTACATTGCCCACTCAACTAATAGTATTCAATCTGTACTAAACAAAGGACCAGACTCATGATACTAGCTACTACCTAGTTCCAATCGCAGTACTTAAAAGTGTAAAAGCCAAATTTAAAAGATTCAGTTTGATCTTTTTTTATTCACTGAGTAAAATTATACAGAGTCAAATTATCATACAACCTCGTTTACCTGCCTGATTATAAGCCAACAATATTTGATCAGTACTGAATAAAAGGACTGGTACATTTTGATTACACTAATTCTCGTTTTCATTTATATAATGGAATGTGAAAAAAATTTCTCCTTTCTAAACCTTAATTACTTATCATTTACAATCGTATTGCCTTGTTCACCAGTGACGAAATAGGGAAGTGATTTCACTTGAGAGGTCAATTACTAATGACATTAAGGCTTTCACACAGTAGTTTCTCCTCTAACCACCTACCCACCCTTCAACTTATTTGTAACTTTTTTCTATGGGACAAAACAGAGAAATAGAGGTTATTTAGCTAATGAGGGGAATATACTAATCTAATTATTATTATTTGTATTTGGTTAGTGAACTGAAATAATAAAATGGTAAAGAATCATATGTGGATATATATGTTAAGGAAGATATATGCATGACCTTAAAATTTATATGCATATATATATATATTACAATTGGCAGGAAGTGTTTAATTTCAATCCAAACGTGGATTTTCACCTTTCTTCTACTATTCAGCGAAATGACTTTTTTCTCTGCCTTTATTTTTTGTGATAATGACCTTTGTATATGGGGCTACATAAGGTAATTAAGAGACGTAAGTTAATCTTGGTCAAATGCTTTCGATATTTCTAACAACTATGAAAATGAAACAGTTCACCATTATTCATATCGTATCATTGTGTCAAAGCGAAAAAAGCAACTATAGCACTTGGAATTTCGACTCAACAATGTATCGTTAAAGTAACGCAGTATTAAAGATAAACTATGTTTAATAAAACTTTGCCTAGAATACTAGCTCGCTAGTTTTCTGGCCGGTCCCAAGCCTGGATAAAGAGGGAGGGTTGGGGCGTGGTGCTAGCAACTCCAACCCTGTAAAACAACCAAATCGCTACAGAAACTTCAACGAATAAATATATTAAAAATTCTAAAAACATAAACAATAGCCTTATTTTTCTCTGGAATCGGGAAAGTGAAATGACGCAGGCTGGTGAAAGTCTTCAGGAAGCTAGTCAACCAATATGCCTTCTTTCGATGAAAGCAAAAATTAAGATGGGGACGTGGAATGTTCGTACAATGTACGAAAATGGAAAGGCTGCCCAGGTAGACGCAGAAATGAGAAGATATAAAATAGAAGTGTTGGGAATCTGCGAAAGCAGATGGAACGGAACTGGAAGGTGCCAACTATCAACTGGACAGACAATAATCTATTCCGGCCACCCAGAGGACAACCACGACCACACCGAGGGATTGGCCATCATGATGTCACCAACAGCAGTCAAAGCTCTCATGCAGTGGGAACCAATCTTCTCCAGGATAATGACAGCCAGGTTCAACTCAAAAGGAAGGAAAGTTACAGTCATTCAATGCTATACGCATAAAAACGTCTCATAACAAGAGAAGAAGGAGGCGTTCTACAGACAACTACAAGCAATAATGGACAACGTCCCAAATGGCGATATCAGAATCCTGATGGGTTATACGAATGCGAAACTGGGAGGAGACAATATAGGCGCAGAACTCACCATGGGTCGTGAGGCCCTCGGCGAAATGAACGACAATGGTGAACTCCTCTCAGACTTCTGCGCCTTCAATGATATGGTGATTGGTGGCAGTGTGTTTATACACAAGGATATACACAACGCGACATAGATTTCACCGGATCAAATTGTTCCACTAGGAACCCAAGGGAACAATAATAATAATGTTTAACAAAATTTTCAAGTCGAAGGCTTAAGAATAAGTGAAGTTGGTTCTTTTATCTACCTGGAACTGACCAGGGAAATGTTTGATTTTCACTTAGGTATGCAGAGCAAATTTTCCATGAACCACAGTTACTGTGTATGGGCTGGTGATACTACCCAATTGCTCAGGCTGAGGCAAGTGGAGGGAAGAACTGGAACTCAGAGCCCACTGGTTGTGAGTCGATTGCTTAAACGAGTGTGTTACTCCTCCACTATAAGTGAAAATTAGTTTCATTATATATATATATATATATATATATCTCCCTGTTTAGAGAAACTTTATTTTATCCAGTCACTGTCTTGTCAGTGAGTGTTTTTAGATACAAATACCTTAAATTATAGTAACAAATACTCTACCCAGAGCATTTTGAACAGGCAGCAAACTTCGATTAACAGTTGCCTTCTCTCCTTGCGGAAAATCGGATGGCTGTGGTAAGAGGATTGACAACAAGAAACTCTGACAGCAAACTAACCAAGAAATTATCGTCCAATAAATGTTCTACAAAAATGGATATGGGTTAAACACACGCTAAAAAAGCCGCTGAGTGGCACAGAACAACAGGCTCCCCAGTAGAACAATAATGAGAAACGATGAGTTGGGTGTGGTTTCAAGGACGACATCGAAAAGATCGTGTGAAGAGGGGATGAGATCTTATGGAGAATCGTGAAGCTGGCTAAAGAGGACTTCAGGAATAGGGCGAAATGAGGACGTGTTGTTGAAGCCCAATATTCTGTTCGTAACCTTCTTTTCTTATTCCTTGGCTTTCCGAGTGGAACATAGGACTTCAAGCTATAGATTTGAAGTTTCAATGGTAGTGGTGTTTTTTACAGGGTGGCATTGCTAGTCACACGCCCAACCATCCCCTTTGTTGGCAATATAACAGGCTAAGAAAGGTAAAGGTATGTGCCAGTCGGTACTATAACCCTGGACCATGTGAATGGTTGGCCGGCACTCAGCCGCTGAACCACCGACGCACAAACCGGGCCTTAATGTACATTAGGTAAGGAAAATCTTGGTAACTTAGTTTTTATCAGTCTTCGGCGTTTTATATTTTAGGAATCACGCTATAATCAAAGAGTCTCTTTGAATATCTTTACTTAACAAATCAAGAATAACAAAAAGTTTAACTAAAGAATCCCATAAATTCATAATAGCAGCTGGACAGTAACCAGATATTATGATAAATAATAGTAATAGACTTATTCCGAATAGCATTTTTGGTAAAATTATGGAATTTTCAGCATGTAATAGTACAGTATTGAATCCAACTTTCTCATTACATGAGTAATAATTAAAACAGGGCATTTATATCGATAATATTTTTCAATAGGAAAATGAATATTACGCTAAGTTTTGTGAAAATACTAACAGCGATGTAACGGTGCGAAAAAAATGGAGCCGTTTACTTAGCGTTCCACAGTAAGTTGGTAATTTCCTGTCTTACACTTCGCTTATCATATAAAATGTGTGTTAAGTATGGTGTTGTAGAGTTTTCGTACTTAGTCGTCCGAGCATACGGTCTTTTATAGTTACTTCTATTTCTATCTGATGACATGCAAGGAGAGACGTGTGTATGGAGAGGATGTCCAGAGTCTGACAGGAAAATATTCTCTAATTTCTCTCAGGAATCCAAATGTCTATCTAGAGTAGTACCAATGAGTTGGTTTAGCAACACCCCACTCGCCATACTCACGGCTTTTAGTGCCCTTCGCAGTGTAGAAAATTCTTTCTCAAATAGCCCAGAAAAGATTGAGGAGCAGCAGTAAAGAAACATAGGCAAAATACAAGAATTACGGAACTTAGAAAGTAGAGATGGAATGATACTCAATCGTCTTAACTTCATCAAATAAAAAATCAAGCGAAATATCTTTCTGGGAACTAACATGATGTGGGAAGCCCACGTAAAATCAAAGGAAATATACAGTTCAAGTTATTTAGCATTCTATTTAGCTTCAAATTTTGTGAAATCTATGATAGTGGAACCGTGCAATCTAACCAGTTCATGTAAGCTGAGCTTGTATCTGAAATGAAAATTAACCATCTAACATCTGGAGGGATTAAGCTTCAGACCATCTAACTAGAACCACAGACTAATTTCTGATAAAAAGTTATTCATTTTGGAACACTCTGACTTACAAGTAAACGCTGGCATAGAAACAGTAAGATCATCGACATACTTAACAAAACTGACTTCATCAGAATGGGGTAATTAATGTAAGAAGAAGGAGAACAGAAAAAGAAAGAGAACGGCTCCTTGAGAAACACCAACTAGAGTAAGTGAAGCAGTGGAAGACTTCACATTGTAAACAGTGTACTGCAGCCTATCACCAAATCAAGACTATTTCTAGCATTATAACATAAGATGTGATCTCTCTACAGACAAAATGAATTCTACTCATGATTACAAATCATTTTCTGAAGCAAATATCATGGCTAATTTACGATATTCTAAAAATGTAAATGCACGCTGTGTTTTTTTGTGAATTAATTCAAGAGAAGCGATGAACCGAAACCATCAATTCGTGCATTATTTTAAAACCCTCATGAAGACTTTTCTTTTATTCACTGACAACTACCAGCTTATCCTAAAATACACAGCTCAGTCCTGCATAACTTATTCCCCAGGATATAAAGGAAGAGTAGATGACTCGGTGAAAGTAAACGTAACTATACCTCATTAACATTGATAGTAGTTTTCTAATAAGAAGGTATGAATCAATAAAGAGGCAACCATTGGATCGGGTCCCAGTGGCTCAATGGTCTACGAGCTTGCCTTGTAACCAGAAGGTCCTGGGTTCGAACCCCGGTGGGTGCATACTGATGAGGAGTCCCGAACTGGGATGAAACAGCTGTCCAGTACTCCCAGATGGTTTTCCAGTGGTTCTCTAACTGATGTCAGCTCATGGTGAAATCCTCCATACAACCAATACTTGAAAAGAGGCAACAGTTGAAATCCCATAAGTCAGGATAAATTCCTGGTTTGGTTGCTATTTCGCCACGCTTCAGTCTTTACCGATGAAAAACGGTTAGCATAATAAATAAAGAAAAAAATAGTTTTACTCAAAGTTGAATTAGATTACCTTTCATAACTGTCGTCCTAATAATAATAATAATAATATTAGTGAAACCCAAATGAGACATTCATTCATTTGGTCAGGTCTAAAGTACTTTAACTCATAAAAAGTTGTCTACGATATAATTCCCTTGTTGTTTCACAAGGATAAATTTAGAAAATCCTCCCAATGAATACTGACACTTGTATTCTACAGACGTCTATACTACAAACTTAGCATTAAGAAAAATCGATACTAACAAGACAAATGTTGTTTTTCTTTCAGACTTATAAATAAAATCTTTTGTAGTCTGATTTAACCTAGTGATGATGTAACAGGTGTGGTTGATGGATTAGAGTTTCCATTATTTAGTAGTTTTATTTTTCTTTAAGAGGGAAAAGGCATTTGTAAACATAACAGTCTACGCTTTTCATTGAAATTATATCATTAAAAAGTGCTTATATTACAAATCTTATGAATATTTATTACGTATCAGAAAATATTGTGTTGTGAGTCAGTAAATCAGCAATTCCTGTCTGACTTTTTTTTGTTCCTTCCCGTTCCCAGTGGAATACATAGGGCTTCAAGGCTGCGGCTTGAAGTTTCGGTAGCAATGGTGGTTATTTTTCAGAGATGGGGTTGCTAGTCTCATACCCAACCTCCTCTCTTTACCATTCTTAATACTGGCTTAGAGAGGTAAAAGAGTGCGTCGGCCGGGGATCGAACGACGGACAACCTGCATTGTGCCACTGACGCACCCTGTCTGGCATATCCTACTGACAAGTTGATTATTTTATTGACCACTAAATTTAATGGAGGGGATTCAGGTGTTTCAAAATATAAAAATTCATTTGAGCATTTTACAAACCCCGCTGTTGATGACCACAACGTATTTCACCAACAACAAACCAACTAGTATACATATAGTGACAGGTCAAATAAAGTATATGCTTCTTTAGTCATAGAATGAACACTTTCACTTTTAATATCCCTTGCAGTCTCTCAACAAAACAATACTTGGAGGAGACAAACCATTTTTTGAGTCAGTTTTGATTTGTTGTTTTAAGTTATGGAAACAGTGCGAATAAAACGATCTGATAAATATAATATAATCACACATTTAACATCTAACAAACAAAAATAGGAGTTAATATAAGAATAAAACTTGTGCACTGTGGTAGAGTGTAATTCCATTATGGGTAAATTTTGTTTTGATAAAGTCTCACAGTGTTATATATATATATATATATATATATATATATATATATATAAATGTATTTAGGAAGTCGTATGATTACCTTGATATGATTATGAGCAATAAATTGTGCTCGAAACGTCATCAGTAAACATTACTGTATAATACTGTGAAACTTTATCAAAACAAAATTTACCCATAAGGGAAAAATAGTTGTTTGGAAGATTTCATCATGAGCTGACATTGGTTAGAGATCCAGTCGCAAACCTGTGAGTACTCGCCAGCTGTCTCATCAGCCTAGTTTGCGACTCATCGGCAGTACACACACGCCGCCACGGTTCAAACCCAGCACGTTCTGGTTACAAGGCAAGCTCGTATACCATTCAGCCACTCCATGAATTTTAACTTCTGCCAATTCCCACATAGCGTAAGCATCTGTCCTCACACCAGACCTGCTGCACCCTACTGGTCACGACTTCCCACTAGAACCCATCAGGAAACTAAATCCCTATTTGAGGAAGAACTAGCTAAACGCATATCTGAATCCGACAGCTGTGCTCACCCTGGAGAAGCCTGGAAGAATATTCAGTCAGCTATAGATACAGCTGTAAAAGCTGTGAATAAGACAAATCCAAAGGTGAGTAAAAACCACTGGATTTCGACTGCCTCATCCGAACTGATAGATGCTAGAAGACTTATTCCGGCGAGCTCCGAATTCAATGAGGAGCGAAAGCTGCACAAAAGGAAACTTACTAAAAGTCTCCGCAAAGACCGTGAACAGTGGTGGGTGACAAAGGCGAAAGAGATGGAAAAAGCATTGGCGATAGGCAACACTAGGCAACTCTTTAGACTCATCACAGAATCGGGCGGGAAAAGGCAATTCATAAGTGAGACTATTTCTGAGAAAAATGGCTCCTTAATTAGCTCTCAGGATAGACGCCTTGAACGCTGGAAAGAACACTTTGAGGAACAATTTAACTTGCCTACAGCCACACTGAACCTCCCCGCCATCCACCACGTACCCGAATGGGATATAGACACTGGTCCGCCGTCTGTAGGTGAGGTTACAAAAGCTATCAGTAATTTGAAACGAGGCAAAGCGGCAGGACCCGACGGAATTATTCCGGAGGTGTTTAAATATGGGGGTGACATACTAGTTTGTAGATTAACTGAGGTACTAGGCAAAGTCTGGGAATCAGAGACAGTACCATCAGACTGGGGTAAGTCACTCATTATACCGATATTCAAGAAGGGAAACAAGTCCTCGTGTGATAATCATAGGGGGATCAGCCTAACGAACATAGTCTCTAAAATCCTAGGCTCAGTAATCATGCATAGACTAAGCAGAACTCGGGAGGAACAGACAAGGGAAAATCAAGCAGGCTTTAGACCAGGTAGAGGGTGCATAGATCATATCTTCACTCTTCGACAGATTCTAGAACATAGACACACTTTTCGGCGTCCAACAATTGTCATATTTCTTGACTTGAAGGCGGCCTTCGACTCCGTGGACCGAAAAGTACTATGGCAATGTCTGACTGTGAAGGGAGTGCCAAGAAAGTACATTGCACTAATCAAGGCACTCTATTCAAACTCACGTAGTCGTGTAAGGGCTTATGGGGAATTGTCATCTGAATTAGTAACAACCAGTGGTGTCCGACAGGGATGTCCACTTTCCCCATTTCTGTTTAACTTCATCATAGATATGCTAATGGAAGTATCCTTAACTGAACGTAGTGACTTAGGAATCGACTTGTTACCAGGGAATAATCTAATGGACTTAGAATATGCAGATGACATAGTCCTGTTAGGGGAGGATGCTGACAAAATGCAGAGTCTTCTGAACACCTTGAGCAGCAATCTTCGTATGTTTGGCATGCGATTCGCCCCTGCAAAATGTAAGATGCTGCTACAGGACTGGACGACGTCAACCCCTAACTTAGTGATAGGGAGTGAAGTGATAGAACATGTTGACCACTTCACCTACTTGGGAAGTTGTATTAGCACCAACGGACTGATTGGCGATGAAATCTCAGCACGGATCCGAAAAGCTCGAGCTGCTTTCGCTGACTTACACCATCTCTGGCGTAGGCGTGACATCCGGTTATCAACCAAGGGACGTGTGTACTGCTCATCAGTTCGCTCCGTCCTTCTCTATGGCTCTGAAACATGGCCAATACGCGTTGAAGACATGAAAAGGTTGACTGCTTTCGATCATAGATGTCTGCGATCTCTGTCTCACGTTAGGTGGTTTCACAAGATAAGTAATGTTGACGTTAGGCGTAGAGTGTTGGGCAAAGAGGGAAAATCAATCGACGAGGTTATAAAGTTACATAGACTAAGATGGCTAGGTCACGTGGTGCGCATGCCTAACCACCGCCTCCCCCGACGGGCATTGTTAGCTGATATAGGTTCAGGTTGGAAAAGAGCCAGTGGTGGCCAAACAAAAACATGGCATCAATCCATGAAATCCTTGACAGTTAAACTGAGTCAGGTAGGGAGATGCAGACTCCCGGGTTGGGGCCCTCGGGACTCTAGGAATCAATGGCTGGAGACAATAGGTGACATGGCTCAAAATCGTTGTCAATGGCGCAGATGTATTCAATCTCTGTAATCTTTCATATTCCTTTCTACCATTACCCATTCTGTTTCACTCTTATATTTGTCAAACTCTATTAATTCTCTCCACTCATCTTCTTGTCTACCTCTGTGTGCTATTTGGAACGTGGCAACTCGAACTGCTGCACTTCGGTGCCAAGTTCTATGTTGAATCCAGACAGACAGACTAGAACCCAGGCAACTACCTACCTGAATAGGGCCAATCTCTAGTGAGCATCAGATTAATTTTCAAGTACTGGTTTTTTAGGGATTCGGTTTGATCGCTTGGAGGATTTTGTCATGAGCTGATATCAGTTGGAGAACCACTGGAAAACCATCTGGGAGTACCAGGTGGCTGCTTTTTCCCAGGCTTTCCCATGGTTCTCTAACTGATGTCAGCTCGCAATGAAATCCCCCAACCAATCAAAAAAATCCCTACTAAACCAATGCTTGTAAAATGCGAGTTAAAATTCCTCAGTAACTTAACATCGATGGTTCAGCTGTAGAATACTCGTCAACTAACCACTTGGTGCGGAGTTCGGTCTCCGATCGAGGCACGCTTAAATCTCTCTTAACCGATTGTAAGCCCGATAAAGAGAGAATGTTTTTTCATGAATAATAGAAATTCCATCCCGTAAGAAAATAAACACTACAACTACGAAACCTTCAGAGCTGAAGCTTGAAGCCATATTTTCCACTCAGAATACAAAAGAATCAACTAAATTTTTTTAAGGATAACATCCATTCTACTAATACCAATGAAGAATGAAGTGTTAATTGTAACCAGTCCTATTTTAAATAAAGTATAATTATATTTTAATAGTTTACACACAATGATAAGTTTTGTTATTGGTAATATTTCGAGCAAAATTACTGCCCGTGTTCACACCACTGTTGGAATTGTTTTATTATATTACAAAAAACAAAACTTATCATTGTGTGTAAATTATTGAAATATAATTATACTTTATTTAATCTAATCCACAATGCTCAAACTTTTTACTGATATTAGTCCTATTTTACTTCACTTTCAACCAAAAAAACAATCAGTACTTCATAAATGTTGTATCATTTCAAAGGTGATTTCTTTGTTTAACTCTCGGTTATCATTTATTGAAAGTAAGTAGGGTAAGTAAGCAAAAAAGATTTCGCACTGAGAAAAACTTAATAAATACACTGGCTAATTTAGCGCGTACTTTATGTGACGAAGACTCTGTTAGACGTGAAACTTACAAGTTACTATGTAATTAGCACAGTGAATCGACCCTTTTATCGTTCATCTTTCTGTACTTTATGGTGTCACACTTTCTATCGTTTAAATCGTTACTCTGCTATTTTATATTAGTTGGTATTACTATTATTACTACAATTTTGTACTTTATACATATTTTTCTCCGTATGGCACACAGTATTTTGCTACGTAGCTGCTACAACAATCGTTTTATTACTATTATGTATTGTGTATTTTTAATTTTTTTTTGTCGTTTTTGAGTAAATTAGATGCAATATTGTACTGAATGCTGAAAATTCCTTGCTGTATCATGAGTACTGTTTTTGGAATAAAGCAATTATTATTATTATTATTAAATGTTTAATAACACAATGTTTAAAATTAAAATCAAAATCATGGCGGAAAATTCAGTGATGATCATATATATATATAGACTAACATCTCATGTATGGGAAATGAGACGTCTGCCTACCTTTTTATAGCGGCGCATTTTTAATCTAAGCATAGAATTTGTTTTTTGTTTTAAAAAAGAATACATTTCCATGTTTTGCTTCATGTGATTAGAAGATAACTATCGATCTCCTTCAAAGAAAAACCATTTTCTACTACTGCTATTTCGATATTCTTTTATTTATTTTTTTATTTTTTGATTACAGCTTGATTCCACACTGTAGTTTTGGTACAAGTATGGAATTTTCAGAATGGATATCGGTAGCCCAAATTTCGCAGGCCGACCATAGATATCAGGTGTGCGTCGGCAGGGGTTCGAACCTTGGACCATGTGCATGGTCGGCGAGAGTCCTAACCCCTGTGCCATCGACGCACAGTGAGACTGTAGAGTTCAATGACTACGAATTAAGTTTTTCCTTAATAGTGAATTGCAAAAACGAAACATTCACTAACCAAAAAGGGATAATATATGGTTTCATACAATTGCACATGCTTTTGTGACAGTCATTTATGGTATTAGGCAGACCAAATATTTTGATTTCCAAAGAAAACTGTAGTGAAATTTGCAAATCATGAAATATGACTTCAGGTGTCACCAGTTCATCCAGGTAGCTTACTAAAAATCAGTCAGTTTGAACTGGTTCGGCCACTCAGTTGGGTCGAACCGGGTGCACTGTTGATGATTTCAGCCAGAAAAACGAGCGAAATGGGTATCCGATGTTTGGATCACTTTGATCCACCTGCCAAGCATTGCTACTGATTGATCAGTAGCGTATAACTGCGTATGACTGCTTTCGTGAATGATATTTATGCTAAAAAGCAGATCACACCTTTTGATCTCAGTAATTCTGGTTTCAAAATAAAATAGTGGTGAAATTTCATCTCCTTAGACAGAGGAAACTGCAAATTGAGAATTTGCCTCAAAAGAAAAAAGAGTCAAAAAGAAATCCATAGCTATCCGAGTGATATTTTATAGTAGATGAAATTTCACGATGCCGAGACAGTTGATAACGTAATAAAAATTTATCAGTATAAACACCATTGGTTAAACTACTTAAATGAGCTATTATTATTATTATTGTTCCCTAGGGTTCCGAATGGAACACAGGACTTCAACAACACATCTCCACTTTATTCTATTCCCTGCCGTCCCCCTCAGCTGGGTCCACGATTACCCATAATCCCCTCCTCGCCACAGGATCTCCTTCACATCACACTCTTACTGACGACCCACTCGTCTCTTTTCATTTGGGTCCCACTCGAGTGATGCCCTGCACTGCACTGGATGTCACTCGATGGTCTCCTCAGTGTGTGCGCCCAATCCACCTCCAGTTTCTCTTACATATTTGTTGAATCATAGGTTCTTAGTTGATTTGTTCATCGCCAGAGTTTCTCTTTACTGATTCTTTCTAGTCAGCCGGTCATTTCATCTTCAATATGGCGTCAGCGAAGTCAGCTGTAGATAAAATATTGCAGTGGTCTATTGGAAATGGTTTTGGTGACATGGAGTGCAAGTTTCTTACACGAATAGGACAAATGACTGACTTCACATTTGAGCTGAAAATCCAAATCTTGTTATTTATGCTGGAAGAGTGCAGAAGATTTTCAAATAGATTTCAGACTGATGAAGTTGTTTCTTGCCCTTCCGATTCTGGATGACTTTGACTTCTTCATCGGTGCCATCCTCCTGCAGTTGAAATAATGTTTCCTAGATGATTGAAGAAAATAACCTCTTTCAAATCTCTTCCGTTGATGGTGATTAGTGCTGGTTGTTTTTGCTGTCAATGCATAGTTATCTTCATCGCCTACTTCTTCTCTATGTTCATCTGGAGTTCACTCTTCGCTACCTGTCATTGGTATTAATAGGTAGTCTTGTCTTACTTCCCTATTCACTTCATAAGTTCCTCTGATTTTTCCGTTGTGTCACTGCCATTTAACCATCTGTTGAATGAAGTTGATGATTATTCAGGCACTTCACTCCATAGTTTTTAAGTAGTCTCCAAATTCCTTCTCTGTCAATGCCTTCAAAGGTCTTTTCAAAGTCAATGAAGTTGAGCCTAACCTCGCCTATTGAACTAACTCACAAGTTTCCTAACCGATCCCAATCCCGGGAAAAGAGGGGGGACTGGAGATGAGGCTATTAATCCTACCCAAGAAAATCAATGAAACTGTTACAGAGACTTCAACACACAAGAGATATGAGTTATTGCTTCATAAGTATAAACAAGTAAAATAATTAAGAAATGTTCAATGTATACTCAGAACTAATAAATAAAACTTTTTTAAATCTTTAATTTATGTCAAAGTCTTTATTACCATACATAACTTGTGATCTCTGAAATTACAAGAAACTGATTCGATGTACTTCTGTAGAAATTATTAAGTCGATGTGTCAATCATTTATTCTTAACACTTAAAAATTCAGTAATTTTTAGAAAATTATTAAAGAAGATGATATATTTATTCTGTTTCAAGCCTTAACTCTTTTCAGATGTCCATTATTGAGTATCAGTTGAAGGCACATCCTGTTTAGAAAAAATAAATTCAACCAATTTCTTAACTTCGCTAACTAAATGGCAATATGATTACATGAATTATTTTTCACAAAAAAAATACCTAACAGTCAATCAATACTAACTAATAAAGAAAATGGGTGGAACTTCAACAATACGTTCATTCGTATGAAAACTTCTTTCACATCTATGCATGTACTGTACAAAATTTCTGTATTTTTGAAGAATTTCTCTGGTACACGACAATTAACAACAGAATTTTAAGACTTATTTCACTATTTTCAGTGAAGTAACGCTAAAAAGTAATATAGGTAGGTGGAGAGATAGAGGTTTATTACTAAAGCCCGGTTCATCGAGTCTGCACCCAACACATGCAATAGAAGTGACTCTACGCAAATACGAGAGATATTATTATTCTTGTTCCCTTGGGTTCCTAGTGGAACATAGGGCTTCATCTGCACATATCAACTTGCCACTTCTGTCTTCCTTCAGCTGTACTTTTCATCCATGTTAGTCCATACTCTTTCAACTCCTCTTCACACGATCTCCTCAATGTCACCCTTGCACTGACGACCCACTCGCCGCTTCCCTTTCGGCCTGGTTCCACTCGAGAAATGGCCTGACGCGCGTGCGATGTCACCCAGCCGCCTCCTCAGCCGCCAGTGTCCAATCCATCTCCATCCACTTTCTCCTGCATATTTTTTGGTTGGCGATTGCTTCTTGTTTTGTTTGTTTGTTCCCAGCCATAGTTTCTTGTTGGTGATTCTTTCCGACCCAGCCCGGCCATTTTATCTTCAGTATAGATCCAGCGAAGACAGTTAGTTGTTTATGAAGGTCTGCAACAGGCTGTTGGAAATACTCTTTGTGACCCACCCGCCAAGTTTGTGATCCGTATAGAAGAACTGACTGACTTGACGTTTGTATTGAAAATCCGATCGAATTTTGTTGTTGATGCTGAGTGATGAAGATTTCCAGATTGGTTTGACATTGATGAATGTGTTTCTCGCTTTCCCGATTCTCGCTCGATTTGACATCCTCGTCACTTCCGACCGCCTATAGTTGAGACAATGCTCCCTAGATAAGTGAATGAAGTAACCTGTTCCAAATGCCTCCCGTTGATGGTGACTGACGCTGGATGTTGCTGCTGTTGTTGGTTGGTTGGTTATTTTCATAACCTCCGTCTTGTTTATGTTCACTTTTGAGTCCTGTCAAACACAGGACAATAAATAATGTTAAAATGGATTAAATTCCCATTATAAAATTCTAAGAAGTTACTTATTTTTACTATAAACTCACATCTTATTTCCTATGTGATTGTATTTGATTGATAACACTAATATTATTTTTACGGGTTGATCACGGATTGATATCAGTTAAAGAACCATTGAAAACCAGGGAGTACTGGACAGCTGCTGTTTCATCCTAGTTTGGGAATCATCGGCAGTACGCACCCACTGGGATTCGAACCCGGGACCTTCCGGTTACAAGGCAAGCTCGTATACCATTCAGCCACTGGGACCCGATTCAATGGCTCGTGAATTCTAACTTCTACTAATATTTTTGCAAAAATATTCATTCAGATATCTATAGAACGCAACATAATCGAGCAAAGAATATTCTTTTCAATAAATTCCTCTTCTGGCTCTACAATTATATACATGTTTATATACACAGAATATTCAAGGTTGGTAGTTAATAACAATATTAGTGTTTTTTAAATAATATCGATTTGTAAAGCAAGATCAATGCAATTACAGTTCACTAAAAATACTTAAATTATAATAGTAATAAAGATATAATAGCGAGTAGAATATCAACTAAAATTAGGAAATTTTCACGAATATTATTTCCGAATGTACTTTATCTTATATTGATTTTATTCAAATGGCTAATCAGTTTTTACTCATGTATATAAATGAAGCGAGAAAGTTGTGTGAGTAGTGTCTTGATAGGATTATCGGCAGTAATAATTTGTGCTCGAAATGTGGTCATCAGTAAATTTTACTGTATAATACAGTGTGATTTTATCAAAATAAAATTTTATCCATAATGCAGTTATACTGTACCACAGTGCCCAAGTTTTATCCTTTTATTAATAATAAAAAGATTTAAAATCGGGACTAGTTAGTACCTTTATAGCTATTATGTAAGTCGATTTCTGCTTTAATGGTCATTTTTAAATCAGTAGCTCACGATATGTTAATATATGTGTAAAACTTGGGCACTGTGGTAGTAAGTAATTCCATATTAGTTAGCTCACGATATGTTCAAGAGTACTTGTGTGCTGTGCAGTGTTCATTCACAACTAAACAGCTAGCGTTTCTCAAAACAGATAATTAATGGTAAAAGGCAATGAGAATACATTTCTAAAATGAAAATATATGCATAAACGAAACAGATTTCACACATAGTGTTCTAAACATTAAATTTCTTTGCACTAAAAGTTATGCGGA
This sequence comes from Trichobilharzia regenti, assembly GCA_944472135.2. Taxonomy (NCBI): domain Eukaryota; kingdom Metazoa; phylum Platyhelminthes; class Trematoda; order Strigeidida; family Schistosomatidae; genus Trichobilharzia; species Trichobilharzia regenti. The sequence goes on along the minus strand of OX235262.1, from coordinate 94,534,071 downwards.
ACGGTATACAATGTTTTAGTGGGCAGTTTTCTTGAATATATATGAGTGAAATCGGAAGATTCATTGAGATACAAAAAAATGACTTTCTATAGGATTAGATTAGGTGTCTTTATAACCTAAGTTGTAACCTCCATTATCAAAGAAAAGCATATAAGACGTCAATGAGTATTTTTCTCCCTAGAAAAACGGTACCACAAAACTACGGCTTATGCAAATTCAATATAAATGGGAAATCGAAATGGTATTCCTTTCAGTTGCATTACCAAACAAAGGTTTCAGAAGAGTAGCCTTACTTTATACTGTAATTATTTCTCTCTTATTTCGGCGTAGTGTCGATGGGTTCCAAACTAGGCTGACGGATTAGCTGTCCAGAACTCCCTGGTTTTCAGTGTTTCTCTAGCTGATGTCAATCCGTGGTCTAGGTTGAAACAAAGAGAATCCCTACAAACCGGTCCTTGAGAATTAATCTGATGCTCGCTAGTCACTGGTTACAGGAAGAAGCTGCCTGGAGTTCTAGTGAGTAGTCGTGACCAGTGTGGTCCATCCAGTCAAGTGTGAGGATGGATTTCCCTCCTGGTCGGTGGTTGATGGTGCCGCTAAAATCACAAGTTGGTAGAAGTTAGAATTCATGGGCCATTGAATTGTATACTAGCTTCCCTTATAATCGGAAGGTCCTGGGTTTGAATCTCTATGGTGAGGTGCACATTCCCGGTGAGTGCTAAACGAGAACGAAACAGCTGTTTAATACTCCCTGGTTCTCAAAGGTTCTCTAACTGATATCAATCCATGGTCTAACCCGAAGTAAATACGGTCCCTGCAAACCAGTTCTTGAAAAATAAAATAACTACCTAGAAAAGGCCATAATAGCGTTTCGACTGACTCAAGCAAATTCTTAAGTTGAATTCTCTTAAAAACCTTACTCATCACATAATGTCCACTTGATTTATTTTCTTGATAACTTTTCTTTTAAAATACTACTAAAATGCTTTGTAAGTGATGTTTTAATTCACTCGCATAAATATCACTTGGTTATACTTAGTAAACATCATATATTGAGTGACATTGGTTATAACGATCGGTGAATGTTAAACAATGTCTTTCACACTTTGTAAGCAGCCTTGAACATTTTTTAGGAAATAATTCCTATATAGTTATTGACGTTTTTGTCACCATGCAGGATGATTAATGACTTTCGGAATAAAATATAGTTGGGTTATTGCAAAAGGAAAAAAAAACTGTGTCAAGCTGTCGAAAAAAAACATAACAAGTACGTAAAAACACTTAACCTAATTGTAGAAAATTAGAATTACGAACTGGTCATTAGGATCAATAATAATAAAACTGATCTGTCAAAGTACTGAAAGTAATAAAATTACTAACAAGCGTAAGTTAACTTGATTACGAATAATTTGTAAAACATAATTTGAAGAATTGAATTTGAGCACGGTATTTTGTTTTCATTCCTAACATCCTGAGTGGCACATAAGGCTTCGAGTCTTGAATTTTCAGTATTGAGTTGAGGTTGCCACGTACAACTTTTTTTCTTTTTTCCTGAGCTTACTATAGGCCAGTAAACTAGGTATCATTTAACAGTGTGTCGGCCTGAAGTCGAACCCAGACCTCGTGTGTGGTTGGTGAGAAATCTGCATTTGGACAATAGATGAACCGCGCTAGAGTAGAATTACATATCATATCATTTTATATCACCTTGATATGGATGTAAACAATGCGTCGTGCTCGTAATGCCATTGCAGTAGATAATATTGTATCACTGTGTTTTATCATATATAATTAATCTTTTATGAGACTTTAATTTATCATTATTAAATTACAGTAATAACAGGAGGATTTTAGAAATTATTCAGTGACTTTGCATAAACTTGACAATATGAAATAACGGTTAACAAAACTTAGGGATCTAATTTTTTACTCTTATTGATATCTTAACGAATTCAAATATTCAAGTATCGGTTTGTAGGGATTTGATTGATTGGTTACAGGATTTCAACATGAGATGATATCAAATCCCTACAGACTGATACTTGAAAAATAATCTGATGCTCACTAGCGACTGCCTCTATTCAGGTGGGTTCTAGTGGGAAGTCGTGACCAGTAGGGTGCAGCAGGTCTGGTGTAATGACAAATATTTGCCGAAGACGTTGGCTATTAGTCGCCCTACGTCGCGAATTGGCAGAAGTTAGAATTCATAGAGTGGCCTTAGGATCAACTCTCAGTGGCTGAATGGTCTACGAGCTTTCCTTGTAACCTGAAGGTGCTGGGTCCGAACCATGGCGGTGGGTGCATACAGACTACGACTCCCAAACTAGGCTGACGAGACAGCTTTCGAGTACTCTCAGGTTTTCAATAGTTCCCTAACTGATGTTACCTAATAGTGAGATCCTGTAACAAATTCAGATACTTTTAACAAGTTTACCTAGTAATCGCTATTTTTAACATTAATTTTTAAAATATTTTTGTGGTACTTAATCATACGAACTTCAACACATCTTATATTTTGGGGCAATCGTTTATCGAAAGACATTTAGTAATTCAATTACAGATTAAAGAAACAACTGTGTTACTGAGTTTGTAGAAAGTACATTTATGTAGGCTGCAATACAACAGTTTTTAATCAGCATACATTTTATTTAGCTATCTATTCGAGCAACTTTTCATAGTTATTTTCTTAGAAGATGCAGATTACAAAAACAAACAAACTCCCATAATTTCATATCAGTGTTCACTAATTTCTATGTTCCTAATATTTTACAACTGTTGTGTCAATGCTGGTGAACACTGAATCGTTTGTTTATTAGAACTAGTCTTCATATTAGCAGGAGACAACAAGGCTGTCAAAGCTTAATCGTGTACTGGTCGAAGGAAGATTAGAGAAATACAATCAGAAGTACTGTTCTACAGATTTTAGCATTGATTAACCAAAGTAAATCTATTTCATTATCAATATAGAAAAATGAATGTATAAACCGGACTACTTCGCCTCCCTCCTCCTAAGCACTTAAAAATTATAAAAATTATAATCGTCCAAATTATTTTATTTATTTTTTCTGACAACATCCTTGATTACGTGTTATCCTTGTAAAATTAATTTATTCTAACCATTTCCACCTTTTAAATGTGTATTTCATTATCATTTAAAGAATAAACAAGCGTTTGCCCAACCATTTTCTGTTATTCTGCGCGTTAGGCTTAGTCCTCTGAAACCGGTAATAGGTCCAGGATCTTTGCGATCTGGATATTTGGTACTTCGTTTATAGTTTTGTTAGGTTCTTTGTATAATCCAGTTTAATGGTAGTTTAATTGTAGACAGATGAAACAGTTCCACTTATATTTTCTTCACCTTAAGTCAGTAGCTTGGAATGCAATAGTAGATGCAACTCAGACACTAGAACTCTAAATTAAATCGTATGGTTTGTTTTATAATATGTCACATGAATAGAATATTTTTTCTTTCTCTACAATAAACTTATTCGGAATAAGCTAACGACTAAGCGTGATATACAGTCATGGGTTGATAAAATGACCATTTCGAAGACACAATAAATAATGCCTCACTGAAAGTTATCACCGACCCTGTCAACCACGCATGTGGTCCGAGTTTAGATTTCCAACTGAAGCACTGTTAGAACTCGCCAAGCCGGTTGTAAGGCCAGTAAAGAGAAAGGGTTGAAAGTGAGGCCGGGAAAAACCACCATTACTGAGCATTCAAAGCTCTAGCTTATAGCCCTATGTTCCACTCAGAGAGTGAAGGAAATAGAATAAATAAAAATGAAATCTACCACTGTCACTTGGTTCTGCATTAAGTCAAGTAAACCAACAGAAAATACCTATTGTAAAAATTATCTGGTATATTTTTAAACACATATAGTTCAAAAATGCAGCTAACAGATAATTTAATAAGTGACCAAGATAATTATAGTTTTATGGGAAATAGTTAAGATAAACTTAAACGATAATCGTCACTAAAAATCAAAATATGACCAATAGGAAACTGATAAAAGCTATTGAATTACAGGCAGTTGAAGTATTTTATTATTCATTAAAGCTGGATCATATCCATGTATTCATGAAATTCCCTCCTAACTGTTTTCTGTATCATTACAAAACATTCAGCCTCCTTTAACTCAACAATATACTATATCTTACATTTTGTCCGAATAACTTTAAACGAGCATTAGTCAAGACTCTATAATGTAGAGCTAGAAAAATATGCTCTGCAGAGAAATTAAAGGACGACGAATTTATGATTCTCGAAAATATGTTGAAAAACAACGGTTACCCTCAAAGACTCATTAACAAATACGGTAGATTTAAAGGCTCAAACATCAAAAAAAATCATAGTGAGAAGAAAATCCATCTTTACTCAACTCGATTTCAAAGTTGAAAATATTGCAACAATAGTCAACAGAAGATTGACAACGTCACTAGCCAAAGCCTATCCTGCAGCTAAGTTGGTTCCTATCTATTGAACAACATGCTCTTTGGTGCAGTAAAAAGTCTGCAGATATCCTTCTCATGTTAAATCCAACTGTATATACAAATTTACATGTATCTGTGGGAGTAGTTAAATTGGGAGAACAGAAAGAAGGGCATATCTACGATTTTCTGAACATGTACAGTAAAGCCTGCATCTCAAGGAAACAAACGCTTAAAACAGTGCGACCGCAAGTCATCTCCTTAATACGGGTCATGAGGTGGAAATCGAAAATTCCTTTGAAATCATCAAGAGACAACAAAGCTCAATTCTCTTCAAGTTTACCGAAGTAATCTTCACCAAAAGTCTGAAACCCGATTTTTGTGTCCAGAAAGAAGCAGTTAGGAGTCTTTTCTTGTCCTACTACCTGGTAGCTGGATGTCTTTATTCTCTCTTTCGTTTGATTACGTAATCTTTGTCTTTGACCCCACACACCCCTTTGGTAGTGTTATTTCGCCTGTCTTTTATTTCTTTCATTTGAGTTGAACTCAGTGCACTGTCACCCAATTCATTACTTACTGATAATCTTACGCATCTGTCATCTTTATTACGAAACTCCTCTATCATAGTATGTGTACAATTGCTTTGTTTAAACTTGAACTGCCTGTACGAAAACTATATAAGCGTAATTTTCTGAGCACTATTCACTAAGTCCTGAACATCCTGCCGATTGACATCATGTAAAATGTGCACGTGTTAAAACTTTTCTGTACATAAACTTAATAATTTATTTGGGCTGTAAGCAGCTTATGAGAAGCCAACAAAATAAATGATGGTACCATCTTATCCTGCACCAACTTTTGTTCTTGCTTTATTCAAATATGTAAACACATTCAATCGTCTTAATTCGATGAAGCAGAATTTAAAATTTCAAAGGATGGACAGATTTCTAGAACTGTCACAAACTGTTTCCAAGGGTGTGTATGTAGAAATCAGATTGATATCAGGTTAGATCACAAACTAACATCAGTTAAATAAACCATGGAGCGCCTAGATTTCTGGTGAGGGGTTCACCTAGTCCGACGTGGAGACTGGTACTCACCGATGAAATTGGCTGACACTGGTGCCACATAACACGGAATGATACAATTAGAATTCACAAGCTGTTGAATTCCCTCCTTGTGGATGAATGGTCAACGGTCTCATCTTGTAACCTGAAAGTAGTGCGTTCGATTCCTGATGGGTACATACGTGAGTACTGCTGGAAAGTCCCAAAATGAGACAGAACAAATTTCTAAAATCCATGTTTTTAAATGGTTCTTTAAGTGAAACCAGTTCGAAATGTAACTTTAGATATTATGTATTTATTGGAACTTGAAAAAGAACTTTCACTATCACACATAAACCTTCCTAGGGATTTATGTGTCACTTTTATTAAATCCATTTGCATCTCTGTTTCAAAGCCACTTCGTACAAAATTGTAGGCTTGACTGAGAGCAGTACCAAATAAAGTATTGATAATGTTCAAATGATTTCAGGTTCAAATTTATCCTGTGAACATACTTTTTTTCTATTTTAAAAATAAAACTGCGCTGAAATATATTGTGAGCTGAGAATCTTCCATGATATACCTGAGGTAACAAACTGCATGTACAGCTACGTCAATGAACACAGAAAATAATATAGTACTTTATCATTCAGAAATCTCTCTAATATATATATATATATATATATAGGTAAATTTATTTGAAAATCTGCGTCAACTGCAGAATTCTGATGAACGAAGGACCATCAAACTACTGTCTTGTCCTAGTTTGAGATTCTGCAGCAAAAAATGTTCGTCTAATAAAGCCATCAAATTTTAAGACGAAGAAATTTTTTTTATATATACAGCTTGATTCCACACTGTATTTTTGATACAAGTATGGAATTTTCAGCATGGATATCGGTAGCCCAAATTTCGCAGGCCGACCATATATATAAGGTGTGCGCCGGCGTGGGCTCGAACCCCGGACCATGTGCATGGTCGGTGAGAGTCCTAACCACTGTGCCACCGACGTACCATTCTACTAATATTAAGTCTGAATCTATCGGCTTGTTGGCCCAGCCCTATGTATTTTTCAACTCAGTATTATGGAATAGCATTTATCACAACTACTGATCTAGTGGACTTCCCCTGTCAACGCTTCTCATTCACACTCTCAAGACATATCAACAGCAATAGTTTCTGTAGTATTTCAAGCCTATTAGAATAAGATAATTATTATTGTTCCCTTGGGTTCCTAGTGGAACATAGGGCTTCATCTGCACGTATCCACTTGCCACTTCTGTCTTCCTTCTGCCGTACTTTTCACCTGCATCCATGCATGTTAGTCCATACTCTCTCAACTCCTCTTCACACGATCTCCTCAATGTCACCCTTGCACTGACGACCCACTCGCCGCTTCCCTTTCAGCCCGGTTCCACTCGAGAAATGGCCTGACGCGCGTGCGATGTCACCCAGCCGCCTCCTCAGCCGCCAGTGTCCAATCCATCTCCACTTTCTCCTGCATATTTGTTGGTTGGTGATTGCTTCTTGTTTTGTTTGTTTGTTCCCAGCCATAGTTTCTTGTTGGTGATTCTTTCCGGCCCAGCCCGGCCATTTGATCTTCAATATAGATCCAGCGAAGACAGTTAGTTGTTTATGAAGGTCTGCAACAGAGCTGTTGGAAATATTCTTTGTGACCCGCCCGCCAAGTTTGTGATCCGTATAGAAGAACTGACTGGCTTGACGTTTGTATTGAAAATCCTACCGAATTTTGTTGTCTGTCTGTCTGTTTTCGACATAGAACTTTGCACAAATGTGCGGAAGTTCAAGTCACCACACTCCGTGTAGCACGCGAAGCAAGAGAAGAAAGTACACGAAAAGCATAATAGAGGCAGTATGCAGAGGTGTGAGACAAAGGAGGAGTAATAACGAAGAACAAAACAGTTTCAGGGGAAATCATAAGTCACAAGGAGTGGATGCATCTGCGCCACTGAGAACGATTTTGAGCCATGTCACCAATTGTTTCCAACCATAGATTTTTACCGTCCCGAGGACCCCAGCCTGGAAGTCTACCCCTTCCTACGTGGCCTAGACCAACTGTTGTGGATTTCATTGACTGGTGCCAAGTTTTTGTTTGACCGCCGCTAGCTTTTTTCCAGCCTGACCCTATATCCGCTAACATTGCTCGTCGAATTTTGTTGTTGATGCTGGCTGAGTGACGAAGATTTCCAGATCGGTTTCAGGTTGATGAAAGTGCTTCTCGCTTTCCCGATTCTCAATTTTACATCTTATTAGAATAGGATACTTCACCCGAATTCAGTGCATTTTTCTGTTACTGTCACTTTGTTATACATGGTTCATAGTTTATTTATTAAACGTTCATATTAGCTGTCTAGTTATACTTTAATATCTCCAAGACTTCTTGTTTCTTTTTCTTTTCTTTTTAAATAAAATTAGGACAGTTAGTCAACTTTTGTGATATAATCTATATCTGATTGATAAATGCACGTGTCTGCCAATACTTTGATTCAGATTTAACATTATCTCCTTAACTTCTATTTGAAACAAATAAAATGTGCATAGATTACATCTGAAAATGAAAGTTGACTACAAATTTTCAGGGAATTAATCTATAGAAATTCTATTTGTTTCAGGTTAGACCATGGATTAAGAATCATTGAGAGGCAAGGAGTACTAGACAGATGTCTCGTCAGCCTAGTTTGGCACTCGTCAGCAGTATATATCCACTGAGTGGTCGCGCTTATATCACGAATTGCTAGAAGTTAGAATTCATGGACCAGTGAATCAAATCCCAGTGGCTGAATGGTATATGAGCTTGCCTTTTAACCGGAAGATCCTCTGTTCGAAACCAGGCAGTGGGTGTTTACGGACAATTAGGTGTCTAGTACTCGCTAGTTTTCAATCGTTCTCTAACTTATATCGATCCATGGTCTAATACTCACTGTCATACAAACTACTGTGTTGATTTAACAATAAACTAAGCAGATTTTTACTCTGTATACATCCTTTCAACTACTGATTCCAGCTACCTCAGCTTAACGACATTTATGGTGCTCTTTTGCTATGAGTCAAGGTTAGTCGAACAGTGAAAATGGTTCATCATATTTCTTATAAAATGGTCAAGTAAGATTATTAAGGCAAAATAAACTATAAATATATATAATCCATATAAAAGTGTCAATCATTATAAACGTTATGAGCGTAATTAAGAGTTTGTTCACTTATTGTTTTAATCTAAATATAAATAAATGCCTATGAGTGATACTCATGAAAAGTTGGAATCAGTCAGCCAATGGAAGTATATTTATGACCGAAAAATAGATCTTTCTTTAAGTATCTATCTACTTCATCAATAATCACACTGAAAACTCAGAGATGAATTCAACAATAACTAAAAGGAATCGAACCCTAGACCACGGGGTTATTTGGTAAACATTCTCCCCTTGAACCACTAACATACCGTATTGTAAAGTTTAAAAATATTACACAGAAGAAAGCTGTATGCAAGTGAATTTACAGAATCTTGATATGGAAACTGGCAAATAGAGTTCGTCAATCACACAGGTTAATCTTTCCTGAATATTGCATGATACAAATATACGACTCTATTTAAATTTCATCTATTCCTATGAGTCTTATTCACATATATGTTAGTCTCTGTATTCTGTTACTAGAATTTTTTTCGGTTCCTTTTTATTTAGAATTCCACATCCGTTCACTTTTACCTGATTTTCTCTAATCATATTAATTGATCCTTAAGGTTACGATTGTGTCTACAATTTATTTTTATAATTAGTCCCATTTTTGTTTAGAGAATTACCGCATGACTGAAGAAGAAGAAGAATATGCAACTCTTTTTCTCTTCAGTAATAGTCACTTTCTCTTTCTTTCAAAATTAAAGACAATCGCTTCCATGGCAATCAATTTAACTTTATAACGAGTTATTTCCAATTATAATACAACATTTATCAATCTTATTAGTTTTAAGTATTCGTTTTTTTTAGGGATTTTGTTTGACTGGTTGGAGGATTTCATCCTGAATCATGGGACTTGTACAAAATTGCAAATAAACAAATAGAAAAATATTCATCTATGGCTTTTTCAATATCAGAAACTTATTAACGGTAACAACAAACGTTATCAGTTAATACTTCTATACAATCCTTCCAATGAATATATTATACGTCTATTATAATGGTAGAGTCTTCTCCAAATACTTTCTGATTATACATGTTATTCATTAATTTCAAAGAGTATACCACTGTCTATTCGAAAGAAAAATGTAAAAGTGAATTGAATACTAGACTGAAATTGTTCTTTACTGGTGGCTAAAATTTTGATGACATTATACACTCCAAGTTAAATGAATGTGTTACTAAAGGCCAGGTAAACACAAGTAGATCCGTTTGCAGATGTTTTTTTCAGTTTAAGTTATTGAGACAAACAATGGCATCCGATAATAAATTAAAAGAAACACAGTTATGTGAAATAACTTAAAATGTCCATTTTGAAAACAGAAAGAGAACAAACAGATAAATATTAACGGGATGCCTTAATGGTGAACATGATAACTGATAAAGTCACATATCAACTTCATCTCTGATCGCTGAGAAATTCCAACCAAAAAAAAAACACCTACTATCTAGTTGACTAAAGTCTAATAGCCTACGTTTTCTCATATCACTCAAACAACAGTCAAACAATTTACGAAATAATAATACATAATGATCTGATGATGCACAGTTTTCCGTTTAAGTACAGTTTTAGTCAAAGAAAAAGTCTGTTTGATATATCATTCTATTCTATATGCAGATTTTTAATAATATCAACTGAATGGAAACGGCTTTGATAAGCCTAAGGTTCTACAGAATGGTTTTGGTTCAAATAAAGAAAGATTGACTGAAGAAGCCCTGCATACATGGGTGAATCCCAACAGTTTGAACAGACGTGAAGGTGGGATGTTAGCTGATGCATGGCAAATCCTGACTAATAAATAAAATTTGGATATGTATCAACAATTAATCCTACTTGGTCAAAAATTCCCCATTGCCTACGTTTTTTTATAGGGAGACTATTAAATGTTTTATAACTATTCACTCACACACAGATACACGCACTGTTGTATACTGCATATAACAAGAGTAGACTAATTTTGAAAGTCTGAGTTCAAATTTTGATCACAGTTCATACAACTTTTGTTTATTATGCCTGTTGATACCTGTTTCATGACTCATGATTGGACAAAAAGTTTCAAAAACAAGAGATGTTCCTTTTATATACAAACCTCTGTTATGTTAATTTCGAATAATTTCCCCGAAGAAGTTCGAACCAGATTGTTGAACGAAACGTTGGAATTAATCATTTCAGTTACGCTGAAATTCTACAAATATAACTTTTTACAAATGTTTAATTCTCACTCAGCGCTCAATTATTTTGCAACTATCCGGTCAAATCTTGATCACAGTTCATATGAATTCCATTCTTCAACATTTTATTATATCTTCAAGATATAGTAGAACTTTTCCATAAATAAACAGTCTGATTAGTACCAGAGATATTCTAAATTTACATATAACATTAATAGCAGATCCCTTTGTACTAACCACTAAAAGAGCAAGGTAGAATCATGGTTTGTTCAACAGTGCATGTGAATACCTTGTGCCATGAGTAGCCCTAGGTAGAAGGGTGTAAATTTGGGAATATGTTAGAGTACAACTCCATTTTCCCTTCGTTTTGTTTTGTTTTTTCTATCAAATATGCAAAGGCCTCGTGTTCATCACTTTTATTGCCTTTATTATAACTATCATATTTAATATTTATTCATCTGATAACTTCTTGAATATTGTTTAGAGGATAGAATCCTATGAAGTTATTCGCACAACTTTTGCGACTTCACATTTCGAATCTTCACTCCTTGTATCCTTACTCTGAATGATAACAGAATCAGCAGAACCAAATAAGTATCAGGTCATTATTACTGTACAGAACGCTGAACAAAGATCCAGTGTCTAACACCTTCTCATACCCATTTATATAGTAGCATATAAGGTTGTTTCTTCACTGCATTTATTTGCTTGATTATACGTTTATAAACTCATTCACACTCATCTATGAAGTCCACTAGCCTAAGTTTAGTCACTTTTATTGTTACAACTCCAAAATACAACTGAATCCGGTCGATCACTTTGACCTATACATTTCAGTGCAATAATTACAGGACATGAAGTACGTGGATAAAACTCAAAAATCTAATCTTTAAATATTCCCATTTTTATTATTAGAACAAGACATATAAGCGAACAGTATTGTTTTCAATTAGATCTTCATCAAGCTTTACTCTAATTTACATAGACTTATATATAAAACTTTTTAACCAATGACTGTGACTTTGTGGATCAAATAATAATAATGTGGTAAATATTTTGAACGTAGTTAATAACGATGATTATAATGATAACAAAATATTGATAATAAGGTTTTCTCAGGTGGCAGTGGGAATAACAAAGGTAGTAATATATATATATATATATATATATATATATATATATATATATATATCTGTAGACAATTCAATAAATAAATTAGGTCAAATCTTAAAAGTTACGTAATACTAAAGGTGATGTGGACAGATAATCAGAGTTCAAATAAATATCATAAAAATACGAAGGAGATGGAAAATAAAAAAGGGTGGGAGGGTTTTGAATAGAATTCACCTAGGCCAAGGGATAGACAAACGTAGAACAAACTTCTTTTCTATGCAAAGACTAGGATTATTATTATTATTATTATTTGATCCACAAAATCACCGTCATTAGTTAAAAATTTTTATATATAAATCTAAGTAAATTTGAGTAAAGCCTGATGAAGATCTAACTGAAAACAATATTGTTCGCTTATATGTCTTGTTCTAAGACTAGGATTGTTCTCTCGAATTTCCATAGCTTCTGCTATGTGTAAAAGACAGATTCGAACTCCGTTCGAAACGCTCGATGAAATGCGATAGATAACTTTGAAGGCACTATTTCTGTCTACTTGGTGAGCGCTATCAATCAAATAAGCCAAAATAGAAATTCTTATAGATTTTATCTGGTCTTTTCCAAACCATGAGGGAAGATGATCATTAATGCGTTTGTTAACCTGTCTAGTTGTTCGCCCTATATAGCTTTCTCCACATAGAAGTGGCACAGCTAGGTAGCCTGTCTTTCACTTGAGCAATCGTAATCGGCCGGCTGGAAAATGGCAAACAAAGGGCGGTGGTAGTATAAGTCCGTTTTATCGCTCTCGATAATCTCAGATGTCAGAATTCACTGGCCAGGTCCCCACTAAATTGCAGTTTCATGAACAGTTGTTTCTTTTTAACTGTTGTCAGTTTCTCTCTATTGTACCTAGTGTTCATGTGTTTCCTGACAAATCTACTAGGATAACCCATTTGGACTAGCGTATTTTGGATGTATCCTAACTCATTTTGTAGGAAGTCATCTGTACAGATACGTCTTGCTCTGTTCGTGAGGCATCTGACCGAATTGACTTTATATCGGATTGGTACAAAACTGAGGAAATGTGTATACTGTCCTACTGATTTAGGTTTTCTATAATGTCATGGAAATTTTAATTCCTTAGTTTTCGGTTTCCTCTACCACTTTATTATTATTATTATTATGCCTAACACTGTCATTAGCTTGTTGATAAAAACAAAAATCATTCTGAAAATGGATACCAATCTTTGAATTCTAGTGACTTTTTCCCGCTCTGTTTAACTGTCAGTGAAGTATAATTCCACAAGGTGTTTGTTTGCAATCTTGTTCTGATTTATTGCATTAAAGGATATTTCTCTTTTTTACGGCCATTGCCTACATGAACCCTATTTCCTAATAATAATTGATCGAATGTTTTAAAGTAAAAAGTTAAGGTCACTAACACCAGCTTTCTAGATTTATTTTGGTAATTTATCAATATGTCATGGATATAAGCATCAAAAAAACAAGATATATGTATTAGGATACTCAAGACAGTTATAACACAAAATGTAGCCTAACAAGGACAGTAGAAGTCAAAGAAGTAGGGATATTTAATTTAGCATATGACTTAATATCGATCTATCAGGCATTAAAAGCATATATAAATTTGTAGAGTATATGAAATATTCATGAAATATTTGCTATATTTGAAATATACCTAGAATTATTGGATATTTTAGTCCTATGTTAACTCACTAGTAATGAAACACACAGAAGAAAAGACAAAGTTAAGCTATTATAGTCAAAACTGCAGTGACCTTGAAGGACCGATCACAATTCAGATACAAAAAGGTCACATAATCGTTGAAAAATGCACTAAAAACATTGCAAACGTGATATTATACTATATAGTTGTAGCTTATGTGCTGTAAAAATTTCTCCCAGTCACTACACAGATGATCTATAGAGAAATCATAGCACGCGTGATAGTCGCATTCATCTAGGTGACTGTAGGTCATGGTACTTTGAGATCCATTGATGCTTCTGACACTGTTCCTTGGCCTACTCCTAACTCTAAACATAATCCTAACTTTAACCCTGAATCTAACCTGAACCCTCAGCTCTTAACCTTACTTAATCTTAAAAGCCACAACCCCAACAACAGTATGGGTTTGCAGAATAGACGCCCAGTAAATAAGCGAAATACTGTCTATATCCTCTCCAAGCACAGAAATGCAGGCATGAATTGATTTGAAATGATATATCATAGCACTCCTTGTGTCTGACAGCTTCTTGAAGGTCGACTTTTGGAAGATCTTGATTTTGGCCACAGAAACATAAAAAACATCTCAAAGCAGTGATAAAAATACTTTAAATTTTTTGCAAACAATCAAAGCCGCTTCAAGGCTTTTATTCATAAGGTAAAGCGAATATCACAAACACCATGTTTATTAAGTGATGGACGTGTTTCTGGCCAGTAATTAATAGTGAACGCAACACTAAGAGCACATTTCATAACTTATTGGATCTTTTCAAGAAAATTAATTGTGCCATACCTGGGTCATTCATCAAAGAGTCCTACTGAAAATACAAGGCCCGACTGGATGGAGATATTACCGTTGTATGATATTCTATTGAATTGTGGACAGCTTTAACCACGTTCATCTTGTCTATACTGTTAACAGTTACCTGTAGAAATACATTGTCGAAGACAGGGTAATAATAACCAATTGTATACTTACCACTGGTACGCTGTTTAACGCATCCTGCATAGTCATTGATGTAACAAGGGAATATAATCTCAGTGCTCTCCACAACTTTCAATAAAATGTAAAGAATATTTCAATACTTACAGTGTAATTATACTAGCATGGTTTGTGTAGAACACTAAAACAATAAAGAAGTTCATTGAGTGTGCATGCACCACAACTCAAGGATTTAACTTCAGCTAATCAAAATAAGCAATTTTAACGGATTTCTGATTGTCTTATTTAATACAATTTACTCAGTAACAAATATCGTAATACATGCTTTAAATATTCAACGCTGTCTAGAATGAATGAGGAATGACTTTCAAAAACTTCACTTTCAGTGTGAAAATTTTCTGATTTCTTTAATCCAACCAATTTCGCAAATAAAATTCGCCGTTTTTGCAGTTTATACAGTTTGAGGTGAAATTTCTTCTCAGCTTCCTTTATAAAATTAAATTATTAAGATCAAACTATCTGATCTACTTGATACCATAAGTAGTACTCAATAAAGCATGAATACAAAATGCTACATACTCCTGACTATTTAGCACTGGCAGTTGGATGAGATTTGATAGCCAAATCGAGGTGGTCTAAACATCGGACAGTCTTTTCTCTCGTTTGGAGCAAAGCCCATCAACCGTATACCAGATATTACCAGTGTGAACTGATTCGGTCATCTGAGTTGAGTCTAATCGGGTTCACCGCTGATGAGCGAGGCTACATACCGAAAGAAACAGCCCTCCGGTATCTAGAACATTTCATTCCGGCTAAAAAGCACTGCTGGGTGAATAGTATCCAGTTACCCTTATCAGTCAATCGGAAGTATGTAGCATCATTCATTAACACAAATCTTCCGGATAAATGTATACGAAGATATGTTTGTCAACGTTGTTACCTTCTTTCAAAGAAGGTAAACTATCCACGCCTTATATAATAGAATGTTCGGAGTTTCTTTGTACAATACACAAAAGACCATGTTTTTAATTGGTTTCACCAATTACATTCGTTTCTTACAAGATTATTTAGTCTACAATAGGTTAACTGGCCTATTTCTTGTTGGATATAAAATAGTTATTCCCTCAATTTTACAATAAAGAGGATTTGTAGTCTGTGGAACAGTTATTAGGCTTATGCATTCACCTCAAGAAACGTTCGAAATAAAAACAACGTTACATACTGGAATACGGATTTAAAATGTGCCATGATTTAACCCTTTATTTTTTTAAGATATTTAAGGTTACTATTATGCATTTAATGTCATCTTCATGTTATTTAGTCAATATGTTTCACTAAAATGAGACAGGAGAACTAAAAGTAATTCATATAAAGATAGAACTTGGACACTGTGGCAGAGTGAAACTCCATTATGGATAAAAATTTTATTTTGATAATGTCACAGTGTGGTACAATAAGTAATATTTACTGATGACTACGTTTCGAGCACAGTTTATTACTTCTCATAATCATATCAAGATACTCACCCACACAACTTTCTTGCTTCATCTGTATACATGAGTAAACATTGCTCAGACCTACAGGACACAGCTACCCATTGAGAAAATTATTTTAGGTATTCAGTTATACTTCGTATCTATTGCCTTTAAATTCCAAAGCAAAATATATAAACACACAGATGGTGTAGCAATGGGATTACCAATATCCCCTATCGTAGCAGATATCTTTATGGACAGGTGGGAATATCTTGCTCTGAATACACTCAATCCTACTCCAAAGATATATGGAGATATGTGGATGACACTTAAACAATGTTAAAAACAGAACATATCTTTAGCTTCGTCGGTGGCTCTCGCCGACCATGCACATGGTCCGAGGTTCGATCCCCTGCCGACGCACACCCGATATCTATGGTTGGCCGGCAAAATTTGGGCTACCGATATCCATGCTGAAAATTCCATACCTGTACCAAAAATACAGTATGGAATCAAGCTGTAATCAAAAATAAAAATAAAATAAATAATTCTTCACACATAAATAAACTCAGTAGTGAAGGGAATAAAATTCACATTTGAATCAGAAAATGAACAAGGAGAATTAGCTAAGTTAGACTGTAAAATGAATCGAACAGAAGAAGGTAAACTGTATGTATACTAGCGTTTATAAAAGCCAACACATTCTGATAGATGCTAAGAATTTAATTCACCTCATCCGCTGTCTGCAAAGCCAGGCTTAGTTAAGTGTCTAATAAACCAAGAAATAGCACTAAGTGGTACAAAAAAGACCTAAATGATGGAATGGAACAGATAGAAGAAATGTTGGTGTTAAATAATTATCCTATAAATTCATTAGAAATATCAAAAATGATCAAAAGTAAAGTAAAAATAATAATAACATAAATAAGAATGAATATAAGGCATCTACAGTTATACCACATAAAGAGGGGACATCTGAAACCCTACATGGGATTCCTAATAAACCAGGAATTATGGTGGCATTCAAACCTACAAACTCACTCAGAGACAATCTCTGCAGGTTAAAGGATCAGGTAGATCCAGTTAGACAGAATAATACTATTCATAAAATACCTTTCAATGACTGTGAGCTAGGTCACCTACGTAGGTCAAACTAGTAGATTAGGAGTAGTGAGGTTATCAGAACATAAGAATTTAGCTAAGGTTAGAATGATTTATCCCACGAAAATGAGTAATTTAGAAAATAACTCAGCAATCACACTACATGCATTAACACACAACCACACGTTGGTGTGAGTGAAACAGAGTCTAAATTCAAGGAAATAATAAAGGTAAGTGGAGAGATAGACCGATCACTGAATCCTGGTTCATCGAGTCTACATCCAACACATACAACAGAAGTGATTCAACGCAGACACAAGAGATTAGAAGATATTGTTATCATTCAAATCAGAGAATAATAAATAATGTTAAAATTCATTTCACTTCACCTTGTAACACTCTAACAAGTTGTTTATTTAACTATACGTACATCTTGTTTCCCATCTTATTAACTAACAACTCCCGTCTTATTTCCAATCCTATTATATTTTATTGATAACACTTATAGTGTTTACGAATGTACTTTATCTCCCTTTATGTTTCACGCATGTCTTTTATTGATTTTATTCATATTTCTGATCAATTTTTACTGATGTATATGAACCAAGCAAGAAAATTATGTGAGTGAGCACCCTGATATGATTATGAGAAGTAATAAACTGTGCTTGAAACGTAGTCATCAGCAAATATTACTTATTGTATAGCACTGTGACTTTATCAAAATAAAAATTTTATCTATAATGGAATAAAATTAATTGACTTCTCTGTCAACCTAAATGTTTGTTCATTTTCATTTTTCTATGCATAAATTAAAAATTTAATTTTTGAAGAAATAATATAAAGTGATATTTGATAAATCTATGCTCACACATTTGTAGTCCGATTAGACTTGTTTATTTCACTTTAAGCTGAGAAGTAAGAGTGAATCGAGAAAGATCCAAATAAAAAATATCTTAGCGCCTAATATATATGCACGTTGGTGGTTCAATAGTAGTCTGGTTTCAATTCTTAGTCGACGCACTTCTAAAAGCCACTTAGCCGGTAGTAAGCCCCATAAAGATAGGAGAATAGACATGAGACCAGCAACTACATCTCATTAAAATATACAGCTGATAAAACTTCAAAGCTGAAGCTTGAAGCCTTATGTCTCACTCGTAGCGAGGAGTTAAGAAATACATTTGTAAATAAACGTCAGATCTACAAAAGATGTATCCTTATGTCTCACACTACTATCTAATTTGAATAACCTCTGCAACAAACACTAACCAATCTATCAGTGCCTCTACTTCCATGATTGAAAGGAAAAGAGATCCTTTTTCAATATTCAGAAAAGACTTCTAAAGGTAAGAGGTTTGAAGACTTTCAGAGTTACATAGGTCAAAGAACAGGATCCTTAATTAGACCCCTCAAATAAATATACATCCGCTTTGGAATTTATACCAACGAAATCACATGGATTTGTCGATCTCAACTGATACTTTAATCATTTAAAATTAAACTGTGATCTTTAATATGCAGCACTGCTACTTATGCATTTTGCTATGACAGGGTAGCGTTTGCTTTATAACTTTGTTCGTGCTTATTTTTCTAAGATTTTCAGATTTCTAAAGCATTCGTAATCCTTAAAAAATTAAACTGACAAGCAAACTGTTTTGCAAGTGCAAAACATTTCAAAGTGAATGTGACATAGGAGAATTTTATAAAACAACGCAAATTTTAAGATCCCTAACTGAATTTCACAACGTAACATGTAAATTCGAATACATTCCAAGAGGCTGTAAGGTGGGATTGTAAAAGCATGTAGCTTTGAATACTTGAAAATAATGAGCACACAAAATTAAGTTCCTCAGTGAATATCAATTTCAATGAAAAGTTACTTTAATTCCTTTGGAATAGCAAGCCAAAATAGCATTTGATAGTTACCATTGTGTCTTTGAACCACCATGTGAATGCATAGAATACAAGCCAACAGATATGCGTCTCTGTTGTAAATCTGGCAATAATTATGATTTCGTTGGTTTATCGGAGTGAAATGTTTACATCTACGTCATAATATGTGTAATGCTAGCCCCACAACACACTAATTATAACAGTATTGCTAAACATACAAGATTACTTATGCATTAATTATAATTTATCGTGACCAGTTATAATGAGCTTACACAAGGGATTACATCTAGATTTCTATTTTTAAGTGAATACTGTTTTTGAAAGATGTTTTAAGAAATAATTGCTGAAACGCTTCTCTAAGTTAAACTGTTTTAATTTTGTTCCAATGTACCGAAAACGTCCTACAGTCTTTGAAGTGCTCTGAAAATACAAAACTATTAAGTTGTATTGAAATGATTTTCAAAAATCCATACAACACATAAGGCTGAGGTATGTAGATAAATTTTAAAACGAATACTAATTACATTTGCAATCGCTAAAATAGTGGAATTCTTAAACTGACAGACAAAAATCAAGGAGGTCCAAAGCTGTAGGCACCATGGCAAAACCCCACTCCACACTGGTCTAAAAAAAAGTCTTCGCTACAGGCATATACAATCGGTGAAGTTTAATGGAATCAAAATTCATAAGTACCATCTTTACTCTGACACCAGAAACGATAAAGTTATAAAACAGACGACACCTACAACTGTAGTCACTAAGTTTATAGACCTGAATTTTTCCGAAAAAGTTAAATATTCAAAATCATTAACACTTTAATAGTACTTGGAGCATTCAAAGTAAAAATTATTAAACAAAGAGCCAATAACTATAAAATGTATCATAAGAAACTCACTTTGTTATCTGGCATTAGTAAGCCTATGTAAAATGGTAATATAGCAACGACATCAATAATGCTCATCACTGAAATAAAAAACTTCCATCTGTTGGGTGCAGCATACATTCTTGCACAGTACTCAATAGTAAATATAATTACACATGCTGTATCAAGGCATGAAAAAGCATCGATATATCTATCTCCACAAGCCCGCTGTTTGCTTAATCCAGGCTCAAGACCACATGGTATAGTTTCTGTTATGTTTGCGAAAACCGAAACAGCTATGAAAAATCCAGTCACATAATAAATTACTATGGCAGTAGTAGAAAACTCAGGATTTTCAAAGGCTTGCCACAATCTGTTGCGAAAATCTTTCGGTTTCTCAGCATTTTCTTTGGTCGACGTTCGCTCCTCTAACAATCGTTCGGAATTTTCTCTCTTGCTATCATGATAATCCTCATAACAACAATCACCTAGAGATTCTGACGCTATCCGAAAGTAAGCAAGCTCATCTTCATACTGAATAACGCATTCCTTCTTTGGATAGTGCAGATGTCCGCAGCGGTAATAAGTAAGAATATGCCTGAAAATTTCCGGATCTCTGTCAAAATAGTATTCTCCGGTTTTTTCATCATAAAAGTAATCACGTTCATCTGATCCAAGCAAAGTGTGAGGATAACGGTTCAAGCAGCTGGTAAGTATTTCGAATCTTTGACCGCTTACATTAATAACAGCTTTCTTTTCAAAAACTTCCCGACTGACATCATCTTTAGTGCAAATATTTTTTGGTAGAGGATGCTGCGAAATTGGTATCCATCCGATTGCTGAGGCTCTAACAAGGGGCAACCAAGCAGAAGCCTGAGATATATCGCATATCTGAGCCATAACTTGTCACTTCATGAACCGCTATGAGATCCCCAGTAATCCACCATAGCTGTCCCATTTAAAACATCCCCGAAACTTATTAAAAGTTTTTCAGTTACTTCTTTGTAAAAGAATCATAGCAATGTAGATGAGTATTTTACATGCGCGTATTCACAGTACAAATATTTGAAATAATTAGATATAACTTTCAACTGAAGTTTATAGCATTGACTTAGACAAACAAAACTTTGAATTCAATTATATTAAGACATTATTTATGCAACCATTAGTTAAAGGTGGATAAAATCGTTTCAATAATAATTTGGTTTTTTATGAAGCAGTTCTAAACAAATCAAATTATGTGGAATATCCTACAGCTTATCAACTTTCACGATTATACTATGATTCCTAGACATTGATTGATCTCAAGAGAAACAACCTGTGTGTTAACAGATTAACTTGGGCAACTTTCTTATGGCCTGATATAAGGAATACCTTAGAATAAAGAACTAAATTGCAGTTACAGATGGTGAACTGCAGTGAAAATTCATTTATATTCTAGGGTCAGTGATAACACAATCACAAACTGCCAAAGACGGTGCAAAAGTGTGAAAAACTGAAAAAGTTTACAGAAATGCGAGTCATGGAGTGAAACGATGTAGATTCAAGTAAGGTGCAAAAGTGGGCCCTAGAAACGCTTGGAAATTATGTTACATTGATCAGTGGCTTTATTTAAGAGTATTTAATCCTTGTAGTTTCGGCCTAAGTAATCATCCTTTCAGACAGTCATCTCTCAATTGAAGTTGATCGAATTGTGATAAAAACCAGTGACAGATGCGAACTCTAGCAACAGATGAGCATAACTTTTATTTGCACTGCATTTAGTCAGAAGATAGAAATTAAACAACATCGCAACTATATTAAAACCAGAACCTTAACTTTAATATCACATAGCCATGAAGTTTTACGTCATAGCATACTGTACACTCGATAAACAATTTTAGTGCAGTTAATTCCGGAGTCTCGAGCAAATAAACTTGTAAGAACCAGATGGACTATCACAAACTCCTCCACAATAGGGGTCTAAAAAATTCTGTGACTAAAATGCCAGAGTGTGCATACAATGTTGCACATCTATGTTAATACTCCACAAATACGCTCCTGAATTTACACCAGACAGATTCTTCATATGCCACATGAAAAAGTCCACCACATCTTATTTTTTCTTATCACTTTAAGGTACAGCTTCTTGAACTTTATCCGTCATGTGCATGGTATGGACTAGTCTTCGTAAGTTGTTCTTGTGCTCGTTAGTATGCTCAGTCATTTTTCGACAGACAAGCAAAGTAAATACTGTGTTCTCTATAGTCAGCACTCTTGGCAAATGGAACTCATCAGCTTGGTGACCCAACCCACATAAAATCACGATAAAATATTTGTAAACCTCTCCATCTGGTTTGGGAAGCCCAGCCAAGTTCCCATTATTCCGGCGCCGTCTTCTTTCACGGTGATTCTGGATAGATGGTACTCTGCTGTTAAATCTAGGATTCGGCTGAGGTGTTATGACAGTGGAGAATATTATTTACACTTAATGTATCTCGCAGTCAGAAATCTACAAACACAGCCTATGAATGGGATTCCTAACATTCTGAATTGCGAAAAATATTTTTTATTTTCACGACACACTAAATTCCCATATCCACCGAAATCACTGAGGTAACTGTGGTCCCTAACATCTTTAAACCATGTTTATGTTCTGAGCAAGAATTCCTAGAGGACTCCTCGTTTTCCTTTCAGTCCCGCTGTCTATTGTCTTATTCCTCCATTTTGGCTTCCGTTTGTTTTTCTGGATGATAACAAAGAACGGAATTGTTTGATGACTAAAAGTAACTATCAAAATTGATCACACAAAATCAGTGGCAGCGATTCCACACAAACGCCCCATGAGTGATAGGATCCCACATATTTTGGTATTGACTGTTTAAACTTGCATTTATGGTATGTTATCATTCTCACGCATTTTGGTAGTGACTGCTAGTTTTGTATATTATCATTCTCACGCATTTTGGTAGTGACTGCTAATTTTGTATATATGGTATATCATTCCCACACATTTTGTTACTGACTGTCAATGTCGCACATATGGCATATTATGATTTCTCACACACTTTGTTATTGGCTATTAAGGTCAATTATTTCAAATGCTGTTAGCTGTCCATATTGTTGTAAAATGTATAAATACCATGGCTTTCTTTATCGTTGTTGCACTTCAATACACAGTCACAGTCCAGCCTTTGTCTTTTGATATTTGCGTGCTTTACTAAGTCGGAAGGTACGACGAGCAGATAGACAGATTAGTTCAGGCGCAGACAGAATAAGGTGAAAACGTCTTCATTCAATTTCCTACAGTTATAACAAATTGGCGACGGGGTTTTACCTTAATTCAGTGCAGTTATAACAATTGGCGACGGGGTTTTCTTAATTCATCGCAGTTATAGCAAGCAAACGACGACAGTTTTTATTCTGTTCAGCGCAACTATATAACATTTTTGACTGTGTTAATTACAACCCAATTACAATGTCTATCTCTCTGGACGATCTCAAATCTATCTTGCAGCAGCAGCAAGTTCAGAATGAAGCAGCTCAACTAAAATTAATCGAAGCTCTCACTCAGAAGCTGTCCATTCAAGTTCCATCGACATCTCATTCTGACAAATATGAAAGCATCTCAAATTCTATCAGTGAGTTCAACTACGACCCAATATCTGGTCTCGTATTTGATGCATGGTTCAATCGTTACGAAGATGTTTTCCGTATTGAATGCTACATGTTTGATGATGCTGCCAAAGTCCGATTGTTACTAAGAAAACTTGGTACTGTTGAGCACAACAGATATGTTAACTTCATTCTGCCTAAGAACCCACGTGAGTTATCATTCGATGAGACAGTCACCGTTTTATCACAAATCTTTGGTGAACAGTCATCCATGTTTAATATTCGGTATCAATGTTTTCAGTTGACAAAAATGCCTTCCGATGATTATGTGACTTACGCTGGCAAAGTGAACAAGGAATGTGAAAGGTTCAAACCACACGAAATGACATCAGATCAGTTCAAGTGTTTGATTTTTATTTGTGGGTTGAAGAACCCAGAAGATACTGACATACGAACTCGACTTCTGTCACTTGTGGAACAAGACCCGAAAATGACTTTACAAATGGTGACAGCAGAATGCCTACGTTTAATCAACTTGAAGCACGATACTGCTATGGTGGAGTGCAAACGACAGTCGTCTGAATTTGGTTCGATTAACACAGTGAAAAGTCCTCCGATCACCGTTAAGCACACAGAACGTCAGTCTCAGAATTCAGCTAAACCTCCTTCAGTGTGCTGGCACTGTGGTTCGTGGCATTTTGTCAAGTTCTGTCCTTTCAAGAAGCATAAGTGCCGTAATTGTCACCGTTTTGGACATAAGGAGGGTTACTGTCCACCGCAGAAAAATTCTTCGGTGAGGAACAGAAGTAGTCGTTTCGAGCCGAAACAATCTCCTCGAGTACAGACTATTTATACAACTTCCAAAGTCGATGTCGCCAGCAAACGTAAGTACATAACACTAGATATTAATGGCAAACGTATTCGTCTTCAGTTGGATACGGCATCAGATATCACCGTAATTTCCCGAACTACGTGGCGCAAACTTGGTTGCCCACAGATTCTGCCGACCGAGCATTTCGCCAAGAATGTCTCTGGAGATAAACTGAAACTCGTGGGTGAGATCAATTGCCAGGTTCAGTTTGGTGAGCATCACTTCAATGGTGTATGTTACGTTACAAACTACCATGATTTGGATTTGCTTGGTCTTGACTGGTTAGACAAGCTCCATATCTTTAATGTACCATTAAATTCAGTATGCTCTAATGTTTCGTCTTCACCACACAACGTTGTTCCCGGAGATGTATCTGATCAATCTCTCTTGCAACGCCGTCGTCAAAAGCACGCTTCTGTCTTCCAGGACAAACTTGGTTGCTGCAAACTGTTTGGCATCCAGCATATTCGTAGCCCCCCGTATCATCCCCACTCGAATGGACAGACTGAACGTTTCGTCGACACCTTTAAGCGTGCTTATGCAAAAGCGAAGGGGGAGGGAACAACAGAAAAATTTTGGATAAATTCTTGCTGCATTATCGTACGAATGAAAAAGGACAGTTATGTGGCAGACACACAGATCACGCTCTATCCAGTACCACGCAAAGGTCAACTCGACAAAGAAGAGCTCCGAAACCTTTTCAAATAGATCCAAAAAGCAAGTCCTACACTCTTTACGGGGGGAGGTGATAGGATCCCACATATTTTGGTATTGACTGTTTAAACTTGCATTTATGGTATGTTATCATTCTCACGCATTTTGGTAGTGACTGCTAGTTTTGTATATTATCATTCTCACGCATTTTGGTAGTGACTGCTAATTTTGTATATATGGTATATCATTCCCACACATTTTGTTACTGACTGTCAATGTCGCACATATGGCATATTATGATTTCTCACACACTTTGTTATTGGCTATTAAGGTCAATTATTTCAAATGCTGTTAGCTGTCCATATTGTTGTAAAATGTATAAATACCATGGCTTTCTTTATCGTTGTTGCACTTCAATACACAGTCACAGTCCAGCCTTTGTCTTTTGATATTTGCGTGCTTTACTAAGTCGGAAGGTACGACGAGCAGATAGACAGATTAGTTCAGGCGCAGACAGAATAAGGTGAAAACGTCTTCATTCAATATCCTACCGTTATAACAATGAGAGCAACATACCTTCTCCTGTGTCACATCCTACGTGACAAGTAAGGGTTATTGCCTTCAAACAAATGGTCGAAACATATCGGAACCCGCACAAAGTCAACAGTTGAGGAAATTTATGAAATAAAGTAAGCATACAAGCCGCTCAGCTCCAAATAATTGCCATTTTCACATTCTGAATACTCCACCAGTCATTTAATCTGAATCAACTCGATATGCTGCAGGAAAATATAACGATCGAAGCAAACGACCACCAAAATGGCCACGAACTATCAGTCAGACGAGACCATAGTAAAAATGCATCATTTGAAATATTTTAAAAAGTTCAAAGTGTTAAAGGTAGTTACCCAGGGTAGCGATCTATCATATATTCCATAAATATCTCCAAGTCCCTTGTAAAAGTCAATTGTGTTGGCCTGAACCCACTACGAAACATGAATTTATTGTAGCGACTGTTTCGTGATATTATTATTTGTAATATTTGTTCACAGACCTTAGTCATACGTCATTTATATGTTGGTGTAACAATAAAGAATCCTCGAGTCAACAATTGGTGTTTTGGTTTTTCGTCCGTTATTACTAAGCGTTTCTGAGAAACTTCAAGCGACAGCGTGAGCCCGAGCGTAGCAAGAGCTGGGCATTAACGGTTTATGAGACGTGGCTACAGTTTCTGATGGTAGAAACAGATTCTGGCGGATTCAGATAGTTGGTGAAAGTTTGGATAGTCACCGTTCATCTTTCCTGGTGCCGGTCAAGTCCTCTTTGAACAAGCAATATCTGGAACTTTCTTGGAATTGGGTCAAGTTCAACAATGTCTGGGTCAAAGAAGGGACAGAGCGTCTTGGATGCAAACAGGAAAGTAAGTCATGGTGACTTGTCTGTTACTTGTAACGATGTGTCTGATGTTAAGCATGACATGGTTGATGTTACTGTTTCGCCGTTCAGGGATGATAGGAACATCAAACTCCCTAAATTCGAACCACGGTGTTTCGATCGAAACCCGGCTGATTATTTACAATTTGTAAAGGAGTTTGAGATCATGCTGAGTAGTTTTTTATTAAGTGATGAATTGAAATTGATGTATTTGATGAGGTATTGCACTGGAGATGCTTCAAGAGCTATACAGTGCTGTAAGTTTATGAAGCCAAAAGAGGGCTACTACGAGGCTATGAGCATACTACGTCAAAGGTTTGGAAGACCTTCAATGATTGTAAGGAACGTATACGAAGCTGTCAAAGGTAATGACAGCCAACTTCGAGATGACTCCAAGGCACTTACTGAGTTTTTGGATAATCTTATCACCTATAAGAATACCTTGATTTCGATGAATCTCATGAGTGACCTCAAATCGAGTACAGTCCAAGAGCTAACTGCGAGACGCCTGCCTACTCGGCTGCAAAGGAAGTAGGTAAAAATAAGCTCTCCTATAGAGGATAGGGGTAGCGAGCCAAAGTTCGATGACATTCTGAAACTGGTAAACAATAGTGTCAATCAATCTATGAGCAAGTTCTCCAGTCTATTGCATCTCACCCCTAGAATAGAGCAGTCTGAGGGCAAAACGCAATCATTGATGACGAAAGGGCCTCAGAGAGGTGGATATCGAGAAGGCTCCATGATGTCTAGTAATGCATGTAGACCTAGCGAGTGTAACAGGTTTCGTAGTACATCCTCAACAGATAAGTTACAGGATGCAAGACAAACACGGTTGCGTTTTACACGTTTGCAAGAGGGGCATAAAAAAGTGAACTGTGAAACAGTGAGCAAGTTCAGTGATAAGCTAAATGTAAACTCCAGGCCTGACTCCGAATCGTCTGACGATAACGGTGCGGTGAAGAAGTCTGTAATTGCAACTGGTAAGCCATTGTTGAATAGAGTATCACACTATACAGTTACTGCTTCAGAGTGCAGTTCAGATACCAAAAGTTTCCAAATTATTACTAGTCAGAGTAAAGGTATACAACCTGCAAGGATGTATGAGGAAGAACCCAAATCATCTACTGCTGTTATTAAAGAGTTTGAAAATGATGAAGTCGACCAGATAGATGATGGTAAATTGAATGTTTGTGATAATGATCATGATAGTGCAGATTTGTCTTTGGTTGATCAGGATGAGATGAGGGATATGCCTTATACTGCTAAGTTGAACAAAGGTTCTGTACAACCTGAAGGTGAAGTGGAATTGAATGCAGATGTAGTTGCAGAAGGCATGCATAATTGTAAAACCGTCAGTGTAATTGACCAGCATGTAGCCCACCTATCATCACATGCTAGTGCTAAACCTGAGCTGATAGTAAATGACGGCAGTGGTGGTGGTCTTGCAGGTAGACAACTATCTGAAAGCCGAGCAACAACAGCTTCTGATCCACCGCTAAGTTCATCAACTGGTATCAATCAGTCATCGTTGGTGTTGTCATCCACAATGAAACAGACGCCCATCAAATCAAGTGTCTTGTACAATGAATATGGTAGTATTGGTGCATTTGAAAAGACGAAAGATAATGCTCAGTTTAGTGAGGATAAGCCAACTGTGTACGAGAGGTTAGTTGTTAAATTGACTTGCACGAATAAAGGCCTTTCAAGTTTCAAATTACTATTTGAATGCTATAATCTTTGGTGTAATTTACTCTGTTTCTACGCTTGGTTGATCGGATACGTCGTGTGTTTGTTAGTCATCTATATTCTACGATACAATGACATGAGCGTATCACCGTTCAGATTTGAGGATATAGCTGATAGAGGGAAGTCAGCAAATGAACTCTGCGACGATTTTCCAACCTAGAGCATCAACCTGAGAAGGAATGTAGGCGTACTGCTGGAAGTCCTACAGTTCTTCAAGGGTAGTTTGTCGTGCCAGAATCCACAACATTTGATGTAATGATTGTACATATGTTTTTGTTAAATAATTGTGTGAGTTCCAATTATTGTAATTGTTGGTTAATCTTGTTTGTGTCCGGACATTCCACAACTTACAATCGTCAACGTGAGAAGGGTTGCAGGCGTACTGGTGTAAGTCCTGCGAATCTTCAAAGGAATTCCATCGAGACACGATCCGCGAGGTTATTTGTACTGTTTGTATATATGTGTGGTGTGTCATATCAATTGGTGTTTTTGGACTCATTGTGTTTACTCGTTGTTTTCGTACCTTGTTGTTATTACATAATTTTGTTAAAATTTTCGTCGTGATTACTTCTGAAGTTGTTTCTAGTCTTCTACATACGTGAATGAATTGATCGATGTTAAAGACAGCAGATGGGTCGTATACGCCGGGGAGGCTAGGCTATTGCTGAGAATAACATGCGCACGGAGATAATGATTAGCTGTGATCCCACACGCCGGGGAGCAATAGTGGTCGCATACGTCACCGTTACTAGAAGTGAGGCAGAATGAGTGACAAGCGATTTCAGTGGTAATTGGTAGTGAATAGATTAGAGGATGTGCGTAGAGTATCGTGAGGTGCTGCTATTGTCACGTTGCATTCTGCAAGAGTCGACTCGAGAATCCTCTATTCTTACGCCAATATGTGACCAAAAATAAGGTTATTACACAAGGTCTAAGAATAAATGTTATAACAGGAAATCACAATAATACTTCTGATAGTTTTGCTCTGTCTTCTAACGAACTGCGAACGACGAGACGATGACTAGTGGATTGATGACTCCAGCGAAAAATATGGAGAAGTCGAGTTTGAGCAAACAACCATGAAGTGGTAGTTTAATCCTCAACTACATTCACACTCCCCGGCAAAAGAAGGATCCATCCCTTTTTTCCGTCGCGACCAACACACATTGAATTGGATGCCAGTGCGAGAAACTGGGCCACACGGACAAAGCTGAAATGGAAAACAAACAGAAAAGCCAACACACCACAGGCATACCCACAACACATTCTCACTCATCGATGACGACCTACGCCCTCCAGTTAAAGGTATCCTCTTGAAATCTTGCAAAACAATCTCCACTTGCTAGAATGACTCCTGCAGAAAGCGACGTGAGCATAGCAGCACATCGTGATACTCTTCACACATCCTCTTGCCGATTCACTATCAATTACCGCTGCTCTCACTTGTCGCTCATTCTGCCATTTTACTACTAACGTATGCAAGCCTCAGTTGTCTACTCTCTCGCTCCCCGGTGTGTGGGACCGCAGCCTAAGTGGAAACATTCATTCTCAGTAATTTATTCCACAGCTAATAATTATCTCCGTGCGCATGTTATTCTCAGCAATAGCCTAGCCTCCCCGGCGTATACGACCCATCTGCTGTCTTTAACATCGATCAATTCATTCACGTATGTAGAAGACTAGAAACAACTTCAGAAGTAATCACGACGAAAATTTTAACAAAATTATGTAATAACAACAAGGTACGAAAACAACGAGTAAACACAATGAGTCCAAAAACACCAATTGATATGACACACCACACATATATACAAACAGTACAAATAACCTCGCGGATCGTGTCTCGATGGAATTCCTTTGAAGATTCGCAGGACTTACACCAGTACGCCTGCAACCCTTCTCACGTTGACGATTGTAAGTTGTGGAATGTCCGGACACAAACAAGATTAACCAACAATTACAATAATTGGAACTCACACAATTATTTAACAAAAACATATGTACAATCATTACATCAAATGTTGTGGATTCTGGCACGACAAACTACCCTTGAAGAACTGTAGGACTTCCAGCAGTACGCCTACATTCCTTCTCAGGTTGATGCTCTAGGTTGGAAAATCGTCGCAGAGTTCATTTGCTGACTTCCCTCTATCAGCTATATCCTCAAATCTGAACGGTGATACGCTCATGTCATTGTATCGTAGAATATAGATGACTAACAAACACACGACGTATCCGATCAACCAAGCGTAGAAACAGAGTAAATTACACCAAAGATTATAGCATTCAAATAGTAATTTGAAACTTGAAAGGCCTTTATTCGTGCAAGTCAATTTAACAACTAACCTCTCGTACACAGTTGGCTTATCCTCACTAAACTGAGCATTATCTTTCGTCTTTTCAAATGCACCAATACTACCATATTCATTGTACAAGACACTTGATTTGATGGGCGTCTGTTTCATTGTGGATGACAACACCAACGATGACTGATTGATACCAGTTGATGAACTTAGCGGTGGATCAGAAGCTGTTGTTGCTCGGCTTTCAGATAGTTGTCTACCTGCAAGACCACCACCACTGCCGTCATTTACTATCAGCTCAGGTTTAGCACTAGCATGTGATGATAGGTGGGCTACATGCTGGTCAATTACACTGACGGTTTTACAATTATGCATGCCTTCTGCAACTACATCTGCATTCAATTCCACTTCACCTTCAGGTTGTACAGAACCTTTGTTCAACTTAGCAGTATAAGGCATATCCCTCATCTCATCCTGATCAACCAAAGACAAATCTGCACTATCATGATCATTATCACAAACATTCAATTTACCATCATCTATCTGGTCGACTTCATCATTTTCAAACTCTTTAATAACAGCAGTAGATGATTTGGGTTCTTCCTCATACATCCTTGCAGGTTGTATACCTTTACTCTGACTAGTAATAATTTGGAAACTTGTGGAGTCAGAAGTGGACTATGAAACTCTAACTGTCTTCTCCTGCACAAACTGCAGTGTCGTCTGGGACACTCTATTCAACAATGGCCTACTGGTTGCAACTACTTTTAACCTATCTGTTGGGGACGTCCCACGAAAGCTGTTACACTCGCTAAGTTTATGTGGATTACCAGACACCATAAAGCTCTCTCGATATCCACTTCGCTGAGACCTCTTCGTCATAAATGACTGCGTTTCGCTCTTTTTTCCTCTCTATTCTAGAGTTGGGATGCAACATACTTGCAAACTTTCTCATAGCTTGATTGGCATTATCTTTTACCAGTTTCAGAATATCATCAAACTTTGGCTCAATACCTTCATCCTCTATACGAGAGCTTATCTTCACCCACTTCCTTTGCAGTCGAGTAGGTAGGTGTCTCGCTATTATCTCTAGGACGGAACTTGAGTTCAGATCGCCCGTGCAATCCATCGAAATCAACGTATTCTTGTAAGTCATCAGATTATGCAGGTACTCAGTGAGTGCCTTGGAGTCATCTCGTAATTGACTACCATTACCTTTAACAGCTTCGAATACTCTCCTTACAGTCATCGAAGGTCTTCCCAACCTTTGACGCAGGATACACATCGCCTCAGAGTATCCTTTTTTAGGGGGGCATGAAATTACATCACTGGATAGCTCTTCACGCAGCTCCATTGCAGTAGCTCATGAAATACATCAACTTCATTTCATCATTTAATGCAAGCCCACCCAACATGACTTCAAACTCCTTTACAAACTGTGGATAGTCAGCCGGGTTTCCGTCGAAACACTGAGGCTCGTATTAAGGAAGCTTAATATTCTTATTATCCTTAGACGGCGAGACACGGACATCGATCTTATCATGCTTAACATATCACACATCATTACATATAACAGGCAACTCAGCATTACTTACTTTTCTGTCTGCTTCCAAGAAGCTTTGTCCTTTCTTTGACCCAGGTATTACTGAACTTGACCGAACAATCAAGAAAAGTTCCAGATAACACTTGTCCAAAGAAGACAGGCAGACACAAGGAAAGACGAACAGAAACTATGGGAAACTGTCATTGTCCAGGTCCTACAACACTGGACCTCACGCTGTCCTTGGAAGACTTACAGAAACTTTGCGTTATGACTAACACGAAGAACCAGAACACAAATTACTGACTCAAGAAGCGTTTATTCTTACGCCAATACAGAGCCAACCATTAGGTTATTGTACACAAAGTTTCTGATATTTTTCTCTCTTTCAACGAACAACGAACGATGAGATGATGACTGCCATTTTGATGACTCCCGCGAAAAATATAAAGTTGGGTTTGAGCAAACAACCATGAAAAGATCGTTCAATCTTCAACTACACTGACATACTATGTTTTTAATCTCATCAGAACTTATGGAATCGGGACAGTTATTAAGAAAGTTGAATTTCATGACGTTGTGCCCATCTTACTCGAATATCCCTCATGCTCCTATTCAGAACTTCGGGGAGACGATGAAGGCGCAATAGTTTTAGCACTCTTGGGGTGAAGAATGAAGGATGAGGGAAGATTTCATGAAGTTAACTTCATTCCTTTGCAAGGTGCATTCTCGTATGATTAGATATCGAAGGACGAAATACGTAAGTGTTGTCTTTACGAACACTGATAAAATCAGGAATTAGTAAAAATTAGCCGTTGTCCCAAGTTCATATCTATGAAACAGCAGCTTCTTCATAGGATCGCTGGAAATTTGTGAGTAGCTCAGATCGTCTTTCAAAAGTAACCACACAAACAAAGATAAACTACGTGGCAATGTTTCTTTACCAATACAAAACTGTTTTTATGTGGTACTTCCAGATGAAATAACTCAGAATGCTCAACATTCATGGGACCATCAGTACATTTGGTAGTTGTGCTAACGAATTTCCAGCCCAGTCAAATCGTGAACCTGTTGTTTCAACCACTATTAGCAGTATCAGTGGAAATAACAACACGGTGTGATACCACCGAAAAAGCGGCGCAAGACGACTGGAATCGAATCCTGACTGTTGACGCGAAGGGCTTTTACTTTCTCGTACCAATGGCGAAAATGATCAAAGGGGCTTGCATATTTATTTGTTTTTGATTACAGCTTGATTCCACACTGTATTTTTGGAACAAGTATGGAATTTTGAACATGGATATCGGTAGCCCATGTTTTGCAGACCGGCCATAGATATCAGGTGTGCATCGGTAGGGGATCGAACCTCGGACCATGTGCATGGTCGGCGAGGGTCCTAACCACTGTGCCACTGACACACATTATGCTTTAAATGACCTCGAGAGGCACTAATTACATTGACAAACTGAAATAGTTAACAACCAGTAGGATTGCAAGGACAGAATTGAGTGGGAGAGCATTGGATCTGTGAAAAATAAGTGGGATCATATAGAAGCACGGACTTACGATTAGTTTTGAAAGTTTCACACTTGTCCCTTTAGTTTCTCCCTTTGAAAGTAGTTGTTGCTTATTTCGTAGCTTCAATATGCTGATAGCCTCTATCTCCTCTGTTTGGCGGTCTAATCCGTACATGAAGTATTCTTCCTGAATCCAGCCAGCCCTAGGCCAAACCACTTATTGGTTTCTAAAGATAAGGCACCCCGACATTTTGCCTCGTGTGAACAGAAGCGTGCTTCCGCATCTAGTGTACATATAGGCGATGTTATCTGTTGGTTTCAAAAGGTAACCTTTCTCCTAATCCACAGACGTCCTGCCCTCGCTCAACACGAAAACGCATTGGTTGAGTTTGCGTGTTACCTAGCATCTCTGGGTCTATTCTTAATGCCTATAACATGTTTCCTCCTGTCTCTCGGATTTCATCAACTCTACGGCACAAGGGTGATATGGAGAAGATCGTGTGAAGAGGAGTTGAAACAGTATGGATTAACATGGATGCATGTGAAAAGTACAGCAGAAAACAGAAGCAAGTGGAGAAGTGCAGTTGAAGCCCTATGTTCCACTAGGAACCTAAGGGAACAACAACAACAATAATTTAGAGGCTGACGATATTGACGTTCCCGAACTGTACGGGGTATACTAACGCAAAATCTTATACCGACAACTTCTATAGTATTCGTTTCTCGTGGACCAAAGGCAAAGCAAAAGACACAATTGATCGTCCAAATTACGAGATATATTTCGGGACCAAAACGTGGACTGAAGCGGAGGCTAAGCTGGGTGGTGGTCGTGCACGACGGAGTGCCAAATGGCGAGGACGCTTGGCCGGAAGCCTTCAGCTAAACAAGTCGACTTAAACACTAAGGGTCAGCATCCAATATTCACTGATGATTCCTATGGTCAATTATTTTGGGGAATTATTTACCGCTACAATAATAATATGGCCCTCAAGACTTCTGCATATACTGGCGTTCACCAACAGTTCTGTGTCTACTGGTAGTATTTCTGAGTGTGTTGCTGGTGGTGATCGATTTACTAGTCCTCTAAATTGATCTATATGGCGATTTCTGTCTTCATCCCCTTTGATAAAGGGTTTTTCTTCTCTGCCTTCCAAATTTTTTGTCTTTTACTGAGTAGCACTTCTGGTCATTTGGTATTCCTTCTTGTTGTCTTTGGTAGACACAATCAGGCCAATATCCTTTATTTTCCAACGTCAAAAGAATGTCTTGCGTCTATTCTAACAATACTCTCTACTCATTTGTTTACTTTTCTGTAGGTTTTGTCGGCTTTTCGATTGGCGTTTTTATCTCTGCATTGCTTCATCTTCTGCAACTCAACCCTCCTCTTCTCTAACACCTTTACGTATTCGTAGAGATCTCTTTCTTTCGTTTTCTCTCCTTAGCTGCCTAAGATATATATACAAGTTTATTCCCAGATGACCATTAAAATTCCAGTAGTTTTCCAGATTTCATCTTTGATGTTGCTTGATGCCTCGGGTATTTTCCTGATAAGCCCTGTGAAGACATCATTTTGTAGCTTCATCTTCCAATCTATGAGTGTCCAGTTTGAAATATCCACTAACAAGAGCCAATGAAATTAACACCATATGTAGGAAAAATTGCATAAACTTTGAAAAACCCTTTGCGTTCACACCCAATAACATTAAGTATAAGCCAAATGATATGAGATATACTTCTTCGCATCCATGTAAATGGACAACTTTAAAAACCCAGTTCAACGGAAATAGTGAAGTAATGCAAAACTGGACAAGCAGCTGTACAGTATACACACTAAATAATAAGTAGTCGGATGTCGTAGTAACACCAAATACACTCCAATGTACCCAAATAGTCAGCATTTTTGACCGCCTTCATGAGAAATTCACATCAGTAGTAAGTTTAGAAGATTAAACAGAAACAGCGAGAGCGAAAAGGACTGTTTGTAGTTCCTTTAGACGGCATATCTGCACAGCTGCGTGGTCTACATAACAGTGACATGGTGAATATTGGCGGCAACCCTCTCAAAATCAGACGGTGTTACAATGGCACCTCGTCGATAAGGTCAAACGAAATGTCAGCCACGTCTCGTAAACCGTCAATCCCCAGGTCTTGCTACGCTGGGACTCACGCTGTTCCTTGAAGTTTCTCAGAAACGCTTAGTAATAACGGACGCAGAAACCAAAACACCGATTGGCCATTCCAGGATTCTTTATTGTAACACCAACATGTAAACAATGTTTCCACTAAGGTCTGTGAACAAATAATACAATAATAAATCACAATATTACTTCTGACGGTTTACTGCTGACTTCTTTCTGAACAGCGACCGATGAGACGATGACTGTCGTATTGACGCCTCCGCGAAAATTGGGGAAGTTGGTTTTGAGCAAACAACTATGAATTGATCGTTCAATCTTCAACTACATTGACACGAAACTTTCTGATACAGACCAGTAATTATGCACTGGTTCCAGAAACTGTGGAGGGATGAAAATGTGGTCTTATCACCTGGTCAATACCTACAACTTGGCCAAACTATCTAAAAATGTTTCTCCTGAGCTCAACTTAGACTTCTTTGCCTATGTACTCCAAGATCCCAAAGAGCAAGTTAACCAAGGTGACCCAATTGTGGTAGTCACAATAATTGTCTCCTCATAGACTAAAAAATGACTAACAACCAATACAAGTATGATTTAGTAACAACATAATCACACACTAACCTCACCTGATTACTAGCTCGGTAGTTTTCTAGCCTTGCCTAGACTACTAGCTTGCTAGTTTTCTAACATAACATAACATAACATAACGATTTCGCTTTATTCCAGAAACAGTACTTGTGGTACAGTGTGGAATTTTCAGCACATATCTACAATATTGCATTTAATTTCATCGTACATTTAAAAGGAGTATTATAAAAACCAAACAAAAGAAACAGAAATAACCAAAAAAAAAATTGCAAATAAAAATATTGAGTAAAA
This sequence comes from Trichobilharzia regenti, assembly GCA_944472135.2. Classification (NCBI taxonomy): domain Eukaryota; kingdom Metazoa; phylum Platyhelminthes; class Trematoda; order Strigeidida; family Schistosomatidae; genus Trichobilharzia; species Trichobilharzia regenti. The sequence goes on along the minus strand of OX235262.1, from coordinate 94,497,424 downwards.
AAAAAAGAAGAAGATCAACACAAATAATGAAAAAAAAATATTTCAGTATTAGTTAGTGGAAGCTACGATATGTTTATGCGTGGTGAACAGTAACAGCTATAATCATACGCGAAATTATGAGATGTTCTTAAAAAAAAAAAAAAAAAAATGTTTATGGCCAAGATGATCAGTTAATTTGATTGAACAACACTAAGCAATCATAAGATAAACATTTCAGGTTTGTTTTCTTTTTTGTCAGTACTAATGCGGTTGTTTGTAGTGGCAGTGTGAGGAATCATGCATGATACAAAATTTTTAAGATGGTGATAGTGGCAATAACAAACAAGATTGTCAGTTAAATAGTGCCGAACAAAGAACAACCACAAAACTAATGTTACATGATGGTTAATGACGGGACAATTTTTAATAATCATAGTGATAATATAGTCGGACCCAGTAGATGTACAAAGAAGGAATAGAATAAAGAATAAAAATGTAAGCCAATGATAATAATTTTAAGCAGCTAAGTATGTTTAAGAAGGTTGTTCACTATAGAGTACAAATAAGAGAGTGTAAGGGGGAAATAACAAGGGCCAAAATTATGTTATTAACAACAAAGCAAGTCATAGGTTTCACGCTTAACATTGTCTCTGTCACTTAGAACACGGGCCAAATATGGTATCGTTGAGTTCCTATACTTGGTTGTGCGAGCATATATTATTTTGTACTGATTTCTGGTTCTACCTGATGAGATGCAAGGAGAGAGTTGGGAATAGAGGGGGTGTTGGGGGTCAGAGAGTATGGTTTTAGACCATTTCTCACATGTATTCAGATGCTTATCCACTAATGTTGTGACGAGCTGACTGAGTTTTACACCGCTAGTCCTGCTAACTACCTTCAACATCCTTCTCAGGATGGTATAATCCTTTTTCAGTAACCCAGGAAAGACTAACGGGGAACAGTAAAGTAGAATAGGTAGGATACGAGAGTTGACAAATTGTGTAAGCAGAGGTTGAGGGACTCCAGTTAGTCTGAGTTTCTTAATGTAGTAGGTTAGACGAAACACTTTCTTGGAAATCATTTGGATATGAGATGACCAAGTAAGGTCGGAAGATATAACTAATCCGAGGTATTTTGCATTAGACTTTGTTTCAATTATAGTCCCCTCGATTCTACAGACATCATGAGTGCTTACTAGTGTTTGTAGATCTCGTTTATGCCTAAAGGAGAAGTCGACAGTCTGGCATTTTGAGGGATTCAGCGTTAGGCCATTTATTTTAGACCACTGACTGATGTCCGACAGGAAGCTATTTAATTTGAAGCAGTCTGACTGAGACTTAACGGGAAGCGAAACAGTCAGGTCATCTGCATATTTGACGAAGTTGATTTCGTCTGAGAGAGGTAAGTCATGTAAGAAGAAGGAAAAGAGAAACGGCGAGAGAACAGCACCCTGAGGAACACCAGCTTCAGTAAGCAAAGGAGAGGAAGCTACACCATTATATACCGTGTACTGCATCCTATTGGAGAAGTAAGAGTGCAGCCAGTTGATAGCCCAGGACTCAGTTTGTGTAAGGCTAAGCTTGTTTAACAAAAGGCCTCTAGGTACAGAGTCAAAAGCAGATGTGTAATCAAGGAAAGTACAACGGACATACTTGGCCCCTTTGTCTAAGGAGGATACAATGTTGTGATGAAAACAGCAGCAGCATCCAAAGTACTTCTACCCTGTTTATAAGCAAACTGCTTTGGATCATTTGAGAAGCTTAGGGAGGGAATGAGTTTTTGTAAAGTAATTTCTCCATCAGTTTCAAGAAAGGAGAGGTAATGGCAATTGGTCTAAACTTAACACTAGCCGGTCCCAAGCCCAGATAAAATGGAGGTTTGGGACGTGGTGCTAACAACTCCACCCCCAAAACTCAATCAAACCGCTACAGAAACTTCAACGCACAAATACATTAAAAATTCTAAAAATATAAACAGTAGCCTTATTTTTCTCTGGAATCGGGGAAGTAAAATGACACAGGCTGGTGAAAGACTTCGGGAAGCCAGTCAGCCGATGTGCCTTCTTTCGATGAAAGCAAAAATAAGGATGGGTACCTGGAATGTTCGTACAATTTACGAAACTGGAAAGGCTGCCCAGGTAGCAGCAGAAATGAGGAGATATAGAAGAGAAGTGCTGGGAATCTGCGAAAGCAGATGGAACGGGTGTGGTAGGTGCCAACTACCTACTGGAGAGACAGTAATCTATTCCGGCCACCTAGAGGACAACCACGAGCACACCGTGGGAGTGGCCATGATGGTGTCACCAGCAGCAACCAAAGCTTTCATGCAGTGGGAACCAGTCTCCTCCAGGATAATGACGGCCAGGTTCAACTCAAAAAGAACGAAGGTGACAACCATCCAATGCTATGCGCTTACAAACGTCTCAGAACAAGAGAAGAAAGAGGCGTTCTACAGACAGCCACAAACAACAATGGACAACGCCCCCATATGGCGATATCAAAATCCTGATGGGCGACATGAATGCGAAGCTGGGACGAGACAACACAGGAAGAGAACTCACCATGGGTCGTGAGGCCCTCGGCGAAATGAACGACAGTGGTGAACTCTTCTCAGACTTCTGCGCCTTCAATGATTTGGTGATTGGTGGCAGTGTGTTCAAACACAAGGATATACACAAAGCGACATGGATTTCACCAGATGGCGACACCAAAAACCAGATAGACTTCATTTCAATGTCAAGAAAGTGGAGACGGAGCCTACTGGACACAAGGTCGAGGAGAGGAGCAGATATGGGTTCGGACCACTATCTAGTACAAGGGACTTTCAAGGTGAAGCTAAAAGCCTTGAGGATAGCTGGGGATAGGCCACAATGCAAGTTCAACACTCAATTAGTGAAGGACGCAACCACAAAGGACACTTTCACTGCAAATGTCAGAGCAAAACAGGAAACATTACGCGACATCACTGGAGAACCAGGCGTGGAAGACCACCGAAACTCTCTGAAGGTGATTTTCAACAAAATGTGTTCAGCGGTTTTAGGAAGGAAGAAAAGGCGAGACAAAAATGGCTCTCAATGGACACTTGGAAGCTAATAGAGGAGAGGAGAATGGTGAAAGAGAAAATGATTCAGTGCAAGGACGGACAGGAGAAGGAGACGCTGAGCTCAACTTACACAGCACTGGACAAAGAAGTGAAGAAGAGTGCTAGGAAGGACAAAAGACAATTCTACGACAACCTGACCACTGAAGCTAAGAAGGCAGCAGGCAAAAGGGACCTGAGGACACTATATCAGATAACCAAGTCTCTATCCGGGAAGAGATCAACACAAGTGAAACCTATGAAAGACAGCCAAGGGAACCCAATTACCAAGGAAGAAAAACAGACTAAACAATGGGTGGACCACTTCAAAGGACTCCTGAACCGACCACCACCTGCAACCCGTCCAGAAATACCAACAACAGCACGTACACAAATGCAAGTTGACACCAATTCTCCAACGAAAGCTGAACTCTTGAGTGCAATCAAGCTTCTGAAAGCTGGAAAAGCAGCCGGACCAGATGGAATACACCCTGAAGCACTGAAAGCGGACCAAGAGACTACAGCAGACATGCTGACTCCATTATTGCAAAAGGTCTGGAAGGAGGGAAAGGTGCCCACTGACTGGAGGAAAGTTACCTCGTGAAACTACCAAAGAAGGGCTACTTAGGTTTTACTCTGCAAGAACTGGGGAGGAATCATGCTCCTGTCGACGCCAAGTAAAATCCTGAGTCGCATCAGCCTGGAGAGAATAAAGGACGCACTGGATGCAGAACTCCGACCAGAACAAGGTGGATTCAGGGAATGCAAATCATGTTCTGACCAAATTTTTGCAACTTTACGCATTATCATCACAGAACAAAGCATGGAATGTCAATCAAAACTCTACCTCACCTTTATAGACTTCGAGAAGGCTTTCGACAGCGTTGACCGTGAAGTAATTTGGAAACTAATCGAGTACTACGGCGTACCCCAAATATTCATCAACCTTATTCAACAGCTGTACGACAACGGCACATGTCAAGTGATCCACAAAGGAAAACTCAGCGGGGCGTTTGGAGTTAAGGCAGGAGTCAGACAAGGGTGCTTATTTATTATTACCAATGGTATTCCTAATTGTGGTGGACTGGATTATGCGTCAGACAGTGGGAAACGAGAAGACAGGGATATCCTGGACCGACGTGAAGAGCCTAGAAGACCTGGATTTCGCGGATGATTTATGCTTGATGTCACACAAAATCGAAGACTTACAAGCGAAAACCGACAAACTGGTCGAAGAAGCAGACAGTGAAGACAGGACTCTATGTGAACATAGACAAGACGGAGGTTATGAAAATAACCAACCAAAAACAACAACAACATCCAGCGTCAACTGCTGTCAACGGGAGGGATTTGAAAGAAGTTACTTGATTCACATATCTAGGGAGAATCGTCTTAACTACAGAAAGTGGGAACGGACGAGGATGTCAAATCGAGCGAGAATCGGGAAGGCGGGAAATACATTCATCAACCTGAAACCAATCTGGAAATCTTCGTCACTCAACTCAGCATCAACAACAAAATTCGATCGGATTTTCAATACAAACGTCAAGTCAGTTGTTCTATACGGATCAGAAACTTGGCGGGCCACAAAGAATATTTCCAACAGGCTAACTCAGACCTTTATCAACAACTGTCTTCGCTCCATACTGAAGATCAGATGGCGGGCCAGAAAGAATCACCAACAAGAAACTATGGCTGGGAACAAACAGAACAAGAACCAATCGCCAACCAACAAATATGCAGGAGAAAGTGAATGGAGATGGATTGGACACTCGCTGAGGAGGCCGGTTGGTGACATTGCGCGTCAGGCCATCGCTCGAGTGGAACCCGAAAGGGAAGCGGCCAGTGGGACGTCCAAGGGTGACATGGAGAAGATCATGTGAAGAGGAGTTGAAACAGTATGGATTAACATGGATGCAGGTGAAAAGTACAGCAGAAGCAAGCGGAGACGTGCAGTTGAAGCCCTATGTTCCTCCAGGAACCCAAGGGAACAATAATAATAATAACCAAACACTAACTAGTACATTATTTATTGTAACACTAGTGCGACTGGGTAAATTTTAGACAGTGGAAATACTAAAAAGGCCGGAATTCCTAGAAGCCTGATGCGAAACACAACATCCAAAATATGCCTCCACTGATAAATGCAGATGAAATGACTAAAACGCATTACAGTAAGATTAAATGCTTTAAGTTTGAATGCGATTGATATCAATTGGAGAACCATTGGAAAACTAAACAGTACCGCACTACTGTTTCGCCCCAGTTTGAGACTTTTCACAGCAAGCACCGATCAGCACTTAACCCAAGGGCCTTCCCATCACAAGGCAAGCCTCATAGACAATTCAAACACTGGGACCCGACTCAATGATCCCTGAATTCTATCTTCTGCTAATCTATGGTTTTAGTGAGAACACCAGCCAGTGTCATTGGCTGCCAATGAATCCCATACCTGGACGAAACAGTTGTCCAGTACTCCCTGGTTCTCTAAAATCTGTTATTAATCGGTGGTCAAACTTTAAATAAATTAAATCGCCACAAACTAACTTTTGAAAACTAATTCACTGTCCTACCAATTCCAGGAGGTAAACGCTAAGTAGCCCTCGTTCATAAAAGTATGACACGTTATATATGCAAGATATCCGCTGACAAACAACAAAAGAAGTGTTAACAATCCACCTAATTGAAACACCCAATAAATTTATTTAGCAGAATAGAAATGAGCTCGTATTATCCTGATACAATTGTTGTCCTTGCTTTGTTCAAGTTTATTAATGGGAAGAATTCCATGAAGTTTTTAGAAGAGAAATAGTTTGCGGCACTATCCTTACACCTGAATGTAGGTACATACACTTCTTTGTGTCAAGTGTTACTCAACAATTACGAAGGAACATACTGCAATTATCAGAAATACGAACTTTAATCACTTAGGATTTTTACATCATAACAGGCTAAAGTGAATAAATTGAAAGTATAATCTTAGTCGAAACAAAGATTTCCAAAACAGAATGAGTGTGTTCAACTGTCGAGATTGTCTTAGTGAACTATACAGTGTACTAAACCCTATGAAGCAATAAATTCAGTAAGTTTCGATTCTGAAATGAAACCTTACAAACACACACACACACGCACAAATACACTTGTAGTCACATTTTGAATAGACGAATCGTCCCAGAAATGAATACAAAGGTAAACTCTTCCACTTTTTTTTCCTTCACGTTCCCAGTGGAACATAGGGCCTCAATCTAGTGGCTTGAAGTTTCTGTAGAGATGTTTAATTTTACAGGATGGGGTTGCTAGCCTTACGCCCGACCTTTCGGCCTTATCAGCATTAATTCTAGCTTAGCGAAGTAGAGGAGTGCGTCGACCGAGGATCTAACCCTGGACCAAGTGCATGGTCGGCGAGCGTCCTAACCGCTGTGCCACTCTTCCACTGATTGAGTTTAATCAACAAACTTGAAGAAGCTTTTATCCGCAAGGAGAAAGCGGAGGTTGAATCCCTCGCGGCCGATTAACAAGTTAGTCTCCATTAATGTGATACGTCAGACTATTTAATACTTTCATTTCAAATTAACAAAAAAATCAAAATAAAACCAATTGTTCCTAGGAATATACGATATGTGATGAAGTCATGCATTGTGATATGTAGAAGAACGAGACATAAGCAAAAAAATACTTTATTATTAATAATAAGTCATTATCGATTAAAAGATTAGGTTAGAAAAGATGTGTCGCATATATATATATATATATATATATATATATATATATATATAAAATTAACTTCACTTTCGCAAAAAATAATTAACAAATACCATTGAAGGGAAAATATTAATCCTAAAAAGGCAAGCATGCATGCATTAATCAAACGCCTTCAAAAATTCTTCAGCACACTGACGAGCACGTGAATTGACTGCTAAACGCATTTCAGATATTTCCTTATCAATTTCATCCATAAAGGTGATTATAAAATCTACTAATTTTGTTTTTGACATTTGTTCCGTGTGAAAATTTGTAATCAGGAAACTGATATCATAACCCTACATACAGAGAAAAAAATTAAACATCACATGTTAAAGTCAGATGACTAAAAAGAAAGAAACTAGACAAAAATGATAAAATAAATCTCTAGATTCCATTTAATAAGTACATTGAATTAGAAGTATTCTTTAGTGTTGCTGATTTTATTAGTGCACTCATAATATAAAAGTGCTTATCAGTATAAAACCTGGACACTGTAAATCGACAGAATATAATTCCATGTTAGTTTCTTTTTTGTTTACGCAGCACATAGTGAAACAGAAGTGTTTACTGAATGTCATTCCATAAATGTGACTTAATTATCTTTATAAGATCATGATCAGTAGAGATTGTGTTCAAAAAACGTCATCCAATGTTTGCTACATCAAATAAACAAAGTTAATAAAGTGTCATTTTCGAAATCGATCTGTCAAGCATTCAAGACAAACAGAAATTAATGACACTGTTGCTGAGTTAGGTAATGAAGGCATTCATGATATAAATGTATCCTTATAAGTTTCAAGTACTTTGTTAGAATACTTACGGTGACAACAAAGTTCGAAACCTAAGTTCCACAGTTTTTTTTATTCCTTTATGTTCCCAGTCGAACATAGGGCTTCAAGCTATAGACTTGAAGTTGTGTTAGCAGTGGTTTTTTATTTTTGCGGGGTGGGGTTGCTGGCCTCATGCTCAACCTTCCCTCTTTACCAGTCTTATTACTGGCTTAGCGAGGTAAAGGAGTATGCCGGTCGGGAGTCGAACCCTAGATCACATGCGTGGTCGGCAAGCATTCCTACCGCTGTATCACTGACGCATAAGTTCCACAGAGTAACACAGTTAAAAAATGTCTTCTTATATTACGCTCAGCATTGGTAACGAATATGCAGAATATCCTATATTCGACTGAAACTGAGTAAGTAGGTGGCATGTCAATCAAACAACACACTTATATCTGCATAACAAGACGATGTCATGATCTTACCAGCAGGAATTTAAATATCGCTTCACGATATCAATAGACATCAAATCCGTTCCAATATTTTTTACGTGTTGCAACACCACTGTGTAGAAAATTTAATTGAGGAGCTGGATAAGGGGTAATAACCGGTGTTTAACAAGTAAATTCTTCAAGGTTAAGACCACTGAAATTCTAAAACTTGAGCTTTGTGATTCCGGCCTTAATTATTGTGCTATTCATTTAACTACTGGCACTTTATCATAATTTCACACTTTGAAAACTGATTTACTGTATTGCAACTAAAACTATGAAAGTGATAAGAACTATTAGCCTTTGCACAAGAAGTAATCGACCAGTATGCACTGGGTAAAATGAATCGTGAGCTACAAAAGAAACCAATCGTATCATTGTAAGCATCTGTTCAAAAGCTGCACAAATCTAGGGTAAATTTCACGCACTAAAATTGAAGATTTTTGTTTTCATTTTCCTCAAGAAGTTAAATATTTAAGGTATAGAGCATCAAACTATATTAGATAGATCAAAGTGGGACATCAAAATTTGTCAATCAATAATGTTGATTACTTTTAAAGGCATACTGTGAATTTATGCTAGCACTATGTGGAGAAGAAGTTACGCGTCCTAAATAACTACAAAACAGAATGATACAATCCCATGTTTAACACAGCTTGCCTTTGGATAAATGACAAAACACTTATCATCAGTAAACTGAAAGTAATATGGAAACTATTTTACTAAATTCGTGATTTTAGCTGAATGGCCTGTGCCAGCTCGCTCTGTAAACTGGAAGATCCCGGGTTCGAACTTCAATGAGTGGGTACTACCGAAGAGTCCCGAACTAGGACGAAACAGATGTACAGTACTCTCTGGTTCCCAATGACTCACCAATTGATATCGATATGTGATCAGATCTAAAACAAATCAAATCCCTACAAAACTAGCTCTTAATAATATTTTACTAAAGAGAAAGTTGAACACAGAAGATTGTTAGTGTGATACCTAGGTCAGTTGCTGTTACTTACATGATTTAAAATTTGCTTACTCTTAATACTTACATGGCGATAGATATAAATTGAATTGCAAATGGAATATATATATATATATATATATATATATATATATATAATCAATAATGTTCTAACATATCAATTAATTATATGTAGCTATGTGCAAGCAGTTGCTTAGTACACATACTGGATAATAAGTCATTGATTCAACTTTGAGAACTAGATAAAGTATTTGAAAATTCTGAGTTATTGTATACAGTTCAATAAAGCAAACAAATAATTATCATTTGTCACAGGATTTCATCATGAGGTGACATCGGTTAGAAAATCATTGGAAAACCCTTGGGTACTGGGACAGCTGTTTCGTCCTAGTTTGTGACTCTCCAGCAGTACACACCCACCGGGGTTCCAATCCAGGACCTCCTGGTTACGAGGCGAGCAAGCTCGTAGACTATTAAGCCACTGAGACCCGATCCAATGGCCCATGAATTCCAACTTCTGCCAATTCACGACATAGCGCGACAACCAGCCAATGTCTTCGGCGACTATTTGTCCTCAGTCCTGACCTGCTGCACTCCACTGGTCACGGCTTCCCACTAGAACCTCAGGTGCGTACTGATGAAGAGTCCCAAACTAGGACGAATCAGCTGTCCAATACTCTTAGCAGGTTTTCCAAAGGTTCTCTAACCGATGTCAGCTCATGATGAAATCCTGTAACCAATCAATCAAATCCATACAAACCAATACTTAAACTATAATACGTATTTCAAACTACATGCAAAATTCGTTTCTTTGCGGAACAAATAATGGTTATCAATTAGGTGTGTCCAAAATTTCCTTTTATATTTGCAGACTAGGATGTTTGCATACAGTTCAAAATAAAAAACCCAATATCTATATTCCTGCACCAAACCACTAATACATCATTTTGTACTAGTCAGTAAATCAAATCTTCAGCAGTCACTGTTTAAAAAAGCATGTATGACAGTTAAATCATAAGCTCAGGCAAGACTTAGTGACTAATTAATCCATACGAATTCTCTGTAATCACCACCTAAAATAAAAGTACGCCTAGTAAGCAGTATGAAATATGAAGAAAATGATGAAATACATGAGCATCCTCCAACGTATACTTTGTTCATTATTCTAAAAAGTGTTTACAATTATCACAAATCCAACAAGTTTTAAATTATCATTTACGCAGGTGGTGGTACAATAACCATGGATTCTAAGGAATACACATGTTGGAACATAGAGCTTTAGATCGTTTGAAAACGACAATACAACTGCTTTTCTTATTATTTTATTATGAGAATTTAAGTGTGATACAACTGAGGATTGTATCCACCTGACTATACAAAGACCAACTCACCTGGAAGGAGAAAATGACTAATCAGTTTAGAGGAAACTCGGTTAACATATAAGCAGTTGACTATGGTTCAAACCACAAGGTTAAAATCCAACCGGATCAATAATCTAAAAGTATACACATGTTATCCTCACCTATAGGATTTTACGTCTTTCTACTTCATGCTTTTATTCTATTTTATGCATTTTTGTCTGCTTTTCTACAAGTGATTTTTTTATAGAATGTGATCTTATTATTTATCCCTTATAATGAATATGAATCCAAACCAGCAAGCCAAGACCACTAAGATGGGCGTAAAAGCTTAGCGAAACATTACCAAGGTAAGAAATCCAGAAGAAGCTCAGATGTAGCACCGCATACAGTTACACAAACAAACAATAACATGGGACAAAATGGCAATTCGAAAATTTGATACGGCGTGGTAGAAAGAGGTTGATAATAGAAACTTTGTTTATCACATCAACTGAGAATACATGAAACAGGATTGATTCAGTACCAGTCCCGAATGTATAGAGAATCCTAGTACTTCTAAGACAAATAGGAGAGGAGCTAAAACTATACCGATAAATTTCGAAGGTGTGGCGTTACATTTTTGCTATGATTTACTATTTCACTATCTACTAAATATCTAATAAAGAACCTGTAAGCATCCCTCAAAATCTGGAGTTACGCAATTTGCAACTGGTTGTCTTTTGCTTCATAACACCCATGGAATGGCAAATCTAAAACAATAAACCCCGCAATGAGTTTAAATCTATACACGCTGTCATTGTACTAAAAAAATGGTACTGAATAAATAAGATAAAAGCAATTTATTTTGAGAAAGATAATTAACTGTTTATACATTAATTTGAAATATGAACTCACAGGAACAGGTTTACGTCTAAGTATGACGAAATCTTCTGCACGAGTCATTAAGAAACGAGTAAATTTTCGGCAAAGTAACTTTTCAATTTCATCAGATTGTTTAATAGAAATACTGACGCGTACAGAATTAACTGATCCTTCAATTAGTACACGCTCTTTTTCATTTCGACTAATAATAACAGGATTCAGTAAGAGTTCCTTAGATGTTTTAACTTCTACTTCAGGTTTATTATGACGTTCAACAACTTGTGATGAGAAATTTTGAACACATAAGGCTGCATTCAGAGTATGCCTAACAGCATTTAAATAAGGTTTTAAAGCCTGAAAGAAATCAGAACATGATGTTAATTACTACATTTAAGTATTTTTATATGATGAATCTAATTAAGTTGTTGTTGTTTTTAATAGAACTAAATTTTGAAATAAAAAAATACGACTACTTATCACACACAACATTCACCAATATGGTGAAACAAATAATATGGCAAGTATACATCGAAACAGGTTACAAAGTTTACATCAGAAAATGGATTTCAATTGATGTACGTATAAAACAACAAAAATATCACTTTGGAAACCGTAGTAGATGGACAAATAGTATGCAAACTTATTGCTTTACGTCGGTTCAAAGATTTATACAAGGAAAGTGAAGACGGTAGCTTAGATGAGACCTATATCAGTATAGTGGAAACAAGGGAGGCACACTCCAAATTAGGCGACTTTCAATATTATCCCAACGTTAGTCAAGCCATCAAAGGTTGAATTTACAATGCTTCGGTGCATACAGGCCAGATCGACGTCTGTGAAACCTCGTCTTTTCAAGCTGCAGATGTGCAATAACTCTGTGTATTCGGTAGTTGCCGACTGCATAGAATTTCTGGCATATAGTGGTATCGTCATGTAAGTAATCTAGAGGTCTCGTGGTGTGTTTGAACACGGTGGGAGTCGATTGTGAATAAGTTCTGTTTTCTTGGAACACTATCTTCAGTGGTTCTGAAGTGTACCACGAGTGTCATCCCAGTAGCAACCATACTGGATGTAAAAGCGGAGTAGTCAGCCCATGACGTGGCACCATGGGATGAAGGATAACTGCGTCACGACTTCTGTGACGTGGGGTAAAAGAAATAATTTGAATCACTAGTGGCTCGAGAATTAGTCACACGCGAACGAAAATCGCAATGGATGGCGAACATGCTGAAATTCGTTGGAAGTAACTTGAGGTAATGAGCTATCTCTGAATACTCTTCATAAATAGTTATTTTCTTGATGTTGTTCCCGATTAATTCTTGTTTTTCTTACATTGTTTTATTTTGTGTGGGGCATTTCTTGATGCTCGCATAGTACCAAGTTTGTATTTAAATAAATAATTAAATGAAATTTTATTTCAATCTCTAATCACTCATATATGCTGAACTCAGTGTTAACTTTTCGTTATTCATTCATATTTCTAATCAACTTGTGATTCATAACAGTCTGAACAATTTTATTGCACTTCAATATACTCACTCACTGTCGAATTTTAACACAAAAAACACGCACCCGTTACTGTCTAGATAAATACAACTGTGCAGCTTTGAAAGTGAAGTTGTCACATAGAGGACTTTCTTCGCCAAGATCTTGGCTTTATGTCTGAAAAAAGGTTAATTAATTTAATTTCTAAGTCGTTTCAACTGTCACTTGCTTTGGATTCCAAAATTAGTAGGTGCCTATATTTTCCTAGTGAAATGGAACTTAATGACATTTAATCATTTGCTTTGTTGCATGAAACTGTAGACTACTGATTGATTGGGATAACTAATTGCATACCATTCACATCAACTAGTAGTGTTTGCTAGCCAGATCGAAGCGATCAAACGCCGGACGGCCGCAAGTTACCGATTGGACTCAGCTGCATTATTGTTCGACGTAGCTTGTCGACAATATCTCAATATTGAAAAATGACAACAGAGTGGTAAACCTTTGCCAATTGGAACACGACTTTACTGACATCGAGCTCCAACTCATTACAAGGTCCACTATTATCTGAGTCACAACTAGGATAAGAATGAGCCACAGGCTTTCAAAACAAAAATATGACATGATTCTGCCATTACTTAAGCTCCAACCAACTCGTTAACATGCTTCGGTTTTTAAAACGAAATCTCGGTTTTTAATTGGTGGACGGTGACTAGCAGTGGAATCCAGGGAGCGCATTTCGTCCTGTTTGGGACTCGTCATCTGGATGTGCCTGCATTTCTCAGTGAGTGATGATGTTCCCAACGAGGCTCAATCGACGGGAAAATCTAAAATTCAATTAAAGTCTTGGTTTTGCTCTCACTCACTGACATGTAAGTATAAATGAGGTGGCAAGTCTTAAATACAGTGGAACACGAGCCCAAAACTTCATTATTAGTTACAAATACACAACTAAGACTTTACACATCTGACTGTCATGTGTTAGGACCAGCAGACAGGTATTGCAGTTTTGGGGAATAAAATACAATCAAGAGGCGAGTTTGAAAACCTTCGTCATCTGAAGTAAATCAAAATCTACTTTCTACATGTTTAATCACAACTTATTTCAATGTACGTCACAACCTCATTTAGAAGACACCGAACTGAATCCTTAACGCAGAACTTTACGCAACATTGCAGCAATTTAAGTTGACAGTGAAACTATAATAAACAGAAATGCTCGGGAGAGTAAATAGTTACATGGAGAATAAACAGTATTTGATGGATCTAGAAGTTCAAAAATAGTGAATTCATCTGCACCACTGAGGACGATTTTGAGCCACTTTACCGAGTCTGCAGTGTCTCGAAGATCCCAAAGAGGTAGTCTATACCTCCCTTTTTGGCAAGTGTTTTGATTCTACACCCAGTATGAGTGAGCATATGCCTGCAACGTCATTTCCCACAAAATTATTTTATTGTATTATACATATTACCACATACACACTTTTTGCACTATAGTGTAATAAGGATCTATTTGCAAATAACTTTTGGAATTCCGATGTCAATGACTCGATGTTACTTTTAAACGACATTAATATTGTCAATAACAATTATCTTTTTCATCATTGTCGATATATAACTGTAGAACCTGATGAGGGTATCGAAAAGGATATTCCATGTTCAGTAATCACTCTTTTGAAATTTCTAATAGGCATCCTTAATCAGTTAAAATCATTTAGTGTAACATTAGGCTATATATATATATATATATATATATATATATATATATATATATATATATATATATATACAATGATGAAATCAATGAGTAGTTACTTAATAAAGCCTGAAAACACTATATGAGGCGTTGCATTATCGGTTTACCTTAGGTTGGAAGTTGTTAGCTAAGTGGTTATAAAATAAGACAATATGACGATGGGTCACTATGCCGTGGTTAATGAAAAAAACTTAGCGATTCAATGGCAAGCAACAAGTGTTCAGACTTATACATGTACGCGCCAAAGCACATAGAGCGAACGAACAAAAATAAGTTATGATGGCATGCTTAAGCATAATCTAAGGAACTTTCAACAGAAAGATTCAAAACTCGTCAGTAGGACGACCACTCGTCACCTTGTAACTAGTGGTCACGAAATAGACCTTCCAGAATTATTCAAGATTGCGAAAGTACAAGTTAGTTCCAGTCTGCTACCTACCTCTAGAATGGTTAAAACATGAATTTTACATTTAGAAGGACATTAGTGTCAGTCCTCCCCTAACATAGTGAGGTAACTGCATTTTGTCTTAACCCACCTATTCTAGGTTACCACTGACTACATCATTTCATACTCTTTAGTCTATTTGTTGTCTTTATCCATACCACTGACCTGAGTGTTTGACCTCTACGAGACTTAATATCACTTTCCCAATCAATTCAAATTGTCAAAACATATGACGTTATAAGTAAAAAATGCAGCTAATTTTTCCCACCACTAATTACTCCCTGAATTCTATTCCTGATATCACAATATTCTTGCAACTTATACATACAACCGAGCATACAGATGCCTACAGTCCTTTTCTCTCAAACATTTATTTGTCTGAATACGTATTATTAGTGGTTTTCAACTTCTAACTGGTGAACCAAACACTTTTTACGTGGATACCGAAACGATTTTACGTGGTATGTAGGCCAAAATTAAACTTTAAGCACCAGTAAGCGCCGACTAATAAATGGCTTTGAACGCACGGACCACACGGCAAAGGCAATATTTGCGTATAAAATGCATATATGTATACGTCATGCAAAACATATATGTTTATGAAAATAATGCACTAAGAGGCATGAAAGTTACACAGGATATCTTTCTCTAACGTGCGACAAAAATAATTCTTAGATTTAGATTGAGGTATCAAAGGAGTAATTTAGCCGCATTCTATGGATGTAGTTACCTAGATCTTCTAAACCTAACAATAACCCCAATTTTTCCTAAACCTACCCAAGCTTACAGTAATTCTGAACTAATAATACTTTGATAAAGCTATTAGAATCAAATAGCGAAACGTCAGTAAAAACAATATCGTTTTGTCTTTTATTCATTGGGAAATACAAAAACCTTTATTATAATTCTGAACTAACTCTAATCTATACGTCGATAATACCTTTTTATGGAGAATTACTATTTCATCTACCTAAAATGTACCCAATATGTACTGATATAACGCTGGTCGTTCTCAAAAAGAGAACTGAACGCCTGATTAATGCGACAAAACTTTAAAAATAGGATTTGCATCCAAAGTAGTGCCTTCAGTGCTAAAATAAAGCTGAAAAAAATTGCACTATGGGTTGAACTAACGCTTTTCGCTCTGAAGTTATGTCAGTCAGTACTAAATCCGGTTTGAAAAAGCGCTGATTAGCGAACCCAGTATGTGCTGAGCTACTTCTTAGAATGCCTAGAAAAAACAGAGTGCTAAATTAGTACGTCAGGTTGAAAACCAGCATTGAGTTCTAGTCTGTTTGCATGATCAAACCATTTCACAGTAATTTCAGAATTTACCCATGATAGGATTTCAGAGTTAGTTCAGAATTAGCCAGACTTAATTCAGCATCACAGTAAGCTTGGGCATAGTGGAAACACTCGCACAAAACTCATATAATACGAAATTCAAAAGTTACGCAATGTTCAAGCGACAAATGCATACATCCCAACTTTGGCGAAGTTCATGTTTATTAAAAGACATGTTCAGTTAACAATAAATCATGCCTTAACTAAGCACATAGGCACCTTACCATGAGCCTAAGTACGACCTTGAGGTCCCGAAATATACAAAATTGCCGCTATACACGCAGATTCTGGATTAGGTTGCTTTGGAAATAGAATCCCTACAGACTATGAAATTAATTCGTTAAGGTTTGTGTCTTCCTATCCAGCAATATTTAAGAATAGTTACCATGGCAGAATGCCCCTGTACCAAACGTTAGTATCAAGGGATTGAAAATATGACGCGCGCTCAAAGTCCCTGGTTGTAGGTCGTTTTCATCTGTGTTTGTCGTCCATGTTGGATTGCCGTCTGCTAAGAAGTCGTCCACACACATGTTTTTACGTTTTTTCCTGCAGGTATTTGTAACTTATCTCGATGTAGACTTTTGGTTAATGTTGCTTTTCACATCATTTTGGTTATCGCTGACGTTAGAATTAGATACTTTGTTTGTTTTGTGAGTTTATACCACAGGGCAGTTCATTTATTTCATTGAAGCTGTTTTATATGTTGCTTTTATGAGCCGTTGCTGTCAATCGCGAAACAGTGTGTACACTTTTGGAAATTATGTTTACGAACATGTTCAGGTGGCAGAAGCTTTTGTTTGCTTTTTGTTTGTTGGTTACCACTATTGTTGATGGTCCAGATGTCTCCCTAATATGTGGAAACCTGGAAAAATCAACGCCTTTCACCTTGATATTTATAGCATGCAACAATCTACAAGTCACTCCAGTGAAGAAAGCACGCTGGGAGTTTGTTTTAGGAAGGCTTTCGCATAGCATATTAGTCCTGAAGAACTTTGAAGCTGGCTTGAATTTGAAGAAGCTTTGAGGTTTTTCGAGAAGTGCGACATAATTGTAATTATTACCAGACCAAAAACACCCGGTATTTTGTGGCAGAACTTAAAGTAAATAAGGGGGAACTACATTAGAAATATGATTATGCTGTGATTGAATGCATTTTGGTGAGCAAAAAGAAACTGGAAAGAAGTCAAAAACCTCTAAACGGTTTTAACTATGATTGCTAATGCTTAATGTATAAGTTAGAAACTAGTCCACAATCTAACTATTGCCCAGTGAACATGATTTTGCGAGTTGTGCAGAAATTACATTTGCATATTCAGTAATCCATAGCCATCAAATACAATGTGCATAGGTCACAACCCTAAACATTTATGCACGGTGTCAACAACATAAAGGAACATGTTAAGTGTCGTAAGGTACACAGACCCATAGTGTTCATGAGGATAACAATGCCACATAATGCAGTCTGGACATTGAATCGTGATACTGTAGTGAGAGCTGTTTGCAAGCCAAAACTGTAGTTAACAGTTTACGTCAACGTTTACGTCCCGAATCGAAGTCATGAGAATAAAACAATAACGAAAATTAATCTTGAGGGACTCACCAACCAAACACAGAAGACTCAATGTGTGCATATACGATTCGCAGATATATGGCTTAACTATCTAGGAAACGGCCCCATGGAGTGCAGAATAACCTTCAGCAAGAAAACGACCAATCAGAAGACGTCGCTTCTCTGATAACAAAAACGCTAATCGTAATGTACATAAAAATCTATAAATATCTCTTACTTTTCTCAATTAACTATATGTTGCCTGGCCCTTGTCTTCTGTGATTTCAATACTATATCTATACCACTTCGTGTAAGTGGAAATTTCGGGACAAACTGATCTCCATTGCTGGTGGTAAAGAACACTGAAGATTATACATCAAGTACACATTGTAAATTTTTATTTATTTATTTTTGATTTACAGCTTGATTCCACACTGTATTTTTGGTAAAAGTATGGAATTTTCAGCATGGATATCGGTAGCCCAAATTCTGCAGGCCGACCATTGATATCAGGTGTGCGTCGGCAGGGAATCGAACCCCAGACCATATGCATGGTCAGTGAGAGTTCTACCCACTGTGCCACCGACGCACAAATGCAAATGGCATAACAAACAGCAGATTAACAACAATGTAGCCTACTTTAATCAGTTTTTATAATCAGCACAATCCATTTATATGATAATACCATACGCTGAATCAATGCATTAAGATAAACAGTAAGGAAAATTAAACAAGTAATTGCCTTCTCCACTGCACTGCACTTGCAACAATCATCAGAAACACCCACATCTACTAGCCTAGCAGTCAGCTGAGAAGACAATCGCACAATATTAATAAAGTAGAGATATTTTCATACATTGAATCCACATCATCCATGTTACACTGTACTGTCATTGCAAATATGTATTAAATCCACCTAGAGATAACATTTCAACTTATGGTAATTCCTTTCTATACATACATTTGATGACAGACGCATCTGCATCGTAACTTCTGTTGTTAAAGAAGGTTCTGCTAGCATTTGTAGGTGATTTCCTTGTACCGGCTGCATCCACTTGTCAAATAGTACAGTGCCTTACACGAAAATAGGCTGTATTTATATCTTCAGACATATGAACTCTTCAATGAACGATGCTGTGCCAAAAAGTATAGCTTTTACATAAAGTAGAGAATTTGTGTAGGTGACACTACCCTGCAAATACTCTACCCTGCTCATTATATCAATATTTCAAAACAGTTCGTCTGAAACAAAAAATATTGCAGCCAATAGACCAAAGGTGTGCCGTAATCAGATCGCACGGCGCGGACATCAACATGACATTTCAGGAGATGAATTCCCATCAATCTAGAAAACATATGATACAATTTCTTTAAAAACCAATCACAAAAACAATCACCAAGAGAAACTTCAACAGACGTGCCGAATAAGTTCATCCATGCTAGGGCAGAGTTAGGGTAGAAGTTGCGACGAAGGTAGTGGACACCATCCATCCGAAATATCAGGCGATATGGTCAGATAGCTTAAGGTTTTTGACTGTAGTGTCTGTTCTCTGCTGTCGCCGCCTATGCCTCTCTCGACACAGTTACTTCATCTAGTAGCTAAGACCCTACTTCACTAGGATATTCCACATCAAACACTGCTTCTCTGAAGCTTATCTAGTATCTCCCTGAAGGGTTTGGATAAAACCTAAAACTTATTGAGGCTCACCTTCTGTTCCAGATCAGTTTTGGACCCTTGATGGGTCCCAGTGTGTTTCATCCCCTTGACTGCAGAAGATTTGCTGAACGCATTTGAGAGGTTACCTTAGTTTATTTGGAGGGAATGCGCCATATGTACTGGGAAAGTAGCGTTGGTAGGACTTCTAGACTTTGTCAAACCAGTCAGTCCAGCAGCTAGGCCCATAAGCATTCCATAGAGGACGATAGTGGGAAGGCTGAGACATATTTAAGTGGACTGGGGGAATAAAAGGAGGGGTAAGAGAATTAGGCGTAAGACGAATAATACTCCAAGGGTGTATGCATACTCAACAGAAATAAAGGAAAAATAAAGAACGTGACTATAGGGGATAAATGTAAAGATAAAAAATTAAATAGTGAATCAAGTAATAGAGGCTTAGATAAACAGAATATTTCTCCTAAAAGTACAGTTCACTAGAAGTGGTTTTGTGCTCCTGCGTACGCTCGCAAAAGTGGTAATCATGCTGGATGATCTAGCCGTATCTTGAGACTATTAACTGATGTGGAAGTGGATGACAAACCTTGAAAAAAGTCGTCCTTTGCCTTTTTGAAGCTCTTTGATAGGAAATTCTGTTAGGATTACACCCTAGGGCTACCACAGTGCCATCCAGTCGGATGCTTTGGATTATGCGCCACTTTGCTGCCAGTCCATAAGATCGCTTCACGTGCATACGTGTCTGAAAGATCCTATTGCAGTAATATTAACACACAGGGAATTTCAATACAGTGGCGTATTTCGAAATAATTCCATATGAAACATTTTAGTAGTAATAGTGTAGTGCATTTGTGAGATTCTCTCCATATAGTTGAAGATTGAACGATCAATTCTTGGTTGTTTGCTCAAAACCCAACTTCCCCAATTTTCGCGGAGGCATCAATACGACAGTCATCGTCTCATCGGTCGCTGTTCAAAAAGAAGTCAGGACAATACCGTCAGAAGTAATATCGTGATTTATTATTGTAATATTTGTTCACAGACCTTAGTTGTAAGTGTTTATATGTTGGCGTTACAATAAAGAATTCTCGAGTGGCCGATTGGTGTTTTGGTTTTTTCGTCCGTTATTACTAAGCGTTTGTGAGAAGCTTAGAGGAAGAGCGTGAGACCGAGTGCAGCAAGAGCTGGGTATTAACGGTTTACGAGACGTGGCTGACAGTTTCTCACGGTTAAACGTCAGTTTATAAACGGTTTTCGACAGTTGGCACGATTTTCGATAGTTACCGTTCATCTTTCCTGGTGCCGGTCAAGTCCTCTTTGAACAAGCAATATCTGGAACATTCTTGGAATTGGGTCAAATTCAACAATGCCTGGGTCAAAGAAGGGACAGAGTGTCTTGGATGCAAACAGGAAAGTAAGTCATGGTGACTTGTCTGTTACTTGTAACGATGTGTCTGATGTTAAGCATGACATGGTTGATGTTACTGTTTCGCCGTTCAGGGATAATAGGAACATCAAACTCCCTAAGTTTGAACCACGATGTTTTGATTGAAACCCAGCTGATTATTTACAGTTTGTAAGGGAATTCGAAATAATGTCAAGTGGCTTTTTATTGAATGATGAAATGAAGTTAATGTATTTGATGAGGTATTGCACTGGGATTGCTACAAGAGCTATACAGCGTTGTAAGTTTATGAAGCCAAAAGAGGGCTACTACGAGGCTATGAGCATACTACGTCAAAGGTTTGGAAGACCTTCAATGATTGTAAGGAACGTATACGAAGCTGTCAAAGGTAACGGCAGTCAACTTCAAGATGACTCCAAGGCTATTACTGAGTTTTTAGATAATATTATGACTTATAAGAATACCTTCATTTCGATGAATTGCATTAGTGACCTCAACTCGAGTTTTATACTAGAAGTAATAGCAAGACGCCTGCCTACTCGACTGCAAAGGAAGTGGGTGAAGATAAGCTCCCGTATGGAGGATGAGGGTATCGAGCCAAAGTTCGATGACATTCTGAAACTGGTAAACAATAGTGTCAATCAATCTATGAGCAAGTTCTCCAGTCTATTGCATCTCACCCCTAGAATAGAGCAGTCTGAGGGTAAAACGCAATCATTGATGACGAAAGGGCCTCAGAGAGGTGGATATCGAGAAGGCTCCATGATGCCTAGTAATGCATATAGACCTAGTGAATGTAACAGGTTTCGTAGTACATCCTCAACAGATAAGTTACAAGGTGGAAGACAAACACGGTTGTGTTTTACACGTTTTCAAGAGGTGCATACAAAGGTGAGCTGTAAATCAGTGAGAAAGTTTAGTGATAAGCTAAGTGTGAAATCAAGGTCTGACTCCGAATTGTGTGACGATAATAGTGCGGTGAAGAAGCCTGTAGTTGCAACTGGTAAGCCATTGTTGAATAGTATGCCACAGAAGAGAGTTACAGTTTCAGAGTCCAGTTCTGATGCCACAAGTTTACAAGGTATTACTAGTCAGAGTGAAGGTATAAAATCTTTAGGGATTTGTGAGGAAGAACCTAAATCATCTACTGCTGTTATTAAAGAGTTTGAAAATGATGAAGTCGACCAGATAGATGATAATAAATTGAATATTTGTGATAATGATCATGATAGTGAAGATCTGTCTTTGGTTGATCATGATGAAATGAGGGGAATGCCTACTACTGCTGAGTTAAATAAAGGTTCTGTACAACGACAACGTGAAGTAGAATTGAACTCAGATGCAGTTGCAGAAGGTATGGATACTTAGGAGACCGTCAGTGTAATTGATCAGCGTGTAGCCCACCTATCATTAGATGATAGTGCTAAACCCGAACTAGTAGTGAAAGACAGCAGTGTTGGTAATCTTGCAGTTAGACAACTACCTGAAAGCCGAGCAACAACAGCTTCTGATCCACCGCTAAGTTCATCAACTGGTATCAATCAGTCGTCGTTGGTGTTGTCATCCACAATGAGAAGGACGCCCATCAACTCAAGTATCTTGTGCAATGGCTATGATAGTATTGGTGCGTTTGAAAAGACGAAAGATTTTGCTCAGTTTAGTGAGGATAAACCAGGTGTAAACGAGGGAGTAGTTGTTAAATTGACTTGCATGAATAAAGGCATTTCTAGTTTCAAGTTACTATTTGAATGTTATTATCTCTGGTGTAAATTACTCTGTGCCTACGCTTGGTTGACCAGATACGTCGTATGTTTGTTCGTCATCTATATTCTACGATACAATGACATGAGCGTGTTACCGTTCAGATTTGAGGATATAGCTGATAGAGGGAAGTCAGCAAATGAACTCTGCGACGATTTTCCAACCTAGAGCGTCAACCTGAGAAGAGTTGTGGGCGTACTGCTGTAAGTCCTATCGTTCTTCAAGGGTAGTTCGTCAAGGCAGAATCCACCACTTTTATGTGTTGATTGTACATGTTTGTGTTAAATAATTGTGTGAGTTCCAATTATTGTAATTGTTGGTTAATCTTGTTTGTGTCCGGACATTCCACAACTTACAATCGTCAACGTGAGAAGGGTTGCAGGCGTACTGGTGTTAGCCCTGCGATTCTTCAAAGGAATTCCACAAAGACATGATCCGCGAGGTTATTTGTACTGTTTGTATATATGTGTGGTGTATCATATCAATTGGTGTTTTTGGATTCATTGTGTTTACTCGTTGTTTTCGCACCTTGTTGTTATTGCGTAATTTTGTAAAAATTTTCGTCGTGATTACTTCTGAAGTTGTTTCGAGTCTTCTACATCCATGAATGAATTGATGTATACGCCGGGGAGGCTAGGCTATTCCCGAGAATGAAATGCACAAGGAGATATTTGTTAGATGCGGTCCAACACGCCTGGGAGAAAGAGTGTAAATGACTAAAGATGGCATGCGTCACCGCTACTAGAACTTAGGCAGAATGAGTGACAAGCGATTGCAGTGGTAATTGGTAGTGAGTAGACACGAGGACGTGCGTGGAGTATCATAAGCTGGTGCCATGGTCACGTTGAATTCTGCAAGAGTCATTCCAGCAAGTGGCGATTGTGTTGCAAGATGTCAAGAGGAGGTCTCTGTCTGGAGGCGCAGGTCGTCATCGATGTGTGAGATTGTGCTGTGGGTATGCTTGTGGTGTGTTGGCTTTTCTGTTTGTTTTCCATTTCAGCTCTGTAAGTGTGACCCAGGTTCACGCAATGGCATCCAAGTCAACGTGCATTGGTCGTGAAGTAAAAAAGGGTTGGATCACTTTTTTGCCAGGGAGTGTCAATGTAGTCGAAGATTGAACGATCAATTCTTGGTTGTTTGCTCAAAATCAACTTCCCCAATTTTCGTGGAGGCATCAATACGACAGTCATCGTCTCATCGGACGCTGTTCAGAAAGAAGAGTGAAACATCATCAGAAAACTTAGTTCACTTTTTCTTTTTATATGTTGGTGTAACAATAAAGAAATCTCAAGCGGCAGATCGGTGTTTTGGTTTTTTCGTCCGTTATAACTAAGCGTTTCTGAAATCTTCAAGGAACAGCGTGGGCCCGAGTGCAGCAAGAGCTGGGCATTAACGGTTGACGTGACCTGCGTGATATATGGATTAAATTGAAGTCAGAAATACGGAGGAGACGAACCCAGAATCAACATCGCAATGCATATCGTGCGTGAACACCAAGGAGCATCCCCCATGTGTTCATTACGAAGCTATGCAGAAAACGTCTCCGACAACATACAGAAGCTGTCAGCTAAGTCTCGTTAACCGCTACTGCCTGTGTGCATTTCATTCTCAGCAATAGCCTAGCCTCCCCGGCGTATACGACCCATCTGCTGTCTTTAACACCAATCAATCCATTCATGGATGTAGAAGACTCGAAACAACTTCAGAAGTAATCACGACGAAAATTTTTACAAAATTACGCAATAACAACAAGGTGCGAAAACAACGAGTAAACACAATGAATCCAAAAACACCAATTGATATGATACACCACACATATACACAAACAGTACAAATAACCTCGCGGATCATGTCTTTGTGGAATTCCTTTGAAGAATCGCAGGGCTAACACCAGTACGCCTGCAACCCTTCTCACGTTGACGATTGTAAGTTGTGGAATGTCCGGACACAAACAAGATTAACCAACAATTACAATAATTGGAACTCACACAATTATTTAACACAAACATGTACAATCAACACATAAAAGTGGTGGATTCTGCCTTGACGAACTACCCTTGAAGAACGATAGGACTTACAGCAGTACGCCCACAACTCTTCTCAGGTTGACGCTCTAGGTTGGAAAATCGTCGCAGAGTTCATTTGCTGACTTCCCTCTATCAGCTATATCCTCAAATCTGAACGGTAACACGCTCATGTCATTGTATCGTAGAATATAGATGACGAACAAACATACGACGTATCTGGTCAACCAAGCGTAGGCACAGAGTAATTTACACCAGAGATAATAACATTCAAATAGTAACTTGAAACTAGAAATGCCTTTATTCATGCAAGTCAATTTAACAACTACTCCCTCGTTTACACCTGGTTTATCCTCACTAAACTGAGCAAAATCTTTCGTCTTTTCAAACGCACCAATACTATCATAGCCATTGCACAAGATACTTGAGTTGATGGGCGTCCTTCTCATTGTGGATGACAACACCAACGACGACTGATTGATACCAGTTGATGAACTTAGCGGTGGATCAGAAGCTGTTGTTGCTCGGCTTTCAGGTAGTTGTCTAACTGCAAGATTACCAACACTGCTGTCTTTCACTACTAGTTCGGGTTTAGCACTATCATCTAATGATAGGTGGGCTACACGCTGATCAATTACACTGACGGTCTCCTAAGTATCCATACCTTCTGCAACTGCATCTGAGTTCAATTCTACTTCACGTTGTCGTTGTACAGAACCTTTATTTAACTCAGCAGTAGTAGGCATTCCCCTCATTTCATCATGATCAACCAAAGACAGATCTTCACTATCATGATCATTATCACAAATATTCAATTTATTATCATCTATCTGGTCGACTTCATCATTTTCAAACTCTTTAATAACAGCAGTAGATGATTTAGGTTCTTCCTCACAAATCCCTAAAGATTTTATACCTTCACTCTGACTAGTAATACCTTGTAAACTTGTGGCATCAGAACTGGACTCTGAAACTGTAACTCTCTTCTGTGGCATACTATTCAACAATGGCTTACCAGTTGCAACTACAGGCTTCTTCACCGCACTATTATCGTCACACAATTCGGAGTCAGACCTTGATTTCACACTTAGCTTATCACTAAACTTTCTCACTGATTTACAGCTCACCTTTGTATGCACCTCTTGAAAACGTGTAAAACACAACCGTGTTTGTCTTCCACCTTGTAACTTATCTGTTGAGGATGTACTACGAAACCTGTTACATTCACTAGGTCTATATGCATTACTAGGCATCATGGAGCCTTCTCGATATCCACCTCTCTGAGGCCCTTTCGTCATCAATGATTGCGTTTTACCCTCAGACTGCTCTATTCTAGGGGTGAGATGCAATAGACTGGAGAACTTGCTCATAGATTGATTGACACTATTGTTTACCAGTTTCAGAATGTCATCGAACTTTGGCTCGATACCCTCATCCTCCATACGGGAGCTTATCTTCACCCACTTCCTTTGCAGTCGAGTAGGCAGGCGTCTTGCTATTACTTCTAGTATAAAACTCGAGTTGAGGTCACTAATGCAATTCATCGAAATGAAGGTATTCTTATAAGTCATAATATTATCTAAAAACTCAGTAATAGCCTTGGAGTCATCTTGAAGTTGACTGCCGTTACCTTTGACAGCTTCGTATACGTTCCTTACAATCATTGAAGGTCTTCCAAACCTTTGACGTAGTATGCTCATAGCCTCGTAGTAGCCCTCTTTTGGCTTCATAAACTTACAACGCTGTATAGCTCTTGTAGCAATCCCAGTGCAATACCTCATCAAATACATTAACTTCATTTCATCATTCAATAAAAAGCCACTTGACATGATTTCGAATTCCCTTACAAACTGTAAATAATCAGCTGGGTTTCCATCAAAACACCGTGGTTCAAACTTAGGGAGTTTGATGTTCCTATTATCCCTGAACGGCGAAACAGTTTCAGCAAACATGTCATGTGTTAGTCACGTCTCATAAACCGTTAATGCCCAGCTCTCGCTACGCTCGGGCCCACGCTGTTCCTTGAAGATTTCAGAAACGCTTAGTTATAACGGACGAAAAAACCAAAACACCGATCTGCCGCTTGAGATTTCTTTATTGTTACACCAACATATAAAAAGAAAAAGTGAACTAAGTTTTCTGATGATGTTTCACTCTTCTTTCTGAACAGCGTCCGATGAGACGATGACTGTCGTATTGATGCCTCCACGAAAATTGGGGAAGTTGATTTTGAGCAAACAACCAAGAATTGATCGTTCAATCTTCGACTACATTGACACTCCCTGGCAAAAAAGTGATCCAACCCTTTTTTACTTCACGACCAATGCACGTTGACTTGGATGCCATTGCGTGAACCTGGGTCACACTTACAGAGCTGAAATGGAAAACAAACAGAAAAGCCAACACACCACAAGCATACCCACAGCACAATCTCACACATCGATGACGACCTGCGCCTCCAGACAGAGACCTCCTCTTGACATCTTGCAACACAATCGCCACTTGCTGGAATGACTCTTGCAGAATTCAACGTGACCATGGCACCAGCTTATGATACTCCACGCACGTCCTCGTGTCTACTCACTACCAATTACCACTGCAATCGCTTGTCACTCATTCTGCCTCAGTTCTAGTAGCGGTGACGCATGCCAGCCTTAGTCGTTTACACTCTTTCTCCCAGGCGTGTTGGACCGCAGCTAACAAATATCTCCTTGTGCATTTCATTCTCAGCAATAGCCTAGCCTCCCCGGCGTATACATCAATTCATTCATGGATGTAGAAGACTCGAAACAACTTCAGAAGTAATCACGACGAAAATTTTAACAAAATTACGCAATAACAACAAGGTGCGAAAACAACGAGTAAACACAATGAATCCAAAAACACCAATTGATATGATACACCACACATATATACAAACAGTACAAATAACCTCGCGGATCATGTCTTTGTGGAATTCCTTTGAAGAATCGCAGGGCTAACACCAGTACGCCTGCAACCCTTCTCACGTTGACGATTGTAAGTTGTGGAATGTCCGGACACAAACAAGATTAACCAACAATTACAATAATTGGAACTCACACAATTATTTAACACAAACATGTACAATCAACACATAAAAGTGGTGGATTCTGCCTTGACGAACTACCCTTGAAGAACGATAGGACTTACAGCAGTACGCCTACATTCCTTCTCAGGTTGATGATACAAGTGGAAGTCGTCCGGACACAAACAGAATTATCAACAGCTAGATGACAGATGATATCAATTCAGTATATGCAATATGAACATATGTACAAAATCACACCCCAAGCACATTGGACTGCTCATTGATGCGCCGCATTTTGAAGAATTGTAGGACTTACAGCAGTACGCCCACAACTCTTCTCAGGTTGACGCTCTAGGTTGGAAAATCGTCGCAGAGTTCATTTGCTGACTTCCCTCTATCAGCTATATCCTCAAATCTGAACGGCAACACGCTCATGTCATTGTATCGTAGAATATAGATGACGAACAAACACACGACATATCTCATCAACCAAGTGTAGAAACAGAGTAATTTACACCAGAGATAATAACATTCAAATAGTAACTTGAAACTAGAAATGCCTTTATTCATGCAAGTCAATTTAACAACTACTCCCTCGTTTACACTTGGCTTATCCTCACTAAACTGACCATTGATATTCGTCCTTTCAAACGAACTGATACTAGCATAGTCATTGCACAAGATACTTGAGTTGATGGGTGTCTGTTTCATTGTGGATGACAGCACCAACGACGACTGATTGATATCAGTTGATGAAGTTAGCGGTGGATCAGAAGCTGTTGTTGCTCGACTTTCAGAAAGTTGTCTACCTGCAAGATCACCACCACTGCTGTCTTTTACTATCAGCTCCGGTTTAGCACTAGCATCTGATGATAGGTGGGCTACATGCTGATCAATCACACTGACGGTCTCACAAGTATGCGCGCCTTCTGCAACTGCATCTGCATTTATTTCTACTTCACGTTCAAGTTGTACAGAACCTTTATTTAACTTAGCAGTAGTAGGCATATCCCTCATCTCATCATGATCAACCAAAGACAACTGTGAAGTATCATGATCATTATCACGAATATTCACTTTACCGTCAACTTCATCATTTTCAAACTCTTTAATAACAGAAGTAGACAATTTTGGTTCCTCCTCACAAATCCTTAAAGGTTTTATACCTTCACTCTGACTAGTAATACCTTGTAAACTTGTGGAGTCAGAACTGCACTCTGAAGCAGTAACTCTATTCTGTGACACTCTATTCAACAATGGCTTACCAGTTGCAACTACAGACTTCTTGACCGCACCGTTATCGTCACACAATTCGGAGTCAGGCCTGGAGTTCACATTTAGCTTATCACTGAACTTGCTCACTGGTTCACAGTTCACCTTTGTATGCACCTCTTGAAAACGTGTAAAACACAACCGTGTTTGTCTTCCACCTTGTAACTTATCTGTTGAGGATGTACTACGAAACCTGTTACACTCACTAGGTCTATATGCATTACTAGGCATCATGGAGCCTTCTCGATATCCACCTCTCTGAGGCCCTTTCGTCATCAATGATTGCGTTTTACCCTCAGACTGCTCTATTCTAGGGGTGAGATGCAATAGACTGGCGAACTTGCTCATAGATTGATTGACACTATTGTTTACCAGTTTCAGAATGTCATCGAACTTTGGCTCGATACCCTCATCCTCCATACGGGAGCTTATCTTCACCCACTTCCTTTGCAGTCGAGTAGGCAGGCGTCTTGCTATTACTTCTAGTATAAAACTCGAGTTGAGGTCACTAATGCAATTCATCGAAATGAAGGTATTCTTATAAGTCATAATATTATCTAAAAACTCAGTAATAGCCTTGGAGTCATCTTGAAGTTGACTGCCGTTACCTTTGACAGCTTCGTATACGTTCCTTACAATCATTGAAGGTCTTCCAAACCTTTGACGTAGTATGCTCATAGCCTCGTAGTAGCCCTCTTTTGGCTTCATAAACTTACAACGCTGTATAGCTCTTGTAGCAATCCCAGTGCAATACCTCATCAAATACATTAACTTCATTTCATCATTCAATAAAAAGCCACTTGACATGATTTCGAATTCCCTTACAAATTGTAAATAATCAGCTGGGTTTCAATCAAAACACCGTGGTTCAAACTTAGGGAGTTTGATGTTCCTATTATCCCTGAACGGCGAAACAGTAACATCAACCATGTCATGCTTAACATCAGACACATCGTTACAAGTAACAGACAAGTCACCATGACTTACTTTCCTGTTTGCATCCAAGACACTCTGTCCCTTCTTTGACCCAGGCATTGTTGAACTTGACCCAATTCCAAGAATGTTCCAGATACTGCTTGTTCAAAGAGGACTTGACCGGCACCAGGAAAACTGAATTGCGACTTTCCAAACTTTCACCAACTGTTTGAATCCGCTAGATCTGTTGCTCTCGTCAGAAACTGTCAGTCACATCTCATAAACCGTTAATGCCTAGCTCTTGCTACGCTCGGGCTCACGCTGTCGCTTGAAGTTTCTCAGAAACGCTCAGCAATAACTGACGAATAAAGCAAAATACCAATTTTTGACTTGAGTATTCTGTATTGTTACACCAACATATAAATCAAGTATGACTAAGGTCTGTGAACAAATATTACAATAATAAATCATAATATTACTTCTGACGATGTTTTACTCTTCTTTCTGAACAGCGACCGATGAGACGATGACTGTCGTATTGATGCCTCCGCGAAAATTGGGGAAGTTGGTTTTGAGCAAACAACCAAGAATTGATCGTTCAATCTTCAACTACATTGACAGCATATGTCAGAGGAACTCCTAAATTATTATGTGTCTCACTGTGGAGCAAATCGATTTGACACGCACGGTATGTTAATTTTTGTTCTATTGGTGTACGTATGAAGATCGCAGGACCTTTATTGATGTTGAAAGCTAATCCATTCTCTGGAGCTCACCTCTCCAGTTTGGCACGGTCTTGAAGCCTCTAGGTCGAGTCCTCAATGTTTGTCGCGGGACTCCGTAGCTTCGCCAAGTCTTCCTATAGACGTGATTACCAGTCCAGGCTCTCGGAGTAGTAAGTGAGAAGGGGGAACTCTTCGCTGACTTCTGTGAATTGAGCTATTTAGTGATTGGAAGCAGCGTACACAAACAGAGAATAGGCAAGGCAATAAGCAGCTTTCCACGGACACCTGGAAGCCAATCGAGATGAGGATTGTGAAACGGAAGATGCACCAATGCAATGATGGACAACATAAGAAGAAGTTGATTTCAACGCACATTCCACTGGATAAGGAATTGAAGAATGTTACGGACTACAAATATTAACTCAACGACAGACTGGAAAAAGAAGAAGGAAAGGCTGTGGGTAAACGAGCCCTCAGAACATCATATATAATCAAGTCTCTTTCAGGGAAGAGATTAGAAGAGGTAAAACCAGTTGAAGGTGATCAAAGGAACCCAATTAGCAGTAAGGAGAGACAAATCAAAATATGGTTTGATCACCTCAAATTACTCCTGAATAGACCGTCGCATGAAACTCATCCAGAAACACCGCCGAAAAAAACGGTCAGAAACGCTTGCCAGAGGACGCCATTCCTACAACGAAAGCAGAAGTCCTGAATAAAGATCAAGTCTCCGAAATCCAGGAAGGCACCAAGACAAGATGGAATTCCCCCACCCACGAAGCACTTAAAACGACCCAGACACTGCAGCAGTTGTGCCCATGACTTTGCAAAAGGTTTGGGAACAAGAAAAGGCACATACCGACTGGAAGAAAGGCCAGCTCGTCAAGCTGTCAAAGAGGGATGACTTGGGCCCGTGAAAGAAGTAGTATGAAACAATGCTCTAGTCCAAGCCAAGTAAAATACTGATTCCAGCAGAGAACAAAAGTTCACTGGAATCAAAGCCCCTCCAAACACCACAACAAACCAGATTCAAGAAAGGCAAATCATCTTCTGATCAAGCTCCAGCTTTATGCATTATCATCGAACAAAGCAAAACGGCAGTCAAACCTCTGTCTCAACTTTATAGGCTTCGAAAAGGCCTTTGACAGCGATGACCGAGAATTAATTTGAAAATTACTTCAACACTATTGAGTGCAGTGCCTTAATATTTATCAACCCCATACAACGGCTACATGGTAACACCACACGTCAAGTGGTCCCCAAAGGCAAACCTAGTGAGGCTTTCGAAGTGAACGCTGAAGTAATAAAAGACTCCTTGCCGTCACCTAATTGTGGTGGACTGGACTATTTGACTGACTACTGAGAGCAAGGAAACATGAATGCATCTGACTGACAAGAAGAAATTAGAATGTTTCAACTCCAACGCCACACAAACTTGAAGATCTTCAGGGGAAAAACAGCAATTTTTGAAGGGAGCAGAGATGACAGGATGTCGGGAAAATACAAAGACTGGAGGTTCAGTAAAGTTAAACAGCTAACAACATTATACACCAACCACTATCAGCTGAAGAAATTTGAGTAAAGTTTCTTCCTTCATTTACCTACTCAGATTCGTTCCTAATACGGGGCATGATTGAAGGTGTCAAGGCCAGGGCTGTAAGAGCAAGATTGATCTTGACCAGTCTGAAATAAGTGTGGAAATCCACTGCACCCCTTATAA
The DNA here is from genome assembly GCA_944472135.2 of Trichobilharzia regenti. Lineage (NCBI taxonomy): Eukaryota > Metazoa > Platyhelminthes > Trematoda > Strigeidida > Schistosomatidae > Trichobilharzia > Trichobilharzia regenti. Next base: position 94,465,036 of record OX235262.1, on the reverse strand, counting down.
AGAGTAGGATAGGAATCTCAAAAGCTAATGTTGAGTCAGTGCTGCTATATCTTTCGGAGAATTGTCGTGTCACGCGGAGCATGTCCAAAAGACTGCAGTCTATCATCGACGGCTGTTGTTACTCTACAATGCAGACCAGGCAGGCAAAAAGGATTAGCAACAAAGAATTCTGATAATGAAACGAACGAGAGCCTACTGCCTAACAGATGCACAGAAAGCAGCAGAAATGGATCAGACATACGCTGAGAAACCTTTAAGTGACATTGCGCTCCATGCCATAGACCGGAACTCGAATAGGACGCGAGTTGGTCATTCAAAAGTGACATGAAGGAGACGAAAGTTTATGGACAGTCTTGGGGTCAGCTAGAGATGAATTTTGGAGCTTTATGTTACATTTGGAGCCCAAGGGTATAATGATAAAAATAAATCGCTTATCATTTACACTGCCATCCTATTAAAGCTATCCATTATGGAGACGTCTTATTGGCAAGGGCGACCACCATGGGCCTCACAAAAGATGCGTTAAGCGCGATGACCTTTACGAGAGTATTATTTGTTGCAAAGAATTCAAAAGCTATCACAGGAGGGTGACCAGAAGACTGTTTCCGCGTGAATTGGCAAGACAGTTTTCCCATGGGCATGTGGAAACGTTAACATCGTGATATTTACTTCTGTATACTTAGCTTATATTGACAATGCTCATGCAGCTGCCCTCCTAAAGGTCCGTTTGCATCAGTGGCACAGTGGTTGGGGCGCCCACCGACCAAGTATATTGTCTGGGTTTCGATCGCCGGCCAGCGCACACCTGGTATCAATGATCGGCCCGCTAAATTTGGGCTACCGTTATCACATTCTGAAAATTCATAGTTGTACCAAAATACTGTGTGGAATCAAGCTATAATAAAATAAAATAATAAATAATAATCTCTAATCATCGCCATGCAGAAATATGTGAGTATTCTTCGTCCAGGGCCGCTGGTCTATAGAAGAAAAGCTGGTGACCTGGTATTGCTCCATCCATTTGCCAGGTTTCTACGGTCACTAGTGAAATAGGTTCCACGGCGTTTCTTATTTTCCGCCGTTTCTTTTATTGTGTTTATTTATTCCTTTGCGTTCTGAGTGGGACAAAGGGATTCAGGTTCAAAATTATAAGTTTCAGTGGCACTGACGCTGTCAATGTAGTTGACGATTGAACGATCAATTCTTGGTTGTTTGCTCAAAATCAACTTCCCCAATTTTCGTGGAGGCATCAATACGACAGTCATCGTCTCATCGGTCGCTGTTCAGAAAGAAGAGTGAAACATCGTCAGAAAACTTAGTTCACTTTTTCTTTTTATATGTTGGTGTAACAATAAAGAAATCTCAAGCGGCAGATCGGTGTTTTGGTTTTTTCGTCCGTTATAACTAAGCGTTTCTGAAATCTTCAAGGAACAGCGTGGGCCCGAGCGTAGCGAGAGCTGGGCATTAACGGTTTATGAGACGTGATTGACAGTTTCTGACGATGGAAACAGTTCTGGCCGATTCAGATAGCTGGTAACAGTTTGGATAGTCACCGTTCATCTTTCCTGGTGCCGGTCAAGTCCTCTTTGAACAAGCAATATCTGGAACTTTCTTGGAATTGGGTCAAGTTCAACAATGCCTGGGTCAAAGAAGGGACAGAGTGTCTTGGATGCAAACAGGAAAGTAAGTCATGGTGACTTGTCTGTTACTTGTAACGATGTGTCTGATGTTAAGCATGACATGGTTGATGTTACTGTTTCGCCGTTCAGGGATAATAGGAACATCAAACTCCCTAAGTTTGAACCACGGTGTTTTGATTGAAACCCAGCTGATTATTTACAATTTGTAAGGGAGTTTGAGATCATGTTGAGTGGCTTTTTATTGAATGATGAAATGAAGTTAATGTATTTGATGAGATATTGCACTGGGATTGCTACAAGAGCTATACAGCGTTGTAAGTTTATGAAGCCAAAAGAGGGCTACTACGAGGCTATGAGCATATTACGTCAAAGGTTTGGAAGACCTTCGATGATTGCAGGGAAATTATTCGAGGCTGTTAAGGGTAATGGTGGTCAATTACAGGATGACTCCAAGGCACTCACTGAGTTTTTAGATAATTTGCTAATTTACAAGAATGGAATGATTTCGATGAATCGCATGAGTGACCTCAACTCGAGTTTTATACTAGAAGTAATAGCAAGACGCCTGCCTACTCGACTGCAAAGGAAGTGGGTGAAGATAAGCTCCCGTATGGAGGATGAGGGTATCGAGCCAAAGTTCGATGACATTCTGAAACTGGTAAACAATAGTGTCAATCAATCTATGAGCAAGTTCGCCAGTCTATTGCATCTCACCCCTAGAATAGAGCAGTCTGAGAGCAAAATGCAATCATTGATGACGAGTAGGCCTCAGAGAGGTGGATATCGAGAAGGCTCCATGATGCCTAGTAATGCATATAGACTTAGTGAGTGTAACAGGTTTCGTAGTACATCCTCAACAGATAAGTTACAAGATGCAAGACAAACACGGTTGTGTTTTACACGTTTGCAAGAGGTGCATACAAAGGTGAACTGTGAACCAGTAAGCAAGTTCAGTGATAAGCTAAATGTAAACTCCAGGCCTGACTCCGAATTGTGTGACGATAACGGTGCGGTCAGGAAGTCTGTAGTTGCAACTGGTAAGCCATTGTTGAATAGAGTGTCACAGAATAGAGTTACTGCTTCAGAGTGCAGTTCTGACTCCAAAAGTTTACAAGGTATTACTAGTCAGATTGAAGGTATAAAACCTTTAAGGATTTGTGAGGAGGAACCAAAATTGTCTACTTCTGTTATTAAAGAGTTTGAAAATGATAAAGTTGACGGTAAAGTGAATATTCGTGATAATGATCATGATACTTCACAGTTGTCTTTGGTTGATCATGATGAGATGAGGGATATGCCTACTACTGCTAAGTTAATTAAAGGTTCTGTACAACTTGAAAGTGAAGTAGAAATAAATGCAGATTCAGTTGCAGAAGGCGCGCATACTTGTGAGACCGTCAGTGTGATTGATCAGCATGTAGCCCACCTATCATCAGATGCTAGTGCTAAACCGGAGTTGATAGTAAAAGACAGCAGTGGTGGTGATCTTGCATGTAGACAACTTTCTGAAGGTCGAGCAACAACAGCTTCTGATCCACCGCTAACTTCATCAACTGATATCAATCAGTCGTCGTTGGTGCTGTCATCCACAATGAAACAGACACCCATCAACTCAAGTATCTTGTGCAGTGACTATGCTAGTTTCAGTTCGTTTGAAAGGACGAATATCAATGGTCAGTTTAGTGAGGATAAGCCAAGTGTAAACGAGAGAGTAATTGTTAAATTGACTTGCATGAATAAAGGCATTTCTAGTTTCAAGTTACTATTTGAATGTTATTATCTTTGGTGTAAATTACTCTGTTTTTACACTTGGATGATGAGATATGTCGTGTGTTTGTTGGTCATCTATATTCTACGATACAATGACATGGGCGTGTTGCCGTTCAGATTTGAGGATACAGTTCATAGAAGGAAGTCAGCAAATGAACTCTGGGATGATTTTCCAACCTAGAGCGTCAACCTGAGAAGAGTTGTGGGCGTACTGCTGTAAGTCCTACAATTCTTCAAAGGGTGGCGCATCAATGAGCAGTCCAATGTGCTTGGGGTGTGATTTTGTACATATGTTCATATTGCATATACTGAATTGATATCATCTGTCATCTAGCTGTTGATAATTCTGTTTGTGTCCGGACGACTTCCACTTGTATCATCAACCTGAGAAGGAATGTAGGCGTACTGCTGTAAGTCCTGCAATTCTTCAAAGGAATTCCCCCAAGACATGATCAGCAAGGTTGTTTGTACTATTTGTATATACGTGTAGTGTGTCATATCAATTAATGTATTTTGGATTCATTGTGTTTACTTGTTGTTTTCGCACCTTGTTGTTATTGCGTAATTTTGTTAAAATTTTCGTCGTGATTACTTCTGAAGTTGTTTCGAGTCTTCTACATCCATGAATGAATTGATGTATACGCCGGGGAGGCTAGGCTATTCCCGAGAATGAAATGCACAAGGAGATATTTGTTAGATGCGGTCCAACACGCCTGGGAGAAAGAGTGTAAATGACTAAAGATGGCATGCGTCACCGCTACTAGAACTTAGGCAGAATGAGTGACAAGCGATTTCAGTGGTAATTGGCAATGAGTAGATAAGAGGATGTGCGTAGAGTATCATAAGCTGGTGCCATGGTCGCGTTGCATTCTGCAAGAGTCATTCCAGCAAGTGGCGATTGTGTTGCAAGATGTCAAGAGGAGGTCTCTGTCTGGAGGCGCAGGTCGTCATCGATGTGTGAGATTGTGCTGTGGGTATGCTTGTGGTGTGTTGGCTTTTCTGTTTGTTTTCCATTTCAGCTCTGTCCGTGTGACCCAGGTTCACGCAATGGCATCCAAGTCAACGTGCATTGGTCGTGAAGTAAAAAAGGGTTGGATCACTTTTTTGCCAGGGAATGTCAATGTAGTTGAAGATTGAACGATCAATTCTTGGTTGTTTGCTCAAAATCAACTTCCCCAATTTTCGTGGAGGCATCAATACGACAGTCATCGTCTCATCGGTCGCTGTTCAGAAAGAAGAGTGAAACATCGTCAGAAAACTTAGTTCACTTTTTCTTTTTATATGTTGGTGTAACAATAAAGAAATCTCAAGCGGCAGATCGGTGTTTTGGTTTTTTCGTCCGTTATAACTAAGCGTTTCTGAAATCTTCAAGGAACAGCGTGGGCCCGAGCGTAGCGAGAGCTGGGCATTAACGGTTTATGAGACGTGATTGACAGATGCTTTTTTGAATGTGATTGCTAGCCTCACGCCCAACCAATCCTCTCTAGCGGTCTCGCTTATGGCCTGGCGAAGTTTAGGCGTGCGTTGGCCAGTCATCAAATCCCGAACCGCATGTTTTCGCGGACATTGTACAGTTGAACCACTGACTTCCTGCTACCTACTGAAAAGACTGTTAGATTCTTGTACGTAATCTGATAGCCATTTACTAACTTTTCATGTGATTTGCATAACAGTAAGCACAGGGTGTGTGGTCTGAGTCAAGTACATTGGTATCCCGATCATGAGCCTCCACCGCTTTCTCGTGACAGATACGACAGTAGCTAAATATCCACTAAATTACTCTATGGCGATGATGAACACTAGAAAAATTCCTCCTATATTTCTCTCGATTTATTTGGCCAGTGAGAAAACTTACATGAAGATACTGGAAAACATTCCATACAATTGGGAGAACTGCTAGTAAACAATAAAAGTAATAGTGAAGAACCATTCAGGTAAGAAATGATACAGCAGTGCAGGCCGAATAGTGGACAATTATGAAATACCGAACAGTGATTACAAAATTGTGTGATAGGTCAGTACTCAATATCGATGCGGTGTTTCTTCCGATTGAAATGTATGGGACCAAAATAGTTTGTCAGTTTAGTTAAATCTCAGTCGTTTCGCTTTCGAAAGTCAGTTTTTTATCCGTGCTAACTGGATTAGATTGCGGTTAACTAGGTTTCCAAAGAACAGGAGCTCAGCTGTGAGTTTTGTTGTGATGTATATCTCCATACACTGTTTATAACTTCCTTAATAAATGCATCCCTGAGCAGTTGTAGCTGTCATTATGTGCCTTCTTTAGTCGGGGAAGTGTCTGAAGCAGCCAGGCCAGCAGGATAGATGGGTCAGGCCAAACAGTCGGCAGGTAGTATGTTTAAGGTCAAGGTCTGGCAGAATAGAAGCCTACGCAACAATCGTGAGCGTTATATTCAGTCGAAGCTGATACAAAACGAGCTCTTAGTTGTTCAGACGGCGTAACTAACTGCTTCCTTAAAGAAGCACTTCTGAGTTATCCTACGGTTGCTCACAGAACGTACCTCTTCACGAAAAGCTACTATAAATACCCTAAAGGAAAAGTGATTTCTTACACTGTCTACTCTCCCCATTAGTTTTGTAGTTTATCGTTTGTGTAACTTAAATGTACTCAGTAACATATGTAATAACATACTAAACTTTGGTTTGACTGTGGTGGCAGTGGCTGGTTAAGTGACTGTAGTAGTTAGTCTAAATTCCACTGGTGGCTCTAGTGCCACACATTATCTGACCGCATCGTATCTTCTAATTATGTGTAATATTTATTTTGCTAAAGCCTCACAGTTTTAAATACAGCAATATTTACTGATGACGTTTCCAGCACAATTTATTGCTCATAATCATATCAAAGTACTCACGCAAATTTCTTACTTCGTTGATACAATTCCGTTATTTTCCACCGCTTGATTTGAATGGTAGTGGTATTTCCATATTCCACGTATGAATAATGAGCGGTTCTTGTTGTACATGCTGGTTGTAGAATCGATGAACCAGAATTCAGTAATCAGTCCCTCTCCCCACCCATCTATATTAATTTTTAGAATTCTGACTCTGTTTCACCCTATCGTGTGGTTGCGAGTTAGTGCATCGAGCGAGATTGCTGAGTTTTTCTCTAAATTGCCCATCTTCATGAGGTTGCACATCCTATCCTTAGCTAATTTCTTATGTTCTGATAATCACACAACTCCTGATCTACTAGTCGGACCTATGTAGTTGACCTCACTCACAGTCATTGCAAGGTATTTTGTAAATTATATTATACATATATGTATGTCAGATTATTTTATTATTTGTTTAATTGGATCCATCGGGTCTTTTAGCCTACAGAGATTGTCTCTGAGTAAGTTTGTAGGTTTGAATGTCACTCTAATTCCTGCTTTAGTGAGAATCCTATGTAGGGTTTCAGATGTCCCTTCCTTATATGATATAACTGTGGATTCCCTATGTTCTTTCTCATTTATGTTACTATTATTATTAGTTTTCTTATTATTTTTACTTTGATTTTGTCTTTTTTTGATATTCCTAATGAATTTCACGGGATAGTTAGTTATTTGAGACCAACGCCTCTTCTATCTGTTCCATTTCATCGTTTAGGGTTTTCGTCGTGCTTCTTAGTGCTACTGCTCGGTTTGTTAGACAGATACTTGACGAAGCCTGTCTTTACAGATAACGGATGAGATGAGATAAATTCTAAATATCCGTTAGAATGCGTTGGTTTTTTTAAAAAAGCTAGTTTACAGTTCACCTTCTTCCATTCGTTTTATTTTACAGTCTAGCATAGCTAAATCTCATTGTTCATTTTCCGATTCAAATGTGAATCTTATTTCCCTTACTAGTGAGTTCATATGTATCAGTAAGCTAGAGATATGTTCTGTTTTTGACACTGTGAAAAAGTTATCCGCATATCGACTCAAGCCCCTTACACTGCATATCGAAACTGTATCTCAGAGAGATGATTACTCAGCTTGTAGCTAACTGGATTCATATGCAGGAATGCCGAATTCGGAATGAAAAACCAGGAGTGATGGCTTCTGACCAGTCTACCTAGTATTTCTGCTGTCACAAATAGTCTCTTGAACACGTCCTATATCCAAGACTAGAGCTTAGGATCTTTTTCCAATTTACCTGTGTTATGTCCCTACAAGGTACAAATAATCGCCTTCTATAGGTTATCTGGAAAAGCTTGAAGATAGTACTTCAGGTGTTCAGCCTGAAGCATATTTTGTAACTGTAATAGGTAGTGCTGAGTTATGGTATGATTTAGTTTATTCGTGATCCAGCACAAACTTCACTTTTAGAGAAGCTGATTTTGAAAGTCAGCGACATCGATTTGGTACCGAAGGGTATCCTAGTTTAATGGTGCGTCTAAATGATAGCTTGATCGAAAATACAGAAAGAGATAAGGATTAAGGATAGACTCCCTTTCGGGTTACAATGTCCTTCGGGGTTTCCAGGGTATTCACGGGGAGGAATGTTTTCTCCTGCAATGTGAAGCCCTAGTATATGCAGTGCTGGAAAATGGCTATACTTTGCTCCTTATGCTCAAAAACTAAGTGGCTGCTAATAATAAGGCATAATGAAAATACTTATCAAACAGAAATCTTCAAGAACTATACTAGAGATTGTAAAAAGCATTTAATTTCATTCCGTGGTTATATGTATTATATGTTTTAAACCCGTGAGGGGAATTCTGCATTCTGAACTCGCAGTCGCATTACTCTTGGCTGACATGTTAAAATGCTTTACTGGCACTTCCGAAAATGGTTAATATAGACGTGATATGACTTCATGACCTCTCAAATCCACTTACTCAAGGGGTCATAGGTGGGAATGCTAGAAAATCAATTATTCGCCCTTTCATTTATGTGGGTTCCATTCGTAAGAAGTGTCATGTGCTGAAGATGAACACTTCAAATCGCTCACTCTAAAAGTGAAGGTAAACTGGGTTTAATCAACCTTCAAACTCATTGTTTTGTAAGTGGATTAACAAGGAAAAGTTTTGAAGTTTTTCAGGAATTATCGCGGAACCTTACTTTTGATCTGTTTTCGAAAAATTGTACTTTAAACCGGTTGGATAGAAGGCCTTGGTAAAAAAGAGGGGTAATACAAGGTCTTGCTGAGAGAATACACAGACTTGCAACAACACCAGAGGATCAACGAAAAGAAATAAATATCCTATTCAAAATATTGGTCGGTACCAATGACCAGAAACAATTTATCAGAGATAATACTAAGGGGAAAAAAGAGTAAAAACACGGCATACCAGCAAACAGGATCGCAAAAAGACGGTCACGACACCATAGAAACGGTAAATCAGAGTCACCTCAAAGGAATCTCAAAAATATTGGGACTCGTACCATGTTTACAGCAAAAATCTACTTAGAAAAAAATCAATCACCTAAGAGATCTGCTAAAAATAACGGATGGAAAATGCACTTAACAAAGATCTTGTGCCAAATGTCCGACCGAATATGTGAGACAAACGTATAGATCACTCAAAATAATCGTGAATGAACTCCGACACCTAGCTAAAAGTCATCCCAATGGAATACAAGCTTACAGTAATTTAGAAGAAATTACTTTCTATAGTTGCGTATGCATAAAACGGAAACCATAAAATCGAATGGGGCAGTTTTTGTATTCTGAAGTCTAATATGGACAAATAAGAAGGTAGACTAATAACAGAATACATATTCATTGAGGTTACGCCGGACCTACGTAACTTGGGAATCTAACACAACTGTCGACAAACTGGAATATAATTCTGGATACACAAAAATGAATGAAGAATAAAATATACTGCACATATGGTTACAAATCATAAAAGCAAGTATTTTAAAAACTCCAATAGTTGGTGTGACCATGAGCAGTAATTTTACTCGAAATATTACTGAGAAAGAACCTATCATATCAAGGTGATATGACATGATTATAAGCAATTATAGTCTACCACAGTGCACAAGTTTTATTCTAATATCAAAAACGCAGCATAGTATTAGTAACTATGGTGTCACAAATCACTAGCGAACTAAAATAAAAATGTCTCTCTCATCAAACACTAATGGACTTCAGTTTGCTTGAATATCTGTTTCAAAGAGATGAAAATATCTTCTAAGACGTTCCTTATATCCGGAATCTGTCGGTGGCACAGCGGTTAGGACGCTCGCCGACCATGCACATGGTCCGAGGTCCGATCCTCGGCCGACACACTCCTTTACCTCACTAAGCCAGAAGTAATGTTGGTAAAGAGGAAATGTTGGGCATGAGGCTAGCAATCTCATCCAGTAAAATTAAAACACTGCTACAGAAACTTCAAGCCACTAGCCTGAGGCCCCATGTTCGACTGGGAAATTGGAGGAAAAAAGACGTTTCTTATTTCCAGAATTAGTCTCATGGAAACAAAATATCGGTGGTAAATGTGGTTTAAGAAACGATATGATTTCCTGCTTTGGTATAGTAACCACACTAGTTCATCCGCAAGCAATTGTCGATAGTTCGTTGGACATTGAACAATCATGAAATTATATACTAGGAATTTTTTTATGTCATAATAACAATACAAAATGTTAAATGTTATCTTCTGTTTAATCACGATAATTTTTTACCACTTTGTCAATCGCGCGTAATAACCAACTGATGTTTACCCCAAGTTTTTAACTGCGTTCACGTTTTTGGTGATTTCATGTGGCAGGTTACTTTGAGACGTCGCAACAAGTTCTGCCATTTTATTTAATTTTGTGTGAAGTGCAGTTTCAATTATGGTAAATTCACATTTCTATATGACGGAAATTAAGGAGCACGAGGAATATGCTCGTGAGCTAGCTGCTCATTATAAAATTAATCCCCATTTGCCGTATCATTCTATAATTGAAGAACTGAAAAATGTACTTGATTCCAAGCGTTCAGATCTGCAAAAGCTCTATAAAATGAAAGCTGGGGTACAGAAGTTACAGGATGCTGCGGGTGGGAGTTTTTCTGCTGTCGTTCGCTCAAGCAGTGACTTCATAAATGGACCCATTTTATCTGGACCGAAAGAAAGCTACACCTTGGATCGAAGATCTAGTCGTGTCACCACTTCAGAAGTCATTAAAGGAATTAACAGTGACGTTCAAGACTTGGCAGAGGATATCGGAGACTTAGAAACGTCGCTTCTTTTACTAAAGCACTACCAACCCAGTTTAGGTAATTATATGTCCAGTTGATGTTTACACATCCGTTTCGCAGATTGTCAGAATTCTGTCGCAAATTCAGTTGGTGGTTGCGATAGCATAGAGCAGCGTCTGGGAGAGTTACAAAAGGCCTTGGATATAGAGTTGCAGGTAGTTAACTGTTCATGTTTTCAGTTTTTGTCCGTGTTTAGGTTCGCAGTGGAGCAGAGCGTCTAATTCAGACATATAAATCAGGTCCTCGTCATATTCTGGATGAAGCTAAGAAACAGTATGAAAATGCCAACAACAAAATTGGATTTATTCGTAATCAAATGATTCGTGTGAAACAAATGAATGAAGGATTTTGCCAGGTAAACATTTCATGACTCATTAAATTAGCCTCTGAGGTGTTGATATGCGCAGGGATAATTTTAAAACTTCATTTAATTGCATCTATTTCTGCATGTAGACGACAAACTCTATGAACAAGTATCTTTTTAGTTTTAGACACGTCTCTTAGTCTGAGGGGGTAGTAAAAATGTTTATTCCTGGAGCTTAGTAAACCACGGACTTTCTCAATACTGTCTATCAGTTTGTAATGTCTATGACTTGGAGTCACCTCAACCACAACAGATATTCGGGTGTTTTCGCTAGTCCTATTTTTTATTTTGTCATGTTTTTTGTTTTTACTGCTGCTACTCTCTCCCTCTCCGTTTCACTCTCTTCCCAGACGGTAAGTCTTGGATGTTTGTGTGCATTGTTTTCTATGTTGTAGCTGAGTATACTTAGGAAGTTAGAAGGAACTAGCTGCATATTAACTGATACCTACTGCTATCTGATTCTTGATATTCCACCAAGCCTTTTATCAGTAGGATATCAGAGTCGATAGAAGTTGTGAAGCTACATAGATTGAGGTGGCTAGGCATGCGTAACACATTTACTAACCGTCGCCTTCCTCGAAGAGCAATATTATTAGCTGACATAAGATCAGGTTGTTAAAATGAGCTAATGGTATTCAAACCAAAACTTAGAATCAGTCCATGAAATCTTAGACAGTTAGTTTGAGGCATGTAGGGAGGTGCAGACTACCGGGTTAGGGTAGTGAGGGACTTAAAGCACCGATGACTAGAGTCTATTAGTGATATGGCTCGAAGTCGTCCTCAGTGTCGAGGATGCATTCCTCTTTGTAATCTGCCATATCCACTCAACCCTGTTGTTTTTCCATATCACTACCTTCTTCACACTTGCTTATCTTTCTCTCGGACCTCTTCTCTCTTTTGTCGTCTTCTGTGTGTTACGTGGAGTTTGGCAACTCGAACTGCTACACTTCTGTGCAAAGTTCTATGTTGAAATCAGCCAGTGAGAGTGGACAGTCATATCCGCATATCAAACACGATACAGTTTGTTAACTTCTTTTTAATAGTCATACGTAACCATGAAAGTACTAATAACTATCTGAATAAATAGCCCGAGCACATTCCTACTTACATATTTTTTGTCACGAACGCTTAGCATGTAAAAGCAGAGTATTTCTTTGTTGCTTCTATTTATTTTGCACTAATAAGTTGCTAAAAGCTGCTCGTGTTAATGAATAATGATTTTAAACAGCAAGAATGTAGGTATCATGTGAAATGGTACAATACCACGCATTCAAAGGTATGTCTCATCATGCGTACTAGCCAGAGACTTTTAAGTAGTAAATTTAAAAGGTTTTCAAGTTTAGCTTTGGCGCTGGGAGTGGTTGAGTAAATATACAATTACTCTTGATCTTCGGGGTATCCCAATCCACCTAACTCGTCCGTTCTCGAACAAGTGGGGTTCATAGCCTGTTACACGGAAAACTTGTCTTTGTTACCTTAGTTTTTCCTATTTTGATGTCATTCATTTTTATTTTAGTTTATAAAACGGTAACAGATGAGAACAGAGTATGTTTTTATGAGCATATTCATTAATTTTCGTCAAAATAATTATTAAAAGTTACTGATGATTGGTATCTACCATGTGTTGTACTCCATCGTCAATTTGGCTAGATAAAAGTTGATGAAGGTGACTGTCTTTTGTCGCTAAGTAGGTGGTATCCATTTGAAGGTATTTAAAAACAAACTAGAGTACGCAGTCTAAATAATTCTGTTACAGGACTACGTGGATGGGATCGCAGCGTGTTCTTGGTAGCTTAACAGAGAATATTGATGCTTTCGTGTATTGCATTGTCAATCGCAAGTCTTACTACATTGCAACATTTTGTATAATAAAATAACTGGACTAGAAAGTTACTCGGGTTTGTATTGAAAACATGACATTCTTCCTATAGATATCCGAAAAATGTGATCTAGCTTACTATAAGGAAGCGGAAGAAAAACTGTAAATAACTGACATTCATGCATTCATCTAGATGATTCATTGACCACTCATAGACTGTATTTTAGACTGCTGCAATAGCTCTTCATAGTTTGCACTCATTTCCATCACAGGAACTACATATTGTAGATGATTCACTGTTTGGTGGATGTGGCTCACTTACTGTTGATATCCCATTCATGAATGTTTGAATTGAGTGGAATTACATACTGTCTTGTGGATCTCAAAATAACAGCACTGCAGTGGGTAGTAATTCTCATTTGTTCTTGATGTGAACTGGTATCATGTACTGTGACTGACTGGTTAAAGTCTTTGCGGTTTTTCAGTCATTACTTCAAAACATTTTATTTTAGAGTAGGGTTTACTATGCTTACTTCCTTAGGATATGGAGTCCTTTTAATGGGCTAGTACCTAGAAAAAAACTCGCTTGGTGCTTGTAAAGTGACGTTATTTGTAACCTCAGTGAGACGTCCTATTCCCCATTGAAAGTAATTTCCTTCGAAATCTTATGTGGCTGCCACATATGCCCGTTAAATTGCAGTGGAGTGAGGAAGTAATGTTCTTCAAATGTGGTCGGAAAAAGATAAGTACTGATGTAGTTCAATGCAAGTCAGCCGATTGTACACCACGTGTAATGTACAAATGTGTGACCACTTTGCCAGTCCGTCGTAATATTACGACTGATTTTAATAATGTGTGTGTTTGTGCTGTCGAATACTCCGTTATTCCTTATTTAGTACCTTTTTATATATGCCATTACTACCTTAGCATATTTCTGTTTCCATTTTATTCATACTGGGATGATCATTCATAATTTGTTGACGTCTAATTTTCCTCCAGTCAGATACGTCATCCCTTGGTTCAGGTGCAGACAGTTTATCTGATACATCTAAAACTAACGGTTCTATGACATCTGTGTCTAACAATCAAGAGAGTTTTCTAATATGGAAAGACAAAGTCATAGAGTTGGCACACCGTTTACGAGTTGAACGTGCTTTATTTACTGGTAGTCGGAAGGCTGTTAATGCCGTGCTGGACAATCAAGCTCATGTAGATAAATACAGAAAACTGCAGGTATGATTTTTGGTTTTATCTTTGCTTTGTCATATTTGTTGGAAGAAAGTTAACTACAACATTCACGTTCGCAAAAACGATAGCGCTGTGGCACTGTGCCTAACTATTTTCAACTTCATATTTTTTTCTCCTGTCCCATGAACTCTCGTGGAGTTTCACCAACATCCGCATAAGTGTCTACCTGATACGATGTTATTGTGTCTTTATGCTAATTTGTTAAGCAACGCGGTACGCGCAGTGCCCTGCCCAAGTTTCTCCATCTGTTCATATATGTAACTATCGTTCGCTTGAGGTGCACTTTTCGAAGCATACATATATTTGTAGTGCACTATTGTGTTCTGGATGTGAATACCTTGCCGTGACTCGTATACTTTTTCTTGAAGAAGACTGTTCACACTCTGTGCGTCGGTGGCACAGTGGTTAGGACTCTCGCCGACCATGCACATGGTCCAGGGTTCGAGCCAACGCCGGCGCACACCTGATATCTATGGTCGGCCTGCAAAATTTGGGCTACCGATATCCACGCTGAAAATTCCATACTTGTACCAAAAATACAGTGTGGAATCAAGCTGTAAATCAAAAAAAAAAATAATATCTTCAGTATACGTGTGATTTTCTACTCAAATGACAGACAATTAATACTAATCTATTATGGCTACTTTCTAGCTACAAGGCTGTTATCACCTAAACACATTTCCGCAGTTAGGTCATGGCTTGTCCTATGAAGTAACTTTTAGAGTATTTATTTCAAAGATGTTAGTCTTTTATGAAACAAGTGTGCCCGTTAACTAGGTGTAATAGATATTCACCTATAAAAGGTTAAAAGCTGTATTGTAATAACGTCGTAGGCAATCAGCTTTCACGTAAAAATGAACCTTTCGCTCAGTAACACACACTGTTAAGTCAATTCACTAACTAGTTATGGAATCATCTTTAGTTCGCAACAGTATGTGTTATGTTAAGGAGGGTAACATTATCCCATTCCTCGAAATGTGAGGTGGAATTTAATATTTCAACTACTCAATGAAACCTGTAGGCATTTTCGCACTCTATTTTCATGCTTCTTTTTTCAGCTGTTATGTAACTTTCCATTGACTTTTTATAGGTTCTTCAGGAGGCTCGCGAATCACTCCACAGACTTTATCTATTTCAAGAATCAATAAAACCACTTCTGAAAAGACCACCATCAACACAGTCATCTGAAATGATTTCTTCTATTGTCGATGACCCAGAAATGACTTCACTATTATCTTCACCGTGGTCTAATACTTCGTTTCATGCAAACAGCTCACTGTCGATACCAAACCCACCTACTGCGATTACCGGCAGTCTGGAGGTTCGGTGTTTAGGTTGTCAGGATATTGTGGATGTGTTTCCAGCGGACCTTGTAAATAACGAACTTTCAGGCACATCGACCAACAAAGGGATTAATGCTACCCCAACAGTTATGACATCGCGTATATCAGATAATCATTGGGGTAAGTGATTATGTGGTATACACTTGTTTGAATTGCATTGTAAATTATGTTTTACAAGTAATTCGTTTATTTGATTTATGTTACTAGAAGGGTAGATTTGTGGAATTTTATTTTAAAAAGAGCAACTTAGGGACTTTCTGAACTTTATATTTTCCAAAATTTCAATTTATTTTAAACTGCTTCTCAATGATGGTAATCCACTAAGAATTACGTGCTGAAGTAATTTACATTTATGAGAATGCTATAGTTGAGTTAGGCGAAACTGATGTAGTTCGCAAGCTGTATATTCTGATTCACATCCATTTCACTCAGTTCAGTATGTATACTTAATTATGTGTCTATTCCTCTTTACAAAGTTAAAGTTAGTCAACCAAGCCTCTGAATTTCCACCCTTTTCTCGTATTGTGCTCAATATATACAAAAATGGGAAGTTGTGAAGTGTTTATTTTGGTGTGAACTGATTATAATTTGGTTGGCAGTCATATCTCGATTCAAAGCATTGAATGCATATTTTCAATTAATTACAAAAAACATCTAAGCCAATACATATATACTTCTCATATTGACTGCAAACAAACATTTGCAACACTTACCGATCTACATATCATGCTTATCTCATTCATGTACTAAGAGAGTATTGCTCACTATAGTCATGGGACGAATTTAAATAGGTGATGATTTGTAAGTACTTGTTTCATTCTATGAATGAAGCTTGTTTTTATTTGTTGTTAGGAGAATACATGAAATTATTATTCGATCACTTTAGAGCTGCATATATCATCCAATTTTGACGCTTTCATCGGTAATGTACATTTCTGTATAAAACTAAAACAACAAACAGTTGTGATCAGAAAAAAAGCTTGAAATGTCAGTGATACTTGTTAAGTCTCATAAAGCTTGCATTCATGATTTTCGTGCAGTTTTGGAAATTAGCCTTGTTCAAATACGACCATGCAAAGGCCTCATGATTTTGATTGCTCGAATTAGTTGAAATTAACTTTAGGCCGAGTGATAAAATGAAGTTTTCACGTCTAAACTCTATCTCCTTTAATGTATCTCATTGATTGAATCACTGAACTTTCCACCAATGTGTTCTGGATTCGAGTCCTATTCCATCTAACTTATCTTAGACGAGTGGGTAATATCATCAGCTCTTAAACGTAACTCATAGTTGAACATATGTGGAATCTGCTCCGGTTAACTGATTTCTCTAATCGACATACCATTCAATATATTGTCTCTTGCCGTCACTCATATCCTAAGGAGAATTATGTTGCACCAAAACGTCTTTTCTGGTGGCCCGGCCGATAACTACTACCTTGTCGTGGTGGTCGGGCTTGAATACCGTAATGACCCAACATGCTAAACTGACTGGGACTCTGTCTCTGCAGGTCCTACCATGTCAGGAAGGTTGTTTGGATAGCGGTCAAACTAAAAGCAGTTACCATGGCGTACATGGGCTCCAGTATCCAATCGGATCAAATGGAGTATGAACCCATATGGGTCACCGGGAACCATAGGAATGCAGCTCCTGACGCTGCTCCGCTGCCTTGCGGATTAGACTCCAAGTCAAAGGCTCGGGAGGGGGTCCCTTAATAAAACCACCTGCTTCGGTCTGGGCGCCCGGGCAGTGTCTCAGCCCTCACACAAAGAATTGAATAAAGCAACAAACAATCAATGAAACTTATCGCGTGCTATTACACGTGTTGCAATTTCCTTCTTTCTTCCCTTCCCGATGATAGTTAACGAATACTGTTTGAACTTGTTAAAAATGACTGTTTTCTTTCCAGATGAAGTTCTTTATCCGTTCTCTACTTATATATATATATATATATTTCTCTTCTTTCTTTTTTTCTTTTGATCTATGTTGTTTTATTATTATTGTGTGGCGCTTCCTTTTTGGTGCCATGTTGTACCAAGTTTTTATGCGTTTAAATAAATAATAAATAAACTTCTGGTGGACTCAGGTAGAGTATGGCAATCTTTTTATTTGTCACTTTATGTTGCAGCAAGCTGATTTAAAGTGTGGATAAGTATTGATGACCAAGTAAAGTCATTTTGTGGTTTCTGGAAATATTCTGCTTTGAGAAATGGAATTTTTGTGAGTTACATACAACTACATGTCTATCTGTCTATCAGTTGGTGGATCTCACGTACATTACTGCTCATAAGTTTCGGAGAAAACATATGAAACCTAGTCATTATTTAGTGTTAACGTTGATGGACTTGAAGGCATTAGTGTTTGCAGTTTGTTAGCAAATATCCTGAAGAATTCGAGGTTTAGGCAGCAGAAAGCCAGATGATATTATTTTCATTTTCTGAAATGCTAATCATCAATATCCAAAGAAATTCCCATACCTTGGTGTTCAGAATGTGTTGCCAGCTAAAAAGAGCCAACATCTGTAACTACTTTGTGAAAGATGAGCACTTTATCCTTCAAACACTTCCCCCTGTTGATTTAAGTGTCTTTATGGTTGACAGTAATTTCAATTATGGGGCTTTCATGCTTCGTGACAGACAATATTCCAACCCAATAAGGACTGAGATCCACTTCTTATTACGCTTAGACATAACTTACTCATTCTCTCTCCAGTTATTCTAATTTTTGGTTTTGCAAAATAAAGTAGTACTCTTCAATAAAAGCTGTATGTTTATTTTAACATCACTCAGTAGTTTTAAGCTTGCATGAATATCAGGTCATTACATAGAATTACTTTCTTTTTATTCTCAGTGGATGTTCGATGCTCTTTACTCGTCGATCATAAACGCGTTTGGGATTCACCATGGCGACAGCCTAATCAACAGTGTTGGGATGCAAAAACCACTTTCAGTATTGATCGAGGCAAAGAACTAGAAGTTCAGGTGTACTGGAAACGTATGGTTCTTCCGTCAAACTCATCCAATTCAACCAGTCCTTCAGCATCTACTGCTTCAACCAAAAGTGGATCATTTGATGATTCTGGTTCTGGACTCGAATGGGTTTTGGCAGCTGTAAAGTATGTAGTTGACGTGTTTTGTTTTTCACTCTTACTATGTATGCCAAACTTTTTTTTGAGCTATACAAGTGATCTTTTTTTGTTTTGCTTCCACTTTATGTTATAGTTACTTACGTCTAGAGGAACTACTCAGTGGGGATTCACGTTCTGTACTTCTTCCTATGCTACCGAAGGAAAGGTTTTCCTTGTCGTTAAATTCTCTGATCCTCTTCTTTATAAACCACGATGCAATTTACATCGTCAAAAACGTTTGTTTTCCAAACGCAAAGGTATGATTTTTTTGCTTAACAATAATTATTTTTTACTAAACGTTTTGTGTAGCGCAATTTATCTGATTTGCAGGAATCCTGTGTCATAAGGAGGTAATTAGATTGACGCAATTTAATAACCGTGCACTAATTCCTGTACACTGTGGTGATTTTTTTTGTTGTGTCTGGGATAAGGATGATTTCTGACTAACTGAAATAGAAGTAGATGGATAGTTTTAAACCCATGATTCATTCACTAAAAGTTATTGTACTTAGATTAGTTGGTTATATTTCTCTACTGGTTGTATCCGGGTAGTTTGAAGTGACTAGTATTCTCCAGTTGTGTTGATTATTTGAAATAAAACTGTTTACATTAAGTATCGTTCCTTTATATTTTAGTGTTTATCAGGTGAAAACAGCTTAAAATTACATTGATTAGCACAGGTTCAATGAAATTTTGCAATAGTTTACATTACATTTAGTAATCCAGAAAGTATTTTAAATAAGGGAGTTAGAAGTAATTAAAAAGTAAATTCCATTTAAGATAAGTTTGTTTTAATAATTACACAGTGACGCAGTATTGTCTGTCTGTCTGTTTTCGACATAGAACTTTGCACAAATGTGCGGAAGTTCAAGTCGCCACATTCCGTGTAGCACGCGAAGCAAGAGAAGAAAGTACAAGAAAAGCATAATAGAAACAGTGAGCAGAGGTGTGAGACAAAGGAGTAATAAATAAATACAAAACAGTTTCATTGAAGATCATAAGTCACAGGGAGTGGATGCATCTGCGCCACTGAGAACGATTTTGAGCCATGTCACCAATTGTTTCCAACCATAGATTTTTGCCGTCCCGAGGACCCCAGCCTGGAAGTCTACACCTTCCTACGTGGCTTAGACCAACTGTTGTGGATTTCATTGACTGGATGACAAGATGTCGACCATAAATTATCGCTCATAATGACATCAATTTTAATCACATGGGCTCACAGATTGTCCTATTTATGTTTTCTCTCTTTCTGTCTCTCCAACTTCCCTTTGTTGTTTGTTGCCACTTTCCATATCTCCGGTATAGGCGTTGTGTCATTCCGATTGCACGTATGCGGTGTCTAGCTAAATTTCTATGTTCCAATAATCGATTTGACCCCGATCTACTAGTCTGACCTATGTAATTGACCTCACAGTCATTACATGATGTTTGATAAATCATATTATTTTTCCTAATTGGATCTACTGGATCCTTAAGCGGACAAAGTTTATCTCTAAAAGAGTTGGTTGGTTGGTTTAAATGCCATCTTAATTCCAGTCTCATTGAGAATCCTACGTGAGGCGTCTGACTTTCCTTCTCTATACGGCAGTACTACAGAGGATTTGAATTCTTTATTATTTTCATTATTTTCGTCACTTGTATTGCTAATCTTAGTTTCCCTATGATTCTTCATATATTTTCCAATAAATTCTGGTGGGTGGTTATTGGTTTAATTTCAAACAGATAAGGGAAATATTGCTAGTGAACAACTACCCACCAGAAATTATTCAAAAATAAATGAAGAACCATAGGGAAACTAAGATTAGCAATAGAAAAATGACGAAAATAGTATAGAATTCAAAGCCTCTCTATTACCGCTGTTTAAAGAAGAAACTGATGAAAAGTCCCAAACTAGGACGAAACAGCTGTCCAGTACTCCCAGGTTTTCCAGTGGTTCTCTAACTGATGTCAGCTCATGATGAAATCCTCCATGCATTTAAAGAAGAAACGTCAGAGGCCTTACGTAGGATTCTCAATGAGACTGGAATTAAGATGGCATTTAAACCAACCAACCAACTCTTTTAGAGATAAAATTTGTCCGCTTAAGGATCCAGTAGATCCAATTAGGAAAAATAATATGATTTATCAAACATCATGTAATGACTGTGAGGTCAATTACATAGGTCAGACTAGTAGATCGGGGTCAAATAGATTATTGGAACATAGAAATTTAGCTAGACACCGCACACTTGCAATCGGAATGACACAACGCCTATACCGGAGATATGGAAAGTGGCAACAAACAACAAAGGGAAGTTGGAGAGACAGAAAGAGAGAGGGAGTAAACATTTATGTGACAAATTGTGAGACTGTGTGACTACAATTGATGTGATTATGAGCAATCATTTATGCTAGAAACCCTGTCATCCAGATGTTGTTAATACTGAGTCACCGTATAATTATTAAAACAAACTTATCTTAAATGGAACTACATTCTACCACAGTACCCAATTTTTACACTTACAATAATGAAAAAGTAAAGTATAATTATATTTCAATAGTTTACACACAATGATAAGTTTTGTTATTGGTATTAATTTGAGCAAAATTACTGCCCGTGTTCACACCACTGTTGGAATTGCAGTAATTTTGCTCGAAATATTACCAATAACAAAACTTATCATTGTGTGCAAACTATTGAATTATAATTATACTTTATTTGATCTAATCCACAATGCTCAAACTTTTTACTGAAAAAGTAAAGGTTATGGTCTGTAGTTGAAAACTATTACTGACTTATACCAATTTTGGCGTTTGAATTTTATCAAATTAAGGAGGGACCATTAATCTTATCGTTTCGCGAATCCTTATTACAATTTTGCAGCCTTGCAAAGATGACGTCAACGGCTTTGTTTATTGTCGCATATCTGACCCATTAATTCCACTCTTTAAACTATATTTCAGTCTGATATTCTACCTTTTAGTAATATATCAGTGTTCTGGTGTAAATCGATCGGATTTATGTAGGTTATGGTGGCTAAGCATATTGGAAACCATATTTGTCACAAACACGTGACTGGATTTCGTGAAACATATGACTTAACCATTGGCCAGTTCCATTACACAAATAGCATAATTTTATTTGATAAAACAGCGTTAAGGAATCATACTCTACCGTAATGCCCAAATTCTACTCTCATATCACTGATGAACACATATTTCTGAAGTTATCATGCAGTGCATAATATTCACTGGTTATTTGTAACATATTTGTGATCAGTTAATTAGGTATCACGTCTAGTGGCAATTTCGGGTGGTATGCACGCAATACATTGTACGTATAAAGCAGTTTGTCACATCTTGTAATGATCTCTTGTCGAATTAAGTGTATTACATGTGGTGAGATTTTGTGTTTGATTATGAAACGGTGTGATTAATCAAGGACTAATCGCATGGCAGAGATGGCTCGTATACGACTAGGCTTTCACCCAGTGAGTTCCGGGTTCGATTCCCGCTCCACCTACTTCAGTCTGGATAACTAAGTAGTATCATCACCCTTGACAGAATAAGTGTTCCGAGAACTGAGTTTACTTCTGGTTGCAGATTCTTTAGTCAGTGGAGCGGCTTTCAGAATTTTAATAGTGACAGACATATGGCTACTATAACTTATCATAGTATTCGTGCGTGCATATTATTATATATTTATTTATTCCTTTACGTTTCTAGTGGAATATAGGGCTTTGAAGTTTCGGTAACAGTGGTCTTATTTTTACGGGGTGGGTTTACTACTATCTTGACGTCCAACCTACCCTCACTACTGGTCATACTACTTGCTAAGCGTTGGTTAATGATCGAACATCTGTGCATAGTTAGTACCCAATTGTTACTAGGAACTATAAATGCTTGGAAAAAACCATCTACTGAACTTGAGCTTTTCATAAGTTTTAGTTTTTCTCTAACACTGAAAATTATTTGACAAAAATAACTCCATTACAAGTTGACTAGTTTATAGAAAACTTCTAAACATGTTTTCCTGTGCTTTCTTCTTCTTAAGGTCACAATATTCCACGTATTAATGAACTTGACATGAATATCCCCTTATGGACACGTATGCTCAAAAGTGGTCAATTGTCTAAAATGAATCGATCTGTTGGTGGTGGTGCGTCTTGGACACTAAGTCATTCAGGAGACTATGGCTCTTCAGGATCTGTATTGATGCATGGTTTAGAAGGTCGTTTCCAACAGTTGAATACATCTATTAATGATTCACCAGTTCTTGCTCATGTGAGTTTTACACTTATTCACCTTTTAAAATATGAATTTATAAATGCTGATAAAAGTATTTCCCTATTTCATATTTTGTGTTTCTATACGAAGTTACACCGATTGAGTTGGTTAGGACATGTGTTACGTATGCCTAGTCATCGCCTTCCTCGACAACAGGGAATGTTAGCTGATATAGGGTCAGACTGGAAAAGAGCTAGCAGCGGTCAAACCAAAACATGGCTTCACCAGTCAATGAAATCTACAACAGTTAGTCTAAACCACGTAGGAAGGTGTAGAGCGGATGCCCGGCGCTCTCCACCGGGTTGACTGTCCATTGGATGACAGTCTAGGGGAGATGGCTAAACCCTGATTCCAAACCTCCAACGACTGGCGTATGAAGCTCACTGGAGCTCACCGGCAGACGTATGGACAAAGGGCTTGTTGGATGTCCTGGATGTCTGGCCCCATTCAAAAAGGCGTATGAACCGAACTCCGGTCACCGGCTGCCAATGGATAGTGGACTCCTTACTCCACTCCTACTGCCTTGTAGGTCACACTTGGCTGTGTAAAGGCTAGAGCTGCACTCTCAAACAAAAGGCCGAGCGATGCTGGGGACATCACTCGTACCAAATTCCCATGAAACTTCATGAACTCTCTTACAAACAACTCTCACCATGCTACGGCGTTCCCGGTAAGCGACGCGCCCTGTGCTCACCCGGTGGCCAGTGTGAAAAGTAAGCTAGCTGGGAAATTAACACTTAGAAACCAACTATTTGTTGGCTGCTGGAATGTTAGGACGCTGTTGGATCCTGGTAGCCAGTCTATCACCATGCGTTCTTTATACGACTACAAGGTGGACATAGCGTGTCTATCTGAAGTGAGGTTACCCGATCATGGCTCCCGCCGAATAGCCGTACCTGGAACAGATTCTTCATTCTGGTTGCTTCATAGTGGACCCCAGAATAATTCGGGACAACATGGGGTAGCATTTGCTCTCAGTAACAAAGCCAATAATGCCCTAATATCATTCGAACCGGTCAACTCCAGAGTTGCAGTCGCTAGGTTCAAGGGTTCCCCGCTCGACATTTCTGTTCTCGCTGTCTATGCCCCAACCCTCGACTCTGATGAAAGTATCAAAGACGAATTTTATGACAATCTTCAAGAGGCAATCAACAAAATCCCAAAGCGTGACGTTCTCATAGTAGCCGGCGATTGGAACGCCCGCACTGGCCCTTCAGACGACGCGACAAAACATATACTAGGCAAACACGGTCTCGATCAGCGCTGCCGTAATGGTGATAGACTTTTAGCTTTTTCTGATTACAATCGATTATATATCACCAACACTCGATTTCAACACCCTAGAAAACATCTTCTCACCTGGTATTCGAACGACGGTCGCACTGCACATCAGATCGACTACATCCTAGTGCGCTCACGCTGGATCTCCTCGGTGGAAGACTGTCGATCCTATCGTGGCGCAGAGGCCGGAAATAAAGGGGGATCAGACCATACTCTAGTTAGGGCGAAATTCAAACTTCGTTTAACAACACGCCAGAAGGCGCGACCTCCGAAGCGTATCAATGTTGCCCCGCTTCAATGTTCGACAAAGCGACAAGCCTTGTCCAAACAAATCCAGGCCGAACTAAGCGCCGCAGATGAACCAACATCCACATCTTCTAATACACCCGAGACACGATGGAATCATTTCAAAGAAGTAGTCTCTAAAGCTTCAATGTCGCATTTGGGTACCACATCCAAGAAGCAGAAAGACTGGATTTCAGAGCACACCATGCTTCTATCCTCGCAAGCCAGAGACGCTCGCCTAGCAAAGTCTCCAGTTTATCGCTCCCTCAGGCGCAAAGCTACACAGTCTGCTAGGAACGACAGAAATCGCTATTGGTCTAACGTGGCGACTAACATGGAAGCAGCATCAAATGTAGGCGATTTCGGAAAACTTTATCGCCTCATACGCCAATCATCTGGCAAACGCCTTAACAGTCATGCTGTGTTACGCACAGCATCAGGAGAAATTATTTCGGACACCAATGGTAAGATGGAACGATGGGCCGAACATTTCAAGCAGCTACTCAATCGCGACGCTGGTCAACCGTCTCATCGACCGATACGACACTTACCAACACCCTACGTAGTTGACTGCGATCCACCCACTCCAACCGAAATAGCTAAAACAATTAACAGACTCAGAAACAAAAAAGCTCCGGGCGAAGATGGTCTACCTCCAGAAATATACAAGGCCTGCACTCCAGCGCTAATCGATGCACTGCACTCGCTGTTCTGCTCAATTTGGGAGTCCGAAACCATTCCTTCCGATTGGAGCACCTCAGTTCTGCTACCGTTCCACAAAAAGGGAGACAGGTCAATATGCGAGAACTACCGAGGCATAAGTCTGATTGATATCGCTGCTAAGGTTTTTGTTTCCATTCTCCTGAACCGCTTCGCGGCCGAACGCCACGTGCGAACAAGGCCAAATCAAGCCGGATTTCGACCTGGAAGAGGCTGTGTTGATCAATTATTCACACTGCGAAGAATTTTGGAACACAGGGACAAATTCCAACAGCCGACGGTTGCTTGCTTCATCGACTTCCAAGCGGCATTCGACTCAGTTGATCGAGGAGCACTCTGGTATCTAATGGAGCTCGACGGAGTTCCGACCAAGCTAATCAACCTGCTCAGGTCATACTACTCCAACACCAAAGCTCGAGTCCGAGTGAACGGTGAAGAGTCTCGCACTTTTGAGGTAACCAGCGGTGTCCGGCAAGGTTGTCCAGCATCCCCCATCCTGTTCAATTTCACAATTGATTGGATTTTGCGGCACGCCCTAACCGAGCACCACGGCGTCCAACTTTCGCCCGATATTCACATAACCGACCTCGAATTCGCCGACGACGTCGTGCTGTTAGCTGAAAACTTCCCCGATATGCAACAGGCGCTCGACCAGATAAACCACCTCGCGCCTACTATCGGTTTGAAAATTAACACTTCCAAAACCAAAATGTTTTCGAACACATCCACCAGCAATGATGAAATCTTATCCTTAAATGGAGCACCTATTGAAATTGTGCCATCCTTCAGATATCTGGGATCCATAATGCTCCCCAACGGCCAAGCGAAAAACGAAGTGAATGCGCGAATCTCCAACGCCCGGAATGCGTTTCTACAGCTGAGGAGCGTTCTATGGAGCAAGAGAGAAATCAGTCTCAGGACTAAAATTCGGGTCTACCAAGCTTCCATACGACCCGTTCTGCTGTATGGCTGTGAAACCTGGCCTCTTCGCGCGGAAGATTTACGCAGACTCGAGGTAGTAGACCATTGGTGCCTCAGGTACATTCTGCATGTTCGTTGGCAGGACAAACTCTCCAACGAAGAAGTGCGTCGTCGTTGCTACAACATCAACCAAATTCCAGTACTGGTCCAACAACGCCGCCTTCGGTGGTTTGGCCATGTTCTGCGCCGACCAGATGACGATCTGGTCAAATCAGTTCTAAATCCCTCGCCATTACCATCTTGGCGATGTCGCAGGGGTGGACAGCTGAAGACATGGCTTGGTACAGTCAAGGCAGATATGGAGTGCCTGGGGCTACAAACCGTCTACGGACTCCGTATGTGGAACAAGAATTGGATATCCCTGTCGCAAAACCTTGCATCAGATCGCCGCGCCTGGGCAGCGATGATTCGAGACGTTCATGAAGCCGGCTCATCCTCCCGTAGGAGATAGCCGAAGTAAAGTAAAAAAGTTTTAAGAAGGTGTAGACTTCCTGGTTGGGGTCCTCGGGACGGTAAAAACCAATGGTTGGAAACAACTGGTGACATGACGCAGATGCATCCACTCCTTGTGACTAGTGATTTCAAATGAAACTATATTGTTCTTCGTTATTACTATTCGTTTGTCTCACACCTCTGTTTACTGTCTCTATTTTGCGTTTCTTTTTACTTTCTTCTCTTGCTTTGTGTGCTACGTGGAGGGAGTGTGGCGACTTGAACTGCCGCACATATGTGCAAAGTTCTATGTCGAAAACAGATAGACAGACAGACAGAACATGATTTAATCTGTGATACTATCAATAGTTACTCCTTGTCGCAGCATTTAACTCGAGTGATGTAATGTATTTTCAACTGTCAAACGGTAAATTTATGACTTATTCACCTTTTCTACTCTTCTTTAGGTAGCCAGTTTACGTTAGTTAATAAGTAAAATGTTCTTTTGTCTTACTGATGATTAGCTTGAATTATGTGCTGTCACACTTTTTACACTTAGTGATTTTTATTATTGATAAAAAAATGAAAGCAATTTCATGCATACTTCGCTCCAGTTGTGTTTCTTTCTAGATAAGAAAAATATCTTCTAAAGTTACTAGATTTACACGTGACCTTATTATTATTATTATCAGTTATTCTCATAAATATATGGCAGTTCGATCGACAGAATACCATTTAACATATCGAATTTCATTTCCAATGAAGGTTTTCTTCTGTAAATTTTATTGTACAAATCAATAAATAACCACCTTAATCTAC
This sequence comes from Trichobilharzia regenti, assembly GCA_944472135.2. Classification (NCBI taxonomy): domain Eukaryota; kingdom Metazoa; phylum Platyhelminthes; class Trematoda; order Strigeidida; family Schistosomatidae; genus Trichobilharzia; species Trichobilharzia regenti. Next base: position 94,437,758 of record OX235262.1, on the reverse strand, counting down.
CATTTAGTTGACGAGAGTGCAATTGTTTTCTTTTCCAAAACAGTTGGATACTAGCCAAGACAAAAAATGTATGAGTTTTTGTGTGTGTGTGTGTGCTATGTTTGGTTCTAGAATTTATTGATCTGGAATTAATTACCTGAATAACTACTACTACAAGGTACAATAATAAGTAGAGTGACTTACAGATTATGGTTAATACTTTCCAGTTTTTTTCGCGTTCGAAATTTTTTAAAGTTTACCATTATCATCACAGTTAAAGTTAAACAACTTATTCAAGTGTTGGTTTGTAGGGATTTGATTGGTTACAAGATTTCATCATGATCTGATATCAAATAGAGAACCATTGGAAATCCTGGGAGTAGTGGACACCTGTTTCGTCCTAGCTTGGGACTCTTCAGCAGTACGCATCCACTGCCAGGGTTCGAACCCAGGACCTTCTAGTTACAAAGCGAGCTCGTAGAACACTAAGCTACTGGAACTCGATCCAATGGCCCAGTACTCCCAGGTTTTCCAATGGTACTTTAACCACTGGGTGTCAGCTCATGATGAAATCCTGCAACCAATCAAATCCCGACAAACCAACATTTGAATATCGATGAGATGCTGTCTAACGACTCTATTCAGGTAGGTAGTGAGAAGTCGTGACCAGTAGGGTGCAGCAGGTCGGATGTGAGGACAAGTACTCGCCGAAGACATTGGCTACTGGTCGCGCGATATGGTGAATCGGCAGAAGTAAGAATTCATGGGCCATTGGATCGGGTCCCGTCCCAGTGGCTTAATGGTCTACGAGCTGGCTCGCCTTGTAACCAGAAGGTCCTGGGCTCGAGCTCCGGTGGATGCGTACTGCTGAAGAGTCCCAAACTAAGACAAAACAGTCGTCCAGTACTCCCAGGTTTTACAATGGTTCTCTAACCATCGAATATCAGCTCATGATGAAATCCTTAAACAAATTAGTTCCAACTAAGTTATTTACAGGCGACAATGGTTTTTGTTGAAAAACAGTCTATTTGAATGGCAAAACACTTATTTTTATTTCGGGGAAATACACTACCCTTGCCTTCGTCATTAAATTCGGCTTTTCCTAAGAAAAAGCTCAGTAATTTAGATCAGCAGTAAATTGAAATATCAGTAAAAGTGGAATAATGTGGTCAGGGTGGATAAAGAAATTCAAAGATTTAATTGGTGATTGGTTTTTCACTTTTCCATCAATATATGCACATACCAAAATGCTTATGGATGCATATGAAGAACTTATTCTATGTGATAGCATTTTAGAAAATACACTAATTTATTGACAATTCAAATACTTCAAAGGGATATTATATTTCATAAACGGCGCGTCAACTTTTCCTGTCCGTGAATGGTCTCATTGTATGCTAATGATAAACTGCAGTTTTTTTTAGCTAACTTGATGTGTTTAGTCCAAGTTTAATTGATTCCTTGGTGTTAATTACGTTGGCTACACAAAGTGTGTGCTTTATAAACGTATATCTGGAAGTTATCCTTCATGCACATCGAGAGGGAAATAAAAAAACGTCAGTGCATTCGGTAAATGCGTTTAGCATTCTCCTGGCCCTTTTGTTTCGTTTAATGTATTGTCTGGAACAACTGGACATTATGGCTGTTGACTGATCGTGAACAAGCTTTTTGTCATAGTTGACACAATTAGCTTGTTCGGTTTCAGCTTTTCTAAGATTTCCTTTATTAATTTTCTCCATTTATATACTCTGGAGTCATGTGAACATTTGAGCCCATCTGTTTGCTTGTCTTGGAACCATGCATTCAGTTCGGGGTTCGACCTCCGGCCGACGCACTCCTAAATCTCACCAAGCCTGTATTAAGGCCGGCAAAGAGGGAAGGTTGGGGTGTGCGAGGCAAGCAACCTCACGCCGCAAAAATTAGGACCACCGCTACTGAAACTTAAAAGCTCCAGCTTGAAGCCCTATGTTCCATTTGGAGCGTAAAGGAATAAAAGAAATTTATCTATTTACTGGAGTTACTTATACTTGTCAAGTATTTTACAACCTTCACGTATCTTTGTGAGACTTGTGATTTTTAACTAAGCGTATGCTTGGTAAAAATCATCTGTGGTTCAATGGTAGAATGCTCCGCAGCGATATACGTGGTTCGGATTCGATTCCCGGTCTACGCGCACCTAAACCCCATTTAGTTTTGCTAGCCATTAGTAAGCTCAGAAAAGAGAGAAGGTTAGATGTGAGGCTAGAAATATTCACTCCGTCAATGAAACTTCAAAGCTGAAAGTCACATGTCTGCTTGAAACACAAAGGGATCGGGTCCCAGTGGCTCAATGGTCTACGAGCTTGCCTTGTAACCAGAAGGTCCTGGATTCAAACGCTGCTGGTGTGTGCGTACTGATGAAGAGTTTCAAACTAGGACGAAACAGCTGTCCAGTACTCCCAGGTTTTCCAGTGGTTCTCTAACTGATGTCAGCTCATGATTAAATCCTCCATACAATCAAACAAAATCCCTACAAAAAAATCAATACTTGAAAATTAATCTGATGCCCACTAGTGACTGGCCCTATTCAGGCAGTTAACCTGGGGCTCTAGTGGGAAGCCGTGACCAGTAGGGTACAGCAGGTTGAAGATGAGGCAGTAACTCATCGAAGAAGACATTGCGAAGTTTTCGCGCTGTGTCGTAATTGTATATCTGTTTACTTTGATTTTCTCATTTGTTATTGATGGCTGATGACAAACATTTCTGGTTCTTAGTTAAAGTTTACAGTAATCTTGAGGTTTTTACTGTTATAATTAGTTGGTGTGTGGAGATGGCGTTGGTGGCTTATAGGTAGAATATTCGCCAACTACGCTTGTGGTTCGGGGTCCGATCCCCGGCCGACGCACTCCTCTACCACGCTATGTCAGTAATAAGACTGACAAAGAGGGAAGGTTGGATATAAGGCTAGCAATCCCATCTTGTAAAAATAAACACCATTGCTACCGAAACTTCAGAACTCTAGCTTGAGACCGTATGTTCCACTGGGAACGTAAAGGAATGGATAAGAAAGGTATGTACAGATGAAATTATCTTGTTTAGTGAATAAAATAGTGTCCCACTACTCAGTAATATTTACTAAGATTGCCTATAATTTCTATGAATGTGAAGTGTTAGTGACAATGACAGCACCGATAATTTATATATCCGAACTGTGGGTAGCTCTTTTTATGATTTCCTCATTGAATATTCTTAGGTGTGTTAACTATTTTGAATTTACTTGTATGTGTATAGGCTGTTGATGAAAAAAGTCGGCTAAATAGTTGTAAATCCTACACACTACAACCTACCTGTCCCACTCAGTCATACGGTTCATCTAATACCTCCCTTACGACTCCTCAGCGTCCATTACTTACAATTGTTCGTGAAATAGATGCTTCATCTGACGAAGAAATGCCATTTATCGAGACTGAGATAAAAATCTCCTATGAGAAAGTAAGTGTCTCAAGTGCCTTTGAGAGTTTTTCAAACCCCGTATAGTCAAACAAATTGCTTGGTTTATTTATCGGTGGAGCAGTGATAATTGAGTGTTAAAAACCTGTTGTTTTCACGTTTTTTATTCACATTTGATTGTGCATTTGTATTGGAGATTAACAATCAATAACCAAACTAAGGTGGTTGTGTATATACTCTTTAGAAAATGTGCTTATCTCTTTTTTGGGTGACATTTTTTGTATATTGGCTTAGATTTTCTTCCTGATAATTCGACACTGTAGGATTGCTATTTTGGTGTTATTTAGAGTGTTCTGCTTTTTTTCAGTGTGCACACCTAACTCCTAATTTTCGTAGAATATTATAACTTACCCAATTGTGTTGTTGCACTAATACCTGTGGCAAACTTATCTAAAGGTTGTTTTGTTGTTTTGCTTCTTAGACTGTTTCGGCTGGAGACGCTGGCGGCACTCACTCACCAACATCTCGTCGTCCACCTATTTCAAGTAACTTTTCGTTGTCTTCGGATTATGATGTTGCACCAGTTGTCATTGAATACTCTGGTGACAATAAAGCTATTTGTAAACCTCATACATCAACACGTATTTCAGATTATGCCAATCCCGAAGAGCTTACTAACAAAGAAATACTTTCCAATTTGAATCAAAATGATATGAATTCACGCAACACAGATTATGTTAATATGGACATACATCGATCAAATTCAGGTCCTGTAGTATTGTCTACAGAGAAAGAAAGTAAAGAACTGCCTCCTCCAGAATCTCCACTGACTCCAGTTTCAGAAACTTCAAGTCCTTGTAAGTTCTGTACTTATTATTATTTAAAGAATTTTACTGTCCAGTAAATTGTAGGCAAAACAGGATAGTTTTTATTTACTTTTCCCTATCTAATGGTTATAGTCTTAGCAAGATGGAGAATGACTGGCGATTCGGAAGGGAAATTCAGTATAATTCCATGTTTTGTTGTGATCACTTCTAACTGTTTTTCAACCTAGCCAGTAATACTCTAACAAACATTTCTTGTAAACTAAACCAGCGAAGCAGTATACATACACCTGAATCCGTGAAAGACTATCGGTTCACCTTCATTCACATCTAAAATCTGCTGGCTTTCCCTGGCTCCATTTAGTCTTGCAATCATAGATCCTAGGGTCTTAAAAGCTACATCGGTTAGGCTGATCCTTGTAAAATGTGACGGTGAGTAGTTAGTAAAACTAGCACTATATCTGATTCGACTACACAAACTAGTGTCTTAGTTTTATTCACATTAAATTCCATTCCATTATCTCAGAGTACTTGTGTGCAGTCAAACTTTTAGGTCCTCCTTAATTTACATGAGAGATGGCTGACAGTTAGAGTGTCGATATCTGCGTTCCAATACATGCGCTGGGGTTAGTATATTTTGAATCTGTTGTAGAAAGCAGTAGGAAATCTAAATTTACAAACACAAAGTTTATGTATAACAAATGGATCGTAAGTCTTTATGAAGTATTGTGTATTGTTAACTGATTTGAACACTATGTTACTTGGTCACGGAATCAACTTTAGTAATGTTTATACTATTCAAACAGGTTTTATGCAATATAAAGAACTCTTAATAACAGATGGTATTTACGTATAAAGGATTAAAAGTAGTCCATGTAATGTCATAACTCTTTACACATTGCATTAGTCAATAAAATCCGTAACAGTTAGTTTAAACCACGTAGGGAGGTGTAGACTTTCAGGTTGGTTGGGGTCCTTGGGATGGTAAGACCCAGTGGTTAAAGACAATTGGTGATATAGCTCAAAGTCGTTCTCTCTGGCGCAGAAGCACTCATCACTCTTTGTGATTTTCATCTCCAATAAAATTCTATTGTTCTTCCATATTACTATTCTTTTACCATCACAATTCTGTTTATTATCCCTCTCTGTTTTGAGTCTTTCTTTACTCTCTTCTCCTGATTTGTATGCTACATGTAGGGAGTGTGGCAACTCGAACTACTGCTGTACATCTGTGAAAAGTTCTACGTCGAGACCAGTCAGTCAGTCACACATGCAAATATCGCATTGTCGTTTACGTAAATTTCTTCGGTGGCTCTGAGTTAAATTTGGGATTGACTAACGGAATAATATTCGATTTTATGGTACAACAAATATGCATCCAGGAATTGAGTCTATTGAATAAGTAAATCTGTCTTCACCTTACATTCATCATTGACTTCAACGTTTACTCCAATTTGAAGTTTACCTCTTTTTGTGTACACCTGTGTCATAACAGCATATCATTTGTTTTGTCATAATATGACTTAATTTAAACTTGAGGTTTCAACCCTCATTGTTATCACTACATTAAAAAAAATCTATATATACATTGCATTCTTCTCCCCCCGCCCTCCCATAGTATCACCTGACAAACCCACAACAGTGTTAAGTATGATCGATTTTCGTACTGTTGCTGTACTTGGACGTGGTCATTTTGGCAAAGTTTTACTGGCTCAATATCGTGAGAATAGTAAATACTATGCAATAAAAGCGTTGAAAAAAGCAGAAATTATATTTCGCAATGAAGTGGATACATTATTAGCGGAAAAGCGTATCTTTCAAATTATTACTGATGCTCAACATCCATTTCTCATAAATTTAATTGCTTGTTTTCAGACAAAGGTAAATCTTTATGCATATAAATTTATTTATTATTTAAAAAAATAATCCCAGCGTCGTGTTTAAGAAAAAAATAGTAAAACTGATGATCACACCTTTTTTATTGATTGTTTTGTTTTCTCAACTCGATTTATATATATATATATATATATATATATATATATATATATATATACATGGATTGCTAATTAGCACCATAAGTAAATTTTTTGCCGCCATAGATTATAAGTTAGTGTTTCCCAGGTTAAATTGTGTGATGCCCATTGAGTCATGAAGAAAATAAAAGACAGATTCAGCGAAGGAAATTTTCTCTATCGACGAAATCATCTTCAGAGGCTGTACAGTCGTATGTATATTTACCAAAAATCTATAGTGGTCTATAATTGAGTAATAGTGACATAATAGATATAATTACTCGGAAATGACTTTAGAGGCAAAAAATTAAAAGTTGTAAATTACGCGGTACTCACTGGCACAAAAATAGAAATTTGATAAGGTTCAAACTGCTCTTGAGTGAGAATAAAGGTATTTTTGAGTGTCAGTTTAACAAGTGGGAAGAGGGTGTGAAATGTACAGAAGGAGCATATGAGAGTGATAATAGTGAATTAAATAACCGAAGCAAAAGTAAAATTAAAAATTAAAAGGAAAAGAAAAAATCGAAATTTTTTTTACAGGGAACGATAAGTGAAGAGGTTAAGACCAAGGTAGAATAAGAGACTGGACAGACTTTTCCTGTATACAGCGTTCAGAGTTGTATTGATATATGGATACATATCAATTGACGAATCGCCAGCGCCTCCGCCGCACACAAAAGCCGAAACCTGACGCCCTTTGTACCATTTAGCTTCACTTTGTAGATGATCTTGAAAGATGACTCTGGTGGAACTATGTGGCCTGAGTTCACCAAACGCTCGTGAATTGAGCTGGTAATTGTCTTGCATTGTCCGTTTGCTAGCCATGCCGGATAATGTTCAGATATGCGTTTGGAAAACGTGCGCTTATAATAGACCACTATATATTTTTGTAAGTATAAATACAACTGTACGTCATCTGAAGATGATTTCGTCGATAAAAAAAATTTTCTTCGCTGAATCTGTCTTTTATTATCTTCATAAATTATGATACTTTGAAAATCTGACGACATTATTTCATCACATAATTCCTACTTAACTCGATTATTTATGCTTTCATGTATATGTACGATGACCATCGACATGTACTTCTTCCACTGAATTACTGTTTTATCTGATGACTAGATTACACTAGTCGATCTAGTTGCATCACGTTAATATTCCACAATTGGAGGCGATAGTTTCTTCCACACATTAACAACTGTGACTCCACAGTTGATGTTTGGCTGGGATTCGGTTGAATTATAAATTTAATGTCACAGAAATTGAATATGTGTACAGCCTTTTTGAGGTTCCACCTATCATCTCTAATTTGACAGTTTTGCGTTCAATGTGAAAGTAGCTGTGTTGTGCAGAAGTAGACCATTTTTACACAGGATTATGATGTCGTCAAATGACCAAATATTGACTGCTTATTTTGTTTTCAATCAGATCTCATCAAGCTTAACTCTAGTATACATAAGTTTACAAATAAATATTCAAATATTTTAAGCAATCACGGTGTTTTGTCTATAGGATAATAAGATTGTGCAATTAGTCGTAATAATAATAATAATAATAATAATAATAATAATAATAATAGTGGTTCTATCAATAATAAGGATGAAAAAGCGCGGCTAACTGTGATAACATGACTAACGAAAAGAAGTTCGTACATTCATTATCCCTCCCTTGGCCTATTAAGACACAACCAACTAGTGACTTCTCCACCACCCCTTACTTATATTTTCAACCCCTTTCTTATCATCCCTTAATCTTATCACATCTTCATTAAAACGTATTTTATTTACTTCCCTTACAATCTAACATTACGTAATCGGTTCATTTCATTTTTCTTAGCCTTTATCGATTAGTTCTACCTGAACATTTGTTTGTTTAATTATGCTGTTTTTCCCTTATTCTTGTTATCACACATCGCCTCACTTTTTCATCCTTATTATTGATCGAACCATTATTATTATTTAAGTGTGAAATATTCCCATATCATGAATTAAAAGTCAATCTGAACGAAGAATATTCTTTTCACTAAGTTCTCCTCTTCAGGTTCTTACAATTATAAAATATGTTTGATGTCGTCACAATAAAGGCCAGTTTTGCGGCGGATACACTTTTTACGTAGAATAAGAGATTAGTTACGGGGTGTCAAATAAACAGTTATATTTGTGTGACAAACGTGCTAGACTGAAAACAATTACAAAATATTGTAAAACGGGAGACAATGGTGGTGATTAATCATAGATTTGCAGAATGTGGGGTAGGAAACTTGACAAGTTAGTTCAAGGTTATAAAAGGTGTTAGGTGAGTGGCTAGTGCAAAGTGGTCTGTATTAAGGAGGAAATAGTAGGACTATAATGAGAGGTTCATAATGAAATAACGAATATATGAAATGAAACAGGTAGAGGCACATATTTAGAGAAGAGATAATATTACTAATAATAAGTCCGGATAGTATAAACGGAAAATTCGAGCTCGCCTTGTAACCAGAAGGTCATGGGTTCGAATCCCAGTGGGTGCGTACTGCCGATGATTCCCAAACTAGAATGAAACAGCAAATGTCCAGTACTCCAGTGCTGGTTTTCAATGGTTCTCTAACTGATATCAATCTGTGATCAACTCGTAAAATTCGATAGTGTTGAGAGAATGTTTGCACGAAGGGTATAAATTATGACGAATAATAATAATAACTGTAATAAAAGCAAAGAAAGAAAAAAACCCAAGGGGGTTAAGGGGAATAAGCACTATTGGTCAGGAGAAGAATCATTACTCCAAGTTTGGTCACGGTAGGAATAGCGTCTGGACGTGTTTCTTTTTGATACAAAGTTCCGATGTAGTCGATCTTATTACAACAGCTTCAGCTATGTGTAGGAGACGTAAGCGAACTGTACGTGATAACGACTTTGGAATTCGATATATAAAATCCTGAAAGCTGTGTTGACATCGATGCTATGTGCATTATCGACCAAGTGTGAAAGGATCGAGCTTTTTGTGCACTTAATTTCCTCACTGATGAACCAAGCTATAACGACAACAAATATTATATTATATAACTGTAAGATAGCATTATTAGAAGACGGAGATCATCTGAAAAATGTGAAGTATTTGCGCTATACATTTCGAACAATCTGATCACACATTTACTTCTCAAGTCAATATATATGAAAAAATTAAGGGCGATTAAATTAGACAAAAAGACAAAAAAAGGATTTAAGAATGATTAACACAACGTTTGGTAATCTAATCAAATGAGGATTACCAAGGTAGGTTAAGAGTAATAATAAACTGTTTTTGAATACACAAGGGGGACTTAAGCTTATGAATAATTATAGCCTCAGAATATTTCAATAAGCGCCCTTGACCGTTTTTATAGATGACCTTGAGGGCTGAGTTAACATCAATCTTGTGGTTCATCTCGATTAGGTGTTTAACTATAGACGAAGTTGGTAGTCTGTGTCAGACACCTGCATATATTGGTTTTTCACAATTCACTTGTTTTTCTAGCCGTTTTGAGATATGCTCTCCCACCCTCACATGCAAAGCGCGATTACTCCTCCCTATGCATGTGTGATCACACACACACACACGAAAATTGGTAAATAGTTTGGGGTGTGACACAATCACTTGTGCACATTTGAGGTTTGCAGTGGAGCATATTTTTAGCTTTTTCGAAAATTACAAGCTGGGCTGTATAGTAGGTTCTACGGATAATCGAATTCAACCTCTGTTTCAAAATCCTGTTGTTTATTGAAGACACTTTTTAGGGACGGTATAGATTGTAGGTTTAGAGAATAATTGACTTTTACACCTGTTTAAGAATTTTAAAGGATATCTGTTTTCAACAAGAGTATCCACTAATATTTCGTTTTCTTTGTCTATAACATCAGCAGTGCAAATAGGTTGAATCCTCTTAAACAGACATTTCGCAAAGCCTCTTTTATACTGTAATGGACAGAAACTATGAAAATTAAGGTATTGCCTTCTCCAGGTGGGCTTTCTGTAGATTGATCCTCTTATTGAACCATCATCTCTTCGACTCAGAAGTATGTCTAAAAATGCAAGCTAGTTGTGACTTTCTTCCTCGCCCGTAGGACTAATATGATTCTGTACAGAGTCTATTTAATAGACGACTCGCATCTTCATGATCGTCGCACATCAAAATGATATCATCTACATATGTAATTCATTGCGTACTGGAATTAAAATTTGAGCTGAGCATTTTGCTAATTTATGTGTAGGAGAGTGACACACTGATAGAATTGGATGTAATGGATTATCAACCCTTTGAATCTTGGGTAATCCATAGAGGTTTGGAAAGCCAGATCTCATGGGTTTCAAGGAATTGAACTCCTGTTTATCAATAACTTCCATGTCACGAAGTTTTACTAAAAGAGAAGCTACTTTTCCTTCCAATTTTCTGATATTATCAGAACGAACATCGGCTACGAATTTGCTTTTGTCATTAGGGATGGATAACATTTTTGTTTTGTAATCGCTTCTGTCCATTACAATTACACCAGATCCTTTGTCAGGTTCCCAAAAAAACTAAATCGGATCTATTACGTAATTTATTTAGGGCCTTAAAATGAATTGATGTTAAAATGCTTCTTTATTTATAGCTAAGCATTTAATCGAGATGAACCACAAGATTGATGTTAACTCAGCCTTCAGGTCATCTATAGAAACGGTCAAGGGCGCTTATTGAAATATGCTGAGGCTATAACTATTCATAAGCTTAAGCCCCCCTTGTGTATTCAAAAACAGTTTATTATTACTCTTAACCTACCTTGGTAATCCTCATTTGATTAGATTACCAAACGTTGTGTTAATCATTCTTAAATCCTTTTTTTGTCTTTTTGTCTAATTTAATCGCCCTTAATTTTTTCATATATATTGACTTGAGAAGTAAATGTGTGATCAGATTGTTCGAAATGTATAGCGCAAATACTTCACATTTTTCAGATAATCTCTGTCTTCTAATAGTGCTATCCAAATAATTGTAAGAACCTGAAGAGAAATTATTGAAAAGAATATTCTTCGTTCATATTGACTTTTGATTAATATTATTATCATTAGTACTATTATTATGACTTATTGCACAATTTATATGCACAATCTTATTATCCTATAGACAAAACACCATGATTGGTTGGTCTATATGTGAATATTTATTTGTAGAGTTATGTATATTAGAGTTGGGTCTGATGAGATCTAATTGAAAACAATATCGTTTGCCTAAATGTGTTGTTCTACTTATTTTGTGTTTATTGATACGGTTATTATTATTCTAACTGTTAAGATGCATCCATTCGAATAAAATAAATGATCAAGAAACATAAAGTAGGTGTAACGAAAGAAATAATATTCAATTTGATGTTGCCGGTGGCTTATTTTCAAAACGTTAAGTGTAAGACTCATTAAATCTTAACTTTGTCACGTGACTTCGTCTTGGGAAAGTGACTCAAGGGAAATGGTACAATTTATATGTCCAACTGGTGTATGCCCTACTGTACACTCAACTGTTATGAAAGCCTGTGTTCTGTGATGAATTGAAGTTCTTTACTATTTTATTCGTACTTTAGTCACTACAAGCTACGGATGTTAGTCGATATAAGGTGCTATGACCATCTATCAAATTCCAATTCGCAAATTAATTTTCAATTTACGCAGTTCTAGGTGGGATTTAACCGCAGTTAACTTGGAAAAAGTAAATTATTCAATCACAATACACGATCTGCTTGATACCATACATAAATAGTGTAATCGAGAAAGCAAGCACATTTGCGTAAATCTATATACTACTGATTAATTGAGACAAGTAACTGTCTACCACTCACATCAGCCGGTGTGTTTAGATCACTTCGATCTATTTAGCAAGCACTATTGTTTCAACCACAAGCAGTCCGAACGGATGAAGATGTCAAAGCCCAGACAGAATCGGAATGAGCAAGATCAATCTGAAATCAGTGTGAAATCTTTTGCACTCCGTGGCATAAACAACAAGTTTCGGAATTTCAACACAAATGTGAAGTCAGTCAGTTCTTTATGATGGGTCAGAAACCTGGCCAGCGCGTCACGAAAATCATTTCCGTCGGGTCACTGCAAACTTTTGTCTACAGCTGCCTTCTCTGACTGCACAATGAAGATAAAATGACCGGCCGGCCAGAAACAATTAGCAACAGGAAACTCTGGTTGGGAACAAACCAACCAAGAGCTGACCGCTTAACAAATATGTAGGAGAAGATGGAGATGGATTGTGCATACATTGAGGAAGCCGTCGAATGACATCGCGCAATGCAGACCAACGCTCTCGTGGAATCCTAGTGGAAGCGACGATTGAGTAGTCGGCGGGAAGGTGTCATGGAGGAGATCGTGTGGCGAGGAGGAGATGAGGGATTATGGCCAATCGCGGACCTAGCTGAAGAGGGCAGCAGAAAATAGAAGAAAATGGAGATGTGTTGTTGAAGACCTGTGTTCCACTCGGAATCCAAGGGAACAATAATAATACAATTTCTAACAGGTTTTTGGTTCTCTGTCTTTTGTTTTGGCTGCTGGTCTTACCAAAAACCATCATATAGTTACTGGTCTTTAACTGATTTGTATCTATTATCGTACAAATTGTGTTATTCCACTTTTTTTCTTGGTTACAGGAACACGTTATGTTTGTCATGGAGTATGCTCAGGGTGGTGATCTTATGCTCCATATTCAGCAAGATGTGTTTAAGGAACCACGAGCTGTTTTTTATGCTGGATGTGTCGTCTTAGGCATTGAGTTTCTTCATTCAAAGAAGATTGTATATCGGTAAGTGTTAACTTACTGGAGGTCATGTTTTCTTGTTTGGTATATTCTGGTATATCATACATTACTGCTAGTATATTACTACAATAGATTTTTTTAATACTGTATTCAGTCTAACTGATGGACTGGTTTCAACGTAGAACCGATGTGCAACAGTTCGAGTTGCCACACTCTGTCCAACTAGTACACAAAGCAGGAGAAGAGAGTAAACACAAATTCAGAAGAGGGGTAATTAACAGAATTGTGAGGCATAAAGAATAGTAGTATGGAAGAACATTATAAATCACAATCTCTCGTGTTATTTCCTCCCGACCACCGCTTAGTCTACGCATGATTATTCAACCTAGAACTTATGATATCATATTAGTCAAGCTAATCCCCCTTTGATTATCACAGGAAAACTTGTTTCCCTTCTTGTTTATCGGGATAATCAATGACTTACATCAACTCGTTGGGACTATCTCAGATTCTCAGACGCTGTCTAATATCATAGTTAACGTAGATAATAAACTGTCTCCACCTCCCTTAAGTATCTCTGGAGTCATTCCATCAGGTTCCGTTGCTTTGCCTCGTTTCAGACTAGTAACAGCTTTTGTAACCTCGCAGATGGCGGACCTGTGTTTATGTCCTATTCAGGGAGAAGTTGGATGTTGGGTAAGTCATTTAAATTTCTCCTCAAAGTATTGTTCCCAACGTTCCATTCGTCTGTCGTTCAGTCGTTCAGTATTCATTCACTTTATGACTAAAATGATCGTATTGAAATTGATTGTATCAGTTCATTAAAAGTTTATTTTCATCTAATAGGCTTAAACGATAATTATATTTAGTTGCAGGATCTCATCATGAGCTGACATCAGTTAGAGAATCATTGGAAAACCTGGGAGTGACCAGTAGGATATAGCAGGTCGGGTGTGAAGGAAAATACTCGCCGAAGATATTGGCTAGTGGTCGCGCTATGTCATGAATTGGCAGAAGTTGGAATTTGTTTGATATGAGATCAGGTCCCAATGGCTAAATGGTCTACGGGCTCGCTCGCCTAGTAACCGGAAGGTCCTGGGTTCGACTCCCAGGAGTGGGTGCGTACTGATAGTGAGTTGTAGGCTGGGATGGAACAGCTGTCAAGTGCTCCAAGGTTTTCCAATCGTCCTCTAACTGATTCAGCTCATGATGAAATCCTCCAACCAATCGAACAAAATCCCCAGAAACCGATACTTGAAAATAATTATTTTTCTTTCTGTTTCACTCAGTTCACATTTTATTAAATTTACTAACTTGTTTATTAGAAAATTTAACCAATTCTAAAAATTTTTCTGTCTGTGTTTATTTTGGCATAATACGCGGTAATAATAGCTTATGCTTGTTGTGTAAGCAAACAGCTAAATATGCTTGACATTATTTATTTGTTTATTTTAAACACATACACACATTTGTAGCAAAACTAGTGCATAAAGTCACCACAGCCTTTTAACTGAGAATTTTCAACTAAATCACTGAAATTTCATTTCGTTGGTTAGTTAGCATTTTTTTAACTTGAAAGACTTCCATTGTGGTGTTTGATTATGCTATTTGTGCATCACTCGAAGCATATACTATCATATTTTGGGATCATTAATCTGTATATTGTTTGTCATTTTTAGCGATATCATTGTTTTCAAGTATTGGTTTTGTAGGGATTTTGTTTGATTGTATGGAGGATTTCATCATGAGCTGACATCACTTAGAGAACCACTGGAAAACCTGGGAGTACCGGATAGACGGCTGTTTCATCCTAGTTTGGTGCTCTTCAGCAGTACGCACCCTCCGTCTTGTAACCGGATGGTCCTGGGTTCGAACCCCTGTGGGTGCGTGCTGATGAAGAGTCCCAAACTAGGATGAAACAGCCGTCTGTCCGGTACTCCCAGGTTTTCCAGTGGTTCTCTAAGTGATGTCAGCTCATGACGAAATCCTCCATATCATTGTTTGTTTTGATTTACCTACACTTACGATATGCTATATTAATATTTCTGTGTATATGTATATAACAATTTTCAGGGATTTAAAGCTGGATAATTTACTGTTGGACTCCGAGGGATTTGTAAAAATGGCTGATTTTGGTTTGTGTAAAGAAGGTATGGGTCCAGACGATCGAACGTCTACATTTTGTGGGACACCTGAATTCTTGGCTCCTGAGGTTCTTACAGATTCTTCGTATACCCGAGCTGTCGATTGGTGGGGTTTGGGTGTACTTATTTTTGAAATGCTTGTTGGTGAGGTAAGAATGATAGTGCAAAATTTTCTTTTGATAATTGGGTAGATTTCTTATATTACTCTATTTCAGGCTAATGAACTGAAATCAATGATGTATTAGAGCTTTCCTTGGAAATGTTGTTGCATTGCTATTTCCTCATGATTCATAGGTTTAGGAATTCTCCTACTCATCGTTAGTAGTTTTATTTGAAGAAGCGATTTATAGGTCAGTTAAAAGCCTATAAGTTCACGATTGGTAATGGCTAGATAGGATTAACTGCAAGAAACTGACAACGAACCAACCAAGAACGTATTGCCTAACAGATATGCTGAAGAAAGTGAGGTTGGATCGGATATACATTGAGGAGTCCATTATGTGACATCGCGAACTAGGCCGTCGGGTGGAACCCAAGTGAGAAACGGCGACTTGGGCTTAGGTCTACGAGTGGCATAGGGGAAATTTTGTTAGGAGGAGAGGAGAGCTTATGAGCAATCGTAGATCCACATAAAGAGAACTGCTAAGAACAGCACTTAGCTGTTTTTTCTAGTGACCTACAATGTTCACAGTCCATGGTCTTTCTCATGGCAGTGAAAGTTGGAGAAAATCATTGCGACTTATTAGATCTAATGTAGTTTAGTAATTATCTCTTGTGACTAAAAAATTTCTGATATTGTGATACTTCCCGTTAAATGGGAAACTTTACGTGTGATGTTTACATCAGTGGCACGCCGACGAGTGTCACAGGAAGTCACATATTTTAAGGCGTGATTTTAATCCCTAATGCTTCTTCGAATCGTTTTATAGGTCTCTGTTTTCTGGTTTACACAATAATTGTATCATTTTATTGATTATCTAGCAAAAGTCACATTACAATTATACTAAAGTCGTTTAACCTTCCATTATAGATAAGATTTTATTTTGATAAATCGCACAGTGTTTACAGTTATATGAACTGTTCATATAACTGTAAACACTGTGCGATTTATCAAAATAAAATCTTATCTATAATGGAATTATACTCTACCACAGTGCCCAAGTTTTATACTTATATCGTTTAACCTTCATTTCTCCGTTTTTAGTGTCCTTTCCCAGGTGAAAGTGAAGAAGAAATCTTTGACAGTATAGTCAATCAAGAAGTCCGCTATCCCCGTCATTTAAGCATGGAAGCTACTATAATAATGCGACGTCTCCTACGACGAAATGCTGCACAACGATTAGGATCTTCTGCTCAAGATGCTGAAGAGATTAAAAGACAACCGTTCTTCCGTAAACTTGACTTTGCAGCTCTTCTGGCTCGTAAAATAAAACCACCATTCGTTCCTGTTGTTGTAAGTTTTCTGTAGTCATTTAAAAAAATTTTATTTTTACCATTTTGCTAATCATCATTAGAGATGAATTTTATGCCTTCACGACAATAATAATAAAACTGACACAGATTATTGCAATGTCGACTTGCGTTGGTTTATGCTGTCTGCATATTCTACTGCCTAACGTTTTGTAAAAAGGGAAAGGAGAAAAATACATAAACATGTTTAACTGTTTGCTGAAATTTAAATGTTATATGCATTAATTTGAATGAATTGCTCCAACTAGTAAAATGTAATAACTGACTCTATATTATTTTCAAGTATTGGTTTTGTAGGGATTTAGTTTGATTGCATGGAGGATTTCATCATTAGCTGACATCACTTAGAGAACCACTGGAAAACCTAGGGATACTAGACAACTGTTTCGTCCTAGTTTGGGACTCTTCATCAGTAACCACCTACCGAGGTTAGAAGCCAGAGTTTTCTGGTCACAAGGTGAGCTCGTAGACAATTGAGCCAATGGTCCTTGAATTCTAACTTCTGACAATTCACGACATAGGGCGACCATTTCGAAAGTCCTCCTCGATATCAGCTAATGATGAAATCCTCCATGCAATCAAAAAAATTCCTACAAAACCAATACTTGAAAATTAATCTGATACTCACTAGCGACTGGTCCTATTCAGACAGTTAACCTGGGGTTCTAGTGGGAAGCCGTGACTAGTAGGGTACAGCAAGTTGAAGATGAGGCAGTAACTCACTGAACAAGACATTGCGAAATGGTCGCGCTATGTCGTGAATTGGCAGAAGTTAGAATTCAATGACCATTGGATTATATCCTAGTGGCTTGAAGGTCTTGGGTTTGACCCCTAGTGGCGGGTGCGTACTGATGAAGAGTCCCAAACTAGGAGGAAACAGCTGTCCAGTACTCCCAGGTTCTCCAATGGTTCTGTAACTGATGTTAGCTAATGATGAAAGGACTCCATATTAATTTGGTATTATTAGATATATCACGCAGTGAAACAGTATTATTATTTACTCGATGATGAGGTTTCAAACACAATATATTATATATATTATTCACAATCATATAAATTATAATCACACAACTTGGAAACTTCCCTTTTTTATGACTTTCTCGCGGGCAGTAGAATTAATAGAGAAGATTTTTTCTTGAGAATATCTTTAGTGCAGGTTTTTAGTATAAAATGAACTCATTTGAATTCTTCATGTGTAGATGAATTGTGTCTCCTGGCTACCTTCTCTGTGACTGGTAGTTGATTTACATCTCTATTGATTATTTTTATTGACTTGGAATTTGAACTTTCTTGTCATGTGATTTACTTCTTATTAGCTGGGAAATTCTGTCTACGTTAGTATGTTTTTTATTCACTGATTGACTTAAGGCTTCTAGAAATTCTGTGGCTGCATTTTTGGTGTTTTCTCTATTTAAAATTTCTACATTATCCCAATTAGATCGGTGTCCATAGTTATCTACATGCATTGTTATGAAAGAATATATATCGTGCTGATTAGTGTTCCTGGATTCTGATTCAAAAGGGACGCCCACTTTGAGCGATGTAATGTCTGTTGCAGTTCATAAAATTAAATTTGTAAACGGTATTTCTTGGAGGATCTGGACTTCGCCCATGATATATGTCTGATTCCCCAGAAACTGGAAGATATGCAAGTGAAAAGCAACAAGTTGGCAGAAGAAGCATCAAAGATAGGACTTCAGGTGGACATGGAGAAGACAGAGGTGATGAAGATTCCTGGCCAACAGAAACAGCAACAACAACAACAGACAACAATCAGCCAGCATAAATGGGAGGAACCTGAAGGAAACAACCTCAATTACCTACTGACCTGGGAAGCATCGTTTCAACTACAGGCCAAAGGAACTGACGAGGATATCGAAGCCAGAATCGGAAAAGCAAGACAAGCTTTCATTACTCTCAAGTCTGTGTGGAGGTCAACAGCACTCAGCATCAAAAATAAGATCCGGATTTTCAACTCCAATGTAAAGTCAGTGCTACGATATGGATCAGGGACTTGCACTACGCGTCATAAAGAGCATCTCCAACAAACTTCAGACCTTCATTAACAGGTGTCTTCGCTCAATACTCAAGATCAGATGGCTGGCCAGAAAAGATCAGCAGCAGGGATCTCTGGCCATGAGCGAACCAACCCAGTAGGTACCGACTGTGCAACAAATAGGCAGGAAGAAATGGAGGTGGATTTGCCATACCATGACGAAAACATCAAGTGACATCACTAGACAAGTCCTCAAGTGGAACCCTAATATGAAGCGGCTAATTGGTCGTCACTGTGAGGGTGACATGGAGTAGGTCATGTGAAGAGGAGATGAAAGCATGTGGGCAGACATGGAGCCAGGTGAAAAGGTTGGCAGAGAACCGAAGGCAATGGAGACCCGCTGCTGAAGCCATATGTCCCCCTATGAATTAAAGGAAATAATAATAATATAATAGGTGTGATACATTCACGTATTTCTTGTTGTACTTCCTCATTTAATTTTGATGATTTGAGTGATGATTCTAAGGAAGCAGAGAAATCTGTTTCTGAATCGTCACCAGTATTGTAGTCCAGTCAGTCCTTTCTGAGGAAGTTGTTTTTCTGCTTTTGATAATGGTTGTTTCTATAGATTTACTACGCAGTCATTTAAAGTTTCTTCAGATGGCTTTTTGGATAATCTTAGCTAGTTTTCCTTTGAGGACAACTAGTTTTCGTTCATTGTGTCGTTCACTTGATATTTTAATGGCTGTGTTCAGTGTTGATAGATGTTCTGTGTTGAGAGTCTGTTCAACCTTTTCTTTTTGAAATTTAACCATTTGCTGGTATTCTTTAATCCGAATGTGTGCATCCGTGATTATTAATTTCACCATTTTTTTCCCATGTTGTTTGGCTAATTTCCAGCCCAGAGGGCAGTTAATTGGTGGTTTATATTTGACACTGGTCGGTAGAATCTGTTGACAGAGACATTCATGAAGAAAAACGGGTTGTCCTTCTGTAGAAACTCGCCTTTTGGCCAAGTCCTTTCATTTTCGACAACACAGAAGCGTATCACGCTCGTAAGATGTTGAAATAATCGGGAAGATTGTTAGCTCAGGTGGATAATTTTTAATTAGTTGTGTTCTCTGAGCTGGTTGATTTTATTGCGAAGCTTTCGTCGTCCTTCTGGACAACATCTTCGGCGCAAGTCTTAGTATAAAATGAACTCATTTGTATTCTCCAGAATTTTCCACATATCTAGGACAGGTGTTAAATCATTCCTATTACAAGTGTTTGCAGTTGATTCGATAAACAAAGCTTCCGTTATCCATCTCTCGCCTCACCCTGTTGCATTAGATTTTAAAACTGTGATCTTATCTCATCCTATTGTATGGTTTTGTGTCATTGCGTGTAGTGCTATAACTGAACTATTCTCCGGATTTCTTGTCTTATTAGTGTCAACTAATCTTGGTTTCGCTAGGGTTTTGTACCCCGGCTGAACTACTTTTACCTATGTATTTGTCCTAACAATCACTGCAGGGTTATAGATAAACTAAATAATTTTGTTTAATTGGCTCCACAGGATCCTTTAACCGACAAAGCTTGTTTCTAATTGAGTTTGTGGTTTTGAATACCAGCCACTTTTATTCCTGCCTTGTTAATAATTCTTCGTAAGGTTTGTGAGATCCCTTTCTATGAAAGTACTACTGATGATTTATAATCCCTATTGTTGGTGTTGTCATTATCGTTACTATTATTGTTATTATTATTATCACTATCACTACTATTATTACTAATTTTATTTTTACATTTTCCTACATCTTTCCTGACTAATTTATCAGGGTAATTATTAAGTTTCAAAGCTTCTCTTATATGCCTCACTCCCTCTCTTACATTTTTTCTTGCTGCTACTTAGCTTTTTTGCCCTGTTACTTTAACACTCAATCAATCCTATATTTATTGACATAGGATGGGATGATCGGAAATCCAGATATTGGTATCCTGGAAACACTAGTGTTTAACTTCCCATCATCTTTCCTTTTAACATTACACTTTAACATTGGAAGCCTCCCTTCCTGACTTTCCAATTCATAAGTGAATTGAATTGCCTCCACCTTTGAGTTGATGTGTTCAAAAAATCTATTTGTATCCTGTGTTGTAAGTACAGTGAATGTGTCATCTACATACCTCCACCATACATACTTTTGAAGTGGGACTGAACATTTCGATTGCTAAGTTTTCCACACCTTTCGTGACACCATAGCAATTCCCTCAGTTTGCTTGTGTATTTCCCTTTAGAATTTATGTACTATGGAAGTCAGGCATAGCTGCGCTTCCAGCAGTATTTTCTACTTTACCACAAGTATATTAAACTTTTAAAACAGTGCTTATCATGGATCCTTGTTCATTAGTTGAATATACATAGTTGAGAGTGAATAATGACTTTTTTCCTTTTCTTTTTTAAATTTCTAGTCTAATCCTGAAGATGTATCCAACTTCGATGAAGAATTCACCAAGGAACGAGCAGTTCTTACACCAGCTAAAGAACGTCCACCACTTCTTGATGCAGATCAATTGAATTTCCAGAATTTCGATTATAATTCACCTTCTATATTATAAAATATATATGTCCGGTAGAAAAGAGTGTTGGATAATGTTTCTCACCCCCTCTCCTCCCTATCTCTCTCTCTCTCACTCTTCCTCTCCCTCTCAGCCTTAGCACACACACACACACAATGAATGCTTTTCATCCATCTTTCCTTATACTATTATTATTGTCTTATCCTTTTGTGTTTATGTGTTTTCAACGATCTCTTTTTTACACTTTGATTCTCTATTCTATTTCGCCTCTGTCTGTGTCTTCCAACAATCTATATAACACAGTGTATTTAAATTTATTTTAAGGAAGACACTTTTTAACAGTTTTAATTCCATTATATACATATACCTAATGTTTGAAGCATGTTTTTATTGGTTTTTATTGTTGCAGTAAAGTACACAAAACAACTAAATTTGATCAAATTGTTGAATTGCTTGAATTACTTGATGATCTATATAAATGTATGTATGTATGTTTAATCATTCCTGTATTTCCTCCTGACTGACTGACAACTACTATCACTCACATTTATTCTTTTTCCATATGAAACGTTGTTAATGATATCCAAGTTTACCAAAGTTGCTTAATAATTTTTCCTTGTTTTAATTAAGATTTACAGTTGTTTTACATCCTTGAAGTTATTTTATGCTCCTATCTATGTTTGTATGTATGTATGTACATACGGTATGGCTTTTTTGTTGTTATTATTATTATAATTGTTTTCGTCCTAACACATGAATATCATTTTAACCAACTTTAATCGTAATATCTTCTTTATTTTGCTGTGCATATATTTTAATTACTCCTCTCTCTCTCTCTCTCGATTTTCTCTTTTTTAGGCGATAAGTAGGCTGGCAACAGGAGTTTCTTTCTTTCTTACCTTCTTTTTTCTCTCATCTTTGGTTGACAATTTTTGATTATGCTTTTTACCCTATTATCAGATAGAAGTTTCTCCCATTTTCCTCTTTCCTCTTCATTTTTATTGTCCAGTCACAGAGTAAATTCATACAACAAGATATAAATACACGCACTCACACACACATACACGCATACATACATACATGCACACACTCATAATGTTTGTAAAGAAATTAAAATCTTTAAAAAAATTAATAATATAAATAAATATATTTATGCTTCAATCTTGTTGTCGCTGTTGTTGTTGTTGTTTTCTTCACGTTATGAAAAGTGAACGGATTACCTATATCCCTAATTTGTGTGGTACACATATAGTATTTTTAAATTGAGTGCATCGGTGGCACAGTGGTAGAATGCTCGCCGACCACGCTTCTTCATGTGGTCCGGGGTTCGATCCCCGGCCGATGCGCTCTGTCACCTCGCCAAGCCAGTAGTAAAACTGGTAAAGAGAGAAGATTGGGCATAAGGCTAGCAACCCTATCCTGTTAAAAAATGAACACCCTTGGCTGCAGAACCTTCAAGCCTCTAGCTTGAAGCCCTATGTTCCATTGGGAACGTAAAAGAATAAAAAATTTTTTTTCAGTCGAATGAAGTTTACTAATGAATTGCATAATTGTGCGTTTAATTCGACTTCAGTCATTGGCTTTTCTCTGTGCATTGGGGAAAAAGTAAGTTAAGATTGTTGCTAGATTCACTGTATTCTTTTTCTGCTTCTTCATTGTATAAGTCAAGTCGTAGTTTCACAGCTTTATCTTGCTATTGCTGACCACTTACTGAAAAATCTAGCTGTGACTATGCTTGATTGTATCCACGATGTGGTGATTAGTCGTAAGACTTAGGACGAGTAGGTGATTTCTTCGTGAATTCGATTAGATTTGGTTTGTATATACGTGTTGATATTTTAGTTACATGATGTCTTGTGACTCTTGTGTGACCGTTAATTTTCCTTGTTTGAAAATACATGTATCTTCGTGAACGTGGCGGTCTTTTGTGTCGTCCTCTTATGCCGTTCCTTCGTACTGTCTTCCTTTGTCTTCTTTTCTTGTCTTGCATGTTTTGTCGCAATACTGATTCATTTTCTTTCATTGACGTCAAATCTATCTCTCCGTTATTTGATGTTTTTCTGCCGATGAAGGTCTCCTTATATACTACTTGTAAATCTTACCAGTAGCACACGCCATCCTTCGGGCCATCCATATCTCAACTAAATGATTTTCACTCTGAGCATTATAAAGCTGGTATTGATGATAATGTTAACTCACGAGGACGGATGTATTCTATATTTATCATTGTCCAATTCTGTTATCTACTGCTTATATCCTTTATTCATATCTAATCAATAAAACACTTTTGTTTTTATTACTTCTCTTTTTGTGCACTGTTATTGTGTTTAATTCTTGTTTATCTCACTGACTGTAGATGTCGTGAAAATGCCATGTTTGTAACATAACTTCAGGCTTGACAGTTATTTAATTTGATCACTCTAATCTTCATTTGTGTGCCTGTTGTGATTTTTGTGAATCAATAACAGGCTGTGTTCCTAAACATGATGACTACGTAATCTGGGTTGTGATATCTAATTCACTTCTGGTACAGTTCAAAGATAGTACGAAATAATTTTGTTGACGGTACACTTGGTCTTCAGTTCCTCCTCAGCTGTCGCGCCTGCTCACGATGAAACTGAGTTCAATGTAATCCAGGTTAACATTGTATTACTAACCATTTGGTAATAGAACTCAATTTTTACCGTGATTAGGTCTATGAATTCAGTATAAACTCCTGTTGACTTCCAACTTGTTAGAATTTATGCATCTTTTGTAGTTAGTTATTTTCTAGAAAAGTGACGTATGTTTTCCCTTTTAGAAAGGAATGTGTTGTGTAACTAAGTTAGTAAGTTACAAGAACTATCATCCTGTATCCACTTGTGTATTTGTTTTATATCAGCTTACTAATTCATGGTGCTTGTTGATTATCTTCCATTGTATACAATGCAGTACAATAACATATTGGTGTCAGACAACAACAGTGTATTATTACTCATATTGGTAATTTGTTGCATGAAATCCTCTTGGTGTTGTAGTAAAGAGAATGTGGTATTAATTCATAGTTAATCTGATTAAAAATGCCCACTAAAACTGTCGACAGAATTGTCAGTGAACAAAGAATGCTCTTTAAGTGTTGGTTTGTAGGGATTTGGTTGGTTTCAGGATTTCATCATGAGCTGACATTAGTCAGAGAACCATTGGAAAACCTGGGGGGTACCTAGCCTGTCATATGCTCTGATGGTGTTCTCGTGACTTTTGTTGCCAGATCTGCCAAGGGCGATAGGATAGTACGCGACCTAATGGTTGTGTGCAAGGTTTGAAGAAGGCTGTGTGCTATATGCATGCACCTCGCCCTGATAATGTCTGGCGACTGGCCCTATTCAGGTAAGTAGTTACCTGGGTTCTAGTGGGAAGTCGTCACCAGTAGGGTGCAGCGGGTCGGGTGTGAGAACAAATACTCACCGAAGACATTGGCTAGCGGTCGCGCTATGTCATGAATTGGCAGAAGTTAGAATTCAAGGACCATTGGATTGGGTCCCAGTGGCTTAATGGTATACGAGCTCGCCTTGTAACCGGAAGGTCCTGGGTTCGATTCCCGGTGGGTGCGTACTACTGAAGAGTTCCAAACTAGGACGAAACAGCTGTCCAGTACTCCCAGGTGGTTTTCCAATGGTTCTCTGACTAATGTCAGCTCATGATGAAATCCTGAAAGAATACTCTTTCCAATAACTTCATCATCAGGTTCTACAGCTATATATGCATTATAATGAATGAATTAATTAATTAGTGTTATTAGCAACATTAATTTTGTTTAAATAACATCAAATCAATAATAATATCAATGGATTACACTTCAATAGCATTAACATTACAATATAATACACTGAGTATGTGACAAATTGGGAAAATAATAATAATATAGAATACATGAATTCATAGTCTTCACTGAAGGCCAGGGCAATAGTAATGGCTTGACTTGCTTCTTCTGCACACAAAGCACTGGTTCTTTCACTCGAATCGCGATAGCCTCCACTGTCTGGAGTATGCGGTACCTCGATGTTTTCGGCAATTTTTTCGGTACCCATTTGATGATAGAGAAGGATTCTTCAGTGCTGGCTTTGTGGCCTGTTTGGACCAGGTGGTCTAATATCGAGTTGTGTGTGTGTGTGTGTGTGTGCGAAAGAAGCAAGTCCAGCCACCGCTACTGCCCTGGACTTCAGTGAAGACTATAAATTCATGTATTCTGTATTATTGTTTTTCCTAATTTATCTGATACTCATTGTAGTGTTATATTGATGCTTGTTATCACGCTCAAATATGCTATTGAATTATAATCCATTGATATTATTAATAATTTGATTTTGTGTAAACAAAATTAATGTTGCTAATAACACCAATTCATTCACTATTATGTGTTTATAACTGTAGAACCTGATGGAGAGCAGGTTATGTAAAAGAATATTCTTTCTTCAGTAACCATTCATTCGAAAATAATGTGATGATGATGATGCATTCCAAGTGATTCACAACGAAAAGCCCAGTGAAACTTTTGAAGCGGAGACAAGAGTAAGACAAAGCTTCCTCTTATCACTTTTGATATTCCTTGGTTGTGGTGAACTGCTAATCATGGTGATCAAGAAGATGGTCATACGTTGGAGTGGTGAAAAGATCCTAGAAGATCTGGATTTTGCAGATGATTTAAGCCTAATGTTACACAAAATTGAAGATCTACAGGCGAAAGACAGTAAGTTAGCGGAGAAGGCTGATGGTGGAGATAAAACTTCAAGTGAGTATAGAGAAGACAGGCGATGAAGATGCTTGGCGACAAGCACCAACCACTGTTGACGGAAAAGGTCACTTTTTCACTTATCCAGATAGTGTTGTGTCAACTACAGTTGAGGATGTCAAGACCAATCAGAATCAGATAAACAGGACAGACAGATCTTCAATAATCTAAAATCAAGAATTACTTTATAGGGATTGTATTTATTTCTGGTTAGACGACGGATTGATATTAGTTAGAGAACCGTTGAAAACCGGGAAGTACTGAACAGCTGTCTCGTCAGCCTAGTTTGATACTCAATGGCAATCAATCTGCGGTCAAAATTGAAACAAACCAAACTCGTACAAACTAACTCTTCAAAATTAATCTGATGCTCACTAGTGACTGACTACAGGACGAAGTTACCTGGGCATCCGGTGAGAAGTCGTGACTAGTGAGGTTCATCCTGTCGGGAGTGAGTACAAGTACTTGCCACTGAAGATACTGGACGGTGGTCGCGCTAAAATCACGAGTTGGTAGAAGCTAGAATTCATGGGCACTTGAGTCGGGTTCCAGTAACTCAGTGGTCTAAAAGTATCTCTTGTTATCGGAAGGTGCTGGGTTCAAACCCCCTGTGGTGGATGTGTACTGTCTAGGAATCCGGAACTAAGATGAAACAGCTGTCCAGTACTCCCTGCTGGTTTACAATGGTTCTCTAATTGATATCAATCCTTGGTCTAACCTGAATCCAAAATCCGTAAATAAATCTCCTGCGCTCACTATGAGGAACAAGATTTGAATCTTCAACACTAATGTCAAGTCAATGCTTCTATACAGTGCAGAGACTTGATATGTCTCTAAAGGCATTTCCAAATGGCTGCAGACTTTCGTTGACACCTACCGCCGTCACTCGATAGTGAAGATCAAATAACCAGAAAAGATCAACAACAAGAGATTCTGGTAATGAATCAACCAAGAACCTATGGTCGAAGAAATATATAGAAAGAAATGAAGGCGGATCCGTGAACTCGCTGTGGAAACCAACAACAAGTTGAACGTCTAAGGGTGAAATGGTGAAGATCTTGTGATGAGGAAATGAAACCTTATGAGTATTCGTGTAGACTACAGCGAATAAAGTGAAATGTCGATTTGCTATTGAAGCCATATGTTTCGCTCAGAAATCAAGAAAATGATAATAAGTAATCGGATCATATTACTCAAATAGTTCCTTCCATCTCTTCCATGGTTTACATATGTAATGTTTGTTTAATGAAAAAAGCTTTATGAGAAGACTAGTCCAGTTATCATGGTAAATGATCTTAACATATGGTATTTTATTTACCTTAGCAATCTTATATCTAATTGAGGTATTATATATATATATATATATATATATATATATATATATATAAGAATATATGGCGGTCAATATGTTTTTATCAGCTTTTATAAAGTTATCTGGTGTGTGGGCTATGGTTACTGGACATTTTATAATTTCCTATCTACATGTGAAAATATGTTAGGCTTGTTTGGTTCGATCATTTTGTGAACTTATCTTTTTAACACCTGTTTTTTCCGCTGTAGAATGATTAACTAGTGCTGTATATATACATATCTAGATAGATGGCATTATTGTTTTCAAAACACAATTGCAAACAACTGATATATATATTTTTAGTGTTTTAATTCATTTGCAAGATATTTAATTGGACGATGGCGACTAGCAGTGAAATCTAGGATGAAACGCCTTTCGTCCTATTTGGGACTCTTCAGGCAAATCGAGATGACGAGTCCCAAATAGGACGAAAGACGTTTTATCCTGGATTCCACTGCTAGTCACCATCCACCAGTTAAATTCTAATTACATGCCCCAGACATCGTCGAAGCATCTACACAAGAAGCCGACATTTCAACCTGAGACCGAGTACTTCGGTCCAATCAATCGGCAGGAAAATTTAGAATTCAATTGAATAAACACTTACAAGATAGTTTGTGTTTAAACACACTTCATATTTATATATTTTACTCTTAATAAGACATCTCTTAATATTCAATTGAATTTAAGATGAGAAAAGTGTAGTGTTGTATACTGTGCGTGCGATATTGATTTTGTAATTCATTGTTCCTTTATACGCACATAGTGAGCAATCTTGCTGTACTTAAAGACATTTTGCATGACTATTATTGTTTCTCTTATCGCTTAAGTAGTGAGTAATTTTTACAGCTATCTACACGTGACAAAAACTGTGTATAGCCTAAATACTGACACTATGTTTATTTTGCTTACTCATTGAATTATGTATTTATTGAGACAACGTTGGTGTGTTACGGTGTTGATATCTAAAGCAGATGTATATTATAACTATAGAAAGTATTGGTGTTAGCCTGATCTTCAGATTTACTGGTTATTTTTGGTGTAAGCTGTCATTAGTAACTTGAAGAGTTCAGTGACCCATGAATTGTAACTTCTGTTAATTCGTGATATTCATCAAAAATCCCCATCCGTACATAAAATAGAGAGAAGACCAGTAGTTTACCGATGAGTCTGTTTCTGGCTAATTTATTTTCACAACTGTAAAATCGAATATATATATGGTTATTTTGTATGTGTGTGTACATTAAATTAAATAGTGTTCTCTGAGCTGGCTGGTTTAGTTGCGGAGCTTTCGTCGTCCTTCTGGACAACATCCCCTTTCAGAGCAATATTTAGCATAAAGTGAAATGATTTAAATTTCTTCATGAGTGATATAATTGCGTCTCCCGGTAACCATCTTTAGATATGCATTGACCATTTTCTATTGACTTGGATTTTAAACTTTCTGGTCGCTTGATTTACTTTTTATCAGTTGGTATATTTCGTCTATATTAACGTGTTTGTTGATTGCATTTTCGTTTGAGTACCAGGCTTCTAGGAGTTCCCTGACTGCACTTTTGCTCTTTCCTTTGTCTAAAATTTTGACATTATCCCAGTCAAATTGATGTCCATAATTGTCTATGTGCATTGATACTAAAGAATATATATTGTGTCTTTTCACGGCTGATTTGTATTCTTGGATTTTAATTCGAAGGGGACGCCCACTTTGGCCGATGTAATGCCTGTTACAGTTCATACAATTTATTTTGTAAAAGGTAATAATTTTATCTCCTTTTTCTGTCGTATCTTTCGGTTTGCATAATATCGAACTAAGCGGCTTGACTGTCTTGTGTGCTGTATCTATATCAAACATATCAAGATACAATTGGTTAGGGTTGTTGTAACTAAGGGGGTGAAAATTAGTAAGTTTTTTTCTAGTGGAGTTACGTAATTTTGATTTGACACTAGTAACTAGTGTGATGCGTCTAGTCCTCTGATTGGTGTAGACTGAATTCTATCAGTCAGGTTGTAATGTGACCACCATTCTAGCTAGCTCGCCATCACGCTGCATATTGTTTTGATGGTATTAGATGGTTGGAGGCAATCTGCCACAGGAAGCCACACCTGACCTAGGTTTCGTGCTAGTCGGCACTCGTCAGCAAGGCGTATCTGCAACCTAGAAGGAACTCATGTCGTTTCTGAGATTCGAACCCGCGTCACCCAGTGCTACAGTCAGAGACGTTACCACTGAGGTATTCGGCCTCGCGATTGACCTCCTGTTACGTAATGCGAAAAGCATTCATAGAAATTGGATGTTGACACAAGAGATTAGTAACAAAAGTGATGAGTTGTCACAAACGATTGTTAAAGAAGGGTTACGTAATAACATGAATAGTTTGATGAGTGTCAGGTTCCCCGTACCATTCAGTAGCGAATTGGTTAGCCGATATTTTAGAACCTTTAGGAAAACAGATGTACCACTATTCACTTCGTGACACCTTTCAATTCGTCGACTATATACAAGATGTGAACGTAATGAACAAAAATGTGCTTTCTCTTGACAATGAGTCACTCACTAGTTACTATCGTTCCACTCACAGAAACTGTCTGTCACGTTTGTCAGTATATAGACGAAAACCAGCTGAACATCGGATTACCAATCATTCGAAAAAGAGATCTAATTAGATCTCTTGCTACTTGCGTCCCACGCATTTGCAGCTCTGGCACCCTGGAAGAATAACCACACTTCTTGAGAGAAATCTTTATACAAAACGGATATCCACCAAGATTCATAGGCAAAAACATCAAAGAGAAAGTCCTAAAGCAAGATGCGCCATCCGTGCCAAAAAACTTTGTATGAACCTTGACTGATGTTCTTAAGAGGAGAATCTCCACTTCTTTAAGAAGAACTTTCTTTGCGGCAACACTCAGAGTAGTGTTCTCCAACCGCCCTCTAATCTGAAGAAGCCCAAAATACAAGATCTTGTACTTGACCACTTCTGTGTGTATATATTAGTTCATCTGTTGCTGTGGAGCCAGGTACATCGGTCGTTCGATGTGCATACTGTCAAGAAGAGTCAAAGAACATTATCCAGCATGGGCGGAGAAAGGAAGTAGTGACTGTATAAGCTGTGCAATAATCAAACATCTCGTCGCCACTGGTCATTCCATCTCAACAAACGCCTCCTTCAAAGTAATCTACTAAGTGAAGAGCAACCTGTCAAAGACAATACGTTTCCGTCTTCTTTGCATTACAGAAGTCCTAGTCACTAAGTTAGAAGAACCAGAACTATGCATAAAAAATAAAATTATCCAACCACTTCTAATATCATGGTAACAACTCCGTTGATTTGACTTAATTTCTATTTGTTCGTTTGTTTTTTCTAACTTCTTAAAACTCTTACGTAATTCCGTGTTTTATTTTGTTTCCATGTTCACCCTGAGCACAACTTTTTCATCAAACTGTTCGTGTTATTACATAACTCTCCTTTAACAATCGTTTGTGACAACTCATCACTTTTTTACTACCCTCTTATATCAACATCCGATTTCTCTGAACGCTTTTTGCATTATAATAACTCCACCAGAAAAAAGTTACTGATTTTCACCACCTAAATAACAATAACCCTAAGCAACTGTAATTCGTGATATATCACCACCCTCAATCATTTCTTATGATGATTTCCAGTCATCTCTAACTTATATTAGTTTGTGACGAAAGCTACTTTAAAATTGATCCAAATCCTCACAAACAAAGACACCTATAATCTAAACTTAGAGAATAATTTTGATTGGTCACTAGTTAGTAACTAGTCTAATGCGTCTAGTCCTCTGTTTGGTGCAGACTGAATTCTATCAGCCTATCTAAAGTATCCAACATAGTCCTACAGGAAGGTAAATCGCAAGCCCGAATAGCTCAGTGGTAACGTCTCTGACTGCAGCACTCACTGAGTGTCACGGGTTTGAATTACAGAAGGGACATGAGTTCCTTCAAGATTATAGATACGCCTTACTGACTGATGAGTACTAACTATCACGAAACCTAGGTCAGGTGTGGCTTCCTGTGGCCGATTGCCTTCGACCATCCAGTCTAAACCTAGAGAGTATTTGTGTTTATAGAAGATGAATGTTAAGTGATTGACTTTTAGTGAACCATTGGATTCCATACCTGAAATTCCCATTCCACTTACTTCAATTTGAACTAGTAAGGGTGGTTAGAATCTGTAAGACACTGAGCGCTGTTCATAGCTGTTAGTAAGTGAAAAATATTAGAATCATTGTTATTATTATTCTTATTATTGTTCTTTATTACTATATAGCTTGCACTGAAAACAGATGGTGATAAATGTATTGACCAGTTAGTTTAGTTTTGTTCCTTTTTGAATGTGTAGTTGTGAATACACGTATGCATGTATATCCGCCCACTGAGTGAATTCACCGCGTTATATGAAATAATCGCAATACTGAAATACTTTTTAAAAACTACAGTTTAAATAAAACACACACATATATTCCTTCATCATATGTCTATTGACTTTGATGTTATTTTGTCTCAGTAAAAGATATACTACATGTTTATTTTATATGTTGTTATCCATAAAATGCCAGGATGTCAAACTGTGTTGGTCACGTGTAATGTTGTCGCGTCTACTAGTACTTCATTCATTCTTGGTGTGTGTATGTGTGTGTGCGTGCATGCGTGCGTATTTTTTAGGGTGGGGATAGAAGGCGGACTGTTTCGATAAAATCTATGTGGGTGGTTGAACTCTTCTTTATTTCATGTAAAATGTTTTTTTTCTTAATCTTACGGTCAGTATTTTACCGTCTCAAAAGTGACAGCAGATTTACAAGAAAAGATGATTTTCTGCACAATCATATTATATTAAAAGAAAAGGCGTTCATCAGCGAAGGGTTACATTTTTCGGCGATGTCATTCTCAAGCTGTTCAATCGCACTTATATATGCAATAAATTATCCTAGTAACAAAAGGTATATTTCCAAATTGTAAATTTTAGGTAACGAATTACGTCATGTAGAAAGCGTTAATCGAGTAGAAACTAAAATAAGTTGAGTGACGTAATATAATTGATGAAGGGGTTAAATAGAATTTAAATAAAATTTGAACGAGAATCAAGTGGTAAC
Source organism: Trichobilharzia regenti (assembly GCA_944472135.2). Lineage (NCBI taxonomy): Eukaryota > Metazoa > Platyhelminthes > Trematoda > Strigeidida > Schistosomatidae > Trichobilharzia > Trichobilharzia regenti. The sequence goes on along the minus strand of OX235262.1, from coordinate 94,405,360 downwards.
AACAGTGATAATAAGGGGAATTCATCATTCTAATTTAATTTAATTTTAGATTTTCCCGTCGATTGATTGGACCGAAATGCTTGGTCTCAAGTTAAAATGTCGGCTTCTTGTGCAGATACTTCGACGATGTCTGAGCATTTAATTAGAACTAAATTGGTGGATGGTGACTAGCGGTGAAATCCAGGATAAGGCGCATTTCGTCCTATTTGGGACTCGTCAGCTTGCTGGATGTGCATGCATTCCGTAGTGAGTGATGATGTTCCCACCGAGGCTCGAACCTAGTGCTCTTAGTTTCAAACGCCAAAGCGTTATTTACTAAACCAATTAGTGGTCTTTGGCGTTTGAAACTATGGACACTGGGTTCAAGCCTCGGTGGAAACATCATCACTCACTACGGAATGCACGCACATCCAGCTAGCTGACAAGGCCCGAATAGGACGAAATGCGCTTTATCCAGGATTCCACTGCTAGTCACCATCCACAAATAAAATTAATCATTCATTAAGACTGAAACGTTTGAATTGCTGAAGCCGTTCGGCTCGAATATACCTCGACTCGATGTGACGAATTCACCTTATCATCGTACTTCCCAATGGCTAGTAGACTTACTAGAACCAATCAGAAGGCAAATTTCCTGCCATTCACTACGAGATTCCTTCGATTTTTTCAATTCCATTGAAAATGTTAGTGTTTCTAATCAAACCATGTTCCCACTAGATGTGGTATCATGGTTTATGAACGTCTCACTAACTGAAACAATATGCTATATATGTGAAAATATTGATTCAAAAGGGATGAACATTGGCATACCCACTGAATATATCAAGGGACTCCTATTGAGATGCACTTTAAGTGTTTAGTTCTCTTTAAATAACGAAATATATCGACAAAAAGATGGTATAGCTATGGGCTCACCACTAGGCCTGTTGCTTGCAGATTTTTTCATGTTGAAACTTGAGAACACATACCTAAAGAAAAGGATTGACAGCTCCAGGTTTTACAGGAGATACGTGGACGATACTTCCATTATCTTCAATAACGAAGAGAATTTGGAGGACATTCTGGACGTTTTCAACAATGGGCATCCTGCGATTCTGTTCACATTAGAGAAGGAGTCAGACACAAAAATATCTTTTCTGGACGTTCAGTTAACAAGAACTGAACAGTATGGAATAATAAAAAGACCCATCTACAGAAAGCCGACATGGAACGGACAGTTCACTAACTTTCATAGTTCGGTGCCTCTATATACGAGACGAAACGTGATGCATTCGATGAACCATAGAATTCTCAGCCCTGACACTATGGAAGAGGAACTGAACACTCTGAAGAGAATCCTCTTCGAAAATGGCTAATTAGAAGGTTTCACCACAAAATCTATGAAACCGAAACCGCCCACACTTTCTGCTTCCAAAAATTTTCTCTACTTGAATTGATAACTCAGTTGGGACTCATCGGCAGAAATACTGAGAAACTGCCTGTCCCGCTCACTGAAGAAAACCTTCTTCGTGGTTGAACTCTGACTAACCTTCTCGACAAAAATAATGATTCTAACGAATGTGAAGGGTAAGCTACCGCCATTGGTCTCATCAATATGCATCTACCAATTCACCTGCTCGTGTGGAGCTAAGGATGTCGGCCGTACGCAGCGTTTGCTATTCAAATATATCATGGATCACTTACCCTTATGGTTTCATAAAAGAGGAAGAAGATCCCCCACGCCTCCCCAGCTCTATCCTGGAACACCTGATTGAATCAGGACATCAAGCTAACCCACAAAGACCACCAAGTGGTCTAGCGGATAACGCTTTGGCATTTGAAACCGGGCACTGGGTTCGAGCCTCGGTGGAAACATCATCACTCACTGGGGAATGCAGACATATCCAGCCGACAAGTCTCAAATAGGACGAAATGCGCTTTATCTTGGATTCCACTGCTGGTCACCACCCACCAATCAACTTCGAATTACATGCTCGGGCATCGTCGAAGCATCTGAACAAGAAGCCGACATGTCAACCTGAGACCGTTAACTTCGGTCCAATTAATCGACGGGAAAATCTAAAAAAATCCAATTCAAAGTTACCAAATTATTAATTCCTCGTAAAATGAAATTAATGTCTGTAAACTGAAGCTCGGTTAGCAGCATAACTGTCAGAACAGCCATGATCTAACCATGCGGTATGCATTACTGCTTAGAAAGACACATTCAAGTGCAAAATAGTTTAAGATTTATATTCTCTACTAAGTATGTAACTGTTTTCAGCGTAATAAATTATCATCAGCTTGATTTTTAACCTAACAAACAATTAAACGTTGACCTTTGTACTAAGAAAGACATAGCAGTTAACTTTGGTTTACTATGCTAACAGAATTATCAACCTAGTTACATCATTCTTTTTATTTCATACTTCAATACGTGTTTCAAACTTCTTTAACGACTTAAGTTACTACCTTATGTAGCGTGCTGTTTTCATCATTCTTTCTTTCAAGAAGTTGTGCCGAGTTTGGGCTTCATTACACTTTAGTAGACTTTTCCTTCTCTTTACAATGAACGCAACTTAGTACACAAATCTAGTTACTTAAAATTTATCAGTATTTTTCTAGTTTAGTGCTTGTTAGTACTAAGTCTGTGTACTGAAGTTCTGCAGTTCTCTCCACATTGTATTCATACCCTTAACTTTTGGCCTGCTTGATCATTTTATATTTTCAGTATTCTAGCGACTAATAGTAATTTATTTGCCAAACTGGAATTAGGTTATCTTGAGTAACATGCCAGGTTTTCTGTATAAAGATACTAGATACAATCACCGCAAGAACCTTCAAACCTTTAGGAAATGACGTCGCATACAAACCAACAAAATTACTTCACATAGTTCTATGTCAACCAAAAGACTCAGGAATGAAGGGAGATAAAACCAACATTAAATTCGCCAAAGTGGCCCTCCCCTTCGTCTTCGTATCCACGATCATAAGCTAGCCGTCAAAAGACATGACGTATACTCCTTCATATCACTACATACAGACAACTACAGACACCAATTCTACCGGGGCCACGTCCAAATATTAGACAGAGGAAACATCAAGAATGCTAGAGAATTTTTAGAAGCCTAGTATTCCAGTAAATCGTCAGTCAATAGACACATCGAGATAGACAAAATTTACCAACAGATAAGAGGGATATCTCACACACAAAGGGTCAAAGTTCAAGTCAAAGAAACAATCAGTTCCAATGCAAGTAGCCTAGAGAGTGTGAAAACACACAAAAACAACCGATCACGTGTAAGGCCACTAGGAGAGATGACTAATAAACTCGTGGAGAAATCTAAAAGCTCACTTCAATAAATTGAAGTATGCGCTCAAGATGTTGCACAGTAGGGCAATGAAAGCCTCGCAAATTAACTACCCAGCTCAGAGAACACAACCACATCAAAAGATACTAGAAATTAGACCATGTACAACTTTTTGAAAGTGTTATGTACTCGTCGCCAAATTATTGCTATGTACTGGTCGAGAATTTAATAGTCCTGACGCAAGAAGGCGGAAATCAGAAGACCACTAGGTTTGCGATGATACTTCTATTTTCCAAACACAAGGAGAATCAATTCACACAAGAGTGTGAGAGCAAAATATATATGGATGTCCAAACAAGTGTGTGAACAAATCAATAGACAGTCTTAACATGATTGGCTAATTATAATGGAGTATCGATCCATATATACATAGCGAAATATAACAGACATGTCAAACAAACACACATATTATATATAATATAAGGGGAATATACATTGTTAAAGGAGACAGGTTCATCAAAGTGAAATGGTCACAGACTAAGAGAGCAACAGAAAGAGAGACCACCACATATATATGGATACATATCAGAAAGTAGCTAACTAAATCAACTAGTTGTATTTTTCAGGAAAATGGTGTTCGATGAAGATTTCCTATCGTGTTCTATTCACGTGCTTTCGAAGAACACTCAGTTAGAACTGTTGTCTATTACTGTACGTATCATAGGTTTAATGTGTAAAACTTGGGCACTGTGGTATTAAGTAATTCCATATTAGTTTGATTATTAAATGTATCACACAGTGAAACAGTATTGTATACTGGATGACGTTTCGAACACAATTTATTGTTCATAATCATATCAATTTTTGTCACACGACTTCGAGATTTGATTTTTATAGTTTTCTCTGTCTTCTCCTATTTGTTGTATGGACAGTAGAATTTTCCATATATCTGGGACAGGTGTTGAATCATTCCTATTACATGTATTTGCAGTTGATTCGATAAACAAAGCTTCTGTTATCAATCTCTCCCTATACCCTGTGACATTAGATTTTAAAACTGTCATCCTATTCCATCCTATTGTATGGTTGTGTGTAACTGCATGTAGTGCTATAGCTGAACTACTCTCTAGATTTCTTATCTTATTCGGGTCAACCAATCTAGATTTAGCTAGGTTTTTATGTTCGGCTAGTCTGACTGCCCCTGTTCTACTAGTTTGACCTATGTATTTGACCTCACAATCATTGCAGGGTATTAGATAAACTAAATTGTTTTGTTTTAATGGCTCTACAGGATCCTTTAACCTCAGTAAAAATAGGATTAGTGAAATGTTTAAATGACAGAGCACAAAACTAAGTAGTACCAAGGAAAATCTAAGACAGGAAGTGACACACATAAAAGAAGCCTTGAAACTTAATAATTACCCGGATAAATTAGTCAAGAAATATGTAAGTAAATGTAAAAATAAAATAAATAATGATAACAGAGATAGTGATAATAATAATAATATAATAAAATAATAATAATGGTAATAATAATAGTAATAATAATAATATTAATAACGACACCAACAATAAGGAATGTAAATCATCAACAATAATTCCATACAAAGAAGGAACCTCGGAAGCCTTACGCAGAATTCTTAACAAGGCAGGAATAAAAGTGGCATTCAAACCCACAAACTCAATTAGAAACAAGCTTTGTCGGTTAAAGGATCCTGTAGAGCCATTAAAACAAAACAATTTAGTTTATCTAATACCCTGCAATGATTGTGAGGTCAAATACATAGGTCAAACTAGTAGAACAGGGGCAGTCAGACTAGCCGAACATAAAAACCTAGCTAAATCTAGATTGGTTGACCCGAATAAGATAAGAAATCTAGAGAGTAGTTCAGCTATAGCACTACATGCAGTTACACACAACCATACAATAGGATGGGATAGGATGACAGTTTTAAAATCTAATGTCACAGGGTATAGGGAGAGATTGATAACAGAAGCTTTGTTTATCGAATCAACTGCAAATACATGTAATAGGAATGATTCAACACCTGTCCCAGATATATGGAAAATTCTACTGTCCATACAACAAATAGGAGAAGACAGAGAAAACTATAAAAATCAAATCTCGAAGTCGTGTGACAAAAATTGATATGATTATGAACAATAAATTGTGTTCGAAACGTCATCCAGTATACAATACTGTTTCACTGTGTGATACATTTAATAATCAAACTAATATGGGTTGCGTTTGCGCGAAAACAGTATCTCCATGAACAGGCTATCTTAATTAATTTTGTTAACATAGGCAGTACCCCTTCAGGCTGTCCTGTTAACTTCCTTTAGTCTGGTTAAAATGGTACCTGTAAGTGAGTTCGGAATATTTCACGCATCCTTAAGCCTTCAATTTTTCTATAATTTACTTCCTTTTTCATTGCATTATCATTTAACTGATTTTCTTTACTGACTGGCCTCAATATAGAACTTTGCACTGACGTGCAGTTGTTCGAATTGCCACTCTCCATGTAGCACACAAAGCAGGATAAGAGAGTAAACAGAGGTTCGTAAGAGAGATAATAAACAGAATTGTGAGGCAAAAAGAATAGTAATATGGAAGAACAACAGAGTTTCATTGGATATGACAAGTCAAAAACAGTGAGTGCGTCATTGAAAATGACTTTAAGCCATATCACCAACTGTCTCCAGCTATTGGTTCTTCCTATCTCGAGGACCCCAACCAGGGAGTTTACACCTCTAGCATTTGACGCCTAACCTCAATATCGCTCACCTTATTATACCACCTAACACGGGATATAGAACTCAGGCACCTACGATCAAAGAGCTTTAGCTTTTTCATTTCTTCTGCTTTCAGTGGCTATGTTTTGAGGCAGATTTGCCTTAGTTTTCAGATTTACAATTCTATTTTTATGTATTGATCGTTATTTAAATTATCTAATGACTTTCTTCTATTCCGAATTCTTGTTTTGTTTTTATATATACACTTTTAGAACAAAAAATTTACTATGGGAATATTCAATATATACACCTTTGTTACCATGACATTAACAACCTTTATCGTACTATTAGTTGATGTTATCTCTTTCATGTGGCTAGGGTAGTCAAGAGCATAAAAACATACTTTAACTAATATGAAGACACATATGTCAGTGTAGTTGAATACAACAGCAACACACCCTATACCCTTAGTTGATAAAGTGAATAGAATTGAAATTTTTCTAACAATACAAATGGAATAATTTTTTGAAGTATAGCGTTGTAATTTATTGTGTTCACAGTGAAACACTGGCATTTATAAATTATACTCTGGAGTGGGAAATAAAATCAAAATGCAACATTTGTGTGCATCAGCGATGCTGCGTTAGAATGCTCGCCAATCACACACGTAATCCGGAGTTCGATTACCAGCCGATGTACTTCTAAACTTCAATAAGCCATTATTAGTAAGCCCCATAAATAGTGAAGGTTGGCCAAGAAAATAGTAACTTCACTCGTGAAAATTTTATGCAGCTATTGTGGATTTTTTCCCAATTCTAAGTTTTGACACTGAAAATCGAGGAATATCAGCAATATTTAGCGAGCTTTGATGGACCAGATAGTAGTGAAATGGAATTGTGTTGTAATTATTTGTAATCGTAGTATTAGTATTTCGAGATGACCGAATTACACGAATCCAACCAAAACACAGAGAGGGCGGAATTCAGGAATTTGTATTTAGCGGAATTATAATGCAATTCATATAAGAAATATATTAACAGTCAACAGTAAGTATTTAAACAATACAGAGATAGAAATCGTCAATCACCACAAATTGTCTCATTGTGTATAATTCTTCAATATTAAAGCGATTCACTAGTAACATCATAATATTGGAGTTTAGAATTAGCGAGATATCATTAAGTCTGCTCTCTAATTTGATCTTTTAGTCAGCCTTTGAAGGATACTTTTCTAATGCGTAAACTTTCTTTTAATTCCTCACTGAGATTAAGGTATTAAGCTTATTATGTTTGTTTTCTTGAGAAGGGTAATTCTTGCCGTAAATTTCTCCAGCAGTTGACAATCTTTAAGAATTTATTTTAATCTCATAGGGACTTATCATCGACTGACTGACTGACTGACTGAGTTTTGACGTAGGACTTTGCACAGAAGTGGAGCAGTTCAAGTCGCCACGCCGTGTAAAATGCAGAGAAAACAAAAACATTCATAAAGAATATACTGAGAAGACGTTCACGTGAAAACCAACAATAATAAAGAAGAAAAAAGTGAGGACCCATTGGATCCGGAAGATTGTGAGGACTCAAAAGAGGCAGTCTTTTATTCACTACGTGGCTGGTTCATAGCGATAGTCAAGGGTTTCATGAACTGACACCAGGTTTTGATTTGATCACATCCAACTCTTTTCCAACTTGATCCAATGTCAGGTAAGACTGATCGACACGAAAGACGGTGGTTTGGCGTGGGCAACATGTGTCCTAACCAACTGATTTGATGTAGCTTCATAACCTCATTAATTGATTTTCTTTCATTTCCTTATACTATTTAACACCGGAGATGGAAGGCAGACATTTGTGTTCCAAGACAGCTTCCCTCTTCAAGTTTTCCATCTTCAGTGAACATGTTTCAACCATAAAGAAGGACACAGCTAACTACTGAGCATTGAATACTTCATTTGATCGATAACTGCATATGACGTCTACGCCTGAGATGGCACCATGCTAACATTTTGTATCTGTCCATTCGGGCTGACGTAAATTCACAAATAAGTGAAGTGGTTAATATGCTCTACAACTTCACTTCCTTCGGTGCAGGCTAGTCCTGAAGTACTATCTTAAATATGACAAGAACGAATAGCGTATCAAAACATACCAGGATTTCTGTTCCAGGTGTTCAGAAGACTCTGCATTCTATTAGCATCTTCATCTAGAAGGACGACATTATCCATGTACTGTGAGTTGATGAGACTGTCTCCTAATAACAAGTCAATCTTCAAGTCGCTACAGTGCAGAACTTATCACTACTTCATTTACTTAATTTAAAATATGAAATGATAGGAAGAATTTATAGTGCCGATGGATAATGTTCATGAAATTGTGTTCTTTGAGCTGGATGGTTTAAAGGTGAAGTCTTCTGCAGGATTCAATTTGCCTACAGATATTTTGTCCTCACTATTAGTACTGATGATAAAGAGTCTAGTTCTGACCAGAGTTAAAACTCAGGTGACTTGACATAAAGTTTATCTCTTTCTTAAATACAGAGGAATAAAATTACACAAAGATAACAATACAAAGGCAACTGTCCTTCAAGGAACTGCAAAGACATACCGAAAAGTACTGAAATGTGGAACAAAATGGTTAGTGAATTAGATTCACGTACATATAAGTCTTTCAAGGCATCATTTTCAGCACAAACCTCAACATGTAGTAAGCCTTTAGAATTCTCCATGAGTTTATTAGACATCAATGTCACTGTGAGAGAGACACGCAGAGAAGTCCCCAACAAATGGTCTACATCAGTGTTTCGAAGTAGAGCGGTCGGTTGCATTGATCACTTTACTCAATTACTAAGTTTTGTGAAGCCAGTTTGTAACAAAATCTTAACCTCAATACAAAATGTCTGTTTGCCTTGCACATAACTTAAGCATTTTCGAAATGCAAAAGATATCTAACACCTATTAACCGGCGAATGTACTGCTCAACAGTCTTTATGTATGATTGCAATATATGCCCAGAAAACGTGACTGACTGACTATTCAACCGTATGTTTTTCTTTCTTGTTGCCATTCATTCCTTTCTTATTTTATTTCATTTATCAATATCTTAACTTGGATTCTCTTAACCATAATGGTATCATATAGTGTGGCGTGTGCTGCTGATAAGGTTTATCAGTAGTATATAAAGTGACATTTACCAACAGGAAACACATCAGATAGCAGGGAGATAGATTTGACAATGCCAGCGAAAGCAAATGATTCAGCGTTGTGGAGATACATGGGAGACGTGAAATGAACACAAAGAAGCACAAAATGAAGGCTGGAAGTAGAACAACACGAGAGATCTGTGCAAATGGTGCTCCGTTTCAGATAAGGTGTACATAATTTCGTTGTATGTAGATGCTGAATTCCAAATAAACATTCCTTTACCATATCCCTCATCTGCTATTGGTGCGAAAGTGATGCTGAATAGTTCTCATGAGTAATTGCAGATTACTACTAATATTATTATGGACATATTAGTATTATACAGAAAGGAATTATAGTTACAAGTTATCATACAAAAATTAACCTACCTACATCGTTAAAGGATTTCCTACAGACAACAAATGAAGAATGGGTGGTCCAAGATTGATTAACTGTTGTGCAATTGACAATTTTCACTGGTGTTTTTAATATTCTCTATTCCACTTATTAAAATTGAAGTATTTGTCACATAATTTTCATGTGCTTTTATGAGTATTACTTACATATTTATCATAATGACTCTCTCTTTATACCTAAAATAACCATTATTTAAAAAAATTATGTTTTGTTAAATAAAGTACATTTCATGTGATCGTCTTATTTCTTAATTTAGAAAGAAGCAAACTTTGTCAGTATCTGTGAATTATTTTGCTGATTGTAGCTACTTTTACTGGTGTCTGAATTCAGGTTGATGTTGTGGGTGTGTGTGTGTATGTTTTTTACACAGCAGCGTGACAGCTTTGCTTATTATTACAAAAATAACACAATTAGGCTAGAAAATGGATGATCTGTCTTGATTTTGTCAGATCTTGTCAACTGCAGTGCAATTTGAAATGATTTTAATTTTTAAATGTGAATAAATTATATTGATATGTCTCTTCACAATCATTCCAATTTTATTTTTGGGAAAGTAAGGGATAAACTACTTAATTTGGCCTGATAAGATTCATCAGTAGTATATAGAGAGACATTCATCAGTAGAAAAGCATCAAATAACGGAGAGATAGATTAGATGTCAAAGAGAGCAAATGATGCAGCATTGCGGCAAAACATGAGAGACACGAAAAGAAGACAAAGAAAGACAATACGAACGAACGGCAGAAGTAGCACAATACGGAAGATTATCTGTGGGAATTGGTAGTTTGAAGATAAGTTGTGCATAAATTCGTTGCATATATATATGCCAGCGTCGGTGGCACAGCGGTTAGGACGCACGCCGACCATGCACATGGTTCGGGGTTCGATCCCCGGCCGACGCACTCCTTTACCTCACTAAGCCAGGAATAAAAGCTGGTAAAGAGGAAAGGTTGGGCATGAGGCTAGCAACCCCATCCTGTAAAAATAAACACTACTACAGAAACTTCAAGCCACTAGCTTGAGGCCCTATGTTCCACTTGGAACCTGAAGGGGAAAAATATATAGATGCCAGATTGCAAATAAACATTCCTTTACCATGTCCCTCATCTTCTACTGTTACATGTCTAGCAGCCTGACTTCTCCTGTAGAGCTAATTACATTGGACGAACAGTTAGGTATATTCGTCGTCGAATTTCTAAACGTCATGTTGCGTACCTAACTAAAGTACAAATAAGGTGTATTCGTAGTACTGTTTTACAGCTCATCTTATTGATGCCGAACGTATATAGTTGATATTAACAAGGCATTTAAAGTTGCCTGTTACATTCTGACCAATCTTAATTTTGCTTTACAATCTTGTCTTCTACATATAGCTGAAAAAGCCGAGGTTTGTTCAGATGCTTCCCTTAGCTTGGCCATCATTACTTGATTGTAATAATATAACAGGTTTCTTCTTCTCTTTAAGCCATTTAAAAGTTACTTGTGTTTTAATTGTCTTTCAATGTCGTATGAATTTCCTTAATTTTTATCTGGCATTCAGTCTAGGATTACATTTTTATGCATATTATTACCTACACGTATTTTTGAACTGTAATTCTATTGATCTTAACAACTTGATATCATTTAAACAAAACATCAGTGGTATCAGTTACAGTCACTGTTGAAATATTATGTGTATAACTGTAGCAGCTAGATGTGGAAGTTACTGAGAAGAATACTCTTTATTTTTTGTATTAGATGGCTGGAAGCAATCGGCAGGAAGCAATAGACCTCAGCTTCGTGCTAGTTGACACTCATCAGTCAGCAAGGCGTATCTGCAACCTTGAAGGAACTCATGTCCCTCCTGAGATTCAAACAAGCGTCGTTCAGTGAGTCAGAGGCGTTACCACCCAGCTATTCGGGCTAGCGATTGACCTCCTTTAGGACTGCACTGTATAATTTGGCTGGACACTAGTAACTAGTGTGATGTATTTAGTTCTTTCTTTGGTGCAGACTGAATTCTGTCAGTCAGGTTTGTAATGTGGCCACCATTTTAGGCAGCTCGCTGCTTTTTTTTCGTGCTGCACCTATTTCAATCTGCTACTCAATGATCCCTTGCAATGAGCCAGACCAGTTGTGTAAGGGTTAGTGATACAACCTGGCTGCCCAAAGGTCAGTGGGGGGAGCTGATATCGAATCCCCGTGACTTAGTGGTTGAAAGCTGAGGGTCGAGGCCAGTGAGCTATAGCTCCTGTGTAACCGACTTTTAAGTATCATTAGCCATCACACAATAATTCTACAGTTCATGTCCTAGTTCTAGCTAACTGAATTCAAATGCAAATTCTAACCAGTCTATTATCCTTGCTTTATTCAATTTAGTCAAGAGGGGAATTTTGTATGAAACGTGGTAGTTATTCATTTATCTAGCCTTCAGCTACTTACACAATATCAAAACAGTTTATCATCATCTGTACGTGGCCTACATTGTTGAAACACCAAAATACAAACGGCAAACTGCATTTCATATGAGCTATTTTCATAATCTTCTTTTAAGTATATTGTGTATATGCATATAATTGCTTTCTCAATATTTTCGAATGTCACGCTAAATGTGAGAAACAGACTTCATAATAATATCGAACATGTCAATCAGATATAAATTATAATTTTCGATGAAAATTCAATATAGTTTATGTACACATTGAAAAATATAATATTCGCAATGTTGGCGGTAGGAAGTATGCTTATAATTTGCGGGGTGTATTGATGGGGGAAGGGAGCATTTCCCTTATGAGGTTAGAATGTAAGAAGACGTCATGAATAAAAGTAAATTAGGAAGGAGGAATAATTTTCAAGTATTGACCTGCAGGTTACTGGTCTAGTCACAAGCTAACACCAGTTAGAGAACCATTGGAAAGCCATGGAGTAATGTACAACCTTTTCGTCTGAATTTGGGACTCTTCAGCAAAATATACTCACTGCAGTTCGAACCCAGGACCTCCAGGTTACAAGGCGAGCTTTTAGACCATTCAGCCAATGGGTGTGCCCCAACGGAACATGAATACCAACTTCTATGAATTCATGATGTGTAGAACAGTCACCATCCAATGTTAACAGCGAGTAACTGTCCTCTTACCTAACTCAGTGGGCCCTGTTAGTTATATCGTCTCACTAGTACTTTGGGTAACTTCCTGTATACAGGCAGTCACTAGTCAACACCAGGTTAATAATCAAGAGTTAGTTTGCAAGGATTGGATTGGTTTCAGGTTCTATCATGAGCTGACATAAATTAGAGTACCACTGGAAAATCCAGAAGTTGTGGACAGTTGTTCCTTCTTAGTTTAGGACTGTGCAGCAGTAGGCACCCACCGGAGTTTGGAATTTGTTATGAGTTAACTTACCATACCTTTGAACACATCCGATGTCAAGGTGTTACATAAGCTAATAAGGTAAACACTAAGTGTAGTAAAATGAAATATTAATGCACAATTGCTTCTATGTTTATGCATCTTACAATGGGACACATTCACTATATGAGGGTTTGTGTGGTGAGATTTGACATATGAAAACTCTGTAGGTTGAGTCGAATTCGAACTTATAATTTGCTGGCAGAAAGTCAAGTCACTGAAGTCTAACTGTTTCTCTAGTCTCAGTGAAATAGGTGTTTGGTTGAGTTTTGTTCATTTAGGTGGAAAGCTCAGTTTATTTGACTACGAATAAATAAAAAATATCAAACTACCTGTGGATTGTTTCAACTGTTATCATGAAGAAATTAATTCAACAGTGTAGCGCTAAGGTAGACGGGTTCTTACTGTCTTCACAATGTATATATTATTTATTTTAACATTTTAGTAGCATAATTCAACGGAAATCTGAGGCACAGTGAGTGCTATCAGTTAAGGTAATAGGTGCATTTCTGTCGTGGGCTACTGATAACATTGATCAGTAATACATAAAAGGATGTTCATCGGCACAAAAACACCAAGTAGAAGGGAGATAGATTTGATGATATCAGAGAAAGTAAATGATACAGCGTTGCGGAGAACACGAAGAAACCCAGTATGAAAGAAGTCCAGAAGCCGCGCAACATGAAGGACCTGCGCAAATGGTGGTTTGAAGATAAGGTGTATATAATTTGCTCTATATATAGATACCAATCTACACGTTGGTCGTCTTCATCCGTTACACGTTTATAAACCATCATGAGAATCAAGACATGCAGGTATGGTAAAACAGATATTATGTATTTGTCTGTTGCGTCTAACGAGTTGATCACAGATTGATGTCGGTTAGAGAACCATTGAAAACCAGAAAGTACAGGAGAGCCACTTCGTTCTAGTTTGGGAATCATCGTCAGTACGCACCCACCACCAGGGTTTGAACCTAAGACCTACCGGTTACAAGGCAAGCTTGTATACCATCCAGCCATCGGGACCCGATTCAATGACCAGTCCATGAATTCTAACTTCTACCTATTCGTGATTTAACGCAACCCCAGCCAATGTCTTTGGTGAGACATCCATCTTCATACTTGACTGAACGGACCTCACTGGCCGTGACTTCTCACTAGAAATCCACGAAACTCTGTCCTGTAGGAAATCTTAGGAATTATTCTTGAAGTAGTTTCATTCAAATGATGTACTTGAGACTATGTATACTTCATATTATTTTTTGTAGTGGAGGTAGGCTCAAATGGCTTAGGCACTCAGCTATCAGTCCATAACACCAATTTCGAGTCCTACCCCACTTATGCCAACTTAGGCGAACTACCGAATAATAGGTATGGCTTAAATCAGCATTTTGCTTGTTCAGCGCGAAGTGTTCACGAAAATTTATTTCTGTGTTAACCAATGCTACTCTCAAAGGTGGCTTTTTACTTTTTTTTTCTATTGGGACGTAATAACTTCTAACAATTTATATAATTCATATATGAATATTTGTCTATAAGTGCGTATACAGTTGAAGTAAGCGTTTCAATTTCCTACTCTCAGTTAAAAACATACTTATGCATTTACGTGAACATTATTTAACTTAATGCTACCACTATTTATTTTCCCTAACAAATTTATCGATCGTTTTAAAAATTATTATTACTGCACAATGAAGTATATTAACTGGCAGATATACATACACTGGCTTTTTGTTCAACTTCAAAGGATATTTACATTCTGTAAGTCAAATAAGCGTTTAATGGCAGTAACAGATGGGAAATAATCAGTCTTTTGCTAGGCAGTCTGTTTAACTCCATGTAAGCTTGAAGAAAGGCAGTTTTTTGACTTCTTCTTCTTCTTCTTCTTACCAGTGTGAAGGTTATTCTTTATGAAAAAATATTTATTTTTGCTTATTTAATGAAGTACTACAACTTTGGCGTCAAACAGACTAATATAACAATAATACAAAGAATAGAGATGGAAAAGTGTCTAGAAACAACACAGAGAACAAAACATTTAGATATTCTTACTAGGTATATACATAAATATATATTCACTGGATGTCTCCGCATTTTGTGTTACCGCCAGTAATGAAAGTAAAGGCGAAGGTGTAGTGGAGTCGACATCGTTATAATATTGATATAATCTTCAACCATCGAGTCAGTCACATGACTTCTTCAGCTCACATACGAGGTATCTTAGTACAGAAAAATGTTTTGGCCAGTCATAACTGTTTTTCAGTCACCTGACGACACCACAGCATAGGACAATCACATTCGCTTACAGTCCTAAGGGTGTTAAACAATGAAATCCACTGAGGTGTGTCTAAGCGACATCAGTCTGCGTCACAAAATGACCTTATTTATTCTTGTATGCTCACGAGGTTCAAACACGCATTACGATGACTTACATGGTGTTGTCAATGGGACAACAACAACCATACTCAAAGCCGTTTAGAGCAGATTCACACACAAAGAAGCATAAGAAATCTTTCCTAATCTTATTATGAGTGGCGACAGATGTTCGCACACGGTTACATGCCTCTGTGGCAAATAAGTTTAAGAGGCTTCTCTGTCCAATGAAATAAAAGCAGCTCTAATGTTAATATGTTTAGCGATTTTTAGTATATGATGTATGCAAAAGTTTTCTGGCAACTGGTGAACATGGGGATGTGACGACTGTTTTCAAGATCTAAACGAATCACAGGCTGCTGTTTGCGCAATACTTTTCATGAGTTTTTCAAAGGCTGGGAAGTATAAGGAGAACCAGTATTTTCGACAAGACTTGCGATAGACTCATAACCGATGGTTGTCAATACTCACCAGGTCGTTTGAGTGACTTATGGTATCTTCACTTCATGAGGTGAATCTTTGCGAAATTATCTTGGAGCAACATCTCGAAAAGTAGAAAACGCCGTTATCCGAGACTCTGAGAGCATCATTCCGGTCGTCATTGAAATTTGCCGATGACTATACTATCAACTTTACAGCCTGACTTATTGATATCAGGCTCTTTCATATCGGTGACTAGGATAGGCGCCGACACTTTCATGTGGTAACAGGTGGAACCACTGATCAAATTTACCATGTTAAATGTGAGTACTGACTCTGTAGTGCGATTTCACTTATAACAGCCCAATGAAAACTGATATAATCTCTATTCATTGAAAGGTATCGATGCGTGAAACATAGGGGAATCCAGCTTTTGTTGGGCTTATTTTGAAACAGCCAAAAGCAGTTTATCTTTCTGTCTTCGTTAGTATATGTCTATACTTTCTGGAGGGTAGCTAGCCTTTGTTCGATGCTTCAGAGTCTACATAAATGACTCTTCAAGCCTAAACTCTAATTTTGTGCATTGAATTCCCTAACTATACGACACTCATCAGATCCTTAGTTGATACAAGAGCCTATTCCAGCTGCAGTCTTTCGATGAATCTAAATGAACTGTTTAGCCAAGTAGCTCATAAACAGTTATTAATTGGTATTGAGTAGCTCAGCACTGATACAAGTAAGTAGGGATACCGATGCAATATGGACTTAGGATAAGTGCTTAAGGAACTTTAGTAATCAACCAACAGATGAATGCTGTATGTTCAGGTCTTCAAGATGTGGTATCTAGGCTTTCTATGATTTCAACCACACCTGCCTGCAATCAGACCTGCGTAAAGATGACGTGTTTTAACATAATTAGCGATGTCAGAACAGTTGTGTTTTATGTCACTCTGAAACATAACTTTTTACTGATCCAAAACTAATATTTGTTTTGAATCTTTACTATGTATTTCAGCACTTATATTTTATTTTACTTGTTGAGACCTACTGTTGATTATGTAACAGTAACTGGTCATAGAAGGCATCCACACAAATACCTGGTCTTTTTTTATCACCGAGTAAATGTTGGACCCTTCGTCATTTCTTCTGTTTATTGAAACAACACCAGTATGAATAATTTGTGCAATGTCAGATTTTTCTATCCAGGAAAAACTCAGAAAGTCTTATCCTGTTTTGCATGACACCTGAGAACATATGTCCACTGTTCTGTTTGTTTTCAGATAGTAGAAGCTACAGACAGATTCACATGACAATGTTTCACACTGTTTAACTTGTTTCCCCTGCAAATAATTTAATTTTTGCAGTAAACGATGATAAAATTTCATGGGAAAAAAAGTAAGATTCGTACTAATGACTTGTGACCCCCTACTTTATATTTAAGCTGGAAAGATGGTAGTTTGAAAACCTAGTTACAGGATTTCATCATGACCTGCCTCGGTGGCACAGCGATTAGGACTCTCGCCGACCATGCACATGGTCCGAGGTTCGATCCCCTGCCGACGTACACCTGATATCTGTGGTCGGCCTGCGAAATTTGGGCTACCGATATCCATGCTGAAAATTCCATACTTGTACCAAAAATACAGTGTGGAATCAAGCTGTAATCAAAAATAAAAAAATAAATAAAATAGAGTACCACTGGGAAACATGGGAGTACTAGACAGCTGTTTCGTCAGCCTAGCTTGGGACTCTTCATTAGTTCTCACCCACCGGGGTTCGAAGCCAGGTCCTACCGGTCACAAGGCCAGCCCACAGACCATTAAGCTACTGGAATCCGATCCGAATTTCAACTTCTGCCAATTCACGACAAAGCGTGACCACCAGACAATGTCTTCGGCAAGTATTCATCCTCAAACCCAACCTGCTGAATCCTGTTGATCTTTTCCGAGTTTTCCAATGGTTCCCTGACCGATGTCAACTCATGATGAAATCCTGTAACCAATCAGTCAAATCCCTACAAACCAATACTTGGAAATCTAGTGTTTATTTGTTGTCAGGCATTAAAAACAGTTTCTCAGGTAATCTTGAAATGCTGTTAGACACCTGTTGACACTCATCAACAAAGTTTTTCCGTGATTTTTCAAGTTAAGCTTTTACTTTTGTAGGTTTTAAACGTGCATCTGTTAGCCATGAAAATTCATGCGATATAACCCTAGGCTATTCAGACTATAATTAATGATGCTAAGTGAATGTTTACACATAACTGCATAAGAAAAGTACTTTCTTCATTTATATTTTGTAAATTCTAACCACTGGGGTGAATCGTATGAATCGTTTGTATCATTAATGTGTGTTTATTGTTGCTACATTTTAACCGCATTTACGTAGTTATCTTGATTATCTAATAGGATTCTTACATCATATATACTATCATTGGGATTGGAAAAGAAGCACACACACAGAGATGCACAGTTGCCTACAGCTGAAAACAAGACGTTGTCTTAAATTTTCTAGCCCCATAATGAATTCGTTTATTTTAAAAATGGAAAGCTGGGAAATTGCTATAGAACTATTGTTTTGCTTAAAGAATGAAGCGATTATTATGAAGATATTGGTTATGTACTGGTCGAGAAACTAATAGTCCTGACGCAAGAAAGCGGAAATCAGAAGACCACTAGGTTTGCGATGATACTTCTATTTTCCAAACACACAAGAGAATGCAAAAGTCGTATCACACCAAAATAAGTAAGTAAGTCAGTCACACAAATTGTGAGAAAGAAATATATATATGACAAGGGCGTGAACAATCATTAGAGAGTCTTAACATGAATGGCTAATTATAATGAAGTATCGATCCATATATACATAGCGAAATATAGCAGACATGTCAACAACCACCATATATGGATATATGTCACCAAGCAACGGATTGTCAACAAACACTCATATTATATATAATATAATATAAGGAGAATATACATTGTTAAAGGAGACAGGTTCATCAAAGTGAAATGGTCACAGACTAAGCGAGCAAACAGAAAGAGAGACCAACATACACACACATAAATATATATGTGGATACATATCAATATTGCATTACGTTTCTTGGCTAGACTATTTGTGGTGAATCTAAAGTTAATCACAGTAACATTTGTGAAATTTTACTTTTCTTCTTTCACATTCTGATGTTTGATGACGTACATTGTATTCCACATTGGTTAGCAGGTATTTTTGTGCACTATGACTCAGCACTCAGTGTAAGGAACAAGATTCAGATTTTCAACACAAATGTGAAGTCAATCACTTCTCCTATACGGGTCAGAATCTTGGCTAGAGTATCACGCAAAAGGATTTCCAACTGGCTACTGCTGACTTTTATCAACTCCATATTGAAGATCAAATGGCAGGCTGGCCAGAAAGAGTTAGCGACAAGAAACTCCGCCAACAAACAAACCAAGAGCCGATCGCTCAAAAATTATGTAGGAGAAAATGGAGATGGGTAGGGTATGCATTGAAGAGACCGTCGGATGACATCGGACGCCAAGCCCTCGAGTGGAATCCAAATAGAAAGCGACGAGTGGATCATCAGTGAGAGGGTGATATGCAGGGGACCATGCAAAGAGAAGATGGAAAGTTACGGGCAGCCGTGGAGTCAGTTGAAGCGGACAGCAGAGAATAGAACAAAGTGGAGATGTGTTGTTGAGGCCCTATGTTCTACTTGGGACCCAAGAGAGTAATAACAAATAATAACATTTACTCAGCAGTGAATAAAGTAAAGCTGGCTAATACCTTTACGAAACACAATTCATTCTATCGTAAAACATAAGTACAATCTCTTGCTTTGTATACAAACTATTAGCCATTGCATTAAGATGGATTGGGATTTACGCAATTCGAAAGCTTGAAAGTCTGTATTTGATCACAAAATAATGTAAGCACCCAACATCGAAGTTATATGCTTTTACGAGTTGATCAAGGATTGACGTTAGCTAGAGAACCAATGAAAACCAGGGAGTACTGGACAGCTGTTCCATCCTAGTTTGGGAATCATCGTCAGTCCGCACTCACCACCAGGTTTCGAACCCAGGACCTACCGGTTACAAGGCAAGCTCGTATACCATTCAGCCACTGGGAGCCGTTTAAATGGCTCATGAACTCTAACTTCTACCAATTTGTGATTTAGCGCGACCCCAAACAATGTCGTCTGTGGGACATCCATCCTCACACGTGACATCTGGATGGATCTCACTGGTCACTACTTCTCACTATGTATTAGTGGCTGAATGGTATACGAGCTTGCCTTCTAACCTGTAGGTCCTGGGTTCGAACCTGGTGGTGGGTGCGTAATGACGATGACTCCCAAACTAGGATGGAATAGCAGCTGTCCAGTACTCCCTGGTTTTCAATGGTTCTCTAGTTAACGTCAATCCTTGATCAACTCGTAAAAACAAAACTAACCCTTACAAACCAAACTATAGAAGTCATATGTGTTGGGTTTAAGTTGCATTCCATGTACTTCAACCTAAGCAACTAGGCAGTAATATTAGTACTCTCACAAAAATCGTATGGCTTATAGCTTAGTAAATGAAAAAGTGGAGTAAATGAACTAAAACAACAATAAAAAAATCAAGGGTTTATATCAACTGGGAACAAAGCTAAACTATCATAGCCAAAACTGCAGTGACCTTGAACAACCAATCAGAATTCAGATATAAAGAAACTTGCATAAATGTTAAAAAATATTGCGAACTTGATATTTCACTGCATATATGTAGCTTATGTGTTGTAAGAATGTTTTCCAGTGAATACACATATGATCTACAAAGAAATTACATCATGTGCGATATATCAACTCATCCAAGTGACTGTGTGGTGAGAGGTGGCTGCTAGCCAAAAGTGGTGGACAGTATTTTACGTCAATGGTCGTGAGAAAATATGAACAAAGACTGTGTCAACAAACAATCACAGCACACTTTGCGTAGACGGATACAGTTAACATATAGATGGATCTGAAATTCAAGAAACAGCCAAAAAGAGATGCAAGGTTAACTTTCTGTGAGGAACAACCAATCAGGAGACTGTGTTTGTTTGCTTGAATAAGCTATAATAATGTACATGAAAATATATATAAATATGTGTTGATTTCCTTAATAAACGATCTGTTGCCCGGCCCTTGTCTTCTGTTGTTACAACTGTAGTTCGTGGTACTTTGAGATCCATTGATCTTTCTGACACGATTCTTCAACCTACTCCTAACTCTAATCATAGTCCTAACTTTAAACCGAAACCTAACGTTAACCCTAAACCTCAGCCTTAGGATTCATAAAACTACCTAACAGTACAGATTTGCAGAAAAGTGCCTGGTAAATAAGTAGAATACTGCATTTACCTTCTCTATGTCCAAAAAGGCAGGCATGATTTGATTTGGAGTGACATTTCATAGCCCTCTCTTTATCTGATTGGTTCTTGAAGGTCAACTTTAGGAAGATCTTGACTTTATCTATGATACTTCAACTTTGCCTAACAAGGCAAGATTCAATGCTCAATAAAACAAAACAAACTACACAAACGCTTCTTCGTACTGTTTTTTTAAAGCAGAAGTGAGAATTCAAAAGCTCTAGTCAAAGCAGTTATGCACAGAGAAGAAATTTCAATTTTAATTTCAAAAACACATAATAAAAGACTTGTGTTTTATCAGAGTAGATAACATAGAAAGGCGTCACATATTGGGGATAGTACAAATAATCAGTAAGCATATGAACCACTTGACATCATTCCATTTCATAAACACTATCTCACTCTGGGATTTTTTGATATAAAAGATTCAGTTGTCCGTATGCCGGTCTCTATTTTAAGCCTTTTTGATGTTTTTTTTACAATAGTGATAGCGTAGTTAAACTATAAATAGCCATTACTGAATAACTCAACAGAAAAACTTTTAAAAGTGACATCACAGCAACCAATCGGATCATGAATGTCATGCAGGTACTGCATTAACAGTTAACTCTTCTCTAACTGATGTCAGCTCATGATGAAATCCTGTAACTCTTCATCTGGTTTCCTATATATTTGTATAGATATTGCGTCATCTATTACGCTTAAGTGAAAAACTTCTTACAATATTCAAGGTGGAATAAGACTGTGCATATATGTGGGAATACAATTTATTGATAAATTTACCATTCTTAGAGAGCCTCACTGAGACCGGTTCTCCAAGGTCATTTAGAGAGTACTTGCTACTGGCTCCTGCAGTTAGTTTAATTTCTCTATACTGACGAGTAAAAATCAGATTTTAACCTCAATGACATTTTGTCGTTTCATACTTATTCGGTGTTAAAGTGATAGCGAATGCAAAAAATATATCTACCGATTTTTAGATTATGGGATTTTTTAGGGATATGAATTTATTTTGATGAAGATTACTTCATGAAATAACATCAAATTTAGATAACTGAAAACCAAGATGGCTATGTCCTAGTTTTCAACTCTTCTGCAGTACGCACACTCCACCCCAATGGCGTAAAATCCTGGGAACTCCAGCTTTCAAGACCAAACCGCTAGACCTTTCAGCCAATTGTTCTAGATTCTATTTTTATCCGTTCGTGATGTAGCATCTTGAAGGTCCTAGCTTCCATTCCTGAGGGGTGTGGTGTGCACTGTGAAGAGCCCCAAATCAGAAGGAAACAATCATCTAGTGCTGCCTGGTTTTTAATGAACTCTAACTGACTTTGGTTTGTGACAAAATATATGTCTTCTTAATCGAAAATATTGCTTGCAATAAGTCTATTATTACTAATATCATATTAATACTGAAAAGACTTCTTGAAACGAATGAGTGTTGCCAAATGAATGCATAAACAGTGCCTTACATTATCCGTAGTTTACCTTACCATGGAATTCTTTCATTATTTGTAAGAGGAAATCGAATTACCCAACCTTTTTTTCTACAAATGAATTTAAATTGACTAACAAATTTTTTTGAATTTCCATAAAATATGTATTTTTCTCTATTCAAAAAGAAAAAAACATCCAATGCACTTTTCTGCTTCTGTTGTATGTAGTCTGAAGGTAGTAAAAACTTTAAAACGCATACTTTCACATTTGAACTAATCTCTAAAATCTTGGTTTGTGATAATACCAGATTTAAATATCTTCGATTGTAATATATATACATATATACAGTGAATGATATTGTATGCAATGGTCAAATTACTGAGATCATTAATTAGATATGAATCATTTCTATTTTTGTATATGATGAATATGTGCATACAATTTAAACAATATTGATTAGTAGTAGTGCTGTCTGTGTGTTTGTGTTTGTCTATCGATCTATCTATATATATATCTAGCTATCTATCTGTCTGTAGTCTACCTATTCGTCTGTTTATGCTGATTAACATTTTATTGATAGAAAAATGAACAATTTAGAAAATGCTTGTGTGATATAGTGTGCTTTTTTTCTTATAATTGCATTGGTAATAAGTTGGAACGAAAGTAAAAAAAACAAACGACATTCAATTGTTCAACAGCTGATAGAACAAAAATAATTGTCAATATTCAAAAAGAATATTTCCATTCATATTTGTTTTTATAAATCAAATGATATTTTTATTTTATTTTTTTTTTGAATCTATATTTTTAATGCGTTTTTCTTTTTGCTTTAGTTGAATTAGTAAAAGCAGTAAGTAAGTAGGTAAGTTTTGTAACTGTGCTTCTCCTCAGTTTTCATCGAGCAGAGTTGATTATGAACTACGCTTAGATTGAATAAATTGAACTGGATAACCTTCGATCAAATCTCCTTAACAATGGTTATCCTACAAGGTTTATTGAATGTAACATCAAGAAAGAATCCGCCCCTAGACAAATCACAGTGCCAAAGGAAAAAAACTGTTTATGAGTTTGGCATACAAAGGTGACACCATTTGGGAATTGATTAAAAATCGTTTATCTAAATGTATTAAACGCAGCTGACTTGCAACTAGACAATGCGTCAAGGATAGATTACCGCTTATGTCCACATCTATGTGCATTCACTCTTTTACCTGCTCTTGTCGGGCTGATTGTATTGGACGTTGTAAGCGCAATCTCCGAAAACGTGTAGCTGAACACTATCCGGTTTGGTTAATGAAAGGCGAACGTAGAACTGCAAAGTCGTCTATTTGTGATCACCTGTTACAGTCTTGATCCATCTTTCAGAGTTATCTACATGGCAAAATCGAATCGATCTAAAAGTTTACGTTTTCTTCACTTATGCATAGCCGAAGCTTTAGCTATACATGAACAGAAACCTAAATTGTGTGTTCAAAAACGTTTTGTCAAACCCCTTTCTTTACCTTGGTCATAATAATGTTCTTTCTAGTTTTTATTTTATTTTATCACTTGAATTCTTTCCACTTCACTTCACATCTTCATTCTTACCGTAGTCGTACCCCTAATTTTTAAAATTTTTAGACAACACTTGACATTTTTGACATCTTTAATAATTTTGTAATTTATCCACTTCAGCTCTATAACATTTTAATTATCGTTATTCTTGTCACATATATATGTATATCGACTGAGCAATCATTTAGTGCCACTTAATAACCTTTTTCCATAATATAAATACTACTGTACAGCTTGAAAATGAAGTCGTTGAAAAGAAATTTCTTCGCTGAACAAAAAAAACTGTATTTTTACTTGTGAATAAATGGGTATTTTTCGTGATTAGATTGAATACTTTTCAATAGTGTATAACCTAATGATCTAATTATGTCAAACAGTAAATCAAAGTGTAGATCTAAGTAATAACTATAGACAATTTCATTTTCATAGCTGTACACTGATCTATATATTTGAATTACAACAGACAATAACAATCAGTTTTCTTGTGTGTGTGTGTGTGTGGTTGTTAAAGTTTGACAGTGAATGAAAATACTAAAGTGAGATAATATTAGTCTATAGGATAATGAGTCACAATTGATAAGACATATGAATGAATGACTACATAAATAGAGGTCACAAATTGATATCAGTTCGAAAACCATTGGAAACCAGGGAGTACTAGACAGCTGTTTCGTCCTTGTTCGGAAGTCATTGACAGTATGTGCCCACCGGGTTTCGAACTCAGGACCTTCTGGTGGTTATAAGGCGAATTTGTAGACCACTCAGTCACTGGGACGACCTTCAATGACCAGCCCATGAATTCTAACTTTCAAAAAGTCATGATTTTAGCCCGACCATCAGTCTCTGCCATCGGTGGCAAGTATTTGTCCCCATTACCTACTGGATGGATCCTAGAACTCCAGCCAGCTTCGTCTTGTAATCAGTCACTAGTGAGCATCAGATTAATTTTTCAAGAGTTAATTTGTAGGGATCTGGTGGTCACACAAAAAACAAGAATTAGTAGGAGTCAGAATACGTGGGTGGCCACTGAGTCGGGTCGCAGTGGCTTAATGGTCTACTAGCTTTCCTTGTAACCGGAGGGTCCTGGGTTAGAAACCTGGCAGTGGGTGTGTACTTTCAATGACTCCCAATCTAGGACTAAACAGCTGTTCATTATTCCCTGCTGGTTTTCAATGGTTTTCTAACTGTTATTAGTCCGTGGTCAAACTTGAGAAACAAATCAAATCTGTGCGAATCAACCCTTGAAAAATGAAGGTTGACCTAAAGTTCAATAGACATGTGTGAAATAGATAATCGGAAAATAAAGTACATTCGGAAATATGAATATGTGAATATTATATGATGGAAACATAGGATGAGTGAAATGTTGTCAAAGTAGTAGACTGGATAAAATGTTAGAACATGATAACATAAAGTGAAATGAGATAAAACAAAAATGGAACATAGAATAAAGAATTATAACAAGTTTTTTATGTGAATTACATAGTAAAATCAAGATCATGGTAACGAAAGAGGTTGTACAAATTGTTTTTGTACGCAAAGTTCTTGCTTTATGTTATGTATTACCGAAGTCTGTGTTATACAAAGCAAATGCACTTGTACGCCTTTCGTCAAAGTTTGTGGAACTTTGTAGACTGTATTAAACGATGTATCAGATGCTGCGTGGTCAGTATTTAGAATATGTTGCAATATGGATGGGTCCTCTTTTCCTCCGACACACTGGGAACTGCTCTCGATATGTTTCTCAATGAACGTATTAGGTACCTAGCTTAGCAAGAGTAGATGAACATATAAATACATATGGAATTAGACAATCGAGGTAACGTTTCCTTAACATTAAGGTGCACCAGTGGACGGCTAGAGTTGGCTATTCGTTAAGTGACAGCAAAGAATGTTTTTGTCAATGATCTTGTCAGACGATTTTCAAGTATCTCACTCGTAGTGTCACGCCCGAATTCTAAGTCTAGGTGCAACACCTTTTTGGTTACCTTCTCAATCTTTGTATTTCTTCTACGTAACTTGCTGTTGGCCTCTACGAAGTGTAGGGGATACCCGTTCCCTATAAAGGTCTCTTCCAGCTGTTTGAGTTCATCATCAATATTGTCTTCACTACAAATTCTCCGGGAACTGTGTGAAAACGAACGGATAAGATTCCTTTTTCTGTCTATGGGTACAAAATTATAGATATGAGTCAGCTGTCCTTTCCATGTCAATTTTCTGTAGATGGATCTTTTCAAAGACCTATCAGCTCTTCATGTGAGTAGCACATCAAGGAAAGATATATACGAGGGACAGCTATGAAAAAGAAATCGTCAAAAAGAAAATTTGCTTCTCTGAATTCATTGTTTTTATGTCTCATTAGGTATTGGCAATTTAATAACTTTAGAGTTAGAATACATTTGGCGAATAATTCTATAAGAAGCAATTTATGATTATAATCATAGTTAAATATCAAGTTTCAAATGCCAAAACAATTGATGTCATATACAGAATAATTCATATGATGTACAGATCCTGGAAAGGGGTGTATAATTGTAGAGTTAGTAGGCTAATATAAAACGTTACATAACATGGTGTGAAATTTGATAAGATAGAATTTAACAGTGCAAAAAAAATTCTGATTTAGAATGACAAGCGCAACAAGTGGAAACAGTTGAAAGGGAGAATAGTAAGGTTGAGTTGTATCTTATCAATTTCCACACTGCGTTATGTAACGTTTTACACTTGTCTACTAGTGCTATAATTATACACCCCCTTGGAATAGCTGTGCATGCTATAGAATAATTCTATATTTGGTAAAGTTACAGAAGAGCGGCTATCAAATGACCTTCAGTAACCAATAAGAATCAGAGAAGGTAAAAACTGCTAAATTTGTTAGTAAACTTCATGTTAAAATACATATATACTGCCTATTTTACAATAGATACTTTTCTCAACTGTAATCCGACTCCAAATAAGCAGAAAACTGTGCGTGCAAAATATGGATAGCATTGAAGAAGTAATGGTGTGAGTGTTTATCTCAAGGCATGTGATCAAATATACACTGAAATTAATCTCTAAGTATCAACCTCTAGCTCATAGGTGACTACTAGAGTTATTCTGAAGCTGCACTGAGAAGTTGTCGCCAGTAGGGTTCACTGTGTCAAAGTGAAGTGAGTGCTCATCTTAAGCACTGGTTGAGAGTGGTGCTATGTCACAAATTGACAGAGGATTGACAGATCATTGGACTGCAGGATAAATAGCTGAATGAAGGAGCTTCGTTCCGAAACCTAAAGATTCTGGCTTGGACCCTTGGTGGAGTCATGGGTTTGCTCTGCCGAAGAGCCATAAATCAGGAAGAAATATCTGCACAGTGCTCCGTGGTTTCCAGACACCTCTACCTGATGTTGGTTCGTAATAAAAACTGCATCGGACTGTCTCAAAGTAAGCCTGAAGACTTTCGGTAAGGTGCTTGCAATTCTGTAACCTTGCCCTGCGTTTGGTGCTTATCCGTAAGGATGCGTCATCACTGCAAATTTGTACCAACCTCATTGAATTTTTACAGTATAATACGATAAAGCCTCAGAAACAGATAAATTTGCATGTTTGCCATGTGAAATCAAAAAGGTAACCTACTCCATAATGAATGCTTTCTGTATACGTCGAAATCCTGCTTAATTTAATTTTCGTACTTCCTGTTGATTGGTTCGACCCTCAATCGGGATACCACCACTCACTCACCTAATGATGACAGCCAAATGGGATGAAATGTACATCCTAGATTTTAATGCTAGTCATTACCTGCCAAGAAATGTCAGAATCTTGTTTTGACATATTTCTTTAACACTGTATGAGAAAATATTTACGCACCTACCTTATGGCTCACTGCTGACTACAGTTATTAGTGAGTATTATTCACAAGTAAAAACTCAATTTAGTGACCAGTAGGGTGCAGCTGGTCGGGTGTGAGGACAAATACTCACCGAAGACATTGGCTAGCGGTCGCGCTATGTCGTGAATTGGCAGAAGTTAGAATTCAAAGATCATTGGATCGGGTCCCCGTGGCTTAATGGTATACGAGCTCGCCTTGTAACCAGAAGGTCCTGGGTTCGAAGCCCGTTGGGAGCGTACTGATGAAGAGTCCTAATTTCGGACGAAACAGATGTCCAGTACTCCCAGGTGGTTTTCCAATGGTTCTCTGACTAATGTCAGCTCATGATGAGATCCTGTGACCACTACATAGCACTTGGTAAATTATATACCTTTGCCTAATTGGATCTATCGGGTCTTTAAACTGATAGAGTTTGTGAGTCGGTTAAATTTAAACACCACCACCACTCCGACCATAATTCCAACCTTATGAGGAAAGGCATCTAGTGGTTCTTCTTTATGTGGGAGACCTATCAAGAATATGAATTCTCCATTATTTACATTGCTAACGTGTTACTCTCCTTATGGGTTTTCATGACATTTCTGAATAAATTCCGGTGGTAGGTTATTCACATTAAACTTTTTTTTGACTGACTGATTTTATCATTTAAATCTTCTGATTTCCTAGTTAGGTTCCTAGCTGGATTATTATATTATTGGATTTCACCATAGGCTGATAGTGGTTAGTGAACCATTGGAAAACCTGGGATTAGCGGACAGCCAGCTGTTTCGTCCGAGTTTGGGACTCTTCATCATTACGCACCCACCGCCACGGTTCGAGCCCAGGACCTACTGGTTACAAGGCGAGCTCGTAGACCATTCCAGCCACTGGGACCCGATACAATGGCTAGTCTATGAATTCAAACTTCTTCCAATTCACGACATAGTGCGACTACCGGCCAATGTCTTCGGTAAGTATTTGTCCTCACACCCGATTTGTAGTACCCTACTGGTTACTCCCAGGTTTCCCAATGGTTCTCTAACCAATATCAGCTCGAGATGAAATCCTGTAACCAATCAATTAAATCCCTACAAACCAACGCTTGAATATTATTTTATTATTTTGTTCCTTTACGTTCCCCAGGGCTTCAAGTTACAGCTTCGAAGTTTCATTAGCAGTGTTGTTTTTTTATGGTGTGTCGTTGCTAGCCTAACGCCCAACCAATTCTCTTTGTCGGGAATGTAATCAGCTAAGGGAGGTAAAGATATGAGCCGGTCGGGACTCGAACCCTAGACCAAGTGTATGGTTAGCCAGTATTCAACTGCTAAATCACCGATTCATACCCAGCTGGATTATATACATACTTAACTAAACCTACTTTAATCGACTTTGAGTGGGATAAATCAAAGTCGAAGTATTTTTTTTATAATCTGATGACTTTCTACAGATGCTAGCAGCTAACTCACCATCCTTTTGTCAGTTTATTTTACAACCTAACATACCAAATTCCTTCTGTTCACTGTTCTAACTTGAAAGTCAGTCGAATCCCACATATTACCGAATTTTCACGTGTGAGAAACTTAGAAATACATATATGTAAAATGTCAAACTGAATTTCTTGCATTACATAAGTAAACCATATTTTGTCTAGAAATCTTCAAATAACAGTTTCGTATAGTTACATCACTGTCAATCACATGAATGCATATTTGTTGTTTTCGTAAACAGCTGTTTCAAAGCACAAGTTACTTTCAAAAAGAAAAATACGTTTTGAACACCATATATATATATATATATATATATATATATATATATATATATATATGAATGCTATAGCTTGATACCACACAGTATTTTGGTACAAGTATGGAATTTTCAGTATGTGATATTGGTAGCCGAAATCTAGCAGGCTGACTATTGATATTTGGTGTGAGTCAGCCGGGGATCGAATCCCGGACCAGGGGCATGGTCGACGAGCACCCTAATTGCTGTGCCACAGACGCACAGCTTTATTCTAAACAGTGAACATAGACAAAATGGAGGTGTTGAAAATAACCAACCAACAACAACAATAACAGCAGCAACATCCAGCGTCAATCACCATCAACGGGAGGGATTTGAAAGAGGTTACTTCATTCACTCACTTATCTAGGGAGCATTGTCTCAACTACAGGCAGTCGGAACGGACGAGGATGTCAAACCGAGCGAGAATCGGGAATGCGAGAAACACATTCATTAACCTGAAACCAATCTGGAAATCTTCGTCACTCAGCCAACATCAACAGCAAAATTAGGTCGGATTTTCAATACAAACGTCAAGTCAGTCAGTTCTTCTGTACGGATCAGAAACTTGGCGGGCGGGTCACAAAGAATATTTCCAATAGCCTCTTGCAGACTTTTATCGACAACTGTCTTCGCTTTATATACCGGAAAGAATCATCAACAAAAAACTATGGGAAGGAACAAAACAAGAACAAACTGATCGCCAACCAACAAATATGCAGGAGAAGGTGGAGATGGATTGGACACTCTCTGAGGAGGACTCTGGATGACATCGCGCATCAGGCCATTGCTCGAGTGTAACCAGGCCGAAAGGGAAGCGGCGAGTGGGACGTCGGTACAAGGGTGACATGGAGGAGATCGTGTGAAGAGGAGTTGAAACAGTATGGACTAACATGCATGGATGCAGGTGAAAAGTACAGCAGAAGCAAGACAGAAGCAAGTGGAGACGTGCAGCTGAAGCCCTATGTCCCACTGGGAACCCAAGGGAACAATAATAACTCTAATATTTAATGCAGGATTTGCAGCGTATTCTAATTACAAGCTATCTACTCTTCGTAATGGATCTTCAAAAAAAGTAGTACTCGGTTGTATATGGTGTAACTCTGTGCTATCCCGTCTAAAACGCGATCTCCAATTCTGTACGATAATTTCCCCCTTAATTACTTTGAGAACAATTCTGCGTTAAGTTGACAGCTAACTCAAAGGGGCTTGCACGAGTTTCTATGGTGATCCAAAAACATAATTAGGTATTTGAAACAGCAAACAATTGAGAAGAACTTATGTATTATACTGAATGGAAATTTAGTTAGCCCTTTGATTTAAACAGGCCGCCTGAAATTGATTAAATGGCCAATTCTATTAAATTACCGGTTTTTGTTTTCTTTAGTCGATTGTGAATTTGTGCAGCGGTCGATCAAACTCAGTTTTATTTTGTTGATAACGTGCCTATCGATTTAAAGCCTTCCTTTTTATTCATTATAATTTCTCTGTTGTGAACTTTTGTGTAGCAAAGATGGTTTCTTTTCC
Organism: Trichobilharzia regenti; assembly: GCA_944472135.2. NCBI lineage: Eukaryota > Metazoa > Platyhelminthes > Trematoda > Strigeidida > Schistosomatidae > Trichobilharzia > Trichobilharzia regenti. The sequence goes on along the minus strand of OX235262.1, from coordinate 94,374,014 downwards.
TCTTTTTCTGGCCAGAATATCTTATTCTTATTTTCTACATTGTTTGTATGTGTCATCTCCTTCAAATACAGATGTAAAACATTCCAGAGATCCACTATACCAGGGGTCGACATTACATATTTTACTTGGATACTGAAATAACAGTGATTTTGGCTCTGGTTATTTAATTGTATATCATATGGGAATAGCCCAAGTGGTTTGGTGGATAACTCTATGCGTCGGCATCGCAGAGTTAGAATGCTTGCCTACCACACAGGTTGTCCGGAATTTTATCCCCGGCCGTTGCACTCCCAAACCTCATTTATCTGATAATAAGCCCGGCAAACAGGGTAGGTTGGGAGTGAGATTAGTAATCCCACCCCATAAAATTAAAACCAGCCACTGCTACCAAAACTTCAGGGCTCTAGCCTGAAGCCCTATGTTCCACTGGGAACGTAAAAAAATAAAATAACAAATATCGTATGGAAATCTGTGCCCATAAATGACCTTGAATGACTGAATGTGGGTAGACTTCAGTCTTCTCCTTGAAATCTTATCAACTGACTACACCTTCATAACTTCTGTCACGTAAGTCCCATTCATTGCCTTCATGCGGTGAGAAGGGAGGGGGGGGTGGCTTTACAAAAAGAAAAGGACGAATGTGAACATCTGAGGCTTGTTTGATATGCAGGTCCATCCAAAGGAGGTAGAGAACCCTGAATTCAATATATACGGAGTACATGGACACCTGAAAGCAAAAGGACTGAATGGCATCCGAACTTAGTTTAGTCACCAGCAACCATGTAAACGCAGTCTCACTGCCTCGTCGGTCATGCTTCACTTCAGAGAGTGGAGGTGTAGTTTCTAAAGACAACCATAAGCTTTAGTCGGGGCTTTGATGCAGAAACTCAGACCTCTCACAAACTATGAAACAATTATCATCTATATGCAAAATTATATTTGAAAATAAGAAAGGTGAAAAATTCTTCTTGTAAACACTTGCGTACTACTGAAGAGTCCCAAACTAGGTTGAAGATGCAGCTTCCCAGTACTCCCAGGTTTTTCAATGGTTCTCTAACTGATATCAGCTCATGATGAAGTCTTCCATGCAATCAAACAAAATCCCTACAAAACCAATATATTGAACAATTAACTAACACAGGAGGAATCACATACTGTATGTTCAATAGACATATACTTTGTTGAATAGTCAGCAATAATTCAGAGGAACCTTTGGGCCCAGGTTTCATGTTCACTGGCACTCGTCGGTGAGGTATATACGTAGCCTTTCAAGAACTGGTGTCCTATGGAGGCTTGAATCTGTGCCATTCAATACTATAGTTAAAGATGTTCCCATTGAGCTATTCATGTCTCACTTGGTATTTTATACGATCGACTAATCATTGTAAAGTAACCAGGTGTAGTATGCCTAGTCCCTCAGCGAAGGGATTCAGTCAACACTAAAGTTATTCACAAATGACATTAGTTAACTCCCTCTCCCCCAGTAGTCGACTGACATAGATTTAAAATTGATTATATCTAGTTATTGACTAGATTCGTATTAATTCAAACACCCTTTTTTTCTCTACCAGCATTTTATAAAAAATAGAAAAAAAATAGTTGCAAAACTTGTATGAAATAAATGATCTTGTAAGGCTTTCGGAACAAAGGAAAAAATCAATAAAACCCGAAATTCACTTAAACAAAGAAAATAACAGAAGCTGTTAGTGATAATTGAAATGAAGAGGAAACGTGCGTCGGTGGCACAGTGGTTAGGACTCTCGCCGACCATGCACATGGTCCGGGGTTCGAGCCCGCACCGACACACATCTGATATCTATGGTCGGCCTGCAAAATTTGGGCTACCGATATCCATGCTGAAAATTCCAAACTTGTATCGAAAATACGGTGTGGAATCAAGCTGTAAATAAAAAAAGTAGGAGAAAAAAGCGGTAAAAATAAAACAAAACACAAATAATAATAATAATAGTAATGATAAGGAACGCCCGTTATAGTGTTCAGTTTAAATTTCGTATTTGACAAGGAGTGATGTCAGTTAGAGAACCACTGAAAACCAGGGAGTACTGGACAACTGTTTCGTCAGTCTAGTTTGGAAATCATCGGGAGTACGCACCCACCACAGGGAGTTCGAACCAAAGACCTTCCGGTTACAAAGCAAGTTCACACACCATTCATCCACTGGGACCCGACACGATCGCCAGTCCATGAATTCTAACTTTCACCAAGTTCATGATATTTAGTGCGAACACCAACCAATGTCATCGGTCAGAAATCCATCCCTACCCCCGTCTGGATGCAGAAGTCGTGACCAGTGGGATGCATCCATTCCAGTGTGAGGATGGATATCCCGCTAATGACATTGGTTGGTGGTCGCACTAAAATCACCAACTGGTACAAGTTAGAATTTATGGGCTGGTCATTGAGTTGGCTCCAAGTGACTGAATAGTTTACGAGCTTGCCTTGTAACCGGAAGGTCTTCAGTTCGAAACCTGGCGGTGTGAATGCTGCCAATGATTCCCAAACTAGGACAGCGGAAGCAGTTGTCGATGGTTCTCTAACTGATCTCAATCCGTGATCAACTAGCAAAAACAAATCTAATCCTTACAAACCAACAATTGAAAATTAATTCAAATTTGACAAGCCTACTTTGTGTTCAATCAATACTTTTACAAAACAGTTTATTTATCAAGGAAACAGTCATAGTTGTTTACAGTTAATTTGTACAAGTGTATACATAATTAACTGTCTGAAAAAAAATTTTTTCCAGCTTATGAGAATTCATTGTTCAATAATTGTAATTTAGAAAAATTAAGTAAATTGATATACACTAATCACATGTAAATAATAAATGTCTAATCTTGTTTTACATTATGAAATTACGTGTCTTTTAGTTTTTACTTTGTATTTTCTTATTGGTAGACATTTTTCTATTTGTCTTTTTTTAAACAAAAATGTTCATTTGGCTTTTTTCTTGTTTTGTTAAGCATATTTATTATTAATAAAGTATCAGTTAACTAAATTTGAATGAAAGTTAATTATACCTATCGATTTTGTGATCTTATTGATTTATTTGTGTATGCGTGTGTTTAAAAAGTATATATATAAGCAGTGATATGAACTGAATACTAATTGTTAATGAAATTAAATTGTCGATTGCGGTATTACTTAATTATCTAAACATTAAAATTGATTGATGTCTGCATTTCAGCCGGTTTAGGAGATTAAAACTCTATTGGTACTGTCATAAGTTTATTACTTACTTACTGTTTATATTTAAATTTGTCTCATAAATTAGTTTTGTTCTCATTGTCCAAGAAGCTATTAGACTTATAAATAAATTGATTACGTGACTGTTTATTTTAATGAGGTGCGCTGTATTTAAATGATTGTTATAGTTGATGCGTTCTTTTTTTAAAAATAGCAACATCTTTATTCTGGACAGTATTTATAAAATGTACAGAATTTTCAGAGAAGTTTATTGCATGATATTTTCCCTTCGTACAATATCTTCAAGTAAAATTTTAATTCACAGTATGTCCTGTGACACAATGCCTTCTGAGTTGCAGCACAAACCATTCCATCATGATATATCTGCTTTGTCTGCTTCAAGAAATCCACGATATCTCATTGAAAGCCAATTGTTAGATGTTCACAGAAGTAAATTTTGAGACCCAAGGGTATTAATGAAAACAAAACACGTAGATCAGCGAAGAGTCTCTTTTCGGCGAATTCATTTTCTTAGCTGTACAATCGCAAATATATATGCATTGTTTTGTATGTATGTGTACATTAAGTTTGTCAAACAGAATTACAATTGGTTAAGGTTACTTTTAACTAAACAAGTGAAGGTTGGTAATATAAGTCAAGACAATTAAGTGCTAGGGTAGTAACAAAGGTGATGAGTTGTTACTACCATAGCACCTAATTGTCTTGACTTATATTACCAACCTTTACCTGTTTAGTTAAAATAACCTTAAGCAATTATACTTCTTGTTTTCACTTAGATCTCTTACATAATTTCGTATTATCTACTTTGTTTCTATGTGCATCCTGAGTAAAACTCACTATTATTATTACAACTGTTTGTGACAACTCATCACCTTTGTTACTACCCTAGTTTCATTAACACTTAATTTTCTTGACCTGTATTACCAACCTTCACTTGTTTAGTTAAAAGTAACCTTAACCAATTGTAACTTTGTTTGGCAAACTTAATGTACACATACATACAAAACAATGCATATATATTTGCGATTGTACAGCTAAGAAAATGAATTCGCCGAAAAGAGACTCTTCGCTGATCTACATGTTTTGTTTTCATTAATGCCTGGATGGGGATTATCCATGAATTGAAACGTAGCAAGGACCCAAGGGTATAACTGAAGAACAGTTATCTCATGTATTGGAACACGTCGCCACCCTCAGTAAGGCCTTTCCCCAAGTCTAATAGGAACTTGAGAATCAGGAGTTTTTAAACAATTAAAATTCGCACAAGAGTAGATGATACCATTAGAGGTCATATCTTAATCGATTAAAACAAGCCTAAGGAGGGAAACATACGAAACAGAGAGATGGAAGTTATCAATAGCCCATGTTTTAAGCGAGCCGCTGTGTTAACTATGAAATAGACGTTAAAGTTCAAATCTTATCGAAAAGACTTTTTTGCAACATTCACACAAATAATTGATTTTGAAAATTTTAAAGGAGAAAGTTTAAATTACGTTCTATAGCTAGAAAAGCAGACTGTCATCTGATGCTCGTTAGTGACTGACTGGAGTTCTAGAGAGAAGTTATGGCTAGCTAGGTCCATTCGGCTCGCTGGTGGCAATCCTAAAATCAAGTAGTGGTAGAAACTAGAATTCGTGGGCCACTGAGCCTTGTTACTGAGAGATCCTGGGTTCGGATCCCAGTGGGTCCACACTGCTGGCCATTCCCAAACTGAGACGAAGTAGCTGTCCAGTATTCCTTGGTTCGCAATAGTTCCTTAACTGGTATTAATCCTTGGTTAAACTTTTAACTGATCAACTCTGGTTATATTTGCTGAATTAAGCAGTTTCTTAAACATTAAACAAATTCTTGTATTTGAGCTTTTCAGGTCGCTGCACGTGCACTAGCAAGCTGCCAGTATGCTTTTGGTAACAAATGTATCAAGTCCACAGACTACACAGAAGCACTAACTTTCTATTAATGTCGGGAATTAGTATCTAATTCCTTGCACAGTGTGTTGTAGATCTTAACGCTGATTCCAGTGTACTGAACCTTTGTATGTCTTGCATTGCTTATCCTATCCTGGTTGACTCTGATTTCCTTATCTGCGATACCAGCCTGTATTCGAAACGACGCTGCACAAGTGAGACAAATGAAGGTGACGACTCCCCTTAGTCTTCTCCCATTTATTGTGACTGGTGTTTGCTGTTGTTGGGTGAGTATCTTCATCACCTGCGCCTTCTCTTTGTTCACCCGAAGTCTTGTCTTCAATGCCCATTCTATTTGCTTTTCGGTTTTCACGTGTTTGTCATCGAGTTTGTGGAGTACGAGATATGAATGACCCACAAATTCCAGATATTTAAGGGTTATTTTATTGGCCCAAAGTATGACCATCTTCTCAATGCTCACAGCCTAATGCATGCATGATCCAGCCCATCACAGTTAGGAACATAATCGTTGATAGCAGACAGTTTGGTCCCATCTCCATCTTAACTTCAAAGATTTCAATAAACTTTCTATTGCGAAACACTTAGCATGTGGTACTATCACACAGCTATTATTTAATGAGATTTATGGAGGTTAGCGGCGATGCACTCCATATTATTGAAGCAGTGGCTTAACTATCGACACTTTCGAAAGGCTTTTCAGAGTCAATGAAACTGAGGCAAAGATCTGGCTATCGTTCAATGCTCTACTCAAAAATGAAGCATAGCGTTGCAATTTCGTCTGCAGATGACGCGTTTTTCTAAATTCAATCTGCTCCCGTGAGAGATTTTCATCCAGAGCACATTTTAATCTCTCCGGAATCATTTTCCTTGGAATAAAATTTATAATTCGCGCTGTTTTGATGATACACTTCAAACTAGATGATAGCCTTCGTAAAGTTTAAATATTACTACTCAAGTGTTACAGGTTCGGCGACGAGGTAACATCAGTTAAGGAACCATTGGAAAACATGGGAGTACTAGACAGCTACTTTTTCCTGGTTTGGGAATCTTCAGTGGTAAATTCCTGCTGGTCGCCAAACCCAGGATCTACTGATTACAAGGTGAGCCGGTAGACCATTTAGCCACTGGGACCTGATCCAATAGCCAGCCCATGAATTCCAACTTCTGTCAATTCCCGACATATGAGGCAACCACCAGCAAATTTCAACAGCGAGTTATTGTCTTCTCATCTGACTTAGTCGACCCCGCTGGTCACAAACCCCACTATTTATATTTATTATTATTTTTTCCTTTACGTTCCCAGTGGAACACAGAGCTTCAGGCTAGGGCTTTGAAATCTTGGTAGTGGTAGCAGTGGTTTTATTTTTATGGGGCTGGTTTACTAGCCTCACACCCAACCTTCCCTATTTACCGGCCTTGCTACCGGCTTAGAGAGGTCTAGGACTGCATCGGCTGGGGACCGAACCTCGGACCACATGAGTGGTTGGCGGGTATCCCACCACTGAACCACCAACGCACAAATTCTCACTGCTTTGATGCAAATCACTATTCTTAAAGGCAATTTTTAATTATCCTTCTGATGCGTCAGTTTATGTCACTGTATTCTACCAAGCATTCGGAAACGCATAACTTTAAAGAAGGAGGCTTGACCAACCAGAAAGATGGGTGTTGATTTGTAATTCTTCTGTGTAGTCTTTGACCACACCTAAAGGGTCATACAATTACTTATTTTGTAAGTACTAAGTTGAAGGTGGGGTGGGGAGGTGGACATACCTTCTACAATGTTTACTTCGGTAACATATCAATCTATCTGCACTTCCTATAACGATCCATAGACCACCTGTTTTCTTAATATTTATATAATATAAAATATGCCTTTTATGTATTTTCCAACAGCTAGAAAATGTGTTGAGTTAATTTCTTGCTATAACATAGTTATACTTAACTAATTATTCCTTCATCGTAATGATTGATTACCACAGCGGTTAACCTTATCACAAAAGTTTACGTCGGATGAAATGTAAACAAACAAAAAATAATAATAATAAAATAAACCAAAAACAAGTATGCAAAGATAAACTTTCCACCTTAATCAAGTGTTTATAATAATAATTATTTATGCATATCCTGTTACACTTATTTGAATATATATTCAAGTAAAAAATCGATGGCTACGCATATTTATGTGCATACTATCATTTACACACGTAAGTATATAATTTCAAAAATCGATAAATCAATATATGTATGTACAAAATAAACGTCTCCCCATAAAGTGGCGTATTTAAACAGAAATTACTATTCCGTGTAATTGGATAGAAAAGTAGAACAATCTAGAAAGAAAAAAAACCCAGTAGAATTTCACTAAACAATTTCCTTGGAATTTAAAATTACTCAATAAGAAGATACGTTGGATAAGTTCTATACTTCATATCTGTCATTTTACTAAAGGTCTATTGATCACATCTTTTGTGTACCTGTAAATTTAATTGACATGAAGCAACAATCTAACATACTGTAATTAGACATAGCAATAAAAAGACGTAATTTATTCGAATCGTGCAATGCATTTGCGCAACACATTTTGGACAATCTGGTCACGCACGGACTTGTCATAGGAATATGTATATATATTATAATAATGAAGAGTTGAGGGGTAGAAAAATAAAATTAGGTCAAGTTAAAAGGACATAGAGAAGGTCAAAATAACAATGAAGATCACTAAACTAAAGAAGTGAGGTAATAGTGTGGTGAGAGCTGGCTGTTAGTCGAAATTGGTGGACAGTAATGCACGTCAGTGTTTATGTCTTCAATATTGATCCTGAGAAAAATGAGAAGAAAGGCTTTGCGTAGGCGGATACAGTTAACATATGGATTATCTGACATTCAGGAAACAGCCACAAAGAGATGCAAGGTTAACTTTCTATGAGAAACAACCAATCAGAGGACTGTGTTTTTCTGCTAACAATAATCTATCATAATGTACACGAAAATCTATAAATATGTATTGATTTCCTTAATAAACGATCTGTTGCTTGACCCTTGTCTTCTGTTGTTATAATAGCACATCTACTCTGGCCGGTATCAAAACAGAGTTTATCAAGGAAGGTTGAGTGTGATGACGAATTGTTGTTTTGAACGCATAAAGGTGGTGTAGACTTCCTTCCACAAACTCTAGGTTGCGCCCCACACAACTTCTATAGATATGTTTAAAAGAAGTGTTAACGTCAATTTTATGTCCTGTCTGTATAATATGTTTCGCAATAGAGGAAATAGGTCATTTGTTCTCACCATTAATGAGTTTTGGGGATTCAATCTGCTTCTGTGCATCGATGGCACAGCGGTATGGTGCTCGCCAACCAAACATATGGTCCGGAGTTTGATCCCCGGCCAGTGGACTACTCAGGCTCGCTAAGCTAGTAATAAAACTGGTAAAGAGGGGAGGCTGGGTATGAGGCTAGCAACCCTACCCCATAAAACTGAAATCACTGATACCAAGACATTAAAGCCGTAGCTTGAAACCCCTGTGCTCCACTGGGAACGTAAATGAATAAAAAATTTTTTAAATCTGCTCCTGAAGCCATTTAAGAGTATGCCCTGCAGCTCCTACTTTCAAAGAGCGATGAGTCCCTCCTTTGCACGTACATTTAAATAGGTAAATGCAGTGGAATGTGACATGTGGGTTACTTCTCATTTATAAAAAATCTTACAAATTCATCACTGCCGCCTATCTCCTGTAAAATTCACTTGAAATGCTTCAATATCTGAAAAGAAGGCGGTAACAGTTTTAATCCTCACTCCTCTGCACGCACACACACACACACACACACACACAAACAAACACTTTGATTGCCTTGAATAATAAGAGATGAATGTAATTTGATCAATCGGCTAAAATAAACAAATCATGAAAACACTTTTTTGCATTTTTTTCTCGTCACTAAATGCTTATATTATGATGATGGTAATGTTTATTGAATTAAAGAAGGACTACTTTTTTATATATAGGCTTTCTTCCTGATCTGTAAACTGATAGCGTGAATGTATATTATTTATCTTACCTATTTTTGATTATTTCAGGAAATAAAGTCAGCTATCCAGGTTATTTACTCTCTGATTACCTAGGGCTTACCGGTCTTATCAAGCTAAATTTAACTATATATAAACGATGATTAGCTGATGAGGCACTGCGCTGTTAAAAGATGAAATGTATTAGTCTCTATATGTATCAGTTTAAATGCAGTAGGCTGTGGGCTACTGACTGACTGAGTTGATTAGTTGAATTTCACTCATATCACCTAGTAGTAGGTGCTTGCTAGCAACATCGAAAGGAATGTAAGCACTGGATGGCTGTTTCGTTCATTTTTCTAACTGAACTCATCAACGGTGTCGCCAATACAACTAATCATACAGAGCTGAATCATTTCGAATCATCTAAAATCTGGATAACTTCTTGAGTGGTTGCCTACTATCTCTAATGATTTTCCTGATTGTGGTAGACTAGACAATGCGACAGATAACGGGAAACGAGGAAACAGGCATCAAATGGACCCACACAAAATCTTGGAGGATCTGGACTTCATCGATGATGATACTTGCCTGATTTCCCACAAACTGGAAGATATGCAAGTGAAAATCAGCAAGTTGGCAGAAGAACCATCCACAGAAGATAAGACTTCAGGTGAACATAGAGAAAACAGAGGTGGTAAAGATTCTTGGCCGCGAGGAACAACAACAAACTACAATCATCATAAATGGGAGAAATCTGAATGAAGTAAACTTCTTTACCTACGTGGAAGCATCGTTTTAACTACATGCGGACGGAACTGACGAGGATAAGGAAAACAAGACAACGTTTCATTACTCTCAAGTCTATGTGGAGGTCAACAGCACTCCTCATCATGAAATATAAGATCCGGGTTTTCAACTCCAATGTGAAGTCAGTGCTACTTGCTATGAGGATCAGAGACTTTGCGCGTCATGAAGAGCACCTCAAACAAACTACAGACCTTCAGAGCAGCTGTCTAAGCTCAATACTCAAGATGAGATGGCCAGCCAGAAAAGATCAGCAACAGGGAGGGATCTCTGGGAGCGAACCAGCCCACCGATAACCAGTTAGGCAAAAAATATGCAAGGAGAAAATTGAGGTGAATTGGCCATACTCAGAGAAAATAAACTACCAAGTGACATCACACGCCTGGCTGTCGAGTGGAACTCGAATGTGAAGTGGCCGGTTGGTCTTCAGTTCGAGGATGACATGGAGATTAAAGCAAGTGGGCAGACGAGGAGCCAGGTTAAAACGTTGGCAGAGAATCGAACACAATGGAGACGAGCGGTTGAAGCCCTATGCTCCTCTAGGAACTAAAGGAAACAATAATAATAAAGTGTACAGATTGCGAATTCGATTTGGAGCACAATACATAATCTATTTGATGACATAAAAGGGTAATGAAGAAGGTAAGCATAAAATACATGATACTACATACTACTAATTGGTTGAGATGAATAGTTGAGTACTACTCAACCAGATCACATATTCCGAAGGAAATTGTGGTGAAATATCACCTCTTTGAACTCTCTCACCGACAAATAGTAAATTAATTTGTAAATTGTGAATTCGGTTTAATGTATTAACCCAAGTAGCTAGCCAGAGTCAAAACATCAGTTGTTGAAATGTGTGTGTGTGTGTGCGTGTGTGCATGTTTGCGTGTGGAGAGATGATTTTTTTTAGCCAATATTATCCTGAAACCATTGTGACTGAGATTTTCTGACTGAACAGGAATGTTTCGCCATTTTCAAATCTTGTTTAACGTAATTAGAAGAAGAAATTTATCGAAAAATTACCATCTGTTTGTGTAAAACATTTCTATCAGTCTGATTACTCGTTTACTAGTGAAGTCAATTAAGGTATGCTCCAGAAAAAAGTACTGAAACAGAAATGAAACAATAAGGGAGGTAATTAAGGAATAATAATAATAATAAGTAGGTTGTGACCCCAATCTTAAGGAAATCATTGGACAAGGATTATCAGGGTGGATTAAGTATAATGATAAACTATCTATAATTGACACACAGAGGAATGGCCTAATCTTCCAAAAGTCCATCACATCAAAAAATCTCACTATACCTCTGAAATTATCCTTCTATAAAATCCTGTGATATATTCATAGCCTGACCTGACGTTTGTTTTACTATAATGTGCTTGACTGTAGATGAAGATTAATGGTTGTTATTTGCAGTTCAGTTTGTTCGCTCAGAAAATGTAGAGAAGCGTGAACCGGTATTTCAAATTATCCGCTACCACGTATACACCAAAATCTTACTGCAGAATATGCTTTCCGACAGCTATATTCAAGTTGTTGACAAAGACTAATCAATCCACTCAAAATCTGGAGGCGAAAACATTGCAACGAATTAAGAGATCACTGGTTAGGGTATTCTCCTTGATTAGATTGGCTCCTGTGTAGCAAAGAGGATTTTTGTTGGTTCATTCAAAAACTGATAGATACCCTTCCTCTGTTAGTTGCAACTGTTTAAATCAATTTATTTTTAGCATTTGAGGCGGATACACTGTAAGAACAGAAAGATTTTCTGAACACACCGAAAAGTTTGCCATTATGAGGAAGTAAATGACTGAACAGCGCCATTGTGAGAAGTTGGACTGACACAGGACATTAAAAAATATCTTGAATTCTTTCAAAAAATAATAAACGAACAATCAAGTATCTTCAAGTATCTTGAGATTCGCAGAGTTTATCCCTGTCACACGATTGACACCTGACTTATATGTTCAAAAAGGAGCTGTAGCAAGACCGCCTCTACCTTGGGAACTCGTCTTTCAAACTTAACTGATCATGTTGCCTTTTAAATATAAATACAGATTTCGGTATATAAAAACCCCCCATTTAGATATTTAGAAAGCAAAAGGAATGAGCAAAGAAATATTTACTTTTCAATTAGATCCTCATCTCTGGCTCCACTGTAACATATATAGCAATACACAACATTTTACCAATCAAGTGGCGATATGTTTGTCAACAATAATTAGTCAGTATCAACATGTCAAGGTGGTGATAATTAACGAAGAAAATTAATACACACAATTAAAGGGTTAGATACACATAGTGGAGGCAAAATAAGGCAGTTTGTCCTTATTTCTCAAACATAAAATAGGGGTGGTAGTGAGGAGACAACGTACATCTGTCGCATTGTAAGCTCTTTTAAATGCATTCTGTAGGCGCTGTGTTACTATTTTGCTGATTTTATCATCAAGGAACTGAAGTTTTATGAACAAAAGTCTTTTTTGGAGCTATCGCCAAACTGACTCTCCTTGGTGCTAAATTCATATTTTTCTTAGTGAACTTATTTGGATTACTGTTTTCACTAAGTAATTCTCTAATAATGTTTAGCTCCTTATTGAGGGAGTCGTTTGAACAGATTATCATAGCTCTACAAACCAGACACTTTACCAAGGTTCTTATGTATTTCAAAAGTGCAAAACTTAAAAAAAATAAGTATACTGAACTGTTGTTGTAGGTTACCTATGCACTAGCAGATTTCTTTGCAGTTTTTCTTATTTACGTCATCATTTATTAGACGTCAAGATTCATATGTCTGATATCTAACCAAATGAGCTTAAATAACAATAGTTCTTCGTATTTCTTTTATGCATTAACAATTTTCTAATAAATCACGTAATCTTATAATTTATTTTCAGTGGAAGAATACTCAAGAATCACGCACGTAGACCGGGGTTCAGTCCCAGGCCAGCACACTCTTGTACCTTTCAGCTGGTAGTAAGACTAATAGCGACACAACGTTAGACGTGTGGCTAGCAACCCCACCACATAAAAAATCAACACTAACGTCAATGGAACTTCAAACTTCAAGCATGAAGCCTTATGTTTCACTCAGAACTCAAGGGAATAGAAAAAGATTTTGTCGCTACCCCTGCTCCGCATTATTTGTTTTATTCGAGAAACGTGGATCATTTGATTCACTAATAAAGCATGATCCCTCTTCATTACCAATCCACATTTTATCTCAAATAAACTAAAGCATGTTAAGATTAACAAAACCCATTAAGTTTCATTATTTAGGTGCACTAAATGTTGTTACTGCTTTGTTCATATTCACTAAGGAAAACTCATTTGTGCAAAAAATGACAGGTTGTGTGTGACGACAAATACTCATCGATGACACTGGCTAGTCCCGGTCCCGCTATGTCGTGAATTAGCAGAAGCTGGAATTCATGGGTCATTTGATAGGGTTCCAATGGCCTAATGGTCTACGCGTTCGCCAGCCTTGAAAGGGGAAGTTCGTGCTTTGAACCCCAATGCATACTACTGAAGAGTTCTTAATCAGGACGAAATAACTGTTTAGTACTTCCATGTTTTCCAATGGTTTTATAACCAATGTCAGCTCATGATTAAATCCTGAAACCAATCAAATCCTTGCAAGCACACACTTGAAAAGAAATAGTTGTTAATGAAGTTGTCATTGATAACACTGTATATGAGTACGCTGACAAAAGTTAAATGAAAACTGAGTTAGCAGTAAGATCCAACCTTGCATGAGAAGACCTGATGACGAGGTGGTACGAACTTTCATGGACTACATAGTCATATAAAAGCCTGACAAAATGCTTGGTGATCTAGCTAGCAAGAGTAGGTCACTCCATTCGTCTGAGACAACATGAAACAAAAAATAAACAATTGACATGACAAAATTGACTTCATATAAATTTGAATAAAGTAAGAACAACAGTTTGTGCAGAATAAAATGGTACTATCATTGCTTATTTCGTTGACTTCTCATCAGCTGCTTACAGCCTACAGACATTATTAAATTTATGTACAGAATCAATTTTAACATGCTTAAACAGAGAGTTCATTTTTAAACAAAAATCAATCAATATATGCCCACAATGGTAATAATTATAATAATCCTTTTATTCCAAACAACAATAATCATGCATAATGGGATTTTCAGCCTTACTGTGCGTGGGTGTCACAGTGGTTAGGATTTTCGCTGACCATGCAAATGGTCCGGGGTTCGATCCCCTGCCGACGCACACCCGATATCTATAATCGGCCTCCAAAATTTGTGCTACCGGTATCACATGCTAAAAATTCCATACGTGTACCAAAATTACGGTGTGGAATCAAGCTGAAATAAAAAAATGAAGGAAATGGTGAAAACACGCAGTAACCAGAATGGACAAGAAAAAACTGATAACCGCTTCTTTCTGTACACATAAATCGAGTTTCAGGCACTTGGTGGCGATTATTTCAGCCAATTTGATGAGAATTGAACTCTTTTGCTTATTGATAATTCTGAAGGATCTTGAGATGTCCACCTCAGAACCTATGTCACGCAGATACCAAGCAGTGGCACTGTTAAAAACATCTGTTCCCTTGAGACTTAGACTTTTTGGTACATATTCAGAAAATTGGAGGTATATCCTTCTTTCTGTTCTCCCAATGTGACTGCTACCTCAACGTAAATTTGTATACACAGTTAGAGTTAACATGTGAGGGGTATCTGTCAACTTTTGATTGCACTAGGGAGAATGTTCTTTGATAAACGGGAACTAACTTGGCTGGAGGATATGCTCTGGTTAGTGACGTACTCAATCTTCTAATGTGTTCAGAAAGAAGCGGTTGTCAGTCTTTCTTGGCCCTGGCAAATGGATGTTTCCATTCTCTCTTTCATTCGGCTACGTAACGCTAGAATTCCATTCTGTAAGCGTTTGATGAGAAGTCAAGGAAATGAATGATAGTACCATATTATTCTGCACAAACTGTTGTTCCTGCTTTATTCAAAAGTAGCTACATTAATTAATTCACAGTTCTAGTTATTCACTTTGCATTTTGGCAAGTGACACAAAGACAGTAAGCAGTATATTTGATAAGTGTATAAAATATAACTAAATAAGACAAATAAAACAACCATATACTGACTAACAGAGTGTTTACGCTGTTATTCTGTGCATATTTTAACCAAAATAAGACATTTTTTCTTGCATTCCTAGTTAACTAACTCTATAAACATGTCTAGCACCAATTTCTACTGTGAGAAAATTTATACCTTTACGAAATTACACAACACTTTATTACTTTTGGTTTGACACAAGTAACTAGTGTGATGTGTCTAGTCCTCTCTTTGCGGTAGACTGAATTCTATCAGTTAGGTTTGTAATGTGGCCATCATTCTAGGTAGTTCGCCGTCACGATTCACTTTGAATTGCTAATATTAGATGGTTAGAGGGAATCGGCCACAGGAAGCCTTGCTTCATTTAGGTTTCGTGCTAGTTGGCACTCACCAGCCAGCAAGGCGGCGTATCTGCAATCTTGAAGGAACTCATGTCCCTTCTGAGATTAGCACCCGCGTCACCCAGTGAGTTCTGCAGTCAGAGACGTTACCACTGTGCTATTTGGGCTCGCGACTGGCCTCCAGTAGGACTGTAGTGGATACTTTGGTTTTTTTTTAATTTTTTTTTTGGCCGATCGCCTCCAACCATCTAATAACATCACATCAATGTGCAACGTGATGACCACATTGCAAACCTGACTGATAGAATTCAGTCTGCACCAAAGAGAGGACTGGACACATCACACTAGTTACTAGTGTGATACCCACTACAGTCCAACAGGAGGTCAATCGCCAGCCCAAATAACTCAGTGGTAACGTCTCTGACTGCAGCACTCAATGGGTAACGCGGGTTCGAATCTCAGAAGGGACATGAGTTTCTTCAAGGTTGTAGATACGCCTTGCTGAGTGGTGAGCGCTAGCAACCTAGGATTCCTGCCGATTTCACCTGTTCAGTAAGACCTATTTATCAGTCTTAGAGTAATATATATATATATATCGTAGATGGCTACTTATGTAGTTAAAAAACATTAGCTCAACAAAAAGAATTCAACCCACAGTGATTTCTGATTATGCCAAACAATGACAATAATTCTATCCAGATTATCGATCCAAACCAAAACAAGTTATTTCAGCTTTAATTAGTTGAGTATAACAGCCTATATGTCAAAAGTATTGATGATTGTTATTTTAATTTCCGATCTATTTTGCGATAGACTGAAAGATGATATTCCCTTTAGAGATTATTAATGATTACTTTCGATCTTTGTTTTTCTCACTTTGTGGGTTAATATGTAGGTAAAGAAATGCCTCTTTATTCCAGTAACCACGCCTAGTTTGCTAGCCGTCTAGTTTTATAGCCGATCGTCGCTACAGTCAGCAACTGAACTATTTGCGCTCGCGACTGACCTCCTGTAGGACTATGGTGGACATTTTGATTTGACACCAGTAACTAGTGTGGTGTGTCTATTCCTCTCTTTGGCGCAGACGGAATTCAGTCAGTCAGGTTTGTAGTGTGGCGGCACTGGGTGACGCGGGTGTTAATCTCAGAAGGGACATGAGTTCCTTCAAGATTGCAGATACGCCGCCTTGCTGGCTGGTGAGTGCCAACTAGCACGAAACCTAAATGAAGCAAGGCTTCCTGTGGCCGATTGTCTCTAACCGTCTATCACCTTATTATTGTCCCACATATGGTTAGACAAGATATTATTGTTATTATTTAAACTTGATTGATTGTTTGTTACTTCCGATCTCTCAACCGTATATTATAAGAAACAAGAAATCTGTTTTTTTTTTAAATTTTCGTAGCCATTTCTTTTTTTTTTCAGTGCTTTTGAAATCTGTAGAACAGAGATATCTCAATCTAGACACTGATAAGACGATGATGGTTATGATTTTTGACATATGTGAGCCTTTCAATGCGTCTTCAACTATCTGTTATACATATGTTATAAAGGAAATTATCTAAAATATGGAGTGGTTACATAAACCAAGTCCCATTGATTTTGTGGTATATTTAAACTGCTGTCGATTTTTTAGTATCCTTTAGTTTATTTTAGGTAAGGCAGAATTTTATCCTATTAGTAGAAAAATGAGTTAACTTGTCAGTAATTGACAGTTATATAAATAAAAAGGTAGTCGGCGCAGTAAGATGAAGGTGTGGTGGACCTAACTTATGACGAATGTAAACAATCAGAGGATGTCATAATAAAAATATAAAACAAGCAATCAAAAAACATAATGTGTAATGCATGAATACAAATTCTCAGTGGGACTAGCCAATAAATTTATGATGGATAGAAAACTCCTTAATGATACGCCATGTCAAGTGAAATCAAACTATTTTGGTTAACATCGCTTGATACATCGTGAATACCCGTGTGGAGCCGTAGGAATAAAAGCAATCAGATATAGCTGAGAATCAAAATCAGTGGCCAAAAGTGCTGCACTCTCTTCCTTCTTCCTCTTCTTCTTCACTTTCTGGAAATCACGCAAATTAGTGCGGCTCTTTTGAGTCCTCTTCATGAGTATGCAATCCAAAGAGTTGACGACTAAATACTTAAGCGATGAATAGTCTTATTCTAGACAAGTCAGATTACGGTTTCCATTAAAGTGACATTGGGGAACAGGGAAACTATGTCCATTGAAGCTACAATTGATCCAGATATATTCCCCTCATCGAACCCACGAATTCGAACGCATCTTTGATGGAATGCTTCATCGTAAGCTTTCTCAAACATCCTAAAGTTTTTGACAGCCTTTGCTCTACAGAATGTTAAGGCGACTTCAACTTGTCTAGAATTGGACTATTCATCGCTTAAGTAATTAGTCGTCAACTCTCTTGACTGTATGAGATTATTCACTGTTTTCCCCACACTCTGACTTACTCCGTTACTAACTTATGTATGTATTAATCCCTAAATAACTGTACAGCTCTGAAGATAATTAACGAGAAGAGATTTCTTTTCTGAATTGTGTTCTTAATTACATCAGATGAGAGTTTTCCATACTTTAAAGAGTGATTTTAGGATTTCTGCTAAATGTTTTCGCTGCTCTAGTTGAATAGTCTCTAGGTGAAGTGCTTTTCTGAATATCAATTTAACTTCAGTGATGCCTATTAGAAGTCGCAGGCTGTTCAGAAATACTCTAGGAAACACAACACTCTCTAACTGACCAACAATGTACACTATGATGACTTCTTCGGAATTATTAGAACTAATCATTGTTTTGGTGAACAAAAAGTAGTCATTGGACAGTAAGTGATTTTGACAGGCACAGAATCTTGGAGATAACTGAATATATCTCAGTGTTGTCATTGGGGTGACCAACACGACACCTTGATTTTATCTCCTACAGATTTATACACTGAATGTTTTCTTTAGTTCTACAAACAAAAGATTTGACTCCAACGTCAGACGATGAAGTCCCTAGATTTAAAACTACGCTAGTCAACAGTTGTCAGCAGTATAAAAAAGTAGTCATTCTAGTAAAAGCTTGCTGACTTAGCAGCATCAAGAAGCCCTAAGAAAGTTAAGGAACGACTAAAACATCATGATAAGTAGACCTGGCAAAGGAGCCGGAGTAGTACCGATGTATAAGTGCGGTTATGTTGACAAAATGAATTCACTTCCAGCGGATGAAACGAAGTTCCAAAAGCTTAACAATCCAATAGATCTAGACAGAAAGGCTGAAAAGCAGTTAACTAACACTCTTAAGGAGCTGAAAAAAGTGGAGTAATCTCAGAGGTAGCCTATAACCGTCTTAAACCTACTGGAAGTAATACTTCACGATTGTATGGTCTGCCCAAATACATAAACCAGGACTTCCTCTTCAACCAGTCCTGGAGATTGAATTGCCTCAGTGGGAACATCATCACTCACTGAGAAATGCAGGTACATCCAGACGACGAGTCCCAAATAGGACGAAATGCGAATCCTGGATTCCACTGCTAGCCACCATCCACCAATTGTATACAAATCAAATCCCCAGACATCGTCGAAGCATCTGCACAAAAAGCCGACATGTCAACCCGAGACCGAGCACTTCGGTCCAATCAATCGACGGGAAAATCGAAAATTCAATTCAATAATTAATATGACCCGTTGCACAAGAGGTGGCTCTCGTGGCCCAAGTGGTCTAGTGGATAACGCTTTGGCGTTTGAAACTATGGGCAATGGGTTCGAGCCTCAGTGGGAACATCATCACTCATTGAGAAATGTAGGTACATCCAGCTGACGAGTCCCAAATAGGACGAAATGTGCATCCTGGATTCCACTTCTAGCCATCATCCACCAATTGCAGTCCTGGATATGTGTAATTTCACCTACCATGGAGTGGCAAAGTGGCTAGGTGAAATCCTCCAACCGTTACACAAGATGTTAGTAAATCATACTGTTAAAGAAGTTTTTGAATTCATTGCTAACGTGGATGATATCAATGTAAATGGAAAGCAAATGCTATCCCTACATGTTGCATCACTGTTCACCAATGTACTACTATTTATGGAGACTGTGGAATTCATATGCCAACAGATATTGGAAAACAGTTCGATATCGGGATTTGAATTATTGATTTGAAAGAGTTACTTTTAAGATGTACTATGAATTTATACACTTCACACCCAACAACCTTTATTACAGACAAATCTACGGCATTGCCATAGGTCCTCCATCGGAGTCAGTTTTGGTAGATTTCTTTTTTGCTGAGGTTGAAAATGGTCCATTGAAACCAGTAATAGATAAAACTGATTCTTATTTTCGCTGTGTTGATGATACATTTATTATTCTTGGTGAGAAAGATGACAAGAATGAATGTTAAGGGGTTTAATGATGCACATCCATCGCTCACCTTCATTTGTGAAGAAGAAAATGATGGTAGACTACATTTCCTTGACGTCCAATTGAGCAGAAGAGAGGATGGTTCACTCAAGAGAGATGTCTATAGAAAACCTACATCTGTAGGACAATATACACATTTCCTCAGTTTTGTACCAATCCGATATAAATTCAATTCGGTCAGATGCCTCACGAACAGAGTAAGATGTATCTGTACAGATGACTCCCTACAAAATAAGTTAGGATACGTTCAAAATACGTTGGTTCAAATGGGTTATCCTAG
Organism: Trichobilharzia regenti; assembly: GCA_944472135.2. Lineage (NCBI taxonomy): Eukaryota > Metazoa > Platyhelminthes > Trematoda > Strigeidida > Schistosomatidae > Trichobilharzia > Trichobilharzia regenti. Next base: position 94,353,870 of record OX235262.1, on the reverse strand, counting down.
TAGATTTGTAAGGAGACACATGAACACCAAGTACAATCAAGAGAAACCGATAACAGTTAAAAAGAAACAACTGTTAATGAAACTGCAATTTAGTGGGGACCTGGCCAGTGAAGTCTGACATCTGAGATTGTGGAGAGCGATAAAACGGACTTATACTACCGTCACCCTTTATTTGTCATTTTCCAGCCGGCCGATTATGGTTGCTCAAGTGAAAGACAAGCTACCTAGCTGTGCCACTTCTATGTGGAGAAAGTCATATAGGGCGAACAACTAGACAGCTTAACAAACGCAGTAATGATCATCTTCCTTCATGGTTCGGAAAAGGTCAAACAAAATCTATACGAAGTTCTATTTTGGCTCATTTGATTGATGGCGGTCACCAAGTGGACAAAAATAGTGCCTTCAAAAGTTATCTATCGCATTCCATCTAGCCTTTCGAACGGAATCAGAACCCGTCTTTTACACTTAGCCGAAGATGTGGGAATTCGAGAGATTAATCCTAGTCTTTGCATACAAAAGAAGTTTGTTCTCCCTTTGTCTGTCGCTTGGCCTAGGTAAAGTCCAATTAAAACCTTCCCACCCTTCCTTATTTTCCATTTCCTTCGTCCTTTTATGACACTTATTTAAACTCTGATTATCTGTCCACTTCACCTTTAGTATTACGTAACTTCTAAGATTTGACCTAATTTATTTATTTATTGAATTATCTACATATACACATTTATACATATACTACCTTTGTTATTCTCATCACCTGCATGAACCTTATTATTAATATTTTGTTATCATTATAATCATCGTTATTAATTACGATGAAAACATTTAGCACATTATTATTATTTGATGCACAAAATCACCATCATTGGTTAGAAATTTTTATATATATAAATCTATGTAAATTGGAGTACAAAATGAAGAAGGTAGAATTGAAAACAATACTGTTCGCTTATATGTTTTGTTCTTTAGTTCTACCTGAAACTGTATTACTTTAACAAATATTTCACAGGATTTCATCACGAGCTGACATCGGTTAGAGAACCATTGGAATCCTAGGAGTATCGGACAGCCAGCTGTTTCGTCCTAGTTTGGAATTATTCAGCAATACACACTCACCAGCAGCATTCGAACCCATGACCTTCTGGTTATAAGGTGAGCTCGTAGACCATTCAGCCACTAGGACCCGATCCAGTGGCCCATGAGTTATAACTTCTGCCAGTCTACGACATAGCGCGACCGCTAGCCAATGTCTTCGGCGAGTATTTGTCCTCACACTCGACCTGCTGCGCTCTACTGGTCGCGGCTTTCCACTAGAAGCCAGGTAACTACCTACCTGAATAGGGCCAGTCACTAGTGAGCATCTCATGGATATCCAATTATAGGTTTGTAGGAATGAATTGGACAGAAGTTGGAATTCATGGGCTGCCTACTGGATCGGGTCCCAGTGGCTTAATGGTCTGCAAGCTCGTTTTGTGACCAGAAGCTCCGTGGTCCGAACCCCAGTGGGTGCGTAGTGCTGAAGATTCCCAAACTAGGACGAAACAGCCGTTTAGTGCTCCCTGGTTTTCCAATGGTTTTCCAGCCTGTGTCAGCTCATGATGAAATCTTGTCACCAATCAATCAAATCCCTGCAAACCAATACTTAAATATTTCTCAGTTATTATACAACTTCTGTATTTCTTTTATAAAGGCCTATCTTGACGGTAATTAAATATTACGTTAACTCTTATAATTCAACAGTTTTACGTTATTCATTTATTAATTCGAGCCTGCACCTGTATCTGTCAGTATCTGCTGCATTAATATAGACCTTCTGTACAGCGGGTTAATTGCTGGAACAGGATACTGATATTCGGAGAAGTCTAGGCTTGCATGCTAACATTTGCAATAAGTTCTACTTAGATTGTTTTCACTCGGAAGATTGTTCACAATAGAGAATATTTTTGTTTTGCAGTATATCTTGAAGTGAATGGTTAAAAGTTAAGTAATTACAAGGACGGATAAATCCATCCAACGAGCCTGTAAAAGGTTTAAAGATACTCATCTTTGACACTTGTAGGCTTGTTGAGTAAATAATATCTTAAATTTGGTTAAGTTGTAGTATAGTATAGCTTAACATATACATATATATATATATATATATATATATCAATCTTATTGGTGCTAACTAGCTAGAAGCAGAAGCTTTCAGATAAGTTTAGTGTTCACAATGTGATTTAAATCTGGGATTCGAGACAGCTATTGATGCACAACGCTACTAAATTACTATAGATGTTGATTACAGGATTTCATCATGAGATGACATTGGTAAGAGAACCATTGGAAAACCTGGGAGTAATGGACATCTGTTTCATCCTATCTTGAGACTCTTCAGCAGTATGCACCCACCGAGATTCGAACCCAGGACCTTCTCGTTACACCCTGCTGCACCCTACTGGTCACCCTACAGGTAGGGCATGAGGATAAATACTCGCCGAAGACACTGGCTAGCGGTTGCGCTATATCGTGAATTGGCAGAAGTTTGAGTTCATCGGCCATTAGATGAGGTCCCAGTGGTTTAATGATCTGCGAGCTCGCCTTGTTACCAGAAGGTCATGGGTTCGAACCGTGGCGGAGGATGCGTACTGTGAAGAGTCCCAAACTAGGACGAGACAGCTGTCCAGTACTCCCAGGTTTTCCAATGGTTCTTTGACCAATGTCAGCTCATGATGAAATCCTGTAACCAATCAATCAAATCCCTACAAACCAATACTTGAATACTATAGATTTTGTATATTCAATGATAATAAGTTTGACTCCAGTGGCTACAACGTTCTTACTGTCAATTTATAAAAGTTAATTGTTTGATTTTCTGAGTGCATAGACGTCACTATTAAAGTACCAAATATATCCACAAGGAACTCTGTAAAATCACGGAAAATGATACGGCTAACTCTAACTAAAGGAAAAACACTAGAGTAATCTGAGGGTTAACAAGATACTTCAATTTCAAGAAACACATTGCATACAAATCATAACACTTACTTTATCACTAAAATGTCTGTACACAACATAAAGCTTGGTACTATGTACAGTCTTTGCATTTATTCTGTTAATCAAAGAAGATTTATCAGTTACTACTTTTGATCTTTAAGACAAGGCTATCTACTATCTTTAATGATTTTCCTGATTGCGGTAGACTGAATAATGTAACAGGCAGCGGGCAATGAGGAGACAGGCATAAAATATACCCATGCAAAAAACTTGGAGGATCTGGACTTCGCCGATGATGATATATGTCTGCTTTCCCACAAACTGGAAGATGTGCAAGTTAAAAGCAGCAAGTTGTTGATAGAAGAAACGTTAAAGATAGAACTCTTCTGAAGTGAACATAGAGAAAACAGAGGAGATTAAGATTCCCGGGCAACACCAACAGCAACAACAACAGACAACAGCCAAAATAAATGTGAAAAATCTGAAAAACGTAGCTTCCTTTACCTACCGACCTGGGAAGCATCGTTTCAACTACTTGTGGACGGAACTAACGAGCATATCAAAGTGAGGATCGGGAAAGCAAAGCCGAGCTTTCATAATCCGCATAAATCTGCTGAAGAAGCTGTGGCTTACACGGCGAAACGTTCAAAAAATCTTGTTTTGATTTTGTTAACACGCTGGGATTAATTTAAATAATTTATAATGAATCAATCTGACTCGGCGCTGAAATTATTCCAGGAAATTCGTAACACCTACGGTCTGGAAACCTATAACCCTAATGCTTTAGTTTCTTGTCTTTTGAGATACAAATTTCAATTGAAAGTACAACTATGAATTACAAGGGCGGAAATCAAAAAGTGAATAAACTGACTGACTTGCTTAACAGTAACAACAAGTGTTTTATTTATTTTCATTAATTATTACTAGTTAATTGTAGTCAACATGACTTACGAACAATATCTGTAGGGAAGCAATACATGTGATTATCATATCTGTCTGTCTATATTTTACCATCACGTGTGTTAGACGATTAATGTTGTCCCAAAAGTTGGTGGCTATTAAAATTCTACATAAATTAGTAATGATTGCAAATAGAAAAAAACATCTTGTACACTCACGAAAACCCCACATAATTTATTATTATTATTATATCCTTTAGTTCCTAGAGGAACATAGGGCTTCAGCTGCGCGTCTCCATTGCCTTTTGTTTTCTGCCAACTTTTTCACCCCGCTCCAAGTCTGCCCACATGCTTTCATCTCCTCTTCACATGACCTCCTCCAAATCACCCTCCCACTGACGACCAACTCGCCGCTTCCCTTTCGGGTTCCACTCGAGCAATGGCTTATCTAGTGATGTCACTTGATGGTTTCCTTGCTCAGAGTATGGCCAATCCATCTCCATTTCTTCCTGCCTATTTGTTGCACAATCGGTTCCCGGTTGGTTCGCTCCCACAGATCCTTGCTGCTGATCTTTTCTGGCCGGCCATCTAATCTTGAGTAGCACTGAGCGAAGATAGCTGTTGATGAAGGTCTGTAGTTTATTTGAGATGCTCTTTATGCGAACTATTTACTCACAACAATGATAGAATATGCCAATGAATTGATTTTTGTCCTTCGTCGTATGAAGTGAAAAAAAAGTGGAGAAAAAACTGAATAACGTCTACCTAGAAAAGAACACGAAGATATCGTGTAGGCTTATGAGTTAAACATAAAAAATGTTAAATGTAGAATATGATACTTTATTTGAAAGCTATTTAAAAGTTTCTTAATATCTTATAAAAAGTTTTTACCTGTTATGTAAAGAGATGAATAAAGAAAGAAAATGATCACATGGGTTACATATTTTCTCCCCTTTTTTAGTTCGACTATGAAGGAATGATGGATAATGTCACTTTAGTTAACTAGGGTTTCCATCTTTCAATTTCAAAATATGAGGGAGGGGTGAACTCCATAGAAATTCTGCATGCAAACGAGACGAATCGTGTAAAAATTAGTCGAACGAATTTTCTAAAAGAAAATTAAATATTAAATGGAGGATTTCATCATGAGCTGACATCAGTTTGAGAACCACTGGAAAACCTTGGAGTACTGGACAATTGTTTCGTCCTAGCTTGGAACTCTTTATCAATACGCACTCACCACAGAAGCTTCGAACCCAAAACCCTCTGGTTACAAGGCAAGCTCGTACACCATTGAGCCACTAGGACCTGATCCATTGGTCACTAGTGACTAGCCCTATTAAGGCAGTTAACCTGGGGTTCCAGTGGGAAGCTGTAATCGGCACAGTACAGCAGGTTGAAGATGAGGCAGTAACTCATCGAAGAAGACATTGCGATATGGTCCATCTATGTATTTAATTGGTAGAACTTAGAATTCAAGGACCACTGGATCGGGTCCCAGTGGCTCAGCGGTCTACGAACTCGCTTGCCTTATAAACGGGAGGTACTAGGTTCGAACTGTGCCCGTGGGTGTGCACTGATAAAGAGTCCCGAACTAGGCTGATGAAACAGCTGGCTGTCCAGTACTCCCAGGTTTTCCGATGGTTCTCTAACTGATGTCAGCTCATGATGAAATCCTCCATTCAATCAAACAAAATCCCTACTAAACCAATACTTGAAAATTAAATATATACTGTGAGAGTAAGGTTATTGAAAGAAATCCATCAATAAGTAACATCGATTTGGACTGGAGCAACAAGATGATTCCGTTTACGTCTAGGTATAGACTAGTTACTTCATTTAAAAAATTTTTTGTTCCTTTACGTTCCCAGTGGAACATAGGGCTTCAAGCTAGAGCTTTAAACTTTCGGTAGCAGTAGTGTTTACTTGTTAAGGGATGGGGCTGCTAGCCTCATGCTAAACCTTTCCACTAAACCAGTCTCATTACAGGCCTAGCCAGGTACCACCGACTCACATGCGGCTACATTAGTTACGCAAATGAGCAAACGGAGAGACGAATTACTGCAAAATCTTCAGTTGGCAAAATTATTGGACTGAACATACACAAATTAAATCTGTAGGGATAGAAGATCCGAAATGTCGTTATTATAGATGAAGAAGGAGGTTTATAGTGTTATATCTCAACCACTGAAATTAGTGTGTACTATACACACTCTTAGCACAGGTAAAAAGCAGTAACTTCATTTTCAAAGCTGAGAAACACATCTTGAAGGAAATTCAAAGTATATCGGTCGGGATTGTAGCCTCCATCATGCTATATTTATGAAGGTGAATGTTTTTGAAAAAATATACTGATCAAGAGACTTATAGTTATCCAAAAAGTGAAGTTTTAATCAAAAGTTCACAAAGCAAGTAGCAACCACACAGCATTCATTCACCACTGGTACAGTTTACAGGGAAATTAAAGTATCATAGCCGAAGTCAAGGTCTTTCAAAAGGTGACCTTCAAGAATTGATTAGACACAAGGAGGGCTATGAAATATCATTCGAAATCAAGTCGTGAATTATCCCTCTCTGCACATAGAGAAAGCAGATAAAGCATTCCACGGATCCAATAGGTACCTTTTCTGCAAACCTATACTGTTAGGTAATTTTGTGACTTTTAAGACTGATGTTTAGGGCTAAGGTTAGCTGTAGGTTTAAAGTTAGGATTAAGATTAGAGTTAGGAGTGGATTGAAAAACAGTGTCAGAAATATCAACAAAGCTCAAAGCACCATGACCTAAAGTCACCTGGGTGAATGGGTATATCGCACATGGTATAGTTTCTCTATAGATCATCTGTGCATTGAATGGGAGACATTCTTATGATACATAAGCTACAAATATACAGTGAAATATCAAGTTTGCAATATTTTTTTAGTGTATTTTTCAACGATTGTGCGACTTTTTTGCATCTGAGTTCTGATTGGTTGTTCAAGGTCACTGAACTTTTGACTATGATAGTTTGTTTAACTTTGCCCATTCTACTAACACATATTGGTATTCCCATCAGGTATTTAGCACTCCTGCCATATTTGATGATTGTAGTGAAATGGGAAACATTTAAAAATTACGAATGTATGATGACCAGTGCTTCAAAAATGATTCATTTCATGATGCAAACAGACCATGGACAAATTACTTCGAAAAATGACATTATCCATATTCTTTATTGATGATCTAAGTCCATTTTTGTTTGAGTCGACCTCTTGTTGTGTTATCAAGTTAATCCTTGTCATAAACTGATATCATCCACTGAATAATTGTCTCATTATAGTTTGAGACACTTTTTTAGTAAAAATTCATGGCCTACGTCCGCACTGCTTACTCAAAACTACATACCACACGTGATAAAAATCTAGCGAACTATTGGTAATTTAATGTACCTCGCTAATGAATCAGTCCTAGTAAAGAGTTGATTTTCTTCAGATGACACTGAAATCGTATTCCATATGACACAGAATGACTAAAAGTTTCAACTCACCTTGTATACTCTTGATGGAACAGTTATTTATACAGTATATTCTGCCTGCAAGCCAATGATTATATAATATTATTAATGCTTACTGAGCTAAACTTACATATGAAACAAATGAAGATAAGCTCACCCACTTTATCACTGAACAATTTTGTGTGTGTGAATATGTGCTATTGATCATGTATCACAGGCTGTATTGTTCAGTAAAACACCTTTCTCAGTGTAGCTGCAAACAGAGACATGAAGCAGAGACAGTCCTATTATCTGGATCTTATTGGATGTCACACGATAATCTGTGGTAGTCATGACTATAGACACAGTAGGAATACTTAGTGTCGAATTGAAACGAAATCATATATGATAATCACACAATACATTGTTGTTGTTAAGATCCAAAATCTATCAGAATGCTCAGTTACTTGACATGAAATGCAAAAAATATAGTCTATAGAATCATGTAACGAGTATATATCAGTGATGATTCTCCACTGTAGGCTGGTTGATTCGGTCGTTGGTGTTATTTTGCACCGAGGATGAGTACTTCCCGTGACTTCCAAAAAGGGATGACCAATTACTATGATGATATGCAACATGTGTATTCCTAGGTTAACCACTCAGGAAATTTTAATGATGGCAAAGAAAATGTTTTGATAGGGAAGTGTACTATTTCTAGCCATTTAATAAAAAATCATGTTCAAAATCATATTCAAGCTTTCCACAAATCTACAGTACTTAGGATAATATTTCATTAAATCTGATGAAGCCAAATATAAGAAATGCAATTTGGCAAATATTGTGATCAGGAGTTGATTTGTAAGGATTTCATTTCTTTGCCAAGCTTGACCACAGAGTGATCTTAGTTAGAGAACCATTGAAAACCAGCAGAGAGTACTGGACAGTTGTTTCCACTGTCCTAGTTTGGGACTCTTCAACAGTACACACCCATCGCCAGGTTTAGAACCCGGGATTTTCTAGTTACAAAGCATATTATATATATATATATATATATATATATATATATATATATATATATATATAATATTATGTAGGCAGGTATTTCATGCTATGATTCGTTCTTGTCTTCCTCACAAATGAGATTACTTAGAGCCAAATTAAAACACGTATCAAGCTTTAAAGATTATTCTACAAGAGTAAATTTGTTTACGTTGTTAAATTTTATCATCAAGGTACCAAATCAATGATTAAGTTGCTAAATATTTCAATTGCATTTTACACGGTTTTATTAGTATTGGTTAGACGTCTTCCTTCCAACTGATTGAGACAGACTGAATGCTTTAAGAGTTAGTCTAAAATTATAGCATATCAGTTGATGAATAGTGATGTATTTTTGTGTCGTGTGCTGCTGATAAGAATTATCAGTAGTATGTAGAGAGACGTTTATCGGAATAAAAGCATCAAATAGCAAGGAGATAGATTTGAAGTCAAAGAGAACAAATGATTCAGCATTTTGAAGATACATATGAGACGTGAAAGGAACACAAAGAAAAACAATATGAAGGGCAGAAGTGGTTAGGACTCTCTCCGACCGTGCACATGGTCCGAGGTTCGATCCCCTACTGACGCACACCTGATATCTATGGTCGGCTTGCAAAATTTGGGCTACCGATATCGCATACTAAAAATTCCATACTTGTACCGAAAATACGGTCTGGAGTCAAGCTGTAATCAAAACTCAAAAAAATCATATCAAGAAGTAGCACAAGATAGGAGATTATCCATGCATATGGTGCGTTGAAGACAAGGTGTACACAATTTCGTTATATTTAGATACCAAAGTTTCTCATCTTCTATCGTTACATTACTACCTCAGTTTTTGAACACAGTCACATAAATTATTGGTGACCACCTGACAGAAGATTTTTAGGGGATAGAAAATCAATTTTCGAATCTGAGTTTCAGACATTTTATTCTGAACGATCACTTTGTTTATTTCTAGTGGTAGGTCATGGTGTTCTAAAGACCAAGGAAGTGGCACTGGTCAGTGACTGTGAACTACTATAATTTTTCATAATTCCTTTTGCCTAAATACACACATGAAGAGCCATATGCTTACTCTTCTACCGTCATTACTCAAGGTATAGTTAGGAGTAACCTAGTTATCAAGGTAGGGAGGGTCAGACTAAGGGGCTCGCTGACTGTCTAACTAGAGACATAGTCATATAACACTCTTGGGCATTATTTGTAGTTGAAGATAACGAAGACACGCTCGAAGTCTTCCCAAAAGTGTAAGTAACTGGCTTCCTGAAATGATTCTCACTTTACATCGTAATTCAGCCGAAAATGTTGTCAGTGTTAGCAACCACCTAAAAGGGACAAACTATCTGTAAACACCGTTCAAAATAGTGGATCAAGTAGGGTTTTCAAGAGCTGATTTATGGGGACCTTCTTTGTTTTTCAAGTTTGACCACGGATTGATATCAGCTAAGGAACCATTGAAAACCAGCAGAGAGTACTGGACAGTTGTTTCCACTGTCCTAGTTTGGGACTCTTCAACAGTACACACCCATCGCCAGGTTTCGAACCCATGATCTTCCGGTTACAAGGCAAGTTCGTATTCCATTCAGCCACTGGGACCCAATTCAATGACCAGTCCATGAATTCTAACTTCTACTAATCCGTCATTTTAGCGCTGAAGGCCCTCGGTTCAAAACCTGGCCATGGGTGCTTACTGATTATGGGTCAGAAACTGGGACCAAATGGCTGTCCACTACTCTCCAGTTTCAAATGGTTCTCTAATTGATATTAATCCCTTATAAAACTTTTTAAACAAGCGGTTTAATTTCCTACGAATAGTACTTTGTTCCATTGAAATGTTTCTTAATTATCCATATACTAGTCTTTGTAGGATTTTGTTCTCTATTAGGTGCATTAAGTATGAATAGGTTTTAACATAAAGTCACTTACTGAATAGAAATTGAACTAGGATATGTCAGGAGAGGTTACTTAGAAGGATCAAAAGTATGCGACAATATTTATGTTCAGCTCAGTAACTTCCTTTAATTGAGAAGTCTTTGAATATTATTTGCGAAATAAAACTTATTAATTTGCAAAAAATACCCATCTAACCGCCAACGAAGAGGATCTTTTCAGCTAATTCAACTTCTTCAGCCGCACATTCTCAGTTCTACACAATTTCCTCTTCCAAAAATTAGGATAGAAACAAAGGTGGTGAGCTGTATTACATATGAGCTTTCATAATCTCTTCTCCCGATTATTATTATTATTATTATTACCCTTAAGTTGATTTAGAAGCACATTTCCATTGTATTCTGTTTCTTACTATCTTCTCTGGCTGGTTCCGTGAATGCTCACATTTTTTCGTTTCCTTTTCATCAGGTTTCCCCCATACCACCCTCGGACCTACGCCTAACTTGTTGCCACTTATTCGGGTTCCATTTTGAATTGACTTACGTGTGATTTCTTTCACTGTGTTTCCACTCCATTTCCATTTCTTTCTGTATATTTACTGATCAGTAGGTTCTGAGTTCGTTCTTTACTAGAGTCCATTGTTGCTTATTCTATCTAACTGGCCTCCTGACTTTCAGCGTCAAGAGGAGGCAGTTGTTGATAAGAGTTTAAGAGTTCTGTAACACTCTTGCCACGTCTCTGAACCACATAAAAGCAATGACTACACATAAGTGTTGAAAATTTGAATCTTGTTCCTCGAACTAAATCCTGTAAGTCTACAGTGACCACTTAATTGTCCATAATTCTATAGTATGAGAATTTTAACTTATAAAATTTCTAACGTACAAATATTATTCTCTTTGCAGAACATTATTTCCTCTCAGGTGTTTAGATAACAAAGATTTATGTAACATGGTGTTAAATTTCGTTGCAAACCGACTTCAGTTACAGAACCGAGTAGATTTAGATTCTGTATGTTTTGTACGACAACACCTTCTCCTTCCGATAAGGAAGTAAGCCTCTCTGTTTCCTAGGATGTAAAATCCCTGCAGTGCTGGTACTACCGAACTGTTGATACAAGACTATTTTCACTTTCATCAGCTATATCTCTCACAGGCTGTTTTAAAACCCAGTAATTACAAGTATTTTAATTACAAGTATACAAAATCTGGGTCAATGTTAGATGGGATATGGTAAAAGTGTTCCTACGAAATATTAGAATCATCATTAGCTTACTTTCTCCGACACTAACTCGTTTCAAAAAAGCTGCATGGCTATGCATATGTTCACCAACAGACCTGCTGAAGCTTTTTATGGTCATCACACCTCCACATAAACATATCCTATCTTTCCTAATCAACCCAACATCTAATCAATACTGGAAGACTTGATCCTCACCAAAATGCTAAGGTAACTGCGTTAAAGAAGGTATTTGACTCTAATCATGCAGAATAGAAGCTTCAACTCACGTGAATAAAACTCACTGGACCATTCAAGGTCGATAGTGAGGTCTCATTCCATTGGTAGTCAGTGGTGCTTAAAGTTTAACTTGGCCTGAGTCACTATATTGGAAAACACTTTTAGTAAACACAGCATCATTTCGTCATTCAGATGTTTGTCCGCTTATTTCTCACACTGCAGCTTTGCTGTCATACAGCGTATATATTTAATGGTATTCAAAAGAAGTGTTGGTAACATTCTACTTATTTGAAATTTCTGTACTAATAGTTACGTAAACTGGTTTCTAACAATTAAACTGTAGTGTAAAGAGTAAATATCTTGGTCGTGTGCAACTCCCTACTATATGCGAAAATGTCATAGTAAGGTATTTTTTGAAAACTAATTTATTATGATAATTGGTACAGACAGTTAACGCTTTCTGTTCATAAAAATAATGAAGAATATATTGTTTAAGATGCAAGAAATAGTCAGGGTTTAGTGACTAAATGATTTCCTTTACAATTCTATGTGTGTTCCAGTAAACTGTGATAGTCATTAGATGATTGGATGTAATCTGCACGAAGCCTTGCCCCCATTTGTTTCGTGCTTGTTGACATTCTTCAGCGTCATATATCAAACTTAACTGATAGAATTCTGTTTGCATTAAACAAAGGACTAGATGCAAGAAACCAGTTAGTGTCCAATCAAAGTGTTTCCTATTAACTAGACATTGGAATCGAGTATAACAGTTGACACATTCACTTGAAATAACGGAAAAGTTAACAGTGGGACTGGTTTGGTATTTGTTATGAGTTTACCTGAGTATGCCATAACTTATGATTGGAAAAATCAATGACAGTAACGTGTTGGTTTGCAGGCATTTGGTTTGATTGTTATAGGATTTCATCATGAACTGAAATCCCCCAGAGAACCACTGGAAAGCATGAAGAGAATACTGGACAGCTATTTCTTCAGCCTAGTTTGGAACTCTTCAAAAGTGCTCACCTGTCACAAGGATTCGAACCCAGGACCTTCTTGTTACAAGGTGAGCTCCTAGACCAATAGGCCACTAAGACCCGATTTATTGGTCCATGAATTCCAACTTCTGCCCATTCATGATATGGAGTGACTGGCAATAACCAATGTCATCAGTGAGTAATTGTCCTCAAACCCGACCTTGTGTACCACACTGGTAACGACTTTTTACTAGAATCCGGGTAACTACCCACCTGAATAGGATCAGTCACTAATGAGCAGTAGGCTGATATCCAAGTATTGGTTTGCAACTAGTATGTATGAGTTAACAGTCACTGAAGAAGCATCAAAGATAGCAGTTCACTTCAGGTGAACATAGAGAAAACAGAGGTGATGTAGATTCCTGGCCAACACCAACAGCGACAACAACAACGGACAATAATTAGCATAAATGGTAGAAGTCTGAAAGAAGTGAGCTTCTTTACCTACCCATCTACCTGGGAAGCATCGTTTCAGCTACAGCCAAAAAAAACTGATGAGTATATCAAAACTAGGATTGGGAAAGCAAGACAAGCTTTCATTACTCTCAAGTCTATGTGGAGGTCAACAGCACTCAACATCAAAAATAAGATCCGGATTTTCAATTCCAATGTGAAGTCAGTGCAACTTGCTATACGGATCAGAGACTTGACACCTTGTCACGAAGAACACTTCGAACAAGCTGCAGACCTTCATCAACAGTTGTCTTTGCTCAATCCTACTCAAGATTAGATCGCTGGCTAGAAAAGATCAGTAACAAGGATCTCTGGCAATGAGCGAACGAACCCAGTAGGAGACAATTGTGCAACAAATATATATAGGAAGAAATGGAAGTGGTTTGGCCATATTCTAAGAAAACCATCAAGTGAGTGGCATCACACGTCAGGCCATCACTTGAGTGGAACCCGAATGGGAAGCGGTGAGTTAGTTGGTCATCAGTGTGAGGGTGACATGGAAGAGGTTATTCTAAGAGGAGATGAAAGCATGTGGGCAGACGTGAAGCCAAGTGAAAACGTTGGCTGGTAACCGAATGCAATGCAGACGAGCGATTGAAGCCCCTTACTCCTCTAGGAACTAAAGGAAACAATAATAATAATAACAGTCACTGAAATGTGCAACCAAACGACACAGAATAGTACAACTTAATATAACTGAAATTCCAGTCAGTTTTAAACAGTTCCATAAGGTCCAAAAAAAACAAAATTTTTCTTGGAAATCCAACATATCAATATCTTTGTTTTAGTAACCAATATTTATTACAAATAGTCGATAATGGAGGCCTACATGTAGTTACTAATTATCGTGTAAGTATGACTCAGACGTCTACTTGCAACTTATTTACATAACAGAAACTAGCACAGATTACTTAAACAATCATAAATGTGCGTACACTCACACACACACACGCACACACGCACACATGAGAAAGGTAACATAATAACCACTTTTTCTGTACAGACGCTTAGATAAACGTGATATGTATATATATGTTAAAATGGTCTACAGCTTGTAGTTTTGTTTTGATTTTTTAATATTCTTATTTTGATTAGTCAACATGTGACAATGAACTTAACAGTTTCCAAACTCTTCTGATTCAACTAAAGGTTAGTATCATACACTTTTTTTAAAACTGATTAACAGTTATCAGCATCGTGTGGGTGTATTTCAACCCGTATACTTTCTAATGATACTTGAAGCAGTACTTTTAAGGTATTTGAAACAGAATAGTTTTTAATTACTCATATTTATTCACTCTACTACTTAGAACAATGTGACGATTATTCAAGTTTTGGTTTGCAGGGATTTGATTTGATTGGTTACAGGGTGTCATCATGGGCTGACATTAGTTAGAGAACCATTGGAAGACCTGGGAGTACTGAATAGCTGTTTCTTCAGCCTTGTTTGGGACTCTTCAGCAGTACACACCCAGGACCTTATGAGTACAAGTCGAGCTCGTATACCATTAAGCCACTGGGACTTGATCAAATCGCCCACAAATTCTAACTTCTGCCCATTCGCAACATAGCGTGACCCATACCCAATGTCTTCGGCGACTGGCGACTTGCCCTATTCAGGTAGGTAGTTACCTTGTATTCTAGTGAGAAATGGTGACCAGAAGGGAGCAGAAGGTCGGGGGTGAGAACAAATACTCACCGAAGACATTGGCTAGGTGCCGCGCTTTGTGGTGAATTGGGAGAAGTTAGGATTCGTGGGCCATTTGATCAAGTCCCAGTGGCTGAATGGTATACGAGCTCGACTTGTACTCATAAAGTCCTGGGTTTGAATCCTTGAGGGGTGTGTACTGACGAAGAGTCCCAAACTAGGACGAAACAGCTATCCAGTACTCTCAGGTTTTCCAATGGTTCTCTAACTAATGTCAGCTCACGATGAAATCCTGTAAGGTGACTATTAAATTCTAAATGTGAGTTGATGGTTCAATGGTGGAATACTTGCCGAACACTTAGATGTTACGGGTTTGACTCCCGATTAAGACACTCCTAAATCTTGACTACTTTGTTAACCGATAATCAGCCCAGAAAATCGGGGAGTCCAGGCATGCGGCTAGGGACCCTACCCCATAAAAAGATACTGAAATTTCCAAATCTTGAGGCTGTATGTTCCACTCAGAAAGTAAAAGAAGAGAAAAATAATGAGTGAACAAAAATCTGAATGTTTCCATAACTGCTGCTTATTCATCGAAAATAAATAACATTTAAGTTTTGGTTTACAAGGGTTTGGTTTGATTGATTATAGGATTTCAGCATGAACTGACATCAATCAGAGGACCATCGGAAAACCAGCTGGGATTACTGGACAACTGTTTCGTCCAAGTTTGGAAGTCTCCAGTGGCACTCACCCACTGGGAAATAAACTCAGAACCCTTAGTTATAAGGAGACTTCGTAGACCATCAAGCCACTGGGATCTGTTCCAATGGCCAGTCCATGAATTCCAGCTTTTGCCGATTCACGATATGGAGCGACTTACACTAGCCAATTCTATCGGCGAGTATTTGTCCCCATACCTGACTTCTCGCTTTGTAACTGCGAGGTTCATAGTTCGAACACTGGCGGTGGGTGCGTACTTCTAAAAGGTTCCAGACTAGGACGTAACAGCTGTCCAGTATTCTCAGCTGGTTAATCGATGGTTCTCTGAGTGATGTCAGTTCATGATGAAACACTGAAAATCCCTTCTAATTATACTGAGACTATTCTGGTTTATTTTCCAATTGTTTCATTCATCCTTATCTCAAGTCAAAGTAACAAACAAATATGCCACAATAAAGCTTCAAGGATTAAAATTTAAATAGTTTCCTTCAGAAAGAATTTATTTATATTAATGAAACCAGCTGCTGTACATAATTTACAAAAGCTGGTTTATTGAAACAAATTAAGATTAAACGGAGATTGAATAACGCTTATTATTAATGGGGAATCAGCGTCGTTTGTCTGCTACTGACTGTCAATGAAATCTGGGGTACACATCCAGATTGGTTTAAGACGTATCAGCTAGATTTTGTTACGTCCCAGCGCATGTAAACACATTTTGGGTGAGATTAAAACATGCTTCTACGTACAACCAAGAAGGTAACATCTAAACAAACTTCATTCAGAAGTATAACATCTGTTCAAATATCTGTATGCTTAAATGAACAAACCATTTGTGTTCACTGTAACCAACAACGATAAGTTATCAGTATAACTTAGCTTGTTTACGCTCAAAAGTCACAGCTGTCTAATTATGATATGTAAGCAATAGAAAATCTCTCTTTTTAGATTTATTCATTTATCATGTTTTGAGTTTCGTCCGTGTTTCTTGACTAAGTTATACTTCAAATGTAATGGAGACTGTTTTAGTAGACAAATGTAGCAGTGAAAGAGAAATGTTGCAGGTAAGTTGGCTAGAATCCATTTTCACCATCAAAACTAACTGAAGCTGAGTATCTAGTTTCAAAACCAACAGCTCGTCGTCACCTTATGTAAAACCATTCTAAATAAATTGACATTTAACCATGCAACAGTTCAGCTTGATAACAGTGTGGAGTGAATCATTTTCAAAAACACTCATACAGAGACCTTACTTCTCCTTATTTGGTTCGGCTGGGTGGTTTTTTCAGCTGAATAAAAAATTACTGAAGCATATCTCACACACTAAGCTGTGATCTTGCATGATCAGAAATAACAACGCAAAGTGAAAATTATCCTCTAAATTAAGGACCTTAATATAGTGAATGTTTGATAATGAATAGTTCTCTAAATTAAAGGCATATTTAATTCAAAAGTCGTATTTCGGTAGTCCAATGAAAGACGTAAATACCTACTAAAAAGTAGTATTTGTGTGGTGAGAACAGCCTGCTAGCCAATTGGTTGACAATAATCTACGTCAATGTCTAGGTCACTAATATTGGGCGTGAGAAAATATGAACAAGGCTGTTTCAATAACCAATCACAGCAAACTTAAACGTGGGCAAATATGATTCACAGATAGATGGCTCCACTTTCCGAGGAGCTCGAAAACAACCAATCAGAAGACTGCGTTTGTCTACTTGACTAGGCTATAATAATGTATGTGAAATTTATACATATACGTGTTGATTTTCGGAATAAAACGATCTGTTCCCTGACCCTTGTCTTCTGTTGTTACATTTGAAGCAGAGAAGTGTTATTTATTATTAATGTTCCCATGAGTTCCGAGTGGAACATAGACCTTCAACAACACATCCCCACTTTCTCCTTTTTTCTGCTCCCCTCTTCAGCAGGGGCAACGACTGCCCATAATCTCTAATCTCCCTCTAGCCACACGATTTCCTCCATGTCACCCTCACACTGACGACCCACTCTTCACTTGCCATTGAGTTTCCACTCAAGCGATGGCCTGTATTGTTCGCGTTGTCATTCGATGGTTTCCTCAATACACCCCTGATCTACCTCCATTTTATCCGACATATTCATTGAGTTACTTGCTGTCAATTCTTTCTAGCCGGTTAGCCACTTGATCTTCAAAATGGAGTCAGCTAGGGGAGGCAGTTGTTGCTAAAGGTATGTGACTCGTTGGGATTTGTATTTGTGAAACACTTGTTAAGTTTCTGATCCATATCGAAGAGTCACCTGACTGATTTCACATTTGTGTTGAAAACTCAAATCTTGTTGTTTATGTGCTGGCTGAGTGCAGAAGATTTCCAAATTTGCTTTCAGTTTGACAAAGGTGTATCTTTTCACTCCGATTCTTGCTGGCTTTGATTTCTTCATCCGTCCCGTCGGCCCGTCGTTGAAACCGTGCTTCCTTGATAGGATATTTTTTTCATGTATACGTTTATTTGTTTTTCGTCTAATTTTACGTTTCTTGTCAATTGATTAGTTTGAACCGAAATGCTTGACGCCTAATGGATAATACTTTGGTATTTGAAACGATGGGTGGGGATAGCATCACTCACTGAGAATACAAGTATGTTTAGCTTATGAGTCTCGAAAGGGATGAAAAGCGCTTCTTGAATTCCAGTGCTAGTCACTGCCAGATAAAAACAGATAACCTATTTATAGTTTAATGTGCAATAAATATTCTTGTCCACCTGGATTAAATAATCCTTTATCATTTACATTTTATCTTCTTAGGATCATATTACAATCATCAATTTTCGTTCACAAATGAAATTAAATCATGCTTAAATTAAAAGTCTACTGAAACACACAACTAATTATCACATGTTCATTTCTATTAGAGTGAAAGCTTCTTCTAACATACATTCTCACCATATCAGAACATTCCCTTTTTACTAAAGAATGTAAACAATTTATGCAATGCAAAGAAGAAAGAAAGCAAGTAATCCTAAAGAAAGAAACTTTTAAAAATGTTACATGAAAGTTGAGGGATTTTTTCAACAAAAATCACAAGCCTAAATTCATTAGGTTAGAACAGATGTCAGTCAGTCTTCTAATTCGCACGCATATTTCATTCAATCATGAAAATAACTTTGTATTTCACTGTCAGTATTGTATTAATTCTCATAAAGTCAGAGAAATGTTCAATTCCACCTTGCCTAATTAAATAATTCTTTCTCTTTTTTCTACTTGGAAATAGAAAAACCGTTTTTCGTTGAATAGAAAGCCTTTTCACTTCTTCTCTTACTTTTTCGCATTAAAAATAGGTGAAACTTAATGAGGTGGGTAACAGTATTATTATCATTATTATTATATCCTTTAATTCCCAGAGGAACATAGGGCTTCAGCTGCCCATCTTCATTGCCTTCTGTTTCTGCCAACTTTTTCACTCCGCTCCAAGTCTGTCCACATGCTTTCATCTCTTCTTCTCTCTTATCTCTTCACATCGCCTCCTCCAAGTAACCCTCACATTGACGACCAACTCGCCACTTCCCTTTCGGGTTCCACTCAAGCAATGGCTTGTCTAGTGATGTCACTTGATGGTTTCCTCAGAGTATGGCCAGCCAATCCATCTCCATTTCTTCTTGCCTATTTGTTTCACAATCGGTTCCTGCTGTGTTGGTTCACTCATTGCCAGAGATCCCTGTTGTTGATTTTTTCTGATCGGCCATCTGATCTTGAGTATTGAGCGAAAACGGCTGGCTGTTAATGAAGGTCTGCAGTTTGTTTGAGATGCTCTTTATGACGCGCTGGCCAAGTCTGTGATCCAATCGTATAGTAGCACTGAGTTCACATTGGAGTTGAAAATCCGGATCTTATACTCGTTTTGATGCTGAGTGCTGTTGACCTCCGGAAAGACTTAAGAGTGATGAAAGCTTGTCTTGCTTTCTCGATCCTCGTTTTGATGTACTCATCAGGTTTTACCGGCTGTAGTTGAAACGATGTTTCCCAGGTCTGTAGGTGAAGGAGATTGTTTCTTTCCGGTTCCTCGCATTTACGCTGGTTGATTGTTGTCTGTTGTTGTTGCTGCTGTTGTTGGCCAGGAATCTTCATCACCTCTGTTTTCTCCATGTTCACCTGAAGTCCTATCTTTGATGCTTCTTCTGCCAACTTGTTACTTTTCATTTGCATATCTTCCAGTTTGTAAGAAATCAGGCATATATCATCCGCGAAATCCAGATCCTCCAAGTTGTTTTTTGTGTGAGTCCATTTTATGCCTGTTTCCTCATTTCCCGTTGTCTGTCCCATTATCCAATCTACTGCAGTCAGGAAAATCATTGGTAATAGTAGACAGCCTTGTCTCACTCCCGTCCTCATTTCGAAAGCGTCAGTCAGTTTCCCGTTGTGGATTACTTGGCATGCAGTGCAGCATTGTCGTATAACTGTTGGATGAGATGTATAATTGTCGATGGGACCCCACAGTAGTAGCGAAGTAGTTGCCAAATGACCTCTCGATCGACGCTGTCGAAGGCCTTTTCAAAGTCGATGGAGTTGAGTGAGGTGGAGAGGTGACTGCCTTTCTTAAAAAGAAAGACAATCTCAAGGCAGATGCAGAATCTCACTTTGTTTAATTCATGAAAAATTCCCATTCGAACAATAATAGACAGAAGACCAGTAGTTCAGCGAAGAGTCTCTATTCGGCGAATTCACTTTCATAGCTGTATAATCGCAAATATATATATGGTTGTTTTGTATATGTGTGTGTACATTAAATTTGTCAAACGAAAATACACTTAGTAAGTTCAGATGAATTGGATATTGATATAAAAGGGTTGTAACAAAAGTGACGAGTTGTCACAAACGATTGTTAAAGAAGAGTTACTCTGTTTAGTCTAATCATGATGTTTTGAATCAGTGTTTGAGCACAATTTTATTTACATTTTGGGATGTAATTAGAAATATCAGACGACTTCTGTCAAGGAACTTAATCTTAAATTCCTATTGTAACGAAGACTCTCCGAACCGATAATTACTATGACTTTCTCGACTTTAACCCCAAAACACCAGTACTTTAAGAAAGTTGTATTGTTTGGCAATTAAAGTCTGGATAAGTACAAGTTTTTATTCGTATTCTTTAGTCTTCTTGTATACGATTGAACCATTCGCGCCTTTAAGTTGCCCACCAATGGCTACCAGTTCCAATAAACAAACGTTCAATGTTCACGTCCATAGACAACTTCATTTGACACAACACAATTGTACAATATTATTGATTGAATCACTGTGTTGCTGAGGTCTGAATTCTCAACACTACTGTCAAGTCGGTAGATATATATGCTTTAGAGACTTCTTGCACACATCGAGAAAAGTATTTCCAACCACCTCTTAAAGACGTTTTTCAACACATCCTGTGGTCAAATACTGAAGATCGCATGACCAGTTAGAAAGGTTAAGCAAGACAGAAGCCTAGAAACGAACCAACCAAGAACTTATCGCTTAACAGATGTTCATCAGGAAATTAAGATAGATTGGACATACACTGAGAGAACCGTTGAATGATATCACACGCTAACCAAATCCTCCGCTGGAACCTAAATGAGAAAAAAAAAGTTGGGATTGCATCCCACAGTGGTATGTAGCAGATTAAGTTAGGAGAAAATGAAAGCGGTGGTCAGTAGTACAGCCAGGTAAGAAAAACTGCAGACAACAGAATGAAATGTTGATGTGTTGCTGAAGCCTTACGTTCTTCTCGGAACCTTAGAAATGAATAATTATATTATAATAACAGTGTGGAATGAGCTTCTTAGGTAGACTTCCTAACGTCAAATAAGATAGTAACCATCCACGCGTTTTCAGAAAAATTCACTATTTCTAATTTTGTTGTTAAATTTTAAAAGGATAAGTGAATAAGAGGCTGTTGGCATTCGTTAGCAGAGTTTTTGGTAAAGTATTGGAATCTGCATTATTTTGGAACTCTGAAGTCAGTTGTCGAAGATACAGTTGATATTCTGATTGTTTTGATCAACAAAGCATTTCAGCTGCTCCCTGTGACAAAAAGAATAACCAATAAAAGTACTTTTTTAAGAACTTTGGATATTAGAAAGAAGGGAACACGAAGTTCATCAAAGATATCTTTATGGCAAGTTTGGAGAGTGGAGTTTCAAAATCAATAATAAACAAGTTACTACTGTACAAAAGGTACGTTGACGATACCTTTATAGTCTGCTACGATAACTCGGACTTCAACTGCATCTTACAAGAATTTGCTAATTCCCATCCTTCGATTAAATTCACGATGGAATTAGAAAACGATTCAAAGAATCCATTTCTGGACGTGGAATTAATAAGAAGAGATGATGGAACCCTAGGGAGGTCCATCCACAGAAAACCGACATGGAACGACCAACTAAAGCATGTCTATATTTGGATACCTTTGAGCCAAAAACGAGCTCTCATCAGCGCACTAACTCATCGCATTAGAAAAATCTGCAGCAGCGATTGCATGCAAGAGGAGCTCCTATTCCTCAAAAATATCCTGGCTCAAAATGGCTACCCGACAAGTTTTGTCAAAAAGAGCATAAAACCCAAACCAAAGAGAGAAGAATGCGATTCAGCGCCAAAGAAAACGCTGAATCTGAATTTCAGGAAAGATTGGGCAGCCGACATCCTGAAGAAGAGAATATCCAGCTTTTCAAAGAAGACCTTCCCTGCAGCAACACTAAGAGTGACATTCTCTAGCCGTCCAATACTTCAAAACAACGCGAAGAACAAACCCTCGCATATGACCAATTCAATGTGCATATACCAGTTCACCTACTCGTACGGAGCTAGGTACATAGGTAGTTGTATGCGCGTCCTTTCAAAACGTATTAGAGAACATTACCCAGCGTGGCTGCAAAGAGGAGGCACCGGTTCAAACAGAAGTTCCATTACTGAACATCTGATCAACACCTCCCATAACATCTCAACTGGTTCTTTCCAAGTAATTTACAAAGTCAACACAAAACCTACCAAAAGCAGTATGTTTCCGACTTCTCTGTACTGCAGAAGCCCTCGTAATATGCATCAAGAAGCCGGAGCTGTATGTTCAAAAGACATTAGTCCAGCCTCTACAACTACCATGGACCTAGTTCTGTATGTTCCCTCAGCTTCCATTTTTTTCTCTTCTTTCGTCCTCTTTTTCTTTTTTGATCTTTTTTCGTTCGCTATGTGTATCATTCTCACTCCCTCTGTCTTCATTCGATTCACCCAATTTTTTCAGCTATGAAAACAGTTATTTTAAGTTTGTTTCCATGCCTTTCCCGTTCACATTTATAATTCGTTTAAAATTAACTATTTTACAGTTTTATCTTAATCCTGTACAATTTTTGTGTTTCTAAGGCTCTTGTAATCTATATTCACACCTCCTAACTTCCATTTCAAGTTGAAAATTATTATTCCAATTTTGTTTCCATGCTGATTTTTACACACTTGTAATCCGTTCTGATCCTGTGTAATTTTGTTTCTAAGCCTCTCGTAAACCATATCTAGTTGAAAATAATTATCACCTTTTATTCGCCGTCGTAATTATGTGGAATCAAACAAGAATTGTATCCATGTAAAATTGTGTATTTAAATAAGATTGTACAGCTTTTGAAAATGTAATCGCCAAAAAGATATCTTTGCTGAACTTCGTGTTCTCTTCTTTCTAATGTCCATATGGGTATTTTCCACGATCTGTAAAAGAAATTTGGATATGTATATTTAAAAGAATTAACCTAAGATTTGTAGAACCATTTATTAATTTCAAATAAGGTTTAGCGAATTATCCCTCCGGCCGTTTCACTACGTCTACTGTAAAAGTGGTGTATAGTGAGTGGGATTTTGTAGCAGAATCTATCATTTGGCAAAATGATGTACACTGACGGTGAAATATAGATACCTCAAATTAAGACTTTTATTTGTAAATGTTCTTCGTAATATGCTTCTTTTGTTTCACATTGATTTATATTTCTCCTCTTCATGATTTAATCCCTTGCTATACTCTATTCAAAATTCTTACAGAAGACGTCACCAATATACTTTTTACAAATTCGTATCGATAGCACGTGCCTCACTTTGACAGTAGATTATATGTTTAGCTTCCGTGGAGCTGTTTTTTTTCATCGTCAGTCTTCATTCAATGTCACTAATGAGTAACTGCCTCGAAAATGAATTCCATTATCCTCAGCTGTCATGGCTTTGTATGTAGCAAAAGTTTTCTTCAGGTTAATGAAATGTCATTTTTAATTTTTTGCTTTTTTGCAAGCTTGTGTTCAGGTTTGATAAAATTTTTATCTTAAAACCAAACAATCATCCCAGAATCGTTTTGAAAGTCAACGATATTCTGTTTAATTTAAGTGCAGTTAATACTAACAGATGAGTGTGACTCAAAACGACTTAAGTTAAAGGTGCTGCCTTATTCCCTGTTGAACAGTTTTACGTTTAAGAGGAGATGAAGGTATTTATAGAAGTGAAAGATGATTTTTAAGGGCTGATTGTTATATTTGTCGCGTTAAACAGTTTTCACCATTTCGCTGAAATACTCGAAAATACATAATTTGATTTTCATGAATTAGTTTGTAGGAATTGTATTCTGATGGTCGCTAATGACTGGCTCCAGAACGATGTCTCCTGGAATTCTAGTGAGAAGTCGTGACCATTAGAGGTGCATTCTGTTTAGAGTGAGGACAAATGCTCACCGCAGATGAAACTGGTTGATGGTTGCACTAAACTCACGACTTAGTGGAAGTTAGAATTAATGGGCTGGCCGTTGAGTCAAGTTCCACTGGCTGAGTGGTAAACGAACTTGCCTTGTAACCGAAAAGTCCTAGATTTGAAAACTGGCGGTGGTTATGCACTGTCGATGAGTCCCAAACTAGGACAGAGGAAACAGCTGTCCAGTACTCTCTGCTGATTTTCAATGGTTCTCTAACTGATATCAATCCGTGGTTTAACCTGAAACATAATGTTTGAGTTTATTCACAATACAAGTAAATTTGGTTAAACCACATATAAAAGTAATCAAGTGTCTGAAAAAATTGTTTTTAACAAAGCAGAGAGTTAAACGCGTATCTTGGCAGCAATCCTAATATTTCCAACTTAAAGGTAAATTTCGTCATGAAATAACATCATTTAAAGAAAGCCCTAAAGCCCTAAAACTTCAAACAAACTACAGACCTTCATCAACAGCTGTCTTCCATCATTACTACTCAAGATCAGACGGCTGGCCAGAAAGGATCAACAACAAGGATCTCTGGCAATCAGCGAACCAACCCAGCAGGAATCAACTGTGCAACAAACATGCAGGAATAAATGGAGGTGTATTGGCCATACTCTGAGAAAACAAACCATCAAATGACATCACACGTCAGGAAATCACTCGAGTGGAACCCGAATGGGAAGCGATGAGTTAGTTGGTCATCAGTGTAAGGGTGACATGGAGGAGGTCATGGGAAGAGGAGATGAGAGCATGTGGGCAGACGTGAAGCCAGGTGAAAACGTTGGTTGATAACCAAACGCAATGAAGACGTGCGCCTGAAGCCCCTTACTCCTCTAGGAACTAAAGGAAAAAAATAGTAATGAATAAAAGCTGTAAAAGCTTTGGAGCATTTGTTCCAGAGTAGATTGAAACCCTTCAGTAGTCCTACCATACTTGATGTTGAAAATAAACCAGCCAGTTTTCTGGACGTTTGTTTGAAATCTGCTGGGCGTGATTACACTTCATCAACTGATGAAATCAAATGGTGATTGCACTATGTCATGAATGGATAGACATAGAATTTAGTGTTCCATTGGACCTCTGTATGATAGTTTGTTTGTGTTGCAACACACAAGCTGGATGGAATGCATAAACCTATGCCTAACAACATACTTCAAATTCAACGGCCAAATATATGAACAAGTCAAAGGAACACCCATGGGATCGCTAATATCAGGTTTGATAGCAGAAGCAGTAATGCAAAGACTCGAAAACATGATTCTACCAAAGATCAAACCCAAGATTTGGATACGTTACGTCGACGACACATTTGTAATGATTAAAAGAAATTAATTCGATAAAACTCACAACTTAATAAACAATGTCTTCAACGACATGAAATTTACAAGAGAAGAGGAATGCGATAATCAAATCCCATTTTCGGACGTCTTAGTCAAGCGAACAACCGCAGGAGAATTAGAAACTCAAGGTTATAGGAAATCAACTCACATAGACCAAATCCTGAATTACAACAGCAACAATCCGATAACACACGAAAGGAATTGCATACAAACACTATTCAAGAGGGCAAGGACTCCCACCTTAAGGAAAGTTGAGGAAAAACATCTCATGGACGTCTTCCAAAAGAATGGATATCCACGGAATTTTATCAAAAGACACATACTCCCAAGCCAACCTACCAAAACAAAAGCCACCAAGGAAAGCATAAAGAAAATCGCCTTACCATGTATAAAAGATATCTCAGAAATCACTACAAGACTCTTCAAACCTTTAGGAATTGACGTCACACACAAACAAACAAAGTCACTTCACTCAATTCTATGTTAACCAGAAGACTCAACAGCGAAAGAAGATAAAACCAACATCATCTACAAAATAAATTGTAACAACTGCGAAAAACGCTACGTTGGCCAAAGTGGACGTCCCCTTCGTCTTCGTATCCGTGATCATAAACTAGCCTTCAAAAGGCATGACATAGACTCCCTCGTATCGATGCATACAGACAACCACGGACATCAATTCGACTGGGACAACATTCAAATTTAGACAAAGGAAACATCAAGAATGCTAGTAATGCAGTATATCGTCAACCAGTAGACACATCGAGATAGACAAAAATTTCCAACTGATAAGAGGGAAATCTCACACACAAAGGGTCAAAATTCAAGTCAAAGAAACAATCAGTTCCAATACAAGTAGCCTAGAAGGTGTAAAAAAAAGACACAAAAAAAGCAACCAATCACGTCCAAGATCACCAGGAGAGATGATTATTAAACTCATGGAAAAATCTAAAAGCTCACTTCAAATTAAAATATGTGCTAAAGATGTCACCTTGTAGGGTGATGAAAGCTTCGCAAATTAACTATCCAGCTCAGAGAACACAATCACATCAAAATTGTGTCAAATGTCTTTCTATAACGTTTGATGTTTCATAGATCTTCTACCTGTTCTTAGTAGACATCTAGAAAAAACTGTCTTCCCTTCAACAGTAAACACAGAAGAAAGTCATTCTAGTGTATTCAGGAAGCAATGGCGGTTAATTCCCCTTCATTGATAGATTTCATATTGATCATAGACGTAGCGAATATCCTAATGTTTCAGCTTGTTTAGTAATGAGTGTTTTTTCAAGTATTCTTTTCCCCGAAACAGTTAAACAGTTGCTTTTTATTTATTTACCTATTTTAGTGATAGTTTATATAAAACAAATTGAATTTTCTACTTAATCCTCAATAGGAAAAAGTTTCCTAATTTATTTATGCATAATTTGGTGACTGTAATTCTTGAGAATTTTAAAAGTTTTTTATAATCTATTGAACAAGTTAAGCGATCTTTCTGATACTACTTGACCGAATCTGTTTGTTTATTTACTTATTTATTTTAAAAAAGGTATTTATTTTCAACATTTAATTGGACAGAGCAAATAACCTAATTGTCTAGTTCATAAAGTTAGTCTGTCATCCATGAATATTTGAACCTATCCAATTGACTTTATTGATTTACTGTATTTTCAGGCGATTGAACAATGAACGAACTTTGTAGACGAAAAAAGAGTTATAAGATGACAGAAAACCGTGTATCCTTTTTGATAGATCATTGGTTTATTTAATTCAATCTAGATTTTCCGGTTGATTGATTGGACCGATGTGCTAAGTCTCAGGTTGACATGTCGGCTTCTTGTGCAGATGCTTCGACGATGTCTGGGCATTTAATTAGTATGTAACTGGTGGATGGTGACTACCAGTGGAATCCAGGATGCGCTTTCGTCCTATTTGGGACTCGTCAGCTGCATGTACCTGCATTTCTCAGCGAGTGATGGTGCTCCTCTCGAGGCTGAAACCTAGTGCCCATAGTCTCAAACGCCAAACCGTTATCCACTGGACCGATTGGGCCGGGGAAGTCGAAATTGAATTAAATAATTAATAAAATCCATTACACAAGAGGTGGTTTTCGCGGCGTTTGAGATTATGGGCACCTGTTTCGAGCCTCAGTGGGAACACCATCACTCACTGAAGAATGTAGGCCCATTCAAATCACTAGTCCTAAATAGGATGAAATGCGCATTCGATGGTAATATCGTCACTCTGTGTACTTATTATTACTGAAAATCACATTTCACAGAAGTATATTTTATTCTTTCTCACATCAAAATTCAGTTTAGGATTGATGGACTATTGGATTCAGTTGCATTGGCTGAATGGTTTAAGAGTTTGCCTTAAAACCTGGAAGATCCCTATTCACTTCCTGGTGCAATCATGGATGTATAGATTTGAAAAGTTTCAAACTAGAATGAAATGACTGTTCAGTACATCATAGTTTCCAATAGACCTCTAAGTGAGGTCAATTTGTGACCGAAGTTGAAGTCGACTAAATCCCTGCAAACCGACACTTGAAAATTAAATATAAGCAATATTTTTTCTCAAGATATTTATTTACTATGCTCACCTAAGGGTTGAACGAATTCTCGGCTCATAGGTGATTTGGCTGGTAGACAGATATTTATTAGTGTTTCTTATGCATTTTATGATTTATTCCTTTACCTCAATATAAGTAGGTAAACTCATTATTTTATGAAGCATTTTATTCAAAGAAAAGATTATACACGATACTGTAGTGAAGCAGTGCGGAATGCGTAAAGCTGTACACAGCAAATCTAATTTCTTGCGATTGACTTCCACAGAGTAACCTGTTAAAGTATCACTTTCGAATGTGACATGATATGGAAGAAATGGTAACTAATATGAATTGACTGAAGTAGACTTTAAATGATTTTGTTTTTTCCGTCGACTTATTAGACCAAAATGTTCGACTTCTATTGATGTGTTGGTGCCAAGTACGTTCAGTCCAATAAATCACCGCGAAAAACAAAACTGACTTCAACATTGCACAGGTGGCCACTTTCGTAGCCGAAATGGTCCAGTGAATGACTCTTGGACGTTTGTAATGAAGGGTAGTAGGTTCGAAACTTAGTGAAGACACCATCACTTATTAGGAATTGCAGGTGCACTTAGCTGATGAGTCCTAAACAGAACGAAGTGCACATCCTGAATTCCACTGTTAGACACCATCCAACAAATAATAATGTTAAATGATTGCTGACACCTGGCAATCAATAAACTGTCAACTGGTCTTCAGCTTGAGCATTAAGCGTGCTGTATTCCTCGCATATATATCTGGAAACACAGTATCATTCTCGGTGCATATATTCACTAATGTAAATCATAAAAAATACGCGCAAAATTCTTCTTCTATGAGAGAAAATTATTTTGCAGGAGGTATGCGTATAAAGGGCACAGTATGAAGAGAAAGAGAGAGAGAGTATTTTTTATTCCAACGGAAATATGAGACAAAATAAACAGTAAACTCTATATGCATACTTCTTCCCTTGCAACTGATTTATAAATTCTATTTTATATTCATATTACTGTTTCCGTAGTTGTAATAATCGTAGATATAATTACTGGTTTCTATTCGTGCACTTCCCAGTGGAACATAGGGTTTTTACCTAGATAGGGTTGCCAGCCCCATGTCCAACCTTTCTTCTTAACTAGGCTTACTACCAGCTGAACCATGTAAAGGAGTGAGCCGGCCCAAGATAGAACCCTAGACCACTTGCGTGGTCGACCACAGTCCCATCACTGAACCACCAAAGCACACATAACAGCTTATAAACGAATTTTAAAAACCCTATGCCGGATTTTGTATTGATCATGAATTGATCAAATTGCCACTCTACGGATCATCATTGAACAAAGCTTGGAATGGAAGTCACCTCTCCACCTCACTCAACTTCATCGACTTTGAAAAGGCCTTCGACACCGTCGATCGAGAGGTGATTTGGAAACTATTTCGCTACTACGGGGTCCCATCGACAATTAAACATCTCATCCAACAGTTATACGACAATGGTGCATGCCAAGTAATCCACAACGGGAAACTGACTGACGCTTTCGAAATGAGGACGGGAGTGAAACAAGGCTATCTACTATTACCAATGATTTTCCTGACTGCAGTAGATTGGATAATGTGACAGACAACGGGAAATGAGGAAACAGGCATAAAATGGACTGACACAAAAAACAACTTGGAGGATCTGGACTTCGCCGATGATATATGCCTGATTTACCACAAACTGGAAGATATGCAAGTGAAAAGCAACAAGCTCACGGCAGAAGAAGCATCAAAGATAGGAGTTCACTTCAAGTGAACATAGATAAAACAGAGGTGATGAAGATTCCTGGCCAACAACAGCAGCAACAACAACAGACAACGATCAGCCAGCATAAATGTGAGGAACCTGAAAGAAACAATCTCCTTTATCTAACGACCTGGGAAGCATCCTTTCAACTACAGCCGGTAAAACCTGATGAGTACATCAAAACGAGGATCGAGAAAGCAAGACAAGCTTTCATTACTCTCAAGTCTGTCCGGAGGTCAACAACACTCAGCATCAAAAATAAGATCCGGATTTTCAACTCCAATGTGAAGTCAGTGCTACTCGCTATACGGATCAGAGACTTGGCCAGCGCATCATAAAGAGCATCTCAAACAAACTGCAGACTTTCATTAACAGCCAGCCGTTTTCGCTCAATACTCAAGATCAGATGGCCGATCAGAAAAAATCAACAACAGGGATCTCTGGCAATGAGTGAACCAACACAGCAGGAACCGATTGTGAAACAAATAGGCAAGAAGAAATGGAGATGGATTGGCTGGCCATACTCTGAGGAAACCATCAAGTGAAGTCACTAGACAAGCCATAGCTAGAGTGGAACCCGAAAGGGAAGCGGCGAGTTGGTCATCAGTGTGAAGGTGAGTTGGAGTAGGTCATGTGAAGAGGAGATGAAAGCATGTGGGCAGACTTGGAGCGGAGTGAAAAAGTTGTCAGAAAACAGAAGGCAATGAAGACGCGCAGCTGAAGCCCTATGTTCCTCTAGGAATTAAAGGATATAATAATAATGATAATAATACTGTTACCCACCTCATTAAGTTTCACCTATTTTTAAGACAAAAAAGTAAGAGAAGAAGTGAAAAGGCTTTCTATTCAACGAAAAACGGTTTTTCTATTTCCAAGTAGAAAAAAAGGAGAATTATTTAATTAGGCGAGGTGGAATCGCACATTTCGCTGACTTCATGAGAATTAATACAATACTGACAGTGAAATACAAAGTTATTTCCATGATTGAATGAAATATGCGTGCGAATTAGAAGACTGACTGAAATCTGTTCTAACCTAATGAATTCAGGCTTGTGATTTTTCTTGAAAATCCTCTCCACTTTCATGTAACATTTTTAAAAGTTTCTTTCTTTAGGATTACTTGCTTTCTTTCTTCTTTGCATTGCATAAATTGTTTACATTCTTTAGTAAAAAGGGAATGTTCTGATATGGTGAGAATGTATGTTAGAAGAAGCTTTCACTCTAGTCGAAATGAACATGTGATAATTAGTTGTGTGTTTCAGTAGACTTTTAATTCAAGCATGATTTAATTTCATTTGTGAACGAAAATGGATGATTGTAATATGATCCTAAGAAGATAAAATGTAAATGATAAAGGATTATTTAATCCAGGTGGACAAGACTATTTATTGCACATTAAACTATAAATAGGTTATCTGTTTTTATCTGGCAGTGACTAGCACTGGAATTCAAGAAGCGCTTTTCATCCCTTTCGAGACTTGTAAGCTAAATATACTTGTATTCTCAGTGAGTGATGCTATCCCCACCCATCGTTTCAAATACCAAAGTATTATCCATTAGGCGTCATGCATTTCGGTTCAAACTAATCAGTTGACAAGAAACGTAGAATTAGACGAAAAACAAATAAACGTATACATGAAAAAAATATCCTATCAAGGAAGCACGGTTTCAACGACGAGCCGACGGGACGGATGAAGAAATCAAAGCCAGCAAGAATTGGAGTGAAATATACTTCATCAAATATGTTGTAGTACTTCTCGATTTTCGACAGTAGAATTATAGTCTTTCACCTAATGGATAGCGAAAGACACTTTACTGACTCTAGTTTCATATTTATTCCCACATTTTGTCTATACTTGAAGTATATACATTCGACTGTTGTCAGTCTTTATTCATTTATCTCAACATACCGACCATCTGATTTATGTGTAATTCTAGCATTCTTTGTTATCGTTATTAATTATGCGTATTACAATATGTTTGTGTGTATATGTGAATTTTTTATGAAGCTAGCGCTTTATTTAATATTATTGTACTACGAGTTGATCACGGATTGATATCAGTTAGAGAACCATTGAAAACCAGGGAGTACTGGACAGCTGGTGTTTCATCCTAGTATACGAGCTTGCCTTGTAACCGGAAGGTCCTGTGTTCGAAACCCAGTGGGTGCGTACTGCCCATGATTCCCAAACTAGGATGAAACAGCAGCTGTCCAGTACTCCCTGGTTTTCAATGGTTCTCTAACTGATATCAATCCATACTAGGTTAAATACATTTCTCACGTGACTTAGTTTGCTTCAGTTGGATACATTTCTTTTTACTACGAATATTCTACTACATTCACACAACAATAAAAAATACCAAAAGGTTCATTTTTACCTAATAAAATATGAAAAGTTTTAACTGTAACTTTTTGCTCGACCAATTACTTCTGAATGTCAAAAGTTTTGTACAGAAAGTGCAAATCTTTTCAAAGCATTTACTGTATATGGTAATCATCAGAATTATATTTTATGAGGTAATATCCAGCTAATAATAATAACTGTGAATTAAAAGTATATAATGATAATTTTTCCGAGTTTGACCACAGTTAGAGAACCACTGAAAACCAGCAGAGAGTGCTGGACAACTGTCCTAGTTTGGGGCTCACTGACAGTACCCACCCATCACCAGATCTCGAACCTAGGACCTTCCACTTACAAGGCATGGTCGTGTTAAGATCACGAACTGGTAGAAGTTATAATTCATGAGCTGGCCATTGAATCGGGTACCAATGACTGAATTGTACATGAGCTCGCCTTATAATCTGAGTGTCTTGGGTTAAATCCTTGGTTGGGTCGTGGGTATATATACTGCTAGAGAGTTCAAAGCATGGATGAAACAGCTGCCTAGTACTCTCTGCTGGTTTTGAATGGTTCTCTAACTGATATCAATCTGTGGGCAAACTGGAAAAACGAATCAAATACTCACAAATCAACTCTAAAAGATAATGATACGCGAATTAGGCCCTATGGTTTATTGGATTCAGTATTCAAATTCCAATCAGTTGGAGTTATCCGTTTTAGCTGTGCCCCATCTGCTAAGGTTTAGGCAGCTAGGAGTTAATATAATTGTAAAACTTGAACACTGTGGTAGTAAGCTACTGATATGATCATGAACAATAAATTTTGTTCGAAACGTCATCCAGTAAATAATACTGTTTCACTGTGTGATACATCTAATAAACAAACTAATATGGAACTAGGGGTCCACATCAGCCCCCACACAACATATGTGACTTATTGCTATATCCATTAGTCCGTATTATAATTGCTGAGTAATATTATTCACCCACTGATTCCTATTTGAATTGTGATTATTTCCACATTATTTTCACTAGTAAAGTGAGTGTTGACGTCTGATGGTGGAGTTAGCTGACAGATGAAGCTATGATTTTGACTACTAACGCTTTTTCATAAACTATTTAAAAGAATCGTTAAATACTTAAGTCAACATCTCATCGGTTTCTCTCAGTACACTTTTTAAAAACGTTAATGATTTCTCAGTTTCTCTGTGTTTAACTTTAAAAATCATATAAATGGTTATATAGGTGAAAAATAGTATTCAGAATGCCATAAAGTTTTTGAAAGCCAGAAAAGTAGTAGGACTAAGTAGAATTTTCCAGAAGTATTAAAAACTGACTCAGAGGCTTCGTTGAACACGCTTACACCATCATTGTCGAAAGTTTGGAAGGAAAGAAACGAACCTCCTGATTGGAAGAAAGGCTACCTTGTCATAATAGCAAATAAGCACAACTTGGGAATTCTCAACAACTTGTGCGAAGTCACGTTCCTGTCCACACCAAGCAAAACTATTAAGTCGCGTCTTCCTGGGGAGACTGTAATATGTCCTGGATTCAGAACTCCAACCGGAACAAGATGGATTCAGGAAAACCTAATCATATGTTGACTAAATTGCAACATTATTCACCTTTAATCCATCACAGCATAGAATGACAGTCAACTCTCTGCCTCAATTTCATCTACTTCGAAAAGACGTCAACCGTGGAGTAATTTAGCAGCTGCTTGAACAATAGGAGATGTAGTACCACGAACATTTATAAACCCTATTCAATACGTATTTGGTGATACCACATGCAAGCGATTCGCAGTGGATTGCTCACAGAAACTTTTGAGGTGAACGTAGGACTGCTAAGATCACCGATGATTTTCTTGATTGTGGTAGACTGGATCATTCAACAAACAGTAGAAAGTGAGAAGATAGGCATGTGATGGACCGTTAAAACACATAAGAAGATCTGAATTTTACAGACGATTTATGTATCTTGTTGCACAAGGTCGAAGACTTAAAAGCGCAAACCTACAAGTTAACAGAAGGGGTAGAGAAGGCAGGAATTCAGGTCTTCCTACAGAAGAGATATGTGATGAAGATAACCAACCAATTCTTCAGGAGGACCAGGCTATGACCCTAACATGGATGTTACTAACTCACGTTCACTCTATCTGACATGAAATGACACAGTTTAGAATTGATGGAGTACTGAATTCCATCTTAGTTACTCAATGGCCTACGAGCTCGCCTTTTAATCTAGGCTCCTTGTATTGGATCCTTGATTAGGTCGTGAGTATATGGTGAGAGCAGGCTGCTAGCCAATTGGTAGACATTAATTTACGTCAATGCTTATGTCGCAAATATTGGTGGTGGGAAAATATGAATGAAGACTGATTCAACAACCAATCAGAGTAAACTTTGCGTAGGCAGATACAGTTAACCTGACATTCAAGAAACAGTCACAAAGAGATGCAAGGTCAACTTTCTGTGAGAATAATGTACATGAAAATATATAAATACATGTTGATTTTCCTAATAAACGATCTGTTGCCTGGCCCTTGTCTTCTTTTGTTACAAGTATGTACGGCTCGGGCATCCAAAGCAAGGATGAAACATCTGTTTAGTGTCCCCTGGTTTCCAACAGTTTGCTGACTGAAGTCATTTTATGATGAAACTCGAGGTCAACCAAATTCTTGCATAGTAACCCTTGATTTATTAGTACACCCATAAACCTTTGTCTTCTGAATAACTTAGTAACATGAAGGTTAATTCCAGTTCGGAGTGAGCGTCTACATTATTTCACTTTAAATTTTGAGATAAACTAATTAACTGAATTCATTCTGCATATCATATTCACTCAGTTGATTAATACCCTCTAAGTAACCTTCAGAGGTCACTGAATCTTTCGGACTTTTCATCTGATTTCAATTTACGTCGAATAGTTGTCGTTAAAGTGACCTAGTTAGAATAAACATTTTCAGGTGTTGGGTTGTGTGAGTTTAACTGATCTGAATGTTAATTTCGCCATGAACAGACACCACTCACAGAATCATGTATAACCTAAGGAGCAATAGGCAGCTGTTTGTTCCCATTTTTGAACTGTTTAGCAACAATCACCATAAACATAAAGTAGGTTAGGACACATGTCCAGTGCCCGCTAACTGTCAACAGTCCTCTAACCAACTTTGGTTCATGATTAAATTTCCTTAAAATAAAGACGTGAAAATAGAGGTGAATTGCACTTTATCAGTCAAATAGTTTGATATAATAAGTCATTTTAAAATATATATTCCTGAAAACTTTAGTGGTTTTTTCTCCTTCACGTTCCCCAGTGGAACATAGGGCTTCAAGCTAGTGGCTTGAAGTTTCTGTAGCAGTGTTTATTTTACAGGATGGGGTTGTTAGCCTCATGCCCAACCTTTCCTCTTTACCAGAATTATTTCTGGAATAGTGAAGTAAAGGAGTGAGTCGGCCGGTGATCGAACCTCGGACCATGTGCATGGTCGGCGAGTGTGCTAACCGCTATGCCCCCGATGCACTTCAGTGTAACTGATGGCAAAATGAGTGGCCTTATTGCATATCCCCGTTAACTGTAGCATCATAGTCCGTTGCTATGGTGACTTAATGACAATTTATACGTTTGCATGCTTTTCGAGTGAAATTCTGCATTGGAAAATGTTTTTTCTGAGGGTACGTATTATCAGTGACATTATATTCTTGAACTGCGTTACATTTACTGCACTTTCATCAGAAAATTTGGCTTGATACTCTGATTAAAGAAGTCAGGAAGTTCAAAAGTTAAACGTATATCATTGAATTTTCTTGAAATCATGCTGGTTTATTTACGCCTATTTATTAAAATGTCCTAATACTCACCGGATAAACGCAACCCCACTTCAAAAGAAAGTTATACCATATAGTAGCCCTGAAAAAATGTCACTAACAGGTGTTGCGATCTAATAATAATATTCAAACTTACTGACATCAAGCGAAAAGTATGCCGACCAGTTTCACAGTAGTGTCAATTGTATATTGATTATCAACCAGTCGTTGAGATGCAGTGACAATTTACGTAACTATTCATGCTATTTAGATAGTATATATATAACAGTATGGTAATTAATCATTTTGTAAAATAAGCAATTTATCTCATTATAGGATACACAATGCTCATTGACAACATTTATCTGTTAGAAAATGATAGTAGCTACTGCTCTCACTGTGAAAGCCTTTTTTTCTGAACTACCATCACCACTACCCCTACAAGTGTTGTTACCTGTCCACCAATAGTAGGAGATAAATATAGACTAATATAATAGATTTCCTATAATTCCCAAATTCGTTTTGCCTGGCATTAATGAATCGATAGCCTGCTGATACTTAGTTTATGTTATTGAGCGGGATTATTCTGTTTTTTTTTTGCTAACCTCCAGTACACAAGGAGATGACAGATACTATAAGCAAACTAACTGCTCTTACCGGATGATAAACTTTGTTAGTTTTTTTTTGTTTGACAAAGCCTCAGTCCACTTAGCAAGTTCTATGGTATAAAAGGCATGTGTTCAACATTTTAATAGATAAAAATTCTGATAAGAGTTCCAAACTAGCAGGAAACATCTGGCTGTCCAGTACTTTGAGGTGGTTTTCCAATGGTTCTCTAACTGATGACAGCTCATAATGAAATTCTCCAACCAATCAAACTAAAAGAAATCCCTACAAAAATCAACACTTGAAAAATTCTAGTATGTGTACAGAAATTCATCGAAAATATTTTTCATTCGAATTATTTTATCTTAGATATGTTGTAAACATGTGTATAGGGAAAATGTTTATCAGATCGTTAAGTTAAAATGATCTGTAAGAACGAGAGCGTGAGAGAGAGAGAGAGAAAACGATGATAACAACAATAAAAATAATTACCATCATTTATTTTTGAAATTTACGTAGGTAACACACTAAACTGACATTAGAGATTCATTCCCCTCTTATAACTAATCAAATCCTTTTGCAAATTTTATTGTCCTGAAAGTTAGTCAGTAGAAGTTTACTTCCAAATATACAGAAGACAAGCCAGGCGTAATCTATTTTCAGGTGTATGCTTTATATCTTGTGTATCATATGACCTTGATTTAGGTTACACACATTTATTACCCAATACTTATTCGTTACAGAATAATAACAGTGTTAACAGTTATGCTTGCTTCACAAGACTTTATGAAGTTATTGGTATATTAATGATAACATCCTGAAAGGATAATAAACAATACGTGAATTGTTCATGGGTCACATTGTTTAAGTTTTGTATTGATGAAAACAAAACACGTAAATAAGCGAAGAGGCTCTTTTCGGCGGCGAATTCATTTTCCTAGCTGTACAATCGCAAATATGTATGTGCTATTTTGTATGTATGTGTACATTAAGTTTGTCAAACAAAATTGCAATTGGTTATGGTTATTTTAACTAAACAGGTGAAGACTGGTAATACAAGTCAAGAAAATTAGGTTTTAATGAAATTAGTGTAGTAACAAAGGTGATGAGTTGTCGCAAACAGTTGTTAAAAAAGAAGTTGTGTAATAATATGAATAGTTTGATGAGTGAGTCTCACTCAGGATGCACAGAGAAACAAAGTAGATAATACGAAATTACGTAAGAATTCTGAATGAATACAAGAATTATAAGCAATTAAAGAACAGGCAAACAAACAAAATTAAGTCATCAGAATAAAAAAAACTCAAATCAAATCGAAACATTGTTACCCTGACAGTAAAAGTGGTTGAGTAATCTTCTTTTGTATGCACAGCTCCGGTTTTTCTATGTGAATGGACAGAGCTTCAGCGATAGAAACAAGACGAAACCGTATTGCCTTTGATAGGTTATTGTTGACTCTGTAGACTAATTTGAAGGAGGCATTTGTTGAAATGCAATGATCAGTGTTAACCAGGTGTTCAGTTATCTAACTTCTTATTGCTCCACTATTACCTTGTCGCAACAATGCTGGATAGTGTTCTTGAATCCTCTTGGACAGGGTGCGCGTCGAACGACCGATGTACCTGGATTCACAGCAGCAGGTGAACTGATATATGCACATAGAAGTGGTCAGGTGCGGGATCTTGCCCTTGAGGCTTCTGCAGATCAGTGGGCTACTGGAGAACACTATTCTTAGCGTTGCTGCGAAGAATGTTCTTCTCAGAGATAGTGTGATCCTTCTCTTGAGAATATCGCTTGCTAAATCTCCCTTGAAATCCAAGTTCATGTAGAGTTTCCTTTTAGGCGCAATTAAAGTTTCGTTTCTCCGAGTTATTGGCTTGATATTTTTGTCGATGAATCTTATTGGGTATCCACTTTGGATAAAGATTTCTCTTAAAATATCTAATACTGTTTTCAGAATATCGGGACTACAGATGCGTTGGATGCGGGTGTATACACAAATGTATATTTTTACGAGTAAGCATAATATCATATCATTTAAGTTGATGCTTGTAAGAAACCGGTTGCTACTGAAATCAACTGACTGATGAAAAAGATGAACTCCATCACAAAACCCTTGGAAAAACAATTACTTATTTTAAAATCAGCGACCAAATTTCTATACAGAATTCATCTTCAATGAGATGTATGATGAAGTCATTTCTGAAAATATCCGTTGTAACTTTTTTCTTTTATAACCGGAATTCTGGTGAGAAGTCATGACCAGCAGGTTCCACTATGAACAGTTACTCGCCTGTGACAATGACTGACAGTTACACTGTATATACCGCGAAATGGATTCATTAACAGTTGCCTGGGGTTCCAGTGATTAAAAGATCTATAACCTCACCCTGCAATCGGAAGGTCCTGGGTTCGAACTCATTTAGGTGCTTACTGTGAAGAGTCCCAAACCGGGTCGAAAGATCTGTCCATTCCTTTCCGGTTTTTCCATGGTTTTCTAACTGATGTTAGCTCTAGTTTGATAAAACCGATACTCTCTAACACCATACTAGAGTTATTAAGTAATATGAAGAATATGCTCAACAGGAAATAGTTGGCATTTATGAAGAAATTAAGTAAATTTAATGTAAACTGTAATAGAAAGCCTGTTCTTTAGGTCTTTTTAAAGATAGAGTATACCTACTATCTGCATGATTACAATTCCTTAACGTGATACTTATACTTTAGCTATACCGACAAATTAAACCATTTACTGGTTGGGCTTGACATTAGCTATTCAAATACATTAGAATAAATGTATCCATATACCTGTTCGCTTAGAATCCTATGTCTTTCGAATAGAACTTAGTAACATGTCGTTCAAGTCAGTCAGTCAGTCAGTCAGTCTATACTGACCATGGATTCAAAGAGGTCAGAAATATTAAACAGAAATTAGTGTAAACTAGCATACGTTGTAGTAGTATCCCACTTACTTTCAAAGCAAACGGATAATTCAATTCATTGATATTTCTTGTATAAAAAAGGGAGACTGACAGTTTGACTAAGTAGTGACAAGGATACTTCAATTTGTAATGACGGTGTTTTACAAGAAGAGGATTAAAAAGGTATTACTAACATGTATATCTAAAGTATGTCCATTCGTTACTATAAGACTTTTTGTATTTTCCAAAAGAATGGTTACTGAACAATAGAACATTCTTTTTCATGACTTCATCATCAGCTTCTACAGTGTGCATTTACTCATTTACCTGCTCTTGTGGAGCTGATTATATTGGACGTTGTAAGAGTAATCTCGGAAAACGTGTTGCTGAACACTATCCGGTTTGGTTAATGAAAGGCGAACGTAGGACTGCAAAGTCATCTATTTGTGACCACCTGTTAGAGTCTGGTCATTTAGCCCCACGTGATTCATCCTTCAAGATTGTCTACATGGCAAAATCGAATCGATCTGAAAGTTTACGTTTTCTTCACTTATGCATAGCCGAAGCTTTAGCTATACATGAACAGAAGCCTAAATTATGTATTCAAAAGCGTTTTGTCAAACCCCTTTCTTTACCTTGGTCACAGTAATGTCCTTTCTAGTTTTTATTTTATTTTATCACTTGAATTCTTTCCACTTCACTTCACATCTTCATTCTTATCGTAATCGTACCCCTAATTTTTTAGAATTTTTAGACAACACTTGACATTTTTAAAACATTTTTGACATCAAT
The DNA here is from genome assembly GCA_944472135.2 of Trichobilharzia regenti. Lineage (NCBI taxonomy): Eukaryota > Metazoa > Platyhelminthes > Trematoda > Strigeidida > Schistosomatidae > Trichobilharzia > Trichobilharzia regenti. The sequence goes on along the minus strand of OX235262.1, from coordinate 94,313,377 downwards.
CCACTTATGAAACAATCTTTAATAATTGTGTAATTTATCCACTTCAACTCTACGCCTTGTAACATTTTTATTATCGTTATTCTTATCACATATATATGTATATTGACTGAGCAATAATGTAGTGCCACTTAATAACCTTTTTCCATAATATAAATACGACTGTACAGCTTGAAAATGAAGTCGTTGAAAAGAAATTTCTTCGTTGAACAAAAAAACTGTATTTTTACTTATTGAATAAATGGGTATTTTTCATGATTTGAATTCTACAGTTATACCTATATAATGGCGAGTAAATTAGTTTTTTAGACATCATTAATAATTAAATAAAACCGAATCAATAGTGATAATAACAAGGGTTTACAGTTTGATAGCATCAACATAACAATATTGTATATCGATGATGTCACTAGCTACATGCGATATAAGGATAAAACTTGGGCACTGTAGTAGAGTATAGCTCCATTATCGATAAAATTTTATCTTGATAAAGTCTAACAGTGTTATACTGCAAGTAATATTTACTGATGACCGCGTTTCGAGTACAATATATCACTGGTAGTAATCACATCAAGGCACTCACACAACTTTCTTGCTTCATTTATATACATGAGTTAATTTGATCACACATTCGAATAAAATCTATATAAGATAAAGTACATTCGGAAATAATAATATTAGTGTGATCAATCAAATACAATCAGATGGGAAATGAAATATTTTTATAATAAAGTAAATAACTTTTTAGTATGTAATGAGGTGAATTGAATACATTCTAACATTATTTATTATTCCCTGATTTGACTGGTAATAATATCTTCTATATCTCTGGTATTTGCATTGAGTCACTTCTATTGAATGTGTTAGGTGTAGACACGATAATCCAGGATTCAGTAATCGATCTCTCTCTCCACCTACCTACCTAAATTATTTTTAGAATTTTGACTATGTCCCACCCACACCATTGTGTGGTTGTGTGTTAACGCATGCAGTGAGATCGCTGAGCTTTATTCTAGGTTGTCTAACTCAGCTGGGTCAACCATTCTGGGTCTAGCTAACGTTTTATGTTCCCATAGTCTATTTGACCCCAATCTACTAGTTTGACCTATGTGATTGACCTCACAGTCATTACATGGTATTTTGTAAATTATACTGTTTTGTTTAATTGGGTCCACCGGGTCCTTTAACCTACAGATGTTGTCCAGCCTGAGTGAGTTTGTAGGTTTAAATGCCGCTCTAATTCCTGCTTTATTGATAATCCCAAGATCTCAGATCTTCTCTGTTTCTATGGTAAAGCTGTTTATTTTTATTCCTTCACGTTCCCAGTGGAATATAGTGCTCCAAGCTAGAAGCTTGAAGTTTCAGTAACCGTGGTGATTATTTTTACAGGATGGGGTTGCTAGCCTCAAGCCCAACCTTCCCGCTTTACCAGTCTCAATACTGGCTTAGTGAGGTAAAGGAGTACGTCGGCCGGGGTTCGAACCCCGAACCATGAGCATGGCCGGCGAGCATCCTAACAGCTGTGCTACTGACGCACATGGTAAGGCTGTAAATGTCTTATATTCTCTGTTATTTACGTTAACATTATTAGTTTCACCATAGGAGTAGTCAAACTGGTAAATTCACTTAACAGTGGCAAAATTAGACAGTTTATCTTTATTTCCCTAAATTTAAAATTAGAACAATTTTGAAGAGACAGTTTATCTTATCACGCAAAACATATTTTATGATCATTTCACATATTAAAGTGATGTATGATATACAAGTGAATTTAAGTCACTAATGTTCTTCTTGTTGTTTCTCATCTACGTTAGCACTGTACAACAACAATTCAACCTAAACCCATCAAATAGTTCGACAATAAAGAATTATTGTTTACACTAACAAACATATGATGTATATCAACACAACAGTTGTTTATCATATATTATCATCTATGTGTGTTGTGTATATATTTTTAATATTCAGTTTGTTTTTTTCTTGTTCAGGGGAATGAAAGAAATAACACTGACACAGAGTAATAACAACAACAATCACATTCTAAATGGTTTATTTATCTAATTACCCGGGCTTGATAAGAATCTATTTTTAGCCTCCTTCGGTTAACCTGTGTCACACATTCTTTATCACTAATTCCCTCCCTACCTCGTTTCATTTATCTCTCTCGCTTTTATTGTTTCTTCTGTATATACTGGTACACATGCAGAAGTGAATCACATGACTAGGAAAGAATTCAATCATCATCGAAGTGATTCTGTTGTTGCCTGTAGATCATCAAGCATTATGCATTTCTTTCCACCTTAAATATTGATAAAACTTTGAAATGTATAGGCAAAACAATGTTGGGAAGTAAATATACATATATATATATATATTCGTCGCTAGGCAACATTTCAAAAAAATGCTAGATTTCATCCCTTCACTACTGTGATATTTTAACTTTTAAGAAATGATTGTTCACTAATTATGATTGTAGACTGATGTAGGCCAAATACACGAAAATGAAATAAAGTCAGCGTGTTAGTATGGTTAACCACCTTGATTCTCTAATAGTGAAGATGAAAAATGTCAAGGAGTTATTGAGGTTTGATAATTGCTAGTTTTTACAAGTTTGACCACGGAGTGTTATCAGTTAGAGAACCAGTGAAAACCAGTAGGGAGTACTAGACAGCTGTGCCATTCTTGTTTGGAATTCATTGGCAGTACACACCCACTGGTAGGTATTGGAACCAGGACTTTCCGGTTACAAAGCAAGTTTGTATACATTTCAGCCATTGAGATCCGGATCAATGGCCAATGCCCAGTTGTCATGTACCCCCTGGCTTTCAATGGTTCTCTAACTGATATCACTCCGTGGTCACCCTCCTAAAAAACAAATCTAATCCTTATAAACGAATTCTTGGAAGTCAATCTGATTCACGATAGTGACTGTATACAGGACGAAGTTGCGTTGAGTACTAGTGGGAAGTCATGACCAGCAATGTCCACCCAGTCAAGTGTGAGGATGGATGTCCCACCGATGACATTGGTAGGTGGTCACAATACAGTCACGAATTGGTAGAAGTTAGAATTAATGCGCTGACCATTGAATTGGGTTCCAGTGACTGAATAGTATACGAGCTTGCCTTGTAACGTGCGTTGGTGGCATGGCCGTTAGGACGCTCGCCGACCATGCACATGGTTCGGAGTTCGATCCCCCGCTGATGAACACCTGATATCCATGGTCGGCCTGCGAAATTTGGGTCACCGATATCACATGCTGAAAATTCCATACTTGTACCAAAAATACAGTGTAAAATGAAGCTGTAATCAAAAATATTTTAAAAATATTAACTGGAAGGTCCTGGATTCTAACCACATGAAGTGGGTGCGTACTGCCGATGACTTCCAAACAAGGATGAAACAGCTATACACTACTCCCTTCTGGTTTTCAATGGCTCTCTTTTTTTCCTTCAGGTTCCCAGTAGAACAGAGGGCTTCAAGCTAGTGGCTTGAAGTTTCCTTAGCAGAGTTTAATTTTACAGGATGTGGTTGCTAGCCTCATGCCCAACCTTTCCTCTTTACCAGCATCATTTCTGGCTTAGCAAGGTAAAGGAGTTCGTCAGCCGGGGATCGAACCCCGGACCATGTGCATGTTCGGCGAGCATCCTAACCGTTGTTCCACCGACGCAACTGTTCTCTAACTGATATAAATCCGTGCTCAAACTCGTAAAAGCAAATCTAATCCTTATAAACCAGCTCTTGAAGAATAATCGCTAGCATTATTTCCTATTTTAGATGATTTGCATTAACTGATATCCTGGTAGCTAATTTTCCCCGCCAATTAGAAGGGGCTTGCAAACGAACAATGAAAATAACATTTTTGTAGTCACATCTTTTTTTAGACGTATACCTTTCGAGTGAACTTTCATAAGAAAATTGTAAAAGTTCAGATGGCAATCAATTCATAAGACTACTGAAGAATCAGTAACTGATTAGGCCATCATCTCATTATAAATCTATTCACCTGTGTTTCACAGATGTGAAACCTTTAATTCTATTAAGTAACACACAGAGTCTTGCAACCTCTAAGTTGATTAATTTTTATGAATGAAATCCACTCAATTTTCAATATTTGTTGTTAGGAGGTTCACTCAAAAGTACCCTTAGATTTTGAATATTTTGAATACAGGAAGTTGATTTGAAAGGTTGTTATAAAAGTTACAATTTATTCCTCCAAGTTATAATTTATAATTGACAAAAGCAGTCATTTAAATGGGTTAGTAATATTCGAAACCTTGTATTTTGCCGCCTTATTTTCATTTCAAATTGATCTATTTAAACATATCTGGTGTGTATGTTAATTCATGATTTTTGGGGGCGTTTGACATGTACAAAAAGACATAAATTTGCTAATTTTTGAAGACATTTCGAGCATCTTTTCATTAAGATGTTTAAATGTTTGATCATCAATTGATGTTCTCGTGAACAGTCTCGTATGTCATTCCGAGTAAACAGCTTGTATATACAACTTGTAGAGTTTCTTAAAGCTATTAGACTAGATGAGACAATAACCTGGCCCGTCTTTTAATTTTTGAATTTCTCCTAAGAATTCATTTACAAAGAGATGAGAAGTGCATTTGACACACGGTATATGCAGTTGTTTATATTAGACAGATGGTCTGTCTTTTCTAGATACTCAATGGTTACGGTAACTATTATCTATTTTTCAGCTGCCATGAAACTCTTTTCTAGATTACTCTCCAGTATTATGGGTTTCTTTTCTCACTTCCTCTCGTATTTAGTTATGTAATCCATAATTTTCTCTGCAACGATCCATTAACTGCATTATGTACTTGTGGATGTGTTTTCATAAAATAGGTTTGTCTGGCTAACTTGTGGATTTCTTCCTAAGCTACATGTGAATACACATCGCGTTTACAAAGCGCTACTTCCGTTGTTTGTTTGTTTTTTCTTACTCTTTAAGGGATGAGGTTAAGCGGTTTTATACAATCTCATCATTTCATTCACGTTAGTCGGTAATAGATAGTTTTAAATCATGATAATTACATATTGTTCACATCCTGTTATTGATGCCTGCAGTTGGAAATCCCAAGGGATATTTATATTCTCTGAAACATTTGAACTATCTATATAAATAGATGTGTTATTTGATACGGGGTGGTTAGTCAGCAGAAAAACTTGAAACATGAGTTTCTCATGAGTTGGCATTCTCCAATAAGACATATTGATATTCATGGAAAAAAACCATGGATGTTTCTTCTTTGATTATAATTTTCACTATTCAGAGAGGAAACCACGGACTTTATGATTATAGTGTTCCATGACATTTCGATATCCCTACAAACCAATACTTGAATACCGACCTTATGCTCACTAGTGGCTGGCCCTATTCAGGTAGATGGTTAGTTACCTGGGGTTGTAGCTGGAAATCGTGACCATTAGGGTACAGCAGGTCAGGTGTGGGGACAGGTACTCACTGAAGATATTGAGTAGTTGTGGCGCTATGTTGTGAATTAGCAGACTGGCCATTGGATCAGGTCCCAGTGGCTTAATGGTTCACGAACTCACCTTGTAACCAAAATGTCGTGGGTTCCAACTTTTAGTAGTGGGTGAGTATTGATGAAACGGCTGTCCAGTGCTCCCAGGTTTTCTAATTGTTCTCTCACTAATGTCATGATGAAATCTTGTAACTATTGTTGATTTTATTAACTCAAAAGTTTCTCTATTTCCTAGTGAAGGAAGATTTTGGTATGTGGTTGTTCTCCTTATGCTTAACACCCTCTATTCTGAACTTGCCAAGGGCTAAGCGAAGTTTAGTAGCATGTCAGTTGTTAGATGAACCCATGTCGTGTGTGTATGTGTGTGTGTGGTTGGTGAAGATTCTTCTCCTTATTAATGAATAATAGTCTGCTATATATTTCTGTTTTCCTAATTTACATCTAATAGTTATCAGTCGAACAATCTATCTAAGTGACTTCTTTTTATCATGTATTAGTAATGATAATAACAACAATAATCCATAATTACAGCATTGCCTCTGTTCACTTTATCACTGGTAATTTAATGCGGAGTATATGTTTATACTATTAGACAGACTGCACTTCACCCGATTTGTAAGGTGAAACGTTTATTACAGTTTGACAATACTGGGTCATTCAGGAGTAAATAAATGTTTCGCGGTAGATAAGTGGGAATATATATATATATATATATATATATATATAGAGAGAGAGAGAGAGAGAGAGAACAACTGTTTTAAATGTGGCGCATATTTCTTATTTGAAGAATCTACAAAAGGAATGAAAAATTATTTATTTTATGACCCCTTATGTTCTCTTAATAAATCTTACGTGTATATACTTACATGTAATTTTAACACTTGAACAGCTGTCGCTACTCCACAGCCTTATATAAATCTAAAAGAGCGACGAAAAGAAACCACCATTAGCTAGAAGATCTGTGATAACTCTGGAGATTTCAAAATAACAAACATTTTTTGCTAGGAACCCAAATAAGCTGGAGAGTTCCAAAACGGAACGAAACAGCATTATTAAAGCTACTTTCCAGTTTTTGACATAGCCTTCCTTAGAATTAGTAGGATCTAATTGGTGGATGGTGACTAGCTGTGGAATCCAGGATAAAGCGCACTTCGTCCTATTTGGGATTTGCCAGCTGGATGTACCTACATTTCTCAATGAGTGACGATGTTCCCCCTGAGGCCCGAACCCAGTGTCCATAGTTTCCAACTCCAAAGCGTTATCCACTAGACCACTTGGGTCACGAGAGCCACCTCTTGTGCATCGGGTCATATTAATTTAATTTCAGAAAAACTGAAATTCAATTAAATTAGGAGGATCATTAAAATCCCCGTTATCAAATGCCATTTCTTACTTTGCTGGTGATTGGCTCTAAGGAGAATAGCCAAAGTTGTGATGGGGAAGGAACCTTAACATTCAGTTTCATGGTGTTGGATGTGTAAACAACGACCCACTAACAAGTTTTATGCACAATAAAATAAACGTATCAATTTTAATTACTTAGTCCCATTCCATATTAGATAAATTTGTTTTAATAATCACACAGTTATGCAGTATTTGCAACTGCATGAGCGTAAATTATTGCTCATTTGTGGATGATACATTCACCGTGTTGAAATCCGAACAAATGCTTCAATTACTCACACATATACACTCAATAATAAATGGAATCCAATTCACTTCTGAGTTGAAAAATGAACATGGTGAGCTAGATTGCAGAAATAAAAGGAAACCAGATAGTGAGTTAGATACTAGCATTTATAGGAATTCAACAAACTTTAATACACACTTAGAATTTAATTCATCCCATCAAGATTCGGTAAAGATAAGTTTAACTGAATGTCTGTATAATCGGGCCAAGAGCCTAACTAGCAGGCCAGAAGATTTAAGTGAAGAAATCAAACAAATAAAGGAAATATTACTCGTGAATAGTTACCCACCAGGATTTATTCAGAAATAAATGAAGAACCATAGAAAAATTAAGACCAGTAATACAAGTGACGAAAATAACATATAATTCAAGCGTCAGTGGCACAGTTGTACGATGCTCGCCAACCACGCCTCATATGGTTCGGGACTCGATTCCCGGCCACCGACACATTCCTTTACCTCGCTAAGCCATTAATAAGACTGGTTAGGAGGGAAAGTTGAGCATGAGGCTAGCAATCCCATCTTGTATAAATAAACACCAGTGCTACTGAAACTTCAAGCCTGTAGCTTGAAGCTCTATGTTCCACTGAGAATGTAAAGGAATGAAAATGTTAGAAAAATAAAAAAATATAGAATTCAAAGCCTTCATAGTACTGCCGTATAAAGAAGGAACGTCAGAGGCCTAATGTAGAATTCCCAGTGAAGCTGGAATTAGAGTGGCATTTAAACCAGAGAACCAACTCTCTCGAAGATAAACTTTTTCGGCTTAAGGACCCAATAGGTCAAGTTAGGAAAAACAATATAATTTACCAAATATCATGTAATGACTGTGAGGTCAATTACATAGGTCAAACTAGTAGGTTGGCATAAACTAGATTATAGGAACATAAAAATCTGGCTAGACCTAGAATGTTTCACCCTGCTGAGTTAAATAACCTACAAAAAAACTCAGCCACTGCACTGTATTTACTTGCATGTAATCACAAAATACGGTGGATGAGACAGGTCGAGAGTATTAAGAAGTAATATAGTTAGGTAGAGAGAGAGAGAGGCTAATCACTGAAGCTTTGTTTATCGATTCAACACCACGCAAGCGCAATCGGAATGACGCAACGTCTATACCGGAGATATGGAAAGTGGAAACAAACAACAAAGGGAAGTTTGAAAGACAGAATTTTGCGTCAATAATCTCTATAGTGTGGAAAAAGACATACAGGTTGATCATTTTTTGCCTTGTTGTATTACGTCACCAATGGGAACAATATCCACATGTAATGTGGTGCATATATCTGACGAAGTTCACTGTTTCGTGTAGGTGAGTCTATTCCATAGGTTCAAAAGCTGTTTGTTTATTCTCCGTGAGGACTGCTACATTTTTTAAATAACAAACTTGTTGTGCAATTAATGATCTGGGCTGTAATTTAGTTTACCTTCCATTAAAATGATACAAAATACACAATGAACAAGATCTATGTGATGAAATCATTCAAATTTGATGACAATATATCAAATCACCATTTCACACAATTATTTTCAAGTAAATAAGCGGGACTTTTATCACTTTTATTGTGATTTCACATATGATGTTATACAAGCGAGTGCAATTAAACACACAAAGACACTGTAGATCGCACTTGGAGGGTTTTTCCCAACTCTCTGACAAACTTATGGGAATAAATATATCAGCTGTCATTTGTAAGACAGTCATTTGACACATTGGTAAATATGGGACAAGACATCTTAGTTTTGCGTTTGAAATCCTACTGACTCCAGACTTCAGATTGTCCTGCTTTAATTGTGTGTTATTTGAACTTTATCTAGGGATTTATTTTTTTAGCTCAATATGTTTATATATATATATATATATATATATATATATATGTAATCAACCTTAATTTCTTCATGTTCTTCTCTTTTTCGAGTCTCTGCCTTATCTTAAAGCTGCCTGAACTCAGAGACATAGAGGACGTTACACCCTGTCCCTTTAAATAAAGAACTCAAAGACTAGACGTTAACTCGTCGACAACTGTTGGAACTATTTAACTACCTCCTTATCAGCATTCCGAATCAAACACAGGGCTTCAAGCTTGGAGTTTAAAGTTTCAGTAACAGTGGTATTTTTTATGGGGTGAGGCTGGTAACCGTACGTCTAACCTCTTCTCTTTAACCCACTTACCGACAGTTAGTGAAGGTGAAGCAGTATGTCGGCTCAGAATAGATTCTTGGCTCACGTGTGTGACTGGTGCACATTCCACCGCTTAACTACCAGCGCACAACCAAGATCTTTGTTTAGACACTTGAAAGCTACCGATGTCACTCGTTTAGTCTTCCGTTTGGTGTGGACTGAATTCTACCAGTAAAGTTTTGCAGTATAGCCGCCATGCTAGATGACTCGCTATCATCGGGCACTCTGAAATGTTGTTTTATATTTTCAGGCATTAGATATGAAGCCTGGGACCTAGATTTCGTCCCTTATGTCCCTCGTCAGGAAGACATATCTGCAATGTTGAAGGAATGCATGTCTCTTCTGAGATTAGAAGCCGGGTCACTCAACGTTGCACATCATCATCTCAACTATCACAGTGATTATACTCCTGGTTGAAAAGTGTCTGTAAGACTTCATCCTACAAACAACTAATATCTGCATTTGAATTGGAGATATTTAAAATGCAGAATATTTCTTATCATTCACTATGGATGAACATTAAAGATAATCTCAGTCTATTTCAACTTTCTGAATTTTTACAGTTAGTTAACTTAACCTTACTTAGGCACATTGAACTTTCAAAACCACTTACTTTAAAGGTATTATTCTCGAATATTTTATCCAACAACAGATGGAAAGACATAAAGTGCATGTAGATTTCTTTCAGTTATTCCTACCCCATTCAGAACTTCTGGGAGAATTCATTATCATGGATGAACATTATAAATACTCATTTTTATTAAGAACATACATAAGTTGAAGTTCTGTCAAGAGAACTTATCGATAGGGATAATTATTCAAAAGGATGGATACTGAACAAAGAGTACTTTTTCCGATAACCTCTTCTTCATCAGGCCCTACAGTTATATATACATTATGGGGAATGTATGAATTATTTATTTTATTTTTGATTACAGCTTGATTCCACACTGTATTTTTGATACAGGTATGGAATTTTCAGCATGGATATCGGTAGCCCAAATTTCGCAGGCCGACCATAGATATCAGGTGTGCGTCGGCAGGGGATCGAACCTCGGACATTAATGTTGTTTAAATAACATCGAATCAATAATATTGATAGATTACAGCTCAGTACCATCAACATAAAATAAGCTGAATGTCAGAAAAATAAGGATAGATAATAATACAAATTGATGAATTTATAGTCTCTAATGAAGGCCAGGGCAGTAGTAGGGGCTGGACTTGCTTCTTTTGAACACAGAACACTGGTTGTTTGAGGCGAATCGCAGTAGCCTCTGCTGTTTGGAGCATGTAGCACTTCGAGGTTTTTTTTGGACAATTTATTTGGCACCCGGTAGATTATACAGAAGGATCTTCCATGCTGGCTTTGTGGCCGGTTTGCACCAGAGGATCAAACATCGAACTGTTAATTGTTTTAATTAGACCTTTACTTAGCCATAGTGGGAGATGTTGTCGAGCACGAAAAATCAAGTTCCTAGAGCAACGGCCGATATAACTCGCTCCACAAGTGCAGTTGAATTGGTAGATACGAATTGAAGTGACTAGTCTAGGTACTTCATCTTTCAGCCAAGGTAGCGCCATCGGTCGTGTAGAGAATAAGACGTGTAGTTCGCCATCATTAAAAGTTCTCTGAACTGATTTTCTTTTTTCCTCGTAATTATCTCACTTGGTATATCGTCCTTGAATTGCAGTCGTATACAAAGTGGCTTCTTGTTTACAGATAATGAGTAGTCCTTTTCCGCTTTCTTTGTCATATGTTTCTTGATAAATTTTTCGAGGTAGCTATTTTCAATCAAAGTATCATATACAATGCTTAATTCATCTACAATTACTTCTTCTGAAGGTGTATAATGCTGGTTATGCTTTACAAATTTAGCAAAACTACAAAAACTGTCAGTCACTGGATGTGTAACTGAATGGTAGGTAAAAGGTAAAAAATATCATTCATTTTAACCGATGGTAGTGCTAAATAGCAACAATTTTACTATAAACACTGGGGCTGGGCCTCTCACAATGTCGTTCACGCGGACTACTGAAGAATACTAGACTAAGGCGAAATAAGTAAGTGTCTAACTCATCTGATCTTAAAATCAATCGAACCCATGGAAATGCAACATTTTAAACAAGCATATATTATAAATATTTTTCTTTTCCAGGCAATAATATTACTTTCAACAGGTATTGTTTTTAACCAGCATACAAAAATCTAGGCATTTATCATACAAACTTTATTTAGTTCATCCTTTTTCTACTAGTAAATAATTCATAAAGAAAAATGTCTTTACCTAACTAGGTCAGTGATCGATGCGTTCACTTTCACCTGCTTAAGGTTATCTTTTTTTGCTTTATTTGCCATATTATAACCTAAAACATTAAAGAGAATATGCCAAGAATGCATTTTGAATAAGAAAAATAAGTATAGGAAATACAATGCACTGAAATGTTTCATAAGCCATTTTTTTCTTTAAAAAAAGTATATGCTACTGAAAATGTTAGTAGATTCTTTTCAAAATTAGAGTGAATAAATGAATCAAGGGTTAATAATTTTACAGTTAATAAAGTGTGTCGCATTACGATATATGCTATGATAATTTTGAATTGAGGGAATTGACTAGTATGTGGAGAAAATATAATTGGAAGGTCCATTAGGCTTAGTTATCGATCCCCCATCAAGATGTAGACAATTAGATTACTACACTGTTCTTATTGTTCCATAAGGTTCCAAGTGCAGTATATGGCTTCAACAACACATCTTTATTCCCCCCTGTTCTCTGCAGTACTTTTTAACTGGTTCCACGGTTGCCCATGTCGCCACAGAAACCTTGTCAAACTCATAGCTCCACATTTGAGTTCCACTAGATAGTCTGCACAGCATTTGTCCAGTACGTAAGTATTTCCCTCCAAATATGTTTGTAACCCGATGTCTGATGGAGCCTCTTGCTGTTTATCCTTTCTAGACAACCGATCTTCAGTATGGAGTGAAGGCAAATGCAACTGTTGATAAAAGTTCGCAGGCTGTAGGAAATGCTTTTAGTGACGTGCCAAGATATTTATTTAGTGAAGACTTTACGCAAAGAATAAGACTTACGATTATTTTATAATGTTAATTGTTATATTTAAGTGATGGTTTGTAGGGATTTGACTGATTGGTTACAGGATTTTCATCACGAGATGACGTCAGTTAGAGAACAAATGGAAAACCTGGAAGTACTGGCCAGTTTTTTCATCCTATTTTGCGACTCTTCATCAGTACGTACCCATCACCAGGATTCGAACCCAGGACCTTCTGGTTACAAAGCGAGCTCGTATACCATTAAGCCACTGGACCCAGTACTTTCAGGTTTTCTCGTTGTTCTGTAACCAATGCCTGCTCATGATGAAATCCTGTAACCAATCAACCAAATCCCTACAAACCAATACTTGAATTTTTTTATATTTTTATTGAGAATATATTGTTAGCGTGAACTATATAACAGCTAAATTTTGTGGGTATTTTAGTCGTAAATATATCAGCTGATACCTGATTTTCTACTCTATATTTTAACCTCTTCTAAGTGTAATAGTTATCTCCTTACTGAAGAATACTTGACACATAATAGGCTTGAGTATACTTCTCTTTATGTCATAATACCCTTGATAAGTATACTTAAGGAAAGCGTACGATAATGGGTGATTTAAGTAGTGAGTTTAACTTCTTACTATCAATAAAAAAAACTTCAAGAGAAACAGATATATACGTTGGTAACGTCTCTGACTGCAGTACTCACTGGGTGACGTGGGTTCGAATCTCAGAAGGGTAATGAGGAATTCCTTCAAGGCAGTTGCAGATACGCCAGCTTGCTGACTGGTGAGTGCCATCTAGCCAGCGTGAAACCTAGGTGATATGTATCCACATATATATATATGTGTGTATGGTGATCTCTCTTTCTGTTTGCTCGCTTAGTCTGTGACCACTTCACTTTGATGAACCTGTCTCCTTTATCAATGTATATTCCCCTGATATTATACATAATATAATATGAGTGTTTGTTGACAGTCCGTTGCTTGGTGACATATATCCATATATGGTGGTTGTTGACATGTCTGCTATATTTTGCTGTGTATATATGGATCGACACTCCATTATAATTAGCCATTCATGTTAAGACTGTATATTGATTTGTTCACACACTTGTCTGGACGGTCATATATATATTTCGCTCTCACAATTTGTGTGACTTACTTACTTTGGTGTGATACCACTTTTGCATTCTCCTTGTGTTTGGAAAATAGAAGTATCATCGCAAACCTAGTGGTCTTCTGATTTCCACCTTCTTGCGTCAGGACTATTAAATTCTCTACCAGTACATAACAATAATTTGGCGACGAGTACATAACACTAGATCAAGCAAGGCTTCCTGTCCTCGATGGCCTCCAACCATCTAATATCATCAGACTTAATCTACTGAATTTCATTTCATATATAATCCATTTTTAATTATTTGTTTTTAAATGAACTCTGATTTTCCCGTTGATTCAGTGTACCAAAATGCTCGGTCTTTGTTAAGATGTTGACTCATGCTTTGGACACTTCAACAATGTCTGAAGTAATTTGTTGTATGATGACTAACAGTGAGAGCCAAGATGCATATTTCTTTCTATTTGAGACTCGTCATCCGGGTGAGCCATCATTTCGCAGCCACTGATGATACAGGAGTAGATCAAGTCATATTTAGGACACCATCGCTCACCAGGGAATGGAAGTACATCCAGATTACAAGTTCTCAACTGAACGAAATGCGTATCTACTGGAATCTACTGCTAGTTATCATCCACCAAATTGAGCATATTATTCTACCCTTTTCTAAGAAATCGAAATGACTTAAATGGTTTTAAATGCAGCAGTGGCGTATATAACTCTTGAATTATGCTTTTAATTGCCTCAGTTTAACTCCAGTTGAATGAAAACTTTTGATTTGATTAGCATGAAGAAGGGCGACTTGAGACTCTACAAGAACTGGCGAGGAATCATACTCCTATCGACGCCAAGTAAAATTCTGAATCGCATCATCCTGGAGAGAATAAAGAACGCACTGGATACAGAACTCCGACCAGAACAAGCTGGATTCACGAAAGGCGAATCATGTTCTGACCAAATTGCAACTCTACGCATCATCATCACAGAACAAAACATGGAATGGCCCTCAAACCTCTACCTCAACTTTATAGACTTCGAGAATGCCATTGACAGCGTTGACCGTGAAGTAATTTGGAAACTACTCGACTACTACGGAGTACCCCAAATATTCATCAACCTTATTCAACAATTGTACGACAACGGTACATGTCAAGTGATCCCCAACGGAAAAGTCAGCGAGGCGTTTGGAGTAAACACAGGAATCAGACAAGGCTGCTTATTATCTCCAATGATATTCCTAATTGTGGTGGACTGGATTATGCGTCAGACAGTGGGAAATGAGCAGACAGGTATATCCTGGACCGACGTGAAGAACCTAGAAGACCTGGATTTCGCGCGTGGATGATTTATGTTTGGTGTCACACACAATCGAAGACTTACAAGCGAAAACCGACAAACTCATCGAAGATGCAGCCGGGGGAGGACAGGACTCCAGGTGAACATAGACGAGATGGACGCTATGGAAATAACCAACGAACAACAACAACAGCAACATCTAACGTCAATCACCATCAACGGGAAGGATTTGAAAGAGGTGACTTCATTCACTTATCTAGGGAGCATTGTCTTAACTACAGGAGGAGCGGACGAGGATGTCAAATCGAGAATCGGGAAGGCGAGAAACACATTCACCAGCCTGAAACCATTCTGGAAATCTTCGTCACTCAGCATCAACAACAAAACTCGGTCGGATTTTTAATACAAACGTCAAGTCAGTCAGTTCTTCTATACGGATCAGAAACTTTGCGGACGGGGCACAAAGAATATTTCCAACAGCCTGTTGCAGACCTTCATAAACAACTAACTGTCTTCTCTGGATCTATATTGAAGATCAAATGGCCGGGCTGGGCCGGAAAGAATCACCAACAAGAAACTAAGGGAAGTAACAAACAAAACAAGAAGCAATCGCCAACCAAAAAATATGCAGGCGAAAGTGGAGATGGATTGAACACTCGCTGAGGAGGCCGCTGGGTGACATTGCGCGTCAGGCCATTGGTCGAGTGGAACGCGAAAGGGAAGCGGCGAGTGGGACGTCAGTGCGAGGGTGACATGGAGGAGATGGTGTGAAGAGGAGTTGAAAGAGTATGGACTAACATGGATGCAGGTGAAAAGTACAGCAGAAGCAAGACAGAAGCAAGTGGAGTCGTGCAGTTGAAGCCCTATGTTCCACTAGGAACCCAAGGGAACGATAATAATATTTGTATAGCATGCGTACTCTTGGGCAGTCCACCTGCTAATCACAATGCTATCACAACATAACGACTCAGATCATAAAGGATACTTAAAGGTGAGAAAGAAGTTGACGCACATTATGTAGCTCATGAGAAGCTTAGAAGTTTTTATACTTACACAACTTCTTGGAAAATAACGTTTTTTAAGCAATAGATTGTATGGTCACAGAACTACTTGACCGACAAAGCACACATCGTAGAAATACTAGAATATGTAATAAAATTGTCAATTTTGTCTAAAAGTGCAACAGTTTACGTGTATTTTTCATAGATTCAGTTGTTTCCAGAGACTTCTGAGTGGAGATATATTTCATTGACAGTCATGCAATTAATGTAGAATCTTACGAGTATTCTAACTGGTTTGTAGGTTTTAAGAAAATTTCAAACCTCCTAACAGATTTAAGTAGTATTATTAAACAAACTATAATAGTAATAGAGAAGTTCTTTTTGTTTGATTCAGCCAAACACTTAAGGTAGTAAAACAAATTGACCTACCAACATCATACGTTTTCTACGCTTTATGTGTGTTTAAAATAATTAACGCTTGTCAACAGGATAGTAACGTTTCAAATCAAAATTTCCACTGTTTGATAATAAATTAATCTACCGCTTCTTCATTGTATTAGTGTTATATACTTTAAGATACTTAATATGAAATTAACCGTTTCAAAACTATGATATTATTGATTTGATAAAATTGAGTATAAACTGTAAACCCATTGAACAGGGTAGACATTGTTAATGAATTATTTATTAGCGTTTTACAATCATACTGAGTGTACATATCTTAAACAGTATATGAAGACATTCTGGTTTTGAGAGAATGTTTGATAAAAGGTCTGCCAAAAGAATAGGTCTGTAAGCAGTCGAGCTGATGAAAAGCCAATGACATAAACGATGGTACCATGTTATTCTGCACAAACCACTGTTGTTCATGCTTTATTTCTTGACTTTGAAGCCTACAATTTCGGTGAAATTGTTTTGTTGACTAGTTTTGTAGTTTCTAACACTTCACTGTTATGCTTTAACATGAAGGGATGTGACATAAAAATTCCATTGAGTAACATCTAGTTGCTTGCTATCTGCTGATGTTTTCTCCCCTCATATACACGTTGTTATCACGAGATATTTTAAAAGACAAATTACCGAATGACTTCAAACATGATTGTTTATGGTATATTCATTTCATCAGTTAGCTTTATTGATGTCATCCTTATAACTATTAATAATTTATGCATACAGAATGAGAGTGTGATTAACCTCTCACTCCCTTGGTTACAGAATTTGATTTTGATTAGTCATCTAATTCAGTGATCTCAACTCTTTGAACAAATCTTAATCCCATAAACTGTAACCGCTTTTGTTTTTTGAGTTGCTATGTGAACCTACAAGCTAACACTCTTCTGTTAATCGATTTTTTCTGTTTTCTGTCTTACCCTTCCCACCTCTTTTCAACTTTAAAAGCGTATCAATTGATGATGAAAACTTAAACTAAAAGATTGTAATACTTTCATTTTGGATGCGTCAACTTTAAAGTATCTCTTCTGTACCACCACTCAGACATTAAAGTATGTTATTATAATCTAAAAAACCATTGTAATTTCAGGTAGTCTGCAGCTGATGAGAACCTTTGAAATGGAATGATATCATTATACACTGCACATTTCGTCTTCCTCTCTTTATCGAAACAATAAAAGCTTTATTCCAAACAGTACTTTTGGTAGAAATATGGAATTCTCAGCGTGTGATACAATATTCCATCTAATTTTCGCATTACAGGCGCAATAATTAAACCAGGGAATTTACATTAATAATATTGTCCAATAAGAAATAAGTGCATCGGTGGCATAGTGGTCAGGACACTCGCCGACCATGCACATGGTCCGAGGTTCAATCACCGGCCGACTCACTTCTTTACCTCACTATTCCAGAAATAATTCTGGTAAAGAGGAAAGGTTGGGTATGAGGCTACAGAAACTTCATGCCACTAGCTTGAAGCCCTATGTTCCACTGGGGAAAGTGAAGGGAATAAATAAATATAAAATTAAATTAAGTGAAAATATTAGCGACAATATAGCAATGAGAATAAAAACAATGCCGTTTACTTAGAGTCCCTGAATAAGTTGGTTATTTCCTGACTTACACTCTTCTCATCACATAAAATGTGTATCGTAGAGTCTTTTATACTTAGTCGCCCGAACATACAGCCTTCTACAGTTGCTTGTAGTTCTACCCGATGAGATACAATGGAGAGTTGTGTCTAGAGAGGATGTTCAGTGTCTGACAGGAATCCAAGTGTCTATCCACAAGATTACTAAAGAGTTGGTTTAGCAACACCCCACTCGCCGTACCGACAGCTTTTAGTGCCCTTCACAGTATAGCAAAGTCTTTCTTAAGTAGCCTGAAACACACACTTGTTAAAGTTTAAAGCTACCCGGTTAAAACTTTTTACTGCCATCTGATATAGTAAAATGTACTTCTAGTGATTGGCTTGTGGTGAAGTAGATTTTGCGTCACTTTAAATTCCCCAGAGTGCAGTTGTCCAACAAGTGTGAATCTCTATCGCCGTAAGCATAAATCCTAGAATTTTGGAGTTGTTATTATAAACCTACCTAATCAGACTACTTGTAGACTCTTTTGATTTGCTTTGTTATAACTTAAACGTCTGTCTTTTATTCAAATATATTGTAACTAATTTCAGTGGGATAAAAATTATACATATTCCTTTTACGAATCAATCGTAACCAACACTTTTTTTGTCTAATTCATCTTATATTCCTTTCTTGCTTCCTCTTCTTCTTTCTTATCTCTCTTATTTATCCCCTGAATAAAATAAAATGGGTGACAAATGCTATTTTACGTGACAAATTTATTCTATCCAACGTACAATGAATATTTGTTACAATTAGTCAAGTAAGATAATACTTTTCGTCTCTCTTTTCCTTTTTTTTTCTTTCATTTCTTTCATAAAAATTTATTCAGGTGTAAAACTAATGAGCGGTTGTTATTGTTAATTTGAATAATTAAAACAAAGAGAGAGAGAGAGAGACAGAAAATAAAGAAGGAAGTCGATGCTTCTCTACAAATGTTCAATATTCAATAGTGTTTGTATCAAACTGAAGAAATGCCTGCGTACACGTTTATCTCATGACTAAAGGGAATACGAATGACTGAAGAAGTGAAATTTTTGTTCTATTATTAATAATAATGAATCATTTTGCATTTAAAGGTGAACATGCGTTAGAAAAAAATACTTATGTAGTCCAGAATGTAATCTATGAATGTCTTGTCGTTTTCCTTAGTGTTAATTTTACTGTATACTGTCCAGGATCGACCTTGTTGGTCCTGATTGCGGTAGACTGAATAATGCGATGGACAGTGGGCAACGAGGAGACAGGCATAAAATGGAGTCACACAAAAAAAACGTGGACGGTCTGGACTTCGCCAATGATATATGTCTGAATTCCTACAACCTGGAAGATATGCGAGTGAAAAGCAATAATTCGACAGAAGAAGCATCAAAGATAGGGCTTTAATGAGCAGAGAGAAGAGAGAGTTAGGTGATGAAAATTCCTGGCCAACAGCAACAACAACAGACAACAATCAGTATAAATGGGAGAAATATGAAAGAAGCACCTTCCTTTACCTACCTACGAGGGAAGCTTCCTTTCAACTACAGGTGGATGGAACTGATGAGGATATCAAAGCGAGGATCGGGAAAGCAAGGGAGGCTTTCATTACTCTCAAGTCTGTGTGATGATCAACAGCACTTCTCAGCATGAAATATAAGATCCGGATTTCCAACTGCAATGTGAAGTCACTGCTACTTGCTATACGCATTAGAGACTGCGTGTCATGATGAGCACTTTGAACAAGCTACAGACCTTCATAGGCAGCTGTCTTCGCTCAATACTGAAGATCAAATGGCCGGCCAAAAAAGATCACCAACAGGGATATCTGGTAATGGACGAACCAACCCAGCAGGAACCAGTTGTGCAACAAATATGCAGGAGAAAATGCAGGTGGTTTAGCTTTACTATGAGAAAACCATTAAGTGAGTGGCATCCCACGCCAGGCCATTGCTCGAATGGAACCCGAATGGGAATTGGCGAGTTGATCGTCAGTCCGGTGGTGACGTGGAGTAGGAGATGAAAGCATGTGTGTAGACGTGGGGTAGGGCGAAAACGTTGGCAGAGAAGCGAACACGATAGAGACGTTCGGCTGAAGCCGTATGTTCCTCTCATAACTAAAGGAAACAATAATTATATTAATACAAATCTTACTTTTGTTCAGTCTGTCTTATTGATCAGATGTCATACTAAGTGCCCTTCAACGGTCGAAATAAATGTTTTTGTAAATCTTTGTTTTACTCTATCATTTCATTATAAACCTTGAGGGCATTTATAGACAAAAAGATATCAAAGTTCAGATGTATGCACCAGATTATCCTTTTGATTGATTCATATCTAATAAATAACTATCTATTTTCCTTATTAGAAGAAAAAAATTGGAATGTAGGAGAAAGTCATTATTCCAGGTGAAAATATGTGGATTTTGAGTTTTTCATGTTCTCCACTATACCGAATGGAACACAGGGTTTCAAGATTTTGAAGTTTCAGAAGAGGTGGTGTTATCTAATATTATTCTGTAGGGTTTCCAGCCTCATGCTAAATTTCTTCCTTTTTCCTGGTCCTGATATGGATCAATGTACTAGGTGAAGTCTCGGACAGAATCGAAAGAAAACCAGACTAGGATCACGTATGTGGTTGGCTATTATTCTACCACCGAACGACTGACGCAAAAGTATTTAATGGACAGTGGAAATTGTTCAAACGATTCCGTCTCTATCCCCTATCTACATCCAAAGTTTATCTGACTACTATTATTATTATTAAGACATGGAAGCTAAGGTATATTATCAACTGATCGAATCGCTCTTTATATATATAGCAGTATATATACGTTAACCAATCACCGAGCGCGTAATTTTGATTTACATCAAACAACATGAAATAGAATGTTCAAATACATATCGTATTCTTTTGTTAATGCAGTATATAATCGTGGGAAAAGTATTCTGTCTAACAACATTAAATCGAATGTTCAAGTAGATACATTGTATGCAGTATTGAACTGTGAGAATATGTGAGCATAACATTCCGTTCGCGAACATTGTCTGTATCACACCACCACACTACTACTACTACTACTACTAAATAACACACTAATAGTCGTAAAGTTCACATTGTTTCGCCTAGTAAACTTTTCTCTTTAATGCCACTTATATATATGCTACATTGTTTAATAACTGAAACCATAATGGATCATACTGATCATGCTATTTTCATGTTGTCTTTTCTAAATCATTGGCGTTTTAAAAAGCAATAATAGTAGACACTTTACTGCCAAAAAGTAGCGTTTATGCATGGATGGCATAAGTGTATTTTCTAACTACTCAAATCAATTAATAATAGTGTATACTGAGTGATGCTCATTATATTTCAAAGTGATGCAGAAGTTTGTATGTGCACAGTGTTTGATATGAATTAAACGCATCTGATGAAAGTCACCAACAAGTGAAAGAATTTAAATTCTAATAATGCTTATTGTTTTTCATATGTTCCTACCTAGTCAGATGTTACTCTGATAGTGGACCAGGAATCACTCTTGTCTCTCTTATTTCTGTTGCTTTCTATTACATTTATTGCTTTGAAAGTTTATATGTGCACGAACCATTAGCTAATGATGACAGACAGACCACCTACCTTTAGATCTGAAAAATAATGAAAATTCTTAAAATTATATTTGGTCCATATTTAGAAACTTTTTCATCAATGTCACTGAATTTTAAATTATTATAACTATTACCTTGGGTTCCGAGTGGAACATACGGCTTCTACAACGCATCTACATGTTCTTCCATTCTCTGATGTCCTATTCAGCTGGGTGCACGATTACATGTAATCTCTCATCTCTGCCTCCCCAAAAGATCTCCTCCAGTGTCACCCTCGCACCGACGACCCACTTGTACCTTCCCATTGAGATTACACTCCAGCGATGTACTGTATTGCACACAATGTCATTCGATGGCCCAATCCATGTCCATTTTCTCCCACAGATTTGTTAAGCGATCGGCTCTTCGTTGGTTTGTTACTAGCCAGAGTTTTTTGTTGCTAATTCTTTCTGGTTGACTGGCCATTTGGTCTTCAGCTTGGTGTCAACGAGGGCAGCTAATGATTAAAGTCCGCTGTGGCCTGTTTGAAATGACTTTTGCAACAAAACAGGTTGCTTACCCATATGGAAGAATTGACTGACTGACTAACTTCACATTTGTGTTGAAAATCCGAATCTTGTTCTTTATATTGAGTTAGTGAGGGATGATGAAGGTGTATCTTGTCCTCCCGATCCTGACTGGCTTTGATATCTCCATCTGTGTCATCCTCCTGTGGTTGAAATCTTGCTTCCTATTCAGATAAGTGAAGGAAGTAACTTCTGTCGAATTTCTCACGTTGATGGTGAGTGGTGCTTGTTGTTGTTGCTGTCGCTGTTCGTTGGTTGGTTGGTTGATTATCTTCATCACCTCCGTCTTCTTTATGTTCATCTGGAGTTCTGTATTCTCTGGCTGCTTCTTCAGCCACTCTGTTGGTCTCCTCCTGCAAGTCTTCGGGTTTGTGTAACATTAGACAAATGTCATCTGAGAAATCCAGATCTTCTAAATTCTCCTCATCGGTCCAGCGTATTCCTGTCTGTTCACTCCCGTGCACAGTTTGACGGATGACCCAGTCCACCACAATTAAGAAATATCATTGGTGATAATAGGCAGTCAGCTTTGTCTTATTCCTGTCCTCACTTCAAACGCCTCACTGAGTTTTCTGTTGTGGATCACCTGACACGTGATTCCCTCATACCACCCGCTGTTAAATGAGGTTGGTAAAGATGTGGATACTGCACTTCATAGTATTGAAGTAGTCTCCAAATTACGTCTTGGTCAACGCTGTCTGTTGAAGACCTTCTTAAAGTTTTGACTGCCATTCTATGCCTTGTTATGTGATGACGATGATACGCAGAGTTGCTATTTGATCAGCACATGATTTGCCTTTCCTGAATCCAGCTTGTTCCGGTGGGTGGAAAGGTTTTGCATTCAGTGCATCTTTTATTCTCTCCAGGATGATTCGACTTAGGATTTTACTTGGCGTGGACAAGAGCATGTTTCCACTACATTTCTTGAGAGTGAGGCGAAAGTCGCTCTTCTTTGGTAGCTTGACGAGGTAGCCAGCCTTTCTTCCAATCGGTTGGCAGCTTTCCTTCCTTCCACACCTTTTACAATGATAGCGTGAGGCCGTCTGCCTCTGCCTCTGAGTCCGTTTTCACTGCTTCGGTGGGAGGGGGCTGTCCGTCTGGTCCTGCTGCCTTCCAGGCCGGTGTTCAGTAATTTGGTCGCATTCAGGATTTATGTATATATATGTATATAACTATAGGGCTAGGAAAAGAAGTTATCGGAAAAAATATTCTTAGCTCAATGCTTCATTCTTTAGTTCCACTTACCTCGAAATTATTTACACTTATTTCAGCTATGTTGGACATACTCTTATGTAATTATAGATTTCTTTCATTAGTAGGTCTTTATCTTCAAAGTAAATACAATCTCATTAGAATGATATGATTTATGTTGCTTTGGCATTATTTAATTTAAACTCTGTCACTTGGAATAGATTTTTCATGTACTAGTATATGAGCCAAATATTAACTGATTATAGTACATAGTTGCCCATGCTGAAGCAGGCAGAGTAGAACTCAAACCAGGGAGTCAACGGCTGAAAGTTGAGTAAGTATGTCAGTCAACCGCATTTCCACCTACTCCAAGGTAATAAATGACTGATTTTAAGAAAGTGAGATAATAATTGATGACAGTGGTTTCATTACTTTAAACAATGCTTGAGCGAATTTACTTAATCGTAGGTTTAATAACATAACATAAGATAAGCTTTATTCCAAATCAGTACTTGTGATACAGAATGGAATTCTCAGCATTTTACTACAATATTGCATCCAGTTTTTTACATTAACAATAAACAAAGTTCTACATAGTTTAAAGTTATCTCAACAACATATTAGTATGTCGGTAGCAAAGCCAAAATTAAAGTGTTTGAAGTTGTTTGAAAAGTAGATACTACTAGCATATTTACTGGCGTAAGCGATAGCAAAATGTTCGAGATGTACAGAGCGTGAAAGAACGAACAAGAATGTTTTAAGTAGAGTTTGCAAGGAAGAGAGAAACAAAACAGCACATAACAAAAATAAATAGAGAAGGAATAGGGAGAAAACGTTGTACCTGTAAATGATGTGAGTTGGAAAGACGAGATCCCCTTGTTCTACTGACTATTTAATAAGTTAAAGGTTTCCCGCCTAACGCTTTCTTTGTCGCACAGAACTCGAGCTAGGTAGGGTATGGATGAGTTTTTGTACTTACTAGTGCGGGCATATAGTTTCCTATATAGGCTTCTTGTTTTCCCTGAAGAGATACATGGGGAGAGTTGTGAATGTAGAGGGTGTTGTGAGTCAGATAAAATGGATTTCGCCCATTTTTCACATGAGTCCATATGCCTGTCCACCAGAATATTAACTAGCTGGCTAAGTGGCACGTTGCTTACCCTGCTGACAACCTTTAACATCCTACGTAATAAGGTATAGTCTTTCTTCAATAGCCCAGGAAAGACTAAGGGGGAGCAATAGAGAATAATAGGCAGAATACGGGAGTTAACAAATTGTAGGAGTAAGGGTTGGGTTACACCAGAATGTCTTAACTTCTTGATGTAGAAGGTAAGACGGTATATTTTCTTGGAAATCGTCAAGATATGAGACGACCAGGAAAGATCAGAAGATAGAGTGACGCCTAGGTATTTAATTTCCGACTTGGTTTCTATTTCACTGCCATCTATGTTGCACACCTCGTGAGTGCTAACCAGTTTGTTTAGGTCAGATTTATGCCTAAGGGTGAAATTAACTGTTTGGCATTTGGAGGGGTTTAAGGTTAGACCGTTTTCCTTGGACCATTGGCTAATTTCCGATAAGAAGCCATTTAGTTTAGAGCAGTCACTTTGACATTTGACAGGTAAAGATACAGTTAGGTCATCAGCATATTTGACAAAGTTAATGTCATTTGAAGACGGTAGGTCATGTAGAAAGAAAGAAAAGAGAAGTGGGGAGAGTACAGCACCTTGGGGGACACCAGCTTCTGTGAGCACAGCAGAGGAGGATTGGCCTTTGTATACGGTGTACTGCATTCTGTTTGAAAAGTAGGAATGCAACCAGTTAGTGACCCAGGACTCGGTTTGTGTCATGGAGAGCTTATTTAGCAAGAGACTTCTAGGTACAGAGTCGAAAGCAGAAGTAAAGTCAAGAAACGTGCAGCGGACATATTTGGCACCTTTGTCTAATGATGAGATAATACTGTTGTGTAAGACGGCTGCAGCGTCTAAAGTACTCCTACCCTGTCTGTAGGCAAATTGTTTGGGGTCTTCGAAGCTTTTAAGGGAGGGTTCGAGTTTAAGAAGTACTAGTTTTTCCATGAGCTTTAGAAACGGGGAAGTGATGGCGATGGGTCTGAACTTTACGTTCTTGCTATTTCCAGGTTTAGGGACAGGGACTATTTTAATGTCTTTCCATGGAACAGGTACAACGTTTTCACGGAAAGAAGCATTTAGTATATTAGTTAGAGGAGAACATAAAGCATCTGCACATTGTTTTAGAACATATGCAGGTATGCTATCAGGGCCAAGACTATGTGAGGGCTTAAGAGTTTTAAGACATTTCAAAACATCGAGAGTATTGAAGTCCTGGAAGTTATCAGCTACAAGATTGGTAACGTTAGAAGTGGTTATAGTAGAAGGAGAGCGTATAAAAGACAGATTAAGAGCATTAACATCACAAGAGGGAAAAACATTACATCGCTTACTTTTGCCAGTAATTTCATTGAAAAGTTTCCACATGCTGTTAGGAGATTTGCATGATAAAAGTGTTTGGTTATAGATAGCATTAAGATTTTTGATTTCAGATTTGATTTGAGCATTAATCTTTTTAAGTCCTAACTTGTCTTTGCATTTATATAACATTTCTTTTTGCCTGCGAAGTTGTTTGAGACGGGGAGACGAGAAGCGGTCGAGGCGTTTGAACAGTGTTTGTTTGGGACAGCATATGTCGAGGCAGAACTTAAGATAATCCATTATATTGGTGATTGAGTCATCTAATGTACTTTCATAGAATAGATCCCAGTTGGTATCTTTTAACATGCATCTTAGATTGAGTAAGTTGTCAGATGTGTAGCATCTTTCTTGTGCTTTCGTAGACAGGTGTGAGAAGATTTTAATATGTGTTTTGCTGTATATTTTTGGCAAAACGCGGACAATGCAGTGATCGGAGTTATGTATCGGTGAACGTCTACGTGTTTCATATACTCCTTCGTCATTAGTAAAAACGAGTCGAGTGTTTTGTCAAGTCGAGTGGGAAATTTGACTATGTTTGTGTGACCAAGAGCTTCAAGAAAGGAGCAATCTGATGTGTTGAAGTCTCCAGTAATAACGGATAGAGAGTTGTCGAAGTTGGCAGCAGCAAACATGGTGAATTCATCAGCAAAATTAGATAGATCAGATGGAGAGCAACTAGGAGAAATGTACATGTTTGTAATATAGAATTGTTTATATTTGGGGAGGTGTTTGGGGCGACATTTGACAGTAATACAGTCAATGAAGTCATTTGAGAAGGTGAAGCAGACGTTATTTGAGACAGACCATTTGGAGTGAATAAAAGTTGCAACGCCACCACCATTTTTCTTATTACAACATTGACGGTCTTGACGAAATAAAATAAAGTCCTTTAGTGAGATAAGGTTGTCATCATACAGTTCATGCAACCACGTTTCTTGTAATGCGATTATGGCGGTGTTATGATACGTATCAGTTGACATCAGGGATTGTAGGTACATTATCTTATTTGGCAGAGAGCGACAGTTTGAGTTCATTATGACGGGGACCGTAGTTAAGTGTATTGGTGTACGTTTGAGAGCTCTCTGCCAACCACTACGATGTTTCCTTCTTGGTTTCTTTGGAATATGAAAGTCATTTGGTCGTAAATCATTAATAAAGTTACGAGAGTAAATGATTCTGTTAGAATTCATATTTAAGTGATAAATGTATGCTGGTAAACAGTAAACTGGATGCAAAATGTAGATATTTTGGTAGCAGGCCCAAAAATTCGAACAGGCCGCCAATGTCACGTGAAACATGAAATAAAAGATTTTCGAAATCATTTGTGCCTTTTTGGCTTTATCGATAATATGAATTCGAAAGATCAACTTAATGTGATTAAGCTGAATACGTGTATGTGTATGAAATCTGACACTAATCCTTTTTGTGTGTTTAATGTACATAATGTAGACAGGTTGTATACTAAATCGATTACCGAAAACACTGTACATACTACTGATTGATATGAGTGGTTGAAATTTACTCACATCAACACAATAGACGTCATGAGTCAAATTGATATGACCTCAATTTTGGGACAGTTGTTTTGAGGCAAGCTACATCAGCTGTGACACCGGACTGACTCCTTTCGTGAAGCTGAATTAGTCCAATACACTAGAATTCTGACCAGTTACCTGGACAATCTGTCTTTCTATATATTGAAATAAATTACTTGAAAAATCGTTATTCCAGGATGTCTTCTGAGGGGAATTTTTAACGTGTACTGCTTAGAACACCACCACAGTGGTGTATTTTTTTAATTAAGGAGCTCAAGTAGGAGAAATTTTATTTGGTCTTCTGATAAGTTAGCCTGAAATACAGCGAAATTACTGAAAATCCATAGCTGTGAACTAAAAATTGTGCTAATAATCATTACTGCACATTTTATTTTAAAAATTGGTTTTTTGCTTAGCATTGTTCGGATTAATTCATATTAATGACGTATTTGTGGTTTATACAGAGGATTAGGTGATGATTTGTGTTTAATGTCACACAAACTCGAAGAACTGCAGACGGAGACCAACAAACTGGCTGAAGAAGCAACCGGAGAAGACAGGACCTTAAGAAAACATGGAGAAGATGGTGATGAAGATAACCAACCAACCAACCAACGAACGAACCGCAACAACAACAACAACAACAACAACCAACACTAATTACTATCAACGAAAGAGATTTGACAGAGGTATTTCCTTCACTTACCTGGCCAAGAAGCGAGGTTTTAACCACTGGGGCATGGCACGGAAGAAGATGTCAAAGGCAGCCAGAATTGAGAAGGCAAGATACACCTACATCAACCTGAAACCAGTTTGGAAATCTTCTGCTGTCACCCAACCAGCATAAATAACAAGTTTCAAATTTTCAACATAAATGTAAAGTCGGTCACTTCTTCTGTATGAATCAGAAACTTGGCACAGCTTATCAAGAGAAGGATTTCCAACAAGTTACAGACTTCTATCAACAGCTGCCTTCATTGGCTCCAGACTGAAGATCAGATGGCCAGCTGGCCAGAAAGAATTACCGACAAGAAACTTTGGCGATGAACGAACCAATGAGGATCATATCCCTCAACAAATATATACAAGAGAAAATGGAGATGAATCAGGAATACGTTGAGGAAGCCATCGATTGACATTGCGTGCAATGCTTTCCACTATTGTTATTATTATCATCATTTGGTAAATAAGTTAAAAATGTGACGTCACTCAGGTTTTTATTTTAATATTAGTCATTAATTCATAACCTGAACGCTCATACCGTCAATTTAAGGTTGTTTAAACTAGTTTTAAGCACATTCCCCACATAGATTAAAATGTAATTTTAAAATCTGCACCAGAAACTGATAAAATTATACCAATAAAACAAAATAATTGAGCAAAGAATATCCTTTTCGATAATTTCCTCCTCTGGCTCTACAATCATATATATATGTTTATATACATAAAATATTCTAGGTCAGTAGTCAATAACAATATCAGTGTTTTTTAAATTGTATCAGTTTGTGAAGTAAGATCAATGGAATTACAGTTCATTAAAGATACTTTGTAACAACAGAAGACGATGGCCAGGCAATAGATCGTTTATTACGGAAATCAGCACGTATTTATATATATTTAATGTACATTATTATAGCTTATTCGAGCTGACAAACACAATCTCCTGATTGGTTGTTTCTTGCTCAAGGTTATTCCGTACTGCTTGTGACTGCGAATCGTATTTGTCCACGTTAAGTCTGCTGTGATTAGTTGTTGAACCAGTTTTGTTCATATTTTCTCACGGCCAATATTAGCGACATAGACATTGACTTAAATTAATGTCTACCAATTGGCTAGCAGCCTGTTCTCACCACAACTTAAATCATAATAATAATTATAATAAAAATAGCAAATAGAATATCAACTATAATTAGGAGAATTTCTACGAAAATTGAGTATTATTCGAACCTAGATGTCGAAGTTAAGGACAATGTCTGAACTAGCTTTTTTTGGACACCTAAATAATACCTCTTAATGTGGATCGCAACGGCCAGCCTCAGCAGTATTTAGTAAACGAACTCTCCAGACGAAGTTAGGATTTGTTGGTATGCGGTAAATGACTCTGAAAGCCTGGTTAACATCAGTCTTGTGTTCTGTATCCACAAGATAGAATAGCACTACGAATAGATTTTGCTTGTCCTTCACTTAACCACGCAGCTTGATGTTCGGAAGTCCGATGAAGAATATGCCCAATTGTGTGGCCTATGCAAATGACTCCACAGGAGCAGTCAAATTGGTAGATACACATGGAAGAGGCGAAATTAGGCAGTTCATCTTCTACTCCAGAAGGTGAAATAGGGGTGTTTTTGAAGATACATCAAGATAATTCGGCAGCAAGGAATGCTCTTTTTACCACATTTCTAAGGCGCTGTGTTAGTATTTCGCTGATGTTATCCCAGAGGAACTGAAGTTGTACGAATAAATTACTTTCGAAACTGTTAGTACTTTGGCCTTCCTTGACTTTCGATGCATATTCTTATCTATGAATTCTTTCTGGGTAACCATCTTCACTCAGCTACCGTTTAATCTTATTAAGTTCCCCATCAAGACATTTATCCGAGCAGATTACTCTTGCTCTGTGAACCAAACACTTTATCAGATTGTGTTTGTATTTCAAAGGCACAAAGCTGAAAAGTGACTATACTGACCAGTTGATGAAGGTTTTCTATATACACTTCTTCTTACTGTGCCATCCTCTTTTTTGGTCATCAGCACGTCTAGAAATGAAATACTAGAGTTTCATGAAAAATTCGAATAAGTTCACTTTATATTTCTGAAATCTGAGCTGAGTGTGTTACCCTAGATGGACAATGAAGGCTTCACAATTAAACTATCTATCTCAGAGACGGCAATCACATCAAAATACTCAAATCTTGTGTTGCACCGTGAAAGTAGACTTTATCAATCATTCTTCTTAGGAGTCAAACTTTGTAAAATAAGTGAAAATTCCTCCTATAAATTAGGCAATCGCTAATACTTGAAATAAAAACAAGCATAACATAACTAACATTTTTAAATGTCATATATAACTAAATATAGTACAAATGATGACATTTGTATTCTAGGGTTTTTGTTACAAAGACTTCACTTTTTATTCTTATTTTTACCAAAAGAATTCGATAACAAAAAGAAAATGACCACTATTCAGGCAGTTGATGTAGGCTCTTTATTTTGTTTCTTCTATACTGCTGAACCTTTACCCCCTTCTTTTATCCCAATCTATCAGACAAAAGAAAAACTTTTGAAAAGTTCAGTGAATATTTTTCATGCATTCAACATTCATTTTATTCTTTAAGTCTTGATGAATAAAAATTTTCACCATGACATTTTCTTACCAACTAACTGGACAGTATTTTTAGACTAAGCAATAAACTTAATGATCCATTGTCATTGTAATTTGGAATCTTTTTTATTGTATTTTTAGATGCAGTCATATTATTGATAAGCTTCTAAATAAAGTAAGTAGTATATACCGAGATAAACGATGAACATATCACTGTTACATAACTACGCACTAGCACAGATTAACGACACACAGAAAGAGAGAGAGTGAGTGAGTGAATGGGTGAGAGAGAAAGTGCACATATGGTTATGTGGTGTTTAAAGTACTAAAATTTAGGGGGAGAAAAGTTATATTCTACTTTAATATTATATTAAGTCATTTACCTTTTATGTATTTTTTATTTTATTTTTGTTTTTTATCAGAACATTGATTCACAATATTTTAGAGTGAAAATTTCGCTTTCATGAATATCTAAAACATAACTCCTGACAGGTTTCATTGCAAATGAATTTCATCCAACATGATTTGAATCAAATAACGAAGGATTGGTTTTGTAGGGATCTTGTCTGTATGTTTAGTTGTAGGATTTCACCATGAGCTGACATTGGTTAGAGAACCATGGCGGTATTGCACCACTGTTTCGTCCTAGTATGGAACTCTTCATCAGTATGTGCCCACTTTCAGGTTTTCAGCCCAGGACCTTCTGGTTACGAAGCGAGCGAAGTCGTAGACCATTAAGCCACTGGGATCCAATCCAGTAGCGAGACCATGAATTCTTTATTCTGTCAAATCGTGGCATAGTGCAGCCGCTTCACAGTGTTTTCTTTGATGAGTTACTACATCACCTTCATGTCATGACTTGGCAGAATTTAAAATACATGGTCTGGCCACTGGATTAGGTCCCAGTGGTTTAGTGTTCTACGAGCTGGTTCGTCTCGTAACTAGAAGGTCCTGGGCTCGAACCTCGCAGTGTAGGTGCGTACTGCTAAGGAGTCCCAAACTAGGCCGATGAAACAGCTGTCTGCGCAGTAATTTCTGCAGGTTTTCCAATGGTTCTCTAATTGTTGTCAGCTCCTGATGAAATCCATCCACACAATAAGATACTTTCATTGGAGACTAGATTTTAATTAATGCCGCAAGACTGGTCCTTTGTTAGGTGCAGAATGAATTTGATCAGTCAAGTCTACAATGTGGCTGCCATATGCTAAGTGATTCGCAATCATGGTGCATTCTGAATTATTGTTATTAGATGGTTGAAAGCGATCAATAGGAAGCCTGACATCTAGGTTTTGTGCTCGTCGGCACTCACCAGTCATCAAGGCACATCTACAGTTTTGAGAGAACTCATTACATTCAGAGATGTTATCTATGAGATATTCGACCTCATGATTGACCTCTTATCTGTATGTAAGAGATACTTTGGTTGAACACCACGTAGTCACTAATGCCGAGCGTCTGGTCGTTAGTCTTGGCGCAGATTGAATGCTATCAGTCAAAATAAGATGTCTATGCTATTGTTTTTGTTTTCTTTAGGACACTAAATTATCATGGACGCACACACAAGTAATGATGCAGTTCGATAGTGTTTTTTTAATATTTTAGAGAAACGACGCTTTAGTGTACTTAAGCCTCATTCTGAATACAAAACAGTCATGGAAGAAATATCTTTACACACATACACACACACACTAGTTCTATGGTTCATCAGATATATAAAATTCCTTCCGTTACAGACATTCATGGGGAGGCGAAAAGAAAACAATTGAATTGCATAACATCTCAGTCAACACAATGTTCTTGTTCTGTCTATTATAATGTTATTTATTTATTGAATTTTCAAAATCTTAGAAGTAGACTTGCTAGTTGTTTAAACAAAATAGTATTTATAAAAATAACAACAGTATTTCTTCTGTATGACTTTTATTTTTGATAGAAGACATCGATTTAATGAAGTTAGTTCTTCAATTTTTAAATATGCCATGCCGAGATACCTTTATGTATGGGAAGTTTGTAGATTCACTCCTGTTCAGAAGTCGTTTTCATGTTTTTCACAGGCACACGCACACACAAAAAGCAGATGAATGTAATGAAAATACTGTGGACTTCAAAAACAACTGAAGTCAGATAGATGAAGTATACATGGTCATGATAGAGATGAACGCTAATACAGCCTACGCTGTGTTTAGAAAAATCACTGTAATTACTTACTTTCTACTGATACAGGACACATTTTGTACAAAATCCTACTTTTATAAAAACAGATGCATGCAGTTTATTCTTTGGGGAGCAATTTTTGAAGTGAGTGAATATAACAAAATAAACAACTTTCACTTCATGTCGCAGGCATGAAGAGGAGCATCAATTGTAGCAGAATAATCGACCTAACATTTCTACAATTTCCAACTAACTTTATAATTCTACCCTTTTCTCTTCTATCATTTTTCTGAGCTTTTGTTTATCCCCATTTGATTTAGTTCTTATTATTTTTCCTCGTTTTTGGTTGATGCACACTCCTAATACCTCTTTTCGTTGTTGCGTGGTGATTATAATGTGTTGTATTTCGACTGAGATTTTGTTTGACTGAAGTCAGGATCATATCGTAAAGTGGTCACTTGACCTTGGACTGTCTGTGCAGGTAAGGCGTATGTTTGTTCTGTCCGATTCTCGCGGAAAGACGTTTAATCCCGCTTTGTTGGGAAAATTCTTATTGATTCTCTCTCAAGTAGTTTGTAACTATGTTTGGTAGATTGATTTTGTTTTAGAATAAAGCATGAACAACAGTGGTTTGTGCAGAATAATATGGTACCATCATTTATCTCGTTGGTTTCTTATCAGATGCTTACAGAATAAATAAATTATCATTAAGTACATGTACAGAAAAGTTCTAAAATACTTGTAAATTTTACGTAACTTCAGGTGACAGCAGGTTCTGGACTTGGTGAACAATGCTCAAAAAATTGCGCTTATATAGTTCTTACAGAGGCAGTTCAATTTTAAACAGAATAAATGTGTGCATACAATGGTAAAGGAGTTTCGTAGTAAAGATGAGAGGTTTGTAAGATGACGAGTAAATAATGGATTGGATGACAATGTACTGAATTCATTTGAATCGTAGAAACATGAGACAAGCAAATTATACTTTATCAAAAGGGTGAGGATGAGGTTGAAGCCAAAGATTGCATAGTCAAATGAAAGAGAGATTAAAGGCATCCAGTTACCAGGCAGCAGTAAACAGGCAAGGAAAGACTGATAACTGCTTTTTTCTGAACACATGAATCGGATCTCATGCGTTTGATGGAGTTTGCTTCAGTAAACTTGAGAAGAATTGAGTTTTTGTGTCTATTGACAATTTTAGGGGATACTGCTATTTCCACCTCATGACCTGTATCAAGGAGATGCCCGGTAATGGCACTGTTGAAGGCGTTTGTTCTCTTGACACGTAGGCTTTTTGGTACATATTTAGAAAATTTGAGGTGTGCCATTGTTTATTCTATTTTCCCGATGTAACTGCTTCCGCAGGTACACGTAAATTTGTATAGACAGTTGGATTTAACATGAGAAAGGTGTGTCGAATTTTGATTGCACGAGGAAGCATGTTGTTCGATAGATGGGAACCAAAATAGCCCGCAGAATAGTCTCTCCTTAGTAACACATTCAATATTCTCTTGATGATTGCTGCAATATTTTCAACTTTAAAATCGAGTTGATTGAAGACAGGTATTTTTTCCAATTTGATTTGTCTGATATCTGGTTTTGTTTAATGGTAATTATTTCGAACCTGAGAGACTTTTAGACTACATAGTTACCAGATAGAAATGTTGAGACAGTTTCATATTTTTGATGTTATTACTATTGAATAATACAACAGATTCGGTAATATCAAAGTGTGTTTTGATATTGTCAGATACAATTGTGGACTGTGCACTACTCACAGAAGTTTGGCAAGTTGTTCAGGACATCACACCGAGTGGTCCGTGAGTTTACACCTAAATAATTAAGTTTTGTCTATTGAATCAATTCCATCGAGGTCCAAGGTTTCATACGAATACTATCAGCCATTTGGTCTTGCTTGTTGAACCGAATTCGTTATCTGTAAATTATTCGACTCAGGATGGTGATGACAGATATTAAGATCAAAATATGTGATCTGTTCGATATTGTAAATGACATCGTGAAAGTTCCAGTTCTCGCCACATACTTTTCGTGAACACGAATGAATGTCGCATTACTGAGCATGAAGATAGAATAAATAAAATTTAAAAATGAAATTTTGTAACTGTAAGTTAAGTATTACAAGAAATTGGACAGAAAAGGTCATCCTGTTGGCTTCTGTTTCTACGTTTTGCTTCAAACTCATCACATTTTCACACAGCCTTTCAATTACTCATCATCTCATATCGAAGCGCTTATTTTTTGTTTTAATTAGGCTTTAAACTTCTGTGTATAAGGTAGATAAGTGTAATTTCACAGCAGTGTTTATTAGTTTTGTAGTCTCCTGTTAACTGACATCCTGTAATATTTGCGAGTACGTTAAAACTACTCTGTACATAAACTTAATTAATTCCTCTAGGCTGCATAGAACTCATGAGAAATCAGCTAATTAAATGACGCCATCTTATACTGGACAAACTTCTGTCTTTTCTTTATTCAAATACATAAAGGTGAATAAATATATGAAATAATGTATGCATGTTAAAAGATACATTTTTGCCTGGTGGATGTGAAATATCGTCGAAGTGTATGTGACAGAATAACAAGATTATTGCTAAATCTTTTTTACATAGTCAGCGCTTCTGGAAACTCGATGACGAAATTGTATACTCGTTTGCAAAATGTAGCATCCATAGGAGCAAGAAAGTTGATAAAAATTCACATTGCAATTAAGTAGAGAACAAATAAGAGGAAGAAATCAAAACTTTTCTTCAAATTTACTTGTTTGTTTCACAAATGTGAAATTAATTCTTCTATATGGAGCAGAAACTTGCACTGCACATCACGAAAAGCATTTCCAGCAGACTACTGAGGACTTTTATCATCAACACCTGCCTTCTCTGGGTCATTATTGAAGATTAAATGGCCAGGTGGTCAGAAAGAATTAGCAACCAGCACCTCTGGGATAAAAGTAACCAAGATCCTATAGTTCAACAAATATGTAGGAGAAAATGGAGATGGATAGGTCATTCACTGAGGAAACTGTCAAATGATATCTCACGCCAGCCCATCGTTCGATTGGTGTTCGAATGGGAACACACGAGTGGCCTGACTGGCTGACACACAACTTACCCTTCTGATAACCTCTAATACCCTTCGCAGTATGACATAATCCTTTTCGAGTAGCCTAGGAAAGACTGAGTGGGAGCAATGAAGAATAATAGGTAAGATGCAAAAGTCAACAAATTGTAAAAGTAAAGGTTGAGTAATTCCAGACTGTCTTAACTTCTTAGTGTAGTAGGTTAGATGGAGTATTCTCCTAGAACAAGACAGGATATGCGGAGACCAAGAAAGGTCAAAGGATAGTACTATACCAAGGTATTTTATGCCTGACTTGTTCTCTATAACAGTGCCCTCTCAGCAAAAATCATCGTGTAAACTAATGATTTCGTTATGATCACGTTTATTCCTGAAAGTGAAATCAACTGTCTGACATATGGGGAAATTTAACGTAAGACTATTAAGCTTAAACCAGTGGTTAATGACGGACAGAAAGCTATTCACTTAGAAGTAGTCAGCTCGGGAAGAGACTGGCAACGAGACACCAAGTTTGTCAACATTTCTAACAAAGCTGATCTCTTCCGAACAAAGCAAGTCATTTAAAAAGAAAGAAAAAATAAGAGGAGGAGAGAGAACAGCACCTTGAGGAACACCGGCTTCAGTAAGTAAGAAAGAGGAAGATCCACCTCTATATAAGAGTGCAACCAGTTAACATTTCAACACTCAGTAGGTGTCATGGAAAGTCTATTTAACAAAAAACATCTGGGAACAGTCAAAAGCGATACATCGAACATATTTAGCTCCCTTATCTAAGCAGGAATCATTATTATGGTGGTGATCAACACAATGCCGAGTACCGAACAGACGTAGATTCATCGGTATGACTAGTAGTAAGAGAACTAGAACATGGGCAACAAGTTTCATCCTAACCTGTAACATGTGATACTTAGCTACAATTTGTAAAATATGCTTTATGTAAAAGCAGAGCCCTCAATAAGGTGTTTATTCAAGCAGAATATACTTATTATTCGGTTTTTTTTTCTCACAAACCCAAGAGGTCATTCACCTTAATAACATAACGTGTTTACTCCTTTTATTTACTGTGAAAAAAAAACATATTCAACCGTGATTTTCGGTTAAAAAAAGTTTAAATGACAGACAAACAGTTGCCTTCACCAGAATAATGTTTTTAAATACACTTCGAATGTTGTTGTTGTTTATTTTTCTCTCGATTACATAAGTACTTCTACATGGTTGACCTTTTTGTTGTCTATCTGAATTTATAAGCAACCTTACTTTATTCGTCACAGTAAGTACATTACAGCTTTACGTGAATGTTGTTCGCTTTGACGTCGCTTATATTTGTATAGTTTACAAAGTTAACAGTATATTTTTTCTTTTCTTATTACTAATAACGTTATTAATTTGATCCCATGACTTTATACTGAGATATAACTAACCTTGATTATTTGAAGGATTTTATCATGAGCTGACATCAGTTAGAGAAGCGTTGGAAAACCTGAAAGTACTGGTCAGCTGTTTCGTGCATACAATTACAGTAGTGGGAATCTGTTCCATCCAGCACAAGAAACAAGATTTGGATCTTCAACACCATTGTCGAGTAGGTGCTTCTAATATGGTTCAGATACTTGGTTTACTTGTTACCAGGAGTATATTCAACAAGCTTTAGACTTTTACCAGTAAATCATTTCGCTACATACTAAAGGTCAGATGGCCAGAAAAGAAGTAGCAACAAGGAATTCTAGGAATAAATCGACTAAGAATCTATCACCCAACAAATGAGTAGAAGAAGATGGAGATAGACAGACATGTGCTGAGAGGACTGTGGCGTAACATCAAGCGCCAGGCCCTCAAGTGGGACCAGAATGGGGACGACAAGTGAGGTGTGGGTCTGACAGTGACATGGAGGAGATCATGGGAAGGGGAATGAATGCTCATGGGCAATAGCTAGCCAGAAACGAATAAAGAGAACAGAAGGAAGTAGTGATGTCCTACTGAAGTCCTATACTCAGCTAGGGACCCAACATATGATGACGAGTTCTCTTCTCGTATTGTCTGCTCTCAGGTTGGCTGACATTCATGCCACACATTAGGATTTTGATGTCTGCATTTGGGATGTTGTCCATTACAGTTTGTAGTTGTTTATAGAAATCTACCTTTTTCTCTTGTTCCTAATCGTTTGTAGGCGCGTAGCACTGGGTAACTGTAGCATCCCCTCCTTCTGAGTTGAAAACTGCTGTCATTATCCTGTAGGAGGAGGTTGGTTCCCACTGCATTATGGTTTTGGCTACCACTGATGAAATAATAATAGCCACTCATTCAATGTGGTCGTGGCTGTCGTCTGGGTGGCTAAAGTAGATCATTGACAGTATAGTTGACAATTTCAATAATCCACATCCATTTCGCCTGCTCTCACAAATTCCTTGTGCTTCCGTACTGTACTTTCCCAGTTCTTTGGCTACCTGGGAAGCCTTCTCAGTTTCGTACATTCTATGAACATTCCACGTCCGCATTCTTAGTCTTGCTTTCACCAAGAGAAGACAAAACGGCTGGCTGACTGGCTTCCCAATGGCTTTTGCCAACCTGCTGTGTCATTTAGCCTCTCCAACTCCGACGAAGAACAGGTTAGTTTCAATTTTTTGCATTTCTAAGTTGATGTTGAAGTTTTTGTATCAGTTTGATTGATTTTCTGGGGTAGGATCTCTAGCCCCACGCATAACTCTCCCTCTTTCCTAGGCTTAGGATCGGCTACAAAACCAAAGAGCTGGTAAACTAGACGAGGTTACTGGAATAAAGAGGCATTTCTTTACCTACATATTAACCCACAAAGTGAGAAAAACAAAGATCGAAATTAATCATTAATAATCTCTAAAGGGAATATCATCTTTCAGTCTATCGCAAAATAGATCGGAAATTAAAATAACAATCATTAATACTTTTGACATATAGGCTGTTATACTCAACTAATTAAAGCTAAAATAACTTGTTTTGGCTTGGATCGATAATCTGGATAAAAATATTGCCAATTTTGGGCATCATCGGCAATAACTGTGGGGCTGAATTTTTATTGCAGAGTTAACTAGCCATATACAATATATATATATATATAATTCTGACACTGATAAATTGGTCTTACTGAGCAGGTGAAATCAGCACAAGGCGCAACAATGTGAAGCTGACTATATATATTAGATAGTTAGAGGCAATGGGCAGGAATCCTTGCTTGCTAACACTCACCACTCAGCAAGGCGTATCTACAACCTTGAAGAAACTTATATCCCTTCTGAGATTCGAACCCGAGTCACCCAGTGAGTGCTGCAGTCAGAGACGTTACCACTGAGCTGTTTAGGCTGGCGATTGATCTCCTTTAGGACTGTAGTGGGTATTTTGATTGGACACTAGTAACTAGTGTGATGTGTCCAGGCCTCTCTTTGGTGCAGACAGAATTCTATCAGTCAGGTTTGCAATGTGGCCACCATTCTAGGTGGCTCGTCATCATGGTGCACATTGATTTGATGATATTAGATGGTTGGAGGCGATCGGCCAATCAAAGTATCCACTACAGTCCTACAAGAGGTCAATCGCGAGACCGAATAGCACAGTGGTGACGTCTCTGACTGCAGCACTGTGTGACACGGGTTTGAATCACAGAAGGGACATGAGTTCCTTCAAGGTTGCAGGTACTCCCTGCTGACAAGTACCAACAGGCGTGAAATCTAGGTCTAAGGCTTCCAGCCTGTTGCCTCTAACCATCTAATATCATCAAATCAATGTACACCGTGATGGCGAGCCCCCTAGAATGGTGGCCATATTGCAGACCTGACTGATAGAATTCTGTCTGCACCAAAGAGAGGACTAGACACATCACACTGCTTACTAGAATCCGATCAAAGTGACTATATATAACTTGCGACATTCGTCATATTTTGTGTAAAAATACCTTGAATCTTCACCCTCTGGTTTCCAGATCAACATCTATAAATGTGAATAGGAAGACTTTGTGGTCCAAGCTTTATACTTTAAACAGAATCATAAAGTTTAGAAATCGTAGATTAAAATGGTCTTAGCTGCTCATAAGATTCTGGAATTTATGTTGGTTAAATTCTACTTTTCACCTTTCATTACATATGTCATCATCTTAACAACCACTTCTGACTAGTTATTTTAACATCTGAATTTCAGAAATTCTTCATCATATTCTATAAATCTTGCACGTTTGTCCAACCTGAGGTAAAATTGTATGTGCTAATGATCTGTATCCTTAACCAAAGTGTAAATATTTGTAAGCATTCGTTTAGACTGAAAATTTTGATCTACCAAGTGAACAGTCTGACAGTGACTTAGTTGAACCATTTAGACCAAATCAGAACATCTTCAATTAACTATATGCATCAGTTTATGAAAACAAAAAACACGAAGTATATAGATCATCTAGGTTAAGAATCAAGAGACATTAAGCATAAACGTGTTTCAGAACTGATAACAGTAAATTTAATGTAGTAATGAACCAGACTGCTTCGGTGGCACAGCTGTAAAATGCTCGCCAAACACGCATGTGGTTTGGGGTTCGATTCCCGACCGACACACTTCTTCACCTCGCTAAGCTAGTATTAAAGCTGGTAAAGAGGGAAGGTTGGACATGAGGTAAGCAACCAAATCCTGTAAAAATAAACATCACTGCTACCGAAACTCCTAGGCTTTAGCTTGAAGACCTATGTTCCACTGGGAACGTGAAGTAGTTAAAAAAATTGAACCAGAGAGACTATTTTGATGAAACGCTGAATATTCTGTTAATAGAAAGCAAGTATGAAAAATAAGAACGACAGAACAACACCTACTTCTTAAACTGAAGTTTCTGGATTAGATCCGTGCCGGGATTCTGGATGTGAATCATCAGAGAGTTCCACATTAAGATGCAGCAATTTTTAGTGTTTCTCAAGCCAATATCAGTTTATGACGAAATTTACCCTTATTCCAATGAAATCCCCTGTTATATCTGCACTGAACTGAACAAAACCCCATCTCCACTTTTTTATATCTGAGCTGCTAACTGTTATAACGGTAATGAACTCAACTGGTACCTTAATACGCCTATTTGTCCATCGCACCTTTCGATCTACTGAGCTATGAATATATCAAAAGACAAAGGCTAGTCTGTGACTGTAAGATACTGTACTGTACATTTATTAGGAAAACGACACATGATATTTATATATTTTTCTTTACTGCAATAAAGTCAGATAATAGCCGTTAGAAATGATTGATTACATAATAAATCACAGTATACGTCGGAAAGGATGATATACTATTTTATGCGGGTTCCCATCATCCCCTACTGACCCACCTTCTGTTTGCAAGGTGGATGTTTGATTGATAGATCACAAAGGTTTTGAGACGACTGAGGAAGAATAAGTCATTCAGAGATTGCTTGGATCTATAACTTTTGGACAGTGGTCTATCGAGGATTTATAAACGTCAACGTGTTTTCAAAATGATTGCATACTTATACTTCATATTAAAAATTTCGTATCATCAGTGAGGAAAATAAAAATTTAAATTTGTATGGCTATAAATTGTCCTTAAAATATCAATCATCCAGTAAATAATAAGGCATTATTAATTTTGCGGTAGTAGTTTTGCCTTGATATATTAGACAAATAATTTAAATGTGTCAGTTCAACATATCTAAGCATTCATTTATGCCGCTAAAATTTTTTCAAATGTCTGAAATAAGTTTAAACACACGCAGAATATTGAATTACCATGGTAGTTATACACAGAATGTATAATTTATTGTAATGTTTGACATTTCTCAGACATCATTTAAATTATTTGTCTAACTAAGCAGGCGTCTAAACAGTTAATCAGTTTATAATAATTTCTAAGGTGTATTAAAGAGCGGTTACCATTAACAGAGGCCATAATAAATTTCCTTTGAAATAACAGAGAAGATTTGTAGTTCAGGTGGATGATTTGCAACCAGGTCAGAGAACACTATTAATTGTAAATTTCCTTTATTCTTATAATTTTCAGCTACAAATGCAAAATAAATATTATTAGACGTGACTTAGACGTATTGACTAAGATTCGATTGGAGAATACAACGACTTGTGTTGTAACATATCATTCTACTGTCAGAGTTAGTGTTCCTGAAGGAAAAGTTTCTCTCATAACTCATTTCTATATAATCTATTTCCATTTATCTTTTCAATAATCAGGCATAGGTGCTTATGTGTAAACAGAACAATGTGAACTTAAAGCATAAATTTTGTTAGCAAATTACAATCCTTAATCATAACTGCATTAATAATCTGAAGACAGCTGATTCGTGTCCTGTCGTGACA
Organism: Trichobilharzia regenti; assembly: GCA_944472135.2. Lineage (NCBI taxonomy): Eukaryota > Metazoa > Platyhelminthes > Trematoda > Strigeidida > Schistosomatidae > Trichobilharzia > Trichobilharzia regenti. The sequence continues at coordinate 94,271,178 of OX235262.1, read as the reverse complement.
CACTCTTTTACTCCACCTCTAAACCAATACCCAGTAAATAAATTATTTTATAATCAAATCTCGTGTTGGCGGTTCAGAGGTAGAATACACGTCTACCACGTTCATGGGTCGCTTCCCGGCTTATGCACTCCTAAACCCTCCCTATCCTGTAGTAGTAAAAAGGAAAGGTTGTGCCTGAGGATAGGAACTTCACCGCAAGTTCTACTGAAAATTCAACTAAAGGTGGAACTGACGACAATATCAAGGCGAGGATCGGGAAATCAAGGCCAGCTTTCATTTCTCTCAAGTCTGTGTGGAGGTCAACAACACTCCTCAGCATCAAAAATAAGATCCGAATTTTCAACTCCAATGTGAAGTCAGTGCTACTTGCTATACGGATCAGAGACTTAGCGCTGCGTCACGAAGGGCACTTTGAACAAGCTAAAGACCTTCATCAACAGCTATCTAAGCTCAGTACTACTCAAGATCAGATGGCCAGCCAGAAAAGATCAGCAACAGGGATCTCTACCAATGAACGAACTGACCCAGCAGGAAACAATCGTGCAACAAATATGCAGGAGGAAATGGAGGTGGTTTGGCCATACTCTGAGAAAGCAAGCCCCCAAGTGACATCACACGCCAGGCCATTGCTCGACTGGAACCTGAATGGGAAGCGTCGAGCTGGTCGTCAGTGTTGGGGTGGCATGGAGGAGGTGATGTGAAGAAGAGATGAAAGCATGTAGGCAGACGTGAAGCCAGGTGAAAACGTTGGCTGAGAACAGGATGCAATAGAGATGTGTCGCTGAAGTTCTGTATTCCTCTAGGAACTAAAGGGAACAATAATAATAATAAAGCTTGAAGCCCTACGTCCAATTCGGAACGCAAAAGAATGAAAAAATACACAAATAATCAAATCTAACAACTAATTCACAATTTTTGAGCAGCATCCATTGCTATTTATGCTGTAAGTCTATGCTTTCCTCCAGGATCACCATCAACCTGCTGTCACTCGCACTTCTTCGAAACCTTTGTTATACTATTTACATGAATTCTATTAAACACCGACTACCGTTTATTTAATGATACGCTTCTGGAATCTACATTGTTCTCCAATAAATAGTATCTTTGTAGGTTTTAACAATTAATTAACGTGTGTGTGTTTTTCGCTTTGATAAGTAGTCTGTTTCCGTTGTGATTTATATATTGTTTTGGTTTAAAATGATTCTATTATTCCTCAATCGTATAGAATTTAAGTTACCAGTATGACTCATTCATATCAAAATTAAAAATTCTGATAACCAAATACTGATGTCAAATAACTTCAAATTAATTGTCACTTTTCGTGTTAGTTTAAGCTAACCTTACGAATAAAGAAGAAGATTGATTGTCTCATTATTATTTTTCTGAGGTTTGATCACGAATCAGCTTCATTCAAAGAATCATAGCTCTACCGATTTGCGGTGTATAGCACAACTACCAATGAAAGTCATTTGTGGGTATCTGTCTTCACACCCTCCCCTGTGTAGCGGTCTATCCTGCTAAGCCCATTTATACATGAAGGGAAATAACAAAATAAATGCAAACTTGTGATAAGATATATATATAGGCACAAAGAGCGAAGAAAATTTTCTTTTCAATGATTCATTTTCATGAGCTGTACAATCGTAATTATATTCAACAAAGAAATGTTTAGACTAATCAGATACTGGTAAACTTTGTCCCTGAAAATTTGTATTTCATAATGTAAGGTGTAAGAAGAGATAACTAATTAACTGCAAATTAGAAAACAGACAGAAGTTGGCATGACGTAATAAGTGTGAGATAATGACTAATCAATAAGCTCGTGTAGAGTGGACAGGAACTAGTGGAAAGACAATAAAGTGCTTTTATAAAGTCTGTATGAAAACGCAACCTTATTAATAAACAATATTACAGTCATAATAAAATGTGGAAGATAGGAATAATAGTGATACTGAAAGTATTAATAACAATAATAATAACAGTGGTAATAATAATAATAGTGAACTTACATAATGAAGGAAAGAAGCTAAATTGTAGTAAGAACTCTACTCTGGCCATGGTAGGGCGAGAGAATGTATGTATCGCATTTGAATGCAGAGGTCCGGTTTCAGACCTCAAATGGGTAATGCTACAGCTATGTACAGATGGAGTATCTGATGTCTAGACCTAGGTATATATATATTCAGGCAGTGACATGGGGTTCTAGTGGGAAGCCGTGAGCAGTAAGGTACAGCAGATTAAAGATGAGGCAGTAACTCATCGATGAAGACATTGCAAAATGCTCGCTCTATGTCGTGAATTGGCACAAGTTAGAATTCATGAGCCATCGGATTGGGTCCCAGTGGCTCAATGGTCTACGAGTTCTCTTGCCATGTAACCAGAAGGTCCTGGGTGTGAACCCTGGTGGTGAGGGCATACTGATGAGGAGTCCCAAACTAGGCTGACGAAACAGCTGGCTGTTCAGTACTCCCAGGTTTTCCAATGGTTCTCAGCTCATGATGAAATCCCCAATCCAATCCAGTGTACAGAGGTGGAGAAATGAAGTAGTCCTTTTCATCTGCAATCGCTCCCTCCACGCAAGAGTATGCCAACAGCCCGATAGATACTTGCAAACAGAAAAAGAGGTTGAAGTAAAAGATCTAAAACGTGGATATACAAATCAGGTACTGGCCAGCGATGACTTGCAATACTGGGAAGCAAAAGCTGGAGAAGGGAAGTTGATTTCACTGGTCATGACTTCTCACTAGAATTACACTTTCTTTTAAAAAAATCATTCCTGAAAATTTATGAAGGGCTCATTAATTTTATCTCGTCTTACATATATTTGCTGAGAATGTAACTCAAATTAAATTTTGTTGAAAACTTATTTGCCCTATCCTCATTTTCTATAGTTTGGTTTGTAAGCGTTAATTTTGTTTTTTACGAGTTGATCACGGATTGATATCAGTTAGAGAACCATTGAAAACCAGAGAGTACTAGACAGCTGCTGTTTCATCCTAGTTTGGGAATCATCGTCAGTACGCATCCACACCATAGGGTTCGAACCCAGGGCCTTCCGGTTACAAGGCAAGCTCGTATACCATTCAGTCACTTGGATCCGATTCAGTGGCTCGTGAAGTCTAACTTCTTGATTTGTAACCGAAAGGTCCTGGGTCTGAACCCCAGTGGGTGCGTACTGCTGATGATATCCTCATTTGTTATCTTGAGGAAAAAAATCCCAACGTAGACTGTGATACATAATAGAAAAGTGTGATCCAGGTGAATATATATCTCTTAGTTGATCAATTGAAAATTACAACTTTTCAGCATAATTTCCTTTTTTACACTGAAGTTACACTTACGAAAAATCATTCCCACGAGTCATATTGTTATCATTATTATTATCACGCATACCTGAAAAGAATTTGTTTGACTTACTTCAACAAACCGCTTAACACACCACTTGTATAAACATTCTGTCAGACAAATTAAGAATACTTCAGAATATAAACCACTTGATTGATATTTAACTTCTTTGTCATTCCATCCAACATTTTAGCAAAAATATATATCACACTATGCATAAACGGTTAGATTCTCGCTTCACCAAATACGGTTTAGAAAGTAAACCCCTGAAATTCTAGCCTAATTATTAACAGTAGAGATATTGATCGATCACACACGACAAAACTGATAAGCTGATAGATTCTTAGTGAAAAAAGAGTTATAGAACTGTTCAGCTAGCTGCGTGGTTCTATTCTTCATTCCTTTATGCGCTTTACACATTCTTAGGTTCCAGGTACACAGTAAAATCAGCCCTCAAAACAATATTTGTGGTTTATGGCAATCATCTCTTTGATATGTATTTGGTTGTTTACCGTCATTTCAGTGTCTACATAACTGGCCAGTTGAAGTGATCAGCTCTTCTAGACCACTGTTAGGCGATAGTGAGGAGACTGATTCATCGGCCAATAACTCTGATATGCTGAATCGATCATTCACATGAAAGAAGTGAAAAGTAGTTACCTTCATAGGTTGGCTGACTTTATATTTTATGCATTTATACCTGTTTGTATCTTATTTTGAATTTTGTAAAAAATTTATAAAATTTAAGAGTGCGAAGTACTCTCACATCATGAAGCTGTCGTGACTAATCATCATCTCATGTTTTAGAATATTCTATAATTGCATTAAGCCCATCACTTTTGACAGACAAATAATATTCTCAAGTATTTGTTTTGTAGGGATTTTTTGATTGCATGGAGGATTTCAACATGAGCTGATATCAGTTAGAGAACCATTGGAAAACCTGGGAGTACTGAACAGCCAGCTGTTTCGTCAGCCTAGTTTGGGACTCCTCATCAGTATGCCCTCACCACCAGGGTTCACACCCAGGACCTTCTGGTTACATGGCAAGAGAACTCGTAGACCATTGAGCCACTGGGACCCGATCCGATGGCTCATGAATTCTAACTTGTGCCAATTCACGACACAGAGCGAGCATTTTGCAATGTCTTCATCGATGAGTTACTGCCTCATCTTCAACTTTCTGCACCCTACTGGTCGCGGCTTCTCACTAGAATTCAAGAACCATACGATCTGATCCCAGCGGCTCAATGTCCTACGAACTCGCCTTGTAACCAGAAGGTCCTGTGTTCGAACCCGGTGGGTGCGTAACCTTGAAGAGTCCCCGACTAGAACGAAACAGCTGTCCAGTACTCCCAGATTTTCCAGTGGTTCTCTAACCAATGTCAGCTCATGATGAAATCCTCTATACTATTCTACTTAGAAATGTATGCATAACCAGGTATTATAGTAAAGGTAAATATTATCCCTTTGCCTCAAAGCAACATTAGTTATGGGTCGTTGAAAATCCGGAAGCACTGGACAGATGTTTCTTTCTTCAGTAGTGCACATCCACTACCCCATTAAGGACCTAGCCTGTGACCTTCATGTTGTGAAGCCAAGGTCGTTGACCATTCAGTCACTTGGGTTTGAATTCAATGACTAGTGAATTCTAACTTTGTCAATTCATGAGCCGGCTCTACCCTCACCAATGCCTTTAATGGTCATCCACTTCACTATGACATAGTGGAATCCATTGGTCACAAATTCTCACTACGCTTTCAGGATCTCTATCCAGTATCTATCAATGAGCTTACGATTAATATTCAGATTATTTGATTTGTATTCAGTGGGTGAATGGTCAACAACATTGGTTTCGTGATTTGAGGGTTCCAGGTTCAATCCCTGGTAAGTATACTGCTGAAGCGTCCTAAGTAGGGGAGAAACCTCTATCCAATGCTTTCTGCTCTTCAAGAATCTTAAAATGATCTTGGTTCGTGACAAAATCTAAGTGGAAAGTAATTGAAATCCCTGAAAAACCCCATAATCTAAATAATATTATATTTCATGACTGTAAGACCCTGAATGAAATTTGTTGCAAAAGATCTTTGTTCTGGCTGACGACACCAAATGTCTGTTCCATTTTGGTTAGTTACTGGTCTTTAATATGATGTCTACAGACGCCAAGTATCCTTAAAAACCGGTTAATTTCGAGTCGTTAAGTTTCATTAATATAAGTGTAAAACTTAAGCACTGTAATGGAATGTAATTCCATATTAAGTAGGTTTATTTTAAATATCATACAGTGACGAAGTATTGACAACTGGATAACGAGGTTTTGAGCATAAATTATTGCCACTCATAATCATATCAGTCTAGTCACACCGTCTCACAATTAGTCTCATAAATGTTTCACTCTTTCTGTCTCTTCAACTTCCCTTTGTTGTTTGTTGCCACTTTCCATTTCTCCCCTATAGGTGTTGTGTCATTCCGATTGCACGTGTGTGGCGTCTAGCTAACTTTCAATGTTCCAACAATCTAGTTAACCCCGATCTACTAGTCTGACTTATGTGATTGCCCTCACAGTCATTACATGGTGTTTGTTAAATCATATTATTTTTCCAAATTGGATTTATTGGGTCCTTAAGCCAACAAAGTTTATCTCTAAAAGAGTTGGTTGGTTGGTTGGTTTAAATGCCACTTTAATTCCGATCTCATTGAGAATCCTATGCAAGACCACTGACGTTCCTTCTTTATACGGCAGTACTGAATGGTATACGAGCTTGCCTCGTAACCGGAAGGTCCTGGGTTCGAACCTCTGTGGTGGGTGCGTACTGACGATGATTCTCAAACTAGGATGAAACAGCAGCTGTCCAGTACTCCAGTGCTGGTTTTCAATGGTTCTCTAACTGATATCAATCCGTGATCAACTCGTAAAAAATACAAAACTAACCCTTCAAAACCAAACTATAGAATAGTACTATAGGGGCCTTGAATTCGATATCATTCTCGTCATTTTTATTGCTTATCTGAGTATTCCTACGGTTTTTAATGCTTTTCTGAATAAACTCTAATGGGTAGTTATTTACTAGTAATATTTCCTTTATTCGTTGGATTTGGTTACCGAAATCATCTGGCCTACTAGTCAGTCTCTTAATCCCGATTATACAAACATTTAACTAAACCTATCTTTACCGATTCTGGATGGGGTAAATTAAAGTCTAAGTATTTATTAGAGTGTGTCAATTTCTTATAAATGCTAGTGTTTAACCCACCATCTTGTTTTCGTGGTTATTTATATGTTTGTGGATTTAATTCAAGGGGCACATTTCGCTCAACATTTCTCGTGACTAGCTAGCGTAATATAGTGAACTTTAACTAGGTCGTTATTTTGCTTTTTTTTTGTTTTTGGTTAATGCTCAGGTCACGGATTCGCAAAGATAAAAAAATGAATAAAGACTTCTTTAACTATTTTGTGTAAAAATGTCATCGTGAGTAAAATAAATATATCGAATAAAAAGGCAAACGTCACACAAACTTTTTTAGATAAACCTCAGGCAGTTTGAATCGGTGGGAATGCGATTTTTTAACTCATCCGATTCATTTGAATTATAGCAGCAAAAAGATGCTAAAGGGCAGAAAATTATTTTGATTCATTATACGCAAATAATTATCAAAATAAGCGAAGTAGGCTGAGAGTTCTTGTGTTTAGGTTGTCTTCCAGAATAATCAGATCAGTGGAACAGATAATTAGATTTAGATTTCAGGTTATATATATAATTTTCCTATTCAATGTTGACGCTTTAAGGATAAAATATCCTAATCTATTTTCACACTGGAAATATTAAACATATATTAAGGTAAAGGTTATTTCAGTACACTCTACGCCTGTTTTTTTTGAATATTTTTGTGGTAGATAGAAGTCAGAGTAAACAGATGAGTTTATCTCATCCTGATGTTTGATGGAGAAATAAAAACAAATTCAATTATTATTATTTATTATGCCTAATTTATAGGTCATATGTAAGGACGTAAACTCGCCAATTTTCTGAATTTTCGTTTTTTTTATCAATCTCAGCTGAAAAATGACATATGTCATCTAAAACCTATTGAAATCTATTTTAAAGTGAATGCTCTCCTTGATTTGCAATGAGTTTTATGAAAAGGAAAGTCGGGTAGTTTGGGGTTGGTTTTATTATTCTCTGTCCAGTCTGGTTTGGAAGTGATTCAATTTCTGAAATGCTTGATAAAATCACATATTGTTATTATTATATTATTATTTCCTTTAATTCCTATAGGAACATAGAGCTTCAGCTGCGCGTCTCCACTGCGTTCAGTTCTCTGCCAGAGTTTTCACCTGGCTCCAAGTCTGCCCACATGCTTTCACCCTCTTATTCACATCACCTCCTCCATGTCACTATTGCACTGACGACCAAATCGTCGCTTCCCTTTCGGGTTCCACTCGAGCAATGGCTTGTCTAGTGATGTCATTTGATGGTTTCCTCAGAGTATGGCCAGCCAATCCATCTCCATTTCTTCCTGCCTATTTGTTTCACAAACAGTTCCTGGTTGGTTCACTCATTGCCAGAGATCCTTGTTGCTGATCTCTTCTGGCTGGCCATCTGATCTTGAGCAAGGTAATGAGCGAAGACAACTGTTAATGAAGGTCTGCAGTTTGTTTGAGATGCTCTTTATGACGCGCTGGCCAAGTCTCTGATCCGTATAGCGAGTAGCACTGAGTTCACATTGGAGTTGAAAATCTGGATCTTATACTCGTTTTGATGCTGAGTGATGTTGACCTCCATACAGACTTAGTGAAAGCTTGTCTTGCTTTTCTGATTCTGGCTTTGGTATCCTCATCAGTTCCGTTCGCCTTTAATAATAATAATAATAATTTTGCTTTTATTCCAGAAACAGTAATTGTGGTACAGTGTGGAATTTTCAGCACATATCTACAATATTGCATCTAATTTCATCGCAAATTTAGAAGGAGTGTTACAAAAAAATAAATATAAAAAAACAACAAGAAAAACCAAAAAGAAACACAAAAATAACAAAAAAATGCAAATAAAAATACCAAGTAGAAAGGAAGATAAACACCAGTAATGAAAAATATTTCAGTATTTGGTAGTGGAAGCTATGATATTGTATGTGTGGTGAACAGTAACAGCTATAATCATACAAGAAATTATGAGATGTTCTTAAGAATGTTCATGACCAAGATGATCAGTTAATTTGATTGAACTACACTAAACAATCATAAAATAAACATTTCAGGTTGTGTTTTTTTATTGTCAGCACTAATGCAGTGTTTGTTGTGGTAGTGTGAGTAATCATGCATAATACAAACATTTTAGGATGGTGATAACGGCGTTCACAACCAAGATTGTCAGTTAAAAAGTGCCGAACAAAGAGCAACCACAAAACTAATATTACATGATGGTTAATGAAAAGACAATTTTTTAATACTCATAGTGATAATATAGTCGGGACCAGTAGATACACAAAAGAAGGAATAGAATAAAGAATAAAAAAGTAAGCCAATGATAATAATTTTAAGTAGCTAAGTATGTTTAAGAAGGTTGTTCACTATAGAATACTAATAAGAGAGTATAAGGGAGAAATAAAAGGGCCAAAATTATGTTATTAACAACAAAACGAGTCACAGGTTTTGCACCTAACATTGTCTTTATCACTTAGAACACGGGCCAAATATGGTATCGTTGAGTTCCTATACTTGGTTTTACGAGCATATATTATTTTGTACTGATTTCTGGTTCTACCTGATGAGATACAAGGAGAGACTTGGGAATACAGGGGTGTTGGGGGTGGGAGAGTATGGTTTTAGACCATTTTTCGCATGTATGCAGTTGAAAGGATGCTTCCCAGGTAGAAAGGTAAAGGAGGTTGTTTCTTACAGGTTCCCCCTATTTATGCCGGTTATTGTCTGTTGTTGTTGTTGCTGTTGATGTTGGCCAGGAATCTTCATCATCTCTGTTTTCTCTATGTTCACCTGAAGTCCTAGCTTTGATGCTTCTTCTGCCAACTTGATCGATTCCTGGCCCACGCACTCCGCTTTTAGCCTGAATGGCTCGGTGGTAACGTCTCTGACACAGTGTTATACAGTAAGTAATATTTACTGATGACCACGTTTCGAGTACAATTGATCACTGCTCATAATCACATCAAGTCACTCACTCACACAACTTTCTTGCTTCATTCATATACATCAGCTAATTTGATCAGACATTCGAATAAAATCAATATAACATCATCTACAATCGGGAATAATAATATTAGTGTTATCAATCAAATATAATCAGATGGGAAATAAGATGTGTTTTTATTGTAAAAATAAGTAACTTATTCCAATGTTATAATGTGAATTGAATACATTTTAACATTAATTATTATCCTCTGATTTGACTCGTAATAGTATCTTTAATACATCTGGTATCTGCGTTGAGTCATTTCTATTGCATTTGTTGGGTGTAGACACCATGATCCAGGATTCAGTAATTAATCCTACTCTCCACCTATCTACTTGAGTTCTTCTTAGAATTTTAACTCTACCCGCACCCTACTGTGTGGTTGTATGTTAATGCAAGCAGTGAGATTGCTGAGTTTTTTCCTTAATTACTTATCTTCGCTAAATTCTTACGTTGTGTTAATCTCACTACTCCCGATCTTCTAGTCTGACCTATGTAGTTGACTTAACTCACAGTTATTGTTAGTTATTTTGTAAATTATATTAATTTGTTTAATTGGGTCCATCGGGTCTTTCAGCCTACACAGCTTGTCCTACCTGGGTGAGTTTGTAGGTTTGAATAACACCCTAATTCCTGCTTTGTTGAGAATACTACGTAGGGCTTTAGATGTCCCTTCCATAAAGGTAGACGCCTTCTGTTCTTTGTTTTTTTTGTTATTATTATTAGTTGTACTATTAGTTTTACTTTGCGCTTGACCTTTTTGATATCCCCAAGGAAGGATAGTTATTTAACACCAACGCTTCTTCTTCTATCTGTTTTATTTCATCATTTAGGTCTTTTTTGTGCTACTTAGTGCTTTTCTCGGCCTTTTAGACACTTACCTAAGGCTGCCTTTACAGATGACGGATGAGATGAATTAAATTCTAAATATCTATTAGAACACGCTGTTTTTTTTATAAACGCTAGTGTGCAGTTTACCTTCTTAGCTGATTCTCCTTGTTCAGAGATATGGAAGATATTATTACGAGTCAAATCAGGGGATAATAATTAATGTTAAAATGTATTCAATTCACATTATAACATTGGAATAAGTTACTTATTTTTACAATAAAAACACATCTTATTTCCCATCTGATTGTATTTGATTGATAGCACTAATATCATTATTCCCGATTGTAGATGATGTTATATTGATTTTATTCGAATGTCTGATCAAATTAGCTGATGTATATGAATGAAGCAAGAAAGTTGTGTGAGTGAGTGACTTGATGTGATTATGAGCAGTGATCAATTGTACTCGAAACGTGGTCATCAGTAAATATTACTTACTGTATGACACTGTATGATTTTATCAAAATATAATTTTATCGATAATGGAGTTATACCCTACCACAGCGCCATAGTTTTATCCTTATATTGATTTCTGAATGTTTGAAAAATTCATTTTTCGATTTCACGGTTATTTTCTGTTGTACAAAGTAAATGCTGCATAAATTGAGATTTTAATTTTTTCAACTAACCTGAAAACTTAACGTGTTACTGGAAACTGTTATCGTAATCACACCATTTACTATACAGTAGTAAGGATGAAACTTCAAAAGAATCTAACCCGATAACTCGACAAAAGAGAAATGGATTGTTTCATAAATTTTCATAACGCCATCTCGTATAATACCCAAAAACTGGAGTGTCACATATCTTGGGCAGTATGAGAGATTTTCGGTTATTTCACCAAGTATGATCACATTCGTGCACAGTATTCTTTTCATATACCTAATAATAATTATTATTATTTACTTTATTCCAAAAACAACACTTGTGATACAGAATGGAATTTTTAGCAATAATTATTATACTGCATCTAATTTCCTTAAATTATAAATAAAATTAATCACACAGAAAATTTTCCACATTTACAATAGGGGTAATGTCAAAAACATCCAGCATATAAAATGGAAATAATAATAGTGATAACAGCTAAGGTAATAATAATAATACAAGTGAAAATTGCTGTGGGCTTGTTTCACACAGTATTGTCGATGCGGCATAGAAATCCTGGCATGTTTAAAAATACTGAATATAATGTTCTCTTTACATGATATGGTGGGGGGAAAAACAAAGATTACAGTAGTCATAGAGATAAGTTGGTGTTTGCAATTATGAAAGTAAAACAAAGTAACAACAGGACCATAAATATAATAGAAATATGAAAAGTAAAACTTGAAGCTATACACAAAGACACCTACTGCAATCAACCTAAAGTAAAACCATCTATTTTAAAAACTCGAAACAATGGTATGCGAAATACGTGATATTTAATGATAATTTTCACACTACTGATTTTGTGCAAGAAATGTGATCTGTTTACGTGCTTAAAATTCTGCACCAAACAGTCGTAAATAAATCACGACAAGATTTTGCACATGAAGAATCAATTCCTGTAAACATAAATCTCTTTTTCCATTTCAGGCTTTCCGACTGTGAATATAGGTCTTCCAGCTCTGAAGTTTTAGTAGCGGCAGTTTTACTAGCCTCACAGATCACCTTCCTTCTTTTCACGGCTTACTTTTAGCAAATAAGCTAGGTAAGGTCAAGAAGTGTGTTGGCCGGGAATCGAACACAAAACATGCGAGCCTTCTACTACTAAGCTTTCAATACCTTACACTCTCATGTTCGAAGTGAACTGATGATTTATAAGAACAAAAACAGTTCAGCGAAGAATCTCTCTTCGGCGAATTCCGATCTTCCGGAAATTCGCGTCACATCTCAGTGGGTTTAGGCTTCTTATTAGGTTTGAGTGGACGGCTTTTGTGCGCTTCTCCGTAACCATACTCGTTTACTAAGTGAAAGCTTGGTGTTCATCCCCTGAAAATTCACATAACGCAGAGGATCGTTCTGCTATGTTCCTCTTCAGTTCTGGGACACTTGTAAGAATGAAATCGATGTGGTTCAAAGTGTGACGTTTAAAAGATTTAGAGTTATGATAACACTATTCACGATATCTATGGTTATTTATTCAATCTCTGAGAAAATCGGTCTTCGCATTAACTTCAGCAAACTTGACAGAGTAGCGCAGAAATCCATTAAGTTCCTTCACTGTCAAAGGGTGCTTTTTAGACGAGGTTTAGAAGTGTATTGCTGGGGAATCAAACACAAAACATGAGAGCCTCTTAACATCTTTGAAATATGTCTATATGAAGCTGACGTAGCAATGGGCTACAAAGATCTCATATTTTCTAAGAGATTCACATTATCATAAGTAAAAAGTAGTGTCATCAGTTTTACTTTTGCACACAAGTTTATAGGGAATCAAATCCAGTTTATTTTAAATATAACTGTGTCCTCTCAAGTCTAACAAAAGTAATTTTTTGAGTATATTTCAGAACTTCTAAACAAATGAAATTCATTGTTATGACAGGTTTATTGTTGAGATTGTCAGAGATGTCATGCAGATGTTCATGATCTTTTATCGATCTCTATTCTAACCGCTTTTTTATTCTTCCTTTTGAAGGACAAAACTTTTCAAGATTGCAACACATTTCAAGAAAACCAAATAGACTATACGGTAGGGTACGGTCATAACTTTTCAAAGAATCTCTAGCTGCTTGTTTTGCTAGAAAAATTTTGTATGTAGATGACTAGAACGATAGAAATAATCGATAAGAGAGCAGATTAAGACGTAAGTCATTTACAAAGACAGTCAGTACCTCTAAATCGGTTACTTCAGCTAACGATAAACACATTGTAAACTTGACTGCAACAAAGATATGACTAAACACACACATTACAGTAGTTACTGACTAGTGTTCAATCGAAAAATATTCAATACAGTCCTACAGGAGACCATTCGCTAGCTCGAATAGATCAGTGGTAACTTCTCCGACTGCAGAACTCACTGGGTGACGCAGGTTCGAATCTCAGAAGGGACATGAGTTCCTTCAAGGCAGTTGCAGATACGCCGCCTTACTGACTGGTGAGTGCCAACTAGCACAAAACTTAGGTCAAGAAAGTCTTCCTGTGGCTGATCGCCCCCAACCATCTAATAAAAAGGATCTGTGGAGGCTTCTAATAGAGACCATGAAATGATAAATACCACTATCAACTTCAGAATACGTCGACAAACAAAACTTCTGTCTCAATTTAGACGTCATGTGAATATTCTAAAATAGAAAGAGAATGTCAGGAAGTATTATTATATTACAATGGAATACCAATCAACCAAGACGTATTAACTCTCTAAGATTAAAAGAATTGTGAATTTACGACTAATTCAAAAGAAAGCAAGTTGACAAATCAATAAATAATAAGAGGTGTAAGGCAAAGTTAATTGTAACATTTACATGTAACAAATAATAAACGACGTAAAGGTTAGTCAAATAACAAGCATACGAAATTTAATTATGCATTCGTTTTATATATGTGTTTATATGTACTACTATAATGTGACGTAATTTGTCATGGAATAAATGAACTTCGTCATAAAACGTTTACAGACATATACATTTATGCATATATGAAAGCTATTGAAATATCAAACAGTTGACATAAACTTACTTACTATCTTCTACTGGAACAAATTCACTGATACCTATAAGTTTTACCTTGTGACATTTTTACAACAACAGTATGATTGTTTGCAATGCATAATATCGATAAGTATTTCATTGGATATTATTTCACGTAGGCACTACTATTCAGTTTTGGCGCCAACAAAAAGCAGCATTTAACAACAAACTTTTAAATACACTGACGCATATATATATATATATATATATAAGAAAGGCATTATATTTAGAAATACCTTATAAAAATTTGAATTAATCTCAGCGTGTTATGAAAATCTTGTTTTGATTTTCTTAACACGCTGGGATTAATTTAAATGATTTATGATGAATCGATTTGACTCGGCGCTCAAACTATTCCAGGAAGTTCGTAACACCTACGGTGTGGAAACTTATAACCTTATAAAAAGACTGATTATAAATATCCTTCAAAATCTAATCGGTTAATTCCGCTACTATATGCATCACATACACTTTGACCGACTCAACTCATTCATTACGTTTTGATAAAATGATAGATTTTGTGATGCCTGGTCATATATATATATATATATATGGTATAAACAGAATACTTTCTATCATTGTTCTATGAATGCCTTATAGCGTAGATATATTTTAAGAGCAGCAAATTGGTTATGATATTGACTTCCATAAAATCGACTTTTTTCTACTGCCTTCTGGGGTTATTGTTTCAGAATAATTTACTTAATGGAAGTCAGGCACCAAGAAATTTGATAAACAATTTTTGAATAAATCAAAGTTCCCTAAGGGTTTAAGTGATTGATTTTCTCATAACAGTAAGTGGACAAGAGGATACGTATGCACTGTACTTAGACTGCTGATCGTGTTTTTCTACTTAGGCATCCGAATACCATCAAAGGTAAATTAAATCTCTCGCCTTTTTCGTAGTCGTGGTTAAAAACTTGAAATTCAAATCTATTTGACTTAGCAATATTAAGGTTAATTTTCTGAAAACAGAAGGACATATGAATGTGGTCATAGAAAATAATGAGTAAAGTAGATTCATTTGTATTCTACTTGATCAAAATACAGACCAGTTGGCAAATTGAGTGTAGAAGAACATTGGAGAGGTTAGTTAGGTCAGTCAAGATGTAAAGTGGTCAAGGATTAACAGAGGCAAAGATTTACTTTATCGATCATTTTGTTTAACTATAAACTTAAGGAGTGCATTATGATAGGATGATATAAACCGTTCTGTGAAATAAATAGTTCCTTGGATCTGTCGTTAAATACTTTGAGGTGGAGACTTTAGACACGACATGAAACATTCCACACTTCTGTTACAGCCAATGTCTCTTTAAGAACAGTTCTACAATCTCCATTGACAAGAAAACCGCTTGTATCACAGGGTACAGTGGATGATTTTTATTTAGCTGCTGGGTTTGTACAGATATCAATAATCTCAATGTATATCTCGTTATTGAAAGAAACATTTAACAGGAACCACCGAATGATTGTTTGTCTACATTTATGATTCATGATTCCACTGTCTTTAAGCTGAATTCCTTGAAGGTTCAAGCAATTTTCCGTTACATCCGGTGTGAGGTCAGATAATCATTTGCGAAATGAGGTGGTCATGAAACTACATTAACTGAAGTCAAAAATCATGCACCTGATGGCTGGATGGTGACATGCTCATCTTGCAAATCGAAAATCATTATACTACTGTCGTGATTAAGCACTGAGAAGAGTCCTCAGACGGATAAAACTGATGTCCTCCGATTTCTAGTGTTTCTTTTTAAATGATCTTAGTTATGAAGTTTGTTCTAAATTTTCGGTCATTCGTCTGGTGGCTTTGTATTATAGGTGTGCAGAATATTCTTCATGGAACTCTCACCTACACAGATCGATTTCTTTGGAGGAAGTCTTCTTGAATCAAAGTAAATTTTATTGGATTGAGTTAATATTCGTCAGTACATATCAATAAAATAGTCTGCAATGTAATTGTGGAAGGCATAGTCTTAGACATTTCAAAAAATATGAGAAAAATACTTTTAGAAAAAAATAAAAGAGTTCTGTGTAAGCGAAATTCCATCATTAAGTTGATTACATTTAGTCCAGAGTCATCATTATTAAACGAGTTCATTGAACCTATCTTTCAGTCACCATTTACGTGTACTGTGGATGAAAGATATATCAGGTGTCGTTTGAACTCGCCGTTGGTTATTTTGTAACATAAATACTCGGTCTATTTTGTCATGTCAGCTCCTAGTACAGACGCTTGGAAGAATTTCGAGGATTAGCATGTTTTTATTTTTGTTGATGATGACCGAGTGGCTAAATGAATAACGCTTTGGGGTTTAAAACGATGGGTGCCAGGTTCCAGTCTCAGGATGAACACCATCACTCACTGAGGATTCAGGCACATCCATATGATGAATCCGAAATAGGACTAAATGCGCGTTTAGAATTTCATCGCTAATCGCCAATAACCAAAATTATAACAGGTAGAATACTTAAATTGTAAATATAATCTTAGTAGCATGTTCGATAGGCTTGATTATGTGATAAGAATCATACAGTGCATGATTTCATTAAAATTTCATGATATTTACATACACTGCATTCCAGAAACTGCCGACTTCACATACCACCAATTTAGAAAGATAAAGTTTTCTTTCTCACCTTATAGAACCTGAAGTACTTATTCACATGCTTACATGGAAGAGAATTCGTTGAATGCACACAAATACGTCTTGTAGCCAAGTGGTGATATCGGACAGCCTCCACTAAGTGGTTGTTTCTCAATCAAAACATATAGGGAAGAAGTCTAGTTATATGTCACCCACTGGGCATTAATTTCAAATTTTCATTTAGTAAAACAATCAGTAATCAGTTTGAAACTTACTAATTAGCGTCTGCTATGCTTTTGTTGGATTTGATTCTTATTTCTTCTTCTTATGTAAAATGTAAAAAGATATTGTCAATACTGGTGAACACTGAGTCGTTTGTTTGTTCAAACCGGTCTAAATATTGGCGGGAGACAAGAAGGCTATCACTGCTTAATCGTGTACTGATTGACAGAAGAATGGGGAAATATGATCAGAAGTATTGTTGTGCATTGTATTAACATTTAAATATGGCCTTTGGCACTAAATAACCATTGTAAATCTGTTTGGTTATCGCTAGGAGAATGAACAATTGTGTTGCCCAATCGTTTTATTATAGAGGAAATCCCCATTTGGACGTTTAGAAAGCGAAAGTATTGAGCGAAGAAATATTTACTCTTAAATTAGATCCTCATCTCTGGCTCTACTCTAATATATATATATATTAGGATCTCTGCAATTTGGATACTTGACAGGTGTATTTAAGGAGTAATTTGATTTCGAGTGTCTAAAACTATTTTTCAGTTGTATAGAGTACCTCTAAGTGCTTTTTGACAAGGAAATTAGCTGTTTTCATGCATTTAGTTTAGCCTTATGTCTAGATTCACACATTTTGTTTAATTTTTGGTATAATAACAACTCCATTTTCTAATATCATTGTCGTTATTTACGATCTGAGGCATCTCAAGTCAACTGCGTATTCAGGTTTGATTAAGAACTGACTTCATTTAGAGAACCATTTGAAAACCAGGGAGTACTGGATGGCTATTTCGTCCCAACATAGGAATATTTACCAATGTTCACCCATGATCCCTCCAGGGATCGAAACCAATAACTTCAGGTTACAACAGAACTTCACTGACGGTTCATTTACTATGACGGAATCTAATGATTTATGAATTCTAACTTTTGTCAGTTTGCGATATATAACGCTACTACCAGCCAATTTTGTCGCCGAGTATTTGTCCTCAAACCCAACTTGATGGACTCCGTCGGTCATGACCTCTCAGTAGAACTTTGAAGTACTTCAATCGGAATTCAGTCAATAGTGAGCACTGTTATAGTTGCCCAACGTTTATTTGTGGGGTTAAGGCTCACCCTTAGTCACTGCATCTGACCATTACATATTTGTGAACCCTAGTAACCAATCACATCAGTAGCGTGTTCAGCTGAAGAGTCTTACAATAAATACAGCTTTTTCTAATATTTATTTCTTGTTGTCAATGTTATATATGAAAATCACTCTGAAAAAGCTCATCTTAGTTCTAAAACTGTTCAACTATTGTGTTAGCTGAATTCAAAACATGAACTAATTTGTTCATAGTGCAATTAAGGTATACTGGCTGGTTAATGAAGGTCATTATCATTAAATAGACCTGATTTTCTGGTTAATTCACCAATTCCAATATAAAGGCAATAAAACTACCTCAACATTTCTGAATGTCATTTAACTACGCTTTTGTAAGAAATAAAACTGTTTACAGGATTTCATCATCAGCTGGCATTGGTTAGGGAACCACTGGAAAACCTCAGGGAGTACTGCACAGCTGTTTCGTCCTGGTTTGTGACTCTTCATCAGTACGCACCCACCGCGGTTTGAACCCAGGACCGTGTGGTTACAAGGCGAGCGAGCTCGTAGACCATTAAGCCTTGTAATTGGAGTATATCTTAGTCATACCAATATCTGTTAATAAAACCAATCTCTGACACACTTATATAGATAAATACGTTTCTATTAGCATGCATGTCTATTGCATCAGACTCAACATAAGCTTAATCATATTTCATGAGGCTAGAGAAATGCACAGTCAACTCATTGAATTAGCGGTTAACAAAACATGAAACTACCTAGACCGTGTGTGTCTTACCAACTAACCAGACAATTTAGTCATCCATTGTCTATTATTTATGCAAATTTCAAATATAACTGATTTACATTTCAATTTCGAAAAATGTTTGCTTGTTATATTTTTGTTTTATTGAAGAAAAAATATCACTATTATTTTCATGAAACTACATACTACTTACCGACTGAAATGAGTAGTTCAATATACTCACATCAATAGTTAGTGCTTGCTAGACTGATCGTAGTGGTCTAAACATTGGGTGGCCGTTTTGCTCTTTCTGCACCGAGCTCATCAGTAGTCTGAATTAGCTCAGAAAGTCAAATCACTACTTGATAGGACTGGTGATATCAGAATAGTTTGCAATTTTCAAGTATTGGTTTTTAGGGATTTTGTTTGATTGAATGGAGGATTTCACGATGAGCTGACATCAGTTAGAAAACCACTGGAAAACCTGGGAGTACTGGACAGTTGTTTCCTCCTAGTTTGGGACTCTTGCAATTTTCCCAATTAATTCGCGGTTTACATAGTTGGAGTGGTTTGGACTGACTCGGCTCAATGAGCTAAGTCAGAACAGGGCACATCGCTGATGAGTTTGTCCTCAAAAGGCCAAAACTGCCATTTGATGTTTAGATCACCTCGTTCTGGCTAACAAGCAATAGTAACTGATGATGTGCGCGGTATGTAACCGTTCATCTTCATCTGTCGGTAGTATACAGTTTTATGCCTTCGCGCTTGGTTTCTTGACTACCAGTTATAGTGTCAAGAGCAGTACATACTGTGACCTGAATACTTCTGGTAATGAAATGATCACTTTGAACTCTGTGAATCGCAAATTAGTTTGCAGATTTGTGAACTGATTCTTATTTTCACTATTAAGAAAGCGAATGCCAGTGACAGCAGCGATAAAACAGTCATACAATTAATGCATTTTAAGTAACGGAGAATAGATCAAATTTTCCACACAAACTGAATGTGAAAAGACAATAATAAGCATTTCACTTTCACTTCTACACATGATATTTCATACAACAGTTTTTGACTGAAACCGATTTCAGTTAGAAAGTCATTGCAAACAAACACAGTGATTCCTGTGAACTTGAGAATGTTAAAAGGTATACCTGATATTTCACTTCTCGCTGAGTATATCAGTCAACGCAAAGTCAACAAAACAAATGCATTGTGAATACTGGAAGTAAACTCCATCTCCAACTTTCTAAAAACATACGAGAAAGCCTACAATTAAGAAGAATTAGCAATCTAAGTAGTGTATTCGGGTGACCTTGATACGACCTAGAGTGTTGTTATTGAACAGCTAAAACCTGATTTTGAATAAAGCAAGAACAACAGTAGTTCGTGCAGGACAACATGGTACCATTATTTATTACGTTGGCTACTAAGCAGCTCCTTAAAGACTAAATAAATTATGAAGTTTATGTACAGCAAAGTTTAACATAATTGCAAATTTTACATGATGTAAGTTAACAAGAGGTTGCACATTTAGTGAACAGTGCTCAGAAAACTACACTTAAATAGTTTTTGCACAGGCAGTTCAAGCCTAAACAAAGTAAATGTATGCATACAGTGGTAAAGGAGTTTCGTAATAACGACGAGAGTTGTCTAAGATGATGAGTAAATTGGGTGACAATGTACTGAGTTCAACTGAAACCATAGAAACAAGAAACAAGCAAAATTACACTATATCAAATGGTAGGAGTGAGGTTAAAGCCAAATGAAAGAAAGAGTTAAGACACCCAGTTATCAGGCAGCAGAGCAAGGAAACACTTATAGCTGCTTCTCCCTGAACACACAAATCGGGTTTCAGGAGTTTGATAGAGAGTGCTTCAGCAAACTTGAGGAGAATTGAGCTATTTTGTCTCTTGATGCCTTTGAAGGATTTCGCGATTTCCAACTGATGACCCTTATCAAGGAGATGCCTGGTAATGGCAATATTGTAAGCGTTTCTTCCCTTGAGACTCGTTACATGTTCAGAAAATCGAATGTATGCCCTACTCTCTGTTCTCCCAATGTATACGTCAATACAAGGGCTGTAGGAAGTCTCTCTACCTTGATAACTTAGTTTGTGACCTATATTCGATTATATCAATTTTTTCTCAAGCCTAAATATTGATTTCCTTTCCGTCCTAATTAGTTATGTCATTTATTTATTTAACCTTGTGTTTTTGTAGTCTGAAAATACCCAGACAAGCTTAATCAATGACTTATTTACCCAGCTATTTCTATTGACTTACGTAATCTCAGAATTTATCAGTGACTATCTTGTTGCTACCCTTGACTGTTTTTCCGAGAAACTTTATTTACATTACAAATATAATTATAAACCACTCATTAAACTTTGTCAACTTTTCATTTTGATTTATCAGTTAACTGTCATTAGTCTTAGTCAATGTCCGACATTTTGTTTCTTGAGAAAAATTGAAGTAGGTTAACTTTGTAAGATAACCACATACTCTGATTACCCTGGTCTGTAAACAGACGGTAAAATCCTGATGAAATAAAATGGACTCCGTTAACCCTATTCTGATTGTTGTTATTTGTCTGTTTCAATTCACAAATGGAAATTTGTGCATGAAAAGTTATTAGAGAGGCTGTTTTCTCGTAGTCTAATGCGTTTTAATGTGCATGGAGGATGGTATTTGAATAAGGCATTCAGAAGACAAATTTTGCGAAATGATATCATTTCATAGTTTCTTTACGACCGCGAAGAAAAGACATACAAACAAATCGATGGTGTGGCGATGGGGAGCCCTCTTGGGCCTCTGTTAGCAGATATATTCATGTCGAATTTGGAGAAACAAATGCAAAGTATGGTTGGAGAATTTATGCTATATAAACGTTATGTAGATGATACTCTCATTATTGATAATAATAGTAAGTCTATTGAAAACTTTATTACCCTATTTAATCGTATTCATCCAAATATCCGACTGACTTCCGAACTCGAATCGAGTAGCAAACTCAGTTTTCTGGATATAACAATGACCAAGAGAGATGATGGAACGATTCAGCGGTCTATTTTTCGTAAACAGACATGGAGTGGACAACATCTTCATTTTACCAGTTTTGTTTCTATCCAGTGTAAACGTTCCCTTTGTTCTCAAGGGCCCGAAAAATATGCACGAGTGACACACTGATGGATGAGTTTCGACATATACATTCAGTTTTATTAGCTAATGGTTATCCGGAAAAATTTATCACTTGTCACAGTAAAGAAAGACCACATCTCGAAAAGACAGCTTCTGTACCAAAGAAGGTTATCTTTATTAACCTACCATTCAAGGGTGACCAGACTATGCAGCTGACAGCTCAAAGACTTCGGTCAGCCACCAAACGCATATTCTACTCCGCATCTCTCTTTCTCACTTGCCAAACATTTTCGATTCTTGTACTAAGATTAAAGGACAAAATTCTATGGTCTGTACTTCACCTGCAGCTGCGGTAACACCTATATACGTAGAACCAACAGAATATTTCAATGTCATCGAAAAGAATATGTTCCAAAATGGCTACTAAATCATATGGAAAATCCCAATGCGATTAATCTTCATAGAAATCCAGCATCATCCTTTGTAAAACACTTATTAATGTCAGGCCACAAAATCAATACTAATGACTGCTTCACAATTATCTCACATAACTCCAATTCAAGGTTATTGAAGGTGATGGAAGCACTTTAGATTAATCAAATACAGCCTAAACTGTGTGTACAAAGAACAATAGACTTCAGTCTTCTCCTGCCATGAACAACATGACCTATCTAAATATGATTGACCATTAGTATGTACTTTTGTTTTTTATTTATTTTATTATTGTTAACCATGTTAGTTGTAAAGCGGTTGTAAAGAAACTATGAAATGATATCATTTCGCGAAATTTGTCTTCTAATCGCCTTATTCAAGTTTATCAAAGGGACTAACTGTTTTAATTTCCTCTGTTTTTGATTTTCCTATAAAGCCTTATTGGTTCGGCTTACATATTTTTCTAATCACCGATTAGGTGTAATCGTCACTCTGTTTCACATGAGATACATCAAGGAAGACAGCTTATCACTAGAACTTTGAAAGATATTATTTTCTGGTCTAAAAATCCCAATCCAGTAAAAAAAAACTCATCAAAGTGGAATGAAATTTGAATACCACAAAACTGTTGGTTGAGAAACAATACAAATCTGTTTGGTTGCAGCGATGATAATAACCCATGTTACAGATATGTTACTAAACTTGTTATTACCCTTATCAAGCTTATATGTAATTAAATCCATAACATGTTTTGTAAAAGAAGTAAACCACATTTGTTCAATAACTCGTATGCAACAAAGGTCAAAAAAGTACATCTTAGCAATATAAATTGTGATCATTTTGATATGATTCTACTTCTGTCGTATGACTACCATCTTTACCACCATTACTATTATCAAGTTAAATATTTTTTTTCGTTTCTTGTGTTCATGGTGGAAAATAAGGCCGTGAGCTTTGGGCCTTCAGGCTTCAGCAGTTATCTAGTTTTTTCACAGCGTCGAGTCGCAAGAATCACGCCCAACCTTTTGTCTTGTCCGTGCTTATTATCGGCTGGTGAACTAGACGGAGATAAAGAGTGCGACAGCCGGGAATCAAACTAAGCTAATTATACAAGATAATTATTTGATTGTCATGTAAAGGATTGATTTCTGACAACAACTGTTAAATAAACCTCTTCATCTGACAAAATGAAAGTTACTGGTGCTTTTAATTGAATTTGAGATTTTCCCGTCGATTGATTGGACCAAAGTGCTCGCTCCAATCAGTTGACGGGAATATCTAGAATTCAATTGGATAGTCAATATGACCCGTTGCACAAGAGGTGGCTCTCGTGGCCCAAGCGGTCTAGTGGATAACGCTTTGGCGTTTGAAACTATGGGCACTGGGCTCGAGCCTCGATGGGAACATCATCACTCACTGAGGAATGCAGGTACATCCATCTGACGAGCCCTGAATAGGATGAAATGTGCATCCTTGATTCCAATGCTAGTCACCATCCACAAATTAAATTTTAGTGGTGCTTTTATCAAATAATTGTATAAAATTACGTCTTTTTGGCTAAATAAATGCATTGCGTATAGGTGGCAACAAGGGACATCAAATAGGAAGTACTTTGTTAACAACAGTCAAGTCATTTGAGGAGAGAAGAATTGGTGTTTAAGTGATGTGATTAAGAATAACAACTGCTTAGTATAGTTAAGTTAATAATACATTGAGAATTTACTCCTTTAAAATAAAATTATCGTTCAGCAAAGAGTTTAAGGAGTCAACTAACTCACGGAAAAACTGGACCAACTCTAGTGATTAAATCTACTGAATAACTTTCTCAGGTGGACTATCATGATACTGTTCCTAAATTGCCTGCCAGTTACCATCATGATTTAAGTTAGCAGTCGATTTCGAGAGTTGAACGCGAGAATTCTAATGAACCAATTGCTATGACAAAAAGCGGTTATTGTTAAAAGAATCTTACCTAGTGTTATTTTCCAGGGGTTTGGTTTGTTATAGCTGACATTATTTATAGAACCATTGGGAAACCAGGAAGTAATGGACAGCTGTTTTGCCCAAGTTTGGGAATCCTTAGCAGTACACATGCACTAGTGCTCGAATTCAGGATCAACTGCTTACAAGGCGAGCTCGTAGTCCATTTAGCCACTGAGATCCCGTCCAGTTCTAGCTTCTGCAAATTCGACCTATATAGTGTAACTGCCATAGGCTTGATCAAACCTATAAAACTACCATATATTTTCTATTAAACAAACATTTGTAGCTAAGTTCTTCCCACATATAATGCGGCTGTAGAAAGAAAAGTAATAACTACAGAAAATAGTTAGAGCCAACAACTGTTTTCAGTAAATTCTTCTTCAACCTCTACAATTATAAATCCATTAATTTTGGCCTACGATAACCAGTAAAGGGAGACTGGAATTATATCAGAAAGTGTATTGTGCAGTACAAGTACAAGATGGAATAATAGTCAGTGAGTTTTGATCATCATTTAATTCCATATCAAATGTATAGTCAATAAGAGCATGAGATAAAATGAAATTAACTAATTCCGTGATGTTTGCGTGTACTTACTTAACAAACAGCATAAGTTTCAAAAGTGAGTGCTGTGAGAGACAGTATGAATACTACAGAAAGATAAACCAACTAATAGGTGACACTAAACGTAAGTTAAAGGGTGAAATTAACAATAATATTGATGGTATAGTGTGAACATCAAAAATACTATTAGTGAACAATTTTCAACTCATAAAGAGTCCCATAAAGTGGAATCAACAGAATTATATAAATATAATAACAAGTTTGAAGAATGTTACGTAAACTCAAGATAATAAACATATGTGAAAATTATATTTATATAAATATCAACGGGACTGAAATAAATAGCTCCAACATTTCGTTCGGTAAACTTTTACAAACTTCTTCCGGGAAATAATCAAAATTAAAATATCAAAGGTACAAATATATAAAAGGCACATGTCCTTATTCAATTGAATTTTAGATTTTCCCGTCGATTGATTGAAATGTCGGCTTCTTGTGCACGTGCTTCGACAGTGTCTGGGCATGTAATTAGGATGTAACCGGTGGATGGTGACTAGCAGTGGGATCCAGGATGCGCATTTTGTCCAGGTGCTCTTGTGGAAAGCTCTTTGGCATTTGAAACTACCCGGCGTTGGGCTCGAGCCTCGGTGGGAACATCATCACTCACTGGGGAATGCACTTACATCCAGATGACGAGTCCCAAATAGGACGAAATGTGCATCCTGGATTCCACTGTTAGTCACCATCCACCGATTAAGTTCTAGACGCATGTTCTTCTTAAAGTTCTTCGCAATCTTGTCTGAGCCAAGAATAATATTCAAAAACAGATTAAACAAAATTGCATAGAGTGTGGTGACGATTTGGTCGGATAGTTCCACAAACTTATTACTAGTCAACCTTGTTATACACCATAAACAGTGTGTACTTTCATTACTATAAAAGTTTCTTCATTTCCTAATGAATGATAAACAAAAGGAAATTGTTTTTACTGATGTTTCGCTATGTAATGCTAATGTATTATTAAACCAGAATTTACAAAATCTCAGTCTATGTGTATAACAACTTAGTAATCGTTCATCAGCAGGGGTTCATTTTTACGTTGTCAAGTCGGCCATTTGGTTAAGATAACAAAACGAAGTGTAGATTGTTGGATTTGATAAGTGTATGAAATTATAAAAGCAGCATGTGTTTTCATAATGAACATGAACAATTCAGTCTTGGAGAAACTGAACAATCTCTCTCTCCTAGCATCCAGTTTATTCCGGAAGCAGAATCAGACAACACTGAACTACCATTTCTAAACTACCCAGTTAAGAGGAAGGAAAACGGATATCTATATTCAGGAAGAAAACTTCGGATCATCATATCCCATCAGCTTAAAGATGTCAGTTGTTTCAAGTCTTCTTAGACGAGAACACTTTTTGATAAAGGATGAGAAAGAAAAAGAAGAAATAATAAACATTACTGAGACTCTCAAGCAAAATAACTACCTAAAGTACTTCATCAACGAAATCAACACCGACATTAAATATGGTCGTAAACGTATTCCGAAGACATTGGCCTCAACAATTGTTATTTCACATACATCAGAAACATCAAACGATATTAAAAGAGTACTCAATAAGCACGACTTTAGAGTTTTCTTCAAAACATTGGAGAAAATACAAAGCCACCTCTTCCAGTTAAAAGACCAAATCCCTAAGGATTCTCCATCTAATTGTGCCTATAAAATAGAATTTTTGCAATATGATGTCGTATATATCGAACAAACATCGTGAGAAATCAAAATCAGAAGAAATGAACACCGTACAGTGTATGTTTGAGTACCAGTGAACTATTGCATATCATTTATCAGAGTATTCCAAATAAAATTAGATGAAATTAATGTCGGTTGTCATTGTGAGTGATTAATCTATCAGTTTTAGGGTTTTTAAATTATATGGATACATAAGGGAAACATTGATAATTTCCATAAAGTACATAAGGATATCACAAAATATACCCATTTATTCATAAGGCCAAACACAATTCTAGTTGCCTTATCAAAGCCTATAGAGGAAAAGTTAGAGATGTACCTGTTGTAGTCAGTTGTAAAATTATTTTGGGTTGTTTGTGTATCTAGTCCATTAGTTATTCACCTACTTTCTAAGTATTGCCTAGTTTTTACTACTTCGTTAACTCAGTCTGTAGCACAGTGGTTAGGACTGTCGCCGACCATGCACATGGTCTGAGGTTCGATCCCCTGGCGACGCACACCTGATACCAATGGTTGGCCTGCGAAATTTCGGCTACCGACATCCATGCAGAAAATTCCATACTTGTACCACAAATACGGTGTGGAATCAAGCTGTAATAAAAAGAAAAAATAAATCCTTCAAATTCTAAGGATGATCATCCACTGCATGAAATCTCTGTGAAACATTTCTTTCTAGTTTCATCATGCATGATTGAAGGGATTAAATTCGATTAAGAGAGAATTGTTCTTATAACTTTTCATCCAGTTGTATTTCGCATCGATGAATGTAATTTAGGATATTGATTAGTAACAAGACTATTTCGAATAAATTCTTATCAGTGCCACGAGATGCCCACAAGAATCGGGTAGTTTGAATATCTACAGAATTTAATTAGAATAAGGATAATAAGGGAGAACAATAACTTTCAATAAGTTCTTCACTGAGTTACTGGCTATTGTTGACTCTTGTTCTTGTACAGCAGAATACACCTTCTGCGTTGCTAAAATAGATTATCTCTTTTCTAGAATTTTTTACGACCAAATGTAATCCAGAATTCTGACCATTTACTAAACTTTACAAACAGACGCAATACTTTTAATTTTTTGAACCCCAGATAATTTATGCTAGGCCAGACTATTCTGAATAGTATGAATGAACAGTATATGCAAATCTCTGTGCTTATCCAAGGCAAAAATGAGGACTCGACAGTAGTGAAAGCATTCAGTCAGACGAATACTCCAAATAGGTTTTTTATTCCTTTGAATACTCAGTGGAACATACGACTTCAAATTAGAGCTTTAAGGTTCCAGTAACAGTGCTTTTTCACCGAGTGGGGTTGCCAGTCTCATGTCCAAACTTTCCTCTTTACTGGGCTGACCACCAGCTAGGCGAGGTAAGGGAGTGTACCGGCTGGGAATCGAACCCCAGACCACTTGTGTGGTTGGCCAATGTTCTACCACTCTACTACCAATGAGTAAATACTCCAAGAGGTGAAATATTACTCGATGACCACTTGAATTCCTGTGTAGCTGGCCCCTTGAACTACACTTATTTTGTACGAGCTAGGGATACTGTCTGTTCGTCTATATAAACCTCGATAAATGGGTTGGAGTTCGAGCCAATTAGCTAGATGTTGGAAACCGACCATCCATCACGGAATGAGCGATACATTTCGGTATACCTTGGTTGTTTTTTTAACACGTCAGTGGTTTAAAGAAATTTATCTAGCGAGGTAAAAAACTTATTTACAAAAATATTAACTTCTAACAGCACAACTTCAACGCTTCTATCTATCTAATAATATAAAATTTCTGTAGTTATTTTTCAAAATATTATACACCGTATACTTCTGATTGATTTAAGAATTTACAGTCTATTATTGATTTCAGTCAACCAGACTTGTTAATGAGAAATTGAAGTAGTATCATATCTGAACTGGTTTCAACTTCAGGCTGTCTTTAATGAACATTCTCATGTATGAAAATTTATCCGCGAGAAAAAATTCGAATTTTTCACTTAAATTCTTATCAGTATGTCGCCTGATATGTATATGCGTGTACATGAGTAGAATAAAATTAACAAGGAAATTGCGTCAGCTTCATTAAATAAAGAACTATCACAATTCTTACATACATTTACGTAGGCGTTTTGTGGAAGTTGATTTAAGATTTTATGAACAGACAAAATAAGAAAGTGGAAGAAGTGACTAAAACAGCAAAATGAAACGTAACTAGAGGAATAACAGGAATAAATTTTATGAGTATGTGTTAACTATCTAATTAACAATGAATAAATATTCTCTGAATATGGGTAGAGAGGTATACCCCTTGTGAGTTCCACTTATTCTAAACCTTCAACCACAAAAGGTTAGTTTAAACAGTAGAGTAGGCAACTTCATCATCTAATATTATCAGTCTTTGGTTTTCTGATGGAGAAAAGGGAGGTCCATTTATGGTTAGCTGTGAGTCGAAAAAGCAGCAAAGACAGGACTCCAAGTGAACATAGACAAGACAGGGGTTATGAAAATAACCAACGAACCAACAACAACAACAGCAACATACAGCACCAATCACCATCAACGGGAGGGATTTGAAAGAGGTAACTTCATTCACTTATCTAGGGATGGAGCATTGTCTCAACTACAGGCAGTCGGAGCGCATGAGGATGTCAAATCGAGCGAGAATCGGGAAGGCGAGAAACACATCCATCAGCCTGAAATCAATCTGGAAATCTTCGTCACTCAGCCAGCATCAACAACGAAATTCTGTCGGATTTTCAATACAAACGTCAAGTCAGTCAGTTCTTCTATACGGATCAGAAACTTGACGGGCGGGTCACAAAGAATATTTCCAACATCAACAACTGTTTTCGCTGGATATATACTGAAGATCAGATTGCCGGGCCGGAAAGAATCACCGACAAGAAACTATGGGAAGGAACAAACAAAACAAGAACCAATCGCCAACCAACAAATATGCAGGAGAAAATGGAGATGAACTGGACACTCGCTGAGGAGGCCGCTGGGTGACATCGCGCGTCAGACCCTCGAGTGGAATCCGAAAAGGAAGCGGCAAGTGGGACTTCCAAGAGTGACATGGAGGAGATGGTGTGAAGAGGAGTTGAAAGAGTATAAACTAACATGGATGGATGTAGGTGAAAAGTACAGCAGAAGACAGAAGCAAGTGGAGACGTGTAGTTGAAGCCCTATGTTCCACTAGGAACCCAAGGGAACAGTAATAATAATCATTCTACATGTTTCATTTATATGAGTTATCGAATACAAGAATCACTGAGCACCAGATCCTGGAGAACAGAGTCATATATGTGTTGAACAGAATGAAATATACATAAAAATAAACTTCTAACTAGTAATCAATCTGACTCGGAGCTCAAAATTATTGCAGGAAGTTCGTAACACCTACGGTCTGGAAACTTCTAACTAGTAATTATAATTATTTACTCCATAATATGAATGGAAAACTGTAGGATAGTAAGTGTTGTAATTGTCTATTCCAAAGTATTGATCTATCAGTCCACTCAACAGTATTGTTATTGACCTAATTGGCGTTTGACATCTTTTTAATCTAATACGTAGTAATTTCATACCAGACGTTTGAGGGACTTGATCAGAAGATAGCCCAGCTCTTAATCACTGTGTCACAGGAAAGTATGCCTCTAACGAGAATATCTTATCAAAGTGATTTTGCTATTAAGGTGCGTTGGTGGCTAAGTGGTAGGGTACAAGCCAACCAATCGGGAGGCTTGGTTTCAGCTGTCAACAAATGCACTCCTAAACCTCATTCAGTGGATAGGAGGCCAGGAAAGAAAAGAAGATTGGACGTAAGGTTAGCAGTCCTACCCCATAAAAACATCATCACTACCTGGACTTCAAAGCAAAATTTTGAAAAAACTGCTGTCGAAATTTGCTTAAAATCGAAACCTTTCCTTCCAATCTCATATATGGTGAATTATAAAAGTTAGACTACGAAAATCAAAGCGTTCAGTCGTTTCAGTGGTCTAAGGTATCATCCTACTTTAGGTGATAAAGAAGCAAAGAGAGGGCTGATTTATCAAGTCTCACACAGAAAGAAAGTAGATATTAACATGAACTTCTATCAATAACCTATCCATATGTTTTAGTGTGAGACAATATACTCAGACAAGCGAAAATTACTCATTCTAAAGTGTTAAGGTATCCAAGATGCACATTTCGTCCAATTTGGGACTCGTCATCTGGATGTACCTGCATTTCTCAGTGAGTGATGATGTTCCCACCGAGGCTCAAACCCAGTGCCCATATTTTCAAACTCCTCGGTGGGAACATCATCATTCACTGAGAAATGCAGGTACATCCAGCTAGCTAACGAGTCTCAAATAGGACGAAATGCGCTTTATCCTGAATTCCACTGCTAGTCATGATCCACCAACTAAATACTAATTAAATGCCCAGAAATCATTGAGGCATCTGCACAAGAAGCCGACATGTCAACCTGATACCGAGCACTTCGGTCCAATCAATCGATGGCAAAATCAAAAATTCAATTCAAATAAAAATGCTAAGGTATCCTTTAGTACGAAACATTACAGTAGGGAATAATTTCCAATCATCTTAAGTGGTCATTTTCTGTTTATCATCTTCAAATTGTTTCGTAATATCTGTATATATTAAGTAACTGATTTAAAGCATCTAAACAGTAAACGGACTTCAGAGAAGAATGATAACTAACGAAGCTGAAATAAACATAACAAAATAATTAATCAAAAACAAAATCTCATTCAGCTCCTTTACTTGTTAATCAGCTGACTTCTGTCCCATTTTCATTATACCCAGAGGCGTCTGTTGCTAAGTAAACTTTATTCGGACAGTTAGCATGACGAAATATATATATATATATATATATATATATATATGCAATAGTATGATGAAAAATCAGCTGACTAGTCAGAATAAAAATCTGACCATGTAGTGCGGTAGGTAAAACATCTCTTATTAAAATGTTAGGTAACTGATTGGAGTGCTACTGTTAACCATATGTTACATTACCAGTAATCATCATCGTCTATACATGAAATATGTTTTTTTCACGGATATGTTGTTCAGTTTAAGATTCGATAGATGCAATAAAACAGTTTTTAGATTGCTTTCCTAATCAATGCTGAATCAGACTGTGGGTAGTTTTGGCAGTTCTCTAGACACAGTGTAAGACCCTGTATTATCATTACCTTGGATTCCAGGTGGGATGCACGGCTTCAGTGGAACATCGTCACTTTATCCAATACTTTACGGTAGTTTTCTGAAACTGACTGCTCACACGAACTCCTCCACCTTACCTTCGGACATCCAACTTGTCATTGAGTGGCGTCAATCGATAGTGTTCTCAGCGTACGTCCGATCCACCTCCATTTCTTTCGTCATATTTTTTAGGTGCTAGGTTCTTGGTCAGTTGATTTCTAGAGTTCTTTGTCAGTAATCCTTTCTCGTCATTTGATCTTCAGTATGCATTGAAGGCGGCTGTTGATAAAATTCTGCAGCTTGTTGCAGATGCTTTTAGGGATCCACCGAGTCTCTGAATTGTCTAAGACCTGAAGTGCAACAAAACAATGCAATACTAAGTTTCCAACAGAATGCTTATAAGACAGTTTCCAGTGTCTAAAATTACGTACAAACGAAAGTAACCGTGGCGTGTACTACTGACAAGATTTGTAAGTAGTATATAGATGCCGACGTAACTATGTACATCAGCGTCAAGAATATGGAATGTGGGAAAGATGGATTTAATGAATAATGCCTGTAATACGACATAGAAAACATGGCAGGAAGAATAGTAAGCACAATGTGGAAGGCAAATTATCACAATACCGAAGGTACTTGTAAATTCAGATTCTACTGTATGTTAGATTTATTTTGCTTATATCTGTAGGTCGAGTTGCCAGTAATTAATTCCGTTAACAAATTCTCTAGTGTTCTGAGATTACAATATTTCATGTACAGATTGATGCATTATTCTGAGTGACTTGCTGCAACCCAGTGGGTTGGATGTTTGAATCTCGTATCACATATTACGGTCCGAGGAGCTAGCTAGTGTTATCTGTACTCCCACAGTTACAATGGTGTATGACTGCTTTAAAGGCAAATACTTATGTAACTACTTTCCATGTATACATCGAGAAGTACCATGGTACAATATTCTGGTAGACAGTTTCTTTCTTACATAATTACTAAAGTAAGGGTATATGCAAAAAGTACTCTGTGGTTCATTCGAAAATAAATTAAACATATATTTTAAAGAAACCAAAAAGAGTTGACTAAGATACCTAGCTAACAATAACGAACACATCAGCTAGATAAATATTAAGAAAGTTACCTCCTTCACTAACCTAGCCAGCACTGTTTCAACTATAGGTAGCTCACAGATGAGGACGTCAAAACCAACCACCGTAGGAAAAACAAAGTAGAAATTCCTTATTCTGAAATTAGTGAGGAAATCTGCTACACTCAGCATAAGTAACAAGATTCAAATTTTCAAAACTAATTCCAAGGCAGTTGGTGCTTGTATATGATACAGAAATTCGATTCACGCGTCATGGAAGGCATTTCTAAAAGGCTTCACACTTTAACCAACCACTCTCTTCGTTGCCTCAATACTAAAGATCAAAAGGCCAACACCAGAGGATAAGCAAAAATTCTGTAACAGGGAACCAACCAAAAATCTGCTCTATAGCAAATATGCAGAAAGCAAAGGAGATGGATTAGACATTAGCTGAGAAGATCGTTGAGTCACATTATTCGCCAAACTCTCAGGTAGAGTTCGAATAAGAAACGAAGAGCTGGACGTTATTCTGAGGGTGACATGGAGCAGATTGTGTGAAGAGACAACGATAGGCTAAGGGTATTCACAAGGTCAGCGGAAAAGATCTTAGGGAAAGGAGTAAGATGAAGATGAGTTTCTGAAGCCCCATTATTCCACTAGTGACTCAAAGGAATAATAATGGCAAATAATAAGATATTTTTGATTGGAGACTAGTCAATAACTAGTGCAATGTGTCTAGTCCCATCTTTGGTGCAGAATGAATTCGATCAGTCACGTTTGCAATGTGGTCACCATTCTAGGTGACTCCCCATCAAGGTGCACTGTGAATTAATGGTATTAAATGGTAAGAGCCAATCAGTAGGAAGACTTGAACTAGTTCAATGTGTAATGTAACTAGTGTCCAATCAAAAAAAAAATATCCATTACAGTCCTACAGGAGGTCAATCGTTAGTCTGAATAGCTCAGCGGTGACGTCTCTGACTGCAGAACTCACTGGGTGATGCAGATAGGCAGCCTTGCTGAGCAGTAAGTGCCAACTAGCACACAGCCTAGGTCAAACCAATAAGATAAGAAAACATCTACTAATGTACATGTCCTAGTTTCAGTTTTAGTATGTTTCTCATATACTTCATCAAATTGTTTTCAGTAAGTTAATTGATTCATCTTGTTAACCATTAAAATGAAAAGTATTCATTAGCGGAGAAAACATTTCTATACCTTTATTTTCCATAATTATATACGTTGCCGTGAGAAATATTGTCTTATTCAGATGATATGGATTATTGTTGTTAGAACACTGAACATTGATAATGACGATAATAATAATAATAATAATAATAACAACAATAAAACAATAAAAATTCAGCAAAACAATCACATTAAAAATGATCATATTTCTGTTGTTTGTTTGTTTGCTTTTCTGTCATTGTAGAGATCTTCTCTTCTCTCTTACCTTTAATCGAATTAACATAAAATAAGTAAACTATAATCGGAAATAAGTAGTATAATTCAATGAAGTGGAGGAGAAACAGACGCTTTTCTTTTCTATCTTTTATTCATATGCTAATCTAATCCACTATAATAATTGAATAACAAAAAAGAAGTGGAATAAATTTTCTCTAGTATTTAGTAAAATGAAATTTTAATTTTTAGCTATATTGTTGTATTGATTAAATTTAATTCCTTTGAAGAGTTTGACTAGCTTTATTAAGAATACATTTTCATTGAAAAATGGCGCCAAATA
The DNA here is from genome assembly GCA_944472135.2 of Trichobilharzia regenti. Classification (NCBI taxonomy): domain Eukaryota; kingdom Metazoa; phylum Platyhelminthes; class Trematoda; order Strigeidida; family Schistosomatidae; genus Trichobilharzia; species Trichobilharzia regenti. Next base: position 94,236,513 of record OX235262.1, on the reverse strand, counting down.
AGGGAACAATGAACATTGAATACGCTACCCTAATTTAATGTTATATACATACATGTATCCTTTATGAGTATACTGTCGTTAAGTGATACTCCGGAAGATCACGTCGACGTTGATAACACCAGTTACTTGTCGCAAATTAACTTCCTTTTTTTCCATTTTGCTATAATCATAATTTATCAGATAGTTTCAACTCACGTGATATGTCTAGAGTGTTTTCAGAATTAATGGTTGTCCGTTGTTTTTTGAAAGACACTGCTGATTAACAGTCAAAAATTAATTAGAGCTGAATGTTTCACTGGACAATAAAGAAATCTATAATTGTAGCATCTGAAAGTTCTAATTTCAAACTCCAATATTAAGAGAAGACAAAGATAGACATTAGTGAGTATGCAAAAGTAGGAATCATACTTTCTTAAGTCTGAGTGGCTAACCTAGATGGACTAAGCTAATGTGAAAGTAGTTCTTTCCTTTTTTTATCCTCACAAAAACCGTCTAGATACCACTTCTGGAATGAGCGATAATTTCAAAGGAATAGTTGGAATGAAACGTGTACAGAAGGTGTAAAGACTGTCAACATCAGTAGTAAATTTTGATAACCAAGGACACAACCCAGGAACAGTTATCTCATGTAATGGGATGCATTTAATAGAAAATTACTAATTAGTGGGTTGTAAACATCTTAAATACTTTCCAGAGTAAACAATGGTATTAGAGGTTATATTTCATTAGATTTAAAAGAGATTGAAGAAGAGAAATTATATGCAAAATACTGATGGAGATTTTCGGTAGCCCAAGTCTTTAGCCGCCCGCCATATTATCACCATATCATCGGAACGTAGTTCCTGACGCTGTTCCACTGTCTTGTGAACAAAACTTTGAATCAAAGGCTCCAGAGGTGGCTCCAATAATATAACCACCTCCCCTACTCTATATGGCTTTTGAGCAGTATCCCACCCCCTGAACAAACTATGCGATTTTGTGTGGCAAATCTCCTGGTTCCCATAATCTACGAAGTTTGTGTTTTAAAAAAATAATCACTTTTGAGGCTGTTCATGATTATATAATATGATGCCAGGGTATTACAAAGCAAACCTGATTATGTGCCATGTATCAAATGGTCAAAAGGTGTTTCACTCGTCACTTAATTGGGTTTTCTTTTTCAGTTACAATACAAAAGAAGTTACATGGAGGAATTCAAGATTACTGAATCACTGTTTGATATGCAAGTATAATTATCTGGACTATAAAAAAATCGGATTCATGATTTCTCAGTTTCCGTATGACAAACGAATGAAAAGAATAGATATAGTTTCCTCGTTTGACTGTAAAAATCCTTTAAATTAGCTGTATGTTTTAGCTCTTAACTTAGAAAAGTACTCGTTAATGACATGGGCTAGTGGTCACGTTATGTCGTGAATTGACAGACGATGGAATCCATGGACTGGCCATTGGGTCAAGTCCCAGGGGCTTAATAATCTACGAGCTAGCAGAAGGTCCTGGGTTAAAACTCTTGTGGTGGGTGCGTACCGCTGAAGAGCCACAGACTTGGACAAAACAACTGTCCAGTACTCCTGAATTTTCCAATGGTTCGGTAACCGGTGTCATCTCATGATGAAATCATGATGATGACGTGAAAGCAAGACCTCTTTTGTCTTCAGCAGCATTCATCTACAGTTTTGTATAACTGTAAGGATCGTCAGGTCTGTTCATCTTCAAGTTCATGCTTTCAGTCTTCAGATTAACCGTCTACCCCAAATAAATTTTGTAGAATACTTCAAAATTACTATAACTACAATTATTCAGTGCATAGGTGACCTAGGTGAAACAAACATCTCAGCTAATAAATTAAAACAGTAGGGGTGTAAAGCCAGTAACTTAAGTTCAGATTATATAAATAAGATTTATTATCTTAGGTTTAAATCACTAATAGGTCAACATGTTACAAATTGTTTATTATTTACACAATGGCAACCGAATGGCACTAGAAATCAATGAAAATCTCTTCACAAACATTTACATTATTGACTGATTAAAAATGCCCATTAAAATTTTTTCAAAGGAATGGTTACTGAACAAAGAATACTCTTTTCGATAACTTCATCATCAGGCTCTACAGTTATATGTACATCATAGTGAATGAATGAATTAGTGTTATGAACAATATTAACGTTGTTTAAATAACATCGAGTCAATAATATCAATAGATTACAGTTCAATAGCATCAACATACAAAATAAACTGAATGTCAGAAAAATTAGGAAAGATAATATTACAAATTCATGAATTTATAGTCTCTACTGAAGGCCAAGGCAGTAGTAGAGGCTGGACTTGCTTCTTTTGAACACAGAGCACTGTTTGTTTGAGGCGAATCGCAATAGCCTCTGCAATATATTATTAATCATACTTTGAGTTAAGATCATGTGTACAAGTGCGTGAAATTAGCTGGTCACATTTGAAAATGAAAGATCACAGTTCATCAAATAACTGGTTCCTTTGTCCTTGAGAAGTGTGTCCCTGTCTGAAGGAAACATAAGTGAAGTTAATCATGATACTTTAAGAACAGTATGATACACTAACGTAGAAGCCAAAATGAGTAGGTATTTGAAGTTAGCTTATGTAAAAGATATATTTATGAGTACGACTCCGTTTTCGTCAATGTCATCCCAACGGTAAGCGTGTATATGTGTTGGGAAGTTTGTCAGATTCGGCTAATTTTTTATACGTTTGATGACAAGCTGACATCAGATAGAAAACTGTTAGAAAACCAAGAAGTGATGGACAGTCGTTTCGTCTCTGTTTGAAACTTTTCATTAGTATGCACCCACAGAAACTCAAACTGAGAGCCTTCCACTTAAAAGGACAGCTCGCAAACCAATCAAACACTGCGACTGAATCTATTAGCCCCTGAATTCCAAGTACCGCCAATTTGCTACATAAAGCACGACGAGGTAAGGTCGTAATTGAACCTGTAACCAATCAAATCCCTCAAGAGCAAGACTTGAAGACTCTTAATAGTTCTAGTGCTAATATAACGCATCAAAATCTGACTCATAGGAAAAATAGAGATTGCCGCTCAAAGGTTATTCAACTCCAATCACTTTTCCAACGGTATGTTGAACTTATTATTAAATGACTCAAATTTCTTTGTATAACTGAGCGACACTTAAAGAAGACTGAAGCTACTGAGTCACTCAAACCATGCACTGTAGAAAAAGCTAAATAGTTTTCTACTTCATTTATCTGAAAGACAGTGCCACTCCAAGTCGTCATATTACTCATTTTGGTCGAAAAACAACTAACCATTCGTTCAGAGGCCGGAGAACTAGATTCTGTTATCATGCAAGTAGTCGTTTTAAATTCCTTAATCACTTCACTACGAAACTTCACTCTAGAATGTAAACATATCTGGAATAGATTCGGCAGTAGTTGAAACAGTTTCTTTTATTCTCAAACAGTTGTAAAACTGATGCAATTTATACCCGTAATGCGAATATCCCATCTACAATATTTTTCACCTTTTCTACTTTTTCTTTCCAGCAAGGTTTAACTGTGAAAAATAGCAGCCCAAACCTTTTCATATGGGTTAATTAGTACATTAATCATGGTATCTTTAAATTCCAAGCTTCACATATTCGATACTGTCAGATTTTTGGGCCATATTAGCGAGAAACCACATTACGATTTTATTCATTAGTAAATCCGAAGTTACTTATAAGTAACATAAAATAGGTGTTTAAAAGGTTTATTGTTGAAAATTGTAACTCATTGGTTCCTGATTGAAGAAATCTAAATGACATTTAGATGTTTTTCAGCATTATACAAGAATACATGTACCAGTATTTCCTGTCTTACAGTACTGGTTTCTAGTGTATTGGATCTGAGTAATAAAACTCAGTCTATTAATTGCAGCGCTTCGGTGGTTTAACAGTAGAACTCTGGTCCGAGTTCCGATCCACGGCTAATGCACTCCTAAACCTCGCTAAGCCAACAGTAAGGCCTGTAAAGAGGGAAGCATAGTCGTCAAACTATCACCTTTCATGAAAAAATAAAACCACTTACACTGAAACTTTAGAACTCTAGCTTGATGCTCTGTGTTTCACTTGGAACTTAAAGCAATAAAAAATTATTAGTCACTGAGCCATGAATGTTATGTATAATTTAATTTAGACTTTCCTCATGATTGATTAGACCAAAATGCTCGGTCTCAGGTTGACATGTCCACTCTTGTGCAGATGCTTTGACGATTTCTGGTCATGTAACTTGAAGTCCATCGGTGGATGGTGACTACCAGTGGACTCCAGGTGCATCTAGATGACGAGCCCTTAATACGACGAAATGCGCATCCTGGACTCCACTGTAAGTCACCATCCACCTATTGACTTTATGAATGTCATGTGTTTAAATGCACTGATAGCTATTTTATTATTTACAGCGTAACATTTTAATACCAGCAAAATGTCGTTTGATCATCACCTGATGAAGAAGTAACATTTTCATCAGATACAGATTGAAACACAATGTTCAGTCTAATTACAATACAGTTAATAAATTTCATACATTTATTCCCCTTAATAAATATGAACATAGCAAGAACTACAGTCTTTGCAGAATAAAGTGATATCATCTTTTATTTCGCTGCCATCTCGTTAGCTGCTTACAGGGCAGAGACATTATTAAATATATCTACAAAAACAATTTTAACATACTTGAACAGAGTTCATTTTAAACAAAAATCAATCGATCAGTATATGCATACAGTAATAATATATATATATATGTAATAGTAAACACTATTTTAAATAATAACAATCAAATACAATGGAGACTTTTCAGCATCTCTCATTCAGATGAAAGAGAAATGAAAAATATCCAGTTACCAGGGACAAGAAAGACTGATAACTGTTTCTTTCTGAACGCACAAATCACGTTTCGGGCGCTTGATGAAAATGGCTTCAGCAAACTCGAGGAGAATTGAACTTTTTTGTCTATCGATAATTCTGAATGATCTTGAGACGTCCACCTCATGACCTGTGTCAGGAAGATGCCTGGCGATGGAACTGTTTAAAGCATTTGTTCCCTTTAGACACGAGCTTTTTGGTACATGTTCAGAAAATCGTAGATATGCCCTTCTTTCTGTCCTTCCAATGTAACTACTCCTTCAGATAATTGTAAATTTGTATATACGGTTGGAGTTAACATGAGAAGGATGTCTACCGATTTTTGATTGCACCAAAGAGCAAGTTGTTCGATAGACGGGAACGAGCTTAGCTGCAGGATAGACTGTGGCTAGTGATGTATTCAGCCTTCTGTTGATCATTGCTACAATATTTTCACCTTTATAATCAAGCCGAATGTAGATTGGCTTTTTACCCACTGTGATTTATTTGACATATGAGCCTTCAGATCTTCCATACTTGTTGATGAACCTTTGAGAGTACTCACTGCTCTTCAATATCTTTTCAAGAAACTCAAATTCTTCCTCTAATTTCTCTAATTTCGAGCATATTCTCCTCACTCTATAGTATAGAGTCTTGACTAGTCCGCATTAACAAACACTGGTAGTGGTAAGTTAACAATAAGAATAAATCTAATAGGCATTTACACAATTATGAAACTACTGATAGGTTTAAAAAGGTAAGTCATCTACTCAGCTTAGGTTCCATTGGAAGTCAGTTTAAGTTTGATAAAAGAATGTATATGAAAAGCAACACTGCCATGAACAAAGTAAAGAAAGTAGCTTGATGAAACGCTTTTGAATACTTAGTTTAGGTTTTTATCCATGTATCATACCTAGAGCTTCGGTTATGCATAAGTGGTGAGAACGTAAATTTTTAGAGTGACTTAATTGAGCCTTGTAGATAATTTTAGAGGATAAATCGCACAAGGATGAATGACCAGACTCAAGAAAGTGTTCATAGATGGAAAACGTTGTCATCCTACTTTCTCCTTTCATCAACCAAATAGTGTGTGTTCAGCGACAGGTTTCCAATGGAATCAACCCTACAGAAACGTGAGAAAGAGTAGATACATATAGAGATAGTAGTTTATTCTTTACGCATTATCAAATCAGACTTCAGTTGGAGTAATTGTGAGTCATTGGCATAAAAGAGTATTGGCCATACCTACTTTGTATTACTGTAGTGAGACAGCTGTCTGACAGCCGAAATTCTAGACAACAATTTACGTCAATGTTTAAGTCCTAAATCTGAGTTATGAGAAAAAACACAATAACAAAGCATCACCTTGAGGAACTCACCAACCAATCACACCATTCACAAGTAAATACATGACAATTCATTGAAACTACTAAATCTAACATATATACAGTCGATGAATATCATACACAGTAATGTGTTATTATTATATATTTAGTAATAATAAGTTCAGTGAAGTGAAAGTAGATTATATTCAGATAGCTGACACATACGGCTATTATGAAAGAGGACTTAAAATGTGACACTATGAATACAATATCTACCGAAAAGTCTCTTTTCAACGAATGTATTATCAAACTATACAATCATATATATATATATATATATATATATATATATATATATAATAATATACAAATATGCTTAAATGATTTTTACAAAACTATACCCGGTGAGGAAATCTGAACAATAGCTGTTAATACTACTACCACTATTGATATTAGTAACAATACTGACAGTAATAATAATAGATGAATTATACTTTCATTTAACAGTTGGCATCCACACTTCATGTTTGCCGGAGTAAAGGAATCTGAACTAGGTATTCTTTCTCGGGATATCGTCCTCACAAGATGTAACGATGGATCTCTTAGATGATCCGTCCACCCAACAACATACATGAAATGGACACTTTACTCAATTCTGTAGTTATTTCCAGAAAAAATTAACCCTAATTCATTTCCTCTTTTATGCAATAAGAATTATCTGTAGTTCTGACTGTAGGACTTTCTTTCCTAATTACCAATCTTCCTGGGAACGTTTCGAGCACAAACTATTGCTCATAATCGTATCAAGTTTTTCACATAACTTTTTCCTTCATTTATATACATATGTGGAATCAATTAGATATTGGGATAAAAATCAATATGAGATAATGTACATTCAGAAATAATAATATGAGTGTTATTGATCAATTACAATCAGATGGGAGATAAGACGAGTGTTTTTATAGTCATAATAAGTAACTTGTGATGTGCTTGAATTGAAATAGAATTTTGAGAGTTGACTAACGGGAATAATATCTTCCATATATCTGGTATTTGCATTGAGTCTTTTCTGTTGCATGTGTTAGCTGTAGACTCGATGAACATGGATTCAGTAATCAATCTCTGTCCACCTACATAGATTACATCTTAGAATCCGAAAATTCTAATAAATAATCTCAAAATTCTATTTCATTTCAAGCACATCACAACATTCTAGCAAGTTACTTATTATGCCTAAAAACACTCGTCTTATTTCCCATCTGATTGTATTTGATCAATGACACTCATATTACTGTTTCTGAATGTACATTCACCTATATTGATTTTTATTCAAATATCTAGTCAATTCCACGCATGTAAATAAATGAAGGAAAAAGTTGTGTGAGAAACTTGATATGATAATGAGCAATAGTTTGTGCTCAAAATGTCACCAGTTAATATTATTGTACAACACTGTGTGATTGCATGGAGGATTTCACCATGAACTGACATCAGTTAGAGAACCATTGGAAAACCTGGGAGTACTGGATAGCCAGCTGTTTCGTCCTAGTTTAGGACTCTTCATCAGTACGCACCCACCGGGAATCGAACCCAGGACCTTCTGGTTACAAGGAGAGCTCGTAGACCATTTAGCCACTGGAAACCGATCCAATGGTCCTTGAATTCTCACTTCTGCTAATTCACGATATAGCGCGACCACTTCCCGATATCTTCTTCGAAGAGTTACTGCCTCATCTTCAACCTGCTGTACCCTACTGGTCACGGCAGAAGTTAGAATTCAAGGACCATTAGATCGGTTCCCAGTGGCTAAATGGTCTACGAGCTCGCCTTGTAACCAGAAGGTCCTGGGTTCGATTCCCGGTGGGTGCGTACTGATGAAGAGTCCTAAACTAGGATGAAACAACTGGCTATCCAGTACTCCCAGGTTTTCCAATGGTTCTCTAACTTATGCCAGCTCATGATGAAATCCTATAACCAATCAATCGAATCCCTACAAACCAACACTTGAATATTATAACTGTTGTTGCTATTATTATTATTATTATTTTCATTTAAAATAGCTTCTGGTATTATTTCACTCATCCCTTTTATTGATTTAATTCAATATAATTTTTGCGTTGTTAGACTCTGTCTTACCAAACTCCTCATCATGTTACGTAATGTTTTATCTATCTATTAACTCTATTAGTTTTACGTCCATTCGCAATATAAACCGTTTTATATATCACAATAGCCATTTTATTTTATTTAACCACGATTATAATGATAAATATCTAGTCGTAATTCATACAACAATCATCACTGACATTACTATCAGTGGCAGCGGTAATTTTGAAACCAACTGTTTAAATTCCCTAATAGGACATAGTTTCCTTCAAAATCATATATATATATATTGTTGATGTAAGATGGTTGGAGGCAGTCGGCCAAAAGGAGCTTTGCTTCAGCTAGGTTTCGTTCTAATTGGCACTCACCAGTCAGCAAGGCGGCATATCTTCAGTCTTTAAGGAAATCATGTCCCTTCAGAGATTCGAACCCACGTTACCCAGTGACTGCTTCAGTCAGAGACGTTACCACTGTGCTATTCCAGCCCGCGATAGACTTCCTCTCGGACTGCGTTGGATTCTTTTGATTCGATACTTGTCAATAACTAGAGTAATGTAACTAGACACATAACATAACAACTTCGCTTTATTCCAGAAACAGTAATTGTGGTACAGTGTGGAATTTTCAGCACATATCTACAATATTGCATCTAATTTCATCGCAAATTTAGAAGGAGTGTTACAAAAAAATAAATATAAAAAACAACAAGAAAAACCAAAAAGAAACACAAAAATAACAAAAAAATGCAAATAAAAATACCAAGTAGAAAGGAAGATAAACACCAGTAATGAAAAATATTTCAGTACTGGGTAATGGAAGCTATGATATGTGTATGCGTGGTGAACAGTAACAGCTATAATAATATAAGAAGTTATGAGATGTTCTTAAGAATGTTCATAACCAAGATGATCAGTTAATTTGATTGAACTACACTAAACAATCATAAAATAAACATTTCAGGTTGTGTTTTTTTATTGTCAGCACTAATGCAGTGTTTGTTGTGGTAGTGTGAGTAATCATGTATAATGCAAAATTTTTTAAGATGGTAATAGTGGCGTTCACAAATAAGATTTTCAGTTAAATAGTGCCGAACAAAGAACAACCACAAAACTAATATTACATGATGGTTAACGACAGGAAAATTTTTTAATACTCATAGTGATAATATAGTCGGACCCAGTAAATATACAAAAGAAGGAATAGAGTAAAGTACAAAAAAGTAAGCCAATGATAATAATTTTAAGTAGCTAAGTATGTTTAAGAAGGTTGTTCATTATAGAATACTAATAAGAGAGTATAAGGGGGAAATAACAAGGGCCAAAATTATGTCATTAACAACAAAACAAGTCATAAGTTTCACGCTTAACATTGTCTCTGTCACTTAGACCACATCCAACATAGTCCCAGAAGAAGTTGATGGCAGGTCGGAATAGCACAGTGGTAACGTCTCTGACTTCAGCACTCATTGGGTGATAGGGGGTTCAAATCTCAGAAGGGGCATGAATTCCTTCAAGGCAGTTGCAGATACGCCGCCTTACTGACTGGTGAGTGCCAACTAGCACGAAACCTAGATGAAGCAAGGCTTCCTGTGGCCAATTGCCTCCAACCATCTAATAAAAAGGATCTGTGGTAGCTTCAGACAGAGACCATGAAATGATATCACCGTTGAAAAACAAAACTCTTGTCTCATTTCAGACATGTAAATATTATTTTATGTGAATATTCAAAAATTATTACATATGAGACACTTATTTACCCTTTAATAGAAAGCCAATAAAATGCAGCAGAAACAGCTGTTTAAATTCTAATCCTGCAAAAATGCAAACATTCATAAAAACACGAACGTTTTTAAAAAAAATACTTACATTGACTAACGATAGGCATACGTACATAAGACAGAATACATCCTTGTACAGAGCTATCTTTCAGGAACAATTTATTGTTCAACATAAACATTGTAATAAAAACGATACTTGCATGAGAATTTGATTATATATGTGATGTTTATTTTAATTGTCTGCATAGGTTGCATACAGACTAGTTGAATCCTTGAGAACGTAAATACAATCTCCGTATGTCTGTGATTGTTCAGGTGTTTATAGTAGACACTGGAGAATGAAATAATCATCATGATTCTATAAATAATTCAAATGAAATAAAAATTAATTTAATTTTTTTTAATGTCGAAGAATGTTTTTCAAACTGGTGAGAGCAACTTAGACATTATGAGAATAGGTAAGGATATATTATAAAATTAAATGAATTTAAAGCATAAGTATGCGATGAAATAGAAAGTCCTAGAACAATTTTTCTGAACTGAAAATACAAACATTTATAAAGTCGCAACTTCTGTGAATATATTACAGGAAAGTTAATAGGAATATGAGTAATGTTAAAGCAGCATCCTTCCATTTGTTATACAGGATTAAGGTGGAATTAAATTACATGAATTCTAGAGAATCAATACATGATTATTATTACGCACTTCGGTTCCTAGTGGAATATAGGGTTTCAGTAGTATATCCCCATTTCATCCTGCCCTCTGCATTCCTTTTCACCTGCCTCTACGATTTGCCATTAGCTGTCATCTCCTCCTCACAGAATCTCCTCTATGTCACCCAATGACCCACACTCAACTTGTCCTTTCCCATTCGAGTACCACTCGATGGCTTGGTATGCGATATCACTCAAAAGACTTCTCAGTGTATGTTCGATCCATCCCCGTTTCCTTTGACACATTTTTTGAAAAATATGTTCTTGGTTGATTAGTTGGCAGAGTTCCTTGCTGCTAATCCTTTCAGTACGGCCATGTGATCCTAGGTATGAATCGAAGGCAGCTGCAAATTAAAGTCTGCAGCAGACTATTGGAAATGCTTTCGACGAGACTTCAAATTCCCTGCACTATAAGAGAACTGATTGATTTTGCATGGCTATCAAAAATCCGAATCTCATTCTTTATACTCACTAGAGCAGACTTCCGGACTGATTTCAGATCAGTGAAGGCCGGTATTGCTTTTCTGGTCCTGCTTTTGGCATCCACATCTGTTTCATCTGTAGTTGAAAAGAAGCTGCCCAATTAAGTGAGAGAAGTGTCTCCTTTCAAACTTCTTCTGTTAACAGTCACCGTTGCTTGTCACTTTTGATAGTTGGTTATCTGGATCACCTCCATGTTCACTGAAGTTTTCGTTGTTGGTTTCCGACTCTACGTCTTCGAGTTTGAGTAACATTAGACATAAATTATTAGATAAGTCCAGATATACGAAAGTCTTCTTTCCGTTCCAACGTATTCCTATTTTCCCCCTAACCATGCCCTGCCAGATGGTTTGGTTTACAAGATACGTCAGTGATAATAGGTAGCCTTATCTTACTCCTGTATTCGCTTCAAAGGCTTTACTGAATGTTCCATTGTGGATTACTTGGCATGTGTGATCATAATACAGCAGTTGAATTAGGTTGACAAGGCTTTGTGATATTCCGTGATTTTACAGCAGTTTTCAAATTACTTCATGACTGATACTATCCAAGACCTTTTCAAAATCGATGAGGTTGTAATCTGAGCAGCCTTCTCTCCTCCAATCGTCGTGCGAACATCCAATGTTCCCATGCTTATCTTTGCTTACATCGAAAGAAGATCTCTCGGTTGAGTGGCTTCCACCAGCCTCTTTCTCTCCAAATTTTATCTTTTCTGTGTTCTCGGAAGTGTGTAGCGTTTAGCTTAATATCCAGGCGGGGTTGCTAGCCCCACGCCCAACCTTTCCTAATTTTTCATGCTTAGAACTGGCTAGTAAACTAGATGAAATATGGTGTTGACTGATAAGTGCGTGACTGTTACTGGCAATTTTGGCGATCACAGGAAACTGAGATTACAGTTTTTGTGTCACATATCTTAGAATCAATAACCTGAGGCCTTTGCATTTATATTTTCCCATCACTTTATTAAATCACACACAAAATTATTTGATTTTTTTAAGCTACTCACAAGTAGTTCAAAACTTCAGGATGAATTAGTAATATCGAGTCGTACGTGTAGCAGATAGCTAGAGTAGGCTTACTGGAGGCGACCATTGACGAAGCGAAATTTGTTTTCAGTTGTTCTGAACATTTTAAACAATATTCTTATGAAAATAGTACTGTGTGGTCCATCTGCCTTTTTTGGGGAATATTTACACTAATAACTAACTAATTATTATATTAAGTATGTGATGTAAAAAGGAAGTTTTGCAAAGAGCCATTAGGCAAAAAAACTCACTGTGTGGAACATCCGTTAAACTGTTAACAGTAATAATGACAGATTTATTCTGGACAATTCTTAAGCAAATGGTATAGGATTTCCAGTTTATTCTAACTGCAAAATATATACTTCAAGTAAAATAGTATTTTGTAATACATCCCATTGTGGGTGAAATTTACTTTGATAAAGTCTCACAGTGTTATACAGCAATATTTACTGATGAATTTTTGATCATCTCGTCAGTAAATATTAGTGTATAACACTGTGAGACTATATCAAAATAAATTTTACCCACAATGGAATTATTCTCTACCACAGTGCACATGTTCTATTCCGTAGTACATCTTGTAACTATTTTTTCAATCCCAACTAATATCCAATCCTCTACGATACTTTCCCGTCAGTTTTTTCGAGAATCGCTCTGCATTAGGTCGACGCTCTGATGTAGCAATCCCAAAATATAATTAGATGCTCAAAATATTTAGAATTAGAGGAGAGTTTATGTACTAATACTATAGTCGAGAGGCATATAAATTCCTGTACGAAATGGGCAAAGGCTATAATGTCAGACCCTCTGCACCCCCTTTATTCACACCTGTCCCCTTGTATCTCATCAGGTAGGACGAGAAGTCAGTATAAAAAGATATATGCTCGTACTACTAAGTATAGAAATTCTACAATACCCTATTTAGCCCGTACTTTATGTGACGAAGACTCTGTTAGACGTGAAACTTACAAGTTACTATGTAATTAGCACAGTGAATCGACCCTTTTATCGTTCATCTTTCTGTATTTTATGGTGTTACACTTTCTATCGTTTAAATCGTTACTCTGCTATTTTATTTTAGTTGGTATTACTATTATTACTACAATTTTGTACTTTATACATATTTTTCTCCGTATGGCACACAGTATTTTGCTACGTAGCTGCTACAACAATCGTTTTATTACTATTATGTATTGTGTATTTTTAATTTTTTTTTGTCGTTTTTGGGTAAATTAGATGCTATATTGTACTGAATGCTGAAAATTCCTTGCTGTATCATGAGTACTGTTTTTGGAATAAAGTAATTATTATTATTATTACTATAACGAATGGAAATTTATACTGTCCGTTGATTTAAGCAGGTAGCCATATTTGTAAAGCGACAATCATTCTTGATGAGACTGGTATAACATTTGTTTATGAAATATCATTGGTTCAACCTACTGATTAATTTAGTCTAAATTAAGTAATAACTGTCGTACACAAAGCTACTTATTCTTAAGTTTTAATCTGACTACTTATTTCGAATTAAGTACCAATTTGTAAGACTTAAAATACTAAGTTGTTTGATTTATTTTCCGTAATACAGATTACCGAAGATCGAAATTAGTGGTGTTTATATTTAAATAAGAAAAGTGGAGTTGAAATAAATACTTAAGTATTTTAACTGAGTCAACACATAAGTTTCTCACCAGTGTTTTAAGTAAGAGAATCTTTAAGGGAAAAAAAGTTGGGAGCTAACAAATGCGACACATGAACTTCACTTTATGGTAATATCTGATTCTTAATGCTCTTCACTAATAACTAAATAATGCCAACTGCCTGACCTAGAAAGCAGAATGTATCAGTTCAAGTTACTGCACTTCAGAAAATTATTCATAAATGTAGAGAAGAGAGTTGCAGTCAGGCTCTAGTAGGCAAACATATTCGAGGAGGGAATAATTGACAGAAGATACGTGAGGCTTTATAGAATTAAGAAGGTAACAAGGATAAGTACATTTCCACTGCAGTGAATAGTTTTGTGTTATGTCACTGTGAATCAGGAACCACTAATCTTCTCATCCCGATATCATCAAGCAGACTATCCACAATTTCCTGTTGGATTCAGACTAATTGTCAATTTCTTCAAGTATTGATAATACTGTTTTCATTTGACTACAACAAACTTTTTTTTTAAATGTTTCACTTCATTTAACACTGATTACCAGTTAAGTCAGTGACTTGGCACGTGTAATTCACATCCTAGCTACTCTAATCACAACCTCACTAATTAGTTTGCATTCCTTACTTAGCAGTTTACACCAAATTTCATTAGCCTTTACCATATTCCTCCACCTAACACTGGCAACTAAGGGAAAACATTTATCATCAACAATTTTTTGCTCTTTTTCGTTTGAATTCCGAGCTCACCTTCCAAGTTTCACAGTTGTAACGTAGGTCAGAGTGAATTTCTGAACAATGTACACCTTCATTAACGCGTATCTTATCTGAGCTAAAAATGATAGAGGTTGAAAAACAAGTCTTTCGCATTTTTGCTGCAATTTTGTCAGCAACCACTCGATTATTGATGAAAAAATGGTTAATAAGATTTGTAACTCAAATGAGTATTTTTCGGCGTGATAGTGTTCTCTGACTTACGCAGTTTAATTATGGAGCTTTCATTGACCTTCCAGGTAACATCTTCATAGCTCATATCGTTGAATAGTTGGAGCTGAAGATATTCTATAGAAGGACGATGAAAGTTAGAATATTCGAAAATTGCTACTAGGATGGATAATCTTCTGGATCTAATAGTGGTGTGATTTAGAGAATGTCAATAAATCTGCCTTTTATATGCCTAATATTTATTACCGACGGTGCTGTTAAAGTTCAGTTGAAGTGATCACATGCTAAGATTACTTCCTATTCTAAAATAAAAACATGGGGAATATCAGCCGTGTAGCATATACACTTATCTAGCAGTTGCAAACAATGAGTCTAACATCTGCCCCCATTTTTATAATAACTCGCTGACAGTAAACAGAGAAACAGCAATACAAATAACCTTATGCATTATTTATTGATCGGAAAATATGGATTTTAAAAATGGTAGATAGTCTTACTTATGCTGAAGGATTTAAAAGACATTA
Organism: Trichobilharzia regenti; assembly: GCA_944472135.2. Taxonomy (NCBI): domain Eukaryota; kingdom Metazoa; phylum Platyhelminthes; class Trematoda; order Strigeidida; family Schistosomatidae; genus Trichobilharzia; species Trichobilharzia regenti. The sequence continues at coordinate 94,221,079 of OX235262.1, read as the reverse complement.
TATGCTTTATCAAAGTCTTCAGGTAACATAGTTTGCTAACTCTAAACCAACCCAATTCTAAAATGATGAAGACTATTTATGTTTCAGTGCAGTGAGTAAACATCGAGTTGGTGGTGTTGCTAAAAGAATTTGTCCCTGGAAAAGGAATTCTACAACGTCCTAGACAAGATCTTTAGTGTGTACAGAATATTGGTGTAGTTAATGGTTGTCAGCAGAGCACTTATACTGCCCTACTTTTAAACAGTTTCACATTGTACTGATTGTTTGAAGATATTAGATGGTTGGAGGCAGTTGGCCACATGAAGCCACACCTGACCTAGGTTTCGTGCTAGTTGGCACTCACCAGTCAGCCAGACGGCATATCTGCAACTGCCTGGAAGGAACTCATGTCCCTTCTGAGATTCAAACCCGCGTCACCCAGTGAGTGATGCAGTCAGAGACGTTACCACTGAGCTATTCCGGCTCGCGATTGACCTCCTGTAGGACTGTAGTGTGCATTTTGATTGGACACTAGTAACTAGTGCGACGTGTCTAGTCCTTTCTTTGGTGCAGACTGAATTCTATGAGTCAGATTGTACTCATTCTGCTGAAATTGTAAACACAGACGAAAGGCTTCAGGATTTATCTGTATCGTCTCCCGCTGTTATATGTTCCACGTGACAGACTGCCACTAAGGGCTGTTGGAAAACAGCCCTTAGCATGGTATATATTGGACAATGAACATTCTTCTTTTAATGTAGTTTTGGTTGTCAGACGGAATAATTTTTTCCTTAAATTTGAAAATCTTGCTAATTAAGTGCATATTGTATAAATAAAAGTAAAGTGATAAGTATATCCACTACATAACTATTCTAAAGTACATTGAACTGATGCATTAAAGTATGAATAATACTGAATAATTAGCTTCACTTAATCGATGACAAATATGAACGAATTTGAAGCGTAATGCATATAGTTTATGTTAAATTAACTGATATATCTAATATTTATTGATTTACTCATTATTTGCTTAATGCAAATGCATGAAATATGAACCAATAAAATCAAAATATAAATGCATAATCATGGTTCATTTGTTTCTATTATCTCTTGGAGTCATTTTTTGTCTATTCTAATATACCACATGTATGAATATTGGGCTTTTGAGCACGAAGTTCACATCATCAAATATAACTGCTCCTGTGGAGTCAGTTACATAGGCTGTACATTAAGGCGTGTTTCTCGTCGAATTTCCGAACATCACCCTGGGTGATTTTTTAACTAGAAGACAAACAAAATCTATTCGTAGCGCTATTCTATCTCATCTTGTGGATACGGATTGATACACAGGATTGATGTTAACCAGGCTTTAAGGGTCATTCACCGCATACCAACAAATCTTAACTTCTCATTAAGACTTCGTCTACTAAAGATTGCTGAGGCCGTTGGGATCCACATTAAGAAGCCTGATTTATATGTCCAAAAGAAGTTAGTTTAGACATTGTCCTTACCTTGGCCATCTAGGTCAGAAGGATCCTCAATTTTTTGTAGACATTTCCTTAATTTTAGTTGATATTCTATTTTTATTATTATTATAATCTACGCATCTTTAATGAACTGTAATTTCATTGGTCTTACTTTACAAATGAATATTATTTAAAAAACACAAATATTGTTATTGACTACTATTCTAGAATGTTCTATGTATATAAACATATATATAATTGTACAGCCAGAAGAGGAATTTATCGAAAAGGATAATCTTTGCTCAGTTATTTTGTGTTCTATAAATACATAAAAGAATAAGAGGAAGAGGCTTTCATCCAAATAAATAGTGGCTGACCTTGCATATTTTAACCACATCGAATGCAGTAAATAGGGGAGAAGGGATAGACTTATCACCTATACATCAGACTCTATTGAGGCAAAACAGACGAGGGAAAGAAAGTCAAAACTTCACGCCTATTATATGACCAAGTTATGAAATATTATCATGTTTTGACGTGTTTTCCGCATGACAACAGACATGCTCACACACACCCATTCAGACAAAAACGTATATATGACGATTTCCCATTAGTCATTACAAATATGCGATGACTCATATGAACTGTGATCAATATTTGACTGAATAATTCCAAAATAATTAGGCACCGAGTGAGAAGTAGACATTTGTAAAAATTATATTTTCAAGTATTGGTTTTGTAGGGATTTTTGTTTGATTGCATGGAGGATTTCATCATGAGCTGACAGGCAGTAATTCATCGAAGAAGACATCACAAAATGGTCACACTATGTCCTGAATTGGTAGAAGTTAGAATTCAAGGACCATTGGATCGGGTCCCGTGGCTCCATGGCCTACGAGCTCGCCTTGTAACCAGAAGGTCCTGGGTTCGAGGCTCGAACCAAGTGCCCATAGTTTCAAACGCCAAGGCGCTATCCACTAGACCACTTGGGCCACTGGGTTCGAGCCTCGTTGGGAACATCATCACTCACTGAGAAACGCAGGTCCGTCCAGATGACGAGTCCCAAATAGGACGAAATGCGCATTCTGGATTCCACTGTTAGTCACCATCCACCAGTTAAATACTAATTAAATGCCCAGACATAGTCGAAACATCTGCACAAGAAGCCGACATTTCAACCTGAGACCGACTACTTTGGTCCAATCAATCGACGGGAAAATCTAAAATTCAATTAAAGAACATCTCTTGTTTTGATCACAGCTCATACAATTTTTTTATTATGTTTTTATGACTGTTTCATGACTCATATGATTGGAAAAAGTTTTTAAAAATAAGATATGTCCTCTTTATGTATAATAAACAACTGTTATTTTCATTTCAATTAATTTCTCTGATGAAATTCGAACCAGTTTGCCGAACGAAACGTTGGAACTACTCAAATCAATTTCTCAGAGATTTTTGCAAATGTAATTTTTACGAGCATGTGATGTCTGTTTACACTTTCCTGTTGGTACAAATGTCTACCGACAAGTGATCTTCAAAAGAATTGACTTCAATTTATGTAATTTTTAACTACATATATTTTGATGGTTAATAAAATCAGAATAACTCTGCTGAAGAAGCTGCTGCAGCTTACACTGTTATGTACTCGTCGCCAAATTATTGCTATGTACTGGTCGAGAATTTAATAGCCCTGACGCAAGAAAAGACGGAAATCAGAAGACCACTAGGTTTGCGATGATACTTCTATTTTCCAAACACAAGGAGAAACAATAAGTGGTATCACACCAAAAGTAAGTAGTCACACAAGATTGTGTGAGCGAAATATATATGAATGTCCAGACAAGTGTGTGAACAAATCAATAGACAGTCTTAACATGAATGGCTAATTATAATGGAGTGTCCATCCATATATACATAGCAAAATATAGCAGACATATCAACAATCACACATATAATATGGATATCTGTCACCAAGCAACGGACTGTCAACAAACACTCATATTATATATATTATAAGGGGAATATACATTGTTAAAGGAGACAGGTTCATCAAAGTGAAATGGTCACAGACTAAGAGAGCAAATAGAAAGAGAGACCACCATACATATATATATATATATATATATATATATGGATACATATCATACACAGAGAAACATTCAGAAAAATCTTGTTTTGATTTTCCCTTAAACAGGCTGGAATTATTTTAATTAGTTTATAACACATAATAATACAATTTTGGCTTCACTGTGTACTGCTATACATTGATCCACTAGTCAGCCTTGTAGTTTTTTTTAAATTTATACGCTGAAATAACATTGATATAAGGATTATTTCTTCTATAACTAAGCGGTATAATTTTCTTGATGTGTAGTATTAATAACTGTTTTGAATAATGCTTAGTTTTTATAATTTACAAAAATGTTAATCGGATATCATCAGTTTTGATCTCATTTTTTTTAGACAGAATAGGTCATGGATAAAGTTTACCATCTGGTTCACAGTTCATGACAGCTGACACTGAAGTCACCAGCTGATCACATAGACAAAGAGTTTTCCAACTTTTTCCTTTAATCATATTCAACAAAACAAAAATGAAGTTAGAGTGTAAAATGCTCATACAGTTTGCTTCCACTTTTTTCTAGGTTAACGAGTAAAATGTATTTTTGTTTAAGTTTACTCGCATGTCCCGTTGACTGATTATGTCGGACTGAACTGCTTGGTCTCTGTGAGATATATCACCTTCCAGTACGAAAGCCTCGAATATATCTGAAGATTAGCATGAAGTTATTTGGTTGATGGTTAATAGCAGGCAAATCCAGAATGTGCATTTCATCCTATTTAGGATTCATCAACTGGATGTATGTGCATCTACTGTATGTGGTGGTGGGTGGATCTCAGAAACCGTCGTTTCGTCGCAAAAGCGGTATCCCTTAAGATATGGAAACATTCGTACTAGAAGCCGAGATGACAACGGCGGTAGAGCATTTCCGTCCAAAGTAATCAATCAACGAGAAGTACAAACTAACTACAACAAATACTAAATGTTCCCCGTTGTACAAGAGATTAACATTAGGGATTCAACGATGGGTGGTGTGTTTAAGTTTCGGTGCTAACAGCATCACTCCCTTGAGATGCACATCAATCCATTTATATGACCCTCGAATAGGACAAAGTCTGCACCCTAGATTCTGCTGTTAGTCGCCACCAACAAAATGACAAAATATAGTTTTGTTAAATTATCCGCTTTCCGTCTCAACATTCACAAATTCCTTGTTTGCATTTAGCCAAATATCGATTTCTATGCTTATTTCTGCACAAAAATTAAAATAGTATACCTCTGTTTTGTTAATACTGTTGTTAAAGTGTTAATACGAAATTAAGGAAATATAACAAATTTAGTTCCCATAGCTTAGTTGAAATATGCATAACTGTTTTGAAATATCAACTGGTGGGATTTTGACTTATTGAAGTGCAGATTTCTTCATGAACTGACACTGTACAGCTGCTCTGTCCTGTCTTCAGCAATACGTACCAATGAACCCACCAGGGTTTACCATGTTTGCATGATACTATATTCAGCCGCTGTATTGTAACCAAACAGTTCATTAATTCTAAATTATACCAGCTCATAATATCTACTTCCACTTCAAGTCAGTATCACTGACCAGTATGTGTTCTAATACTTGATTTGGTAAACCAACTGGTCACACTTTCTTATTAGAACTCCAGGAAGTCAGTAATGAGCGATACTAACTTTCTCTTATTGGTCTCCGTTGATTTGTTTGCCTTCAAAGCAGTTTTTGGTGCTATATTTTAGATTTACATATGTTAGAATTCATAATCTGTTGCAATTCAATCGAGGGAGAGATCCTGTGGTAAATGCATGAGTGTGTACTGTTGAAGAGACCGAAACTAGAGAAAAACAGCTGTCAGTTCCCCTTTTGTCTTCAGTGGTTCTTTAACTAATATCAGTCAGTAATGAAATCTTCCCTGACATGAACGAACGCAATAACTTGAGGGAAACAACTTACTGTCTTATCAAAACAAATAATTTTCTGAGTTACTTTAAACTTGAGTTTTATTCACGACAGTCAGAGATTTATTATTACACATAAGGTATTAACTGTACCTAAAATCAAAACTACGGCAGTGAAATAATTTGGAAACCACTTCAACACCATGGAGTGCCTAAAACCGCTAAGCGATAATCACAGATGTAAAATGATTCACAGCATAAAATTCAGGGAAGCCTTCTAAGTGAAGACGGGAGGTGAGAGAAGACTGCCTTCTATTACCGACGATAATACAAGTGCCCTTGAGCGGGAACCAAATTGCGAGCGACAAGTTGTGAGTCTGAAAGTGACATAAAGGAGATCGTGTGAGGCAGAGACGAGAGCTTATGAGTGATCGTGGAGCCGGCTAAGGAAGTCATCAGAGAACAGGATCAAACGGAGATGCGCTGATGAAGTCCAAGCTCAAGGGAATAATAATAATATAATAAATAACGACTATGTGCACTGAAAATCAGTAAACACAATAGGCTTAATAATAACTTAATGGCGAACAATGGGGAAAATAAAGTGACTCACGTCACTTAGTCAGTATATAGATTAACTTGTGATTATTTAAATTCTATGTCTGGTGACCTAATACCCTAAAATCTAAGGAAACTGGATAGAAGAAACGACTTATTTTGCTTTAAGGATATGCATATAAAAATACATGAAGTAGGGATATTTCTTTTTTAAATAAGACACAGAGGATGAACTGAGACAGCACCCAATGTAATAGATTCAAACGACTGTTGCTTCTCCCGTTCTAATGCTATCCATTCCAAAAATCGATACTCATCAGTATTCTTATCGTAGAGACTTTCTTTTATTTTATATCTGTAAATATTCCCATTATTAATATTAGAAGAAGACATATAAGGGAACAATATTGTTTCCAATTAAATCTTCTTCAGTCTTTACTCTAATTTGAATAGATTTGTATATAAAAATTTTAACCAACGACGGTGAGTGTGTCGATCGAATAATAACAATAATGTGGTAGATGTTTTCAGCGTTAGTAATAACGATGATTATAGCGATAACAAAATGATGATAATAAGGTTTATGCAGGTGGCGGTCGCAATAACGAAGGTAGCAATGTGTAAAAAGAGGGTTCGAAAGGCTCGAAGGAATTTGGTAGATAACCTTGAAGGCTCCTTTTCTGTCCACTCGGTCACCGTTATCAATCAAATGAGACAAAGTATTACTTCTTATTGATTTTATCTGGTCTTTTCCGAATCATGAAGGAAGATGCTCGTTAATACGTTTGTTTGTTAAGCTGTTTAGCTGTTAGCACTATACATCTGTCTTCCCAGGTGCAACTGAATTTGTAGATACACATAGAACAAGGGACATCCAGGCAGCTTGTCTTTCGCTTGAGCAATCATAATTGGTCGGCTGAAAAATGACAAGTAAAGGGTGGCGGTAGTATAAGTCCGTTTTATCGCTCTCGATAATCTCAGATGTAAGACTTCACTGGCCAGGTCCCCATTAAATTGCAGTTTCATGAACAGTTGTTTCTTTTTAACTGTTGTCGGTTTCTCTATATTGTACCTATTGTTCATGTGTCCTCTGACAAATCTACTAGGATAACCCATTTGGACTAACGTATTTTGGATGTATGCTAGCTCATTCTCTAGGGAGTCATCGGTACATATGCGTCTTGCTCTATTCGTAAGACATCTGACCAAATTGACTTTGTATAGGATTGGTACAAAACTGAGGAAATGTGTATATTGTCCTCCAGATGTAGGTTTTCTATAGATATCTCTCTTGAGTGAAACATCCTCTCTCTTCTGGTCAACTGGACATCAAGAAAGTTTAGCCTACCATCATGTTTTCCTTCACAAGTGAAGATGAGCAATGGATGTGCATCATTAAATTTTATTTTTTTTATTTATTTATTTTATTTTTGATTACAGCTTGATTCCACACCATATTTTTGGTACAAGTGTGGAATTTTCAGCGTGGATATCGGTAGCCCAAAATTTGCAGGCCGACCATAGATATCAGGTGTGCGTCGGCGTGGGCTCGAACCACTGTGCCACCGACGCACATTTTATTAACATTTCATTCTTGTCAGCTTTCTCATCAAGAATAATAAACGTATCATCAACACAACGATCCATTTTATCTATTACTTGTTTCAATGGATAGTTTTCAAGCTTAGCAAGAAAGAATTCTGCCATAATTGGACCAAACGGAAAACCCATGGCAATACCGTCGATTTGTCTGTAATAAAGGTTGTTGGATGTGAAGTGTACATTCATAGTACATCTTAGAAGCAGCTCTTTCAGATTAATAATAAGAATTCCAATTTCCAACAGCTTTTCTAGTATTTGTTCGTGTAAGAATCGCACAGTCTCCATAAGTGGTACATTGGTGAGACATCTAAGGATAACATTTGCTTCCCATTTACATTGATATCATATACTTTGAAAATGAATTCAAAGACGTCTTTAACATTATGATTTACCACATTCTTGTACAGAAGAGGAGTTCGCCTAGCCATTTTGCCACTGCATGATAGGTAGAACTAGACTTGTCTAGGACTGCGCGAAGAGCATGGTTCGGAAAAGACTAAATAAAATCTATAAGAATTTCTGTTTTGGCTCATTTGATTGGCAGCGGTCACCAAGTAGACCGAAGAAGGTCCATCAAATTTATCTATCACATTCCATCTATGAGAATTCGAGAGGACAATCCTACTAGTCTTTGCATACAAAAGAAGTTTGTCCTACCTTTGTCTCTCCCTTGGCCTAGATGAATTCTAATTAAAACCTTTCCATTCTTTCTTCTATTTACATAAGTGTCTCCCAGCTTTGTAATGAACACTTGCTTAACTATTTTTTAAAGATTTATCAGATACAATTGTTGTTCACTGTGACCAACTCACAGCTGATCACAGTTATAGTGAGGAATTCAGAATATCTCTAGTTAGACAGATAGTAGTACAAAAGAATATCCGTTTGGATAGACAGACCCTTGGTTTCCTTGGACATTCATTTTTTAGACTTATCCTATATGGTACTACTTATCATCTACGATGAAACTATACTTTTTAAATTCAACAGTTTCATTGCATTTATTTTTGGAAAAATTAAAGAAGCCTCATACTGAAGTATACTTTATAATACAGTAAAGAATAGTCAATACGCTTCATTGAAAACTATTTATTTCTCAGGTAGAGCGTGCAAGTCGAATAATAATCGATAGAATGTTGTTTGATGTAATATATTTCAAGTTTGATCAAAGACTGATGTCAGTTAGAGAACTAACGAAAACCAGAGAGTACTGGAAAGTTGCTTCGTCCCGGTTTGGGACTCTTCAGTAATACGTACCCACTGACATCAATCAGTAGAACAAATCGAATCCCTACAAACTAACTCTTGATGTAGTATTGTTTAGGTTAGTGAATTCTGCTAACACACATAAATCTCTTCTTCACAATAAGACTTATAGCGAACGGTTGAACACTATCTTAAAATGCACAGGAGAACAGAGACTATCCTTTAACAAGGCATTTGAATGTTTATAACAATCTGTAGTGCAATGAAGTCGATGTGTTATAAGGCACAAAAATCTTGATAATTAACTAGCAGCGATTTAGGCAGTTACTCAATAAAGCACCTTTAATATTACAAATTTCTTATGTAAATAGACTTCCATCAAATTATCTAATCTATATACGTGATAAGTCAGCTGATGAGATACAGAACACACCGTAAATGCAGCATACTCCCTTAAAAAGAGATAAAAAAGGAATACATATTGTGTTCGATTTGTGTAGAATTTTTAGGACTGTCTTTGTGCATTCGTTGAAATAGGATGTGTTTCGGAATACTTTAAGTGACAGCAGACGAATGCTGCGTTTATTAGTGAAGTAATATATTTAATACTGACTGATTGACTAGTTTCAACATAGAACTTTGCACACATGTGAAGCACTTCGAGTTGCCACTCACCCCCCACCCCATGTAGAAAACAGAGCAAGAGAAGAGAGTAACCAGAGATTCATAAGAGAGAGAGAGAGGGGGAGAGAGATAACGAACGAATTGCGAGGGGACAAAAATAGTAATATGGAAGAGCAATAGAATTTTATTGGATACGATAAATCACAAAGAGTGAATGCATCCGCGTCATCACCGAGAACGATTTTCAGCCATATCACCAACTGTATCCAGCCACTGATTTTTACCATCCTAAGGACCACAACCTGCCTAGAAGTCTACACCTCTCTACGTAGCTTAAATTAACTGTCATGGATTTTGTTGACTGATGGCATCTTTTAGTTTGACCACTACTGGCTCTTTTACAGCCTGAACCATCCTATGTCAGTTAACATTGCCCGTCGAAGAAGGCAATGACTAGGCATGCACAACACATGTCCTAACTATTTCAATCGATAGATTCAAAGAAAGAACAAAGCAAATGACCTAATACCAATTTATTTTTATCGTGTTTTTGTCTGATAGTTTTGAAGTAAAAGCCTACCCATTTATTACTTGTCTGGGACAGTGCGGGGGGGGGAGAAGTTATGTAATCCTCTATCCATACAAAATATGACTAAAATTATCAGTCGATAACCAATGAATGTGGTATAGTACATCTACAGACTTTTCATGATGTCATTGTGAAATATAAATGTATATTCTTGGAAAAAACAGATAAAATAAATTTTGACAGGTAAATATTTTTTTTACCTAATATCCTTAATGCATCAGTGCCGGCAGGATACATGAATGGAAACTGCTATATACAAATAATATCCAATTCACTGATAACTAGTCCAATCATTACATTACAACGAATACTGTGTGCCTATACCTAAATCGTTTAGGGCAAAAAAGTTACAATACTTCAATCTCGCGGAAACTTAATAAATAATACTGATGGCATTGTGCCCGAATAGTTCAATGGTAACAATCCTGACTACAAAAGTGGGTGACGTAGGTTAGAATTCTTAAGGAGGCGAGAAGGGCATCAATTACTTCGAGGCTGAACGTAATCCACGCTGACCAGTGCAAATAAGCAAAAAACCCTATGTGTACAACAGAAAGTTTCTTGCCAACTCTTGCCAAGTAGTTAACATCAAATGAAAGTGCACCACAATGGCGAGTGAACCAGCTTGAGGATTAACATGGTGAATCGACTGACAGGATTCAATCAGTACCAACATCTAGGAATGGATTAATCAACGAAATCAAGTGTATTATTGAAGAAACTTCCAATCGACAAAAAGCATACAGTAACATCTCTGTGTGTCGGTGATGCAGCGGTAGAACACTCACCAACCACGCACGTGGTCCAGGGTTCCATTCTCAGCCGATGCACATCCAAACCTCGCTAAACCATTAAAGAGAGAAGGCTGGGCGTCATATTAGCAACCCCATCCCGTAAAAATAAAAACCATTGCAACCGAAACTTCAAACCTCTAGCTTGAAGTCCTATGTTTCACCTGGAACGTAAAGAAGGAATGAAAAAAATCTTGCTAACTAACACAACATCCAATAAGTTAACACAACGACAATAAACTTGAAAGTCAAGAAACAGCAATTCTTCACTATTCTGTTACATTCAACTTTGTAAATATCAGTAAAACTCACTATGACTTGACTAAGAATCCTAGAACAAAAGTCAGCTGCGAAAAAGCACGACATGTGTTCTTTCATATCGATGAATGTAGACAATTATGGATACAAATTCAATTGAGAAAATATGGAAATTTTAAACAGTGGAAACACGAAAAATAGGAATTTCTAGAAGTATGGTACTCATGTGGAATTCTGAATCCATTACTTAACTGGTTTAAGTCATTTCTAAGCAACAAGATACAAATAAACAAAGTCGGATCTGTATTGTCTCATCCTAGGCAGATCACAAGTGGGGTTGTACAAGGTAGTGTCCTAGGACCACTTTTATTTACAGTCTACATTAACAGCATTTGTAACTGCCTCACCTAAGGTAAACTATTCCTATGTGCTGACGACCTCAAAGTCGTTTACTCCTGTTGAAGTCATGAATAAGACGGTATGATAAGTAAAATACGTTTTGAACTAAGTAGTCTCGCAACATGGTGTGCTGAATCCTGTCTAAAGTTTAACATTGACAGATACGGCTGGATTTGTATGGGCAACAGTAACCTTGACCTAACTAAAACTACCCAAGCTCAACTCAGTCATAGATCTCGGTATTAGATACTCTAGCAATAATACGGTCTGATTATGCCACACATAAAACACGGAGGCCCTTAGGATGCATAGCTCGCAATTTCTTTCGTTGTGAAACTAGGGTCTTATTATATAAAGTATATGTCCGACCTATTTTAGAATACTGCCCGTTTATTCTTATCTGACTGAGACAGAATGACAAGCCTAAATTAGAGGGAGTGCAACGGAAATTTACCTCAAGAACTCTTGGTTTAGAAAGTGGTCTCGAATACTATGAGCGTTGCGGCAGACTAAGATTAGAGCCACTCTGAAAAAGACGTCTTAAGCTAAACCTAATTTTTTACTACAAGCTAATCAATCTTTTCTTGCACTCCTCCGAGCCAATAAATAAATCTAACGCTGTCGTCAGTTACAATCTTAGAAATCATTACAACCTAGCTACTTTAGAGCATTGTCAAACTTAAATGCGGTACAACTTCTTCAATAATTTTTCAGTCATTTGGAATAGACCATCAGCTGATTTGCGTGATGCAAACACACTCGCAGTGTTCATCACCTTAGTCACCAGACTGCGCAAAGATGACAATCCATTTCTGCGTCTGACTCTTACACCCTCTTTTTCACCCTACATAGATATTTTAGGTTTATTAGACGTATAAGTTACAGCAAACTACAGCTATAAATGTTAATATTATTAATGGAAGGACATAATAAACATTTCTACACAGGACATTAATATTAGTTCACACATAATATAAAAGTTAGCATAACAGGGCTAGTTAGTTAGCTAGTGTACCAAAATAATCATAATTACTTTCACAAAATACATATATAAATTTATTAATCACTCCTTGAGGACTCCACTTGCTTTCGTCTGTGCACCCACGACCCATCCTAGATTACAGTTGTGGAATATGCCTTTACACCAATGAGAAAGTATTAATTTATAATACTTCATGATTGTAATTTATAACATAACTGATCGTGCCTTCAAAATGACTTACATTTCTTGTAAACACCCGTTTATGAGAAAATATAATCTATCATTATTGTTAGTCTACATTGAGTACAATTCACTTGTGATGTTACGATGAAAATGCTGACAAAGCTATACAAGTGTATCACTTATATTAAATTATTACCCAATTTGGACATAAATCAAGAATAAGATTCGATACCATACACACCAAAGTTATATGAGGGAATGACTACAAGCTTTATTTTTATCCCAAGTATTTATAATCCATCCAACACATACTTGGGTTTTTTTGTTAATGCGAAGACAAAATTTTTATATTTCTTGATGTGGTCCATTGAATCACTAGCTATCAGATTTTTCCCACCAACTAAAGACGAAAAGGCAGCAACCACGTAATTTAACTATAAATCAAATTTATGTAATTTAAACAATACTTTATCCATGCCTGTACAACTGGTGTATCGTACATAGGTAGGAATAAATATGTACTTTATATTATTATTATTAAATATGCTTACTAATCGTATATATAATTTATCATATTGGTGATGCTTGTAAACTGGCGTCCCTAGTGTACAAAATATCAGAATATTTTATTATAAATGAATCAGTGGTTAACAGACACATTATTATAGATCACATTTACCGACTAATTGTGATTAAATCACATGACACAAAAGTTTAAACTAACAACCAATCACGACAAAGGAGATAATTAAATCATTCGTGAAGATTAATAATAATCGTTAAAGCTCAAGCTGAAAATGTTGTCTAGATGGACAACGAATGTTTTTCAGTTAAATCAACCAGCCTGGAGAACATAACCAAATCTAGTCGCAGAGGGATTAGCTTGATTAATATAGTATCTAAAGTCCTAGGCTCAATAATACTGAGTAGACTAAGTAGTGCTCAGGAAGCACAAACACCAGAGAGCCAGGCAGGCTTTAGACCAGCAAGAGGATGTTTTGATCATATCTTCACCCTCCGACAGATTCTAGAACATAGTCATTCCTACCGGCGTCCAACAGTCATTATATTTCTTAACCTAAAGGCGGCATTCGATTCTGTCGACCGAGAGGTTCTCTGGAGCTGCTTGGCTGTAAAGGGAATGCCTAGAAAATACATTGCACTGATTAAGGCACTCTACTCATACTCATACAGCCAGGTGAGGGCTAACGGTGAGTTGTCATATGAACTGGTGACGACTAGTGGTGTCCGTCAAGGATGCCTATTATCCCCTCTTCTATTCAACTTCATCATAGATGTGTTAATGGACTTAAACCTAAGTGACTTCAGCGACTCAGGGATTGACTTGCTACCAGGGTGGGAATAATCTCGTTGACTTAGAATATGCAGACGACATAGTCCTTCTATTCTAGGACGCTGACAAAATGCAGAGTCTTCTAAACACCTTGAGCAGCAATCTACGAATGTTTGGTATGCGATTCACTCCCGCCAAATGCAAGATGATGTTACAAGACTGGACTGCAGCGACTCCTAGATTAGAAATAGGGAGTGAAGTGGTAGAGCACGTTGACCGCCTCACTTATTTGGGAAGTACCATCAGCCAACGCCAGACGGTTGATCTCTGACGAAATCTCAGCACGGATACAGAGGGCTAGTTTCGCATATGCCAGTTTACGCCGTCTGTGGTATAGACGTGATATCCAAGTATCGACCAAAGAGCAGGTGTACTGCTCATCAGTCCGCTCCGTCCTCCTTTATGGGTGTGAGACCTAGCCATTGGAAGTGGAAGACATGAAAAGATTAGCTGTTTTTGATCATAGGTACCTGAGTTCTATCTCCCGTCTGAAGTGGTATAATAGGGTAAGCAATGTTGAGGTTAGACATCTGTCGAGTGCTAGGTAAGGAGGGGAAATCAATCGACAAGGCTGTGAAGCTACGTCGACTGAGATGGATAGGACATGTGTTACGACGCATGCCTAGTCATCGCCTTCCTCGACGGGCAATGTTAGCTGATATAGGGTCAGGTTGGAAAAGAGCTAGCTAGTGGTGATCAAACCAAAACATGGCTTCACCAGTCAATGAAATCCACAACAGTTACTTTAAGCCACGTAGGAAGGTATAGACTTCCTGACCTGTTGGGGTCCTCGGGACGGTAAAAACCAATCGCTGATATGGCTCAAAATCGTTCTCAATGGCTGGCGCAGGTGCGTCCACTACTTGTGACTTATGATTTCCAATGAAACTATATAGTTCTTCGTTATTACTATTCCTTCGTCTTGCACCTCTGTTTACTGTCTCTATTATGCATTTCTTCTACTTTCTTCTCTTGCTTGTGCGCTACATGGAGTGTGGCGACTTGAACTGCCGCGCATCGGTGCAAAGTTCTTTGTAGAAACAGACAAACAGAGATATAACCAAATCAAAACCATCCACCGAGGCTACAAATCTTTACGTGAAGCATTTGAAATCTCCTAAGTGAGTGAATATATACCAGGTTGGCAAGCAATATACCAAGTGTCATCGAAACTATATTATTTCCTTAAAATAAATGTGATGATTTTCAAAAAAGAATAACGTTCCATAGAATTTTGAAAAATGTGAACATAAAATTACTACCAGCTGAATAGCTTTCATTTCATTAAGCATAAACATACACACACACACACGTGCTGCTGAACAGTTCACACAAATCATCCTAACTTCAAATCAAAGACAAAGAGATATAGGATACTGTTTTTTCTTAACCAATCCCTAACACCTAGAAAGTAAACTAGCAAACATTTTTACATACTGCCTTATATCAACTTCCATGTAGTTGAGGCATACATAGAAAGAACACAGTTAGTATACTCGTGTGTGTGTGTGTGCGAATGCGTCGTGGTGGAATAGCACATATCTGTATTGCTCCTCAGTTCATTGACTTATATAGCTAGAATTTAATCTACTGTTACCGGTATCACTTACTCTAGGTTAAGAGCAACGGCAACATAAACACATACTGTGGACAGTATGTAAAAATAACTGCGCTAAAAGGAGAATGGATTACAATTTTAATAAAAATCATTTAATTTATTGACTTAGTCAAAAAATGAAATAAAATAATAATAATAGATAGTACTTAAATAAAAAGTGAAATATTCCTACAAATAAAGCAGTGAGATAGAAAAAAAATGCAAATATCATTTTTTGACAAGAAACAAAAAGAAAAGAAGATTGTATGTCCGTTTTTGCGATTCGGAATAGAGAAAATGAGCAAAGGAAGCGTCTATAGTATAAATATGCTCGCCAAACAACAAAAAAAATAGATTGTACAGTAAGTAGTATGATGCAAGCCAGAACTAGACTGTAATGGCTTTTCGTCAGAATATATGATCGTCTTTTCTTTGTCACTCTATTTCTGTCGAAATCAAAAATATTTATTCCGCGCATACAAAATTCAGTAATCAATCACTTAATGCAGAATTTCGTAGTGTTATCGTTTTTGTAATCTAGATGTCAGCCTTGTCACCTGTCGCTTTACGTGGGACATTTCGTTTGCCTAAAATCTCCATAAGATTTTTACTCATATAATATGGGCGTTCAGCAGAACCATCATTTCGTTCCAAATCCTCTACTGTAAAAAATAACAAAACGGGCAAAAAAATAAATATTAGTAAAATGTACTTTTGTATAACAAGGAAGAAAATATGGACTTAGACAAAACAATAAGACGTAATTTGTTTGAATCGTGTAATGTATATGCGAAACACATTTCGGACAATCTGATCACACATGGACTTGTCATAGGAATATGTATATATGTAAAAATAATAAAGAGTTGAGGGGTGAGAAAATAGACATATTGAAGGTTAAAAGATTTATTACATCTATGTACTAGAAATGTTAGGTTCACATTTGAAGGCGATTGCTTTCATCAGATTGATGGTGTTGCTATGGGTAGTTTGTTACGACCCCTGTTAGCAGATATCTATATGTCGTACATTGAGAATTTATCGGAGGATTTAATGGAAAATGTACCGCTCTATAGAAGATATATCGACAACACTGTAATCATAAGTGATAAGCCTTGTTTTGCCACCTCAATTTTAAATCGAATGAATGAAGTTCAGAATGGCATATCGCTTACGTTGATAGAAGAGGAAGATGATTGTTTACCTATCCTAGAGGTATTGCTAAGCCGACGGCTTGATGGGTCTATAAAAAGATCTATTTATAGAAAACCTATCTGGACAGAACAGTATCTTAATTATCACAATTTTTGTCTTGTTCGGTACAAAAGAGCCTTAGTAAGGTGTCTCTTCAGTAGAATCCGACGAATATTCACAAACTCTGGTTGATAACAATTATCCAGACAAGTTCATAAGGAGATAATAAACTGTTCAGAATGCCAAGACCCATTCTCCAACTCGCCATTAAAAAAGATTTTTATCTCAAACGACCTTATATAGGCGATCATAGGAGCTTGATTAACTGATAAAGATTGAACGCTGATATTAAAAAGCCCTTTTCTACAGCTAAGATCAGAGTAAGTGGGAATGTGAAGCCAATATATCCATCTAGACCTTTAGAACATGCGAAAAATGATGTCATATCCCACTGTATTTACCAATTTGAATGTACGTGTGGATACAAGTATACGTAGGGAGGACTCATCGATCTCTACAAGTAAAGGCTTAAGAGTATATTCCTAAATGACTTCAGAAGTAAACTGAATCTCCAGAAACCAATAATGGTGAGAACAGACCACTTAACTCCTCCATTACGAAACATAATATAGAGACGGGACATAAAATTGATGTTAACATATATTTTAAACCTATCTATAAAACGTGTTTGAAGTGCATCCAAAGGTTTATGGAAGCCCTAGCTTGCAATTGGGAAGTTTAAACCACCTTTATGCACTCAAAAACAGTTCGTCATCACACTAAATCTTCTTTGGTAAACTTCGTTTTGATACGAACCAGGATAGACGTACTATTACCTGCCTTCTTCGGTTCAGTGACCTTCATTGTTATTTTGACCTTAAATATGTCCTTTTAACTTGACCTAAGTCTATTTTTCTCACCTCTTACCTCTTTATTAATTTCATATATATTCCTATGAAAATCCGTGTGTGATCAGATTGTTAGAAATGTGTTGTGCGAACATATTACACGATTCCGACAAAATGCGTCTTGGAATTGATAGTGTTCTCTGAGCTCCTTGGTTTAATTGCGGAGCTTTCAACGTCTTTCTGGACCAAGGAGCTCAGAGAACACTATCAATTCCAAATCATCAACCTGAGTTACAAATCTTTTCTATTATTTCAAAATACGTCTTCTTATTGATTTGTCTATATTCATAAAGGGAACTTACTGTTTTAAAATATAGACTACCATTGTATTTTATAAGTATATAAAGTTGTTTCATCTATGCACTAAAATTTCGATCCATTTTGAGGATGTAGAACAGTCAACTAACATGGTATACTTGACGAATTCACGTAGAAAGTGAAGAAATCCATAAAACAGCTTTGTATAGGCTGTTTACGCAATTATCATTTGATAGTTGTAATTACTTTTCTATGACTGGTTTGTAAGGATTAGATTTATTTTCACGAGTTGATCACGGATTGATATCAGTTAGAGAACCATTGAAAACCACGGAGTACTGAACAGCTGTCTCGTTAGCCTAGTTTAGGAATCATCAGCAGTACGCACCTACCCCAAGGGGGTTCGAACCCAGGACCTTCCGGTTGCAAGGCAAGCTCGTATACCATTCAGCCACTGGGACATAATTTATCACCTGGGTTCGAACCCCAGTGGGTGAATACTGCCAATGATTCCCAAACTAGGATGAAACAGTTGTCATTACATTTTCACAATGCATTAAAATTCACTACTAACAGGTAAGCGGATTAGTGAAAAGCCACAGATATATGAGAGACTAGAGCTTTCTCTCCACTTAAAGGATAAAAGAAATATCAGGGAAAATAGAAAAATACTGGTGGAAACTAGTTAATATTATCCATATTCTTAATCACCCACTCCAATACGACTATTGTTATCAAATAACATGCAACTGCTTTGTTCTCCTGAAGCTTTTTTTCGCACTCATGTTACCACTAGTCCATATACGTTGGAAGCTAGATAGTGACGTAGACGCATGTACTTAGTAGTTAACATCATAATATCACTAGAAGTATGAGATAAGTCGTAAAGAAGATGTAGGTTCCACAACAACATTTAGCTGCTACCTAGACAAAGGCTATTCCATGCTGCATATCCAAACTTTGATTTATCCCGTGGAAACACACAGACTGGGTATATTGCACTTAACCAAGTTAGAAGTCAAGGTTTTCACGTTTAATATCTGCTTCGAAAACAGTCCAACCATTCATCTGCTTAGATAGTGACACAACATTCCCAATAATGCATCCAAATCTTATTCAAATTACAAATTCTGTCTTAAAGACTTTAGTCTGAAATCTAAAAATCACGTTTATCAAACTTAATTGCGTGAAAATTTGCTTTAAAACTGTGAAATCTACACCTGTTAAACTGGTGATACAATGGAGTGCGAACACTTCTGTCTGTAAGACCACGCCAAGCAGATACTTCCACAACCGAAAAAAAAAGC
The DNA here is from genome assembly GCA_944472135.2 of Trichobilharzia regenti. Lineage (NCBI taxonomy): Eukaryota > Metazoa > Platyhelminthes > Trematoda > Strigeidida > Schistosomatidae > Trichobilharzia > Trichobilharzia regenti. The sequence goes on along the minus strand of OX235262.1, from coordinate 94,201,842 downwards.
AATTCAGTAATTTATATCATTATAGGACATTAGCCTTGATTTTATACGAATATTTATTTCACGACTTGAGAGAAACTCAGAAAAGTAGAAAGGTGATGTGGTGCAATGAGATCGACGCTAAATGGATGGGATTATGACGTGCTGATGTATCACGAATGCTCACTGGGATGGGTCTTAGAAGCCTGAGCTAATATAGCTGCATTCTCCTTTTTTTTCTACTATGAGACGGAATTCGGTGACAATCAGAAATCAAAACAACCATTAGAGCAGAAAAAAACAAAACTGACTGACTGACTTACAGAAGCATAAAAATATTGTATCCACACCCATCTCAAAGACACTTGAAAATAATGTTGCAACTAGATAGGAGGCTAGTATAATAATCTAAAATAATAGAATACAAAAAGGTATGAGGTCATTCTTAAACAAAAATAAAATACCGATATGATCAATATTTCTCCCACTGCATATTAACTGATTGCATTAAATTACCATTTTCATGTTTGGTACACTATTCCATGAATGATACTTGTGCACAAGTAACGAACTTCATGACTTACAGTTTACTGTTACATAGTTACTTTCTTATGTTTTATCCTATTATACACTAGTGTTCAAGAGCACCTTCGACAGATATTTTCCCCCCATTGCCAACGAATGGTAAAGTAGATTTGTATTCTTCACCTATTGAAATATCTGTGTTTGTTTGTGTTCACCGAAAAAAAGCTACATAATTCTTTTCTATAAACATAGAGGTGAGATAGGTCGAATCTCAATTCGACGAGTACTCACAATTAGGAGGCGTTTATTATAGTTTTGATAAGCTAAAGAATTGTAATAACCACCTATGAGAATTTTCACTGTTTAGCTTGTAAATCTAGTAGGAAATTTGTTTCGGCTGACGGATGTTGGTTTTAATTTTATAATAATTACTATTACTCCCCTGGGTTCCCAGTGGGACATAGGGCTTCAACAAGGTATTCCACTTTTTTATACTTGGTGCTATCCTCTTCAGTTAGACACACGATTGCCCATAATCTTTCATCTCCTCCTCCTCGCCACACGTCCTCCTCCATGTCACTATCGCGCCGACCACCGACTCATCGCTTCCTATTCAGATCCCACTCGAGCGACGGCCTGCATTGAGCGCGATGTCATTCGACGGCCGATACAGCTCCATTTTCTTCTAAATATTTGTTGAGCGATCGGCTTTTGGTTGGTTTGTTCCCAGCCAGAGTTTCTTGTTGCTAATTCTTTCTGGGTGGCTGGCCGTTCAGTATGGAGCCAGTGAAGACCGCTGTTGATAAAAGTCTGTAACGTGTTGGAAATGCCTTTCATGAGGCGCTGGTCAAGTTTCTGAACCATGAAGAAGAGCTGACCGATTTCACATTTGTGGTGAATAAGAATAGCTTTATTACGTACAATAAATTTACAAAATATGCACAATTTTCGGCGTAGTTTGTTGCATAATATTTACTCTTCATCCAGGAGCTTCAAGAAAAAGTTATTTCCAGTACATTAAGTGACGCAGTGATGTTAGAACTGAAGATATAAAATAATCCACTACGATATTTTTGTTTGGTGCCACATAAATGCTCAACTATAGGCTGCAAACCAATTAAAAATATGCACGAGTACATTTGGATGCCCAGAGATTCAAGCAGACCGCCAGTCATTAAGACAATATAACAGAGAGTCACTGAATAACTCATAGGATATTTATCCTTGATTTCTCATAAATATCTTTTTCAAGACTTGGGAATGCCTTGAAAATTTAGTAAAATCATACAGTGTATTAAGATGTTTGAATTCAATTATCCGAAACCAACTTTTCATATACCACTACTTCAGGGGCTGATGACACTATCCAGTTGCCTATACTCAATTAAGTGGAATGGGACTCGAACCTGTAACCCATGGGCAGCTGAATCCGAGTGCTTAAGCCAATGAGGTATATTTGCAGAGTGGAGTGTGTGGTGAGATAAATGCTAATTGATTTGGGACAGTACGTGTTGGTGTACCACGGACTCTGGATCTCAAGAGACCTTGGGACTCAATACTTGTTAAAAATTAATTCATTGGCACCAGAACTGGTGCATTTTTGCTTCTTTTACTACGGAAGAGGTACACAAAGTGACTAAGGGTCTCAAAAACATGATCTCCAAGTAGGTATTGTACACCAGACACAATTGCACCTGGCTTAGAGTATTTATTTATTGAAATAACAGAACCAAGTAAGTAAGTGGAAGACATGGAAAGACTAGCTGTCTTTGATCATAGGTACCTGCGTCTTATCTCCCGTCTGAAGTAGTATAATAGGGTAAGCAATGTTGAGGTTAGACATCTGTCGAGTGCTAGGTAAGGAGGGGCAATCAATCGACAAGGCTGTGAAGCTACGTCGACTGAGATGGATAGGACATGTGTTACGACGCATGCCTAGTCATCGCCTTCCTCGACGGGCAATGTTAGCTGATATAGGGTCAGGTTGGAAAAGAGCTAGCTAGTGGCGATCAAACCAAAACATGGCCTCACCAGTCAATGAAATCCACAACAGTTATTTTAAGCCACGTAGGAAGGTATAGACTTCCTGACCTGTTGGGGTCCTCGGGACGGTAAAAACCAATAGCTGGAAACAATCATTGATATAGCTAAAAATCGTTGTCAATAGCTGGCGCAGATGCATCCAATTCTTGTGACTTGTAATTTCCAATGAAACTATATTGTTCATCGTTATTACTATTCCTTTATCTCACACATCTGGTTACTGTCTCTATTATGCATTTCTTCTACTTTCTTCTCTTGCTTTGTGTGCTATATGGGGGGAGTGTGGCGACTTGAACTGTCGCATATCAGTGTAAAGTTATATGTCGAAAACAGATAGACAGACAAAGTAAGTAAAAAAATAAAACAAAGTAACCCACAAATATATCAAAACATGTTATGTGCAACATGAAATAGAGTGTGCATCGTAAATCTACATACTCATGCACATATATACACATACATTCATTCGAAACGAAAACCAACCCATACAAGAAGAAGAAGAAGAAAAGACAGCAAAAAAAACCTCAAGTAGTAGTACTTACACACAATGGTACAAAGGCATAATGCAGATTTGGAGGATTTAATTCATTTAGAAGTTTATTCCCTCCAAATAGTGTACCTTCCAAATAGGTATAAGCCAAACCGCCTGATAAAAATGGAATGAAATGAAATAAACTCGAGTAAAAACAAAAGCCTAAGACTATTATATGTTTATGATGTAACCGATGAAAAGCATACAGAGAGAAGTAATCTTTAAATATGAATATACACACATACATATACATATAAGAAGAAATGGACACAAGTACAACAACTACATGCAAATATTATGATTCTTTAGTATTCTATGATGAGTTATTACAAAAGAGTAACATGTAACATGAGAGACAGTACAACATACATTAAAACAATATTTGAATTGAGTCTTCTAATCTAAGGAAGGATACACTTCGTTTACAACTAATTTCACGGATGACAAATGACCACAGAGAGGTGAGAGGGGAGAGGGAGGGAGAGATGTTACACAAACATGAGAATGAACAATGTTAAGAACAATGATAATTCATGAAGTTCAAACCATACACATAGGTATGTATGTTCATGCATTACCATAGAATATGACGTAACCATTGGAAACAAGATTGCATAAAACCATGCAAACGAAGTGTCACTGTTACTACTATTGCTACTACTAGTACTTACGCCCATTGATGACAAGCATTCAGGTGACCAAACAAGACCACCACGAAGATAAAGATAAAGAGCAACTAGAAGAATAGAATAAATTTAGAATGGAAGAAATTTGATGACTTTCTAAACGAATAAAGAACTGTTCTGTGGTTTCAATTAGGCGTATGCACATACATATTCTACCAAATAAAAAGTCACTACTCATAAAGACTTCAGTGAAAACATCATTTGAGCGAATAGATCTATGTCCTTTTTCTGTGCATCTAGTTTGCTATTGAAATATCTCAGTTGAAATAATATTAACCAATTGATTTAATGCTTACACATATAGAAGCTGAAGCAAACATAAAAGCTTATTCAGATTATCTGAGAAGCTAGTACGTAGGTAATTCGGCAATGCTGTTCAAAAGATCACAATAATATCATACATAAAGAGATATCTGTCTCATCTGGACACAAACCGATCACCCTACTAAATGTTTTCCATGGATGAGGTTAGTGAAGGATAAACGTTCCTTCTAGAACATCTGCATGTACTCAGACAGGATGGAATCACTAAAGCAAATGGAAGTTCATTATGTATGTTCATCTTCCCCATGAAAACATCGAATCTGTAATCAAAGAGTTGACTAAAGACGAATCTGAAAATAACAGTAGCACTAATCTTCATCTAGGATAAATATATTTGGTCACAGGATTTCATCATGAGCTGGCATTACTAAGAGAACCATTGGAAAACCTGCAGGGAGTACTGAACAGCTATTTCGTTTGGTTTGGGACTCTTCAACAGTACGCACCCCCCATTGGAGCATTGGATAGGGTCCCAGTGGCTTAATGGTATACGAGCTCGTCTTGTAATCAGAAGGTTCCGGGCTCGAATCCCGGTGGGTGCGCACTACTGAAGAGTCCCAAACTAGGACGAAACAAGTGTCCATTACTCCCAGGTTTTCCAATGCTTCTCTAACCGATGTCAGCTGATGATGAAATCCTGTAACCAATCAAACGAAATCCCTACAAACCAATACTTGAATAAATATATTTGTTTGAATCAAGATACATGATCATCCACGGTTTTGACTGTCAAATAGCATATATCATTAGCTGACAAGTGCTTAAGTCTCTACGTCACAGATTAGTCAAGTGGAAAGTGTCATAAGCAGAATCAGATTTCGCCAGTTTCCTTTCCGAAACCAAGTGACCTTCTTGATACCATATATAGTTATCAAGAAGACAAGCTACAACTCATGTCGCTAAATATTACTCTTTGATCAACATGACTAGTTGAATACCATTGACATACACGGGTAGTACCTGGGACCAGATCAAAGTGTTTTTAACGTCGGACGACTGTTTCGCTTGTTGAAAGCCGAGTTCATCAGCGGTACACCCAATTTGACTCAGCTCAGGGATCAAAATCAGCTCAAGCCATCCCAATCCCAGATAGCTACCATTACTAGTATCAACCACATCACAATTTGTGAACTCACTTACCTCGGTAGTGGTGAAATTCCACCTCGAGCTGTGTAAATCGCAGATCGGCAATCTGACTCAATGTATTAGGAGTTCGCTGAAGTAGCTAGCTGGAATTTGGATGATCTGAATTGATCCAGCTCTTTAGACTCAGTTAAAAGGGGTACACCGCTGACAAGACCAACCCCAAATGACTGAGACGGTTTTCCGGCACTCAGATCACTCTGATCTGGCGTTAACAAGCACTTGTTTTTCACCTGAGTGGAGTCCAACTAATCATAACAAACAATAAGTAGTAGTATATGACGTTATAAATTTAAATGCTTTGAAGAAAAAAGGTACGGACATTTTTCATCTATACACATTCAAATGGCTAAATCTGTGCAGCAGGCTCGCCTCACTTACCAACAGCACCAACAACGACAAGCTTTCCAATGAAGAGGATGAAATCCGTTACCTTATCGACCACAATAAGTCTAGATATGAAGAAAAAATAATAATAATAAAGACATTAAGCGTCATACATACAACCATGACAACAATCAAAACAATAATTGTGGGAGAGAGAAAGAGAGAGGAAAATGAGCAAAAGACTTTCTGTCAACCACGTAAAAGAATTTCACTTATTCTGAGCATATATAATCAATTCTCCAGTTAACCATAAAACATTTAAGGATAAACAATGTGTTTCTTCATCATAGCATATACACAATATCCACTGACGACTACGATATATATAAACAAACTAATTTTAAGAAATTTAACGGCTTAGAATTAATATTCAATAATATGTCAACAAGTACATATATATTCAGTTGTAACTGTATTCCCTACTATTTTCACTCTACATAAACATATAGAGTAGATACATGACTACGTTGTCAACAACAGAAACATAGACAGGTTGATCCTTAAAACCCTCATAAAGTGTTTTAAAGTAGTGCAATTCATAAGAAATGAATGTGAATAAATCAAAGTGAGTGTTCATGAATCCTAAAAGTCAGTAATAATGCTTTTACTGCAGATTCCCTTGAAAATGAGAATTTCAAAGTCAAACACACACACACACCCCTTCATAACTCATTAACGAACGAGGATGTCAAATCGAGAATCGGGAAGGCGAGAAACACATTCATCAACCTGAAACCAATCTTGAAATCTTCGTCCCTCACCATCAACAACAAAACTTGGTCGGATTTTCAATACAAACATCAAGTCAGTTCTTCTATACGGATCAAAAACTTGGCGAGCGGGTCACAAAGAATATTTCCAACAGCCTGTTGCAGACCAGACCTATATCAACAACTGCCTTCGCTGGATCTATACTGAAGATCAGATGGCCAGGCCGAAAAGAATCACCAACAAGAAACTATGGGAACAAACAAAAAAGAACTGATCCCCAACCAACAAATATACAGGAGAAAGTGGATGGATTGGATGGACCACTCGCTGAGGAGGCCGGTTGGTGACATCGCGAGCGCGTCAGGCCGTTGCTCGAGTGGAACCAGACCGAAAGGGAAGCGGCGAGTGGGTAGTCAGTGCAAGGGTGACATGGAGGAGATCGTGTGAAGAGGAGTTAAAAGAGTATGGACTAACATGGATGCAGCTGAAAAGTACAGCAGAAGACAGAAGCAAGTGGAGATATGCAGTTGAAGCCCTATGTTCCACTAGGAACCCAAGGGAACAATAATAATATTATTATTTGTCAGTATTATCAATCACTTGAAATCCAAAAACATGTATTGATGACGGGTCGATCGTGAAAACAACAGTCTTAGGAAAGAAACAACGTGGAACACTATCTACCCAGGCTAGCAAACTGATAACAGAACTGTGTCTATAGTTGGATAACAGAGCATCTCGTCAACTCAAGGTACTTAGCAATTTTTTTTTGAGAAATTCAAACCATTCAAACCTTTTTAATAGGAGTGAAATCAAGAAAACTAAAACATTAGCTACCTAGAAATTCAAACTAAAATTATGTATCCCAAAGAAGTACATCAAACAATTGTCATCATCACAGCCATCATAAACAGTTTAATTTCTCAAGAAAATCATCGATTATCTGACTTTGTTTTTTATACGAAATTTCTGTTCCTTTTAGTTGTTATTCATTTATTTTTATTCCTTTACGCTCCCAATAGAACATAGGGCTTCAAGCTAGAGGCTTGAAGTTTCGGTAGTAGTAGTATTCATTTTTTACGGTATGGGGTTGCTAGCCCCATGCCCAACCTTCCCTCTTTACCAGTCCCATTACTGGCTTAGCGAGGTGAAGCAGCGTATCGGTCGGGGGTCGAACTCCGGAACACATGAGGCGTGGTTGGTGAGCATTTTACCAATGTGCCACCGACTCTGTTGTTATTATTATACTTTAATCCATATTCGTATTATGACTTCTGGTAGGGAATAATTTGCGAACTTTCTCACCCTTTTGTTTTATTCTCATGAATATACATACAGCTTACTTGATGCTTTCATCGAGAATTTTACTGCTTCTCCTCAGCCATTATCAATATTCAAATGACGTCACATAGAAGATAATTCTAATGGATTAATCTCTGTCGATTGAAGAATCATAGCTATTAGCTAGTTGCGTTAGCAAATATCGAGTGACGTCATTAAAAAAAAAGAAAGAACATTACCAAATACAGCTACTTTTGTCTACTCTTAAACAACTTGTCTATGGCTGTCTTCACTATATGCTATGTCACGTGTATAAAACAAAAAAGTACAAATAAGAATGGAAAAAAAGGAATCGTAAGGATTTCCCGTGATATATATGAAGGGGCAACCTTTATGCGATATCACTTAAAAACTAGTTGTGATTTCTTATGATTGTATCAAAGTACATCCAACATAAATAATTCGAAAAACACATATTCATGACGTCATACACTATTGAGTAGTTGTATACCATTCACATTAGCCAATCGCAATGCTTGGCCAACCAAATCGAATTGATGAAGAAAGCATTGGAAGGCAGTATAGTTCATTTTTGGCCAAGTGGGCCTAAAGAGCTGATTCAATTCACACCACTTGAATTATAGTTAGCCACTAGGGTGAACTCGTAATTTGCAATTTACACAGTTTCAGATGAAATTTCATCACAGTCTATACTGATTCGACTCCCTGAGCTGACATAAACCAGGTGGTGGTACACCACTAATAAGCTCAGCTCTAAATGAGCTATGCGACTGGCCGGTGTGTTGAGATTACTTCGATCTGACTAGTGAGTATTGTCAATCAGTAGTATGTGACATCATGCATTTATGCTTGACTTTGTTGATTGTCATTCAATGGAATTGTGATCGAAATAATTTCTGTTGGCAAAAGGAAACTGTGGTGAAATTCCACCTTCTCGAACTGTGTCTGTAAATTGTGAAATTGATTTATGCAAATGCGTCGATGACACAGCGGTAGAATGCTCGCCAAACGCGCCTCATGTGATCCCTGGTTCGATCCTCGGCCACCGACGCACTCCTTTACTTCGTCAAACCAGTATAAGACTGGCAAAGAAGGTAGGTTGGGCATGGGATTAACGACTTCATCACTGCATAAAAATAAACACCACTGCTATCGGAACTTCAAGCCTATAGCTTGAAGCCCTATGTTCCACTGGGAAAGTAAAGAAATAAAATTAAACTTAAAAATTTCCATTACTCTTCTCGGTGATATTATTCTCAAGCTGTACAGTCGCATATATATTTTAAATTGTCTTAGCAACAAAATAAATATTTCCATATATTTTTCATTAGAAATATAAACTTTAGATAGCAAATTTCAATAATTGATTAGAAACTAAATTAAAATTGAATAGGCAAATCGAGTGACGTAATTTAAATGACGGAGTTGAGTAGAGCTCATTTAAAATTAAAAGTTAACGAAAGTTAAGGTAACAACAGTGGTAATAAGGGATAGAGATTTAATTGGAGGTGGGGGAAGAAAATAATACAATTAAGAAACAACCAAAAACAAAAATTACGTATTTGGTGTTAAGATATATCAGATCCTTTGATTGGACACTAGTAACTAGTGTGACGTGTCTAGTCCTTTCTTTGGTGCAAACTGAATTCTATCAGTCAGGTTTGCAATGTGGCCACCATTGCCTCCAACTATCTAATATCATCAAATCAATGTGCACCGAGATGGCGAGCTACATAGAATGGTTGCCACATTGCAAACCTGACTGATAGAATTCAGTCTGCACCAAAGAGAAAACTAGACACGTCACACTAGTTACTAGTGTCCAATCTAACTACTCATTAAAGTCCTACAGGAGGTCAACCGCGATCCCGAATAGCTCAGTGGTAACGCCTCTGACTGCAGCACTGGGTGACGCGGGTTCGAATCTCAGAAGGGTTATGAGTTCCTTCAAGGTTGCAGATACGCCTTGCTGACGAATGCCAACTAGCACGAAACCTAGGTCCAAGGGTTCCTGCAGATTGCCTCCAACTATCTGATATCGCATATCAGGTCCATTGCAGATTTAATGACTGAAAAAACTTCTTTTGCACGCAAAGTTCAGGATTTAGCATGTGAATCACCATTGATTCTGTGGTTTGAAGAAGCTTCATTCGTACTTTTTTAGCAAGATGCTCACGCATTCTGTAAGTGACTTTAAAGTTACTTTGTGGGTTTGCTTGGTGTCCAGATTCACTCGAGTGATCCAGTATAGAAATTCGGGGGGACCTTTTTTTCGCCTTTGGAAAACCATGAAAGTTGGTAAGTGTTCGATGATACCTCTGGATAGCAAACACTAGGTACAGCTGACATACTTAACTCAACACGAGATGGTGAATTGGTAGATGCACATTAATAAGGCCAACAGTGGTAGCTTATCCACGTTCACGTTCGTGCGAATCATTAGTTTCTTAGAGAAGGTTGATCGGAGTTCAGCCGCAAAGAAGGATTTCTTCAGTGAACGCCACAGGCAGTTTCTCAGTATTTCTGCTGAAAAGTTTCCATTGAATTGTAGATTCAGGTAGAGATGCCTTTTGAGAGCAGGAAGAGCAGGTGGTTTAAGTGGTTTAGGTTTCATGGATTTCGTGATGAAACGGTCTGGGTAACCATTTTCGACAAGGATTCTCATCAGAGTGTTTAGCTCCACTTTCATAGTATATAGGCTGCAAATTCTGAGGATTCTATGGCTCAATGAACGGATCAGCTTGTTTGTTATATTATTTTCTTCACTCAACCCCTCCTGTTAAATCCTTACACATTATTACCAGTGTTGTTAACTTGACTGTCAGGTTTTGTTTTGCATTTAGGGGCACCCAACTGTGAAATCTAGTGAATTAACCGTTCCATGTTGGTTTTCTGTAGAGGGGTCTTTTCAGTGTTCCATCCTGTTCACGTCTGGTTTATTGGACATCTAGAAGAGATATTTGCGTGTTCGATTCCCTCTGTAGTGTGAACTGAATTGGTGGTTGGCAGCTGTTGAAGAAGTCCAAGATGTTCTCCAAATTCTTCTCATTGTCAGAGATAATAAAAGTGTCCTTCACACACCTCTTGTAAAAGGCAAAGTTGTCAATCACTTTTTGTAGATATGTATTTTCTAGTTTTGACATGAAAGTCTACAATATGCAAATAGTAAAGCTAAATCTCAAAGGTATTCAACAGTATATACTGGTCTTCAAAGTAAACAACATCGATAAGCAGATAAAAAGACCCAAGCAAGAAACTTGATGGATCTGGACTTCGCCGATGATATATGTCTGATTTCCCACAAACTGGAAGATATGCAAATGAAAAGCAACAAGTTGGCACAAGAAGCATCAAAGATAGGACTACAGGTGAATATAGATAAAACAGAGGTGATCAAGATTCCCTGGCCAACAGTAACAGACAACAGTCAGCATAAATAGGAGAAATTTGAAAGGAGCAACGTTCTTTACCTACCTACCTAACTGGGAAGCATCCTTTCAACTATAAATGGACGGAACTAATGAGGATATCAAAGCGGGGACTGGAAAAGCGAGGCAAGCTTTCATTGCTCTCAAGCTTGTGTGGAGGTCAACAGCATTCCTTAGTCTGGAAAATAAGATCCGGATTTTCAAATCCAATATGAAGTCAGTGCTACTTGCTATACGGATCAAAAACTTCGGGTGTCATGAAGGGTATTTCGAGCAAGCTAAAAAACTTCATCAACAGCTGTCCTCGCTCAATACTACTCAAGATCAGATGGCTGGCCAGAAAGGACTAGCAACAGGGGTCTCTAGGCGCAAATCGACTAGGAATCGATTGTGCAAGAAATATGCAGGAAGAAATCGAGGTGGATTGGCCATACTCTGAGAAAACAAACCATCAAGTGACATCACACGCCAGGCCATCGCTGAAGTGGAAACCGGATGGGAAGCGGTGAGTCGGTCGTTAGTGAGAGGGTGACATGGAGGAGGTCATGTGAAGAGGAGATGAAAGCATGTGGGCAGACGTGGGGGAAGGTTAAAACTTCTGAGAATCGAACGCAATGGAGATGTGCGGCTGAAGCCCTGTGTTCCTCTAGGAACTAAAGGAAATAATAATCATAATAATAAGCAGATGAAACAAACTATACATATATGCTGTGGAAACAAATAATAATCATAATAAATACATCAATCACTACCCAAAATGTATGTGACTGATGCAAACCAATATAATATATAGGAGAATTGAATCTGAAATATACTTATATTAACACATCAGTTTCAAAGAAGATTAACAACTGAAGAGAAGAAGTTAAAGATAAAATAAAAAGTGAATTACTGAGATATAAGATTATAGAATATGGGGAACAGTGTACTACTGTTATTTCATTAGAAGTACTATTGTATATCACACAGTTAGTTGTGCATGATTGACAAGAAATATAAACAAAATCATGAAACATGTGAATAAAGGATAGGAGGAAGCAATATGTTGTGCCTCACGTAAATTGATGACAATCCCTTGGAGACGGGGGGAGGGGTATATATATATATATATCAAAAGTATATCAAATTGCAGCAGTTTTCCACATACATTAAAATAAACCTGGCAACATACCGTTTTACCTATAACTTTTATATAGAAAAAAAGATAAAATTTAATATTTTAAAAGCACCTGATTACATTGCGTGATAGTAAAGACAGTGCTGAACGAGATGCAGAACAAAAGCTTTGACCATAGATGGCTATCTAAAAAGGGGACAGGAAACAGAAAGTAATATGGTGATCAGGATATTGGATGAAAACGTTTACAGTTTATAAACAAATGAGACGCATAGAGTTATAAGTGGTTCAAGAAAAAAGAAATTATAATACTTGGCATAGGATGCAATGTGTTGTCATCTAATTTTTCCCCAAAATAATTTTATTTGATAAAAGCACACAGTAATAGAGCATTATTTACTGGTCCGATACACTATGAGGAGATAGGCCAGCTGTTCAACTGGGATCTGTATTGGGAACGACGACTTGCGCATGGGTCCGAAGGTGACACAGAGATCGTGTGAGAAGTAGTTAAGAGTACATGGGCTATCGTGGAAACAAATACAGAAGACTGTAATTTTGTCTCTCCCTTGGCCTAGGTAAAGTCTAATTAACCCCCCCCCTCACCTTTCCTTATTTTCCATTTCCTTCGTCCTTTTATGATATTTATTTAAACTCTGATTATCTGTCCACTTCACCTTAAGTATTGCGTATATTTTAAGATTTGACCTAATTTACTTATCGAATTGTCTACATACCTTCGTTATTCTTACTGCCATGTGAATCAACCTTATTATCGTCATTTTGTTATCATTATAATGATTATTATTACTAACGTCCAAAACATTGACCACAACGTCATTATCATTATTATTTGATCCACACACTCACCGTGATTGGTTAAAAATTTTATACATAAATCTATTTAAATTAGGGTACAGCTTGAAGAAGATCTAATAAGAGATAAGTCTAGAAACATTATAAGAATGCTATCACATCTTAAAATCTCAACATTAACATTCAGAATAACAGAATATTTAAAAATCCATTTCAAATTCTTTACTAAAGATAGAATTAAATGAACTTTGGTTATTTTGAAGAAAACACAAACGCATTCTTATAGCATAATTATTTGATTAACTAACTTGAAATAAAATCTGACTTTATGTATTTCAAAAGTATAATACTAAAACCACATACATCGGAATAGATATTATTTTATTATTTAGACGCAGAAAAACTTGGTACAATATGGCAACAAGAAGATGCGCCACATAATAATAATAATAATAAAACAACCCAGATCAAAAGTAAAAATACAGGTGGGGAACGGATAAAGAACTTCATCACGAAGGGAAACAGTCATACTTAACAAGTCCAAACAGTATTCATCCACCATCGTCGGGAATGGAAGAAAGAGGGAAATTGCAACACGTTCGCCATTGATTACGATTCTTGGCCATATCCGATAACGTTTCGAGCCATCGATTCGAGCTGTTTCTCGGACTCCAGCCAGGGAATCGTGACGCACTAATCGATGCTAACCTAGCACAAACATCCTTCATCCCACGATACCACGTCACGGACTGACCACCCCTCCGCCTTTTCCATCCCGTCACAGAGCTGGCTAGCGAACAGAGACCTGTTCGGAAGCCTCTGGGATGATATTCACAGCACATATCCAAGCCACTAGAGCCGGTGTCTTCAGATGACGACACTCAACTGTGTGCAGACAAACGCCGCCGAACCTCAGAATTACTCACGCGATGATGCCATCGAACGCAAGCAATCCTGCGGAAACAGCGATGATCGAATACACAGAGCCACCACACATCTTCAGCTCGAAGTGTCCAGGCTTCACAGGCATAGAGTGAGACAGCCCTCACCGAAGCATTGTATACCCGACCCTTGACAGCCAGGATAGCGTCGCAACGGCACTAGAGGTGGCTTAAGTTGATGTATGCCACCCTAGGCTTCGTGATACGGCTGGAAATCTCATTCGTCAACCCTCCGCCAGCACTCACACAACTACCCAGGTACATAAACTTATCAGCAACTTCAAGCGGTTCACCCGAGAGAGTGACTGTAGGTACAGGCTCCTGCCAATCTTGTAACAGTATTTTGCACTTAGACGGCGCAAAACACATACCATACTAACAGACACTAATCACCATCTGATTAAGTGCAATTTGGGCAGCCTGCAGGCTACTGCACAGTAAGACGATGTCGTCTGCATACTCGAGGTCGAAAAGTCTATCTCCAGGTAGCAGATCTACGCCACCTTCATACATATCCTTCAGAGCTGACTCCAGAATGTCATCGATGGCAAAGTTAAAGAGAAATGGAGAGATTGGGCAACCCCGTCTAACCCACTGTTGCTTGGGAACAGTGATGATAGTTGGTTGTATGCCCTCACTCTACCTGAGGTGTTTCTGTACAGAGCTTTCAGGATGTTCAAAAACTTCTCAGGTACACACCTCTCTAACAGAAATTTTTGTCCAACGAATCAAAGACAGCCCTAATATCAAGAAACACAAAGATTGTTGACCTGCAACACGTGTGGAGGGGTTCCAACAACTGACGAAGGGTGAACACATGATCAATACATCCACAATCTGAACGAAACCCAGCCTGCTTTTCGCGGATCAATCCCTCACGTATTTTGCACAGCTTGTGAAGCAAGACAGCAGTCACTATTTTAGACGCAACTGGTAGCAGACTGACTGTCACATGAATTACGTCGACCCTTTTTAAAGATGGGGACGACAATGGCTTCTTTCCACATAGATGGTACACTCTCTGTCTCCCACACCTTCCTGAACAACCCAGTTAGAGCCATTGTGAGAGTCTCGCCATCATCTTTAATAAAAAGAACCAGGGGTGGATTGTCTGGGCATCGAGATACATAAGCTGAAAAATACAACAATCACAAATAAAGTAGTATAGCAAATATAGTAAAATAAAATGGACCTTATTTAAAAATGAAAATACAAACGACGATACAGTGATGAATAAAACTTTGAATAAACCTATACAAATTGACAGACCTCGAAAAGTTAAAGTCAGTGAGCATTTCTCTCTCTCTAACAGAGACAGTGCCTGCGTTAAAGTTGAGCTAACAAAAACACACCTCCCTCATTTTATTGCCTATAATTTCTCTTGTTCACTTTGTTTTAATCTGATAAAACACGACCTTTAACGGCATTGTTCATTCTGGTGAGTACTTTAAAATGTTTGCAACCTGCTGATTCGTAAGCTCCTACAAAAACTTCAGAAAAAGCACGATCATGGGTGTAAGCGTAGCTCAGTATTCCCCTGAGATTTCAAGTACAAACTGCCAACAACATTAAAGTCAATAAAGAGACTAAAAACAATTGAAAAGACAAAAAACACTTACCATAATAAAAGCATTTCGATTGAGAAATCGTAGAAAAGTTTCAAGTAGCCAAAAGCAACAACATAAACATTTGATGAAAAATTTAGCTATAGGATTATCAGATTTTTTTAATTTCGTACTAAGATATTCAAGGACGGCACGAAGCCATTGTAACAAAGCGATTAGAAATGATCCCAATGCCAATGAACCGATATGATAGAAAGCTGCTCGAAAGAAACTTGTTAACAATGGACAATTTGACATTGATTTTTGATCAAGACGTGAAAAATAGTACTCAGCGAATGTTCCAGCTAAAGTCATCTGAGTAAGTGATCTGACAAAATTGACTAACCAAAAGAACATGAAGAGATTGAACAGTTGTAGATAGATTGTGTACCTACGATGAAGAAGAAAGTAATGATAAAAGGATGACATTAGAAAATGCAAAGAGGGCAGTGTACAAATAGTATTTGAAATAATGAGAAATGGAGTGCTCAGTGCAATTATATGATGAATCAATATTAGAAACTCGTCAAACTGACAACCAATGGGGATATTTAAATTATCCACAAATACATGAATTCTACAACTTTTAATCTATTTTAAATTGTAATCACTGATCCATATCAAAATCACGATAGCCATAATAGTGCATTCCTTTGCGTTCTGAATGGAATATAGGGCCTCAAAACTTGAGATCTAAAGGTTCAGTAGCGGTAGGATTACTAGCCTCATACCCAACCTTCCTTGTTTATTGAGCTTACTACAGCCTAAATATGAGGTTAAGAAGTGCGCCACCCGGGAGTTGAATCTGAACATCATGCGTGGTTGGCGGACATTCTACCACTGGAACACCGACACAATCCCATTCATCTTAACTCAAAGACCGCCTGTAATTTCATCCAGGTGGCAATGAGCCACATCTATTGTGTGAGGGCTAGTAATACTACTTAGCTGTGTAGACCTCGATAGACACAGAACGGTTCGAACCAATGACCCACTACCGGCTGGAATTCTAGTAAGCAGACAAAAGAGTGAAGGTCCCACAATATTAATGGAAGGTTAACGATTATGGAGTTATAACGTAATATTTTCTTTTAAACACTCAGACATCACATATGTAGATAGGAAATAACGACGACGTTAAGGAAAATAGT
Source organism: Trichobilharzia regenti (assembly GCA_944472135.2). Lineage (NCBI taxonomy): Eukaryota > Metazoa > Platyhelminthes > Trematoda > Strigeidida > Schistosomatidae > Trichobilharzia > Trichobilharzia regenti. The sequence continues at coordinate 94,185,156 of OX235262.1, read as the reverse complement.
AAGAAACTATATTTTTAAAATGATGGCGTATGTTGTAATTGATGAAAACAATGACTGTGATAGCATTTAATTTAATCTTTTTTTACATATACATCAGTTAAGCTGTTACTGTCACAAGTACTGCTCATACGAATGACCAAAAATCCACTTACTTTCGATCGCCATAATAGAGAAAGCGACAGGCTTTGCCAGCGGAATTGTTTAACTATAATAGGGGAGAAAGAAAGTAGCTTAATTAGGAAAGGTATACAGCAGTAGTGATGTGTCTGATTATTATTGTTATTTATTATTATTCACTTGGTTTCCGAGTGGAAACACAGCGCTTCAACAAGCAAGGTTCCACTTTCCTCTATTTTCTGCCATCCTCTTCAGCTAGGTCCACGATTGCCCGCATTCCTTCAACTGCACTTCGCACGATCTCCTTTATGTCATCCTCGGAAGACTCACTCGTCACTCCTCGGGATATTTTCCATTGCTGTCTGTAGTTGTTTATAAACGTCTTCCTTCTTTTCTTCCTCCGCGTTGTTCGTTGCACTATGCGTAGTATTGGATAATTTTAACCTCACAGCCTTTCTGCCACCGCATTAGGGCTTTGGCTGACACTGGTGACGTGATAGCTACTCAAAGCCTTAGTGTGGTCGTCGTTTTCGTCTAGTGACCAGAGTAGATTACTGGCTCTCCAGTTGTTAGTTTTGACGATCCACACGCATTCCATCCGCTCTGGCAGATTTCCATCACTTCTATACCATATCTTCCTGGGTAGCCCTCCCGGTCTTGTACATTGTACGGACATTCCACGTCCCCATTCTTATTCTTGCTTTCATCAAGAGAGAGATAGAGAAGACACATCGGCCGATTGACTGGCTTCTTGAGGGTTTTCACCAGCTCATTGCGTCATTTCGCCTCTCCGATTCCAGCGAAGAAAAATTTTTTGTATTTTTGTTATGCGCTGAAGTTTCTGTAACAGGTTGACTGATTTTCTGGGGATAGGGTCGCTAACTGCACGCCCAACTCTCCTTCTTTACCCGAACTTGAGACTGGCCAGAAAACTAGCGAGCTAGTTAACTAGGCGAGGTTGTGATTTGCATTAGGAAATTTTAATTCATAGTGTGACCATGTGCAATAGCCTTGGGGTTACAGACGACTAATAATTTAACAGCTGATAATTGAACGTGAGGTGAAGAATACATATTGGCGCGGTTCAACACGCTTCACCACCAGAACTATGAGACCTAGTCAGGCATGAAAATCCGCAACCAATAGTTTTATTTCATCCTCAATTGTCATCCATTAAAATTTTGACTATCTACAAAAACTTCAATAATCTTCAATCAATCAACCTGTCCAAAGTGGCAATTAAACAAATTCACTTTTCTGCAAAGTTCTCAGTTGATACATCAATCAGTCTTAAAGACCAAAAGCCAAAATGATAAGCATTTTAGGAGTAGGAAATAGTGTAGCTGCTGCATATTGATTTAATACACCATCAGTGTAGAAATCCTGATCAACTAGAATCAACACAGGTAGTGACAACTAGTAGTAGTAGTATTAACCAAGTGAATAGAAAACTTGACAGTGTTATTCAACCACCAATGTTTGCGATCGTTTTTTTTTAAATCAGCTGACTATCAGTATCAATATTAGGTGACGCATATAATAAACAAAAAACCAACATTTATAAACATGTTATATATTTTGAAAGTTACACAAAATATTTACTTATTGTAACTTGAATGGTATTTTGTACGTCTACATTTATCGAACGCAAAAGGTCAAATCCATACATTCTACATATATAAAAATACCCTTCATAATAGAAAACCCACCAACACTCACTCTTATATTACTAGACCATGTTCAAGGGGGAACAAATGGTATCATTTTGTCAGGCCGACCGTTGATATCAGGTGTACGTCGGCCGGGGATCGAACTCCGGACCATGTGTATGGTCGGCGAAAGTCCTGACCACCGACAACATTAATGGTAATTAAGTAGTACCTACCATCAGCCCACTCATAACATGTGTGACTCATAGCATAGATCATGAGAAATCTGATCCGCGTAACAGAAGTACAAAAACAATGAGTAATAAGCATTTAAACAATTCCAAGAGAATTAGCAAGTATATATAACCTTTTTTTCTTTTTCCTTCTCTTTTATTCGTCACATTCCAAGTGGAACTTTGGGTTTTCAGCTTTTCAAGTTTCAGTAGCGATAGTGCTGTTTTTATGAGGTGTAGTTTTGCTAGTCTCACTCCCAATTTACCATCCTTCTCCAAGCTCACTATCAACTAGTAAACTAGACAATGTTCAGAAATGCGGTGGTCAGGAAGCGAGCAAGGACCACCTGTGGTTGAAAAGCATTCTACCATTAAACCAGCCAGTCACACTTCCTAATACAAACTTCCGACATGCTTTTATTAAATGAGTCATCATCAATGTGTAGTATGTACTTTGCGCCGTCTAAGTGCAAAGTACTGTTACACGGTTGGCAGGAGACTGTACCTGCAGTCACTCTCTCGGGTGAACCGCTTGAAGTTGTCGATAAGTTTGTGTATCTGGGTAGTTGTGTGAGTGCTGGTGGAAGAGCGACGGATGAGATTTCCAACCGTATAATGAAGGCTAGGGTAGCATACATCAACTTGAGCCACCTCTGGCGCCGTCGCGACGTTAAACTGGCTGTCAAGTTCGGGTATACAATGCTTCGGTGCGGGCTGCCCTGCTCTACGCCTGTGAAACCTGGCCTCTCCGAGTAGGCTGAGGATGTGTGGCGACTCTGCGTGTTCGATCATCGCTGTTTCCGCAGGATTGCTTGCGTTCGATGGCATCATCGCGTGAGTAATTCTGAGGTTCGGCGGCGTGTGTTTGAACACAGTGGAGATCACCATTCATTGAGTGTAGTCATCTGGAAACACCGGCTCTAGTGGCTTGGATATGTGCTGGGAATGTCATCCCACAGGCTTCCGTACAGGTCTCTGTTCGCTAACCAGCCCTGGGACGGGATGGAAAAGACGGAGAGGTGGTCAGTCCATGACGTAGCGTCGTGGGATGAAGGATATTTGTGCTAGATTAGCATAGCCCGACCGAAAGCTGCTACCTTGACGTGGTGGTCGGGCTTGAACACCGCAATGACCTAATCAAGCTATACTGGCTGAGACTTATGTCTCTTGAGGTTCTACCATGCCAGGCAGGTTGTTTGGATAGCGGTTAAACAAAAAGCAGCTACCCAATCCAACATCATGTCCAATACAAAATTACAAAATTTCATGCCGGATCGGCCGTGGCCCGGATTAACAACGACCGCGCTTCCTGCTGCCGTGTCACAGGGCGGGAGTGATAAATCTGCTACTGAGACACACAAAACAAAAAGAACAAACAAAAACAGGCCGCGTGTGACCGGCCTCAAGCAGTTGTCCCCTGGGCTCTGCGGTCACGCAACCAACTTCCACGGTGTGGGCAGCCGGGAAGTAACAATCGCCCTCACAATCCGAAATGCACACGAAACCTCTCTATTACTCACTCATCTTTGTCTTCATCTTCATCTCTATCATCTTGCCTTCCTTCCACTGATGCAACTCCTCGACTTGATAGCTCTCCACTTCCTCTCCACTCTGCGTCCACTAAAAACGATGGAAGCCAAAAAACCACCACCGACAGCCTCTTAAAGCCGCGCCACCAATTTCATATAGGAGCTCTTAATGTTAGGACACTTTGCCAAATAGGACAACAAGCATCACTAGCCAAGACCCTGGCATCACGAGCCATTGATGTATGCTGTGTTTCAGAAACACGCATACAAGACCCAAGTGTGGTTATTCACCTAACCCCACCTGGCCAACAGGTTGAATCTGCAAAATTCACCTTGAGGGTGTCAGGAGATGCCACAGCTAGTTCACGAGGATTAGCTGGCGTAGGGATAGCTTTGAGTACTAGGGCAGAAAAGACATTGCTTGACTGGATCCCGGTAGATAGCCGAATGTGTGCTGTCCGCCTGAACGGATCAGTAAGAAGGAGGAAGGACTGCACTACTCGCCGATGCCTTTTCGTAATCTCCGCCTACGCCCCCACTGACTGCAGTTCAGATGAAACGAAGGATGAGTTCTACCAAAAGCTGTCTAGTTTGGTGAGAAAGGCTAAACGCTCAGACATAGTCGTTCTAGCTGGTGACTTTAACGCTCAAGTAGGGAAATTGTGTCAATCTGAGAAGGATGTCGGTGGCACCTATGGAGTTCCGTGCCAGCGAACCGACAACGGTGACCGTCTCCTACAGTTCTGCTCTGATAATCATTTGTTTCTTGTAAGCACTAACTTCAAACACAAGGAGAGACACTGTTTGACTTGGAGACCCCCTTCATCAAACCAACGCTGGACACAAATAGACCACATAGCAATAAGCTATCGTTGGCGTGGGTCGGTAGGAGATTGTCGCTCCTTCTGGAACACGTGCGTAGATACCGACCATGCACTGGTCCGCGCTCGGGTGTGCTTACGACTGAACGGACGTAGGAAACAGCTGGCGGTAAAACCATCACGTCCCCAGCTCGATCAGGAAACTAAATCCGTATTTGAGGAAGAACTAGCTAAACACATATCTGTGTTCGACAGCTGTGCTCACCCTGAAGAAGCTTGGAAAAATATCCAGGCAGCCATAGATACAGCTGTAAAAGCTGTGAATAAGGTAAACCCAAAGGTGAGTAAAAACCACTGGATCTCCACCGCCTCATCCGAACTGATAGATGCTAGAAGACTTATTCCGGCGAGCTCCGAATTCAATGAGGAGCGAAAGCTGCACAAGAGGAAACTTACGAAAAGTCTCCGCAAGGACCGTGAACAGTGGTGGGCGACAAAAGCCAAAGAGATGGAGAAAGCTTCGAGGATAGGCAACACCAGGCAACTCTTTGGACTCATCAGGGAAACGGGTGGGAGAAGACAAATCATTAGTGAGACAATCTCGGAAAAAAATGGCACTATAATTAGCTCACAGGATAGACGACTGGATCGTTGGAAAGAGCATTATGAGGAGCAGTTTAATTTGCCCACAGCCACGCTCAACCTTCCGAGCATCCAACACCTCCCTGAATGGGATATAGATACAGGTCCTCCGTCACTAACTGAGGTTACTAAAGCTGTCACCAATCTGAAACTAGGCAAAGCAGCGGGACCTGATGGAATGACTCCAGAGGTATTTAAGTACGGTGGAGACAGCTTACTGTCCGGATTAACTGAGGTACTAGGCAGCGTCTGGGAATCAGAAGAAGTCCCATCGGGTTGGTGTAAGTCACTGATTATCCCCATATACAAGAAGGGAGACAAGTCTTCCTGTGATAATCACAGAGGGATTAGCTTGACTAATATAGTATCTAAAGTCTTAGGCTCAATAATCATGCGTAGACTGAGTGGTGCTCGGGAAGCACAAACACGAGAGAGCCAGGCAGGCTTTAGACCAGGAAGAGGGTGTATTGATCATATCTTCACCCTCCGACAGATTCTAGAACATAGGCATTCCTACCGGCGTCCAACAGTCATTATATTTCTTGACCTAAAGGCAGCATTCGACTCTGTCGATCGGGAAGTTCTCTGGAGATGCTTGGCTGTAAAGGGAATTCCGAGAAAATATATTGCACTGATTAAGGCACTCTATTCGTACTCATACAGCCAGGTGAGGGCTTACGGCGAGCTGTCATCTGAACTGATGACGACCAGTGGTGTCCGTCAAGGATGCCCATTATCTCCTTTTCTATTCAACTTCATCATAGATGTGTTAATGGACTTAACCCTAGGTGACTTCAGCGATTCAGGGATTGACTTGCTACCTGGGAATAATCTCGTTGACTTGGAATATGCAGACGATATAGTCCTTCTAGGCGAAGACGCTGACGAAATGCAGAGTCTTCTAAACACCTTGAACAGCAATCTACGAATGTTTGGCATGCGATTCGCTCCCGCCAAATGCAAGATGATGTTACAGGACTGGACTACATCGACGCCTAGTTTAAAAATAGGAAGTGAAGTGGTAGAGCACGTTGACCGCTTCACTTATTTGGGAAGTACCATCAGCCCCAACGGGCTGATCTCTGACGAAATCTCAGCACGAATACAAGGGGCTCGTTTCGCATTTGTTAGTTTACGCCGACTCTGGCGTAGACGAGATGTTCGACTATCGACCAAAGGGCGGGTGTACTGCTCATCAGTCCGCTCCGTCCTCCTTTATGGTTGTGAGACCTGGCCACTGAGAGTGGAAGACATGAAAAGACTAGCTGTCTTTGATCATAGGTGCCTGCGTTCTATTTCCCGTGTAAAGTGGCATAATAAGGTGAGCAACATGGAGGTTAGGCGTAGAGTTCTAGGTAAACAGGGGAAATCAATCGACGAAGTCGTGAAGCTACAAAGACTGAGATGGTTAGGACATGTGTTACGTATGCCAAGCCATCGCCTCCCTCGACGAGCAATGTTAGCGGATATAGGGTCAGGCTGGAAAAAAGCTAGCGGCGGTCAAACAAAAACTTGGCATCAGTCAATGAAATCCACAACAGTTGGTCTAAGCCACGTAGGAAGGTGTAGACTTCCAGGCTGGGGTCCTCGGGACGGTAAAAATCTATGGTTGGAAACAATTGGTGACATGGCTCAAAATCGTTCTCAGTGGCGCAGATGCATCCACTCCCTGTGACTTATGATCTCCAATGAAACTGTTTTGTATTTCTTTATTACTCCTTTGTCTCACACCTCTGCTCACTGTTTCTATTTGCTTTTCTTGTACTTTCTTCTCTTGCTTCGCGTGCTACACGGAATGTGGCGACTTGAACTTCCGCACATTTGTGCAAAGTTCTATGTCGAAAACAGACAGACAGACAGACAGATTAGCATAGGTTGGTGTGACACAACTCCCTGGTTGGGGTCCGCAAGATAGCTCGAATCGATGGCTCGAAACGTTATCGGATATGGCCAAGAATCGTAATCAATGGCGAACGTGTTGCAATTTCCCTCTTTCTTCCCTTCCCGATGTTGGTAGACGAATACTATTTGGACTTGTTATGTATGACTGTTTTCCTTCCTGATGAAGTTCTTTATCCATTCCCCACCTGTATCTTTACTTCTAATCCATCTTTTATTATCATTGTATGGCGCATCTTCTTGGTGCCATATTGTATCAAGTTTTTCTGCGTTTAAAGAACAAAATAATCATTACCATCATGCCGTCTAACAACGAATATCTTCTAACAACCACACAATCACTAGGTATCATTCAACATTCCAACTGATGAGTTCACTTGATGAAAAACAAAATTTGATCGTCATTAAAAGCCTACAGTGGAACAACTCCAGTCACATTCAGACAATTTAATTAGTACATTTACTCAGTGATAAGTTTCACAACTAAGATTTTCTATAACAGAATTCAACTACTCAAAACTATTATCATACACTATTAATATTGTTTCCTTTAGTTCCTATAGGAACACAGGGCTTCAGTGACACATCTCCATTTCGTTCGGTTCTCAGACAACGTTTTAACCTTGCCCCACGTCTGCCTACATGCTTTCATCTCCCCTTTACATGACCTCCTCCATGTCACCCTTGCACAGACGACCAACTCGCCGCTTCCCATTTGGGTTCCATTCAAGCGACGGCCTGGTATGTGATGCCACTCAATTTATGGTTTGCTTTCTCAGAGGATGGCCATTTCCTTCTGCATGTTTCTTCTTGCACAATCGATTCCTGGTCGGTTCGCTCCCAGAGATCCCTGTTGCTAATCCTTTCTGGCAGGCTATCTGATCTTGAGTAGTAGTAGCGAAGACAGCTGTTAATGAAGATCTGCAGCTTGGTTGGAGTGCTCTTCTTGACGAGGCGTCAATTCTCTGATCCGTAAAGCAAGTAGCACTGACTTCACATTGGAGTTGAAAATCTGGATCTTAATTTTCATGCTGAGGGGTACTGTTAATCTTCACACCTACTTCAGCGTAATGAAAGCTTGCCTTGTTTTTCCGCTTCTTGCTTTGATATCTTCATCAGTTCCATCCACCTGTAGTTGAAAGGAAGCTTCCCAGGTCGGTAGGTAAAGAAGGGTGCTTTTTTCAGATTTTTCACATTTATGTTGATTGATGTCTGCTGTTGTTGCTGTTGGCCAGGTCAAGACTAGGTTAGACAATTTGTAAAGCCATAGAGAAAGGAAATTTCCAACGTCTTTCAACCATGTGTATTTTGTTTCCTGGGACGATAAGTAAGTGTACCTATTATATTACATTTGTAAATAAGGAATACAATACAATACTGAAATGTCTTAACCTAAACAAATAAAAACTGATACTTATTGTACAAGATGCCCTAGTGGGTAACGTTTTGTTGTTTAAAACGACAGGCACCAAATTCCAGCCTAACTGGCAACATCATTCATCACAGTTACTGCGGATACATACAGGTACATCGAGCTAACTAGTCTTAAATAGAACGAAATGTCCACCCTGGACTCCCACTGGCAGCCATCACCAAAGAAATAAAAACACGCAAACATGCTTCGTATTGATTATTAATGAACGAGTACACAACTCAAAAACCTATTTGAAATTTAGGCTATTTAACTCTACCAGGTTAGACACATACAACGAGATTTTAGCAAGATGACAACTAATCATATCATGTAATCCAAAGATGAACAGAACTAATAAACTCAGTGAATTTTTCTAATTTACTTTAGGCAAGAGAAGATATCACTCTCGAAGTTCTGCATTCTCAACACGAAGTACTGGAGACATTTTCCTAGTCTCAAAGAATATCACAAGTGAGATCATATATATATATATATCAACTTACTAATGGGTCACATGGAATAAGTTGAAATATTTCTTTTATATCTTTTCTAGCCTTATCTTCAAATCTCAGGTCGACATTAGGATCAACATTAACCATTTTAGTGCCAACAGGATCAGCTATTGTACGCAGGGAGATGGCAACAAATAACACTTGAACAATGACAAGCATTTCCAAGATGAATGGAAGTAAAGGCCAAAATAATACAGAGGTCATAGTGGCAACTGCCCTAGAAAAAGGAGAAAAAATCAATACAACAAAAAGGATAACAATCGAGATTTAGTTAATAAACATAATTTGATGAAAATTTACTATTGAGGAGTGACTATTAAAGAAACAAAGACGCAGAGTGGTACACAACAGAACTTACTATGCAACTAAAATCATTTGCCTGGGATAAGTGAGATTGATGTTCTCTTCTGTAAGCCCTCCCAGAATCCGAATGATACGTCACATGTCAATGTTTTTACCAATTTACATGTATGTGTGGTCATACGTACATAAAGACTCGTCTATCTGTGCAGATCAGGGCTAAAGAACACATTCCCAAGTGGTTGAGTGAACAAATAAAATCACTTAGTTCAATGAATTCCCACTTCTTCTATAGTAAAGCACACAATAGAGACTGATCATAAAGTTGATTTCAGTAGTGCCATATATAAAATAGGTTTAGGTCACAATACCCAAGCCTGCTAAGGCTAACACCTGCTTCATTTGTCTAATAATTATTGGTTACTACTTTGAACCTGCCTTGATGACCCAATTTTATAACTAATATTGATTTCTTGAATTCAATTTTAGATTATCCAGTCGATTGATTGGACCGAAGTGCTCGGTCTCAGGTTGACATGTCGGCTTCTTGTGCAGATGTTTTGACGATGTCTGGGCATTTAATTTGAAGTGAATTGGTAGATTGTGACTAGCGGTGGGATCCAGGATGTGCATTTCGTCCGTTTTGGGACTCGTCAACTGGATGTACCTGCATTCCGCAGTGAATGATGATGTTCCCAAAGAGGCTCGGTGGATAACACTTTGGCGTTTAAAACTATGGGCACTGGGTTCGAACCTCGGTGGGAACTTCATCACTCACTGCGGAGTGCAGGTACATCCGGATGACGAGTCCAAAATAAGACAAAATGCGTATCCTGGATTCCACTGCCAGTCACCATCCACCAATTCACTTCTAAGATTGGTTTCACTTAGTAAAATTTTAATCCCATTTATTTCTTACGTAACTCGCACCTGTGATTATGACCTGCATTGTAAATATGTTGATTGCTTATACTATATTACCTTCTAATATGGAGACAAGTGTTCGTGTGTGATCAGAATGTACAAAATATGCACACAAATTTCGGAGATATTAACGTCTTCTTTCTATTGTTTTGTCGAAACTTATACAGGCAACTAATTGCAACCAAATTTAAAACTGAAAATCTGATAGGACATGCAGGTTTATTCACAGTGTATTCAAAAAAAGTTTGCCAACTACTTACTTGCTTGCTTCATTCAAAATTGCAATAGCCACTCGAATACGATTGCGTAAAAATATCAGTATACAAATAATTAGAAACAATAAGATGGCAGATATAATACCTAAAAATTATACAAAGGATAAGAGAAATATTCAAGTTAGGCGGCTAACAGACATATACAGGAAGTGTGTATAAACACAATAGAGGAATAAACGAAGTCTTTCAAGATTCTAAGAACCAAATGGCTGGAGATCACTGGTAAGACGATTCAAAACCGTTCTGAATAACGCAGATGTAATCACCATTTTTAATTTCCAAGATTCATTAAACCCTATCTTCCTTCTTGCTATTCTTTCCTCAAAGATTTCTGCTCAATATGTTATTATTATTATTATTGTTCCTTTGGGTTCCGAGTAGTGTATACGGCGGCTTCAACAACACATCTCCACTTGCTTCTATTCTCAGCCATCCTCTTGAAGTGGACCCACGATTGCCCAGACCCTCTCATCTCCTCCTCCTCCTTGCCACACGATCCCCTCCATTTCACCCTCGCACTGACAACCCACTCGTCGCTTCCCATTCGGATTCCACCCGAGAAATAGCCTGCATTGTGCGCGATGTCATTCGAATATTTCCTCAATGCTTGTCCGATCCACCTCCGTTTTCTCCTACATACTGGTTGAGGGATCGGCTCTTGATTGGTTTGTTCATCTCCAGAGTTTCTTGTAGCTAATTCTTTCCGGCCATTTGATTTTCAGTATGGAGTTGCTGATGAAAGTCTGCAGCGGCCTGTCGAAAATCCTTTTTGTTGCACGCTGACCAAGTTTCTGACCCGTATAGAAGGATAGATTTGGCATCAGTGTTGAGAATCCGAATCTTGTTCTTTAAGCTGAGGCGGATTGCAGAGGATTTCCAAATTGGTCTCAGTTTGATGAAGGCGTATCCTGCCTTTCCGATTCTTAATGGCTTTGAGATCCTCATTCGTTCCGCCTGTAGTTGAAACGATGCTTCCTAGATAAGCGACGGAGATATTTCTTTTTTTTAATTTTTGATACCTTTCTATGAAATATGGAGTGTGGCAACTTGGACCGCTGCATTTTGTGCCAATTTCTATATTGAAACTCAACCGATCAGTCAGTTAGAAATAAACATGCTTGAATTATGGTTCATACTTCAAACGTTTATGTACCAAGTTATGAACGACGTACAAAATGTAAAGGTTAAGTGATTACACAAAATGATATAGAAAAAGATGACTTTCACCTATGAGAGATTTGATTATTCGTCAGATGAATGTCTACACAATTATTATAACAAAATTAGAGATTAGCATGATCGTAAATAAATCAATGGATAACTAATTAACGCAGACAGAAATTAAAATCATTTTAATGGGTCACTTGGTTTACATTTTAGCAACTATCTAAATGATTAACCTAATAATTTTTCAAGTATTGGTTTGTAGAGATTTGGTTGATTGGTTACAGGATTTCATCATGAGCTGATTAGTGGCTTAATGGTCTAAGAGCTCGTCTTGTAGCCAGAAGGTCCTGGGTTTGAACACCCCCCCCCCAGTGTAGGTGCGTACTGATGAAGAGTCCCAAACTAGGACGAAACAGCTGTCCAGTACTCCCAGGCTCTCTAACCAATGTCAACTCATGATGAAATCCTGTAACTATTAATTTTTCTTTAGGAGAGTCACAATAAACGGTTGTGGGGGGACTGAATGTGAATGAACTCACCCATTGCAAGCCATGTTGATGCTAAACGAAAATATGATGCCAAATCTAGGGAAAATTCAAAATCAGCAGAACCCTCTGGTGTTTTACGCAATACATTCCATCGATAGAAACAGAATCCAGTGCCTATAGGACGGAGAAGGATAAATATAAAACCAAAGTACTCAACTTTGTTCTTCTAATAAGTACAAAACACTCAGTGGTAGAGAGCACAAGAATTATTAAAAGGCATCAAATAAGCAACAATGATATCACCAAAAAAATAAAACTGTTCATCTGCCCTAAAGAGTTAATCGTAAACCTTCAAAGCATAGTTACTACAGTACACGCATATACTACAAGTGAAACATTCACAGTTGTGTAATAAATGGAAAGTCGACTTCGTCACCGGTCTACATTAGAGATCGTCATATAATTTTAACTTTAAAAAATTAACGCATGACATTGTTAAGTTTTAACAATAATTAACTTATAATACTGTAATTGTAGAAGACCAGAGACTTGGTAAAGGAATGTTCATTTGCGATTTGGTATCCCTATATAGCAAAATTATGTGCACCTTATCTTCAACGCAGCTCCGTGTGCACAGATCTTCCGCGCTGTGCTACTTCTACCCTGCCTTCATATTGTGTTTCTTTATTTTCATTTCATGCCTCCCATGTATCTCCACAACACTGAATTATTTACCTTCTCTGTCATCGAATCTCTCTCCCTGTTACTTGATAGTTTTGTGCCGATGAATATGTCTTTACATATACTACTTATAAATCTTATCAGTAGCTCACGCCACAATACTACATGGTATACTAACGAAAACCAAGAGATGACTATAACCGAATCAATAAACCTGATATATATATACTTTGTACCAGTTTAAATATACACACATACAATGTTTAAGGTGGTGCGCGATTCAAACCTTGCATCCATCACACTAAACTAAAAAACTTAAGCTACAAATAGTATTTTATTCTTTTTTTTATTACAGCTTGATTCCACTCTGTATTTTCGGTACAAGTATGGAATTTTCCGCATGTGATATTGGTAGCCCAAATTTTTCAGACCAACCATTGATACCAGGTGTGCATCGGTGGCACAGTGGTTAGGACTCTCGACGGCCATGCACATGGTCCGGGGTTCGAGCCCACACCGGCGCACACCAGATATCTATGGTCGGCCTGCGAAATTTGGGCTACCGATATCCACGCTGAAAATTCCATACTTGTACCAAAAATACAGTGTGCAATCAAGCTGTTACCAAAAATTAAAAAAAATAAGAATAAAGGGGATTGAACCCTAGACCACATGCAGGGTCGACGAGAGTCCTAACCACTGTGCCACCGACGCATACAGCTATTACAAGAACTGTAATAACACAAAGACATACTTCTTTACAATTTTATGAAATGTAAGGTTGCCAGTGTGCAATTGAGAATAGTAAAGGTAATGTCGAATACAAGGGACAATGAAACACGTTATAACTACATCATTTACTCTACTCAATACTGAATTTTATTTCACAAACACATCAACATCTTTGTGATTTAAAATAAATTGAAAGTTGAAGATTTACCCATCAAAAATTTTGTTATACCAACCTTAGAGAGTATAAAAGACAACTGATGAAAAACTTATATATTAATATTAGACAAATTTATGTGATATATCGCATATATAGTAATGCTGTATTAATAACTGGATGATGATTTCAGCACAATTTATTGCCTGCGACTGCATCTCATTACATGCTGTTTACGAAGGCACTTTTCTATAAACCTGGAACCGATGTCGCATCCTGTTTCTATTACATGACCTAAAGCATTGTGATTAACCATTTATAATGTTATAATCTTATCCCATTCCAGTGAGCGATTACGCACAAAAGTTCATGCGCAGATATGATCAAGTTCTTTTTTCTTCTCCTAAATTACTTAACCTAAGAAGGTGTGTCAATTTGGATACAGATGAAATCTTATGTTCCGACAATCTAACTAAACCCCGCGGCCCCACCAGTCAGTAGATGTTTTTTATTTATTTATTTGGTTTTACAGTCATTGTGATTGTAAGGTGAACAGATGACTGACATACTTAACGTTCATAGATAGCTGCAGATACACGTAAAATAGAAGATATTTAACATTTATATTTGATGTACATTTCAAGTTCAGTGGTTATATGGTAAACTTAAAGAATTAACCTCTTTATAAAAGCTGTTCAACTTTTTTTTTAGATGACACCATTACGATGAATAAAACTAGTCATATCCAGTCATTGATTGGTATAAGATGAACATTTCATTTCTACAAAAAATTGATAATGAAAATTATTGCATGGAGGATTTAATCATGAGCTGACATCAGTTAGAGAACCACTGGAAAACCTGGAAGTACTGGACAGCTGTTTCGTCCTACTTTGGGACTCTTCATCAGTACGCACCTACACTGGGGGGGGGGTGTTCAAACTCAGGACCTTCTGGTTACAAGGCGAGCTCGTAGACCATTGAGCCACTGGAACCCGATCCAATCGTCCTTGAATTCTAACTGATGTCAGCTCATGATTAAATCCTCCATGCAATCAAACAAAATCCCTACAAAAACCAATACTTGAAAATGAAAATTATATATTGTGCTCCTCTCCTTTATTGAAGTTGTCTGATCAGACTCAATGTACATCCTTTCAGCTTAATTACTAGGAAACATCTGTTACACGACTTGCAGTCAGGCGTACAGTTTGATGTACACACCACCCGAACCTGGAAAAATATTCAGGTTTCTATGAGTGATTCTAATGATGCTAACAGTTCTTTTGGCAATATGAAACAACACATAACTATATACAAATTCTCTAGGGGAAAAAGCTACACAAAAGAAACAGTTTCACACAAATATTAGTATTTGTATAATGATTAAATCCGTCATTTGTATAAATTAAACTTCGAAGTGAAGAAAAATTCATTCTCACAGTGTTTCCTTTAGAATCCAAAAATATTCAGATAATAACATTGTTTATTTCTATAAATAAGAAACGAAAAATTATGGAAAACAACAGACTTGATGACGCCATTGCTGGAGAAGGTGTGGAAAGAGGGCAGGGTACCTGAGGAAATGGGGCGACATTGTGCTCCTGTCGATCCCAAGCAAAATACTAAGCCGCATCATCCTGGAGGGAATCAAACAAACCCTGGATGAAAAACTTGGACCGGAACAAGCTGGATTCAGGAGAAACAAATCATGAATTTATCAAATCGCCACTCTACGGGTCATCATTCAACAAAGCTTGGAATGGCAGTCACCTCTCTATCTTAACTTCATCGACTTTGAAAAAACCTTCGACAGCGTCGACCGAGAGGTCATTTGATAACTACTTCGCTACTACGGGGTGCCATCGACAATCATACATCTCATCCAACACTTATACGACAATGGTGCATGCCAAGTAATACACAACTGGAAACCTACGGAAGCCTTCAAAGTGAGGACGGGAGTAAAACAAGCTGGGTGGCTGCCTACTATCTCCAATGATTTTCCTGATTGTGATGGACTGGATAATGCGACAGACAACTGCGGGTAACGAAGAAACATACATAAAATGGACCCACACAAAAAACTTGGAGGATCTAGACTTCGCCAATGATTTATGTCTGATTTCCCACAAACTGGAAGATATGCAAGTAAAAAGCAACAAGTTGGCAGAAGAAGCATCCACAGAAGACAGGACATCAGGTGAACATAGAGAAAACAGAGGTGATGAAGATTCCTGGCCAACAGCAACAGAAACGACAACAGTTAGCACAAATGGAGGGAACCTGAAAGAAACAACCACCTTCACCTACTGACCTGGAAAGCATCGTTTCAACTACAGGCCAAAGGAACTGAGGAGAATATCAAAGCCAGAATCGGAAAAGCAAGACAAGCTTTCATTGCTCTCAAATCTGTGTGGAGGTCAACAGCACTCACCATCAAAAATAAGATCCGGATTTTCAACTCCAATGCCAAGTCAGTGCTACTATACGGATCAGAGACTTGGCGAGTCATAAAGAGCATCTCCAACAAACTTCAGACTTTCATTAACAGCTGTCTTCGCTCAATACTCAAGATCAGATGGACAGAAAAGATCAGCAACAGGGAGGGGTATCTGAGAGCGAACCAACCAGGAACCGATTGCGAAACAAATAGGCAGGAAGAAATGGAGATGGATTGGCCATACGCTGAAGAAACCATCAAGTGGCATCACTAGGCAAGCCACGGTTCAAGTGGAACCCGAAAGGGAAGCGGGCGGCGAGTTGGTCGTCATTGCAAGGATTACTTGGAGGAGGTCATGTGAAGGGGAGATGAAAGAATGTGGGTAGACGTGGAGCGGGGTGAAAACGTTGGCAGGAAACCGAAGGCAATGGAGACGCGCAGCTAAAGCCCTATGTTCCTCTAGGAATTAAAGGATATAATAATATAATAATAATAACATGGAAGACGACAAACTAGTTTGGCCTTGTATTACTGATAAGATTTATCAGTAGTATATAAGGATACTCTCGTCAGCATAAAAACATCAAATAGAAGGGAGATAGATTTGGTGATATCAGAGAAAGCAAATGACACAGCGTTGCGGGGATACATAGGAGACATGAAAGGAACACAAAGAAACACAATATGAATGAAGGCCAGAAGTAACACATCACGGAAGATCTGAGCGAATGGTGCGTTGAAGATAAGGTGTACATAATTTTACCATATACAGATACCAAATTCCATACGAACATCACTTTATCAAGTATCTGGTTTTCTACCGTTACACTAGAACATAGTATACAGTGATAGGAATAGTACTGGTGCTTCCTATCCATACTGAAATGATAAGAACACCGGATGGCTGTTCCGCCCGTTCGAAGTTAACGTCATCAATGCTGCACCTGGTTACACTCACTTGTATCTGGCTAAGAATCTATATTTACAGGAGTGGTTTCCATTTACTCATATCAATCAGAAGTGTAGGGAATTACTGCATTATAATTGATTAAAAATATCAATTAAAATTTTCAAAAGAATGGTTACTGAACAAAGAATATTCTTTTCGATAACTTCATCATCAGGTTCCACAGTTATATATACATAACAGTGAATGAATTTATATTATTAACAACATTAGTGTTGTTTAAATAACATCGAATCAATAATTATATCAATCGACCACAGTTCAATAGCATCAACATAACACTGCACACTGAATATCAGAAAAATTACGAAACATAATAATACAAATTCACGAATTTATAGTCTCCACAGAAGGCCAGAGCAGTAGTAGTGGATGGACTTGTTTCT
The DNA here is from genome assembly GCA_944472135.2 of Trichobilharzia regenti. Lineage (NCBI taxonomy): Eukaryota > Metazoa > Platyhelminthes > Trematoda > Strigeidida > Schistosomatidae > Trichobilharzia > Trichobilharzia regenti. The sequence continues at coordinate 94,167,823 of OX235262.1, read as the reverse complement.
TTTGCACACAAAGCAGTGGTTGTTTCACGTGAATCTCGATAGCCTCTGCTGTTTGGAGAATGCGGTACCTCGATGTTTTTGGCAATGTATTTGATACCCGGTAGATGATAGAGAAGGATTCTTAAATGCTGGCTTTGTGGCCGATTTGGACCAGGTGGTCTAACATCGAGCTGTTGAGGCTTCTCACTACACTTTTAACTAGCTAAACCGTTAAATGTTCCCGAGCGAGCACGAAAAATCAATTCCTACAGCAACGGCCGATGTAACTCGCTCCACAAGCGCAGTTGAATTGATAGATGCAACTGGAAGTGGCTAGTCTAGTCTAGGTACTTCATTTTCCAATGAAGGAATCACCATCGGTCGTATAGAGAATAAGGCGTGTAGTTCAACAGCATTAAAAAGTGATATACCGAGCGAAATAATTACAAAAAATTAAGTAAATCAGTTCAAAGAACTTTCAAGGCATTTTTAGTTGGTGGCGTTGAGTAGGATCCTTTATGAACCACCGATTGAATTTATTTAATAATCTTAAAGTTTCAGGATTTTATCATGAGCTGACATTAGTTAGAGAACCATTGGAAAACCTGGGAGTACTGGACAGCTGTTTCGTCCTAGTTTGGGACTCTTCGGAAGTACGCACCCACCCCATAGGGGGTTCGAACCCAGGACCTTCCGGTTACAAGGCGAGCTCGTAGACCATTGAGCCACTGGGACCCGATCCAATGGTCCTTGAATTCTAACTTCTGCGAATTCACGACATAGCGCGACCGCTAGCCAATGTCTTCGGCGAGTATTTGTCCTCACACTCGACCCGCTGCACCCTATTGGTCACGACTTGCCACTGGAACTCAGGTAACTACCTACCTGAATAGTCTGTCTGTCTGGATTCAACATAGAACTTGGCACCGAAGTGCAGCAGTTCGAGTTGCCACCTTCCAAATAGCACACAGAGGTAGACAAGAAGATGAGTGAAGAGAATTAATAGAGTTTGACAAATATAAGAGTGAAACAGAATGGGTAATGGTAGAAAGGAATATGAAAGATTACAGAGATTGAATACATCGGCGCCATTGACAACGATTTTGAGCCATGTCACCTATTGTCTCCAACCATTGATTCCTAGAGTCCCGAGGGCCCCAACCCGGGAGTCTGCATCTCCCTACCTGAATCAGTTTAACTGTCAAGGATTTCATGGATTGATGCCATGTTTTTGTTTGGCCACCACTGGCTCTTTTCCAACCTGAACCTATATCAGCTAACAATGCCCGTCGGGGGAGGCGGTGGTTAGGCATGCGCACCACGTGACCTAGCCATCTTAGTCTATGTAACTTTATAACCTCGTCGATTGATTTTCCCTCTTTGCCCAACACTCTACGCCTAACGTCAACATTACTTACCTTGTTAAACCACCTAACGTGAGAAAGAGATCGCAGACATCTATGATCGAAAGCAGTCAACCTTTTCATGTCTTCAACGCGTATTGGCCATGTTTCAGAGCCATAGAGAAGGACGGAGCGAACTGATGAGCAGTACACACGTCCCTTGGTTGATAACCGGATGTCACGCCTACGCCAGAGATGGTGTAAGTCAGCGAAAGCAGCTCGAGCTTTTCGGATCCGTGCTGAGATTTCGTCGCCAATCAGTCCGCTGGTGCTAATACAACTTCCCAAGTAGGTGAAGTGGTCAACATGTTCTATCACTTCACTCCCTATCACTAAGTTAGGGGTTGACGTGTCCAGTCCTGTAGCAGCATCTTACATTTTGCAGGGGCGAATCGCATGCCAAACATACGAAGATTGCTGCTCAAGGTGTTCAGAAGACTCTGCATTTTTTCAGCATCCTCCCCTAACAGGACTATGTCATCTGCATATTCTAAGTCCATTAGATTATTCCCTGGTAACAAGTCGATTCCTAAGTCACTACGTTCAGTTAAGGATACTTCCATTAGCATATCTATGATGAAGTTAAACAGAAATGGGGAAAGTGGACATCCCTGTCGGACACCACTGGTTGTTACCAATTCAGATGACAATTCCCCATAAGCCCTTACACGACTACGTGAGTTTGAATAGAGTGCCTTGATTAGTGCAATGTACTTTCTTGGCACTCCCTTCACAGTCAGACATTGCCATAGTACCTTTCGATCCACGGAGTCGAAGGCCGCCTTCAAGTCAAGAAATATGACAATTGTTGGACGCCGAAAAGTGTGTCTATGTTCTAGAATCTGTCGAAGAGTCAAGATATGATCTATGCACCCTCTACCTGGTCTAAAGCCTGCTTGATTTTCCCTTGCCTGTTCCTCCCGAGTTCTGCTTAGTCTATGCATGATTACTGAGCCTAGGATTTTAGAGACTATGTTCGTTAGGCTGATCCCCCTATGATTATCACACGAGGACTTGTTTCCCTTCTTGAATATCGGTATAATAAGTGACTTACCCCAGTCTGATGGTACTGTCTCTGATTCCCAGACTTTGCCTAGTACCTCAGTTAATCTACAAACTAGTATGTCACCCCCATATTTAAACACCTCCGGAATAATTCCGTCGGGTCCTGCCGCTTTGCCTCGTTTCAAATTACTGATAGCTTTTGTAACCTCACCTACAGACGGCGGACCAGTGTCTATATCCCATTCGGGTACGTGGTGGATGGCGGGGAGGTTCAGTGTGGCTGTAGGCAAGTTAAATTGTTCCTCAAAGTGTTCTTTCCAGCGTTCAAGGCGTCTATCCTGAGAGCTAATTAAGGAGCCATTTTTCTCAGAAATAGTCTCACTTATGAATTGCCTTCTCCCGCCCGATTCTGTGATGAGTCTAAAGAGTTGCCTAGTGTTGCCTATCGCCAATGCTTTTTCCATCTCTTTCGCCTTTGTCACCCACCACTGTTCACGGTCCTTGCGGAGACTTTTAGTAAGTTTCCTTTTGTGCAGCTTTCGCTCCTCATTGAATTCGGAGCTCGCCGGAATAAGTCTTCTAGCATCTATCAGTTCGGATGAGGCAGTCGAAATCCAGTGGTTTTTACTCACCTTTGGATTTGTCTTATTCACAGCTTTTACAGCTGTATCTATAGCTGACTGAATATTCTTCCAGGCTTCTCCAGGGTGAGCACAGCTGTCGATTCAGATATGCGTTTAGCTAGTTCTTCCTCAAATAGGGATTTAGTTTCCTGATCGAGCTGGGGGCGTAATGGTTTTACCGCCAGCTGTTTCCTACGTCCGTTCAGTCGTAAGCACACACGAGCCCGGACCAGTGCGTGATCGGTATCTACACACGTGTTCCAGAAGGAGCGACAATCTCCTACCGACCCACGCCAACGATAGCTTATTGCTATGTGGTCTATTTGTGTCCAGCGTTGGTTTGATGATGGGGGTCGCCAGGTTAAACAGTGTCTCTCCTTGTGTTTAAAGTTAGTGCTTACAAGAAACAAATGATTATCTGAACAGAACTGTAGGAGACGGTCACCGTTGTCGGTTCGCTGGCACGGAACTCCATAGGTGCCACCGACATCCTTCTCAGATTGACACAATTTCCCTACTTGAGCATTAAAGTCACCAGCTAGAACGACTATATCTGAGCGTTTAGCCTTTCTCACCAAACTAGACAGCTTTTGGTAGAACTCATCCTTCGTTTCATCCGAACTGCAGTCAGTGGGGGCGTAGGCGGAGATTACGAAAAGGCATCGGCGAGTAGTGCAGTCCTTTCTCCTTCTTACTGATCCGTTCAGACGGACAGCACACATTCGGCTATCTACTGGGATCCAGTCAAGTAATGTCTTTTCTGCCCTAGTACTCAGAGCTATCCCTACGCCAGCTAATCCCGTGAACTAGCTGTGGCATCTCCTGACACCCTCAAGGTGAATTTTGCAGATTCAACCTGTTGGCCAGGTGGGGTTAGGTGAATAAACCTGAATAGGGCAAGTCGCTAGTGAGCATCTCATTGGTATTCAAGTGTTGGTTTGTAGAGATTTGATTGGTTTCAGGATTTCATCATGAGCTGACATTAGTTAGAGAACCATCGAAAAACCTGGGAGTACTGGACAGTTGTTTCGTCCTAGGACAACTATCCAACTGTCCAGTACTCCCAGGTTTTCCGATGGTTCTCTAACTAATGTCAGCTCATGATGAAATCCTGAAACCAATCAAGTCCCTACAAACCAACACTTAAAAATCATAAAGTTGTTTGGGAAACAAAAACAAATACTTACCAAAGGTAAATAAGGCCACAAATAACACCAATGTAGTCCAAACCATAATAGTGGCACAGCATCGTAATAGCACAATCCACAAGAATGACAAAACTACGGATATCAGAATGCATCTAAAAACAAAGAGAAAAAAAAGACAAGGTTTTTTTTCGATGAAAATCACTTCGCTTTTGAATGAAAAGTGCAGAGTAGCACACACACACACACACACACAAAGTCTGCTATATGATAGCATAAGTGAAATCATGAATAATTTAGGAAAATACCTTTGTTTCTTCAAAAAAATAAATACACCGACCGAATTTAAAATACCTCACATCATAGACAAAGACGACTACATAGCAAAGATGAAAACTATCTTAATGACCCGGTGAGGTTTAAAGTTGACGACTGCCAGAATAGCAGGACAGATGCAGCTGAAAATACGCACTACAAACCTATTAAGAGATCTCCTAAAGAAGAAATTAATTTTCAACGATATTTACAATGATTTAAAACGCTGAAAGTCTTCGTTTGCCGCACAGGTATGGCATTCCACAAAAACACAAGTCCTCTTGAGATCTGTACTTTAGATGATCAACTTGTCTCAGCACACACTTGCTCGTTGACTTGCAAAAAAGTAGGAACCTATTTGTCAACGGCTAGCTTTGTACACCATGAAAGATTCATTTTATTTTGCCAAAAGCATGAACCACTTGAACGTTTCAAATAAATTCATGGTGTCATTTGATATAACCTACTTTGTTCATAAGAATCCCAATGAATGAAACTATGGAGATCATTTGCGATCAGTCTGATCTTCTCCCACTCCCAGTATTGGAATTCAAAGGCCGGCTGCTAATGTGTAATATGGATGTACGACTCCAGTTTGACAACACACTTCACCTACGAGTAGATAGTGTAACTATGGGCAGTCCACTTAGCCTTGTTTTGGCAAATATCTTCATATCCACCCTTGAAAGAACAAAGCTGAAGCATGTGATTCACGAAACAACTTATTGTAGATATGTACACAACACATTTGTAGTGTGTAACAATGAAAGTCATACTTTCTACCTACTCAGATTATTTAACGGCACACATACAAATATGGAACAACTATGGAACATTGAAATGACAGAAAGTTTCATTTCCAGGGCATTGCCATGCAACTCCTGGAAGATGGTAGTCTCCAGAGGTTAATTTACAGAGTCGAAATGGAATGGACAATACTTGCATTTTAGTAGTCTTTGTCCAAATAGCTATAAACAAGAACTAGTGAAAACTGTTGCACAGAGTCAAGAGAAATTAAAGGAAGAATTTCTGATTCTTGAAAAGACGTTGAAAAACAACGGTTACCCTCAACGATTCATTAACATGTGCGGGAAGTGTGAAGGCTCGAATGCCCAACAAATCACAGTGTGAAAGAAGCCTATCTTGATTCAAATTGATTTTAAAGGTACTAATATAGCAGGAATAATCAGCAGAAGAATGAATATGTCACTAGCCAGAGCCTGTCCGGCAGCTTAGTTGGTTCCCGTACATCGGACATACTTTTTGGTGCAATCAAAAGTCGACAGATACCCTTCTCATGTCAACCCCAAGTGTGCACACAAATTTACGTGTATCTGATGTAGCAGTTACATTGGGAGAACAGAAAGAGGGACATACCTCCGATTTTCTGAACACGTACCGAAAAGCCTACGTCTCAAGGGAAGAAATGCTTTCAGAAGTGTCATTGCCAGGCATCTCTTTGACACAGATCACGAGGTAGACGTCGTGAAATCCTTCAAAACTATCAATAAGCAAAAAAGTTCAATTTTCCCTAAGGTTCCCGAAGTAATCTCTGTCAAACGCCTGAAATCCGACTTATGTATTCAGAAAGAATCGGTTATCAGTCATTCCCTGACCCTACTGGTAACTCGATGTTTTCATCCTCTCTTTCACTCGATTGCGTAACGCTGAAAATCCCATTCTGTATGATTATTATTGTTTGGAATAAAGGGATTATTATCATTATTACCATTGTATGCATGTGGAGAGGAGATGAAAACATGTGAGCAGACTTGGAGCCAGGTAAAAACTCTAGCAGAAAACCGAACGCAATGGAGACGCGCGGCTAAAGCCCTATGTTCCTCTAGGAATTAAAGGAAATAATAATAATGCATGTATTGATTGATTTTTGTTTAAAAATGAACTCTCTGTTTAAATATGTTAAAATGGATTCTCTACATAAACTTAATAATGTCTCTAGGCTGTAAGCAGTTGGTGAGAAGTCAATGAAATAAGCAATGATGGTACCATTTTACTCTGCACAAAGTACTGTTATTCTTGACTTATTCAAATAAATAAGTGGTTAAAAAACATACATCAATCAAGATAATCTAGATGAAATTCATTTGTCGCTAGACAACGTTAGTCATGCTAAAACTGGATTTCCTTTGTTTACACATTTTTTTAAAAACCACTCCATTCATACAACTTGTTACAATTTAATTTGTAGATAAGTGTCTATTAGACGTCAGATAATAGCTACAATGCTAACGGAACACATCCTCATTAATATGAATAAACATGTAAATGCGATAGTATAACTTATACGTCTACTCGTAGTAAACATTCACATATAAATTGTACAACACACTCAACAGACAAATCAATGATCAAACATATATTGTATCACTGTTATTTTCACATAGTTTTCATACATAACAACAATTTCGATGACTGATTGACTGCTTTCAATATAGAACTTTGAACACATGGGCTGCACTTCGATTTGCCACACTCGCATCATGTACCACACAAAGCAACAGGAGAGAGTAAAGGCCGATTCAAAAGAGAGATAATAAACAGGGATATGAGGCGAAAACAGAATTTTATTGGATATGACAAATCACAAACAGTGAATACATCTGCACCATCACCGAGAACGATTTTGATTCATATCACCGATTGTCTCCAACCGTCATTGGTTTTCACCATCCTGAAGACACCAAATAGCCTAGAAGTCTACACTTCCCTGGGTGGCTATCTAACTGGCTCAAACTAACTGTTGTGGATTCCATTGACTGATGAAGCCATGTTTTCGTTTGATCACAACTGGCTATCTCTTTTCCAAATTGATCCATCATATGTTAGCTAACGTTGCCGGTCGAGGAAGGTGATCGTTGGCTATGCATGTGTAACACATGTCCTAACAATCTTAATCAATATGGCTTCACAACCGCGTCAAATGATTTCCCATCCCTAACAAGCACTTGACGCCTAACCTCAATATTACTCACCTTATTATGCCACGTAACACGGGAGACAGGACGCAGACAATTTCGATTAAAGGCGGCTAGCCTTTTCGTAATTTTCACTTTCAATGGATATGTCTCACAGCCATAAATGAGGATGGAGTGGACTGCTGAGCAATACACACGCCTTCTGGTTGACAGGCAGATATATCACATCTGCGGTAGAGATGCAGTTAGTCGGCTGGAAAATGCCAAAAGAGCCTTCTGTATCCGGGCTCAGATTTCGTCAGTGATCAACCAGTCGGAGACTGATGCAACTCTAAGCAACAATCTCCATAGCATAAAAGCGTACATGAATGATAACAAATATAAGTAGTTGGCTGCCACTCACATCAATCAGAATTGGGATGACCTGAGCTGATTTAGTTATCTCAGCTGAGTGAAACTAGATACACCACTGATGAGCCCGGTGAAAAACGAGCGAAACCGCCGCAAATTTCTTAGATTATAAGTCACAAATTCAACACATAAACTTCTGATTATCTCCGTCAGTGAAGCAACCCTAAGGTACTTACAAACTATTTATCCATCCTAAATGAACTTTTACATATTTAGAATTTGTTAATAAACATATTTAATGCGAAAATGAATTCAGCTATTAACACAACGCAATCTTTCACCAAACTAACTTAAACTACTGACTTCTTTAGACATAAATACGATCTACAGTGACTGGTTAATACACACGATGCTTGTAGCATAGAGGGAGCTGTAACAGAAAGTAAGTCTAACACAAAAAACCTTGGTGTAGTTCTACCGTCTTACCTTACTTGGTCATCCCATATTTTGTCAATCTTCAGGAAAATGTTCCGTCTAAGCTACTACACGAAGAAGTCAAAGCAATCTGGAATCATTCAACCTCTGCTTTCACAATTTGTTAACTCGTGTATCTTACCTGATGTACTTAACCGCTTCCTCTTAGTCTTTCCTGAGCTACTGAGAAGCGTATTAATGGTTGTCAGTAGGGCAAGCAGTGTGAAACTTAGCTTGTCACTACATTAGTTGATAGACATCTAAACTCATGCAAGAAATGGTTAAAAACTATATTGTCTGATCCTCAACACCTCCTCTATTTTCAACTCTCTCCTTGTATCTCATCTGATTGAAGTAGAAGACCGTACGAAAGACTGTATAGGAACTCAAAGATGTGGAACGTGTTATATGCGACAGACACAATGTGAAGCGTGAAACCTATGAATTACTACGTTGTTAGTCAAATAATTGGCTCTTTTATTATCTCCTATTTGTAATCTATGGTGACGCTATCTCAATTAACTGATAATCTTAATTACTAACAATTTAATCATTATTTTGCAATTCTTTGTATGTTTATGATCTTACTGTCAGTACTAATAACAAATAAAAACTGTCATTAACAATCCTGTAATATTATCTTTATAATTGTTTTTTTTAAATGTGATTTGATAAAATTAGATGCAATATTGTACCAAATGCTGAAAACTCCACGCTATCACATTAGTACTGTTTAGGAATAAAGCAAATAATTATTCTCATTTATCATTTTATTTAATATTACTACCAACTACTTGCTATTTCTTGCGATTAAACGCAAATAGTTTAGACACCAAGTAAATTTTAAAAATATAAGGCATTTTAATTAACAACCATCTGCTATCGTGGAGACGTGGCTTATGAGTTTAAGAACCCGATTTCCAACCTTTAGATCAAAGGATTCGAAAATAGTGTCGTTCACTTCAGCCTGGGTAACTCAGTAGTATTGCGATGAGAGCTGTCTGCAAGCCGAAAATGTAGACAACAATTTACGTCAATGTTTACGTCCCGAATCGGGATCATGAGAAAAAACAATAACAAAGCTTCTTAACCTTGAGGAATTCAACAACCAATCACAGCAGACCTAGCTTGTGCAAACACGATTCACAGATGTATGGATAACCTTATAAGGAACGGTCACAAGCAGTACAGAATAACTTTCAGCAGCAGAACAACCAATCAAGAGAGGTTGCTTCTCTGCTAACAATAACGCCAATAGTAATGTACATAAAAATCTAAAAATATCTCTTGTTTTTTCTAAATAAACGATCTGTTGCCTGGCCTTTGTCTTCAGTCGTTACAATATTATCAGGCAGCCTTCACATATTAAGTGTGGATCATAGCCTTTTACATGAAAATATATTCTGCGTAATCAGCAAAGACATTACTGATCCCTGCTTTCATTAAAGCCCTAATAAACCTGCTTAGAGGACAACACACACACACAAAAAAAAATAGACGCACCTCAGCTAAACCATAAAACTATAGTATGACACGGGTAATATTTTTCAACAAAAACAGTAAATTGCACTCATTAGCGTCTGCTATACAAAATAACAATTACCAGAGTTACGAGTTAGCAAAGATATGCATGTTTTTTCATCAAAACTCAATGTGCAGTGAATTGAAAAGTTACTCAACAACCACTTATGATTCCATGCAATCGGCTATGAACCACACGTATGTGTGAAGGCTAATGATAACATCTGGCTTTCCAAAACCTCGATAAGTAGAGAAGGGATTCGAACCTATGACCGCCTGGAGGCCGAGCACCTAAACAAATGGATCATAGCTCCAATATGTGCAATACAATTGTTTGCAGATTAAAAACCATTTGAGTAAACACACGAAAGGTACTCACTAATATGAGCAATGAATTAATGAACACTACAACTGCAGAATATACTTAAAACAAATACAATGGAATAAAAATGAATCAACAAACAGTTTATGCACTCGTGATCGATATCTCAGATATAGAAAAACAGCACATCACAAGTTTTGCAATATCTCTCTTCCTCTCCTAAATATAACAGTTCGCAAATTATTGATACAGCCTAATGAAGGATAGCATCATTTTCGTAGGAATTAAGTACAAATAAAGCAATTTTTACAAATCACACCTTAGATACACACACAAAGTACATCTCAACTTCATAAAACATCACGTTACAATAGAGACAGTGAAACAATGGCGCATAAATCAACCTATTCAGGTAGTTAACCTAGGGTTCTAGTGGGAAGCCGTGACCTAAAGGGTACAGCAGGTTGAAGATGAGGCAGTAATTCTTAATATATGTGTAATTCATCGAAGAAGACATTGCCAAGTGGTCGCACTATGCCGTGAATTGACAGAAGTTAGAATTCAAGGACCATTGGATCAGGTCCCAGTGGCTCAATCGTCTACGAGCTCGCCTTGTAACCAGGAGGTCCTGGATCCAAATCCCGGTGGGTGCGTAGTGCTGAAGAGCCCCAAACTAGGACGAAACAGCTGACCAGTACCCCCAGGTTTTCCAGTGGTTCTCTAACTAATGTCAGCTCATGATTAAATCCTCCATGTAATTAATAAATGTCTATTTATTTGATCGTAAATTTAAAGGAATTCGTTACTAGTGTAAACATAAAAGTGAAGCTCTCTGTGTGTGTCAATGTTAGTATTCATTTTTAAAAAAAAAACTGATTTATGAATTTATGATATAAAGAAAAGCATTGAGACTTTGGCCATTTTACATATTATACCTTTGGAGAGAATGTGATTGTTAGTAGTATAATGCACACACTCTCAATATCTTCGATTCACATTATGTTAAAATGCATTAACTAACTGGTATTTTACATACTGCACAAAATACATACTCACTAAGTTTGAGTGATTCAAGACAATCAATCAAAAACTTGTCTAGTTGTAAATGAGTAATTTTATAACTATGAGGAACCATCTTCTTTCTATGCTGAGAAAAATACACGGGGGGGGGTGGAGGGCGACAGTATATTTACATGTTTTATTACTGATACATTGAAAAACGATTGTTCTCAATAAATCTTTCCAACTTTTAACTGAAAAACAGTGCTTAAACTCTAAGTGGACAAATATAAAGCGATGTCGAAAAACGAAATTAAATAAATTATTAATGTCACAAGATCTAGGTACCTGTTTGTAAAGCTTTCCAATACTACTTGACTGTGTGTGTGTGTGTGTGTGTGTGTGTGTGTGTATGAAGCATAGTAACCAACTATGCATACGATTAAGGGTGTTTTTGTAGGAATATTGGATAAATTCTAATAAAGACTTTATGAAGAACGAATATTAGTTATACAGAGAGTGAAAACTAGGGGCACTGGACAGTTGCTCTATCCAAGTTTAGGAGTCTTCATCAGAGTAAACCCAGAACCTTTCCTCCAGGGGCCCTAGAGGTTATGAAGTTGGTCTGTAATGAAATCCCCATTGAAACTGCGAATTATTCTTATTTGACGGTATAGAGAAGACGCAGAAAAGCCTAACCACTGAATATGAAGTGTCAACAGATATTACATTGGTTAGACATAATAGTTCTCCCTGAAGAAGGCAGTCAACTCGAAAATAACTCAACACAGATTACAAAGAGGTTACACACAACCTTACAACGTGACTATGCAACCAATTCAAACGAAGACTCAAGAAATGGAAGTTTAGGCCGTTACAAGGAAGTATAAATCGTTTTTTTAGAAATGTTGGAAAAAACTGACGTCTCAGATAGATGCTTTTGATGTTAATTGCTTTTTCTGAGCCGAATGACTTACCTGTGAAGCGCCTTCATCTTGTTTCTACACGAGATCTTCAGCACAAATTTTAGCAATAAATCTTATCAGAATGACTGAGACACAATAAAAGCAACTTGGAAACGATAGTTTTTTCCATGATATCAGTTGAAAATGAAACCATAGTTCTGTGCCGGGGCGAGGATATAAGTTATTACAAATCAAGCTCCCCGAGTTTACGTCTCGGTATACTTGTATAGGTAGATTGAAGGCGGTCAATCACGACAGAGTTTGCTATAGTATGTCTGAAAATACTTCGGAATAACTCCTATCCTCCCCCTAGCGATGTTCGATCTTTCTTTCTACTTCCTACCAGTTTAAAGATTACACTAGTTTGACAGTAATGAAATATTAAAAACAACATCTGAAACCTAATCCACTTACATAAGTATAACATGCCAAGTTTGACGAAGATCGGCGACAATTTTCTCAAAAACTGTCACAAGTCCCAATACTAATCTGAAAGTTAAAAGTAAAAAAAAACACTTTAGTATTATCATAAAGTTATGTAATATGCAAATTAGTGTATCCTAACAATGTCACTATGGTCTAATTTACGCATGTCCTTGTTATATCTCTATTGAAGACTTTTGTAGTGATAACTCACGTATAGACTTTTCAAAATTAGCTTATAATATAGAAAGGCAACTAAATCACAGACTGTTAAAGGTAACCTACACAACATTCGATGCAATATGGTCTCTGGGAATAGGAACTGTAAAATGTAGTCAGTAGTCACTAACTTATGCTAAAAACGTGCCATGCTGTGGCGTGTACTACTGATAAGATTTATCAGTAGTACATGCATAAATAGATTTAATTGGATTTTATATTTTTCCCGTCGATTCATCGAACCGAAGTTCTCAGTCTCAGGTTGACATGTCGGCTTCTTGTGCAGATGCTTCAACGATGTCTGGGCATTTAATTAGTATTCTCTGGCGTCGAAGCTATCTCCCTGTTATTTGATGTTTTTCTGGTGATGAACATCTCTTTATATATTTAATTGGTGGATGGTGACTAGCAGTGGAATCCAGGATGCTCATTTTGTCCTATTTGGGACTAGTCAGCTGGATGTATCTGCATTTCTCAGTAAGTGATGATGGGCACTGGGTTTGAGCCTTGGTGGGAACATCATCACTCACTGAGAAATGCAGATACATTCAGCTGACGAGTCCCAAATAGGACAAAATGAGCATCCTGGATTCCACTGCTAGTCACCATCCACCAATTAAATATATAAAGAGATGGTCATCACCAGAAAAACATCAAATAACAAGGAGATAGCTTCGACGCCAAAGAAGGCAAATGATTCAGTGTTGCGGAGAAACACATGGGAGGCGTGAAATAAACACAATATGGAAGAACAGCAGAAGTAGCACAACACGGAAGACCTTTACAAATAGTGAGTTGAAGATAAGGCGTAGACAATTGCGCTATGTAGAGATACCAAATCCCGAATAAACATTCCTTCATTAAGTCTTTCATATTCTACCGTTACAATGTTACAACTTACATACAGAACTTTTCTGATAATGATAACCAGTAAAAAAATATGTAAATGTAATTCATATAAGGTAAAAATAATAGCAATGATAATTTGGTACACCACATATTAATATAAATAGCATAGCTGTTAACCTTTAACTTTTTTCTTCATATTTCACAGTAATGAATAAAAGCAATATCGACCCCACAGAATCACACCAATGTTGTTAGTAAAACAAACATAAAGAGAGAGAAAAACGGAAGAAGAAGAAAAGTAACATGCAGAGTAAGAAAGAAAATTATATAGTTCGTTTATATTCATGAATGCAGTTAATAGTTGGAACAATATAACCTGAACAGTCAATTTTATATTTACCTAAGTAAAAGCCTTAAAACTGCTATGATGACAATTTTGAGAGTGACTGGTCGTTTACTAGAGAAGAAGCATGTTCTTTTAAAAAAAGACTGTAACCTAATATGAAGTATATTCATGTAATTCGAAAATGATAATCAGTATGATCAGCAGCAGAAGGCAAGATACGGAAGCGAAGGTATGTTTTCCATTGATCAAACAGCTATTTACATCTATATAGTTTATATTCTTTAGCCAATCACTGAGCGTGTCATTTCGGTGTACATTAAACGGCATGCAATACAATGTTCAAATACACATATATGATTCAGTTCTGTTGCTAGTGCACTATTGAACGGTGCGAATAGTATTCAGACGTTAACACCAACAAATACAATGATTCTTATTGTGAGAATAATATTCCGTTGGAACCGATTATCTGTATGACACCAACCCTAGTAGTATTGCACTAATGTGTCATACTAAACGCTGAACTGTATACATAGAAGCATAGTTCAGTCCATGTACCGGACTGTGAGCTTCGATTATTGTATGAGGGCAGAAGTCAATCGACGAAGTCGTGAAGCTACAAAGACTGAGATGGTTAGGACATGTGTTACGTATGCCAAGCCATCGCCTCCCTCGACGAGCAATGTTAGCGGATATAGGGTCAGGCTGGAAAAAAGCTAGCGGTGGTCAAACAAAAACTTGGCACCAGTCAATAGAATCCACAACAGTTGGTCTAAGCCACGTAGGAAGGTGTAGACTTCCAGGCTGGGGTTCTTGGGACGGTAAAAACAAATGGTTGTAAACAATTGGTGACATGGCTCAAAATCGTTCTCAGTGGCGTAGGTGCATCCACTCCTTGAGACTTATGATTTCAGATGAAACTGTTTTGTTCTTCCTTATTACTTTTCCTTTGTCTCACACCTCTGCTCACTGTTTCTATTATGCTTTTCTTGTACTTTCTTCTCTTGCTTCGCGTGCTACACGGAGTGTGGCGACTTGAACTTCCGCACATTTGTGCAAAGTTCTATGTCGAAAACAGACAGACAGATATGAGGGCTGATGATAATATCCAGTTGCCGAAGCTGAGGTAGTCAGACCGGGACTCGAACCCGGAACACATTAGCTGTAAGCAGCAAGCTTAAACTGATGTGCCACTTTTATTTTTTGGTTGGTGTTAAGTGGCAGTGGAATCCAGCGTGTGCATTTCGTTATGTTTAGGACTTGTTAGCTCCATCTGCACGCTACCAGCTAGGAATGTAAAGATTGGGTTACTAAACAACATTTTCGACGACGTTTCTTCACTTGGCATAATCGATAAAAAAATAAGTAAATCATGACGTATGTTAACTGGCAAACACTTCTACTATCTATTGTTTGATAAGCAAAGGTTACGCAACAAATTCATTGCCATGGTATCATCATGTCAATGAAAATAGCACACTACTCACAAGGAACACTAGTGGACTTATAAATCTATAAGTTTCGAAAATGACAAGATCCTAATATCGCTGAAGAATTGTTATATAGATATGTGTTCCATTTAGGTTTTGCTAGGTGCGAGAAATGAATGATGACTGATGGTTAGTCAGCTTTCTATATCAAAAGAATTCAATTTAACGATTTGCTCACATCAAGGAACAGCAAGTAGTCAAGTTATAGTATTCATTCAGCTGAACTTGAAATTCTTCTCAGTGGATCAATAATAACGACAGATTTGGTCTATAACCTTCATATTTTTAAACCCTATTTACAACTGCAATCAATATCTGCAATAAATATGGGTTTTAGTGAAATTCGATATGCGGATATGAAGTTTCTGCCTGAATTGTTTGCCAATCGGGTGTTTTTTAAGTAGGAACCTTCAGTGAATTCTTAATCACCATCTTCAGTACGGTTTAAGGCTTAGCATTAAGCCTACAGACCACACGCAAATTACATTGAGGATAATGACTACAGCTCTTCTGCATTAGACACCAGGTAATACAATAATTCACTAGCTTTCTAATACAAAAAGGTACTTTAACAGTTTATATCACTCATAGTAGTAATGAGGAGTTATTAGGTAAGAATTGCATCGATACTATAGTCAGAATGAAATGAAACAGAACTAAAGGTTAAAACAATTACAAAGTAGTGCACATTTAATGTATACTTCTTAGATAAACTAATTTAGACTACAGTATCTGAAGAAAAGACACTGGGTGATCTGAACTTTCGCGGATGAGTATATCACAAACTCGAAGGTCTGTCTATAGGTGAAAACCAACCGATTGCCAGAAGAGCCACTAACTAACTTTGGGTGAACATATAGAAGAGAGAGAGATGATGAAGATACTCGGCGACTAACAACCAGCACCAATCACCATAAACAGAAGGAATTTGAAGGAAGTAACTTTTTCCAAGGATCTATGCAACATTGTCTAAACTAGAGGTATCAGAGGAATGAGGATGTCAGAGGCAGTCAGCACCGGAAAAAAAAGACAAATCTTCAATACTCTGATATCAGCACCAGAAACAAGATTTGGATTTTCGACACTAATATCAGGCCAGTGTTTCTATATGGTTCACAGACCTGTCGCACGCATCATAAAAACAATTTCCAACAGGCTGTGGACTTTTATCAACGGCTGTCTTTGCTTCATACTGAAGATCAGATGACCGACAGGCTGGTCAACCAGAAGAGATAAGCAGCGAAGAACTCTGGAAACAGACAAACAAAGAAATTATCGCCTAAAATGTATGCCGAGCAAAAAGGAGATGGATAGGACAGACGTTGGATTATATCGCGCGGCAGGTAGGCTCTCGGGTGGAACCCGAACGGGGAACCAAGAGTTGGGTGTAGATCTGAGAATGACATGGAGGAAATTGTATGGGGAGGAAATGAAGGCTTATGAACACTTGTGGAACAAGCTCAAAAGACTGTAGAGAACACGGTGGTACACAGATGTACTACTGAAGCTTTTTGTATTCCACTCACAACCCAAGGGAATAATAATAATAATAAAATAACACCCGCCTAAGTTCTCAAAAGCAAACAATTACCACGAGAAACGTGGATTTATTCACGCTTATACTACCACCCACAATAGAGAGAACA
Source organism: Trichobilharzia regenti (assembly GCA_944472135.2). Taxonomy (NCBI): domain Eukaryota; kingdom Metazoa; phylum Platyhelminthes; class Trematoda; order Strigeidida; family Schistosomatidae; genus Trichobilharzia; species Trichobilharzia regenti. The sequence continues at coordinate 94,150,812 of OX235262.1, read as the reverse complement.
CCAAAAGCCTTTCTAAAACCTCACGTTTCTCATCAGTAAAAATAAATCCAATCTTAATTTTTGAAAAAGATAAAAGAAAGATATTCATGCACTCCTGTAAAATAATCTCCATGGGAAGTATGCAGAGTACATGAACACCAATCTTTCAGGAAGTAAGTATTAATAGAAAAAGGAAAAAAACACCTTCTTCGATCACCAAAAAAAATAGAAAACTTGGGAAAATAAAAACTTATCTTCGAAGACCTGTTTAAATATCATGACATCCTTAAAAATGAGTTGCATCGACTTTTGAGATAACAAAAGTAAACAAGCTGTGAATCTTTTCAAACCAGACTATTTTAACTGAAGTACAATTAATGCCGAATAACACTGAAGAGTAGTAAGACTAAGATATGGTACTAATATCAAACTGTTGCTCCACACTATTGAAAAGCACTGTAATTTAAACTGGTACGCTTCTGTGTAGGGTTTTCCTATGACCTTACTGCATGAAAACCAGATTTTCCCATATTAATATTCATATAAACCTCCTAGAAGTATGGTCAACAATTACTTGAAGATGTTTGAGAAATACCGGATAGTAGACTGATTGTAAAACATATCACCCAGCTTTTACTCCAGCATTAATTACACATTCACGCTACCTGAAAGTCATGGTTCGGCTGCCCTGTCAAGTCACCGGTGCATACTTTCGACCAGTTCCCAACCTAAAACGAAACAACTGTCCAGAATCTCCTGGTTTTCAACAGTTATCGACCCAAGGTCAGTTCGTGACCTAACTTGAAACATACATGTTAGGTTATTTCTCTCAATTTATTTAGCTAGTTTCTCTTTACGCGTAGATTTTCTAACGTACCGCTTTATTAGAAACAGTTCCCCGTAAATTTACCGCTAATATCGACTCATAACACATTCAGTTTTTAAGCACTAATTCCTTATAAACTGTTCAAGCTACTGTAAATCAGTTACTTAACTAAGTTATTTTATTGTAGGCTTCATTGCCGTTTGAACTTATATTTATCTTCAACTATTTACTTGGTTACACATGACCTAAACAAACACAAATGAAAAATACTAATTTAGCTTCTAATAAACAAGTTACGGAGAATAAAGTTCCTATGCAATTTGATATTCTTAGAAATGTAAGCGAACACCACAGCTGCACACATTCATTAATAAAATATTCATTACAGTCCTTATAGGAGGTCAGTCGTGAAACTAATCAGCTCAGTGGTAATGTCTCTCGGGTTTGAATGTAAGAAGAGATATGAGTTCCGCCACGATTACAGATACATCATGCTGATAAGTGCCAACAAGCATGAAACCTGAGTCTGTATTCGATATGATAATATGATAAAGATTCATTTTTGTCATCGGAAAACTCATCCTGTAACTGGTCACAGGATTTCAACATGAGCTGACGTCGGTTACAGAACTATTCGAAAACCTGTAGGGAGTACTGGACAGCCAGCTGTAGCGTCTGCCTAGTTTGGGACTCTTGAGCAGTACACATCCACCGCCAGGTTTCAAACCCAGGAGCTTCTGGTTACAAGGCGAGCTCGTAGATGATTAAGCCATTTGAATATCATCTTGGGACAGTTTGAGCAATTAGTAAGATATACACTTCCACCAGTTAGTAGGAGGGTAATACACTGAATTGGGGGAAAGGGTTTTTGTACAATCGAGAAATACATAAAGAAAACTGTAAAATATGAAATAACAACAACGGCACCAAAACACTGAATTTTAAAGAAACAAAACATTTCAAAGCATAAGACAGGTAACCGACAAACCAACACAATAAATAAATTGGGTAAAAAAAATTGTAGTAAATGCATCTTACTTGGCCATATATTCATTTACATTTAGTATTTGACTAAATTGTGAATAACATGAATCTTAATGATGATTAATGCGTGAATACAACAAGAAAAGTGTTATGCAAAACTAGAATACATTAATAATCGAGATACAATGGAAAAATGGACATGAAACACGCAACAAGAAACAAATGAGGCGGATTAATTTCTAGATAACACAACAACATATTAGGATTACACAAAATGTGCAGAGAAAATTCTTTTTTTTATTGATATGCAAATATTTTCATGATTAAATAACACAATATGAATATTTTATTACAGCCCTGTATACCTTCTCGTACACTTACAAGATTGAGTCGCCGAAAAACAACAACACATTTATTAGCAATGCGTGGGGGGATGAGGGAGGGAGGGGGTCAGAAATAATTATGGAGCGCAGGTCAGGTCAACAAAATAAAAAAACCGCAGAGTTTCAAACACACAAGTATAAGTCACAAAAATGAGAATAAAACAATAAGCGTATATGCTAATCAGATTAGCAATAACTATGTATGAGTGTAGTTGTACCACAGAAAATGATTCTCATTGTAGACACTTAAGCGTTCTAGTTTTTCCTACACACCCAATTAGAGTGCGTGCATTCTGCTAAACGAATCATCGGATCGATAGTTACTGCGTAGAAAAATCTACAACTTGAAAACCATAATTCCTTTCAACCTAAGACCGATTAACTAGCTTCAACATAGAACTTTGCACAAATGTGCAGTTCAAGTTCCCACACTTCCTTGATGTAGCACACGAAGCAACAGGAGACAGCAAAGGCCGATTCAAAAGAGAAATAATAAACAGAGATATGAAGCAAAAAGAATAGTAATATACAAAAGAACAATAGAATTTTATTGGACATGACAAATTACAAAGAGTGAATACATCTGTACCAGCCATTGAGAACAATTTTGAGTCATATCACCGATTATCTCCAGCCGCCATTGGGTTTTTATTATCTTGAGGACCCCAAACAGCCTACAAGTCTACACCTCCCTAGGTGGCTGGCTGGCTGACTGACTTAAACTAACTATTGTGTATTGCATTGACTGATATCACCACATTTTGGTTTGACCACCACTAGCTAACTCTTTTCCAACCTGATCCATCCTATGTCAGCAAACATTGCCAATCGAGGAAGGCATAACACATGGCCTCACCATCTCAATCGGTCTAACTTCACAACCTTGTCGACTGATTTCTCCTCCCTACCTAGCACTCGACACCTAACCTCAATATTACTCACCCCATTATATCACTTAACATGGGAGACACGACGCAGGAACCTATGATCAAAGACAGCTAACCTTTTCACGTCTTCCACTTTCAATGGCCATGTCTAACAGCGAAGATTTCTCATTAGTTTGCGTTTGAGCAGCTTTCACTCCTCATGATATTCAGAGCTCGCCAGAATCAGTCTTCTTGTGTTGATCAGTTCCGATGAGTTAGTAGAAATCCACTTGCTTTTAATAGCTTTTGGTTTTAAGTATATTAACGGCCTTTACAGCTGTGTCTACAGCTAACTGTATGTTGAGCCAGGTTTCCTCAGTAAGAGCCTTACTGTCAATCTCAGATACACTTTAGCCATTTCTTCCTTAAATAGGAAATCAGAGGCCTGACCAAGTTATGGAGATAACTGCTTCGTTGCCAACTGTTTTTATATCCATTTAATCGTGCGTGAACCAGACCGTGATCGAAGTCTACGCACATGTTCAAGAAGGTGCGTCAGTCTTCTACTTCGACGTATATATATATATATATATATATATATATATATATATATATATATGTTTGCTCTGCACAAACGGCAGAACGACTAAAGGATCATAGTGTTGACAAATAAGTTACGACCGTTCTGCTCTTTCTACATCATCAACTGAAATATGACTAAGTTTTATACTACTCACTTGAAGCCAACTAAGTCAGACTAACTGACTTCCTTTTGAAGTACAAGTTAACACAACGATGATGGAACCTCTGAAGGTAACCAATCCCATCAAAAGTCATCACGAAGGACAGTTATAACATTATAGTAGAATTCAAAACAAAAGCTGACTTCATAATGAAGTGAACGCTGATAATATTGTCTGGATGGATAGTGAAACCTCCTCTTCAACTAAATCGATCACCTCAGATAGATAACAGCACAACTATATTAATAACATTCTTCTTCTCTCTATTCTACTGCAATAAAGTTGTGCTACTTTAAAAATGTTTATACAAGAGTAATAAATTTGATGTATTTAATGTCGTTGATGAGTCATACCGCCTTGTTTATTTGCTTTTTAATCTACTATGCAATAAATACTTGTGATAATGAAATGTATCATCCTAATTCTATTGCTTAGTCTTATATTTGTGTGACAATGTCTAATTCTAATCTTTAAACAAAACTGTCTGTATTTACTTAGCAAACGTTTAACCTAATGATAGTGATTCTTCATCCTGCCTGTCTGACTGAATATGTATCTCGATTATTGCGACAATCTAAAATTACTACTAATTGCTACTGCTAATATACTTTTTATCCCTGAGCGATTTTGGTCTACAAGTTCTAGCTGGTACACAAAGTGTGGAAATTCCTTCGGCCAAGTTAAACTTTAAGCACCACTAACTACTACCAATGGAGTGAGCGACTGCACCAATGACCTTGAAACGCTCACTAAGCTAGTCATTAAAACCTGGCAAATAATGTTGTTATTATCAATAAAATATGCTCATCGAAGTGTTATTAAGCGTTATTAAATGGGATATCTCGCAAGTTTCAGCTTAGGTTTGTGAAAGATTAAGTTACGGTTTAAGCCAAGGATAGGCTAGGGTTACACGTTAATCTAATAAAGGCGACATTAGGGCTGGTTCGAGTTAGATTACAGTTAGTCTAGAGAGATTTTTTCACGTTAGGGTTAGCTTCAGGAAAGATTCGGGTTATTGTTAGCGTTAGAAGACCCATGTAATTACACGCATAGAATGTGATTACATTACTCAGTTGATATAAGAATAGAACTTGTGTACTGTGGTAGAGTATAATTCTATTGTGGGTAAAATTTATTTTGATAAAGTCTCACGGTGGTGTTGTACAGTAATATTTACTGATGACCAAGTTTCGAGTACAATTTATTGCTCAGCAAATATTACTGTATAACACTATGAAACTTTATCAAAATAAAATTTACCCGCAATGGAATTTATGCTCTGTTGATATTCCAACCTAAAACTGAGAGCTATTTTTATTACACATGAGGGGAAGCATTGTTTCAACTACAGGTAGTCGGAACGGACGAGGATGTCAAATCGAGAATTGGGAAGGCGAGAAACACACATTCATCAACCTGAAATCAATATGGAAATCTTCGTCACTCAGCATCAACAACAAAATTCGGTCGGATTTTCAATACAAACGTCAAGTCAGTCAGTTCTTCTGTACGGATCAGAAACTTGGCGGCCGGGTCACAAAGGATATTTCCAACAGCCTGTTGCAGACGTTACCTTTATCAACAACTGTCTTCGCTGGCACTATAGAGAAGATCAGATGGCCGGGCTGGAAAGAATCACCAACAAGAAACTATGGGAACAAGAACCAATCGCCAACCAAAAAATATGCAGGAGAAAGTGGAGATGGATTAGACACTCGCTGAGGAGGCCGCCGCTGGGTGACATCGCGTGCGCGTCAGGCCATTGCTCGAGTGGAACCAGACCGAAAGGGAAGCGGCGAGTGAGACGTCCAAGGGTGACAAGGAAGAGATCGTGTGAAGAGGAGGTGAAATAGTATGGACTAACGTGGATGCAGGTGAAAAGTACAGCAGAAGACAGAAGCAAGTGGGGACGTGCAGTTGAAGCCCTATGTTCCACTAGGAACTCAAGGGAACGATAATAAATAATAATAATAATGACAGGAAGATATCCTCTGTAACACTTTTCTACAGTTTGTATGCATCTTTTTCATACATATGCATGTATTCAATAAACAAAAGTGCCTCTTTCACGTGATTGGTAAACAAGAGATTATTCGCTGAGAATAGCAGTTAGTGGTGCTTAAAGTTTAACTTCACCATTACTTCTTAATTCAACTGCAAAACAATATTATATTATCAATCACTCAGATGTACAACTATTGTCGTAGATAACTGAATAATTAAAGGTTTGAAGTTATAGCAGAGTAATTATGAAGTGAGTTTTACACTAAATGAGTTACAAGTATATGTGTAAGTTATTCACCGCATTCTTAACTAAGCACAAAGTAAGAGTGTGTGTATTTTAGAAAACAAAACTATGAAATCAATAGAAGTGTTACATTGTGTAATCACTGAGAGACAACTCAAAATGAGTATATACACGACTCATGTATATAAACGAAACAAAAAAATTGTGTGAGTACCTTGATATGATTATGAGTGGTAATAAACTGTGCTTGAAACACGTTGTCATCAGTAAATATTATTGTGCGACTTCATCAAAATAAATCTTTATCCATAATGGAATTATACTCTTTACCAGAGTTGACCAAGTTTTATCCTTATATCAGTAAATCAAATCAAATCTTTAATTTTTTTTAAAAAATGCTTACTTTCGACTTTTCACCACATCCACACCAGTCACCACTTCATCGTTTGCATTCAATAAGGTCATACGTTTGCCACTGTCATCACGAACTTGACCAGTACCATTTCCGAGTAATCGAGATAATTGACTAGGCATGCACCGACCGAGCACTTTAATGAGGAAAAACAGACGTGAACAATTATGAGGACACCTGTAGGAACAACACTTGGTCATACTGACTTATGCTACTTCATCGGGAGTCTGTTTTGCAAAAATTTTCTTGAACAACAGCAAAAAACAAAATAAATGAGCAAAGAATATCCTTTACGATAATTCCCTCTTTTGGCTCTATAATTGTGTATATGTTTATATACATAGAATACTCTAGACAAAACATCGATGCTAGCATTCCTATATCTTTTATAAAAGAGCTTCTCTTGAAATGCACAATGAATGTCCACATTTTATTTAATGAGGAACTAAACAGACAAATCGATGGTGTGGCGATGGGGTCACCACTAGGACCCATTCTAGCCGACACTTTCCTTACGAAACTAGAAAATAGGCCTTTGAAAGATGTTACTGATGAACTAGAATTCTGCTATGGGTACATGGATGATACATTTTTGATTATAAAAAATGAGAATGAAGCAAAGAACATACTGGATAAATTTAACGAGATTCATACTGCAACAAATTTTACTATTGAGAAAGAAAAAGACTCTAGTATTTCATTACTAGATGTCTTTATAACCAGAAAAGAGGATGTCACAATAAGAAGAGGTGTATGTAGAAAACCTAGATCAACTGGTCACTATAGTCATTTTTTAGCTTCGTGACTTTGAAATACAAACGCAACCTGATAAAGTGCTTGGTTCACAAAGCAAGAGCAATTTGCTCGGACGAATGTCTTAATGAGGACCTTAATAATAGTAAACGGTTACTGAATGAAAACGGTTATGCAGAATATGAATCTAAAATCAAAGCAGTCCAAGGTACCAACAGTTCCTAAAAAGGCCTTATTCCTACAAATTCAGTTCCTCGGGGACAACATCAGCGAGATACTAACACAACACCTTAGGAATGCGGTAAAAAGAGCATTCCCTGCTGCTGACTTACTCTGTGTCTTGAAACCACTCCTCTTTTGCTTTCGGGAGCAAAAGAGAAACTGCTTAATTTCGCCTCTTATGTGTGTATCTACACCAATTTGACTGCTCCTGTGGAGTCGGTTACATAGGCCGTAACATTAAGGTGCGTTTCTAGTCGGATTGCCGAACACCACCCTGGATGATTTTTAACTAAAGGACAAACAAAATCTATTCGTAGCGCTATTCTATCTAATCTTGTGGATACAGAACACAAGACTGATGTTAACTAGGCCTTCAGAGTCATTTACCGCATACCAACAAATCTCAATTTCGCGTTAAAATTTCGACTACTAAATATTGCTGAGGCTGTTGGCATCCAGATTAAGAAGACTAATTTGTGCGTCCAAAAGAAGCTAGTTCAGACATTGTCCTTACCTTGGTCATCCAGGTTTGAATGGTCCTGAATTTTCGTGGAATTTTCATAATTTTAGTTGATATTCTATTTGCTACCATATCTTTATTATTATTATCATCATTTAACCATCTTCAATGAACCCTAATTCCATTGTGGTCTTGCTTAACAAATCGACATTATTCAAAAAAACACTAATATTATTATTGACTACTATTCTAGAATATTCTATGTATATAAACATATATATAATTGTAGAGCCAGAAGAGGAAATTAACGAAAAGGATATTCTTTCCTCAATGATTATGTTTTTTTATAGATGTCGGAATGAATATTTTCGCTATATAACAACAGTAAGTTGATTGGCTGAAAACAGTGCAATTTTATCACTTATGTACAACAACAACGCTGGTGACCTGACAATTCCAGTCACAACAATCATATGACGACTTAAAACATTCACCGAATATCATATAAAGGCAAACTAGTCCATCGGGGCCAATCAAGTTTCTAAGACATAGGTGTTTAGTTGAATCTAGAAGGATAGATCGAGATTAGTAATCTACAAAAAAATCTGGGCGACCTCAATACATGTGCTGTATTGTAACAGCAAAACACGGTCTTATTTGGCAGCGGGATCGTTTATGAACGGATACAGCAAAATACAGAAACCTTAATGCTGAAATCTCCATCTGCACATGTTCTCCGTATTTAGTTTTACTTTGTCTTTATTTTCAAATTCTCCTGTTTGCTATTCAATCCGTCGCTGCGCTATTCAATATTCATGCAAAGGATACCCCACATAATAAACTACTTACAAAATATGATCAGTAGTACACATCACACTTGTATACAATCATACAAAGTTGGGTTTCTAGAAGACAATTAAATCAGGAGGAGACAGATAAGCTTATTCCCGAATTTTTATTTATCAAATTAAGTCCAATAAGTGAACTTCCTATGAATAAATAAATGTAAAAATGTTCAGCTTCTTAAAGATGATTGCTTATTGATTTGCCTTCTGGTCATCTATGAGCTGGATGGTTTATTCGCGAAGCTTTCATTCCCCGTACTGGGCAATATTTTCAGTACATACTTTAATTTTAAGTAAGCTTTCAGGTTTCTCCATGAGTTTATAAATCATATCTCGTGGAGAAATCTAAAGGCTTACTTCAAATTAAAGTATGCGCTGAAGATATTGCCTAAGTAGGGCAGTGAATACCTCTCAAGCAAATAAACCATCCAACTCAGAGAAAACAACTACATCGAAATCATACACCTGAGTATTTCATTATCACCTTATGATATATTCAAAACATTTTCATTTATTGAGCAGTTAAAAACAACAGTCAAAATGTTGTACATAAAAACAAAAGGCAAAATGTGAGAACTAACCTGGTTTCGAATGGAATACATATGGGGCACACTTTCGATCGTGTACCAGTTGATCGATACTCTGGAAAAAAAGAAAATTTTCCTTATATATATATATATATATATATATATATATATGAACTGGCCTAGTTAAATAACTTGCGAATATTCTAGCCTGTCCCAAGCCCGGGTAAAGAAGGAGGCTTGGACATGGAGCTAGAGACCCTACACTCCAGAAAATCAATCAAACTGCTACTATCCGAGGCTGGGAAGGCTGCGCGGGTAGCTACAGAAATAAGAAGATATGGCATAGAAGCGCTCGGAATGTACGAGGGCAGATGGGATGTATGTGGACTGCCGAAATTGTTAGGTGGAGAGTCAGTAATCTACTTCGGTCACCTATACGACAACAGCGAGTCCACTGAGGCAGTGAGTGGCTATCCTCATTTCACCAGTGGCAGCCGAAGCGCTAATGCAGTGAGAACCAGTTTCATCCCTTAGGATCATGACAGCAAGATTCAACTCAAAAAGAAGTCTGTGAGGTTACAATTATCCAATGCTACAAACAACGTGGAAGAAGAGAAGAAGGAAGATTTTTACAGACAACCACCAACAGTAACGGATAACATCCCAAATGATGACATCAAAATGCTCACGAGCGATATGAACGCTTAACTGGGACCTCATAATACAGGAAGAGAACTCATTATGGGTCGAGAGGCTGGCGCTCAGAAAATGAATAAGAACAGAGAATTATTCGCAGACTTCCACGCTTTCAATGATTTGGTGGTCGAAGGTAGAGTGTACAAGTATAAGGATATACACAAAGCGACATGGATTTCGCCTGACAGACACACCATAAAGCAGAAAGATTTCATCACAAAGCTGATTAAGAAAGTCTAGACGCAGCCAGTTTGCTAACACAAACTCGAGAAGGGGACCAGACTATCATCTAGTCCAAGGAACCTTCAAGGTGAAGCTAAAATCCCTGAAAACAACAGGAGAGAGGCCACAATTCAAGTTCAACATTCATAAACTGAAGGACAAAACTGCAAGGGATACCTTCACTACAGATCAAAGCAAAGTTGGAGACACTACGTGGCATAACTGAGGTAACTTGTGTGGAAGAACATTGTAACTAACTCTCTGAAGGTGATATTCAAGGGAATGTTTACAACTGTTCGAGGAAGAAACAAGAGACAAGACAAGGAATCGCTCTCAATGGATACTTGGAAGCTAAAAAAAGAGAAGAGGGGAGGATAGTGAAAGAGATAACTCAACGTAAAGGTGGATAACAGAAGAAAAAGCTGAGTTTAATGTGCACTGCACTGAAGAAAGAAATGAAGAAGAACGCTAGGAAAGACAAAAGACAACTCTACAACATACGGGCAGCGGAAGCAGAACAGGTCACAGGTAAAAGAGACCTAAGGACAATATAAAAAATAACCATGTCTCTATCCGGAAAAAAATCAACCCAGATGATGAAAATAATGAAAGATACTCAAGGAAACCTGATTACTAAGGAGGAGAAACAAATTAAACAATAGGCTGATCACTTTAAATGACTCTTGAATTGACCATCACCTGCAACTCGTCCAGAAATACACCACCACTAATAGCACGCACGGAACTGCCCCCTGATGGACACCAATCCTCCATTGGAAGAGGGAATGTTGAGGGAGATCAAGCTAATGAAAGCCAACCGGGATGACTGCAGGACCAGACGGAATACTCTCACCCCGAAGCAATAAAAACGGACCTAGATACTGCGGCAGATGTGCTCACGCCATTATTGCAAAAGGTTTGGAAGGAAGGAAAGGTACTTACCGATTGGAAGAAAGGTTAACTCGTCAAGCTGCCAAAGAACGGCGACCTATGGCTGTGAAAGAACTGGCATAGAATAATGCTCTTGTCCACGCCAAGTAAAATACTAAGTCGCATCATCCTGGAGAGAATAAAAGATGCAGTGGACAAGCTGGATTCAGGAAAGACAAATCATGCGCTAACCAAATTGCAATTCTACGCATCAACATCACAGAACAAAGCATAGAATGGCAGTCAAACCTCTATCTCAATTTCATCAACTTTGAGAAGGCTTTCGACAGACAGTATTGACCGAGAAGTAATTTAGAAACTACTTCAACACTACGGCGTACCTCACGTCTTTATCAACCTCATTCAACAGCTGGCTTTATAATTATGTCACGTGTCAGGTGATCCACAACGGAAAACTCGGCGAGGCGTTCGAAGTGGAAACAGGAATAAGACAAGGCTACCTACCTATTATCCCTGATGAGATGAAACTAAGTGATGGATAAGCCAAAATCTGTTTGAAAATGTCTAATACCCTGAAGGGGGTTAACCAACAACGATTATACAAAGAAGTTGCAGTTTGTCTATTAAATTTATGCTGAAGGGAATATTAAAGAAATTTAGGCTACTTGTGATGATATATGCTTACAACTATCAAGTATTTTGAAGTTGTACGGAAAATGTACAGTGATGAATTTCTCTTTTAAATATTGTCATCATCAACAACAAAAATGTATGAGCACAAAAACTGGAAATGCATCATTAAATAAACAATAACAAGAAGCCCACTAATTCTGAAAATTACAGGTACAATGAAACAGTATAATTCTAGGATTCAACTACGAATAAGAAGCATTTTAGAATTATTTCGTTTAAAAATAATCTCAACTACGGAAAATGTAATCTCAGCTAAGTCACAACAAATTCATCAGTCTGAAAATCTTGCTTTGCATATGTTTGGTCTGTCTGTTTTCGACATAGAACTTTGCACAAATGTGCGGAAGTTCAAGTCGCCACATTCCGTGTAGCACGCGAAGCAAGAGAAGAAAGTACAAGAAAAGCATAATAGAAACAGTGAGCAGAGGTGTGAGGCAAAGGAGTAATAAAGAAATGTCTGTCTGGATTCAACATAGAACTTGGCACCGAAGTGCAGCAGTTCGAGTTGCCACGTTCCAAATAGCACACAGAGGTAGACAAGAAGATGAGTGAAGAGAATTAATAGAGTTTGACAAATATAAGAGTGAAACAGAATGGGTAATGGTAGAAAGGAATATGAAAGATTACAGAGATGGAATACATCTGCGCCATTGACAACGATTTTGAGCCATGTCACCTATTGTCTCCAGCCATTGATTCCTAGAGTCCCGAGGGCCCCAACCCGGGAGTCTGCATCTCCCTACCTGACTCAGTTTAACTGTCAAGGATTTCATGGATTGATGCCATGTTTTTGTTTGGCCACCACTGGCTCTTTTCCAACCTGAACCTATATCAGCTAACAATGCCCGTCGGGGGAGGCGGTGGTTAGGCATGCGCACCACGTGACCTAGCCATCTTAGTCTATGTAACTTTATAACCTCGTCGATTGATTTTCCCTCTTTGCCCAACACTCTACGCCTAACGTCAACATTACTTATCTTGTGAAACCACCTAACGTGAGACAGAGATCGCAGACATCTATGATCGAAAGCAGTCAACCTTTTCATGTCTTCAACGCGTATTGGCCATGTTTCAGAGCCATAGAGAAGGACGGAGCGAACTGATGAGCAGTACACACGTCCCTTGGTTGATAACCGGATGTCACGCCTACGCCAGAGATGGTGTAAGTCAGCGAAAGCAGCTCGAGCTTTTCGGATCCGTGCTGAGATTTCATCGCCAATCAGTCCGTTGGTGCTAATACAACTTCCCAAGTAGGTGAAGTGGTCAACATGTTCTATCACTTCACTCCCTATCACTAAGTTAGGGGTTGACGTCGTCCAGTCCTGTAGCAGCATCTTACATTTTGCAGGGGCGAATCGCATGCCAAACATACGAAGATTGCTGCTCAAGGTGTTCAGAAGACTCTGCATTTTGTCAGCATCCTCCCCTAACAGGACTATGTCATCTGCATATTCTAAGTCCATTAGATTATTCCCTGGTAACAAGTCGATTCCTAAGTCACTACGTTCAGTTAAGGATACTTCCATTAGCATATCTATGATGAAGTTAAACAGAAATGGGGAAAGTGGACATCCCTGTCGGACACCACTGGTTGTTACTAATTCAGATGACAATTCCCCATAAGCCCTTACACGACTACGTGAGTTTGAATAGAGTGCCTTGATTAGTGCAATGTACTTTCTTGGCACTCCCTTCACAGTCAGACATTGCCATAGTACTTTTCGGTCCACGGAGTCGAAGGCCGCCTTCAAGTCAAGAAATATGACAATTGTTGGACGCCGAAAAGTGTGTCTATGTTCTAGAATCTGTCGAAGAGTGAAGATATGATCTATGCACCCTCTACCTGGTCTAAAGCCTGCTTGATTTTCCCTTGTCTGTTCCTCCCGAGTTCTGCTTAGTCTATGCATGATTACTGAGCCTAGGATTTTAGAGACTATGTTCGTTAGGCTGATCCCCCTATGATTATCACACGAGGACTTGTTTCCCTTCTTGAATATCGGTATAATGAGTGACTTACCCCAGTCTGATGGTACTGTCTCTGATTCCCAGACTTTGCCTAGTACCTCAGTTAATCTACAAACTAGTATGTCACCCCCATATTTAAACACCTCCGGAATAATTCCGTCGGGTCCTGCCGCTTTGCCTCGTTTCAAATTACTGATAGCTTTTGTAACCTCACCTACAGACGGCGGACCAGTGTCTATATCCCATTCGGGTACGTGGTGGATGGCGGGGAGGTTCAGTGTGGCTGTAGGCAAGTTAAATTGTTCCTCAAAGTGTTCTTTCCAGCGTTCAAGGCGTCTATCCTGAGAGCTAATTAAGGAGCCATTTTTCTCAGAAATAGTCTCACTTATGAATTGCCTTTTCCCGCCCGATTCTGTGATGAGTCTAAAGAGTTGCCTAGTGTTGCCTATCGCCAATGCTTTTTCCATCTCTTTCGCCTTTGTCACCCACCACTGTTCACGGTCCTTGCGGAGACTTTTAGTAAGTTTCCTTTTGTGCAGCTTTCGCTCCTCATTGAATTCGGAGCTCGCCGGAATAAGTCTTCTAGCATCTATCAGTTCGGATGAGGCAGTCGAAATCCAGTGGTTTTTACTCACCTTTGGATTTGTCTTATTCACAGCTTTTACAGCTGTATCTATAGCTGACTGAATATTCTTCCAGGCTTCTCCAGGGTGAGCACAGCTGTCGGATTCAGATATGCGTTTAGCTAGTTCTTCCTCAAATAGGGATTTAGTTTCCTGATCGAGCTGGGGGCGTAATGGTTTTACCGCCAGCTGTTTCCTACGTCCGTTCAGTCGTAAGCACACACGAGCCCGGACCAGTGCGTGATCGGTATCTACACACGTGTTCCAGAAGGAGCGACAATCTCCTACCGACCCACGCCAACGATAGCTTATTGCTATGTGGTCTATTTGTGTCCAGCGTTGGTTTGATGATGGGGGTCGCCAGGTTAAACAGTGTCTCTCCTTGTGTTTAAAGTTAGTGCTTACAAGAAACAAATGATTATCTGAACAGAACTGTAGGAGACGGTCACCGTTGTCGGTTCGCTGGCACGGAACTCCATAGGTGCCACCGACATCCTTCTCAGATTGACACAATTTCCCTACTTGAGCGTTGAAGTCACCAGCTAGAACGACTATATCTGAGCGTTTAGCCTTTCTCACCAAACTAGACAGCTTTTGGTAGAACTCATCCTTCGTTTCATCCGAACTGCAGTCAGTGGGGGCGTAGGCGGAGATTACGAAAAGGCATCGGCGAGTAGTGCAGTCCTTTCTCCTTCTTACTGATCCGTTCAGACGGACAGCACACATTCGGCTATCTACTGGGATCCAGTCAAGCAATGTCTTTTCTGCCCTAGTACTCAGAGCTATCCCTACGCCAGCTAATCCTCGTGAACTAGCTGTGGCATCTCCTGACACCCTCAAGGTGAATTTTGAAGATTCATCCTGTTGGCCAGGTGGGGTTAGGTGAATAACCACACTTGGGTCTTGTATGCGTGTTTCTGAAACACAACATACATCAATGGCTCGAGATGCCAGGGTCTTAGCTAGTGATGCTTGTTGTCCTATTTGGCAAAGTGTCCTAACATTAAATGCTCCTATATGAAATTGGTGGCGTGGCTTTAGGAGACTATCCGTGGTGGTTTTTTGGCTTTCGTCGTTTTTAGTGGACACAGAGTGAAGAGGGAGTGAGGAGCCATCAAGTAGAGGAGTTGCATCACTGGGGGGAAGGTAAGGTAATAGAGATGAAGATGAAGACAAAGATAAGTGAGGATTAGAGAGGTTTTGTGTGCGTTTTGGATTGTGAGGGCGATTGTTACTTCCCGGCTGCCCACACCGTGGAAGTTGGTTGCGTGACCGCAGAGCCCAGGGGACAACTGCTTGTGGCCGGTCACACGCGGCCTGTTTTTGTTCGTTCTTCGTTGTTTTGTGTGCCTCAGTAGCATACTTATCACTCCCGCCCTGTGACACGGCAGCAGGAAGCGCGGTCGTTGTTAATCCGGGCCACGGCCGATCCGGCATGAAATTTTGTGAATTTGTTTGGATCATGGTATTGGATGAGGTAGCTGCTTTTTGTTTAACCGCTATCCAAACAACCTGCCTGGCATGGTAGAACCTCAAGAGACATAAGTCTCAGCCAGTATAGCTTGATTAGGTCATTGCGGTGTTCAAGCCCGACCACCACGTCAAGGTAGCAGCTTTCGGTCGGGTACCTACAGGTGTCGATGGTTCAATCAAGCGCGTGACTCAAGCTCGATTTCCGACCGATGCACTCACTCACAAGCCTAGCGCCAAACTTCCCAGCCGTTAATAAGCCCGGTGAAGACGAAAGGTTGGGTGTGAGTGAGACTGGTGACCCAACCAAGAAAAAACAATACCACCCCTGCTGCTACTAAAACTTCAAAACTGGTGACCCTATGTCCCACCTGCTAAAACTAGGCATTTTATAAGTCATTTATGGAGCACAAACTTCTACTTTGTCTACTAAACAACAATTATGTTGATGAACAGATAGTTCCATTCTTATTCACGATAGCTGGACAGCTGCCGATAATCCAAATAAAATAAAGACGTAGTCGGTGGCTAGATGTAGAGTAGTTCAGTTATCATAGCACCTGGCCAAAATCCGATGACTGAATCACGCCGGGATCAAGGCTTTCCTTTCAACTTCTATCATCACTTGATAACAACTATTTCATATAATCTGGTCAACAATGACCTAATCTATTATATCAATAGGTACTATTTAATCATTGAGTCTGACAACCACTTTATGGACTAGTATTCTGTTTCAAGCCTAATCTGTCACCTATGTAAACAAATGCCTTACTCTTATTTCCAAAATAACTTATATTCTGATGATTATAACGGAAGGGAAATCAATTTGATAACTAGGTTGAACCAGTTAATACCCAAGGAAGTGACGATTCAATGCACAAAGATTTCGTTGCCAGCTGGAACTGCATCAATCTATTCAACCTCTTACAATCAAATTTTGAGAAGCCTAATAATAATAGTTTAAACGGAAATGTGATTTCATCACCGAGTACTATTGATTTCTTAGTGGAATTCTAAATCTATCCCACCAGAGGTAAAACTTTATCCCTAATTTAATTAACCCAACACGGGTTTTCAACTGCACAGTTTTAGGGCTTTTTTGATTGTAGAACCATATCACCTGATAAGAAATATTCATTTCAGCAACTAACTCCTGACAACATAAAGGTAGTAACGCGTGCATAAGCACAAACTAGACTCCTTAGTTGGTTCCTTTAGAAATATGAAATCAGTAGGTTACTGACTGCACTAAAAAATAATGCTAACAAGATGTCTTACATTGGGAAATGATGTGGAATAATGTCTGTATCGTCAGTCGGTGGCGCAGCTGTAGAATGCTTACCAACTACGTCTCACATGTGGTTCGAGGTTTGATCCTCGGTCAAAGACGCACTCCTTTACCTCGCTATGTCGATAATAAGACTGACAAAGAGGGAAGGCTTGGCATGAGGCTAGCAACTCCATCCCGTAAAAATAATAAACACCACTGCTACTGAAACTCGAAGCCTCTAGCTTGAAGCCCTATGTTCCACTGGCAACGTACAGGAATAAAGGGAACCAACACTTGAGTATCAATGAGATGTTCACTAGCGACTTGCCCTATTCAGTTACCTGGGGATCTATTTTTTCATTCTTTTTATTATAGCTTTATTACACACCGTATTTTTGATACAAGTATGAAATTTTCAGCATGTGATACCGGTAGCCCAAATTTTGCAGGCTGACCACAGATATCAGGTGTGCATCGGCAGGGGTCGAACCTCGGACCATGTGCATGGTCGGCGAGAGTCCTAACCGCTGTGCTGAGAAGTTGTGACCAGAAGGGTACAGCAGGTCGGGTGTGAGGACAAATACTCGTCGAAGACATTGGCTAGGGTCGCGCTATGTCGTGAATTGACAGAAGTTAAAATTCATGGGCGATTGGATCGGGCCCCAGTGGCTTAGTGGCATAAGAGCTCCCCTTGTAACCAAAAGGTCCTGGGTTCGAACCCCGGTGGGTGCGTACTGATGAGGAGTTCCAGACTACGGCGAAACAGTTGTCGAGTACTCCTAGGTTTTTCAATGGTTCTCTAACCAATGTTAGCTCGTGATGGAATCCTGTAACCAGCCAAATCCCCATAAACCAACACTTGAAAAGTAAAATAAATAATATATATATATATATAGTTATCATCAGTTACAAATATAAATGCTAACATCCCTATTGTTTAATATAATAGTTATCTATCTAAAATAAAACCATATTATCACTGGATTCAACTACCTGGAGTTTCTTATTTGTTTTATAAGCTTCATACTGTGATGAAACAGCTGATTCCAAATAGGGTGTTAAACTAACATTAATTGTGATAGTAAAATTCTATAACCACCCGAATAATTAAAAAAATGTAATATCAAACGTGAACAGTCCTGCATAAGGATAATTTAGGAAAATTGCATATTTTAAACAAGGGATATACTAAATTTATTATTACAAAAAGATTACCTCGCTTGCAAACTTTGGATCATTGGCATTCACACCGCCTAGGCAAATCATTAAATCTCTGTCTGTTTTAAATGGGTGCTGATCATAAGATCCTTTCCAAGACCAATAATAATCTGGACATGACTCTACACAGACCTGAATAAATGGAGGAAGGAAAAAAGTGTGAAGTGCTTGACTGGGTGGAATACTAATGGTAAGGGAAAAAAATGCCGAAACAAAACAAAGAAAACAGCTAAAGCTTATACTCATAATAAAATGCAAATTATCCTCTATCTCACTCTCTTCAACTACTTTTTCATGATTTATATCAGGAAAAACATTCCCAATTTACATCGGAGACTGATCGATACTAGTCGGCTGGAAAAAACATCACAACAAACAAAAAGCTGTTTATGGCAGCGAAGGAGGGGAGGAGGGCGCGCGGGAGGGCAAAGATAAATATGCTACACACTTGATGATAGCCAACATACATACATATACTTACTTTACTTTACTTCGGCTATCTCCTACGGGAGGATGAGCCGGTTTCATGAACCATGAAGTTTCATGGGAATTGGGTACGAGTGATGTCCCCAGCATCGCTCGGCCTTTTGTTTGAGAGTGCAGCTCTAGCCTTTACACAACCAAGTGTGACCTAAAAGGTAGTAGGAGTGGAGTAGGGAGTCCACTATCCATTGGAAGCCGGTGACCGGAGTCCGGTTCATACGCCTTTTTGAACGGGGCCAGACATCCAGGGCATCCAATAAGCCCTTTGTCCATACGTCTGCCGGTGAGCTTCATACGCCAGTCGTTGGAGGTTTGGAATCAGGGTTTAGCCGTCTCCCCTAGACTGTCATCCAATGGACAGTCAACCCGGTGAAGAGCGCCGGGCATCAGCTTTTGCCCTCTCACTTCTGTGAAAAACACCTCCGCCACGTGAAGGCAGTGAGTAGGACTTCCTCAGGAGAGGCTATGTAAGACGCCCGGTCATATGGGAGCATTTCAAGAGGTGTATGGAGGGGTGGCCAACCCGCAGCGCAAGAACCCACCCCCGACCATCCTGTAATATCCATGTAATAGGAAAAAATAAGTAAATTGTAACTAGTTGCTTGAAAAAAAACAGCTAAATGTTACAGAGATTTTAGATGATTAGCATCATTTAACTATCGGGATAGCGTCGTCTGCTTACAACTGTTTTAAAGCTTTAAGTTGGCCGCCTAGTAGCATTTTTAAAAGTCCTCCCTTAGGTTGTAAAATATCTCGAAGATAACACTGCCACAAATATGATAGTACTGTTTATCAAAACAAATGCGGCAACCTGACCACTTACACTCTACTACTACTACTCATTTTTATGCAATTCCCTTGCGTTCCACGTGGAACATAATGCTTTCAGCTTGAGTCTTAGGAGTTTCAGTAGCGACGGTGTTTTTTCTAGGGGGGGGAGGTTGCTAGACTTACTGCCAGCCAACCTACCCTCCTTACCAGGCTTACTACTGGTTAAGAGAGTTTAACGAGTGTAGCCGCCTGGAATCGAACCGCGGACAGCGTGCGCAGTTTGCTGGCATCCTGCCACTGAACCACTGATACACTAGAGGATATAAAATAAATTTGTAGAAGAAATTTAATTGGTGTATGGTGACTAGCAGTGGAATCTAGAATGCGCATTTCGTCCTATTTGGGACTCGTCAGCCGGATGTATCTGCATTTCTCAGTGAGACCGAACACTTCGGTCCATACAATCCACGGGAAAATCTCAAATTCAATTAAGTTGTAGAAGGAATATTGACCAAGGTCACTACTAACTGTTAAGTTCAAGTTTTTGTTCCCAAGTAGAATGAGGATAGACACAGTGTTTCTGTGAATATATGAGACTAGGATGCGTTTCATGCAAGTCCGAACAAATTCTAAAGAGAAGAAGCACCACAGTGAGCGGTAAACCCTAAAAACACGAACTATTAAGACTACAGGAAGCAAAGTTTCTACTGTAAGGAAGTTCATGATATACAAATTGACTGTAGAGAAGATTCACAAGGCTTAGTACCCAAACTCATGCAGCCAGGTGACAAGTTTCAGAGATTTGACATGTAAAAGTGAACACAACTAGAAGTATTCGCTATAGACGCTTACTGTCAGTTCTTATTTTATTTTATTATAAACGCACTGAATAGAGGTGATTTTTGACTTTACTGTTCTTCAAATTGACTTCCTACTGGGGAAGTAAACTCGTTAAGTTACAATACATATATGATATACTTCCTAGGACTGAATACTGAACAAATACCTCGCTTTCTTTGTCACAAGTCGCTACATATATGCTCTGCAGAAACATCTACTTTAAAGATAACGAGTAAAATGTTTAAATGAAAAAATAAGCGTAACTTAACAACTATTTATAAGCATTATATAAATATATATGCACTTTGCAATGAACCATACCTATCATATGAGGGATGAAGCCCACTGTTCAAGCCCCCAATGAAGTAATTCCCGACGAAACTTCAACAAGCATACGAAAGACTCATTTAGTGTTGTTTACCGACTTAATTATAACGGCAAAAGACAAAAGACTTGGCAAAGGAGTGTTTATGTACACCTTATCTTCAACGCACCTACTGCACAGATCTTCCGTTTTGTGTTACTTCTGCCTTTCGTATTGTGTTTCATTGTGTTCTTTTTCCCATGTATCTGCGCAACGCTGAGTCATTTGATTTCTGTGACATCATTTGATGTTTTTATGCCGGTGAACATCTCTTTATATACTACTGATAAATCTTATCAGTAGAACACGCCACAATATCACCTCTGATAACTGTGAGACTTACAGGTTCCAAAACAAAGGTCACATATAATGCATATGGACTTCAGAAATGAGTGACGCAGTTATGAATAACAAAATATGACTTTACCCTAAGCTAAAAAATACCCACCTTGATGGAGAGTAACAACAAGCACTAAATCCATACACTCAAAACATCTTTTCGATTGACTCCTCGTAAAGTCTGATAAGAAGGTATTTTTGGTATTAACAAGGCAGATAATGCAGATAAGCCACATGTTCTACTGTTGTATTGTATAACACGACAGTTCTAAGTTAGCACTAACTAACTGGACATCGTTACTCAAGGCATTTAAATAAATTCTTCGTATGTGTCTTCACTTAACTAGGTTTTTGTCTTAAAGCTACTCGTCTAAATGAATTCAAAATGATACGAAGAAATGATATTGATTAGGATATACAGAGAAGCACAGTCGTCCAAGAAACTCTACAAAGCATATGACCTTTTAGTGAATATGACCAATCACCTTAAACTATATTTTCACAGGAAACGCATTCAATTACAAAAGCTGATTGAAACCAACAAATTCTACTGATATAAGTATAAAACTTGGGCACTGTGGTGGTAGAGTATAACTACTCCATTATGGATAAGATTTCATTTTGATAAGTCACACAGTATTATACAGTAATATTAACTGATGACCACGTTTCGAGCACAAATTATTGTTCATAATCATATCAAGCTATTCACACAACTTTTTTCCTTCATTTGTATACATGTGTGGAATTGACTAGATATTTAAATAAAAATCAGTGTAGGATAATGTGCATTCAGAAATAATAATATGAGTGTTATTGATGAATTACAATCAGATGGGAAATAAGATGAGTGTTTTTATAGTCATGATAAGTTACTTGTTAGAATGTTGTGATGTGATTGAATTGAAATAGAATTTTGAGATTATTTATTATCCTCCTCTGATTTGACTGGTTGGTGGTAATAATATCTTCCATATTTCTGGTATTTGCATTGAGTCATTTCTGTTGCATGTATTGTGTTGGGTGTAGAGTCAATGAACCAGGATTCGATAATCAATCTCTCTCTCCACCTACATAGATTACTTCTTAGAATTTTAACCCTCTCCCACTCTATTGTGAGGTTGTGTGTTGACGCATGCAGTGCGATTGCTGAGCTTTTTTATGAATTACTTATCTTCTCTGGGTCAACCATTCTAACCTTAGTTAAATTCTTATGTTCTGACAATCTGATTGCCCCCGATCTATTAGTTTGACCTATATGGTTGACCTCACTCACAGGCATTGCAGGGTATTTTGTAAATTATATTATTTTGTTTAATTGGGTTCAGAGCTTGTCTCTGAGTGAGTTTGTAGGTTTGAATGCCAGCCTAATTCCTGCTTTATTAAGAATCCTCCAAACTAGTCGAATATTCATAATCCTCTCACTCAGTGAAAATAATGAAAAGTCAATCTGATAATAGTGATAATAATAATAATTAAGTTCAGAAATAAGTTAAAAAAATGGAAAGAATTTTTTCAAAAATGTATGAGATAATCAAATAAATACCTGAGGTGTTGGACATCCAGTAACAACTAAAGCTGGACCCAATTTGAGACAACTTTGCAAATCGAAGAAGAACAGATACGGTTTACCACTAAAATGGAGAGAAATAGTTTTTTTCAAAATAAAAGATATTTTAATTTAGTAAATAAACAAGTTATTATTAAATAAGTTAATAAGCGTTAATCGAATTCTAGTGATAGTAAAAAAAATGAAAATAAGTGAAATAACTGAATAAAACACGTTAGTTATGACACCTATATCCACATTCTCGGCTACTTGTAAATGCTATTTGTTATTGTATGTATCTAATGGTCTCTGTTCTATTGGGATAACTATGAACAGGAATATAAAATTGATATGTATCCATTTATATATTTATGTGCGCGTGTGTATGTTGGTCTCTCTTTCTATTTGCTCGCTTAGTCTGTGACCATTTCATTTGTATGAACTTGTCTCCTTTAACAATGTATATTCCCCTTATATTATATATAATATGAGTGTTTGTTGACAATCCGTTGCTTGGTGACATATATCCATATATGGTGGTTGTTGACATGTCTGCTATATTTCGCTATGTATATATGGATCGATACTTCATTATAATTAGCTATTCATATTAAGACTGTCTAGTGATTTGTTCACACCCTTTGTCTGGACATTCATATATATCTCGCTCTCACAATTTGTGTGACTTACTTACTCACCACTTTGGTGTGATACCACTTTTGCATTCTCCTTGTGTTTGGAAATAGAAGTATCATCGCAAACCTAGTGGTCTTCTGATTTCCGCCTTCTTGCGTCAGGACCATTAGTTTCTCGACCAGTCCATAACAATAATTTGTCGACGAGTACATAACAAAAATGACCAACTACTACACCATTGGGATACATACATTCATACATACACTCAACCACTGTGGCCAACCACAAAAAGCGTCAGTATGGAGATGATCATCTCTTCCTCCAAGTTCTTTTATGTCCTTCGGTGGATGGTGACTGGAAGTGCAATCCATAATGTACATTACCTTCTATCTGGGACCAGTGATAGAGCTTCAGGGTTGAGAATAATAGGTGTTGGGGGATCCTAGTCTCCGTGGGAAAATTATCACAGATGACGAGTCGCTTACAGGACAAAACACGCATCTTGAACTCCACTGCTAGTAGTTACCAAATAACATCATGTTAGATTTCCAGATATCGTCAAAGTCTCCCCTAGAAGGAGCCGACATGTCAGCAAAGAGTGAATATTTCGGTCGAATACAATCAATTAACGGGAGAAACAAGAATAGATTTGACAAATAATTTTATCATGTCCTTCGGTACCTTACCAACCTTTTATTTGACCTTCCTACTCCTTTTCAATGTTACGATCATTTATTATTATTATTGTTGTTGCTCGTTGTTCTTTGGACTGACAGTAAGCCTACTCTGTCTATACTACTTAATATGATCAATGTGTTTACACCAGATAATTATTACTATCCTATCATTATTAATCTTTTAATTGAATTTGGGATTTTCCCGTCGATTGCTTGGACCGAAATGCTCGGTCTCAGGTTGACATGTCGGCTTCTTGTGCAGATGCTTCGACGATGTCTGGACATTGAGTTGGTATTTAATTGGTGGATGATGACTAGCAGTGGAATCCAGGATTCGCATTTCGTTCTATTTGGGATTCGTCAGCCGGATGTACCTGCGTTTCTCAGTCAGTGATGATGTTAACAAGAAGCCGACATGTCAACCTGAGACCAAGCATTTCGGTCCCATCAATCGACGGGAAAATCTCAAAGTAAATTAAATTATTATGACCCGTTGCACAAGAGGTGGCTCTGGTGGCCGCCCAAGTGGTCTAGTGGATAACGCTTTGGCGTTTGAAACTATGGGCACTGGGTTCGAGCCTCGGTGGTGGGAACATCATTACTCACTGAGAAATGCAGGTACATCCAGATGACGAGTCCCAAATAGGACGAAATGCGCATCCTGGATTCCACTGCTGGTCGCCATCCACCAGTTAGATACATTATTAATCTTATTTGTCGTCTCTGGAACTTAAATTCAGTGTATCCGATTTACTTATTTATTTATAATTTTGTAGTATTCATATTTTCTCTCATAATATTCAATATAATTCACTCTATGAAAACTATGTTTTTGTTGACCATAAATACACAAGTAGGTCACTTAAAATTGTTCATTTTGGTGTTTATCTTGTGGTTCTTATTGTCTGTACATTTTATATGCATCTGAATGATAATCAAGACCGACAGACTTTTACTTTTACCTCAGTTTATATATGTGTATATAAAGTTTATGGTATAATGTTGATTTACCTTTACTGGTTACTGTAGGCTAAAAATGATGGATTTATAACTGAAGAAGTTGTTGTTGTTGTTGTTGTAATACAATTATTCGCTCTAGTTATTATTGTACTTTTATGTTCAGCATAAACAAGTTATAAAAGAACTACTACTATTCCTGCTAAGTAGAGTACTACATTTTATGATTGATGTGTTATTCAAGTATTGATTTGTAGGTATTTCATTGATTGGTTAGAGGATTTCAATCATGAGCTGATATAGGTTAGAGAACCATTGGAAAACCTGCAGAAAGTACTGGACAGCTGTTTCGTCCTAGTGACCAGTAGGGTAAAGCAGGTCGGGTGTGAGGGTGAATACTCGCCACCGATGACATTCGCTAGTCGTCGCGCCATATCGTGAATTGGAAGAATTTGAAATAGATGTACTGGCCAATGGATCGGATCTCAGTGGCTTAATGGTCTACGAGCTCGCTTGCCTTGTAACCAGAAGGTCCTGGTTTCGAACCCCGGTGGGTGTGTACTGATGAAGAGTCCCAAACCAGGACGAAACAGCTGTCCAGTACTCCCTGCAGGTATTCCAGTAGCTCTCTAACCAATTTAAGCTCATCAGTGTGTCAATTTGAATGATTTATAAGGTGGTGAAATCTGAACACAACAATTCAGTGTGAACTTAAGAAGTGACCATGTCATAAAAATAACTCTGTACAATCACAGAACAGCTTAAAAAAATATTCTTTTTACGACTCCATGTAAGTGTAGAATTTGAGCGCTGTATTATTATTATTATAGGTTTAGAGTGGAAAATAGGGCTACACAACACCACGTTTTCATTTCGTCCTGTTCTCGGTAGCCTTTCTTAGCTGGCTTCAACATTCCCTATAAGCTACACCATCTCCTACTCACGTGATCTCCTCTATGTCACCCTCGGAAATCCAACTCTTCGTTTCCAATCAAGAGCGTGTACCTAGCGCGTGATTTTACTCAACGGTCTGGTTAGCACGTGTCTGACCTATCTCTATTCCATTCTGCATACTTATTGGGCAATAGGTTCTGGGTTGATTCGTTCCCAGAGTTCCTCGCTGCTTATGCTTTCTGGTCGACCATTTGATATTCAGTATGGAATGAAGGCAGGTGTTGATAAAAGTCTGAAGCCTGTTCGAAATGCTTTAGGCACTTTGTGAACCAAGTCCTAGAACCATATGGAATCACTTATTTGACATTAGTGTTGAAAATCCTAATTCCGTTCTTTATGCTTACTGGTTTAGATTCCCAGACTAATTTCAGAGTAATGAATGCCTGTCGTGACTTCCCAATTGCGGTTTTGACATCATCTGTACCGCCTGGAGTTGAAACGATACCTTGATTAGTGAAAGTGGTGACCTCCCTCAAATTCCTCCCCTTTATGGTGATTGGTGCTTGTTGTTAATTACGTGTCTACATCACCTTTGTCTTCTCTGTGTATTCACCTGTCTTCGCTGCTTCTTCTGTCAACCTCATGGTTTTGTCCTGTAGATCTTCAACCCAATCCCTACAGTAATTTGGGCACTGTGACAGAATATAACTACATACTAGATAAGTTAAGTTGATATAACACCTTGATACAGTAATAAGAATTAGATGATGTTTCGAGCACAAACTACACGAATTGCTAACTTGCTTTCTATAGGCTTATATCCCGGGGTATGTGTCGCATCATATCCATTGCATGCGTCTGGTGTTGATTGTCATATATGGAACTTTTACGATTTCATCAAATGTCACAAAGTTATGCTTCTACTTCACTGAGTATATAAAAATTATCTTTAAAGTAAACGCTAAAAACTAGTTAGCTGTTATAACAGAAGATGGAAAAACCAACAGAAAAGTTTGAAGTAGCCACGAATTCTACTGTCCTCTAATTTTATTGCAAGTGATGCTTTTGATGAAAAAAAAATCAGCGTCACCCAGTGCTGCAGTCAGAGACGTTACCACTGAGGTATTCGGGCTTGCAATAGACCACCTACAGGACTGTATTGGATACTTTTCATCGGACGCTACTTACATTACACACTGAAGTAGTCCAAGGCTTCCTGGCGATTGCTTCCAACAATTCAAAGTGCACCGTGATGGCGAGCCACCAAGCATAGTGGCCACATTGCAAACCTGACCGACAGAATTCAGTTTGCACCAAGACAGGACTAGACACATTATACTCGCTACTGACTAGTGTCCAATCAAAAGGAAACGCCTTTTCATACTAAATGGTGTAAGGAAAATTCTGTGGAACCGGAGTTGCATGAGACAAATGACTTCGTACCTCCAACATGTGGCATTCTGGTAAACAAATATACTGCTGTGGTAATCTGTGTTCATAGCATCCCTACCTTTGAGACAGAGTAGTGTAATTACAGATTGCCGTGATTTAATATGTAGAATTGCGGTATGACTAGTAGTCAGTAGAGGTGAAACATTAAGCACTCATTTATTCGAAACCCTGACATGCAAAATGTACAGCGGACAATACTAAATATGACCACATATCAAAAAGTAACACTCCAGTAATTTAGATTACTCACTCTCACACACATAGGAGTGCATAAGCACAAATGAACTTGCACTCATGCAGGCATTATTTTCCAAATATGCACATTGGCCCCTTTGTAAAAAAAAATACGTACTTTACACTTAAGCATAATGAGATGGTAATTTTTTTTTAAATTTCTCCTTACACAATCAAATAGGATGAGGATTCATGTTAAGAACGCATTAATTCAGTTATTCGGCCTGCTAATCAGAAGGAAAGTGGATTAGACCTTTTAAAGAAAACAACGTTGCCCTTCCACGTCATACTTTACAACTCCTAAATAACTGAGAAATGAAACTGAACTCTGTACAGTGGAATTCGATCACGAATCAACAAATACTTCAGTAGCAATAACATTTGACAAAAACACTATTCAAGTGTTGGTTTGTAGGGATTTTATTGGTTACAGGATTTCATCGTGCGCTACAGTAGTTAGAAAACCACTGGAAAACCTGGGAGTTCTGGACAGCTGTTTCGTCCTAATTTGGGACTCCTCATCAGTGCGCACCAACTAGGATTAGAACCCAGGACCTTCTGGCTACACTATTGTATTTAGACAAAACAATACGAAGATATAATTTATTGTTTTCACTCACATTAACCAGATTTAATCCACTACTCAGCCCAGAAAGAATGTTCTGTAGGTGAACTAAGCTAGGCTAAAGACAGCTGACCAGTACACAATTTGAAATCCAATGAGTCACGACAGTGATATTAAGCTACCGACATGGCTCAATTTCAACCTTAAACCCACTGTGTTTGAAAGTTTAATGGTATACGCCAGAAAAGCCGTGAATGAAGATGATATGAAATGAAGATACGAAAACTGGGTAACTGAATTGGTAAGCAAAACAATCCTATTAATCTACAGTAGTCCAGTGGTGTGCTTAGAGATACAATAAGTAAGCAATTATTTTGTTTACTAAACACAAATAAGCTATTTTCTGCGCATTCCTTAAACAAGCGCGCTTAAAGCAAAATTATCATTAATCATTAAATCTAAATAGTAAACAGGCACCAGTGCGCCTCTTTAATTATGCATATATAACATAAAAATCGAACAGTCGTGTGCTACAGTTTAAGTAAAGCCGACTTTATATTCTCAACAGACTATTTTTTTATGAAAAAAAGAGACGAACAACCAAGTGAAAGACAACAGACAAACTAGTTGAATATGCATATATAATAGCTACAAAAGAATTCACTTTGAAATATTTTCAAAAGTAACAGCTAATTAATGATTTGCTACCACTTGTATGTTAACATAAGAGGCAGTGGAGAATATAATGAAAACGACAACAACAAAAATCAATCAACACCAACAGGAGAGATCCAAGGGAAGTTACTTCTTCCACTTAACTGGGCAGCATTGTTTCAACTAATGGCGGCAAATATAAGGATGCAAAAGACAGGGTCGGAAAGATAAGACAGGTATTCGTTACTCTGAAATCAGTGTAAAAATTTGCTGCACTCAGCGTGAGGAACAAGATCAATCTTAATCTTCAACACCAATGTCAGGCCAGTGCCTTTATATGGTTCAGAGACTTGGCGCAAGTGTCACCCGGCGCATTTCAAACCTGAGCGATAGCTGCTACCTTGATGTGCTGGTCGGGCTTGCACATCGCGATGACCCAACAAGCTACACTGGCTGAAAATATTGTTCCTGCAGGTCCTACCATGCCAAGAAGGTTGTTAGGATAGCGATTAGACTAAAGGCAGTTACCGACATTGTGGAAGAATCTTTCTTACACTATTCTGGGGGTCTGTGGGCGAAGCCGTACTGCTGGGGAATAGGGATGAAACACCAGTGAGGTGTTTCCCACAGATGACCACCACACCATGCTGTCTCTTCACTCTGGAGAGAGGGGGTTAGAAAAGGTCGACTCCAAAAATTGTACATCCTGACCTACCCTACGGTGGTCCGTAACCGGAGGTAATTTTTTTTGTTAATACGGAACCAATCCCAGAAACCAGTTCATACAAGCCGTGTTTGGCCGGCCTGAAGCAGCTGTCTCC
The DNA here is from genome assembly GCA_944472135.2 of Trichobilharzia regenti. Classification (NCBI taxonomy): domain Eukaryota; kingdom Metazoa; phylum Platyhelminthes; class Trematoda; order Strigeidida; family Schistosomatidae; genus Trichobilharzia; species Trichobilharzia regenti. Next base: position 94,121,277 of record OX235262.1, on the reverse strand, counting down.
TGAACTCTTCGGTCACGCAGCACCAACCCTCTTTCTGTCACAGGTACCCCAAGATTAAACCAACGTCCACAATGCGGACAGCCAGGAAGTGAAAATCACCCACACACTTCCAAGAGCCTCCAAAGCCTCAGGATGGTAGGGGGTGGGTGCCTTGCGCTGCGGGTTGGCCACCCCTCCGTACACCTCTTGAAATGCTCCCATATGACCGGGCGTCTTACATAGTCTCTCCTGAGGAAGTCCTACTCACTGCCTTCACGTGGCGGAGGTGTTTTTCACAGAAGTGAGAGGGCAAAAGCGGATGCCCGGCGCTCTTCACCGGGTTGACTGTCCATTGGATGACAGTCTAGGGGAGATGGCTAAACCCTGATTCCAAACCTCCAACGACTGGCGTATGAAGCTCACTGGAGCTCACTGGCAGACGTATGGACAAAGGGCTTATTGGATGCCTTGGATGTCTGGCCCCATTCAAAAAGGCGAATGAACCGGACTCCGGTCACCGGCTGCCAATGGATAGTGGACTCCCTACTCCACTCCTACTGCCTTTTAGGTCACACTTAGTTGTGTAAAGGCTAGAGCTGCACTCTCAAACAAAAGGCCGAGCAATGCTGGGGACATCACTCATACCTAATTCCCATGAAACTTCATGAACTCTGTTCATGAAACCGGCTCATCCTCCCGTAGGAGATAGCCGAAGTAAAGTAAAGTAAAAAGTAAGAGCACACAAAGCCTTCCTGAGCATCATTCTCCTTTACCCACATCACCTTCATCTTATTCCCCTACTACAGTTACTACTATTATTCAGGCTTACCAAAGATGCATAAGCCTGACATCCCCATGAGACCAATATTATCTATGATTAATTCGCCATATCACAAAGTAGCTAGGTGGCTAGCAGAAATGTTAGAACCAATCCGTGGTAAATTAGCAGTCCACAGCCTGAAAGACAGCTTCCAATTCGCTAAATAATTAGAGAATCTAAGCATCTCGAGTAAATTTATGGTGTCCTTCGACGTGTCTTCACTGTTTACAAAGATCCCATTGGAAGGAACAATACAAATTATATGTCAACATGCCGAACTTCTTCCTCTGCCCAAGAACGGACTCAAACAACTTTTACTTATGTGCACCAAGGACGTACAGTTTCAGTCCAACAACACTGTACCGCCAAATTGACGGAGTCGCCATGGGAAGCCCCCTGGGTCCCATTCTGGCAGATATTTTTATGGGTAGTCTAGAACAAGCAAGGTTGAAATCCACAATCAGTCAGACCAACTTCTATACCAGGTATGTCGATGACACTTTCGTTATTTGCAAATCTCTTAATGATGCATCTCAAGTATTAAAAGTCTTGAACAGCGCTCATTGCAATATTAAATTTACAATGGAGTATAGAAAAGAGGAGAAGTTCCATTTTCTTGACCTGGGTATCCAACGAGATATAGACGGCAAAATCATAAGATATATACACAGAAAAGAGACCTGGAGGGTGGTTTATCTTTACTTCGAAACCTCCTACCCTATAAGTTACAAAAAAAGGACTGGTGAGAACATTATTTGATCGTGTAAGGAAGCTGTGTTCAAAAGAAAAGATTGAGGAAGAGCTATCCATTGTGGAGAAATGCCTACGCGACAATGGTTATCCACAAACGTTCATCGACAAGTATGGAAGGCGTCATGTTGAAAAAGTGAAAAGCAGCACAGTAGAGAAAAAGCCTATCTTTCTGCAGCTTGCATTCAAAGGTGATGATACTGCTAGTAGAATAAGATGCAGACTGAAAGCTGCCCTGAAAAGAACATCCAGCCGCCAAGCTTGTATGTGTTTATCAAACAACTAGTTGTTTGAGACAATCAAAAGTGGACTAATACCCACCTCATGTTACCTCCAACTGTGTCAACCAATTTACATGTACGTGCCAAAGCACATACATTGGAAGAACAGAGAGAAGGGTTAGTGTCCGCATTTCTGAACACATACCAAAGAACCTGAGACTGAAAGGTCCGTAAGCATTAAACAGTGTGATTGCGCGTCATCTATTGGATACAGCAACCTGAAGTCGTTCAAAATAAGCAAAAGAAACCTAGCTTGCTACGCTTTGCTGAAGCAATTGCTATCAAACGACTTAAACCAAATCTATGTACGCAGAAAGAGACAGTGGTGAATCTTGCACTGCCCTGGTGATAACAAAATATACAACTTTTATGAGTCACCCTTTTTCTTGTTTAGAAAACTACTCTCTCATCTACACATGACTCATCCTATCTTGTTCTTTTCTTTTTTCTATTGGCTATTAGATCAAACATTTTCTTTAGTTACATAATTTACGTTTTTGTTATGCTCTTTCTAGCTAAACCTTGTTTCTATACACACATATATACGTAACTCTGTTTTTTGTTTCCGAGCCTTATTGTGTAATTATTCTATAAATAGTCGGTGTTTGTGACTCTTAATTAATTAAATCATTCCGGACTAATGTTACGTTTACTTCCTACCAATTACTCCTTGTGATCGTGGAAAAGTATGTTCAAATCTTTAATGTAATTCATATTTTTATCGTTCAAGTTGTAACCAGTTGAGAAGAATCCTCAAAATAATAAAAGATGAGCTCATATTATCCTGGTACAATTGTTGTCCTTCATTTTTTCAAGTTTATGAAGGAGTAGAATTGCATTAAGTTTTTAAAGAAACGTTCAGATATATTTGTCTGAGCAGGCGACTTCAATGCCCAATTATGGAAGTTGTGCTAGAGTGAGAAGTATGTAGGTATGTAGGCGGAGATGTAGGTTAGTATGGAGTTCCCTACCGGCGAACGGACAATGGTGATCGTTTTTCACAGTTCTCCTCAGATAATCATCTATGCCTAGTCACTTTAGGCACAAAGAGAGACACTCCGTAACCTGACGACCTCCATCATCAAGTCAGTGCTGCACATCGGTGCAAGGTTCTATATCGAAAACAGACAGATAGACAGACAAACAGATTTCCAACAAGCTGTCGACTTTCATCAACAGCTGCCTTCGCTTTTTCGATACTGAAGATTAGATGGCCAGAAAGGATAAGCAACAAGGAACTCCGGGAACAAACCAACTAAGAACCTACGGATGGCCCATAAATATGCACAGGGAAATGGAGATGATGGATGTGATACTCGCTGAGAAGACTGTTGAGTAACATTACATACCAGGCTGTCGAGAAACGACAGGTTGGGCTTCCGAGGGTGACATGGAAGGCGTAATGCGATGAGGATACGAAAGCTTATGGAAAATTGTAGAACCAGTCAAGAAAGATTGCAGAGAACGGGGTGAAATAGGGATGTGCTGATGAGACCAAAGACAATAACAATAATAAAAAGCCACTTGTATTCACATGTGTGCGCTATAATTTATCCGAATTACATACTTAATATGTGAATCTAATGAAACTTCAATGTAAATGCAGATTAAATTGGTCATGCACTGTCATCATCAACCATGTCGTTTCCACACAATTTCGTCGGAAATTTCATTTGAGTTATACAGAGACAATTATTATCCATGCATATTCCAAATACAAACACACCTCAAATGATAATCTGATATTGTTAAACAAATGAAAACTTAGAGAAATAATATATACTTAACGTACGGAACATCGCGGCCGCATATTTGTCCTTGTGAATTAGTAGGATATACAACACGTCTATAATCTCCCATAGCGAAACCTAATAAGAAAAAGTCAGGAATAACTTCATGACTAATCTGTTATGTACTGATAATAATGGTACTTTAAATCATTAAACTATGAGATATATTTTCGGATTAAAACAATAAATATACATAATACAAATACAGTGCCGACTGACTGGTTTCAACAAAAAAATGTGCACAGATGTGCAGTAGTTCGAGTTGCCATACTCCCTCCATGTAGTACACAAAAGTGTGAGGGAAAAAGAATGGCAATATGGAAGAACAATTGTGTTTTATTGAATGTGTGGCAAATCATAAAGAGTGAATGCATCTGCGCCCGCCATTGAGAACGATTTTGAACCATGTCACCAATCGTCTTTAGCGATTGGTCCTTACCATCCCGGGGACTCCAACTAGGAAATTTACTCCTTCCTACGTGGCTAGCTTAAACTAAATATTACGGACTTCATTGAATGATGAAACCATCTTTTGATTTGACCATCACTAGCTCTTTTCCAACCTGATCCATCCTATATCAGGTAACTGCTAATTGTTTGCATAACTTTTTAGATATTACGACAAACACCGAATTTAGTGTGTTCAGGCTTGTGTTTACTAACCGATTGCTTAGGCATACATTTGTAGACAAGAATTTAAACACGACACTCACAAGCTGAAGTTTGGATCATAGTTCCTACATATTTCTGAGTAATTAAGAAGTTTAGAAAGAAAAAGGACTAAGTGAAGAAATATTTACTTCTCAACTAAATCCTCATCTCTAGTTCTACTCTAATTTATGTAAGTCAGTATGAAAATTTCCAAGGGGTTATAATTAACGAGGAAAATTATTACATACAATTAAAAGGTAGAAATGGTGACCAAGTGGATTGCATAATGCATAGTTTTGAAAAAATGAAGAGTATTTTCTTTTTATTACAGCTTGATATCGGTAGCCCAAATTTTGCAGGCCGACCATAGATCTCAGGTGTGCGTCGGCAGAGGATCGAACTCCGGACCATGTGCATGATCGGTGAGAGTCCTAACCGCTGTGCCACCGACGCACAGAGTAATTAAACGAGTGTCCAAGTTGATTAAGTAACAGGTATTTAGAGAAAAAACGATTTGGATAATGATAACATGTAGTTAAAGATAAAGTAGTCACAAAAAACAATAAAATAATTTGGACAATTAAAAATTTAAAAAGGTTTAGGGGAAGGGCAAAGTAATTAACGATTGGTAAAATGTTGTGTATTATAGAGTTAGAGATGAGGATCTAAGTGAAAAGTGACTGTTTCCTCGCTCAGTCCTTTTGCTTTCTAAATGTCTAAAAATGGGGTATTTTTCTATAATTACGAAATATGCGAATATTACATGATGCCTCATATACTATGAGGTTTTTGATGGCTTATACTTACTTTTTTTTTAATGTTTAAACCATTCTAAGTAGAATGTGGGACAACCACTCAGTGATTAGTTATCAAAACTTCAGAAGTCACTGGACTTCAAGATTTCCTTTCAGCGATAAACGTTACTCCAGTACTAAGTAACAACAGAATTAGTATGAATGTTAGCAAAAACTACTTCTATTAGATAGCGAAGTAAAATGCGATTTTCCACAAGTGAAAGAAAAATTATACTATTTAGTTTTGTCCCATCTGTAGGCCAGGAGTTCACTTTTAGAGTAAATAAAAGTACAAGAAAACTGATTCTAGTAACACCTATAACCACTGTACAATATCTCATTTACCCAGCCTCTCTCATCCAATAATTTATCATCTTTCTCACATAGTCATTAGATACAGTGTAACTAAACACTTGATTGACTCAAGGGAATGCTTATTTGCTCAGAATTCTGTTCCCATTCTATTTCTTTTTATCTGGTTTGTGTTCATAATAATGTCGTTGTATTCTTTTGCTTAGTCCTTTTAAAAACTCACATAGCAATGTATTATATTAAGTCTAAAATGCTTACACGTTCATCACCTGAGGAGGGTGCGGTTGTCCCTGTAAGCTCTAAATTACTTGTATTTATAAAAAGCTTGCATTTATTCAGAACCACAAGCAATTTATCAACAAAATAAGCCTAGAGAGCAAATAACAACAGATATTTTAAAATAAAGAGTTAAATCTGTGTAATGGGGTGCTTCAGTGGTTTGATGGTAGAACACTCGTAAGCTAAGAAGGAGGCTTAAGTTCGAATTCCGTATAATATATCCCCTTAAGCCTCGTCTAGCCGTGGTCTTTAATAAACAAACCTCAAATTGCCTAATCTTTGATAATTTTGAAAATAATTATCCCTATAATGGATAGTGATATCTAATTTGGTGTATTAAGAAAAGACTTGTAGTAAAACAACTATCATAAATCGATTCATAACTGTTACTAATGCGAAACATTACCGATCATTTATTGAGTATTTCCTTTGTTAATATGGATAAGATTGAATGATAAGACCCAGTATTAGAATGTTCTAGTTCACACATATGCGAATGTAGTTTTACAACAGCTGAAGTCGATAGGCTTTGAAATAATGATGTGGAACAAAATTAATAAGAGGACGAGTTGTATTTGACAGACAACCAATAGACGTTTCAAAAATAAAAATGCTCTCTTAGTTTACAAAAGGATAGGACCTAACTTACTCCACAAAGTGACAACAAAGAAGCCAATAATGAAAATAGCGAATACTACACAGCAAGGAATATCCGTACATGACCTGCAAAACAAAGAATAAAAGCAAAAAACAGGATCAACTGAGACTTCACCCAAAATTTGTGTCATGAAGTATTAAGCAGCGACACAAATCCTATATTTATAGCGTAAAAGAAACTTTCTTCGCACCTATGCAAGACAGAAGCAGGACATTTCGGCATAATCAATGAGCTCTACTTGAGGTCGATCAGAAGAAACCCACTTAAAGACACTAGAGTTTCTGCCCGTCTTTACGTAGAACCCTGCAACTAACTTCGGACTAATATGAAATGAGTAGAGTTATACAATCCTTGGGATAGCTTTTTAATTAATCCGAGCGGGAGAACAGAATATCTGACTTGCACCATATACCATGGTGGTAATCACTTTTAATCCTGGCATCATCCAACCTACTGTCTGTCTGTTTTCGACATAGAACTTTGCACACATGTGCAGCACTTCAAGTCGCCACACTCCATGTACTACACAAAGCAAGAGAAGAAAGTACAAGAAAGGCATAATAGAGACAGTAAACAGAGGTGTGAGACAAAGGAATAGTAGTAACGAAGAATAACATAGTTTAATTGGAAATCATAAGTCACTAGGAGTGGATGCATCTGCGCCAGCCATTGAGAACGATTTTGAGCCATGTCACCAATTGTTTCCAACCATTGGTTTTTACCGTCCCGAGGACCCAACCTTCCTACATGGCTTAGACTAACTGTTATAGATTTCATTGATTGGTGCCATGTTTTTGTTTGACCTCCACTAGCTCTTTTCCAGCCTGACCCTGTATCCGCTAACATTGCCCACTTTCGAGGAAGGCGATGACTGGGGATACGTAACACATGTCCTAACCATCTCAGTCTTTGTAACTTCACAACTTCGTCGATTGATTTCCCCTGTTTACCTAGAACTCGACGCCTAACCTCAATATTGCTCACCTTATTATGCCACTTCACACGGGAAATAGAGCGAAGGCACCTATGATCAAAGACAGCCAGTCTTTTCATGTCTTCCACTCTCAGTGGCCAGGTCTCACAGCCATAAAGGAGGACGGAGTGGACTGATGAGCAGTACACCCGCCCTTTGGTCGATAGTCGGATATCACGTCTACGCCAGAGACGGAGTAAACTGGCATATGCGGAACTAGCCCTCTGTATCCGTGCTGAGATTTCGTCAGAGATCAACCCGTTGGCGTTGGCTGGTGGTACTTCCCAAATAAGTGAAGCGGTCAACGTGCTCTACCACTTCACTCCCTATTTCTAATCTAGGAGTCGCTGCAGTCCAGTCTTGTAACATCATCTTGCATTTGGCGGGAGCGAATCGCATGCCAAACATTCGTAGATTGCGGCTCAAGGTGTTTAGAAGACTCTGCATTTTGTCAGCGTCTTCGCCTAGAAGGACTATATCGCCTGCATATTCTAAGTCAACGAGATTATTTCCTGGTAGCATCCAACCTACACAACAGAACAACTTAGTTTTTCTGTATCTTACCAACTACTTTCAACATAGGACGTTGAAATCACTACAACGAAAGTTAGACAGCTCAAATTATTTGGAGCCGGAGAAACCACTAAAAAGGTTAGGAATTCAAGGATTAAAAAGTACAACTACTAAAGGTTAGCGAGAAAGAAGAAAACAATTGCAGCTAGAATAAGAGTGATTTAGAACATAGGACAATTAACAAACAGAATGTTAAAAAATTAAAAACCTTGTTAAGATTAGTCTATAGCAACATATAAGAAGTAATAATGCAATTAAATAAGAGCTGACAAATTAACATTTATATTTGATAAGGTGATGTACAATCCACTAATACAGATTCTCAAGACATGAAGAAACTGCGGTTATCTTGAGAAAATATGTCAGGTTAGGGAAATCTGACAACTACAGCTTCAGTAAAGCTAAACGAAATTGAGCTAGTCAGAATTAAATATATCTAGTTGGCGTCGTTCCAATTAGATAACGATCGACTCATTTGTTTATAAGGCTATTTCCCCCATAATCGTAAATTCTTCAAAATGTATTCGGAAAATTGATCTGTTCTAACAAAGTATTTTGTGGGCAGTTGTATTTGAACTAATTCATACAACAAAACGGCAACAGGAGCAGTACGCGTCAATGCTTTAATGAAATAATGAACTGTTTTAAATTACCTTCAGGAATAATTTCGGCCAACGCCGTCTTCAATCAACTATTTATTGTTCCTGCAACCTCATCACCTTGTGGTGAGAGCTGGCTGTTAGTCAAAATTTGTGGACAGTATTTGACGTCAATGTTTATGTCCCCAATATTGGTCGTGAGAAAAATGAGAAGAAAGGCTTTGCGTGGGCGGATACAGTTAACATATAGATGATCGGACATTCAAAAGAAAGCCACAAAGAGATGCAAGATTAACTTTCTGTGAGAAACAATCAATCAGAAGACTGTTTTTCTGCTAACAATAATCTATAATATGTACATGAAAATCTATAAATATGTGTTGATTTCATTAATAAACGATCTGTTGCCTGGCTCTTGTCTTCTGTTGTTACAACCTTAAAACTTAAGCCGAATCAATACACTTGATGCCAGTTAGTTTTCTGTATGCTTCTGCCTCTAGTTTGCTCTATATTTCTTGTAGAAATCTCTAGTTACCCGTTATCACGTAGGCATTCCTCAAATATCTATAACTCTTCCGATTCAGATGCATATATATATATATATATATATATATGGGGCGCTGATTAAAACATTGACATGATCTTAGACCGGTAATTACATTTGTGAAGTAAAAAAGTTAGTTGAGATTAGCAAATGAACAAAAAATTAGTATGCATAAAGAGGTAAAAATATCGTACTAACATTTATTCTACACTTGCTTCCTCGAACGGTGTTTAGTTATCATTACCATAGGGGCTGGTGGCACACAAGCCACTGAAATCTATTGGCACAGAATTAATCGCGCTTACGATAAACAAATGATTTTGTGAAATCCTCAATTCTTTACTGTTCAGTATCACCAGGTGACCGGGATTTAATTAATATACTACGTAAACTATGTAACTAGCTACAATATATTATCCCTACTTTGAATCTCTCTCTACTCACTTCTCTTGCTTTGTGGGTGACATGGAGTGTGCCAACTTGGACTGCTACACATCTGTGAAAAGTTCTACGTTGATATCGGTCGGTCAACTAGCTACAAAAAGGGTTTCAGACGAGTGCTAGAACTACTCAAAACACAAAGTACGTGTCTAGAATCTTCACCAATCTAAACTTACAAATAGCCTTTGGTAAGAAATCAGTTAAGCTAATAAAACCCGTTCCTGATTTATACGGTAATCCACTGAAGCTATTCCGTCTTTGTCATCAAAAGTGATAAAAAAATAATCTACACTGAAAACCCAACCCAGTATTTATGAGACTTTGTGTAAAGAAAAGACCTAGCGATGAGCTAATAAAATATAAGATGAGCAACGTACCTGTTGCGTACAGGACCCGTGAGGCGTGGTCTTTTGGCAACATCTAAAAATCAACAGGAATTTACATATAGAAACTAGCAATAATCCATAAACTGCATCTTGTTATACAATGTAACTGCAAATGGCAAAAGTCTTACAGGAAAACTGGATTTTATAACAACAGTGGCTTACTTAGATGATATGAATTTTAAGATCGCAAAGGATTATCTAGTTTGCTGCGACCAGCTAACCATCAGTTTAGGTTATATTAATCAATGAAACCAGGAAGTTCACACTGGCTTACATGGCTTAATTTAGCACTCGAAGGGTTTATTATTTGACGATGTGCTATTAATCACCCTAGAGATCTGTGAAACCCTAATTTACTCTGATATAATGAACCCTAGGAAGGAAAGAGTTCATTATGGGGATCATGAGTACCAGTCACAATGTCAGACTTATTATAGGTTTTCAAGAGTGATACACCTAACTCTACAGGGAGAATGAGATAACTCACAATAAACATGCAAATAATAATTAGGTATTTTGTACCACGTCCTACTGTTTAACCGATACGACAACTGTCTGAGTGATGAAAAAGGTGTCAATGTAAGAACTCAGTGAACATTCTGAAAAGCGCATCAAAATTACCCTAAACCATGAAATCACCACACATAACCAGACTTTTCGCTAAATACCACAAAACTCCGCAAGATTATTTAAAATTCCATAATTACCCCCAAACGCCCCACAAATATCCCCAAAACAACCCCGAGTTTCCCCCGATTTGCTTGAAAGAATGAACAGCAAACCAGAAAGAAGACGAGTCATCTGAATAGCTAAGCGACAATACATATATTGTCTAAAACGCATCAGTCCCTTACTAGCATGAACACTTATTCAGATAAAATTCCACAATTCAAAGTTTATCATCACTTCTGATCTAGCTCGTATGATTGGAAACCACACAACGGCTTTTAGAAATCGATGATTAAAAACCTTCTGCCCCAAGATACTTCAGTGGCACAAAACTATAGTTGTGTATACACACATGATTTTTCCGTGGAACACATTGTGATGTTACAAATTAAATAACATTATAAGTGACCAGCTGGAAAAAATAATAAACCCGATATTTCCTATCAATCATTTTCAATTGCAGGAAAAACCAGACAATGTACCGATATCATCTGACTGTCCACAACAGCCCATCCTTCCGCGCCAAATAATTTGAATTGAACGGTGTGGCAAAGGACAAGCTAATGCTTAACCACTGATTAAAACGCTTATTCAAGGCCAATACGAATTCGACACATAATGCAGTACATAAGCGTGCATTGGATACAGAATTCCACCAGCCTGTAACCAGCTGAATTCAGGAAAGTCAAATTAAAGGTTGATCAAATTGCAAATTTACGCATCGTCACCACAGAACATAGCATATAGTGGCAGTCGAAACTCTCCCTACCTCGACTTCGTCAACTACGAAAAAATCTTCACCGGATAGCATTGACCAAGAAGTAATTTTCAAACTACTCATTCAACAGCTACATGACAATGCCACATGTCAGGTGATCCACAACTGAAAACTATGTGACGCGTTCGAACTAAATACAAGAGTAAGACAAGGCTTATTCGCCTGGCTCCACATTTGCCCACGTGCTTTCATCTCTCCTTCGCACGACGTCCTCCATGTCAACCTCGCACTGACGAACAACTCGCCGCTTCCTATTCAGGTGCCACTTGAGCGATGGTCTGGCGTGCAATCTCACTACACAGTTTCTTGTCAAGATGCTACCCTGTGGGCCATACACAAGTTCGCCAGGCATCTTACAGGTCAGCATATCCAACAGGTTCTAATCCTTCAAGCCACTTCTCTCTGAAATGTCACTTATACACTCCACGACAATCCTTCCATCTAATTACTGTTATACTCTACTTGATCTCAACCCCCTAGGCCTTTGATAAAGCTGAAATTTACTTCTTTTTCTCTCATTCACACACTTCTCTCTCATAAAGTTCGGTTGCACTGATGATGGAAAAAACATAACAGCAACATCCATGTTTGAGAATAAATATATTTTCCAGTATTGGTTTTTGTAGGGATTTTGTTTGATTGCATGGAGGATTTAATCATGAGCTGACATCAGTTAGAGAACCACTGGAAAACCTGGGAGTACTGGACAGCCGTTTCGTCCTAGTTTGGGACTCTTCAGCAGTACGCACCCACCGGGATTCGAACCCAGGACCTTCTGGTAACAAGGCGAGCTCGTAGACCATTGAGCCACTGGGACCCGATTCAATGGTCCTTGAATTCTAACTTCTGCCAATTCACGACATAGCGCGACCACTTCGCAATGTCTTCTTCGATGAGTTACTGCCTCATCTTCGACCTGCTGTACCCTACTGGTCACGGCTTCTCACTAGAACCCCAGGTTAACTGCCTGAATAGGGCCAGTCACTAGTGAGCATCATATTAAATCCTCCATGCAATCAAACAAAATCCCTACAAAAACCAATGCTTGAAAATTCATCTGATGCTCACTAGTGACTGGCCCTATTCAGGCAGTTAACCTGGGGTTCTAGTGAGAAGCCGTGACCAGTAGGGTACAGCAGGTCGAAGATGAGGCAGTAACTCATCGAAGAAGACATTGCGAAGTGGTCGCGCTATGTCGTGAATTGGCAGAAGTTAGAATTCAAGGACCATTGAATCGGGTCCCAGTGGCTCAATGGTCTACGAGCTCGCCTTGTTACCAGAAGGTCCTGGGTTCGAATCCCGGTGGGTGCGTACTGCTGAAGAGTCCCAAACTAGGACGAAACGGCTGTCCAGTACTCCCAGGTTTTCCAGTGGTTCTCTAACTGATATCAGCTCATGATTAAATCCTCCATGCAATCAAACAAAATCCCTACAAAACCAATACTTGAAAATTAATCTGATGCTCACTAGTGACTGGCCCTATTCAGGCAGTTAACCTGGGGTTCTAGTGGGAAATAGCGTCCGAGCATGTGGGGCACTGCACTCACTCAAAAATATGTTGTTTATCGATTGGCCATAACTATCATCAGGAAGTGGGAACTATTACAAGGTAGTTATGTAACTCTGGATGATGCGTCACAGAACCAAGTAGCGCACACTGATTACGTCTAAATATGTTAAACACTTTATAATTGGTCAAATCGTAGTTCTTGCGTACTTCGCTACGCAGTCTCATAAGTACTGAATATACAGCACAAGTCTTTACTTTGATTTGCGTGCCTAGCTCATATTCATTACACTCACGTGTGGTCTGTATTTAAGATGGATACGCCGTGCGATGAGACTAAAAACGGTGTCTTCATAATTAACGTAAGGACACAGGATAAAGTGGTTTCATTAAAGTTTCTTACTTCTTAATCGATACACAAAACCATAGGTAATTTAATATCCATAAGGCAGATGTTCAGATACTGCAATTATTATTCATAGACGTGATGTATAATAATTAATACCACGCGACTCAACAGCAAACAGTTTATCTAGTGACTTCACTGCATATTAGCAGATTAATGAATTAACTATCAATCCTAAGCTATTAAATCTAATTGTATGACATGCAATAGCGGACTTTTGATGTTTAGCAGCATGCAGGTGCGTAATTGGTTAAATAAGGTGTCTCAAAAGTGCTGAACGGTAAAGCATTACTCATCAAATAGCCAGGTCCTACTTAGTTTCTAAAATGTGTTATTTCATCGAAACAAACGCGGAGTCTTATGTATGACTAAGATAGCAATCTCAGTTCTTAAAGTAAATCTTTATGTCACTAACTAAGCTTACCCTGCATTAATCCAACTTCACAATAGCCCATAGCAAAACGGCGCACTGAAGAAGTTCAGAGGAAATATAAATTAAGAGTGTGATAAAATTCTCACTGATTTACAGAAAATCACTCCGACGTTGGGTATTAGCGTTATTTCGACCGACAAACACTTTCTCATTTCATATTTGATGACTTTCACATACCCCAAAAGCATTTGTGAGGACTAACACAACAAGATAATTTTACATACTAGTATGCGGAAGGGAATTCATTGGTTCTGTTAATGCTAAGTAAAGTTTCCATACAAAAAGTGTTTGCAGTCCGCAGCTGTTCCCTATTTGCATAAACACATCCCGTGTGCTCTTCAATATTAGATGACTATACGCGAACTTCAAGAAATCTCTGGAACACATACTGTCGGGGCTCTATTGTCTCACCAAGATTACTTACAGTTCATGCAAGAAAAAGACACACTAATTACATTTACTTTAAAGAAAGTCCTGCAACCCAAGTAATGCCCAGTAATAATAATTTGTATTTCGTATAAACGGGTAAGTTTGCATGAAATGCATGCCATTTTACAGGCACGATCAGTTATGTTATGAATTACAATAATGATGATCAGCATGCTGACCAGCAGATTTGATGGTGGTCACAAATGTGAATCGCTCCTATCTGTAGGACAGCAATATGCATTTTTTGACAGCTCGAGAATTAAACATGAGTTTAGATCTCAATATAAAAAAATTAACTTCAAAAACTTTTAAAAAGCAAACAAAACAACCAAAACAATAATGACTGCACAAATGTAGATTATAAAAATGGCTTTGCTCCTAGCATCTACAAGCCTGCTCAGTCTCTTGTCAAGATGCTACCCCATGGGCCATACACAAGTTCGCCAGACATCTTACAGGTCAGCATATCCAACAGGTTCTAATCCTTCAAGCCACTTCTCTCCGAAATGTCACTTATATACTTCACGACAATGCTTCTATCTAATTACTATTATACTCTATTTTATTTCAACTTCCTAGGCCTTTGATAGAGCTTGAATTTACTTTTTTCTCATTCATACTCTTCTCTCGCATAAAGTTCGGCTGCACTGATGATGAAAAAACATAACAACAACACTCATGTTTGAGAATAACGGCATTTCCATAGAAAACGTCAAAGTTTTCCATGGTAAGACCAATATGGCTAGCATCATACATTGCAAATGTTTACTATCATTTCAAGTATTGTATAGCCTTTCCTGTATTTTTCTTGTAAATAACCTTTCAATACTGTGTTATTCATAGCTGCATTTTATACTATTTTGCGGCTGCGCAAGATTTTCTTCTCTTCTCGAAATAGCGTTCAAGCACGTGGCGGAATAGCACTCACTCAAATATATGTTGTTTATCGATTGGCCATAACTGTCATCAGGAAGTGGAACAAAGTTTGGGCTCTCGCTCAACTTTGATGGTGACCTGCGTGAAAGATTTACAAATTAACACTTATAAGAATCTGTTCCCATTGCTTGTACTGTAATTCAACAATTTGAAATTTTGAAAAAGTGATAATCTGTGGTAATTCACAATTATAATGTCACAATGCGTTCTTTGTCGTATTTATGTAATAGCCTCCCCCTAGATGTCAGAACTTGCTCCTCGGTCACAAGCTTCAAACGCTCTCTGTACAGACTGTTTCACTCTACTGATTATATAAATAAACTATTTGTTCCTAGAACGAATCAACTGTTAGTCTACTGCAACACTTAAAAAACGCACTTCAACACCCTTAGCAATCTAAAAACTATAAATAAACTAGCAGCATGGATGCACTTAGTACGGAACACACAGGAACAGTTTACCCCTGGATATAGGACCTGTCACTCTATTGTAACTTCCAAACGCTTGCTATATAAACTGTTTTATCCCAATGACTATCCCGACCAGAACCCATCACTTATTTCTAAAACGCATCAGCCATTAGAACACTAAAAAACTCAGACCCATTAACACACATTATGACACCAAATAAACTCTAAGAATTCGCATAAATACGTGAAAACACAACTACAATATAGGTAAATGTTTACTAAAGTATAATATACAATCGACATTAACATTTATATATGCATATAACATTAATGTCCTTTTCATGTTCACATACTTTCTCTTTCTGGTATTCTGATGCTGCACATAACCTTCTATGTATCTTCTGGCCGAGGTCGAACAACCCTGCATCTAAACTGAAATGAGGATTAATTCCAAACCGTCTATCTCATAACCACTCAAATTCCATGAACGATCCAATTCTACCATTTGAAGACGCTGGCGAACATGCTGTAAATGAGTATTCATGATCTAAAATGAAGAAGCAACTGGTTTTCAAACCGTTTTCAACATTTTACTCAACTTACGAATACAGTCCGCCATGCAGACACAAATGGCGCAAACAGAGAGTTCTGGAATTGACCTCGGCACCATTTGATGCAATAAAATAACTTAACATGACCTTATCTGGTCTTCGCATCCACGATCAAATTTCTTTCCTGTAAAAAAACTACGATAAGACTGCTGAAAAAATGGAATAAATATATCACTGATCTCAACATAATACAGAAATAAACTTTAAACCAAGGGTGCTGTTCACAACAAAGTTATATAAGAGAATTGACTTCAAGCTTTTTTCCCAGATATCTGTATTACATTCATCTGGTGTCTAGGTTTTTTGTCAATGTTATCTCTAATGACTCTAACGTCAGAAGGAACAACCAAACTGTAAATTCATTATACATAAAGATATGTGTAATTTATATAATAACTTATCCATGCCTGTACAATTGGTATGTTCCTCCATAAACAGGAAGAAATATATATTATAATAATTTATTTCTTCCCTTCCTTGGAGTGACTCATGGAGTGTGGTGCACTTGTGCGCAAGCTTCATTGTTGAATGCCAGTCAGTCAGAATGACATAAAGGCTATGTATAACAAAATGTTAAAACGTGGGTAATCGATGAAATGTCGACAAATGATAATTGATTTTTCATCTTGTTCTTCTCTTTCCTCACTAGAAAGAAGTTTCACGCTTTGTTTGCCTAATCAAATTTCATGAGTTTGCAAGAGCTATCACGGCTTAGTGTATACCTCAATTCTAAACACTCTTACAAAACTTCTTCACCGTTTTATGGCCTTAGCTGCACTCTACTTGACGTGCAGATACTGACGAACTGAATCAAGATAAAAAGTCTTGGTATGACAAGTGTATCTGGGACAATTATATTTTACACAAACGAAATATGAAATTCAATCAATAAAGAGGTTGTACAACTTATCTGTTGACGTCACTGGAGGTAGGCTCAGAGAGAGTGCAGAATGAAAGCACAACGAGAGAGCGAACCGATGAACGTACGGAAGCGTCACAAATCAAAAGATGAAAGTGTGTCAAACATGGGTGAGCGAGTTTAAACAAAAGTTCAAGGGTACGATGTGCACTACAGGTTATCCCCCACTAGAAGGTTGGTGGGAAACCAGCAAGCTTCGATATACAGAAGTAGGACGGCTTTGTACAATAGCAATGAGTGAACGCGAAGGTATGAAGATGGGAATAGTAAAAAACTTTTTCCGAAAGGAAAGAAAGCAAAAGAAAAGAAAAAAATTGAGGTAAGTTGTAAGTAATAATAATAATAATGTATATTCTCATATAAACATATAAATTCACATGAAAATGCATGCCATTTTTACAGGCACGATCAAGTATGATATAATATCAAATCGTAGATTGTCTACAAGTTAATAATGTTTCAACAGTTAAATATTTGATATATATATAAATACACATTGTCTGAACTAGGCTGTATAGTTATTGAATTGTACAATTGTCCTCCAGGTATCGCGGGAAAATCGATTTCGTTTCGTTTTCATCCCGTGGTTGTCGGCATACGATAACCAACCAATATTGAGGTAAGTACAACGTTTACAAGGGATTGAAAGCTGTTTTAGAAAAGTAAAAGTGCTGAGGTGAATCATTAAATTGTAATGAAATAGGTAAGTGCAAGTATCATTAATAAATGCATTAAAAAAAGAAAACTCCCTAGGCTGACAACGTTCATTTGCAATGTATAATGCAACACATATACCTCGTACTATCATGATGTCCAATTTTGGTTTTAATACATTTATCCTCAGTTGTGCCAGTTGTTTTTGTTTTATACCTTTTTGTGCATTTAATGTACAACCGTACCCGTAGTATGTACATGATTAGCGAAGTAAGAGGGAATATAAGAAGAAATGACGCTGGTGCTGTCAGTCACGTCTCATAAACCGTCAATGCCCAGCTCTTGCTACGCTCGGGCCCACGCTGTTCCTTGCAGTTTTTCAGAAACGCTTAATAGTAACGGACGCGAAAACCAAAACACCGATTGGCCGCTTGGGAATTCTTTATTGTAACACCAACATACAAAAAAATATTTCTATTAAGGTCTGTGAACAAATATTACAATAATAAATCATAAGATTACTTCTGATGGTTTGCTACTGACTTCTTTCTGAACAGCGACCGATGAGACGATGACTGTCGTATTGATGCCTCCGCGAAAATCGGGGAAGTTGATTTTGAGCAAACAACCAAGAATTGATCGTTCAATCTTCAACTACATTGACACTCCCCGGCAAAAAAGGGATCCAACCCTTATTTCCTTCACGAACAATGCACGTTGACTTGGATTCCATTGCCAGAACCTGGGTCACACGGACAGAGCTGAAATGGAAAACAAACAGAAACGCCAACACACCACAAGCATACCCACAGCACAATCTCACACATCAATGACGACCTGCGCCTCCAGACAGAGACCTCCTCTTGACATCTTGCAACACAATCGCCACTTGCTAGAATGACCCTTGCAGAATGCAACGTGACCATAGCACCAACTCATGATACTCTACGCACATCCTCTTATCTACTCACTACCAATTACCACTGAAATCGCTTGTCACTCATTCTGCCTCAGTTCTAGTAACGATGACGTATGCGAGCCTCGGTCGTTTACACTCTTTCTCCCCGGCGTGTCGCACCGCAGCTAACAATTATCTCCGTGTGCATTTCATTCTCAGCAATAGCCTAGCCTCCCCGGCGTATACGCCCCATCTGCTGTCCTTAACATCAATCAATTCATTCATGGATGTAGAAGACTCGAAACAACCACAGAAGTAATCACGACGAAAATTTTAACAAAATTACGCAATAACAACAAGGTACGAAAACAACGAGTAAACACAATGAATCCCAAAAACACCAATTGATATGACACACCACACGTATTTACAAATAGTACAAACAACCTCGCCGATCATGTCTTAATGGAATTCCTTTGAAGAATTGCAGGACTCACACCAGTACGCCTACAACCCTTCTCAGGTTGACGCCCTAGGCTGGAAAATCGTCGCAGAGTTCATTTGCTAACTTCCTTCTATGAGCTATATCCTCAAATTTGAACAGCAACACGCCCATGTCATTGTATCGTAGAATATAGATGACCAACAAACACACGGCATATCTCATCAACCAAGTGTAGAAACAGAGTAATGTACACCAAAGATAATAACATTCAAATATTAACTTGAAACTAGAAATGCCTTTATTCGTGCAAGTCAATTTAACAATAACTCTCTCGTTTACACTTGGCTTATCCTCACTAAACTGACCATTGATATTCGTCCTTTCAAATGAACTGATACTAGCATAGTCATTGCACAAGATACTTGAGTTGATGGGCGTCTTTTTCATTGTGGATGACAGCACCAACGACGACTGATTGATATCAGTTGATGAACTTAGCGGTGAATCAAAAGCTGTTGTTGCTCGGCTTTCAGAAGTTTGTCTACCTGCAAGACCACCACCACTGCTGTCTTTTACTATCAGCTCAGGTTTAGCACTAGCATCTGATGATAGGTGGGCTACATGCTGACCAATCACACTGACGGTCTCACAAGTACGCATGCCTTCTGCAACTGCACCTGCATTTATTTCTACTTCACGTTGTAGTTGTACAGAACCTTTATTTAACTTAGCGGTAGTAGGCATTCCCTCCATTTAATCATGATCAACCAAAGACAAATCTGCACTATCATGATCATTATCCTGAATATTCACTTTACCGTCAAGTTCATCATTTTCAAACTCTTTAATAACAGAAGTAGACAATTTTGGCTTCTCCTCACAAATCATTAAAGGTTTTATATCTTCACTCTGACTAGTTATACTTTGTAAACTTTTGGAGTCAGAACTGCACTCTGAAGCAGTAACTCTATTCTGTGACACTCTATTCAACAATGGCTTACCAGTTGTAACTACAGACTTCTTCACCGCACTATTATCGTCACACAATTCGGAGTCAGACCTGGAATTTACATTAAGCTTATCACTGAATTTGCTCACTGGTTCACAGTTCACTTCTGTATGCACTTCTTGCAAACGTGTAAAACACAACCGTGTTTGTCTTGCAGCTTGTAACTTATCTGTTGAGGATGTACTACGAGACCTGTTACACTCACTAGGTCTATATGCATTACTATACATCATGGAGTCTTCTCGATATCCACCTCTCGGAGGCCTATTCGTCATCAATGATTGCATTTTGCTCTCAGACTGCTCTATTCTAGGGGTGAGATGTAATAGACTGGCGAACTTGCTCATAGATTGATTGACACTAGTATTTACCAGTTTCAGAATATCGTCGAACTTTGGCTAGATACCCTCATCCTCCATACGGGAGCTCATCTGCACCCACTTCCTTTGCAGTCGAGTAGGTAGACGTCTTGCTATTACTTCTAGTATAAAACTCGAGTTGAGGTCACTCATGCGATTCATCGAAATCATTGCATTCTTGTAAATTAGCAAATTATCTAAAAACTCAGTAAGTGCCTGGGAGTCATCCTGTAATTGACCACCATTACCCTTAACAGCCTCGAATAATTTCCCTGCAATCATCGAAGTTCTTCCAAACCTTTGACGTAATATGCTCATAGCCTCATCGTAGCCCTCTTTTGGCTTCATAAACTTACAACGCTGTATAGCTCTTGCAGCAATTCCAGTGCAATACCTCATCAAATACATTAACTTCAATTCATCATTTAATAATAAACCACTCAACATGATCTCAAACTCCTTTACAAATTGTAAATAATCAGCCGGGTTTCCATCGAAACACAATGGTTCAAATTTAGGGAGTTTGATGTTCCTATTATCCCTGAACGGCGAAACAGTAACATCAACCATGTCATGCTTAACATCAGACACATCGTTACAATTAACAGACAAGTCACCATGACTTACTTTCCTGTTTGCATCCAAGACACTCTGTCCCTTCTTTGACCCAGGCATTGTTGAACTTGACCCAATTCCAAAAATGTTCCAGATATTGCTTGTTCAAAGAGGACTTGACCGGCACCAGGAAAGATGAACGCCGACTATCCAAACTTTCACCAACTGTTTGAATCCGCCAGAATCTGTTTCTACCATCAGAAACTGTCAGTCACGTCTCATAAACCGTCAATGCCCAGCTCTTGCTACGCTCGGGCCCACGCTGTTCCTTGCAGTTTTTCAGAAACGCTTAATAGTAACGGACGCGAAAACCAAAACACCGATTGGCCGCCTGGGAATTCTTTGTTGTAACACCAACATATAAAAAATATTTCTATTAAGGTCTGTGAACAAATATTACAATAATAAATCATAAGATTACTTCTGATGGTTTGCTACTGACTTCTTTCTGAACAGCGACCGATGAGACGATGACTGTCGTATTGATGCCTCCGCGAAAATCGGGGAAGTTGATTTTGAGCAAACAACCAAGAATTGATCGTTCAATCTTCAACTCCATTGACAGGTGCCTTGCGTGGTTGTAAGCTTCTACTGTTTGGTTTTTTTACCTTCAATTTTTTTCTTTTTTATCTTCTGTATTTTTATTAATTTATTTTTATTGTATTGATATTTATCGATTCATTCATTTTTTTGACTTCATACTATTACGAGCTTACTTATGTGGAGGTCTGATGGTATACCTCCGCCGCCGAGGCTGTCTTAGCAGGAAGGTGACTCATCATGTCTAATTTTCATTTCAGACTAATGATCCCTTCCTCCGCTTCAACAGACCCTAACAGTCATGTTAAAGGCAATAATTATACCAGCGTATGATAAGGAGCAGGGTAAAAACAACAGAAGGGAATGGGAGAAGAGGTTAAGATTTCAAAATTGGCGTAAAGGTACTACAAAAGCTTGTGCGGAATCAATGCGAGGAAAACTGGTGTAACTTGGAAGTAGTACGTCAGAATGAGATAAAACAAAAGAAGTTTCTAACCTGTGAAAACTTATAAAATTACAGAGAAGTTTGTACATAACCAATAGCTATGAGTAGTTACCATTACAAAAATTGTTCTGTTTATGTTGCGAAGTGCATAACTAAGATGATGCATAATGATTACAAGTACGGTTCCCAAAATAAATGAATTGCAGGAGGGCATAAAGCCGAAGGAATATAGTACAGCCTATGCAAAGAAATTGAGCGGATTGCTATGTACAGCATAGAAGTGAAGCATTTATGCGCGAAAATATGTATATCGGTCCATTTAACTATACAGTGGAAGTTTCTTTTTTTTATAATAATTTTTAGACCTTTTTAAATTTATTTATTTTTTATTTTTAAATTTATTATTTTGCTTTTTTCTTTTTAAATTTTTTAATAATTAATTTTTTTAACAATCGATTTTTTTAATAATAATTTTTTTGAAGAAATTGTGCAGGGAAAAGTAATATACTGTTCGTAGTTCCTCATTTGGTGTGGGTTACAAGATGATATTAGAGGCCAACCGGTCTACAGGGTAGATTGCGATAAAATAGATGAAAAATTAGGATAAAAAACTGCTGCTGATCCTCTGTAACGAGAGAAAAAGATTAAAAGGATTAAAGCGGGGGAAAAACGACTACTCTTAGAAGCGGAACCAAATAAAGTAAATATAGCAAAATTGAATAAAAAATGTGACAAGGAATAAAAAGCCACTAATAGCATTACCTATGGATTAGTTCAGTGAAAGAATTCTGTGAACCTCTTGGGCCAGTGAACACGTCAACCAGCACTTGTGACAGGGGTCTTACTGATGATGGTAGGAGAATCATCCTTCGCCACTGGAGGTGAGGTAGTTAATAATAATAATAATAGTATATTCGCATTTTGTACATGAGGGACGCCAGTTTACAGGCATCATCAATATGATAAATTACATATACGATTAGCAGTCATACTTAATAATAATGTTTTAATAAAATACACATTTTTTCTTACCTGTGTAGGACACACCAAATGTACAGGCATGGATAAGCATTATTTAAATTTCATAAATTGAGTGTGGATAAGGACTAGGTTCCGTGGAGCTATTTGGTTGAGCCGATGAGGAGGGTGAAGGTTCTTCAGTGTATGCCGCTTTAAGTCTGTCTATGCTGACAGTGTCTGGGCGGCCGCATAGCTCAATAACGAAAAATTTATCTCTACGACTAAGGACCTTAAAAGGCTCGTCATACGGTGGTTGTAATGGCTTTTGTATGGCGTCGTGACGCACGAAAACGTGCGTACAGTCATCAAGTCGCCGATCAACCTGAACCTCTCGGTTCTGAGTGCGTGTGGAAACTGGTCGGATTCGCTGCACAAAACTTTTAAGGTTCTGAGCGTAACAGGTGGTACCGGGGAAATTTGGCTCGCAAGCTTCAGGAGCAATTAGTTCGCCTGGTAAACGCAGGGCGGTACCGTACATCAGTTCAGCTGGCGAGCACTGCAGATCCCCTTTAAGCGTAGCCCGGATGCTAAGCAGGGCCAGTGGTAGCGAATCTGTCCACTTACTGTTGTCTACTGCCATCAACGCGGCTTTCAGTTGACGGTGGAAACGTTCTACTAGCCCATTTGCCGCCGGATGATACGCGTTTGTGCGAATGCGTTTGCATCCTAGCATCTCTAACAATTCCTTGAGGCTTGTGGATTCGAATCGTTGTCCGCGGTCGGTAGCGACAGTTGCGGGACATCCAAAATGGGAAACTCAGCCTTCCATGAAGACACGACAGATGGTTTGAGCCGTTACTTCTTGTATCGGAATGGCTTCCGGCCAACGTGTGAAACGATTCACACATGTGAGTAAGTACGAACAGCCGTTTGACGGGGGCAGGGGCCCTACTATATCCAGGTGTATACGATGGAACCGAGCGTCTGGGGTATCAAACGTCCCTAACGGCTTGATGTTATGCTTGGTGACTTTAGCACGTTGGCATTGCAGACAAGCACGTGTCCATTGACGCACATCACGGTTCATACCGGGCCACGCAAATCTCGCCAATATCAACTTGTCCGTTGCTCGTATGCCAGGATGGGAGAGGTCGTGGAGGGACTCAAACATGGTGCGGAGTAAAGACGTGGGAACAATCGGTAGAGGAGTGCCCGTTGACATATCGCAAAGTATAGTTGTTTCAGTGTTTAGCAAGGGGACACGTACTATCTTCAGTGACGTTTTATTTGACAGGTGTTCTAAGTTCAAATCCTTCAG
The DNA here is from genome assembly GCA_944472135.2 of Trichobilharzia regenti. Taxonomy (NCBI): domain Eukaryota; kingdom Metazoa; phylum Platyhelminthes; class Trematoda; order Strigeidida; family Schistosomatidae; genus Trichobilharzia; species Trichobilharzia regenti. The sequence continues at coordinate 94,097,106 of OX235262.1, read as the reverse complement.
TCGGAGTTCGGCCATTTTATGAAGATCGATGGTTGGTGGTACCGACGTAGCACATACGCGAGACAAAGCGTCTGCTACCGCATTGTCCGCTCTAGGAATGTGCTGGATATCGGAAGTGAACTGGGAAATATAGCCTAAATGGCGTGATTCTCGCGGTGAATACCGGTCTGAAGTAGTGTGGAGGGCGTACGTCAGTGGCTTATGGTCGGTAAATACAGTAAATTACCGGCCTTCTACAAAGTGAAGACAGGGTTTGACAGCAGCATAGACAGCGAGAAGTTCCCTACCGAAGGTGCTGTATCGAGATTCGCATGCGGTAAGTTTACGTGAAAAGAAAGCAATCGGTAGCCATGCATTGGACATACGCTGCTGTAGGACGGCTCTGATCACAGTGTTAGAGGCATCTACGGAAATGCTGATTGGGAGTTGGACATCTAGATGGACCAACATTGTGGCACCAGCAATAGCTTTCTTGATAGCTGCGAAAGCTGTCGAGGCTTCCTTAGTGAACACCAAAGACTTGCATTTCCCTTAAAGCATATCAGTCAAGGGGGTCGAGATATGGGCGCACTGTGGGATAAAGCGACGGTAGTAACTGACCATCCCGAGAAAAGTGCGTAGTGCCTTAGAAGAAGTGGGTAGAGGGAAGTTTTGAATAGCCTCTACCCGGTCAGATAACGGATAAATTCCATCCTTGTCTATCCTATGTCCCAAAACATTCAAGGAAGTGACTCCAATCTGACACTTCGGCAAGTTGAGTGTGACAGAGTGTGTCACAGGTCTTCGGAAAACTGTCTGCAAATGAAGCTGATGAGTGGCCTCATCCGGACTAGCTACCAAAATATCGTCTAGATAGGCAAAGGCGAAATCAAGCCCGCGCAAAACATCATGGATAAAACGCTGGAAGGTTCGGGCAGCGTTCCGTAAGCCGAAAGGCATTCTAAGAAATTCGAACAGACCAAACGGTGTAATCACGGCCGTCTTGGGTATATACGCGGGGTTGACGGGGATCTGGTAATAAGCTCGTGTTAGGCTCAGTTTGCTGAATACTCGAGCTCCCTTGAGTGAGGCGGTTAAATCGTGTATGTGAGGGACAGGGTAGCGATCGGGAACAGTTTGTGCGTTTAGTCTGCGGTAATCACCACAAGGACACCAATCTAAACGGTTATTTTTAGGTACCAGGTGCAACGGTGAGGACCACGGGCTGCTGGATGGCCTAATAATCCCCATTTCTAGCATATGCTCGAACTCCGCTTTAGCAACCTTCAGTTTTTCTGAGGATAGTCGTCTCGGTTTTGCGAAAACTGGCAGACCAGTAGTGACAATATGGTGTGTGACGTTGGAAGTCACACATGGCAGGCCGCTGCTAGGTTTGAACAAATCCGAAAAAGATTGCAGTATATGCGAATATGGACCAGTACTAGTGGGCTTGGCATATACAAGGCTGAGGGCTGGGCACTTGGTGGCGATACCGTTAATCGCGAGGTTGGTGGCTGAATCTATCAACCTGTGCTTACCTGTATCTACGAGTAGTTGGTAATGCTGTAGCAGATCCATACCGATGATACCTGTGGTCACGTCCGCTACCAGAAAGACCTAGCGGAATGCTCGGCGCAAGCCGATATTCAGGTCAAGAAAGCGCCTAACAAACGTAGCTATCGGCGAACCATTTGCGGCACGTAGTTGTAAGGACATTGGCCGCCTGCGCTCCTCTATTGTGGGTGGGATGACACTGACCTCTTCGCCGGTATCAACGAGGAAGCGCACCCCCGTGTTACGTTCTGCGATATGGAAGAGGCGACATGGGAGTGGTTCGCCAGCAACGTTAGGCGCCAACACGTGCTGGCCTGCTAGTTTCCCGACTTTTGGACATCGAAGGTGCACGGGAGAGTGCACTTTTGGGCTTTCTCACCATAACGCCGATGATACCAGCACACTCCAGGCTGGGAGTTTCGAGACCTACGACGCCGACTGCTGGCACGTGACGATGATCTACTACGAGTTGAGTCTGCGCGACTACCCCAGCGGCTCCTTGCTCTCATCTCTTGTCTGATACTACATATCTCTTCGTACAGCTTGGTTATATGGGCCACCGTATCGAAGCTGGATGACTCTCCAGTCGCAGATTCTTTGATCTGAGCGGGCCTATCAGTGGCCACGGCCTAAATCCTCAGGTTGGATGCAGTTGTCTCTACTACCCTATCGGCCGCTTCGGCTAACTCGGGTAGGGGGGATTTGTGGATTGGGGCTAAAATGCCCTGAATTGCCTGTGGTAATCTTTGCAACCACAGTTATTTTAGGAAGGCATCATCTACATTGAAATCGGCGACCAACTGTCTCACCTGTCGTAACAACTAAGTGGGCTTCCGGTCGCCAAGGTGAACATCTCGAAAGAGTTCCTGCACTTTTTGTTTGTCTGTGAGTGCAACGCGCTTAATTAGCGATTGCTTGAGCCGCTCATACAAGTCAGGGGACGGATCCATGAGGACGTCTGAAACCTCTTCCATAACATTTTCAGGGAGACTCACAATTACCCAGTTTACTTTCGTTTCCTGTGAGTGTATATGTTTGAGAGTGAACAAAGCTTCTATATGGTTGAACCATGCAACAGGACGATGTGTCCAAAAGGTGGGAAGTTGCGAAGCACTGTTGTCAGCCATTATGCGGACAGGATATACTAACGGGGTAATACGACAAATACACGTGAAAAAAACGAATTAAAATTTATAACTCTCTGTGAAAAATATATACAAAAACAGGTAGTCAATATGAAAATGAACTAAAAACACGTCAAGCTAAAATGGAGGCAAATGATGAATATACGGGCTCACCACTTGTGAGAGCTGTTACGGCTTAGTGTATACCTCAATTCTAAACACTCTTACAAAACTTCTTCACCGTTTTATGGCCTTAGCTGTACTCTACTTGACGTGCAGATACTGACGAACTGAATCAAGATAAAAAGACTTGGTATGACAAGTGTATCTGGGACAATTATATTTTACACAAACGAAATATGAAATTCAATCAATAAAGAGGTTGTACAACTTATCTGTTGACGTCACTGGAGGTAGGCTCAGAGAGAGTGCAGAATGAAAGCACAACGAGAGAGCGAACCGATGAACGTACGGAAGCGTCACAAATCAAAAGATGAAAGTGTGTCAAACATGGGTGAGCGAGTTTAAACAAAAGTTCAAGGGTACGATGTGCACTACAAGTTATTTCATCCTACCCCATATCCTAAATATTTTATACTTTTGTGAATAGCACACCACATCGAGCACATTTAACGCAACACTCATTTGTTACGCAGGTCTTCGACAGATTCAAACAATGGTGGTACATCGAATTGTACAATATAAATTGTTAAAGTGTGCTTACTGTCATTATTCGATTATCTGACCTTATATATATATCTTTTGTTAGTGCAAAACTGTAAATATGCTTACTACGTTTATGTACTACTTATATAATCGATGATGCCTGTAAACTGGCGTCCCTCATGTACATAAAGTGCGAATATATTATCACTACATTAACCCCAATATAATTCAAAGGCAAATGTTCCTTCTAAATGCACAGATCAATATAACACATGACTCTAACCTTCAAAACTGAGTAGCTCGCAACATTCGCAAGATTTAATACCCAGCGTTAACAAGTAGAATATCCACTTGGGGAATATGGAACACATTTATTATTGCTTTCATGTGGAATACAAAATCAACGACAGTGAAGACTACTTCCTTAGCAAAGAACCCAATTAAGTCACCTAAGTTGACGAGTACTGTAGGGGACTAATATTAGAGTTCACTAACATTCCAAGTATAAAAGTAATAATCCAAGTCAGTGGAGTGTTAAATCACAATATATTACCAAAAATACAGTGACGAGTTATAGCAACAAAAAGGATTACTTGAAGATACAGTCTAAGTCCTCGGCTACAAATTAATTATATAATCCACAGGCACGTTAATTGTTTGGACTGCGTCTGCTGTAGCTGCTGTGTTCCGGTTGTAGAAATGTCTTCGGTTGAGAGTAGTAGGCTCCTACAATAAATCCGAAGTATACAACACGGTGTGAGTGGAGCAAGTAAGCAGAAGTGACCAGGGAGAAGACGAAGTCTCCAACAGCAGAGTGTATTTTTCAATTGTACACGGAAGTTATGTATATTTCAACAAGAAGCGTTTTAAACAAAAATTATGTACAATATCTCGAATTTATACAAGTAACCAAAAAGTGTACAATCACATTGTTACGTACTCAACACGGCTCCCCCCTAGAGGTCCGGAGAGACAACCGGGAAATGATAAGTAAAACTATGAAGTAAATAATAATAGTAATAGCAACTTTTGGATAAAAATAGGGATATATTACAACATGCATAAACGCGAGAAGGTATGTGAGTCATGTAAAGTCTGAAAGCATATACAATTGGTTCAGCAATAAAAATTGAAAGAGAAAGTCATGTCACTTAAATTTGCACTAACCATGAACATAGATTTTTAATGTATAAAGAAAAATATGTAAATACACAGTAATTAAGGAGGGGAAAGAAACATTTAAAAAAAATATGGATTAAAGATCAATAGTTTTTGGAAAGGACACTACCTGTTTTTTCGGTGAGGTACATATAAATAAATAATAGTGATAGTAACATCAAAGTTTACGACGAAATACTAACCGTCATGATGATAATGTCTAAACGAAAAAGATAATAATAATTTTTAATTATTTTTCTTTTGTTAGTCCTCAAAATGAACGTAGCGAGCCGGTTTACTGATTTGCCGACCACTACGTGTGTGATATGGAGGGAGGATAAGACTTGGTGCCGGTGGAGGGGATTCGGATGTTTGATTATTTGATTGCGCAGCTGCCGATGTAGATTCGAAGTCGTTGTCGGTGTATGCGGGTTTGATTCGATCAATTGAAACAGTCTCTCGTCTTCCATTCTTGTTCACTGTAAAGTGTTTGTCTGAACGTTTAATAACTTGAAAGGGTCCTTCGTATGGAGGTTGCAATCCTTTTCTGATGGCGTCGACTCGAATGAAGACGAATTTGCAAGTTTGTAGATGTTTGTTGATCTGATCTCTTCGGGGAGATTGTCGAGGTGCTGTTGGTTGAAGTTGAAGCATTTGTCTAGTTAATCGGTTAGTGAAGTCGGCAATGTTCACGTCTGTGGAATCGGCTGAGGGGACTAGCTGTCCAGGCAAGGTTAGGTTGGTGCCATAGACAAGTTGAGCCGGTGTACATCCTAAATCTTCTTTGATAGTAGAACGGATACCAAGTAAAATCAAAGGTAAGTATTCACTCCACTTAGATGTATCATTCTGCGCCATCAGGGAGCTTTTCAGTTGTCTGTGGAATCTTTCCACTAGACCATTCGCTGCCGGATGATAGGCTGTTGTGGAGATATGTTTCACTCCCAGAAGTCTCGTCAGTTCGCGAAAGAGTGTCGATTGGAATTGAGGACCGCGGTCGGATGTAATAGTAGTTGGTACACCGTAGTTTGACACCCAACGGTCGAGAAAAACTAAAGCAACGTTTTCAGCAGATATGTCGTTTAAGGGGCATGCAATAGCCCAACGAGTAAATCTATCAATCGCTGTCAGGATATGTGTATATCCCCTTGATGTTGGCAATGGTCCCACGATATCTATATGGATATGCTGAAATCTCCTTTCGGGTAATTTAAACGTCTTCGGGGTTGTAATAGTGTGGCGGTGTACTTTGGAGCATTGGCATTGGATACATTCTCGTGCCCATCTCCGAATGTCAGAGTTCATTTTAGGCCACACGAAGCGTTCGCCGATCAGCCTGACCGTGGCGCGTACTCCAGGGTGGGAAAGCGAATGTAAATGTTCGAACAATGCTTTTCGGCAACTGAGAGGGACAAATGGACGATTAGTGCCGGTAGATACATCGCAGACTATGGTTGCATCCGATAAGGGGATAGGCACATCTTTGAGTTGTAAGGAAGAGTTTCTGCGGCAGGTTTGGAGTTCAACGTCATCTTTTTGTAATTGAGCCATACGATCAAGACTGATGTCTACCGACGTTTGGAGCTGGTTAATGTCACTTCTTGAAAGAGAATCGGCTACCACGTTCGCATCCCCTTTGATGTACTGAATGTCGGTTGAAAATTGGGAGATATAATCCAACTGTCTGGCTTCTCTAGGGGAGTGTTTATCAAGTGAAGTAGTGAAAGCATGACACAGGGGCTTGTGGTCAGTAAAAATAGTGAAATGCCGGCCCTGTAGTAAGTAACTGAAATGCTTCACTGCAAGATATATGGCCAGCAATTCTCTCCCAAAAGTGCTGTATCGTGTCTGAGCCGGTTCCAACTTCTTAGAAAAGAATGCGAGTGGGGTGACTTCGCCCTTCATCTTTTGTTGTAATACTGCCCCCACTGCTACCTGTGATGCATCTGTACATAAAATGAGTGAAGCTTCTGGGTTGATGTGAGATAACATTACGACGTTGGATAAGGCATCTTTTGCATTATTAAATGCTGCTTTTGCTTCTTCAGACCACTGAAATTTCTTCGAATTGCATCTAAGTAGGTCGGTCAGTGGCTGAACTATGGAGGCACATGATGGAATAAAACGTCGGTAGAAGTTGAACATCCCGAGAAAACGTCTAAGTTTCTTTAAGGAATCAGGTTCGGGAAAGTTCTTAATAGTTTCTATCTTATCTTCGGTAGGTCTGATGCCTTCGGCAGTTATTCGATGTCCTAAGAATTCAATGGAAGGGGAACCAAAAATACATTTCTTTGGATTGATAACAACTCCAAATTGTTCAAACCTTTGAAATAACAAGCTTAAGTGTTGCATATGTTCTTCCGTCGATGAGCTGGCAATTAAGACATCGTCGATATATACAAAGACGAAATCAAGACCTTGGGTAACTTGGTCCATAAAACGCTGAAATGTTTGAGCAGCATTCTTTAGTCCGAAAGGCATTCTCAAGAATTCGAATAATCCAAAAGGCGTAATAATTGCTGTTTTTGCAATGTCTTCTGGAGCGACTGGTATTTGATGATATGCCCTCACCAAGTCAACTTTAGTAAAAATGGTCTTTCCATGTAAGGTCAAGGAGAAGTCGTGGAGATGAGGTATAGGATAACGATCTGGTACCGTAGCGTTATTCAAAGCGCGATAATCTCCACATGGTCGCCAGTCATGATTAGTTTTAGGTACCATGTGCAGAGGTGAAGACCATGGGCTGTTAGATGGTCGTATGATACCTAACTGCATCATATGTTCAAATTCCGACTTAGCTGCTGCTAGTTTATCGGGTGGTAACCGTCGTGGACGTGCCTTCACAGGTTGTCCTGTTGTGATGATTTTATGCGTAACTGTATGAGATATATCTTCGACATTGTATGATGGTTTAAGGATTTTAGGAAATCGTTGCAATAAAGCAGAGAACATTTCACTCTCCGGCTTTTCTATGCAGATGCTATGAACAGAGTAGTCGCATGTAATACCATGGATCTTGAGTTGGGTGCAATTGTCAACCAGTTTTTTCTTGCTGATATCAACCAACAGATTGAAGTGACTTAGAAAGTCTGCACCTAGTATAGCGTGACGTACGTCAGCTACTATGAAGATCCATGTGAAACGTCGGCGTAGTCCCAAATTTAAAATCATTGACTGTTCGCCATACGTCTGTATGTTGGTTTGGTTGGCAGCACGGAGTGAAAGTTTTCCAGGTATTTTGGCTGATCGCCTGGATAGTGAGGGGGGGATAACACTGACCTCGGCGCCTGTATCTACCAGGAATAATGTGCCGGTAGTCAAATCCCTCACATAAAAAAGGCGACTGTGGTGATTGCCAGTAACAGCTGTCGCCATCACTGTCTGGCTGAGGCGTTTCCCTGAGCCTGGTTGGCTTCGCTAAAGCTGCACGGTTTTACACATTTCAGGGCATGACGTCCAAACTTCCAGTGATACCAGCATATATTGCTATCCCGAGAAGACGTGTAAGAACGCTGTCGTGAGAAGGATCGTCGTCGTGATGGTGACCTTCTCTGTGAGCTCCGCCTCCGGACTTGTCGATCAGACTTATTAGTTTCCAAATTGTCAATCCTTGCCGCTAAGTCTGCAATGGCGGCGAGTATCGGTGTGTCTGCCGTGGGTGTGGAATGACACGGTGTGGCACTATCAGATGCTACGTGACTTATGGTGTTATCAGATAAAACATCCATAATACTATCTGCCATGTCACTTAGTTGGTCTAAGTCATACGACTTTCCTGAGATGATTAAAATTTGCTGGACATTTCTAGGTAAACGTTGCAACCACATCTGTTTCAGCACGACCTCGTCTACTTTATGATTTCCGATTAACTGGCGCATGTGCCTGAGCAGCTGGGATGGTTTACGTGGGCCTAGATCACAGCCTGTGAGCAATTGTTGGATTCTTTTCTCATCCGACAAACTGGTACGTTGTATGAGGAGGGCTTTAAGTTTATCAAATTGATGTTCCGTCGGAGGATCTTCGATGAAATCGCTGATTTCTGTCAATACTGACGGAGGGAGTTCTGCCAGCACCATACCATATTTGGCTATTTGGGACTTAATGCCCCGTGCTTCTAGCAACGGTTCAATTACCGCAAACCAAATCCTTGGTTCTGCGAAACCGTATTGGGGTAAACGAAAATCAGTGATGGCATTTATTGTGGCGTTTGTCTCGCTATTAGTTGTCTGCTCATTTGATGTACCGGACTGAGGTGATGACATTATGAATATGGGGTTATTGGTACAAATTAGGATACAAATATAAACCACACACAAAATCACAATGAATATACAAAATAGCAAAAATAAGAATATGAATATGCCAAAATAATCCGTGTTCTTATCGGGCTCACCAATTAATTTGTAGGGGACTAATATTAGAGTTCACTAACATTCCAAGTATAAAAGTAATAATCCAAGTCAGTGGAGTGTTAAATCACAATATATTACCAAAAATACAGTGACGAGTTATAGCAACAAAAAGGATTACTTGAAGATACAGTCTAAGTCCTCGGCTACAAATTAATTATATAATCCACAGGCACGTTAATTGTTTGGACTGCGTCTGCTGTAGCTGCTGTGTTCCGGTTGTAGAAATGTCTTCGGTTGAGAGTAGTAGGCTCCTACAATAAATCCGAAGTATACAACACGGTGTGAGTGGAGCAAGTAAGCAGAAGTGACCAGGGAGAAGACGAAGTCTCCAACAGCAGAGTGTATTTTTCAATTGTACACGGAAGTTATGTATATTTCAACAAGAAGCGTTTTAAACAAAAATTATGTACAATATCTCGAATTTATACAAGTAACCAAAAAGTGTACAATCACATTGTTACGTACTCAACAGTACCTAAAAGAAGAAATCAAGAGTCCACAGGATATATGCCTCAATATCACTACCAATATAATAACAATACACGAGTTACTTGAATCTGTCAAGCTCCTATGCTCTCAAAATGCCCTCAACGAAGAGTCAAGTCTACTTAGAAGTTCCTTCAGTGTTAACAGCCTCACGACACTTCTTAAAAAAGGAATGCGGTCTACGAGGGACATCCCCTACTCCACGAAAATGTAATCTACAATAAGCTTGTCACTATCTGTGAAATTTTCAGTGAGTTGAAAGCCTTAGACCTTCTACTAGCACGGGACCGTATGGTCTTGCTTCAATCATTTTCAGAAACAGTGAGTGTCATATTCCCCTATTACTTCTTGAATTCTTCTCAATATCTGTGGACAATGGCGCTTACCTTAGTGAGTGGAGAACTAGCTTTGAAATTCCATACTACAAACCCGGTGATAAGGCAAACTATCGTAGTTACAGACCTATAAACAATAACAATAATATATTTATTTCTGTCTCGCGAATCATGGAGAAAGTTGTTGAAGATCAATTAACAGACTATCTACTTAGGGAAGATCTTAATAATAATAATAATAATAATAATAATAATAATAGTATATTCTCATTTTGTACATGAGGGACGCCAGTTTACAGGCATCATCAATATGATAAATTACATATACGATTAGCAATCATAATTAATAATAATGTTTTAATAAAATACACATTTTTTCCTATCTGTGTAGGACACACCAAATGTACAGGCATGGATAAGCATTATTTAAATTTCATAAATTTGGTTTATGGTTAAACTACATGGTTGCTGACGTTTTTGTCTTTGGTTTGTGGGAACAATATGATAACCAGTCATTCAATGGAGCACATCATGAAATATAGGAATATTGTCTTCGCATTAACAAAAAAACCCAAGTATGTTTTGGATGGATTACAAACACTTGGGAAAAAATAAAGCTTGAAGTAATTCCTCAATATAACTTGGGTGTGTACAAATCCGAATCTTATTTTTGATTTGATTTATATCCAAATTGGGTAATAAGAAAGCTATTTTTACAGATACGATCAGTTATGTTATAAGCTACAATCGTGACGTTGTATTACAAATTGATACTTTTCCATTGGTATAAGAGTATATTCCACAAATGTAATCCAGGTTGCGTCGTGGAGAAAGTTAATTCGTTATTAACTAGGCAACTGAAAGATACGGGACCAATAATGTTTGCAGATCATTTGTCATTGTAAATGGTCAAATATCCACATTATTCATTCTCATTCAAAAAGTCAAATGGAAGCTGAAATGGTGAGAGAAAAAAGAAGACAAACAACAGCAAAGCAAAAGAAAGCAAGAGGAGTCCTTAAGGAGTGATTAATAAATATATACATATATATTCTGTCTAGTAACTATGCTTATTTTTGTTCACTAACTAACTAGTCCCGTTATGCTAACTTTTATATTATGTGTAAACTAATATTATTACTGTCCTGTGTAGAAATGTTTATCATCTAGTTCCAATAATATCAAAATTTATAATTGTAGTTTGTTGTAACTACACGTTTAAAGAACTTAAAATATCTATGTATGGTGAAAAAGAAGGTGTAAGAGTCAGACGTATAAGTGCATTGTCATCTTTGAGCAGTCTGGTGACTGAGGAGATGAACACTGGAAGTGTGTTTGCATCGCTCACATTAGCTGGTAGTCTATTCCAAATGACTGAAAACTTATTTAAGAAGAAGTTGTACCGCACGTAAGTCTGACAGTGCTCTATAGCAGCTAGGTTGTGATGATTTCTAAGATTGTAACTGATGACAGTGGTAGGTTTAGTTATTGGCTCGGAGGAATGCAAGAGAAGATTAGTTAGCTTATAGTAAAAGATAAGGTTTAGCTTAAGGCGTCTGTTCCAGAGGGGTTCTAATCTTAGTCTTTCGCATCGCTCATGGTATTCCAGACCACATTCTAAACCAAGAGTTCTTGAGGTAAACTGCCGTTGCACTCCCTCTAATTTAAGCTTGTCATTTTGTTTGAGTCTGCTAAGAATAAACGGGCAGTATTCTTGTTCTCAACACGGATTTCTCAAAGGTAGGTCCTGTGTTACTTGTCACTTCGACTTTTCCAACTGCATCACTGGTAGTCTCGATGCACGTGAGTTATTCGCCGCTCTCTACCTCAGTATACTAAGGCATTTGACACGGTATCTCACAGTCTTCTTTTTGAGAAGCTGTACTCCTATGGAACTCACAATCCATTACTTAACTAAAGTCATTTTTAAGCAACAGGGTACAAATAGCCAAAGTCAGATCTGTATTATCTCATCTTAGGCAGATCACGAGTGGGGTTGTGTAGGGTAGTATCCTAAGATCAATTCTATTTACAGCCTTCATTAACAGGATTTGTAACCTATTTGCCTCGGGTAAACCATTCCAATATGCTGACAACCCAAAAGTTGTTTTCTCCTGCAACAGTCATGAATTAAACGTTATGGTGTGTAAAATAAGTCTTGAACTAAGTGGTCTTGCCGCATGGTGTGCTGAATCCTGTCTAAAGTTCGACAATGACAAATGTGGCTGGATTTGCATCGGCAACAATAACCTTGACCCAACTCCTGAAATAAACGGGCGAAGACTAGCCAAGCTCAACTCAGTCGTAGACCTCGGTATCAGATACTCTAACAGTATTACGATCTCTGATTAAACTGATTATGCCAGACATAAAGCCCGGAAGTTCCTAGGATGCATAACTCGCAATTTCTTTTGTTGTTAAACCTATTTTAGAATACTGGCCGTTTATTATTATCTGACTGCGACAGAATGACAAGCTTAAATTAGAGGAAGTGCAACGGCACTTTACATCAAGGACCCTTTGTTTAGAAAACAATCTCAACCACTCTGAGAGTTGCAGCAGACTGAAAATAGAACCACTCTGGAGAAGACGTTTTATGCTAAACCTTATTTTCTAATCTTCTCTTGCACTCCTCTAGGCCAATGACTAGATCTACCGCTGTCATCATTTATAATCTTTGAAATCACGACAACGTAGTTGTCGTAGAGTATTCTCAGACCTACATGCGGCACAACGTTTTCTTAAATAAGTTTTCAGTCATTCGGAATAGGCTACCAGCTAATATGCATGATGCGGACACACTTCCATTGTTCATCTCCTCAGTCACAGGACTGCTCAAAGATGACAATGCCCTCCTACGTCTGGCTCGTACATCCTCTTGTTCACCCTACATAGATATTTAAAGTTCAATAAACGCATAAATTACAACTACAATTATGATTGTTGATATTATTGGAAGGACATGATAAGCAAACCTCATTTATCAAACGTTCAAAATGCTGAGTACTACGTCTACATGATTCCAAGATAATTTTGAGGATTGTTGTTGTATAAGCGTACAAAGTTTAGCTTCAGAATAAAAGCAAAAGACGAGAAGTTGATGCGAGCAAACACAATAATGGAACAAATTGACGCACAAACCAGATATCCTTAAGTACCTGATCACAACGAAGTTTGAACAATTCAAATGAATCGAAGAACTAGAATATGTTATTGTGTGCATTTAACTTTACTGTCAATAAAAAGCTCGAGCGTTGTAGGATAGATCAAGTAGAGTATAACTATATTTCAAGGGTTTACTCACAATGATAAGTTTTGTTACTGGTAATATTTCGAGCGGAAATGCTGCCCATATTCACACCACTGTTGGAATTTTTTAAATCCACACATTCATGGTTTGTACTCACATATATCGTTCATTTTTTCATTTATTTTTGTTTTTTAAGAATTATATTCCAGACTGTTGACAGCTGTACCGATTCACTCGTGTTACATGTAACCGGTTTGACCTTAATGAATATAAATTCTGTTATAAGTCTCTTTTTCCATTTGTTCATTGAAGAGTGTGCTTTTAACTAACTAAAACCTTTTCGGAGAAAATAGCAAATGTTACAAGTGTTCGTAGAACATATTGTAATTTCTGCCCAATAATGAACATTAATTTTTGCTTGTATCTGTGGTGACCATTGACATTTAGCAATCAAAACACCACCCACATTAGGTGACTGTCTCAGGTTATCTAGCAACTTAATATTCCCTGAAGAAATGACTTGCGCTGAATCGCAAAAATGTACACATTCTGGTTGCATCTTTTGAAACATAAGTTATGCTCTTCAGCATAGCTAATTCATTTATTTGAATTCGCCTGGTCTCCGATTGGAATATAGGGCTTCAACAACGCATCTCCACTTTCTTCTATTTTCGGCTGCCATTTTCACATTTGTATACGATTACCCATAATCTCTCAACTCCTCGCCACACGATCTCCTCCATGCAATCTTCAAACCAACGACCCATTCGTCGCTTGCTTTTGGGGTTCCACTCAAGAGTTGGCCTGTTGCGTGATGCCATTTGACGGTATCTTCAGCGTTTTACCAATCCATTTTAATTTTCTCCTACATATTTGTTCAGCAATCGGCACTTGGTTGGTTTGTTCATCGCCAGAGTTTTTGTTACTAATTCTTTCCGGTCATTTGATCTTCATTATGGAGCCAGCGAAGTCACTTATTTATAAAAGATATCTTATCTCCTCTGTCTTTATCTTCAGCCAGTTTGTTGGTTCACGCCTGCAAGTCTACGAGTTTCTTTGGCGACAAACATAAATCATTTGCGCGCAAAATTCAGGTCTTCAGTAGTCTTCTTATCGATGGTCCACCGTCTTCCTGTCTCCTGGCTCTCACGCACAGTCCGACGCATAATTTAGTCCACCACGACAAACAGTATTATCCGTGATAATAGGCAGTCTAGTTCTACCTCCGTATTCACTTCGAAAGACTATCTGAGTTTTCCGTTGTGGATCACAACCACCTGACGAGTGGCATTTTCATATGACCAGCTGTCAATCACGTTTCATAAATCGTAAATGCCCAGCTCTTCCTACGCTGGACCTCAAGCTGTCCCTCGAAGATTTTCAGAAACCTGACACAAAAACCAGAACACCGATTGGCGACTCGAGAATTCGTTATCCTAACACCAACATATAACCAGCATTGCTAGCATTACAGACTAAAGTCTAAGAACAAATATTACAATAATAAATCACGATATTACTTCTGACAGTTATTTCTAGCTTCTTTCTGAACAGCGACTGATGAGACGATGACTGGCAGATTGATCACCCGCAAAAATTATGGGGAGGTTGGGTTTGAGAAAACGACCATGAATTGATCGTTCAATCTTCAACTGCATTGACACTCCCCGGCAAAAAAGGGATGCATCCCTTTTTTCCATCACGACCAGTACACGTTGACTTGAAGGCCAGTGCGAGAATCTGGGGCACATGGACAAAGCTAAAACGGAAAACAAACAGAAAAGCCAACACACATCAGGCATACCCACAGCACAATCTCACACATCGACGACGTCCTACGCCTTCCAGTTAGAGACATCCTCTTGGCAACTTGCAGCACAATCGCCACTTGCCAGAATGACTCTTGCAGAACGCAACGTGACCATAGCAGCACCTCACGATATTCTTCGCACATCCCCTTGTCTATCCACTACCAATTACCACTGTGATCGCTTGTCACTCATTCTGCCCCAGTTCTAGTAACGGTGACGTATGCAAGCCTTAGTCGTATATGCTCTCGCTCCCCGGCGTGTGGAACCGCAGCTGATCACTATCTCCGTGTGCATGTCATTATCAGAACTAGCCTCCCCGGCGTACACGACCCATCTGCTGTCTTTAACATCAATCAATTCATTCACGGATGTAGAAGACTCGAAACAACTTCAGAAGTAATCACGACGAACAATTTAACGAAATTATGCAATAACAACAAGATGCGAAAACAACAAGTAAACGCAATGAATCCAAAAACACCAATTGATATGACACCACACATAAATACAAATATCACACATAACCGCGCAGATCATGTCTTGATGTTATTGCTTTGAAGAATCGCAGGACTTACACCAGTACGCCTACAACCCTTCACAGGTTGACGATTGTAAGTTGAAGAGTGTCCGGACGCAAACAAGATTAACCAAAAATTACATTAATTGGAACCCACTCAATTACTTAGCACAAACATATGTACAATCAATACATCAAATGTTGTGGATTCTCAATTGACGTACTACAATTGAAGAATTGTAGGACATACAGCAGTACGTCCCCTTTAGTTCTCAGTTGATGAAAGAAGTGGAAGAATTCCGGAGACAAAAAATTAACCAGGAGATAGATGAGAGATAAAAACAATTCAGTATATACAATATCAATATATGTAAAAAAACACACCAAGATATGATGGACTGCGCCTCGATGTATTTAACCTGGAAGAACTGTAGGATATACGCCTACAACCCTTCTCAGGTTGACGCCCTAGGTTGGAAAATCGTCACAGAGTTCATTTGCCGACCTCCTTCCATCATCTACATCCTCAACTCTAAACGGTAACACGCCCAAGTCACTGTATCGGGGAATGTAGATGACTAACAAACATATGACGTATCTGACCAACCAAGCGAAGGAACACAGTAATTTACACCAAAGATGATAACATTCAAATAGCAACTTGAAACTTGAAAGGTCTTTATTCGTGCAACTCAGTTCAACAATAACACTCTCGTACACAGTTGGATTATCCTCACTAAACTGATCATTGACATTCGTCCTTTCCAACGGACTGATACTAGCATAGTCATAGCATAAGACACGTGTGTTCATGAACGTCCCTTTCATTGTGGATGACAACACCGACGACGACTGAGCGATACAAGTTGATGAACTTAGCGGTGCATCAGAAGCTGTTGTTGTTGGACCTTTAGAAGATTGTCTAACCGTAGGATTATCGCCGCTGCTATCCTTTATGATTAGCTGCAGTTCAACCTTAATATCTGCCGTTAGGTGGGCTACACGCTGATCATTTACACTGAGGATCTCACGAGTATCCATACCTTCTGCAACCGCATCTGCCTTTAATTCTAATTCACGTTCACAGTGTACAGAACCACTGCTCAACTCAGTAGAAGTAGGCATTCCGCTCATCTCGTCATGACCAGCCAAAGACAAAGTGCACTATCATGACTATTGTCACAAATATCCACTTTATCGCCGTTTGTATGACCGACTCCATCATTTTCAACCTCTTTTATAACAGCAGTAGATGATTTGGGTCCTTCCTTACAAATCCTTAAGGGTTTTATACCCTCACTTTGACTAGTAATACCTTGTAAACTTGTGGAGTCAGAACTGCACTCTGAAACTGTAACTCTTTTCTCCTGCACAAACTGTAGTGTCGCCTGTGACACTCTATTCAACAATGGCTTACTGGTTACAACTATAGGCTTCTTCGCTGCACCATTATCGTCAAACAATTAGTAGTCAGAACTTGATGACGCTGATTTCGCATTTAGCCCGCCACTAAACTTGCTCACTGCTTCACAGTTTGTCCTTGTATGCACTTCTTGGAAACGTGTAAAACACAGCCGTGTTTGTCTCGCAACTTGTAACCTATCTGTTGGGGATGTCCCACGGAGGCTGTTACACCTACTAAGTTTATATGGATTACTAGACACCATAGAGTTTTCTCGATATCCACTTCTCTGAAACCCTTTCGCCATAAATGATTTGCACTCAGACTGCTGTATTCTAGGGGTGGGATGCAATATACTGGCAAACTTACTCATAGCTTGATTTACACTATCGTTTACCAGTTCCAGAATATCATCGAACTTTGGCTCAATACCTTCATCCTCTATACGAGAGCTTATCTTCACCCACTTCCTTTGCAGTCGAGTAGGTAGGCGTCTCGCTATTACCTATAGGACGGAACTTGAGTTCAGATCGCTCATGCAATTCATCGAAATCAACGTACTCTTGTAAGTCATCAGATTATGCAAAAACTCAGGGAGTGC
Source organism: Trichobilharzia regenti (assembly GCA_944472135.2). Lineage (NCBI taxonomy): Eukaryota > Metazoa > Platyhelminthes > Trematoda > Strigeidida > Schistosomatidae > Trichobilharzia > Trichobilharzia regenti. Next base: position 94,079,811 of record OX235262.1, on the reverse strand, counting down.
CTTAGAGTCATCTTGTAATTGACTACCATTACCTTTAATAGCCTCGAATACGTTCCTCATTATCATCGAAGGTCTTCCGAATCTTTGACGCAGTATAATCATAGCCTCAGAGTATCCTTCGTTAGGGGGCATAACCTTACAGCACTGTATAGCTCTCGAAGCAACTCCAGTGCAGTACCTCATCAAACACATCAGCTTAATTTCATCACTTATTGCAAGCCCGCTCAACATGACTTCAAACTCCTTTACAAACTGTGGATAGTCAGCTGGGTTTCTGTCAAAACACCGAGGCTCGAATTTAAGTAACTTTAAATCCTTACTACCTCTAGACGGCGAAGCATGGACATCAACCTTATCATGCTTAACATCACACACATCATTGCATGTAACAGACAACTCAACATTACTTACTTTCCTGCTTGCTTCCGAGGCGCCCTATCCCTTCTCTGACCCAGGGATCATTGAACTTGACCAAACAATCCAGAAAAGTTCCAGATAACACTTGTTCAAAGAAGACCTGTAGGCACCAGTATAGACGAAGAAAAACTATCAGAAACTATTAGAAACCGTCAGCCAACTCTCAGAAACTGTCAATGTCCAGGTTTTACTATGCTGGACCTCACGCTGTCCCTGGAAGACTTTCAGGAACTATGCGTAATAACAAACACGAAAAACGGGAAGACAGACTCGCCTCTCAAGAATCGCTTATTTCTACGCCAATTTGTAACCAACAATAAGGTTATTACACGCAAGGTCTAAGATTAAATGTTATAACAATAAATGACGATAATACTTCCGATAGTTTTCTGTCTTCCAACGAACAGCGAACGATGTAACGATGACTGATGTTTTGATGACTCCCGCGAAAAATATAGAGTTGGGTTTGAGTGAGCAACCATGAATTGATCGCTCAATCTTAAACTACATTTACAAATGTTGTTAGTCTTAAAAGCTCGGCTCTAGTGAAATTATACTGAATGAAAGTTCTTACCGTTTTCATTTTCTTCTCTCATTTATTGTGTGCCGTACATATAGACTGCTGAGTGGTACGCTTTTAAATACCACAAAATCAGGACAAGAAAAATGAAGAAAGATAGTGAGACATAACACATCATCCTGTAAAGTGACGTTGATGACTAAATTCAATCCTTTAGCTTCACCAGCCGATTTAAATAGTCAAAATCAGCAGTCGGTGTTGAATTTTGGAAGCTATGACCCATTGATTTTTAAGAATTATTTCCCGCTACAGGTTATTCCCCTAGATCAGTTGTGGAGACACCAGGACTATACCAGTCAGAGGTAAACACCTAATGACTGCACCATCAGTAGAACTTTCGGAGGCGTGGTGTTGGCCAGTAGTCTTCTGGCTGCATGCACGTTCTAATGTAATCCACGTACAGAGACTCTTTACATATCCATTCACAGGTTCTCGTGCCTCGTTCGCTTCCCATTGAGTGCCCATGTACGACCGGAGGGAAACACAGGAAAGCTGGGAAATATGTCAACGGAATTAAGGAAATGATTAAATTTGCTGGTGCGTACAAAACACAGAAAAAAACATTTATTTCGTAACGCAATGAACACAGTGAACTGAGGTATTAATATGTACATTAGATTAAATAGTACAGGGAGAAAATCTGCATGTAAAGGAAAAATAATGCCCCATACAAAATGAATTTTCAGAGAAGAAATGGACATCTTTATTTCACAGCGTAAGATAGGTGTGGAGATGCTCTGAGAATCTGATCTTGTCAGAGACGTCTTGTTCGCCATACATCGTCTGAGGCGTCTGCTGCTTTCGCAGCCTTACTCAAATCCTAAATTAAGTTGACATGTTCTGTTGGTGAGGTGTTATGTGATACGACTGGGTCGGGGCTCAATCCGCTGACCAATAAGTAAGCCGGCTTTGGTCAGCTGATGTTAACACAGTCCTTCTGGCTGCTTCTGTCTGAAATAGAGGAGATTTACTCATTTTCCATTCCATAGAAGAAAGTTTCCACCCATTTGTATTGAACCGGCACAAATGGGGATAAGTCATTATTAATAACTTAACAGATCAGTAAAAGTGAGATATTTTACGACTTTTGGTCTAGAAAAGCTCGAAATAAACTTCACCTCAGTGGCTAGCAGGAGAATACCTTTTTCCTCAACGACCTAATCAAGAAAGTAATGAAGTTTTATTTCTTTTTGGCACCTGTGAATATTTATGGTAACGTTATACTGACACAGCCTGTCCAAGGACAAGGCCAGGCATTAGGCCCTATATGAACTTGTCAGAAATACGTAATCCGCCGAACATATTTGTGCAAATCAGCCTTAAGATAACCATGTCTTCTCTCAAAATTTCAGTTGGCTTTTCCATTTGAAGCCTATAATAATGAGCCCCCTCCAGGGAAGACGCTGGCTTTCGCACCAGTGTTAATAACGTCTAATGGTTGACATGTGGCAGAAGGACAGTTTCCCGTATTTTTGATATCTCTGCTAAAACTACAGGGTTTCCGGCGAAATTTGTCTTCTGACAGTAGGTATTATATTACCAGTACCAGAGGGGTTTGTTTGTTGCATGTAGTCTGGACTCTGGACGACATCTTCAGCTGCATGATCGGTGTGACCTCAGTGAATTATTGACCTGAGAGGCCGTTTCACGGGGCCATATAACCTTTTCACTTTTGAATCAACGCTAGAAGAACGGATACCCTTTGAGCATAATTCTGTGACCAGCCATCGGGTCATTTCTGGAGTTCTATCTGGCGATGTAGTGAGTCGTTGATGCTGACTGCCTGCAGTGTCACGAGTAAAGTTTCATTGAATGTGGCAAGTTTGACGAAAACAGCACTTTAGAGATCCTTTCTTGAAATCTGAGGTACTCTATGACTTCACTTAATAGCAAAAGGAGACGTACAGACGAACTATAACAAACTCAGCACTATGGAAAAGCTCTCAGTTACTTTCTGCTGATGAAAATCAGATTCAGCCTATAGAAATCACTTTTTTCTGCATTGTCTAATCAAAACGGCACAAGCGGAATTGGTATTTTAGTCTAACGCTTATTAGTTTTGGCGTCTGGTAGAAATTGTATTTTTAAAATATATTCAGAACAAATGGAATGGATAAGTATAAAATGCAACAGACTCATGGAAACAGAGGGGAGTTTTAGCTGCAGGCTCACCTAATTAGAAAAAGAAGGATTTCGATTCGTACGCAACTATACAGCATCCAACCTCCAATGCACCTGTTCTACATAACCACAGAACTGTTAGAAATACAAGCCATAAAAACATTTCAAACGTCCAAAATACGAAATATACTTGGGTGTTAGAATCACAGGGTGGTGATTTTGGCTTATCTGGCTAGAGAAAGTGCATGAACAACCAAACGTAACACGTCATCATGTTATAATGACATGAATGATTGACCACCTTCCATCAATTAATCACTTGACTTAAACAATGAGGATCAGCAGCCAATCTTGGATGATGAAAGCTGTAGGTCAAAAGTTTTCGGGAATTAGTTACCTCTACAATATGTTGGTAATGTTCTATGTAGTTGATGCTGTAATACTTCTTAAATAGCATCCATTTGTCGACCCACTTGAAATAAGCATGAATAGTCATCAGGTAGAATTACTAATGACAAGACGGAAGCAGCCGAACTTCACATGTCATACATGCAAGAGTCCCTGGTATGCTGTAGACAGATTTTTGACCACTTTGAACACTTTATTTCTAGTCTCCAGTTTCACTTCATTCAGACAGTCCTACTAAGTGAATAGTTTCGTCCTGCATTAAGAATAAGTTCTTAAATTATTAGTCTTTATCATGATTTTGTTTATGCGGCTACTTTAGCTTACCATATTAGCAATGATTCTATAGTTATTCAAAATACACATTTATCTGAATTTTACATCATTTTTTCTGTTTCTTTTAGCCTTTTCTTTAATCTTAACTGGATAACTGGGAACCAGATGTGAATTTTTTAATGAAGTGTGTATCACTATACTCTGGGAAGAGCTCTTTAAATTATAGTGAGGTTTCTTATGAGTGAAAGTCAATGAAAAGGTTTTACATCACTGGAATGAAGAAAAAGAAATACTTCACTTCATGGAGTAGAGAGCTGTCTGATAAGAGTATGTAAACTTACTTGACATAAAGAGAATTTAAGTAAAGAGTCAACTTAAAAACACTTTTGGTAAGCTGAGGAGATGTGGTTAGGTAGTTGTAGTTATTAATATATCACACTATTCCAGCCTTATTAAACGAAATGAGCCTAACTTTCACTTAATCAGTAAGCTACCTGATTTGTACGCACTGATAACCAGACAAAAATAAAAAAACTCAGTTATTTAGCAGGATGCTCTACTGAGCAATATATATAAGCAGAATATAAATGTTAAGGTTATTAAGGGGAAAGATTTTAGGACTTATCAGGCTAGTATTGTTGAGTTACGGACTCCGAGAAATGCGCGTATTACCAGCGTAGAGTGGAAGCTCACTAAAGCAAAAAAAGATGTCGTAGCGCCATCGTAAATGTGTGCGTTAAAACAAAAACCCAAAACATCGAAGGTGCACTACAAAGTTTTGAAAGAGAGCTAATCTGCTCAAAGTCACTTTTTAAATTGATTTTGAAACAAAATAACATTTGTGAATAAAAACGTTTTATCAGAATAAAAGACTACCTCATCCTGTAAAATAAACACTGCTACAGAAACTTCAAGCCACTGGCTTGAAGCCCTATGTTCCACAGGGGAACGTGAAGGAAAAAAAACATTCAAACAACGGTATCCTACTGTTTCTTGCTGGTGTGCTATTCTGTGAAAAAGATATGTCAAGATGAAAACTGAGATACACGGAAAGACTGATGTATATTGGTTTACTGTCAAAGCTCTTAACACTAAAGGGGCATTACGCAAGTGCAGCAGCAAAAACAGCTACATATTAACTGACCGAATGGAAGATACTGAGGTCATCTTCACTAAAAGGAATCAGTAAAATTCATTTTAAACAAAATTATTAACAGTGGTAAAATCCTTAGCCCACAGAAGAATTTAACTGACGGTCTATAGATAATGATAAAGACATCCATTTAACTCTATAAAAATGTTTTTGCATATGACAAACAAATTTTAGTCCTCATAAAATGAAATCTGATGTAAGTAAAGGATTTCAGTTGCAATTTAATAATCGGTACGTCAAGTTGGTGATACATTTGTAATAATTAAAGGAAATGATTTGAAATATACCCATAAATTAATAAACAACATATTTGAAGACATAAAATTCAAATGAGAAGAAGAATTAGATAACAAAATCCCATTTTTAGATGTCTTAATCAGGAGAACTAAAACAGGAAATTTAGAAACACAAGTATATAGAAAATCAGCGTACACAGTTTAAATACTCGACTATACTAGCAATAACGAAATTACCCACAAAAGAAGCTCTGTGCAGGCATTGTTTAAAAGATTTCAAACATACTGTAGCACTCCAATATTGAAAAGAATGAAAGAAAAATACCTACTAGCTGTCTTTAAAAGGAATGGTTTTCCACACAATTTCATCGAAAAGTGTTTAAACTCGAGTCAAAACACCAACAAGGAGCCATTATCAAAGACCACAAGAAAATTCATCCTACCATACATGAAAAATATCTCTGAAATAACAGCTAAAATACTGAAACCGTTTGATATAGATATAGCACACAAGCCAGTTAAATCACTTTATTCGATATTATGCACACCGAAAGATCCTACAGAAAAAGGAGATAAAACTAATACCATTTGCAAAATAAATTGTGTGAACTGTAACAGGCATTACATCGGCCAAAGTGGGCTTCTCTTTCTAATCAGAATCCAGGATCACAAATTAGCCGTGATAAAACAGGATATATATTCTTTCATATCAGTGGATGTAGATAATTACGGACATCTGTTTGATTGAAATAATGTCAAAATTTTAAACATAGGGAACACCAAAAGTGCCAGAGAATTCCTAAAAGCCTGGTACTCAAGCGAATATGCGATTAACAAACATGTTAATATAGACCAAATCTACCAACTAATAAAAAGTAAGTCATGGGTCGGGAAAGTTTCAAATTCAAGACAATTAAAAATGATCAATACAGATGTAAATCGACTACTAGACATTAAGATGGTTACCAGGAGACGCAATTCTATCATTCATGGAAAATTTAAATCAGTTCACTTCATGCCAAAACTAGCACTGAAGACGTTGTCCGGAAGGACGACGAAAACTCCGCAACCACCTCAGATGACACTACGAATTGGACATATGCTTTCTTTTTGAATAACCAGTAGCCCCTTCTCTTGTAAGAAATGATACGTCTTTAATAATGAAAATAATGACAAAGTAAATTCTTAAGAATATGAGAGATTTTGAGCTCAAGTTCTCGCGCCATTCAAGTTTTCATCTTTAATTATCATTTACTATTAAATACCTACTTAATTAGTAGTATTAAGTGTCCAATTAATGTAAACAAAATCATACCTCTTCTTATTTTATCTTTCCGCATTATTATGATGCCTCCATATCAGGATTCTTATCTTACGGATAAATAACAAAACTATGCTTGTTCCTCTTTTTCTTTTTTCTACTTATACTGTTATTGCAGCATATATATATATATATATATATATATATATATATATATGTATTTCTTCTTAACTATATTTACTTTAAAACAAACTGACCGTCTGTTCCTCTAACAAAAGAGCAGTGTGTAAACATTAAGAGAAAAAACAAAACATACACAGAATTTCTTTTTTTCAACCATCTGTTGCACAAATCCGGATATCTATGTTGTTTTTGTTATTATTATTATCTTCTCTACATTATAACTTATAGAAATAAAAATAGAAGCAATGAACAAGATCATATGAGTTACTGTATGATTATAAATTATTACAAATGACAAATTATTAGACAAGGAAATTGTTTTCAAAGAGAATGAATTAATGAAAGTATTACTAATAATCATCTAAATGTCAAAATTAATGATCCATACATTGAAAAATAAATCTTTCAAAGCAGTGCAGAAGAGAATTACGCATACAAGTGTATTAGAATGACGTCATAAAGGTAGGCTATCCACTCACTCGGTTAATCATAAATTACTGTGAAGAAACAAACTTCTGGCAATCTTTATTATTTTTAATATTCAAGGAAATCTCATATGGATGTTTTACATTAACCACACAAAATAATAGAGAGACTGAAGTCCTCTTGATGCTCTTATTCTCTCCTTTCTTTAAATATCTTTGGAGGTGTATAACTCCTGAAATGATGGAAAATGATTTATAGGTCAGGTGAATTATGTTATTGTTATCTAAGCTGAAGATGTTGTCTAGAAAAATAATAGGAAAGTCACAATTAAACTACCTAACTCAAACAAGACAACGACACCAAAGTATGTAGCTTCAAAACTTATAACCATGATATATATATAAATAAGTTACATCATTACTAACTCATGATGAAGAAAGAACAACGAGGAAATGTTGCTTATTAATAGTAGGATATCAGCTAAACAGATGGATTTAAAGTAATCACTAGTTTTTCATGTGAACATGAATTCTGTGCATCTGAATGGATATCCACAGAATTTCATCAAAAAACATATACCCCCAAGCCAACCTATCAAACCAAAAGCCCCCAAGGAAAGCACAAAGAAAACCGCCTTACCATATATAAAAGATATCTCAGAAATCACTAAAAGACTCTTCAAACCTTTAGGAATTGACGTCACACACAAACCAACAAAGTCACTTCACTCAATTCTATGTTAACCAAAAGACTCAACAGCGAAAGAAGATAAAACCAACATCATCTACAAAATAAATTGTAACAACTGCGGAAAAAACTACATTGGCCAAAATGGATATCCCCTTCGTCTTCGTATCCATAAACATAAGCTAGCCGTCAAAAGACATGATATCCACTCCCTCATTTAACTACATACAGACAACCACAGACATCAATTCGACTGGGACAATGTTCAAATATTAGACAGAGGAAACAACAAGAATGCTAGAGAATTTTTAGAAGCCAGCCTGGCATTCCAGTAAATCATCAATCAATAGACACATCGGGATAGACAAAATTTATCAACCGATAAGAAAGCTACCTCACACACAAAGGGTTAAAGTTTAAGTCAAAGAAACAATCAGTCCCAATAGAAGTAACCTAGAAGGTGTGAAAGCACACGAAAACAACCAATCACGTCCAAGGTCATCAAGAGAGATGATTATTAAACTCGTGGGGAAATCTAAAAGCTCACCTCAAATTGAAGTATGTGCTGAAGATGTCGCCTAGTAGGGCGACGAAAGCTTCGCAAATTACCTATCCAGCTCAGAGAACACAACCACTTTAAAATCATCCACCTGAGCTACAAATCTTCTCTATCATATCTGCATCTGAATACGCTTGTTAAGTAAGCCTTTATTCATTTAGATACTTTTGGTTTGAGAGCTAATTATCCACTTATAAACCATACAGTCCAGACAACGACGCATCTGCGAAGTCACCATCACATATTGGGTATTTTTAGTACAACGTTTTCTACTGAAAAGTACTGGAATTTGCAAATATTGTTTGTTACTAGATGAAAGACGGTTTTAGGCTTAAGAGTATCCTCAGTTGATTGATTATGTTGAACTGAAATGTTACGTCTATGTTGATTTATCGGCCCCCAGCATGGACACTTCGACAGTATCCAAAAGTGGATTCCACTGCTAGCTTGTTATTTCACAAGGTACACTCAATTAATAATAAAGCATCAAAGCAGCTGGATAACTAGACAAAAACTGAACGCTGCTGTTAAAAAAGACTTTTTATGCAGCTAATATCATAATAATAGGGAATGTAAAGCCAATATATCTACCTAAGCCCTTCGAACATGCGAAAAATGGCGTCACATCCCACTGTATTTACCAATTTGAATGTACGTGAGGATACACATACATAGGGAGGACTCACCGATCTCTACAGGTAAGGGCTTCAGAGTATATTCTTAAATGGTTCAAGAAACAAATGGAATCTTCAGAACCTATTAACGGTAAGAACAGGAGACCTAGCTCTTCTACTGCGAAACATATTGTAGAGACAGGACATAAAATTGATGTTAACAGATCTTTTAAACCTATCTACAAAACGTGTTTGGGGCGTATCCTAAAGTTTGTGGAAGCCCTAGCAATTAGAAAGTTCAAGCCACCTTTATGCGTTCAAAAACAATTCGTCATCAAGTTAAACCTACATTGGTAAATTTTTTTTTTGATACCATAGCAGATGTACTATTACCTCTGCTATTTGGTTTAGTGGTCTTCATTGTTAATTTGACCTTGACTATATCTTTTTAACTCTACCTAAGTGTATTTTCTCACCTCTTAACTCTTTATTAACTTCATGTATATTCCTATGACAAATCCGTGTGTGATCAGATTGTTCGAAATGTGTTGCGCAAATACATTACACGATTCAGACAAATTACGTCTCCTTATTGCTTTGTCTAAATGCATAAAAGGGACCAACTGTCTGAGATACCATAACGTTAATTTCATATTCTCTGTGTGTATATTAGGATTGTCAAACAAAAATAAAAAATGATTTAGGGTTTTGTTTACGTAATTAAAATGCTTCAAGAATGTGATGAATACTCAAACTGTAACTAGGAGGCGGGGAAGATTTGTAAGTATTGACAAGAATTGGGTCATGGGAAAGACACCCACAAAAATGGGATGTTAGTGAAAGAGTGTGGAGACAACCGTCTAGAATAAATTATGCAATAAATTGAAAGAGTAGATAAAGGGCTGATTAGGAAAAAAAATATTACTGAGAAGTCACACAAAAATTTAAATAAAGCATTATTTACAAAGCGGTAGAACTTGGAATTATCCCCAAGGTAAAAGGAGGGGATGTAGAAGTTTCTTTTGCGTACATATATATTAGGGTTTTCTATCCTGATCGCTAAGGCCTAGGCAGTGCAAAGTATACGTAAGCTTACCATTTTTGGGAGGCTTCTTTTGACTTTGTAGATGACTTTGAATGAATTTTCCTTACATACTGAGTGACCAGTGTTGAATATACGTTGAATATACACAGAAGAAACTTCACCGCCTCCTTCTACCTTGGGGGATAATTACAAGTTCTTACTGATTTGTAAATAATGCTTTTTTTTGAAATTTTTTGAATTTTTGTGTGACGTCTCAGTTACATCTTTTTCTTAGCCAACCCTTTATCTACTCTTTCAATCTATTGCATAATTTATTTTCGACACCTGTCTTCACACTCTATCAATAACGTCGGATTTTTTTGGGTGTCTTTCACATTACGTAACCCTTGTTAATTTCGAATTCAGCTAATTTTTCTTGTTGCACTCACCAATTACAATACTATTATAAGAAAAATGCTTGTGAGCAGTGTACTGGTCCTCTACGCATCAAACACCCTTTATTTTCTACATGACTTGATATAACTTAATCTATTGGGGAAATATCAAAAGTAAATCCTCCAGGATTCTGTAGCGAAGTACTTTGCACAAGCATAGTACTAGTGAGAAAGAGTAACAGTGAGAATAACTGACTATTATGACACACTCCTATGGATGACAAAGCATTACAGCTTTTGAAATAATAGAGAAGATTTGTAGGTCAGGTGGATGATTTGCATTACAGCTTTATTATAGTCTTTTAGAAATCATAAGAATTTCGTAGTGGTTCAGGTTCAGTAAATGTTTCTTCCATTGGATGGGACTTGTTGGTCGCCTCACTCCTATTTATTATCAAAAATCTAATAAGTCAAATTACCTAATACTTTTATTTCAAGACAGTGTTTCCTCCAACCTTCCACACGTATTGCAGTCGAAGTACCATACAGTAGTTTTCTTATAATTTTGCTTGCCTTTTCAGATTGTTTTATGCATGACTATTTCTCGCTTTTACTACACAACACAATGAATTATCTTCTAAATTCACAAATAATAAGTTGATATTTACCCAGAATTTGTGTTTAGCAAATAACAGTATGCATAGTAAAATCCGAATAAAGAATAATCATAAATGATATATGTCTCAATAATGCATAAAAATACATATGAAATTTAGAAGTAAATGGGTCTTTGTAATTCACCTGAGAAATTTGTAAGGAGTTGACTGATATGTGATTATTTTTAATACAAGACAGCCATCCAACCTAAAGGAATAATGGAAACCACGGTGAACGTTACAGCTGTTTCGTCAGAGGTAGAATCAAGTTTTAAACCATCAATACCCGAATTAAATACATTATCATTTAGTAGGAAAGTTTATTTTCGCTTCTGTTGGTTATCAATTTCAGGGGGAAATAACAGTCTACAAGGGTTTCATTAAACCTAGTATCCTCAACTAATTTTCACGTGGAATCCTTTAGCAACTGAACATATTTTATGACAATGACTCTGTATGGACGGCTGACATAAAACGAAAAAAGTAGATAACTGGTTTCAAACTGCCGCGTTGGTGGCACAGCGGTTAGGACTCTCGCCGATCATGCGCATGGTCCGGAGTTCGATACTCTGCCGACGCACACCTGATATCTATGGTCGGCCTGCAAAATTTGGGCTACCGACACTACATGCTGAAAATTCCATACCTGTACTAAATATACAGTGTGGAATCAAGCTGTAATAAAAAAAAAATTAAACTGGCCTTTTACAATACCCAACCTTGCTGAGCTGTATCCTATGGGAAGTTTTATATCTTCGCTACTTATGAGAAATATAAACCTTAAAAATCTATTCACTATTTTCATTATAAACAGTCGGAAGGTGAAATATTATCCATACTGTATACATAATGATGTTCACTTGTTTTAATGTATAAAATTTGTTCACAATGAAAGTAGTAAATATAAACTGGAAATCTGTTTTTACCACTAGTTTGTTTTATCCGCCATACATACTGGTTACACTTCAGGTAGTTCAATTCATCTATAAGAAGTTAAATTATTGTCCATACCCCTATCATCTAAGATTATTCCTGATGTTCTGCAGTTTGTGTGTAAAGTTTAATAAAATACTCATCATGAGAGTTGAAAGTTCTATCAATGATCGGTCTGCATAGAATCAAAGCATATTTCAAGATGTCTTAACTCTTAAAAAGAATTTCTTTAAACGAGAGAAAATAAAATAGTATTCGAATAAAGCAAAAACAACATTTTGTGCAAAATGAGATATTACTATCATTTATTTCGTCTGCGTAAAGCCAAAAGAAATTAAATGTATGTACAGAACAGTTTTTAACATACTTGCAAATATTACATAATGTCAGTTGACAGGAGTCTCTCAGAAATTTCACTAATATGACTTATACCTGGAAAATTTAACTTGAAACAGAAAAAATAAATTTTCAAGTATTGGTTTTTGTAGGGATTCTGTTTGATTGTTCGGGAGACTTCATCATGAGCTGACATTGGTTAGAGAGCCAATGGAAAACATGCGAGTACTGGACAGCTGTTTCGTCCTAGTTTGGGACTTTTCAACAGTACGCACACGGCGGAGTTCTAACCCATCACCTTCTGTTTATATTGCTAAGTGGTCGCGCTATGTCATGAAATGGCAAAAGTTAGAATTCGTGGGCCATTCTATCAGGTCCCAGAAGTTCATTGGTCGATGAGCTCACCCTGAATACAATGACAAAAGAGTTAAGCAGTGAAGACAAGAGGTGTTAAATATGATGAGTAACTAATGAATCGAGTAAAAAAATGGTAAGTTAAACTAAAATCATAAGAACAAGAGACAAGCAGAGTTATGCTACAGCAAAGGGAGGAGAGGTTAAATACAAAGATTACTTTATCAAATGAAAGCGAGAATAAAGACATTCAGTTATCAGGAGGAGCAAGGAACACATAAACTAGATTTCAGGAGTCTGATGGTGACTGCTTCAGCAAACTTGAAAAGTAAACTGTTTTGTCCACTGACAATTGGGAAGGAATTCATAATATCCACCTGATGACCAGTATTGACGAGATGTCTGGCAATAGCACTATTATAAGCGTTTGTTCCCTTGAGACGTAAGCTTTTTGGTATATGTTGAAAAAATCTGTGTACCCTTTTATCTGTTCCCCCAATGTAACAACTATCACAGATAAATGAAGATAAAATAAAATAACGCTTTTCTGGATTTTGCAAACCATGCGTTTAACTCAATTTTTTTTAGAGAAAATAATATAAGACAAGTTAGCTTCTAATTTTCTAACAACGACCGGACTAATTATTGATTTAACTGGAAATTCATTTAAGTCTAAATTACAGAATAACCCTTTGGTTACTAGACTGGAAAAAACTGCTCAGTGTATGGGTATGAAACTATCTAACCACCTGCACAACACGTCAGCAGTATATTTCGTGGTGAAATTTCCTGTAGTGTCACGCTGACTTGTAGTCATGATACCTTTGAGCAGTATTTAACTTTTAGCATTCAGATTCATTTTCTACATCTTAAGAAAAAAATATTTTCTTCTGATTAGCTGACAAGCAGTCAGCTTGACTGGGGATAAAAAATTAATTTTGAATTATTATTGAAACTAATCATTTGAACACATTTTAAAGTATATTACAGTAAAATTGGGTTTAAAATTCACTATGGGTACTAAAAAGTGGGATAGCGAGATTATTAAGTATATAATTAGATTCAGTAAGAGTATAAATGTTAGCATTGAGATCATTTGATCAATAAAAATCTAGTTCAAGTACATGCTTATGGTTCAAACTGTGATATAGAACAGTTATTCCCTGCTATTCCAGTGTATTTGATAACTTTTGTTACCGTAGACAGTGAATTAGTAATATTCTCTAAGCTGATTGATTTCATTGCAAAGCTTTCTTCATCCTTTTAGACAACATCTTTATCACAGGTTTTAGTATAAAATGAACTTATTTAAATTCTCCATAAATGATGTAATTGTATATCCTGGCAATCACCTTCATGACTTCTTGTTAATTTACGTCTCTGTTGATCATTTTTATTGATTGGTTACAGGATTTCATCATGAACTGACATTGGTTAAAGAAGCATTGGAAAACTTGGGAGTGCTGGACAGCTGTTATGATAATATGCTTGTTAATTACTAATTCACTTGAGTCCCAGGCTTCTAGGAATTCCCTGACTTTCTTTCTGATGCTTTCTCTACTTAAAAGTTCCACATTATCCCAATCAAATTGATGTCCATAGTTGTTCGCGTGCATCGATACAAAAGAATATATATCATGTCTTGTTACAGCCAACTTGTGTTCTTGGATTCGGATTCAAAGGGGCCACTCAGTTTGACCGATTTAATGTTTATTACAGTTTATACAATTTATTTTGTGAATGTTGTTGATTTAAACTTCTTCTTCTTCTGTTCATTTTGCTTTTTTCTGTACCTGAAAGAAATTATCGTTTCCATTCCCCTTTTTCTCCCGAGGAGGGATTCAGCTATCTGGGACAGATACAATAGTATTCCATACATTTTTTAGTCCATCACAGAGATTGTTGTCCACTTCAACAGGTCTTACAGGGTTAATAAGTCTAACACTTATTTAACAAGTCATTTAATTTCCTTTTACATTTTCACTAAATATGGAATGACCGAAGAAAATTTTCTTTATCAACGAAATCATCTCCAGAGGCTGTACAGTCGTATTTATATTTACCAAAAATGTATAGTAGTCTATTATTGAATAATAGGGGCTTTAGAAGTAAAAAAAAATAGAAGTTGTAAATTACGTGGTACTCAACGGCACAAAGCTAGAAATTTGATAAGATTAAAATTGTTATATAGTGAGAATAAAGGTAGTTGAGTGTCAATTTAACAAGTGTGAAGAGGGTGTAAAAATGTACAAAAGGAACATACGAGAGTGATAATAGTGAATTAATTATTGAAGTAAAAGCAAACTAGAAGTTAAATTTTAAATCTTAAAAACAAAGAAAAAATTTAAATTGTTAACAGCGAACGGCTAGTGAAGAGGTTAGGACCATTGTAGAATAAGAAATTGAACAAAATCTTCTGTATACAGAGTTCGGGGTTGTATTGACGAATTGCCAGCGCCTATGCCATAAACAAGAGCTAAAACCTGACGCCCTTTGTACCATTTGGCCTCACCTTGTAGATGATCGTGAAAGACGACTCTGGTGGAGCTACGTGGCTTGAGTTCACCAAGTGCTGGAGCTAGTAACTGTCTTGCAGTGTCCTTTTCCTAACTACGATGGATAGTGTTCAGAGATGCCTTTAGAAAAAGTGAGCTACGTGCGTTTAATATAACTATCTCCACACGAGCAGGTGAATTTATAAACACACATTGAGGTGGCCCAAAGCGGCAATTTATCCTTCACACATCCACTGATCATTTTCCGGCTGTAGAAACTGATGCGTAGCTCAGCAGCAAAGAGGGCTTTCTTCAGTGATCTACATAAGCGATTCTACCGTATCTCAGCTGCGGTGTCACTTTTAAATTCAACGCTGATAAACAGCAGTTTCTTCGGCACCGTCTGGGTTCTTCCAGGATTTTCCTTTAACTTCATGTTTTTCTCGATAAATCTTAGTGGATATGCATTCTTTATGAGGACTTGTCTGAGTCGCCGTAGTTCCCTGTCGATTATATCACTTGAACATATCATTCTCATCCCTGAGGATAAGGAGTGGATCAAGTTACTCTTTCTTCTCAAAGGGACCCAACTATGAAAATTCGTGTACTGACCAGTAGATGTTGGTTTCCTGAAATGATAAGTTATTTTAAATTTACCGGTGTTATTTTTAATCGTATTGTGGACTTTGTTTAAATTTGTTAGGTATAACTTATTTGAACTTTGAAAAGCTTTGATATTAGATATTTTCTGTAGAACAGTTATTTTAGTTGTACCCAATTAGTAGTTACTCGAAACAGATGAAATAAGAAATCAAACATTCGACTATCGATCAACACATTTCTCATCAGTTGGGCGTGTGTGGGATTTCACTGGTTTGGAGATAGATTCGGTCGTTGACCGACATCATTTCGAGAATCACAGTTCTTCCGTTCCCTATGGTTCTTGAAATGACGTGGTTTCATCACGGAATCTACCTTAAAACACTTTGTTCTTGTCAGAAGTAAGAAGTATAGATACTTCTATTCTTGTAGACTTGGGATAACATAAATCCTACAGAGGATAGATGAGTATAATATTATTGGAAGATAAGTCTATTTAAGTTTCATGTAGTTGATCAATACTAAGCATCTAGGTGAATACTTTATTTGATGGTATTAGATGGTTGGAGGCAATCGGCCACAGGAAGCCTTGGACCTAGGTTTCGTGCTAGTTGTCACTCACCAGTCAGCAAGGCGAATCTGCAACCTTGAAGGAACTCATGTCCCTTCTGAGGTTCGAATCCGCGTCACCCATTGCTGCAGTCAGAGACGTTACCTCTGAGCTATTCAGGCCCGCGACTGACCTCCTGTAGGACTGTAGTGGGTATTTTGATTTGACACTAGTAACTAGTGTGATGCGTCTAGTCCTCTGATTGGTGAAGACTGAATTCTATCAGTCAGGTTGTAATGTGACCACCATTCTAGCTAGCCCGCCATCACGGCGTGCTTCCTCACTGTTAGATTTAGGAGTCAGAGATCTCCAGACTTTAGGCAAACAACCAAAATCAATATTCCAATTAGATAATTCGATAACTAATGGTGGGACTATTCAAGAAAGCCTACAACTTACGGACTACTGATGAGCTGTTAAAGAATTCGGCTACTATTCCAGAGTCACGAGGTCTGGATTCTGCCTTGACCAATCTTTTTCATTTCATCTTCCCTCATAATTTGTTACACTGATTTCATAATTGTTCGTGAAAACTGACAGCCTCGATCATTGTTCTTTCCAGTGTGAATACTTAATTACTCATGACGCATTTTCAATAATGTTGACAACTATTTCAAAAGCTTTAATACTCTATGACTAATCGTAGCTTTCATCTTACTATGGTTAAAACTTTTATGATCGTTCTATGTAAACCAGTGATTAAGTAAAACATCTGCAAGCGTCTTCAAATACTAATGTTTAGTTCGCCTTTTCAATTACATAATATAATATCTTTTCAGAGTTGCTTTGAGACCTCTTTTAAGATATTTCATTATACTTTGAATAATATATTTAAAACTAAAACTTATTATTCTCATACTATAAATAATTTGTAACTAGCGGAAACTTTTTTTGTCGCTTCAGTGCATATAAGTGTGATAAAGTAAAATTAAGCGTTCCACAAAAAGTTTGGAGATACATGAGTCTATCATACCATGAGAGTGGCACGTATTTAACATTTTCAAGTAAAATAAACCAGATTTAAGTCAGAATTTTGATGTATCCTGAAAAGCCTAACAAAAAGATAGTGTAACCGATATGACTGACTGACTGGTTACAACGTAGAACTTTGCACATATGTGCAGCACTTCGAGTCGGCACACTTCACGCAGCACACAAAGCCAGAGAAGAAAGTAAAAAGAGATTCAAAACGGAGATATTAAACAGAGATATGAGAGAAAAGAACAGTAATATGGAAGAAGAAGAACTATTTAGTTTTCTTGGATATTATAAGTCACAAGGAGTAGGTGTATCTTCACCAGCCACTGAAAACGATTCTGAGCCAAATCACCAATTGTCTTCAGCCATTGTTTTTACCACTCTGAGGATCCCAACCAGTCAAGAAGTCTACACCTTCCTAATTGGCTCAAACTAACTGTTGTGGATTTCATTGACTGACACCATGTTTTATTTCGACCACCACCACCACTAGCTTTTTTTCAACCTGACCGATAGTTTGTCAGCTAACATTGCCAGTCAAGGAAGGCGATCGTTGGCTGGGCATACATAACACATGTCCTAACCATCTCAGTTGATGTAGCTTCGCAGCCTTGTCGGTTGATTTCCCCTGCTTACCTAGCACTCAACGCCTAACCCCAGTATTGCTCACCCTATTACATCCCTTCACACAGGAGATAGAACGCAGGCACCTATGATCAAAGACAGCTAGTCTTTTCATGTGTTCCACTGTAACCGATATAGCAGTTCAATTAGCGAATTACGAGACAAGCACAGGATCAGACAAAATTTCTTCTTCTATAGACAGATGTTTATTAAGAAGTTCAAATTTAATAGTCTCAAAATGTGCAAAATATCTGATTTATATTTTCTGCCATTTATTTTAAGTAGTTTTGAAAGTTTGCAGTAGCGTTGGTGGTTTAGCGGTAGGATGTTTGCCGACTACATACGTGGTTTGGGGTTCGAACCCCGCCCGATTCACTCCTTCACCTCGCTAAGCCACTTACAAGACCAGTAAAGAGGGAAGGTTGAACATAAGGCTAACAATTCCGCCCTGTAGAAATAAAACACCACTGCTTCTAAAACTTCAAAGCTTGAAGCCCTATTTTCCACTGTAAACGTAAAGGAATAAAATTAAAAATAGTGAAAGTTAATCGTTTTACAATGGAGGTTTCTGAAATTTTTGATTCTCGAAAAGCTACTCTGTTCACTCATCTTACAAATCTAACCATGTAGATAATCACAGTATGATATTTTTGAAATCGTAGATTAAATTACCGATGGACATAAGCTAATTTTCAATAGAAAGTAATTAAGTGTATCTAAATGTAGACACACGACGTGAAACATTAATTAACATTAAACTAGTAACATTTTATCTATTTCTATTTGGTTTAGTAATTAATTACACATCTAAACAGTTGCAGTATATGTGACTGAAGTCAGTGCAATCAAGAATGCATAATTAAAGTATATTGAAATTAGGCTTATTTAAATTCCAGAATCTATTCAAAGCTGTAAGATGCTCACTTATATCAGCTTTCATTATATGATATATTTTCAGATTATACACAAGGTGCTTTATTAATAAACTTTTGTTTCAGTAAAATGTGCGTTTTCTGATTGTTTTTGTGACAATTAGGTTCATAATCAAACGGACAACTGTTTTTCTGGAACGATGTACAAAGCAAGGGACAATTTATTCACCTAAATCTTTCTCATAACTGTAATGCATCTTGGTGTAACTTTAAAGCTTGAGAAGTAGTTAGTAGTAAGCCATAAACAGAGATCTTGTGACTGTCATGTTCCATTAGTATACAGAATTTCACGTCCCTTAGAGATATGAATCTTTCAGACTTCATTATCAGGTTTTAACAAACATCAGTGACCCATGTAGAAGCCATTGCTGTACTGTGGTGATTGACAGTTTCTATCTCTGTATTGTTTAAATACTTACTGTTGACTGTTGATATGTTTCTTATATGAATTGCATAAGAATTCCGCTAAATACAAATTCCTGATTTCTGCCCTCTCTGTGTTTTGTTTGGATTCTTGTAATTCGGTCATCTCGAAATACTAATATTACAAGTACAATAAATTACTACAAATTGGCGTCGCGATGGAACTAAATAACCTGGGAAAATTCCCCATTAATGGGTCTCCGCGGGAGATTGCTGATTATTTGGAATGCTTCGATGCGTGGTGCATTTCAAAGAATGTTCGGGATGACAAAATACCAGCACATTTCATCACTACTATTGGGCCAGATGCATATAGCCTAGTGAAGAATCTGGCGTTTCCAGATAAACCCATTTCTCTGCCATATGCTAAGCTCCGTGAACTTCTTATAAATCACTTCCATATAACTACTTTTGAGACCAGAGAGAGGGCTCAGTTCAACAAACTGGTACGTTCTCCCAACCAGAAGATTCGAGACTTTATTCTGCAACTCCAAATACAAGCTTCAAAGTGTAACTTTGGAGATCAGCTGCATACTCAACTACGTGATCGTCTAATTGCTGGAATCAATATTCCTAAGTTAGAGAAAGAGTTAATTCAGATTCCTTCTTGTACTTTTCAAACTGCTAAAGATGTATGTATTACATATGAAGATGTCAATAATGAATACTCTGCTCCCACTACGTCAATGTCTGATGTTATGCTTTCTAAAGTCGAAAATACAAGTGGTCATGGAAAGCAATCCAAACTGCCGTCCACAGGTAATAGAATGCAGCGAGAGATCAAAAACATTAAACCGTGTTTTTCCTGTGGAAAGTTACATCTACGAAGCACTTGCCGTTTTCGGGGTGCTAAGTGTCACAAATGTGGTAAAGTTGGACACATCAAGACGGTTTGCAGAAGTTCGAATACTTATGTTGCTCAACATTCTTATAATTCTCCCAAGCTGTCTAGTAAAATGGAGTCAATGTGTCTTTCAACCTTTCAAAATACTCAAGCTAATCCAATGAAAACCTCCACTACAAGTTCAGCAACTCAAGCATCAACTGTTTTCAAAAATGAGGTAGCCGAGTTACAATGTGAACTGTCGAAAACACGAAAAGACCTGAATGAGATGAGAGAGCAACTGATTAAAATTGAGGAATTACTGCATATGCATAGACTGCGTCTGTTGAATGCAGAGCATACAAGTACCCGTGAAAGTCCTGCAAAACTTTTCAAATCTCGAATTCTCAAAAAGCATCTGATGTCCACGACTTCTAATGTACATTATTACAAAGGTAATAACTATAGACCTTCTGTTGGAATTATACTACAAAAAATGGGAAATCGAGTGGTGAAGATATTAGACATCAAAGATCACTCAGTTCATAACGGACACCTGGACAAAGTGACAATAAATGAAGTAGGTCGTTCCAATTATAATATTATTGATTCCGCTAATAATCCTGATTTTGTAGATAATTCAGAAATAGGTCCAGATAATACTGATGAAAATAATATCACAGAATCAGTTAGGTCGAAGCTACTTGCAAGCAAACCGAGACATCGTTATAAATACGCAAGGAGATATTCGAGGTGTGGCGGATGTGGTGATTGACAATTTCTATCTCTGTATTGTTTAAATACTTACTGTTGACTGTTGATATGTTTCTTATATGAATTGCATAAGAATTCCGCAAAATACAAATTCCTGATTTCTGCCCTCTCTGTGTTTTGTTTGGATTCTTGTAATTCGGTCATCTCGAAATACTAATATTCCGATTACAATAAATTACTATATGTACATAAAACGGTCACATGATAAAAATCAATGTGTTTTGATTTCTTGAATACTAAAGGAAATCTACTGTTTCAATACTACTTAGCGTGTAAAACTGAATTCCCAAAGAATTAATCTTGACATTATCACGCCAATCAGTTTAATCCATCCACTGAAAGAATCATTTTTACTTTTATATTTTTCAGATAATATAACAATAGAGAAATCAGTAAACTAAAACCTGAAGCCGAAAGCATAATTATGAAATTATTTTCGTCCTTATTTATGATTGATGAGTTCATTCAAAAAAGTATAAAGTATGAGGTCGAATTACATTAATAGGACAGCGAATTTTAGGTAAGGTAAGGAATTTCCATTCCTTTGCGTTCCGAGTGGGGCATAAGGCTTCAAGCCTGAACTTTTAAGTTTTATCAGCGGTGATATTACAGGGTTCGGCTGCCAGTTTCATAACCAACCTGCAATCTTCACTACCGGCTAAATGAAGCTTAGGAATTCATCGGCTGGGACTTGAATCCCTGCGT
Organism: Trichobilharzia regenti; assembly: GCA_944472135.2. Lineage (NCBI taxonomy): Eukaryota > Metazoa > Platyhelminthes > Trematoda > Strigeidida > Schistosomatidae > Trichobilharzia > Trichobilharzia regenti. The sequence goes on along the minus strand of OX235262.1, from coordinate 94,058,231 downwards.
GTGTGACTGAGCTTTCTGTTACTGAACCAACGACGCACGCAACATAACGAATAGTATTGTACATTGATCAAGCACCATCACTGTTTGATGCTAAAAATGAGTAGAAGTAGCTTGGAACGGGGATTTCTGTCCATCACTTACCTTCTACTCACTTAATGAATTTTGGTGACTTGTATAGTTTTCCTCGTAAAAATCCGCATTTCAGTGGAATAAAGAGAAATTCAGGGGGGTGGTTTTATCCTGCTTTTATACAGCAGAGCAAAATGAATTACCACATGATAAAAACTTCAGTTCAATCTCTTAAATATAAAATGCAGCGTTGATTCTAAACGACTAAATGCCTTCGTATTTTATTAAAAATTCCATAATTGGATAAATGTGTATAAAATGCATTTATTTCTTTAGACTAGTTGGATTAAAAATTCTAAAAATTCACTTTTATAAGTAGGAACAAGTGAAAATCGGTGAACACATATACTATCACTGAAGGGTATTCAAACTCCAACAAATGAGACTTTATAAAATGGGAGTTAAGCACAGCTTTGAAATAACCACTTATCTGTGAATGACAGTCGAATTGTCGGTATGATAAAAATGATAATGAACTCTGAAAAACAGATAAAACTAATTTTGGAGTATTTGGGAGTAGGATGGCTCTTTCCTGTGAATAAACTCCTTCTTCTATAATATATATAATACTCTAGATAGGCTTTCCCGAAGAATTATATACTTTTTTTCGGATTTCAGTCTTTAGGATTCCAATTCGGCAACATATTATCCGTGCATTCCTTTTCTTGGTAAAGGCAAAAGATTTGAAGCCTATAAAGTTCTGTCGTTCACATTCTATGCGTATCAGATGTACGAAATTGTCAACACAGGAAATTTCTCTTGTAATAAATTCATTCGTAGTAACTTCCTTTATTACCAAACAACTCAGTGCTTTACTCTCGCTAATACTTAGTATATCGTTTTGACTTTCGCTCTCTATATTTTCCAAATTTTTTCGACTAAGTAGTATAAAAGGATATACGTTGCGATTAAGAATTTAGACTAATTAACGACCAGTCATAATACTGGTCGCCAGGAGATACAATTACATCATTCATGGGGAATTTAAATAATTCCATTTCATACTGAAACCTGCACTGAAGATGTTGTCTAGAAGCGGGCAAGATGAAAGCCTCACAATCAAGTCAATCAGCTCAGAAAATACAACTAATTCAAGAATTCAGACATGAAAACGGTTAAAGAATAAAAATAAATCGTTGAATTTGAAGTTGTTTCTGTGCATCAAGACCGCGAAGTGCACAAAATAAGTCGATTTTGAAATGTCAAATAGTAGAACTTTACACGAAAGCTGCTCATTAAGCTTAACTTCCAGTTGCTTGGTACTAACCTGAAAAGTTAGAAAATATACTTGTCGAAAATAAGAAATTATACCAAAAAGCTGAGCAGTTCCGTTCAAAAAAGTATAAATATTCATGAGTACTTCAGAGTACAGATCGTAACACTACAACTTTTTATCATCTATACAGAATGGGGAGGAGTGTTAACACCTGATGGTATCGATATTTGAATGTGCCTCTTTAGTCCATGAAAAGCCTTCATACCAAGTCAAAACTTTGTAGTTGTATGTAGCAACTGAAGTTACGACAAGTTTTCTTACAAACTTCATTCTCTAAGAATGGCTAAGGTAAATGGAAGGAAATTAGCCGTGTAGTGAGAAAGAAATCTTTTACAGGTCATAGTGAATATCATGATGACGAAGATAAAATTTATTTATTTATTTCATGACATTTGCAGATAAGTCAATAAAAAAAAGGTTCAGAGTATAACGTGAATAAGATGTATTGGAATCCACGGTTAAATTTTGTGCTTTCGTCTTTTCAATGAGGAAGTTGGTAAAATGGCGAATGAATCGACTGAAAACTACAAATAGTCCTGTCTATTGATGTATAATCTTGTTAAATTTAAGTGAATTCTTTACACTAACAGTTAAGCAAGGAAACAAGCTATCGCATGAAAAATATCCTTTTAACACAAATTTCAAATAGATCATATCAGGTGATATTTTTCGTTTATTCTAGTGTATCGGTTTCACAGGGGATAAAAAAGAACCTGTATCAGAATGGTTAATAAGTGTAACACAGATACTTCTGTCATAGTTCAATCTCTAGCCTAGAAATAGTACTATTTTATGAAATCTACAGTTATGATGATTCGTACAGACAACTATCTTCAATCCTTTGTAATAAATGTCTTTATTTGTCCTAGACTTTGTATGCAGTATGAAATGAACCTAACCTTATGGAAACGTCTCAGGTGTTTTAATCACCAATGTCGTGAACAGTTATTGTATTAGGGAAACAGCGTAGGTTTCTTGATCCCCAGGATAATGGCTAATCACATTTCATCACCTGACCCTTGAAGACAGCTGTGTATACCATTATACTGTTGGTTGTTATATTTCACTCGCGCGATGTCACTCGCTGGCCTCCTCAGCGTTTTTCCGACCCAACTCCATTTTCTCCTTCATATTTGTTGAGAGATCGTCTCTTGGTTGATTTGTTTATCGCCAGAGTTTTTTGTTATTAATTCTTTCTGACCAGCATTTGATCTTTAATATGGAGCAAGGGCAGCTGGTGGAAATCCTTTTAGTTATATGCAGTGCAAGTTTCTGACTCGTATATTAGAACCGACTTGACATTGTTGTTGAAAATGAGAATCTTGTCCCTCATAGTGAGTGTAGAAGATTTTCAAACTGGTTTCAGGTTGATGAAGGTGTATCTTGCCTTTCCGGTTGTAGCTGGCTAGCTTTAACATTTTCATCCGTTCCGCCAGTCTGTAGTCGAAACGACGCTTCCTGGTCGGATAAGTGAAGGAGGCAACCTCTGTTAAATCTCTCTCGTTGATGGTGATTGGTGCTGCTTGTTGTTGTTGCTGTTGGTGTTGGTTGGTTACCTTCATCACCTGCATCTTCTTTATGTTCACTTAAAATCCTTTCTTCCCTGCTCCTTCTGTCAGTTTTTTTTGGTTTTCGCCTACCCCTAAGTCTTAGAGTTCGTGTGACGTGAGACATATATCATCCACGTACGAAATCGAGATCTTCTAGAGTCTTCTTATCTGTGGTCCAGCGAATTTCTGTCTCCTCGCTCCCAAACACAGTCTGAAATGAAATCCGGTAAACCACAGTAAAAAATATCATCGGTGATAACAGGCCGACTGTCTTGTCTTACTCCCCTATTCACTTCGAACGCCTCACTGAGTTTTCCATTGTGGATCACTTGACACGTGGCATTGTTATGAAGCCAGCTGTTGAATGAGGTTGGAAAAGACTCGAGCACTGCGTGCCGCGTTTTCGAAGCATTCTCCAAATAACTTCTTGGTCAGCGCTGTTTGTCGAAGGCCTTTTCAAAGTCTACGAAGTAAATTAAGAGATTTGACTGCCATTCTATGCTTTGTTCAATGACGGTGCGCAGAGTTATAATTTGATCAGCACATGATTTGCCTTTCCTGAATCCAGCTTATTCCGGTTGATGCGATGGAGTTCTACATTCAGTGTATCTTTTATTGTCTCCAGGGTGATGCAACATAATATTTTACTTGGCATGGAGAAGAGCATTATTTCAGGCCAGTTGTTGCAGAGTGAGGAGTAAGTCGCCCTCCTTTGTCAGCTTGACAAGATAGCCTTTCTTTCAATAGGTAGGCATCTTTCTTTCCTTCTAAATCTTTTACAATAATGGCGTGAGCACATCTGCGGCGGTCTCTGGGTCCGTTTTCAGGGCTTCGGGTAGGGGAATTCCGTCTGGTCCTACTGCCTTCCCGGACTGCTAAATAAGTAAAAAACAAATGAGGATTTCAATAGACTGCGATTTAAAGGTTAAGATCAGTCTACGTGGGATGAAATTTGTCAAGATGCCTGATATTAAGCCAGGCATGATTCCACCATACAAGTTACTTTTGTTCAGTAGAATCCAGTCTGAATAAATTTTTGAATTAGACAAGTAAATAAAAATTTAAATAACTTAAAAAGAAATTTGATACAAATACGGTGGGTGCGTATTGCTGAAGAGTCCCAAACTAGGACGAAACAGCTGTCCAGTACTCCCAGGTTTTCCAGTGGTTCTCTAACTGATGTCAGCTCATGATTAAATCCTCCATGCAATCAAACAAAATCCCTACAAAACCAATACTTGGAAATACGAAATATTCACATTACTTCTTTTTATCTGACAATTGATTAAGTGTCACATAGTCTAATCACTTAGAGTCCTAATTAGGTGAAGTGATCAGCTCACATAGTTTTACCTGTTTTCACATCCATAATGAATTAAGGTTTAAGGTTTTGTTATTCTCTTCTCTGAAATAACTTTAGGAATAATGTTGCTTTATTCCGTCTAATATATAACAGTCACAATGATAATGAGAAATTTTTGGTCAGTTCACTTTTCATCAGATGAAAATCCTCAAAGGAGCCGACACAGAGTTTTTCTACAAACACACTGTACTTCCTGACTTGTATCATATGAGAAAAAAATAATGTATGACGTTAGCCAATGTAAAAGAGGCTTTTTTTTGCCACTAATCACGTGAAAAAAGTAACATCCTGAATTATATTGTAAGAAATAATTACATTCTCAAAATAGATTAAACCTTATTGGAAATATTAAACATAATTACTCATTCAGAGTTTATTGAGTTGCACACTTAGACTCAATAAAATTTATAGACATGCTGAATGTCAACAGAGAAAAATTATCAGTATTAGAGAAGCTGAGCCTCATTACAAGGAGGAGAAGGATTTCATCATGAGTTAATGTCAGTTAGAGAACTATTGGATAACCTGCCAGTACTGGACAGCAAGCTGTTTCTGTTCAGTCTGGGACTCTTCACAGTACGCACCCACACTGCGGGTTTCGAAGCCAGGACACTTGAGTTACAAGGCAAGCTCGTAGACCATTAAGTCACTGGGACCCAATCCGATAGCTGGTGCATGAATTTAAACTTCTGAAAATTCATGACATAGCACGACTACTTCACAATGTCTTCTTCGATGAGTTACTGCCTCACCTTCAACCTCCTGCACCCTACTGGTCACGAACTTCCTACTAGAACCCCAGGTCACTGCCTGAATAATGAGCATCAGATGAATTTTCAAGTGTTGGTTTTTGTAGGGATTTAGTTTGATTGGTTGAAGGATTTCGTCATGAAACGAACCCTGGTGGTGGGCGAGTACTGATGGAAAGTACCAAACTAGGACGAAACAGCTGGCTGTCCAGTACTCCGAGGTTTCCCATTGGTTCTCTAACCGATATTAGCTCATGATGAAATCTTCCAATCAATCAGACAAAATCCTTGCAAAAACCAATACTTGAAAACAGAAATATTTCTTTCATCTTTCGGATTACACATACTAAATTCTTCAAGAAAATTGTATAATTTCCAAGTGTTTAGTTGCAGGTATTTAACTGATTTCAAGTTTGATCACAAACCAAATTCACCTAGAGAAACAGTGAAAACCAAGGAGTGTTTGTCAGGTGTCTCATCATAATTCAGGGGTCTTCAACATTACGTATGCATGGCCATACTAGGAATCGAAACAAGGACCTTCAAGTTAAGAGGCGAACCCGTTGACCACTCAGCCATTAGGACGGAACCCAATACCTCACCAGTTCTAGCTTTCACTGATTCGCAATATATAGTACCACCGCTGGCCAATATAATCGGCCAATATTTGTCCCCAAATACACACACACACACACACAATTTGGTGGACCCTACTGACCACGATTTTCCACCAGAACTTCAAATAACTTCAGTCTGTAACCAGTGAGCACCAGTGCTTAAGGCCATAGCTTAGCTGAATATTACAGTCTAAACATTGATGAATTAATAGTTTAGTCCTTTTATCCAGATGAAACTGTTAATTCTTGATTAGCTTAAAAAAATCCCCATTGAGTCACATGAAAAAGAGAAGACGTTCAGCGAAGAGACTCTCTTCGGCTAATCCATTCACACAGCTGTACAATCACATTTATATATAATTATTTGTATGTGTTTGTGTACATGAGGTTTGTCAAGTTTAGATAATTCATCAGCTAATACAAGAATGATCTAATATAGAAACAAGCTTAATTAGACAGCAACTAAAGTAAGATTGAATTAGTAATTTAGATGACGTAATATAATTGACTAAAATGTTTCAACTTGATTAGAGTAATTATTTATTACAATTTCAGACAAAAAAATATTCCAGATAGGAGTCATTAAGAGCTACTGAATATAAGTAAGTATTCAGTTCACGTAATAAAAGTAAAAACGTCATTTGTCTTATTTCCCTATTTACACTTGAATTAATTATTTAATTTTTCAAATGTAACACATTTACTACAATTTTTAAAACAAATTTCTATTTCCCAACGAATGAGAAGCAAAACTATAATGTGTTTCCTGATTTTTTTCCTATTTAATGTTAATCGCTTCATTAAAGTAAGATTAAACAAGAATTTACAAATTTCCTGACTATAGACACTAACTTAATCATACTCCTTCTGCATGAGGTAATTCTACATTGTCAAGTGGATGAATTGGTAAAGATAAAAACGATATGTAGGCTGTTGTATTTGATTCGTGCATGAATTATAAAAGCAGCGTGTGTTTACATTTTAGTTGATTTTGCCACTTCACGGAGGCGGGGTTTTTGAAACCGGATGGAATTCTATCTTAATACACCATCCACATTCAGAGAGTTTTGATCCAATCGTTTGTGAAATCCTTCTGATGTAGGACATTCTTCATGATTTCTGGAATTTCCTGGATGATTTCACTATTGTCAAAATCAACTTTGTGGCGTCGTTCTACGGTATGTAGACCCAAGATTGACTAGTTTTCAAGAATTTCGAGTTCAGATGAACTTCTTGATGGTCAAATAGAGACTCTAATGTTCATTTCTACTTACCTTAATTCTCAGAGTTTTATCTTTTAGGTACAGACTGACTGAGAATCTTTGGGAGCTCGGTTTTTACCGTGAATAAGATTAATTTTTGGTATGTCTGATATTATAAAGAAAACTGTAATGTTCGCTTTGTTGTGTGCTGTTTAGATAAAGTTTGTTATTCGGTATTAATGGGTTAACAACAGTTAGAGTCCACGTTTTTGGGGTACTTTTTCGGCCATGTTTACTGTTGTTGTTGATGATCTTGTGAATAAAATTCTTTGGATAGTTATTTTCTGTCCTCATTAAATAGTAAAACGTCAGTAAGAACCACATCGTTTTATTTCTTATTCATTGAGAAACATAAAACCTTTTATAACAATGAAAATCATATAACAAACGTCCACTTATTTTTCAAACCATTAAGTATAAACTTGAACATGTTACATATTTCATCTAAATACAAGTGATGAAAACTTAAACAATTCCAAAACGAAAATCACCAGAATTATTTTAATCTTTCAAAAAAACGCCAAAATGATTCATTTGGGCTACGAATCTCCTCCAGTATATCCACATCAGAATATTCCTAGACAAGAAATTCGAGTTTCAGGTTTCCCTCTGGTTGAACTCATTCAGAAACAATACAAATGTTTGACTTATTCAGAAACTAAGAAGTTTCTTCAGTAGATTTGGCAACTTACAAACCAACCATAGAAAATTAATCTGATGCTCGCTAGTGACTTGTTAGAAGACGGAGTTTCCTGGAGTTCTAACGAAAAGTCATGACCAATCAGGTCCAACCAGTCAAGTGTGAGGATGGATTTCTCACAGATGACATTGATTGGTGGTCGCGCTAAAATCACGAGTTGGTAAAAGTTAGAATTCATGGACAGGCCATTGAATCGGGTCCCGGTGGCTGAATGGTATACAAGTTTACCTTATAACCGGAAGGTCCCTGATTCTAACCCTAGTGGGTGCGTACTGGCAATGATTCCCAAACTAGGATGAAACAGCTGTCCAGTACTCCCTGATTTTCAATGGTTCTCTAACTGATATCAATCCGTGATCAACTCGCAGAAACAAAACTAATCGTTTTAAACCAACTATAGAAAGAGTACAGATAGCTGAATGGTAACGTGCCTACCTCGTAACCCGCAGGTTCAGAGTGCTATGAGTGTGTACTTCTGAAGAGGTCTGAACAGTTCTGAACAGCTGTCAATTACTCGTTGGTTTTCTATAGTTCTCTAGCTAGTAACAGTTTGTGATGAAAGTGGACTATAAATGTGAATCAAATCCCTACAAACCAACACTTTGCAATTTCTACAACGCTGGAAAAGAATTTTTATGTATTTTCATTAACAAAAACATCTAGTGATTATTGATCTCTTGAGCCTATTGACTGAATAAAACTTGGACATATTGATTGCTAAAGTTTATAATCTGTGGTGCTTACATTTTATTAAATACATATACAGCTCACAGTTAGCAAATGAGTATTAATAAAGACTTAGATTTAATCCAGTCTTTTGCTGACTAAGTACAGTACTGAGTATTTGATGAACAAATCGTTAAGAAAAGCGTAAAGTACTCATAGTTTGGAATAATCAATCTTTGAAGTGATAAGTGGCAGAAGCCTAGTACTTTTTATCAAAATTTCTACAAAGTTTATTATTATCATGTTATATCTGTTAACCTACCTGCTCAACTCGTCCCTGAATGTCCACAAACTACCTGGTGCAGGATCATGCGGATCATCTTGAGATTTTCTGGTGGATAAACAGTGATCTACCTGACATATCAGAGTCGAGTTACCTGTGATTTTATTTCCATCAGTTTATTGCATATTCTAATAGTCATTCAGTATTAGCCGTAATGGCTAAGCTTACGTAGTATTTGGTGAATCCTATGAGTCGAAAATTTCCATCTGGACACCTGAAAATCCGTCTCAAAGTTATCCATGTTAACAGTAACTGAATTCACTCATATCTAACCATTAGAGTTATATTTGTTGCTCTTCCTTCAGTTTTACTGTCAATTTCGTTTACATGAATACATTTTTAGCACTAAAATCTGCGTGTTCTGCTCATTAGAACAGAATATATTCTAGGATTAATCGAGAAATTTGAAAGTATTATTATTTTATTTTAATTTTAACAATTTTAGTCAATAAAATATGGTTATCATGGGAGACTTCTCAACCGATATGCAGGAGAAAATGGAGACGGATAGAACACACGTTAAGGAAGCCATCAGATGACGTCAGGCGTCAGGCCAATGCTCGAGTATAATCTCAATGGGAAGCGACGAGTGGGTCATCGGTGAAAGTGTGGCATGGAAGAGATCATGTGAGTTGGACGAGTAGATGAGAGATTATGAGCAATGGAGGACAGCAGAAAATGCAAAAAAAATGGAGGTGTGTCGTTCCACTCGGAACCCAAGGGAAGAGTAATAATATAATAATAATCAAGGGGAACAATGTATATACCTTCTAATGATGTATCGAAGTGATAATACTCCTAAACTAAAGAGAAGTGGTGACATTTTGAACAGAATCAGTGTATGCCAAAAGACAATATAGTCAGTTTTCCACTTCTAGTACGCAGAAAGAGACCTTGGTGATTAATCATACACAACAAATATACAGTTATACTGTATTATGTATTGAAATTTTATTGTTTCATCTGAACTTGAATCACCCTACTCCTGTTTTTCTATTGTACAGAAACGCATTTTCTATAGTTACGTAAATTATTATACTGTTATACTCTTTCTAGTTAAACTTTTTCTCTACCAAAAATTTTGAACTTTATTTATTTTATTTTTTATTACAGCTTGATTCCACACCGTGTTTTTTGGTACAAGTATGGAATTTTCAGCATGAATATCGGTAGCTCGAATTTCGCAGGTCGACCATAGATATCAGATGTGCTTCGGCGTGGGCTCGAACCCCGGACCATGTTCATGGTCGGCGAGAGTCCTAACCATTGTGCCACCGATGCACTTTATTCTCGAGTAGTGATCTGATTATCCTGTAAATAGTCTTATAATTTAACAACTGACATCATTCTGAATTCATGTTACTCTTACTTCCTAATAATTACTCCTTGTCATCGTGAGAAAAGTATATTCTAACTTTATTAAAATTTATATTTTCATATTGTTCCATTTGTAACCAGTTGAGAAGAAAGCTCAAAATAGTAAAAGATGAGTTCAGATTATTCGCTTCTTGACATTTTCATTTTGTTTTGAATTTAGAGTGAAATGTAAGACTTAGAGCTTGAGCTCTGTAGTCTCAGTAGTGGTGTTGTTTTTTAAAGGGTGAACTTCTGGACACACACTCAGTTTTTATTAATTACTGGGTTTACTACCAGTCAGGCAAGGTTTAGTAGTGCATAGGCTGAGAATCAAACCTGGACGTCTTGCATGGCTGACGATCTTTCTACCAGTACAGTGACCAACGTACTTAGTTGATTTTAGTCTAATGTATTTGAGTCTCATCATCTTGCAGAGATTCAAGCATTAGTAATTACTTTTAAAATCTTTCCGTAAATCTACAACTCATGAACTCTTTATGTGGTGTTGAATATATTCATCTGAGGGATCCAGCATACTGTCGGGCCATTCATATAAATATATGCATTTTAACTTGGCATTTTAAGATGGCACTTTACTAGAAATGAAGAACTAAAGAAGCAGTAAGGTAAACTTGTTGTACAACCAGACTAGTGTTTCTGAGCGCCATTAGTTCAGTAATAAAAAATCGGAGGAAAACAGAACATATGATGACAAAATTTTAATTTGTATATACGAATTTGAATGAGTCTGACCAATTGAATACACAGATTGGTGATAAGGAGCAATAGTTACCTGTCTGAGTAGTTAGGGTATGCAGAAACACGTACTGACGATTACTCAGATAATGATTACACAAGACTAAAGTTATTTTATGCTGTGGAAAGTTTTACATTATCAGTAAACAAAGAAGAATTTATCTTTCCAGAAGTATGTCCTATTTTATTTATATAATAGGCCTCCATACCTACAGAGAAATGGTTCATATCCTAAACCTACCATAAGGCATATTTTACGATACGACATTCCTAGTACTGTATGTACTGCATGTGTTTGTTCACACTTTACATTTCAAGAAAATGACTGACCAGTGAATCTTTTACCTATCGAAACTTTCAAAAACGTTAAGTATTCAAAGGAGATTTATTTACGCAACCAATGTTTATTTAAGACTCAAAAAACAAATATGAAACCTCTTTCTGATTTGACACTAGTATCTAGTGGGACGTGTCTAGCCCTTTTTTGGCGCGCACTGAATTCTGGCAGTCAGGTTTGCAATGCGGCCACCATTCTAGGTAGCCAGCCATCACTGCGCACATTGGTTTAATGATATTAGATAGTTGAAGGCAATCGGAAGGAAGTCTTGGACCTAGGTTTCGTGCTAATTGCCACTCATTGGTCAGCAAGGTGTATCTGCAACCTTGGAGGAACTCATGTTCCTTCTGAGATTTGGACCCGCGTAACCCAGTGAGCGATGCAGTCAGAGACGTTAGTACTGAGCTATTCTGGCTCGCGATTGATCTCCTGTAGGACTGTAGTGATTATTTTGATTGGACACTAGTAGCTAGTGTGACGTGATAGAATTCAGTCTGCACCAAAGAAAGGACTACACACACACAGACACAAACGTAAAGATTAACAGGCCAAAACATAGAGAGAACACAGAGAGAAGAGCCATGCAGTAAATAAATGACTTCAGGTGAACACACAGAAAACAGAGGTGATGAAGATACCTAACCAACAACAGCAACAACAAGAATCAGTCACCATTCACGGAAGAAATTTAAAGGACATCACCTCTTCCAAATATCTAGACAGCATCATTTTAGCTACAGCTGGCAAAGATGAGGATTTCAAATGCAGGATCGAAAAAGCAAGATTGACGTTCAATAAAATGAAATCGGTTTGGAAATCTGCCTCGCTGAGTATAAGAAAAAAGATTCGAATTTTCAACACTAATGTCACATTAATACTCAAGGGCTTCTTGTACATGTCACGAAAAGCATTTCCAACAGGTCAGTGCAGAATTTCATTACAAGTTACTCTTCATCGATATGGGAGATCAGATGGCCAGAAGGATTTCTCATAGTCAACAAACCAACCAAGAGCCTATTACTCAATATATATATATATATGCGAAAGAAATACACGTGGCTTAGGCACATGCTGAGGAAATCACTGAGTGACATCACAGTCCAGATTGTCGAGTGGAACCAGAATGTAAAACGATGAGTTGGGCATGTGGGGGGGGGTTACACGAAGAAGATCGTGGTAGGGGGAAATGAGACCGTGGGGATAATCACGCAGCCAGCTAAAGAGGACTGCAGAGAACACAGTGAATTAAAGATGTGCTGTCGGAGCCCCATATTCCACTTGAGATCATAGAGAATAACAATAGTACTACCTCTTTAAAATATACTCACATAAGCATATTGCTTTTACATATAAGTGAAGTCTCTGATTTATTCTTTGCCTACTAGCATCCAAAAGTCAAAAATGGCGTACAATATGAGTAAAACAGTTTAGAGATTAAACTCAATAGCACTTTTTGAAATATGTTCCTGGTATAGTTATTTGTATCTCTACTAAACTTTTGCATGCCATTTTTTCTAATCTGTTGGACATTCTCATGGATAACTACTCTGTGAGTTAATAACTTATCTATGCATACAGGATATAAACTGTACAAACTAGTTTTTGACAAATGATGATTACACAATTATGATTAATAGGTAATGCATGGTGCTTATGAGATAGGATGTTGAGTTCTTTTGCCAGATTCCTCTTCACATTAATAATGACAATATCAAACAGTTGGGAAATGTTTTGATAAAAAGGAATTACTGTCCATTAATGGGCATAATAGTTATTAGCTGCAAACAGTATTGTTTTTTTTCTTATGATGTAATATGTAATTTCCTAACTGCCTACACAAACAATTCATAAGACAGGTTCATAAAATCACTTTGAATTCTTAAAATTAGATTTAAGTGTAGATCTTCCCAACAAACCAATATCTGTAAGAGAATCACTGGAAACTAGGGAGCACGGGACAGGTGTTTCAGACTGCTTATCAGTGTGAAGAAGTGACTCCGCCAGAGATCAAGTCTATGACCTTCAGTTTACGATACCGGCCTGTTGAACATTTGACCAACGGGTTTGAATTCAACTATCAATGAATTATCAATTTGGACAACTCGCGGTATAGCGTTACCATCAACCAGTGCCATCGATGTGTACCGCTTCACTCTTACATGGTGGGTTACACATAGCATAACTTCCTATTACAACTTTAGTACACCTATATAGAGTCATGAGTGCCTACTACTGAAGAGTCTAAAGAGAAAATGAAATCTCCACCCAAAATTAAGCAAAATCTCTACAAAATCCAAAGTCTGATTAAAAAGCATGGCTGCAAAGAAGAGGCACTGATTCAATCAGAAGCGCCATAACTGAACACCTCGTCAATACCTGTCACAGAATCTCAAATGACTCATCATTCAGAGAAATTTACAAAGTAGAAAAAATCCACCACCAAAGGCAGTGTGTTTCTGACTTCTTTGTACTGCGGAAGCTCTAGCCATATGCATTGCGAAGTCGGAACTGTGTGTTCAAAAGAAACTAGTCCAGCCTTTACAACTACCATGGAACTAGTTCAGTATGTCCTCTTATCCTTCAGTTTTCTCTTGTTTTGTTCTCTGTGTATGTAATTTTCTCTCCTTCTCTTCATTCCCTTCATCCCACTTTTTTTCAGTTACAAAATCCGTTATTTTAAGTTGGTTTCCATGCTCATCCTGATCACACTTGTAATCCGTTTAGAATAGCCATTTTACAATTATATTCTAACGCTGTGTAATTTTTTGTTTCTATGCCTCTTCTGATCTATATTCACACCTCCTAACTTACATTTCAAGTTGAAAATTTTGATTTCAGTTTGTTTCCATACTCATTTATTCACACCTGTACTTCGTTCTATCCCTGCGTAACATTTTTCTCCAAGCCTCTTGTAATTCATATCAAGTTGGAAATAGTTATCACCTTTTATTCGCCTTTAAAACTGTTTCTCCAGTTATCAAATATTAATTTTGCATGCATTGTAACTGTTTTCTAATCCTCTGCAATCTTGTCTCTAAGCCTCTTGTAATCTATATTTGTACCTTCAAACTTTCATTCGTTACTATGTGGAATTAAATAAATAATAATTGTATCCATGTTAACTAATCTATATAAATGCGATTGTACAGCTGCTTTTGAGAATGAAATCCCTGAAAAGATCAACATCTCTGCTGAACTTTTTGTTCTTTTCCCTCTAATGTTCCCGATGAGTATTTTCCATGATTTAAAAATGACTTGTTTATCATTATTTATCATTATTTTGTCATTGCGAATTGGAAACAAACTTCCGATAAAACAAAATGTTTACATGATATAAACAAATAGCAAAGATGTTTATTTGTATTCAGACAAAATGTATCAGATACTACTAACTACTAACCAGTTAAATTGTTTTCTTCTTTTACTTAAAAGTACATATTGTGGTGTCGATTCCGGCTGTACTTCAGTACAGTAGTGAATGTGTAGCGTTCATCGGTGTATATACATACATATATACATATATGTTGGTGTGTTTGTGTATATATTCATTTCTTAGCCTATACTTTAAGTTAATCTTTATAATCCGATTAGGAAATTTTGATTCTCTAGTCAAATTTATATGTAATAATTAAAACAAAAGTGAACATAGAAAAATCCTTTTTACATGTCTTTATGTCATTTTCAAATGAATTATTTGTTTATTGAATTGTTATTGCTAAATGTATCAATAATGAAATATATTTTTATAGTAGCAGTAGTATTATTAGCCCATTCATTAACTTGTAAATATTTATTTGGATGTGACATGTACATATCTATAAAATCTTTGCTTGTTTGTTTTTTTAATTTGTTTAAATGTGTGACTTGAATCTAGCCGTCAGCTGATTGTGTGTTTTTTGTTTAATTTTCAAAAGCTTGTAAAACAAAGTGCTAAAACAGTCATTGAAGCCTTGGAAATAGTTATTGTTTTGAAGAAATGTTGGTCAAAGACGAGCTTTGTTGTTGTTGTTGTTTTTGTCTAAATCAACGACCTGCAATCGAATGTACAAACGAAGGAGAATTTGTCGAAATAAGCCATACTACTGAGTAATAAACTTGACAAGCGGGGTTGTCGTTTTAATTCATCACTTATTATTTTTATTCCCTTGGGTTCTGAGTGGAACATTGGGCTTCAACAACACATCTCCACTTTCCTCTATTCTCTACTATCCTCTTCAGGTGGGTCCACGATTGCCCATAATCTCTCATCTCTTCATCACACAATCTCCTCCATGTCACCCTTACAATGACGGCCCACTCGTCACTTCCTTTTGAGACTGCACTCAAGCGATGGCCTGCATTGTCCGCGGTGTTATTTGATGGCTTCCTTGATGTATACTCGACTCATCTCCATTTTCTCTTACATATTTGCTGAGTGATCAGCTATTGAATGGTTTGTTCCCACAGTTTCTTGTTACTGATTCTTTCTGTTAAATCTCTCCCGTTGACGGTGATTGGTGCTGGGCGTTGTTGTGATTCATTAGTTATCTTTATCACCTTCATCTTATCTATATCCATCACTTACATGTTTATAATCAACTCAAGTTGTTTCAATTTAGCTAAATTCTAGTACTGGTTTGTAGGAATTTGACTGACTGGTTATATGATTTCATCATGATCTGACATCGGTTACAGAACAATTGGAAAACCTAGGAGTACTGAACAGCTGTTTCTTCAGCCTAGTTTGGGATGCATTCACCGAAAGGGCTCTAACTCAGGACCTTCCGGTTACCGATGTCAGCTAACGATGAAATCCTGTAACCAATCAATCAAATCCCTACAAACCAATACTTGAATATCAATGAGATGCTCACTAGCAACTGGCCCTATTCAGGTAGGTAGTCACCTGGGGTTCCAGTGGGAAGTTGTGACCAGTAGAGTGCAGTAGGTCAGATGTGAGGACAAATACTCGCCACCGATGACAATCGCTAGTGATCGGGCTATATAGTGAATTGGTAGAATTCGGAATTCATGGACTGTCCATTGGACCGGGTTCCAGTGGTTTGATGGTCTACGAGTTTGCTCGGCTTATAATCAGAAGGTACTGAATCCGAAACCAGGCGGTGGTTATGTACTTATGAAGAGTCCCAAACTAGGCTGACGAAACAGCTGTCCAGTACTTCCTGCAGGTTTTCCCAATGGTTCTCTAACCGATTTCATTTCATGATGAAATCCTTAGCTAAATCCTCTTGATCAAGTGCTTAATTTTTAGTAATTGCAATAGAAATGTCGTCCACTGTATTTCGAGTTTCAAGATAGGATGTTCTCGGGTGACCAGCTAGCTGTTCTGAGTTTGTATGACAAGGATATGAGTTTACCTGTGGTAGCAGATTCACCGTACTGATGAGTGTCATTAAATACTATACTTCGCGCCATATCATCTTAACATTCAACATTTCAAGTTTGTAAAAAACAAAATCATTGAGCGAAAAATATTTCCTTCTATAATTTCCTCTTCTTGCTCTAAAATTATATACATGTTTATATACGTGGAATACTCTAGAATAGAAGTCAATAACAATATTAGTGTTTTTTAAATAATATCGATTCGTAAAGTAAGATCAGTGGAATTACAGCTCATTAAAGATGCATAAATAATAATAATAGAATAGCAAATAGAATGTCGACTAAAATTAAGGAAATTTCTACAAAAGGTTGAGGTTCATTCCAACCTAGATGGCCAAGGTAAGGACAGTGTCTGAAGTAGCTTCTTTTGGACACATAAAGTAGGCTTCTTAATGTTGATCCCAATGGCCTCAGCAATATTCAATAAACGAACTCTTGAAGCGAAACTGAGACTTGTTGGTATGCGGCAGATGACTTTGAAAGCCGCCTCGTTGACATCAATCTTATGTTCTGTATCCACAAGATGAAATAGAATAGCGCTACGAATGGATTTTGTTTGTCCTTTACTTACCCACGCAGGTTGACGTTCGGAAATCCGACAAAAAACACACCCGATTGTATTGACTGTGTAACTGGTTCCACAGAAGCAGTTAAATCGGTAGATACACATATAGGAGGAGAAATTAGGCAGTTTGTCTTTTACTCCAGAACTCAAAAGGGGAGTGGTTTTGAAGGCACAACGTGATTCAGCAGCAAGGAATGATCTTTTTACCGCATTCCTAAAGCGTTGTATTAGTATCTCGGTGATGTTATCCCCGAGGAACTGCATTTGTAAGAATAAGGCCATTTAAGAAACTGTTTGTACCTTGGGCTGCTTTGATTTTAGATTCATATTCTTATCAATAAACTTTTCTGGATAATCATTTTCACTCAGCAACCGTTTAATATTAATAAAGTTCTTCATCAAGGTATTCATCCGAGCAGGGTTGTCATATATTTACTCATATTTCGAAAGGTACTTCAGTATCATTTTACATTGTAATTAATACTGATACTAGTAAATACAACTAACTGGATCACAAAATATCTTGTTATTAATTCGTCTAACTACTTCTTATATCTAAAAATATGTGTGATAATATCATGAGTGAGTATATAAGAGATCGTCAAAATGTATTTCAACTCTCTTTCATTTCCTCCTGTTCGACTAGGCAGTATAGAGTTAGCCGGTTACGATTTGAATTTCCTCAGTTAGCTCGTCCTATGTGGCATTTGGTTGTATGCTCAGAGGATTGTTGTAATCATATCAGATGTTGCGTTTGGCCTCTTTGAAAGTATTTTAACGATATTTTGACACAGTTCTAATTCCTGTAGTGGCATTTGTGATACTCTACGTGAAAACATCCTGCGATTACTTTTATCCTCACTCTAATATCACAGCATCAGATTGTCTGAATAAAGTGAGTTGGAAAAATAAACTTATCACGAGATAAAATCAATAAATATTGATTCCACTCACTTGTTTATTAAGTAATGAGCAACTATTACTTGTCAACAGAAGTCTAAAAACAATAATTGAGATAATTCACAGAATCTAACACGAATACATATCTATATATATGTTAGCTAATTGCATCCAAATGTGGAGTGACAATTTTTGATATGTCATCTGTGATTTGCTTTTGCTGAAATGACTTAGCAAACAAAGCAAAAATACTCAGGCATGATGTTTTTGCCACCCTTCATAAATATGAATCATGTGTTTATCACTAGTTCTGAACTAAGTGTCTGGTAAATGAAAGTGTTATAACACCTGAATATTTTTGACTGTATACAGAATTAAAGTACAACACTGAAATCATTGTTCTCAGGTATGGTATATTGTGAGCGTCATCACCAGTGAGGAGAAATAAATGCTGATGCGGACTGGTCTTTAGGAGGTATGCATACGTTTGAGGAGAAATGTAGTTATTAGTTTAATGAACTTCCTCGACAAGAATGCCATCAGTAGAAGAGTCTTATCATGAGCTGACATTAGTTAGAGAACCATTGGAAAACCAACAAGGGAGTACTGGACAGCTGTTTCGTCGACCTAGTTTGGGGCTCTTCAGCAGTACGCACCCACATTATGGGTTCGAACCCAAGAACTCCTGGTTACGAGGCCATCTAGCTCGTAGACGAGATTCAGTGGCCAGACCATGAATTCTAAATTCTGTCAATTAATGACATAGCGCGACCACTTCGCAATCTTCTTTGATGAATTACTGTCTCATCCTCAACATGCTGCACTCTACTGGTAACGGCTTCCCACTAGAACCCCAGGTAACTGCCCAAATAAGGCCAGTCGTTAATAGGTTAAAACACCGGTTGGTGCCTTCCGCTGAAGGGTTCCAAACTAGGACGAAACAGCTGTCCACTTCTCCCAGGTTTTCCAGTGTTTCCTTAACCAATCAACGCTCATGATGAAATCCTCCAACCAATAAGAAAAAATCCCTACAAAACTAATACTTGAAAAGAGATTTAATTTAGACAACCATAATCTTGAAGTCTTTGTGGTCTTTTAAATCATCTAACGTTTATCTGTTATTTGTATCATTCTGTAGATCTATAATCTACAATCTAGTGAGGCATTTAGTAGAGCTGTTAAAGCTTATTAAAAAAAATGTTCCTGTAATTCTAGCTTAACAGAATATTTAACGAAGGTGAATTTCTTCGTAAGATTGATATTGCGATCAGTAGAATGTTTTGGATTGACGTTGACCATTCGTGTAACAATGTCACGTTTATTGCAAACACTAGCTCTTCTATGTGTTTTTGTCTAAGTTAACTTTTCTTCATTGAAAATTACTGTCCTTTGACTGAACCGGTAGACTATTGTATATACTAAAATGTTTATTATGGCTTTGAAGGTGGGTATTCTCAGCAAGTCAGTGATATGATTCTGAGTTGCTTCTCAGGGGATACGTCAGTATACAAGTATACTGAGAATCTAGTTGAAAAATTAATTTAAAAAGTCCTTTATGTGCAAGAAATGACCTGTATCGCAGTTGTATGAGGCAGGAAAAAGGATATTATACAAATTCACAATAAATTAGGCGTAAGATAATTCAGTGTGTCTGCAAAATTTATCTGGATGCATCCGGATGAGGAGAGAACACGAAAAGTAAAATATTCCTGAGCATTAAGTATTCTCTGGATTTGATAGAAACGCTATGCCATACATACCAACAGTTTGGTCAGAAGCACTAACAAAACCATGAATTTCTCCACAATTCAGAATAGATAGGCAATGTTTGATTTCAAAAAGAGATTGAAAACATCCATTCGTCGAATATCGTACGCAGCTGGATTCATAACCACGTGGAAAACTACAATTCCATTCCCATGTAGACTGTAACAGCATTTAAATTACTTCATATACTAGTGCATTTACAAATATACGTGTTTATGTAAATATATGCGCATTTATAAATGTTATCCACACGCTTCTGTCGGTAAGAGCTAGCTGCAGTAGAACATTCAAGCCAGTGGGATCACAGTAACTCTTAAATGTCGATTTAAGGGCATGTTTTGCAAATAATGTGGTCGATAGAAGTCATAAAATTGACTTCGAAACATTTCTCAAGCGCATATACAAAACACGCTTGTCGATTCTATGGACGTGAAGTAGGAAAACTACTTTGTGCTCAAGATTCTTCCTTATCTTTACCTGTGATATTAACATCAAAACTGTACATCTTGCCATTTCTGTCTCTCGTTTGAATTTCTATTTCCTGTGAATCTTAGTGTATAAATGTGTTTGTATGAGCAGAGCGTTTCAGCTGTCCCACATCAACTCATCATGCGTTTCAGATAAATTATATTTTCCAATTCTCCCCTTTTTGAAAAAAAAATATTTCATGAACTCCATGACGATCTCAACATAAATCTTGATTAAAAATTGTTTGATGTGTTTTTGAGCTTTCAATCTCTTAGGCTAGGCCAAATCATCAGGGTCAACTTCACTAAACAATCAGGCAAATTGTATACTGTATTCATCTTAAAATAAATTATTGTTTTTATCAGAATAGTATTTTTTAAAAGAACACTTTCTTTTTTTCCATGAGTTTATTTGTAGGAATTTGATTTGTTTCCCATTTGATCACAGATTGATATCAATTAGGGAACCATTGTAAACTGAAGAATACTGGACAACTGTTTCATCCTAGTTTGGGACTCATAATCGACGCGCACTCAGTGGGCTTAGAACCAAAGAACTTCCGATTAAAAGTCAAACTCGTAGACCAGGAATTGGTAGAAGTTAGAATTCATGAGCCAATGAGTCGAGTACTAGAGGCTAAATGGTCCACAAGCTTACTCTGTAACTGGAAGGTCCTGAGTTCGGGACTATGTGGCTGTGTAATGCCGGTAAATTATTTTTATTAATCTTTTTATTCTACTCCTTTGCGTTCCGACTGAAATATTGGGCTACAAGCTTGAGCACTGAAGTTTCGTGAGCAGCAGTGTTACTTTTTCACGAAGTGAGGTTGCTAGCCTCACACACACAATCTTCCTTCTTTCCTGAGCTTACTACCTTGCAGGTCGGGGTGAAGAGTGCGTCTGGCAGGTATGGAACCTGACCATTTGCGTGGTTTATGAGCCTTCTACCACGTAACCACCGACACACTGTTCGAAAAATCGACAGGTACTTTGCCCATATAACTGTAAAACATAACTTCAATACTCTGTTCACTTCTTCTTCTTCCACTGATAATTATTAAACTTTGTTGGAAAGATAAGTGTTACGAAAAAAACTACTAGCGTTAATAAAGCCACATAACAGATCTACTATTCCACTCGTTGTTTTTCATGCAGATGAAGAAATCTCAAAATACAGGCAAAAACCTATTTTTCAACAATATATCTAAACAGCTTTTTGTGAATGTGAAATCTATTTGTCCCAACAATGAAGCATTAGCAATTCTAGATGAAATAAATATACGTGACATAATGAGTGTATAAAATATTCTCACCCGTTAGACTACATCCATAAATTTAAAAACACATTTTGCATGTTTATTCATAATTTAATCAAAACTTTTTATAATTCTTATATAGTTACGTAAATCGTGTATTTAGGAACATTGTGAAACGTTGCGATTTCCTAAATAACTTATCACTACAGGATAATTATTTCGACAATAATTTAAGACACTGATTAGTTAGATCTGTGAGAGGAAAATTCCAGCTTTTGTTGATGAGGAGACTAGAGACAGTGTTAGATTAACACACCCGTCTTTATGTATAGCCGGATTGTCTAGAATGGAATCAGAATTTGTGCTGCAGATAAATCTGCATTATGGAAGCGTTTGGATTTTAACAGATTCCATACTCGACTGACAGGTTGGTAAACCACCAGGGTGAGTAAATTCTTTGGCGGTTGAAGTTCCCGTTTAGCCTCTAATCAACCATTTGCCATGTTAACTCGTCATTCTAAAACAATGGAAAGTGATGCGCCTTAATTTAGCTCTACTGCTCTATGTGAATTTATAATGATTGACTGACTGATTGACTGGTTTCATTGTGGAACTTCTCACAGATGTGCATCAGTAGTTCGAGTTGCCACACTCCTTCCATGTAGAACACAAAGCAAGAGAAGACAGTATAGAGAGATTCAAAGGGGAAATAATAAACAGAGGTATGTGGGAAAAAGAATAGTAATCTGGAAGAACAACATAATTTCATTGGATATTACCAGTCATAAAGAATAAATGTATTTGAGAATGATTTTGAGCCATATCAAAGATTTCCTTCAGTCACTAGTTCTTAGCATCCCGAGGACCCTAAACAGCCCAGAAGTCTGCACCTTCCTACGTGGCTGGCTTAAACTAACTGTTGTGGATTTCATTGAGTGATGAGGCCATGATTTGATTTGACCACCACCAGCTCTTTTTCAAACTGATCTATGCTATGTCAGTTAACATTGCTTATTAAGGAATTCATAAGACAACATATGTAAGAATCATATATGTCCAAGCCAAGTTCACTTTTAACGGTTTAACGAAACGTCAGTAAAAACAATCTCGTTTTGTTTTTTCATTCATTGGGAAATACAAAACTCCTCTATTATAATATGTAAGAATCTACTAATTTTTTTTATTTGTTGTCTTTCCGTGAAAAAAACTATATTCATATACTTTTCTTTCTCAATTATTCATAACAAAAATACCATTCACAGACAGCTTTTCCTACAGTATTCTGCTTAGAGATTTGCGAACCTACTCACCCTCGTTATTTGTTTTACCACTTTTGTAAAGCAGTACAAACTCCTGATTTAAAAGATCCCAGATAGAACGCCTGACTACTGTGACTATAAACAATTGATGCTGTATGTCGGAATGGGCTTTAGATGGCTTTACAAGACTGCTATTCTTCATTTGTTTTATAATTATAATTTGTTTTATAATCTGTTGGACATTCTCATGGATAACTACTCTGTGAGTTAATAACTTGTCTATGCATACAGGATATAAACTGTACAAACTAGTTTTTTACAAATGATGATTACACAATTATGATTAATAGGTAATGTATGGTGCTTATGAGATAGGATGTTGAGTTCTTTTGCCAGATTCCTCTTCACATTAATAATGACAATATCAAACAGTTGGGAAATGTTTTGATAAAAAGGAATTACTGTCCATTAATGGGCATAATAGTTATTAGCTGCAAACAGTATTGTTTTTTTTCTTATGATGTAATATGTAATTTCCTAACTGCCTACACAAACAATTCATAAGACAAGTTCATAAAATCACTTTGAATTTTTAAAATTAGATTTAAGTGTAGATCTTCCCAACAAACCAATATCTGTAAGAGAATCACTGGAAACTAGGGAGCACGGGACAGGTGTTTCAGACTGCTTATCAGTGTGAAGAAGTGACTCCGCCAGAGATCAAGTCTATGACCTTCAGTTTACGATACCGGCCTGTTGAACATTTGACCAACGGGTTTGAATTCAACTATCAATGAATTATCAATTTGGACAACTCGCGGTATAGCGTTACCATCAACCAGTGCCATCGATGTGTACCGCTTCACTCTTACATGGTGGGTTACACATAGCATAACTTCCTATTACAACTTTAGTACACCTATATAGAGTCATGAGTACCTACTACTGAAGAGTCTAAAGAGAAAATGAAATCTCCACCCAAAATTAAGCAAAATCTCTACAAAATCCAAAGTCTGATTAAAAAGCATGGCTGCAAAGAAGAGGCACTGATTCAATCAGAAGCGCCATAACTGAACACCTCGTCAATACCTGTCACAGAATCTCAAATGACTCATCATTCAGAGAAATTTACAAAGTAGAAAAAATCCACCACCAAAGGCAGTGTGTTTCTGACTTCTTTGTACTGCGGAAGCTCTAGCCATATGCATTGCGAAGTCGGAACTGTGTGTTCAAAAGAAACTAGTCCAGCCTTTACAACTACCATGGAACTAGTTCAGTATGTCCTCTTATCCTTCAGTTTTCTCTTGTTTTGTTCTCTGTGTATGTAATTTTCTCTCCTTCTCTTCATTCCCTTCATCCCACTTTTTTTCAGTTACAAAATCCGTTATTTTAAGTTGGTTTCCATGCTCATCCTGATCACACTTGTAATCCGTTTAGAATAGCCATTTTACAATTATATTCTAACGCTGTGTAATTTTTTGTTTCTATGCCTCTTCTGATCTATATTCACACCTCCTAACTTACATTTCAAGTTGAAAATTTTGATTTCAGTTTGTTTCCATACTCATTTATTCACACCTGTACTTCGTTCTATCCCTGCGTAACATTTTTCTCCAAGCCTCTTGTAATTCATATCAAGTTGGAAATAGTCATCACCTTTTATTCGCCTTTAAAACTGTTTCTCCAGTTATCAAATATTAATTTTGCATACATTGTAACTGTTTTCTAATCCTCTGCAATCTTGTCTCTAAGCCCCTTGTAATCTATATTTGTACCTTCAAACTTTCATTCGTTACTATGTGGAATTAAATAAATAATAATTGTATCCATGTTAACTAATCTATATAAATGCGATTGTACAGCTGCTTTTGAGAATGAAATCCCTGAAAAGATCAACATCTCTGCTGAACTTTTTGTTCTTTTCCCTCTAATGTTCCCGATGAGTATTTTCCATGATTTAAAAATGACTTGTTTATCATTATTTATCATTATTTTGTCATTGCGAATTGGAAACAAACTTCCGATAAAACAAAATGTTTACATGATATAAACAAATAGCAAAGATGTTTATTTGTATTCAGACAAAATGTATCAGATACTACTACTGATATCAAATATAACACCAGGTAACTGCACTAGCCTCCGTTTTGTCTATAGAACTTCTATACGCGGCAAAAGCTTCTTGAACATGATTTAAAGCAGCCTGGCAACGACCTAGTAGA
Organism: Trichobilharzia regenti; assembly: GCA_944472135.2. Classification (NCBI taxonomy): domain Eukaryota; kingdom Metazoa; phylum Platyhelminthes; class Trematoda; order Strigeidida; family Schistosomatidae; genus Trichobilharzia; species Trichobilharzia regenti. The sequence continues at coordinate 94,033,306 of OX235262.1, read as the reverse complement.
TACCAGGTCTTACCATTTGTATTGACTAATTCCAGAGCACTTTGTAACCACTGTACATCCAGGCCTTTTTCATTAGGTGATTCAGGTTTCGGTCCAAGAGCACCTGTATGATGAAGCCAAGCTAACTGTCGTAGACAAAGATGTCGGATATGCGACGGAGCGTCACTTTTCTCAGTATCTAACAATTGGAAGTACTCAGTTTTCGCTTGTTCGGGTTTACCACACACTTCGAACAAATGTGCAGTGTGAAAACGTAATTCAACTCGATTAAATGTACCGCGTGTAGAGTCGTTGAGCGCTTGTCGAAAATGTCGTAAACTTCGTTCAAAATTATTTTGTACTTTGTAAATGTAACCAAGACGAATATGTATTTCTTTGCACTTTGAGAACCAAGGTTGAAGATATAAAATTTGTTGGAATAGCCTTATTGTCCTGTTGAAAGCGTTGAAGCGAAAACAACACAGACCTAGTCCGTAGAGGAAAGCACAATTGACTGAAGATTGTTTCGGACAAAGAGATTCAAACTTGAGATAAGCAGATAGTGCGTCATCAAAGCGATTAAGCAAAAGCTGGGAATGTCCAAGATATAGGTAAATTTGTGGTTCAATAAGTTTCTCAAGGCGCGGTGCGTATTTCTCGTATATCCTGTATCGTACTGTGTTTGAATTCTCCTCTAAGATACCTGTCTCGACTTTAGTAAGAGCTTCACTTTCTTCTATAGCACGTTCTTCCTCAACTTCTAAGACAGTCTGAGAGATTATACTATCAAAGTAGTCCACTGCCTTTTCAAGCAGTTCGCGACGTTCATGTGATTCAGAAGCGTCTAGTTTGAAAACACCAAATTCCAAGCTGTCTAACTGAGATAGAACAACACAGTTTTCATGACTACATACATTCCCTTCAACTAAATCAGTAGACATGAATAAAACTTTGAAATAGGCTCGGGAACGCGGAGTAGTAGTTATCAAATTTTTTTGCAATATTCGTATAATAATTTTTTTTGAGTAACTAACCCATTCAATCTTTTCACCTATTATCTAGTTTATTTTCATAATTGTCTCCATACTCCTTCACGAACATCTAATCTTTCTAAACATGTCTATATTACGTAACCCTACTCACATCTTACCAATCCCCAACCCACTTAGTTACAACTTTGATTGCTATTCACGCAATTTAATTTCTTTATTATTTTGATGATGTAATCAACAACCCACACTAACTGTTATTTTGATTTTGACAAACCTTATGTACACACACACAAAATTAATTGTATATAATTGCGACTGTACAGCTAAGAGAATGAATTCGCCGAAAAGAGACTCTTCGCTGAACTAATCTGTTCTTATTTCAATGTCTTAATGGGTATTTTTCGCGAATTAAATTGTTTTCTTCTTTTACTTAAAAGTACATATTGTGGTGTCGATTCCGGCTGTACTTCAGTACAGTAGTGAATGTGTAGCGTTCATCGGTGTATATACATACATATATACATATATGTTGGTGTGTTTGTGTATATATTCATTTCTTAGCCTATACTTTAAGTTAATCTTTATAATCCGATTAGGAAATTTTGATTCTCTAGTCAAATTTATATGTAATAATTAAAACAAAAGTGAACATAGAAAAATCCTTTTTACATGTCTTTATGTCATTTTCAAATGAATTATTTGTTTATTGAATTGTTATTGCTAAATGTATCAATAATGAAATATATTTTTATAGTAGCAGTAGTATTATTAGCCCATTCATTAACTTGTAAATATTTATTTGGATGTGACATGTACATATCTATAAAATCTTTGCTTGTTTGTTTTTTTAATTTGTTTAAATGTGTGACTTGAATCTAGCCGTCAGCTGATTGTGTGTTTTTTGTTTAATTTTCAAAAGCTTGTAAAACAAAGTGCTAAAACAGTCATTGAAGCCTTGGAAATAGTTATTGTTTTGAAGAAATGTTGGTCAAAGACGAGCTTTGTTGTTGTTGTTGTTTTTGTCTAAATCAACGACCTGCAATCGAATGTACAAACGAAGGAGAATTTGTCGAAATAAGCCATACTACTGAGTAATAAACTTGACAAGCGGGGTTGTCGTTTTAATTCATCACTTATTATTTTTATTCCCTTGGGTTCTGAGTGGAACATTGGGCTTCAACAACACATCTCCACTTTCCTCTATTCTCTACTATCCTCTTCAGGTGGGTCCACGATTGCCCATAATCTCTCATCTCTTCATCACACAATCTCCTCCATGTCACCCTTACAATGACGGCCCACTCGTCACTTTTTTTTGGGCTGCACTCAAGCGATGGCCTGCATTGTCCGCGGTGTTATTTGATGGCTTCCTTGATGTATACTCGACTCATCTCCATTTTCTTTTACATATTTGCTGAGTGATCAGCTATTGAATGTGTGCGTCGGTGGCACAGTGGTTAGGACTCTCGCCGACCATGCACATGGTCCGGGGTTCGAGCCCGCACCGACGCACACCTGATATCTATGGTCGGCCTGCAAACTTTGGCCTACCGATATCCATGCTGAAAATTCCATACTTGTACCGAAAATACAGTGTGGAATCAAGCTGTAAATCAAAAAAAAAAAAAATTGTTCCCACAGTTTCTTTTTACTGATTCTTTCTGTTAAATCTCTCCCGTTGACGGTGATTGGTGCTGGGCGTTGTTGTGATTCATTAGTTATCTTTATCACCTTCATCTTATCTATATCCATCACTTACATGTTTATAATCAACTCAAGTTGTTTCAATTTAGCTAAATTCTAGTACTGGTTTGTAGGAATTTGACTGACTGGTTATATGATTTCATCATGATCTGACATCGGTTACAGAACAATTGGAAAACCTAGGAGTACTGAACAGCTGTTTCTTCAGCCTAGTTTGGGATGCATTCACCGAAAGGGCTCTAACTCAGGACCTTCCGGTTACCGATGTCAGCTAACGATGAAATCCTGTAACCAATCAATCAAATCCCTACAAACCAATACTTGAATATCAATGAGATGCTCACTAGCAACTGGCCCTATTCAGGTAGGTAGTCACCTGGGGTTCCAGTGGGAAGTTGTGACCAGCAGAGTGCAGTAGGTCAGATGTGAGGACAAATACTCGCCACCGATGACATTCGCTAGTGATCGGGCTATATAGTGAATTGGTAGAATTCGGAATTCATGGACTGTCCATTGGACCGGGTTCCAGTGGTTTGATGGTCTACGAGTTTGCTCGGCTTATAATCAGAAGGTACTGAATCCGAAACCAGGCGGTGGTTATGTACTTATGAAGAGTCCCAAACTAGGCTGACGAAACAGCTGTCCAGTACTTCCTGCAGGTTTTCCCAATGGTTCTCTAACCGATTTCATTTCATGATGAAATCCTTAGCTAAATCCTCTTGATCAAGTGCTTAATTTTTAGTAATTGCAATAGAAATGTCGTCCACTGTATTTCGAGTTTCAAGATAGGATGTTCTCGGGTGACCAGCTAGCTGTTCTGAGTTTGTATGACAAGGATATGAGTTTACCTGTGGTAGCAGATTCACCGTACTGATGAGTGTCATTAAATACTATACTTCGCGCCATATCATCTTAACATTCAACATTTCAAGTTTGTAAAAAACAAAATCATTGAGCGAAAAATATTTCCTTCTATAATTTCCTCTTCTTGCTCTAAAATTATATACATGTTTATATACGTGGAATACTCTAGAATAGAAGTCAATAACAATATTAGTGTTTTTTAAATAATATCGATTCGTAAAGTAAGATCAGTGGAATTACAGCTCATTAAAGATGCATAAATAATAATAATAGAATAGCAAATAGAATGTCGACTAAAATTAAGGAAATTTCTACAAAAGGTTGAGGTTCATTCCAACCTAGATGGCCAAGGTAAGGACAGTGTCTGAAGTAGCTTCTTTTGGACACATAAAGTAGGCTTCTTAATGTTGATCCCAATGGCCTCAGCAATATTCAATAAACGAACTCTTGAAGCGAAACTGAGACTTGTTGGTATGCGGCAGATGACTTTGAAAGCCGCCTCGTTGACATCAATCTTATGTTCTGTATCCACAAGATGAAATAGAATAGCGCTACGAATGGATTTTGTTTGTCCTTTACTTACCCACGCAGGTTGACGTTCGGAAATTCGACAAAAAACACACCCGATTGTATTGACTGTGTAACTGGTTCCACAGAAGCAGTTAAATCGGTAGATACACATATAGGAGGAGAAATTAGGCAGTTTGTCTTTTACTCCAGAACTCAAAAGGGGAGTGGTTTTGAAGGCACAACGTGATTCAGCAGCAAGGAATGATCTTTTTACCGCATTCCTAAAGCGTTGTATTAGTATCTCGGTGATGTTATCCCCGAGGAACTGCATTTGTAAGAATAAGGCCATTTAAGAAACTGTTTGTACCTTGGGCTGCTTTGATTTTAGATTCATATTCTTATCAATAAACTTTTCTGGATAATCATTTTCACTCAGCAACCGTTTAATATTAATAAAGTTCTTCATCAAGGTATTCATCCGAGCAGGGTTGTCATATATTTACTCATATTTCGAAAGGTACTTCAGTATCATTTTACATTGTAATTAATACTGATACTAGTAAATACAACTAACTGGATCACAAAATATCTTGTTATTAATTCGTCTAACTACTTCTTATATCTAAAAATATGTGTGATAATATCATGAGTGAGTATATAAGAGATCGTCAAAATGTATTTCAACTCTCTTTCATTTCCTCCTGTTCGACTAGGCAGTATAGAGTTAGCCGGTTACGATTTGAATTTCCTCAGTTAGCTCGTCCTATGTGGCATTTGGTTGTATGCTCAGAGGATTGTTGTAATCATATCAGATGTTGCGTTTGGCCTCTTTGAAAGTATTTTAACGATATTTTGACACAGTTCTAATTCCTGTAGTGGCATTTGTGATACTCTACGTGAAAACATCCTGCGATTACTTTTATCCTCACTCTAATATCACAGCATCAGATTGTCTGAATAAAGTGAGTTGGAAAAATAAACTTATCACGAGATAAAATCAATAAATATTGATTCCACTCACTTGTTTATTAAGTAATGAGCAACTATTACTTGTCAACAGAAGTCTAAAAACAATAATTGAGATAATTCACAGAATCTAACACGAATACATATCTATATATATGTTAGCTAATTGCATCCAAATGTGGAGTGACAATTTTTGATATGTCATCTGTGATTTGCTTTTGCTGAAATGACTTAGCAAACAAAGCAAAAATACTCAGGCATGATGTTTTTGCCACCCTTCATAAATATGAATCATGTGTTTATCACTAGTTCTGAACTAAGTGTCTGGTAAATGAAAGTGTTATAACACCTGAATATTTTTGACTGTATACAGAATTAAAGTACAACACTGAAATCATTGTTCTCAGGTATGGTATATTGTGAGCGTCATCACCAGTGAGGAGAAATAAATGCTGATGCGGACTGGTCTTTAGGAGGTATGCATACGTTTGAGGAGAAATGTAGTTATTAGTTTAATGAACTTCCTCGACAAGAATGCCATCAGTAGAAGAGTCTTATCATGAGCTGACATTAGTTAGAGAACCATTGGAAAACCAACAAGGGAGTACTGGACAGCTGTTTCGTCGACCTAGTTTGGGGCTCTTCAGCAGTACGCACCCACATTATGGGTTCGAACCCAAGAACTCCTGGTTACGAGGCCATCTAGCTCGTAGACGAGATTCAGTGGCCAGACCATGAATTCTAAATTCTGTCAATTAATGACATAGCGCGACCACTTCGCAATCTTCTTTGATGAATTACTGTCTCATCCTCAACATGCTGCACTCTACTGGTAACGGCTTCCCACTAGAACCCCAGGTAACTGCCCAAATAAGGCCAGTCGTTAATAGGTTAAAACACCGGTTGGTGCCTTCCGCTGAAGGGTTCCAAACTAGGACGAAACAGCTGTCCACTTCTCCCAGGTTTTCCAGTGTTTCCTTAACCAATCAACGCTCATGATGAAATCCTCCAACCAATAAGAAAAAATCCCTACAAAACTAATACTTGAAAAGAGATTTAATTTAGACAACCATAATCTTGAAGTCTTTGTGGTCTTTTAAATCATCTAACGTTTATCTGTTATTTGTATCATTCTGTAGATCTATAATCTACAATCTAGTGAGGCATTTAGTAGAGCTGTTAAAGCTTATTAAAAAAAATGTTCCTGTAATTCTAGCTTAACAGAATATTTAACGAAGGTGAATTTCTTCGTAAGATTGATATTGCGATCAGTAGAATGTTTTGGATTGACGTTGACCATTCGTGTAACAATGTCACGTTTATTGCAAACACTAGCTCTTCTATGTGTTTTTGTCTAAGTTAACTTTTCTTCATTGAAAATTACTGTCCTTTGACTGAACCGGTAGACTATTGTATATACTAAAATGTTTATTATGGCTTTGAAGGTGGGTATTCTCAGCAAGTCAGTGATATGATTCTGAGTTGCTTCTCAGGGGATACGTCAGTATACAAGTATACTGAGAATCTAGTTGAAAAATTAATTTAAAAAGTCCTTTATGTGCAAGAAATGACCTGTATCGCAGTTGTATGAGGCAGGAAAAAGGATATTATACAAATTCACAATAAATTAAGCGTACGATAATTCAGTGTGTCTGCAAAATTTATCTGGATGCATCCGGATGAGGAGAGAATACGAAAAGTAAAATATTCCTGAGCATTAAGTATTCTCTGGATTTGATAGAAACGCTATGCCATACATACCAACAGTTTGGTCAGAAGCACTAACAAAACCATGAATTTCTCCACAATTCAGAATAGATAGGCAATGTTTGATTTCAAAAAGAGATTGAAAACATCCATTCGTCGAATATCGTACGCAGCTGGATTCATAACCACGTGGAAAACTACAATTCCATTCCCATGTAGACTGTAACAGCATTTAAATTACTTCATATACTAGTGCATTTACAAATATACGTGTTTATGTAAATATATGCGCATTTATAAATGTTATCCACACGCTTCTGTCGGTAAGAGCTAGCTGCAGTAGAACATTCAAGCCAGTGGGATCACAGTAACTCTTAAATGTCGATTTAAGGGCATGTTTTGCAAATAATGTGGTCGATAGAAGTCATAAAATTGACTTCGAAACATTTCTCAAGCGCATATACAAAACACGCTTGTCGATTCTATGGACGTGAAGTAGGAAAACTACTTTGTGCTCAAGATTCTTCCTTATCTTTACCTGTGATATTAACATCAAAACTGTACATCTTGCCATTTCTGTCTCTCGTTTGAATTTCTATTTCCTGTGAATCTTAGTGTATAAATGTGTTTGTATGAGCAGAGCGTTTCAGCTGTCCCACATCAACTCATCATGCGTTTCAGATAAATTATATTTTCCAATTCTCCCCTTTTTGAAAAAAAAATATTTCATGAACTCCATGACGATCTCAACATAAATCTTGATTAAAAATTGTTTGATGTGTTTTTGAGCTTTCAATCTCTTAGGCTAGGCCAAATCATCAGGGTCAACTTCACTAAACAATCAGGCAAATTGTATACTGTATTCATCTTAAAATAAATTATTGTTTTTATCAGAATAGTATTTTTTAAAAGAACACTTTCTTTTTTTCCATGAGTTTATTTGTAGGAATTTGATTTGTTTCCCATTTGATCACAGATTGATATCAATTAGGGAACCATTGTAAACTGAAGAATACTGGACAACTGTTTCATCCTAGTTTGGGACTCATAATCGACGCGCACTCAGTGGGCTTAGAACCAAAGAACTTCCGATTAAAAGTCAAACTCGTAGACCAGGAATTGGTAGAAGTTAGAATTCATGAGCCAATGAGTCGAGTACTAGAGGCTAAATGGTCCACAAGCTTACTCTGTAACTGGAAGGTCCTGAGTTCGGGACTATGTGGCTGTGTAATGCCGGTAAATTATTTTTATTAATCTTTTTATTCTACTCCTTTGCGTTCCGACTGAAATATTGGGCTACAAGCTTGAGCACTGAAGTTTCGTGAGCAGCAGTGTTACTTTTTCACGAAGTGAGGTTGCTAGCCTCACACACACAATCTTCCTTCTTTCCTGAGCTTACTACCTTGCAGGTCGGGGTGAAGAGTGCGTCTGGCAGGTATGGAACCTGACCATTTGCGTGGTTTATGAGCCTTCTACCACGTAACCACCGACACACTGTTCGAAAAATCGACAGGTACTTTGCCCATATAACTGTAAAACATAACTTCAATACTCTGTTCACTTCTTCTTCTTCCACTGATAATTATTAAACTTTGTTGGAAAGATAAGTGTTACGAAAAAAACTACTAGCGTTAATAAAGCCACATAACAGATCTACTATTCCACTCGTTGTTTTTCATGCAGATGAAGAAATCTCAAAATACAGGCAAAAACCTATTTTTCAACAATATATCTAAACAGCTTTTTGTGAATGTGAAATCTATTTGTCCCAACAATGAAGCATTAGCAATTCTAGATGAAATAAATATACGTGACATAATGAGTGTATAAAATATTCTCACCCGTTAGACTACATCCATAAATTTAAAAACACATTTTGCATGTTTATTCATAATTTAATCAAAACTTTTTATAATTCTTATATAGTTACGTAAATCGTGTATTTAGGAACATTGTGAAACGTTGCGATTTCCTAAATAACTTATCACTACAGGATAATTATTTCGACAATAATTTAAGACACTGATTAGTTAGATCTGTGAGAGGAAAATTCCAGCTTTTGTTGATGAGGAGACTAGAGACAGTGTTAGATTAACACACCCGTCTTTATGTATAGCCGGATTGTCTAGAATGGAATCAGAATTTGTGCTGCAGATAAATCTGCATTATGGAAGCGTTTGGATTTTAACAGATTCCATACTCGACTGACAGGTTGGTAAACCACCAGGGTGAGTAAATTCTTTGGCGGTTGAAGTTCCCGTTTAGCCTCTAATCAACCATTTGCCATGTTAACTCGTCATTCTAAAACAATGGAAAGTGATGCGCCTTAATTTAGCTCTATTGCTCTATGTGAATTTATAATGATTGACTGACTGATTGACTGGTTTCATTGTGGAACTTCTCACAGATGTGCATCAGTAGTTCGAGTTGTCACACTCCTTCCATGTAGAACACAAAGCAAGACAACACAGTATAAAGAGATTCAAAGGGGAAATAATAAACAGAGGTATGTGGGAAAAAGAATAGTAATCTGGAAGAACAACATAATTTCATTGGATATTACCAGTCATAAAGAATAAATGTATTTGAGAATGATTTTGAGCCATATCAAAGATTTCCTTCAGTCACTAGTTCTTAGCATCCCGAGGACCCTAAACAGCCCAGAAGTCTGCACCTTCCTACGTGGCTGGCTTAAACTAACTGTTGTGGATTTCATTGAGTGATGAGGCCATGATTTGATTTGACCACCACCAGCTCTTTTTCAAACTGATCTATGCTATGTCAGTTAACATTGCTTATTAAGGAATTCATAAGACAACATATGTAAGAATCATATATGTCCAAGCCAAGTTCACTTTTAACGGTTTAACGAAACGTCAGTAAAAACAATCTCGTTTTGTTTTTTCATTCATTGGGAAATACAAAACTCCTCTATTATAATATGTAAGAATCTACTAATTTTTTTTATTTGTTGTCTTTCCGTGAAAAAAACTATATTCATATACTTTTCTTTCTCATTTATTCATAACAAAAATACCATTCACAGACAGCTTTTCCTACAGTATTCTGCTTAGAGGTTCGCGAACCTACTCACCCTCGTTATTTGTTTTACCACTTTTGTAAAGCAGTACAAACTCCTGATTTAAAAGATCCCAGATAGAACGCCTGACTACTGTGACTATAAACAATTGATACTGTATGTCGGAATGGGCTTTAGATGGCTTGACAAGACTACTACTCTTCATTTGTTTTATAATTCCTTCACTTTTATCAAGTATGAGCCGCACCAAAATATAAAATAGCTGTCACCTGTGTTTGTAGTGACAGTTTGAATAAATAAGCTTTCTAAGACTGTGAAGGATGAAAGGGATAGTCAGGACTGTATAATGCAGTTATAAAGTATCAAATTAACTCATGTATTTCGATAAAGAAAGACATAAGTCTGGTTAAAATCATTTGATTGCGATCGTATCGGCAAATCGTAGTAAATTTGCTGTCCTTTGTCTATTTAATATTTTGAAGGATTTAGAAATCTCTACGAGATGTCCGGTATCAACATTGTGTCTGGTAAATGCGCTCTGAGAATATTCGCTTCCTTTCAGCCACAGGATTTTTGGAATATGTTCAGAAAACCTGATAGAAGCCCTTCTTTCTGTCCTTCCAATGTACTTGCTTCCGCAAGTGCACGTGAATTCATAAACGCAGTTGGAGGTGACTTCCAAATATCAAATTCACCCTGGAATATGAACATAATAATGAGTTCAATTTCCTGGATCTAAATGTAAAACGAACAAACGAAGGCCTGGCCGAAAAGTCCATCTGTAGAAAAGAAACCTGGACTGGACAATATCTTCACTATAACAGCTTTAGTCCCATAAGTTATAAACGTGGATTAGTGAGAACTTTGTACGACAGAGCAAGGAAGCTATGTTCAGTAAACAGGGTCGAAGAAGAATTAGATTTCGTCAAGAAATGCCTAAGAGAAAATGGATACCCTAAGGGATTTATACAAAAGTATAGCAGAGAAAAAGATAAGCAAGAAAAGCATCCAACTGTAGAAAAGAAAAAAGTGTTTATTTGTCTCCCATTCAAAGGAGATGCAGTGTCACAAAAGATTGACAAAAGACTGAAAGGTGCAATAAATAGAAGCTTTCCGGCAGCAAAACTTATAACAGTATACAGCACCACTTCTTCTATAATCCACTCAAAACTGGATAAATACCCTGCTGAAGTCACATCCAACTGCGTTTATGAATTCACGTGCACTTGCGGAAGCAAGTACATTGGAAGGACAGAAAGAAGGGCTTCTATCAGGTTTTCTGAACATATTCCAAAAATCCTGTGGCTGAAAGTAAGCAAATATTCTCAGAGCGCAGTTACCAGACACATTGTTGATACTGGACATCTCGAAGAGATTTCTAAATCCTTCAAAATATTAAATAGACAAAGGACAGCAAATTTACTACGATTTGCCGATACGATCGCAATCAAACGATTTTAACCAGATCTATGCATACAGAAAGGGAGTGTCATTAACCTCTCACTCCCTTGGTAACAGAATTTTGATTTTGATTAGTCATCTAATTCAGTGATGTCAACCCACTAAACAAATCTTAATCTCATAAACTGTAACCGCTTTTGTTTCTTGAGTTGCTCTGTGAACCTACAAGGTAACACTGTTCAGGTAGGTAGTTACCTGGATTCCAGTGGGAAGTCGTAGCCATCCTAACCCTGGATTATAAGGTCATAGCGCGCGCTTTACGACTACTGAGTTACATTTTTTTTATTATTAAAAACTCTCGTTTCTGTAAAATTTTATGCCAAGAGTTTGTGGAAACTATCACAATTATTTACCTTTCGAACACTGAATCCAAGAATACAATCTTATTGACAGATAATACATATAACTAAATATTTGGATTTGTGGAATTTTTAAACATAAACACATCTATAATTGTATATATTGTTGGATTTATATGTTCAAGTTGCTCCAAGTCAGTGAGTTTATGGTTAAGATATCATTTTAGTTAACTGAGCTGAACTATATTGCATGTTGTTTTATTGTATAGTTGTTGTCGCTTTTTGCCCTTTTTTCTGTGAACTGTTTCCTTTGTTGATGTTGTTCTCATTGTTTGTCCGTTATTTTCTGATTTTGAGGGGAGCAACCCAAAAAGTTGCTTCTCTCTAAACTTTACTTAATGTAATCATTCCTTTCTCAGGCGTGAGGCTAGCAACCCCACCCTGTAAACAAAATTGCTAAAGAAACTTCAGTATGATGAACCTCTTGCACCAAAAGAAAAAGTCTGTGTGGGAACATGGAACGTCCGAACTATGTACGAGACTGGGAAAGCTGCCCAGATCGCCAACGAGATGAAAAGATACGGAATACAAGTGCTGGGAATATGTGAAAGCAGATGGAATGGGAGTGGACTCACCAAATTGTCAACGGGTGAGTCAGTGATCTACTCCGGTCACCCAGAAGATAACCACACGCACACCGAGGGCGTGGCTATCATGATGTCACCAACGGCAACGAAAGCCCTGATACAATGGGAGGCGATTTCGTCCAGGATAATGACCGCCAGGTTCAACTCCAAAGGAAGGAAAGTGTCAATCATACAATGTTATGCACCCACAAACAACGCAGACCTCGAAAAGAAAGAAGAATTCTACAGGCAACTACAGGCAACAATGGACAATACTCCAGCTGGCGACATGAAAATACTAATGGGAGACATGAACGCCAAACTGGGACCAGACAATACAGGAAGGGAACTCATCATGGGTAGAGAAGCTCTAGGAGAAATGAATGAAAACGGAGAACTCTTCGCCGACTTCTGCGCCTTCAACGAACTGGTGATTGGTGGCAGTGTATACAAGCACAAAGATATCCACAAGGCTACATGGGTGTCACCAGACGGGCAAACCAAAAACCAAATCGACTTCATCTCAATCTCAAGGAAGTGGAGGCGCAGCCTACTGGACACAAAAGCAAGAAGAGGAGCAGACGTTGGCTCAGACCACTATCTCGTACAAGGGACAATCCAAATCAAATTAAAAGCTTTCAGGGAATCAGGAGCTGCAGATAGACCACAAGCCAAGTTCAACACTCAAAAGCTGAAGGACCAGGCTACAAAGGACATCTTCATTGCAAGCATAAAGGACAAAGCCGAGACACAAATCAACACCAGCGAAAAGGTCAGCGTCGAAAAGCACTGGAACAACTTGAAAACGGTGTGGAGCCAAACCTGCATAGAAATTCTAGGCAGAAAAAAGAGACAGGACAAACAGTGGCTCACTACGGACACTTGGAAACTAATAGAAGAGAGAAGGACAGTGAAGCAAAAGATTATCCAGTGCACTGACGAGCAACAAAAACAGGAGCTGAATGCAAGCTACAATACACTGAACAAAAGAGTGAAGAAAAGTGCCAGGGAAGACAAAAGAAAATATTATGAAACCATGGCAAACGAAGCAGAACAAGCTGCAGGCAAAGGAGACCTCGCCACACTCTACCAAACAACTAGGCACCTTTCGGGCAAACGTTCGACACAGATTAAGCCAATAAAGGACGACAATGGAAAGTCAATCACCAAAGAGGTGGAACAGAGAAAGCACTGGGTTGAACACTTCAAAAGACTTCTAAATCGTCCGCCACCTACAACACGCCCAACAATACCAACAACGGAAGCAGAACTACCAGTGAACACTGACCCCCCGACGAAATCAGAAGTCCTGAATGCAATCAAGATGCTAAAAGCTGGGAAAACACCGGGACCAGATGGAATCCCAGCAGAAGCTTTGAAAATAGACCCAGAGACAACAGCGGACTTGATGACACCACTGCTGGAGAAGGTGTGGAAAGAGGGCAAAGTACCCGAGGATTGGAAGAAAGGATACTTATTCAAACTTCCAAAGAAAGGAGACTTAAGTCAATGTAAAAACTGGCGTGGAATTATGCTTCTGTCCATTCCAAGCAAGATACTAAGTCGCATCATCCTGGAGAGAATCAAACAAGCCCTAGATGAAAAACTTCGTCCGGAACAGGCTGGATTCAGGAGAAACAAATCATGTATTGATCAAATCGCCACTCTACGGATCATCATTGAACAAAGCTTGGAATGGCAGTCACCTCTCTATCTCAACTTCATCGACTTTGAAAAGGCCTTCGACAGCGTCGATCGAGAGGTCATTTGGAAACTACTTCGCTACTACGGGGTCCCATCGACAATTATACACCTCATCCAACAGTTATACGACAATGCTGCATGCCAAGTAATCCACAACGGGAAACTTACGGAAGCCTTCGAAGTGAGGACGGGAGTGAGGCAAGGCTGTCTACTATCACCAATGATCTTCCTGATTGCAATTGATTGGATAATGCGACAGACAACGGCAACCAACGAGGGAACAGGCATAAAATGGACTGACACAAAAGACTTGGAGGATCTGGATTTCGCCGATGATATATGTCTGATTTCCCATAAACTGGAAGATATGCAAGTGAAAAGTAACAAGTTGGCAGAAGAAGCATCAAAGATAGGACTTCACGTGAACATAGATAAAACAGAGGTGATGAAGATTCCTGGCCAACACCAACAACAGCAACAACAGACAACAATAAGCATAAATGGGAAGAACCTGAAAGAAACAACCTCCTTCACCTACCTGGGAAGCATCGTCTCAACTACAGGCGGAACTGACGAGGACATCAAAGCCAGAATCGGAAAAGCAAGACAAGCTTTCATTACTCTCAAATCTGTGTGGAGGTCAACAGCACTCAGCATCAAAAATAAGATCCGGATTTTCAACTCCAATGTGAAGTCAGTGCTACTATACGGATCAGAGACTTGGCGAGTCATAAAGAGCATCTCAAACAAACTTCAAACCTTCATTAACAGCTGTCTCCGCTCAATACTCAAGATCAGATGGCCAGAAAAGATCAGCAACAGGGATCTCTGGGAGCGAACCAATCAGGAACCGATTGTGAAACAAATAGGCAGAAAGAAATGGAGATGGATTGGCCATACGCTGAGGAAACCATCAAGTGACATCACTAGACAAGCCCTCGAGTGGAACCCGAAAGGGAGGCGGCGAGTTGGTCGTCCAAGGGTGACTTGGAGGAGGTCATGCGAGGAGGAGATGAAAGCATGTGGACAGACCTGGAGCAGGGTGAAAAAGTTGTCAGAAAACCGAAGGCAATGGAGGTGCGCAGCTGAAGCCCTATGTTCCTCTAGGAACTAAAGGATACAATAATAATAATATTACCGTTGAACTAAGAAGAAACTGAAAAACGGTGTATCTAGATCGCTCTCAACCTCCGCAAAGATACTTTCATTGGTTATCACCATCTAATAAGCTACTAAGATGGATAAAGTGTAATTATCTGATTATTTATCTGACAAACACGCGTTGTCTATTGTCGAAATGGTCACATTAAACCATAAAAGGGATTAATACCGGAATCATTTATACACTCTGAACGTTTTCTAAGATTTCTCAGATATGTGTATTTTTATGCTTGTATAATTTTATTTTTCATGAAACCCGATCTACGTGTCGTAGAGCGTTACATTCTAGGCTGTTTAATGTAAGTAGTTATATCTTTTTTAACTGGTATATGTTGGTTTTTGAAGTCTATTTTCTTTCCCCCTCCGTTATTCCTTGATATTATCCCTTCTCCCTTCTTTCAATTTTTACAGGAAGCTTTGACCGGGTAGAAACTAAGATAAAATTAAATGAGTAAATTGCCTGACATATTGTAATTGACAGGACTGAGCAGAACTCAATTAAAACTGAAAGAGGGTCAAATTAAGACCAGTGTCACGTGGAGTAGAAATGTAACAGTGAGGAGGAGAGAAAAATAATATAATTAAAATTTTCTACAGTTTGGTTTGTAAGGGTTAGTTATGTTTTTACGAGTTGATCACAGATTGGTATAAGTTAGAGAACCATTGAGAACCAGGGAGTACTGGACAACTGTGTCATCCTAGTTTGAGAATCATCGGCAGTAGGCACCCACCACCAGGGTTCGAACCCAGGACCTTCCGGTTAAAAGGCAAGCTCGTATACCATTCAGCCACTGAGACCCGATTCAATGGCTCATGAATTCTAACTTCTACCAATTCGTGATTTAGCGCGACCCCAACC
Organism: Trichobilharzia regenti; assembly: GCA_944472135.2. NCBI lineage: Eukaryota > Metazoa > Platyhelminthes > Trematoda > Strigeidida > Schistosomatidae > Trichobilharzia > Trichobilharzia regenti. Next base: position 94,017,434 of record OX235262.1, on the reverse strand, counting down.
ATTGTCACAGGCTGGACGTCCATCTTCGTAAGTGACATTTGGATGGACCTCACTGGTCACGACTTCCAAACTAGTATGAAACAGCAGTTGTCCAGTACTCTCTGGTTTTCAATGGTTCTCTAACTGATATTAATCCGTGATCAACTCGTAAAAATATTATTAAAAACTAAGAGAATTAGGATTAACAGAAATTAAGTATCCAGCGTTAAGACAAATTAGGTCCATTGTAGGTTCAGCGATTAAACAATTCTCCTTTGTAACTAGCTTACGTGTTCGCTTGATATCTGGAGTCGTTAAGGGGGCTTAGAATAGAGCTTCGGTGGAACCTTTTCTCTTCTTTACGAAATCATGAAGATAAGTGTTTGGTGATACGTTTGGAAGTCAAACGCTGAGTAGGGTCAATATATCTAGCCCCACAGGAGCAGTAGAATTGATAGATACATATTGATGAAGCCAGCAGTGGTAGCATATCCTTCATGTTCATTCGAAGCAGTGGTTTTGTAGAGAAATTAAGTCGAAGTTCGAATGCGAAGAAGGTTTTCTTCAATGACCAGGAGAGATGTTCTCTCAGTATTTCTGTGGATGCGTCTCTTTTTGAATAGCAGATTCAGATAGAGAAGTTTTTGCCGGTAGAAATTCCTTATCCAAGGTAATTTCCGAAAGTGAGGATCTTAGCAGCGCTTCATAAGCACCGAAAGACGTAGCTTGTCGTAAATTTACTTTCATTACTAATTTCTTAAATAGACAGATTTTATGAATTAAAGCAGAAAATTGTTACTTTTCTAATTTTCCTTATTTCTGAGAAGCTAAAACGATTAGATAATTTTTCATCTAACTTCCATTATTACACCTTTTAGACAGACGATTATTTATCTGTCTCAGAACCACAAAATTGTCATTATAAGCAGAATATAAGGAACTACTTTGTATGTTTTATATAGATGAAGCTTAAGAAAAACGGCTTATGGCTTAAAGTGGTAAAACATGCGTAAATCAGGCAGGTTATTCACACCAAATGTCATCTAGATAATATATATATTTGTACGCTGATGTATTTTGTTTGCACCATGTAGCATTTTGGAATAGACTGTTTCACAGACAAACTACTGATGTACGCTGTAATAGGACGAAACGGTTTCTAAATGTTAGCTGGTTTGTCAAGTGTCACATGTCCGATTTAAATATAACAACTTTTAAAAATCAGAAGTCATATACACATTTTCTTTGCTCATTGTTACATCGTCTTATACTCATCATTGGAGCTGGTTGTTATTTTAAAATGTACATCTGTCAACACTTCACAGAACTACAAACTGAATTCAACAGACATTTCTACTCAGAATTTGAAAATAACTCTGAGTGAAATCAGATCTCACTGGAGCAAATAATAAGATGCATCATTTCGTGCCTAAATTATCCTTACTAACTTCACGTAGATGAACACTGGTAATCAAAACCTCAAATTCTCTTTATAGGCATAATATAACTCCTCTGGTCAAGTGCACCGCGAAGACATTTTCAAAGCTAAATTGGGCAATGCGATAAATTAGTCAGTATTATAAGTCTCATTTATTCCAATGGCTTCAGAAGCATCACCGAAACTTGAATTAATTGGTCAAATGTAAAACCTGAAAATTATTCTCAAATCATAAGTAACTGCAATTCTTTTGCATTCATCACTTATTTCACATGAAAGCTAGATCAACGTTATTTTTTAAATAATTATTATTAATAATGGGTCTCTTACACTCAGATGTGAAGTGTTTTGCATAAGACGGATTAAATATTCGTCACCAATGTGATACAACAGGTCGGATGTGAGGACAAATACTCGCCGCTGATGAAATTCGCTAGTTTTCCCGCCATATTATGAATTAGTACAATTTGGAATCCATGCACTGGCCATTAGATGGGGTCCCAGTGGCTTAATGGTCTACAAGCTAGCTCGCCTTGTAATCAGAAGGTCCTGATTTTGAACCCTAGTGGAGGATGTGTACTGATGAAGTGACCTAGACGAGCACGGAACAGCTGTTCAGTTGCCCTGCAGGTTTTCCAATGGCCCACTAACCGATCAACGTTAATTCATGCTGAAATCCTGAAACCAATCAAATGCCTGGCAAACCAACACTTGAATATACTAACTTACTAAATATTTTACTTCATCACTAAATCGATATATTTTCTTCTCTGAACTCTTGCAACAAATAGCCTAGGCTAATGAAACACTAGATGATTTTCTCTAAGGTAGCATTTCATGTCATGACAGAAAAAGTATGATACCAATTTAATTTTAGTGTTTAAAAATGTCAAAATTGACTTTTAGAAATATTATCATAACATTACAATAAGTTTTTTAAAAAAAGACAAAATAGATCAGACTTCATAAATATGACCTTAAAGTATATATTTCTTTCTTTTTGTCTTCAAAATATTATTCACTGATTACATTGTATATTTGACGAAGAAATAGAAAGTTTTGCTGATCTAAAACAAAATAGGATCAAACATTTCACTTTAATCAGAATGATATTCAGAGCTACGTTTATACATTATAGGATCAAAGTAGGTGCGTTTAAACATTATAGGATCAAAATAGGTACGTTTGAACATTATAGGATCAAAATAGGAACGTTTGAACATTATAGGATCAAAATAGGTACGTTTGAACATTATAGGATCAAAATAGGAACGTTTGAACATTATAGGATCGAAATTACGCTTGAATCCTGCTGGACCAAATTCTGGGTTTCTTTCGTTACCACTTGTCTCCGTTTCATGGATTCTTGGATAATTTTCTTCTAGTTCAGATAAAACATAGTGTCCTTGACCTGCATGATGAGGCATCGTTTGTTGGGCAAACGTAGATTGATGTCTAGGATTCTGATTTAGAAAACAAAAACAAGAGGAATAGACTTTGTAAGATATTGAAAACGCTTGAAAACTTTAACCAAAAGTGAATAACTTGTATTTCTTAACCTAAATCTTGATTAGTCTAAACGAACAAGTGTAAATCTGAAACTGATATATTATGCCAAAATCATTAAAACCAGTACACCACAAATTCACTCACACTAATATACAAACAACAATAATCTAATCACTTAGTTGGTGGTATAGTGGTAGAATGACTTGCCAACCACGCCTCATGTGGTTTGGGGTTCAACCCCCGACCGACGCACTCCTTTACCCTGCTAAGCTTATAGTAGGACTGGTGAAGAAAGAAGGTTGGGCATGAAGCTAGCAACCCCATCCTGTAAAAATAAATACCATCGCTACTGAAACTCCAAGTCTCTAGCTTGAAGCACTATGTTCCATTGGGAAAGTAAGGGGATACATGAATATGGCCAAAATCATACGAATTATTGTTTAAACAGTATGGCGTTAGATTAAATTTTTCAAAGAAATAGAATTCAAGGAATCATTTGTCAAAACACTAAATAATAGAAAACTATGAGTCATTCAAGAATATGGTCAAAGCGTTGTTTTTCCTTATCAGATTGAAAGGAGAAGAAGCAAACAAGTACTTAAGATAAATTTCATTAATCTTTGCGAGTCGATCTACATGAACTGTCACACATTTCCTAGAAGAAAGAAAAAAATCAGCTTTTTAAACTGTTACATACTTCTATTTATCGATTAGATTAAGTAATGCCTAGTTAACTAATTTCTGTTAATAAATTAGTGGTTTTAGATTAAGTTATGCTATTCCCCTTTCCAAAGTGGGTTCAAGAAAAGTAGTGGCAATATGTTTTTGTTTTTGATTCAATAGCCTGAGCAACCCATCACTCAGTTTTATAACCAGAAGGTTTCCTAAAACATAAAGAATTAATACAGATGTAGAATGGTTTAAAATAAGCCCTTGTTTCAATTAGAGTATTCGTTCTATATAACTACTCCTCTTAGTAGTTTGAGTAAAAACAAACGATTTGAAAAGCAGTTGTCTTTTCTTTATCGTAGGATGACTTCGTAAAAAATCTGATACAAAAGTAGCTGCATTTTTATCATCATAGTAAATGTGAAATGATTATGAGTAGTTATTTGTTTGAAAACTGTCAATCAATTGATAACACCGTTTCATTGCTTAATACACTTAAAATGTTAACTGAAATAAGATCCAAATGAATTTGATTCTTTGAAGAAATCTTCAGAGAATGTAAGAAACGGACCTTCAGTGTGGACCATTATGAATCACTTGACTTAATGTGCTTTGCAACAACCTGAGTAAGTCCACATCCCAAATTATCAAACTACCAATAAAATTCTTCATTATATCTCTTTTCACGACTTCAATTGTTTTGTAATTTATAGTTAGGATTTGGAAGACACCTTCAATGATAACTTCAAGCTATACTTAGTGCTAAACATGTTGTTTAGAAGTATAATCAAAACTTTGCATTTAAGTCACCCAGCCTAGAAAACAGAACCACACCAAGTACACCAATAAATCTTCCTCACTTTGAAACAGAAATATCACTGTGTGCTTGATTTCCTTGAAGAGGAATAGCTAAACAGTTTGCTTGCCAGACCATTTACATCGAATGAAAAAAGAAACACTTTCTAATCGATAAACAAGTCAGAAAGGATAACTTCTTAAAACAGCTCATCAACTAGCTAATTACGAATATAAGTTCAAGGTCAAACGTCAATAAATGATGACTAAATGATCAATTTTAGCAATTAAAAGTTTAACGAAGAATGATTACAAAGGAAATGATCCTAATATGAGTCTCTTTTTAAAACTATTCCTCATTTATAATTAATGTTTTCAATGTGAACATTATTAGTCTTTGACGATACTGCGACAGAATATCGTAGCTTTAGGGTCTAAAAGGTATCACTTATGTAGCTTTAAGCTACATAAAAGGCTTGCTGATAACTTTTATGCAGACAAATTCTCTTTTGACCACGGTCAAAGTACATGTTTTCAGTATTTGCACATCAAAGATTATAAAAAAAGTATGGTATTAAATTTATTCAAATTCTTGCGAAACAAATAATTGAAATTGGTATTTCTTGACAACTTTTTGGAGAGACTTAAAACGCAAAGGCACACAGCTTCAATGCTGAAGGAAATATAATACTGTGGTTTCATATTAGTCGCTCCATATCTTTCATAATACTAGGCAGATCACATGGTGTGGTCTGAATATGTTTTGAATTTTCATAAGGAACTATGATGAAATTTAACTTCGAAATGTTTGCTTGGCGAATATGTGGCTGAATTTATAACTAGCCGAAATTCGGGTAATTTCAACTGTCCGTAATGAATCAGACCGAGTGCACTATTGAGAGTCTCACCATGAATGAGCTAAACAGTCATATGGTATCACGATATCATAGACTTCTGTAGAAATGTGTACTGGTTGCTATCTAGGCTTCTTAGAATGCTGACATCAGCCAATATTATGTAGTACGTGGTGTGATAATTGATCAGAATTTCTGTTATATCTTCAAAGTTGCTGAAACTAAATTGTAAGTCAGATAGGTTAACTATCTAATCACAAGTATTCAACTAATTAAAGTATAAGTAGAAAATTCCATTTACAGTCATTCATCCTTTCAGTCAAAATTACCAAACAGAGTGTCTAAGTAAGTCTTGAAGGTGTGAATAAAATAGAACCTTTTATTGAATTCCCTTTATCTATAATAACTGTTCATTTTTTTTTCTCCGTTAGCTCTGTGGTGATCAGTATTGAATAAAAATGAAGTACGCTGTTATCAATTTACTCAAATTCGCAATAAATGTCATTCTTGTTAAATAAGGTATTACGTTGTCACATGAAAAATCCAATATACCGGCCTACATAGTTTAAATTTCCTTTGAAACGATAGATCAAGAAAATTAGAACACTAAGTCATAACATTCTCATCAATAAATATCATCATAAATTTAAAGCCGTAAAAATGCATCAGTTTGCCTATGATGAATAATTTGTGTGTAAAACACAAGTCCATGGAATTCATTACTGATTGTTCGTTGAAAAAAAATACAGACAAGTTTCATCAAGAATGCCTACACATCTTGACAGTACTAAGAAGTAAGAAGTAAATCAAAGTTTATCTTTCCCCGTTGACAAATTGAAAGTACTCAATGTCATGTATGCCTACTTGTTCATTATTTCAGTAATGAAGTTAAAGAGTGGTCTAACAAATTGTCTGAAATATCACCAGTAACGGAAATTCAGATGACGCTTCAACAATTTAAACTGCAGATTACTTTGGCTCATTTTACTATGGATGTTATTAAAAAGCTGTCAGATAATGTGCTATTTAAGTGAAAATTTGTTATTACTTTGTGTTTATACGAGGCAGCAGATGTAAAAAGACGGAAAACATATGCGAGATTGAGAATTATAATCAATTGGTAATAATTTAATGTCATCCCTTCAATATCACTTATCACTGAAGCTCCCGTGTGACTACTTTCAACAGCGTTTTGCTAAGTAAGACATTTATATTGTGCAAACTAATTTATATCTTAAAATACTGAATGACGTTGACAGTGATGTAAGGCATATTTCATCATTTGTATGAGCTAGTGCACTCACCTACTGTGAAATTAATAATGAAGTAATGAAAGGTAATCTCACTGCTGAGTAATTATTTCAATAAGGCTTAGACATTGCAAGGCTGAATTATCCTAATAACGGTGTTTTCTTCATACAGTCAATTAACTCTTACACATATCACTGACATCACTAAAAGCACCAATCTCGCTTCTGAAACGTTTGTTAAACTTGAAATGCGTAAACATTAAGGTATCAGTGTATAAATCGTTTATCCCAGCTAAAATATCTTTGGTGAACGTTAGAAACAAGTTATGCAAGCAATATACTCACGGGCAACAAAACGCTATAACTGAGGTATTTATTTTCTGATGAACAAGAGGATTCACTAAAATCACTTCATACTGAATAGTAGATAGTGCAAACGGGATTCGCAATATCCTAACCTTTTTTCTTAGAATCAGTGTGTATCTCAAGTACACTTGGATAGATTGTGGTTCTATCAGTCATCTTGATTTAGTAATCAATTCTAAGTCTTTATGTTTTCGAGTTGAAACTGTATCAGCAACACTAAAAAGCATGCCATTGTTTCACGTTGTATTTATGTAATCCGCTCGTAACGGTCATTTTAGACTGGATAAAGTTTGTTTTACCTGATTTTTTAGAGACCTTTACTTCGTTAATTACTAAACACCTCTTTAATGCGAGTTATGTCTGTACCTACACGAAGTATCTAAGATAAAATTCCTAGAGTTAATCAAATCAACATATATGATGACCATGGTAAACCGTATCTATCAGTAGTGCATAAAAGTATTAAATTCCACTTCTAAAAAAATAGGCTTTAATTAAATTAATACTACTAATATAATAATAACAGTAATATATGATATTTTTTTATCCAGTAAAACTTTCAACTTACAGCATTACTGATCCCACTGATAACCAATATACTGAACAGACAAATAAATAATCGTCCAGTTATTAATTTCTTATAATTAAATTCACTTGTAATCATGTTTGTTGGAAAAAAAAAATTGCTTATTTTGTTTTAATTTGGATATACAAAAATAAGCAACTTCTATTCAGTCCTAACTAAGGTGACAGTGTCTTTGTCTTAAGGAGAAAAATAATGACAAGTGTGTATTTTAATAAGAAGTAAACTGGTTAAACAGATGTATTTATATATACATATATGCTGCAGTCAAATGTATGCATACACGTATGTTGTTCAGAAGACAATCACTTATTCCTTCTATTTGTCCACGTCCTCCATACAGATTACAAAGTGCAGAAATAATAATGTTAATTAGTCTAATAATAATAATAATAATAATAATTTTTCAACCCAGAAAAATATGTCATTTAGTCTTACTGACTAAGTTTGAGTTTAAAGGGAGGGGGTTGTACTAGTGGTAGTAATATTAATTAAAATAGGGGCAGCTAGAGGAGAGTATTAGTAACAATTTAACTAGTATTAAATGATTCAGGAAGTGAAGGAGGGGTAGAATTTATATTGGTCATTATTGTAGTAATAATAATAATAATGATAATAACAATAATAAAATGGTTGAAAAGATGAGGCATTGAAGAATAGAAATGAAACGCTAAGAATTAGGCAAAAGAAGGCATAACATTCTGTTTGCTGAAATTCGATTTGGTAGAACTCGAAAGACTCAACTTCATAACACCCACCCACATATATACAAACACACAAGCTTTTATGCATACATACATGCATGCAAAAATAAAAAAACTCAAAATAATAGGGTGATTTTATTATTCCTGTTGTGAACGGTTATTGAAATTATGACTCGTATTGAGACAGTACATGCATAAGTCTGTGCGTGTGTGTTGGTGTGTGTGTGTGTGTTTGTCCACCACAATTTTATTCAGTAGGAATATACTATTCATTATGCAAGAAAAAATCCGTAAAGTGTGTAGATTATTAAATTCACCATCATTATGCGTCGGTGGCACAGTGGTTAGGACTCTCACCGACCATGCACATGGTCCGAGGTTCGATCCCCTGCCGACGCACACCTGATACGAATGGTCGGCCTGCAAAATTTGGGCTACCGATATCCATGCTGAAAATTCCATACTTGTACCAAAAATACAGAATGGAATCAGGCTGTAATCAAAAATTAAAAAAAATAAATAAAAATAAAATGACTTCGTTAAATCACCTTTTATTTCAAAAAAGAAGGCCCTCTAAACAAAAGTCATGTTATGTAATAAAGCAGATAAAAAAAGTAAACGGACTATGGCAATACTTACTGAAATGACTACTCTGAATTTTTCCCTGATGCATGTAATGGGACTGAAATTGTTGGTGTCATTTGACTCGTCAGACGTCAATGAGGACAGTCCGACAGTGACTTAGAGTTGATATTAGTTATTTCGTTGAGTGTGACTAGTAGTGGAATACAGGAGACGCCCTCCATTTTATTTGGAACCTATCAGATGGATGTTTTATGAGTCTTCGGTCAGAGGTAAAGTTCCCATGATGCCTTGAGCCCCTAACTCACTATTTAAAATACAAAAACCTTATCCATTCAGGCAGTAAATCACGTTTTATACTGCTAACAACTAACAATAAAACAATATGTTAAAACTAACTCATCTCTGAATTGCGTTCAATAAAAGCTGAAATTTATAAATGCACCGAAAATTTCTGTGCATTATAACTCATCACCGGAATATTTACCGTAATAATTTAAAAAACTGACATCCATTGTATACGAGATGACTCTCACAGTCTAATGGTTAAGTGGATAACACTTAAGAGTTTGAAACTATGAGTGCTATGTTTGAATCTGAGGGGGAACAATGTCACTCACTGAGGATGCACGATACATTCATCTGATGAGCCCCAAGTGGGATAAAATACGCGTCCTCGATTCCAGTACTAGCCACTATAAGTCCGAAAGATGTGAGAATATATTTAAATACAAAATATGTAAGCTGTAATACAATAAATACTATCTAATTATGTGTACTGTTTTCATATCGCTATAGAGTCTTTCGGTTTCTACTACGAATTAATTATCCAGACAAGACTCATACAATGTTCTCTTAAAAGGTCGTTTAATTGGTAGATAGAATTATTTCTGTAATTTCAGTCTAAAGCTGTACAGTCATTTAGAGGGTTATTTCATTGCACAACTCTACAATCAGTAGCTGGTGATTATTGATGATAGTAGTTGGAAACATGAGTAATTCATTTGTGAATTACAAACTGGAGACATTTCTCTTCTCAGGTGTCTCAGTGAATGAAAGACTACTACACAAGACACTCCAGTGTTTCTGACAATCAAACACACAAATATTGACTGTATTGTTCATTAAAATAAGTCGGAATCATCTCATTTGTCGACAGACTTACAATAGATTATCTCCATAAACCAAAGTCGAAGGTCAGTCGAAATGAAATCGAATCAGTATTCTACTAGAGAGATGAAAGTCATGAATGAAGATTATCTCATCCGTGTAAATACATCATACCAAATCCAACCACAGAGCTATGACAACATTCTCATTTTTATTCTTAGCTGTGAGTTGGATAGGGTATGAATTGTTTGTGAGTCAGACAACGAACTTGTTAGTTTATAATTATTATCGCGTTGGATTCCAACTGAAAGATAGGGCTTGAACACCACAACTCTATTTCATCTTCTGTAAATCTCTACACTCCTCATTGGTCGACTACACGACTTTTCATTCACTCTCATCTCCTCCTCTTCACCTGATCTCCATGTCACCCTAGGCCCCAAACCTTTACTCAGTAAGTAACTTTCCTTTCTTTCAAATTCTCCCTAGTAGTGACATGAAGATATCAGATGAGATCTCTGAATCTGTTTCGGGACTGTGTTTTGAGGTATTTCGTCTGGCTACGATGCCTTACCGACTTTCAGTAACTTTGTGTCACGGTTTATGTCTGCAATGTTAGCTGGCCACATAGATTAGAGGTTATTGCTTGCTGGTAAGAAACTAATTCATAGTGTGTGAGAAATAACAAAGTGTGAAAAAAAGTGAATAATCTTTCGTAACAGAGAAGGTCGGTAACTGATTAGTTAGATGATGAATAGCCCTTTGGAAATAGTTTGCAAGAAACAAGAGGACCGAAGATTGAAAATGGATTACAAAAATAAAAGAATAAAACTAAAACTAGATAGAGTCTAGCATGCAACAATTCAGGACAATAAAATTGATACTAAGACCACTACAATGTAAAAAAGTTTGCATAAAACGTTTCTAAACACAAGGTTCCAGTTTTTCTGTATGGATTATTAGAGGTCCGGTTGCATGAAGAAGACATAAGCAAAATACTCTTCAGCAGCTCGATCTTACTCGATATGTGACTCTAATGAAGTCTCCGATGCTGCTGCTTGATCAGAAGTAATAATATTCTACAGAATTAAGCTGCTAACTTTTCTGTGTTCTCCTTTGGACAATGATTCTGGTAGATGTTCACAAGTACACCTAGGCGATGTCGTGTCTCTACTTCCCCTATACTTAACTCTACAAGAATAAGTGAACAGGAAAATACACATTGAAGTTGCCAACAGCCGGATCTTTCATTCGACTTTTTAGTTGTCAACTCTCTGGATTACGCAAGACTACTCACTATTGGTCACAAACTGTTACCATTATCAGTGTACATATATACCCCAAAATAACTGTACAATTGTGAAATGAAGTTATGCAAAAAAGAGATGTCTTTACTAATTTGTATGTTGTTAATTTCAACATGTCCCCTTCGAATGAAGAAGAACAAGCTTTGCTATGTAAAGTGTGAACATATTTTTTTGAGGCTTCTGTTCATCTGTGGATAAAGCTTTAATTGATTAATGTAGTATGAACATAAATTTTATTTATTCTACTAAGTAGCATTTGTGCATGAAGACTGTGATTTAAGGAGAGACAACAAACAATCAGTGAAATGTGATGACATAAATATTACAAAAAGAAAATAGTTACATAACATAAGTTTGGATAAAGATTCCAGCATTTTTGGTAAATCGACTGAAAAAGAAACATCAATTTACCAGGAAAATACAGTGGTAATTATGAGCAGAAAAAATTGTCGTCAGAGTGAACTGCAACTAACCATGGTTTTTTCCTGCATACACAGAGATTGAGCATGACCTGGCGGGAGTGATAGATTCACCAAGCCGAAGTGAATTTGTATTCCTTTGCATATTGATATTGATAGATGCAGTTGGAATATTCACTTTTTGTCCCAATTCTGTTCAATGTCGTTCAATGATACTGGCAAGAAATATGAAACATTTGAATATCTGGCTGTTAGAAATACTTTCAGAGAAGGAAAGGGATGCCCACTTTCTTTTCAATTCAATATGCGTGTGAATTTGTAGACACACTTAGAGGTAACTTTTGATGGGTACCTATCCACTTTTGACTGATAAAGATCACGATTAATTGCTGTAAACATCATAAAATTTAGGTGCTGAATAAACTTTTGCATGGATAACTCTTAGTCTGTTGTTTATTTTATATGATACGCCATCTCCTTTGAAACTTAGCTAGACAAATCATGGCTTCTTCTCTACTGTAATAACGTTCTGTTCATTACTGTAATCTCCTCCATATTGTCTTATAGATTTCTTTGAACACAGATTTTCAGACAACTGCCCAACACTTCCTGCAACCTATCTTCAGAACCAAGGCTTCTCAGATCTTCCAAAAACTATTATAAATAAATAACTTTTCTCTGCGTCGGTTGTAATCTGAATAAAGTGAGAACAACAGTTTTTGCAGAACGAAATGGTACTATCATTGCTTATTTCGTCGACTTCTCACTAGCTGCTTACAGGCCAAAGACATTATTAATTTTGTCTAAAAAAAAAATTTTAGCAAACTGACACACAGAGTCCATTTTTAAACAAAAAATCAATATATGCATACAGTGGTAATAAATAATCACTTTATACCAAAAAATAATAATCATACACAATGGAAGATTTCGCTGTTAAGTAATGAGATGTAAGAGAGGAAGGCAAAGAAAGACTGATAACCGCTTCTTTCTGGACGCATAAATAGGGTTTCAGGCTCTTGTTGGAGATGGATTCAGCAAACTTGAGAAGAACTGAACTCTTCTGCCTATCGATAATTCTGAACGATCTTGCCACGTCCATCTCATGACGCATGTCAAGGAGATGCCTAGCGATGGCACTGTTTAAAGCATTTGTTTACTTTAGACATGGGCTTTTTGATACATCTTCAGAAAATCGTGGATATGCCCTTCTTTCTGTCTTTCCAATGTAGCCTCTCCCACTAATACATGTAAATTTGTATATACAGTTGGAGTTAACATCAGAGGGATATTTATCGATTTTTGATTGCACCAAAGAGCAAGTTGTTCGATAGGCGGGGACGAGCTCAGCTGCAGGATAGGCTCTGACTAGTGATGTAGTCAATCTTCTATTGACAATTGCTGTAATATTTTCACCTTGAAAATCGAATCTAATGTAGATGGACATTTTCTCAGTGTGATATGTATGACATTCGAGCCTTCAGATCTTCCATACTTGTTAATGAACCTTTGAGGATAACCATCGCTTTTCAACATTTTTTCGAGAAACATAAATTTTTCTTCTAATTTCTCTGTAGAGCATATTCTCCCAGCCCTAAATGTAAGTGTTGTCCATTCCATGTAGGCTTTCGGTAAATTGACCTCTGGAGACTACCATCTTCTACGCGTTGCATGGTTACGTCAAAGAAATTGAACTTTCCGTCATTTTCAGGTTCCGTAGTAAGTTTGTATGCATGCCATTGAATAATCCGAGTAGGTAAGAAACAGTTGTAATCATTACTCCACGATCTTTATGCATAAATCCTGTGCAGCAAAATAAATCATATGTGTTTCCATTTTAATAATCGTATGTAAATTTTAGACTGTCTGCAGTTAAACAGAAGCTAACAAACAATGCTACTTTACTTAGAGTTGACCATCTCATACGACTCCTATTTTCGTTTCATTTATTTCTCTTCAACAAGCCACAATAAACGCATGGATTTTCCATAATAAATGGGATTAGAATTTTTTGGAGACCTTTACTGCTTCACGTCATAAAAACTATTTTCCTTGCGTATATTACCCCTCTACTGATTGAAAATTGTGTTTATTATGGGTTAATTTAGAAATGTTGTTCAACTATCTTTCTACTTCTCCAAACCGATAATTAATTTTCCGCTGGAGTTTATCCTTCATTTCTTTTTACCATTCCATTATTTTGTCACTGTAGCTTTTCACATTTGTCCATCTTGATTCCGTATTTTTAGAACCACTTCTAATATAAACTGTAGAAGGTAGATATACGTGTGAATGACAGAAAAGTAAAAGCTAAGGATTTTTGAATTCATCATTCAAGCCTTCAATTAGTCATCAGTATGCACTGATGAAGAGAGCTAAACTAAGACGAAATAGTAATCTCATACATACCTAGACTGTCAGCTATTCTCTATCTTAACATGAGATCCTTACTCAAGATACACTGAGCGAAAAATTGTTTTAAGTACTGCTGACATCAATGTGAATGATCATAGAACTACCACAATAACATTTATGCTAACTTATTTCAACAGGCAGAATAGTCATATGTAATAACTGCAACAGATGACTTTAGTCTATGGCTATATCTAAATTAAACAACAATCAAGGAGATTCTATTTTCATTCTGCATTGCTCTACTGATGTATATATATATATGCATTTACATTCGACGTTGTATAATGAGGAATCGTTTAAAAAAGATATTTACAAGTTCTTGCAATAGAAAAAGTTTTCTGAATTATCATAAGGAGTTTTCAAGTGTCGGTTTGCAAAGACTCAGTTGATTTACTCGGAGCCGAAAATGGTGCGAACTACTCCACTAGATGTGACACCCTAGGATTAGAAACACTATGGCTAAGACGCCTGAGACTAAACTTAACACTTTACTATAAGCTTCTAAACCACTTAGTTTTTACCTCTACTAATGGCATTCGACTTTCAGATGACAGTGGCTACAAACTAAGACACACTAAGGGTACACTAGCTATCGAACAATGTAAAACAGCTACCAGGCAAAAGTTTTACTTGATTAGGTATGCACAGATATGGAATAAACTACCAATGGAAATGCGTCAAGCAGGTAAATTGGCCTCATTCAAAAAAGTGCTTAACGACAAACTACATGAGTTTGCAAACCAGAGTAGTCCTAGTTCCTATCTGAGAACCTCCGAAATTATAGGTCCATTTAATGTATAAGCTCAAATACTACACCTGTTGTTTTTGCCTATATTTACAATTTTAGATAAAACATTAACGATTAAGATACTTACCCTCAAACAGACAAAAAGTTTCGTTTGTAAAACTTCTACCCAACACAACAAGTGGAATAAAATGGACATAAACCGACAACATGAAAAAGATATAACTCACCACAACATCACACGGACAGATATACGCTCGTCGGGCATCATATATGCCGCACCAACTACAACCCAACTTTCCTAAGATAATGTGATGAACTTATATCCGTAATGTTGCTGAGCAGTTAATATCCACAACTTCTATCGGAACAACTAAAATTCAAAAACCTTCCTCATGAGAAGTAAATACCCACAAGCAGTAGAAATCCATTAATTAATGCGTCTACAGCTTATGTATTTTACTCCCAACAATGACATTGCAGATCAAATGAGATAAACATATCACTGATTTCAAAATAACACATCAATGAACTATAAATCAAGGATTCTGTACACAACAAAATTATGTATGAGAACCGACTTCAAGCTTTATTTTTTTTTCCCAGGCACTTATAACCCATCCACCAAAGACCTGGTTTTTTTTGTTAATGCGAAGACAATACTTCTGTAATTCCCGATGTGTTGCACTCACTGACAATCTAGCGGATTTTTCCAACTATGCACAGAAACGACTGTACATAAGTGAAAAGGATGTTTTATACTATTCGGATTAACATTTATCAAGTGTATGTATAATCTCCAGTGTACATGTTAAACATATTTTGCTATCGACTGTAAATTGTGACTGAATAATATGGTTCTATTTCTGTAACAATTTGATGATGCCTGTAAACTGGCGTCCCTCATGTACTGTATCATGAGAATAAATTTATTTATTTATTTATTTCAAGCTCGATCACGCGCTGATTACAATTAGGAAACTGCTGAAAACCATGAAGTACTAGACAACTACTTCGTCCCAGCTTGGGACTCTTCAGAAGTACGACCCAAATTCAGTTGGCGATCAAACTCCTGGGAAACAAGTTTCATTTGTGAGACATATCAATGAGCTTATAAGCTTCATACATAGAAATCATTCTTTAAGAAGAGTATTCCACTGTATTATAAAATAGAAAATATTTATATTTTCAAGAATAACATCTTTCATGGTTGTTACAACATGAATCTTTACTCATAGCCTACGACTAGTATCTCGTAATTGCTACTAACGAGATTGAAATATTGTACTCTGCATAATCATTTGCATCCAGACGGACCCCAGTGAACTGTAACGCACACAGCCGGCTTGTCAATTATCGGCTTGATTATTTGCAATTTAATGAAGGTTGTCGAATTTGCAATTTGTTAATAACTGCTCATTCATCAAACATGTTTTTTAGATTCAGTAAGTGATTTTGATCTTCAATTACTAATGTTTTAGTGGTCTTCATTCCCTAGTCACATCTGCAGACCTAATTAAGGGATTCAAACCTGCTTTTGCCAGCTTCAGCATTTCCCAGTGAATGTAAGTACCTTTTCAACTCTTATGCTTCCACCAATTGTCTTATTGTCTTTGCTTTAGCCTTTAGAAGTATGTAGAGTTGTAAACTTATTCGCGCAATAATCATAAAAATCAAATTTATTAGGACCTTAGATACTACTGACTTATATTTCTTTGTATAATTAATGATAATGGGATGACTGCATTCAGCGTCCTTCATTCATTTGTTTATATTTTTTTCAATATTCATGTGTGATATTATAGCGTCTAATAAAACCCAACATTTGGAACCAGATGGTAGTATAAAAATAAATTCGCATAGGAAAATTACATGGACAGACAATATACACATTGTCACAGCTTCGTTTATCTTCAGTACAAAAAAAATTTGGTAAAGACCCTCAGTTACAGGGTAAGAGCTACATGCTCAGAAGAACTAACTAAACATTAATTAAGCTTTGTGTATGATACCTGGATTGAAAATAGCTACTCCGACAGATTTATCAAGAAACACATGACATACAAAGCGGAAAAGGACTGCTCACTATCCCTAAACAAGAAGCTTTTATACATACGACTGTAATTCAAGGGCGATATACCAAGTGAAAAAATTAAGATAATTAGTTCAAAAAACTTTTAATGCTGGCGAACTACACGTATTATTCTCTACACGACCGATGGTGCTACCTCGACTGAAAGATGAAGTACCTAGACAAGCCACTTTAAATTGTATCTGCCATCTCAACTGCGCTTGTGGAGCGAGCTATATCTGCCGTTGCTCTAGGAACTTGATTTTTCGTGCCCGAGAACATCTCCCAGTATGGCTAAGTAAAAGGTGTGGTGAAAACCGTCAACACTTCGATATTAGACCATCTGGTGCAAACCGGCCACAAAACCAGCATTGGAGAATCCTTCTCATTCATCTACCGGGTGTCAGATAAATTGTCCAAAAAATAAACATCGAGGTACTACATGCTCCAAACAGCAAAGGCTATCGCCATTCGCGTGAAACTTCAATGCTTTGTGTGCAAAAGGACCAAATCCAGCTAGCCACCACTACTGCCCCTGCTGGCCTTCATTAGAGACTATAAATTCATGAGTTTGTATTATTATCTTTCCTAATTTTTGTGACATTCAGCTTTTTGTTATGTCGATGCTACTGAACTGTAATCTATTGGTATTATTGATTCGATGTTATTTAAACGATATTATTATTGTTCATAACACTAATTCATTCCCTATTATGTATACATAACTGTAGAACCTGATAATGAAGTTATCGAAAAGAGTATTCTTTGTTTAGTAACCATTCGTTTGAAAACTTATATTCTTGTTGTTTTATGGACATCTGAATGTTGCTTTGCAAGGATTCGAACTGATATCACATAAACAATCATTAAAGTATTAATCAATCGTGTTCACTAAGTCAGGTGTTTGGACAAACACTGCTCAAAAAAAATTAGGTCACAGGGTTGTTATATATCGCGAACTAATAGAAGTTAAAATCATGTGTCG
Organism: Trichobilharzia regenti; assembly: GCA_944472135.2. Classification (NCBI taxonomy): domain Eukaryota; kingdom Metazoa; phylum Platyhelminthes; class Trematoda; order Strigeidida; family Schistosomatidae; genus Trichobilharzia; species Trichobilharzia regenti. The sequence continues at coordinate 93,999,653 of OX235262.1, read as the reverse complement.
TCGGATCCCCTCCCCAGTAGCTGAATGTTTATAGGCTCACTTCGTAACCTGGAATGTCTGACTCTGATTACTAGTGGGATCACAGGTGAGTACCTCTGAAAAGCGTCAAACTAGAACCAAACAACTGTCCAGTACTCCCTAGCTTTCAGTGATTGACTAACTGATGTAAATTAGTGATCCAACGTGATTATGAATACACAAGCAGGTCACTTAACTGTTTAATCTGATGTTTATGTTCTTACTAACCTTTCATTTTACATGCATTTAGATGATAAAACCAACAGAGTATTATTCCATTTTGTACTTGTGCCCCCAGTACAGCTTTTGATATAATCATGATTTACCTTTTCAGGCTGTTTTTTATTCTAACATTAATGGTTTTATAACTGCACAGTCTGGAGAAATTATTGAAAACAACTGTCCACTCTGAGTATTCTTGTTCCTACTAGTTTGTCTGTAATACCTACAAAGTAACGTTTATCTGTAGTCATTCTATTAAATATCCCTTCTTTTAGTAAGCAAAAAAAGACTCAAAGCTGGCAATATTATATGTCTAAAATGGATGAGAGAACATGAAATGATAGAGAAAGGATTTAATTGAAAATAAGATTGAATGTCCGTTTTAAATGACATTTATTTTATCTTTAATATTGTCTAGTCAATTATGATGTGTACTTGAATTTTGTGAGGATGTTTATTATTCTTATATATATAGTGATGTACACGGTACAATTGACAAACTGGTGTCATTTTTGCCGATGTCTAAGAGACATCAAATCAACATAATCGTGTTTAGTTTCAAATATACATATCTAATTTAAAAAATAAGCAAATTTAATGAAGAATTTGATGGCAGGTAAAGGTGAATAAGCTAAGAAATAACATTATCCATGATATCTACACTTTGGTTTGTAGTAAATATTTATTGAGTAAGTTGGAGTGAACTTCAGTTGAACATAGAGAAAATAGAGGTGATGAAGATTCCTGGTGAACAGCAACAGCAACAACACTAACAGACAACAATCAGCATAAATGGGAGGAACCTGAAAAAAACAACCTCCTTTACCTACCTACCTGGAAGCATCGTTTCAACTACAGGCCAACGGAACTGACGAGGATATCAAGCCAGAATCGGAAAAGCAAGACAAGCTTTCATTATTTTTAAGTCTGTGTGGAGGCCAACAGCACTCACCATCAAAAATAACATCCGTATTTTCAACTCCAATGTGAAGTCAGTGCTATTATACGAATCAGAGACTTGGCGCGTCATAAAGAGCACATCAAACAAACTACAGACCTTCATTAACAGCTATCTTCACTCAATACTCAAGATTAGATGGCCGGCCAGAAAAGGTCAGCAACAGGGATCTCTGGGAGCAAACCAACCCAGCAGGAACCGATTGTGCAACAAATAAGCAGGAAGAAATAGAGGTGGATTGGCCATACTTTGAGGAAACCATCAAGTGACATCACTAGACAAGCCATTGCTCGAGTGGAACCCGAAAGGAAAGTGGCGAGTTTGTCGTTGGTATGAGGTTGACATGTAGAAGATCCTGTGAAGATGAAAGCATGTGGGCAGACTTGGAGCCAGGTGAAAACTCTAGCAGAGAACCGAACGCAATAGAGATGCACGGCTGAAACCCTAGGTTCCACTAGGAATTAAAGGAAATAATAATAATGTTGGAGTGTAATGATCAGACACAGCTTTTTGAAACATCTCAATCTATTGCATCACTTCCTGACCGACATACATCTAAACCTTGCTTAGATGGTAGCATCCCAGGTAAAGTTGTAAGGTTGAATATGAGGCTACAAAGCTCACCCAGTAAAACTCAACCCCAATGCTACTGAAACCTCAAAGCTCATGTTTGAAGCTTATTAATGAAATATTCACAACCAAATATCACAGCTTGTATAAAACTTAACAGTTTCCCCAGTTCAATGTTCAATTTAGAAAGAGGTAGAAAATCGATGGTAAAAAGATAGTTTTTAGATTTTAAAATAACTCATAGATATCTAATGAAGTAGGCCTTATCATCTTCAATGTATGGAGTGTTTTTGTCGTGTTCATACAGGCCATATGAAATTTTTATAAAGATTAAGAAACAGATAATACTGGAAGTTTTGAGATATTTTAAGAGCACTTGAACACCATCGATTAAAATTGATTTTGAACAAAGCAAGAACTACAGTTTTAGCAGAATAAAATGGCACCATCTTTTATTTTGTTGCCTTCTCGTCAGCTGCTTACATGGCAAAGACATTATTAAATATATCTACAACAACAATTTTAACATACTTGCACAGAGTTAAGTTTAAACAAAAATCAGTCGATCAATATACTCATACACTAAAAATATACATATATAAATATGCAATATTAACCACTATTCCGAACAATAATAATCAAACACAATGGAAACTTTTAGCATTGATTGATTTCACCCACGATACAGTCAGACTTGTACCTCCACCTCATCTACTTTGAAAAGGTCTTCAGCAGACATTAATGAACACTAAATAATTTGGAAACTACTACAACACTACGGCGTGTAGTGCACAAGTCTTTACCAAGCTCATTCAACAGCTGGCTATATGACAATGCCACGTGTCAGGTGATCCACAACGGAAAACTCAGCGAGGCGTTCGAAGTACATACAGGAGTAAGACAAAGCAGCCGGTCTTTTATCACCGATGACACTCTTAATTGTGGTGAAGTGGATTATGAATCAGACTGTGCGTTGAGAGTGAGGAGTCAGGAATACACTGGACCGACCTATCAGAAGACCCTTGAATATCTGGATTTCACGCGTGGATGATTTATGTTTCATGCCACACAAACTCAAAGACTTAGGGGCAGGTGAAAACCAACAAACTAGCAGAAGACAAAAGAAGCAAAGATAGGACTCCTGGTGAACAGAAAGTAGACGGAGGTGATGAAGATAACAAACCAATAGTAGCAATAACAAGCAGCACAAATCACCATCAACAGGAGAGATTTGACAAAAGTTACTTCCTTCACTTATCTAGGCAGTAAGCATTGTTTCAACCACAGGCTGATGGCACAGATGATGTTGACGCCAGTCAGAATCAGAGGGGCAAGATACACCTTCATCAACCTCAAACCAGTTTGGAAATCTTCTGCTGTCACTCAGCCAGCATGAAGAACAAGATTCGGATTTTCAACATAAATATTAAATCAATCAGTTCCAGAAACTGTGTGTAACGAAAAGGATTTCCAACAGGTTGCACATTTTTATCAACAGCTGCCCGCCTCGCTGACTTCATGCTGAAGAACAAATGGCAGGCTAGAAAGAACTGGCAACAAATCAACTAAGAGGCGATTGGTAAACAAATATGTCGAAGAAAATGGAAATAGATCGAGTATACAGTGGGAAAGCCGTCGAATGACATTGCGTGCAATGCAGGCCGTCGGTCGAGTGGAATCCAAATGAGAAGCGATGAGTGGATAGTCACTTTGAGAGTGACGTGGAGGAGATGGTGTGAGTTTGCGGAGGAGATGAGAGATTATGGGTAGTTGTGTAGCCAGGTGAAGAGGACAGCAGAGAATCGAACAAAGTGGAGGTGTGTTGTTGAAGATCTTTTTTTATATTGGAAACCCTAGATAATATTATTAATAATAATTACTCACGATACACCAAAATGTATTCATTCTTGTTAAAATTATTTTATAATTACACAGAAAATTGAGATTACTGTTTGTAATTGTAAATTGTGGTTAGGTGAGCATTAACAAACCAAAGTACAAAATGGTATGGACTAAAGTCAAGAATTTACATTCACCGGAATTATCTGCATTGTGCATTTATAATAATAAGTTGTTTTTTTTTTTCAGAAAAAAACCATTGAACATTTACATAAAACAGCAGTAAAAGTAGCTATTCACATCTTAATGTTGTACAGTTGTACAGCTTTTTTTTCAAATAGTTTCCGAAACAGAATTAATTTTGTATTGACGTAGTTTAGATTTTCTGAATGAAAGTAAAACCTCTGGAGATTATACTAGAGGCATAAACGTATTTGCTTCCTCACCATTTCAGCACCTCCAAACCAAGTTGTATAATTACAGATGTTGAAGAAAAGAGATCTTATTTGATAAAATTCTGTACACGATCAAGACAAAATTGGACATAAGAAAATAAAACTAAATTAGACAAAATGTAGAACTTAGCAGTAGAAACGCTGACATATATATGTACATTTATTTTCTTAGGTTATATGTGTAAAAAACAAACTTCCTTCCAAAATGAACGCCAAAAATTAAGGTTTATTCTCAGCTTCTTAAAGGATAAATAGCCCTCACTCTACCAAAAAGATACATACAAGAATACTTTGCCAGAGATCTTCTCAGATTCTGAATAATGAAATTATTTTCTATTTTAACTTCGCAAAGACAATCATTTAGAGACTACCTTTCTTTCTTTTATTATATCTATCTGGAGTGAATGAACCAAAAGTAGAGTTTAATTTATTCCGCAAACTGATATGAGTTAGAGAACCAACTGAAAAATAAGACAGACTGGCCAGGTGTATCGTTTTCGCTTTGGACTTTTCAGCAAGGTACGCCTGTGATTCCATTAGGAATAAAATCCAGAACCTTCAGGTTACATGCCAGCCCGATGGTCAGTGAATTCTAATTTCCGCCTGTTTGACATATACGACGGTAATGCGAGTCAAAAGCATAGGTGAGCATTTGTCTTTATGACTGACCTAACGAAATCTACTGGTGACGATTTCAGTTATCGCTTAACCGATGTTAGTTCATGATTCAAGAAAAGCACATCATTTGCTGATCAGATTCAACACAAGGCATTATAATCGAACAGAGTGTAGAATTGCAATAAAAACATTTCACTCAACTTCGTCGACTTTGAAACGGCCTTCGAATCAGTTGACCACGAAGTAATTCGGAAGCTCTCGTACACTACAGAGTACTCTAAACCATTATCAACCTCATTCACCTGCTATATGTCAAGTGATCCACAGCAGAAACTCACAGAAGCCCCTGAAGTGAAGACAGAAGTCGGACAAGGATGCTTACTATCGCTGGTGATATTCCTGAGTGTGGTAGACCGGATCATGCGTCAGATCATGAGGGGAGGAAGGAAAGGGATACGTTTGACCGATGAGAGGACTCTAGAAGATCTGGACTCCGAGGATGACTAGTATTGAATATTACACAAACTTGAAGGCCTACAAGTGAAAACTGAAATGTTGACAGAAGAAGCAGCAAATACAGGATTTCAAGCTAATATAGAGAAGACAGAAGTGAAGAACATATCTAATCATCAACAAACACCATCCAACATCGGTGAGCGGAACCTCAACGAGGTCTCTACTTTCACTTATTTGGGTAGTACCATTTCAACTACAAGTGCCAGGGATGAGGATATCAAAGGCATGATCAGAAAAGCAGACCATTAATTCATTACCCTGAAATCGCTGTTGAAATCTGCTGCACTCAGAATAAAGAACAAGATCCGGAACTTCAAGATAAAGTCAAATCAGTGTTTCTAAATGGTTCAGAGCATTGACCCTTTACGGACAGCATTTCTAACAGGTTACTTCAGACTTTCATCAACAGCTGCTTTCGATTGATAGTGAAGGTCATATGACTGGAAAAGATAAGCAATTAAGAATCTGTTGCCCGAAAAACATGTCGAAGAAATCGGAGATGGATTGGTCACAGGCTAAGGAATGAATAACATCGCTCTGCAGGCTCTCAACTGGACACCGAATCGTAAACGTCAGTTTAGCTGTGGAGCCTAAGGTGACCTGAAAATTGTCTGAGGGGGAGATGAGAGTGTATGAACAGTCGTGTAGCCAACCAATGAGGAGTGCAGAGAACTACAGAAGATGAAATAGAGTTGTGGTGTTCAAGCTCTATCTTCCAGTCGGAGGCCAACGCAATAATAATCATAAACTAACAAGTTCGTTGTCTGACTCACAAACAATTCATACCCTATCCAACTCACAGCTAAGAATAAAAATGAGAATGTTGTCATAGCTCTCTGGTTGGATCTGGTATGATGTATTTACACAGATGAGATAATCTTCATTCATGACTTTCATCTCTCTAGTAGAATACTGATTCGATTTCATTTCGACTGACCTTCGACTTTGGTTTATGAAGATAATCTATTGTAAGTCTGTCGACAAATGAGATGATTTCGATTTATTTTAATGAACAATACAGTCAATATTTGTGTGTTTGATTGTCAGAAACACTGGAGTGTCTTGAGTAGTAGTCTTTCATTCACTGAGACACCTGAGAAGAGAAATGTCTCCAGTTTGTAATTCACGTATGAATTACTCATGTTTCCAACTATTGTCATGAATAATCATTAGTTAACTGAGCATTAAGTTATACAAAGGAAATTAAGCATTTGTCAAAGTGACCAATGTAAATCGTTATTGCGAAATTAATAATGTTACGAAAAGATGAGTGTTAACAAACTATAAACAGTGTGATCTAAACGCTTAACACCATAACTTCTATTCCTAAATGTATATATATATATATATTTCTATAGTTTTGGTTTGTAAGGATTAGTTATGTTTTGCGGTGGTCGCGCTAAATCACGAATTGGTAGAAGTTAGAATTCACGAGCCATTGAATCGGGTCCCAGTGACTGAATGGTATACGAGCTTGCCTTGTAACCGGAAGGTCCTGAGTTCGAACCCTGGTGGTGGGTGCGTACTGCCGATGATTCCCAAACTAGGATGAAACAGCAGCTGTCCAGTACTCCCTCGTTTTCAATGGTTCTCTAACTGATATCAATCCGTGATCAACTCGTAATATATATATATATATATATATATATTAGATAATATTGATAAATTAGATTTAAACTATTTGAATAAGAAACTAAATTAACTTTTAAAGCAAATATGAATAAATTTTATCCTACATCACTTAGTTTTCATTTAACTTGATATAAAATAACAGTGACTTGTTTATTTAACCTAAAATTGAACACAGGTACCAAATTTAAATCAGATTGAACTTTCATTTAAAAGCATAACATATATATATATATATATATATATATACATGTATATATTATTTACATTTTGAAAAGTGACTTTTACAATATTTCACCATCTTTGAGGTTGTTTACTCTACAGTTGAACAAAATCAGGAAATAACAAAAGCACTAAATAAGAATTGAAACTAAGATAGAACGATTATCTTAGTGAATGTTCATTTCCGTGTTTACTTATACACACACTCACATGTACATGTTCAAAGGTCTTTACAAAATATTCTATTGCTAAAAATAATAATTGTATTTCCTTAATTTTGCATGTTTTTTGGCCTTGAAAGTCATTATTATCACTATTATTATTATTATTTTCTCTGATTAAAATTTCTGTTTACCAAAGATGAAAATGGTAACCCTTTCTACTGACTCTATGAACATATGAGTCTCAGAGTTAAGTCTATTTCACATATATACAGAAAATGATTTTAGTACCATTATACGATAGACTATATTTACTTATTTTTATCAGGCTTCTATTTTTTGTGCCTATTTTCGAGGAGGCTGTTTCTGTTCATCATCATCTAAGCGAGATAAACTCTGAAATTAGACGAGAAAAGACAAGGCAAAAAATAATAATAATAACAATAAAATAAGGGGATTCATTCTGATAAAACAGAGGAAAGAAAAAAAATAGAGTCAGGTCTACTGGTCATGTTTTCTTTCCCTTATAAATGTAGATAGACACATAATTAGAAATAAATTGAACTAATTCTGAATGCCTCATACACCTACAAACACACACATACATACATACATACTGTTCTCTTTGCTTAGATTTTGCAAATGAGAACAATTACTCCGTGAATTTCGTTTATACTCTTATCATGCTTCTTTCTCAATCACATTTTCTTTGGTTCATCTGCTTATTTTTTTTTCTAGTTATTCTGTGCAACAGATGGTACTGTTGACATAAGACTGAATTGGGATAAATGTAAATGGAATGCTAAAAATAAGAATGTTTGAAATGTGATTATTTTATCTTGATAAGCACAGACGTCATCGTGTTTCTTCCTACATGGAGAAGTAATAATATGCATGATCACTAGTAACATTCGCATTATTATTAGTAGTAGTATTAGTATTATTTTGTACATAGCTAGGCTGATTTCTGACAAAACATTTACTTAGTTCATGTTTCATCGCTAAAATTCAAATATTATTATTATTATATCCTTTAATTCCTAGAGCAACATAGGGCTTCAGTCGCCCGTCTCCATTGTCTTCGGTGTTCTGCCAACTTTTTCACTCCGCTCCAAGTCTGCCCACATGCTTTCATCTCCTCTTCACATGACCTCCTCCAAGTCACCCTCACACTGACGACCAAATCGCCGCTTCTCATTCAGGTTCCACTCGAGCGATGGCTTGTCTAGTGATGTCAATTGATGGTTTCCTCAGAGTATGGCCAATCCATCTCCATTTCTTCCCGCCTATTTGTTTCACAATCGGTTCCTGGTTGGTTCGCTCCCAGAGATCCCTGTTTCTGATCTTTTCTGGCCATCTGATCTTGAGTAATGAGCGAAATTCAAATACCTTCATAAAATTTGAATAATCGAGTTTGACAAAAAACATTCCACACATATTATCTCAAATGTAAATTTGATTTTAATAAATTGTAAGTGTATAGATAATTGTGTATAGTAATTTTAAATTCATCCATCTTTACTTTTATGTTCTATCTAAGAGTTACACAAAGAGTAAAGTAAACAGATACCATCTGAAAACTTTTCATTAACTGAAACAGTTAGCTACACTTCATAAAACTGTCTTTTAAAACTGCATTTCATTTGTTTACTAGCATAGTAAATTTAACCATCTGTTTTAGGTACAACTTCAAAAAGTCTTCCTATGGAAGGTATGTGATACTAAAACACAAAAAATTTTGAGAGGTTTGTTTCGTTGTGTAAGTTTCGTTCGTAATCCTTCTTATTTCTAATTAACCAGTTTACTTGAAGTCGGTTGGTTGATAGTAGAATCCAGGATGCGCATTTCATCCTATTTGGGATTCGTCACCCGGATGTTCTTCCACTCCCCAGTGAGTGATGGTGTTCCCACTGGGGCTGGAACCCAGTGCTCATAGTTTCAAACTCTAAAGCGTTCTGCACTAGACCACTTGAGCCACCTCTTGTGCAACGGGTCTTGTTAATTATTTAATCCTATTTAGATTTTCCATTCAATAAGTAGGACTGAAGTGCTCAGTCTCAAGTTGATGACGATGTCTGGTCACCATCGACCACCAATTGACTTCAAGTTACATGACCAGACATCATCGAAGCATCTGCACAAAGGGGCGAACATGTCAACTTGAGACCAAGCACATCAGTCCAATCAACCGATAGGAAAATCTGAATAGAATTAAATAACCAGTCTACTGTCTAAATTGTGTTTCTTTCAATTTATTTCAAATCTGAAATTCACAATTTGCAATGTACATTTTTCGAGGTGTGAAATTTTCACCGCAATTTCATTTAGAAACCAAAATTGTTTATATCATAGCATGTGATCTGCTTGATGCCATAAATGGTAATCAAGAAAACAAATATATTTGCACAGAACTACATACTACTAATTGAATGATATAAGTAGTTATATTACCACTCATATCCACCAGTAGTGTGGTTGCTAGCTAGGCGATTCGAAGTGATGTAAACACCGAACGGTCATTTCACCCGTTTTTAGCTGAGCTCATTAGTGTTGTACCTGATCTGACTCATATGATCGAGCCGAACCATTTTCAAAAGAAACTGTGATGAAAATTTCACCCTCCAGAACGTGTACATTACAAATCGCTATCTAATTTGCAAATCGGGGATTTCATTTATAGTGACAAGTCGGGTGGTTTCAACTGATTCATATCTCTGAGCTGAGTCAGACTGTATATACCGCTTATGAGCTGAGCTTCAAACAAGCGGAATGACAGTGCGGTGTTTACATCACACGGATCTGGCTACCGAACATTACTAACTGATACGAGTGGTATATAACTACTGATTTCAGTCTATCAGCAGTAAGTGGTTTTATTCCAAATGTGTAGGATGTTTTTCTCTCATGGAGACTTACTGCTTTTCTAGTCGAAAAGCCTGTTTTCAACTTAGATTTCTTCAGTGACCGGCATTATTTAGAGAACTGTTGAAAACCGGGAGGCTACACCTTAGTTTGGGACTCTTCATTAGTACTTACCCTTGGCTCCCCTATAGAACGCAGCCAGGTCCTACGGGTCACGAGGCAAACATGTTGCCATTTATCATGAAGTCTAGCTCGAAATCAATCCAAACCTTTCGGACGAACAAATCCTGATTACAACTCATTCAACAAGTCATTAGTCTTATTATGTAACTCTTGTACAATTATTCATCTTCCCTTATATATTGACTAATATTAACAACTGATTATGACAACTCATCAGTTTTGTTAATATCCTCTTCCATATGGGGAAAATTGCATAAAAATGTGATTTTGCGGCTAAAGAAAGCGGTTCACCGAAAAGGAGCCTCTTCGATGAACTATTTGTTTTGTTCTTTTCACTAATGCCTATCTGGGGATTATTCATGAATGAAAATGAGTCCACTTTTCATTGTTTATTAACTACGAGTTAGACTTTCTGGGATTCTAGTGAGAATTCGTGACCAATGGGTTCGATCAAGTTGGGTATAATAACATATACTTGCGACATTGGATGGCAGTGGTCATAGGATTCATTTTCAGTGCTTCAGTGGTAAATAGGCTGAGGTGGTCACCTGAAACTTCTGAATTCTATCTTCACTTTATTTATTGAGCAGTACTGATAAAGAGTACCAAGCTAGAATGGAACTCTCTAATTTCCAATTGCTAGGCAACTGATGTTTGTTCGTCACGAAATTTGATTTGCAATCAATCAAATCCCTACAAGCCAACATTTCCAGACTGTATTTTAAACTCCTCTATTTATCCTACAGCTAAAACCTTTGTCGAAAACAATAAAATTTTACAAATGCACAAAAGTTGCATTTAATTATCCAAGTTGACTAACTGCGAAACAAAATTTCCACTTAAATGGGATAGTTAATTGATCATTTGCTCAAAGAAACTCTGTTTGCAGTGAAGTATATACGTGTCCCACGATCCTGTTTTAGAAAGATCACCACAAAGAAGAGAGAATGTTCTTGAATATTGCAAAGCAAGTAAGTGTATTATTAATTTTTTAGGGTGTTTTCCTCGCTTCGCTGAAATTTTTTGGAACACAGTTCAAAGAAGAAAACTTTACTTTTATTTTCAATGAGTGAAGTATCATGGCGATTGACGATTTCTGTTATTACATTATTTAAATACTTACTGTTGTTTGTTAATATTCGTTATATAAGTTACAATTAATTCTGCCAAATACAAATTCCTAAACTCCGCCTTGTGTGTGTTGTTGTTTGGTTTCCTGTGATTCGGTCATTGCGAAGTACTATTACGAATAACTATTACATTGTCTCTCCTGGTCATCTAATTTTCAGCATAAATCGAACGCAAATATTTATACGAGTCTGCAACAACCTGTTGAAAATGTTTTTGGGGGCACGTGAGCCAAGTTTATGAACCGTGTAGAACTTATTTGACCATGTTGGCGGAAATTTGAATCTTATTCCGCATGTTTAGTGCAGTGAATTTCCACACTGATTTCAGGCTATAGTTCATTAAATCAGTTTTAGTACTGAGAAATTAATTAACCTATTATTTTTGTTAACTATTTATTCAGAAGTCTAGAAGAGATATACAAATACAGGTAAATACATATAATATTTCCAAATCTAATACCGAAGTGAAGCATTTCTTGTAACTATTCACTTTTGAAGATTATTCTACTAAACTAACAAGTATGGTAATTCTTGTCTTTACTAAACAGTATTCCCTTATTCAAAGTAATTCACAAAGTATCTAACAATAGATATTATCATTTTCACCTTAAGGTGATGTCCACTATCCTAGTCCAAAATCTTCGAATACCTATTCTTAAAGGAGATTTAGCGTTTACTTTTTAAATAGTGAATACTTTGCTAGAAAATAATAGTTTATAGAACGGTAATTTCAGAACTTCCAGCGCCCTTTAGATGCTTTATTACTATTTCCTGTTTACATGCAACCATAGTTTTGAAAACACATGGACCAAATCGTCACCGTAAAATTAAATTATTTAATGCTGGTAACCGAGCTAAGCGATTGTGAATTGTTTTGCTGTATTTCCACTGAATTCATTTTAAGTTAACTGACAATATTCTTTGGTTGTTGCCAGGACCTCTAGTGCAACCTAATTGACAATCAAGGATTTAGGCTATAAACTTTTGATTGGACACTGGTTAGTAACCAGTGTAATGTGTCTTATTCTTTGTTTGGTGCACAGTGAATTCCATCAGTCAAGTTTGCAATGTGGCCACCATTCAAGCTGGCTCACCACCATCGGTCCCGAATAGCTCAGTGTTAAAGTCTGTGACTACAGCATTTGGTGATGCGGGTTAAAATCTCAGAAGCAATATGAGTTCCCTTCGGATTACAGACACGTCTTGCTGCTGGTGAGTGCCAACTAGCACGAAACCTATATACAGGTCAATGATGCTTTCCTTAAACCTTTTCAGACTTATGGAGAAACATATATGTGCTCTGTACGCAGATGGAACCTCCTGGCATTAACAGAGGACTACTCACCTGAATTATCTGTACGTCCGAAAACTAATTTTGGTTTAATAAACACTTTTTCAATGAATCTGTGTTCCTTCTGTTGTAAAGCGATTGTGTCCTAGTAACTTTAGTAACGTGCTAAGGTAGGTATTGAGGGTAAACTATTAGGAGTAAATGCGACGTCTGGAAAACTGTTGTTTATGCGATCAGATGAAGAGATGGCAACGTACCGTGTTCTGTGGCTGCGAACAGTAGGCATTCTGTTTTTAATTCTTACGATAACCATAGCTGCACTGATTCATAAATCTAACAGTATCGGCACAGTATTTCCTTATGGTACATTGCGACACGCAGAGATCATAAGCACACTATCAGGTAGATTTGTTCACTTTATGACTATGAATCGCGAATTAGTTTATGTGTTCTGTTAAGACGATATATAACTTAAAACGCTTTATAATCGCAATGTCTCCTCTGAGATTTCGACATATTAGCTTTATTTGACTGAAGGGACCTTGACGCGCTTTTCGGTGAGCACGCTACATTTAATCGGTTTCATAAAACTCTTGTTTCTGGGGAATTTCTTGCCAAGGAGTTGTGGAACTTATTGTAATTATCTGCCTTTTGAACACTGAATCTGTGGACATAATCTTGCTGGCTGATAATACCTATAACTACCTGCTAGCCATTTTGTGACCGGGTGACTCTAAAGAATAGCGGCCCAAACCGAGACGACCTTTTAGCGCAAAAATGACCTTGACAGGGACAACTTCGGCCAATGAGAAGGCTCAAAAAGAAAGGCGCATAATTGTAAAAAACGGTTTATATAAAAAATAATGCAATCATAATAAACAGTTACAAAGGATGGCGTTCGCGTATATGTTGCAAAAAAACCTCCCAGTTTCTCATGGGAGTCTTCATAGTCATATGAAACCAGTTTCGGTACATAAATTCATCCAGGTAACTGTAAATCATGGGATTTCTCGATCCATTAACCGCCCTTATACGTCTTTTTAAATGACTCCAAAAACTTTCAATGGAACTGGTGTGGGTTCCATCCAAAGGATTCCGGAAACCGTCCGTATGATTAAAAACATGATGAATGTACCCATGATTCGATAATTGACGGTATCCGCTCCATTCATCTGTATGAATAGTCGTCCCCGGAAACACCAAACGCTTATTAATAGGCACTAATACTGCTGCACTGCGATTGGGAATCGCTTCTATTTATACTTTGCGCAGTGTCGTGTCGTAGATACCTAATATCCACTGCTGGTTTGCTTGTAATCTCCCGCGGTTGTATTTCCTTTTTATAAGTACAGTCTCACCAATATGGAGTATGCTGCCGACTTCTACGAGAACTTGAGTCATGGTGTTCATTTTCCAGGAGGAAACATCTCTGCAGTAGTTGTACCATTGCACTGCTGACACCTCTGAATTTTCTGTTTCATAAGCTGTAGCTGTAACTGGTCTTTTCAGGACCCAGAAGTTACAGATCATTAAAATTTTCGTCAAAGGTAGTTTAGACCTTGAGAGAAAAGTTCCTAAGGGATCTGTAAACTAAAAAACAACGACAAACCTTCTCGAACCGATTTCCTCCTTCGGCACTCAATACATCTGTATACAAAGCCATCAATGGCCTTTGTGTATTTTTGTATATCCATAACTCCTCCGCATTGGCAAATTTTTGACAAAGCTATCAGTCCGTTATCCAAACAGTAATCGAAAACATCCATGATTACTCCCGCAAATGATACAGTCAGCTGATTTCTTGCTCAAGGTCAATTTTTGTTCGAAGGTCGTTTCGGTTTGGGCCGCTATTCTTTAGAGTCACCTTGTGACCGTATAACACTAATATCTCTGATTGTGTATATTGATGGATTTACATGTCTAAGTTGGCTCATGCCAGTGAGTCTATGATTTTGGTATCATTTTTGTTAACTGTATCTGGCTGTGATACTACTGTTAAGGTTATCTTTTTGTTGTTTAATCGTTGCCCCTCCTAGTGTGAATTATTTTCCTTTTGCCGGTGATGTCCTGGTTGCTTTATTCCTTGTTTTCCTGATTTTAAGGGTAGCAACCCACAAGGTCACTTCTATCTAAATTATATCTTAATGTAACAATTCCTTTCTCAGGCGTGGGGCTAGCAACCCCACCCTGTGAACAAAGTTGTTACAGAAACTTCAGCACGATGAATCTCTTCGCGCCAAAAGAAAAGTCTGTGTGGGGACATGGAACGTCCTCACCATGTAAGAGATTGGCAAAGCCGCCCAGGTTTTAAATGAGATGAAAAGATACGGAATTCAAGTACTGATGATATGTGAAAGCAGATGGAAGGGGGTAGGATTCACAAAATTGTCAACGGGTGAGTCAGTGATCTACTCTGGTCCCCCAGAAGACAACCACATGCACACTGAGGGTGTGGCTTTCATGATTTCACCCACGGTGACGAAGGCCGTGACGCAATGGGGGGCGATATCGCCCAGGATAATAACCGCTAAATTCAACTCTAAAGGAAGGGAAGTGTCAGTTATACAATGCTCTCCACGCAAAAGCAATGCAAACCCTGAAGAGAAAGAAGAGTCTTACAGACAACTACAGGCAAAAATAGACAATACTGTAGTTGGTGACCTTAAAATACTAATGGGAGATACAATCGCCAAACTGGGACCAGGTAACAAAGGAAGAGAACTCAACATGGATGGAGAAGTTCTCGGAGAAAACAACGAAAATGGAAAACTCTTCGACGACTTCTAAGCCTTCAATGAACTAGTGATTGGTGGAAGCGTATAGAAATACAAGGATATCCACGAGGCTACATGGATGCCGCCAGATGGGAGAACCAAACTCTAAATTGACTTTACCACAATCTCAAGGAAGTGGAGGCGCAGCGTACTGGACACAAAAGTAAGAAGAGGAGCAGACGTTGGATCAGACCACTATCTTGTGCAAGTATCACTGCGAATTAAAGAAAAGGGAGCTGCAGGTAGACCACAAGCCAAGTTCACTACTGAAAAACTGAAGGATCAGGCCAAACAGGATATCTTCACTGCAGTCATGAAGGGAAAGGCGGAATCACGAACCAGTACTAGCCAAGAAACCAGTGTTTAAAACACTGGAACAGCCTGAAAGCAAAGTGGGGCCGAACCTGCATAGAAGTCCTGCTTAGGAAGAAGAGACAGGAAAACAGTGCCTCACTACGAAAACGTGGAGACTAATCGGAGAGAGAAGGATGCAGAAATTAAACATCATCCAGTATATCGACGGCCAACAAAACAGGCATTGAATGCAAGCTGCAATATACTCAACAAAATCAAACAAAAGTGCCAGGGAAGAAGAAAGAAATATGATGAGGCTTGTCAATTTAGTTGAAGATCGAACGATGAATTCATGGTTGTTTGCTCAAACCCAACTCCCACATATTTTTCGCGGGGGTCATCGATAGTGCAGTCATCCTCTCATCGTTCGTTTTTCAGAAGACAAAAAACTATAAGAATTATTATTGTGATTTATTGTTGTAACATTCATCCCTAGACCTTTTGTGATAACCTTATTTTCGGCTACATGTTGGCGTAAGAATAAAGGATTCTTCAGTCGCCAACCAGTGTTCTGGTTTTCGTATTGGTTAATACAAAGCGTTTCTGGAAGTCTTCGAGGAACAGCGTGAGGTCCAGCGTAGTAAGAGCTGGACACTCACAGTTTATGAGAGTTGGTTGACACTTTCTAATAGTTTCAGTTCGTCTTTCCTGGTGCGTGCAAGTCTTCTTTAGACAAGTATTATCTCGGACTTTCTGGAATTTTTGGTTAAGTTCAATGATGCCTGGGTCAAAGAACGGACGCAGCGTCTTGGAAGCAAGCAGGAAAGTAGGTAAAGCTGAGTTGCTTGTTAATTGTAATGATATGTACGATCCTCACCATGATGAGTCTGTCGTTCATGTTTCGCAGTTAAGGGATAATAGAACAAAAGTTGAACCCCAGTTTTTCGACGGAAACCTAGCTGATTATCCACAGTTTGTAAAGGAGTTTGAGATCATGTTGAGTAGTTTTCTATAAAGTGATGAATTGAAATTGATGTATTTGATGAGGTACTGCACTGGAGTTGCTTCAAGAGCCATACATTGCTGTAAGTTCATTCCCCCTAACTAAGGATACCCTGAGGCTATGAGTATACTGAGTCAAAGATTCGGAAGACCTTCGATGATTGTAAAGAATGTATTCGAGGCTGTCAAAGGTAGTGGCAGTCAACTACAAGATGACTCCAAGGCACTCTCTAAGTTTTTGGATAATCTGATGACTTACAAGAATACGTTGATTTCGATGAATTACATGGGCGATCTGAACTCAAGTTCTGTCCTATAGGTAATAGCGAGACGCCTGCACAGTCGACTGCAAAGGAAGTGGGTGAAGATAAGCTCCCGTATAGAGGATGAAGGTACTGAGCCAAAGTTCGACGATATTCTGAAGCTGGTAAAAGAGAGTGTGAATCAAGCTATGAGCAAGTTTGCCAGTATATTGCATCCCACCCGTATAGTAGAGCAGTCTGAGAGCGAAACGCAATTATTTATGACGGAAGGTTTCAGAGAAGCGGATACCGAGAAAACTGTATGGTGTCTATAAATCCATATAAACTTAGTGAGTGTAACAGCTTTCGTGAGACATCGCCAACAGATAGGTTACAAGTTGCGAGACAAACACGGTTGTGTTTTATACGTTTGCAAGAGGTGTATACAAAGGTGAACTGTGAACCAGTGAGCAAGTTCAGTGATAAGCTAAATGTGAAATCAAGGTCTGACTCCGAGTTGTGTAACGATAGTGGTGCGGTGAAAAGCCTGTAGTTGCAACTTGTGAGTCATTGTTGAATAGAGTGACACAGACGACACCGTAGTTTGTGCAGAAGAAGAGAGTTACAGTTTCAGTGTCCAGTTCTGACTCCACAAGTTTACAAGGTATTACTAGTCAGAGTAAAGGTATAAAACCTTTAAGGATTTGTAAGGAAGAACCCAAATCGCCTACTGCTGTTACTAAAGGGGTTGGAAATGATGGGGTCGATCACACAAACGATGGTAAATTGTATGTGTGACAATGGTGATGGTAGTGCACATTTGTCTTTGGCTGATCATGATGAGGTGAGCGGAATGCCTACTTCTACTGAGTTGAGCAGTGGTTCTGTACACTGTGAACGTGAAGTAGAATTAAATGCAGATGCAGTTGCAGAAGGTATGAATACTCGTGAGACCGTCAGTGTAATTGATCAGCGTGTAGCCCACCTATCGAGAGATGCTGGTGCTAAACCGTAGCTAATAGTAAAAGACAGCATTGGTGGTAATCTTGCAGTTAGACAACCTTCTAAAAGCCGAACAACAACAGCTTCTGATACACCGCTGAGTTCACCAACTGGTATCAATCAATCGTCGTTGGTGTTGTCATCCAAAATGGAGGGTATGCCCATGAACTCACGTTTCTTGTGCTATGACTATGCTGGTATTGGTTCGTTGGAAAGGACGAATGTCAATGGTCAGTTTAGGGAGGATAAGCCAACTGTGTATGAGAGTGTAATTACTAAAGTGACTTGCACGAATAAAGGCCTTTCAAGTTACTATTTGGATGTTATTATCTTTGGTGTAAATTACTCTGTGCCGTCGCGTGGTTGGTCGGATACGTCGTAGGTTTGTTAGTCATCTATATTCTATAATACAATGACTTGGGTATGTCACCGTTCAGAGTTGAGGATATAAATGATAGAAGGAGGTCAGCTAATGAACTCTGCGACGATTTTCCAACCTAGGGTGTCAACCTGAGAAGGAGTGCAGGCGTACTGCTGTATGTCCTACAATTCATCAAAGGCTAGCACATCGCTGAGCAGCTCAAAGTGCTTAGAGTGTTATTTTGTACATATGTTCATGTTGTATGTACTGAATAGGTATCATCTCTCATCTATCTGCTGGTTAATTTTGTTTGTGTCCGGACGACTTCCACTTGTATCAACAACCTGAGAAGGAATCCAGGTTTACTGCTATAAGTCCTACAGTTCTTCAAGGTTAGCTTGTCAAGCCAGAATCTGCAACATTTGGTGCATTGATTGTACATATGTTTGTGTTAAATAAAAGTGTGGGCTCCAGTTAATGTAATTGTTGGTTAATCTTGTTTGTGTCTGGACATTCTGCAACTTACAATCGTCAACCTGAGAAGGGCTGAAGGCGTACTGGTGTAAGTCCTGCAATTCTTCAAAGGAATTCCATCGAGACATGATCTGCGAGGTTATGTGCACTGTTTGTATATAGGTGTAGTGTGTCATATCAGTTGGCGTTTTTTGATTCACGGTGTTTACTTGTTGTTTTCGTACCTTGCTGTTATTGAATGACTTTGTTAAATTTTTCGTCGTACTTACTTCTGAAGTTGTTTCGAGTCTTCCACATCCGTGAATGGGTTGATTGGTGTTAAAAACAGCAGATGGGTCGTATACGGCGGGGAGGGTAGTGCTGAAAATGACATGTACATGGAGATAAGGATTAGCTGTGGAATCAATGATTGAGAATGAATGTTTCTATTTAGGCTGTGGTCCCACACGCCGGGTAGCGAGAGTGTAGACGACTGAGGCTTCCATACGTCACCGTTACTAGAACCGAGGCAGAATGAGCAACAAGCGATTGCAGTGGTAATTAGTAGTGAGTAGATAAGAGGATGTGCGTAGAGTATGATGAGGTGCTGCTATGGTCACGTTGCGCTCTGCAAGAGTCATTCTAGCAAGTGGCGGTTGTGTTGCAAGATATCGAGAGGATGTCTTTAACTGAAAGGCGCAGGTCGTATTCGATGTGTGAGGTTGTGTTGTGGGTATGCCTGTGGTGTGTTGACTTTTCTGTGTTTTCCATTTCAGCTCTGTCCGTGTGACCCAGGTTCTTGCAATGGCATCCAAGTCAATGTGTATTGGTCGTGATGGAAAAAAGGGATGGATCCCTTTTTCGGCGGGGAGTGTCAATCTAGTTGAAGATTGAACGATGAATTCATGGTTGTTTACTCAAACCCAGCTTCCCTATATTTTCGCGGAAGTATCGATACACCAGCCATCGTCTCATCGATCGCTGTTCAGAAAGCGTGTACAAAACCGTCAGAAGTAATATCGTGATTTATTATTGTAATATTTGTTCATAGACCTTAGTTATTACAATGGTTATATGTTGGTGTTAGAATAAAGAATTCTCGAGTCGCCAGTCGGTGTTTTGGGTTTTGCGTCCGTTAGTACTAAGTGTTTCTGAGAAACTTCGAGGAACAGCGTGAGTCCCAGCGTAGCAAGAGCTGGGCATTAACGGTTTTGAGACGTGATTGACATGATCGTTCAATCTTAAACTACATTGACACCAGCCCTCTCTTATAGTGAGGAGGTTAGTAAGGGATAAGGAATTACCCTGGAAGCTATGCCCCGGACAACAGGTTACTGTTTCCAAGATATGTCATCATAGCTTTCTTGATGATCCTTTCTAGCTTCTTTGTCAATGTTTGAGTA
Organism: Trichobilharzia regenti; assembly: GCA_944472135.2. NCBI lineage: Eukaryota > Metazoa > Platyhelminthes > Trematoda > Strigeidida > Schistosomatidae > Trichobilharzia > Trichobilharzia regenti. The sequence goes on along the minus strand of OX235262.1, from coordinate 93,979,448 downwards.
AGCCTGATAGGTTTGTAATTTGAGGGATGTGTCTTGATCCTCCACTGTGAATGGGGATAAATTCGGCGTCTTTAGAGTCGCGGAGCAACACCATTCAGTAGAGAAAGCTTGGAGACCACAGCTAAAAGCCCTGCTGCATGAGCCGCCAGTTGCTTGAAAAGCCCTTAGTGGTCACCAGATATCACTGATTTTTCTACATCTAGTTTATTCAGTGGTTGGAGTACAACATCTGGGTCGATGTCAATCACTTCTGTTTCCCTCTGAGGCGGCCAGAAGTGATGCTATAAGGGGCTATGACTCCTGTGAGAAGACTTTGGAGAAGTCGTCTGACATTTTTTCAACTTTTGTCTTTTCCTCATTGATTATGTTGTTATCATTGGTCAGGTTTGGGACGCCATCAACTGGCACTCTCTTCTCCGCCTGACTTTGGTTGTGACTGCTTATCAACCGCTTGCCCAAGGGAAAGATTAGGGCTATGTGTTCAGTGGTGACTCTTGCTGTGGTTTTCCTACCCTGCCACGTCTTTTCCTTATAGCACCACTGGGTGTATTAAAGTTACAGTCTCCTAACACCGTCTCGTTAAGGATACTTAAAGCTTGTCGGGAACAGAAACAGTAACTTCAGTGTCTGTACCATGACTGATTTTATTTTGATATGAATGGCCTTCACTTACTGAAAAAGACGCTAAACGTGTCATCGATATCTGAGCATTGGTCGTTCTTCTCCTATGGCAGGGAACCTTTGCAGTCCACACCCCGGCCTATCACAATTTTCTTTAGCAAATTTGTTGAGTGGCAAGGTTCTTGACTGATCCGTTACCTTCGGTAAGAAAAGAGGGCAGCAGTTGATGAAAGGCTCTACCGGGCTGTTAGAAAAGCATTTGGTGACGTACCGATATTCTTAACCGAACAGATTTGGTGACTCGATACTAGTTTTTAAGTTCAGGTTCCTTTTCTTCATTCTGAGTGCAGCAGATTTCAACGGCGATTTTAGAGTAACGAATTAATGAATGGTTTACTTTTCTGATCCTGCCTTTGACATCCTCATCACTGCCACTTGTATTTGAAATAATACTACCAAAGTAAGTTAAAGTAGTGACCTCGCTCAAGTCCATCTTATTGTTAGTTGATGGTGCTTGTTGGTGATTAAATATGTTCTTCACTTCTGTCTTCTCTATATTAGCTTGAAATCCTGTATTTGCTGCTTCTTCTGTCAACATTTCAGTTTTCACTTGTAGGCCTTCAAGTTTGTGTAATATTCAATACTAGTCATCCTTGGAGTCCAGATCTTCTAGAGCCCTCTCATCGGTCAAACGTATCCCTGTCCTTCCTCCCCTCATGATCTGACGCATGATCCGGTCTACCACACTCAGGAATATCACCAGCGATAGTAAGCATCCTTGTCCGACTTCTGTCTTCACTTCAGGGGCTTCTGTGAGTTTCTGCTGTGGATCACTTGACATATAGCAGGTGAATGAGGTTGATAATGGTTTAGAGTACTCTGTAGTGTACGAGAGTTTCCGAATTACTTCGTGGTCAACTGATTCGAAGGCCGTTTCAAAGTCGACGAAGTTGAGTGAAATGTTTTTATTGCAATTCTACACTCTGTTGGATAATAATGCCTTGTGTTGAATCTGATCAGCAAATGATTTGCTTTTCTTGAATCATGAACTAACATCGATTAAGCGATAACTGAAATTGTCACCAGTAGATTTCGTTAGGTCAGTCATAAAGACAAATGCTCACCTATGCTTTTGACTCGCGCCCAATAATACCAACAGCGGAGACGGAACTGCCAGTGGACATGAAACCTCCAACGAAATCAGAAATCCTGAAGGTTAGAAAGACGCTTAGACCTGAAAAAGCAGCAGGACGAGATGGAATCTCGGCAGAGGCATTAAAAATGAACAGCGGACTTGATGACACTCTTTGCTGGAGTTGGTGGGGAAGGAGGGGAAGGTACCTGCGGATTGGATGAAAGGCCACTTATTCTAACTGCCGAAGAAAGGAGGCTTATGTCAATATAATAATTGACGCGGCATTATGCTCCTGTCCATCCACAGCAAAATACTAAGCCACATCATCCTAGAGAGAATCAAACAAGCCCTCGATGAAAAACTTCGACCGGAATAGGCTGGATTCAGGAGAAACTTGTAATTTTTTGATCAAATCGCCACAATACAGATCATAATTGGAATGGCAGCCACTTCTTTATCTCAACTTCATTGACTTTGAAAAGGCCTTCGACAGCGTCGATCGAGGGCGATTTGGCTACTACTTCCCTACTGCGTGGGTACCACCAACAATTATGCATCTCATCCAACAGTTATACGACATTGCTGCATGCCCAAAAATCCACGACGGGATACTCACGGAATCCTTCAAAGTGAGGACGGGAGTAAAACAAGCTGGCTGCCCACTATCGTCAACGATTTTCCTGATTGCAGTAGGTTCGATAATGTTGCAGACGGCGGGCGGTAAGAGAACAGGCATAAAATTGACACACACAAAAACTTGGAGGATCTGAATATCGTTGATGATGTATGTCTGATTTCCCATAAACTTGAAGATATGGAAGTGAAAAACGGCAAACTGGCAGAATAAGCTCCATTATGGATAGGATTTTATTTTCATAAGTCACACAGTGTTGTACAGTTATATCAACTGATGGCGTTTCTAGCACAAGCTATTGCTCATAATCATATCAAGTAACTCACACAACTTTGTTTTTTTTTCACTTATATACATGCGTGGAATCGATTAGATATTGGATTAAAAATCAATGTGAGATAATTTCCATTCAGAAATAATAGTACGAGTGTTATTGATCCATTACAATTATAGGGGAATACGAGTGTTTTATACAAGTGTTTCTTTTATAGTCATAATAAGTGACTTGTTAGAATGTTGTGATGTGTTTGAATTGAAATAGAATTTTAAGATTATTTATTATCCTCTTCTTATTTGACTTGCGGTAATGGCATCTTCCATATTTCTGGTATTTGCATTGAGTCATTTCTGTTGCATGTGTTGGATGTAGACTCGATGAATAAGGATTCCGTAATCAACATCTCTCTCCACCTACCCAGATTACCTTTTAAAATTTTAATCCTATCCCACCCTATTGCGTGGTTGTTTGTAAATGCGTGAAGTGCAATAGCTGAGCATTTTTCTAAATTACCTAACTTTTCAGGGTCAACCATTCTTCTCATAACTGAATTCCTATTTTCTGATAATCTGACTATCCCTGACCTACTAGTTTGACCTATGTAGTTGACCTCACGATCATTGCAGGGTATTTTGTAAATTATGTTACTTTGTTTAATTGGGTTCACCTGGTCTTTTAGCCTACAGAACTTGGCTCTGAGTGAGTTTGTAGGATTGAATGCCACCCTAATTTTTGCTTTATTAAGAATCCTACGTAGAGTCTCGGATGTCCCCTCCCAATACGGTATAACAGTGGATGACTTATATTCTCTCTTATTTATGTTATTATTACTAGTTTCACAATTATTTTTACTTTACCTTTAGCCTTTACTGATCTTCCTTATGAATTTTAAAGGATAGTTATTCAGCACCAACACCTCCTCTATCTGTTTTATTTCGTCATTTGGGTCTTTTTTGTGCTACTTAGTGCTATGGACCGGTTTGTTAAACATTTCACTAAGCCTGCCTTAACAGTTAACGGATGAGACGAGTGAAAGTCTAAATATCTATTAGAATGCGTTGGCTTTTTGTACACACTAGTGTGCAGTTTACCTTCTTCTATACATTTTATTTTACAATCTAACATAGCTAATTCTCCTTGTTCATTTTCCGTTTCAAATGTGAATTTTATTCCCTCCACTAGTGACTTTATGTGTGTCAAGAAGCTAGAGATATGTTCTGTTTTTAACACTGTGAAAGTGTCATCCACATATCTCCACCATATTTTTGGAGTAGGATTAAACGTATTAAGAGCATTACTTTCCCAGCTGTCCATAAATATGTCTGCTACGATAGGGGATATTGATGATCCATGTCATTGCTACACCTTCAGTTTGTCTATATATTTTGCCTTGGAATTTAAAGACAGTAGATGTGAGGCATAACTGAATTCCTAAAATAATTTCTTCATTGGGTAGCTTCGTCCTATAATTGAGTTCAGGATCTGCAGTTAATTCTTTTTTAACTGCTTCTAAGGCCATATGGATTGGTATGTTAGCATAAAGACTAGTTATATCAAAACTAACCATTTTTTCATTATTCTCTTATTGAATGTCATTTAGTTTACTTTTCATCTCATATGAATTAGTTAGTCTAGAGTTTGAACGATTTCTAATGGGACAAAGTATTAGAGCTAAGTGTTTCGATAATTCATAAGTGGCGGTATTCCTAAAATCTACTATTGGTCTTATGGGGTGGCCTGGTTTATGTATTTTAATAGTACCATGTATTCTACTAGCGTTATTAGTTTTAGGCATTAAATTAAACCATTTAAACTCACACAGTGACGGCTTCACTTTGCGTATTAGTTCTGCTGTAGATTTCTTAACCTTATTCAATCTACAGGCTTCTTAATCTCCTCATATGGACCCGTCTGAATGTGTTCAGTGACTTTTTTGATAAAGTCAGACTTATTCAAAACTACGGTGTCGTTTCCTTTGTCAACTTTTGCGATGACAATATTTTTGTCCTGTTTTAGACTAATTAAAGCTTCTCTTTCCGATTTTGTTAAGTTTGATTTTGTTTTCTTTTGATTTTTCAAGGTTAATGCACATTGTGCCAGAACCACTTCTGCATTTGTCTTATCTATTGAACCTAGTGCAACTTCTATGTTAGGAATGACATCCTCTGGTTTTAATTTACTCACTGCTACATTGAAATTCGGTCCTTTCTCAAGTACTTTTATCTCACTAGAACTTAGTTCCCTTGATGAGAGATTGACCAACCACTTTGTTCTGTCAACAGTGGATGAAACGCTAACGTCAGTTTCACTTATTGTGTTCTTTTCTTCGATTAGTTTGTTTAACTTTTTGATTTGTGTGGTTTCAGATTTTCCTAAGGCTGATTCTCTAGCTTTTTCGGATGTTTCAACAACAATTACATAATCTTTGTCATTGACCATATATTTGAGTGGCCGAGTTTTATACTTGTATTAATGGCAGAAGAAGCATTTAGAGAAGAAAGGCCTTCAAGTGAACATAGAGAAAAACGGAAATGATGAAGATCCCCGGCCAATGTTAACAGACAACAGTCAGCATAAATTGGAGAAACCTGGGAAGCACCGTTTCGGCTACAGACGGAACTGACGAGGATATCAAAGCAAGGATAGGCAAGGTAAAACAAGCTTTCATTACTCTTTAGTCTGTGTGGAGGTCAACAGCACTCACCATCAAAAATAAGATCCAGATTTTCAACTCCAATGTGAAGCCAGTGTTACTATACGGATCAGAGACTTGGCGCGTCATAAAGAGCACATCAAACAAACTACAGAGCTTAATTAACAGCCGTCTTCACTCAGAACTCGAGATCAGATGGCCGGCCAGAAAAGATCAGCAACAGGGATCTCTGGGAGCAAACCAACCCAGCAGGAACCGATTGTGCAACAAATAAGCAGGAAGAAATAGAGGTGGATTGGCCATACTTTGAGGAAACCATCAAGTGACATCACTAGACAAGCCATTGCTCGAGTGGAACCCGAAAGGAAAGCGGCGAGTTGGTCGTTTGTGTGAGGGTGACATGTAGAAGATCCTGTGAAGATGAAAGCATGTGGGCAGACTTGGAGCCAGGTGAAAACTCTAGCAGAGAACCGAACGCAATGGAGATGGACGGCTGAAGCCCTTTAATCCCCTAGGAATTAAAGGAAATAATGATAAATAATAACACTTTATTTGACTGCAACAATCTTTTTACCAATAGGCTTCTCTGAATATCTGCTCTTACTCAGTATTTCAAAGATAACCACATTCACTCTGCACTTCACAACTTACGCAAGGGCTAATATTCGGTCTTATCAAGTAGAATATACAAACGAACAACGAGGAATAGATTTACTAATGAATTAACACGTAGTACAATATCAGTGACACTGCGGAAACCCTACTCCATGAAATCTCCGAAAGCAGCTATCACCTGAAGAAGAAATTAAGCAATCAGAAGATGTAAACATTGCTACAATTATAAGTACAAAATTGGTAAGTGATAGAGAACGCTAAATAGTGCATTAAAGTGTGTGCACTTACGTCATTCAATGTTTTTCAAGAAGACAAAATGGATATTGCATCTGCCTTTGAGGGCGAAATCTATCCATTATAAAAAGTAAATAACACGTGAAAATAATTCCCAGGTATTTCTATAAATTTTCTTTCAATAGATACATGTGAAGGACTTTTGACACCATCACTTTTAATTACACCACAGGCCATAACCTAGCCTAATGTATTCTACCCCAACACTTAAGGTCCTTGTCAGTCACGTCTCACAAACCGTTAATGCCCAGCTCTTGCTACGCTCGGGCCCATGCTTTTCCTTGCAGTTTTTCACAAACGCTTAGTAATAACGGACGAAAAACCAAAAGACCGATTGGCTACTCGAGGATTCTTTATTGTTACACCAACATATAAAAATAATGTTTTTACTAGGGTCTGTGAACAAATGTTACAATAATAAATCACAAAATTACTTCTGATGGTTTTCTCCTGACTTCTTTCTGAACAGCGACTGTCAATGGAGTTGAAGATTGAACGATCAATTCTTGGTTGTTTGCTCAAAATCAACTTCCCCGATTTTCGCGGAGGCATCAATACGACAGTCATCGTCTCATCGGTCGCTGTTCAGAAAGAAGAGTAAAATATCGTCAGAAACCATAGTTGCTTAGTTCGTTTATTCCTTTTATATGTTGGTGTAACAATACAGAAATATCAAACGGCAGATCGGTGTTTTGGTTTTTGCGTCCGTTATAACTAAGCGTTTCTGAGAAATCTTCTAAGAACAGCGTGGGCCCGAGCGTAGCGAGAGCTGGGCATTAACGGTTTATGAGACTTGGCTGACAGCGACCGATGAGACGATGACTGTCGTATTGATGCCTCCGCGAAAATTGGGGAAGTTGGTTTGAGCAAACAACTAAGAATTGATCGTTCAATCTTCAACTGCATTGACAGTCCTTAATCCTGACATTTTCAAACAATGCTGATGTCCCTTGGGTAGCCTTAATAGTCATCCATCACACCACGATGACTGGCCCACCTCTATTTCTTAAACCATGGTGTCTGTCATCTGAGAAATTCCGACTTGTCAGGATTTACCCTAGAAATAGGGATAACTACACCATCGAAAAGACAGTGGACTTCACTTCCAAATATGGTGTCTAAAGACTTTGGAATGAACTGAAGATTTACTGGTGGCAACTGAGGGAGCAAATCCCAGGTGGTCCTGGATCGGCACCCACCCTCACTTGTACCTAATTCCACGCCACCTTTGGAAGACACTATGATAGTCAGCAAGCTAGACCTGACGCCTGCCCATCATTCCAGTCTACTCTGTTAGAGTCGCATAGAGAGCAATTACTAACTACTTTGGTCCTTTTGAATTTCCTCTCACTGTTCGGTCTGCCTAATGCTTCTATTACATTTCAGCTTTCCATGCACGATTTCAAGATTCGTCTTCGAGCTGCCTTGGTATATTTGGATGACAATCTTATGACCAGTCCACATGAAGAAGCTCCATGTGATCGCCCACGGCAGCTTTGCTGGCAGTTCTGGAAATTCAAATGTTGGCTTGTAGGGAATAGATTGGTTACAGGATTTCATCATGAGCTGACATTAGTTAGAGAACCATTGGAAAACCTGGGAGTACTGAACTGCTGTTTCGTCCCAGTTTGAGACTCTTCATCAGTGCTCACCCACCGGGGTTCGAATCCAGGACCTTCCGGTTTCAAGGCGACCTCGTATACGATTAAGCTACTGGGACCCGATTCACTGGCCCACGAATTCTAACTTCTGCCAATTCACGACATAACGCGATCCCTAACCAATGTCTTCGGTGAGTATTTGTCCTCACACCCAGCCTGCTGCACCCTACTGGTCACGACTTCTCACTAGAACCCAGGTAACTACCTACCTGAATAGGGCAAGTTGCTAGTGAGCATCTCATTGATATTCAAGTGTTGGTTTGTAGGGACGGTAAAACCAATGGTTGGAAACAATTGGGGACATGGCTCAAAATCGTTCTCGAAGGCGCAGATGCATACACTTCTTGTGATTTCCAATGAAACCGTTTTTTCTTCGTTACTACTATTCCTTTGTCTCACACCTCTGTTTACTGTCTTTAATATGCACTTCTTCTACTTTCTTCTATTACTTTGTGTGCAACATGGAGTGTGACGACTTGCGCTGCTGCACATAGGTGCAAAGTTCTATGTCGAAAACAGACAGACAGAATCCGACGTTTTACTTTTCGGTCTGTCAGTAAGGTACACCGAAGAGAACGTGAATATCCCATTACAGAAATAAAAGTTAAAAAGTTATTAAATTATCCGTAATTCCATTCTTCAGAGTTTAATGTTCTGGATGAATGCATGATAGCAGACCCTGGACCATCAAGTTGGACTTAGAAGATATTGCTCCCCTCCAAAAGGGTGGGTATCTATCGCAACTGTAAAGTAACGAATTCGGTCATAAGGTTTCACTAACACGGATCTCAGCTTTTCTGCAACGGTTTTGAAAATTTTTCACAACTTCCATTTTACAGTTTTACCTCAACATGACCTACTATGGATCAGTAATATAACAAAACATAATAATAGGTTTCATATGAACAGATAGATTTACGTGAAAATCATGCCAGTTTTATAGGCATGATCAGCCATGATACGGACTGAAATTGCAAAATGTGGATAAATTTGTACCATTTCGACAGATTAAGTAGTTAGTCTACAACATTGGCCACCAGAACAGGCCCATAAAAATATTTAATCATAAAGGTGTCATTAAGATTGTTGTCCAAGTCGGGTGGGAAGTCCGAAATTCGTTTTATTTTCCATGGGTAGTCGTACCTGGCCTATAACCAAGCAATACTGAGATAAGTGCTGCATCCATGCGTAGTTGGAATGTATTTCAAGGGAAAGTAGCCCTGAGAAGATGTATAGTGGAATAAAAAAGAAGTAACGGTAATATATCACTAAAATTATTTAAATAAGTTATGTAAGAAGAAGCTGCGTAGTTCTTAGGATGATAATGTACATTTACAATGTCTGTATAGACATATTCGTGATACTGTTGAAAATCTTATGCCTTCAATGATACCATAGTTTTGCCCAAACATAGTGTTATTTTTTGCCTGTATAATCAGGTTTAAGAGCAGCGAGAGATACAAATTAAAGGAGTAAGCGTTAAGTTCATTAATATCCTGAACGGACAAGGTGTTTCAGGATGTAATGGGGTTCAAATAAAATTAATTAATAAATATATATGCTATAGTTCAGTCAGAGGTGGAACCGAAAAGGTTTCACTAACCTGTTTGGGTCACACGTATCGCACCTTTAAGAGGTGCTGAGCAAAATGAGAGATGTTAGGAATGAAATTTGTCTGTTATTTCGACTCTGATAATAGATATGTTTTAAGGTTCTAAATTTATTTTTAAATCTCTATATTTACGTCCAACAAATTGGGGTTATCACATTCGTGATCACAACCACATCCTGTGATCTGGAGATGGCACACGCCGTAACAGCACTGCAAAGGAAAGCTTCTTGAAAATATTCTTGAGTGTGGCTCAAGGACGTCAGCGACCAACCAACACTTGGGTAACAGCTGGAAAATGACATGCTTTTTCACAATAACCGTAAGGCATGAACTCTCCAGATTCTCATAGCAGACGACTGAAGGAAACTATTCTTTAAGTGACCGGCTAACGAGGGGTTCTAACAGGGACTGAAATTTATTGAAAATGTAGTCTGAATCAACCTCAATGCTCCCTATTTTGGAACGAATAGTCTTAGTTTGAAACCTATATCTGAGATATTTGAGAGCATTATATCGGATAACCAGGACGCTATCCAGGAAAAGATCAACTCAAGTGAAACCTGCAAAATATGGTCAAGGAAACCGAATTACTAAGGAGAATAAACAAAGAAAACAGTGATCTGATCACCTTTAAGAAATCCTTAATCGATCATCATCCGTAAGGCGCCCAGAAATGCCACCAGTAAACATAGTACTATCAGTGAACGCCAGTCTCTCAACGAAAGCGGGAGTTTTGAATGCCATAGAGTTACTGAAAGTCAGAAAGTCAGAGGGTCCAGACAGAAATCCTCCACAAGCGCTGTAAGTTCATCCAGACATCGCATGCGACAACCCCACTCAAATACTACAGTAGGTTTGGAAGGGAGAAGGAGTACCCAGTGAATGAAAGAGAGACTACTTTGTTTAACTACAAAAGAAGAGAGACTTAGGCTTTTACAGAAACTGGAGTAGAATCATGCTTGTATTTCTGACGAACAAAACACCAGTTCATTCCATTCTGGAAGGACCGGAAGCTGACTTGAATGCAAACTTCGCCCTGAACAAGCTGAATTGCATTGCAGTAATCCATGTGCTGATGAAATTACAACTCCACGAATAATCACCGAATGGCACATACAATAGTATCCAAATTTCTAGCTCAACACCATCGACTTTGAAACGGCCTTCGAATCAGTTGACCACGAAGTAATTCGGAAACTCTCGTACACTACAGAGTACTCTAAACCATTATCAACCTCATTCACCTGCTATATGTCAAGTGATCCACAGCAGAAACTCACAGAAGCCCCTGAAGTGAAGACAGAAGTCGGACAAGGATGCTTACTATCGCTGGTGATATTCCTGAGTGTGGTAGACCGGATCATGCGTCAGATCATGAGGGGAGGAAGGACAGGGATACGTTTGACCGATGAGAGGGCTCTAGAAGATCTGGACTCCAAGGATGACTAGTATTGAATATTACACAAACTTGAAGGCCTACAAGTGAAAACTGAAATGTTGACAGAAGAAGCAGCAAATACAGGATTTCAAGCTAATATAGAGAAGACAGAAGTGAAGAACATATTTAATCACCAACAAGCACCATCAACTAACAATAAGATGGACTTGAGCGAGGTCACTACTTTAACTTACTTTGGTAGTATTATTTCAAATACAAGTGGCAGTGATGAGGATGTCAAAGGCAGGATCAGAAAAGTAAACCATTCATTAATTCGTTACTCTAAAATCGCCGTTGAAATCTGCTGCACTCAGAATGAAGAAAAGGAACCTGAACTTAAAAACTAGTATCGAGTCACCAAATCTGTTCGGTTAAGAATATCGGTACGTCACCAAATGCTTTTCTAACAGCCCGGTAGAGCCTTTCATCAACTGCTGCCCTCTTTTCTTACCGAAGGTAACGGATCAGTCAAGAACCTTGCCGCTCAACAAATTTGCTAAAGAAAATTGTGATAGGCCGGGGTGTGGACTGCAAAGGTTCCCTGCCATAGGAGAAGAACGACCAATGCTCAGATATCGATGACACGTTTAGCGTCTTTTTCAGTAAGTGAAGGCCATTCATATCAAAATAAAATCAGTCATGGTACAGACACTGAAGTTACTGTTTCTGTTCCCGACAAGCTTTAAGTATCCTTAACGAGACGGTGTTAGGAGACTGTAACTTTAATACACCCAGTGGTGCTATAAGGAAAAGACGTGGCAGGGTAGGAAAACCACAGCAAGAGTCACCACTGAACACATAGCCCTAATCTTTCCCTTGGGCAAGCGGTTGATAAGCAGTCACAACCAAAGTCAGGCGGAGAAGAGAGTGCCAGTTGATGGCGTCCCAAACCTGACCAATGATAACAACATAATCAATGAGGAAAAGACAAAAGTTGAAAAAATGTCAGACGACTTCTCCAAAGTCTTCTCACAGGAGTCATAGCCCCTTATAGCATCACTTCTGGCCGCCTCAGAGGGAAACAGAAGTGATTGACATCGACCCAGATGTTGTACTCCAACCACTGAATAAACTAGATGTAGAAAAATCAGTGATATCTGGTGACCACTAAGGGCTTTTCAAGCAACTGGCGGCTCATGCAGCAGGGCTTTTAGCTGTGGTCTCCAAGCTTTCTCTACTGAATGGTGTTGCTCCGCGACTCTAAAGACGCCGAATTTATCCCCATTCACAGTGGAGGATCAAGACACATCCCTCAAATTACAAACCTATCAGGCTTACTCAAACATTGACAAAGAAGCTAGAAAGGATCATCAAGAAAGCTATGATGACATATCTTGGAAACAGTAACCTGTTGTCCGGGGCATAGCTTCCAGGGTAATTCCTTATCCCTTACTAACCTCCTCACTATAAGAGAGGGCTGGTGTCAATGTAGTTTAAGATTGAACGATCATGTCAATCACGTCTCAAAACCGTTAATGCCCAGCTCTTGCTACGCTGGGACTCACGCTGTTCCTCGAAGTTTCTCAGAAACACTTAGTACTAACGGACGCAAAACCCAAAACACCGACTGGCGACTCGAGAATTCTTTATTCTAACACCAACATATAACCATTGTAATAACTAAGGTCTATGAACAAATATTACAATAATAAATCACGATATTACTTCTGACGGTTTTGTACACGCTTTCTGAACAGCGATCGATGAGACGATGGCTGGTGTATCGATACTTCCGCGAAAATATAGGGAAGCTGGGTTTGAGTAAACAACCATGAATTCATCGTTCAATCTTCAACTAGATTGACACTCCCCGCCGAAAAAGGGATCCATCCCTTTTTTCCATCACGACCAATACACATTGACTTGGATGCCATTGCAAGAACCTGGGTCACACGGACAGAGCTGAAATGGAAAACACAGAAAAGTCAACACACCACAGGCATACCCACAACACAACCTCACACATCGAATACGACCTGCGCCTTTCAGTTAAAGACATCCTCTCGATATCTTGCAACACAACCGCCACTTGCTAGAATGACTCTTGCAGAGCGCAACGTGACCATAGCAGCACCTCATCATACTCTACGCACATCCTCTTATCTACTCACTACTAATTACCACTGCAATCGCTTGTTGCTCATTCTGCCTCGGTTCTAGTAACGGTGACGTATGGAAGCCTCAGTCGTCTACACTCTCGCTACCCGGCGTGTGGGACCACAGCCTAAATAGAAACATTCATTCTCAATCATTGATTCCACAGCTAATCCTTATCTCCATGTACATGTCATTTTCAGCACTACCCTCCCCGCCGTATACGACCCATCTGCTGTTTTTAACACCAATCAACCCATTCACGGATGTGGAAGACTCGAAACAACTTCAGAAGTAAGTACGACGAAAAATTTAACAAAGTCATTCAATAACAGCAAGGTACGAAAACAACAAGTAAACACCGTGAATCAAAAAACGCCAACTGATATGACACACTACACCTATATACAAACAGTGCACATAACCTCGCAGATCATGTCTCGATGGAATTCCTTTGAAGAATTGCAGGACTTACACCAGTACGCCTTCAGCCCTTCTCAGGTTGACGATTGTAAGTTGCAGAATGTCCAGACACAAACAAGATTAACCAACAATTACATTAACTGGAGCCCACACTTTTATTTAACACAAACATATGTACAATCAATGCACCAAATGTTGCAGATTCTGGCTTGACAAGCTAACCTTGAAGAACTGTAGGACTTATAGCAGTAAACCTGGATTCCTTCTCAGGTTGTTGATACAAGTGGAAGTCGTCCGGACACAAACAAAATTAACCAGCAGATAGATGAGAGATGATACCTATTCAGTACATACAACATGAACATATGTACAAAATAACACTCTAAGCACTTTGAGCTGCTCAGCGATGTGCTAGCCTTTGATGAATTGTAGGACATACAGCAGTACGCCTGCACTCCTTCTCAGGTTGACACCCTAGGTTGGAAAATCGTCGCAGAGTTCATTAGCTGACCTCCTTCTATCATTTATATCCTCAACTCTGAACGGTGACATACCCAAGTCATTGTATTATAGAATATAGATGACTAACAAACCTACGACGTATCCGACCAACCACGCGACGGCACAGAGTAATTTACACCAAAGATAATAACATCCAAATAGTAACTTGAAAGGCCTTTATTCGTGCAAGTCACTTTAGTAATTACACTCTCATACACAGTTGGCTTATCCTCCCTAAACTGACCATTGACATTCGTCCTTTCCAACGAACCAATACCAGCATAGTCATAGCACAAGAAACGTGAGTTCATGGGCATACCCTCCATTTTGGATGACAACACCAACGACGATTGATTGATACCAGTTGGTGAACTCAGCGGTGTATCAGAAGCTGTTGTTGTTCGGCTTTTAGAAGGTTGTCTAACTGCAAGATTACCACCAATGCTGTCTTTTACTATTAGATACGGTTTAGCACCAGCATCTCTCGATAGGTGGGCTACACGCTGATCAATTACACTGACGGTCTCACGAGTATTCATACCTTCTGCAACTGCATCTGCATTTAATTCTACTTCACGTTCACAGTGTACAGAACCACTGCTCAACTCAGTAGAAGTAGGCATTCCACTCACCTCATCATGATCAGCCAAAGACAAATGTGCACTACCATCACCATTGTCACACATACAATTTACCATCGTTTGTGTGATCGACCCCATCATTTCCAACCCCTTTAGTAACAGCAGTAGGCGATTTGGGTTCTTCCTTACAAATCCTTAAAGGTTTTATACCTTTACTCTGACTAGTAATACCTTGTAAACTTGTGGAGTCAGAACTGGACACTGAAACTGTAACTCTCTTCTTCTGCACAAACTACGGTGTCGTCTGTGTCACTCTATTCAACAATGACTCACAAGTTGCAACTACAGGCTTTTCACCGCACCACTATCGTTACACAACTCGGAGTCAGACCTTGATTTCACATTTAGCTTATCACTGAACTTGCTCACTGGTTCACAGTTCACCTTTGTATACACCTCTTGCAAACGTATAAAACACAACCGTGTTTGTCTCGCAACTTGTAACCTATCTGTTGGCGATGTCTCACGAAAGCTGTTACACTCACTAAGTTTATATGGATTTATAGACACCATACAGTTTTCTCGGTATCCGCTTCTCTGAAACCTTCCGTCATAAATAATTGCGTTTCGCTCTCAGACTGCTCTACTATACGGGTGGGATGCAATATACTGGCAAACTTGCTCATAGCTTGATTCACACTCTCTTTTACCAGCTTCAGAATATCGTCGAACTTTGGCTCAGTACCTTCATCCTCTATACGGGAGCTTATCTTCACCCACTTCCTTTGCAGTCGACTGTGCAGGCGTCTCGCTATTACCTATAGGACAGAACTTGAGTTCAGATCGCCCATGCAATTCATCGAAATCAACGTATTCTTGTAAGTCATCAGATTATCCAAAAACTTAGAGAGTGCCTTGGAGTCATCTTGTAGTTGACTGCCACTACCTTTGACAGCCTCGAATACATTCTTTACAATCATCGAAGGTCTTCCGAATCTTTGACTCAGTATACTCATAGCCTCAGGGTATCCTTAGTTAGGGGGAATGAACTTACAGCAATGTATGGCTCTTGAAGCAACTCCAGTGCAGTACCTCATCAAATACATCAATTTCAATTCATCACTTTATAGAAAACTACTCAACATGATCTCAAACTCCTTTACAAACTGTGGATAATCAGCTAGGTTTCCGTCGAAACACCGTGGTTCAAATTTAGGGAGTTTGATGCTCCTATTATCCCTGGACGGCGAAACATAAACATCAACCATGTCATGTTTAACATCAGACACATCGTTACAAGTAACAGACAAGTCACCATGACTTACTTTCCTGTTTGCATCCAAGACACTCTGTCCCTTTTTTGACCCAGGCATTGTTGAACTTGACCCAATTCCAAAACGTTCCAGATATTGCTTGTGCAACGAGGACACGTCTCGTAAACCGTTAATGCCCAGCTCTTGCTACACTGGGGCTCACGCTGTTCCTCGAAGCTTCTCAGAAACGCTTAGTAATAACGGACGCAAAAACGAGAACCCAGTTTGGCGGCTCGAGAATTATTTTTTCTAACACCAACATATAGCCAATGTACAACTAATGTTTCTGACGGTTGTCTCCTGACTTCTTTCTGAACAGCGATCGATGAGACGATGACTGGTGTATTGATGCTTCCGAGAAAATTGGGGAAGTTGGGTTTGAGCAAACTACCATGAATTCATCTTTCAATCTTCAACTACATTGACAGTACCTAAGCACAAGCCTATTCGAACTAGAGGGAATAATACTACCGTCAGTTCTGTCCCATACGGATCTAAATGTCATAGTAAGTCACGACTTAAAAACTTAAGTCTCTCTCACGGTGGCAGCTGGTAGTTTCAGGCCCTTATAGGCAATACTTAGGGCGCCTACTAGAGTCACTAGAGATATGTTCACTTCTTTGTATACATCTCTGGTGAGGTCAATACGGGACAACTATCGAGGTAGCTAGTCTTCGCCGTAAACAGGACTTATTCTAGAAAGGTTTCGAATGAAGGGAACAAGTATGAATAATTTTTCGTACGGTGAAAGACTCAATAGTTCCCAACTCTTTGCCACACTGTAGGCAGGGAGGCCTCATTACGTTGTTTAAAATTCTAGATAATAAATACCGACCTTAACTTCTTTCTATTTTTCTTCCCACCAGATCAAGATACCTCAGGAGACATGGTAGAAGAGTGATTAAAATTTTAAATAATGACTACGGACCTGGCCTATTCTCTCTTTTCCTTCCCACCAGGTCGGAACACTTTAGAGGACACAGCAGGAAAGTTCAAAAGCCAAGGAGAAATCATATTGCTGTTGAGTACCAGTTCTCACATCGAGTCATAAACTCTTGGAACCGACTCCCAGAAGAAGTGGTGTCTGCAACCTCAACTGATTCGTTCAAGAAGGGTTCGGACAACCACTGAAATCTACTAGAAAAGGATTAACATAGGCTGCAAGCCTTCTATCCTCAACCAAAAAATCTGAATCTGAAAAAAGTCAATGAGGAACTGTATCTCTGTGGAGGACTGGTTCTCACACAATGTCATAAACTCCTTGAACTGACTTCCAGGAGAAGTGGTGTCAGCATCCTCAGTTGAATGATTCAAGACAGGTTTAAAAAAGCATAGAAACTTATGGGAAGAATAATATAGTAGCCTTCCAGCCTCCCATCCTCACTCAATAAATCTGGAACCAGGAAACAAAAGGATAATAACTGGCTGTCTTTCGGCAGTAAGTGGATCTATCAGATTGACGGTTGCTAGTTTCTATGTGGAAACTAACCTAAAATGAAGTGTGGCAGTTAAGAAACCTTCTAAGCATTGTCCGAAGTCACTTTTAAATACTGAAATTGAAATATAACCCGCTGGTTATAATGTCAAGGTCACCTGAAGGATTTCAGGCCTGGTTCTTGCTGCCTTTTCTGTGGAATCGGGTAATAATCAAAACTGTTTTTAAAAAAATACATAAAATAAGTTCTTGACTCTATTCTTAAACTTTGCCTTATAAATAAAGGTTAGCACATTGGGCACTGAGTTCTAGTCTGTGCCATTAAACAATCGATTTCAGGAGAGATTCAGAATTTACTCATTATAGAATGTTAAAATCACTTCAGAATTAGTAAACTTTGATTCAGCATTATAGTGAGCTTGGGCATTAGCACATGCTAATAAAGGGGAAGTGATATAATATAATATACATCACGTAATATTACTTCCCCTTTATTAGCATGTGCTAATGCCCAAGCTCACTATAATGCTGAATCAAAGTTTACTAATTCTGAAGTGATTTTAACATTCTATAATGAGTAAATTCTGAATCTCTCCTGAAATCGATTGATTAATGGCACAGACTAGAACTCAGTGCTAGTTTTCTGCATAACTAGCGCTAATTCAGCACCATGTTCTTCTTTTAAGCACTGTCAGGAGTAGATCAGAACCTACCGGTTTTGCTTATTAGCTTTATTTCAGCACTGACTAGCATTACTTTAGAACGAAAAGACTTCTACTTATTATCATCACCTGTGTCCAACGCCGGCGCAATTCATCTAGTTTACAGAAGAAATCAGTTTTTATAATTGAGACTTTTGTATTTGTAAACTGTAGTACAATGTCACTGCAATCCCGTCAAGTGCGATCCACTGGTAGCATCCTGCAAATAAGCGAAATAAAATATTAGTGGGTGAAAAATTGTGCTCAGCACATTCTGAGCATTTACATTTATAAAAGTTTACTTACATAAGTGCCACTGTTATATCCCCCGGTGTCTTTTTCATTTGCCTAAAAATGAAAACAATGTTGTGATTACTTCATGTTGAATAAACGTTCACTTATTAAAGTAAGCAGGCGTTTCGCAATATTAACTGAATACCTTGCTTCCGCTTACGCCTTTAGACACGTTCTTTCAAATTATGAAAGTACGATTTCGTGGCCCTATCCATCATGTCACCAATCTCTCCCGTCGTCATTAGTTGGCCGGAGAAGTGCTACATAGTTAAAGCTACAGAACCAATTACTTCATTAATGAAACTTACATCTTATTATTTTATAAAAGGCATAAGGCACAATGCTTGACTTTGTCAAAGTCCCCTGGAATATAAACTTCAAACTCAATTCAGGTCTTAGAACATGGTGGATCATGACCTTAAGTGATAACTTTGGATCACTCTGAAGGCAAGTAGCCATCTTAGCAGTCTACAAGAAATAAAAATTAAGTATGTTAACTCACATATTGCTGTTTGTACTTGTCATCTCTTAAAGATGCTTCCAGCATATGTAACTGGTCTTCATTCTCTATCGGAAACCCAAGTGTTAATCCACCGTTTGCTGGAATGTTGGTTTGCAGTCGAGATTTGGGGTTCATTGTAACAATATTCAGGATTTTTGTACTCAAATTGATATTCTCCATTACAGCATCTTTAAATGAATAGTTATTTTTAAGTAATTACCGAGTAATTTCTTAATTGAGGATTCAGTAGCATATTCGTTAGACGGCAATCTAAAGCATGAATAAAAATTGTGAGTTATTCCTACCGGTCACACACACACACGTCTTTTTGCCAATAGGAGATGAAGACTGAAATATGGGGGCACCCGAAGTACTGAAAATGAAGGGCTTTCAATTAGGTTAATACCTTGGAATCGGGGCCACGAAGTCATCAAATATGTTATAATCTGGATATTGTGGTTTTATGCAACCAACCTCACTGGCGGCTACATCAATATCCATTGAATTGTAAAGGAAATTTTTATCATTTTTCTTGGCATCCCTGAAAAATGTGTTAGACAGACAACCGTACCTACCTTTTCGGTCTCTTACTAGGCATTGGCAACGTATCATCGTCGATGTCTACCTTCCTGGTGCTTTGATCATTGCTTCTCAAAAGCCCTACATCCTTTTTACAATTCTCATACGTATCTAGAAGGGTGATAATGAAATATGCCAACTTACCAAATTCCTGCAGTTGACGGAATTGAAACACTGACCATCCAGCCCCGGTAAACATAGGCTCTTGATGGTTTGCTGTGCTGCTGTACGCACATAAACCACTTCGCATAACCCAAGGGTTTGGGATAGCGACTCCAGTGTCATCTTCTAGCGAACGGACGACGAGGTATCTGATTGGTGTAGAATTCTGCAAAAGGATAGAAATAGGGCTGTTACTTTATCACGTATCAGGTTGCTTAAAATCAATAACAGCATGGATATACCTATATATATATATATATATATATATGGTCATTTAAATGATCATTTATCATACAAATTATTGAAGATTAGGTTAGAATAACTTTAGAATTGTTGTAAGCTTTTGTAAATGCTGAAAAGATGCTGAAGGAAATATATTTCCTGAACGGAAATTGGTGTTATAATACCAATTTTCTATCATCATTTGAGCTCCCGTCGGACAAAAATGTTGGAAGAGAGGTGGGTAGTGAGAATGGCCAGTAGTATGAGAAAATGAGCGAAGTTTGGTCATGTGTCATCGTTTTTCCTGTTTTGACTAAAATTTATCCAATATTTTGTCATTGTTGGGCCAGTATTTCTCTATGGTTCAATTGACATTCCCCCGGAATGCAACCAATATTGCGCATTATTTGACCATTATTTCTCCATTTCAACGATTATTTAAGCAATATATTGCTCAAATAATATATTTTCCTGTTTCGATCACTATTTAACCAGGATTTGTCCATAATGTTGTCATTACTACCATTTGCCCAAAATCTACCCACATTGACTATTCTTTGCCCATTTGTTTCCGACTGGGACAGCTTCAGCTCCAGGTATTATTTTTTATTCCCGCATGGTCCAAATTAGTCCAACACTTGTCGACAATTTTCATGATCGCAAACAATGTCCGCTCTGGTTTTAACTCAAACGATGTCTTGAAGTGTCCCAGTCAGAGAATGCACCGGGGCAATGTGGGTTAAATGGATAATTTTGATCGGCTAATAGGTGGTCAACCGCACTCACCATCAAAAATAAGATCCAGATTTTCAACTCCAATGTGAAGCCAGTGTTACTATACGGATCAGAGACTTGGCGCGTCATAAAGAGCACATCAAACAAACTACAGAGCTTAATTAACAGCCGTCTTCACTCAGAACTCGAGATCAGATGGCCGGCCAGAAAAGATCAGCAACAGGGATCTCTGGGAGCAAACCAACCCAGCAGGAACCGATTGTGCAACAAATAAGCAGGAAGAAATAGAGGTGGATTGGCCATACTTTGAGGAAACCATCAAGTGACATCACTAGACAAGCCATTGCTCGAGTGGAACCCGAAAGGAAAGCGGCGAGTTGGTCGTTTGTGTGAGGGTGACATGTAGAAGATCCTGTGAAGATGAAAGCATGTGGGCAGACTTGGAGCCAGGTGAAAACTCTAGCAGAGAACCGAACGCAATGGAGATGGACGGCTGAAGCCCTTTAATCCCCTAGGAATTAAAGGGAATAATAATTGGTGGGCAAAAGATTGTATAAATGCTACATAATTTACCCACTCTACCTATAGTGGCCACTTTTTCCCCTTTTGCCCATGTCTCGAAAAATTTTATTGTCCAAGTTTTTTCCACCTTTTCAACGAACTCTTTACCAAACTCTTCCCACTTTAGCCATATCATTTTCTAAAATAGCGCATTTATTCCCACTTCACCCATGTTACAACCGGAAACAGCCCACCGTTTCCCATTTAGCCTAAATTTGAACGGAAAACTGCCCACGTTTTTACCCACATATCCCAGTTCCCAAAAGAATTCACTGGCTGCGGTCCCAAATCCTTGGAACCTACCCAGTCGCTTGATCCTGATGATGTGCCAGGTACTATGCTCAATAAATGTGCTAACGTTTTATGTTATCCTCTCACTGGTGTTTTCAATGAATTATTTTCCAGTAACACTGTGCCTGTTTCTTGGAAGGACATTAAGATTGCTCCTGTGCCTAAATCATAAAGTGGACAAACTGTGTAGTTCAGACCCATTTCCATTACTACGCCCTTTTTTAAAAATAATGGAAAGAATGCTTTATTTAACCTTGAATCTTCATTGAAGGTTTTTAATTACCCTAATCAATATGCTTATAAAAATAGGTGTACTTTAGATGCCACAGTCGTCTGTCATAATATTGTCTGTCGTTTAAACGGTTCTAAATGTATTCGGTGTGTCTCCCTAGATTACACATCTGACTTCGACTCTGTACCTAGACCCCTTTTGTCAAACAAGCTTGCTGCTTCACAAACACAGTGCTGGATTACCAAGTGGTTGCATTCCCATTTTTCTGATAGGCAGCAGTACACTGTTTACGATGGGAAGTTCTCCACTGCCTCACTTACTCCAGCTGGTGTTCCTTAAGGCTTTGTTCTTCCTCCTCTTCTGTTTTCTTTCTTCTTACGTGTTACACTTCGTAGGGCGCTAAAGGCCATCAGTAGAGCGAGTCCGATGTTGCTAAACCAACTCATTAGTACAGTTGTAGATACACTTGGTTTCCTGCACGAAATTAGCAAATATTATCCTTTCAGACTCAACATCATCTCCATCTGTCTGTCTGTCTGTTTTCGACATAGAACTTTGCACAAATGTGCGGAAGTTCAAGTCGCCACATTCCGTGTAGCACGCGAAGCAAGAGAAGAAAGTACAAGAAAAGCATAATAGAAACAGTGAGCAGAGGTGTGAGACAAAGGAGTAATAAAGAAATACAAAACAGTTTCATTGAAGATCATAAGTCACAGGGAGTGGATGCATCTGCGCCACTGAGAACGATTTTGAGCCATGTCACCAATTGTTTCCAACCATAGATTTTTACCGTCCCGAGGACCCCAGCCTGGAAGTCTACACCTTTCTACGTGGCTTAGACCAACTGTTGTGGATTTCATTGACTGATGCCAAGTTTTTGTTTGACCGCCGCTAGCTTTTTTCCAGCCTGACCCTATATCCGCTAACATTGCTCGTCGAGGGAGGCGATGGCTTGGCATACGTAACACATGTCCTAACCATCTCAGTCTTTGTAGCTTCACGACTTCGTCGATTGATTTCCCCTGTTTACCTAGAACTCTACGCCTAACCTCCATGTTGCTCACCTTATTATGCCACTTTACACGGGAAATAGAACGCAGGCACCTATGATCAAAGACAGCTAGTCTTTTCATGTCTTCCACTCTCAGTGGCCAGGTCTCACAACCATAAAGGAGGACGGAGCGGACTGATGAGCAGTACACCCGCCCTTTGGTCGATAGTCGAACATCTCGTCTACGCCAGAGTCGGCGTAAACTAACAAATGCGAAACGAGCCCCTTGTATTCGTGCTGAGATTTCGTCAGAGATCAGCCCGTTGGGGCTGATGGTACTTCCCAAATAAGTGAAGCGGTCAACGTGCTCTACCACTTCACTTCCTATTTTTAAACTAGGCGTCGATGTAGTCCAGTCCTGTAACATCATCTTGCATTTGGCGGGAGCGAATCGCATGCCAAACATTCGTAGATTGCGGCTCAAGGTGTTTAGAAGACTCTGCATTTCGTCAGCGTCTTCGCCTAGAAGGACTATATCGTCTGCATATTCCAAGTCAACGAGATTATTCCCCGGTAGCAAGTCAATCCCTGAGTCGCTGAAGTCACCTAGGGTTAAGTCCATTAACACATCTATGATGAAGTTGAATAGAAAAGGAGATAATGGGCATCCTTGACGGACACCACTGGTCGTCATCAGTTCAGATGACAGCTCGCCGTAAGCCCTCACCTGGCTGTATGAGTACGAGTAGAGTGCCTTAATCAGTGCAATATATTTTCTTGGAATTCCCTTTACAGCCAAGCATCTCCAGAGAACTTCCCGATCGACAGAGTCGAATGCTGCCTTTAGGTCAAGAAATATAATGACTGTTGGACGCCGGTAGGAATGCCTATGTTCTAGAATCTGTCGGAGGGTGAAGATATGATCAATACACCCTCTTCCTGGTCTAAAGCCTGCCTGGCTCTCTCGTGTTTGTGCTTCCCGAGCACCACTCAGTCTACGCATGATTATTGAGCCTAAGACTTTAGATACTATATTAGTCAAGCTAATCCCTCTGTGATTATCACAGGAAGACTTGTCTCCCTTCTTGTATATGGGGATAATCAGTGACTTACACCAACCCGATGGGACTTCTTCTGATTCCCAGACGCTGCCTAGTACCTCAGTTAATCCGGACAGTAAGCTGTCTCCACCGTACTTAAATACCTCTGGAGTCATTCCATCAGGTCCCGCTGCTTTGCCTAGTTTCAGATTGGTGACAGCTTTAGTAACCTCAGTTAGTGACGGAGGACCTGTGTTTATATCCCATTCAGGGAGGTGTTGGATGCTCGGAAGGTTGAGCGTGGCTGTGGGCAAATTAAACTGCTCCTCATAATGCTCTTTCCAACGATCCAGTCGTCTATCCTGTGAGCTAATTATAGTGCCATTTTTTTCCGAGATTGTCTCACTGATGATTTGTCTTCTCCCACCCGTTTCCCTGATGAGTCCAAAGAGTTGCCTGGTGTTGCCTATCCTCGAAGCTTTCTCCATCTCTTTGGCTTTTGTCGCCCACCATCATCTCCATACACAACTCTCTCCTTTCTGCATGTCATTAGGTAAAATTATAAGCAACTATAGAAGACTGTATGCTCGGGCGACTAAGTATAAAAGACTCTACGGTCCTTTATTTAGTACACATTTTATATGATGAGACAAGTGTAAGACAGAAAGTTACCAACTTATTGAGGAACTCTAATTAAACGGCATTGTTTTTTTGTTCTCATTATTACTTTGTCGCTAATATTTTCAGCTGATTTAATTTTATATTCACTTCATATTGGAAAATATTATTAATATAAATGCCGTATTTGTATTACTGCCCCTGTAATTAAACAATTAGATGGAATATTGTATTACACGCTTAAAATTCCATATTTGTACCAAAAGTACTGTTTGGAATAAAGTTAATGTTAGTATTATTATTATGTTAACCATTTTGTTTTCAGTACCATTTGATTTTGATCCCAGTAATAAATATCTCAATAATTTCTGTTTTATTTAGGTTACCTTGAAACAGATTCGGTTTTTTGATTTTATCTTTATTAAATATATTTCTGAACGACTATGTGAAGCAGTTAAATAACATTTCATACAACTATGCAGTTGATTGATTTGGATCACGTAAATCTGTCTACATCGACTTCAAAACTTGTTGATATATGCAGAGATGGGGTTTCAGTAGATCAACTTAATACTGCCTGTTTATTTACTCAAGTGGATACCTCAAACTTCATCTCAAATGAAGGTCCAGGTTCTAATATGGACTTTCGTTGCTCCATATGCCACATTCTTTTCAATTCATACGAAGAAATGTCAAGACATGTAAATATTCATAACACTGGTAAACCCTATATATGCTCGTATTGTGATACTGCATTCAATCAAGCTGACAATTTGTATGTACATATTTCACTGTATCACACATTGAACGAAAATCAGAGTCAATACAGTTGCTGCCTATGTGATAAACATTTCCTTCGTTTTGCAGCTTATAAATCACACCTAGTACTCCATCAGGTTGATGAGAATTTTGTTTGCTCTATTTGTGATCAGTCCTTCGAATTTATCGCATCATATGAAAAGCACATACGTACATGCATACGCCCTATTACCAACAAAAGGCCCCCATCCCAATATAGATGTCATGCATGTGGAATGCTGTTGTCTTCTATAGGTAAAATTAAACAACATTATCGTCGTAGACACCCTGGTTATAAACTGAAACCTGTCGAAAGTCCTGTCTTAACCACAGAAATTAATTTTGAACCATCAAGTGCTACCGATTTAGAGAACGTCAGGAAAAGTAAACTTCGCGCAGCTACATATCTTTCATGTCTAATTAAAAGTGATCGTCGTAAAGACAAGGATTCATTTTCCATATTGGACCAGTTTATCCGCAGAATCCCTGCCGAAGAACCCATTATTCAAGACTGTCCTAAAGATACTACAACAAAGCACAAAAAGCGAAAGGTTTCTTATTCGTGTTCAGTGTGTGATAAAAAATTCTTCAAACCGTCTTTACTTAAACGTCATATGACAATACATACAAAAGACAAATCTTACGAATGTGTACTTTGCCATGCCAGATTCACTCAAAAGTCTTCGGCGAAAACACATTTGTCGCTTCATATAAATCCTTTGGATTCACAGTCTACAAAACATGACTTGGAACCGTCACTTACTTTATACCCAAATGATAGTACATTACAAGAAAATTCGCCGGGTAAAGCGGCCTTGGACTCACATATGACACGTCCTGTGAACTCAACCATTGAAATTTTACCTTTTCCACTTCATAATGCAAATTCCATTGTCGGAACAACTGTCTCTCAAAATTCTCTTCTATTAAAGTCATTTATACCACAGTTTCAAGCCTCAGAAAGTATTGCTCGAGAAAATGAGGCTAATCAAATTAGCTGCAATCTGATCTCACCGGTTTCTGATCCGAATCCTGAAGTTAATTTTCCCTACTCTGAAATGTTCAGTTGTCCAGTATGTTGTAAACTTTTCCGATTATCTAAGAGCTTAGCAGTGCACATGTTACGTCATTCGATAATAAGTTCTAACAGAAATGTTCATCGGAAAGAAATTAAACGAAGTACAATCGTAAGGTCACTTAACAAATTTAAAAGATCATGTTCTGAAAAAATTCTGCATAGATTTAATAGATGCATCCACTGTTTCAAGATTTTTCGATCCATTAATCGCTTAAAAATGCATGTCTTCAAGATACATCATGGGAAATCCAATATACTTGTATGTCCTAAGTGTCCTCGTAGATTTATGTCCAACTTAGGTTTAAAGAAGCACATAAATTTTCGACATCTGTGCATTAAAAACAATAATATTTGTCCAGTATGCCAAAAATTATTTTCCAGTTTGTCTGCATTGAAGCTTCATGTAGATACACATTCTAGTGAACGACTATTTAGCTGTTATATATGCCATAAGCGATTCCAATTTCTGCATTCTTGTCGTAGACATATACGCAATCATTTCACTTCTGTTTTAAATCGGAGGCGATCTCTTGAACAGTCGGAATCTAGTTTAGTCAACTTGACAACAACAAAGTTTAAGCATTCTGGTTTGCAAACTCTCACTGAAGACAAATCACATACATTGGATATGGACTCACATGTAAAGCTTAGTATTATAGATGACTTTCTGAATCCAGTTAGACAGTGTTCTTCATACGATAATGTAGAACTGAACGTCTTGGATTCAGATAACCTGTCGACGGTAGTTCATGTTGAATCATCAAATAATCCAGGGAATACCTTTGTTTCTTTATCACACCCAGTTCCTGATATAACCACCGGTAATCTCGATAATTGCTTGACTGCTTTATCAAGCTCGCAAAATATTAATATTAACGCCAGTAATCAAACTCATTTTCCAGACCATAGTAGAATGTGTGTATGGGATGGTGGTTCAAACGAAAATCAATCTTATTATACTTCAAATATCTTATTTGATCAGTTGAATCAACCCCTTAATATATTGGTTATCGATTCATCTGAGGTTGTTAACTCAGCAGATATGCATATCGACAGTCCAAGTAATACTTATCAACAAGTCATCTTGTTAGCCGAGAAGCCTATTAATCCTTCAGAATCTAATGATGATAATCCTAATGTTGGCCCCTTGTTTAAGACCCAGTCGTTTATATGTACCAACGAATCATTAAAAAGTAATCAAACAAATCCTAATGCTTACGATATTGTAAATACACAAGTCACTTCTAGTTCCAACCAAGTGGATATCGACAGTCCAGTTCGCGAGGCTGTTCATGAGTCGCGTACACCTCAAAAAGAAGCTTCATGTGATATTCAATCAAATACACATACGGAACATTCAAAATTGTATGCATGTGGACTATGCCCCAAACTCTATGAAGCTGCACAAAGTTTACTCCATCACACTCGTATATGTCACAGTAATGTACAAAAATCTTTTTCATGCCATGGATGCCCACGAAGTTTTGCCAATCCAACTCTGCTTTTGAGTCATTCACGCACTCATAATCCAGAATATAATGGTGTATTAAACTGTCCTCTATGTCCGATGTCTGTATTTAGTAAACAATCAGCTCTCAGTCGACATATTATCTATTGTCATCCATTACTTGATTCTGAACCGTTTAAATGCGGAAATTGTGGTATGCGATTCATGATGCTGCGTAGTCTTAAATCTCATGTAAACAATGCTTTAAACGGTGTTGATGTATGCATTTCTAAATTGTCGACTGAACAGTCAGGCAGTATTTGCAATGTTGACACTATTGGTGATGCATCAAATTCAAAAAAGAATACCCATCATATATCCAGCTTATCTTCTAACCTGGTTGATGAAATAGCCAAGTTACAACCATCAGGTCACCTATCACTTTCAGAGAAATATTTAATCAAAGTGAGTTTCAATGTTTATCTAAATAATGACTCCGTTTGTTATATTTTAAGTCTTTACATAGTTCAACTTTTTCTGCATTAGTCTGCTGGGAAATAAATTTCTCCTTGTAACCTCAAAAGTTGAATGGTCATTATTTGCTCAACTGTAGTACTGTTTTTTTCCAATTGTTCTCTTTGAAACATGAACAGCACAGTGCTTAAACACAGCAAGATATGTTAGAATAGTGTTTTGACTACATGAATAAACTGACTACTGTTGCACCTAATAGTTTAATTAAATGCCTAAATGATAAAGCAACTGAGGGATCGACATAGAAGTAACTCAGTTTGGTTTGTCACACGTTGAATAAACATACAAAGTGAGACAGATAATGGTATTATAAAGATAGATATTGGGAGATGTGGTGAAGGGAAGGATTAAATGAAGATTAGTCGGGTTTTTCGGGATCTAGATGATAAAGCCAGAATACATCTATGCAAAATATAACTCTTGGATAGTTATGCAAAGGGATATTCTGTATGGATTTGGGAGTTTCATACCTCGGTAACTAAATACAGTAGCGATGCATATATATATATATATATATATATATATATATACTGCGAAAATCAAAACCGTATGACGTAACTTGTACCATAAAGTAAATATCATGGAATAATAGTCACATGTTTTACATATGCCTAGTCATCGCCTTCATCGACGGGCATTGTTAGTTGACATAGGGTCAGGCTGGAAAACAACTAGCGGCGGTCAAACCAAAACATGGCACCAGTCAATGAAATCTACAACAGTTAGTTTAAGCCACGTAGGAAGGTGCAGATTTCCGGGTAGAGGTCCTCGGGACAGTATAAACCAGTGGTTGGAAACAATTAGTGATATGGCTCAAAATCGTTCTCATCCACCCCCTTTGACTTACGATTGCCAATGAAGCTATATTGTTCTTCGTTATTACTATTCCTTTGTCTCACACGTCTGTTTACTTTCTCTATTATGCATTTCTTCTCTTGCTTTGCGTGCTACAAAGAGGGAGTGTGGGGACTTGAACTGGAGCACATCGGTGCAAAGTTCTATGTCGAAAATAGACAGACAGACAGTCACAAATTCCGTACTAATAGGTAAACTACGTGACACATTATTTTCGCGTAGTTTAGATTTCTTGCAACCTATCTAAGTGGCATAAAAATCATTATCCAACTTGTAATTTACCGTGAAAACGACTATTATTGGTGTAATTAGTTTCTTGTAGTCATAACAAATGTTACCTATACTAGCTTAAGGAACTTTTATGTCACTATGATATATCGCAAGTGACACATTCATTTTCCATACAATTTTCACTTGCCATCATTACAATTTTTGCAGTGTATATCACTGTACGAAACTACTTGCATTGTTAACAGTCGTTGTTGCGCTAAATTATAAATTGAATAATGAATTTTTTTTCACGTAATCATATTATTTTCTATCTATTTTCTTTTGTAGGCTGCTAGAGAACGTGTAGAAAATATGGTAAGTTTTCCAGAAAATAAGGATATCCAATCCGTAAATCAACAGCCTGCCTCACATGTCACTGGAAATATTTGCACTATATGTAGTCGGAAGTTTACAAAAAAATCAGATCTCCGATACCATCTCAATCTTCATTATGGTATTCGACCATATGAATGTGATAAATGTCATCGACGCTTCATGAAATATTCTGAGCTTCGTCAACATAAATTTAAAGTACACGAAATGAATATGGATAAAACCAGCGTACCATCGAAAAATAAAGCATCAGGGAAACATGCCCTTGTATGCCATTTATGCGGTTCTACATTTTCATCTAAGAGTAGCCTACGTCTGCATGTCCGCTTGCACACAGGAACTCGACGCTATGGCTGTCCACATTGTAATTCTGTTTTTCACAATCCTAGTCATAGAAAACGTCATTTAGTGAAATGCCAAGCGAAGCATAAATCAACTACAAATGTAGTTCTCCCATCAGATTTGCCTCCTAATTCATATGATGATGTTGTGACTGATACAAACCATACAACCTATGAACGTAATGATGAAAATATCACCCTAGTGGAAACTAATTCTAAAGTAAATCAAACTGATTCTTCCTTTAACAAGTGTATCTGTAATGGTGTCAATTCTGAACAATGCACTAAATGCACAATATATTTAGATATACTACTATGCCCTGAAGAGACACCATGTAATAATGAAGAACTTGTCACCAACCAAGTCTCTGACACATCAGCGTACAATTGTTTGAAAGATTCTTCTTGTCAGGTGGAGAACACGCCGGTGTTTTATGTTGATATTGATAATGCTAATGATAATGTTACAATGGAACAGCAACAGCAGCAACAACAATTCACAGAGCACGGTATCCCTGGGACACTTGATATCCTAGATGAACAGAAATGTGATTATCTATTCAATTCTGCATTCAATGTAAATGAATTCAATCATGAGTACTATTCAGGTAACAATGAGTTAATAAACAGTATCCTACCAATTAATGAGGATAATGTTAACACTGGTAACACTAATCCAATTATTACCTATTCAAATGACAATCTATTCGATTGTGTATCGTATGGAGAGATTTTTCCGGAGGAAACTTTAAATATTAATCCTGAATGTATAAACAGCACTGAGTCGAATAAACAACTTGTGGATTTTCAGGTGAATGATTTCACCAATGTTACTACTCCACCAACTGATACTAATATTATTGTCAGTCAAGTTCATGAGAATACTACTAAAAGTACCACAATAAAATGTAAATCGAATGCAATTAATAAAAATTTTCAACGTCTGTTTAACTGTTCAATTTGTAATAAAACATTTACAAAGCATTCGTCTTTACTTAGACATGAAAGAATACATAATAGGATTAAGCCTTATGTATGTCGTTTTTGTGGTGTTGGATTTACTCAAAGCTGTAGTTTAACTAGTCATGAATTAATACATACGGGTGAAAAACCCTATAAATGTACACTATGTACTGCTAGCTTTCGCCAATCGTGTAATTTAAAACGACACGTGAAATTAGTACATTAGTCGAATAGTTTGGTTTAATGCAGAATAGGCATAATTTATTATTTCTCGTTGTGTGTAACTCTTGTATATGTTTGTATATATTTCTATCCTTTGTTTATTGGTTGATGTAATAATAGAACTGTTACTCTACTATTTCCTTTCTTTTTATACTTGAGATTTCAAGATTTTATACTTTACCCTACTTAATAATTAAGCTAATTGACGTGGTGGCCAGGATTGCATATTGGAACGACCCAAAAAGCTACACTGGCTGGAACTATTTTTCCTGAAGGTCCTACCATGCCAGAAAGATTGTTAGGATAGCGATTAGACTAAAAGCAGTTACTGGCAGTGTAAGAATTTTGTTGCTACACTATGCCGGAGGGGGGTCTGCGGGCAAAGTAGTACTGCTGACGAACAGGGATGTTACAGCAGTAAGGTGTTTCGCTCAGATGACCAGCATGCCAGTCAGCTATGCTGTCTTTCCACTCTGGAGAGAGAGAGGGGGTTAGAAACGGTCGAGCACAACAGTGGTACGTCCCGACTTACCCTACGGTGGTCTCTAGCTGAAGGTTAGTTTACTAATATGGAACGAATCTAAGAAACCAGTCAAGTCACTAGATTTTTGTGTATAATATAACAAAGAAGAATTGATCAAGACTTTTAGGACAGCAGTTTTCTATGTTGACCGTGAAGACATTATATATACATTCGTTGACATGATAACCTTTTTTTGTTGACTTCAGTTCCTGAGGATTTGCGATATTATACAACCAATCAGATTTGTTTGTTTATTAATGGCTTAGATTCCTGAGGTTTTGTAAATCATACATAACTATGCATTTTGTCTAGTAAAACATCGCTGTTGTTGCAGTTGAATCTGACTTATATGTCTATCACACTGTGGGGAATGTTTTCAAGGGATCAGGTGTTTGTTGTTTCGTGTTCTTGTGGCATATTCTAACCAAGTTAGTCGATAACCCAGAAACACTGAGTCATGGTAGAGACAAAATGCATAGAAATGTGTTCTCCTCTTTTATATATAAAGAAGTTTTTTTTTTGAGAAATGATTGTACTGACTACTGTATCAAATTGTAGATTATATTGACTTTTGGACATTTTCCTGTTATTGTGCCTTAGGTTAACTTAGAAGGCCTTTCTAGCTAAAAAGTATTCGTTCTGAAACTATGAGGGAATAGTTATGTTATTTATCTATTTCTTGTTAGTGTACTTCAGAATACAATGAGCCGACAAACTAGACAGTAAGAATAACAGCCAGCTTATTTAATCTAAAATGAAATTAGATATTGAATTAATAGAGTTAGAATAATGTGGCATCAAAGGCCTGTGGCATTATAAACATGTATACTGCTTTTATGACTGCAACCGGTTACATCTAGGGTGTTCACTTGCGAGTTTTCTCACTTTGTAAGCTCTGTTCATAAACCTTATAACAGTTTGAATGATACCTTCTGATTGGCTCATGCCACACTTAATGCTTGTGACTACGAGGGATTCTTGTTTGGACGCAAGTGGAAGAATACTATGCGCTCAGCTGGACCAGTGAATGTAGTCCAAGCTATAGCGCTCAGTACGTAATCATTATCTCATCTGATTTCCCACTACAGCTAGGAGGTAATACATGGGACATCTGATTGACGTTTTCTGTTTAATTTTCAACAGGGAAATTGATTTCATTCAGCTTCAAAAAGTATTTCGAGAAAATAGAAAGCACCTGAATAAGTAGAGGAAATCTTCCATCAAGCGATCTTTAAAATTGAATAATCAACCATATTTGTATGACCAGGTCAAAGGAAGTTAAGTATTTTAGTCAAAATTAGACTGAGATTTTGTGCTTCGACAACTGTACATAAAATTTCTCATACAAACGCGAAATATTTCCCAACTATAGATGTACTAGAAATTATATTTGTAAAATCTCAGCGATATTGAAATGAGTAATTCCAACGTTTCGTTCGGAAATCTGGTCCGAACTTCTTCAGGGAAATTAATCGAAATTAACATAACAGGTTTATATATAAAAGGAACATCTTTTGTTTTTAAAAACTTTGTCCAATCATGATTTATAAAACAAATATTAACAAGTATAATAAACAAAATTGTACGTGTTGTGATCAAAATTTGACCTCAGACTTACAAATATTGATCTACCTTTGTTAAACACTTTAAACACAGTGTGTGTGTGTGCGGATAAACAGTTGTAAAACAATGTCTTAACGTCTCCATAAGTAGATATAGACAGTCGGGAAACTTTGACCAAGTATTATTAGTTAATGATACATATCCATTCTTATTTATTAATCAGGATTTCCTATGCGTCATCTAACATCACACCTTCATGTCGGTTCAAACTGTTAGTATCTAGAATTTTATGATTAGACGTATTTTCAAAATTATGGTGTTTAGGATTAGAGTTTAGTTGAAGCACCCTGTCAAACTTATTACTTTGTCTTCTTTCTGAAAATTGAGCTGCTTTATTCGACCTACTGAAGTTGTCAGGTGACTGGACAGCTACGAATTTAGGATACGCATTCTGTTGCAGACAACGGAGAGTGGAAACACGATGATTGTGCCAATTAAATAGTTTCTTTGTTAATTTAATTCGATTACAAAATAAATCAAATGAACTGTAGTCAAGATTTGACAGAATAGTTCTACAATATTTGGGCGCTGAGTGAATGCGTATCCTAAATTCGTAACTGTCCAGTCACCTGACAACTTCAGTAGGTCGAATAAAGCAGCTCAATTTTCAGAAAGAAGACAAAGTAATAAGTTTGACAGGGTGCTTCAACTAAACTCTAATCCTAAACACCATAATTTTGAAAATACGTCTAATCATAAAATTCTAGATACTAACAGTTTGAACCGACATGAAGGTGTGATGTTAGATGACGCATAGGAAATCCTGATTAATAAATAAGAATGGATATGTATCATTAACTAATAATACTTGGTCAAAGTTTCCCGACTGTCTATATCTACTTATGGAGACGTTAAGACATTGTTTTACAACTGTTTATCCGCACACACACACACTGTGTTTAAAGTGTTTAACAAAGGTAGATCAATATTTGTAAGTCTGAGGTCAAATTTTGATCACAACACGTACAATTTTGTTTATTATACTTGTTAATATTTGTTTTATAAATCATGATTGGACAAAGTTTTTAAAAACAAAAGATGTTCCTTTTATATATAAACCTGTTATGTTAATTTCGATTAATTTCCCTGAAGAAGTTCGGACCAGATTTCCGAACGAAACGTTGGAATTACTCATTTCAATATCGCTGAGATTTTACAAATATAATTTTTTTTTACAAATGTCTACTTCTCACTCGGCGCCCAAATATTATAGAACTATTCTGTCAAATCTTGACTACAGTTCATTTGATTTATAGTTGTACTACTCAATGTTTATTAGTAGTTAAATTGTTTTAAACGTATATTTCTTCATGTCCTGTGTTCCCATTACCGAAATGTCAGGGAAGAGACTAAAAGAAAAACCCAGTTGAAATTTCACCCCAAACTGTGTGATTTGAGAACATCTGC
Organism: Trichobilharzia regenti; assembly: GCA_944472135.2. Lineage (NCBI taxonomy): Eukaryota > Metazoa > Platyhelminthes > Trematoda > Strigeidida > Schistosomatidae > Trichobilharzia > Trichobilharzia regenti. The sequence continues at coordinate 93,944,839 of OX235262.1, read as the reverse complement.
AAGTTGCCTTAAAAGAAATGATGATAAATATCAGCAAAGCGTTTCTCCCGTAAAAAAATCTATCTTAATGGAATGAATTAGATTTGCATTCAGTACATAGAAATCGCAAACCATATTGAAATCTATTGCTGTAGATTGCGATGTGGCCACTAAGTTAAGTTTTACAACATTGCTTTAGATTGTTTCTATGCAGTGCACTTGTATTCTGTCCCAGTTGGTAGCTTTAACATATTACATGCAGCCCAAATTACTCACGTTAAAATTTCAAGAAAGCAAAACATGTCACTAGTTTGCAAGCAATTTCATGTGTCTGGTCCTCAGTCTTGATTGAATCCTGTCTATCAACCCACCTCTGCAGTTACCAGGTGAAGATGCAGCCGGAATAGCTCAGTGATAATATATCTGACTGCAGCACTAGGTAAGACGAGTTAGAATCGTAGAGGAGACATCATTTCCTTCGAAGTTGCCGATACGTCCTACTGTTCTCGTCGGAGGGTTGATGTCCACTGGTAGTTCTGCTTCCGTAGTTGGTATTGTTGGGCGCGTTTTCGGTGGCGGTCGATTTAGAAGTCTTTTGAGGTGTCCAGCCCAGTGTTTCCTTTGATCCACTTCTTCGGTGACTGACTTTCTATTGTCATCCTTCACTGGCTTTATTTGTGTCGAATGTTTACCCGAAAGGTTCCTAGTTGTTTGGTAGAGTGTGGCGAGGTCTCCTTTGCCAGCACTGTAGCTTGTTCTGCTTCACTTGCCATGGCTTCATAATATTTTCTTTTGTCTTCCCTGGCACTGTTCTTTACTCTTTTGTTCAGTGTATTGTAGCCTGCACTCAACTCCTGTTTTTGTTGCTCATCAGTGCACTGGATAATTTTTTGTTTCACCATCTTTCTCCCTTCTGTTAGTCTCCAAGTGTCCGTAGTGAGTCACTGTTTGTTCTGTCTCCTTTTTCTGCCTAGAACTTCCATGTAGGACTGACTCCACACCACTTTCAGGTTGTCCCAGTACTTTTCGACGCTGACCTCCACGCTAATTGAGTTTGAAGAATATTAACCCAATAGTTAGGCCGTAAATTGGCCTATATAACTAGATAAGCACTTCTGAAAAGCTCTCAAACTTGGACGAAACAGCCATCCATTGCTGTTAGCTGATATAGATGTGTTACAAAAATCACTTCATGATCTATAAATGTGTCGAATACAGCTTAATAATAATACATTCTTGGGGTAATATGACGTTTGAAACGATGAGTTCTGAACTCGAGTCTCAGTGAGAACCCCATCACTCACTGGGGAATGCAGATACATCTAGCTGACGATTCCCAAGTAGGAGGAAATGTGTATTTTGGGTCCCACCAATAGTCACCATCCATTAAATAACTTAAATTTAATCCTCAGACATTATTGAAGCTTATGCACTCGGAGCCGGACAATAACAAAGCTTAACCTTGAGAAAATCTTCAGCCAATCACGGCGGAGTTAAAGTGTGGAAATATGATTCATAAATATATGGCTTAATTTTCTGAGAAATTGCCACAAAGAGAGAATAGAATAACCTTCAACGAGAAAACGACCAGTCAGAAGATGTTGCCTCTCCGCTAGCAATACCGCTAATAATAATGAATATAAAAATCTATAAATACCTCTTGATTTTTTCAATAAACTATCTGTTGCCTGGCCTTTGTCTTCTGTCGTTACAATATCATTCTATTTCGCAGGCTCTCTTCATCTGCGAGCTATGTAAAATTATAATGGTTATCAGTAATGACAATAGCATACTTCAATGTTTGAAAAGTAGTGAAGTAAACACAATTATAAAATCATTGCATCCGAAATATTAAGCATTACAATTTTCGGTTCACGTTAGCATCAGTTTATACACTTTCAAAATAGAAAATAAGGGGGCATGAGAAGATGGAAAACAGAAAAATCTAACAAACAGTGTTAGCATGTAGGTTTACACAGCAACTCAATAGGTTTATAGCACATAAAATTGAAAACTTGTTCAGTGAATCGAAATCACTCATTTGGATGACTAACCAGTGTAATCAAAATGTAGTTACCAAGGGAGTGAGAGATTGATTAAACTCTCTTTCTGTAAATGTAAGTTTATTTTGAAACTCTTGGTTGCAACTGCTTTAGCAAATCGTAGTAAATTTGCTGTCCTTTGTATATTTAGCATCTTGAAGAATTTAGAAATATCGACGAAATGAGCCGTATCCGGATGGTGTCTCTGGTAATTGCACTTTGTGAATATCAACTTTATTTTAGACATCAGTTTATTGGCATATGCTCTGAAAAGCTGATAGAAGCCCTTCTTTCTATCCTTCCAATGTACTTCTTCCCACTAGTGCACATAAATTTATAAACGCAGTTGGAGGTGACATCATTAGGGTACTTATTCAGTTTGAATTGGCATATAGAGTATGTGATGGTGTATAACGTTGCTAGCTTAACTGCGGGGAAGCATATTTTTATTTATTGCTCATTTCAGTTTTCTTGTCAATCTTTTGTGATACTGCTTCTACTATGAATAGGAGACAAATGAACGCTTTCTTCTTTTCAACAGTTGGATATTTCGTTTTCCCGTTCTTTTCTTTGCTGTACTTTTGGATAAATCCTTTTGGATACCCATTTTCCCCTTAGGCATTTTTCAACTTAACCCAAAAGTTTTAATGCTTATATTTCGGATGCGTTGAATCGATAGTGTATTCTTTACAAATATTCAAACATTGAAGTATATTATTATCCTTATTTATGATCATTGTAATTTCAGGTAGTTTGCAGTTGATGAGAACCAGTGACTTAAAATGTAGTCTTATGATGTTCTTTTTATTCCTTCACGTTCCCAGTGGAACATAGGGCTTCAAGCTAGAGGCTTGAAGTTTCTGTAGCAGTGTTTATTTTTACAGGATGGGGTTGCTAGCCTGATGCCCAACCTTTCCTCTTTCTCCTTATTTCTGGCTTAGCGATGTAAAAGAGTGCGTTGGCCGGGGATCGAACCCCGGACCATGTGTATGGTCGACGAGCGTCCTAACCCCTATACCACCGATGTGACTAGTTCCACAACCTAAGATCACCCAAAGAACTATTGTAAAACAAGAACCACTAGACAGATGTTCCGTTCATTTTTATAAACACTCATTCATGAACCAGTAGTAGTGTAAATTCTAATGATTAAAGACATTGTTTTAATGTGTACATATACCAAGTGGTTCCAACACCATTTTACGCTTTTCCTTTGTGCTGTTAACAGACACATTGTTTGAGTCCGTAATAAAGCCAGATTCCTTAAATAAGTTTTAGACCTTTTTCCCTGGACAATGTTTCCCTAGATATACAGGGGATTAGAGCACACTTCCTTAATAACCAATTTTTTTTTGTAAATTTGTGTTTGTCTTCAGTACTTTTGTGGTGAGAGCTGGCTGCAAGCCAAAGTTGTAGACAACACTGTCAATGTTACGTCCGGAATCGGGGGATTGAGAAGAAACAATAACAAAGCTTAACCTTGAGGAACTCACCGACCAATCACAGCAGACTTAACGTGTGCAAATAGGATTCTCAGATATATGGCTTAACATTCTGAGAAATGGTCACAAGTAGTACAGAATAACCTTTAGCAAGAAAAAAACCAATCAGAAGACATTGCTTCTCCGCTGAAAATAATGTACATAAAAATCTAAAAATATCCCATGATTTTCTCAATTAACGATGTGTCGCCTGGCCCTTGTCTTCTGTCGTTACACTTACACATTAGGTAGAGTACAGAATTATCAGACAGGTAGACAAATTACGTCAAGTAAGGCCCGGTGAAGTGTAGCTCATCAATAACACTATCATTATCTTACAATGCAATCAGAAAATGACAACAAGATTGTCATCTTTCACTGAGAAAACATAAGCCTTAAGAAAGTGGGTTTTTTTTTATATCATCCACAATTCGAAGAAGTTAAAAATCCTTAAGTTGGCTGAATTTTAACGATCTAAACTATCAGACGTGATGCGTACCACTGAGGAATTACTGCCATTTAGTGCTTCTGGCTGATATCTGTTCATTGTGAACTTCATCATTTAAACAATGATCTCGTAGGAAAAAATTAATATAGCCAATTACAAATGTGATTTTATTCATATCGAGTGACGGATAAATTATTATAAGAAAATATTCAGAAGTTCTGTTTAATTTTATATTTCTTTAAAATCAAAATTATTACGGGTAAGTTTTTGAAATTTTCACATTAGTCACGCAGAAACGTGTTGTTTAACAAAGTCATTTCCCTGAAAATTCACTACTTACTAAACAGTCATCCCTTTTACCTCGATAGTGAACAGATGCGTTATACCGAAAAACAGACTGATACGACCACTGCCGGAAAGATAAATCGGTCAGAATGTACCTATGTTTTGTTTCTAATTCAATGTGGATTCTCCCGTTAATTGATTCGATCGAAATATTCTACCTCTGCTGACTTATCGGCTCCTTGTGCAGAAGCTTCAGTAATGTCTGAGGATTAAATTTAAGTTATTTAATGGATGGTGACTATTGGTGGGACCCAAAATACACATTTCCTCCTACTTGGGAATCGTCAGCTAGATGTATCTGCATTCCCCAGTGAGTGATGGGGTTCTCACTGAGACTCGAGTTCAGAACTCATCGTTTCAAACGTCATATTACCCCAAGAATGTATTATTATTAAGCTGTATTCGACACATTTATAGATCATGAAGTGATTTTTGTAACACATCTATATCAGCTAACAGCAGTGGATGGCTGTTTCGTTCAAGTTTGAGAGCTTTTCAGAAGTGCTTATCTAGTTATATAGGCCAATTTACGGCCTAACTAATGGGTTAATATTCTTCAAACTCAATTAAGTCATGGTAAACCACAAGTAGAGTCTTATGTTATTCCTGAAGTGAAAATTAGTTGAATATTTGGCTGGTGAATTTTAGAGTTCTATCACCTTCCATGCTTTGTTACTCATTTATAAAAACCTAGGCATCCTAACAGACTCAGATCAAAACGTGTAGGACTACCATACGCTTAAAATCTTCATATTAGAGAGATCATTTAAAAGTTAATATATTTGTATACTGTTTTACGATAATCACTGTCACACTAATCTTTTGAGTGTTTCAGTTTTCACAGCCTTTAACGATCATATAAGATAAAGATAGAGCTGAGGTAATTATTTGTTATCATTTAAGATAAAATATAAGAAAGAACAAACAGCAGTCCAGACAGATGTATATTTTCAAGTATTGGTTTTGTAGGGCTTTTGTTTGATTCGTTCAAGGATTTCATCATGAGCTGACATCAGTTAGAGAACCATTTGTCTCGGTATGTCGTGAATTGGCAGAAGTTGGAATTCATCAACTGGCCATTGGATCGGGTCCCAGTGTCTTAATGGTCTACTAGTTCAGTCGCCTTGTAACCGGAAGGTCCTGGTTTCGAATTCTGGTGATGGTTGCGTACTGATGAAGAGTCCCAAACTAAGACGAAACATAGGAAAAAGTCACAAACAACGAAGGAAATTTTCTTTTCGACGATCCATTTTCATGAGCTGTACAATCGTAATTATAACTAACACAGAAATTTTTAGACCAATCAGATATTGGTAAACTTTGTCCTTGAATATTCTACTACATAATGTGAAGTGTAAGAAGGGATGACTAATTGTAAGTTACAAAGGAGACAGAAGTTGGCATGACCTAATTAGTGTGAGATAATGACTAGTGTAGAATGGACAGGAACTAGTGGAAAGGCTATAAAGTAGTTTTGTATAAGATCTGTGTGAAAAAGCAAAGTTATTAATAAACAGTAATAGAGTGGTAATAATATGTGGATGGTGGCAATAGTAATAATAATAAAAGTATTAAGAACAATAATAATAATAGTGAACTTACATATTAAAAGAGAGGAGCAAAATTACAGTGAGAAATTTACTCTGGCTATGGTAGGGCCAGAGAATGTATGTATCGTTTTTGTATGCACAGGTCCGGTCTTAGGTCTCAAATATCTAATGCCTCAGCTATGTACAGATTTCGTATCCGGAGTCCTTTTGTACGATATTGAGGGACTCTGTGTGCCACTGTGAAACATTCATGTGGGGGTGCTCGATGTCTGGAGATGACAAGGTGTTCGAGGTTTGAGCTGTTGCTATTCTTCTTTTCTCCTCTGGCTAACCAAGCTGGGCAGTGATCCAGGATACGTTTGCGGACTTGACGTTGCGTACGGCCCAAACAGTTGTCCAGTACTCCCAGGTTTTCCAATGGCTGTCTAACTAATGTCATCTCATGATGAAATCCTGTCATGTATATTTGTTGAAACTTAGAGTCGAATCTTTCAATCTCTAGCATAAGATTCTGTTACCTTTTAGTTGTCTATAAGATTTACAGTTCTTCAATACCTTTTTCGCATATGCGACTGAAATCTCGAGATTCAAACCTACTTCATTCAGTTACAAATATGTCTTCTGTCATTAAACACTAAGCCTAAGAGAATAGTTAATTCTTTTATTAATGTAGGTCTGTCTTGATGATAAGGATTAATATTGCGTGATACCTAGGTTCAACACTTCCTGTGTATTTATTCAACTCTAACATCAAACAGTGAAATATTATAGGCAAGCATACACTAACTGAAAGAGATAAAAAATAACAAGGATAAATATTGACTGTAATATTTATGGATGTTGATTAAACTGTGATCTCTGTGTGACTGGATGATTTAAATTTTCTTATCGTCTGATATTCTTGGGAATAATCAATAATTTATCAAATTTATAAACGATTTTTAGATAAAATGAACCAAAAGAATTGGTGGTTGTTCTTTTATTTTGAACATTTTTTTCATGGAACTGAGACTTCTCTAATTCATTCGGAGAATACTGTAAGGCGAAGAAGTGCATACCCAATATATTCATTTCACACCTGATTTCATTTTGTCTGAAGAGTTATTTTAAACGTGGTTATTGGTAGCAATCATAACAAAATTTGTATTTATGTACGGAATTTGTGGAGATTTGCGCTTCAAGGTGGGTATTCTCGCTACAATGAGAAACAACGAAATTTCAAAAGTAGTGGCTGTTAACATTCAGCTCAGTATCTGAATGATAAAATCTACCGGCCTCGTAATTTGGTAGACCTAAGTAAGACACCAAGTGATGTTTTAGTTGTAAATTGTCAACAAGAGGTAAATTAAAACAACTCGCTCCTGTTTTGTCACACTTTGACTTTTGACAATTATTTTATTGGTTACAGGATTTCATCATGTGCTGAAATAGGTTAGAGAACCATTAGAAAACCTGCAGGGAGTATTGGACATCCAGTTGTTTCATCCAAGTTTGGGACTCCTCAGTAGTATGCGCCCACTCCCAGGGTTCAAACTCAGGACCTCCCGATCCAATAGTCAGTCCATGAATTCCAACTTCTGCCGATTCACGAGATATGTGCGAACATCAGCCAATGTGATCCCTGACGAATATTTGTCCTCATGCCCTACCTGATGATGGAATGCACTTTAGTACAAATGTATTCATCACTTTTTTGAATTTCAACCATCCTGAATTATCCATGCCACTGAAGTAGCTAACCGCTAGTGTTCATATTTCATAATGGAAAAACGAAAAATGTTTCCTAGACAAAAGTTAATAATTATAGAGAACTGGAAGTAGATTTAGAGAGAGAAAACACATAAATAGATAACATTTTACCACTAATTGTTCAAGTCTTTAGTCTTTGATTCGCTAACCTACTTCCTAAGACATAATTAGAATAGAGTGGAGACATATTACGAGCCACTGTTAATCACGAACTAAATATTCAGCCCTTAGCTATGTGAGAATTTAACAGCAGAAGGCAAGACACGGAAGCCAATGGATATTTTCAAGTGCTCAAACAGCTATTTATACCTATACAGCTTATATTCTTTAACCGATCAGTGGGCGTCTGATTTTGGTTTATATTAAACGACATGAAATAGAAGGTTTAAATAAATATATTATTCTGTTGCTAATGCAGCATTGAGCTGTGGGAATATGTGAGAATAATAATCCGTTGCAACCCATTGTCTGGTCATACCACCACAAAAAGACGTTGTTAAGCTGGCAAAATATCGATTTTATATTCTATACTTGTAATACATTGGTCATTTATCTGGAGAAATGAGTCATCCTTTCTTAGTCCATCTTCTACGTCATCTGAGTGCCTACTGATATATTTTTCTGTGTTGAAGTACTATGGGTGAATAACAGAAGTCTTCCTATTCAGTCGTCAGTGAATTAGAAGGAACCTGAAACAACTATTATCCAGTAACTTCAGACACTAGGCAAAAACTGATGAGTGACTTCGAGAATTGGTAGTATATGCTACTGAATAATTCATTTGAGTAGTTGGATACCACTCATATAAAATAACAGTACTTGGCAGGCAGATCAAAGTGATCTAAACACTATACTGTAATTCTGCTCATATGGAGTAGAACTCATCAGTGTTACATCCGGTCTGACTCACTTTTAAAGGCCGAATCAGTTCAAATTACGCGAATTCTGTCTAACTATTTGGGTGAACAGTGAGTGAAATTCACAATTTGCAAATTAACTTACGATTTATAGTTTACGCAGTTCATGGAGGTGAAATTTCATCACCAATTCCTTTGGGAACCAAAGTTATTCGGATGAAAATATATGATGAGCTTGATATCATAAATGGTAGTCAAGAAACCAATGTTTCTAGAATATTTCAATGTTGTCAGAATTCTGTCTGGAATGTAATTATTTCACATTTAAAGGGAATTTATATAGACAGACAAATGGTATCGCTATCGGTTCAACAGTTTCCTCAATAGTCGCTAATCTTTTTATCAATAAATTCGAAGATAATATCTTTTCAAGCATACTCATGCCTAAAATATGGCTAAGATACGTTGATGGTACTTTTGTTGTGCTAAGACGAGATCTACACAATTCATTCTTGGAGAAACTGAACAAACTCTCTCCCAGCATCCAGTTTACTTCGGAAGCAGAATAAGATACCGGCGAATTACCACTTCTAGACTGCCTAGTTAAGACAAGGGAAAACAATGATTTTGATATACCTATATTCAGAAAGAAAACACACTCTAACAAGTATTTAGACTTTGGATCATTGCAGCCCATCAGCGCAAATGTACCAGTTGTTTCAAGTCTTCTCAGACGAGGATATTCTTTAATAATGGATGAGAAAGACAAAGAAGAAGAAGAAATACCAAGCATTAGTGAGACTCCCAAACAAAATAACTACCCAAAGAACTACATCAATAAAATCAACTCCGACACTAAATTTGGTGGAAAACGTACTCCGAAAACATGGACCTCAAAAGTTGTAATTCCGTATAGATCACAAACGTCAGACGATATCAGAGGAGTACTCAGTAAGCACAAAATCATAGTTTTCTTCAAAACACCAGACACACGACAAAACAACACTCTCCATGTAAAAGACCGAATCCCTAAGGATTCACAATCTCATTGTGTCTACAAAATAAAATGATCGGAATGTGATGCGGTACACATTGGACAGACATCGCGAGAAATCAAAGTCAGAAGAAACGAACAGCGTAGAGCATCTGTTCAGCGACCGGCAAATCCATTTGAACTAGAAAAGCTTGAAATATCATCAGCCATAGGTCTACATGCTATAGAAACAGGCCACAAAATTGATTTCAACAATACTGAAATAATCCAGAAAAATTTCAGAAATCACAAAGAACATCCCACATCATCAGAAGCAATTCATATCAAATGGAATTCATATTGTCTGAAGAATAAGAATGATGGACTAATCTACACTGAAAACAGGTTATAAAGTAAAAAAAAATTAGAAGTTAAACAATCTGTGACACATCTAATAGTTACAAATTGACAGAAGTTAGAATTAAATGATCACTGAATCCTATCGCGAATGGTTAAATGGTTAAAAACCCTGGTCTGATAACCTGAGGGCGTCCAGTTCGATCTCTAGTGTGGTCATCGGTACTTACTGATGAGAAGTCCCAGACAAGGATGAAACAGCTGCCCAGTGCTCCCTGGTCACGAATATTCTATAACTGGCGCTGGTTCACAACGAATTCCAGATTAAAATTGACACCAATCCTTAAGAAAAAGCGTAATATGAACATTTTTAGCATTACTAAATGGTCATTAAACCAATTTTTAAGTTAACACAATCTCTGTCGTATCATGCTGTGGTGAAATGATTTGCAGTAAAACATTCTCATGATTCATAATCTGCAGGGGTCTAAGTAAAATAGAGCAAGAATTTAATGCTATTTAAAAATTACTTTGATTTCATTGAAATGCGAACTCAGGGTAAATAAATCGCGATAATGTAATTTCATATTTCGTATGTATGAAACGATTGCATAGGTATTTAAATTAATTTTTAGTTTGTACACTTAAAATAATGTAGATTTAATGTGAGAACTCAGTATGCCAAATTAATTTGTATGTACTGTAGTTGGTACTTTAATCTCAAGGCCTGTGAGTTGTTTTTTTTGTAGGTATAATGACGAATTTGCGGCGATTTCAAGATGTAGGACTAGACACTGAAAACCAGAAGGTAGAATATCGCTCAAAAGATACAGGAATGTAAATTTTCTCAAAATAAAGACTGACACTGTGTGGTGATTAATAGTCTGTAAAACTGATTTTACCTTTAAAGGAAAATCTAAACGTGAGAGGACACGTTTCGGATATAAGGTTTGCAGACACTGATACATTGATGATCGCCTTTTGATAAAAGTTACCTGTGTCAGTAACTGTTGAGGAATTAACTTTTTGTTACAGGATTTCATCATGAGCTGACATCAGTACGAGAGTCATTGGAAAACCAGCTGGGAGTACTGGACAGCTAACTGTTTCGTCCTAGACCAAGACTCTTCACCAGTATGAAACCGTCGAGGTAGTCAGATTTCATAGGCCATTGGAGCGAGTCCCAGTGGATTAATGGTCTACTAGCTCGCTCGCCTTGTAACAAGAAGGTCCTGGTTTCGAATCCTGGTGGTCGGTGCATAGTGCCGATGCAACAGCTGGCTTTCCAGTACTCCCAGGTTTCCCGACAGTCCTCTAGCCAATGTCACCTCATGATAAAATCCAATGACCAATCAATCAAATCCCTACAAACCAATACTTGAATTATCTTCTCCTGGTTTTTGGGGTGATTTTAGCGAATTAAAGCTTCACCAAAGCAGTAATTTTAGAAAGAAAGTAGTCTAAATCAGTAGTACGTAACAAATTTATTAGAGACAGAATCGTTACTCAGTAGTTAGTAGCACAGCGGTTAGGACTCTCACCGATCATGCACATGGTCCGGAGTTCGATCCTAGGCCGACGGACACCTGATAATAATGGTCGGCCTGCAAGATTTGGGCTACCGATATCTGATATGTATCCATATATATATATATATATATATATATATGTATGGTGATCTCTCTTTCTGTTTGCTCGCTTAGTCTGTGACCATTTCACCTTGATGAACCTGTCTCCATTGACAATGTATATTCCCCTTATATTATATATAATATGAGTGTTTGTTGACAGTCCGTTGCTTGGTGACATATATCCATATATGGTGGTTGTTGACATGTCTGCTATATTTTGCTATGTATATTTGGATCGACACTCCATTATAATTAGCCATTCATGTTAAGACTGTCTAATGATTTGCTCACACACTTGTCTGGACGGTCATATATATATTTCGCTCACACAATCTTGTGACACTTACTTACTTCCTTTTCTTTGGTGGGATACCACTTATTGCTTCTCCTTGTGTTTGGAAAATAGAAGTATCATCGTAAACCTAGTGGTCTTCTGATTTCCGCCTTCTTGCGTCAGGACTATTAAATTCTCGACCAGTACATAGCAATAACTTGGCGACGAGTACATAACAATATCACATGCTGAAAATTTCATACTGGTACCAAAAATAAGGAATCAAGCTATAATCAAAAAAATAAAAAAAATAAAAATAAATAATCTTTATTTTCCAGACACATTAATCAGTGTTACTTCAACCCTTTAACAGTATGTTCTTCTAGGTGAAGAGAGATTATGACTAACTATTGTTCTGATGACTTTGTACCTGCAGCATCCTATCCGGCACTATATTTGTTACTGCTTCCTATGAACTACTTAAATATTGGTTTTACTCTTGTAGGTAAAGATAAGAAGATGAAAAGTAACACAGGTGACTAACTGATATTTCTAAGATTTAAGCATCTTATTTTTCCTTATGATATTTTGCTCTGTCATTTTCAACGCTAAGTTTTTGATTCCGCATAGTATGCTGTATGACCATTTCGATGATTCATAAAAACAGCAATTTAGGAAGGACTTAACGAAGAGTAATGACAAGAAACCGTGGTATTTAGTAGCATATTGTTTGTTGGTAAAAAAGATGTACTGTTATGGGAAAATATAGAAACCTTACATTGGAATCTCTATTTGCACATGCTCTTCGTATTGGGCTTCTTTCGCTTTCCTTTGATGCTTTCTATACTGTTTCTCAAGAACCTTTTATTTCTCTATTTAACAGCTTAATCCGTCTCTCCGTTAGTCAGTATTCTTGGAGAATATATCAAACATAATATACTACTGACAAGAGTTTGTAAACAGTATAATGGTGACATGAATATCCATTCTTTAGAAGAACCAGATCCTTGATGAACTTTTACAAAAGTGATTGTTCTAGATTCTAAAATAATGTCTTTAAGGCTTATCATACAATCCACTTGTTGCCTTTATACGTGAGCATTCTCAGTGTATTCGTCAGTTGACTGCACCTTTGAACAAATGTTTTTGCATAATAATTTCTCTTCATCCAGGAGTTTCAAAGAAAACAGCCATTTCCAGTACATCTTGTAACGCATTGATGTTAGATCTGAAGAACTGTTTGCAGGGTTTCATTATGAGCTGACATCAGTTAGAGAACTATTGAAAAACCAGCTGGATGTATCGGGCAGCTGTTTCATCCTAGTTTGGCACTCTTGATGATGACTCATAATGAAATCCTCCAACCAATCAAACCGAATCCCTACAAAACCAATACTTGAAGATCTGAAAAATTATGTAATCCTTTATGGTATTTTTCTTTGGTCCCTCAGAAATGCGCAATGGTAAGTTGCAAATAAGTTAAAAATGTGTATGAGTACATTTGGCGACCCATAGATATGACTGAATAATTATAATAACAAGAGTTTAAGAAAATAAGATGCACTGTCACAAATGGAAATTCAGATGGCTCATTGATTCAAGCAGGTTGTTGTTATGAGGCTACGAAATACAGTAAATCATTACTTTTATGATAAAATCATACATGAATGATGCCACCTGACCACAATAATAGTAATAATAATAATAATAAAAATCTTGATTTATTTTTATGTTTACATTACAGCCATTCTCAGTGCATAAATCGATCGCTTCAATCGATTTCAAGTACAAAACTTTGATACAATTTAAACGAATACAATCAATTTTTACGATGAGAAATGATTCCTTTGACCAGTTTTAATTCCATCAAAATGAACTATTCAACTATAAAATCAAAGTCCAAGTAAAATTATCACCTGTTTATTTTTAAAAAGTTATGTTAAGCTATGAGATTCAGGTGCTATCTAGGTTACGATTTCATTGTAGTTATAACTGTAAATGTTCAGCTGTCATATTGATGTAAGATGCCTAACGATCCATTTATCACTAATCAAGCAAGCTCCTTTTCTTTTCAGTTCTAATAATGATGTGTTAGAAGGAGAAGGACAGGGTGGGTATCGACTGTAATGATTGTGATGAAGTGATCACCTGTATTAGTATCTTCGTAGCAAAGATCAGCCGATGAAGTGTAATGCTAGTAATCCGAAGGTTATTGTTTTGAATCCCGTTACCGAACAGATTTTCACTAAACCTTCAGTCATCACTCATGACATAAATAAGCGTCCACCAACCCAGGGTGATCCTAAGCAATCTGGATACTGTCATTTTATGCTCCTTGATATTTGTCTTCAGTAGTAATTTAGATAGGCTGCCTACTATTTTTAATGATTTTCCCGATTGCAGTAGACCGGATAATGCGACAGACAGTGGGCAGCGAGGAGACAGGCATAAAATGGACCCACGGAGAAAACTTGGAGGATCTGGACTTCGCCGATGATATATGTGGGATTTCCCACAAACTAGAAGATATGCGAGTGAAAAAGAACAAGTTGGCAGAAGAAGCATCAAAGATAAGTCTTCAGGTGAACAAAGAGAAAACAGAGGTGATGACGACTCCTGGCCAACAGCAACAACAACAGATAATAACCAGCATAAATGGGAGAGATCTGAAAGGAGCAACCTCCTTTACCTACCTACCCACCTGGGAAGTATCGTTTCAACTATAGGCAGACGGAAATGACGAGGATATCAAAGCACGAGGATCGGGGAAGCAAGGCAAGCTTTCATTACTTTCAAGTCTATATAGAGATCAACACTCAGCACTAAGCATGAAAAATAAGATCCGGATTTTCAACCCCAATGTGAAGTCAGTGTTACTATACAATCAGAGACTTGGTGCATCACGAAATGTACTTCGAACGAACTAAGGACCCTTATTAGCAAGTGTCTTCGCTCAGATGGCCAGAAGAGATTAGCAACAGGGATCTCTGGGAGAGAACCTACTAGAGACCAATTGTGTAACAGGAATGTGTGCAGGAAGAAGTGGAGGTGAATTGGCCATACTCTGAGAAAACCATCAGGTGACATCACACGCCAGGCCATCAGTCGAATGGAAACCTAGTGGGAAGTGGCTAGTTGGTCATCAATGCGAGGGTGACATGGAGGAGGTCATGTGAAGAGGAGATGAAAGCATGTGGGCAGACGTGGAGCCAGGTGAAAACATCGGCAGAGAACCAAAAGCAATCGAGAGGTGAGGCTGAAGCCCTGTGTTTCTCTAGGAATTAAAGGAAACAATAGTAATAATAAATAATATTAATTTAGATATCACTGTTCGGCTATTGTTCACTTTATTTTAGTCACCTCAACTTATCTAGGTCATACTCTGCTAATTTTGAGCATCTACTTAATACCCAGTGTTCTTTTAATACATAATAACAAGCTCAGCAAAACACGTACATTCATACATTGAACTGTTCATGTATTTAACTGGGCAGTATAAATTGATCTGCCTCCATCTTCAAGCTAATTAATTGAAACACGCGAGTATTATTGTTCATATTCATATGAAAATTGTATTTTGTTTGTATATAATTGACAAGATGCTACGATGACACATTATCTTGTTTACTTTATTGTTCTTGCTTTGTTCAACTGTATGAATGTAAATCTCTCTCTCCCTCTCTTTATCTCTGCGTTTGTGTCGCTTCATTTTAAGCCTGTTGATAACTCAGCATGTTTTATATGATTTGTAGTTATAAAGAGTAAACCATGTGAATTTTGAGTTGTGAATAAAGGGAGAAATATATTTATGCTTAAAACTTGGTTTACTAAAATCTTCCATCTCTCCACTGCAAATATTTTCTCTCGTTCGGTTTGTTTTAATCGATTAACATATGACGTCTAATGGTATTATCTACTCTCATGTGTATTTAAAATGTTTAAAAGCTTCTGATTTGCAAGTTCCTACTGAACTTGAGGAGATGCCTGATTGTGGGTGGCAAAGTGTTCCAATACATGAAATAACTGTTCTTTAGTTATACCCTCGGTTCTGAAAATGTACTTCTGAACATTTTACAATTGGCTTTTAACTAGATATCGTGAATTTCCTGAAGGAGATAAAGCAGGTGTATCAGTAATGGAATGGTTTGTGCTTCATTTTAGAGAGCATTGTGTCACAGGATATACTGTGAATTAATATTTTGCTTGAAGATATTGTACGAAGGGAAAATATCATACAATAAACTCCTCTGAAAATTCTGTACATTATATAAAGGCTGTCAAGAATAAAGACTTTATTCAAGTATTGGTTTGTAGGGATTTGATTGGTTACAGGATTTCATCATGAGCTGACATTAGTTAGAGAACCATTGGGAAACCTGGGAGTACTGGACAGCTGAATCCTCCGTCCTAGTTTAGGACTGTTCATCAGTACGCACCCACCGGGATTCGAACCCAGGACCTCCTGGTTACAAGGCGAGCTCGTATACCATTAAGCCAATGGGACCCGTTCCAATGGCCCAGGTCGGGTTTGAGGACAAATACTCGCCCAAGACATGGGCTGGAGTCGCGGCATGTCGTGAATTGGCAGAAGTTGGTTTTCCAATGGTTCTCTAACTAATGTCAGCTCATGATGAAAAGATGTTATTACTGTTTTTATCTTTCTCGTAAATATTTCTGAAAAAGAGCAATATAATCAAAAATAAAGGAGATGAAAATGTATATAACAGTTACAAGATCGCAGAATGCTCTCTGAAAATAGAATAAATTGAACGAATTGTTAGGTATGTGGATTGATCCTAGAATAATTAAACGATAAATGGATTCATATCTGGACACAGTTATCTCAACTATATTTGATGAATAGTGTGTACAGATATGCTTTACACCTTTAGCTCAAAATGATGCATGACTTC
This sequence comes from Trichobilharzia regenti, assembly GCA_944472135.2. Classification (NCBI taxonomy): domain Eukaryota; kingdom Metazoa; phylum Platyhelminthes; class Trematoda; order Strigeidida; family Schistosomatidae; genus Trichobilharzia; species Trichobilharzia regenti. Next base: position 93,928,240 of record OX235262.1, on the reverse strand, counting down.
AGGCCACCTGTGACCTGATTCTAGTCCAGACAAATCCTTATTAGTTAACATACTTTATTCATTTGAATTGTTCAGACAAATGCCTAACTTATGGATAAGATATTGAGTTATGTTAACTTTCACTACCGTCACTATGGTAACCAAATACTCATATTTGAATGACAAGTCGAAATCCCACTGTTTCTTTACTGTATAAACGATATAGACTAGTGTTGAAATTCTGATAGACTTGTCTGTGTATTAAATATGCAGTTCACAAGTTAATTCACAATTTGCAATTTACGAAATTAGAGGTGAAACTTCACCACAGTTTCATTTGGAAATCAAAAACTTTTCAGATTACAATATATGATATGCTTCGTGGTGTTAATGGTGATCACGAAAGCAGTCATATATACATGATGCTGCATACTACTGACTGAATGGTGTAACTGACATGGGTACACCACAAAGAAGCCAGGGGACAAACGAGCGAAATGGCAGTTTTCTGTTGAGATCACTTCAGTCTTGTTAGCAATCACTAGTAATTGGTGCTTGTGGTATCTGATTATTCATATTAATCAATCAGTAGTACATAGCATCATGTGTTTTTTTATAATCATAATAATAGCTTTATTCTGAACAATGTTTTTTCTAATGTAGAGAATTTTCAACGGAATTTATTGAATGATATTTGCTCTTCGTCTAGGATCTTCAAATAAAAGTCTAACTGACAGCAGTTCGTGTGACACAATTCTCTCTGACCTGAAATGCAACTCAATCCTTCATGATATCTTTTCTATTTCTCCTTAGAAAAATTTACGATATTTTGTTGAATACCGACTATAAAAAGTTCAGGAGTACATTTTTTGAACGAAGGACACTACTCCGGAACGGTCACCTCATGTATCGAGATAAGATGCCATCGAGGATAATGCTTCTTTTAAAGTTTAATAGAAACTTGCGAATCAGTAGGTTGTAAATGTTTTAAATACTCGGCAATGTAAACAATGCTGTTAGGGTTAATTTTTTTAATAGATGTAAAACAGCTGAATAGGAGGAATTATTCGAGATCTACTGATGGAGGTTCTCAGTAGCCCAAGTTTAAATCATTCCGTATTCAACGCAATTCTGTCAGATAAAATCTCCATTTTATATTCGACATAAATGATTACTTTTTCAATTGTTTTCAGCGTTTTTCTATAGTTTGGGTTTGTAAGGGTTAGTTATGTTTTTACGAGTTGATCACGGATTGATATCAGTTAGAGAACCATTGAAAACCAGGCAGTACTGGACAGCTGCTGTTCCATCCATCGGCAGTACGCACCCACTGGGATTCGAACCCAGGACCTTCCGGTTACAAGGCAATATTCCAGATCTTAATAGTTGTTTTTTGCATGGCATAACTACAACTTAATACAAACTCTACAATACTATCACGGGCCAGGCCACCGAGTGGAATCCCAATGGGAAGCGCTGAGTGCGTCTTCGGTGCGAGGATGCCATGGAGGAAATCGTTTGAGTTGGAGGAGTAAATGAGAGATTATGGGTAGTCGTGGACCCAGATGAAGAGGACAGCACTAAATAGAACAAAGTGGAGATGTGTTGTTGAAGCCCCCCCTATATTCCACTCAGAACCCGAGGGAATAATAATAAAATAGTAATACACTGTTCCTATGTATTATAGTAAATACCATACATTAATCAATACCTTGTTCTGGACATCTGTTTTTTTTTCCAACAGAAATGAGTGGGAAATTCTCGTGAAAGTAAGATTATGATTAGAGTCACTTTTCTTCCAGTGTAGTGCCGACTTGCAAACTCTAATAATTATTATACATGTGAACTAGTCTATAGTTTCATTTTGAGGAAGATACTTAATTAGAAACTGTCATTTAATTCCGTTTATTAATACAACTGCAAAAGAAAATAAGAAAAGTCTTTCATTCATGTCTCCATTTATTTATTCTTTACTCAGCAGTTGAATAGACAGATCAGAGGAATAATAATATCCGGATAAAGTATTCAAAGCGTAAGATTACGAAGTGTTTTTATCGCTGTGGTGAGTTTCAATATGGTCTAAAATACCATTAGAAGAGAAACTATAAAGATAGGCTATCATTACTAAGTGAAATTTTCATGTACTACATCGGCTACCAGTAACAGTCGTCTATTTCATTGCTCAACTTCATTAGTTATCGGAATCCATGATTCATCTGAGTAAATAATTCTACTGAAAATGTTAATTTTTGCTCTGATTCATTGAGTAAATAATTGTTCCATCTAAACAATGTAATACCCAAAAACTACTAAAGTTTGTATACTGTACATTACATCAACTAATTATGATTTTAATTTTGATTGGACACTAGTAACTAGTGTGATGTGTCTAGTCCTTTGTTTGGTGTAGACTGAATTCTATCAGTCAGGTTTGCAATGTGGTCACCATTCTAGGTAACTCGCCATCACGGTGCACATTGATTTGATGATATTAGATGGTTGGACACAATCGACAGGAAACCACACCTGACGTAGATTTCGTGTTAGTAGGCACTCATCAGTCAGAAAGGCGTATCTGCAACCTCGAAGGAACTAATGTCCCTTCTGAGATTCGAACCCACGTCAGCCAGTGCTGCAATCAGAGACGCTATCACTGAGCTATTCTGGCACACTAGTTACTAGTGTCCAATTAAAGCATCTGCTATAGTCCTACAGTTGGTCAATCTCGAGCTCGAATAGCACAGTGGTAACGTCTCTGACTGAATCGCTCACCGGGGGACGCGGGTTCGGATCTCAGAAGGGACATAAGTTCCTTCAAGGGTGCGGATACCCTTGCTGATGAGTGCCGACCAGCACGAAACCTACGTCAGGTGTGGCTTCCTACCTATTGCCTCTAACCATCTAATATGATTTGAATTATTTATTCATATTTTTGACTTCTTGTTGATATATCTGAACGGAATCACTTAGCCTGATTTAGTTATATAGGCTCATTGGACGGATGTATCGATATTATGATGACTAATGGTGGCTACCAGTGGAATCCTTAACACGAGTTTTGTCTTACTTAGGACTCGTCAGATGGAGGTACCTACTGTCCCGTAGGAAAACCATCACTCACAAAATTTACTTCCTCAATTCCACTGTTAATCACCCTCAAATAGTACATGTTTTAATGAGTGTTTACATACCATGAAAAGTTTTTAAATTTGATGGTGTTTTGACAAAAACAACAGTCTGTTATCATAACAGTGCTGAAATTTATGACTTCAACATTACTGAAATTAAAAATTTTTTATTAATTGCAAATAAATTTACAAAAATTCAATTTGTTTTACAGTACACAGACTTTTCACAGGAATGATAAACTAAACCATCCAAGTGTATGATGAAATATTTTTCATTTAGCAAGATTTCAACATGACAACAGTGAAATAATTGTAGAGAATGGACTTTATTTGAATGACCACTAACCAAAATATAATATTTTGTTAGGTACTTTATTTAATAATATATTTGTATTTAAGGTATGCCATTCATGATGTCCACCTACTACTGTTTTAACGACTGTGATAGCTGACAGTGTTAAAACTAAACGGCCTGGATCGAATTTTTCATATGCCAGGCTGTGATCCACAATTCCTTTTGGAGGGTAGATGGTACTACCGATCTACTCAAGCTGAATTAAATAGGTGGAGAGGAACTGTAAACCAGAACTCATTGACTGACAATTGAGTGCTTACGGCGATAAACTAATGTAGAAGAAATATACTGACCGTGTATAAACAGAATAATGAATCTCATGTCTTTCTCATTTTACAATGATGTTGGTGATGACTGGAGTTAAAAGTAAAATCGTAGTCTCATCAGAATTCCAGCCAAATACGTCCATTACTCTTTGGATTTTAGTGTTTAACTGACTTATTTCGCTTCATAATGAATTCTGCTATAAAGTTTATCAAATCTTCACAAACCTTACTTCTGAAGTCTCAACCTGTCATCTTGATTATTTTTTGAAAGTTGACATTGAACTTTCTATCTGTAAATTATACAGTCTGATGAGAAAAGTCATCAAGGTATTTCCTTTAGAAACCTAAAATATTCAGTTAAGAATATCTGAACATTCTGATCTGGTTGATGTGAGTACTTTCCAATTACTCACACTAGTTGATAGTATTTCCCATCTTGCTATTAAGCTGGGATTGCTTTTCTAAGGTAAATATGTAGTTAGTACCAAGAAATATAACCTGATTTCATATTACATCGAACCGCGGTGGGCGTGAACTGCTGAAGAGCCACAAATTATGACGAAACAGCTCTCGAGTACTCCCTGTAGGTTTTCCAGTGGTTCTCTAACTGATGTCAGCTCATGATGATATCCACCAACCAATCAGACAAAATTCCCTACAAAATCAATACTTGAAAATATGGAGTTTTTTTATTTGAATTAAAGAACCAACCGGAGATTAGTTGGAAATTTAGATTTCGCTTTCATCAGTATTCACCATCACAGTGTGTTTGACACCCTAAGGCTTAAAACTAAGGCTTTCGTATGCATTCATACTTTTGGCTAATTTCTTCAAAAATCCATTTCACATAAACATCTGAATAATCTAGTAGCGCCGACGATAATACAGATGGTTTAGACACTGTGTGTTTTGAAAAGTACAAACTTTCATCATGAACATCTTCGCTGGCTCGATACTAAAGATCACATGACTAGAAAGGAATAACAACAAGATGTTCTGGCAGGGAACAAACTAAGGACCTATCATCCAACGCATATGTAGAAAGAAATGTAGATGGAGTGAATATAGGCTGTGGGGACCATTGAATAACACGGGCGTGAGGAACTCGAGTGGAAGCGGTATGGGAAGCGATTAGTTGGTCGTAGATCCGAGAGTGATATGGGGAAATATTGTGAATAGGGAATCAGAGAATGTGTGCGATCCTGAAGTCAGCTAAACATAAACTACAGGTAACACAGTTAAATGGATCCCTATGTCCTACTGCGAATTCATAGGATAAATAATAATAGTAATAATCACTGCTACTGTTAATCTGTAGTGGTGATACTGTGGTGGTGTGATACAGACAATGCGTTTCATCGGAATATTATTCTTACATATTCCCACAGTTCAACACTGCGTTAGCAACAGAACACTATATGTATTTGAACATTCTATTTCATGTCGTTTAATGTAAGTCGAAATCATACGCTCAATGATTGGTTAGAGAATATAAAACTGTATCTCTGTAAAAAGCGGTTCGATCACTTAAAAATACACCTTGGCTTCCGTGTTTTGCCTTTTGTTGTTAAATTTGATGTCGTTGCCTACCGACAAATGGAAAGCCTATACCCTGAAGTTTTTGAAGCAGACATGTGGATCTTTTGGCAGGACTTCGGAGCTGTTGAGTGAGTGAATGGCATTCAAGACTCGTCAGAGATGGAACGCTGCTGGGAGGTCGGGCGATGGCAGCGTGTGATAGTGTGAGGCGAAACACTGGCTAATACGCGCCAGAGCCATGAAAAATGTTTCTAAAGTGGGAAGGACTATAAGTGGTAACCGTGAGACGGGGTTACGTTTATACCATCTAAAGTGCAAACAAAGAGAAGCGGGTGAACGTTAGCAAGCTCAGGAACTCGATACAGTAAGTCAAGCCAACAAAGCCGCCAGCACCAAGAAGATCGAACCGACTTCAGTCGAAAGTTTCTGACGATGGGGAACGAGTGTGGCGCTGTGATACAGACGATGTGTTCCAATGGAATATTATTCTCACACCTTCCCACAGTTCAATACAGCGTTAGCAATAAATATTCACTTTGTAAACATTAGATCTGGAATGACTTGCATGAAATGATTTTACAACAATAGTAGAGGAGTTAGAGCAATGACCAAACAGGGTTTTGTTAGGAATAGAGAATAAGTAAATATAGGATACTTAAACGCCATTTTGTTTAGAAATACTTTGCCCTAGTAAGCGTATGTTCTACTTGGAATATTATTTACTTCGGATCTGTCCTGATTACTCAAAATAAATGGAGACAAGAGGAAAAATGAACGATTCATTAAGCAAGGGGATTGAAAAATTGTAAAATAAACACACATATATATATATAACATATACGCTATAATGGTGTAAACAGGACGTAAGCCATAGTTAAGCCCCTTTTCGCATGAATAATTCGCAAACAAAATAAAATCTATTAAACAATGATCGATTCATAGATGTTGAGTGTGAAGATGACAACTGTTTGCTTTAATAATTTTTGTTTTGAATACACGATAGGGATATTTAAATTCGAAAAATAATTGAACATATTTTTGAAACAGTTTACACTTTAGTAGACAGAAGACAAATAGTTCAGCGAAGAGTCTCTTTTAGGCGAATTCATTTTCATAGCTGTACAATCGCAAATATATATGGTTATTTTGTGTGTGTGTATACATTAAATTTGTCAAACGAAAATACAATTAGTAAGTCCAGATGAATTGGATGTTGATAAGAAGATAGCAACAAAAGTGATGAGTTGTCAAAAACGATTGTTAAAGAGGAGTAAGTTCAGATGAATTGGATGTTCATATAAGAGGATAGTAACAAAAGTGATGAGTTGTCATAAATGATTGTTAAATAAGAGTCTGTCTGTCTGTTTTCGACATAGAACTTTGCACAAATGTGCGCCAGTTCAAGTCGCCACACTCCGAGTAGCACGCGAAGCAAGAGAAGAAAGTACAAGAAAAGCATAATAGAAACAGTGAGCAGAGGTGTGAGACAAAGGAGGAGTAATAAAGAAAAACAAAACAGTTTCATTGAAGATCATAAGTCACAGGGAGTGGATGCATCTGCGCCACTGAGAACGGTTTTGAGCCATGTCAGCAATTGTTTCCAACCATAGATTTTTACCGTCCCGAGGACCCCAGCCTGGAAGTCTACACCTTCCTACGTGGCTTAGACCAACTGTTGTGGATTTCATTGACTGGTGCCAAGTTTTTGTTTGACCGCCGCTAGCTTTTTTCCAGCCTGACCCTATATCCGCTAACATTGCTCGTCGAGGGAGGCGATGGCTTGGCATACGTAACACATGTCCTAACCATCTCAGTCTTTGTAAGAGAGAGAGTTACGCAATGGCATGAATAGTTTGATGAATGAGTTGTGCTCAAAGGGTGTACATGGAAACAAAATAATATACAGAATTACACAAGGGTTTTAAGTTAGAAAAATAAGCATACAAACAGAAGTAAGGTCAAATCAAACAAACAAAGAAAAGTTAGGTCAAATCAACAGAGCTGTTACCATGCGAGTAGAAGTGGTTGGACTACTTGTCTTCTGTCTACTAATGTTCGAATGGGAATTATTCATGAGTTTACACTTTGTTGGTTAAATCATTTTGGATATCCCCTGGAGCTATTATTTCAGTTTTCAATTAGTTACAACTGGTGTGCGATGAAAAAGGCAAAAGTATCTTGACTCAGAATCGGAAAAGCAAAACACACTTTTAGCAACCTGAAAACAGTTTGGAAATCTTCTGCTGTTACTCAGCCAGCCTGGAGAACAAGATTAGCATTTCAACACAAATGTGAAGTCAGTCAGTCACTTTTTCTTTACGGATCAGAAACTTGGCCAGCGTGTCACGAAAAGGATTTACGACAAGTCACAGACTTCCATCAACAGCTGCATTCATTGACTCCATACTGAAGATCAAGTGGCCAGTTGGCAAGAGAGAATTAGCAGAAAGAAACTCTGCTGATGAACAAACCAACCATGAGTCAGTCGCTCAACAAATAGGTAAGAGAAAATACAACTGGATCGGCCATACGTTGAGGAGGCCAGTGAATGACAACGCGCGCAATGCAGGCCGTCGCTCGAGTGGAATCTCAATGGAAAGCGAAGAGCGGGTCATCACTTTGAGGGTGACATGCAGGAGATCATGTGAATTGCAGGTGGAGACGAGCGACCTTGGGCAATCCTGGACCCAGATGAGGAGGATGGCAGAAGATAGAAGAAAGTGGAGATTTGTTGTAGAAGCCCTATTGTCAATGTAGTTGAAGAATGAACGATCAATTCGTGGTTGTTTGCTCAAACCCAACTTCATATTTTGGCGGGAGTCATCGATTCTGCAGTCATCGTTCCATCGTTCGCTGTTGGTTAGAAGACGGAGAAATACTATCAGAAGTATTATTGTGATTAATTGTTATGACATTTATTCTTAGACTTTGTGCATAATAACCTTATTGTTGGTTACATATTGGCGCAAGAATAAAAGATTCTCGAGTCGCCAATCCGTGTTCTGGCTTTTCGCGTTGGTTATTACACAGTGTTGCTGAAAGTCTTCTAAGGACAGCGTTAAGTCCGGTGTAGTTAGACCTGGATATTTGACACCTATGTTCCACACGGAACCCAAGAGAACAATAATAATAATAATAATAATATCCTGACTCAGTCGCCTAGTTTAAGTCTTACGGTGAAGACAGATACAACTGAATAGGGATAGGGAAGATTTGTAGCTCAGATAGATGATTTTGGATTAGTTGTGTCCTCTGAGCTGGTTAATTTAATTGTAACAGATATTACATCAGTCAAAGTGTTCGTTCCCTTCGAATCCGAATCCAAAAGCACAAATTAGACGTAAAAGGAGATGACAAATATTCTCTCATATCAATGCATGTAGATTATTATGGAGACCAGTTTGATTTTGATAATGTGGAAATTTTAAATACAGAAAACACCAAAGGTGCCAGAGCATTTCTAGAAGTCTGGTATTCAAGTGATTCAACGATTAACGAAGATATTATTATAGACCATATTTTTCTTTTATTCAAGTATTGTTTTGTAGGGATTTGATTGAATAGTTACAGGATTTCATCATGAGCTGACATTGGTTTGAGAACCTTTCGAAAACCTGGGGTTACTGCACGGCTGTTTCGTCCTAGTTTGGGACTCGTCAGTAGTACGCAGCTTTTCGTTCCCAGTGGAACAAAGGGCTTCAAGCTGGAGGCATGAAGTTTCTGTAGCAGTAGTGTTTATTTTTATGGGATGGGGTTGCTAGCCTCACGTCTGACATTCCCTCTTTACCAGTCTTACTACTGGCTTAGCGAGGTAAAGGGGTGCGTCAATGGCCGGGGATCGAACCCGGGACCACCTGCGTGGTCACCGAGCACTCTAACGCTGTGCCACCGACGCATCATACACCAAATTCACCAACTAATAAAAAGTAAACCACATAACAAGAAAGTTCAAATTCCAAGTTAATAAAAATGACCAATAGAGATGTAAATTCACGACCAGTTACAAAGATGGTTGTCAGGAGACACAATCAAATCATTCATGAAGAATTCAAATGAGTTCATTTTATTCTAAAACCCCCGCTGAAGCAGTTGTCCAGGAGGAGAGACGACGAAAGCTTCGCAATTAAACCAACCATATCAGAGAATACAACTTCTTCACAACTAAATAGTCTAAAAATCGACCGGAATGTACGTCGTACATGCCACATATAGTCATCAACCAATGCACTTCAAAAATCTACCTATCTTCTCAAGACTATTTTATCAAACTATTGATTTTCAAAAATAATTTCTTAAAAAGCTTTAAAGCTGATCTAATCAAAGTTAAAAGATGAAGGTATGCGTTTCAAGTTAGCCCTTAATAATCAATACACATCTCAAGATGAATGCAGTTAAATGTTTTTAGTTTTAGAGTATGCAATTTGATGTGAAATTTTTCACCACATATTTTCAGATCAGAACATGTGATCAGTTTGACATCGTAAAAAGTACAAGAAAACAAATCATATGTGTGACAAAAGAGTACGCATTAGTGATTAATGTGAGAAGTCGGAATCCACTCAACGTCATTTATTCATATGCCAAATAAAAACAAAATAGAATTATAAGCACGCACTAGGAAACTAAAAATTCAATGAAAAACTAAAACCTGAGTAATTATTGAATTGAATTTTTGACTTTCCCGTCGATTGATTGATTGGACCGAAGTGCTCGGTCTCAGGTTGACATGTCGGCTTCTTGTGCAGATGCTTCGACGATGTCTGGGTATTTAGTTAGTATACAATTGGTGGATGGTGGCTAGCAGTGGAATCCAGGATGCGCATTTCGTCCATGGGTACTGGGTTCGAGCCTCGGTGGGAACATCATCACTTACTGAGAAATGCAGGTACATCCAGCTGACGAGTCCCAAATAGGACGAAATGCGCATCCTGGATTCCACTGCTAGCCACCATCCACCAATTGTATAAAACCTGAGTAGTCTGAAATGCTAAAATTGACTTTGTTCTACCACATATATCTTAAATAAGAGTTATGTCATCAATTCCAATATAGCTTTATGGGTGATAAATCAATAGAGTAATACTAGATTACCACTGTAGGTAGAAATAGCAGCAATCCGATGAGCACGAAGCAAACTAAATGCTTACAGGTGGACACTGATACTCCACCTTGTATTGTCTTCATAATTTCTTGCTTCTCTACTTACCATATCATTATTTCTCCCGTCCTCTTGGCTTCCTCCAAAAAGTTTCATCCTTCTAACACTTTCCAGTGTGTATTGTATTGCTTATATATTAGTTTCAATACAAATCTCCTCACGAACCAACATCAATTAGAGAACATTGGAAATCATGGAGCACTGAACAGTTGTTGGATTCACGATGTTAGGGTGGAGTCGATTCTCATCGAAGTCATTGGTTACGAGCAGCATTGTATCACAAATCGACCAAGTGGGAATTCACAGGTCATCAAATTTCGGCCTGAGTGAGTGAATATTAAACGAGCCTGCTTTCGTAACTTGAAGGTCCGGGATTCGACACTTGGTCATCTCGTGGGTGTACACCGCTGAAAACACCCAAACTAGAATGGAATAACCGTCGATGCTCTTTGATTGCCACTGGTCTCCCCAAATCATGTTGCGTCGTGACGAAATCAACAATGAAATTAATCCAAATCCCTACAATAAACCTGTAGGCTAAATATTATGTGTCAATCTAGTGTCCTTGTCTCTTCATTCACTATTTCACTATCTACCAATATTTCAATCCCTATCACACCGACTCATGCATATCTTGACTCCTTTCTCTCTTTATCTCTTTGTCCCTACCACTCTGAACTCTATTCACATCCGATTAATACACCCCCAACATAATTTTTGCTTTGTCTGAATCGAATTTACAATATGATTTGACATCTTAATCTGGTGGACAATGCTACTGATAATATGCTGCTTGTGGAAAAGCAGATCAATCGTCAGCTTCAAATTTTACTGATGCATGGTTTTATAAATGAAAAACTTTATAAACAACTTAAAGCAATTGGGTCACATACTCCTCAGCTTTATGGCCTTCCGAAGATCCACAAAACTGGGAGCCCACTGAGACCCATCTTAGATATGTCAAATTCTCCTTACCATAAAATCGCCAAATGGATTACAGAGGTCCTTACGCCTGTAAGAGACTCATTATCAAATCATTCTATAAAAAGTTCATTTGATCTTACAGAAATGCTAGACACCTTGAACATTAAGGAAAAGGTTATGTGTTCAATTGACATAGAATCTTTATTCACCAATGTTCCCCTTCATGAAACTGTTGATTTCATTTGCGACTACATCACAAGCAACGGGATAAACTTACCTATTCCTGTAACGTACATCAAGGACATCATCTTAATGTGTACAGAAAATATTAGATTCACATTCCAAGGAAAAGCATACAAACAAATCGACGGTGTTGCAATGGGTAGCCCTCTGGGGCCCCTGTTAGCAGATATATTTATGTCGAAATTAGAGAAACAAATGCAAGGTATGCTTGGAGAATTTATGCTGTACAAACGTTATGTAGATGATACTCTTATTATTAGTAATAATAGCAAATCTATTGAAAACTTTATCACCCTATTTAATCATATCCATCCAAATATTCGAGTGACCTCCGAACTAGAATCCAATAACAAACTCGGTTTCCTGGATATTACTATGACTAGGAGAAATGATGGAACGATTCAGCGCTCTATTTTTCGTAAACAGACATGGAGTGGACAATATCTTCATTTTACCAGTTTTGTTCCTATCCAGTATAAACGTTCCCTAGTGAAATGTTTGTTCTCAAGGGCTCGAAAAATATGTACGAGTGACACATTGATGGATGAGCTTCGACATATACATTCAGTTTTACTAGCCAATGGTTATCCAGAAAACTTCATCAATTGTCACGGTAAGGAAAGACCACATCTTGAAAAGACAGCTTCTGTACCAAAGAAAGCCATCTTTATTAATCTACCATTCAAGGGCGACCAGATTATGCAGTTGACAGCTCAAAGACTTCGGTCAGCCATCAAACGCACATTCTACGCCGCATCTCTTTTTCTCACTTGCCGAACATTTTCGATCCCTGTACCTACGATTAAAGGACGAAATTCTGTGGACTCTACTTCAAACTGTATCTACAAGTTCACCTGCAGCTGCGGTGACACCTATATAGGTAGAACTAACAGAATGTTCCAATGTCGTCGAAAAGAACATGTTCCAAAATGGCTAGTAAATCATATCGAAAATCCTAACGCGATTAATCTTAGTAGAAATCCAGCATCATCCATTGCAAAACACTTATTAATGTCTGGTCACAAAATCAATATTAATGACTGTTTCACAATTATTTCACATAACTCTAATTCAAGGTTATTGAAGGTGATGGAAGCACTTTGGATTAATCACATACAGCCTAAACTGTGTGTACAAAAATCAATAGACTTCAATCTTCGCCTACCCTGGACTGCATGACCTATCTTAATATGATTGGTCATTAGTATGTACTTTTGTTTTTATTTAACTGAGTAATTTTCATGAACTTTATTTTATCATTGTTAACCATGTTAGTTGTAAAGCGGTTGTAAAGAAACTACGAAATGATATCATCTCGCGAAATTTGTCTTCTTAATGCCTTGTTCAAATTCATCAAAGGGACTAATTGTTTTAATCCTAATCACCATTTGTACTTTTGTCTGTGATGAGGAATGAGATTGTCAACTATATCAGTTATGCTGTCAATATGGATATTGTTAATCTAAGTGTGAAAGGACTTATCTTGCATTGATTATGCCACTGCTAAACTCGATCAAATTATTTGCATTTGACTATGACACCTTAATTCATTACATGGCATACAAATCTACGATTTGGTAAATTTGTGGAAAATTTAGAACAGATAAAATTAAATGGAATTCAGTTCATCCCACAATGTTTATTGTCTTTGCTTTACAAAAAGAAAGAAGAAGCGTTTCCAATCAGATTACCGTGGTACATAACAATGTTTAATAGACGGATATATATAGAAACAGTTACCATTTTACGACTGACGTAGATAGTAGATAGTCAACGCCTTTCACTCAAATGATGATAACTGACATAGTAAATCAATAATACTCGTCAATGACGTTATTAATAAACGTTAAACTGTCATGTTGACAAAGGTTGTTTAAATATAGGCTTTGAGTAAAAAAGGTCAACAAATGACAAAACTTTGTCTTTCATGCAAAAACTAACCCAAATTGTCAGCTCAGTTCACCATACAACATGAATATTTATATAGTGGAGATGATTATTACACGTACTTCATTATTCATAATGTAGATAGATATAACAATGAAAAGTTCAAATCGCATTTGTTGATTTCGACACAGAAATTTGTTTCCCACTCAATTCTGAATGCTTACAATGAAACCATTCGTCAATCTGACTCGAATATCCACTAAACTACTGATTTCCTGAAATACATTCAATACCTTTCAGTGGCACAGCGACTAGGACTTTCGCCAACCATGCACATAGTCTGGGGTTCGATCCCCTGCAGACGCAAACCTGATAATCAATGGTCGGCCTGCAAAATTTGGGTTACCGATATCACATGCTGAAAATTACATGCTTCTACCAAAAGTACTGTGTGGAATCAAGCTATTGTACATTAATTACGGACTAACTAGCATCTACAGTAAAATTTCATCAAGGAAAAGTCTTTCCTCAATTCTCCCTTATTTCCTTCGAGCCAAAGGCATTGTTTGATTGCATTAACATTATCCGTTACTACTATTTCTCTTAACAATTAACTACCAAGCCGTCCTTACATAAATCAGACACTTATTTGATCATTTCACAACCTTCTCATCAAAATCTAATTAATGAATACCCACATAATTTGTCCCAATTTTTCTCTCTCAATATCGTATCACATTCCTGAGATTACACGATCGTGTATTGATCATTCACAAAACAATATGATATTATATACTTCACTTACAATGATGAAATACTATCCTGATTCCACATAATTTACATACACACTTACACGAGTATGCACACGTGGCTTGTGATCACTACTAAGAAGTTTTCTGATTTTTTTTCACTTACTCTCTGCTATCCAGGTGACGACACCTTAAACGTGATTATTATAGACTTTTAAGACTGATCAGTGAGGCCTTCATTAGACATGAAATAAGAAGTAGTGTTAGTTTTATAGTGGAACGATACCACTCCGATATTCTTAAATACCTGTCCATTTTGGATAGTTGGAAACCACTGCAGGAATCTCTGAACGAATGTTTGACAGTCACTGGAACTCATCAATAAGGAGTACCTGCACACGAAATGTAATTTATTTCCCCGCTGAAACTCGAGCAGGTGTAATCCAGTATTCTAGTCATGTTCATGATTAATCGTTGTTATGTAGTATGATTTTGACAGTATCCTGGATGTATTGAATCTATAAACTCAGTGGAAATCTTTAATCTTTTTATTGCTCATAATGGGCAATAAACTGTGCTCGAAATGTCATCAGTAAACAATACTGTATAACACTGTTAGACTCTGTTACAGGGTTTCATCGTGATCTGACATCGGTTAAGGAACCATTACGAAACCAGCTGGAAGCACGGGAGATTCAACCGTTTCGTACCAGTTTGGGACGCTTCCGCAGCACACACTCATCGACAAGGTTCAAAACCAGGACCTTCTGATTACAAGGCGAGCAAACTCGTAGACCGCTGAGCCACTGGGACTCTATCTAATGACCAGTGCGTGAATTACAACTTCTGACAATTCACGACATAACGTGACCACTAGCCAATGCCATCGGCGAATATATGTCCTGACATCCGACATGCTGTACCCTACTGGTAACGATTTCCCACTAGAACCCCAGGTAACTACCTAATTGAATAGGGCCAGTCACTAGTGAGTTGATGCTGAAATCCTGTAACAAATCAATCGAATCCCTAAAAACCAATATTTGAATAACTGTGAGACCTTATAAAATAAATTTACTCAGTGAAGCACCTTTAAAACAGTCAAACGTAACGTATAATATGACTACACCATTCCTCTAACACATAAGACCAACTACCAGAGAAAATTCAAGTCGTAAATGATTACCTCCGTCTTATACATTCGAGTGGACGGGAATGAAAGGTGGCTAAATTTTGTTCTGCTAAACTTTATATACTCACACTGAACAAGTGATATGGCTATTCAGCGTTCAGGAAATTTTAATGAGACTGACAACCACTATTTGTTGACCGAATTAGTTGTCAACGTCTGACGGTAAACAACATATTGCTAAGCTACCCAAATGAATAAGAATAAATGTGTCCAAATACTAGTTCACTCATAATCATACATCTTTTGAATAACTTAGCGACATGCCTTGTTACCAGCAATTCACTAACACTTGTCAGCATACAGTTTTATGATGTACGCAGAGAACCTTTATAAGAATGGTTGTGTTTTTCAAATACGCATCAACCTATTGGTTTTAATAACTACGTGAAGACCACACCTTACTCCTTAAGGAGCTGTATGACTTACATCTACCATGTTTATGAGTAAAAAGAATCCAGATTGTATGAGTATTCTCCCAGTAAAACGTAGATCTACTATTTACTATTTTATTGACAAGAATTATTACTGAGTATACACAGTACAATTTCTGATTAATACCTGATTTCTTATGTAGACATTTATACTCAAATGTGAGCATGGTCGATGAGTTATCACTTGAGACTTACAGCTTAATATCTTAATTGAACGTGGGCCAAAGTATAAAGCATGCTGCTAAGTGATTCCAAAGGCATAGAAATATGCGTGAAATAGAGTTTGGGTACAATTATTACAGTGTATTTGAATAGCCTGACAACATGTCTAATGGTGTCAACTTTAGAGGTACACAGTATTGATTTGGTAGTTCAATTTTACAAGACTATGAAGCACACTTCTTCACTTACGTAGGAAGCATCGTTTCAACTACAGGTGGATGGCACGGGTGCAGATGTCAACACCAGCCAGTATCGGAAAAGTGAGATACACCTTCATAAACCTGAAACCAGTTTGGAAATCTTGTCCTGTTACTCAGCCAGCCTGGAGAACAAGATTAGCATTTCAACACAAATGTGAAGTCAGTCAGCCACTTTTTCTTTACGGGTCAGAAACTCGACCAGCGTATCACGAAAAGGATTTCCAACACGTTACAGACTTTTATCAACAGCTGCATTCGTTGACTCCATGATGAAGATAAAATGGCTATCCAGAAAACATTAGCAACAAGCAACTCTGGCGACGAAAAAATCAACCAAGAGGTGATTGCTAAAAAGTGCATACGGTAAAACTGAGATTAATCGGACATACGTTGAGGAGGCTGTCGAATGACATTGCGCTCAATGCAGGCTATCTTTCGAGTGGAATCCATATGGGAAGCGATTAGTGGGTAATTCGAGGGTGACATGGAGGAGATCGTCTGAGGTGGAGGAGTAGATGAGAGATTATGGACAATCTTAGACCCAGATGAAGAGGAAAGTGAACAACAGAACAGAGTGGAGGTGTGTTTTTGAAGCCCTGTGTATCACTCGGAACCCAAGGGAATAATAATAATAGTAAGCATTACAATGAAACACACTACAAGGTGTGTTATATTTTTTGATATCTTTTAGGAAAATCATGAATATAGAAGCGACGAATGAAGTAACAAGTAACAAGTAATAAGGAAAACTCTGAATCACTACAAAGAGCATGAAATGCAGAGTCTTAATAGAAGAGTGCTAAATTTTATCATTTACTGTATGTGACTTTCCCAAATAGAGATTACTGCAACAAAATCCTCTGTGTACTGCAGGGATGATAGTCGACTATTTTATACTTCTCTGATTAGTCATGGAGTAAAAACACGAATGCAAATCTAAGAGAATTAAATATCCACATCGACAGATCTACAAGGAAGAAGTGAAAATGTTCAGGGTGTATCTAAACTACTCGGAAACATTGTCTGATTAAGGCTGGGTTGGATTAAGGCCACATAACCGAATCACTTTTATCCCTATGAATTCTGATATACTACTTGAGTGAAGTGGCAATACACAGAATTAAATCCGTCATTTGGGAATTACACAGTTGAGAACTATTCAGGCAGTGACCTGAGGTTCTAGTGGAAAGCCGTGACCTGTAGGGTACAGCAGGTTGAAGACGAGGCAGTAACTCATCGAAGAAGACATTACGAAATGGTTGCGCTATGTCGTGAATTGGCAGAAGTCATAATTCATGGGCTATTGGATTGGGTCCCATTGGCTCAATAGTCTACGAGGTCGCCTTGCAACAAGAAGGTCCTGGGTCTGAACCCTGTCAGCGGGTTCTTATTGATGAAGAGTCCCAAACTAGGACGAAACAGTTGTCCAATACTCTCAGGTTTTCCAGTGGTTCCCTAACCGATGTCAGCTCATGATAAAATCTTCCAACCAATCAAACAATATCCCTACGAAACCAATACATGAAAATTCACTAGAAATCTCACATTTCACTACGTTATCAGCTTGACACAACGAATGCTGATCAAGAAAATGATAAATATCCCAGAGGTGGTAAATACTGCTAGTTGATATGAGTAGTCAGAAACCACTAATGTCAAACAGGGGTAGTGCTTGCTAGCCGGAGGTTTTTGAATTTTATCTCATTTAGTTTTGCTTATAAACACCCAAAATAAAACAAGAAATCTTAAGTGCAGTTAACCACTAGATTTGTTAATTGATCACGTGTAAAAAATAAACATCACGTCATCGAGCCTTTTTATTATTGACTGTTTGGTAAGCTAAAAAATTTTGAAGTCCTCATTAGCCATAAAAGTGAATGTGTATGATGACAAAATAGATATTTGTTTATTATTTGTCTGTTCCTTTGAGCACATAATTATCAGTAGTATGGTAAACAGGGAAAATTTCAACAGTATAACTGTACCATTAATTATTCTATCCAAATTTGAACGGTTAAGATTTTTCAAGTGTTGGTTTGCAGGTATTTGATTGATTTCAGGATTTCATAATGAGATGTCATCGGCTAGAGAACAATTAGAAAACCCTACAGGGAGTAATGGATAGCCAGCTGTTTCGTCTTGGTTTTCGGCCCTTCACAGTACGAACCCACTGGAGTTCGAACTCAGGACCTGCGGGGTTTAAAACATGGACTTGTAGACCTTTAAGCCACTGGAACCCTATCCAGTGGTTCCTGAAACCAATCAGATCCCTGTAAACCAACATTTGAATACCAGTCTGATACTCAGCAGAGATTGATCCTATTCAGGTAGGTGGTTAGATGGGTTCTAGTGAGAATTTGTAACCAGCAGGGTACACCTAGTCGGGTGTGACGACAGATACTCGCCAAAGAAATTGGCTTTAGGTAGCGCTATGTCGTTAACTGGCGGAAGTTGAAATTCATGGATCGGTCACTGGATCGAGCTGGTCTACGAGCTCGCTCACCTTATAACCTAAGAGGTTCTGGGTTCGAACCGTGGCGGTGAGTGAGCGCTGCTGAAGTGCCCCAGTCTACAACGGAACAATTGGTTCTTCAGTATTCCCTGCAGGTTTTCCAATAATTCTTTAACCGTTGTCATCTTATGATAAAATTCTGATGGTAAGATTTTTATTATGAGTACATCTTGTGTGTTTCAACAAATAATCAATGATCTTAAGAAAATAATATATTTAACATTATACACATACATTAATAATCGAGATGATACTGACAACAACTAATATCACGTGAGCATTTTAATAACCTTGAAAGCTATTCACTAAGCTAATGCAAAACGTTTAAGGAAATGATATTATCTCATAATGCTTTGAGAAAATGGATTAAGTGAATTCTGATTAATTATTATAAAAGTTTTTGTATTTCCCAATAAATGAAAAACAAAACAACATTGTTTTTACTAACGTTTCACTACTTAATGCTGCTAATAGCTTAATCAAAGTATGATTAAACTAGAATTTACAAAATCTAAGCCTTCATATAACAAACTAATCATCGAATAAAGTATAATTATATTTTAATAGTTTACACACAATGATAAGTTTTGTTATTGGTAATATTTCGAGCAAAATTACTGCCCGTGTTCACACCACTGTTGGAATTGTTTTATTCACACATTTATGATTTGTACTCATATATATAGTTCATTATTATTATTTTTTGCTCATTCATGTTTTGTGTGTGCATATGTGTGTTCAGAATTATACTCCACATTCATTCATGTGTTTGTATTTAGAATTATATTCCAAGTTGTTGATAGTTGTACTGAGTCACCCTTGTTACATGTATCCGGTGTGACTTTAATGAATATCGATTCTGTTATGAGTCTTTCTTTCCATTTGTTCATGTTTGTTTTTAGAATACACACATTGTCCCAATCGATATTGTGGTTTTTGTCCTATGCATGTGCAGCTATCGATGAATTTTTTTCAAGATTTTTGTAAGCTTGTGTCCCTGTTGGTTGACCTTTAGTTAGGCGTTTATGTTCATTCACTCTTGTTTTGAGTGATCTGGACGTTTGCCCCACATATTCAGTTGGACAGTCAGCACAAGATATTTTATAAATCAAATTGTTTTTATACATCATTTTTATAGGATGTTTCAGTTGATTTATTTTATTTTTGATTAGATTTGTCGGTTTAAAGGTTGTTCGAATACCGATATTTTTGAGGTTTCTTTGTATTGCCTCTGATGTACCATTTTTATATGGTATTGCGACTGTTTTTTCCATTCTTCCTTCTTGTTATTCTCCGGTTTTACCCTCTTTTTTATATTATCTTTTATAAATTCTCTAGGGTAGTTGTTTTCGAGTAGCATTTTGAAGAGGACTAATCATCGTTCATCAGCAGTGGGTAGTTTTTACACTGTCAAGTTGGGCTAACCAATAAGGAGACGTAATTCGTCTGAATTGCGTAATGTGCATATTTGCCCAACACATTTCGAACAATCTGATTATACACGGACTTGTCATAGGAATATAGACATTAAATTAATAAACAGTCAAGAGGTGAGAAAATAAATTTACGTCAAGTTAAAAGGACAATATTGGAGGTCAAAATAAAAATGAAGATCACTAAACCAAAGAAAGGAGGTAATAGTGCATGTTTCCTGGCTGGTAACAAAACGAAGTTTACCAAAAAGGATTTAGTGTGATGACGAATTGTTTTTGAATGCATAAAGGTGGTTTAAGCTTTCTATATATTTTTTTATATTTTTTGATTACAGCTTGATTCCATACCATATTTTTGGTACAAGTATGGAATATTCAGCATGTGATATCGGTAGCCCAAATTTTGCAGGCCGACCATAGATATCAGGTGTGCGTCGGCAGGTGATCGAACCTCGGACCATGTGCATGGTTGGCGAGAGTCCTAACTACTATGCCACCGACGCACAAAATGCACCAGAATTTTTATCGCTGAAAAAATGAGTTGCAATAAATACGTATTAACAAGTGTACATGATCAAAATATGACGTACACTCCACTTAGTTAAGTAGGGTTTCCCAATACTACAATTTTACCAAAATCTCGGAAACTACTTCTCTTCTAATTCGGAGTTTGAATTCTTAATCGAACAAGCTGCAGCATCGATAAAAGTGCACATCATCTCATAAACATACAATGGTAGTGGGAATAATGAGTCCCGGAGTTAACATCTGCTTAGTTGATTCTTTAGTTTCTCTTAGCAATAACTGCTCCATTCATACTGGACACACAAACATACACGCACAGAATGTCAAATAATGAGAGAAGAAAAATATTTACATGAATGTCCTCATAGAACAATGACGAGAGGTACGAACCTATGCTTATTTACTATATCGGAAACCAAGCATATCAGTCAGACAAAGAAATAATATAATAAGTCAAAGATTTACTATACAGAAGTAAACACTTATTATTCAGGCTACACTGTGGTACACACACCTACAAAGTTTTAACCAATGATAGTGGCTTGGTGTAGAAGTTAGGTGTCACAGTAACAATACTAATGACTACCACAATAATAAAAATAAAACTACAAATAGTTAACGCCAGCGGCGGAAAAATAATGAAGAACACCGAACTAAATGTGCAATATTCATGTGGGAAAGTAATAATAAACTGTAGACTAAAACTCAGCACAACTAGATTACAGGGTAAGTGGTTACAATGTGAATAATATGCGGAAGGAGGACCACTAAATCCTCAAACATGATCGAAAAACAGTAAATGAGAGGACAAAACAGGTGTTGGACTGGACTACGTTGTTTATATTTCGACCGATCTAAAATATGGATGCAACCGATTTTCTCGTATCTGAAAAATTGAATTCCAAGTAACTTCATCGATTTGAACTGATGCAATCTGGCACAAGCTTCTACAATGATTATTCAGTTGAGTTCGGTAAGTAATGAAGTGTGATATGACAGACAGCTTTAAGACAGAAACTAATGATTTTCATGGACAGACAGATATGGTCATGATGGTCGCATGACAATTTCGACGTGCAGTAACTAACTACAAGCTTCGTTACCGATAATGCTATGGAATTAGAGAAGAGAAGCTATTTACTGCTTGTCATAATGCATGGTGAACTTGACAAAATAAATTACATATAAATTCAAATCAAAAACACAACATTCACCTCTCGAGGCAATTTGAACAAATTTGAAGAAAAAAATTACAAATTCTAATTGCTAGTGCTTCCACAGACTTTAGGATACACTCGAAACAAGTTTTACAGATAGGTTTAAAAGATGTATAAACACCAATTTTATGTCCTGTCTCTATAATATGTTTCTCGATAGAGCAGCTAAGTCACCATTAAGGGGTTCTGAAGATTCTATTTGCTTCTGGAGCCATTTGGGAATATGCTCAAAATGGCCAATTGGTAAAGATAACAAAACCAAGTGTAGATTGTTGTGTTTGATAGGAGTATAAAATTATAAAAGCAGCATGTGTTTACATAATGAAATTGCTTATTACATTCATATTGATTTTGAGATTTCATGAAGAAGGGGGTTGTGTTGCAGCTAGGTGAAATTCTCTTCTGGTCCATCACTCCTATTCAGACAACTACTGAATCAACTTCATCAACAAAATCAACTCCGACATTAAATGTGGTGGAAAACTTATTCAGAAGACATGGATCTCAACAGCTGTCATTCAGTTTAGATCAGAAATGTCATACGATATCAAAAGAGTACTCAATAAGCACAACATAAGAGTTTTCTTCAAAACATCAGACACACGACAAAACAACACTGTCCATGTAAAAAGGCCGACTCCCTAAGGTTTCTCAACCTTATTGTGTCTACAAAATAAAATGCTTGGAATGTGATGTGACATACATCGGATAAACATCGCCAGAGAGGAATCAAGGTCAGTAGGAATTAACACCATAGAGGATCAGTTCGACCACCGAGAAATCCAGTTGAAGTAGAAAAGCTTGAAGAATCTTCAGCCATCGGTCTACACGCTATAGAATCAGGTCACAAAATTGATTTTCACAATATTGAAATGATCCAGAAGAATTTCAGAAATCACAAAGAACGTCTCACATCATCAGAAGCACTTGATATCAAATGGAAACCAAATTGTCTGAATAGGAATGAAATGAAAAATCGACACAAATGTGATAAGTGATATCAGTACGTAAATGCATGCTGCTTTTATAATTTTATGCACTTATCAAACCCAACAAACTACACTTGATTTTGTTATGTTAACTAGTTGGCCAATTTCACAACGGAAAAATGATCCCATAATGAGGAATGACGATTAAGTTGTTATATAAGCTGAGATTTTGTAAATTCTGGTTTAATAATACTTTGATACAGCTATTAGCATTAAATAGCGGAACGGTAGTAGAAAGAAATATCGTTTTGTTTTTCATTCATTGTGAAATACGAAATCTTCTATAATAATGAATATCACATACCCATTGTGCAAAATTTTCAAAGAGTTAGAATTTTGATTTAGTTTCATTTTCTGAGTTTGCTGGCTTAGTTGAGAAGCTTTCATAGACAACTCCTTCATCACAGACTTCAGTATGAAGTAGACCTATTGGAACCCTCCATGAACCATACATAATTTTTATTGTTGCTAAACTTTCATTAATATCGATCGTTTCATTGGCTTCACATTTGACTCTCCTATAATGTGACTTATTCCGTACCAGTTGATAAATTTGATCGATATTAATGTGTCTGTTAATCGTAAATTAGTCTGAGTAGCAGCCTTCCAAGAATCTCTGTCAGTTTTTATGTTCCCAAGATCATTCACTAAATAAATTTAGGGGACTGTCATAAGCACTATAATTGGTCACAGGGGGTGTCCCCATCGTCTCTGAGTTCAAGAACATAAGCTAGCTGTCAAAATACAAGAAATGTTTATTTTTCATATCACTGTTATGGACAAAATAAATAGTCGTATTTGTGTGACAAACGTGCTAGGCTGAAATCGATCACAAAATATTGTAAAATGGGACAGAATGGTGATTAATCATAATAGATTTGTAGAGTGTGGGGTAGGAAAAATTGACAAGTCAGTTCAAGGTTATAAAAAGGTGTCAGGTGAGTGGATAGTACAAAGTGGTCTGTGTTAAACAGGAGATAATAAGACTGCAATGAGAGGTTCATAATGAAAGAACGAATGTGTGAAATGAGACAGGTGGAGGCATATATTAAGAAAAGAGATACTATTACTAATAACAAGTTCGGATAGTATAAATTGAAAATTCGATAGTATTGAGAGAATGTTTGCATGAAGGGGATAAACTATGACGAATAACAATAATTGTAACAATAGGCAAAGAAAGAATAAAACCAAGAGGGTTAAGGGGAAGGAGCACTCTTGGTGAGAAGAAAAATCTTCAATCCAAGTTTGGCCACGGTAGGAACAGCGTCTGGCTGTGTACATCTTGGAGACAGAGTTCTGGTTTAGTCGATCTTATTGCATCAGCTTTAGCTATGTTCAGGAAACGTAAGCGAACTGTACGTGACAGCGACTTCGGAATTCGATATAATTCGATATATAATCCTGAGAGCTGTATTGACCCCGCATAACTATTGTAACGACAACAAATATTATATTTTATAATAATTGTAAGAACCTGAAGAGGAGAACTTATTGAAAAGAATATTTTGCGTTCAGATCGACTTTTAATTCATGACATGGGTATATTTCACACAACCAAATCAAATCAAAAAGACGATCAGAATTGATACAAATTACCAGTGAATCACAACTAAAGTTGTCGGGAATGACATTTATATCATTCATGGAGAAATAAAGTAAGTTAACTGCATTTTGAAGTTTGCACGGAACATAGTGCATGGAAAAACAATGAAAGCTTTAACATTAAACCGCGCAACTCAGAGAACACAATAGGATCAAAATAATCCACCTAAGCTTCACATATTCTCTATTATTTCAGAATAAGTGAATATTTGATTATTTTTAATAATTAACACGTATGCGTCAATGGTACAGCGGTAGAGAGTTCGACGACAACGCAAGTGGTCCGGGGTTCGATCCACGGACGACGCACTCCTTCACCTCACTGAGCCAGTAGTAAGACTGGTAAAGAGCGAGGGTTGGGCATGAGGCTAGTAACCCCATCCTGTAAAAATAATCACCGCTGCTACGGAAACTTCAAGCTTCTAGCTTGAAGCTCTATGTTCCAATCGGAACGTATAGGAATAAAAAAATAATTCACACAGAAATGTTTAATATAAAGCAATATGAAAGATTTGTACATCAAGTAGGTATTCTCGGTATTCTTATATTTTCTAAGCTCAATGATTCCAGTTGGAAGAATTCTATTATCATCCTATGCATAGTAAATGGTGAGAAATTCCTGCTCAAAAATGTAGTAATTCAGGGCGACATTTATTACAAAACAACACTAAAAACTAGCAAATACAGGATATCAGTGAAGTTGTCGATACGAGCTAGCGTGCACATGAAAATTACTGAAAACGAAGAGTTACTGGATATCTGTTTCCGATTAATTTCAGACACTTTAGTGATACGTATCCATAAGGGCATTAAGTATCTGACCATAGGGTCACAAGGTGAGCCTACTGGGTTCGAATCAAAGGTTCACCAAAATCTGACTGCTGACAGCTTGTGATAAAACACCACCACCAAGCACTGCAGTCACTTAGCATCTAATTCACACCCAACATGATTGACATTACTGGTCGAGACTTCTGAAAGTGACATCAGTTTCCTACTGGATCTACAATGGAATTGAGTAAAATCCCTACAAACCCTACATTTAAACTTGGGTTAGTTGTCTCGTGATAGCTTAGGATTGTTCATAGTGCACGTTCGCCAGTTTACTGGAGGTCAAACATGTGACTGACAAATTATGGGAATAACAAGTCACCATTCAATCGTTAAGTATAAATCTAGTTTTTGCTTGACTTCTAAATAATGCCGGATTGAGATATAGTGCAGTCATCATCATCATCATCTTTCAATATTTGCTGACATCTTGCTTAAATCACTGGGCTGTTTAATTTTCCGTCTATGAGAATGTATCTTATTTGCCGTACTTCATGTTGTTTTAACTATCTAAATTAATCTCCGAATTGTAATATGTAGTCACGCATATTTTCAAATAGGATTCAACCTATGGACTTCTCAAAGGAAACTGTGAAAAGCATAACATGTTGCTAAAGCATATTATAGATAGAGTAAGATTGCTTCGGATGATATATTATCAATTATTAATTTATTTAGAGGTTCTACATCCTCAGTAAATACTTCACAATAGAACATGTGGAGAATTCTATAATATCTATTAGAGCATCTTTCTGAATTAAATTATTATTGTTAGTGTTATCTGTCTTTACACTTATCTAAACCTTACGATTCACTAGCTCCGTATTAGTTCACTCTTAATTAGTGACTACTATGCGAATGAATTTCTACTGAGAAATCATGATTGGTAAGGTCCAGTGGATTTTAAGTCAGTTACTGTTACTATTTAGTCCCATAATATACTGGTCTTACGCTTGACCTTTTAAGCAGTCGAAGATGCATACATCTTAAAATTCCAAGACTGTGCAGAAACATATGCCCTGGTAAAAAGGCTTACTGTAATTACATTCAGTCTGCTGACAATTTTCATGAAAAGAAGAGACGGGCCAGATAGTTAGTGCGCAGACACGCTAATCCATAAGCTGATCTTCGCAATTATCCTATTTAGAAGGACTGAAAAGACTCAGAGAAAATTTGTGCGAATTAGATATTTGTAATGGATTTGCTTGATTTCAAATTTGACCGTGAAATGGCTTCACTTAGATAATTATTAAAATACCAAGGAGTGATGAAGAACGTTTTCGTCATTTCGAGGGCTCTTCAACAGTATGCACCCATCACTCCACCAGGAATCGAACCTAGAACCTTCTGGTTACAACGCAAACCCCTCGACCAGTTGGCCAATGGGACTGAATCTAGAAGCCAGTTCATGAATCCTACCGTCTGCTAGTTGTTTGTGACATATAGTGCAACTACCAGACAGTCTCATCCACTAGTTTTTCTTCTCACCCTCAACCTGATGAACCTCACTGGTCACGACTTCCCACCAGAATTTCATTCTGTGGTCAGTCATCAGTGAGCAGGGATTTGATTGGTCATAATACATAATTAAAACTGAAAAACTACCAGATTAGTGATGATGATTCTCTAAATAAGCTGATAATTAGAACTCAATCAGTCGCGATACAGTTTTCGTATACTGCGGCATGCACCACACATATTGTGCTTAATAGCTGACTATACTAACCACTAGTTCATGATAAAGCAGGTGAGGTGGTAGTCAAACCTTCGACCTACTGCCTTAAAGCCAAATGCTTAAGCCAATCAGCCATATACTTACTGAATTGATTAAAAATGCCAATTAAAATTTTCAAAAGAACGGTTACTGAACAAAGAATACCCTTTTCGATAACCTCCTCTTCATCAGGTTCTACGGTTATATATATATATATATATATATATATATATATATATATATACATAATAGTGAATCACTCAGTGTTATTAACAACATTAATGTTGCTTAAATAACATCGAATCAATAATAATATCAATGGATTACAGTTCATTAACATCAACATAACAATAAACTGAATTTCGGAAAAATTTGGAAAGATAATAATACAAATTGATGAATTTGTAGTGTCCACTGAAGGCCAGGATAGTAGTAATGGATGAACTTGCTTTCTTTACGCACAATGCACTGTTTGTCTCACGCGAACTGAGATAGCCTCCACTGTTTGGAGCATGCAGTACATCGAGGTTACTGAATTATTATATTAAAGGTAACCATGATTGTTTATCCAGCTGATCATTTGTGAATGAATATCTTAGCACAGATAGTTAAGTATATCAGCTTATAATTTACTTTTTATGTGATTTTAAGGCAGAGTTACGTTGACTAGTTTATTCACTGATAACATTACTAACTACATCTTCAATAAAGACTGAGTTTAAGTGTAGCAGTCCGTTTCTCTCGTAAGATAAACTTCACAAGTTAGCCTTAATAACCATTATGTCTGCGCCTACTATTTGGTAATAACAGTAATGAACTCAACTGGTACGCTAACATGCCTATTTGCCCGTTGTACTTTCTGACAAACTGGGCCATGCAAATATCAAAAGACAAAGGGATGGCCTGTGACTGTAAGATGCTGAACTGTACCGTATATTTATTAGGAAAAAGACGCATGGTATTTATACATTTTTACAACAATCAAGTAGGTTCACAGCCGTGGGAAATAATTGATCACACAAGTCACAATATGTGTGAGTAATGGTGATATACTATTTTATGCGGGTTCCTATCAATAACTTCCTTTATTCTGATAAAAATTTCCAAGAATTGGCTTGTAGGGATTCTACTTGTTATAGGTTAAACTAGGGATTGATATCAGTTAGAGGACCACTGGAAACCAGCAGGGAGTACTGGACAGCTGTCTCGCCAGCCTAGTTTAGGATTATTTGACAGTACTCACCCACTGGGTTTTGAGCACACGACCTTCTGGTTAAAAGGCAGGATCATACACCACTAAGCCACTGGGACCCGATTCAATGGCCAGCCCATAAATTCTAGCTTCTACTAATTCGTGATTTTAGCATGACCACCAACCAATGTCATCGGCGGGAACCTTATCCTCCCTCCCGACTGGATGGACGCCTTTGGTCACGATTTCTTACTAGAACTCCAGGTAAATTCACCCTTTAGTCATTCACTAGGATGAAACAGCTGTCTACTACTTCCTGCTTGTTTTCAAAGGTTCTCTAACTGATATCGATCCGTGGTCTAACCTTGATAAAAGTTCTTCATTTTCTCAATTCTATCATCTATCTCGACATAAATGGCACACAGCATAAAACAAATTTTCGGTCTAGTCAAGTACATGTTACAATAGACTTATCGAATTCCTAGTTGTAGTTGAATGTATAGCTTAAGAATACGCTTGATATCATCAGCTAAGTCACCGCTTCAAAAAAAAAAATAATCATTTTATAGTGTCATTTAAAAAAATTATTTTTAAGCCACTATTTTGTCTCCAGACGTTAACATATGTTTTCTTTGATTCATCTCAATATCACGATTTAATAGTTATTCAGATGTGAAGCATATTATTCACTGTCTACTCTGAATGACTTTATTGATTATTTGTCTAATTTAAAACGAGACATATTAGCAAACAATATTGTTTTGAATTAGATCTTTCTTATACTCTACTCTTGTGTACATAGTTTTATATACTTTAAAGCTTTTAGCCAATGACGGTGAATTTGTTGATCAAATGTACATTGTTCAGTATTGCAAATACATCGGTAATAACAATGGTCATAATAGATAGACATAATAATGATACGAAGGTCAATGATAATCAAGTACAAGCACTCGACACACACAGTGACGATAAGAATAATTAAGATAATATAATATAATCATAATGTAAACATTTCAATAATTAAATAGTTAAATCAAATACTTGAATAGTGGTAACTAGCAGTGGAATTAAGGACGTACATTTCGTATTTTTTTAGGACTCATCACCTGAACGTACCTGCAATCCCAGTAATTGATGGTGTTCGCGCTGAGACTACAACGCTGCATCCATCGTTTTGCTGAGCTAACGATCTACGGATGGATACACGATATACACATCGTCGATTCTACTGCTAGTCAACACTACCCAAAATAACTTCACATTAATCCTCAGATATCTTGGAAGCGTCTTTACCAGGAGACGACATGTCGATAGAGATCGAATATTTCGGTTCAACATAATTATTCAACCTGAAATACAGAATTAATCTGATCATATCAAAATCTTTTAAAATTAAAATTTATGCATTAGAGGAAGTGATATGGGTAGATAGTCTGATTTAAATATGATAAACAAATGAAAAGAATGAAGATTGAGACAAGATGAGAAGTTTCACTAGTTCATGAAATTCACCTGGTCCAAGAGAGAGAGAGAGACAAAGGTGGAACAAATTTCGATCGAATTCCCATAGCTTCGGTTACATGTAAGAATTTCAAATTGCGTCCGAAAAATTCAGCGGAATGTAACAAAAACAACCATAAAAGCGCATCTTCTGACCACATGATGACCATTAGCAGTCAAATGACACAAAACAGAGTTTCTGAAAGTACTGGACAGCTGTTTCGTCCTAGTTTGGGACTCTTCACGAGTACGCTCCCACCGGGATTCAAACCCAGGACCTTCTTGTTACAAGGCGAGGTCGTATACCATTAAGCCACTGGGACCCGATCCAATGGCTCACGAATTCCAACTTCTGCCAATTCACGACATAGCGCGACCCCAGCCCATGTCTTCGGCGAGTATTTGTGTTCACACCCTACCTGCTACACCCTACCGGTCACGACTTCTCACTAGAACCCCAGGTAACTACCTACCTGAATAGGGCCAGTCGCTAGTGAATATCTCATTGTTATTCAAGTGTTGGTTTATAGGGTTTCTTATAGATTTCGCTTGACGTTTACAGAACTCTGAAGGAAAATTCTCTTCAATGCGTTTGTTAAGCTGCCTGGTTGTTCGGCTACATAATGTGGCGGTTACTACTGACAGGATTTATCACTAGTGTATAAAGAGACGTTCATCAGCATAAAAACATCAAATAGAAGGGAGATAGATTTGATGATGTCAGAGAAAGCAAATGATACAGCGTTGAGGAGATACATGGGAGACGTGAAAGGAACACAAAGAAACACAATATGAATGGAGGCCAGAAATAGCACAACACGCAAGATCTGTGCAAGTGGTGATTTGAAGATGAGGTGTACATAATTTCGGTATACAGAGATACCAAATGGCAAATAAACACTCCTTTACCAATATAAGACTTGGACACTGTGGTAGAGTATAACTCCATTATGGATAAGATTTTATTTTGATAAATCACACAATGTAGTACAGTAAAATTGACTGATGACGTTTTGAGCAGAAACTATTGCTCATAACCATACCAAGTCACTGTGTGATTTATCAAAATAAAGTCGGTAATACATATGGTCTTCCTACTAAGAAGCTTATCAACAGACTCACACGACTTTGCCAAACAGAAGCAAGAGGAGTGACTTGATATGGTTATGAGCAATAGTTTACGCTCGAAACGTCGTCTGTTAATATAGCTGTATAACACTGTGTGATTTATCAAAATAAATTTCTTATCCATAATGGAGTTATACTCCTTTACCAAATCTTTCGTCCATCACCGTTACAATGTGTCATGTTTTTATTTTAACAATGGGAACGCTGAACAATTTATTTATAATTTTTTGTTTCAATTAATCATTTAGACTAAAATTACCATAAATACGTGAGTTGTCAGTGTTTAAAATGACGGAATATCGATAAATCTCTTCTTGAGCAGTGATTTTGTTTCCACATCTGTTAAAATGATTCATTGTGAGATTTCAGTATAATTTACAGGTGTGATAAATGTCAACAAAAGGCGTATAAAAAAAACAGTTAGAGTCACGTGCGAAACAAAAAATGTTTTTGGTTTCACAGGTATAATACATGATAAAAATCTTAATTAGCACACTCTTTTTAAAAAAAAACACACAATAATAAAAATAATATGCTCGTATTTTTTTCTTTTGAAACCACACCTATCACATGGAATTAATGAGAAATGTTGAATTTTTTTTACGAAGGGAAGAGCTAGTTATACAGCTACGTTTTTCATGAAAATGTGAATTACTATGAGTCTTTTGGGTGTAGTTAAGTTACACATACACACACACTCACACAATGCGTATGATTTAAAAACACCGTATGTGAAAGCAAAGAAGTGCGTCTGAGCAGTAATTTAGAGCATTGTACTACAAGGATCAGGTAATAGATATTTAAGAGGATACTTATCAAGTTCCATGTGTGAGAAGCACATGGAAAAGGCACACAAAAAAAGGAAAAGGCATGAACATGCCAAACAAAAAAAACAACAACAAATACTACTGGCGTGTGCTACTGATAAGATTTATCAGTAGTGTATATATATATCTAAAAAGGTGTTCATCGGCATAAAACACTTAATAGCAAGGAGATAGATTTGATAATGTCACAGAAATCAAATGATACAACGTTGTGGAGATACATGGTAGATGCAAAAAGATCGCAGAGAATCACAATGTGAAGAAAGGGCAGAAGTTGCACAACGTGGAAAGTCTGTGGAAACAGTGATGTGAAGATGAGGTGTACATAATTTGGCTATATGGCGATACCAAATTGCAAAAAAACATTCCTGTTGATTTGAGACATGAATGGACTAAATTGAATGAAGTGACAGTGCTTACTTTACCGATAGTATATTTCCTAGTTGTTGTTCTTTTTCATCATCAGTCACCGTTTCCTGGTATCAAATAGCGAATGACATCTCTTCAAGATTAAGATCACAGAAACTGTCCCCTATATCTTTAGGCAGGCAACTGTTTTCTGCCCGAAATTTACAATTTTGGTTTATATTAGCGATGTGTAGTGAAAATGTGAATATATAAATGCCACCTACGTACGTCTAATGAGTTTTAAAATTTTCTTCAAGTATCCGTTTGGAAACCACTCGAGTACTACGGTGTACCCCAAATATTCATCAACTTTATTCAACAGCTGTACGACAATGGCACATGTCAACTGATCCACAACGGAAAACTCAGAGAGGCGTTTGGAGTAAACACAGGAGTCAGACAAGGGTGCTTACTATCACCAACGATGATATTACTAATTGTGGTGGACTGACTGGATTATGCGTCAGACAGTGGGTGGGAAACGAGAAACGGGACAAGGATATCGCGGACTGACCGACGTGAAGAACCTAGAAGACCTGGATTTCGCGCGTGGATGATTTATGTTTGATGTCCCTGTCACAAAATCGAAGACTTACAAGCGAAAATCAACAAACTGGTCGAAGAAGCAGCCGGCGAAGACAGGACTCCAAGTGAACATAAGTTAACAAGACGGAGGTGATGAAAATAACCAACCAACCAACAACAACAACAATGGCAGCAACATCCAGCCAGCACCAATCACCATCAACCGGAGGGATTTGAAAGAGGTTACTTCATTCACTCACTTATCTAGGGAGCATTGTCTCAACTACAGCCAGTCGGAACGGATGAGGATGTCAAATAGAGAGAGAATCGGGAAGGCGAGAAACACATTCATCAACCTGAGACCAATCTGGAAATCTTCGTCACTCAGCCAGAATCAACAACAAAATTCATTCGGATTTTCAATACAAACGTCAAGTCAGTCAGTTCATCTATACGGATCGGATCAGAAACTTGGTGGGCGGGTCACAAAGAATATTTCCAACAGCCTGTTGCAGACCTTTATCAATCAACAGCTGTCTTCGCTCTTTACTGAAGATCAGATGGCCGGCCGGGCCGGAAAGAATCACCAACAAGAAACTATGGCTGGGAAAAAACAAAACAACGACCAATCGCCAACCAACAAATATGCAGGAGAAAGTGGAGATGGATCGGACACTCGCTGAGGAGGCCGCCGATGGGTGACATATATATATATATATTTATATATATAGTGTTTTTTAAGAAATTATATCCGGTGAGGCAATTGAATCATAGTTGTGAATACATAAAATATTTTTATTTATTTATTATTTATTTTGATTTTTTTATTATTATTATTTTTTTTTGATTTACAGCTTGATTCCACACTGTATTTTCGGTACAAGTATGGAATTCTCAGCATGGATATCGGTAGCCCAAATTTTGCAGGCCGACCATAGATATCAGGTGTGCGTCGGTGCGGGCTCGAACCCCGGACCATGTGCATGGTTGGCGCGAGTCCTAACCACTGTGCCACCGACGCACAATAACAATAACATGAAATGCAATTACAATATTTGTGGTTATAATCGCAGTTAAATGCGAAGTGGTAAGTGGATTAAGTCTATGAAAGTTGGATGGCTGGCATGAACTTCTTCTGTATACAGAGATCTGGCTTCACTATTTCGATGGCCAAAGCTTCAGTAATACGGATGAAACAGAAATATCATGATTTGGGCAAATTACTTTTCACCTTGTAGATCACTTTAAAGGCGGAGGCTGTAGAAATAGGGTGATCATTACCGATCAGATGGATGTTCAATGATCGCGCTTCTTATTGCTCCACTTCGACTTCTTCGTAACCATGTAGGATAGTGTTCTTGCACCCTCTTGGACAAAACCCGACTCGAAAGACCGATATACCCACACGAGCAGATGAATTGAAAAACGCACATATAGTTGGTCAGCTATGGGATCTTGTCCTTCAGATTACTGAAAAGTAGTGGTTGACTGGAAAACGCTATTCTCAACGATGCAGCAGGGATTGCCTTTTTTGGGAACTGTGAGGTCCTCCTTTTAATGATATCGGAGGTTCCAAGCTCATGTACAGTATTTTCTTGGTTACGGATGAAAAGTCACATTTCATAGGCTGTGACTGTATATTCTTGTCTATAAAAAGCGGTGGAAATCCATTTTCTATTGAGATTTTAGTTAAAAAGTTTAACCCTTCCTCAGCTTATCAAGACTACATATCAGCCAAATGCGAGTGGTGATCGATGGGATCAGAATTCGTTTTCGAAAATGGTTAGTGATGCCAACAATTCAATTTTTTAAATATATTAAAGGTATGTAGATGATACCTTTATTATTTGTAATACCGATTTGATGATATTAGATAGTTGGAGGCAACTCATGTCCCTTCGGAGATTCCAACCCACGTCACCCAGTGCTGCAGCCAGAGACGTTACCACTGAGCTATTCGGTATTTTCATTGGACACTAGTAACTAGTCTGATGTGTCTAGTCCAGTCTGCACCAAAGAAAGGACTAGACACGTCAGACTAGTTACTAGTATCCAATGAAAAAATAGCGATTATAATTTTAGTCATATTTTAAATGCATTTAACGGTTGCCATCCAGAAATAAAATTCACACTCGAAATGGAGGACGAGACTAATATTCATTTCCTCGATGTGAACTTATCAAGGAGGACCGATGGAACTTTGAAGACATCGATTTATAGAAAGCTGTCATGGAATTGTCAACTGACGAGTTTCTACAGCTGGGTACCCATTTAAGTACTTCATTAGAATGACATATACTCATTTACACAGTGTAATTCATATCTTTCTTTTTAAAGTAGATACAAAGCTCACAGTGCTACTGGATCTATTCAAATGGAGTATATAGAACAGAAGAGAATATTAGTCTTCTGAAAATAGGACATATTTAGGTAAATTTGACAGTAGAGTGATCATAATTAAATACTATCATATAACCTTGACCAATTAAAGATTTTGTGACCATTACAACAAAAATGAGAGATGTCATCGGACATGCTCACGCCACTATTGCAGGAAGTTTGGAAGGAAAAAGGGAAGGAAACTCACCAACCGATGGGATGAAAGGTTACTTCCTCAAACGATAAAAGGCTAACTTAAGCCCACGTAAGGACTGGTGCGAGGTCATACTCGTGCCATCTAAGGGAATATATTGATTCGCATCATCCTGGAGAGACTAAGAGATACTCTGGATGCAAAAATTCTCCAGCAACAAGCTGAATTCAAGAAAACCAAATCATGTAGGCACGGATGACCTCAGTGAGGTTCGAAGCCAGGATCTAATGTGGTGTGGGGCGTCCCAGATTAGAATTAAACAACTGTCCAGTGCTCCTTTTTTCCAGGGTTCCCTGAAGGATATTACTGCGTGATGAAATATACCCTCAAGAAGGTGGAACTCTTTATATATATAATCATTTTTGAGTTTGAAGGCTTAGCAACAATTAAAGTATTTTCAATATACCATAATTTTAAAATTTTTTAGAATACATCATAGATGT
The DNA here is from genome assembly GCA_944472135.2 of Trichobilharzia regenti. Taxonomy (NCBI): domain Eukaryota; kingdom Metazoa; phylum Platyhelminthes; class Trematoda; order Strigeidida; family Schistosomatidae; genus Trichobilharzia; species Trichobilharzia regenti. The sequence goes on along the minus strand of OX235262.1, from coordinate 93,892,522 downwards.
GCATACATTGTTACATAACATCAGTAAAGAGCTAAAGCCCTCTGTTTAAACAAACAATGAGAACGTGACTTCAATAATAATTCTATTTTAATTGTTCAGCCACTCATATTGAAAGTAGAAAAGTTGACAATATTCTAAATCAGGTGCCTAACAACATCTGATTTCATATCAATTCATTATTTTAAAATTATTTAATCAAATAGATGGAACAACCATTGCACATCTCATATCATAAGTGATAAAGTGAACACGATTTATAATAATAATTTTTATTGTTCCGTTGGGTTCCTAGTGGAAAATAGGGCTTCAACTGCACGTCTCCAGTTGCCACTTCTGTCTTCCTTATGCCGAACTTTTCACCTGCACCCATGTTAGTCCATACTGTTTCAACTCCTCTTCACACGACCTCCTCCATGTCACACTTGCACCGACGACACACTCGCCGCTTCCCTTTCGGGTTCCACTCGAGCAATGGCCTGACGCGCGATGTCACCCATCGGCGGCCTCCTCAGCGAGTGTCCGATCCATCTCCACTTTCTCCTGCATATTTGTTGGTTGGCGATTGGTCGTTGTTTTGTTTTTTCCCAGCCATAGTTTCTTGTTGGTGATTCTTTCCGGCCCGGCCGGCCATCTGATCTTCAGTAAAGAGCGAAGACAGCTGTTGATTGATAAAGGTCTGCAACAGGCTGTTGGAAATATTCTTTGTGACCCGCCTGTTATGTATTCGTCGCCAAATTATTGCTATGTTCTGGTCGAGAATTTAATAGTCCTGACGCAAGAAAGACGGAAATCAGAAGACCACTAGGTTTGCGATGATACTTCTATTTTCCAAACACAAGGAGAATCAAATATATCACACAATAGTGTGAGAGCAAAATATATATGAATGTCCAACCAAGTGTGTGAACAAATCAATAGACAGTCTTAACATGATTGGCTAATTATAATGGAGTATCGATCCATATATACATAGCGAAATATAACAGACTGTCAACAAACACACATATTATATATACTATAAGGGGAATATACATTGTTAATGGAGACAGGTTCATCAAAGTGAAATGGTCACAGACTAAGAGAGCAATAGAAAGAGAGACCACCATACACATATATATATATATATATATATGTATATATATGGATACATATCACCGCCCACCAAGTTTCTGATCCGATCCGTATAGAAGGACTGACTGACTTGACGTTTGTATTGAAAATCCGAATGAATTTTGTTGTTGATTCTGGCTGAGTGACGAAGATTTCCAGATTGGTCTCAGGTTGATGAATGTGTTTCTCGCCTTCCCGATTCTCTCTCTATTTGACATCCTCATCCGTTCCGACTGGCTGTAGTTGAGACAATGCTCCCTAGATAAGTGAGTGAATGAAGTAACCTCTTTCAAATCCCTCCGGTTGATGGTGATTGGTGCTGGCTGGATGTTGCTGCCATTGTTGTTGTTGTTGGTTGGTTGGTTATTTTCATCACCTCCGTCTTGTTAACTTATGTTCACTTGGAGTCCTGTCTTCGCCGGCTGCTTCTTCGACCAGTTTGTTGATTTTCGCTTGTAAGTCTTCGATTTTGTGACAGGGACATCAAACATAAATCATCCACGCGCGAAATCCAGGTCTTCTAGGTTCTTCACGTCGGTCAGTCCGCGATATCCTTGTCCCGTTTCTCGTTTCCCACCCACTGTCTGACGCATAATCCAGTCAGTCCACCACAATTAGTAATATCATCGTTGGTGATAGTAAGCACCCTTGTCTGACTCCTGTGTTTACTCCAAACGCCTCTCTGAGTTTTCCGTTGTGGATCAGTTGACATGTGCCATTGTCGTACAGCTGTTGAATAAAGTTGATGAATATTTGGGGTACACCGTAGTACTCGAGCAGTTTTCAAATTGCTTTGCGGTTAACGCTGTTGATGGCCTTCTCAAATTCTATAAACTTGAGGTATAGTTTTGATTGCCATTCGATACTTTGTTGTGTGATGATGCGTAGAGTTGCAATTTAGTCAGAACAATGATCTGCCTTTCCTGAATCCAGCTTGTTCTGGTCGGAGTTCTGTGTACATTGCGTCCTTTATTCTCTCCAGGATGATATGTCTCAGGATTTTACTTGGCGTCAACGGGAGCATTTTTCCTCGCCAAAGTGAACACGAATAGGGGTTACTAAATCGATTTTTTTTAAACTATCCAGTTAAGTTCGATTAACGCCCTTCAACTTTATTTGATGATACTTTTGGTATTGTAAAGATGGTGAAGACGGCTGGAGACAATCTACGATATGGCTCAAGATCTTTCTCAGTGTGCCGATGCATTCACTCTTTGTGATTGATTCTATTGTTCTTCCACATTACTATTGTGTTTGTCTCAAATTTCTGTTTATTATCTCTTTCCTGAATCTGTCTCTACTGTCTTCTCTTGCTTAGTGATGAGAAACTAAATTAACCAGTGACAGCATATTCAATAAAAAAAATACAGACGTCTTTCAAGAAATGAAATATTCAGGAGTAACCTATGTACATTAAAAATTAGCCAAATAGTACTCATTAAAATCTCTGGTTGTAATTTTATACGATACTGTTGCATAATACATGAAAAGGTGAAGACTATTTAGTCTATACTATCTTAAAAACACTGTGGGTTAAATTTAAATTTATCTCATTGAATTTTTAGATTTTCCCGTCGATTGACTCTACCAAAGTGCTCGGTCTTAATGATGGCCCTCGTGGCCCAAGTGGTCTAGTGGATAATGCCTTGGCGTTTGAAACTATGGGCACTGAGTTAAAGCCTCGGTGGGAACATCATCACTCACTGGGGAATGCAGGTACACACAGCTGGCGAGTCATAAATAGGACGAAATGCGCATCCTGGATTCCGCTGATATTCACCATCCACCAATTAAATCCTAAATTTAGATTATTTTGATGTAACGATTGGAATAAAAGCTTGGGAATACACACGCGTTGATGAAATCGCCGAACGAGATGTTAAGATGAATCGAGTTAAGGAAAGATACTATGTTTCTTATTCCTCCAGGCTGGGACAGAATTCAATACATCGCGCTCAGTCACTGGCTGGAAAATCAAGTTGCTTTCTACCTTTTAGAATAGTTGATATCAGAATAGAGTTTGAGCACTGTGGGAGAGTATAATTCCAGCATGCAATAATTCCAATGCATAAAAAATACACATATCTCAAGGTCTTGGTGTGATTATAGGTAATAAACTAAAGTGAAAACGTCATTTTTAGGAAATACTGTATTACTGTGAGCTGTTTATGTTCGGAGCAACGTCTCGCAAAGAAGTCTTGTCTAACATTCATGAAAACCCTATAGTACTGACTGATTGAAATGAGTAGTTGAGTACCACTCATAATAGCAAAACAGTGCTTGCTGGATAGGCAAATCAGAAAGAGATTTCAACACCAGATGGAGGCCCGAAATTCACTAGAAACTGATTAGTTTATCTCGATTTTTAGGATCAAACTCTTTACTATGTTCCTGTACTTCGCTGTTGAAAATAAAATAAAAGAATATACATCATTTCCAAGAACCTATTCCAGGTGATGAAATGGAATGCATCATATTACAAAAGTTAATTTTAGCTTGGAGAAACTTTAATTTTTGGTATCTTTATTTCGGTCAAATTAATAATATTGTGTATTTATTTGAAACCACAATATGTGTAGACCGATTTATACTTGTTTTCTATTGGTCAAACGCATACTTCTCTTTCTCAATTAAAAATCATAAAACCTAGCTAACAGACTGATTGATGAGTATAACAGCTATAAATGAACCTTGTGTAAAACGAAGTAGTTGATGAAAATGAAAAAAAGCCTTACTTACGATAGGACTCCCACTTAGCTCCATGTAAATAAAGATCAGTCTGCTACATTAAGATTTTGTCAAATGGTCTCAACAACTATAATAAATAATAATTTTTCCTTCACGTTCTCAGTGGAACATAGGGCTCCAAGCTAGTGGCTTGAAGTTTCTGTAGCAGTGTTTAATTTTTACAGGATGGGGTTGCTAGCCTCATGCCCAACCTTTCCTCTTTACCAGCATTATTTCTGGCTCAGTGAGGTAAAGGAGTGCGCCGGCCGGGGGTCGAACCCCGGACCATATGCATGGTCGGCAAACGTCCTGACCGCTATACCACCGACGCACAACTATAAGACTTCATTAATTACTAACTGCAAACAGAAAACGTATTCCATCATTTTTATTATCAATTGCCTTTTAGGTAGTGGTTTTGTAGGGATTTTGTTCGATTAGTATGAGGATTTCATAATGAGCTAACATCGGTTAGAGAACCATTGGAAAACCTGCAGGGAGTACTAGACAGCCTGTAGCGCCCCTTTATTATGCCTAACTGTACGCTCATAAAACTAATTCACGTACGCATGTTATACACCTACAGAAGCTAACTTTAGTTATGCTTGTTGAATATATACAATTGTATTATTGATTATTACTTTTCGTTATATATATATATATATACGCACTTTTTCGTCTACCTCGTGCTTTTTGAAATTCAATTTCGTTAACAATACATCTCAAGTTTTCACTTGTGCTGCTTAATACGGCGTTGTTCGTTGTTGACCGTGTATACAGTCAACACATATTGGAACGTGAAAACGTGGATGTAATCGGAATCATTTTAAGTACGTCATAAGCTAGTTGTTTCGTCCCAGTTTGGTACTCTTTACAGTACGAGCCCACCACCAGGGTTTGAACCCAGGACCTTCTAGTGACAAGGCGAGCGAGCTCGTATACCATTAAGCCTATGATTTCGATTCATTTCAACTTCTGCCAATTTACAACATATCGCGACCACTTAGCAATGTCTTCTTTAATGAGTAACTGTCCTCACCTCCAGCCTGCTGTACCCTACTGGTCTTGGCTTCCCACTAGAACCCCAGGTAATTACCTAACTGAGTAGGGTCAGTCGCTAGTGAACATCGGATCAGTTGGCGGAAGTTAGAATTCATGGGCGATTGGACCGGATCCTAGTGGCTTGATGGTCTACGACCTTGCCTTGTGACCAGAATGTCCTGGGTTCCAACCCCATTGTGTGCGTGTCGATGAAGAGTCCCAAACAAGGACGAAGCGGGTGCCCGGTACTCCTTGGTTTTCCAATAGTTCTCTAGGCGGTCACTTTATGATGAAATCCTCCAACCCATTACCTTTTCGTTTCCTAGAATCACCAGCTTAAAGACATTTTTATGACTTATGTTCCATATACCCAATACACATTAATTAATTTGTCGCAAAATAAGTTCCAATAGTTGACGAAATCACGGCAGTTTTTACTTTACAAGAGATTGTTTTTCACTTGGATTGAAGTGCACCTTCTACGACACCTAAATAAACTCAGGGCTAAAATTATTAGATGAAACTGAACCAACCTAATACTAGCTTAATAAATGCCTAATTCACTTGTGGATGCTTTAGATGTTTTAAGTTTTTTTTTAATAGGTACACATCCAGACAGTCTTGGACGTTATTTTGCGCTTCTTTCTTGTATCATTAACACACATGGAATCTAAGTTCGTAGTTGAGCCAAACCATCCAGATAAGTTCAAATATATTTTCATATTAGATAGGTTTATTGTAAATATCTTTCCTTTAAATAACCTTAACTTTCTATTCTGTTGAAATATATTGTTCATCAGAGTACATCACTAGGGCGTCGGCAGCACAACGGTGGAATGCTCACCAACGACGCAAGTGGTCCAAGGTTCAATCCCCTGCCGACGCACTCCTCCTTTACCTTACTAAGCCAGTAGTAAGACTGGTAAAGAAGGAAGGTTGGGCATAATGCTAGTAACCCCATCCCGTAAAAATGAATATTACTGTTGCTGAAATGTCAAAGCTCTAGTTTGAAGTTCTGTGTTCCACTGGGAACGTAAAGGAATAAAAAAGGAATACAACACTAAATAACTGAGTCTTTTGATTCGCCTTTTGTTATCAGTACTTACAAGTCACATGGAGTGCTGATTTACTGGGTAATAAGGTATGGTACAATTATGAAGGCTGCAATAGTGTAACTAACTAACGCTACTACCAGTACCTCACATCACTAATGCTGATATATACTGACAGTTGACAACCATGGAAACATGCAATGGCTTAATGGCAAACATACTAGGAAATAAAGTGATACCAAAGCAAGTCCTATGTCTCATTCATACTCCCAAAGCAGCTGTCCCTCAAGGTGTTGGTACTTCCGACTTTTTTCCTAATTTGAATTGTTTCTTTTTTTTCACGTGAAAACATTTGTTTAAAAATATTCCCTTCACACTGATTAGTGATCAGTGGGTAACCAGTGTCATATATCTTAACCTTACTACTGACTAAATTTCATCAGTCAAGGTCATTATATGGATTACATCTTATTGACCAATGAATGTGCGTCTATTGTACTTAAAAAGAAATTCATTTCTAGGTTTGAATAGCTGTGTGATAACACCTCTGACTGCAGCACTAGGTGATACTGGTTTGAAGGCTTAAGGGATCATCAGTTCTTTCAAGGTTCCAGATACGCTTTGCTGATGAACGCCAGTAAGTGCGAAACCTAGATGTAACTAATTATTACGTATATTCACTTACTAAAAATAAATTGTACTGTCGACATTTTCAGAATTAATCATATATATATACTCTAAAGTATATTCATCAAGGTCGTTAAAGACTGAAACAATTCATTTTCTATCCATAAACAAGTAAAAAGTGAATATATTTACTGAGAAACAATTTAAAACTCGTAATAGTATCACAGTACAGTAATTTTGTGTACATAAATATGTATAAATATTAAAGGTTATAATCAATTAGTGCTATCGATTATAATTCAATGATGGACATTAGAAACTCTGTTGTTTAAATACTGTCATTCTAATAGAAATCTGAAAATAAGAGCATATCTGTAGTTCATACTTGAATAGTGAAATGAAATAAACACATGTGACAAAAACAAACCACATGAGCTAGCTGGCTAGCTAGCTAGCTAGCCAAATTGCTTACAAGTTTTCTCATACAAGCATGACAGTGATTGTCAACAGAGTTCTATTTAAGAATACAGGTCAGCAAGATGATTCCTTTAGGCAACTTCTTATCAAAGCAGCTGTACAGTTTATTTAGTGAGTTTTTTGTACATGTGAATTTCCAACAAAGGTTAGAGGTGATTGTCTGTAAGTAACAGATAAATTAAAGAGTGTGAAAGACGACAACAACAATGTGTGAAAAATACCAAATAATCTTATGTAATGGAGAATGTGTGCAATTGATTCATTAACTGGTGAATAGATATTTAGCGATAAATGTTTAGAAAGGTGAACACAAGGGAATGGAAGTGTGTCCTACAAAGAAGAACTAAATCAGATTTATTGTGCAATAAATCAAGAAAAGTAATTTGGGTTTCAGTTTTCGTGTTCAGCTTATTTCATGATTTTGACGAGTACTTGTTATTTCCCTCCAACTACATAATAATAACCCCTTTATTCCAAACAATATTTACTGTACAGAGTGGAATTTACAGAGTTTTTATACTGATTGCAACAATTCAACTCCTTATATAAATATGTACCTAATCCCTAAGCACTTGAAACGAACGCAGACACTGAGGCAGATGTTCTTGTGCCTTTGTTGCAAAAGGTTTGGAAGGAAGGAAAGCTACCTACTGATTGGAAGAAAGGCTACCTCGCTAAGCTGCCAAAGAAGGGCAACTAACGCCACACTCTGCAAGAACTGGCGCGGAATAATGCTATTGTTCACGCCAAGTAAAATACTAAGTCGCATCATCCTGGAGAGAATAAAAGACGCACTGGATGTAGAACTCCGCCGCGCCAACCGGAACAAGCTGGATTCAGGAAAGGCAAATCATATGCTGATCAAATTGCAACTCTACGCATCATCATCATCATCGAACAAAGCAGTCAAACCTCTCTCTACCTCAACTTCATCAACTACGGGAAAGGCCTTAGACAAACAACGTTGGCTGAGAAGCAGTTTGAAAATTGATTCAACACTGCGGCACGCAGTGCCTAATTCTTTATCAACCTCACTCAACAGATGGCTACACGACAGTGCCACGTGTCAAGTGATTCACAAAGGAAAACTCAGTGAGGCGTTCGAAGTGAATACAGGAGTATGGCAAGACTGCCTATTATCACCAACGATGATATTCCTAATTGTAGGGCACTCAATTATGCGTCAGACAGTGCTTGGGAGCAAGGAGACAGGAATACGTTGGACCGACCGATGGGAAGACTCTAGAAGATCCGGAATTCGCAGGTGCCACACAAACTCGAAGACTTGCAGGCAAAACCAAGAAACTGGTTCAAGAGGCAGCGAAGACAGGACTTCAGGTGAACATAAAGAAGATGGAGGTGATGAATGTAACCAACGAACAGCGACAACAACCAACATCAATCACCATCAACGGTAGGATTTGACAGAGGTTACTTACTTCACTTTTCTAGGTAGCATCGTTTAAACCACAGGTGGATGGCACGTATGAAAATGTCAAAGCCAGCCAGAATCCGAAAGGCAAGATACGCTTTCATCAACCTGAAACCAGTTTGGAAATCTTCCACACTCAGCTTAAGGAACAAGATTCAAATTTCCAACACCAATGTCAAGTCGACCAGTTCTTCTATACGGGTCAGAAACTTCGCGTGTAACGGAGAGGATTTCCAACAAGTTGTAGACTTTCATCAACAGCTTCCTTCGCTGACTGCATATTGAAGATTGAATAGTCAGATATAATAAGTAACAAGAAACTGTGGGAACAAACCAACCAATAGCTGATCACTCAACAAATATGTAGGAGAAAATGGAGATGGAGACTGTCGAATGACATCACGCGCTAGGCCATCGGGTGGAATCCCAATGGGAAGCGACGAGTGAGTCGTCAGTGCGAGGGTGATATGGAGAAGATCGTGTGAGGAAGAGATGAGAGATTGTGGGCAATCGTGGAGAGGACGGCAGAAAACAGATGAAAGTGGAGATGTGTTTTTGGGAAGCCCTATGTTTCACTCGGGAACCAAGGGAAAAATAATAATAATATAATAGGTATAATAATAATAGTATAAATAGGTATATACATAAAATTTAAAACAGTAATACTAATATTAATGATGAAACCACTATAAATGTTGGTAGAAGCACGATGAAGTAGAAGTGCATAGTATCACTGATAATACATGTACTAATAATCTTTGCTTACACTTTGCAGTTCAGATTACTGATTTAAAAAGTTCTTTTCTGACATCTAACTCTTCACACAAAACTGGTACTAAATATGGTATGGTAGAATTTTTATATTGAGTTAGACGGCCGCAAATTCTTATGAAGTTTCTTCTGGTTTTACCCGAAGAGATACAAGGAGAAAGTTAAGAATAAAGAGGATGTTCAGTATCAGACAAGATGAATTTAGCCAAACGCTTGCAAGGATTGAAGTGACTGTTGACAATAATGTCAGTTAGCTGAGTCAAAGGCACACAACTTACCCTGCTTACAGTCTTCAGTGTTCTACGTAATATAACAAAGTCTTTTTTGAGAATTCCAGGGGAATGGGCATGAATACATGAATTAACAAACTGTAATAGAAGAGGTTTGAGTTATTCCAGAGAGTCACAACTTCATTATGTAATAAGTCAAACAAAAAATTCTCCTTGAGCGCCTGTTTTAATCTGGACAGATAAAAATTACCACTTATCGTTAATACTATTAGTAATATCGTCGTTTACTAGTGAGTGTGGTGAATACTGCCTGTCTCATTTCTTTTTAACAATATTCTTAAAGCATATATCAGTGAATAACTTTAAGTCAGAGTCTTGCCTTTTGTTGAATTCCATGCATAAAGTGTATCGCTAGATTTGAGAAAAGGGGAGTTTAATGCAGTCAGAATTCCTATTTAGACATTTCGCAGACAAGAAAAGATTGAGCAAAAGAATATTCTTTTCAATAACTTCCCCATCAATCATATATATTATATATACAATACTACAATTATATATATATATATATATATATACATCATAATCAAACACTAACTGTCAGAAACTCCGAAGAATAATAATATCGAGTTGTTTAGATCAGCAGATTACAATGCATAAATATAATACTGAACTGACTATCAAATAAAATGAAATGCGAGTTGTATGCGACAATACACTTAGTTAAAGCGATGATAACTTGTAAAAGGCTAAAAAAGGTGGAAAGTAAATGGTCATACATTTAAAATCAGTTAATGATGGACAAAGTGAGGAAAGCTGTTGTACGCATTTCTTCGGCTTTTTCACGTGAATTTCGATGACTTCAATTATATGTAGAAGACGAACTCATAAGTCAAAACTCAGATTAGTTGGAATACAGTAGATAACTTTAAATGTCTTATTAACATGAACTTTATGTTCAGTATCTAAAAGGTGAGCTTAAACAAACAGCTACTAGCAGACCTTGTTTATCCCTCACTTTACCATTTAGGATGATGTTCATTAACCTTAAGATAAAACGGTTTAATCGTAGGCTGAACATAACTAGCTCAACAGAAGCAGTCAAACTATTTAATTACATAAACTGTCCTTATTTTTTGAATTTTAAAAGTGTAGTGTTTGTGAAGAAACATTGGACATCTGCTGCACTGTGAATGCAATATTTATTGCATTATTTAGGGGTTGTGTTATTATTTTACTGATGTTATCGTCAAAGAAGTACAGTTTTATAAACAAGACCTTCTTCGGTGCTGTTGATACTTACACTTTAACTGATTCAAAATGCCCACTAAAATTTTCAAAATAATGGATATTGAACAAAGAATACTCTTTTCAATCAGGTTCTACAGTTATATATACATTATAGTGAATGAATGAATTAGTGTTATTAAAAACATTAATGTTGTTTAAATAACATCAAATCAATAATATTGATAGATTACAGCTAAGTAGCATCAACATAAAATAAGCTGAATGTCAGAAAAATTAGGTAAGATAATATTACAAATTCAGGAACTTATAGTCTCTACTGAAGGCTGGCCACGGCAGTAGTAGGGACTGGACTTGCTTCTTTTGGACATAGAGCACTGGTTGATTGAGGCGAATGGTGAAAGCCTCTGCTGTTTGGAACATGCGGTGCTTCGATGATTTTGGCACTTTATTAGGCACCCAGTAGACTCTAGAGAAGGATTCTTCCACGCTTGCTGGCTTTGTGGCCGGCTGGTTTGCACCAGATGGTCCAGTATCGAAGAGTTTATGGTTTTTAATGCACCTTTACTTAGCCATAGTGGGAGATGTTCTCGAGCGAGCACGAGAAATCAAGTTCCTAGAGCAACGGCCAATATAACTCGCTTCACAAGCGCATTTGAATTGGTAGATACAATTTGAAGTGGCTAGCTTGTCTAGGTACTTCATCTTTCGGTCGAGGAATCACCATCGGTTGTGTAGAGAATAATATTATATGTGTATACATAACTGTAAAACTTGATGAGGAAGCTTTTGCAGAGCATCTTTACTATTCCTTCTTTCTGTCTTATAAAAGTGATTTTCCCTAAAGGGAACCATCTGTTTCTGTTCACCAGCACGGAAATAGAATCTTAGTCCTCCTGTGTATAACCAGTGGTAAAACAAAGCGCTTAGATTACTGTTAGCCATAATCAAAGCGATGGTTCACCGAGGGAGAGGGTTCTCGAGTGCTTGCACCACAGGATGATCCTGTTTGCCGGTCTCATCTCGCAAGAGGCCGGGATGGGTGTGTTTGGTCCTCCTGAAAACCAATACTCAATCGATGAGTGTATTACTGTGTGATGTGCGTCGGCGGCATAGCGTTTAGGACGTTCGCCGACCATGCACATGCTCTGGGGTTCGATCCCCGGCCGACGCACTCCTTTACCTCTCTAAGCCAGAAATAATGCTGGTAAAGAGGAAAGGTTGAGCATGAGGCTAGCAACCCCATCCTGTAAAATTAAAAATGTACACTGCTACAGAAACTTCAAGCCACTAGCTTGAAGCTCTATGTTCCACTGGGAACGTGTAGGGAAAAAAAAATAATCAAAGAGAAACCCTGTTTTCTAATGAATTAATCAATCATTTAATCCACTAAGGAAACAAAAATAGACCAAAAAACAGTGGAATACAAAATATGCCGAAAACAAGCCAACAAAACAAATAAAAATGATTAATAATACTAAAATAAATTCATATTTTAAACTGATGTGATACTGATCACACTAAAAAGCTCCATCATTTTTGCATGTGACTTCCTTATTCATTTCAAGTGAATACCAATCAATATGAATAGCCTATTTGCATTCATATGATCATAAGATCATTAGAATTAAGTCTTTGATACTTATACAGTGTTTTTTTGGAAAAGAAGATATTGTCCCATTCATCCATCCCTAAACGATGAAGTCAGATTGGAAATAATATTATATATATTGTACAGCTTGGTCAGATCTCTATCAAAGCAAATATTGATGTTCTTACATAACTTTAGATATCAATACTTACATCATACGAGAAAATTACCATTGCGATGATGATGATGATTTGAGCTACGTATGGAAATATGCATAAATAGTAATTAGGTCAATGCTGACACATGAAGGTATGACTTAATACAAAATCTGTAGAGAACTGATAGAAAATTAACAGAAACAGAATCAAAACTTATACTGAAGGCAGTATGTTATATACAACTTGCATAAAACTGTATTGTGAATGAATACTCTTAAACAACTGCGGTAGACAATTCAATTTAATTATAAAAAGTATTCAAATGTTCAAATCAAATCAGTCCTTCTAAATGTTTCAAAAACTTGATGCATAACAAAAAGAATTTCTAACAGACTGCTGCAGACTTCCATGAACACTTGCTTTCTCCCGACACTAAAGATCAGATGGCAAGAAAAAACATGCAACCAACCAAAAATCTATCACTCAAAGGAAGGAAATCGAGATGAACTGACCATATCCTGTAGATATCGTTAAGTGACACTAGATTGCAGGCCCTTTGAGTAGAGCCCCAATGAAAGCTGACGAGTTAGGCGAGTAGCTGAGGATGTCATGGAGGGGATCATGTGACCAAAAAATGAAAGCCTATTGGCAAACATGGAGCCAGCTAAAAGAAAACTATGGAGAACAGGGTGAAATGCAGATATGTCGATGTTACACTCAAAAGGATGATAACAAAGTAATAATAATAATAATACGAAGTCCCTACTAACTGGGTTCCATCTTTTCATATGCAATTATTTATTTATTTTATTTCATTTTATTTTATTATAGCTTGATTCCACACAGTATTTTGGCACAAGTATAGAATTTTCAGCAATGTGATATCGGTAGCCCAAATTTTCTGGGCCGACCATTGATATCAGGTATGCATTGGCTGGCGATCAAACCACGGACCATGTGCATGGTCGGCGAGCGTCCTAACCGCTGTGCCACCGACGCGCACTGATGAATTATTCCAGATGAACTTATCTAATATGGAACTATTTTATAATACAGCGCCCTAATTCTACTGTTACATTAATTCACCAACAATATCGGATAGCAGTGCGGGTATATCTCAAAATGAGAAAAATACTGTAACTTCAATAGAGCACTATTATATATAAATATTTGGTGTTATTCCACAGTAGTGTACTTTATTATATGTTTAAAAGTAAAAGTCATCTGAAAACAGATACATGATCCATGATCTATTTTCACTTTTAAACCCATCTTTTAAGCATTCTTCAATTTTGTCCAAGGCTAGATATAATTCATTCATGTTTAGTAGTAATTATAACTGAACTCATGGGTAGAAATTTTATACGATGGTGCTATTTTACAAAATGACAAAAATTAAAATTCATGATCTTCTAGGTTCCAACTCAAGTAATGTAGTTGTTTCGCAACCTGACAATTTAGTGTTCTCTTCTTTTTTAAGATTGTAGATGAGAACTGGTTAATATTTCCCTTGTTTTTAAATGTTCCTCTAGTTTATATTATCTTATCACAGAATCTACAATATAATTGAGAAAATCTGTAACTCATGTGGGTGATTTTGATGTAGTTGTGTTTGTCTGAACTGGGTGGTCTGCTTACGAAGCCTTCAATGCCCTACGAGGCAACATCTTAAGCGCACACTTCAATTTGAAGTGAGCTTTTACATTTCTACAATTGAAGATGAGGCAATAACTCATCGAAGAAGACATTGCGAATTGGTCGCTCTATGTCGTGAACTGGCAGAAGTTCGAATTCAAGGACCATTGGATCGGGTCCCAGTGGCTCAATGGTCTACGAGCTCGCCTTGTAACCAGAAGGTCCTGGGTTCGAATCCCGGTGGGTGCGTACTGATGAAGAGTCTCAAACTAGGACGAAACAGCTGTCCAGTACTCCCAGGTCTTCCAGTGGTTCTCTAACTGATGTCAGCTCATGATTAAATCCTCCATGCAATTTCTACAATAGTTTATAAATCATCTCTACTGGTGATCTTGAGCGTGACTGGTTGTTTTTGTGTATTTTTACACCCTCTAGGCTAATTGTATTGAAACTGATTTTTTCCTTGACCTGAAGTTTGACCCTTTATGTATGAGATTTCCTTCTCCTAGGTTGGTAAATTTTGTCTATCTCGATGTGTCTATTGGTTGATGATTCACTGGAATGCCAAGTCACTCACACTCACACTGACTTGATATGATTATGAGCAATAATTTGTATGCGAAACGTCATCAATTAATATCACCATATAACACTATGTGATTTATCAAAATAAAATCATATCCATAATGGAGTTATACTCTACCAAAGTACTCTAGTTTCATAATTATATCAAAAATGTAAAAGCTCACTTCAAATTGAAGTATGCACTGAAGATGTTGCCAAGTAGGACGAAGAAGGCTTCGCAAGCAAACCATCAACCTCAGAGAACACAACTACATCATAAAGAGTCTAAAATGAACTGCTTTTGTCATTGAAAGTTTTACTTCTATCTTTTTAAATGACACAAAAACTACTATCCATATAACTCTCCAGTTTCTTCTATCTACCAAAAGTTTCCTGTAATTCAATAAATACAGTCATTGTTTTGAAGGACGCATTTCGTGTTCACAATTAACAAAGTATCCTTTTTCTGGTGTAAAAATTCAGATAATGACTGACTGAGTGAGTTTCGAGGTAGAACTTTGCACAGAAGCGCAAGCAGTTCAAGTTGCTACACTTCATGTAGCACGCAAAGTACAGGAAAGACAGAAAAAAGGAATTCAAAAGAATTATAATAACCATTAACGTACCAAAGAAAGAACAGTAACATAGAGAAGTGTGAGGGCTTGATGGATCTGGGAGATATGAAAGACTGATGCATCTGCGCCACTGAGAACGATTCTCAAAAATACCAGCAATAGTCTCTGGTCATTGGTTCTCAGAGTCCTCGCTACCTGGCTAAAATCAAGAGTGAAGGATTTCATGGACTGATGCCAGATTTTAATTTGACCACCTCTAACTCTTTTCCAGTGTAGTCCTATGTCAGCTTGGATTGCTCCACTTAGAATACGCAACACGTGCCTAGGTTATCTCAGTAAATGGAGCTTCACAACCTCATATATTAACTTCCCTTCCTTGCTTAGCTCTCTCTGCCTAACTTCAAAATTGCTCATCATAGTACACCACCTGAGACGGGAAAGAGGAAGCAAACATATGTGGTAAAATACAGCTGACCTTTTCATATCTATGACCCTTAATGGCCATATCTCATAGACATAAAGGAGGACAGAACGATCTGTTTAGCACTTCTTTGATTGACAGCTTAATATCACGTTTGCTCCAGAGATTATGTAGGTTGTGAAATGTCACACGAACCTTTTGTATCCGTTTTGATATCTTGTCAACAACCAGTCCATTAGGTTTGATGCAACTTCCCAAATGGGGAGAGTGGTCAACACCTTCCCAACCACTTCACTCTATCTCTAATTCAAGAGACCCTTCAGTCGAGTCCTACAGCATCACCTAACATTTGACACGAGTGAATGGTATCCCAGGAGTAAATCTTATGACAGGAGCTGCATATTATAACAAAAACATGGTTATAATGAAGAATTCACATGAAACTAGTATATCGGATTTCTAAACTACAGGTCTAGGTGAAGAAATCCGAATCCTGGGAGCAGCACTTGACCTCTATGCTAAACTTTTAAGGCATTTAGTTTTTGCTGAATTCTTTGAACGTAAGTTTCTTACTTGCTGGAAATTGGAACTTTGACTTCATTATTCAAAAGTTGATAAATTACTAAGTTAAAAGAACAATAGTATTTCGTTGTCCCTTTTGTGGGCGATTAGTCGATATTAAAGTAGTTTTTCATCTATAACACTAGTCACTAACTAGTATCCAATCACGGTATCCAATACGGTCGTACAGTAGGTTAACTGCGAACCCAAATAGCTCCGTTTTAACGTCTCTGACAGCAGCGCTCACTAGGTGACGCGGCTTCGAATCTCAGAAGGGACATGAGTTCCTTCAAGGATGCAGATATGCCTTGCTGACTGATGAGTGCCAAATAACATGAAACCTAGGTCAGACTGGGCCTCCTGTCGATTGCCTACAACCATCTAATATCAACCTAACACAATATAATCTCCATAAATACGTAAAACTGTATAGCTTCGGTTAGGCATTTTAATGGTGTGTACCGAATGTAATAAGGCTATATGCAGAATTTGTAAGAATTAGAAAACATGGTTCACAAATTTATAACTAGATAGCCTTCAGATATTGTCTTCTCCTCAAAGCCTGATTATCTTGAACTCAACTCACCTCGAAATCAAGGATGTGTGCTGATTGTAATAACTCAATACTCATGCCTAATGATTGTCTGTCTTACATAGATTGGTTGGGGTAAATAGTATGAAAATGGGAATGGTTTGCGTAGTGAAAATACTTCTCCAATAATAGCAATGAGAATAACAGTAGTAATAATTTTTTTAATTTTAATTTTTTAATTTTTGATTTACAGCTTGATTCCACACTGTATTTTTCGTACAAGTATGGAATTTTCAGCATGGATATCGGTAGCCCAAATTTTGCAGGCCGACCATAGATATCAGGTGTGCGCCGGCGTGGGCTCGAACCCCGGACCATATGCATGGTCGGCGAGAGTCCTAACCACCGTGCCACCGACGCCACTAGTCAGTACTGTTTATTTTCTGTTTATTTACCATGACAACTCTTATCAAATGATGTCCTCTGATCAACTTAAAAATACCAGACTAGATATGAATGCTACGATAAACAGGTGATAAGTAGTAAGATAAAATAACCTTGACATTATATTTAACAGAGTCAGTTGGGTGAGGAAATAGAATATGAGTCATTCGTTAGTATAGCTGTATGTTATAGGTATAATTTAACCTTAAATTAACCATTTGGCGTTTTGTATATCGATCAATAAATTATTGTTCATGTGCAAAAAGGGCAAAGTTAAAGTAGCACATGCCAGGAGTGCAAGCGCTCCAGTGACCTTGAAAGCGTACTAGACGTTGGATAGCGGGACTTACCACTATTATAGTTCCAATGAGGACGCCATTCACCATTTAGGGTGTAAATCTTATTCTTTCCTTTGACTACTGTTTGGACAATGTGTTAATAGATCGTTAGGTTTAGGATTAAGGTTAAGATAGGTATTAGGGTTAGGGTTAGAATTAAGATTAGGATAAGGGGTATAATTAGAGTTAGGATTAGGGTTACGGTGAGGTTTGGGGATGGTATTATTTATTTCAATTATTTTTATTGTCCACATTTTCCTGAGAAGTAGTCGTTGCCCCTCTTACTGCAAACAGTAGTAATTCAATGGAGGGCTTTTGTGGAAGACTGCAGACCAGGATAAGAGCGATAAACGGGACACAATAAAGCTCATCTTCAATCACCTTGATGAACACATGCCTAGGAATTGGTCTAACTTAAAAACTGGTTCTCCTCAATATAACCCGGAGCTATTTTTAAATTATGTCAGAGAAAATACCCTGTTTAATGTGTTTTCATTCATTTTTTTGTAAATAAGCGTCATTTTTTGTGTGAAAATTACTTATTTTTATGATTGGTCGGCTCAAGGTAACTTGTGAGTTCGCATACCATGGGACGTGATACTTTACCAAAATGTATGTGATACACGTCACTTCACCTTGTTCACCTTTTACTGTGGAGAATACAAAACAAAGACAGTATGAGCTATAATTTCTATGATTAAAAAATAATGCTGTCAAAATTTCATAAAACAAAACTTATTCGTATTTAGATTATGAGATCTGTGGGGATTTGGATTAATTTCGACGAACCAAATTCAGTTAGTGGGTTCATTGAAAACCATGGGGCATCGGAAAGCAGTTTCGTTCTTTCTGGGACTCTTTATCTGGTTGCACCCACGACTCTATCAGGGATCGAAACCGGGACCTCTTCAGGTTACGACAACAAGCTTGTTGAACCTTCATCCATTTGGGCTAGGATTCAGTGACCGCCGAATTCTAACTTTTGTCAGTTTGTGATATAGCACTCACTTCAAATAATGCTTTCAACAAGCGTCCAGTTTACTTTGAAATGATGGATCCCAATGGTCACTACTCGGTACAGCTTCAGGACATCCATCCAGTAGTTACTAGTGAGCTGGTGACTGATATTTAGGTGATGGGATTTATAGAGATTTGGAGTCACGAGATAAGATGAAACAACTGTCCAGTGCTCCCTAGTTCTCGATGGTCTCTATAACTGATGTCAGTTAATGAAGAACATGTAACAAATGAAAAAATAAGCGGAAGTGATATTTAAAGTCAATTGATGGATGGTGACTAGCTGTGAAATCCAGGATGTGAATTTCGTCCTTTTGGGGACTCGCTAACTTGATCCACCTGCATTCCCCAGTGAGTGATGATGTTCCGTCCAAGGATCGAACCCACTATCCATAGTCTCATATCTCCGAAGCGTTCTCAAATAAACCACTTGGAACACGAGAGCCACCTCTTGTGCTACGGGTCTTATTAATTACTTAATTCTATTTAGATTTTCGCGTTGACTGATTGGAATGAAGTGCTAGGTTTCAGGTTGACACGTCGGCTCTTTGTGCAGATGCTTCGAAGATATCTAGTCATGTAACTTGAAGTAAACCGGTGGATGGTGACTAGCTGTGGAATCCAAGATGCTCATTTTGTCCTACTTGGCTTAGAGCCTAGGTGGGAGAGTGCAGGAACACCCAGAGGACGAGTTCCAAATAGGACGAAATGCGCATCTTGCATTCCACTGCTAGTCATCATCCAGCAGTTGACTTCAAGTTACATGATCAGACATCCTTGAAGCATCTGCACAAGGAGCCGACATGTCAACCTGAAACCGAGCACTTCATTCCAATCAGTCAACGCGAAAATCTAAATTGAATTGAAGAAGTAATATTTATCTGAATAAATTTTAATGTGGATTACTTTTACAGACAGATGTGACGTATCAGTTATGATTAAAATGATAGCTGAGTGAAAATTGATGCCGACTGAACTGAAAGTAGATATTTTTGAGCGTCTAGCATAATCCTCACCTTTCTGTCCTTTAAAAAATAACGTTTAATGGTTCGCAACCATACTGAGAACACTAACATTACCCTTAAAATACACCTTTACTCAAAACTCTAATTCACTATAAGGCGTAAACATATGACTTAGTCATAGTTGTTAAATTCTCTTCCAGACTTGATAACCTGTTATGTACTCGTCGCCAAACTATTGCTATGTACTGCTGCTGAGTGGTTAATAGTAGTTTTCCCCGTCGCCAAATTATTGCTATGTACTGGTCGAGAATTTAATAGTCCTGACGCAAGAAAGACGGAAATCAGAAGACCACTAGGTTTGCGATGATACTTCTATTTCCAAAACACAAGGAGAATCAAATATATCACACAATAGTGTGAGAGCAAAATATATATGAATGTCCAAACAAGCGTGTGAACAAATCAATAGACAGTCTTGACATGATTGGCTAATTATAATGGAGTATCGATCCATATATACATAGCGAAATATAACAGACTGTCAACAAACACACATTATATGGATATATATCACCAAGATCAGACTGTCAACAAACACACATATTATATATACTATAAGGGGAATATACATTGTAAAGGAGACAGGTTCATCAAAGTGAAATGGTCACAGACTAAGAGAGCAACAGAAAGAGAGACCACCATATATATATATATATATATATATATATATATATATATATATATATATATATGGATACATATCATAACCTCAGATGAAACACATCTACATAGCCAAAAAATTTCACTCGCACGACTGTCCAACCACTAACAACAATCAAGACGAATAGTTTTAAATACCATCAACCAAAAATGGAAAGGGAAATACAAGGGTGGTTATAGAAGAAAACTCTTGTTGTCTCGTCAATAAACAAAGTGACAAGGAACATCTTTCAAAAATGCACATGAACTGTGACCACATCCAAAGATCATACCGCTGATAAATTTAAAGATATCAATAACTGTTAAGGAGCAGGCTTGTTAAAAGGTGGGGAAGATAAAAAGATAAGTCATGGCATATTAAAGAGTACGGGATATTATTCCACTGCATTCAATTTGAAATGTCGAAGAAAAAACATATGCCTCAATGTTTTGCTTGCTGATAATTATCAATAAAGCATGTTTGCAAACAGGAGAAAATCTATCAGATAAAGAATACTAGTTCTCAATATATGAGGTTAAAGAGTTCTCCTGAGTTTACAAATTCATAACTTTTAAGGTTTTGCATTGATTTCCTAAGGGTAATTTCTTTGTTGCATTAAAATACCACAGTGAGTGACCAGATAAGGGAATTCAGTCACAAGCATGACTAGAATACTGGATGACATCGGCTCGTATCTCAGAGGGGAATCACTTACATTCCGTGTACAGATACTCCTTAATGATGAGTTCCAGTGACTGTGAAACCTACGTTCAAAGATTCCTGCAGTGGCTTCTAACTGTCCAATATGGACAAATGTGAAAGAATATCTGAGTGGTATCGTTCCACTATCAAACTAACATTGCTTCTTATTTCATGACTAATGAAGGCACCAGCAATCAATCTTAAAATTCTCTAATAATCATGTTTCAAGTATAGCCACTTGGATAACAGAGAGAAAGTGAAACAAAATCAGAAATCTACTCATCAGTGAACACAAGTCACGTGTGTATGTGGGTGTAAATTATGTTGAATCTACTTATTATTTCATCATTGTCTCATGAATGATCAATACACGATCGTGTAATCTCAGGAATGTGATACGATATTGAAAGACAAAAATTTAGACAAATTATGTAGGTATTCATTAATTAGATTTGATGATAAGGTGGTGAAATGACCAAATAAGTGTTTGATTTGTGTAAGGACGGCTTGGTAGTTAATTGTAAAGAGAAGTAGCAGTAACGGATAATGTTAATGCAATCAAACAATGCCTTTGGCTCGAAGGAAATAAGGGAGAATTGAGGAAAGACCCCTTTATGAAATTCTACTAAAGATACTAGTTAGACCGTAATTGAAAGGTTTCGAGTGTATTTCAGGACATCAGTAGTTCAGTGTACATTCTAGTCAGATTAACGAATAGTTTCAGTGTAAGTATTCAGAATGAGTGGAAAATAAATTTCTGTGTTGAAATGAACTAATACGATTTGAACTTTTCATTGTTATGTCTGGCTACATCATGAGTGATGAAGAACGTGTAATACTCACCTACACTACAAAAATGTTTATTCTGTATCATGAACTGACCCATAAACTTGTGTTAGTTTATCCATGAAGGACAAACTTTCGTGATTTGTTGACCTTTCTTATTCGAAAGCTTATCTAAACGATCTTTGTCGACATGATATTTTAACGTTTATAAATGACGTTATCGACTAGCATGAATGATTTACTATGTCAGTTGTCATCATTTCAGTGGAATGTGTTGACTACATACTTCAGAAGTAAAATGGAAACTGTTTCTAAATATATCTGTCTATTTAAACATTAGTTCACATAACTCTAATTCAAGGTTATTGAAGGTGATGGAAGCACTCTGGATTAATCATCACATACAGCCTAAACTGTGTGTGCAAAAAACAATAGACTTCAACCGTCGCCTACCGTGGACTGACTACTTGACCTATTTTAATATGATTGGTCATTAGTATGTACTTTTGCTTTTTTTTCTATATAACTGAGTAATTGTCATGAGCTTTATTTTATCATTGTTAACCATGTTATAGTTGTAGAACGGTTGTAAAGAAACTACGAAATGATGATATCATCTCGCGAAATTTGTCTTCTAAATGCCTTATTCATATTTAAACATTGTTTTTTTTTTACCACGGTAATGTGATTGGAAACTCATCTTCTTTTTGTAAAGTAAGGAAAATAAACACTGTGGGATGAATTGAATTCCACTTAATTCAATCTGCTCTAAATTTTCCACAAACTTACAAAAGTGAAGATTTGTATATAGTGTAGTGATTTAAGATGTCATTGTCAAATGCAAATAATTTGATCGAGGTTGATTGATCGATGACACAATCAATATAGGACATGTCATTTCACACTTAGAATAGCAATATACATAATGGCAGCAAAACTTGATACAGTTGACGATCTGTTTCCTGATCACAGATAAAAGCACAAATGGTGATTAAGATGTCAAATCATGATGTAAATTCGATTTAGACAAAGCGAAATTTATGTCGGAAGCATATTAATAAGATATGAATAGAGTTCAAAGTGGTAGAGAGGAAGCAGTTAAAATATTCATGGATCGGTATGATGGGTATTGAACTAGTGGTAAGACAGAGATTGAATAAAGAGACAACGACACTAGATTGACACATATTATTTAGCTTATGGGTTTATTGTAGGGATTCGCATTAATTTAAATGTTGATTTCGTCACGATGCAACATGATTTAGGGAGACCAGTGGAAATCAGGGATCACCGACGGCTATTCCGTCGTAGTTTGGGAGTTTTCAGCAGTGTACACCCACGAAATGACCAAGTGTCGAACCCAGAATCTTCAGATGACGAAACCAAGCTCGTTTAATATTCAACCCCTCGAGTTGAAATCCATTAACCTGTGACTTCTGACTTAGTCAATTTATGATATAGTGCTTCTTTCAACCAATGACTTCGGTGAGTATCTACTCTATCCTGACATACTGGATCCAACAGCTGTTTAGTGCTCCTTGATTTTCAAGGATCTCTAACTGATATTGATTCGTAACGAGATGTGTATTGAAATAAATATATAAGAAATACAATACACATTGGAAAGTGTTAGAAGGACGAAACTTTTTGGAGGAAGCCAAAAGGATGAGAGAAATAATGATATGGTAAGTAGAGAAGCAAAAAATTATGAAGGCAATACAAGGTGGAGTATCAGTGCCCTCCTGTAAGCATAAGTTTGCTTTGTGTTCATTGAACTGCTGTTATTTCTACCTATCGTGGTAATCTGTCATTGCTGCATCTATATTGCACCCAAAAATCTGTGTTGGAACCAATGGTGTTAGCCGTATGCTGGATGTGTCTATTAATAACGGTGATAGGTAGTCATAATCCTAATAGCAAACTTTCCGCCACATATTCAGAAATTTTTTCTTTTCAAAAATACCTCCTGTTTTTCTCGTGTATTTTATGCTCTAAGTTCTTGCTTCATAATTAATTTATAAAAGGGGCCAATTAAAAGAAATTTTTGAAGTGTTTGTTTTGTTTTTCGAGTTAGACGATGGATTGATATCATTAAAAAAACCATGGTGTACTGGACAGCTGTCTCGTCAGGCTAGTCTAGGACTCTTCTGTAGTACGCACCCACTGGGTTTCGAACTCAGGACCTTCTGGTTACAAGGTAAGCTCTTATACAGTTAAGCCACTGGGACCCGATTCAATGGCCAGCCCATGAATTCTGACTTCTACCAATTCATGATTTTATGGCGACCACCAACTGATGTCATCAGTGGGAACTCCATCCTCACTGTTGACTGGATGGACCCCAGTAGCCACGACTGCTGACTAAAAGTCAAGGCAACTTCGTCCTGTAGTCATTCACTAGAATGAAACAGCTCCGCAGTACTCTCTGGTTTTTAAGGGTTGTCCAACGGATAAAGTGAAATATTTAGTATTCTCTCAATCATAGTTGTATCCATATTTATCCGGGTTTTTTTTCAAAATCAATATTCACCACTATCTCCATCAGAGTGAAACAGTCATCAATAATACAAAGCAAGCTTATTCAATAATTCACTCCTGAAATTTATAGTCAACGCCTTTCACTCAGATGATGGTAATATACATGGTAAATCAATAATAATTGTTTATGGCATTATTAATAAACATTAAATTATCACGTTGACAAGGTTTATCATTCCAAACAAGAAAGGTCAATAAGTGACAAAAGTTGGTCCTTCATGCATAAACTAACACAAGTTTACAGGTCATTTCATTATACAGAATAAACATTTAGGTAGTGAAAGATCTGTATTACCTGTACTTCAGTATAAAGTTAGTATTGATGAAGTAGTCAGAGAGAGTTATTCAAAAACAACCAGGGCAATAATGATTTTTGTGTTTACTCCGAATTTCAGAAATCAGAAGTCAAAAAAATACTTTTTAAAATGACTGCCATCTTTAACTACCATATGAAGATGTTAAACCCACTGAATAACGTAAATTTCACGGTGTTTTATACTATTATACTATTTTCTATACAATCCAACTATCTGTGCACTGAATACCGATGTATATGCATAAATAGACATTAATGACTATGAAACGCAACTAAATAATATTCTCAATGCATAAACAATCTTTTGGGTATTCTGTTTACCTACACATAAACAAAAAATCAATAGTGTTGTATATTAACCTCTACTGATTAATTTACTAATTCTCATGTGACAGGGAATAATGTGTGATAAATGTGTGATGTTAAACAATTCAGTCTGGATTGTGTAGTGCTGTATGTAATAAATTATTATTATTATTATTCCCTTAGATTCCTGGTGGAACATAGCTCTTCTACATATCAAAGTAATCAATTACGGCTTTGTGAATCATTGCGTATCTACCGACTCACCTGATCATGTGGAGCTAGGTATGTTGGTCGCACCCAGTCTGTGCTCTCCAAACGTTCACCGAAAAATTACCATCATGGTTTCATAAAGAAGAAAGAAGATCCGCACACAGCGCTGTCCTGGAACACCTGATTGAATCTGGACAGCAAGCAAACCCACAAAGGAATTTCAAAGTTATCTGCAGAATACGCGGGAATCTCTCTAAAAGAGTACGAATGAAACTATTTCAAACCATTGAAGCGATGGCAATTCACATGTCAAATCCTGAACTCTGCATACACAAAAGAAGTTTGACCAGTCATTAAATCTACAATGGGCCTGATCTGTCTTAACACTAAATACGTAATTTTTGTTTTTTGTTACTTAACTGTATGATTTTACCCCCCCTCCCCTAAATCCTATTAAAGCTCTACCCTTGTTACCACCTGTTGTCAACGTGACTCTCATCAAGTTTTATTAGAATTTTACTTAACCCTATCAATTACATTACGTTACTTAACCTACTTATTTAATTTTGTTTTAGTTTCTACCCGATTAATGCTTTCTACATTAGGTAATTTGTTACTTAAAATTTACAGTTCTAATGACGCATCTTTGGAAATGTTCATTTTGTAGCTACAACAATTTACCCTATATGTGCAATTGTGCAGCTTGAGAATGATATAGCCGAAAAGAGCAACTCTTCACTGAACGTCTTTTCTTTTAAATTTATTGCCTAATTTATTTAGCACATAGAAAGTTGTGTTGGAATTGATGGCGTGACCTGTATCTAGGTTATGTCTGCCAATGAGACTGATTGTCAGTCTTGTACATAATGACGATAATTTTGGCATACGTTAATAAATTCCTGTCTTCACTGCCCCTTCTGCCTTGTTGGTTTTGGGTTCTATATCTTCGAGTTTGTGAGATATTAATTGTAAACTATCCACGAAGTTAAGATTTTCTAGGATTTTTCTACCCATTTCTGTCTGTCTCATGATCCAGTCCATCATGGTCAGTAATATCTCCAGTGGAAGTAGTCAGCTTTGTCTTATTTGAGTCTTCATTTCAAATGCTTCGGAGAGATTTCCGTTGTGAATCAGTAGGATTATGGTATCATCATATAATTGTTCTATAAGGTTTACGAAGTTTTGCAGTACTCCGTAGAGTTAGATCAGTTTTCAAATTACTTGACGACTGACTCTTCTGAAGGCCTTTTCAAGGTCGGTGAAGTGGAGGTAGAGACATGGCTACCATTCTATGCCGTGTTCGATGATGATGTGTAGTCTAGGTGTTTGATCGACACATGATCTGTCTTTTCTGAATCCAGCCCATTCAGAGCAGAGTTTTGCATCCAGAACATATTTGAGTCTCTCAAGGTTGATGCGACCTAACATTTTGCGTGGAGTGGATAGAAGCACGATTCTGTGTCAGTTTTCACATAGGCTTAAATCACCATTCTTTGGGGGGGGGGGGTTGACACGCTAACCCAACTTTCAGTCAGTAGGTAGTTTCCATTCCCTTCAAACCTGCAACGACAATGGTGTGAACTTATTATCTGAGGTCACTGGGTCTATTTTCAGTGTTTCTGTGGGAATTTCATCGGATTCAGATGTCTTTCCAGCGTTTAGTGATTTTAAGGACTTCAAGACCTCTGTGTAGATAATGAAATGGGGCACAAAAAACTATTTGCACCTAAAGTATATATATATATATATTTCTTAGTTTATATCAACTAAATCCCTTTTTTGTTTCTATGCAAATTAATAGGAAGTATGATTTGGTTTTTAGTAAGTTACTTGACAGAAAGTCGATCAAGTGTATATAAAAGCATGACTGAAGAACAACAGTTCACATTCTGAGGGCATTTTGCTTAGTTTAATCGACAATGAAGTTTTGTTATTCTGAAGAATATTCACACTTCCTAGTGTCACACTATAAGGATTTGATTGATTTCAAGGGGGATCTCCTCATTAACGAACATCAATAAGAGACTAACTGAAAACAAAGGAGCACTATGCGGTTGTATCACTCTAGTTTAGTACTATTTAGCAGTTCATATCAGTGAACCCAATAGTGGTCGAACCCAGGAATCAGTGTAATCATGTGTGCATACTGATGAAGAGACTCACAGTAGTATGAAACAGCTTTTCAGTGCTACCTGGTTTTCAGTAGTTCTGCAATTGACGTCAAATCGTGACAACGTCTCCCTTAAATACTCATGTTATTCATTACTTGATAGACTATCATCTATGAACATCAAAAGACTGATTTCAGCATTATGTTTTATTTACATTCATGAAGTAAGTGTATATATTTGTAGTCAATTATTGGTTTGTAGGGATTCAATTGATTGGGTACAACATTCTATCATGAGCTGACATTGGTTAGAGAACTATTGGAAAACCTGCGGGAAGTACTGGACAGTCAGCTGTTTCGTCCTAGTTTAGGACTCTTTATCAGTACGCACAATCACTAGCCAATGTCTTTGGCGAGTATTAGCCTCACGCTATGAGGTCGTGCTATGTAGTGAATCGGCAGTAGTTAAAATTCATGGTCTTGACATTGGACCGGGTCCCAGTGGCTTAATAGTCTATGAGCTCACTAGCCTTGTAACGAGAAGATTCTGGGTTCGAACCCTGGCGATGGGTGCGCACTGTGATGAATCTCAAGCTAGGAACAGACAGCTGTCTGTCCAGTACTTTCGGCAGGTTTTCCAATGGTTCTCTAACTGTAACAGCTCACGATGAAATTCTGTATATGTTTATGTTGATATCCTTCGAGTTCAGGCGTTTTATCCTGATTCCTCAAACGCCATACTCCATGATATCATTAGTGGTAAATACATTCGAATGCCATGTTGAACTAAAATGGTTTTCTATCCTTTGAAGAATTATTTCGAACTCACAGTTATGACAGTTGATTTATACACATTGCTTTTGAACATAAAATCCGATAATGCGAATCACACATGAATTGGTGAATTATGATTAATCCGTGTGAACAATCGGGATAAGACATACTGCACAACTTTTACAGTAGAAGTTTAATATATCTGGTTAAACAGATTTCCACTAATGGAGTTACGGATAGCTTTTTACAGAGCCTAGATAAATGACTTTACTATGTAAATTCTCTAACGTGCAAATAGGCTGACCGATTTACTCAAATCCACAGGAGTAAGTAGATTTGCCTAACAAACAGTGATTTTCAAAACCCATACAGACATTTCTGCAGAATATGTACACTAGAAACTATTCTGGTTCCCAACTACGTTAGTAATAACCTGTCTTCCTGTGAGAATGTCATTTTTCTCAGATTACACGCTAATTCTTCTTCAAGCTGGACCAAATGAAATGATAGCACATATTCCGTTGAAAACATTTTTGTACAAAGTATTGTTAACTTTACTGAGAATTATTTTCATTATTATTCCCTTGAGTTCCTGGTAAGACTTACTTCTTCAACAGGACATCTTGGCTATACTCCACTATTTGACTTCATTTTCAGCCAGCTCCACGCCTGCCCATAAGCTTTCATTTCCTTCTCACCCCATCTCCTCTAAGTCACTCTTCAACGTCCAACTTTTCGTTTCCTCTTTGAGTTTCACTCGAGGGTTTTTCTGAGTTGTGATGTCACTCAGTGGTCACCTCAGATCAGTTGGTTAGCTGATCTTCAGGATCGAGACGGCGAATTCTGAAAAGTCGACGACAGGCTGTTGGCAGCGTGTTCAGCAACACGCGTGCCAGTTAGCTGAACCACATAGAAGCATTTACCTGACATAAGGTAATTAGGAAATAAGATGCAATATTGTGATTAATGCTGAAAATTCCATTCTGTATCACAAGTAATGTTTTTGGAATAAAGTAAATCATTATTATTATTATTATAAGTGTCGAAAATTCGGACTTTTTCCCTTCTGCAGAATTTAGTGGATTACCACTGCGATTTTAGAATAATGAAAGTCTGTCTTGCATTTCTGATTGAGAAGTATATTTCACCGGTTATGGTTGAGCCCACCTGATTTCATTCACATGAACTCTGACACTTTGCTGCCACTAACACTGGCCTCCCTTGCAAAACTAAATCCGGATAATAATTCTTGCATTAAGTACGTGTGAGTGTATGTGTTTTTGAAGTGCTTTTATATCAATAAACTCTGGTTTTTCTTCAGCAGTATTAGACAAATGATGACGTAACTTATACAAACAAAGAACGCAATAAAAATGGTGTTTTTTTAACTGATCTAATTTCATTTTATTTTCTGAGGTTTTCATTTACGTCAATATTCTACACGTAAATAGAGTTTATTGTTTGAAGAAGCCATTTAAAAAATAATTAACAGATTAGACATTATAGATGAAATAAAAATGTGTTGATTGGTAAACTAATCTTTCGTAAATAGGACATGGCGGCTTGTTTAAATAACTGGGCTACCTGAATTATCTATCCACCACAATGCATCTCATTTACTCCATTTCACATTGTTTTTAACATGCAGTGATGTCTAAGAATCGCTAATGTGTACTCAAGCGTATTTTCAATTGGGTTACATGCTAGTGCCTCAGTGGCACACTGGTTAGGACGCTCGCCGACCATGCATATGGCCGAGGTTCGATTCCTTGCCGACGCACATCTGATATCTATAGTCGGCCTACAAAATTTAGGCTACCGATATCACAAGCTGAAAATTCCATACATGTACCAAAAATATGGTGTGGAATTAAGCCGTAATAAAAAAAAGTAGTGCTACGAATTTTCTGACCGAAATGGAGGATAAACATTGAGGATTATTGCAGCATGCCTCTGATAAAGCTATAACGCTTCAGTTGACATATATAATTTCACTATAGCAAAAATATTCATTCAGACATCTATAAAACACAAAATGATTCAGTAAAGAATATCCTTTTCGATAAATTCCTATTCTGGCTCTACAATTATATATTTCTTTCTATACACAGAATATTCTAGATTAGTAGTAATCAATATCAATATTAGTGTGCTTTTTAAATATTATCGATTTGTAAAGTAAGAACAATGCAATTACAGTTCATTAAAGATACTTAAATAATAATAATAATAATAAACATATAGTAACAAATAGAATATCAATTACAATTAGGAAAATTCCACAAAAATTGAGGATCATTCGAACCTATATGGCCGAGTTAAGGACAGTGTCTGAACTAACTTCTTTTGGGTGCACAAATTAGGCTTGTTAATATGGATCTCAACAGCCTCAGCAATGTTTAGTAATGGAACTCTTAAGGCGAAATTGAGATTCGTTGGTATGCAGTAAATGACCCTGAAGCATGGTTGACATCAATCTTGTGTTCTGTATCCACAAGATGAGATAGAATAGCACTACGAATAGATTTGGTTTGTTCTTTGCCTAACCACACAGGGTGATGTTCGGAAATTCGACGACAAACACGCCTAATTGTACGGCCAATGCAACTAAATGACTCCATAGGAGCAGTCAGATTGCTAGATACAAATGGAAGAGGCGGTGGTTTTGAAGACACAACGTAATTCAGTAGCAGGGAATAAACATTCTACCGTATTTCTAAGGCACTGTGTTAGTATCTCGCTTATGTTATACCCGAGGAACTGAGTTGATAAGAATAAGGCCTTTTTAGGAACTGCGTGTACCTTAGGCTGCTTTGATTTTAGATTCATATTCTTATCAATAAACTTTTCTGGATAACCATTTTCACTCAGCAACCGTTTAATATTATTAAAGTTCCTCATCAAGACATTTGTCCAAGCAGATTGCTCTTGCTCTGTGAACCAAGCACTTTATCAGATTGCGTTTGTATTTCAAAAACAGGAAGCTGATAAAATGACTGCAGTGACCAACTGAGGTAGGTTTTCTATATACAATTCTTCTTGTCGTCCCATCCTCTTTTCTAGTCACAAAGATACCTGAAAGTGAAATTCTGGAGTCTCTTTCTTTCTCGATGGTAAAATTTATTGCAGGACAACCTCGTTAAATTTATCCAGTATGTTCTTTGCTTTATACTCATTTTTCATAATCAAAAATGTATCATCCATGTACCGACAATAGAATTCAAGTTCATCAGTAACATCTTTCAAAGTCCCATTATCTAGTTTCTCAAGGAAATTGTCGGCCAGAATGGTTCCTGGTGGTGACCCCATTACCACACCATCTATTTGTCTGTATAGTTCTTGTTTATTATGTTACTTGAAGATGCTGTACACGGAGTAAATACCTTACAATAAGAAACTTGGTAAAAGTTCTGTCTTGCATATAAATGCATTCTTCAGAATACAGCTATTATTGTTAAATGACATTTACAGAAGGAAGCTAAATGATAGAAGAAATCAATTTTCGTTTGGTGAGTATGAAATAAATTAAAACTCTCAGAATATCGTATATCTTCGGAAACATAACTATTTATTTTCTATGTCTGTGTGTGTAAGTTTGAAAATTAGAAGTAACATTGACTGAATTTTTTGTTTTCAATCCATTGTAAATAAGAGTCCAATTTTGAAACTAAGTCACATTGACGGATCAATGAAAACCATTCATACTCTTTGAACAATGAACCGGTGAGCTTTCTACAGTGTAAGTCACTACGATGTCTTTTGTAGTTGATTAAAAAATCCATTATAGAATTCAAAAGATCAATCAATAAACAAAGAATATTCTTTTCGACAACTTCCTCATCAGGTTCTATATTTATGCGTCCTGAATAATCTGTCATTTATCGGATACCAAATAGAATGTCAAGAGCTTGTCTATAGAGAATAATCTAAAGTGCAGGAGCCACATCAGTTCACTTAGAATAACCAGCACATTTAGTACTAAAGAAACAAGTTTGTGGAATCTGTGAATGCATAAATGCTACATTATCTTATATCTTATATTCAAATGAGTGTTATATTCATGCATATTATAGCATAAATTTATTTTTAACTGTAATCTATTGATCCTATTGATTTATTGTTATTTAAAACATTAAGATTGTCCATATCAACAATCCTTTAAATATCAAGGATATACAACTGTAGTATCTGATGTAAGAAGTTATCGAATATTCTTTGTTCATTAATCAGTCTTTTGTAGTTGTCAAAAGTAAGAAAGATGTTCTAAGCATGCAGTCACATGAATTCAACATTAATATTTATTTATTTGATGTAACACACAGTAAAATTGCGGCCTTGTGGTTACAAGGCGAGCGAGCTCGCAGACCATTGGGCCACTGGGACCCGATCCAATGGCCCGTGAATTCTAACTTCTGTCAAGTGGTCGTGCTGTTTCGTGAATTCGCAGAAGTTGGAATTTTACGGTCTGGTCGATGGAACGGGTCCCAGTGGCTTAGTGCTCTACAACATCGCTTGACTTATAACTAGAAGGTGCTGGGTTCGAATACTGGTGGTGGATGTATACTGCTGAAGAGTGCCAAACTAGGATGAAACGACTGTCCATTACTTCCAGCTTGTTTTCCAATGGTTCTCTAACTGATTGATATGTATCCATATAATATGTGTGTTTGTTTGACAGTCTGATATATTTGCTAGGTATATATGGATCGATATTCCATCATAATCAGCCAATCATGTTAAGAATGTCTATTGATTTGTTCATTTTGGATATTCGCTCACACACTTGTGTTCACACACTTGTTCGGACATTCATATTTTTGCTCTCACACTCTTGTGTGACATTGATTCTCCTGGTGTTTTGGAAAATAGAAGTATCATCCCAAACCTAGTGGTCTTCTGATTTCCGTCTTTCTTGCGTCAGGACTATTAAATTCTCGACCAGTACATAACACTGATGTCTCCTCATGATGAAATCCTTCAACCAACCAAATATATATCACTTCTGTACACTAAAATGGGATATACATATACGGAAAAGAAAAGAAGAAGTGATATTAGATTACACCGCTAAATTCACCATTTTCAGTGAATTACTGTTGTAACTTTAGAAGACGAGAGACATGGTGAAGGAAAGTTCGTTTGCAGTTTGATATCTCTGTAAAGCCAAATTGTGTACACCTTATCTTAAAACCACTATTTTCACAGTTCTTCCATTTTGTGCTACTTCTGACCTTCATATTGTGTTTCTTTGTATTCCTATCACGTCTATCATGTATCTCAGCAACACTGAATCATTTGCTTTTTCTGAAATCATTAAGTCTATCTTCCTGTTATTTAATGTTTTTATGCCGATGGACGTCTCTTTATATACTACTGATAAATCTTATCAGCAACACCTGCTACAGTATTGCTAGTCTTTGATAGCAGATCTTGTTTGGTAGTCAAATCTTGTCATATCATATCAGTTAAACATATGGAATTGCATCTTCACTGTTTCATGCCAGTATATGTGATCTGTTGCATCAGAAATGCTTCGGTTTTACTTACATTTTTGTGGTGTTCATTCAAACTGCTATAGTTTGGAGGGGGGGGTGCTTTAACGTCACTAGAAAAGAAGACTGAAAACTACCAGTGACTCATATCAAACGGTTTAACCAACACTTTTCACAACTCATACTTAGGCAAAAGTAAACTAATAGGCAGCCAACTCTCCCCCTCTCCCACCCAGATCGACCTTACCGTAGACTTTGAGCAACCTAATCAGAATTAAAGAGCAGTAAGGACCACAGCATTGTTAAAAATAAAAGGTGACTATATAGGTCGTGGGTATTCTGAGATCCATTTTTTCCTTATTCTGTTCATTAATCCGCTCCTTGAATATCAATCTTCCTAAAACACCAGCTATTCTGTTAAAATTTCCCCACATAGGCATATTTTAGTAGCTCCAATTAGTCCACTATTCACACAGTGATCAAATCCTTAATCTTCTTGGAAATCCTTAAGCAAGTTCAGTAGAGAAGTCATCGCATAAATCGGCTTTACTGTGGTGAGTGCTACTGATAAGATTTATCAGTAGTATACAGAGAGACATCCGTTGGTAGAAAAGCATCAAAGAACAGTGAAATAGATTTAATATCAGAGAAAGCAAATGATTCAGTGTTGCGGAGAAACATGGGAAACCTGAAAGGGACGCAAAGAAACTCAATATTGAAGGTCTGTGGAAATGGTGATTTGAAGATAAGATGTACATAATTTGGTTATGTAGAGATAACAAATTACAAATAAACATTCCTTTACCAAGTCTTCATCTTCTATCGTTCCAGTACTACATGTAACTCTAATTGATCCTTTAAATTTATGTACCTAGGTGGCTACCACAGTTTAACATCGCCTATATTTATTATTCACGTATGAATTTTAATTTATTAAATAATTCTCTACCTAGTTGCTTATCCAACTCTCCTGTCAGAAGTTATAGACAGAATCCTAAAAACCTTAGATAATAGTCCTTGGGCTACGATAAAGTCCTGTATCAATAAATGACAACAGCGTGATCGCCCATAGTAAGCTCAGGCTATCGGTTTTAAATCTTTCCAGGTATGAATCAGTCATAGTTAAGTTTATATCTTCAAACACACACACATACATAGTCATAGATGGTGGCTCAAAACATATTCATACACACTTTGAAACCACAATCCATCACATAACAATGAACTGTAAGATCAATATCGTTGAGTAGATCAAAATATTCCTACAATTCTAAATTCCAAGGTTCTTTTAACACCAAAGGATCATATCGTGTGTGGTATACTATGTGGAAATTTGAAACTGCATTCAGAATAGAAAGAGAAAAATATATCACAGTAACAACGAAGTCATAAATTAATCATTTCCACACAATGACATGTACTTGTCTGGTGATAGGGGTAATGAAATTATTCTATCTTTCGTTTTCATGCTCTTCAATCTTGAATTTCAAAAGTACATAGTTCACTCTGTAAGTTAAAAGAACAAAGCCACAAATCCAGCCTTGAAAAATCCTTCTCTATCATCAACCAGGTACTAAATAAATTGCAAAAAACATCAAGGTATCGCATGCTCCAAACAGCAGAGGCTATCGCAATTCGTGTGAAACACCCAGTACTTTGAGTGCAAAAGAAGCAAGTCTAGCCGCTACTACTATCCTAGCCTTCAGTGGAGACTATAGATTCATCAATTTGTATTATTATCTTCCCTACTTTGTCTGATATTCAGTGTACAGTGTCATGTTGATGCTATCGAACTGTATTATTATTTATTATTGTATCCTTTAGTTCCTAGAGGAACATAGGGCTTCAGCTGCGCACCTCCATTGACTTCGGTTTTCTGACAACTTTTTCACCCTGCTCCAGGTCTGTCCACATGCTTTCATCTCCTCCTCGCATGACCTCCTCCAAGTCACCCTTGGACGACCAACTCGCCGCCTTCCTTTCGGGTTCCACTCAAGGGCTTGTCTAGTGACGTCACTTGATGGTTTCCTCAGAGTATGGCCAATCCACCTCCATTTCTTTCTGCCTATTTGTTTCACAATCGGTTCCTGATTGGTTCGCTCCCAGAGATCCCTGTTGCTGATCTTTTCTGGCCATCTGATCTTGAGTATTGAGTGGAGACAGTTGTTAATGAAGGTTTGAAGTTTGTTTGAGATGCTCTTTATGACTCGCCAAGTCTCTGATCCGTATAGTAGCACTGACTTCACATTGGAGTTGAAAATCCGGATCTTATTTTTGATGCTGATTGCTGTTGACCTCCACACAGATTTGAGAGTAATGAAAGCTTGTCTTGCTTTTCCGATTCTGACTTTGACGTCCTCGAACTGTAATCCATTGATATTATTATTACTGATTCGATGTTATTTAAACAACATTAATTTTGTTCATAACACTAATTCATTCACTATTATGCATATATAACTGCAGAACCTGATGAAGAAGAGGTTATCGAAAAGAGTCTTCTTTGTTCAGTAACCGTTCATTTATATGGTATATTCAGCATATTTTGCCATCATTCTAAAATTTCGAACCACTGACTTTTATTTAGTCGCTAATTAATTCCATTGACCACTACTCAACAATAATAGTAATGATGCTTAGTGATTTGCATTAGATGTTTAAAACTAGCACGTCACCCTTGATTTATGCAATTTAGATTACGGGATTTGTGGAAATTCCGATTAGTTTCCCTTGTTAGATTTCATCAACGACCAAAATAACTTACAGAGGACATTGAAAACTAGGGAGCACTGGACATATGTTTGAGATTCTTGAATAGTGGGCATCCATTAAGTAAATCAAATCCCTGTAAATAAACACTTGAAAATCAATCTAGTGCCCACTAGTCAGTGACTACAAGATGAAGCTGCTTGAAATTCTAGTCAGAATTCAAGACATGATAAGACGAATCCATCAAGCTAGATGTAAAGACAACTACTCATCGATAACTTTGACTGTGTTGTATATCTTGAATGGGTAGATGTTAAAAATTAATGAACTGGACACTGAAATCCGTCCCATTAGCTAGATGATCAACGAGTTTGGATTCATAACCTGAAATTCTTTTGTTCGACCCCTGTCGGTGAGGTGATGAGTGTGTACTGATGAGGAGTCGTTAACAAGGATGAAACGACCGTCGAATACTTTTTTGATTTCCAAAGTTGCCTTTAACTGATGTTGATCCATGCCGAAATCTAACAGCCAAAATTAAATTTTAGCTTTGATTTACATTTTTTTTTGAGTAATTTATTCGCAATACAAAGTAAATGATCTACTTAACTCACTTTTCCCATTTGCCCAAAACTGACTAAGAAGCGAGGAGAACTTGCTCTATAGAGAAATTAGAGGGAAAATTTGAGTTTCTTGAAAAGATACTGAAGAGTAATGGATACCCTCAAAGGTTCATCAACGAGTATGGAAGATCTGAAGTCACAATGTAAAACAAATCACAGTGGGAAAAAAGCTAGTCTACATTCAGCTTGATTATAAAGGTGAAAACGTTGCAGCGATGATCAATAGTAGGCTGAGTACATCGCTAGCCATAGCCTATCCTGCAGCTAAGCTCTTTCATGTTTATCGAACAACTCGTTCTTTGGTGCAGTCAAAAATCGATAGATATCCTTCTCATGTTAACTCCAACTGTATATAAAAATTTACATGTATCTGCGGGAGTAGTTACATTGGGAGGACAGAAAGAAGGGCATATCACTGCAAAGCTACGTAATCTTTCAAAAGACATTGTGCTGAACTTTGTATTGAATTGATTCTAATAATAATAATAATTTGTGTGAAGCAAGTACATTGAACTCTGTGTGGGTTGAACTTCATCCATGGGTTCCATTTCATTTCATATGCTCTAAATCTTCCATATACCCACTACACTGAACACAATGTCTGTATGCTTTGATAATTTGAGATGTCATTGTCAAATGGAAAAGCTTTTATATTAGTTCAGTGGTACAATCAATACAAAATATGTATAATAGAGAAGATTTGTAGCTCAGGTGGATGATTTGCAATTAATAGTGTTCTCTGAGCTGGTTGGTTTAGTTGTGGAGCTTTCATCGTCCTTCTGGACAACATCCTCAGCGCAGTATTTAGCATAAAGTGAAATGATTTAAATTTTTCATGAGTGATATAATTGCGTCTCCTGGTAACCATCTTTACATATGTATTGACCGTTTTGTATCGACTTGGATTTTAAACTTTCTGGTCAAATGATTTACTTTTTATTAGTTGGTATATTTCGTCTATATTAATGTGTTTGTTAATTGCATTTTCGTTTGAGTACCAGGCTTCTAGGAATTCCCTGACTGCACTTTTGGTGTTTCCTCTGTCCAAGATTTCGACATTATCCCAATCAAATTGATATCCATAATTGTCTATGTGCATTGATATGAAAGAATATATATCGTGTCTTTTCACGGCTGATTTGTGTTCCTGGATTATGATTCGAAGGGGACGCCCACTTTTGCCGATGTAATGACTATTACAGTTCATACAATTTATTTTGTGAATGCTATTAATTTTATCTCATTTTTCTGTTGGATCTTTTGGTTTGACTGGTTTGTGTGCTATATCTATATTAAACGGTTTCAGTATTCTAGCTGTTATTTCAGAGATATTTTGGTCTTTATACTAAATATTGCGCTGAAGATGTTGTCCAGAAGGACTACGAAAGCTCTGTAGCTAAACCAACCAGCTCAGAGGAAACTATTAATTACAAAATAGGTATTTTTACACTAGCACAACAGGATGTATATGGGAACCACCTTAAAACTTAATGATACCTTAACAGGTATCACTGTTCAGTTATTTTATTTTGTCTGCATCAAATTTATAATGCGGTTTATCATCTTGTTTACGATTTGTATATTTGTTTGTAGTGAGTAATCAGGTCATGAAGTATACACCATTTTTGTTCTCATAAATATAGTGTTATATAGATTTGTAAACATTTATTTTTTAGATTGTACTACCGAATCGTATCAGATTACTTACATTTGACAATGGCATCTCATTATCCAACTCTACACAATTTTTTAATTTAGTGTGTATATGAGAGAATAAGAAAATATGAAATGAAAATGAATTCAATCCATCCCACAATGTGTGCTGTTCTTACTTTACAAGAATTAATAAATGGAACTAATTTCAGGATTTCACCATGAACTGACATTGGTTAGAGGGCCATTGGGAAACCTGGAGAGAGTACCGGACAGCAAGGCTGTTTCGTCCTAGATCCTTAGAACTCTTCATTAGTACACACCCTCCGGCAGAGTTCGAACCCAGGACCTTCTGGTCATAAGCCAATAGAGCTCATAGACCATCAAGCCACTAGGACCTGATTCAAGGACCAGTTCACTTCTGTCAGTTCCTCGACACTTCAAACTGCGTATCTCAATTTGAAAGTGTTTGTTGAAGCAAATACATAGGTCGTACAGCTCGCACATTTGCCAAAATGGTTGAAAACAGCTGAGTGCAAAGTGCCGAAATCCTCAATAAAAAAACATCTTGTGAACTACGGACATGATATTGACACGGTCAAGTCATTCACTATTGTCAGCAGACAAAGAAACAAGAAGATGCATGCAGTTGCAGAGGCTTGTGCAATTCGAGTTTATAAACCAGGTCTTTGTGTACAAAATGAGATGGTCGTGGCTCTGAATCTAACATGGTAATACGTTTTACTTATTATTCTACCTCTTATTATTATTCTTGATTCATTTAAAACTATCCTTTATCAGTAGGATTATCTTAACTCACTTCAACACTATTATTATTGTTATTATAACTATTAGTATTGATATTACTCTGTTTGCAATTCTTGTTATATTTTCCAATGTCTGTTTGTTTATCTAAGTGATGTAATTGAAGCGTGGTGCAATTTATCTTAATTTTGATCTCTCATACTCTCTTTCCCCTTATCTATTTGAACATGACCTGGAAAACATTCCCACATGTCTTTCTGCATGACTAATTCAATGTAGTTTGTTTACTTATCAGTCTTATATCTCCCAATGTAATTTCAAAAGTATATATATCCGTGTATGTAGAGTATTCAGCTGACGAGTTCTACCGAAATTTGATGAACTCATTAAATCCTGTTTTATTAACCACCTTTATTGATTGTTTTAAATTCCTGTCGGGAAATAAATATTTTCAATTCACGAACTAATTGTATGAAATTAGAATCTTCCAGGTTTTTGTCCACATTTTGTATACTACAGTCGTTCTGTTGTTATCCCACTTATTGTTGTATGATCAACTGAAGTGAAAAGTCTGAAATAAAATATCTCTGTGATAAGTGATAATTTATCAGGTAATATGGAAAAAATTGTTAATTAACAAAATAGATGATGAAATATCAAATGATTGGATTTGACCAATAGGCTTCAAGCTCACCAGACCGATCAACTTATTTAGGCATATATATATTGATTTTTTTACAATATCGACTAAATATCATGATAAAAAGCATTTGACATACTGACTTGTCAAATAACTTTTTGAAATATCATTATAAGCAGTGTGCTGCTTAACAATGTATGAAGTTTAAAGAACATGCTACTTAGTGATGTATACATGGACCAACACAAATATTATATTTCTTCGCCAAATTGAAAAAAGTGAAATTTATTAGTCTGACTATTTACGCATTCTTCTGTCTTTTCAGTACACTGATCGAGAAACTAAGATAAGTTTAATATTCTGAAGATTACGCGAAAAGTTAAAACTAACAAGTTATCATCAATTCCAGTGTGATATATCAATAGTCCACGGGCTCGCTTCTTAATAGGAAGATCCTATTTGTGACTCTTCGTTGGTTCATGCATATAAATTTTTGAAGAGTTTCAAAGTCGAAGGAAACAGATATCCAATGCTCCGAGGCTTTAAGTAATTCTCATTAACACTAAATAACTATCTAGTGAAGGTTGGGAAGGTTGACTGCCGAATGACATCACACACAGGGCAGGCCATCATTTGAGTGGAATGTCCGAAGATGACATGGAGGGGATCGTGTGAGGCGATATCAAAGACCATAGGGAATTGTGGGACCAGCCGATGGGGACAGCAGAAAATTGGCCAAACTGGAGATGTGCTGTTGAAGCCCAATGTCCCACTTGGAACCTAAGGGAATAATAATAACAGCAGGTCACACAGTAGGCCAGTTAACACATGGAAAGGCGTTAACTGAAGTCGGAATATTGTTTAATGCAAGCAGATAATTTGAAATCATTTTAAAAATACCTGAATTAATTAAAATTAGGCTTATTAACAAGCAAAATATTATCAAACCATAGGAAACACATAAGTCTACTTTTTGACTAAATGAATTCATAGAATAAAGGAAATGATAGAGAGTATTTTAGTTTCTCACATGTGGAAACCAATCACATTCAGACATCAATATGTAACCTAATATCCTACGCTTTGTACCACAGCTTTATGCAAGGTGCTGCATTTATTGTAACGTCGATTGAATCATTTACCATTTCTGATACATTAAATCAAATCCGAAGTTGATATTCACATTCTGAACAGATATTAACTGACATTGGATTTTTTAATTAATTAAAAATTTAAATTGATTGGCATGGGATTTTTTATTTACGTATTCTTTCAATTTCAATGTAGCGAAAATATACATTCAGACATCTATAAAAAACAAAATAATTAAGCAAAGAATATACTTTTCGATAAATTCCTATTCTGGCTCTACAATTGTATATATGTTTCTATACACAGAATATTCTAGATTAGTAGTAGTCAATAAGAATATCAGTGTGCTTTTTAAATATTATCGATTTGTGAAGTAAGATCAATGCAATTACAGTTCATTAAAGATGCTTAAATAATAATAATAATAAACATATAGTAGCAAATAGAATATCAACTAAAATTAGGAAAATTCCACAAAAATTGAGGATCATTCGAACCTATATGGCCGAGTTAAGGACAGTGTCTGAACTAACTTCTTTTGGGTGCACAAATTAGGCTTGTTATTATGGGTCCCAACGGCCTCAGCAGTATTTTATTTTATTTTTTTATTTTTGATTTACAGCTTGATTCCACACTGTATTTTTCGTACAAGTATGGAATTTTCAGCATGGATATCGGTAGCCCAAATTTTGCAGGCCGACCATAGATATCAGGTGTGCGCCGGCGTATTCGATCTCTTAAGGTGAAGTTAAGATTCGTTGGTATGCGGTAAATAACTCTGAAAGCTTCGTTAACATCAATCTTGTGTTCTGTATCCACAAGATGAGATAGAATAGCACTACGAATAGATTCGGTTTGTCCTTTACTAAACCACACAGGGTGATGTTCAGAAATCCGACGAGAAACACTCCTAATTGTACGGCCAATTCAGCTAACTGGCTTCACCCGAGCAGTTAAAGTGAAACATTTCTAACTATTTTCC
Organism: Trichobilharzia regenti; assembly: GCA_944472135.2. NCBI lineage: Eukaryota > Metazoa > Platyhelminthes > Trematoda > Strigeidida > Schistosomatidae > Trichobilharzia > Trichobilharzia regenti. Next base: position 93,850,611 of record OX235262.1, on the reverse strand, counting down.
AATGTTAGCTTGTAGGGATTTGAATTATTTTTAGTCTAACCACGGAATGATATCAGTTAGGAAACCATTGAAAATCAGGTAGCACTGGACAGCTGTTTCGTCCTCGTTTGGGACTCTTCGACATTATGCACCCACGGAGGTTGGAAACCAACGCCAAACTACGACAAACAGATGTCCAATACTCCTCGGTTTTCAGTGGTTCTCTAACTGAGATATCAATCCACTGTCAAACTTCTAGCTAGTATTTGACTACTACACACTTTTGCTAATTGACTGTGCAAATAACTCAATAACGAATTGTGAATCCAGTCTCTACGACTTTCGCCTTATGAAATATCATTGCAGCATATATCTTAGGAAAAAATAAATAAACTTCGATTAGTTAAAGCGGTCTTAGGAGATACTGGATTCTTGACAGACATTTACTCAGTCACTGGTATGCAAATATTTGTTTTTTCTGTTCAAGTTCACTAAGAATCTACATTTTTTTAAATTTTGGATAGAGTTAATGAAACTTGGGAAAATCACTACCTGATACACACAGGGTTATCAATTGACGCAGACAACAGAATTGGATAATTAGGCCAACCAATGCAATAACAACCTTTTCAAACCTGTTTTTAAACATTATAGCACTATTCTATTTTAGTTCATCTTCACTACTCTTATTCGAAAGTAACTTTCATAAGGCGTATACATATATGTATATATATATATATATATATATATATATATATATATATACATATATATATACATATTGCATTGTGACATTTAACCGTGACATTTCATTCATTAATTTGAATTATTGGACACAAACCTTTTCAGTAGAAATCTCACTAAACAATATCCATTAATTAGTTGAAGATGTAGTATTGCAGCGATGTTATACTCAAATTAGACAAATCAAATTTGGAAGATCTTTCCACAATAGTTGATTTTATACTCACCACCGACTGGCCCTATTGAGGCAGTGACTTGAGGTTCTAGTGGGAATCCGTGACCAGTAGGGTGCAGCAGGTAGTAACTTATCGAAGAAGACACTGAAAAGTGGTCACGCTATGTCATAAATTCGTAGAAGTTAGAATTCATGGGCCGCTGGATCGAGTCCCAGTAGCTTGATGGTCTACGACCCCACTCGCCTTGTAACCAGTGGGTCCTGGGTCCAAACCTTCTGTGGTGAGTTCGCACTGTGAAGAATCCCCAACTAGGATGAGAAAGCTGTCTGGTACTCTCTGCAGGTTTTCCGATGGTTCTTTAACTAATGTCAGCTCATGATGAAAATCCTGTAATCAATCAACCAAATCCCTACAAACCAACACTTGAATAAATTAATCGTTGAAGATTAAATGTCTCAAGTTCATCTAGATTCATGAATTTCCCTTACCACATACAAGAGCTCAATAAGTTCTTCATTATTTCAAGAACCTAGTCTCCTAAATGTGAAATGAATGCATTTTTACAATGATCTACTGTTTAAAAATGTCAATAAAACCACTTGTCAAAATTTTTCATAGTAACATACTCATGAATCCGCCAAAGATAAGTAAAGCTGATGTGTGATTGTGAAAATAAAACTTTAGGTAATAGTCCATCTTGTACAAGACATTACTTATTACAAAATTAATTTGTCCACTTAGATAGAGATTATTATGTACTCGTCGCCAAATTATTGTTATGTACTGGTCCAGAATTTAATAGGCCTGACGCAAGAAAGACGGAAATCAGAAGACCACTAGGTTTGCGATGATACTTCTATTTTCCAAACACAAGGAGGATCCAAGTCACACAAGAGTGTGAGAGCAAAAATATGAATGTCCGAACAAATGTGTGAACACAAGTGTGTGAGCGAATATCCAAACTGAACAAATCAATAGACAGTCTTAACATGATTGGCTAATTATAATGGAATATCGATCCATATATACCTAGCAAATATATCAGACTGTCAAACAAACACACATATTATATGGATATATAAATCAGAGATTAATTTTAATTTTTGTCTTTATCAGACAGGAAATGTTACACGATGGCTAACAGTGTTTTACTGCTAACTTACCTATTACTGGTACACAAGTGAAGTCAGTGTATGAACTGAAATCAAACGTTTCCTGAATATACAATGAACACAGTAACATTTAGTATTCTGTACTTTCTTTTTTTAAATAAGAGACATTTTAATGTAGATTTCGTTTTTATCTACTTATTTTTTCATCAAGTTACAGTTGATTTTAAATCCATTGAAATTTGATCTATTCACTTGCCTGCATTTAAACTTCAAATCTTTCCTTTAATTTTTATATGCAACTGAATCTTTCGAACGATAAGAAAAACAAGAGACAGATTGTATCAAGTCTATTTTATTAAAAAAAAAGAGAAACTTTTAGGTGAATGTATATTCATCCATATTAATAAGGTTGAAATAAACTCTACGTCTAAGATTCCAAACAAATCATTGTAAATTAACAACGACATTCAGTGATCAATAATGTGGCCTGTGCTACTCACGAGATTTATCAATAGTATATAAAGAGACGTCTATAAGCAGAAAAACACCAAATAGAAGGGGGATAGATTTGATGTCACAGAAAGCAAATGATTCAGCGTTGCGGAGATACATGGCAAATGTGAAAGGAACATAAAAGAAACACAATATGAAGGATGGAAGATCTATGGAAATGATGGTTTGAAGATGAGGTGTACATTATTTCGGTATACAGTGATACCACATTCTAAAATAAACCTTGCATTACAGTAGTTTTACGTCGACACAGAAGCATGAAACGAAGGGGCTAATATTTTTGGCAAAAAATCGAGGCAGAACTTTTTCGGGTAATAATTATACGGTATATCCCGCCACCTTCATCCGGTGAGCGTTAGCATATTTCAGTAAATAAGCTAAAATATACCTGCATGATTTCATGAAAAGTCGCTAATATACGTGTAACCTTTGAACTTATTGCATCCTTAGGTCCATCATATAATTGACATATCTACATCAAGCAAAATTTTCTGATAAAAAAATGCAGCAGATGTAACACAGTTCAAGAAGATGATGTCACTGATAATACGTCCACCAGAAAAAAGTTTTTAATACAAAATTTCATTTAAAAAACATACAAAAAATGTAAGTTTTCATTAAACCACTGTGTCAGCGGACTGCGATGCTACAGTTAGCGGGGATATGCAATAAAGTCATACTTTCTTCCCCTTAAAGAATTACTGATCCCGTTCTCATTACTAATTCAGATGCTATCTCACCAGAAAATTATTGAATGCGTGTACATATTTGCCTGACTGGATAAACCGTTAACAAGGCAATAAAACTGAAAGAACTTTTGTCAATGACAATTTCTATTACTGTATAATTTAAATACTTACTGTTGTTTGTTAATATATTTATCATACGAATTACAAATAACTCCACCAAATACAAATTCCTAAATTCATCCCTCTCTCTGTGTTGTTGGTTTATTTCCTGTAATTCAGTCATTACGAAAAACTACTATTACAAATAATTACCACAATTTTCTCACAATGACCTACAAAAGTTGTAGCCTTTTTGAAAAGTTATTTCATCATACCAATTTGTGCTTACAATGTGTGTATCTGTGATGATTATGATGAATCATTAATTCGAATGAATCGATTAAAAGTGACCAGCACTTCTCCCTTTAAGTAACCGTTGTAACATCCTAGTAGCCAATGTAATGAAAAAAGTCTTCATAAAATGAATCTATGTCAAAAAGCCGAACAGCTTTTACAAAAAAGCATATAATCTTAGTAATAAATACCATCTTCCTTTTATTCCTATCTTTTTATAGTAGCAACATTTCAACACATTTCAGGTTAAATATATACACACTCACAGCATAAATGTCAGATCAGGCCAACACGGAATCTAAGCGATGCACAGTTTCTCACGCTCTCGACAAAATACCAAACAATTTTAGAAAAAATAATTCTATTCAAACATTTCAAAGGTGAAACTGAAACAACAGAGAAGCCTCAACTAATCACAGTAAATTGACATGAGAACACGAAATTTACAGACAGTCAGTGAATCTAAGACGAATTACCATAGGTTACAGTGCATCAAACAATGATAAAACACCAAATGTCGTGTTCTACACAATACATGTATCCAGGCTATTCAAATGAAACAGATACTTTCAGTGGATAATTTTAGCTCCAGTATTCTTGGTTTTCAAAAGAATGGTTACTGAACAAAGAATACTCTTTTCGATAACCTCCTATTCATCAGGGTCTACAGTTATATATACATTATAGTGAATGAATGAATTAGTGTTATTAAAAACATTAATGTTGTTTAAATAACATCAAATCAATAATATTGATAGATTACAGCTAAGTAGCATCAACATAAAATAAGCTGAATGTCAGAAAAAATTAGAAAAGATAATATTACAAATTTATGAATTTATAGTCTCTACTGAAGGCTGGCCAGGGCAGTAGTAGGGACTGGACTTGCTTCTTTTGGACATAGAGCACTGGTTGATTGAGGCGAATGGTGAAAGCCTCTGCTGTTTGGAACATGCGGTGCTTCGATGATTTTGGCACTTTATTAGGCACCCGGTAGACTATAGAGAAGGATTCTTCCACGCTGGCTAACTTTGTGGCCGGCCGGTTTGCACCAGATGGTCCAATATCGAACTATTAATGGTCTTAACTACATCTTTACTAAGCCATAGGGGGAGATGTTCTCGAGCGAGCACGAGAAATCAAGTTCCTAGAGCAACGGCCAATATAACTCGCTCCACAAGCGCAGTTGAATTGATGGATACAATTAGAAGTGGCTAGCCTCGGTGCTTCATCTTTCAGTTGAGGAATCACCATCGGTCGTGTAGAGAATAATACGTGTAGTTCTCCAGTATTAAAAGTTCTTTGAACTGACTTTCCTAATTTCTTCTCAATTATCTCATTTGGTATCTCGCCCATAAATTGTAGTCGTATATAAAGAGGCCTCTTTTTTTACAGATAGTGAGTAGTCCTTTTCCGTTTTCTTTGTCAAGTGTTTCTTGATAAGTTTTTCGGGATAGCTATTTTCGACCGAAGTATCATATACAATGCTTAATTCATCTTCAGTTACTTCTTCTGAGCATATAGCTCTAACTCTGTGGCTGAGAGTCTTCACTAAATTTCTTTTGTACTTGAGAGGAACGAAGCTGTGAAAATGTGTATACTGTCCTGTCCAAGTGCTCTTTCTAAGCAAATTTCTTTTTATGCTACCATCTGGTTGTCTTGTAAGTAGGACATCCAGGAAGGCAATTCTGTCTTGGGATTCCTCTTCGCAAGTGAATTTCATAGCCGAATGTACTTTATTGAATTCAGTAATTACTGTACTTCTATCAGAACCATTATCACAAAGAATGGAGGTATCATCCATATATCATCATGTATCATCCATATTACTGATAATGTTGTTCAAAGGACCATTTTCTAGCTTACTAATAAAGAAGTCAGACAAAATGGGACCCAACAGGGAGCCCATCGTCACCCTGTCCACTTGAGTGACTTTAAATTTGAAGTTGGGGTGGGGAGCATAAATGGATGGGATGTTGTACACTGTAGTACAGTTGAAGTAATAATAAAATCTATTGAATGAATGGTGTCTTCGGAATTAAGTTATCAGCTGAAAGTACTCCTTTCTGTTTAATCTGATAAATACTCTTCCTCTGAAAGTTAGATATCATATCTCACTGTGTTTATTATGTGGCTAGAATGCACAAATATTGTGATATATTCTAACATGAAGGAAGGAATACTGATAATCAATAAAATATAAATTTACGCATCATAGTAAGAATGCTCTTTCTTTACCTGAATACGATTATGTGATACAACCTCAGTACTACACCTTCTTCATATTATAGACACAAGAGTATAAGTTTTAACTTTTATACTATCATTTTGCCTTTCAAATCATTGCAGGTTAAACTTTATTTGAAAAAAAATTGTTTCTTTTGATGAAAGTTTTGTTTGAAGATTTTAGAGTGGAATTTAGATTTTTCTTCTCTAATGTAATACTCTAAATAAGATAATCTATTCTCTCTCTCTCTAGTTGTTACCGCCTTCTTAATCAACAGAAATCCTGAAAATATGTTCACAATTGTTGTTTTTTCTTCATGAACAAAGGTATTTTTCAAAGCTACATAAGTGTGTTTACATCTTCTACAAAAAATGAAACAGCTGATTATTGATTAGTAGGGTGCGGTCATATCAATGAGAATTATTGTCCAAGGATTTAATATTCTGTCGATATAGGTAGAGGTTATGATGAGGATTCAAAGGATCATGAAGGCAGTAAGAAAAATATGGGTTCAACATGCTGAGACATGTAATCACGTACAGAGATGACAGTTTTCAAAGTAGAATGAAGTGAGTAAGAAGCATGTTAATAATAATAATAATAATAATAATAATGGAATCTTTCGAGTAAACAGATACTGATACGATAAGATACTAGAAAAACTGTTGGTACATGTGGATTTTAAGTTTAGGTTGACAAAATGCTGGCTTCCTCGTCATGGACAATTTTCGGAGTCTAATGATTTCTGTTCCATTCTACATAACTAATAGATGCCTGAGAACTGATTTTACGACACATTTGCATCATTCCCTTCGAATTGACCAGTCCAAAAAAATAATTAGCCTTCAAGCCTCACAAGGTTATTTAGGGCTGAGTCACGCAAAACAGTTTCCTCATGTTCCAGATTTCGAGCCATATTCATTGTGTGCGTGTTGATGATAAACCATAGTTGCCAAGGTTGGCGTTAGTGGAGCAATACCAGAACTCGGAATCCCCTGACAGAATGTTTCATAGCTCAGTCACCTGACCAGATTAAAAGTTTTTTGTGTCTTATGGAAGTATAACTGTTTAATAGGCAGCAGTATAAAACAGCATAGTTACAAAGATTTGAATATTTTTCAAAAATCATAAAATACCTCTTATTTTCCTATCAGATAAGCCTACAGTTTGATTAGTAAGTGTTCTTTTAAAATAATGGTTTGAAATCAATAATCAAGATAACATTCATCACACTTATACTTCTAACTGCTAATCACAGATTTTCAATTCAGATCGTTTCTTTATTTAAATATATCATAAGAAGTAAAGAGGTACTCCTGACTAGTCAATCTTTTGTTATGAGACGAATTTTTGTATTCAAACCTAGGAAGGGAGGAGGAATTATTTTCATAAAGCCATCCAGAGAAAACGCTATTCTAGTAGAGTATATTTATAAATACAACTAGTGTAGAGTTACAAAACGGCAGAGAGTCAAAGCCTTTTGATAGTGCTTTAAAGTATATCTTTGATTCAGCATTGTAAAGTTTTAAAGAACTATGTCTACTTTTCTAATATTAATTAGGTTTTAATCTGCCAAGTCTATTTTCCTAAGAGTATAAACTTCGAGTGGCTTTATTGCATATCCTGGTTAACTGTAGCATCGCAGTCCTTTCCCACAGTGGTTTAATGAAAAGTTACGTTTTTCGTAAGCTCTTGAAATGAAATTTTGTGTTAAAAACTAATTTTCTGGTGTACATATTACATGTGACAGTATATTCTAGAAATGCGTTACATTTGCTGCATTTTTTATCTGAAAATGTTGCTTGATACTGACATCTGCGCAGTGTAATGGACTAAAGGATTTTTTTTTTTGATTTACAGCTTGATTCCACACTGTATTTTTGGCACAAGTATGGAATTTTCAGCATGGATATCGGTAGCCCAAATTTTGCAGGCCAACCATAGATATCAGGTGTGCGCCGGCGTGGGCTCGAACCCCGGACCATGTGCATGGTCGGCGAGAGTCCTAACCACTGTGCCACCGATGCACCGATGCAATAAGTCCATAGGTAACACGTATATTAGCGACTTTTCATGAAACCACGCTGGTATATTTTGGCTTATTTATTGACATAATACCCACCGGATAAAGCAGGTGGCGCCATTTCAAAAAACGGAAATGCCATACAATCTCCCATAGTATTCCTTCACTGAATCCTTAAGTCTGTTTTAACTAAACAAATGATATACGCAGAGAAAAGCCTGAGAATATTTGAATATTATATATATATATATATATATATATAAAGATGTGATAAGATTAAGGGATGATAAGAGAGGGGTTGAAAATATAAGTAAGGGGTGGCGGAGAAGTCATCAGTTGATTATGTCTTAATAGGCTAAGGGAGGAATAACGGCTGTACGAACTTCTTTTGAATGCGTAGTTTAGGCCTAATAGTTCGAATGCCTGTCACCTCAGCTGTGTGCAGTAGACGAATACAAAGTCTATTGGAAAGATTCCGTGAATTACTTCGAAAGCTCTCGTTTTCTCCACTACATGACGACTACCAACTAAATGTGACAAAATTGAGTTACAGATTGTTTTTGCCTGTCCTTTACCAAACCACCATGGGAGATGTTCAGTAACACGTCGGCTAAACTGTCTAGTAGTAATGTGCTCAAAATAACTGCCACCGCAGGTACATTTGAATTGATAAATGCACATAGATGTGGCAAAACTATCTAGCTTATCCTTTGTTTGCGTCCGAATTGTTCTTCGGCTGAAGAATGACAAACATAGGTTTGCTGCGTAAAACGTTCTTCGCATACTCCTGGAAAGTCTCTGGTATAAATATTTCACTTGACAAGTCACCATTAAATTGTAGCTTAATCAATAGAGGTTTTTTACGTGCAATCATAGTCTCAGGTTTTCTCTCTGAGGTTTTCGTATGTTTCTTTATGAAACTAATCGGATAGCCCATCTCCGTCAAGGAATAGGGAATGTATTCAAGTTTCTTTTGTAAGAGGTCATCCGTACATATCTTTCTTGCTCTATTTATATGATTGTTTATAAAATTGCATTATCTTTTGTCCTTGGATTTCGTTGATGTTAAAATTTTCAATATTTCCGAAACAGGTGTTGCACCATTCCTGTCGCACATGTGAGGTGTAGATTAAATGAGCAAAGACTAAGTCATCTCGTCCTCTATATGTAGTGCCTAAAATACAGAGCAAAAAACTCTACATAGTTCATCAGGAAACCTATATAATGAGATGAAATGAATAGAAGAAGCATCGATGTTAAATAAATATCCCATAAAATTCATTACGAGGACTGAAAAAGCTCACAGGAAGAGAGAAAAGGTAGTAGTGGAACTTTTAACCAAAACATAAACGAAGAAGAGATATCTGAAACCCTACGAAGAGTTCTTAATAGAAAAGGAGTTAGATTGGCATTTAAACCTACAAAAATTCTGTAAGTTGAAAGACCCTACTGACCCAATTAGACAAAATAATTTATTTTAAAAAATACCTTGCAAGGACTGTGAGGTCATCTCCATAGGTCAGACCAGTAGATCGGGGAGCTCAGATTATCGGACGTAAGAATTCAACTAAGTGTAGGATGATTAACCTCAGGAAGACAAGTAGCTTGGAGAAAACTCAGCCCTAACACGCGAACACATAGTAGAGTGGGACAGAACAACAGTCCTAAAAAGTTATATAGGCATACAGAGGGAGAGGTTGGTCACTGAATCTTTGTTTATCATGTACACCTAACATCTTCAATAGGGAAGACCTATCGGCAGAACCAAAGATATGGCAAACATTACTACTAATAAAGTCAGTGGATAGGAACTAGTGGAATGACATGAACAAAATTTGAAAGTTGTGTGAGTGAGTAAGCAATACTGTATCACTGTGTATTCTCGGATGAAAAAACCGGGGGAAATCGAATTTACGGCAAATTGTTTTATCATTTAGTCTAATAAATTACTCTTCTTCCAATTCTACTCTGTTGAAGTCAATGAGTTCAGCAAAAACATTCCTCTGCTATTTAGTACTCAATCCTATCTACTAAATAAATGAAATGAATAAAAGAACAGTGAAGAGAAGTAGGCATTTTTATTTATTTATTTATTTACTCAATTAGCCGAGTCAAGTACACCTGAGCGTCACTCATCAAACCACTGATAATGAGATTAGGTCTTTATTTCATTCACTTTGACAAAAAAAACACTGAAGAATGAATACCAAAACACTTGAAACTCGGTGAATTATTGTTAAATAAAATCCGTAGAGTTCATTTCTAAATACCATATACTTGAATAAAATTACTCTCCTTTGATTATAATGCAACAAGATTAAAATAAGCAGTGGAAGCAAACAGTGGCTCAGAATTTTTCCTGCTCTTTCACAATGAATGGATCGTGTGAGGATGAGGTATACGTTTATAGGTAATTGTGGAGCCAACTATAAAGGACTGAAGAGAACAGTATGAAATGGAGATGTGTTGCTAAAGTCCTGTGTTCCACTTGGAGCCCAAGGGGATAATACACATAATAAGCGAGTCAAAATAAAGTGATCCCTGTTTTTCAGCTTAAACGAGTTTGATTATATATAATAAACAATATCCAATATCATGGGTGAATAACTGTAACCAACCGAAACTCTAGCTATAAAGTTTAAGCTCTTCAATTCTGTAATTAACAAGTCGAAATAGTGATCAATAATAATAAGAGATTTGGCAGAGGTTACTTCCTTCACGTATCTAGCAAGCATCATTTCAACTACAGAAGGATGACATGGGTGAAGATATCAACACCAGCCAGAATCGAAAAGGCGAGATACATATGCCTTCATCAACCTGAAACCAGTTAGGAAATCTTCTGCACTTAGCATAAAGAACAAGATTCGGGTTTTCAACATCAATTTGAAGTCAGTCAGTTCTTCCATACGGGTCAGAACTTGCACTGCGTGTCACGAAAAGGATTACCAACAGGCTACTGCAGACTTTCATCAACATCTGCCTTAGCTACATACTGAAGATCAAATGGCCAGAAAGAATAGTTGACAACTAACCATGAGCCGATCGCTCAACAAATATGTAGGAAAAATGGAGATGGATCGGGTATACATTGAGGAGACTGTCAAATGACATAGTGCGCAATGCAGGCTATTGCTCGAGTGGAATCTCAGTGGGAAGCGGCGATTGGGTCTTCAGTGCGACGGTGACATGGAGGATATTGTGTGACGAGGAGGAGATGAGAGATTATGGACAATCGTGGACCCAGCTGAAGAGGATAGTAGAGAATAGAACAATGTGGAGATGTGTTGTTGAGGCCCTATGTTCCAATCGGAATCGAAGGGAATAACAGTACAATATAATATTGATAATGAAATACTGTAATATTCATACAGCTAGTAGAATCACATCTATGATAATCTGAACACCGACTATATTATTTCGTTTCACGTTTTACACTCAAGTCCTTGACTAACGAAGATTTAAAGTCCGGATAAAAACACAGTGTTCCAGATGATAAGCAGATATTGGTTGTAGCAGATAATAATATCAAACAAACATTAGTGAAATCTAGGGTCTTATGTCATATTATGATTATACCTGACTAATGTATTTAACGTAGTTTTCTGTCAAAATTATTCAAGTGCACCATTAATTCATCCAAATACCTTAAGCTGATACGCAGACAGATAAACTATGAACATATATATTGGATTCAAAGTACGTACAAGCAAACAAACATATAAATAGTCATTTAGTCCCACAAGAGATGATAAGCCACTGTCTTTTAGATTAATCTAACCACAGAACAATCGTTCATGCAATAAATTAAGCTGGTTCCAGTAGATAAATGATTCTGGGCTGGCTTCGTAACCTAGACGCCCTGGATTTGATACCTGGATTACAGGTGTGTACTGATGAAGAGTCCCTTATGAGGACAAAATAGCTGCCTAATATTCTCTGGTTATTGTCAATGACTCAATAGTAGAATATTCACTAACCATACAGGTGATCCAGTTTCGACTCCCAGCTGACAGATTCCTAAACATCGAGTAGTTTACCAGTCGGTAATAAGTTTAAAAAAGAAGGTTAGGACTGAGGCTGACAAGTGTACTGCTACAAAAACTTAAATGTCTGAACTCCTATGTTTGTCTCAGAACGACAAGATGCGAAAAAATTGAAATGGCTTATATATATATATATTGTAGGATTGGAAATATTCATTACTTTATGTTTTCAAGTATTGGTCTTGTAGGGATTTTGTTTGATTGCATGAAGGATTTCATGATTTCATCATGAAGTTTTCCAGTGGTTCTCTAACTGATGTCAGCTTATGATGAAATCCTCCATACTTTATGTTTCTAAAAGTATCTGAAATTATCAGTTGTTGTGATCTGTAAATGTTGAGAAATATATAACCATAAGAAGTAAGAGTATATTCTTAAATTTTCAGTTATCTTGTAGGTTCAGTTCTTTTAATATCGGTTCTGCATACTTACAACTAATAAGGCCAAATTTTACTTTCTACAGTTATATATCCATTATAATGACAGAATGCTATTGGCAACATCAGTGTTTGTTCTTAAAAAAGAGTAACATCGAATCATTTAGATCAGACTTCCAAAAGTTATTTGCAATTAGATTGTTAACAGACTACAGTCCAAAATATATGTTTATATAGTAATATATAAAATCGCAATACTAAATTGAACTTTTCTATAGTTTGCTTTGTAAGGGTTAGTTATGTTTTTACGAGTTGATTACGGATTGATATCAGTTAAAGAATCATTGAAAACCAGCAGGGAGTGCTGGACAGCTGTCTCATCAGCCTAGTTTGGGAATCATAGGCAGTAGGAACCCACCCCACTGCCTGGATTCGAACCGAGGACCTTCCGTTTATAATGCAAGCTCGTATACCATTCAGCCACTGGGACCTAATCCAATGGCCAGCTCATGAATTCTAACTTCTACCAGTTCGTGATTTAGCGTGACTCCAACCGTTGTCGTAGGTGGTACATCCATCCTCAATACGTGACATCTGGATGGACCTCACTGGTCACGACTTCTCATCAGAACTCCAGGAAACTCCATCCTGTAGCAAGTCACTAGCGAGGAGTACGCCGATGATTACAAACCAAACAAAACTAACCCTTACAAACCAAACTATAAAAAATTAGATTGTTAATAGATTATAGTCCCAAATATATGTGTATGTAGTAATATATAAAATTGTAGTACTAAATTGAACACTAATTTTACAAATTAAGTGACTATGAGTGACAAAGAATGTTCAGTAATAAATTCTAATGAGTCATGTTCACATTCAGTTATATTCATATTGATTATAAACTTTAGATGGATGAGTGATCGTATCAAGGTCAGGAGTAGAGAAAAAGGTTTTTTGGGGTTGAAAATTACGTGCGCTATATGTGTGTCAGTGTGTAAGTTAACAACTACGTTTAAATAAAAAAACAAAAGGTTAGTTAATGCAAGTGTAATGACAAAGGGTAGGGGAATTTCTATGTGCAGGATGGAGGGCCCGGTGGCACAGTGGTTAGGACTCTCGCCGACCATGCACATGCTCCGAGGTTCGATCCCCTGCCGACGCATACCCGATATCTATGGTCGGCCTGCAAAATTTGGGCTACCCATATCACATGCTGAAAATTCCATACTTGTACCGAAAATACAATGTGGCATCAAGCTGTAATCAAAGTAGAAAATCAATGGAAATAACAAAAGGGTCGATGTAATAAGGTATTTATGAATTTGTAAACTCCACAGCAGGCCAGAGCAGTAACAGTGATTTGACCTGTTTCTTCTGCACATAGAGCACCGGCTGTCTAAGGAGAAACGCGATAACCTCTGCTGTTTGGAGTATGCAGTAAAACTTTACACATTATCTTTTACACACATATTTGGGACTATAATCTATTAACAGTCTAATTGCAAATAACTTTTGGAATTCTGATCTAAATGATTCGATGCTGTTATTTTAAAAACTACTAATGTTGTCAATAACAATCGTTCTGTCATTATAATGGATGTATAATTGTAGAACCTGATTATGAAGTTATCGAAAAGAATATTCTTTGTTCAATAACCAATCTTTGGAAATTTCGAATGGGTGTCTTTAGTCAACTTCTTTCTAGTTAACTTATTCATTTGAATTCTCAATAAACCAGCGCTTATCAGGTTCATTAAATAACAAATAACATGTACTGGGAATTTGTTGCCTTAAGAGATAACACGATAGGCAAACTCTTCGTATTACACATTATATAAGCTTTTTTGATTGTATACTAGTTAGTGAATAGTTTATTGTGTCTAGTTCTTTGTTTGGTGCAGACTGAATTCTATCAGTCAAGTCCGCAATGTGGCCATCATGCTAGGTGGCTCGTCATCCCGGTTTACTCTGAATTTTTGATACTAGATTGTTGAAGGCAATCGGCAGGAAGCCACATCTGACCTAGGTTTCGTGCTAGTTGGCACTCATCAGTCAGTGAGGCGTATCTGAAACCTTGAAAGAATTGATATCTCTTCTGAGGTTCGAACCCGCGTCACCCAGTGAGCTATGCAGCTAGAGACGTTCGCACTGAGCCTTTTTGGCCTACGATTGACCTTCTTCTAGGATTGTATTGGGTATTTTGACTGGACACTAGTTAGTTACTAGTGTAACATTGTTTGGTCGTTTGTTTAGTACAGACTGAATTCCATCAGTTAAGTACCCAATACAGTCAGTTGTACAGGAGGTCTGTCGCGAGCCTGATTAGCTCAGCGGTGACATCTCTGACTGCAACATTGTGTGACACGAGTTCAAATCTCAGAAGGGACTTGAGTTCCTTCAAGTTGCAGATACGTCTCGCTGACTGGTAAGTGCCAACTAGCACGAGACCTAGGTCAAATGTGGCTTCCTGCCGATTGCATCCAACTATTTAATACTATACAGGTTTATCAGCTCTAGTGGAATAACTTTTTATAAATAATTTGTAGTCCTAAGTAATTTATTTTTTATCCAGATTACCCTTTGACTTTCACTGTAGCAGTCTGAATGAAGTTAAGCTGCTTTAGAGTCTACTACTTAATCTAATCAGCTGTTAAATTTTAAGCTTGTTTCGTTGAATTAATCTTGGTTAGTTCATACGTTCTTGTCAGAGATAATCTCTGGTTTTTTACTAAAACAGTGTACATTAATCACCTTTTTTGGTGAAATAATCTTTTACTAAGTATCTTTGAAATGTAACGCCACTCAAAGTTTATGACACTGAAACAAAGAAAAATAGTTTTGGTGTTATTTGAACCATAGATGGTGTATGGTAACTGAGATACCGTTATCAAACTGGGCACCTACAGATTCTTTACTTGCAAGAGGAATACAGATCTCTTCAAGATGAGCTAATTTCATCAACGGAATTATTCTCTACTATATTTGTGAAGTGGTATTTAAACTTAGAGAACTCCTTTGCAGATAATATCGCCTCAGTTACTTCATATAATGAAGCGATTTTAATGGTAGCACCACTGACTACCAATCACTAAACTACCTTTAACTCACCACTCTCATGACAGAGGCATTTTTGGGTGCGGAATACATACTTAATTATGAAAAAAGGTGTATAAAAACTGTATAAAAGTGTTACAGAGGGTATCTTTCTCTCACATGTGATAAAAACATCTCCCAGTTTAGTATACGAGTATCAGAGGAAACGTTACACCACATCGTATAAAAATATTCATCTTAATGACCATAAATGATATCCTTTTGAGATCCATTAATGTCTGTAATTCTGCTTTTCACCTTCCCCAAAAGCCATTGATAGAATTGGTGTGTGTCCCTGTGACCACTAGAATGGTTGACTCTGTGATGATTATATCCAAGAGATGATAAGGAGTTATAATCTTTACACCCATCTGTGTGTATTACAGATCCCTGTTTGACCAGTCGAGTAATAGTAGGTATTAAAGTACTTGACTTTCTATCTACTATCCTCTCGAAGAATCCTTTATTTAAAGAGGTATCATATAAACCAATCACATGAACATTATTCGCTCGTTCTCGACCACAGTTTTATTTTTTCTTTAATTAACCAGTTTCATTTACATATACGGAGACACCTCCTCCCAATAAAGAAGTAAGTCACTCCATTTCCCAGGATTCCATATCCCTGCAATGCTAGTACTACCGGAACTTTTGATAAAAGACTATTTTCAGTTTCAGCAGCTGCACCTCTCACAGGCTGTTCTAAAACCAAGTAATTACAAATATACAAAATGTGGGTTAAAGAAAGATGAGATCTGGCAAAATATATGCCTACGAAATATTAGGATCATTAACTTACCTTCTCTCACACTAACTCATCTCAAACTAATTCCACAACGATGACAAGTCCGCCAACCGATCTCCTACAGCTTTTTATGCTCATCACAATTCCACATAAACAAAGCCTTTCTTGTCTAATCAACCACCACACCTAAGCAATGCTGCAAGGCTTGGTCTTCACCAAATTGCAAACGTAAATGAGTTAGAGTAGTCATTTGACTCTAATCAAGAGGAATGGAAGCTTCAATTTATGTGAATAAAACTTATTGGACCATTCAAGGTCAATGGTAAGGTCACACTCTATTGGTAGTCAGTGTTGCTTAAAATTTAACTTGGCCTATTATGTGAACACTTATAACTTTATATCACTTGTCATTGCTGAAATACAGCGTCTTAATAAACCATATTTCTTCTTTCTTTATGGATAAAGTTCTGGGTGTTTACTCGTTAGCTATCTAAAAATATGTATGAAGGAAGTTGTTGAGAATCGGTCCACTGCAGCGTTATTTGAGACAAGTACACAAAACTTAATCTCCAGTCTGTCTCTCTCTGTTGTGAAAAACATATCTCATTCTTTCTTTAAGGCTAGGTTCTACTTCATCACCTTAAAATTTTGTACCTCATATTTATGAGTATTCATTTTTGGGCAACGATAATGCTTAGAATTGAAAATATACTGTACTTTTATGCTAAACCACTTATTTGATATGGAGAACAGTGACACAGTATTGTCTACTAGAGGATTTTTCTAACACAATATATTCCTGGTGAACATATGTTTCCTGAGCACCCATATATTAACGGACTCGGCAAGAAAGTTTTGATACTGCAGGTGGCATTCTGACCATAAAGGGAATTAGAATAGTTAAATTACCTTTTTTTTATTTCTATAACTACTGAATGAAATATAGAGCTTCAAGCTTCGAAATTTCTGTGGCAGTAGTGTTGCTATTACGCCATAAGGTTGCTGGCCTCACGCCCAACTTACCCTCTTTTCTTGGCTTTGTACCGGCTAGTAGACTAGGCAAGCTTTACAAATGCATTGGCCAGGAAACAAAACCTGATCACCTGTTCAGTCGATGAGTATTCTACCACTGATAAATTGATTGATTTATTCAAGTATTGGTTTGTAGAGATGAGGAACTTAATAATAGTAAACGGTTGCTGAGTGAAAATGGTTATCCAGAAAAGTTAACAGATAAGAATATGATTCAAAAATCAAGTGAGCCTAAGGTGCAAACAATTCCTAAAAAGGCCTTGTCGGATTTCCGAACATCACCCAGCGTGGTTAAGTAAAGGACAAACAAAGTCTATTCGTAGCGATATTCTATCCCGTGGATACGGAACACAAGATTGATGTTAACGAAGCTTTCAGAGTCATTTACCGCATACCAAGAAATCTTAACTTCGCCTTAAGAGTTCGTTTACCGAATACTGCTGGGGTTGGCTGTCGGGACCCACATAAAGAAGCCTAATTTGTGTCCAAAAGAAGCAAGTTCAGATATTGTCCTTCCCTTGGCCATCTAGGTTGGAATGATCCCTAACCTTTTGTAGAAATTTCCTTAATTTTAGTCGATATTCTATTTGCTACTCTATTATTATTACTATTATTTATGCATCTTTAATGAACTGTAATTCCACTGTGATCTTACTTTACAAATCGATAATATTTAAAAAGCACACTAATATTGTTATTGGCTACTATTCCAGAGTATTCTATGTATATAAACATGTATATAATTGTAGAGCCAGAAGAGGAAACTATCGAAAAAGGTATTTTTTGCTCAATTATTTTGCTTTTTACAAACTTAAAATGTTGAATGTTAAGATGATATGGCGCGAAGTATAGTATTTGACGACACTCATCAATACGGTGTATCTGTTACCACAAGAAAACTCATATCGTTGTCATTCAAACTCAGAACAGCTAGCTGATCATCCCACAACATCCTATCTTGAAAGTCGAAATACAGTGGACGATAATTCTATTGCAATTATTACAAATTCAGCACCTGAACAAGAGAATTTAGCTGAGGATTTCATCATGAACTGAAATCGGTCAGAGAACCATTGGAAAACCTCCAGGGAGTACTGGACAGCTGTTTCGTCAGCCTAGTTTGGGACTTTTCATCAGTACTTAACCACCGCCTGGGTTCGAACTCAGCACCTCCCAGTTATTATGCGAGTGAGCTCGTAGACCATTAAGCGACTGGGATACGATCCAATAGCCATTCCATGAATTCCAAACTCTACCGATTCATGACATAGCACAACCATTAGTCAATGTCTTTCGACAGTATAAGCTCTCACGCCCAACCTGCAGTACCCCACTGGTCACGACTCCCCACTAGAATTTCAGGTAACTACCTAACTGAATAGGGCCAGTTGCTAGTGAGCATCTCATTGACATTCAAGTATTGATTTGTAAAGATTTGATTGATTGATTTATAATTACATGTTATGATTTAACCGTTTTTATAAAACATACATTTGCATTAAAATGTGAATGACTGTATCATATGATTGCCGATAAATTGATATCTTTGATTTCCATCCATGTTTTTTTTATAGTGCATTACCCATTCAGGTAGAAAAAAAACTGACTAGGTCACTCTAGTGGAACCCAATGTTTTCATTAATAAAGTACGATATAAAGTAGAATGCGTAGTTATTCTACTTTTATAAATTCTTTAGTAAGTATATATATATATACATATAATATTAAACACTATTCTGAAAAATAATAATCATACACAATGGAAACTTATCAGCATTTCGCATTCGGATGAAAGAGAGATGAAAAATATCCAGTTACCAGGGCAAACAAAGACTGATAACCGCTTCTTTCTGGACGCATAAATCAGGTTTCAGGTGCTTGATGGAAATGGCTTCAGTGAACTTGACGAGAATTGAGCTCTTTTGCCTATTGATAATTTTGAACGACTTTTCGACGTCAACCTCATGACTCGTGTCGAGGAGATGCCTGGCAATGGCACTGTTTAAAGCACTTGTTCCCTTTAGACATAAGCTTTTTGGTACATGTTCAGAAAATCTCAGATATGCCCTTCTTTCTGTCCTTCCAATGTAACTGCTCCCGCAGATACATGTAAATTTTTATATACAGTTGGAGTTAACATGAGGAGGATATCTATCGATTTTTGATTGCACCAAAGAACGAGTTGTTCGATAAACATGAAAGAGCTTAGCTGCAGGATAGGCTATGGCTAGTGATTTACTCAGCCTTCTATTGATCATCGCTGCAGTGTTTTCACCTTTATAATCAAGCTGAAAGTAGATTGACTTTTTCCCACTGTGATTTGTTTTACATTTGTGACTTCAGATCTTCCATACTCGTTGATGAACCTTTGAGGGTATCCATTACTCTTCAGTATCTTTTCAAGAAACTCAAATTTTCCCTCTAATTTCTCTATAGAGCATATTCTCTTCGCTCTATAGTACAGAGTTTTGACTAGACCACGTTTTAAGCTATTTGGACAAAAACTATTAAAATGTAAGTATTGTCCCTTCCATGTAGGGTTTCAATAAATTGACTTTTGAAGACTACCATCTTCTAAGCGTTCCATGGCAATGTTGAGGAAGTGAAACTTTCCGTCACTTTCATGTTCCAAAGTAAACTCAATATTGGCGTGTACATCGTTGAATAATTTGAGTAAGTGTGAAGCATGACTTTCATTGTTGCATACTACAAATGTGTCATCCATATATCGATAGTAGGAAGTTGTTTCGTCCATTACATGCTTCAACTTTGTTCTTTCAACGCTGGACATGAATATATCTGCTAAAACAGGGCTAAGTGGACTCCCCATAGCTACACCATCTATTTGGCGGTAAACAATGTTGTCAAATGGGAATCGCACATCCACGGTACACATAAGTAGTAGGCGTTTGAATTCCGACTCTAGGAGGGGGAGAAGATCAGACTGCTAACAAATGATCTCAATAGTTTAGTTGATGGGAATCATTGTGAACAATTACCAAAAATCGATGGCTTGACTTCATATATTGAAGATAGACACTATTAAATAGCAGACTAAAACGATACAATTATTGTGTTCACTAACCTGTCTAAAATTAAACTATTGACAGTAATCTATAGGACAGATGAGCAGTCTAACACACAATATGCAGCTAATAGGTTTCTAGTGTTCAACTTCTAAATAAAAGCGTAATAATATCGCGACTTTTTGTTCAGTAGCCACACAGGACTGATATATTTAGGGTGAGCTATCAGCTACATTGCTATCTGAGGCGCTAAAATCACAAATTGGTGGGAGTTAGAATTCACGGGCCATTGAATCATGTCCCAGTAGATGAATGGTATACCAGCTTGCCATGTAACCGGAGGTTCCTGGGTTGAACCCCAGTGGATACGTACAGCCTATGAGTCCCAAACTAGAACGAAGCAGCTATCCAGTACTCTCTGGTTTAGTAACTGATATCAATCCATGATCAAACTTGAAACAAAACAAATTCCTGCACACTAACTCCTGAAAATGACTATGAACTGATGAATACGACCATGGCTTACAATGGTAGAATCCACTACCTTGGTTTGTATATTTTCTCTGATCTTTCCTGGTCTTCCATCATCACGTTAGTTTCCAGAAAGATATTTCGTTTGACATTCTATGTAAGGAAGTTAAGACGATCTGTTTTCATTCCATCTTTACTGTAACCGTTCGGTAGTTCTTGTATTCTGCCTATACTTCTCAACTGTTCCCCCTATAGTCTTTCCCGAGTTACTTAAGAAAGACTTTGGTATACTGCGTAGGGCGCCAAAAGCCGTTAGTAGGAGGAGTGGGGTGTTGCTAAACCAACTCGTTAATTACTCAGAATTGGCTATAGAGGTAAAAAAAAAATATAAGTTATAAAGTGCGAAACTTTGCGGCTGAGCTACGGATCAATTTCTACAGCCGACAAATGATCAATGGATGTGTGAAGGATAAACTGCCGCTTTGGGCCACTTCAGTGTGTGTTTATAAATTCACCTGCTCGTGTGGAGCTAGTTATATTGGCCGCAAAAAGCGGACACTTTCCAAACACATCACTGAACATTATCCAGCAAGACAATTACTAGCTCAATTCTCGAGCACTTCGTGAAATCAAGTCACGTAGCTTCACCAGAGTTGTCTTTCAAGATCATCTACAAGGTGAGGCCAAATGGTACAAAGAGCGTTAGGTTTCGGCTTTTGTGTAAGGCAGAGGCGCTGGTAATTCGTCAGTACAACCCCAAACTCTGTATACAGAAAAAGTGTGGCCAGTCTCTTATTCTACCTTGTTCTTAACCTCTTCACAAGCCGTTCCGTGTAACGAAATTTCTATTTTCAATTCCACTTTTAGTTTGCTTTCACTTAAATAATTAATTCATTATTATCACTCTCATATGTTCCTTTTGTTCATTTTCACACTTGTTAAATTGACACTCAACTCGTTAATACTGTTGTAGATAGATACTTGGATTCCTGCAAGAAATCGGCAAATATTATCCTGTCAGACTCTGAACATGCTCTACCTACACAACTCTCTCCTTGCATCTCATCGGGTAGAACTAGAAGCGACTAAGTGCAAAAACTCTACGATACCTTATTTAGCACATATTTTATGTGATGAGAAATGTGTGGAACAGGAAATTACCAACTTACTGAGGAACTCTAAATAAACGATATTGTTTTTTGTTCGCATTATTACATTGTCGCTAATATTTTCACTTGATTCAATATTATATTCACTTGTTGAACAATATCATCAATGCAAATTATTATTAATTTAAATGCCCTATTTTAATTATTGCCCCTGTAATTAAAGAAACAACCTCTTTTAACTACCTGAGAAGCATCGTTTCAACTACAGGCGGACGGAACTGACGAGAATATCAAAACGAGGATCGGGAAAGCAAGACAAGCTTTCATTACTCTCAAGTCTGTGTGGAGGTCAACAGCACTCACCATCAAAAATAAAATCCGGATTTTCAACTCCAATGTGAAGTCAGTGCTACTATACGGATCACAGACTTGGCGCCGTGTCATGAAGAGCATCTCAAACAAACTTCAGACCCTCATTAATAGTTGTCTTCGCTCAATACTCAAGATCAGATGGCCAGAAAAGATCATCAACAGGGAGGGATCTCTGGGAGCGAACCAACCAGGAACCGATTGTGCAACAAATAAGCAGGAAGAAATGGAGATTGATTGGTCATACTCTGAGGAAACCACCAAGTGACATCACTAGACAAGCCATTGCTCGAGTGGAACCCGAAAGGGAAGCGGCGAGTTGGTCGTCAGTGCAAGGGTGACATGGAAGAGGTCATGTGAAGAGGAGATGAAAGCATGTGGGCAGACTTGGAGCCAGAGGGTGACTCTAGCAGAGAACCAAACTCAATGGAGACGTGCGGCTGAAGCCGAATGTTCCTCTAGGAATTAAAGGAAATAATAATAACAGCTTTATTCTGGGCTAACGGTCTACACACTGTACAGAATCCTCAGGGTATTTTATTGCATAATATTTACTCTTCGCTCAAGGTTTCCAAGTAAAGTAGTAATCGACAGTATATCATGTGAAGCAATACCGGTCAATCTGAAGCAAATGCCAATCCAATTCTCTACTATATTTTTCCTGTCTCCATAGAAAAATATACAGCAGTGGGGTTTAAAGCGAACTACAAAAGTACGTGAATGTATCGTGAGACCCGGGGACATATACGATTGATTGAAAAAAAGAAACAGAGGAAATTTACTGCCTTATGCTGGATGGAAACTCAGGTAGATAGGCAGTTTAAGTAAGTTGCTATTTCAGAAGGAACTCTAATGCACCCAAAGCCACGTCCGTTATTACTATTATCATTCGAAGACATGATTAGCTGTCTTTGATCATAGGTGCCTGCGCTCTATCCCCCCTGTGAAGTGGTATAATAAGGTGAGCAATATTGAGATTAGGCGTCGAGTTCTAGGTAAGCAAGGGAAATCAATCGACGAGGCTGTGAAATTACATCGACTGAGATGGTTAGGATATGTGTTACGGATGCCTAGTCATCGCCTTCCTCGACCGACGGGCAATGTTAGCTGACATAGGGTCAGGCTGGAAAAGAACCAGCGACGGTCAAACCAAAACATGGCACGAATCAATGAAATCCACAACAGTTAGTTTACGCCAACCACGTAGGAAGATGTAGACTTCCTGACTGGCTGGGGTCCTCAGGATGGTAAAAACCAATAGCTGGAAACAATTGGTGATATGGCTGTAAATCGTTCTCAATGGCTGGCGCAGATGCATCCACTCCTTGTGACTTATGATTTCCAATGAAACTGTATTGTTCTTCGTTATTACTCTTCCTTTGTCTCACACCTCTGTTTACTGTCTCTATTATGCATTTCTTATACTTTCTTCTCTTGCTTGGTGTACTACATGGAGTGTGGCGACTTGAACTCCCGCACAACGGTGCAAAGTTCTATGTCGAAAACAGACAGACAACTATTATCATTAGTATAAGATTTAAAATCAAGGTAGAGGATCAACTTTAAACATCTAATATAAAATCGCAAGCAATCTATTAGAGATGTTGACGTCCACTTCATAAAGAACCTATCCATTGTACTCAACACCATAAGAATCTTCAACCAGCCAGCCAGTGATCACATTCCGGCCATTCATTAAAAACGCAGACGGAGAATCTAAACAGCCTTTGCAAATAATTGGAAAACCCGTATAGACTTTTCTAGCTACAACAACTAGGAGGAAATAATAATAATAATTGTAAAATACCCGGCTTAACTTCTGAAAAACTCACGACTATTCCCGTCAAGTCAAGTAAGTCATCAGCACACAAGATTAGAGAATGTTCAAAGAAAATTAAAATCTGTTTATTTATTTATTTTTTTGTTTGTTTGTTTGTATAGAAAAATGAAATATAAAGAAATGATTGTAAACAAAAGAAACCATTCATTGAGAAAAAGAAAAGATAGAAAACAGAAAAACCAGCGAGCATATATTCATCCTCTTGCACACAACAACATGCCTTGCCTTCCAGTGGTATAACATGGGGGGTATAGAGAGGAAGTTACATCATTCATCCATCCTTTCGCTTATATAATGTAGAAGAAAATAAAACACAATGCGACGTACGACTTTCAGTGTTTAGACTACAAGACTGTGTTGTACAAAAAAAAGAAAGGAGACAGTCAGTCCCTTGTATATATGTGGTATTAATAATAATAACTTGTTAGGAGTGGAGAGGAGGTTTATTTAGTAAATGGATCAGCAATATGAGTAGTTGTTGTTGTCGTTATCTCATCATCTTTATCGAATACTTTTCACAGAGTACTCATGGTGTGGAAAAAATGTCTACATGGAAGAGGGAACATTGTGAAAATTGGAAGATTGAGAAAAGACTAGTCAGTTAGATTTAAATAAGTGGGTAGGTGGGTAGATAGGTAGGTAAGTAGATAAATAGGTGTGCATACCATCAAGTCGTCAAACTAATAAATTATTATTTTAACACATGTCTCTCTACACACATACAGGAACACATACAGACACAGACACGCACACGCACAGATATACAGCATGATTGTGTAAAATAGCTTTTTTCAAAAATACAGGAAATAATTCCTAATGATAAACTGAATATTTCTTACTAATATTATTAATAATAATAATATTAATGTTAAGAGAAAAACAGAATATTAAAGGAACTAATTCGATAGGTACAAACGGCGCACTCACAAAAAGAAAAAGAGGACAATATATTAAACGATAGGATAAACAAAAAGGATTCGAAACATGGTGATGAATGTTGCATGGAATATTCTTTGTAAAAAACAAAAAAAAGAATTATGCATTTCACAGTTTCTATAGAAAACTTGAAAGTTATAGGCTAAACACTGACAGAGATAGTAGTGGTAGTAGTAGTATTACGTGGATACACACAGACGCACAAAACACATAAATGTACACATTGAGTAGTAGTGGTATATGTGAAACTTTATACAGCGGAGAATGTGTAAAGAACATTTACTTGATTCACGGAATACATCACAATCTGAGAGGAGGATGGCAAGATAGAGATTCGAAGTTATACGCTTACACTATACACAGAAGACAAACACAGAGTTACAGAACATGAGTCACCTGGTATATATATACGGTTCTCATTTGAAAGAAAGGTAAAGTAATAGGTAGAAAAAGTGACTAATAATCACTTATGCTGAGGATTGTTTCTACCTCGATTCGAATGCCTGTGGGCATTATCCTGATGATGGTGAATTGATGAATTGACTGATGGATTTTTAGCAGCATTTTGACGAGTATTTACTGGTCGACCCACACGAAATATGTAAATATTGAGGAAGTCGGCTAATTGGACGCATATATCAGCATCGTATAGTATGACGTTGACAAATCCAAATATCTTAAATGTTGGAAATAAGAAGAAAATAAACAACTGGTGATTAATACATAAAAATTTTATAGTTTACTTTTTAAAACAGCAACAACAAAAAAATATATCTTTCTATCTTTTTTTTGACTAGTAACAAACGTGCTTTTTAGAAAAAAAATACTTTCTCAACAACAACAACAACAAATGTAAGGAATGCATATCTTTCAGAGAAATTCTTGAATCGACATACAACAAACAGTCTTATAGAATTAAGACGGTAAATAAACTCAGTTGTCATGGTGACATGAGGTGATGATGATCTAAGTGCATACGTGTTCACATTTCTCAATTCTCCAAAACAATCATTATCATACTCATAAAATATGAATTGGTCGATATCATCACAGTATCACAGAAGCAAATTCACCTACCTTGGATGACTGACAACTGAAAAAGCATATCACATCACCTGGCCTGAAAGCTACACTGTATTCTGAATTATGCCTAACTGAATGTACACAACAATGACTTGACTGAGTTTCAAGCAGTTCAATTTGCTACACTTCATGCAGCACATAGAGTACAGGAAAGACAGAAAAAATCCTCCATGCAATCAAGCAAAATCCCTATAAAACCAATACTTGAAAACTAATCAGATGTGCTCACTAGTGACTGGTCCTATTCAGGCAGTTAACCTGGGGTTCTAGTGGGAAGCCGTGACGAGAAGGGTACAGCAGGTTGAAGATAAGGCAGTAACTCATTGCGAAATGGTCGCGCTATGTCGTGAATTGGCAGAAGTTAGAATTCAAGAACCACTGGGTCGGGTCCCAGTGGCTCAATAGTCCACGAGCTCGCCTTGTAACCAGAAGGTCCTGGGTTCGAACCCCGCAGTAAGGGGCGAACTGATGAAGAGTCCCAAACTATGACGAAACAGGTGTCTAGTACTCCCAGGTTTTCCAGTGGTTCTCTAACTGATATCAGTTCATGATGAAATCCTCCATGCAATGAAGCGAAAAATCCCTACAAAACCAATACTTGTAAAAAAGAATTCAAACGAATTATGATGAGAAGTAATACACCAGAGAAAGAACAGAAACATGGAAAAACGTGAGTGTTTAATGGAGCTGGGAGATTACAAAGAGTAGTAATGCATCTGTGCCATTGAGAACAATTTTGAGTCATATCCTCAAATGTACGTAGTAGATAAGGATAGAACAGAACGTGAAATAACTAGGGGTCAACTAAAGTTGTTATAAGACTTTATATGTATATATATATATATATATATATATATATATATATATATATGGATAAGCCGGGGAATAAAAAGTGGGAGATATACCACATAAACATGGCAAAGTTTGCCTAGTTCGTATGAAGATAAAGTGTAGGAACGTATTCAGCAACTACTCTTATCTACAAACAGCTCGTAGCTACGTAACCTAATCTCCAATTATACACTTTAATTGTTCCATGACTCCCCGCAGGAAAGCCTACAGTTTTGTGCACAACCTAGAACAATTGTTGAAATCTTAGGTCAGTGACGCTACGAAACTGAAGAATAGGCCGTAAGCTAATCACTACTTAATTACTGCTGTTTGGAATAAGAAAGATAATAAACTTACCCACTGGGGTTCGAACACAGGACCTTCCAATTACAAGGCTAGCAACCTCGTATACCATTCAGCCACTGGGACCCGATTCAATGGCCAGCTCATGAATTCTAACTTCTACCAATTCGTGATTTAGCGTGAACCCAACCATTGTCGTTGGTGGGACATCCATCCTCACACGTGACATCTAATTGGACCTCAGTGGTCACGACTTTTCACTAGAACTCCAGGAAACTCCATCCTGTAGCAAGTCACTAGCGAGCATCGGAATAATTTTCTATAGTATGGTTTGATGATTCCCAAACTAAGATGAAACAGCTGTCCAGTACTCCCTGATTTTCAATGGTTCTCTAGCTGATATCAATCCGTGATCAACTCGTAAAAACAAAACTAACTCTTACAAACCAAACTATAGAAAATAATAAACTTATGCATTACCGTTTATGACAGTCAAGAATTGTTATTCATCACATTCAGCCATTCTATTCAACTTGAAGTACTGTATCAGCTATATTAAGGGTATAGCAGAAGCTTCAGGATTTTGACGCGATGTAAACAGTTTCCTTTACTGTTTTTCCTAGATCTACTATTTTTGTCCTCACCATTACTTTTATTTATTCCTCTGTGTGGATGGCCTGTCACTGTCGAGTGTCAAATGGGGAAAACAGCACCAGTGCATTAATTACTGTGCAATATACTGCTTTTAAGCTAATCTATGGTTGAATAGCCACTCTATAAGGCTTAGGAATTTGCCGTCCACTAAGAAACTGTTTGATACAAAATTAAGTACGATGTACTCAGAGAACAGAACTTAGGAAATAGTAGTAACCTGAAACAAGAAAGGCTAGGCAGTATGGGTCTGCTTTTATATCATTTTTAAGGAGAACTGAATATTAAGCGTGACAGAATTGAAAATATAACTCGTAGACAATTTGGCACCTTTTTGAATCTACATATCAACTTCGAATACGCCAAAGCAACGTTTACTTATTCAAAGGAACTTTAGAATTAAAGGAAAAAAGTCTCTCTGAAGTATACAAGAGCCAACAAAGCAGTTTTAAACAAGTTTGCTCCTAGATGATGCATTACTAGTGGTTATTCATAGTATCGAGACAGGTCCTGGACAAGCCGAAATTGAAGGTCATGAGACGATAGGCTTATTTGAGTAAGTCTATCAGGCAGTACAAAAGCATCCATACATATTTACAGTGGCCCAGTTTACTCCTACACTTTTTAGGAGAGTAGTTCTAGCTTTAAACGCTCCACCAGCATGATTTCAATACATATAACCGTGACTATTCTAGAACATCAGCATTAAACCAATTGGTTTACAGATTGTAGATCTAGATATTATTACTGTGATGATATAAGAAAAGAACTTGGGTACTGCAATAGATTATGATTGTGATGTGGTTTTGTTCTCTGAGCTGGATGGTTAATTTGCGAAGCTTTCATCACCCAGTAGGGTGATGAAAGCTTCGCAAATTAACCATCCAGCTCAGAGAACAAAACCACATCAAAATCATCCACCTGAGCTACAAATCTTCTCTATCATATATAGATTATGATTCGACCATACAGTAAATTTATCTGATAAAATCAAAATGATACAATATTGTTTACCGATGACGTAATAGGTAAGACTGTCATCATGTAGGATACTCAAGCAAAGACAGTGACTTATATTGTTACTACTGAAAGCCTCAAGGTATAGAGAATGGAATTTTCCGAATATAAACAGCTGTCCAGTACTCCAGTGCTGGTTTTCAATGGTTCTCTAATTGATATCAATCCGTGGTCAACTCGTAAAAACATAACCAACCCTTACAAACCAAACTATAGAGAATATAAACTACCCGATTTCTTTTAACGTGGGATATCATTCAAAAAGAAATGATCAAATATCTGAAAATAATCATTTCAAGTCAAGAAAAATCTCTTGGATAGAATAATTACAGCCAGTGAATGGTGGCAACAAGTGTAAACAACTACTGCTGTAACTATTTGAATACGAATTACATTATAGGAATACTCCACTAGATTTCTATTTTTTTCTATACTGATTTATATTAAGCAGTATAAATAAGTGATAAACACTTCAATTTGAACCAGCACACATCCTAGTCACATTTAATCTCTTTTTCAATAATTTCTCTTCAGGTTCTTACAATTATAAAATATAATATTTGTGGTCGTTACAATAATGATAGCCAGTTATGCGGCGGATACATTTTTAACATAGAATAACAGATTAGTTATGGGGTGTCAAAATAAATAGTCATATTTGTGTGACAAACGTGTTGTGCTTCAAGTTATATAGGGCGCACGATTAGGCAGGTTCATCTACGGGTTAGAGAACACTTACCAGCTTGGTTCAGCAGGGGGGAAATTAAGTGCATAAAAAGCTCGATCCTGTCACACTTGGTCGATACTGGACAGCTTTCAGGGTTATATCACGTACAGTTCGCTTACGTCTCCTACACATAGCTGAAGCTGTTGCAATAAGATTGACTAAACCGGAACTTTGTATCCAAAAAGAACACGTCCAGACGCTGTTCCTACCGTGGCCAAACTTGGATTGAAGATTTTTCTTCTCATCAGAAGTGCTCCTTCCCCTTAACCCTCTTGGATTTTTTTCTTTTTTTACTTTGCTTATTATTATAAATATTATTATTACAGTTATTATTATTCGTCATAATTTATGCCCTTCACGAAAACATTCCCTCAATACTATCAAATTTTTCATTTATACGGACCTATTATTAGTGATATTATCTCTTTTTTCAATAAATGCCTCCACCTGTCTCATTTCACACATTCGTTCTTTCATTATGAACCTCTCATTGCAGTCTTACTATCTCCTGTTTAACACAGACCACTTTGTACTAGCCACTCACCTGACACCTCTTTTTATAACCTTGAACCGACTTGTCAATCTTTCCTACCCCACACTCTACAATTCTATTATGATTAATCACCACCATTGGCTTCCATTTTACAATATTTTCTAATCGATTTCAGCCTAGCACGTTTGTCACACAAATATGACTATTTATTTTGACACTCCATAACTAATCTGTTATTCTACGTTAGAAATGTATTCGCCGCATAACTGGCCTTTATTGTAACGACCACAAATATTATATTTTATAATTGTAAGAACCTGAAGAGAAATTATTGAAAAGAATATTCTTCGTTCAGATTGACTTTTAATTCATAATGTGGGAATATTTAACACTATCAAACATTTAGTTTTTTTTAAAATGAATACAGGTGTACACGGGATGAGTATAGAAACAAGTTGGGACAAATAATTTACAAAGTAAACAAAAATCTATCAAAGCCAGTGTGTTTCCGACTTCTTTGTTTTGCAGAAGCCTCCGCCATACGCATCGAAAAACCTGAGCTGCGTTTTCAAAAGAAACTAGTTCAACTACTGATATACGTATGAAACTTGGGCACTGTGATAGAGTCTAATTTTATTTTGGATAAGATTTTATTTTGATAAATCACACAGTGTTATGCAGTAATATTTACTGATGACGTTTCGAAACAAGGGGAGCTCGTAGACCGTTAGGCCACTGAGACCCGATCCAATGGCCCATGAATTCTAGCTTCTGTTAATTCACGATATAGCGCAACCGCTAGCCAATGTCTTCGGTGAGTATTTGTCCTCTCACCCGACCCCCAATGGTTCTCTAACCAATATCAGCTCATGATGAAATCCTGTAACCAATCAACCAAATCCCTACAAACCAATACTTGAATATCAATCAGATGATCACTGGTGACTGGCCCCATTCAGGTAGGTAGTTACCTGGGGTTCCAGTGGGAAGTCGTGACCAGTAGGGTGCAACAGGTCGGGTGTGAGGACAAATACTCACCGAAGACAGTGGCAAGCCGTTGCGCTATATCGCGAATTGGCAGAAGTTAGAGTTCATGGGCCATTGATTCGGGTCTCAGTGGCTTAGCGGTCTACGAGCTCGCCTTGTAACCAGAAGGTCCTGGATTCGACTACCCGTCGGTGGGTGCGTACTGTTGAAGAGTCCCAAACTAGGACGAAACAGCCGTCCAGTACTCCTTGCAGGCTTTTCAATGGTTTTCTAGCCAATGTCAACTCATGATGAAATCCTGTAAAAAAATTGTTATTTCAGTCAAACAAAACTATTATTTCAGCTCGTTTTCACGTACTTAACATGTTCACACGAGTTTCTATACTCTAATGAATAATTCTAATTTCAAAATCAGTATACCATACATTTGGCATGTTTTCCGAACAAAATCCTTGCGGAAAGAAAAACTAAAGCCATCACCACCATCACCAAGCATCTAGGTATAAGGTGGCAAGTAATAATGCGAGTTATAGGTAACAGCCTCTTCTTCGCTTTATGTTAGTTAGAGACTTCACCATAGTTATTACATTTTATAACATCAGCATCACAATTCGTTCAGTAACTTGTAAAACTGTTTATTAAAGAGCACAATTTGAAAAATTATACAATATTACACTTAGATATGATATGCTTTTGAATGCAACATATTGAAACATAGAAATCGAAATTATCCAAAAATCTACTTACCATGGCTAAGCATAGGATTACAAATTCGTTGAAGGGACATGAAAAATACTGATTTACGAGTAACAAAGCAGCTCCCAGCATAACCGTGTCAAATAAATTAATAGAACTCTTTGTCATATGAGCGATCTAAAAATGACAGAAAATCAATAAAGTGACTTTCAATAGGCACTTAGGAAAAAACATAAAATTCAGTTTGTTAAAATCAACAGAATTGAGGATGTATTCCCACAGATTAATACTACTATTGCATATTTCGTTTTAACCAAACTAAACTTGTCTAAGAAAATACCATTTAAAAAATGTATATATTTATGGACTGTTATTTTTTCGACAGCTTATCCTGTTAATCAAAATGGTGTGTATACCTTAGCTTCAAAAGCCTATTCCTACAGTGAAAGTTGGTAACTTTAGTAACGGGTTGATCTCTGACGAAATCTCAACACGGATACAGAGGGCTAGTTTCGCATATGCCAGTTTACTCCGTCTCTGGCTTAGTAGACGTGATATCCGACTGGCTGTCGACCAAAGGGCGAGTGTACTGCTCATCAGTTCGCTCCGTCCTCCTTTATGGCTGTGAGACCTGGCCATTGAGAGTGGAAGACATGAAAACCGTGGCTAGCCGTCTTTGATCATAGGTGCCTGCGCTCTATCCCCCCTGTGAAGTGGTATAATAAGGTGAGCAATATTGAGATTAGGCGTCGAGTTCTAGGTAAGCAAGGGAAATCAATCGACGAGGCTGTGAAATTACATCGACTGAGATGGTTAAGACATGTAATACGGATGCCTAGTCATCGCCTTCCTCGACCGACGGGCAATGTTAGCTGACATAGGGTCAGGCTGGAAAAGAACCAGCGACGGTCAAACCAAAACATGGCACCAGTCAATGAAATCCACAACAGTTAGTTTACGCCAGCCACGTAGGAAGATGTAGACTTCCTGACTGGTTGGG
This sequence comes from Trichobilharzia regenti, assembly GCA_944472135.2. NCBI lineage: Eukaryota > Metazoa > Platyhelminthes > Trematoda > Strigeidida > Schistosomatidae > Trichobilharzia > Trichobilharzia regenti. Next base: position 93,817,920 of record OX235262.1, on the reverse strand, counting down.
GTCCTCAGGATGGTAAAAACCAATAGCTGGAAACAATTGGTGATATGGCTGTAAATCGTTCTCAATGGCTGGCGCAGATGCATCCACTCCTTGTGACTTATGATTTCCAATGAAACTGTATTGTTCTTCGTTATTACTCTTCCTTTGTCTCACACCTCTGTTTACTGTCTCTATTATGCATTTCTTATACTTTCTTCTCTTGCTTTGCGTGCTACAAGGAGGGAGTGTGGCGACTTGAACTGGCGCACATATGTGCAAAGTTCTATGTCGAAAACAGACAGACAGACTTTAGTAACGTCAGCCAGAAATAATAAAATGATAATGAAATAAATCCTCTTGTTATATATATAAGACACAACCAAGGTGGTGAAGAGTAGCTAAAAAAGCATTTTAGCTATAAGTTGACAATATTACAAAAATATACATATTTAACACACTGTGGGATTAACTTAATCCAATTCCTTTTTGAAACTAAAGTATGTGGGCATGACAAAATAGAAATGCTTCTCTCAACTACTATAAGACCCGTAGAATGAAATTCCTGTATATTATTTAAAAGTCGATATTTCAATTCTTTACATGAAAATTTTTTATTGGACACTGGTCAGTAACTAGTATAGTGTGCGCGTGTGCGTCTAGTTTCAACTTTGGTGCAGACTGAATACTATCAGTCAAGTCCGCAATGTAGCCATCATGCTACGTGGCTCGCCATCACGGCGTACTGTTCCTATTGTTGGTATTAGATGACTGGAGACAATCGACAGGAAGCCTTGGAGCTAAATTCCGTGTTAGTTGGCATTCACTAGTGTCCAAACAAAAATATCCACTACAATCCTACAGAAGGTCAATCGCGAGCCCGAATAACTCAGTGGTAACTGCAACACTAGGTGACGCGGCTTCGAGGGAATATGAGTTCCTTCGAGATTGCAGATACGCCTTGCTGATGAGTTCCAACTAGCACAAAATCTAGATCAAGCAAGGCTTCCTGCTGATTGCTTCCAACCATGTAATACCAACAATTACATGAGAATGAAGAAAGGCAGTAAAATCCAAAAATGACCTATATGGTAATGTTATAAAGTGCTTAATACAGAATGATTTTATTTCAGTGAATGACATTTACATTTGTAGAAAGAATATTGCAAATAATTCGCGCCATAAATCATTTGGAGTCAATGATTATGTGCCTAAGTTGGTAGATAGATATTATTTAATTTCTTAAAATAGAAAAGGAATTGTGCTGGATTGTCCACACTATGGCTTTTGAATTAGAACGCAAATGAATAAAACTACTAATTAAAGGACACACAGTTATCAACAAGAAGTCATTCTACTTCATCAACTCGCCAAAGTTTATTTCTCCACCACTCCCACTAATCGGTGCCTAGGTGGTGAGATGATAACCAAGCATCACTTACGTTTATAAACTGCCACGTGACACGTAAGTACCATGGTTCAACGTTATGATTTAAAAGTCTCTCTTAATCATTTCAGACATACTCTTTTTTAATCCTACTATTTATAACAACCATAAATAATTGAATTGCAGTTGACTCTGTTTCCGAATAATCTAATTAGTCTTTTTCGATTTCTTACCTATTCAATTCACACAAAAGTAGCTATTAAGTAAATCATATTCACAGAGGATACAAAACAAAACTTATCAAAAGGTTAATATTTTTTACAATTAAACTCACCACCAAACGTTGGGAAACTTTAACTACAATAAATCCAAAGGTTAAAAGAAAAATAAAGGGTGACTGATGATAGAGATTTATCGGAGAATTGACAGCAACTACAACAGCCAGACCAACTGAAAATGCCAGAGGACAGAATGGGAATAAAATACTGGTATTCTGAAATACGAAACAAGCAAAAAGAACATGATTGTAGAGTAATAAGCATTAATAAGGATCTAGAAACGTAATACTAAAAATTACACATTCTTTCTTTGAACGTCTGCTGACTATTTCATAAATGTATCGGCCCTTAGAAATCTAACTACAATAATTTCAGTTAACGAAATGCTTAGGGTATTCAGTTTTAGCATTTTGACAGACTTTGACAGAATGGGAAAATAAGGGTTGCTCCCCTTAACTTCACAGATTTTATATGTGGGTGTATTCATACTTTTTCGAATGCAGTGTCTTTTGCATAAATTATACGTATTTCTTTTGGATACATCGCGTGGGTTTGAGCTTTTGGATGGCTACTGCCTCGGCTATGTATTCAACGTATTATTTTAACCAAATGCTTTTCTACATAAAAGGTAGACTATTTTATTTCAACTAGGAACGCATTATACAGATATGAAATACAACTTAGAACGTTACTTTTGAATAGTCACTTATTTATAACTGTCTGGGTTTTTGTCTGTTAGTTGACTTATAGTTCAGATAGATGTTATTATTCAAAAATATAATTCCTCGCTAATTTTTAAATTTTGGTGTAGTTACCAGCATAAGTAGAATTCCTAGGCTAAAAACATACATGAGGAGTTTAAAATATGCTAACAGAAAGTCAGTGAAACATTAACACTCAGACAGATACAAATTAGTGCTTCAGTTCGATTCAGTCTTCGGGTTCACGGCACTATTCGGCTAATCAAGCCAAAACAGATGCGCTAATGAAATCCAAGAACACTAAAAGATGAGTGCTCAAGCTGAATCATCCCTCAGTAGATGAAGTACTACTACTACATAACTAACTGAGGCAAGAGTGACTTATTAAACAAACATTCTTGTATTTGAGAAAAGTGAAATATTTATCAATTTCAGTTGGAACGCTGTTTTATCTGCACATAGGGTCTATCTGCTTTGAGTAATAATTTGACCTATCAATCTAGACAAACTAAACAATGCAGTCCACAACGCAATGCACCGACATCTATGCGGTTGTAGATCAATTCTAAAAATTTGTATCATCTTGAAATATGCATATTCTGAATGCTTTATGTTAAATGTGATTGATTAATTGTAAACATTCAGCGCATAGTACCCATTTAGACCTCAGAGGTAATATGGCTTTTAACAGTTTTTATCATGGTGGGATATTGAATTATACAAACTTGGTAAACTGTGTCCCCTATTCCAAAAGTCCACATTTAGAAACCAGTGTTACATTCAACTCAATAATTTAGTCAGTCAAATAACATGACAGTCGTCAAAGTATTGAAAGGTATGTCCCTACAAAACTTTATATAAATCGGTATGTGTAGAAGAACGTTCGACTGTTAGCTGAAGTGTTTTACAAAATAATGTGAAAGGAAACAGCTTCTTCAAATATCTATAAAATTTCTCTGCTGGCAATAGAAATATCCTAAACATCGACTTTACCAAAAATACAACATTTAAGTGCTGACAAGCTACACAACTGAATTTATTAGCGAACGTTATGCTCCCAATAGACTGATTCCATCTAGTGTTTAGTGATTACAGCTACACATGGTATTTACGTGTGCTTTGTGTCCAGTAAAATGCAAAATATAGGATGTATAGGACACAACTTACAGCAATCGTCGCTCCATATTTACCACAACCACCTTTTGAAATTGTACCACCGAATTGAACGATGATGAGAAGCATAAAAGCGGAAAACGCCAAGAACTGAATGACCCTGAGTTCTATGCTGAAAATTGGGTCCTGTAGAAAATAAGTACATTTTAAGACTAAACAACACATTTCTTAAGGGATAATGAATTTAAACACAGTCATATACTATGAATAAAGCCGTATGTCAAGATTATGAGAAACTAGTTATGACCTTTGCAATCATGAAGAAAACTTACAGGAACAGGTAGTTTTACATGCAAAGAAAATAAATAATTCAGCTTTCATGAATAAAGCCACTTATTCAGACAAAAGCCACTTATTAACATTGGTTTCGTTTGTCTCCTAATTAACAAAATCAAAAATCTATCTTAACAATCAAGAACCAACCAGTAACTTTATCCTGGCTGCCAAATATGGCGACCGAAAGCTGCTACCTTGACGTGGTGGTCGGGCTTGAACACCGCAATGACCTAATCAAGCTATACTGGCTGAGACTTATGTCTCTTGAGGTTCTACCATGCCAGGCAGGTTGTTTGGATAGCGGTTAAACAAAAAGCAGCTACCCAATCCAACATCATGTCCAATACAAAATTACAAAATTTCATGCCGGATCGGCCGTGGCCCGGATTAACAACGACCGCGCTTCCTGCTGCCGTGTCACAGGGCGGGAGTGATAAATCTGCTACTGAGACACACAAAACAAAAAGAACAAACAAAAACAGGCCGCGTGTGACCGGCCTCAAGCAGTTGTCCCCTGGGCTCTGCGGTCACGCAACCAACTTCCACGGTGTGGGCAGCCGGGAAGTAACAATCGCCCTCACAATCCGAAATGCACACGAAACCTCTCTATTACTCACTCATCTTTGTCTTCATCTTCATCTCTATCATCTTGCCTTCCTTCCACTGATGCAACTCCTCGACTTGATAGCTCTCCACTTCCTCTCCACTCTGCGTCCACTAAAAACGATGGAAGCCAAAAAACCACCACCGACAGCCTCTTAAAGCCGCGCCACCAATTTCATATAGGAGCTCTTAATGTTAGGACACTTTGCCAAATAGGACAACAAGCATCACTAGCCAAGACCCTGGCATCACGAGCCATTGATGTATGCTGTGTTTCAGAAACACGCATACAAGACCCAAGTGTGGTTATTCACCTAACCCCACCTGGCCAACAGGTTGAATCTGCAAAATTCACCTTGAGGGTGTCAGGAGATGCCACAGCTAGTTCACGAGGATTAGCTGGCGTAGGGATAGCTTTGAGTACTAGGGCAGAAAAGACATTGCTTGACTGGATCCCGGTAGATAGCCGAATGTGTGCTGTCCGCCTGAACGGATCAGTAAGAAGGAGGAAGGACTGCACTACTCGCCGATGCCTTTTCGTAATCTCCGCCTACGCCCCCACTGACTGCAGTTCAGATGAAACGAAGGATGAGTTCTACCAAAAGCTGTCTAGTTTGGTGAGAAAGGCTAAACGCTCAGACATAGTCGTTCTAGCTGGTGACTTTAACGCTCAAGTAGGGAAATTGTGTCAATCTGAGAAGGATGTCGGTGGCACCTATGGAGTTCCGTGCCAGCGAACCGACAACGGTGACCGTCTCCTACAGTTCTGCTCTGATAATCATTTGTTTCTTGTAAGCACTAACTTCAAACACAAGGAGAGACACTGTTTGACTTGGAGACCCCCTTCATCAAACCAACGCTGGACACAAATAGACCACATAGCAATAAGCTATCGTTGGCGTGGGTCGGTAGGAGATTGTCGCTCCTTCTGGAACACGTGCGTAGATACCGACCATGCACTGGTCCGCGCTCGGGTGTGCTTACGACTGAACGGACGTAGGAAACAGCTGGCGGTAAAACCATCACGTCCCCAGCTCGATCAGGAAACTAAATCCGTATTTGAGGAAGAACTAGCTAAACACATATCTGTGTTCGACAGCTGTGCTCACCCTGAAGAAGCTTGGAAAAATATCCAGGCAGCCATAGATACAGCTGTAAAAGCTGTGAATAAGGTAAACCCAAAGGTGAGTAAAAACCACTGGATCTCCACCGCCTCATCCGAACTGATAGATGCTAGAAGACTTATTCCGGCGAGCTCCGAATTCAATGAGGAGCGAAAGCTGCACAAGAGGAAACTTACGAAAAGTCTCCGCAAGGACCGTGAACAGTGGTGGGCGACAAAAGCCAAAGAGATGGAGAAAGCTTCGAGGATAGGCAACACCAGGCAACTCTTTGGACTCATCAGGGAAACGGGTGGGAGAAGACAAATCATTAGTGAGACAATCTCGGAAAAAAATGGCACTATAATTAGCTCACAGGATAGACGACTGGATCGTTGGAAAGAGCATTATGAGGAGCAGTTTAATTTGCCCACAGCCACGCTCAACCTTCCGAGCATCCAACACCTCCCTGAATGGGATATAGATACAGGTCCTCCGTCACTAACTGAGGTTACTAAAGCTGTCACCAATCTGAAACTAGGCAAAGCAGCGGGACCTGATGGAATGACTCCAGAGGTATTTAAGTACGGTGGAGACAGCTTACTGTCCGGATTAACTGAGGTACTAGGCAGCGTTTGGGAATCAGAAGAAGTCCCATCGGGTTGGTGTAAGTCACTGATTATCCCCATATACAAGAAGGGAGACAAGTCTTCCTGTGATAATCACAGAGGGATTAGCTTGACTAATATAGTATCTAAAGTCTTAGGCTCAATAATCATGCGTAGACTGAGTGGTGCTCGGGAAGCACAAACACGAGAGAGCCAGGCAGGCTTTAGACCAGGAAGAGGGTGTATTGATCATATCTTCACCCTCCGACAGATTCTAGAACATAGGCATTCCTACCGGCGTCCAACAGTCATTATATTTCTTGACCTAAAGGCAGCATTCGACTCTGTCGATCGGGAAGTTCTCTGGAGATGCTTGGCTGTAAAGGGAATTCCGAGAAAATATATTGCACTGATTAAGGCACTCTATTCGTACTCATACAGCCAGGTGAGGGCTTACGGCGAGCTGTCATCTGAACTGATGACGACCAGTGGTGTCCGTCAAGGATGCCCATTATCTCCTTTTCTATTCAACTTCATCATAGATGTGTTAATGGACTTAACCCTAGGTGACTTCAGCGATTCAGGGATTGACTTGCTACCTGGGAATAATCTCGTTGACTTGGAATATGCAGACGATATAGTCCTTCTAGGCGAAGACGCTGACGAAATGCAGAGTCTTCTAAACACCTTGAACAGCAATCTACGAATGTTTGGCATGCGATTCGCTCCCGCCAAATGCAAGATGATGTTACAGGACTGGACTACGCTGGCTCCTAGTTTAGAAATAGGAAGTGAAGTGGTAGAGCACGTTGACCGCTTCACTTATTTGGGAAGTACCATCAGCCCCAACGGGCTGATCTCTGACGAAATCTCAGCACGAATACAAGGGGCTCGTTTCGCATTTGTTAGTTTACGCCGACTCTGGCGTAGACGAGATGTTCGACTATCGACCAAAGGGCGGGTGTACTGCTCATCAGTCCGCTCCGTCCTCCTTTATGGTTGTGAGACCTGGCCACTCAGAGTGGAAGACATGAAAAGACTAGCTGTCTTTGATCATAGGTGCCTGCGTTCTATTTCCCGTGTAAAGTGGCATAATAAGGTGAGCAACATGGAGGTTAGGCGTAGAGTTCTAGGTAAACAGGGGAAATCAATCGACGAAGTCGTGAAGCTACATCGACTGAGATGGTTAGGACATGTGTTACGTATGCCAAGCCATCGCCTCCCTCGACGAGCAATGTTAGCGGATATAGGGTCAGGCTGGAAAAAAGCTAGCGGCGGTCAAACAAAAACTTGGCATCAGTCAATGAAATCCACAACAGTTGGTCTTAGCCACGTAGGAAGGTGTAGACTTCCAGGCTGGGGTCCTCGGGACGGCAAAAATCTATGGTTGGAAACAATTGGTGACATGGCTCAAAATCGTTCTCAGTGGCGCAGATGCATCCACTCCCTGTGACTTATGATCTCCAATGAAACTGTTTTGTATTTCTTTATTACTCCTTTGTCTCACACCTCTGCTCACTGTTTCTATTTGCTTTTCTTGTACTTTCTTCTCTTGCTTCGCGTGCTACACGGAATGTGGCGACTTGAACTTCCGCACATTTGTGCAAAGTTCTATGTCGAAAACAGACAGACAGACAAATATGGCGAAAAATTCTAGGTGAAAATAAACATTAGTAGCCACCCAAAAGTTCTTGCACAAACAATCCAGATAAAGGACTGCGAGCACTGAGTTCGTTGTTAAATTGTATATTCAAATATTTAGACTTCTAAGGAGGACAATTTTGCGTTTCTCTAATCCTAAACCCAACTCCAAACTCAGTCTAATCTCTAAATCCTAACCCATATTTTAGCGTTAACCCTAACCCTATACGCTGAAAGCAGATAAGCGAGATTAACTGAGAAATTGAAGCAAAACGTATAAGACATTCACGACTGTTTACAAAACATTTACTTGCAAAGCTACACTGATAACCACGTGAAATTTTACCTAACACCGAAAATCTATTCTTTCATATTAATAACTATACATTGGTAGTGAAGACCGTGGGCCAAGGCGTTATTTTCGACCTGACAATACTTGCACCGAACCAAAGTAAAGTGACGAAAGAGATGTTACCTCTTTTCCTAAATTTAAACTAACTCTACATAAGAAATTATGTGAACGAAATGATAAAGAAACTCCGATCCCTTCAACACACTAGACAACAAAACGGTTGGGTTTGATAAATCTGCCAAGCAACCTGGAGAATTCACAGACTAATTAATCTTAGGTAACTTTCCTTAGTTGCGTGCACACAAGGCAACACTATGCAACACTATGAGCGAAAAGAAATTTAAAAATATGTAGGTTTTAAGACTGTAAACTCAAATTTGTTAGTAAAACGATCTTAAGGAATACTGGGTTTTTGAAATGTCTTACGGATAGGATTACCTTGGATGGACCGTTTGAGAACGAAGAAAAACCCCATTATGAAAGTTTTAGATGACAAAATGCACTTACTTTAATACTCCAAAAAGAAGATCCAAACATTGATGTTATCATAGATGCTAACATGCCGATTATAAGGCCTTCAGTCACCCCAACCCTATAAAACCACTAAGCAAGCATAATGCACATTTACCGATCAAACGACAGAATTCCTGTGACGTAACACCGCCAATGAGCTAAATAAAATAAGCACTGTATACAGAAGTATTGTATAAACATTAATACAGGCCAATCGTTGAAACCCAAAGTGATAAAATAACCAATCGGTAGAACACCTAAACATAATTAATACGTATAAAAATTTACATGTTGATATAGCGTCACACCCATGATCAAATAATTCTCCTAGTTGGGAGCTGGAACCTGTGCGACGGGCATGTAAACCATCTAACGCATCTAAGGTTTGGTATATAAAAACACAAACCGCGAACAGTAGCGAAGTTATTGGGCCAGCCTTAAAAATGTTAAGTATTTAACATCGTACTTACTCCGTATATAAGAAGTAAACAAATCGAAAATAAGTTAGCAAGAAGACCAATTAAAGTAAGAGTATTCGGAGCGATGTATGAGGGAACATATAGTGAAGACTTCAACCAAAAATCTTTGAAAATGCTGTCGCATATACTTCCTCCTTCACAGTGGTACTTATGCTCAAGCAAACGATTTAGTTGATCCTTGGAAAGAGATTTTGACGTCCTCCATGGGGCCATCCCCCTACTTGATGAAGTATTTTGTACAGTGCGCTCTCAAATGCTTCATGGTCAGCCTGATAGCGCGGCTTTCAAATAGCTGATGACTAGTTGAATACTCTCTTACCTAATTTCAGGGCAATGTTGGAAAAACGGATGAATATCTCACCATTACTCAATAGACAAAAATAAAGAAGAGAGGTAGGAAGTTTACTAGTTAGCCAATCCATGAGGTTGTAGACAGTTTAAATTGTGAAGTCTGTAGCGAGCCTTCTAATTTCTTCTTGATTTTGAGAGTCTCAAACATTATTGATTGAGAGAAGAATTTGTGGCATGTTATGAAACGGTAAACTTCCTAGTATCTGTCTAGATCTCCACACCAAGCAACGTCAATGGGTGAATCATCTAAATCCACGTTGAAGTAGAAAGCTATTTAAACTTTCTTTGGGACTACCCAGCGGCTCGTATCCCCTAATTGATGGGCACCTAAGCAGGGACCAGTATTTCACAAGGTCAGATCACTGGGCACTGAGACGAATTTAACCGAATTTAGTGACCCGTGAGTTAGGAATTCTGTTCAGCCTTATCCAGAGCTGCTATTATTCAGTGGTAATGCACAGGGTTAAAGAAGTTCGTCAAATCAAATGAACCTCAGTCGTTTCTTTTTCTATGATCGATTTATTTGCCTGTGCGAGTTAATACACAGTGTGGACATTCGGGTACTCAAGGAATAAGAGCGTGAATGCTGCGTTGTGGTTTGACTGTCTATCGCTATACTCTCCTTATGCCAATATTAGTTAATACGTCCTTGAAATGCTGCAGATGTTATATTTCCCCCACAGTAGTTGGGACGATGTTAAGAGCAGACTGGGCACCAGGTCACTTTTCCAGTTAGTCTGTGGGACAACACTACGGTTAACAGGAGAGTTTTTCACATCACTCAACCAAGTTTCGTGTGATACATGACTTTGCTGAAACGACACATGAATAGGCTACAAATATCACTTCCGTGACAGCAGCGATGATTATCATACATCCCGCTACGGCTGATAAATTGCATTTAAGTTTTCGTCCGCTTCAACTAGCTTACGATAGTCCATTTAGAGTTCCAGATAGGAATGACAAAGTTATCAGAGGAAAATGACCGAACAAAACAGAAGCCATCAGTATTGATAGAGTCAAACTAGAGTTTATCGATAACTACCAAGGCAACGTCAGAGATAACTTGAACGACTTGTCGGCACCACCATTCATTAGAACTGCAACGTCATCAAAGAAACCTGTAAAAACAATGCGGCCCAATTGGAGGGTCAACTGTCTTAAACGTTTTCTTCAAGTTATCACTAATTAGCCTTTCTTTGGAAATGCTCAATAACCTCCTCATCATTTCATTTAATCATATAATGTTTAATATTTACATATCGTTTTCTCTTAACGGCTACAAGTCCCTGCCCGATTTTCATCAGCTCATATATTTTCTATCCAGATTATCAATTCCATTAGTCTTGCTGCATTCATCATTAATATTACAAACTGATCATACATTCTTAAAAACTGTGGATTAACTTGTGGGTTTTCCTCTCAATGCATACACAGTTTTGAATGTGTTGCAGATGCTATATATATCACAGATAACTCACATCACCAAAAGTTTAGATTTAACACTTCATATTCCAGGTTCCTGGTGAGGAATTATGTAGCGCCCAAATATAAACTCCGGTTGAAAGCTTATAGAAACTAATAAATGCCCCCAGACATACTTTAACAAAAAGTAATTGTCAGCCACGTATCGTAAACCGTCAATGCCCAGCTCTTGCTACGCTGGGACTCACGCTGTTCCTTGAAGTTTTTCAGAAACGCTTAGTAATAACGGACGCAAAAACCAAAACACCGATTGGCTGCTCGATGATTCATTATTGTCACACCAACATATAAAACTTATGTTTTACTAGTGTCTGTGAACAAATTTTACAATAATAAATCGCAATATTACTTCTGACGGTTTACTGCTGACTTCTTTCTGAACAGCGACCGACGAGACGATGACTGTCGTATTGATGCCTCCACGAAAATTGGGGAAGTTGGTCTTGAGCAAACAACCGTGAATTGATCGTTCAATCTTCAACTACATTGACACTCCCCGGTCATTAAGGAATCCATCCCTTGTTTCCATCACGACCAATACACGTCGACTTGGATGCCATTGCGAGAACCTGGGTCACATGGACAGAGCTGAAATGGAAAACAAACAGAAAAGCCAACACACCGCATGCATACCCACAGCACAATCTCACACATCAGTGACGACCTGCGCCTTCCAGTTAAAGGCATCCTCTTGCAACACAATCGCCACTTGCTAGAATGACTCTTGCAGAATGCAACGTGACCATAGCACCACCTCATGATACTCCACGCACATCGTCTTGTCTACTCACTACCAATTACCACTGAAATCGCTTGTCACTCATTCTGCCTAAGTTCTAGCAGCGGTGACGCATGCGAGCCTCAGTCGTTTACACTCTCGCTACCCGGCGTGTGGGGCCGCAGCTAACAATTATCTTCGTATGCATTTCATTCTCAGAAATAGCCCCCCCGGCGTATACGACTCATCTGCTGTCTCTAACATCAATCAATTCATTCACGGATGTAGAAGACTCGAAACAATTTCAGAAGTAATCACGACGAAAATTTTAACAAAATTATGCAATAAACACAAGGTACGAAAACAACGATTAAACACAATGAATCCAAAAAACACCAATTGATATGACACACCACACATATATACAAACAGTGCAAACAAACTCGCAGATCGTTTCTCCATGTTATTCCTTTGAAGAATCGCAGGACTTACACCAGTACGCCTACAACCCTTCACAGGTTGACGATTGTAAGTTGTGGAATGTCCGGACACAAACAAGATTAACCAACAATACAATAATTGGAACTCACACAATCATTTAACACAAACATATGTACAATCAACACATCAAATGTTGTGGATTCTGGCACGACGAACTACCCTTGAAGAACTGTAGGACTTACAGCAGTACGCCTACATTCCTTCTCAGGTTGATGATCCAAGTGGAAGTCGTCCGGACACAAACAGAATTACCAACAGCTAGATGACAGATGATATCAATTCAGTATATACAATATGAACTTATGTACAAAATCACACACCGAGCACATTGGACTGCTCATTGATGCGCTACCCTTTGAAGAATTGTAGGACTTACACCAGTACGCCTACAACCCTTCTCAGGTTGACGCTCTAGGTTGGAAAATCGTTGTAGAGTTCATTTGCTGACTTCCTTCTATCAGCTATATCCTCAAATCTGAACGGTAACACGCTCATGTCATTGTATCGTAGAATATAGATGACGAACAAACACACGACGTATCTGGTCAACCAAGCGTAGGCACAGAGTAATTTACACCAAAGATAATAGCATTCAAATAGTAATTTGAAACTAGAAATGCCTTTATTCATGCAAGTCAATTTAACAATTACTCTTTCGTTTACACTTGGCTTATTCTCACTAAACTGAGCAATATCTTTCGTCCTTTCAAATGCACCAATACTATCAAAATCATTGCACAAGATACTTGAGTTGATGGGCGTCTGTTTCATTGTGGATGACAACACCAACGACGACTGAGTGACACAAGTTGATGAACTTAGCGGTGGATCAAAAGCTGTTGTTGCTCGACTTTCAGAAATTTGTCTACCTGCAAGACCACCACCACTGCTGTCTTTTACTATCAGCTCAGGTTTAGCACTATCATCTGATGATAGGTGGGCTACACGCTGATCAATCACACTGACGGTCTCACAAGTACGCATGCCTTCTGCAACTGCACCTGCATTTATTTCTACTTCACGTTGTAGTTGTACAGAATCTTTAATTAACTTAGCAGTAGTAGGCATTCCCTCCATTTCATCATGATCAAACAAAGACAAAACTGCACTATCATGATAAGTGCCACAAATATTCAATTAACCGTCAAGTTCATCATTTTCAAACTCTTTAATAACAGCAGTAGACAATTTTGGCTGCACCTCGGGAATCATTAAAGGTTTTATATCTTCACTCTGACTAGTAATACCTCGTAAACTTGTGGAGTCAGAACTGTCCTCTGAGACTGTAACTCTCCTCTGTGGCATACTATTCAACAATGGCTTACCAGTTGCAACTACAGACTTCTTGACCACACCGTTATCGTCAGACAATTCGGAGTCAGACCATGATTTCACATTTAGCTTATCCCTGAACTTGCTCACTGATTCACAGTTCACCTCTGTATGCACCTCTTGCAAACGTGTAAAACACAACCGTGTTTGTCTTCCACCTTGTAACTTATCTGTTGAGGATGTACTACGAAACCTGTTACATTCACTAGGTCTATATGCATTACTATACATCATGGAGCCTTCTCGATATCCACCTCTCGGAGGCCTATTCGTCATCAATGATTGCATATTGCTCTCAGACTGCTCTATTCCAGGGGTGAGATTCAATATACTGGCAAACTTTCTCATCGATTGATTGACACTAGTATTTACTAGTTTCAGGATATCATCAAATTTTGGCTCGATACCCTCATCCTCCATACGGGAGATTATCTTCACTCACTTCCTTTGCAGTCGAGTAGGTAGGCGTCTTGCTATTACTTCTAGTATAAAACTCGAGTTGAGGTCACTCATGCGATTCATAGAAATCAAGGTATTCTTATAAGTCATAAGATTATCTAAAAACTCAATAATTGCCTGGGAGTCATCCTGTAATTGACCACCATTACCCTTAACAGCCTCGAGTAATTTCCCTACAATCATCCAAGATCTTCCAAACCTTTGACGTAGTATGCTCATAGCCTCGTAGTAGCCCTCTTTTGGCTTCATAAACTTACAGCACTGTATAGCTCTTGCAGCAATTCCAGTGCAATACCTCATCAAATACATTAACTTCAATTCATCACTTAATAGAAAACTATGCAGCATGATCTCAAACTCCTTTACAAATTGTAAATAATCAGCTGGGTTTCCATCAAAACACCGTGGTTCTAATTTAGGGAGTTTGATGTTCCTATTATCCCTGAACGGCGAAACAGTAACATCAACCATGTCATGCTTAACATCAGACACATCGTTACAATTAACAGACAAGTCACCATGACTTACTTTCCTGTTTGCATCCAAGACACTCTGTCCCTTCTTTGACCCAGGCATTGTTGAACTTGACCCAATTCCAAAAAAGTTCCAGATATTGCTTGTTCAAAGAGGACTTGACCGGCACCAGGAGAGATGAACGGTGACTATCCAAACTTTCACCAACTGTTTGAATCAAACAGATCTGTTTCTATCGTCAGAAACTGTCAGCCACGTCTCGTAAACCGTCAATGCCCAGCTCTTGCTACGCTGGGACTCACGCTGTTCCTTGAAGTTTTCAGAAACGCTTAGTAATAACGGACGAAAATCTTAAAGACCGATTGGCTGCTCGATGATTCATTATTGTCACACCAACATATAATAGTTATGTTTTTACTAGTGTCTGTGAACAAATATTACAATACTAAATCTCAAAATTACTTCTGACGGTTTACTGCTGACTTCTTTCTGAGCAGCGATCGATGAGACGATGACTGTCGTATTGATGCCTCCGCGAAAATTGGGGAAGTTGGTCTTGAGCAAACAACCGTGAATTGATCGTTCAATCTTCAACTGCATTGACAATAATTTTACATGTGTTTACCGAACGTTCTCCACTGTATAATTCAACACTTGTTTCCAAAATCTTTATGTTTACTTTTTGTCACTGAAATTATTCCTCACTGTCAGGGTCGTTGAATGATTCGGTGTTTTGGAGACCATTCTCATCTACGTCATCTGACTCTGTTGGGATGCTCTTTGCTAACTGACCGTTCCCGAATTGGTTGTTATGGTTATCCTACAGTTATTCACAATTTGATGTAAATTATTCATTAATGTTGTTGCTTATCATTTTTGGGCCAAGTTAAACCTTGAGCGTCAGTTGCTATCACCAGGGTTCTTATTGGGGGGATAAGGTGCCGTCGTAGCCGAAACTGTTTTATCAAAGAAAAAATACAGGCGTGGTGGTGAACGAAGAAATAATGTTCATGTGACTGGATTATACGATACCTCACGGCGGATAGAACTCGTCGAGAGAATAACAAATACAAGGTCAACTACTTTAGTGCTCCCTGTCACTCGATTAATGAGATGAGGATCTACAATACACACAGGTGAGTGAAAGGGGTATAACTCCTTGTCATCTTCGAGATACACTTATCATAGAGTAAACCACACCAGTGATTTTATGGATCCTATTACAGTGACTCAAAATAGCTCAATAGAATGATTATGGGGAAGGTAGAAAAACTTATTAGAGCCATTAATGTATCGCGAAAGGATTTTATTTGTAGTCAATGAGATGAGTGCATGTGCATGATATGGTGTACCCTTTCTATTGATACCTTTTTGGGAAACCTTGGACCCACTTTTATCATACATCAGAAAGGAGCATCCTCCACGACACTTTTACACAGCTTTTATGCAGGTCCAATACATATGCTTTTGTCCCCTTTCACGCGATTGGTGCGTTCAAGGTTATTTGGTAGTTGGTAGTTGTTTAAAGTTTAGCTTTCCTCGTTTTAGTCCTCCTTACCGTTAAAATTAGTTATTTCGTTTGTTTCAAAAGTCGTTGCCACCTGGTCAGTCCACTCATGTCATTGTAATTGTTTCATAGATTGCTTTCATGCATCGCTGCAGTGTTCTAGTTATTTTCCAGTTGTTAGCGGAATAGCACTATGCATAAGTTTCTGAAATTATACATATGAACATATTTTGGTGGCATAAGCTGTTGTTTCCAATTGATTTGTCGGTTGTCTTTACTGTTGCTGGTTCGAATGTTTACTTAATCCAGGGGAGTTTGGAGAAAAACATTATCTCCTTTGCAGATGTATATATTACATAACTATCTGCTGACGATTCTGGCGCAGGAAGTGCAGTCAGTTGATATTATTAAGGTCTCCAAAATACATACTAAACCTCGAAACTTAGAACGTAGGCTGAACTTGAAGAAGCTTTGAAGATTTTCAAGTCCAGTATAACATAAGTTTGTCTATAATCATTTACCAAGCACCAGTAAGCTGCAAGAGAATTTAAACTAAACAAGGAAGATACACCTTTGAATTATGAATACGTGGTGCATATATGCATACTTGGAAGGAGAAAGGAAGATGAAAGCAGTCAAATCCGTTGTCAACGTAGCAGAGTATAATAATATATTTCTTCCTGTTTATGCAGAAACATACCAATTGTACAGTCATGGATAAGTCATTATATAAATTACACATAATTTGATGTATGATGAATTTACAGTTTGGTTGTGCTTTCTGACATTAGAGTCAGTCGGAACAATCTGCCATAAAGTCTGTTTGTATAACACGTAAAGAAATATAGAAATACTATCTTCGCATTAACAAAAAACCCAGACTTCAGATGAATGTAATAAAAATATCTGGGGAAATAAAGCTTGAAGTCAATTCTCCTATATAACTTTGTTGTGAACAAGATCCTTGGCTTAAAGTTAATTGATGTATTATGTTGAGATCAGTGATATATTCGTTCCATTTTTTCAGCAGTCTTATCGTAGTTTTATAACAGGAAAGAAATTTGATCGTGGATACGAAAAATAGATAAGGTCATTGTTAATGGAGTTGAAGATTGAACGATCAATTCTTGGTTGTTTGCTCAAAATCAACTTCCCCAATTTTCGCGGAGGCATCAATACGACAGTCATCGTCTCATCGGTCGCTGTTCAGAAAGAGGTGTGAAACATCGTCAGAAGTAATACTATGATTTATTATTGTAATATTTGTTCACAGACCTTAGTTCAGTTATTAGTTTTATATGTTGGTGTAACAATAAAGAAATCTCAAGCGGCCAATCGGTGTTTTGGTTTTTTCGTCCGTTATTACTAAGCGTTTCTGAAAACTTCAAGGAACAGCGTGAGTCCCAGCGTAGCAAGAGCTGGGCATTGACGGTTTATGAGACGTGGCTGACAGTTTCTGACGATAGAAACAGATCTGTTTGATTCAAACAGTTGGTGAAAGTTTGGATAGTCACCGTTCATCTCTCCTGGTGCCGGTCAAGTCCTCTTTGAACAAGCAATATCTGGAACTTTTTTGGAATTGGGTCAAGTTCAACAATGCCTGGGTCAAAGAAGGGACAGAGTGTCTTGGATGCAAACAGGAAAGTAAGTCATGGTGACTTGTCTGTTAATTGTAACGATGTGTCTGATGTTAAGCATGACATGGTTGATGTTACTGTTTCGCCGTTCAGGGATAATAGGAACATCAAACTCCCTAAATTAGAACCACGGTGTTTTGATGGAAACCCAGCTGATTATTTACAATTTGTAAAGGAGTTTGAGATCATGCTGCATAGTTTTCTATTAAGTGATGAATTGAAGTTAATGTATTTGATGAGGTATTGCACTGGAATTGCTGCAAGAGCTATACAGTGCTGTAAGTTTATGAAGCCAAAAGAGGGCTACTACGAGGCTATGAGCATACTACGTCAAAGGTTTGGAAGATCTTGGATGATTGTAGGGAAATTACTCGAGGCTGTTAAGGGTAATGGTGGTCAATTACAGGATGACTCCCAGGCAATTATTGAGTTTTTAGATAATCTTATGACTTATAAGAATACCTTGATTTCTATGAATCGCATGAGTGACCTCAACTCGAGTTTTATACTAGAAGTAATAGCAAGACGCCTACCTACTCGACTGCAAAGGAAGTGAGTGAAGATAATCTCCCGTATGGAGGATGAGGGTATCGAGCCAAAATTTGATGATATCCTGAAACTAGTAAATACTAGTGTCAATCAATCGATGAGAAAGTTTGCCAGTATATTGAATCTCACCCCTGGAATAGAGCAGTCTGAGAGCAATATGCAATCATTGATGACGAATAGGCCTCCGAGAGGTGGATATCGAGAAGGCTCCATGATGTATAGTAATGCATATAGACCTAGTGAATGTAACAGGTTTCGTAGTACATCCTCAACAGATAAGTTACAAGGTGGAAGACAAACACGGTTGTGTTTTACACGTTTGCAAGAGGTGCATACAGAGGTGAACTGTGAATCAGTGAGCAAGTTCAGGGATAAGCTAAATGTGAAATCATGGTCTGACTCCGAATTGTCTGACGATAACGGTGTGGTCAAGAAGTCTGTAGTTGCAACTGGTAAGCCATTGTTGAATAGTATGCCACAGAGGAGAGTTACAGTCTCAGAGGACAGTTCTGACTCCACAAGTTTACGAGGTATTACTAGTCAGAGTGAAGATATAAAACCTTTAATGATTCCCGAGGTGCAGCCAAAATTGTCTACTGCTGTTATTAAAGAGTTTGAAAATGATGAACTTGACGGTTAATTGAATATTTGTGGCACTTATCATGATAGTGCAGTTTTGTCTTTGTTTGATCATGATGAAATGGAGGGAATGCCTACTACTGCTAAGTTAATTAAAGATTCTGTACAACTACAACGTGAAGTAGAAATAAATGCAGGTGCAGTTGCAGAAGGCATGCGTACTTGTGAGACCGTCAGTGTGATTGATCAGCGTGTAGCCCACCTATCATCAGATGATAGTGCTAAACCTGAGCTGATAGTAAAAGACAGCAGTGGTGGTGGTCTTGCAGGTAGACAAATTTCTGAAAGTCGAGCAACAACAGCTTTTGATCCACCGCTAAGTTCATCAACTTGTGTCACTCAGTCGTCGTTGGTGTTGTCATCCACAATGAAACAGACGCCCATCAACTCAAGTATCTTGTGCAATGATTTTGATAGTATTGGTGCATTTGAAAGGACGAAAGATATTGCTCAGTTTAGTGAGAATAAGCCAAGTGTAAACGAAAGAGTAATTGTTAAATTGACTTGCATGAATAAAGGCATTTCTAGTTTCAAATTACTATTTGAATGCTATTATCTTTGGTGTAAATTACTCTGTGCCTACGCTTGGTTGACCAGATACGTCGTGTGTTTGTTCGTCATCTATATTCTACGATACAATGACATGAGCGTGTTACCGTTCAGATTTGAGGATATAGCTGATAGAAGGAAGTCAGCAAATGAACTCTACAACGATTTTCCAACCTAGAGCGTCAACCTGAGAAGGGTTGTAGGCGTACTGGTGTAAGTCCTACAATTCTTCAAAGGGTAGCGCATCAATGAGCAGTCCAATGTGCTCGGTGTGTGATTTTGTACATAAGTTCATATTGTATATACTGAATTGATATCATCTGTCATCTAGCTGTTGGTAATTCTGTTTGTGTCCGGACGACTTCCACTTGGATCATCAACCTGAGAAGGAATGTAGGCGTACTGCTGTAAGTCCTACAGTTCTTCAAGGGTAGTTCGTCGTGCCAGAATCCACAACATTTGATGTGTTGATTGTACATATGTTTGTGTTAAATGATTGTGTGAGTTCCAATTATTGTAATTGTTGGTTAATCTTGTTTGTGTCCGGACATTCCACAACTTACAATCGTCAACCTGTGAAGGGTTGTAGGCGTACTGGTGTAAGTCCTGCGATTCTTCAAA
Organism: Trichobilharzia regenti; assembly: GCA_944472135.2. Classification (NCBI taxonomy): domain Eukaryota; kingdom Metazoa; phylum Platyhelminthes; class Trematoda; order Strigeidida; family Schistosomatidae; genus Trichobilharzia; species Trichobilharzia regenti. The sequence goes on along the minus strand of OX235262.1, from coordinate 93,798,011 downwards.
GGAATAACATGGAGAAACGATCTGCGAGTTTGTTTGCACTGTTTGTATATATGTGTGGTGTGTCATATCAATTGGTGTTTTTTGGATTCATTGTGTTTAATCGTTGTTTTCGTACCTTGTGTTTATTGCATAATTTTGTTAAAATTTTCGTCGTGATTACTTCTGAAATTGTTTCGAGTCTTCTACATCCGTGAATGAATTGATTGATGTTAGAGACAGCAGATGAGTCGTATACGCCGGGGGGGGCTATTTCTGAGAATGAAATGCATACGAAGATAATTGTTAGCTGCGGCCCCACACGCCGGGTAGCGAGAGTGTAAACGACTGAGGCTCGCATGCGTCACCGCTGCTAGAACTTAGGCAGAATGAGTGACAAGCGATTTCAGTGGTAATTGGTAGTGAGTAGATAAGACGATGTGCGTGGAGTATCATGAGGTGGTGCTATGGTCACGTTGCATTCTGCAAGAGTCATTCTAGCAAGTGGCGATTGTGTTGCAAGAGGATGCTTTTAACTGGAAGGCGCAGGTCGTCATTGATGTGTGAGATTGTGCTGTGGGTATGCATGCGGTGTGTTGGCTTTTCTGTTTGTTTTCCATTTCAGCTCTGTCCATGTGACCCAGGTTCTCGCAATGGCATCCAAGTCAACGTGTATTGGTCGTGAAGGAAAAAAGGGTTGGATCCCTTAATGGCCGGGGAGTGTCAATGTAGTTGAAGATTGAACGATCAATTCTTGGTTGTTTGCTCAAAATCAACTTCCCCAATTTTCGCGGAGGCATCAATACGACAGTCATCGTCTCATCGGTCGCTGTTCAGAAAGAGGTTTGAAACATCGTCAGAAGTAATACTATGATTTATTATTGTAATATTTGTTCACAGACCTTAGTTCAGTTATTAGTTTTATATGTTGGTGTAACAATAAAGAAATCTCAAGCGGCCAATCGGTGTTTTGGTTTTTTCGTCCGTTATTACTAAGCGTTTCTGAAATCTTCAAGGAACAGCGTGGGCCCGAGCGTAGCAAGAGCTGGGCATTGACGGTTTATGAGACGTGATTGACAGTCATGTTAAGTTGTTTTACTGCATTAAATAGTGCCGAGGTCGATTCCAGAATTCTCCATTTGCTCCATTTGTGTCTGCATGGCGGACTGTATTCGTAAGTTCAGTAAAATGTTGAAAACTGTTTGAAAACCTTTTGCTTCTTCATTTCAGATCATGAATACTCCTTGTAAAGAATGTTGGCCAGCGTCTTCAAATGGTAGCATGGAATCGTTCATGGAATTTGAGTGGTTATGAGATAGACAGTTTGAAATTAATCGTCATTGCAGTTTAGATGCGGGGTTGTTCGACCACGACAAGAAGATGAATAGGAGCAGCAGAATACCAGAAATAGAAATTATGAGAATATGAAAAGAACGTCGGTGTTATATGCATATATAAATGTTAATGTCGATTGTATATTATACTTTAGTAAACATTTACCTATATTGTAGTTGTGTTTCCACGTATTTATGCAAATTCCTAGGGTTTATTTAGTGTATTAATGTGTATTAATAAGTCTGAGAGTTTTGGTGTTCTAATGGCTGATGCGTTTTAGAAATAAGTGATGGTGTCAGTCACGTCTTGTAAACCGTTAATGCCCAGCTCTTGCTACGCTGGGACTCACGCTGTTCCTCGAAGCTTCTCAGAAACGCTTAGTACGAACGGACGCAAAAATCAGAACCCAGTTTGGTGACTCGAGAATTATTTATTCTAACACCAACATATAGCCAACTTTACAACTAAGGTCTATGAACAAATATTACAATAATAAATCGCGATATTACTTCTGACGGTTTTCTCCTGACTTCTTTCCGAACAGCGACCGATGAGACGTTGACTGACTGATTGATGCCTCCGCAAACTTGGGGAAGTTGGGTTTGAGCAAACAACCATGAATTGATCGTTCAATCTTCAACTACATTGACAGATGGGTTCTGGTCGGGATAGTCATTGGGATAAAACAGTTTATACAGCAAGCGTTTGAAAGTTACAATAGAGTGACAGGTCCTATTTCTAGGAGTAAACTGTTGCAGTATGTTCCGTACTAAGTCTTTATGCATCCATGTTACTAGTATATTTATAGTTTTTAGATTGCTAAGGGTATTAAAGTGCGTGTTTTAGGTGCTGTAGTAGACTAATAGTTGATTCGTTCTAGGATTAATATTTGATTAATATAATCAGTAGAGTGAAACAGTCTGTACAGAGAACGTTTGAAGCTTTTAACCGAGGAGCAAGTTCTGACATCTCGGGGTAGGCTATTCCATATTTTAGAATACATGACAGTGAAGAAGTTTTCACGGAGTGTTGACTTAAAAGAATGAGCTGTCACTGTGGAAGTTTGGTTACGCAGATCGTAAGAACCTTCCTGTGCGAATTGTATGTCCCTGTTACCTGAGAATGATATTTTGTGAAGGACCTTAAAGAAGAATATTAGGTTTATAATAAGTCGTCTTGTCCAAAGTGGGTCAAGTTTTAGGATCATGCACCGTGAGATGTAGTCTTTCTTACAATGGTAGCCAAGTAGTTTTGAGGTAAAATATCGTTGGATACTTTCCATCCTTAGCTTGTCACGTGTGCGAGTGCTGCTTATAATAAATGGACAGTATTCTAGTAGTGCTCTGACACATGTTTTGTACAGAATAAGCTTGGCTTCATTGTTGTGAAAGTTCCCGAGTATGCATCCTAAGAGCATCCTCGATTTTCGAGTCTGTGATGCTACTTGCTAAGAGAATTTCAAATCACCAGCGTACCTCAGACCTAAGTCAACGACACTTCGGAGTCTGGTTAGGTTAGCAGATTGAAGCGTTAATTTCAGGTCAGTTGAGGGTGCGCCGAAGCAGATCCAGCCACATTTGTTCAGAATAAATAGGAGATTCCATAGGGACGACCAAGCAGTCATTTTACCTAATTTCTTCTGCACTACATTCTCGACGTACCCTGAGTAATCACATTGGAATGTATAAGCTACTTTTAGGCCATCTGCAAATATGAATGGTTTCTCGTGCGTGAAGCAGGCGCATATGTCATTGATGTATAGTGTAAATAGGAGGGGTCCAATGACACTACCTTGTACTACACCAGAAGTGATAGGGCTAGGTTTGGAGGTTGCAGACCCGAGTTTAACTATTTGGGACCTATTGTCAAGGAATGATTTAAGCCAGCCTAATAATGGGTCACGTATTCCTAATGAGTTCAGCTTATTTGTTAGCAGTAGATGGTCAACACGGTCAAATGCCTTAGAAATGTCAAAGTGGATGACAAGTACTAGTTGCCGTCTGTCACGACTGCTGGTTACAAAATTGAAGAAGTCTAGGTGACATGTTAAACATGACCTGGATTTCAGAAATCCATGTTGGTTCGGACTTATAATATTGCAGCTAAGCATATGTTTGATTAAGTTATCTTTAACTAGTCTCTACATAATTCCAGATGCTATAGGTGTGATATTGATCGGCCGGTAGTTACTGACTTCAGTTTTCGAGCCAGATTTGTGTTTAGGCATAATGAATGTTGTTTTCCATATGTCAGGGTAAGTTTGAGTTTCTAGGGACATTGTGAATATTTTAAGCAGCAGTAAAGGAATGCCAGGGACACCATATTTATAGAAGTATGATGATATACCGTCAGTACCGAAACCTTTTGAACTTTTGAGGGTTCTTCTAGTATGGTTAATATTAGCATAGGTGAATTGAACAGTACTAATTTGGTTTGATGTGGGTGGAGATGGAGTTTGTGCCATATTAGTAACAAGGCGTATATCGAGTGGCTGGACTGAGGGCTTAAGGTAGTTACCTGCAAAAGTTTTGTTGAACGATCAATTTATGGTTGTTTGCTCAAACACAACTCCACATTTTTCGCGGGAGTCATCAATACGGCAGTCATCGTCTCATCAGTCGCCGTTCTTTTGAAGGGAGAAAACTATCAGAAGTATTATTGTGGTTTACTGTTATAACATTTATTCTTAGACTTTGTGTACAATGACTAACTGGATGGCTTTGTATTGGTGCAAGAACAGACGGTTTTTGAGTCACCAATTTGCGTTCTGGTTTTTCGTGCTGGTTATTACGCACAGTTTCTCAAAGACTTTCAAGGACATTGTGAGGTCCAGTGTAGCGAGACCTGGACATTGACATCCGTCTTAAGGAGTGAATACTAAGCATGGTAGTTAACTAGATCTGAATACGTGGATTAAATTTGCCTGTGGTGAGGCCACTGGAAAAAGTTATTGAATACATTGCAAAACGATTTAAAATGTGGATGACGTACAATGATATACTGAGTTTGCTGACGATATTCGAAGGTAAGACTTCAATTTGCAAATATAACTTTTCAGATTGTGGTCCCAAATCGGTGATTTCTCGGATTTACAGGTTGTGAAGCTTGTTATTATTCGGGAAGAAAACACTGATTGAATACAAATTCCTTGGTTCACTTCAAATAAGCAAATTCATATCATCGGATATTTGTAATTTCTTGGTGCCTACGATTGAAGAATGGACGTAATTTTTAAGACAGCTTCAAATAAATTCTCTTTTAACCACTTATCTTTTTATAATCCTAATTGGCGAAACATTTGTTGACACGGTTATACTAATAGTCAGCAAAAGCGGTCTGTTCTGCGGCTCTCTGTTTTGGATTAATACCATGTATGTAAATGTCACAACCTCATGGGTATAGCTTTTCCCTCATGGTACATTGTAACATCTAGAAATCAAAAGCACAGCCTTGGTCAGATTTGCTTTTACTTTGCGATTGAGTTTACACGGTGAATCAGTTTAGTTTTTAAGGCGATAGAACACATAACTCCAAACGCTTCCGTGAAGATGTGGATATGTTTACCCTCTTTTATCAAGAAAGTTCTTAGGATGTCCAGTTTTGCTTTGCAATTCATAGTTAATACTGAATCACCCACTAAGACAGTAGCTTCAGGAGATCACCTCAAGAGGGAACTATTACAAGGTAGTTATGTAACTCTGGATGATGCGTCACAGAACCAAGTAGCGCACACTGATTACGTCTAAATATGTTAAACACTTTATAATTGGTCAAATCGTAGTTCTTGCGTACTTCGCTACGCAGTCTCATAAGTACTAAATATACAGCACAAGTCTTTACTTTGATTTGCGTGCCTAGCTCATATTCATTACACTCACGTGTGGTCTGTATTTAAGATGGATACGCCGTGCGATGAGGCTAAAAACGGTGTCTTCATAATTAATGTAAGGACACAGGATAAAGTGGTTTCATTAAAGTTTCTTACTTCTTAATCGATACACAAAACCATAGGTAATTTAATATCCATAAGGCAGATGTTCAGATACTGCAATTATTATTCATAGACGTGATGTATAATAATTAATACCACGCGACTCAACAGTAAACAGTTTATCTAGTGACTTCACTGCATATTAGCAGATTAATGAATTAACTATCAATCCTAAGCTATTAAATCTAATTGTATGACATGCAATAGCGGACCTTTGATGTTTAGCAGCATGCAGGTGCGTAATTGGTTAAATAAGGTGTCTCAAAGGTGCTGAACGGTAAAGCATTACTCATCAAATAGCCAGGTCCTACTTAGTTTCTAAAATGTGTTATTTCATCGAAACAAACGCGGAATCTTATGTATGACTAAGATAGCAATCTCAGTTCTTAAAGTAAATCTTTATGTCACTAACTAAGCTTACCCTGCATTAATCCAACTTCACAATAGCCCATAGCAAAACGGCGCACTGAAGAAGTTCAGAGGAAATATAAATTAAGAGTGTGATAAAATTCTCACTGATTTACAGAAAACCACTCCGACGTTGGGTATTAGCGTTATTTCGACCGACAAACACTTTCTCATTTCATATTTGATGACTTTCACATACCCCAAAAGCAATTGTGAGGACTAACACAACAAGATAATTTTACATACTAGTATGCGGAAGGGAATTCATTGGTTCTGTTAATGCTAAGTAAAGTTTCCATACAAAAAGTGTTTGCAGTCCGCAGCTGTTCCCTATTTGCATAAACACATCCCGTGTGCTCTTCAATATTAGATGACTATACGCGAACTTCAAGAAATCTCTGGAACACATACTGTCGGGGCTCTATTGTCTCACCAAGATTACTTACAGTTCATGCAAGAAAAAGACACACTAATTACATTTACTTTAAAGAAAGTCCTGCAACCCAAGTAATGCCCAGTAATAATAATTTGTATTTCGTATAAACGGGTAAGTTTGCATGAAATGCATGCCATTTTACAGGCACGATCAGTTATGTTATGAATTACAATAATGATGATCAGCATGCTGACCAGCAGATTTGATGGTGGTCACAAATGTGAATCGCTCCTATCTGTAGGACAGCAATATGCATTTTTGACAGCTCGAGAATTAAACATGAGTTTAGATCTCAATATAAAAAAATTAACTTCAAAAACTTTTAAAAAGCAAACAAAACAACCAAAACAATAATGACTGCACAAATGTAGATTATAAAAATGGCTTTGCTCCTAGCATCTACAAGCCTGCTCAGTCTCTTGTCAAGATGCTACCCCATGGGCCATACACAAGTTCGCCAGACATCTTACAGGTCAGCATATCCAACAGGTTCTAATCCTTCAAGCCACTTCTCTCCGAAATGTCACTTATATACTTCACGACAATGCTTCTATCTAATTACTATTATACTCTATTTTATTTCAACTTCCTAGGCCTTTGATAGAGCTTGAATTTACTTTTTTCTCATTCATACTCTTCTCTCGCATAAAGTTCGGCTGCACTGATGATGAAAAAACATAACAACAACACTCATGTTTGAGAATAACGGCATTTCCATAGAAAACGTCAAAGTTTTCCATGGTAAGACCAATATGGCTAGCATCATACATTGCAAATGTTTACTATCATTTCAAGTATTGTATAGCCTTTCCTGTATTTTTCTTGTAAATAACCTTTCAATACTGTGTTATTCATAGCTGCATTTTATACTATTTTGCGGCTGCGCAAGATTTTCTTCTCTTCTCGAAATAGCGTTCAAGCACGTGGCGGAATAGCACTCACTCAAATATATGTTGTTTATCGATTGGCCATAACTGTCATCAGGAAGTGGAACGAAGTTTGGGCTCTCGCTCAACTTTGATGGTGACCTTCGTGAAATATTTACAAATTAACATTGATAAGATTCCGTTCCGATTGCTTGTACTATAATTCAACAATTTGAACTTTTGAGAAAGTGATAATCTATGCTAATTCACAATTGTAATTCGTAACATAATTGATCGTGCCTGTAAAATTGGCATGCATTTCATGTGATATATTCTTATTATGAAGTATCATAAATTAATACTTTTCGAAAGTTTATACTAGGTGCATACATGTATTACGGCAGATTAAACAGAGTCAGATATCGAAAGCAGTAAGTGCTCCGTACTCGTCGAGGATATATTTTGGCAGCGAGTGAGAAGCGATACGCTTAGGGAAGGGAAGACTTTAAAACCAAGCACTATGTAAGAAAAGCTTGTGGAAAATCAAACTTAGGGATAGCATCGATGACCATAGTTGCAACTCTGGGAAAAATAGCCAGATTAGTGTTGCATGAAAATTTTGATCTCTTGGGAAGGACTGATCTCACAGAAAGTCGGGTATCGTTGTATATGCGTTTCTCTTCGTAACCGATTGCTCAATATATAGCAACTATGTGAGCTCCCGGTTTATTCTATGACCAGCTTTCGTTGGGGAAATCGACCATTCTTAGGGTACTGCTCTTAAATTGATGTCACTCACTGTGTCCGCATAGCAGAAACCGTAGTCCCTGTTCAACAATACTGTCTTTATGGTGACTTTGCTTGCTATTTTTCAGGACGTTTTTAATCAACAACAAACTTATGGTATGAAGGAATTAGCTGTATCGTCATAGGAGTGATGACAACGTCCTTTTTGTCAAAGAGGAAGAAAGCTGGTGTTATCTTTCCGTGAGGCAGCCGAAGTCAACGGAAAGGGCAGAAAAATATGTGTAACATGAGATGAACATACGTGCGACCTAACACTTCTCGGAATCATCACCTCTAACTTCCTAGTGGCCCACACAGACACCAGTACTAAGTAATTGTCCAGTCAGTGAGGTTATTCGCTGTCATTAAAATTTTAACTTCCTCGATAATGAAAAGGGCTGATGAAGTTAACAAGAAGGATCAGTCCCATGGGATTCTAGTCGAAATGGCGTTCTTTAGTCAACCTTATGAGATCTATTCTTGAAGAGAAACTGTTCACAGCTTAAATCATCTGGAACCTGGGACACCGGTGATCAACTAGTTTTCCCATAAGAATATTTTATTTGGAGAGGCTAAAGAAAAGGCTTTCGGTTACATGTGAAAAATCTCTTAGCAGCCGTTTGATAAACAGATTTTAATTTTTGCGTTCTGTGCAGCTCAGGTGAAAAACGTTACGGTGAAGCAGTACTGCAAGCAAGTAGGATTGACAGAATCCGGACTCGCATAAGAACTGAGACAGCGGTGGTAAAGACCCCTGCCATATCACAACACGAGGATTCCATTTAGCGATATGAATGACAAACTGGGGCCAGCCATCCAGGTGAGAGCAGTGATCTTGGTTTTGGAAGTACTTCATTAAATGAATATGGATAAGCAGCTTTGCAAACTTCGGTGTGTGCAACGGTAAGGCAAATATTTTAGCTGATACAGGAGGAAGAGCGGACGAAACACGACATGCTTTTCAGTAGAAGGGCAAGCCAAATGTCAGACAGCCTGTTGGACTTAAGATTGAGAAGAGGAGCTGTCAATGCACTTGAAGATTGAACGATCAATTCATGGTTGTTTGCTCAAACCCAACTCCTCCATATTTTTCGCGGGGATCATCAATCCAGCGGTCATCGTCTCATCATTCGCTGTTCAAAGTAAGATAAAAAAACTACAAGAAGTATTATCATGATTTATTGTTATAACATTTGTACTTACACCCTGTGTAATAACCATATTGTTGGTTACATGTTGGCGTAAGAATAAAGGATTCTCAAGTCACCAATCTGTGTCCTGGTTTTCGTGTTGGTTATTACCGATTGTTTCTGAAAGTCTTCCAGGGACATCGTGAGGTCCAGCGTAGTAAGAGCTGGACATTGACAGTTTATGAGAGTTTCTGCTCGTCTTTCCTCGTATCTTTGGACAAGTGTTATCTGGAACTTTTCTGGAATTTTTCGCCAAATCCAATGTTGCCTGGGTCAAATAAGGGACAAAGAGTATTAGAAGCAGGCAGGAAAGTAATTAATGCTGAATTACTTGTTAACAGTAATCATATGTATGATGCTCAGCATGATGAGTCTGTTGTTCATGATTCACCGCTTAGAGACGATAAGGATTTAAAGTTACCTAAATTCAAGGCTCGGTACTTTGATGGAAACCCAGCTGACTATCCACAGTTTATCAAGGAGTTTGAAAACATGTTGAGTGGTTTTTATTAAATGATGAAATGAAGTTGATGTATTTGATGACGTACTGCACTGGAGTTGCTTCAAGAGCAAGAGTGCTGTAAGTTCATTCCCCCTAACGAAGGATACTCTGAGGCTATGAGTATACTGCGTCAAAGATTCGGAAGACCCGCGATGATTGTAGGCAAATTATTCGAGGCTGTTAAGGGTAATGGTGGTCAATTACAAGATGACTCCAGGGTACTCTCTGAGTTTCTGGATAATCTGATGACTTACAAGAATACGTTGGTTTCGGTGAATTGCATGAGTGATCTGAACCCAAGTTCCGTCCTGGAAGTAATAGCGAGACGGCTACCTACTCGACTGCAAAGGAAGTGAGTGAAGATAATCTCCCGTATGGAGGATGAAGGTACTGAGCCAAAGTTTGATGATATCCTGAAACTAGTAAAAGATAGTGTCAATCAAACTATGAGCAAGTTTGCCAGTCTATTACATCTCAGTCCTAGAATAGAGCAGTCTGAGAGCAAAACGCGATCACTTATGACGAAAGGGTCTCAGAGAGGTGGATGTCGAGAAAGCTTTATGGTGTCTAGTAGTCCATATAAACTTAGTGACTGTAACAGCTTTCGTGGGACATCCCGAACAGACAGGTTACAAGCTGAGAGACAAACAAGGCTGTGTTTAACACGTTTGCAAGAAGTGCATACAAAGGTGAAATGTGAAGAAGTGAGCAAGTTTAGTAGTAGGCTGAATGTGAAATCAGCGTCATGTGACTACGAATCATGCGACGATAATGGTGCGGTGAAGAAGCCTGTAGTTGCAACTCGTAAACCATTGTTGAATAGAGTGTCACAGACGACACCATAGTTTGTGCAGAAGAAGGGAGTTATAGTTTCAGAGTCCAGTTCTGACTCCACAAGTTTACAAGGTGTTACTAGAGAGAGTGAGGGTATAAAACCTTTAAGGATTTGTAAGGAAGAACCCAAATCGCCTACTGCTGTTATTAAAGAGTTTGAAAATGATGAACTTGACGGTAAATTGAATATTTGTGATAATGATCATGATAGTACACCTTTGTCTTTGGCCGATCATAATGAAATGAGGGGAATGCCTACCACTGCTGAGTTGAACAAAAGTTCTGTACTACTTGAACGTGAAGTAGAAATAACTGCAGTTGCAGAAGGTAGGGATACTCGTGAGACCGTCAGTGTAATTGATCAGCGTGTAGTCCACCTATCATCAGATGATAGTGCTAAGCCGGAGCTAATAGTAAAAGATAGCAGTGGTGGTAATCTTGCAGTCAGACAAATTTCTGAAAGCCAAACAACGACAGCTTCTGATCCACCGCTAAGTTCGTCAACTGGTATCAATCAGTCGTCGTTGGTGTTGTCATCCACAATGAAACAGACGCCCATCAACTCAAGTATCTTGTGCAATGACTATGATAGTATTAGTGCATTTGAAAGGACGAAAGATTTCGGTGAGTTTAGTGAGGATAAGCCATGTGTTTACGAGAGAGTAATTGTTAAATTGACTTGCGTGAATAAAGGCATTTTAAGCTTCAAGTTGCCATTTGAATGTTACTGTTACTCTGTGCCTATGCGTGGTTGGTCAGATACGTCGTATGTTTGTTAGTCATCTACATCCCACGATGGGCGTGTCACCGTGCAGAGTTGAGGACATAGATGATAGAAGGACGTCGTCAAATTAACTCAACGACGATTTCCCAACCTAGGGCGTTAACCTGAGGAGGGTTGTAGGCGTGCTGCTGTAAGTCCTACAATTCTTCAAGGGTGGTTCGTCGGAGCGCAGTCCATCGTACTTGGTGTGTTATTTTGTACATATGTTCATGCTGTATGTCAATGTAGTTGAAGACCGAACAATCAATTCATGGTTGTTTGCTCAAACCCAACTCCTATATATTTTTCGCGGGGACATCAATTCACCAGTCACCGTCTCATCGATCGCTGTTCAAAAAGCACATTCAAATCCGTCAGAAACCTTAGTTGTAAATTTGGCTATGTGTTGGTGTTAGAAAGAGGAATACTTGAGTCGACAATCTGTGTTCTGGTTTTCGCGTCCGTTCGTACTTATCGTTCTGAGAAGCTTCGAGGAACAGCCTGAGACCCAGCGTAGCAAGAGCTGGGCATTAACGGTTTATCAGACGCGGCTGACACTGTATATACTGAATTGGTATCGTCTCATATAGTAATGTAATGTATTTCATACAAATTTAAAAAAATTTACATGAAAATGCATGCCATTTTTACAGGCACGATCAAGTATGATATAATATCAAATCTTAGATTGTCTACAAGTTAATCATATTTCAACTGTTAAATATTTGATACATATAATACACACATTGTCAGAACTAGGCTGTATAGTTATTGAATTGTACAATTGTCCTCCAGGTTGAGCGGGAAAATCGACTTCGTTTCGTTTTCATCCCGTGGTTGTCGGCATACGACAACCAACCAAAATTGAGGTAAGTACAACGTTTACAAGGGATTGAAAGCTGTTTTAGAAAAGTAAAAGTGCTGAGGTGAATCATTAAATTGTAATGAAATAGGTAAGTGCAAGTATCATTAATAAATGCATTAATAAAGAAAACTCCCTAGGCTGACAACGTTCATTTGCAATGTATAATGCTACACGTATATCTCGTACTATCATGATGTCCACTTTTGGTTTTAATACATTTATCCTCAGTTGTGCCAGTTGTTTTTGTTTTATACCTTTTTGTGCATTTAGTGTACAACCGTACCCTTCAGAGAGTAGGAATATAATAAGTCATAAAGAGCTGTAAAATGTTAGGTTTAATGGGATATAATGAGGATCAAGTAAAGACGTTATTGGAAAATGAATGCGATAAGACATTGTGAAGTGGTATTTAAAGATCCGACGATGGACAGCAAGTTAGTTTATAAGATGCCCCATAAATCTGTGCAGATCCCGCGTGGTCGCGCCTCAACAATAGGCTGAGCGAATGGTATATTTAAAGGTAGAAGCATGATCTGTCAAGGCGTTCATTATTATCTTTTTCAAGATAAAGATCTAAGCCCTCATAAAAATCAGAAATATCTCGAGCCTTCAATTTGTATATTGCTGTTCCTGCAGAATGGGGCGATTCACCTTAATGTAACTCATTACTGCATTGCTGATAATATGTTGCTACACTGTCATCTCATTGACTTGGATTTTTATTCGCATATTTGTTATGTTATTGAGCTGTCTAGGCAGTCCCCTACAAATTAATTGGTGAGGCCGTTTTGAACACGGATTACTTTCACGTATCTATATATTTATTTTTGCCATTTCGTATTCTCATTGTATTTTTTGTTTGTGATCTCATATCTGCTCTCCCCTTTCCACCAATATCCTCATACCTATAATGCCGCCACCTACTCAGCCCGGTACACCAACCGTACAGAAAACTGGTAGCGAGATACAGGCCACAACAAACGCCATCACTGATTTTCGTTTACCAAAATACGGTTTTGCAGAGCCAAGTATTTGGTTAGACAGTAACGACCAGTGAGAAGGCGAAGCTACCAAAGTATAGTGTATTTCGAATTGTATTCAGAAGTCATACGTATTTAAACACGAATCGTTTTAAACAAAAATCATGTACAATCTCTCTAATTTCACCATCTAACATAAAGCGTACAGTCATATTTTTACGTATTCCACAAGGTGGATATATCTTTATATTTTCCAGCGTTACAGATTGCTTCGTTGAAATTATGGACTGCGAAGTGACCTTGCCATTAATTTTTGAGCTCCGTTTCCCGCATAATATTCCCAGGTTAGACTTTGTGCGTGAAAGTGCTACCACGGATTAACCGAGCATGAGGACTGTAATTTTAAAGTACGAATCGGTCACCATATACGAGAATGGTATGAATCTTGGCTTTGAAGATTTTGAGTGTGTTGATGTTGGTGTTGGTGAACATGTGCCTTAAATCTGTAGTGAAAGTTATGCATAACGTTAAGAATGGTGATCTCAAATATGCTCAGCACTAGTGATCTGGATTCTGGTAAATCAGGTTTTTCACTTAGAACTTTAAGAGTTTGAACTGTACGGTGATGGCCCGTTCATATATAGTTAATTAAAAACACAACATAGGATTTGTTTTCGAGTGGCCTCAGACTACTCATTAATAAGACGAAATTTCATACAGCTACAATTAATATTAGACTGTTGGAACACAGAGTGGAAAACGATGAGACAAATCCTATGCTCAAGAAAATTTTAATGATAAAGGTCATTGCAGTATCAAATTCGAAACGAAAACTAAGATGAATTCCGGGTAGAATATGGTTTTACAGTGTGTTTGTGAAAACGCTATTGAAAGAGCGACTCAACTGCTCAGACCACTAGGTGCTTCAAATTTCTTTCGGTCAGAAGGCTGGCGGAATATATTCGACAAAATTAAGCAGTTCTCAGGCTACCAGAAAGTGACGTTTAAAATGTCTGTACCTGGAAAACAGTCTACAGGGCTTACTGGAGCGATTGATCATAGAATATATGCATTGCTTGCTAAGGGTAAAGGAGTTCCAATATCCAGTATCGTTTTTACGAGTTAGTGTAGATCAATCTTACTTATTTGTGCTCGCTTCTTGATTGTGAGGTAAAGGTTCCTGGTCCTCGGTAAACTTCTGCGTAGCTCGTCCCGCCATTCGACTGTCTCAGCTTTGGGTGAGTCTAAAAGGATTAGTGCTGGGATTAATTATATGTTTTTGTGGTATGCGGTGTGATAAAACTTCGTTACTACTGGGAATGCAGTTGATACTTTCACCAGTTATTCCTCCGGTATCGTCGTCAAAAGAAAAGAGATAATTGTAACTGATGTAACTAGTGTAGGTTGTGCAGACTAAGATACAAAAAAGGAAATAAAGAAAAAGTAAAATAGGATAGTCAGTGAAATTTGAAGTTGGTATATATATACGTATATACATGATATCAGCAACAAATGTGAGTGTAGCAGTTGGAGTGGTCAGGAGAGTTTAGGGGCTGACGGTATTTACTTTCATGGATAGCTGAAAGTATACTAACGCAAGATCTAATATCAACAACTTCTATAGTATTCGTTCAGCGTAGACCAAAGGTAAAGCACGATTTGATCGTCAAAATTACGCGATATATTTCGGGACCAAATTGGAGTGCGAGATGACTGCTTAGCTGTCTAGTGATCGTTCATGAACTTGACACGACGGAGTACCAGATGGCGTGGATGCTTGACCGGAAGTCTTCAGCTAAACAAGTCGACACAAACAGTGAGGGTCAGCATCCGATGATCAATGATGATTGCTGTAGTCAATAATTTTGGGGAATTAATTACCGCTGCAACAGAAAGATGGGAGAGAACGTAAAGAGGTAAAACGACAAATTTAGTTGATTGACTCTGAGAGATGTATGGATTTCAGAGTGATAGGCCATTTTAATGCAGTCCTTGTGCCATTGCACGATTGTCCAGCCTTCGTTTGAAGGTGTTTACAGACGGTCCATGTCAATGTAGTTGAAGATTGAACGATCAATTCGTGGTTGTTTGCTCAAAATCAACTTCCCCAATTTTCGCGGAGGCATCAATACGACAGTCATCGTCTCGTCGGTCGCTGTTCATAAGGAAGTCAGCAGTAAACCGTCAGAAGTAATATTGTGATTTATTATTGTAATATTTGTTCACAGACCTTAGTGGAAAATTTTTTGTATGTTGGTGTTACAATAAACAATTCTCGAGTGGCCAATCGGTGTTTTGGTTTTTGCGTCCGTTATTACTAAGCGTTTCTGAGAAACTTCAAGGAACAGCGTGAGTCCCAGCGTAGCAAGAGCTGGGCATTGACGGTTTACGAGACGTGGCTGACAGTTTCTGACGATAGAAACAGATCTGTTTGATTCAAACAGTTGGTGAAAGTTTGGATAGTCACCGTTCATCTCTCCTGGTGCCGGTCAAGTCCTCTTTGAACAAGCAATATCTGGAACTTTTTTGGAATTGGGTCAAGTTCAACAATGCCTGGGTCAAAGAAGGGACAGAGTGTCTTGGATGCAAACAGGAAAGTAAGTCATGGTGACTTGTCTGTTAATTGTAACGATGTGTCTGATGTTAAGCATGACATGGTTGATGTTACTGTTTCGCCGTTCAGGGATAATAGGAACATCAAACTCCCTAAATTAGAACCACGGTGTTTTGATGGAAACCCAGCTGATTATTTACAATTTGTAAAGGAGTTTGAGATCATGTTGAGTAGTTTTCTATTAAGTGATGAATTGAAGTTAATGTATTTGATGAGGTATTGCACTGGAATTGCTGCAAGAGCTATACAGTGCTGTAAGTTTATGAAGCCAAAAGAGGGCTACTACGAGGCTATGAGCATACTACGTCAAAGGTTTGGAAGATCTTGGATGATTGTAGGGAAATTACTCGAGGCTGTTAAGGGTAATGGTGGTCAATTACAGGATGACTCCCAGGCAATTATTGAGTTTTTAGATAATCTTATGACTTATAAGAATACCTTGATTTCTATGAATCGCATGAGTGACCTCAACTCGAGTTTTATACTAGAAGTAATAGCAAGACGCCTACCTACTCGACTGCAAAGGAAGTGAGTGAAGATAATCTCCCGTATGGAGGATGAGGGTATCGAGCCAAAATTTGATGATATCCTGAAACTAGTAAATACTAGTGTCAATCAATCGATGAGAAAGTTTGCCAGTATATTGAATCTCACCCCTGGAATAGAGCAGTCTGAGAGCAATATGCAATCATTGATGACGAATAGGCCTCCGAGAGGTGGATATCGAGAAGGCTCCATGATGTATAGTAATGCATATAGACCTAGTGAATGTAACAGGTTTCGTAGTACATCCTTAACAGATAAGTTACAAGGTGGAAGACAAACACGGTTGTGTTTTACACGTTTGCAAGAGGTGCGTACAGAGGTGAACTGTGAATCAGTGAGCAAGTTCAGGGATAAGCTAAATGTGAAATCATGGTCTGACTCCGAATTGTCTGACGATAACGGTGTGGTCAAGAAGTCTGTAGTTGCAACTGGTAAGCCATTGTTGAATAGTATGCCACAGAGGAGAGTTACAGTCTCAGAGGACAGTTCTGACTCCACAAGTTTACGAGGTATTACTAGTCAGAGTGTAGCTATAAAACCTTTGATGATTTGTGAGGAGGAACCAAAATTGTCTACTTCTGTTATTAAAGAGTTTGAAATTCATGAAGTCGACCAGATAGATGATGATAAATTGAATATTCGGGGTAATGATCATGATACTTCACATTTGTCTTTGGTTGATCATGATGAGATGGAGGGAATGCCTACTACTGCTAAGTTAATTAAAGATTCTGTACAACTACAACGTGAAGTAGAAATAAATGCAGGTGCAGTTGCAGAAGGCATGCGTACTTGTGAGACCGTCAGTGTGATTGATCAGCGTATAGCCCACCTATCATCAGATGATAGTGCTAAGCTTGAGCTGATAGTAAAAGACAGCAGTGGTGATGGCCTTGCAGGTAGATAAATTTCTGAAAGTCGAGCAACAACAGCTTTTGATCCACCGCTAACTCCATCAACTGGTATCAATCAGTCGTCGTTGGTGTTGTCATCCACAATCTTTTATTTTATTTTTTATTTTTGATTTACAGCTTGATTCCACACTGTATTTTTGGTACAAGTATGGAATTTTCAGCATGGATATCGGTAGCCCAAATTTTGCAGGCCAACCATAGATATCAGGTGTGCGTCGGCGTGGGCTCGAACCCCGGACCATGTGGATGGTCGGCGAGAGTCCTAACCACTGTGCCAAAGACGCCCATCAACTCAAGTATCTTGTCCAATGACTATGCTAGTATCAGTTCGTTTGAAAGTACGAATATCAATGGTCAGTTTAGTGAGGATAAGCCAAGTGTAAACGAGAGAGTAATTGTTAAATTGACTTGCATGAATAAAGGCATTTCTAGTTTCAAATTACTATTTGAATGCTATTATCTTTGGTGTAAATTACTCTGTGCCTACGCTTGGTTGACCAGATACGTCGTATGTTTGTTCGTCATATATATTCTACGATACAATGACATGAGCGTGTTACCGTTCAGATTTGAAGATATAGCTGATAGGAGGATGTCAGCAAATGAACTCTGCAACGATTTTCCAACCTAGAGCGTCAACCTGAGAAGGGTTGTAGGCGTACTGGTGTAAGTCCTACAATTCTTCAAAGGGTAGCGCATCAATGAGCAGTCCAGTGTGCGTGGTGTGTGATTTTGTACATAAGTTCATATTGTATATACTGAATTGATATCATCTGTCATCTAGCTGTTGGTAATTCTGTTTGTGTCCGGACGACTTCCACTTGGATCATCAACCTGAGAAGGAAAGTAGGCGTACTGCTGTAAGTCCTACAGTTCTTCAAGGGTAGTTCGTCAAGGCAGAGTCCACAACATTTGATGTGTTGATTGTACATATGTTTGTGCTAAATAATTGTGTGAGTTCCGATTATTGTATTGTTGGTTAATCTTGTTTGTGTCCGGACATTCCACAACTTACAATAGTCAACCTGTGAAGGGTTGTCGGCGTACTGGTGTAAGTCCTACGATTCTTCAAAGGAATAACATGGAGAAACGATCTGCGAGTTTGTTTGCACTGTTTGTATATACGAGTGGTGTGTCTTCTCAATTGAGATTTTGGATTAATTGTGTTTACTTGTTGTTTTCGTACCTTGTTGTTATTACGTAATTTTGTTAAAATTTTCGTCGTGATTACTTCTGAAGTTGTTTCGAGTCTTCCACATCCGTGAATGAATTGATTGATGTTAGAGACAGCAGATGGGTCGTATACGCCGGGGAGGCTATTTCTGAGAATGAAATGCATACGGAGATAATTTTTAGCTGTGGTCCCACACGCCGGGAAGCAAGACGGTAGACGACTGAGGCTTGCATACGTCACCGTTACTAGAACTGAGGCAGAATGAGTGACAAGTGATTTTAGTGGTATTTAGTAGTGAGTAGATAAGAGGATGTGTGTAGAGTATCGTGAGGTGCTGCTATGGTCACGTTGCATTCTGCAAGAGTAATTCTAGCAAGTGGAGACTGTGTTGCAAGATGTCGAGAGGACACCTCTAACTGGAAGGCGGAGGTCGTCATTGATGTGTGAGATTGTGCTGTGGGTATGACTGTGGTGTGTTGGCTTTTCTGTTTGTTTTCCATTTCAGCTCTGTCCGTGTGACCCAGGTTCTCGCAATGGCATCCAAGTCAACGTGTATTGGTCGTGATGGAAACAAGGGATGGATTCCTTAATGACCGGGGAGTGTCAATGTAGTTGAAGATTGAACGATCGATTCATGGCTGTTTACTCAATCCCAACTCTTCCATAATTCTCGTGGGAGTCATCAAGCCAGCAGTCATCGTCTCATCGGTCGCTGTTCATAAGGAAGTCAGCAGTAAACCGTCAGAAATAATATTGTGATTTATTATTGTAATATTTGTTCACAGACCTTAGTGGAAACATTTTTTATGTGTTGGTGTTACAATAAACAATTCTCGAGTGGCCAATCGGTGTTTTGGTTTTTGCGTCCGTTATTACTAAGCGTTTCTGAGAAACTTCAAGGAACAGCGTGAGTCCCAGCGTAGCAAGAGCTGGGCATTGACGGTTTACGAGACGTGACCGATAGTCTCATAATGACATCTGCCAGCAAGTAGTTCCTGGGACGGAAATCCCGCGGCGAAAATAAGTGGGAGCGCACCCGGGCCCTGGCCATTTGGTTTGCTGTTCTTCTGGGGTTTCTGCGAGGAAGACTATTCCTACTCAGTGGCAGAACCTTTTTGTTTGGTTGATTCCGGTGATTTGTTGTCCTACAGGCAGTAATGAAATCCTCACTAAGCCGATGGTAGCTAATTGTGAAAATACCTAATTTCTTGAACCGTTCATCATACGGTTTATTTCGAAGAACCATCGCTCCTTCTATCGCCTGTCTTTGAACTCTTTATAAAAGGTTCGCCTCTCTTCTAAGCAGTAAGCGTGCGATGGTAATGTGCACTTCAAGGTGTGGTGTGACGTATGTTTTGTACAACCTTAGAAATAGCTCAGGATTGAGTGCAACTAACTGTCTACGTCTAGAGCATATGACAGCATATGCTTACGATACGTCCCTATGTAACTTACGCTTGTGCCCATTTTTTCCTTTAGAACTAGACCTAAGTCACGTTATGACGTTGTGCAGGACGTGTTTTCCTTTCACAGGGTGTAAGTTGCATTCTGCAGTCTACAGGTGCGTAATTTCACTACTTTGCACTGTTTCAGGTTGGAAGTCATACCACTGACCGCCGGCCAGTCTTCGAGAAGCTTTAAATCCGCCTGCAGCCTGAGTTTTCCGGACACTTTATCACCCTTTAATATCTTGATGTCGTCAGCGTATAGAAGAATTGGGCGGCTTAGACATCATGGTGGGTCAGTGATAAAAGTGAGAAACGTCAATAGCCCTAGGATAGAACCCAGTGACACTCCTGATGACGAGCTGCGCCAGGACGATCAGACTCGATCGACCTTAGTGCAAAGTTTCCTTTCAGTTAGGTAGCCCTTCAACCATGAAAGAACTGGCTCACCTGTACCTGCCTGACTTATTTTGTGTAGAAGAAGGTCATGGTGAACTGCGTCAGGTACCTTCACAAAGTTTCGGAAAACCACATGGATTGGAACATTTATATCCCAGAATGATGTCTAATCGTCCCAAGTTGATAGTAGGTTTTTCACACAGGATCTGTGTTTCCTGAAACCGCGTTGGGCTTCGTGAAGCCTATCAGTCTTGTCAAGATGCTCCCTGATGTCATAATTAATTGTGCCTCCCAGCACTTTTGATACCACTGGGAGTGGAGCTATTGGCGTACAACCGGTGGCGTTTTGCATATCACCATCCTTGAAAATCGGAGAAGCGATGGCTCTTTTCTGCTCCCTTGGCAATTCGCCTGTGTCCATAGATTGTTGGAACAAGTCGCATAAGTGCCTACAGAGAACTTCGGCGCACTGTTTCAGGACAGATGACCTGATGTTATCATAACTTGGGGACTTTCAAGATGTGAGTCCCCGTAGCTCCTCAGGTGCTATAGCCGGCTTGATGTGGGGAGTAGCCATTAGGTTTTTTTCCGGGTAAATAATAGCGCCGGCATTTTGGTCCAAGCCAGTAATACCCATAATGCTGTTTAACTGTTTGACGAGGGCCAAACTGAATCTCTCCACCATCTCCACACTAGTGAGATACTGGCCGTTTGGACCTACTGAGGCGCATTCCCACTGGTCAGTTGGCTTTCTTTCCGACATGAATTGATGGGAGCTTTTGGAGTTCTCCAGGAGATTTTTGGCAAGGCTAGCCTGAAATGACCTCCTGTCACTCCTACTTCTCATGTTTCACCGTTTTCTAAGTTCCAGGGGAGCATTGTGGTCATTCTGACTCTTGGTACTCACCACGTAGATCAAGCCCCACGCTTTGTTCACAGAACACGTGGCATACCCGTCTTCAATCATGGGGACCTCTTCTTCGGCTGTGTTTTGACGAAAGGTACAATACCTGAGATTGCTGTGTGAATAATCGCTGTCACCACTTTCCAGTGTTCATCCAGAGATAACTCGGCCCATTCCATGGACCGTTCAGTGTAGGACAATATCGTCCGCATTTCAGTCTATTCCGTCTTGTTGTACCACAGACATGGTCGCGTAGCGTCACACTGTAAACGTTCATGGTGGACAAGATCAAACCCTATGACTGCGTGGTCACTAATTCCTAGTGAAATCATGATCTGGACATTTTCGACGAGTAGTTGGTCACTAGTTAGAATGTAATCTAGTTTCGATGACTTTCCACTAGAGCCTCTTCTAGTGTCGTCTTCAACATTCTCAGTCAGTCCTGTATTTCGAGTGGTTTGCAGTAGACTTCGAGCGAATTTTCGACCGACCAACGTTCACAGATGGGGCACTGAAATCTCCAGTTATAGTGATTTGGTCATAGCCCAAGTCCCGTATCCCTGTGATGATAGTAAGAAGTAGCTGTTGTGGTCTGCCCTACAGCTGGACGATCGGTAGACACCACCCAGTAAATCCTTGATGTGGCGTGCGGTGAAATGACAACATAGTGACTCCGGGATTTCAATAAATGGTTAGTCCATTGCACGTTCGAAATGCCTGTCAAAGTATATGACAAACCCCCACTTCGTTGTTATCTCTGTCTCTCCTGAAAAGAACCATGTCACTTATACTGATTTCGTTGTAGGAGATAATGGGAGTTATTAAGTTTAAGTAAGGACAATTATTTTAAGTTGCAAGTGTGACTGGAAGTTTCTGAGTTCACATACTTTCCCTCTCAGTCCTCTCACATTGCTATACAGGCGGCTGGCATCGAATCTCACAGCCTCAGCGTGTTGTAGGGTAGTTGACATTAAATTGTCTGCTGGTAGGGGACTTAATACTGGAACTAGTTGGCCGATTACGATGGAACCGGCCTGTTGACGTTTTCACAATATATATTTCTTCCTGTTTATGCAGAAACATACCAATTGTACAGGCATGGATAAGTCATTATATAAATTACACATAATTTGATGTATGATGAATTTACAGTTTGGTTGTGCTTTCTGACATTAGAGTCAGTCGGAACAATCTGCTATAAAGTCTGTTTGTATAACACGTAAAGAAATATAGAAATACTATCTTCGCATTAACAAAAAACCCAGACTTCAGATGAATGTAATAAAAATATCTGGGGAAATAAAGCTTGAAGTCAATTCTCCTATATAACTTTGTTGTGAACAAGATCCTTGGCTTAAAGTTAATTGATGTATTATGTTGACATCAGTGATATATTCGTTCCATTTTTTCAGCAGTCTTATCGTAGTTTTATAACAGGAAAGAAATTTGATCGTGGATACGAAAACTAGATAAGGTCATATTAAGTTGTTTTACTGCATTAAATAGTGCCGAGGTCGATTCCAGAATTCTCCATTTGCTCCATTTGTGTCTGCATGGCGGACTGTATTCGTAAGTTCAGTAAAATGTTGAAAACTGTTTGGAAACCTGTTGCTTCTTCATTTCAGATCATGAATACTCCTTGTAAAGAATGTTGGCCAGCGTCTTCAAATGGTAGCATGGAATCGTTCATGGAATTTGAGTGGTTATGAGATAGACAGTTTGAAATTAATCGTCATTGCAGTTTAGATGCGGGGTTGTTCGACCACGACAAGAAGATGAATAGGAGCAGCAGAATACCAGAAATAGAAATTATGAGAATATGAAAAGAACGTCGGTGTTATATGCATATATAAATGTTAATGTCGATTGTATATTATACTTTAGTAAACATTTACCTATATTGTAGTTGTGTTTCCACGTATTTATGCAAATTCCTAGGGTTTATTTAGTGTATTAATGTGTATTAATAAGTCTGAGAGTTTTGGTGTTCTAATGGCTGATGCGTTTTAGAAATAAGTGATGGTGTCAGTCACGTCTTGTAAACCGTTAATGCCCAGCTCTTGCTACGCTGGGACTCACGCTGTTCCTCGAAGCTTCTCAGAAACGCTTAGTACGAACGGACGCAAAAATCAGAACCCAGTTTGGTGACTCGAGAATTATTTATTCTAACACCAACATATAGCCAACTTTACAACTAAGGTCTATGAACAAATATTACAATAATAAATCGCGATATTACTTCTGACGGTTTTCTCCTGACTTCTTTCCGAACAGCGACCGATGAGACGTTGACTGACTGATTGATGCCTCCGCAAACTTGGGGAAGTTGGGTTTGAGCAAACAACCATGAATTGATCGTTCAATCTTCAACTACATTGACAGATGGGTTCTGGTCGGGATAGTCATTGGGATAAAACAGTTTATACAGCAAGCGTTTGAAAGTTACAATAGAGTGACAGGTCCTATTTCTAGGAGTAAACTGTTGCAGTATGTTCCGTACTAAGTCTTTATGCATCCATGTTACTAGTATATTTATAGTTTTTAGATTGCTAAGGGTATTAAAGTGCGTGTTTTAGGTGCTGTAGTAGACTAATAGTTGATTCGTTCTAGGATTAATATTTGATTAATATAATCAGTAGAGTGAAACAGTCTGTACAGAGAACGTTTGAAGCTTTTAACCGAGGAGCAAGTTCTGACATCTAGGGGCGGGCTGTTCCATATTTTAGAATACATGACTGTGAAGAAGTTTTCACGGAGTGTTGACTTAAAAGAATGAGTTGCCACTGTGCGAGTTTGGTTGTGCAGATCGTAAGAGCCTTCCTGTGCAAATTGTATGTCCCTGTTACCTGAGAATGATATTTTGTGAAGGATCCTAAAGAAGAATATTAGGTTTATAATCAGTCGCCTACCAGCTGTTTTTTCAACGCTGACAGGGACGCTGGGGATAAAAAATGATTGGATCCTTGTGATGACCATGGCTTATTATTCCACCTATTGTTCAATGCTAGTTGTGTCCTTGTGTGGGTTTCGTGTGTACTGCATTGTGGGTTAGTTCCCAGCAGACTTGTACCATATATCCGGTCAAAATTTGTTTGTGTGCTATAATCTGAAGACCCTGAGTTGTTGGTAGCGGAGTTCTGACTATTACCACTTGTACTACTGAGGGTGACATTGTTGTGACATTGGATATTAGTGTGTACCATGGTGCGATTTAGCACGTTGTGAGTGCTAATACTATTAGCCGTGGGGAGTGTGGGCTTATTTAAGCTGCCAGTGTTTTTGTTGATATGATTTAGGGGCATATTTTCCTTATCTTTAGCAATGGAGTTATGGCTAGGAGAGGAAAATGTCGAATTTCGGGGGGTTTTGACTTTTTTCTGGGGTTATTTAGTGGCATTTTAGGTTCTGCGGTGATGGGTGGTATGGTTTTATTATTTATTTGGTTACAGTCTAGTGGCCTTTCGGCTGGTGTTGCACTCTGATGGGATATTTCTGTGTGTTTTGAGAGGGGTGATGCGGTGGGGTCTACTGTATCTTTCACAGAGTTGGGAATAATGGCTGCTTGCAATGTCCCAATACCTATTTCACAATTGGTCTTAGCGAGATAATTGTATGCGCGCCTTTCTATGACTGTTTCGTCCACCCCGACCTTTATATGTTTGTAGTTTCTGTTTTGCGATAGGGTGTGTTGGGAGTGGATGAATTTTCTTGTCCTTGCCGGTGTTTCGAACTGAAAACGAATAGGACAACACTTTTCATGTTGACTCTTCCTCAGCCTATAGCACTTAGTCTTGGAGTTAGGCATTTTCGCCTCACTAAGTAAGATGCGCTGTACCATTTTTAGTGCCTCGTTGTCCGGAACGTTGTAGACAATAGCACTCAGTTTTGCGTCGAGTCGTTTTGTTACTTCCGTGGTAACAAAATTGATGAGGTTATCTACCTTAGTTACCGATTCTGAGTCAAGCTTGTTAAGGTTTACAGTTTTCATGAGGATAGTTAGAGGTGTCAGTTCACAGACCTGCGATCTGATATCGCTGATCTGATCTGATAATTTGGATATCTCGGTATTGGTTTCGATGTTTCCAGCATTTACTGACTTACTGTTTTTTATTTCCCTTAACTCAGCCTTAAGTTCTCCTATAGACAACTTTAGAAGTTCTATTTTTGAAGATAGTACTGAAAAAGAGCTTGATGGCTGGAGTTTCTCCATAAGCACATAAGGTGAAGGGAGGAGTTTTGTATGAGCAGAGGGTACTGAATTTTTAGGAGTAGTGCTAACACTAGCTGTCAGTACAGTTTTATCCTCAGTTCCAGCTCGACGCTTACGGCATACAAGTGAGTTATGTGACTCATTATAGCCGTTTGTAGGGGGTGTGTTGCTTGATGTAGCAATCAAGGACGTTAAATTAGACACCAGTTTTACAGGGGACCGGGTTCGTTGCTTTTTACTTTGATTAACCATAACTATTAGAAATGAGGTTTAATGGTTACAAGTATGGAAGTGCTATAGTACTTGTGCAAGTATTACAACAAGATAAATTTTATGTAACGAATCACGTAAAAGTGTAACGCAAACGTTGAACGTACCGCGATACAGGTAATAATAATAATAATTTTCTATTTCTGTAACAGAAACCAGCCATTTTTACAGGCATGAACATATGTACATTTATGAAGACTTATAGAATATATAATATGATTTGTTAATTTAGAAATAAGTTGAATACTGTTAAATGTGAGAGAAACATTTAAAATGAAGTGTACAAATAAGGAAATAGATATAGCGTCAAATCTAAACTGTGATTGAAAAAAATACGTGTCAATTTCACGCGGGAATCATAAATGATTGCGTTAGTTGAGGAAGGTAAGTGGCATTTCTGTACAGGTGCTGACGTATTACATAAGAGATGCAGAATAAACAATAATTATCAGTAAATCATTCAGAAAGAGTTTTAAAGTCTATTAAACTTTAAATTTACCTGTAAGTACATCATATTTGTGACATTTCCAGTTGTTTATGAGACCCACCTTGAACTTGTCAGCAGATTTTATAATACCTTGGAGTCGGGTAGGACTTGAGTGACACTGACTGTCATTATCACCGTCAAGCCACTGTGTGGAGTACGTAACAATGTGATTGTAATTTTTGGTTATTTGTAGAAATTCGAGATATTGTACATAATTTTTGTTTAAAACGCTTCTTGTTGAAATATACATAACTTCCGTGTACATTTGAAAAATACACTCTGCTGTTGGGGACTTCTTCTTCTCCCTGGTCACTTCTGCTTACTTGCTCCACTTACACTGTGTTGTATACTTAGGATTTATTGTAGGAGTCTACTACTCTCAACCGAAGACATTTCTACAACCGAAACACAGCAGACGCAACCCAAACCCGTGGATTATATACATAATTTGTAGCAGAGGACTTAGACTTTATATCCGAGTAATCCTTGTTGTTGATACAACTCATCACTGCATTTTTTGGTAATATATTGTTATTTAACACTCCATTGACTTGGATCATTATTCTTATATTTATAATGTTAGTGAACTCTAGTATAAGTCCCCTACAACTGTAGTGTCACCGAGGCTTGGGAACGTATTATGACCTCAGTTTGCTGCCTCCTTATCGTTCTGGTTTTGCTTTCGCGGCATCGGATATGTCCTATCCGTGTACCGCTGGTCTTGCGCCATCGTTGAAATACTGGAGCCAACTGCTCTTGGGAGTTGAAGCTTACACGACGAGGCCTTGGAGAGCAAATCACTGTGAAATGAGCAGGATGAGGTAACCGGGATATCGAGATTGCTTCAGTAGTACCACGGGCCATCTGAAATGACAGCCATCTCCATTGATGTACGCCATGCACGTGTTTTTCGAAAGCAGTGCTAGTTTCCATCTCCGGGACGCTGTGTATGACCATAGAATTGGAAGGCATCGGTTCCGTTGACTCCCTCACTATTTGCCGGTTAGCCCATATCCCATCATGTCTCGCTCTTATGTTGGAACTCCTGTCAATAAATAATGTTTCAGCCGGTAACAGTATCCTTTCAGCCCCCTCGGAAGAGCCTAGTGTCACTATTA
This sequence comes from Trichobilharzia regenti, assembly GCA_944472135.2. Lineage (NCBI taxonomy): Eukaryota > Metazoa > Platyhelminthes > Trematoda > Strigeidida > Schistosomatidae > Trichobilharzia > Trichobilharzia regenti. Next base: position 93,770,998 of record OX235262.1, on the reverse strand, counting down.
ACTGAGGTGGCTTGCCCTGAGGTGCCTGAACACCCCTGTACAGACTGAAAACTTTTGCTGAACTGACGTTCAGACCTGGTTTATTGCATAGATTGTACCACTTTTCCTGATCAAACAGAGCCTTTGTTCAAGCGGACTATCATTACACACTGGTGCATTAAACAGGATAAGGGAATTCGATCGACTGACCTCAGACTTAGCTTCGGTTTTTGAGTGCTAGTCCTCCTCTATAGGGCTGGTCACTTTGGACTTCATCAGGTTCTGACTAGCCTTTTCTATGTTGCGATGTTTGCTACTGGATGCAAGTGGTGCTTTGGCGATCCCATCTTCCCATGCTGTTCTGTGTAACCTTGTGAGTTATCACTTTAGGAAGATTGGTATTTCCAATCCATTGGGGTGGAGTACCATTCTTACTGTTTTTACCAAGTTTTGGTACTGTGGTGTTGTCAGGTGGAGAGCTGCATGGGACTGTTTCGAGAAGCCATATTCGCCTGCCGTTCCAGGTGTAACCTTAGGAGTCTTCAGTTTATGAGGATCGATATCAATTATATTTTAACACCCTTGGGTCAAGAGTATTCACTGGTCAATAAAGAATGTTAAGCAATAATGTGGGCGTTACATGGATTTGGACCTTATCTACTCAGTCAACCATTCTATGTCAAGCCATCGTAAGCCCCTAAAGTGAATGGAGGCAGGAAGAGGCTGACGTTGGAAATTTTGAAAGTAGATAATACGCCCAAAAGAATGTAACTTCACTATCTCACAAGTTGGCAGACTACTTATCTACACCACACGACGAACCTGGCTGAGACCACAAATGCAGTATATAAATTAGAACAAGACCTATTAAGATTGGTCCTCATTGGAAAGTAGGACCCTACTACTAACAAACTGATACATGCGGTTATCAGCGGAGTTGACCCTCTATAAACGGGGAGATGACCATATTATTGAGGCAGAGGTATTTATCAAGGCAGGACGCTTTTAGAGTTATCAGTTGAAAAAATAATAGGCGGAAGTGGTTGATTTTAACACCTTGGTACCTATGTCATGAGGTTGTCAATATAAGTGACGGATACTACTAAGATGAAACGTAGCGTTAGAGGCTACCTCCCTGTGATGACTGGACACGCCACACAACTAGCTGAACTTCAGCGAGTATGACTGATTAAGAGATTCCGCATATCGTTTTAGACCACAGCGGACCAAAGACATTAATAGCGGACCGGGGTCTTTATTCTGAAAGTAACGAATCTACACCGGATTGCAGCATTTTGGTATGAGGAAGAATAAAACAATACCATATAACCCACACACAAGCAGTTCGACAGAGGGAAACGACTTTAAACTGAAAGTGTTCGATCTTAGAGGGCGGCGACTGAGTGACAGGACTTCCCCAGATTCTACTAGCCTATGGTACTTCTGTCCTAGAAACGAGATCACTCTATATACAATGACAAACCTTGACTACTGATGCGCAGAGACAGCTGGCTGTATCACCAACAATGAAGTACGAAGAGATTTGGAACAGAACGGAATGAAGCAATCGGAGAAGTGAAGCACTAAGAGAAAGATGGCGGTGCTAAATCTGAGAAGAAGGGAAAGAAGAAATGAATAACTGTGAAGTCTGGGATCAGGTGAATCGAACAGTGAAAACGTTTATTGTTGGAGCCAGTCAGAACTCACGAAAACACTACAAAGTGGGAATAATCATACACAGACACTAACAGACATGGTTCTATTCATACAATTAAATAGATTAAAAACAGGAAAACTCAAATTCTAGCTGACTTCAGAGGTGGGTGCAGTGAGATAAGGAGATGGACAAATCGACACCACTAAAGCGAAAAGCGTCCTAAGAGTCAGAGTAACTGGGATGGTGCTCGTTCGACAAGGGACGATGTCGGTAAGTGCTGCAGTCAGCCAACTGTTACAAACCGTCAATGTCCACCTCTTACTACGCTGGACCTCACGATGTCCCTGGAAGACTTTCAGAAACAATTTGCAATAACCAACTCGAAAAATCGAAACACAAATTGGCGACTCAAGAATCCTTTATTCTTACGCCAACGTGTAACCAACAATAAGGTTATTGAAAACAAGATCTAAGAATATATGTTATAACAATAAATCACGATACTGCTTCTCATAGTTTTTGATCCTCCACTGAACAGCGAACGATGAGACAATGACTGGTGGAATGATGACTCCCTAGAAAAATATGGAGGAGTTGGGTTTGAGCAAACAACCGTGAATTGATCGTTCAATCTTCAACTACATTGACACTCCCCGGTCATTAAGGAATCCATCCCTTGTTTCCATCACGACCAATACACGTTGACTTGGATGCCATTGCGAGAACCTGGGTCACACGGACAGAGCTGAAATGGAAAACAAACAGAAAAGCCAACACACCACAGGCATACCCACAGCACAATCTCACACATCAATGACGACCTCCGCCTTCCAGTTAGAGGTGTCCTCTCGACATCTTGCAACACAATCGCCACCTGCTAGAATGACTCTTGCAGAATGCAACGTGACCATAGCAGCACCTCACGATACTCTACACACATCCTCTTATCTACTCACTACCAATTACCACTAAAATCGCTTGTCACTCATTCTGCCTCAGTTCTAGTAGCGGTGGCGTATGCAAGCCTCAGTCATCTACACTCTTGCTCTCCGGCGTGTATGACCATGGCCTGAATGGAAACATTCATTCTCAATCCTTGATTCCACAGCTTATCACTATATCCGCGTGCATGTCATTCGCAGAAATATCCTCCCCGGCGTGTACTACCCATCTGCTGTCTTTCGCATCAATCAATTCATTCACAGATGTAGAAGACTCGAAACAACCTCAGGAGTAAGCATGACGAAAATTTTAACAAAATTATGCAATAAAACAAGATAAGAGAACAACAAGTAAACGCAGTGAATCTAAAAATCACCAACTGATATGACACATAACCTCACAGATCGCGTCTTGATGGAATTCTTTTAAAGAATTGCAGGACTTACGCCAGTAGGCTTATATTCCTTCCCAGGTTGATGATACAAGTGGGAGACGTCCGGACATAAACAAAATTATCAACATATAAATGAGAGACTACTTCACACGGCTAAAATTATATGTGGAGACTTTAATATGCCCGATGTAGTCTAGCAACCACTTTCCTCACCAAAACGGTACAATGAATTTATCAACATAATGGAAACAAAAGAATGGCAACAACACGTACAGTATCCTGCCAGGCTATCTAAGATTTTAGATCTAGTTTTCACTAATGGTATCATCCCCACTACCCTTCGAGTAGGTAAAGAGTTTCCTGGCAGCGACCACAGAGTAGTATTTGGTACATTTAATATTTGCACTAGCATGAGTTCGACAATAAACGCCAACAAAGTATTACTCAGGGATTACAGACATGCTCAGTGGGATGAACTGAAACCATACATACGCACCCTAGACTGGGAGCCATACTTTACGTGCAGCTCGGCTATAGAGACAAACAAATTACTCTATGCGAACCTAGGATTTGCACACGACTTCATCGCTCCAGTAAGACTTGTGAAAACGAGGCCTAAACAGCCCGACTTCATCCCCGTAAAGATTCGAAACCGACTGCGTAAGCATGCTAGGCAATTCTACAGATATAATGACTTTTCATCACTCATTACACTCAAGCAAACTTATGATTCATACAAATCTAATCAGTTATCTGAGTCCATCAAACTAGAACGCATCCTCCACTCTCGACCTGATAATATAGAGGCATTAGTTAAACTAATTAAGTCACGAATCAACAACAACAGAATAAGTATCCCTAACTTATTACTAGATGGAGAAAAACTACACGAAGACCCGCAGGAGATATGTGAGTTATTCAGCTCCCACTTTTCTAGCTACTATACTATCGAAGAAACAGTAGATAGTCTTGAAGTTCCGACAATACCAAATCACTTTCTGGGTAATATAACATTCACCCAACAAAAGATTTCCTCCGCTATAGCATCCCTCCGGACATCATATAACGCTGGGCCCGATGGAATTCCATCTATCTTGTTGAAAAGAGGTGGTGAGGATATACCCATTATCCTACTTAAGTTTTTCATTCTGTCCTTAAATAATGGCAGTTACCCAGAATGCTGGAAACTGTCGTTTATAACCCCTAGGCACAAACAAGGACCAACTTCTAACATCGAAAACTACCGACCGATTAATATCACGTCAGTAGTTTCCAGGGTTATGGAAAAGGTTAATATATATATTTCACATAAATTAAGCATTTACATGATTCACATACCGTTTGTACAGGCATGATCATATTTGACAAGTGCAGTCTGAAATTGAACACTTTTATGAAATTAAAATTTGGAAAATGAATAGAAAACTTTACAAGAATAGAATATAAGGTTTTGGTTTAATTCTAAATTATAATATTTAATACACTCATAGTGAGTCAGATTCATGCGGGAATTATGAAATTTTGCGTTAATGGAATGTAAGAAGAGAGGTGATGTACATGTGCTGGAGTAAGCCACACTGGATCCAGACCGTTATTTTTATCATTTTATCAATCAATAAGAGTTCGAAAGTTTATAAAAATCCACATTAGATGGTAAGTACAGCATTATATTGGTATTAGCAGATAGAAGGGACAAATTGGTCGCAAAGTTAACTTTGCGATGTTGAACAGAATTCAGAATGGAATTTGTTCCGTTGTTCATCGTAAGTGCTAACAATATTCTGGATACCGCTCAAGTAATACAAATGTTATAGGGCAAGATATTGCTTCATACCTCCACCTTCACAAAGTGTTTACTCCAGCACAACACGGCTTCTTGAAAAATCGATCATGCTCCACCTGCCTACTTGACTACTTTGATGATGTTACCGCTAAGCGTGATCATGGTTTGTATGTCACAACTCTCTTCTTTGACTTCAAAAAAGCCTTTGATAAAGTCCCACACAAGAGACTAATCCTTAAGCTAAAGTCGTACGGGTTCCAAGACCCCTTGTTATCCTGGCTCATTTCTTTCTTGGAAGATCGTTCCCAAGTTGTGAAATTTGCAAATAATTACTCGTCACCCAGACCTATAAGAAGTGGAGTGATTCAGGGTAGTGTACTAGGTCCACTGCTTTTCGTAATCTACATTAACGACATCTGCAGCGTAATCAAGCATGGTACCCCATACCTCTTTGCTGACGACTTAAAGATTGTATACAGCTTCCCCCATTCTACACTAAACGAAGGATTCACACATATTCAAGATGATCTGGATAGGTTACATAACTGGAGCAATGACTGGCAACTGCCATTCAATTCTGATAAATGTGGTGTCCTATATTTCAATAACTCCCATCCGAATTTCAGGTTACACCTAGGTAACTCTTTTCTCCAAACCCTCAGTTCCATAAAAGACCTGGGAGTTACCTACTCACAAAACTTAACATTCAGTCAGTACGCAAAAGCACTTGTTTCTAAATGCCGAAGACTCACAGGCTTGTTACATCGAAAAATGTACACAAATGAGGCTAAAGTCCTTTTATACAAAGTCATGGTTCGTCCAGTACTTGAATACTGCACAATTGTCTTCGGTTTCATGCATGGGTATGACAGGGTTCGTATTGAAAATATTCAGCGAAGTTTTACTCGACGCCTATTATACAAACATGAAGGACTGACTTACGCTGATAGGTGCAAAATGTATGGACTTCAGCCACTTTGGTTAAGGCGCCTGAAACTCAACCTTACATTCCTCTTTCGCCTTTTACACGGCTACATCAAAAGCAGTAATCCAATAGCTTTCAACAATTTACCCATATATACTCTTAGGAATCATGAAAATACTCTATCCATAAGCCGGTTCCGGACAAAACTGCGATCACGTTTCTTTAAAATACAGTACAGTGCATTATGGAACGAACTTCCACTTACTGTACGTAGTTGCCGATCTCCTACTGAATTCCAGCGTCTACTTAACGAGTTCCTATCAACAAAAGAGCTTCGGTCTACTTATCCATACTTTATCCATATGGGCCGCTCAACTAGCTTTAGTACTACAGACCCCAGTGCAATACCCCCAATTTGAGGAAACTCATTTGCCCCGGCAACCGTACCTCATCTATAACGTGATAAAACCAACCTAATCTCTCCCACATGCCTTTACCTAAGGTCCGGTTATTCAGCTTACTAGAGATCCTATCGATATTTCTTCAATCGGGTTTATAAACTCATAAGACTCTCTATAATTTTCCTGGATGTATAATCCCAAATTAGTTGTGATAGTTCTCCCATAATATAAGCAAACTGGTACTTTGTAATGTCTAAAGCATGCCATATGAAAAGTGGCCAGGAATACCTAGCAATAACAAACTCAACCAACCAACCATTTTCCCCAAGTTCATTCAACCTACCCTTATCCCTAATCGTACCACTATTCACTACACTCTACTCAGTAGAATATGACTTAATTTGCTCCGGTGCTCAAAACTCTTCTACCCTTTACTTTTTAAAAAAGACGTTTTAACTACTAACTGCACAGTAGCCGTTTAACTAACTCACTGGTTTCCTCTTCACTGTAATCTTCAATAAGTTCGTCAGTATAATTATTTCCGAAAACCATTACATTAGCAACCATATCTTTTAATATTTTACGAATATACTTATATTATTAGCATAATACACTGCACTATTTTTGAGTTGAATTGATTATCTTCAGTCAACAGTTACCCATTCTCATATAATTTTCTAAAATTCATAATGTTAAAGCTATGTAGTATTTCTGTTAATATCTTTTATAATATGTTTAGACACGTTACTTTGCAATGTCAGATGTCTACTATATACAAGACTGTCATGATAATTTAGTACACTAAGTCCTGCCAACCGACCTTACCTTCAGTTCATACTACCTACATTGATCCCTAACTATATTGTTCTGCTGAATCTTGCTTCACTATTCACAAAACCTATTCTTTTTATTCTTTAAGGTTTTAACTTCTTGTAAAGTAATCTGTTCATTAGGACGCATGCATACATATATAATATGTTCATAAAGATGTACGTGGAGACCTATTGGAAGCACTCATTAAGAAAGCTAGGGAGATGGAATATGGGGTACGAACATGTCTGGTACCAAGCAGTATATTTGCGGTAGCCATAATAATCATAGTCTCAGAGCTTAACATCAAAAAAGGAGGGAGGGTGGCGTTAGCTGATCAGTAGATATGGTGGCGGTCACTAAGGTGAATCGCCCCATTCTGCAGGAACAGCAATACACAAATTAAAGGCTCGAGATATTTCTGATTTTTATGAGGGCTTAGATCTTTATCTTGAAAAAGATAATAATGAACGCCTTGACAGATCATGCTTCTACCTTTAAATATATACCATTCGCTCAGCCTATTGTTGAGATGCGACCATGTGGGATCTGCACAGATTTATGGGGCATCTTATAAACTAACTTGCTGTCCATTGTCGGATCTTTAAATACCACTTCACAATGTCTTATCTCATTCATTTTCTAATAACGTCTTTACTTGATCCTCATTATATCCCATTAAACCTAACATTTTACAGCTCTTTATGACTTATTATATTCCTACTCTCTGAAGGGTACGGTTGTGCACTAAATGCACAAAAAGGTATAAAACAAAAACAACTGGCACAACTGAGGATAAATGTATTAAAACCAAAAGTGGACATCATGATAGTACGAGATATACGTGTAGCATTATACATTGCAAATGAACGTTGTCAGCCTAGGGAGTTTTCTTTATTAATGCATTTATTAATGATACTTGCACTTACCTATTTCATTACACTTTAATGATTCACCTTAGCACTTTTACTTTTCTAAAACAGCTTTCAATCCCTTGTAAACGTTGTACTTACCTCAATATTGGTTGGTTATCGTATGCCGACAACCACGGGATGAAAACGAAACGAAGTCGATTTTCCCGCTCAACCTGGAGGACAATTGTACAATTCAATAACTATACAGCCTAGTTCAGACAATGTGTGTATTATATGTATCAAATATTTAACTGTTGAAATATGATTAACTTGTAGACAATCTAAGATTTGATATTATATCATACTTGATCGTGCCTGTAAAAATGGCATGCATTTTCATGTAAATTTATATGTTTATATGAGAATATACATTATTATTACATTGATATTTTATTCATCCTGCATATCGAACACGTAGTGGCCGGCAAAACAGTAAACCGTCTCGCTATGTTCATTTTTTGGACTGATAAAAAATTACATTTTTTTTCGTTTAGACATTAATATCATAATTACTAGCATTTCTTCGTGCACTCTGATGTCACTGTTACTATAAAAGATTACTGTCACTATTATTTATTTATTTATATGCACCTTACCTACAAAACAGGCATTGTGTTCTTCAGAAACGATCAATTCTCAATCCACATTTTTTTATTTCACCCTCTTTAATGACTGTATACATAGATATCCTTGTTTATACGTTAAAAATCTTCGTTCATGGTTTGTGCAAAGAGAAACCAACCTCATTTAATTGACATGAACTTCTATTTCAGTTTTTATTGTTGAACTATTTTCAAATGCGCTCAAAATTTACACGATCCTAATACCTTTTCGTGTACATGCTTGTTATTATGTATCCTCATTTTTATCCTAAAATGGTTATAACTACTGTTATTTACCTCATTAACAGTGGCAGTTTCCGGTAGTCTCTCTGGCCCTCTAGGGGGGACCGTGTACAGTATGTAAAAATATGATTATACGCTTTATGTTAGATGCCGAAATTAGAGAGATTGTACGTGATTTTTTTCCAAAACGATTCGTGTTTAAATACATTTAACTTCCGAGTACAATCCGAAATACACTATACTTTGGTAGCTTCGCCTTCTCACTGGCCATTATTGTCTAACTGCTCCACTCATACCGTGCTGTATACTTTGGATTTATTGCAGGAGTCTGTTATGCTTATCCGAAGACAACTCTACAACCGGCACACCGGTTTTACCAGTAGACACGATTCCAACAGTGAACGCTTCTGTGGATTATATTAATAATTTGTAGCAGTGGTTTTTAACAGTATATCCAAGTAACCTTTTTATTAATGTGACTCATCGCTGCTTTTTTGATAATATATTGTTACGCTATCACCTCATTGACTTGGATTTTTATTCGCGCATGTTATGTTATTGAGTTCTCTCTAGACAATCCCCTACAACCTGCCCCCAGGACAGTCAGTGTGTCTGGTATGGTGTTCTCACAATTATTCTTTTTTCTTCCAATGAGTCTACTTCCCTGGTATTTATTAGGCATACATCTCAGTCAGTTAATCTGCTTTTATATTACATAACCCCTATATTGGCCACTTTCAGAAATTACATTCCAATCGGAAAGGAAGAAAATAATTTTTGTGGTGTCAAAAGCTTTCCCATTCGTCTATCTACACAGCGATTCAATCACTGTCCCTGTTTGCCATGCTCACCTATATCTGCTGCCACCCATTTGTAGCGGCCCTTTCCACAGCTTTAAATCATCAGCCTGTCCTTCCAACTGTATGTCGTTTGAAGTCGGAGATCAAGTGAATCGAACAGGGAAAACGTTTATTGTTGGAGCCAGTCAGAGCTCACGAAAACATTACAAAGTGGGAATAACCATACACAGACACCAAGAGACATTGTCCTATTCATACTGTCAAAGAGATAAAAAACAGGAAAGCTTTAATTCTAGCTGACTTCAGAGGGGGATACAGTGGGATAAGGAAGTTAGTACCAGGTCACAAATAAGAGTGGACGGCTCCAGGGAGGTCGAAGGTGCTCCACCTAAAGTTATATGACGGGTGGGTGAGTACAGCGTGCGCCACTGAATGGATTTTAGAAGCAGTGTACATACATGAACATTAGTGTATATCATTTGAAAAAATTTTGAACTGCGAGGGAACGGATTCTTACGAAACAGCAAATAAAACGAGTAAGGAAGTTGAAAAAAGCCCTATGGACATGCGCAAAGGTGATATGTAATATGAGTTAGACGCATTCTGTCTATATTAGTATATGGAGTTGCTAATAAGCAATCCCATAACCAAATGCCTCTGTGTTCTGCTGTCACATGTTTAGTGTACCAGACATTACTGTTTGTTTCTTTGACTAACCTTATCCGTATGGTCGGCCACAGTTATGCAATACGTGCCATCTGGCGGCAAAACATCCACCATTACAATATCCATGTAACTTGCACACGCTCTTACAAACTCCGTTGTTTTCGCTTTAAGGATAGTAGGGAAGGTGACAAATTCAGAAAATACATCTAACAACGCCCAGAACTTTGCACATACAACAGATTTTGTAGTGACAAACCTATGAACTACTCCCTCAGCTATTATGTTTTCCAGTCTGCCCAACAATACTGACTCCCGTCATTCGGCTGAGAGGCAGTCGACTTCCTCGTTCTCAGTTCCATCTTGCTCGAACACCGAAGTTAATTCAGGTTGCACACCTTAAGGCTTGGTTGTACCTTCATCTTTCTTCATCATAAAGTTGAGAACAAAGTAATCTGTGTCCTCCTCCAACTTGGATACCCATCTAATTACACAAAATTTCAAACAAAAATTTAACAGTCCTACAATCCAATTGGGCGATGTACCGGACAGTTAAGCAATCTAACTCTCCTCTATTATATATCGTCAGTAAAATTCCTAACTTCCATTTTTTACTTTTGCACTGTAGACCCTAATTTTCTCAGGTTAGTGATTCAACTCTGTTAAAAACACTTATACTGTTTCTCAGTATTTATTTTGTGCCACGGAAATAGTTGATAGCTAACGTCAGTGAAGTGATTTTGCATTTTTTAAGTAACTTGCAACTGTTTAATGGTAGCAAAATGTATTACGCTGAACGTATTTCTGATATATCTGGAGTATACTGTGACCGTGTACGACTCAATAACGCATGAAAAACTACACAGGAGGACGAGATAGTGTTGGCTTGGTTCTACTGAGTCGTTCACTGCATTTAGACCAAAATGCTTGGATTTTTGTCCCTACTTTGATTGTCCTCTGGCCTAAATAATAAGCCACTAGAATCTACGTGCTATGCTCACTTCAAAAATGAGGGACCAGAGGGGTTTGAACTGATAAATCCGTCTGATCACGAATGCTTGGTACGACCAGTAAGAACTGATTCACGACCTCCTGACAACTTATCCATACAATTTTTTCAATTGAGGTTTTTTGACGTACCAATGAAAATTAACACAGTATACCAATGTGCCTAAATGACGGCAGATTCGGTGTGTTAACACAACTGAATTTAATTACTATGATCTTAATAAGGTACTTGATGAAGAGTATTTTTGGAGGCCAGTTAACAACATCGCTTGAAGGGATTCAATTTCATTTCTGTAGGTTTCAACCAGAACACTCTCCTTGCTGCACCCACTCACTGACCGCAGTAGTGGTTGACACTGTAGACTCTAAACTGGTGGACATTCTTACACAAAAAGGTCTGCAAATAATGGGGCAAAATTCTTAAATGTGGAAGTTATGACTACATCACAGTACCACCGCCACGCTCTTGTTCCTTCAAAAATCGATCGCTAGCAAAGCTCTTTCTTCAACCCTGACAGTAGAAACAAACAAACTAACCGTAGTAGCTAAAATATTCAGAATTCAGTTGATTGCATGAAATTCTTCCGTTTCCTACAATATAATGGCTTGCTTTTTAATAAACTGGAGGTAGGTGACAGCAACATTATTGTGGTGATTGACAATTTCTATCTCTGTATTGTTTAAATACTTACTGTTGCTTGTTAGCATATTCTTACACGAAATGAATAATAATTCCGCCGAATACGAATTCCTGAATTCCTCCCCCTCTGTGTTTTGGTTGAATTCTTGTAATTCGGTCATCTCGAAACACTACTACTATTACAGACAGTTACAACAATTATACAGCAGAATGAGTGATCTAAAAGTTCCTCATGGAAAATGTATTTATGACACTGATACTTATTTGAGCGATTTCAACTAATAAGGTGATTATTATATTTCACTAGTGACCTATGTGTCATAATTCTAACATTTCAGGTGTATTCCTTTGAGTTTATCTTTATAGGATTGAAAATCTACGAAGTAGCTCAGCTATAGTCATACATGCAGTTACATACAACCGTACAATAAGATAATACAGGAAGGTAGTATTAAAATCTGGTATAACAGGATGAAGGGAGAGTTTAACTTAGAGAAATAACTGAGAATAAGTGTAGTAAGAATGATTCAACACATGTCCTAGACGTCTGGAAAATTCTACTACCTTTACTACGAATGGGAAGGAAGAAGATAACTCAAAACGCCAAGTTTTCAAGTCGTGTAGTCGTAAGCGATATGACGATGAACAATAAATTGTGTTCAAAACACCATTCAGTCAGTAACGCTGCTTCACTGTGTAATAAATCCAATAAACAAAGTAATATGGGTTACATTCTGATTCCATAAGACCAGCTATGGTGATAACTTTTGAATGAAATACCATTTGTATTCAAGTATGGGTTTGTAGGGATTTGGTTAATTAGTTACAGGATTCATCATGAGCTGACATTGGTTAGAGAACCATTGGAAAACCTGGTAGTACTGGACAGCTGTTTCGCCCTAGTTTCTGACTCTTTGACAGTACGCACCCACCGGCGTTCGATCCCAGGACCTTCTGATTACAAGGCAAGCTCGTATAACATTAGGCTGTCTAGTATTCCCAGGTTTCTCAATGATCCTCTAACCAATGTCAGCTCATGATGAAATCCTGTAACCAAATACCATTTGATTATAATATTTTAAAAAGTGTATTTTGGCATGTGTAAATGACACTTTAGTAAACAGTGTTGAGTCTAGTGTTTTTTTGCACAAATCAAATTAACTGATCAAAGTCATTACACACTGTTATTTTAAATAGTAGGCCTTCATCTTAGTAAATGCGATTTACAGCTCATCACAAGAATGAAAGCTATTCTACAAACTACGTACATCTTTATGTGATCCTCCTTATCACATTTCTGATATTCACGACAAAATTTTCAAACATGAGTGTAAATTTTTAAAGAGTTTCAAGCAGTTAATTCATCGTCACTTTTGTATGAAATTTGATCACTTAAGTCAGTCTGCATTATTTGACTTCATTGGCAATAAGTGAAATTTTTCACAGAATTTGTAGCTACTAAATGGAATTCACTATGATCTCAGTTTAAAGGCTGACGGTATTGACGTTTGCAATTTGTACGGAATATACTAACGCAAGATCTTATACCAGCACTGTCAGTCACGTCTCATAAACCGTTAATGCCCAGCTCTCGCTACGCTCGGGCCCACGCTGTTCTTCGAAGATTTCGGAAACGCTTAGTTATAACGGACGAAAAAACCAAAACACCGATTGGCCGCTTGAGATTTCTTTATTGTTACACCAACATATAAAAGGAATAAGCGAACTAAGGTCTGAAAACAAATATTACAATAATAAATCATAATATTACTTCTGACGATGTTTCACTCTTCTTTCTGAACAGCGACCGATGAGACGATGACTGTCGTATTGATGCCTCCGCGAAAATTGGGGAAGTTGATTTTAAACAAACAACCAAGAATTGATCGTTCAATCTTCAACTCCATTGACAAGCACCTTCTATAGTATTCGTTTCTTGTGGACCGAAAGCAAAGCAAAACAACGGGGTTGGTTGTCCAATTTACGAGTTATGTTTCGGGACCAAAAGGGGTTGTTAGACGAATGCTTAGCTGGCTAGTGATCGTGCACGAACGCAACACGACGGAGTGTCAAATCGCATGGATGCTTGACCGGAAGCCTTCAGCTAAACAAGTCGACTTAAACACTTAGGGTCAGCATCCAATGTTCAGTGATGATTGCTGTGGTCAATAATTTTGGGGAATTATTTACCGCTACATCAGTATTACGTATCCAGTCATGTCTAAAACTAATAATAAATAGACCGACGGTATATCGTGAATTGGCAGAAGTTAGAATTCATGAGCCATTGAATGGGGTCCCAGTGGCTTAACAGTATATAAGCTCGCCCTGTAACCAGAAGGTCCTGGGATCGAACCCCGGTGGGTGCGTACTGCTGAAAAGTCACAAACTAGGGCGAAATAGCTGTCCACTACTCCTAGGTTTTCCAATGGTTCTCTAACCAATGTCAGCTCATGATGAAATCCTTATACCAATAAATGTTAAATAGTTACTGATCACAGTGTGGAAATCATTTTAAGTTGATATATTTAGATTACTTATTATGATACAAGACATAGTTATCAATTTTCTTCTTTAAAACAAGTGCTCTAATGATGCAGTACATTTACCAGTACAATTGCTTAAATTATTTTCGCCGTGTTTAAATGTTCGTGTTTTGATTCTTGTAAAGATACTGATATTATTTTGAGTAATTTTACAATGATTCAATCTGACTTGGTGCTCAAATTATTCCAGGAGACTCGTAACATCTATGGTCTGGATATTTATAAGATCTGGCTGTGGTCACAGTAAAATTTATGCTTCTGCAGAATGCAGAACACCTAACGAAACGAGCTGATATTTCAATTCTGTATATTTCCTTCAGTTATAAACAGCTAGCGGTGTGCGGGGAACTGTCGGAATGTATATTTACCTCTTTTATTACTCCAAAAGAACATCAAAATAATATATATTCTTATAACCAGGATGTAACAGTCACTGATTTTCACATGTTTTACTACTAACCAAGCCATATGATTGATCCACGTCCTGAAAGCTTAACAAGCGGTTATATAAAACGGTTATAAAAACTTAACGACACAAATTTACAACTACTGCAGCTACTGAAAGTATTTCAATCTATATTTTCTTCAAGATGATATTAATCAAAGAATTACTGAAACTATGACAGTCCTAAATAATTGTCTATTGCAATAATCTGACTTTCTGTACACACTCTCCATTTCATACTGGCTGATGATGTAATTCTGCAAGTCAATAAAGCGAACCACTCTGAACGGTATTTAGGACACAGATGGGTTCATAACCCAACGAAGCTTGCTGTATTTTACACTTAACAATCAATTATAAAGTACAACTCTAGGAAACCATTGCGCATATACAAAAAGGTGGACTACACTTACCTTCCATCGACTTAAGTGAAAAACTTGTGTCATCGCCCTTTTAAAAACACAGGGATGGTTAAGAGCAAACGAAATAAGTGACCTCGTTCACAACGCCTTTAGTATCTAGGGTCTCTGCTAACTTCTCAAGAAATCCTATTGTAACAACAGAAGACAAGGTCCAGGCAACAGATAGTTTATTAAGGAAATCAAGACATATTTATACATTTTCATGTACATATTGTAGGTTATTATTAGCAGAAAAACACACTACTCTGATTGATTGTTTCTCACAGAAAGTTAACCTTGCATCTCTTTGTGACTGTTTCTTGAATGTCAGATCATCTATATGTTAACTGTATCCGCCTACGCAAAGCCTTTGTTCTCACTTTCCTCACGACCAATATTAGGGACATAAACATTGACGTAAATTACTGTCCACCGACTTTGGCTAACAGCCAACTCTCACCACACTATTACAATCCGACTAAGAATATTATGTAAATTATCGGATCATCTTTGTCTCCTTATGCTACAGACAGTGCTGTTTTCCAGAATACTGTTTAAGAAAGTGATTTCAATAAAAAAGCCCTATGAACTTCTCTGGATTTCATCCAGATCAAAGAGATATGCGGCTGAAAGTAGCATTCTTTATACCTTCTGGATAGTGATATATCGGAAGACAAATCTTATTTTCTATTTTCCTAGCATTAACAGGGCAGTTTGGTGTCAATTATTCTATTTTTTTCAGTATGATAAGGTTATTCAGATAAAAATTCTGTGTAATTACCTTGTTATTTGGTGACTTGATTTATTTGCCTTTCACTTCAAAAGCAACTAGGCAACTCTTCAGACTCATCAGGAAAATGGGTGGGAGAAGGCAAATCATAAGTGAGACTATTTCTGAGAAAAATGGCTCCTTAATTAGCTCTCAGGATAGACGCCTTGAGCGCTGGAAAGAACACTTTGAGGGACAATTTAACTTGCCTACAGCCACACTGAACCTCCCCGACATCCAGCACACACCCGAATGGGATATAGACACTGGTCCGCCGTCTGTAAGTGAGGTCACAAAAGCTATCAGTAATTTGAAACGAGGCAAAGCGGCAGGACCCGACGGAATTATTCCGGAGGTGTTTAAATATGAGGGTGACATACTAGTTTGTAGATTAACTGAGGTACTAGGCAAAGTCTGGGAATCAGAGACAGTACCATCTGACTGGGGTAAGTCACTTATTATACCGATATTCAAGAAGGGAAACAAGTCCTCGTGTGATAATCATAGAGGGATCAGCCTAACGAACATAGTCTCTAAAATCCTAGGCTCAGTAATCATGCATAGACTAAGCAGAACTCGGGAGGAACAGACAAGGGAAAATCAAGCAGGCTTTAGACCAGGTAGAGGGTGCATAGATCATATCTTCACTCTTCGACAGATTCTAGAACATAGACACACTTCTCGGCGTCCAACAATTGTCATATTTCTTGACTTGAAGGCGGCCTTCGACTCCGTGGATCGAAAGGTACTATGGCAATGTCTGACTGTGAAGGGAGTGCCAAGAAAATACATTGCACTAATCAAGGCACTCTATTCAAACTCACGTAGTCGTGTAAGGGCTTATGGGGAATTGTCATCTGAATTGGTAACAACCAGTGGTGTCCGACAGGGATGTCCACTTTCCCCATTTCTGTTTAACTTCATCATAGATGTGCTGATGGAAGTATCCTTAACTGAGCGTAATGACTTAGGAATCGACTTGTTACCAGGGAATAGTCTTATGGACTTAGAATATGCAGATGATATAGTCCTGTTATGGGAGGATTCTGACAAAATGCAGAGTCTTCTGAACACCTTGAGCAGCAATCTTCGTATGTTTGCCATGCGATTCGCCCCTGCAAAATGTAAGATGCTGCTACAGGACTGGACTACGTCAACTCCTAGCTTAGTGATAGGGAGTGAAGTGATAGAACATGTTGACCACTTCACCTATTTGGGAAGTTGTATCAGCACCAACGGACTGATTGGCGACGAAATCTCAGCATGGATCCGAAAGGCTCGAGCTGCTTTCGCTAACTTACACCATCTCTGGCGTAGGCGTGACATCCGGCTATCAACCAAGGGACGTGCGTACTGCTCAACAGTTCGCTCCGTCCTTCTCTATGGCTCTGAAACATGGCCAATACGCGTTGAAGACATGAAAAGGTTGACTGCTTTCGACCATAGATGTCTGCGATCTCTGTCTCACGTTAGGTGGTTTCACAAGATAAGTAATGTTGACGTTAGGCGTAGAGTGTTGGGCAAAGAGGGAAAATCAATCGACGAGGTTATAAAGTTACATAGACTAAGATGGCTAGGTCACGTGGTGCGCATGCCTAACCACCGCCTCCCCCGACGGGCATTGTTAGCTGATATAGGTTCAGGTTGGAAAAGAGCCAGTGGTGGCCAAACAAAAACATGGCATCAATCCATGAAATCCTTGACAGTTAAACTGAGTCAGGTAGGGAGATGCAGACTCCCGGGTTGGGGCCCTCGGGACTCTAGGAATCAATGGCTGGAGACAATAGGTGACATGGCTCAAAATCGTTGTCAATGGCGCAGATGTATTCAATCTCTGTAATCTTTCATATTCCTTTCTACCATTACCCATTCTGTTTCACTCTTATACTTGTCAGACTGTATTGATTCTCTTCACTCATCTTCTTGTCTACCCCTGTGTGCTATTTGGAACGTGGCAACTGGAACTGCTGCACTTCGGTGCCAAGTTCTATGTTGAATCCAGACAGACAGACTTCAAAAACAATGAAGAAATTCATTGTTACTAAACGTACGGCGAGTAAACTGAAAAATGAGTACTACTTCGCTTATTTAACCATTGGTGAAGACTGGACAGCATATGCATAGCTGGAGTTGACCACATACTTGTTAACGGAGTATTTTATTGAACAGAAAAACACACCATATTTATACAGTTTTACAACATTTAAGGTCAGCTAGATCAACTAGCAATAAAATTTTCTGATTGGTCTTCGATTTTCCGAAGATTAAACCTTGAGACAAAATGTTGTCCAATGAGACTATTTCCTGACCAGAACGTGAACTCTGAAGCCATTGACTTAAACACTTTTTTTCAATTTTGACTGCATCCTAACAACCTGCGTCTGTATACTACTGATACATCTTGTCAGTAGTACACGTCACTCTGTAAACGATATTCTGCCATTGTAAATAACATTTTAGTAAGAATTACTACTAAAATGCAGTATGAACGTTCAATTTGCATTTAATAAGGAGTGTTACTGCCAAATAGATGGGCTTGCTATGAGTTCTCCCCTTGGTTCCTTATTAGCTGACACATTTCTATCTAAATTGGGAAATGGTCCTTTAAAATAGATACTAAACAAACTCGATTATTATTGTCAATACGTTGACGATACCTTCATCATTTGCAACAATAATTTGCATAAACACGCGCTCCAAGTCTTCAATAAGGCTCACCTAGCTATCATATTCTCTTGTGAAGAGGAACTCCAAGGTAGTATTCCATTTTTGAATGTCCTTCCTGCATAAAGAACAGACGGTAACTTAAAGAGAAACACCTATAGGAAAGCGACGTGGAATGGACAATACACCCACTTCCATAGCTTCATACCTATACAATATAAGCGCGACCTAATTCGTTGTCTTAGCCATAGAATTAGACACATGTACCGACGATTGTATTGAAGATGAAATAAGAAATCTTATAAACGCCTTGCTACAAACTTATATTTATTTATATTTACCAAACTACACATAAAACTAAGCGAGACACAGTAAGTAAGAAAAAGCTTTACTTAAATGTACAATTCAAAGGGGATATATTAAACCGTAGATTGACGAGATCAATTGAAAGAAATTTTAATGCCGCTAAACTGCATATCAGTTTCTCAACCAAACCGATATTGACATTGTGCATTGAAGATAAATTACCCAAAATGGCGGCATCGATGTGTGTATTTAAATTCAATTGTTCTTGTGGAGCTGTTTATATAGGTCGTACCCAAAGGAATTTATCTTTACGCACTCGTGAACATATTCCTGTTTGGCTTGGGAAAAGAGCAACCAAATCATTAAATAGTGCAATTCTGTCTCATCTAGTAGACAGCTAATATTGCATCAAAGTAGATGATTCATTTACAGTTGTGTATCGAGTACCGAACGATCTCCCCAAAGACACACGATTACGCCTTCTAGCCATAGCTAAGACTATAGTGGTTAATAGAGAGAGATCAGACCCATGTGTACAGAAGAAACTTATTCACTCTGCCGGTCTACCCTGGCCCACTATAAGGTCACCAGGATCATAATTTTTCGTATTATTATTATTATTATCATTTTGTGATATCACGTCTTTATTATCCATTTCTCCACACAGTTTATTTCACCTCATGGTTTCCCTTAATTTTTGTCAACCTTTGAATTTTACACTAAGCCTACCAGTTCTGTAACATTTTATTACAATTTACAATTTAGCCTCTTTATTTATTATCAGACATTATCGGTCAGTCCTCACATTCAGTGTCCCCTTTGTTAATGTGCGTTTGTATGTATTTTGTGGTTATCGCATTTCTCTCACCCCAATGACACTTGTATTCTGTTGACTATAAAACACAACACTATATCACCCAATTGTTCCCTCACATTTGATCACATTTTTTCTGATTATACACCGTATGCAAATTTGATTGACTATGTTAACTAATGGACTATCATCTCAACTTACATATGCACTCAGACACAGTTTCTGATATTATTTTCATTTGCCTTTATTGGCTATATGTACTCTATTATTCATGGATTTATAACTAGAGCCTGAAGAAGTAGTTATAAAAAACAATTGTTCCCTCAAGATCTTGTTTTGATTTTAGTAATAGTTGATTCATTGCAATCCATCTTTTGACATATATATATATATATATATATATATATATATATATATATATATAGAATGTAAAGTTGTTTCAGAGGTAGTCGGAATACTCTCCGCTGGAGAAGACGTATACTTCAAGACAATATTGGTCACATTAAAAAGTATAATGGCCAAGTTAAATGGAGCACATAGAGTTATGTCTTATGTTTTCACTTCAATGACCAAATATATGAACAGATAAAAAGAGCATCAAGGTGATTACCCCTATCAAGACTAACTGCTGAGGCCATTATACAAAGACTGGAAATGATAGTTCCACTAATAATCAAACCAAAAATCTGGGTTCGTTATGTCTGATGACGCATCTGTCATCACTAGAAGAAATGATTTAGAATGCACTTATAAATTAATCAACTAGGTGTTTGGAAACATTAGATTCACTAGAGAAGAAGAATGAGATAACAAAATTCCTTCCTTAGATTCTTAGTCAACAGAATAAACACAAGAAATTTAGGAACATAGGTATGAAGGATATCAACCTACATAGATTGGGTGCTCAAAAACGATAGCAATAATCCAGTTGAGTACAAACGAAACTGTGTACAGACGTAATCCAAGAGCGAAAACACTGTGCACTGCAATCCTGAGATGAATAAGAGGGGAATATTTATTAACTATTTTCAAGAAAACTGGATATCCCTACAGTTTCATCCAGAAGTTTCTAAACTCGAATATAACCACCAGTAAGAGATGATCCTCAGATGTTGCAAGAAAATTCATCTTATCATACAGAAAAGTATTTCTGAGATGACAGTCAAAAGTATAAAACCATTCTGAACAGACATAACACACAAACCAACAAAACCCTTTCGTTCAATATTATACAGACCAAAAGATCCAACAGCAAAAGAGGACAAAGTCAACACCATCTACAAAATAAGTTTCATGAAGTCTAATAGTCAAATTGGGCATCCTCTTCGACTTCGAATCCATGAACTAGCTGTGAAAAGACACGACGTATATTCTTTCGTATCAATGCATGTAGACTACCATGGACACCAGTTTGACTAGGAAAATGTAGAAATTTTAAACAATGGGAACACCAAAAGTTCTAGCGAATTCTTAGAAGCATGGTACTCAAATGAATGAGCAATTAACAGACACATTACTCTAGATCAAACTTGATAACTAATACGAAATATGATTTATAAAAGAAAAGTAAAAATTCCAGGTCCATCAAAATCAACGCAAAATTAACAACCAATCACAATAGAGGTTTCCAAGGGATAACATTTTGATTAAACATGAAAAATTGAAGTTAGCTCACTTCATATTAAAGCTCGCGCTGAAGATGTTGTCTAGAAAGATGATGAAACCTTAACAATTAAATTACCCATCTCAGAGAACACAATCACATCAAAAAGGATAAATTCATTACTTGATGAAGAATACCTACTTGCTTACTGAATAGTGTCCTAAAACCATGAAAAATACATTAGAGTGGGCGAATAAATAATTATTTGACATGCCGGTCTACAACCACTTTTGTAGTTACGATTGTTCCTATTCGTTAATTGCGTTCCCAGTGGAACAACAAGATTCAGCAACCTATATCAATTTCACTCAGTCCTCTGCCATTGTACGAGCAGCTGTTTCGTCCTAGTTTGGGATGTTTAGTAATATTATTTCAGAACACTTCTTCGAGTGAATACTGATATAATTTTTATTTTTCTTCTGTTTTTTCTATTGCTTTCAGCTTTCTGGCATCAGATATGTGCAAATTGGTTTTCTATTTATATGGTCAAGTTAGTCGTTTAAGCGACTGATTTCATATGACATGTGCCTTCGATTAATCTGATTAACTGAGTTCTCAAACTGGATTTGTATTGAGCTCATCATTTTCCAAGCTGTGTCACCGAATTTAGGCCAATGCCCACACGCCGTTTTAATTACTGACGTAGAGCTAATTATGTGGTCAGAGAAGGTTAGCCAAAAATCGTAGACAGTATTTTACGTTAATGAGTATGTCGCAAATATTGGTCGTGAGAAAATATGAACAAAGACTGATTCACCATCCAACCACAGCAGACTTCGCGTAGGCGGATACAGCTAACATATAGATGATCTGACATTCAAGAAACAGTCACAAAGAGATGCAAGGTTAACTTCCTGTGAGAAACAACCAATCAGAGTAGTGTGTTTTTCTGCCAACAATAATCTGCAATATGTACATGAAAATGTATAAATATGTGTTGATTTCCTTAATAAACTTTCTGTTGTCACAATTACATCTACCGTACTATAGTTTGTTTACGAAAAGACCAAATTTACACTATCCAAATTCATTCACATGAGTAGTATGGAATAAGACGATATCATTTGAATGCAGGGCACTCAACTCCATATTTTAAAAAGTGATTAAAAACCATCTGCAACTTTTTATGAAATATTTTAAAAGCGACTAGTGCTTTATTACAAAGAATTATTGTCTCCATCATGGCTGCTACAAAAATTTGAGTTCCAATAGAAATATATCACTATCTATACATAAGGATAATACTTAGACAATGTGGTAAAGTATAATTTTATTACGGATAGAAGTTTATTTTGATTAAATCATACAGTGTTTGTTATACAGTAAGTAATATTTACTGATAACATTTTGACCACAAATTATTACTGCTCATAATCATATCAAGGCACTCACTCACACAACTTTCTTGCTTCATTTTTATACATGAGTAAAAATTGATGATTAGACATTTGAATAAAATCAATATAAGATAAAGTACATTCGGGAATAATAATATTAGTGCTTGTTATCAATCAAATACAATAATATGGGAAATCGGATGTTTTTACAGTAAAATAAACAAATAAATAAATAGCTTGTTAGAATGTTATAATGTGAATTGGAATACATTTTAACATTATTTATAATCTTCTGATTTGACTGGTAATAATATGTTCCATATCTCTGGGATTCGCGTTGAGTAACTTCTGTTACATTTGTTGGGTGTAAACTCGATGAACCAGGATTCGGTAAGCAAACTCTCTCTCTCCACCTACCTATATTACATTTTAGAACCTTGACTCTGTACCACCCTATTGTGAGGTTGTGTGTTGACGCATGCAGTGCGATTGCTGAATTTTTTTTATTAATTACTAGTCTTCGTGGGATATTATTATATTACTACCAGTCAAATCAGAGGATAATAAATAATGTCCAAGTGTAATTAATAGTGTTCCCTGAGCTGGTTGGTTTAGTTGCAGGGCTTTCGTCATCCTTCTGGACAACATCTTCAGCGCAATATTTAGGATAAAGTGAAATGATTTAAATTTTTCATGAGTGATATAAACATGGCACACAAACCAGTCAAATCGCTTAATTCGATATTATACAAACCGAAAGATCCAACAGAAAAAGGAGACAAAATTAATACTATTTACAAAATAAATTGTATGAACTGTAATATGCATTACATCGGCCAAATTGGGCGTCTCCTTCGAATCAGAATCCAGGAACACAAATCAGCCGTGAAAAGACACTATATATATTCTTTTATATCAATGCGTATAGACAATTATGGACATCAGTTTGATTGGGATAATGTCAAAATCTTAGACAGAGGAAACACCAAAAGTGCAGTCGGGGAATTCCTAGAAGCCTGGTACTCAAACGAATATGCAATTAACAAACACGTTAATATAGACTAAATATATTAACTAGTAAAAAGTAAGTCAAGTGACTAGAAAGTTTAAAATCCAAGTCAATAGAAAATGATCAATACATATATATAGGTAGTTACTGGGAGACGCAATTATATTGTAACGACAGAAGACAAGGTCCTGACAACAGATAGTTTATTAAGGAAATCAACACATATTTATACATTTTCATGTACATATTGTAGATTATTGTTGGTAGAAAACACACTCCTCTGATTGATTGTTTCTCATAGAAAGTTAACCTTGCATCTCTTTGTGACTGTTTCTTGAATGTCAGATCATCTGTATGTTAACTGTATCCGCCTACGCAAAGCCTTTGTTCTCACTTTCCTCACGACCAATATTGGGGACATAAACATTGACGTAAATTACTGTCCACCGACTTTGGCTAACAGCCAGCTCTCACCACAATATCACTCATGAACAATTTAAATCATTTCACTTTATCCTAAATATTGCGCTGAAGATGTTGTCCAGAAGGATGACGAAAGCCCTGCAACTAAACCAACCAGCTCAGGGAACATTATTAATTACACTTGGACATTATTTATTATCCTCTGATTTGACTGGTAGTAATATAATAATATCCCACGAAGACTAGTAATTAATAAAAAAAATTCAGCAATCGCACTGCATGCGTCAACACACAACCTCACAATAGGGTGGTACAGAGTCAAGGTTCTAAAATGTAATATAGGTAGGTGGAGAGAGAGAGTTTGCTTACCGAATCCTGGTTCATCGAGTTTACACCCAACAAATGTAACAGAAGTTACTCAACGCGAATCCCAGAGATATGGAACATATTATTACCAGTCAAATCAGAAGATTATAAATAATGTTAAAATGTATTCCAATTCACATTATAACATTCTAACAAGCTATTTATTTATTTGTTTATTTTACTGTAAAAACATCCGATTTCCCATATTATTGTATTTGATTGATAACAAGCACTAATATTATTATTCCCGAATGTACTTTATCTTATATTGATTTTATTCAAATGTCTAATCATCAATTTTTACTCATGTATAAAAATGAAGCAAGAAAGTTGTGTGAGTGAGTGCCTTGATATGATTATGAGCAGTAATAATTTGTGGTCAAAATGTTATCAGTAAATATTACTTACTGTATGATTTAATCAAAATAAACTTTATTCCATAATAGAGTTACATTATTAGCTGTTGATACTTATTACCTAATTTTATTTTTTCATTCTCTCTTGAAATCATTATTCTTTGAAGAAACTTCGTTCTTGCATCTAATGCATTTTAACATGTCACCTGAAGTAATATTGGAATTGTTTGCCCTCTTTAACTACACTTTTCACATATTTTAATGTTGACATGGTTTGCTTCTGTACGTTTTTGCTTTCAGACATATTCGCACTAATAAATTCACACATCTTTTACATCACATCGTTTTTGAAATAAGATTTGTCAAGATAGCAGTATAGTAATGTTTGATATAGATGGTTGGATATCATTCATATCAAACAGTTGTAGTCTTTGTCCCGTTTGAAGTTATCCAAACACTAGATTGTCATTCTACTCCATTATGCCGTTTTTTCACCTTGAAATGAATGATTTGCAGATGACGAGTTTTGTTCGTTCAAATAGTATAAGGTTTCATATTATTTTCCAAGGAATATATTCAAGTCTTACGGTACTACAGGTGTTATCTAAGGCTTAAAATGTTGATCGTATTAGGACGGTGATATCCCATCGTGGATTAATTATTCAATGAGTGGCTTTCAGTGATAATTTAATTCGCTGTCAATAATAATCATCATCTATTAAAGAGAATCTCTAATATTCAATAATCTCATTTGATTCGTACTGAATACAAACTAAGTGTGAACTTGTTGTCATGCACAATAATATCTAGTGTTTTTTAATAAAAGTAACACAAGTTTTCTGACTAGTTAGAAATAAGTTTTCCGTGAGAGAAGAATCAGGAAGTGAAATATATTTTAATAATACTGCAACAAATACAATTTTTCTAAAAGCAGGAACATTATTAAGGAAAAAGTTATCAATGGTAGCGAAAAATTTAAAAAAATTATAAGAAGTAAAATCCTAATATTTTTCTTGTGCGTTGGAGTTTCTGTAGCAGTCTGATTGGTTTTCTGGGGGTAGAGTCGCTAGCCCCTTGACCAACCCTTTCTCTTTCCCATGGATTGGGACCAGCTGGAAAAATAGTGAGCTAGTAAACTAGGAGAGTGTCAGGTGATCCACAACGGAAAACTTGACGAAGCTTTTGAAGTGAAGGCAGGAGTAAGACAAGGCTGGCTGTCTATTATCACTTAAAATGATATTCCCAATTGTGGTGGACTAGATTATCCGTTAGACTGTGCACAGAGAGTGAGAATACAGGGACACGCTAGACGGCTGATAAGATGAATCCAGAAGATATGGATTTCACATGTGGATGATTTATGCCTAATCTCACACAAATTCGAAGATTCTCTGGCGAAAGCTAACAAACTAGCAGAAGAAGAGAGAAGCGAAGACAGGATTCCAGGTGAACATAGAAAAGACAGAGGTGATGAAGATAACCAACGAACTGCAACAACAATCAGCACCAGTCACCATCAACCGGAGTGATTTGAAAAAGGTCACTTCCTTCACTTATCTAGGAAGCATCGTTTCAACCACAGGCGGATGGTACGGATGAAGATGTTAAAGGCAGGCAGAATCGGAGAGGCAATATACTTCTTCATCAACCTGAAACCAATTTGGAAATCTTCTGCACTCCGCTTCAGCATATAGTTCAAGATTCGCATTTTCAACACAAATGGGAAGTCGGTCAGTGTTTCTATGCGAGTCAGAAACTTGCACTGCGTATCACGGAAAGGATTCCCAACAAGTTACAGACTTTTACCAATAGCTGCCCCTTCTTTCGCTCCATACTGAAGATCAAATGGCAGGCAAGAAACTCTGGCGACGAACAAGCCAACAGGCCAGAGCTGATCTCTCAACAAAATATGTAAGAGAGAATGGAAATGGATCGCGCATACATTGTACAGACCATCGGATGATATCGCACGCAATGCACGGCACCACTCGAGTGTAATTCAAATGGGAAGCGATGAGTGGGCGGTTGGTGCGAGGGTGTTATGAACTCGTTGCCAATATATTATGATGTCGTCGCCAATATTATGGTGTGACCGAGTGTAAATATGCGCTAATGAGAGATAACGGACAATAACGCACAGACTGCTATTGCTGAGTAGTTAATTTGTCCTGACGCAAAGAGGAAAATCAGAAGACCACCACCTTCACGAAGATACATGTATTTTCCAGTAAGGAAATTAACTGTCACACAAGTGTATGAGAGGAAAAGTATTAAAGAGTACGAAAGTGTAAAAGTGCGAATTAACTGTACAATACAAGAGTATATAAGAAATATTTAACACACATAAACCAATAAGACAAATAGTTTTTCTTACCACCATTCGATTCTGATTGGTTGTAATGTCATGTGAGAAAAGTTTATTTATTTAGTTAATGGACAGACAAAACATATTGTAAGTTATAATGGAATATCGACCAATATACGCATAGTAAAATATACCAGACTGTCAAAAGAAAGCAGAAATCATGTGAGTACATATCAGAGGGTGACTCGGAGGGGGTTGTGTACCGAGGAGGAGATGAGAGGTTATGGGCAATCGTGGACCTGAATGAAGAGGACAACATGTAATAGAAGGAAGTGTAGATGTGTTGTTGAAGCCCTATGTTCCACTCGGAAGTCGGTGGCACAGTGGTTAGGACTCTCACCGACCATGCACATATTCCGGGGTTCGAGCCCACGCCGGCGCACACCTGATATCTATGGCCGGCCTGCAAAATTTGGGCTACCGATATCCATGCTGAAAATTCCATACTTGTACCAAAAATACAGTGTGGAATCAAGCTGTAAATCAAAAAAAAAAAGACAACTCCTGATATGTGTGTAGAAACCGTCATCTAAAAACATCTATTGTGTTTAGTGATTTCTATGTGCAGCTGGGGTTGAGTAAAAAGCTTACCTTTTGATGATAAATTTTATAATATAACCTACTATCTTCTCATATCCCATACTTCTTTCCTAAACTGCTATGAACCAGTTTCATCCTTATTACGCGTTTCCTTCATAAATATAGCATTAAGTCTTTGACTGTTAATTTGGGTAAAGTAAGGAGATGTGTGTTGTCTGGCGGTAGACATTTATTTTTTGTTTTATTTATTTTATTTTTGATTACAGCTTGATTCCACACTGTATTTTTGGTACAAGTATGGAATTTTCAGCGTGGATATCGGTAGCCCAAATTTTTCAGACCGACCGTAGATATCAGGTGTGCGTCGGCGTGGGCTCGAACCTCGGACCATGTGCATGGTCGGCGAGAATCCTAACCACTGTGCCACCGACATTAAGAACCACCTGTTGAAAACTTCTGTTGACTTGGCTCAAAACAGCTGTCAATAGTACAGATGCACTAAGTCTTTGCGAATTCCTAGATCAGTTAAATTTTTGAATATTTTCGATGTTACTGTTCTGTCTCCCATGCATTTTCGTTTGTAATAGTTCCTTTGTACGTATATTTCTCCTCAACTTTATTTGTGTTTTATAAACTGCTGTACTTTTGTGCTAACTTCTGTGTTGAAAATTCACCTCAATTCAGTTATTGCCCACACATTTTCACACTGTATCCAAAAATATTTGTAATGTGCACTGTTTACTTTCCTTTGGTCCTTCTTGAATAACGTAATTTGATCGTTTTTAATGACTGATATTGCCTATTTCAGTGGCTATTTATCATAATCTGATTCTGTTCTGAAAATCACAGAATCTAAATGACTGGTAATGTCATTCCATGAAGCATGCCAGAATGAAAGTTAGAAGGGGCTGCTTAGATGATAGGAATCCGATTGTCGCACAGTTTTGCTTTACTTGTGTTTAATCTCATTAACAGATGAAAACATGGCATCAGTCTAAGAAGCCTGTAATTGTCGGTCCGAGACACTTATCGAAATGTAGTTAATGTCTTCAGGATACCAGAAATCGAAGTCTGAAATATTTTTATTTTCATTATTTGAAGCAGTTTCAGGCGATGGTGTTGTGTTCTCTGTTCTTCCGGATATTGAACTTTGTCATGACTTTCCACTAAATCACCTTTTCTGCCACTTACACATACATTTGCTTTTAGCGTCATTGTATTATTACTTTTTTCTTTAGTTTGCTGACTCCAACTATAGAACACAATCTAAGCAAAGATGTAATTTCGGTAACTTTTGATCAGCTTTACAATTACCTAATAAAATAGTAATCATAGACATTTGAAACCACCGTGGTTAGTAGGGCTAATTTTCTGGCATATGAACTAGTGGACAGTAATCGAGGTGATCATAATGATGATAAAAAAAAGAAACTCGTGCAAGTGTTTATGTAATATGTGCAGTCAGTTGTTGTTAATATATAGGCAGAATGTGCATACTTGTAGGGATAGAGGGAAAAACAATTATCGTCTCATAGCTATTGGATAAGTGTTTAGTTTTACATTAAATTGCGAAACTAAGGTTAAAATATGCAATTATAGCATAGTGTGATACTGGAAATAAAGTTAACAGTACAAGTAAAGGCGAAATTTACAGTTATTCGGCGTCGCTATGAAAGATAACTGACCTAGGTTGGTGATGAAGGTCATGAGAAACCTAGG
This sequence comes from Trichobilharzia regenti, assembly GCA_944472135.2. NCBI lineage: Eukaryota > Metazoa > Platyhelminthes > Trematoda > Strigeidida > Schistosomatidae > Trichobilharzia > Trichobilharzia regenti. Next base: position 93,741,514 of record OX235262.1, on the reverse strand, counting down.
GACTGGACAAAACTATTCTGAACACATAAACTGAGTTGAAATTTTTTTTATGGTAGCTCCCTCGCCAAAGCTTAGCAATCGTAGGTGTACAAACCTACAGAATTGAGGCGGCACTTTGTGTGGAATTTTTGTCAATTTTGTGCTCTGTATCCACTAGGTGTGCCAGTATAGAACTCCTGATTGACTTTATGATTCCTTTTCCTAACCATTTGAACAGTGCTCAAGAAGGTGAAGAATGGCGGTCTTGTAAAATTGTTCTACCTATGTGACTGTCCCGACAAGAGCGGTTAAATTCCAAGTATGGTGGCTTGAAATAATAGTATATTTTCAAAGTTCCACTTTCATCTTTTCCATCACTCAGATCAATTGTCAGTAGCTGGTGTATGTATAAACTGCGAAAATTTAGATCATTTGAAACAAAACAAATTAGCTAACTGGAATACAGGAGACATCTTACTCTTAAGTTCACAATTTCCACATAGAATATATATATATATATATATATATATCTTCTTAGGATAAGAAATTCAAGAACATTTATCTGTTTAGTGAATGTTTTATATTTCAGTTGTTCTAGAGGCTTCCTATCAATGAGACAGTATGCGAAGGAGATGTTTTGATAATTAACAAACTCGGAAGACACCTGAAACACCGAGTTGAAAAGCATAATAAGGTATTAAGGCGGACTACAGAAAGAGCTCTCTGTCTGTCTACCACTGACTATATCACCACAGTGTTGGTTAATACAGTCCCAGTTAAATAAATAAAGTCCAAAGCGCACTCCAGGTAATGAGGAACCATTGCTCAACCGCCAGAAACTCAGTAAACCACTTGATTTCAAAGAAAGATGCAAGACTTAGGGAGGGAACATGATCAGATTCTTTAAGGAAGCATAAAAGTACGGAATGTTGCAACACTCTTCAATGTGCCCATGTTTAAAAACAAAGGTTATCGGGGTAATATTCGGCTACCATTCGGGTTCAAAAATAGAATAAAGCAAAATAACAATTTGATCAGAAAAATATGATATCATTTTTGCTTGCCTGACTGCTTTAGGCAGCTTACAATATTAATTAATTGTTACTGAGTACTAGAATTAATACTTACATACCTTAACTTAGTTCGTGATAGGAAAGCCATCTAAATCAGGTGCATTAACAGAACTTCACCGATCTCGGAAAAGCAAAGTGAAAAAGCTTAGAAAGGTAGTAGACTAAATAAATGCTACTTTTCAAGCGATGTATGAGGACGGAAAATGGAGGGAAGCAAATATTTTTGAGCTTTATGGAAGGACGTCATACTGATAATAGAAAAAAAACTAGTGAAAATGAGAAATCTATCAGAAAAAATTGGCTGATAGACTTCAGCAACTAAAATGGCACTTATCGTGTCAGAAGATTGAAAAAACTGACTCCATATGAATGCATAGCTCTTTTCTGATTAGCTGGATACCACCCACTTAGGTGAAGAATAATAAGTTTCAATTCATTTTTCTGATGAATAAGATGAAGAACTTCGGAATATCAAATTCACAATGACTGCCACTATCCTGAAGAGCAGTTGCTACTTCTAGTCTCGAATTCTTATAGCCATACTTCAAAATATGTTAAACAATCCTCTGGTTTTTTCTTGCCATATATGTGTATTGTAATGTAAACCTGAACTAAATAGTAAGCTGGTCGAGTTTCAACTGTTCCAATAGGCATTTGGTAAAACAGGGCAGTAGTGCCAGGAGTTGCTTGTTTTCCTTTCAGCACATCATTAAATTTGTAACTAATCATCTTTAAATTCAAGGGTTATAAAAAGTTTTTTCTCAGTCATATCAGATTTTACTAGCTCTTGTTTACCTTCCAGTGATTGTTTATGAAGTTAGTAGGGGTTTTCATCATTCTCATAACTCTCAGTATTGTCATGGTGTACAGAGAGCTTCCCAACTGAGCAAAGCATACATACACTGCAGGAAAATATACACACTGAAATTGTAACTCACTAAGTAAAAGATGGATTACATCACCAGCTCATTCTTGGTATGATGAGCATCGTGATCTAGAAATTGAGAACTACTATTTTGGTTGAGTTCCACTGTACCCTTTTTCTTAGTTTACCTTCTACGAACAGTAATTTACCGTCTAGAAATAAGTTTGCCACACATACATAGTTGTCTTTATTCATTATAACTACGAAAGAGCTCTTATCCAGTCTATGAGTTAGATTTTCCAGTTTTATTTAGTCATTAGGTGCAATTAAAAAGAACGAAACACCAGTCATGAGATATAGTAAATTATGATATCAATCATTTCGAATAAAACCAGAAGTGTTTCTCCTCACTCACTAGCTTTATTTAGCATCCCTGATTCGATAAATTTCTAAAATGAGTTCGTGTTATAACTCTATCATTGTGATTTCTTAGAATGTGAAACTTATATCGCGGTGAAAGTATTAGTGATTCGGTGTAATTCAACTTCAGATTCGATATTTCTCATATTTACTCCTAAGCATCCTCAAGGATTATTTTAAGCAGTTGTTTTCCTGTTAGAGCTTTACATAATATTTTAATACGACCACTGTTCATTTGAACATTGAATTAATATTCCTGAGTTCCATCTGTACTTGCTGAAAAAAAAATGTAGGTTTTTTCTCTGAATAAATTATTACATCCTGGAACACTGAATCTGTCTTTTACAAGTGTTGAAAATGTCATTAATAGAGGGAAAACAAAAAGTTCAACAGAAGATATCTTTCCAGACATGTCATCCACATTAGCTATACAATGGCACTTTCCACACATTTTTTTTCTACTAAATGGGATAGTTAAAACTACTGTCTAATTGTACAGCGACAAAGATGAAATTAAGAGACGAAAATAGTACTTTTGCGCCGTAATGTGAAATTTTTGGAGATTGATCACAAAAAGCATAAGGACTGGAATTATACAGGCTTGGAAAAATATTTGCATGATATGTAAAATAAATTTCGAGATACAATCTGCAATCAAGGTATATGCGAACAAAATATCATTATTGAATTGAATTTTCGATTTTCCCGTCGACTGATTGTACCGAAGTGCTCGGTCTCAGGTTGACATATCGGCTTCTTCTGCAGATGCCTCGACGATGTCTGGGCATTTAATTAGTATACAATTGGTGGATGGTGGCTAGCAGTGGAATCCAGGATGCGCGTTTCGTCCTATTTGGGACTCGTCATCTGGATGTACGTGCGTTTCTCAGTGAGTGATGATGTTCTCACTGAGGCTCGAACCCAGTGCCCAATCTACAAACAATCGACGGGAAAATCAAAAATTCAATTCAGTAATTAATATGACCCGTTGCACAAGAGGTCGCTCTCGTGGCCCAAATGGTCTAGTGGATAACGCTTTGGCGTTTGAAACTATGCGCACTGGGTTCGAGCCTCAGTGGGAAAATCATCACTCACTGAGAAATGCACGTACATCCACTGACGAGTCCCAAATAGGACGAAATACGCATCCTATATTCCACTGATAGCCGCCATCGTGTATGAATGCTTTGCTCAGTTGGGAAGCTCTCTGTACACCATGACAATACTGAGAGTTATGAGAATGATGAAAACCCCTACTAACTTCATAAACAATCACTGGAAGGTAAACAAGAGCTAGTAAAATCTGATATGACTGAGAAAAAACTTTTTATAACCCTTGAATTTAAAGATGATTAGTTACAAATTTAATGATGTGCTGAAAGGAAAACAAGCAACTCCTGGCACTACTGCCCTGTTTTACCAAATGCCTATTGGAACAGTTGAAACTCGACCAGCTTACTATTTAGTTCAGGTTTACATTACAATACACATATATGGCAAGAAAAAACCAGAGGATTGTTTAACATATTTTGAAGTATGGCTATAAGAATTCGAGACTAGAAGTAGCAACTGCTCTTCAGGATAGTGGCAGTCATTGTGAATTTGATATTCCGAAGTTCTTCATCTTATTCATCAGAAAAATGAATTGAAACTCATTATTCTTCACCTAAGTGGGTGGTATCCAGCTAATCAGAAAAGAGCTATGCATTCATATGGAGTCAGTTTTTTCAATCTTCTGACACGATAAGTGCCATTTTAGTTGCTGAAGTCTATCAGCCAATTTTTTCTGATAGATTTCTCATTTTCACTAGTTTTTTTTCTATTATCAGTATGACGTCCTTCCATAAAGCTCAAAAATATTTGCTTCCCTCCATTTTCCGTCCTCATACATCTGCACAAGAAGGCGACATGTCAACCTGAGACCGAGCACTTCGGTACAATCAATCGACGGGAAAATCAAAAATTCAATTCAATAATTAATATGACCCGTTGCACAAGAGGTGGCCCAAGTGGTCTAGTGGATAACGCTTTGACGTTTGAAATTATGAGCACTGGGTTCGAGCCTCAGTGAGAACATCATCACTCACTGAGAAATGCACGTACATCCAGATGACGAGTCCCAAATAGGACGAAACGCGCATCCTGGATTCCACTGCTAGCCACCATCCACCAATTGTATACTAATTAAAATGTTATTATGTAGCCAGCTGATGATGAATTGAAGAGAACGATTAAAATTAGACAAACAGGACAAAATTAAGTCTATTGTAGATAAAAGGTTTAAATGAGGTTTTGTTGTATGCATAACTGTACTTTCCCCGGGAATACAGACAGAACTTCTGTAGTGGAAAGTATCCGCCGCTATGCCTCAAATTTCTATTTATTCCAGCAATTACTATGAATTAATAGTTGATCGATATTTCGTGCTAGACATTGATAAGGTGCCCAATTATATCACTCACGACTGAATTAATGCCACTTTTTTGAGACCATGTTGGTCAGTATTATCCAATTAGTTTTGGTGGGGGGACACAGAATGACATATATGTATGTATACATTTGTAAGCATATATAGCTGTGTAGATATGTGTTTGACGCTCGCATTCACTTTACTAGGTAAAAGTTTTCTACTGCCGTCACCAATATCCCAGCATTATAATTAAGATTTGCTACTTCCTGACAAAAAACAAAAAAGTAGCTTAAAGAACTAATGTGTGATAAACACTTAGCAATTACATTTCCAGGCAACGGTTTGGGTGTTGTGCATATGTACAGAGACGTGCATTAAGACAAGAAAAGTTGTAGTTTCAGGTGACAGTGAATTTCTTAAGCCTAATAAATGGAAAAGTAGGACTGAACGGTAACTGACAAATATCCTCATAAGACTTGAAAACAACGAGTAAACAGTGGAAATTTTATGAAAACCTCCGACAGGAAGGGCAAGTAACTGTTCACATTTGTGGACTAACAAAAGTGAAGAAAGCTGGTCCACCTCTTTGAACTATTTCGGATATGCTGGGGTGACCCTATCATCTAATTTCCTGGTGTCTATGTTTTCATTGACTTTGCTGTTGTCCCTATTTCTACAGAGTGTATTATACCCAGATTATAAAACAACATTTTGAAGCAAATGATTAACGTCTTCCTGTTGTTTAGGAGATATGTCAATAACAGTTTTGTAAATCAGCTTCGCGCGCATTTAACAATTAATACACCTCAGCTAAATTCACACTGGAAACAGAAAATAAATCAATGACTCCATTTATATACATAGAACTGATCAGCAAATATGGTAGTAATCTGTAAGGATCTGTCTACAGAAAACTCTTATGCAGTCACCAACTAACGAGTCCTTATAGCTGGGTTAAGAACTTGGTCATGAAATTAGAAAAATCTCCAACAGTACAGAATACCAACATTATGTTAAAAATTTATTCTTAATTATGTTTCATGGAAGGAGAAATTCACCAGTAAGTGAACTTTATTCAGAGGCGCCTTCTAACATTCCTTGGCCTCCCATTTTCTCGTTTTTATTTTCATGTACTCACTTTTTGATTATATATATATATATAGTATTCGCCTTCGATTATTATGTGAGTATTCCTAAGAAATGGTGAATTCATTTGATGTGCAGCTACCAATCTTGTGTGGGGCAAATGTTAAACTAACTAAAATTCAAATGTATTTAGCCTTTGTTCAGACAATTCTGTCATCACCAATGAAATCTTGTAAATATGAGAAACTACCTTAATTATTATCCTCAAGATATATTTAAACGCAGGCTGATTTTTGAAATCATATAACATTTCTCGCGAACATCTTATGATGAGAGGCGGGAGATATTCAGAAACAAGAATGTCTACAATGATGCTGAAACAGATAAATGAGAAGCTAATTATGAACCTCTGCAATATATCGTAATTACAAATGCGCTTATTAACTCCTCATTTATCTGCAGAAATTTATCAAGAGTCAACCAAAATTTGTATATTTCCCAGGGTTAAAACGAGCCTCCCTAAGTTACAAGATCGAGAAAAGCGGCTCTGTTTTACTGTTTAACAATAGCTTCTTGTTATTAGACTACATATCCATTGTTATTCCGGATGTATTTACAAGAAAGACTTAGCTGTTAATTATAATAACATTCTTCTCCAGAATTATCCATAGGAGCGATGTCTTCATTCGTGAAAGCAGGTCACCTTCTTGATCTAGATCTGTCCTGACGATGTTTACTAACACCGTAGATATTTCGCTCTTATTTGGAAATACTTTTACTTATCATATAATGACTAAACTTTACCCTTTCACATTTATACATCTTCACTGCTTAAAAAGTATTTTGATTGTTTGCCTGACGATTATCTATTCATCTTTCTTCATGGAGAAAAAAAATAACAACAGAAGCGAGTTTGCTAAACCTAGAATGATATATACATATCATTTGGGAAACATTTTTCTAGAATGACTAATATTCACATCAATGCTTAACGTTATCATTTACTAAAGAATAATTAACAGCATTTTTAATTGCACAAGGTAGATAAATAAGGAGATTAGTTTCAGTTTGCGAACTGCGTAAAAGCTACAATAGGCGAAAGGGGAGTCATAACTCGTAGAATGGATAATAATTAATAAGAAGAGAACTACTATTATTATCATCATAAAGACAATACGAGTCGTTATAAATAAAAAGGATAAACCGTGCAGTGAATATCACACAAAGCAGTCATTAAATTTATAAGTATCGCTCTGGAAACTCCACACATTTATACAATTCAGGAGTGCTGCATTCGTAGAGGCAAATGAATGTCATATGTACTTATGATCAGGACCAGTGTTAAGAGAATGATTCCTGTAATTTCCAGCTTTCATATAACGCTAAAACTATGTAAACAACAATCGAAATACCTTAGAAAAATCCTGTTTTTTGTTGTGATACACTACATTCATGGTGTGAACGTTTGGTCTTAGTCTCCCATACTCAGAGTTTGTAGTTCTATATAATGGATTGAATTTGCGACCCTCATAGCCTTCAAATTTATCTGAACAGATTAAAAATTAGGTAACCGTTACCAGGATTATTGAAGCGATCTGGTAGATTTTCATCAATGTGATAATATTCTGATGTCTGAGATCCTAAAGGAATGTCTCTTGGGCGATCATTAAGATGAGCGCCTCTGTCACACCCGTCTTCTACGGATGTCTTTTCTTCATACTGTTTACATGGACAAATATCTTTAACATCAACCATCTACTTAAATAGTTGCTTTGAGGTTAAGGTCATCACTATAATAACCTAGTTAAAATGTCGACAAAGTTCAACAAAAGTGTCCCAAGGTATGCAAATTCACGAAAGAACTTCAGCCAACCAATATCGTTTTTACGGGCTGGTATAAACCGATTTAATTTCTTTGTTGCTACTGTGAATGGAGTTGATCTTTCCACCAGTTAGTCCTCTGGTGTCATCGTCAAAAGGAAAGAGATAATTGTAACGGATACAATTAGCGTAGGTTATGAAGACTAAAAGACAGAAAAAGAAGTAAAGAAAACGTAAAAACAGACATAATGACATTTGAAGTTGGCGTATGTATACATACATATGTTAATATACATATATCCAATATCCAATATCGTTTTTACGAGCTAGTATAAACCAATTTGATTTCTTTGTGCTCGCTTCTTGATTGTGAGGTATAGGTTCTTGATCTTCGGTAAACTTCTGCGTAGCTTGTCCCGCCACTCGACTGTCGTAGCTTTGGTTGACTCCAAAGGGAGTAGTGCTGGGATTAATTATATGTGGTTTGTAGTATGAGGTATGTTAAGACTGTTACTACTGTGATTGGAGTTGATCCTTTCGCCAGTTAGTCCTTCGGTATTGTCGACAAGAGAAAAGAGATAGTAATAATAATAATAGATATAATTAGTGAAGCTATTCAGACTAAGAGACAGAAACGAAAATAGGAAACGTAACAACAGTCAGCTCATTAAGTTTGAAGAATAATATATATATCGGTAATAGTAATAATAATAATAATAGTAATTATAATATTAATAAGTTGTCAGGAGAGTAAGACGGGAGAGAATGTAAAGAAGTAAAATGACGAGTTTAATTATCTACCCTGATTGGTAAATGCGATTTTAAGGAGATAGGCCATTTGGATGCAGTCCTTGTATCGCTGCATGGTTGTCCAGCCTTCGCTTAAAGGCGTCCAAAGACGGTGCCATAGCTACATCTGCCGGTAAGGAATTCCAGGGACGACAAACCCGCAGTGAAAAGAAGTGGGAGCGCACCCGGGTCCTTGCCCTCTGGTGAGCTATCCTTCTGGGATTTCCACGTGGAAGCCTATACCTACTCAATGGCAGAACACCTTTGTTTGGGTGATTCTGGTCATTTGTTATTTTGTAGGCAGTAATCAAATCCCCCCTAAGCCGACGGTAACTAAGTGTGAACAGGCCTAATTTCTTCAGCCTTTCATCATATGGTTTGTTTCGGAGACCAACCACTCCTTTTGTTGCCCGTCGTTGGACTCTTTCCAAGAGGTTGGCATCTCTTCTCAGCATTGGGGGTGCAATAATATTATGCACCTCAAGGTGTGGCCTGACGTATGTTTTGTACAACATTAGAAAGAGCTCAGGAGTGAGTGCACCTAACTGTCTATGCGTAAAGTGTATGACCGCATATGCCCTCGCTACATCCCCTGTGTAATTTACGCTTGTGTCCATTTTTTCCGTTAGAACTAGACCTAAGTCGCGTTCCGACGTTGTGCAGGACAAGCTTTCATTGCACAGGGTGTAACTTGCATTCTGCAGTCTACAGGTGCGCAACTTCACTACTTTGCACTTTTTCAAGTTGAAAGTCATGCCACTGGCCACCGCCCAGTCTTCCAGAAGGTTTAGGTCTTCCTGTAGCCTATCTGAGTCCTCCGGACACTTTATCGCCCTCCATATTTTTACGTCGTCAGCGTACAGGAGAGTCGGGCAGCTCAGACGGCGTGGTAGATCATTGATGAAAATCAAAAACATCAGTGGTCCTAGGATAGAACCCTGCGACACTCCTGATGACGATCTGTGCCAAGATGATCGGACTCGGTTAACCTTAGTGCAAAATTGCCTGTCGGCTAGGTAGTCCTTCAACCATGACAGAAGTGGCTCACCTATGCCTGCCTGGCTTATTTTATGTAGGAGAAGGTCATGGTGAACAGTGTCAAATGCCTTCTCAAAGTCTAGGAAGACCACATGGACTGGTACGTTCAAGTCCCAGCATGATGTCCAGTCGTCCCAAGCTGACAGTAGGTTAGTGACGCAGGATCTGCCTTTTCTGAAACCATGTTGGGCTTCATGTAGTATATTAGTCCTATCGAAATATTCCCTGATGTGGTCGTCAATAATACTTTCCAGTACTTTTGATACCACTGGGAGTAGAGCTACTGGTCTATAGCTAGCAGCGTTTTGCCTGTCCCCACCCTTGAAGATTGGAGAAAGGATGGCTCTTTTCCACTCCCTTGGCAGGGTCCCCGAATCCATTGAGTGTTGGAACAAGTCGCACAGGGGTCTACAGAGAGCCTCGGCGCACTGTTTCAGAACAGATGGCCTGATGTCATCACAACCTGGGGACTTCCCAGGTATGAGTCGCTGTAGCTTCCTTAGTACTATTGCGGGGTTTATTTGGGGAGTAGTCGCTAGGTCTTCCTCCTCTGAAATAGTGGTGCCACCATTTTGGTCCGTAACTGTAATATCCACATTGCTGTTTAGCTGTTTAGCGAAGGCTGAACTGAATGTTTCAGCCATCTCCAGACTAGTGAGATATTGACCGTTTGGGCCTACTAAGGCGCATGCCCCTTGGTTTGTCGGTTTTCTTTCCGACATGAATCGGTACAAGTTTTTAGGGTTTGATAGGAGTTTTTTAGCAAGGTTAGCCTGGAATGACCTTCTGTCCCTCCTAACTCTTGCATTACACCGGTTCCTGAGTTCGAGGTATGCATCATGGTCGGTCTGACTCTTAGATACACGCCACGTAAACCAAGCCTTCCGCTTTGCTTGCAGAATACGTTGCGTGCCTCTCTTCAACCATGACGTCTTTCTCTTAGGCTGTGTTGTGACTAAAGGGACGGTATCCGAGATTGCTGTATGGATAATCTTTTTTACCACTTCCCAGTGTTCATCCACAGATAGGTCGTCCCATGCTAAGGGCCAGTCTGCGTCGGACAAGAGCCTCCGCATTTCAGCATAGTCAGCCTTGCTGTAGCACAGACATGGTCGCGTAACATCCCATTGCAAACGCTCACGGAGGACAAGATCGAAACCTATGACTGCATGGTCACTGCTTCCCAGAGGAGTCATGATCTGGACCTTTTCGACGAGTAGCTGGTCACTAGTTAGAATATAATCTAGTTTTGATGACTTTCCACTAGGGCCCCACCTAGTGTCGTCTCCAACATTCTCAGTCAGTCCCGTGTTTCGAATAGTTTGCAGTAGGTTTCGGCCAAATTTTCCCTTAGCACACCCGGAGCCAAGGTTCAGTGATGGAGCATTGAAATCTCCAGCTATGGTGATTTGGTCGTAGCCCAAATCTCGTATTCCTGTGATAGTGCTGAGCAGTAGCTGATTGTGCTCTGCCCCACAGGTGGGAGATCGGTAGATGCCACCCAGTAAGTGCTTGGTGTGGCCTACGGTGAAATGACACCATATGGAGTCTGGGAGTTCGATAAGTGGTGGGTCCGTTGCGCGCACACATTTAAGTTGCCTATCAAAGTATATAGCAACTCCCCCTCCTTCCTTATTATCCCTGTCTCTTCTGACCAGTACCATATCACCTATACTGATTTCATTGTCGGCGATAGTGGGGTTTAGCCACGTTTCAGTAAGAATGATTATTTTCAGTTGAAGGTGTGCTTGGAGATTTCGGAGTTCACCTACTTTCCCTCTCAGCCCCCTCACATTGCTATATAGGCAACTGACAGTGAGTCTAACAACCTCAGAGTGTTGTGGGGTAGTTGACGTGAAACCGTCTGCTGGTGGGGGACTTGATGTTGGAACTAGTTGGCCGATTCCGATAGAACCGGCCCGTTGTAGTTTTTTTCAATGGATTTAGGCAGGACACTTGGGAGACACAGACTATTATTCTCAGAGCTGCATCGCTCTAGTGTCACCGAAGCTTGGGGTCGTATTAAAGCCTCAGTTTGCTGCCTCCTTATATTTCTGGGTCTGCTTTCACAGCATCGGATGTGTCCTCCAATTTTTCCCTTGGTCTCATACCACCGTTGAAGTGATATGGACAACTGCTCCGGGGAGTTGAATGTGACACACAGCAGCTTTGGAGAGTTAATCAATGTTAGATGAGCGGGACGAGGTAGTCGGAAAATGGAGATGGCTCCAGAAGCGCCAGGGGCCATCTGAGATGACAGCCATCTCCATTGTTGTACGTCGTGCATGTGTTTTTCACAAGCAGTGCCGGTTTCCAGCTCCGGAACACCGTGTACCACCATAGAGGTGGAAGGCATCAGTTCCGGTGACTCCCTCGCCATATTTCTGACGGCCCATGGTCTATCTTGCCGCGCTCTTATGTTAGAACTTCTGTCCAGGGCTAGTACCTGAGCCATTAACAGTACTTTTTCGGCCTCTTCGGCAGAGTCCAGTGTAACCCGTAATGGGGGTGGCTTACCCTGAGGCGTGTGGACACCCCTGTACAGTCTGCACAGTTTTGCTGAACTAATGTTCAGACCTAGTTTGCCGCACAGGTTGGACCACTGTTCCTGATCAAACAGGGCCCGTTGTTCGAGCAAGCTATCCGTGCTCACAGGTACGTTAAAGAGGATGAGAGAGTTAGACCGACTACCCTCAGACTTAGGTTTTGCCTTCGGCTTCTTGCAGTCCTTTGCATCATTAGCAACATTAGGCTTCATCGGTACCTGGACAGCCTTTTTTGTGTTGCCAGGCTTGCTAGTGGATGCAAGTGGTGCCTTTGTAATTTTGCCTTCCCCTGATGTGGATGGAACCTTGCTAATCTTCACCTTGTGAGAATTGGCATTTCCAGTCAGTAGGGCTGGTGTGTCCTTCTTTAAGTCTTTGACCAGTTTCGGCAGTGCGAGTTTAGCAGGGGGGAGCTGCATGATACTGTGTTGGGGCACAAGAGCGTGTTATTTCTGCTATCCGCAGACACGCTTTGTGGGACTATGCCAGGGCGACAAAGTGGACACACGTACCAAAACCATGGGCATGGGTTATTTCTCATAAACTCATAGTATGCTTTCGGTACTTCTTTGTCACAACGGCAGTGCACCCATCGTTTGCAAAAATTACATTCAAACGCTGAATCAGTTTTAGAAACTGTGATGCTGCACGCCTGGCATTCATCCCCTTTCCTTGATGACGCCTTCGAGGTCTTATGACGTCTTGAACGTTTCCTTTTAGGCTTGATGTGTTTCACACACTGGCCTACAGTTGATGCAGGTGTAGAATTCTGTCCTTCTGGTATTGCCTGTGCCGTTTCAGTACTAGACTGTGGCAATGCAGGCGTTGTATCAGGGCAGACTAAAGCTACACGAGTCTTTAGGATCGGTATGCGGGAAGGGGTTGAAATCCCTGGATTTTTTCCTTCCCTGGCTGAAGCCCTTGTGACTACAGAGTACGGTATTCTAGTGGCTTTTTTAAGGCTGCTTTCGACAACCATATTAACAATCACTATAAATTATGCTATGTACGTCTAAGAGAGCAACAGTTTCTAACCAAAAGAGCAAGAATAAGACTGAAAAAGTATAAGGCAAGGAAAAGAAAAGGTTTTCGACTTTACCTAGTACTTTCTGAATGATCGGCTTCACGGCAATCACGTGGTAGACCAACAAGTCTTGTTTCTCTGAACGAGTGAGGAAGATGCTGCTACAAAAGTAGCACCTGAAGCTTTGGCAGTAGTTCGAGACAGCTGGACTTACCACACAGAGATTTACTATGTAAGTAATGGTTGAATTAAATTCACCGGCTAGGAAGATCAGGTTTCCCAAACGGATAATTCACAGAATTGGTATTTTCCGGTTGGAGAGGAAAAAGCACGTTCGTACGACCTTGAACTTGTTAGAAAATGATGATGAGCTGTGCCGGGATGATCAGACCAGATTTACCTTGGTGCAAAAACCCACTTCAGTTATGTGGTCCTTTAACCATGAAAGAAGTGGCCCACGTATACCTGCCTGACTTATTTTGTGTATAAGAAGGTCATGGTGAACTGCATCAAGTACCTTCTCAGAGTCTAGGAAAACCAAATGGATTGGAACATTTATATCCCAGAATGATGTCCAATCGTTCCAAGCTGATAGCGGGTTTGTTAAACAGGATCTGCGTTTCCTGACACTGCGCTGGGCTCCATGGGGTCTGTCAGTTCTCTCGAGGTGCTTCCTGATGTGATCGTCAGTTATGCTTTCCAGTACTTTTGATGCCACTGAAAGTAGGGCTACCGTTTTTTGGAGTCGGGTAGGACTTGGGTGACACTGACTGTCATTACCACCGTCAAACCATTGCAGTATCACTGAGGCTTGGGGACGTATTGTGACCTCGGTTTGCTGCCTCCTTATGGCTCGGGGTTTGTTTACGCGGCATCGGATATGTCCTCCCAGTGTACTTTCGGCCTCGTGCCAGCGCTGAAATACTTGGGCCAACTGTTCCCGGAAGTTGAATTTTACTCTTGGCAACCTTTGTGAGCTAACCAGTTTGAGGTGAGCGGGGTAGGGTAGTCGGGAAATAGAGATTGCCCTAGAAGCACCACAGACCATCAGAAATGACAGCCATTTCCATTGTTGTATATCATGCATGTGTTTTCTCAAGCAGTGTCAGTTTACATCTCCGGAACACAGTGTATGACTATGGAGTCAGAGGGCATCAGTTACGATGACTCTCACACCCTTTGCCCGTTATCCCATATCCTGTCACTCTTATGTCGAAACTCCTGTCGATAGATAATGTTTGAGCCAGTAACAGAATTCTTTCAGCCCCCTCGGAAGAGCCCAGTGTCACTATTAACTGAGGTGGCTTTCCCTGAGGTGCCTAAACACCCTGTACAGACTGCAAACTTTTGCTGAACTGATGTTCAAACCTGGTTTATTGCATGAATTGCACCACTGTTCCTCATCAAACAGAGCCCTTTGTTCAAGCAAACTATCATTACGCACTAGTACACTGGTAAACAGGATTAGGGAATTCGATCGACTGACCTCAAACTTAGATTTGGTTTCTGGGAACTTGTCCTCCTATGTAGGGTTGGTCAATTCGGACTTCATCAGATTCTGGCTAGTCTTTGCTATGTTGCGATGTTTGCTACTGTATGCAAGTGGTGCTTTGGCGATTCCGTCTTTGCCTGCCTTTCCAGGTGTAACCTTAAGAGTCTTCAGTTTATGAAGATCGATATCAAAGATCATTAAAGAATAATGTTTAGCAATAATGTGGGCGTTAGAAGGATAAGGATTTTATCTACTCAGTCAATCATTCCATGCTAAGAGGCATAAGCTTCTAGAGTGAATGGAGGCAAGAAGATACTGAAGTTGTAAATTTTGAAAGCCCCTTCGGAAGAGCCCAGTGTCACCCATGAGAAAGATGGTTCAGAGGGAGGTGACAGATCACCAGTCAACGTGGTTGAGGAAAGAACGAACAATTCATGGTTGTTTGCTCAAACCCAACTCTATATTTTGACGAGAGTCATCGATCTGGCAGTCATCGTTCCATCGTTCCCTGTTCGTTAGAAGTATTGTTGTGATTTATTGTTATGACATTTATTCGTAGACATTGTATATAATGACCTTGTGGTTGGTTCTGCATTGGTGCAAGAATGAAGGATTCTTAAGTCACCAGTCTGTGTTCTTGTTTTTCACGTTGGTTTTTGGACATAGTTACTGACTCTCGTGGCCCAAGTGGTCTAGTGGATAACGCTTTGGCGTTCAAAACTATGGGCACTGGGTTCGAGCTTCAGTGAGAACATCATCACTCACTGAGAAATGCATGCACATCCAGCTGACGAGTCCCAAATAGGACGAAATGCGCATCCTGGATTCCACTGCTAGCCACCATCCACCAATTGTATAATAGTTACTGAAAGTCTTCTGTGGACAGTGTGAAGTCCAGTGTAGTTAGACCTGGACATATGACGGTTTCTGATATCTCCTGGATTTATTCGTCGTAATTTTTGGCTATTCGTATTTCCTCGGGTCTGCAAGTCTTCCTTGGATGAGTGTTATTTGGAACTTTTCTGGATCGTTTGGTCAAGTTCAATAACGCCTGGGTCAAAGAAAAGACAAAGCGTTTTGAAGTAGATAGGAGAGTAAGTAATGATGAGTTGCCTGTTATATGTAATTGCGTGTGTGATGCTATGCATGATTAGATTGATGTCCATGTTTCGCCACCTAGGGATAATAGTAATACCAAACTCCTTAAATTTGAACCACGGTGTTTCGACGGAAACCCAGCTGATTATCTACAGTTCGTAAAGCAGTTTGAAATCATGTTGACTAGTTTTTTATTAAATGATGAAATGAAGTTGACGTATTTGTTGAACTATTGCACTGGAGCTGCTTCGAGAGCTATACAGTGTTGTAAGTTGATGCCCCCTGAAGAAGGATACTCTGAGGCTATGAGCATACTGCGTCAAAGAACCGGAAGACCTGCGATGATTGTGAAGAACGTATTTGAGGCTGTTAAAGGTAGTGGTTGTCAATTACAAGATGACTCCAAGGCACTCACTGAGTATCTGGATAATCTGATGACGTTAAAGAATACGTTGATTTCGATGTATTGCATGAGTGATCTGAACTCAAGTTCCGTCCTAGAAGTGGTAGCGAGACGCCTACCTACTCGGTGTGGTCAAGAAGTCTGTAGTTGCAACTGGTAAGCCATTGTTGAATAGAGTGTCACAGAATAGAGTTGCTGCTTCAGAGTGCAGTTCTGACTCCACAAGTTTACAAGGTATTACTAGTCAGAGTAAAGGTACGAAACCTTTCAGGATTTGTGAGGAAGAACCCAAATCATCTACTGCTATTATTAAAGAGTTTGCAAATGACGAAGTCGATCAAACAAACAGCGGTAAAGTGGACATTTGTGACAATGATCAGGATAGTGCACATTTGTCTTTGGCTGATCATGATGAAATGGGAGGATTGCCTACTACTACCGAGTTGAACAAAGGTTCTGTGCAACTTGATCGTGAATTAAATTTATGAGCAAATGCGGTGATAGAAGATATGGATACTCACGAGACCGTCAGTGTAATTGACCAGCGTGTAGCACACCTGTCGCCAGATGCTAAAGCTAATAATTAAAGACAGCAGTGGTGGTAATCTTGCAGTTAGACAACGTATCAATAATATATATTTCATATAAACATATAAATTTACATGAAAATGCATTCCATTTTTACAGGCACGATCGAGTATGATATAGTCTCAAATCGTACTGTCTACAAGTTAATAATGTTTCAACAGTTAAATATTTGATATATATATATATAAATACACTCATTGTCTAAACCAGGCCGTATAGTTGTTGAATTGTACAGTTTCCTCCAGGTTGCGCGGGAAAATCGACTTCGTTTCGTTTGCATCCCGTGGTTGTCGGCATACGATAATCAACCAATATTGAAGTAGGTACAACGTTTACAAGGGATTGGAAGCTGTTTTAGAAAAGTAAAAGTGCTAAGGTGAATCATTAAGGTGTAATAAATTAAGTAAGTGCAATATATCATTGATAAATGCATTTATATAGGAAACAGAATGGGAAAGTAATTAACCCTCAGGCCGATAACGTTCATTTGCAATGTATAATAATACCTATATACTTCGTACTATCATGATGTCCACTTTTGGCTTTAACACAATTATTTTCAAGCCAGTTGTTTTTATTTCATACTTTCTTGTCTACTTAGTGCACAACCATACCCTACAGAGAATAGGAATAGAATAAGGTCGAATTAAATTCATAAAGAGCTATAAAATGTTAGGTTTAATGGAATATAATGAGGACCAAGTAAAGACGTTACTAGAAAATGAATGAGATAAGACATTGTGAAGTGTTATTTAAAGATCCGACAATGGATAGCAAGTTAATTTATAAGATGCCCCATAAATCTATGCAGATCCCACGTGTTCGCATCTCAATAATAGGCTGAGCGAATGGTATACGTTTAAAGGCAGAAGCATGATCCGTCTAGGCGTTCATTATTACCATTTTCAAGATAAAGATATAAGCCCTCATAAAAATCAGAAATATCTCGAGCCGTCAAATTGCATATTGCTGTTTCTGCAGAATGGGGCGATTCACCTTAGTGACCGCCACCATATCTACTGATCAGCTAGCACTACCCTCCCTCCTTTTATGATGTTAGGCTCTGAGACTATGATTATTATGGCTACAGCAAATATATTGCTATGTTCGTACTTCATAATTCCATCTCCCTAGCTTTCTTAATGAGTGCTTCCAATAGGTCTCCATGTACATCTTTATAAACATATTAGATATGTGTGCATGCGTCCTAATGAACAGATTACTTTATAAGAAGTTAAAAACTTAAAGATTAAAAAGAATAGGTTTTGTGAATAGTGGAGCAAGATTCAGCAGAACACTATAGTTAGGGTTCAATGTAGGTAGTATCAACTGAAGGTAAGGTAGGTTGGCAGGACTTAGTGTACTAAATTAATATGATTCTTATATATAGTAAACATTTGACATTGCAAAGTAACCTGTCTAAACATATTACAAAAAGATATTAACAGAACCAACAAAATTTCAGCATTTGGTTACCAATACTGCAGCGTGTGTATATTGAAGAAGGGTAGTTAGTCTACAGGTAGCCGTAAAGTAAATGAAAATATGTATGATAAGAGTATAATCAATATTATAATTCGTATTATCAAAGAATACATTAGGCTCAATAATTGATTGTTATAAGGGAAACAAGCGTGGTTAACCAAGAGAACATTTGCTGCATAAATATTTTAATCATTTTAAGTAGTAGAACAAATTAGTGACAAAGTTATGTAGAGTGGTCCTGAGAAAAGCAACTGGTTAGCAGAACTTGTTATGCTAAATTTTCACGACCGATTTTACATGGTGTGCGTTACACATTGCAAAGTGACTCATTAACTATGCAGTGGAAAAATAGCACATAGCTTTAACATTATGAATTTTAGAAAATTATATGAGAATGGGTGACTGTTGACTGAAGATTGTCAATTCAGCTCGGAAATAGTGCAATGTATTGTACTAATAATATAAGTATATTTTTAAAATATTAAAAGATATGGTTGCTACTGTAATTGTTTTCGAAATAATTACACTGACGAACTTATTGAAGATTACAGTGAAGAGAAAATCAGTGAGTTAGTCAAGCGGTTACTGTGCAGTTAGTAGTTAAAACGTCTTTAAAAGTAAAAGGTAGAAAAGTTTTGAGTACCGGAGTAAATTAAGTCATATTCTACTAAGTAGAGTGTAGTGGATAGTGGTGCGATTAGGGATAAGGGTGAGAAACAAAATTGTCTACTTCTGTTATTAAAGAGTTTGAAATTGGTGAAGTCGACCAGATAGATGATGATAAATTGAATATTCATGATAATGATCATGATACTTCACATTTGTCTTTGGTTGATCATGATGAGATGAGGGATATGCCTACTACTGCTGAGTTGAACAAAGTTTCTGTACAACTTGAACGTGAAGTAAAAATAAATGCAGATGCAGTTGCAGAAGGCATATATACTTGTGACAAGGTCAGTGACATTGATCAGCATGTAGCTCATCTATCATCAGATGATAGTGCTAAGCCGAAGCTAATAGTAAAAGACAGCAGTGGTGGTGGTCTTGCAAATAGACAAATTTCTGAAAGTCGAACAACAGCAGCTTCTGATCCACCGCTAAGTTCATCAGCTGGTATCAATCAGTCGTCGTTGGTGTTGTCATCCACAATGAAAGTGACGTCCATGAGCTCACGTGTCTTATGCTGTGACTATGCTAGTATCGGTCAGTTTGTAGGGACGAAAGTCAATGGTCAGTTTAATGATGATAAGCCAACTGTGTATGAGAAGGCAAGTGTTAAGCTGACTTGCACGAATAAAGGCATTTCAAGCCTAAAGTTACTATTCGAATATTATTATCTTTGGTGTAAATTACTCTTTGCCTACGCTTGGTTGGTCAGATAAGTCGTATGTTTGTTAGTCATCTACATTCCACGAGAATGTCATGGTCTTGTTACCATTCAGATTTGAGGATATACATGATGGAAGGAGGTCAGCAAGTGACGACGATTTTCCGACCCAAGGAGTCAGCCTGAGAATGGTTGTAGGCGTACCGCTTGAATTCTTCAAGGGTAATACGTCGAAGCTCAGTTCATCATACTTGCTGTGTTGTTTTGTACATATGTTCATGTCGTATATAGTGAATTGGCATCATCTCTCATCTATCTAGTGGTTAATCTTGTGTCCAGACATTCGTCGACTTACAATCGTCAACGAAAGAGTGATTGCTGGCGTACTGATGCAAGTTCTGCGATTCTTCAAAGGAATTACTTCAAGACATGATCTGCGAGGTTATGAGTACTGTTTGTGTATATGCGTGGTGAGTCATATCAATGGGTGTTTTGGGATTCACTGCGTTTACTTGTCGTTTACGTACCTTGTTGTATTGTATAATTTTGTTAAAAGTTTGTTCGTGCTTACTTCTGAAGTTTTTTCGAGTCTTCCACTTCCGTGAATTAATTGATTGACGTGAAAGGCAGCATATGGGTCGTATACTCCGAGGAGGCTAGTGCTGAAGATGACATATACACGGACATAATGATTAGCTGTGGAAACCATGACTGAGAATGAATGTTTCTATTTAGGCTGTGGTCCCACACGCCGCGGAGCGAGAGTGTGGACGGCAGAGACTCGCATACGTCACCATTACTAGAACTGAGGCAGAATGAGTGACAAGCGATTGCAGTGATAATCGGTAGTGAATAGATAAGAGGATGTGCGTAGAGTATTATGAGGTGCTGCTATGGTCACGTTGCGTTCTGCAAGAGTCATTCTAGCAAGCGGCGATTGTGTTGGAAAATATCAAGAGGATGCCTTTTACTGGAAGGCATAGGTCGTCGCCGACGAGTATGATTGTGCTGTGGGTATGCCTGTGGTGTGTTGGCTTTTCTGTTTGTTTTCCATTTCAGCTCTGTCCATGTGACCCAGGTTCTCGCAATGGCATCCAAGTCAACGTGTATTGGTCGTGATGGAAAAAATGGGTTGGATCCCTTAATGGCCGGGGAGTGTCAATGTAGTTGAAGATTGAACGATCAATTCATGGTTGTTTGCCCAAACCCAACTCCTGCATATTTTTCGCGGGAATCATCGATCCAGCAGTCGTCGTTTCAACGTTTCCTGTTCGTTGGAGGACAGACAAAAACTACCGGAAGTATTATTGTGATTTATTGTTATGACATTTATTCTTAGACTTTGTGTACAATAACTTAATGGTTGGCTCTGTATTGGTGCAAGAATAAACGATTCTTGAGTCACCAATCTGTGTTCTGGTTTTTTGCGTTGGTTTTTGGACATAGTTACCGAAAGTCTTCTAAAGACAGTGTGAAGTCCAGTGTAGTTAGATCTGCACATTTGACAATGTGTTTTTCTTCATTGTCGTAAGTAGTTGCTGAGCGTGCATCCTTAGGTGATACTTGACTTTCGAGTCTGTGATGCCACTTGTCCAGAGAAGTTTAGGTCACTAGAGTACCTCATTCCCAAGTTGACACTTTGGAATCTGGGTGGGTCAGTTTTATGCCAACTGTGGTTGTGGCAAAGCAGATCCAGCCACATTTGCTCAGATTAAATTGTAGATTCCATGAGGATAACCGAGCAGTCAGTTCGTCTAATTCATTCTGCACATGACAGTTCATCACATTGGAATGTACAAGCCACTTCTAGGTCGTCTGCAAAAGTGAATAGTTTACAACATGAGAAGCTAGTGCATATGACGTTGATATAAAGTGCAAACAGGAGGGGCCCAGAGACACTAAATTGTACTACACCAGAAGTGATTGGGCTAGGTTTGGAAGTTACAGGCCCGGGGTTAACTATTTGGTACCTGATTTTAGGAATGATTTAAGCCATCCCAATAGTGGGTCACGTATTCCTGTGGAGTTCAGCTTATGTATTAGCAGTAAGTGTTCGACATGGCCAATTGCTTTAGGAATGTCAAAGTAGATGACAATTACTAGTTGTCTGTCAAGACTGCTGGTCACAAAATTAAAGAAGCCTAGATGGCATGTTAAGCAGGATCTGGATCTTCGGAATCCATGTTGGTTCGTAATCACAACATTGTAGCCAAGTGTTTGTTTGGGTGTGGTATCCATCACGAGCCTCTCCATGATCTGGATGCTATGGGTGTGATGTTGATCGGCCTGTAGTTGTTGACTTCGGTTTTCGAGCCACATTTGTACCTAGGTGTAATAAATGTCGTTTTGTGTACATCGTGGTAAGTCTGAGTTTCTATGGGCTTTGTGAAGATTTTAAGCAGTAGTGTGGGAATGTCAGGACAGCCATATTCATAAAAATGGGATAATATGGCGTCAGTGCTTAAACCTTTCTGAGGGTTCCAATATTTTGGTTAATGTTAGCACAGGTGAATTCAACGGTACTAATCTTTTTGGTGCGAATGGAGATGGAAGTTGTGCCATATTACTAGCAGGGCGTATACCGGGTAATGGGACTGTAGGCCAAAGGTGGTTAGCCAAAAATGTCACACATGTCCGCAGAGTCATTGTGTCTGTGAGAAGAGAAATGGTGTGAGTTTTGCGATTCACTCGCTTCTTTAGGATTTCTGTGAGAGCACACATCCTAGCAGAGTCTGCTAGTGTTATGCGATCTTCATTTGTCATACTCAAGTCTCGAGCTTGTGAGATGGAACTAAGAGTGTTAAGTAATGAAACTATTGTGCCAAAGTCGTGGTGTTTGAATAAACTTGTCGAGAGCCCCTTCAGTCTCGTAGGATCCTTTGGTTTTATAAGTGACCTTCTGTGTGGGGAAACCTTGAGCGTTTGAAGTGGAGTGGCAGCATCTAAGCATAAGCTTGAGTTCTGGTAGAAGATGCGCAGAGGTCATTAATAGTGAAGTGTTTGCCCCATTCAGAGGATCTTAGCTCTGATTCCACGACAGCCCTGTTTGTCTTACTATAGTTCATATGTGTTATTTGTTATGAAGTGGAGGCATGTGCTATTGGATGCAAGTGGTGCTTTGGCAATTACATCTTCCCCTGCTCTTCTAGGTGTAAACCTGTGAGTCTTCACTTTAGGAAGATTGGTACTTCCAATCAATTGGGCTAGAGTATTTTTCTTACTGTTTTTACCAAATTTCGGTATTGTGGTGTTATCAGGTGGAGGGCTGCATGAGAGTGTGTCAAGACACAAGAGTGGCGTGCTGCTTCTGTTATACACGGATACGCTTTGTCAGACTGTGCCAGGGTGACAAAGTGGGCGGATGTACCAGAATTATGGGCACGATTTGTTTCGCATAAACTCATAACATGGTATAAGAATAAAACTTATTTATAACATACTCATAACATGGTTTCGACCCTCCTGTCATGGAACTTATTCCTAAGTTCCTATTGTTACGAAGACGCTCCGTACCGATAAATACTATGTACTTTCTTCGACTTTAACTCCAAAATACCAATAATGTAAGAAGGAAGTTATATTATTTGGCAATTAAAGTGGAGAACAGCGCAAGTCTACAAACAAATGTTTTATACAAATTTATTATGTACTTTTGTTCGTTTTGTCCGTCTTCATCGAGCTTGTACACGATCGAAACATTCGCGCCTTCGAGTTGCCCAACAACGGCTACCAGTTCCGAAAACAAACGTTCAGTGTTCACGTCCACTGACACCTCTTTTGCCCTAACGTCAGTGTACTCATCGTTTTCGAAGATTGCGTTCAAATGCTGAATCAGTTTAAGTAACAGTAGCACTATTGGCTTGACATTCGTCTCCTTCTCTAGATGACACTTTCGAGGCCTTTTTTGTTTTTGTTTTGTCGTGTGTCACGTACTGACTTCGATCGGCCACATGTGTGGTATTATATGCAGCTGGTACTGCCTGTGCCGTTTCAGTGCTAGACTGTGGCAATGCAGGCTCAATACCAGAACACGTGAGATGTACACTAGTCCTTAGAATCGGTATGCGAGATGGGTTTGATGTCCCTGGGTTATTGCCTCCTCCGGCTGTAGCCCTTGTGACTACAGAATATAGTGTTCTAGTGGTTAGACTTATCTATCACGTACTGTTGGAGTTCCACTTGGAAATTTTTTTGCCAATAATTTTTAATAAAATTGTGTTATATGTTATCTAGATTGATGGAAATTCCCATTTTTTGGCTAGTTATGTTGGTGTCCGCGTCATGTGATCTGACTGAGACACACTTTTAGCATATTGGTTGCAATGATTGGTGTTTCAGGTGGACTGTGTCAAAGTATCGCGACAATGAGGAAGATAGGATAGTTGGAGGGTAATGCCATTTACACAAATCGTTTACTCCATGTAGAAGCTGCACCTTTCGGCATAGTATCATTCAATGAAGACTTCATGTCTCAGGATATCAATACAGCCTATTTTCGTGTGAAGAACGGTCTTTTTGATAAAATAATTCTCTCAATGCTTGGAAATCACCTTTAAATGCTATCAGAATCGTTTGTGGGAACCTAAGTTATCATTTAGATGTGCTTTCCAATCTATCTGTGGTTGGACAGGAGTTATGGTAAGTTGAAAGGTTATCTCTAAGTGCATTTAATATATATTGGCACTGATTGGTGCTGTGTACTATGGTTTATGTGAATTAAATGTACAAAAATATCTCAACTTTAATTATATTTTGCCATTGTCTACTTAGCTGACTGATAGGAGAACAAACGTGGGTGGTTGTCACGATTATTGCAAGTACAGTGCAGTGGAGAAGGCAATTACTCGTGTAAATTTCCTTGTTGTTCCAATTAATGCACTAAATCATTGCACGGTATGATCATAAGCATGAGTCGTGGTGATTATGAGAACTGAATCTATTCAGCTTTATTATCATTGATATGAATTTATTCTCTTTTACAATTTCCACTGACTGTATACTTAATGCTGCAATATTTTTGACCACAAGTAATGGAGATGAATTTCTCCTGAGATTTCCATTTAGACAAAGCAGTACAGATGCGCTACGACGATTGAATTTTCTAGTTTGCATTATATGACATTACTATCCTTATCAACATAACAGGTCTGTGTACTTTACAATAGTTGAAGTTGTAGTGCTAAATAATTCCCCAAAATTATTGACCACAGCAATCGCTCATTGGATGCTGACCACCACTGTTTAAGTCGACTTGTTTAGCTGAAGGCTTCCGGTCAAGCATCCCCGCCATTTGGTACTCCGTCGTGTCACGTGCACGATCACTAGCTAGCTAAGCGTTCGTCTAACGGCTTGCTTTGGTTCCAAAATATATTACGAAGTTTGGACGATCAATTATTGGCTTTTGCTTTGTCTTTGGTACGCGAGAATAAATTAACTAGAGGCGGTGTAAGAGAATTCCACCAACCTCCTAAAAAGTGTTTCACTATGTTGTTAGCACTGTGCATAGCCGTTTAGAGTTGAGGCATGTTCAGCTTATATTTGATGCCTATAGTCTCCTAAATGTGAAAATGTGATTTCTGTAGGATTCACAAAACCTTGTGGACTAGACATTACTGAGATTGTGGATTAATTTCTAAGTTACACATTTGCAATACTTCATTTCATGTAAAAGTATTTAGTATGAAGTTGATCTGCAAGTAAGCTTGATGAGAGAATGACGCCTCAATAGTATGGATGTCCAGAGATTGTCTTGAAATTTGCGTATAATCCTCAAGTACAGGAAAACATATGATGCATATTTATGCATAAGGCGTCAACATAAAAATCAGCTGTAGACTACAAATACATTTATCTGCATGAGATATTACTTAGTGTTAACAGAATCAGTGTATTCATAGCATATGCTAATATGTAGAATTATCTCTTGTAACTTCATGTTGTTCTAGTTCTTACATGTACTTTATTTTTTAAGGTATACGAAGGTTATCGAATGTGAAATCAGCGGAAACATCATTCGGTCAAACTAACGTTAATACCCTTCATCAGAATTTTCTTATGTAAATTAATCAAATGTTAATATACTCTTGATTTCTTCTTTCTCTAGACTTTTCGATTCCTTACTATACTATGTGCTTTTGTAATAAGTGAATTAGGAATAATAAACGCTAAGCTTAGTTAGTGGGATGGAGATTTACCGTAGTATTATGAGACTGTTATTTTAGTCATTAATAATAATATATATATTCTCATATAAACATATAAATTTACATGAAAATGCATGCCATTTTTACAGGCACGATCAAGTATGATATAATATCAAATGGTAGATTGTCTACAAGTTAATAATGTTTCAACAGTTAAATATTTGATATATATATAAATACACATTGTCTGAACTAGGCTGTATAGTTATTGAATTGTACAATTGTCCTCCAGGTTTCGCGGGAAAATCGACTTCGTTTCGTTTGCATCCCGTGGTTGTCGGCATACGATAACCAACCAATATTGAGGTAAGTACAACGTTTACAAGGGATTGGAAGCTGTTTTAGAAAAGTAAAAGTGCTAAGGTGAATCAATAAAGTGTAATGAAATGGGTAAGTGCAAGTATCACTAATAAATGCATTAATATAGAAAACTCCCTAGGCTGACAACGTTCATTTGCAATGTATAATGCTACGCGTATATCTCGTACTATCATGGTGTCCACTTTTGGTTTTAATACATTTTTTCCTTATGTCTGTTTTTTTATTTTATGCTTTTTTGTGCATTTGGTGCACAACCGTACCTCACAGAGAATAGGAATAGAATAAGTCGAATCAAATTCATAAAGAGCTATAAAATGTTAGGTTTAATGGGATACAATTAGGATTAAGTAAAGACGTTATTAGAAAATGAATCCGATAAGACATTGTGAAGTGGTATTTAAAGATCCGACAATGGACAGCAAGTTGATTTATAAGATGCCCCATAAATCTGTGCAGATCCCACATGGTCGCATCTCAATAATAGGCTGAGCGAATGGTATATATTTAAAGGTAGAAGCATGATCTGTTTAGGCGTTGATTATTGTCGTTTTCAAGATAAAGATCTAAGCCCTCATAAAAATCAGAAATATCTCGAGCCTTTAATTTGTATATTGCTGTTTCTGCAGAATGGGGCGATTCACCTTAGTGACCGCCACCATATCTACTGATCAGCTAACGCTAACGGATTTCGTTTCTGTTTCTACACAATAGCACATTGTAAAAGCTAAGTGGGATTTAGCAAGTTGAATAATAATTCTGTACTGTTTGGTACTTTAAAGTTGCCTTATCTATCCAGTTGCAAGCCTGTATACTGTTAAACGCCAAGTATGTAGTACAAGTAAATGTAGTAACTTAGGCTTGATAGCTACTTCACTAATCTGTTAATATGCAGTGACATCATCAAATAGACTGTTCAGTTGACTTTGAGCACCGAAACAATTTTTATTTATTTCTAATATGCCGTTAAATCATAGGATGTTATCTAATATCCATCATTTCTATGATCAACAACTGCGGTATTTGCATGTCTACTTTATAGATGTTAAATAACCTACGCCTGTATGCATCTAATTACCTCCAGTATTCCCCATTCATTTGGTGTGTGTACACTAAACAAGTCTTTCATAAATTCTCCCGAAAATGCCAAGCTTCCTAGTGTTACAAGTGTTAATAAGACCTGCTTCCTTTGTTTCAAATCAAATGATGTATATACGAACTAAGGAAAATTTACTCTTACTTAATCTTCAACCTTCACTTAGAGCCTTTAACGATCCCAAACAGTTCTCCTATAAACACAGTAGAAGTACTTTAGATGCAGCTGCAGTCTTTTATCACAATATTTTCTCCAGTATAGACAATGGGGCTAAATTCGCTGCACCCTCCTAGATCACACATCTGCTTTCGACTCAGTAAGTAGAGATATTCTGTCAGATAAGCTTGCTGAAACTCAAAGTGAGTGTTGGATTGTTAGACGGCTTCATTCTTATTTATCAGGGAGAAAGCAGTACACTGTAGGTCAGGGGGAAGTCGTCCATTACCAATTGCATTTTTGTTTGACGAACTTAATGCACGAAAGCATACGAAAAAAACTTTTTCAAGCACGCGGACGATCTAACTATTTCAATGTCTGTTAACTGCTAGCTACACTGTACTAAGATGAACAACTCTCTATTAGGAGTCAGAAAATGCTCTTAAACTAAATCCTTCGAAATGTCAGACTGTTATATTCAGTTTCCGATGTAAACGAAAGTTAGGTGGTGTTAATTCCTATGACCGTTGCAAAATTGATAATAGTGATATGGAAATGAAGTCTGACTTTAAGTATCTCGGACTAATTCATCACAGCGTATTGGCCCTAAATGTATGCCACATGCAGGCATAATGTTTATGAGCTAGGTGTGCAAATCAAGGTTAACGCTTGTACGGTACATTCGCTATTTATAAAACTAACTCGTGCGTAAGAACTACGGTTTGGTCAGTTATACAACGTTTAATACATTTAGACACAATTAACCTACGATGCTTACTTCTATGACGCATTACCTGAAGCTACCCTAATATAGTTTCCGCTGAAGGTAATCTCCTACAGCTACCACCTTAGTGGGCAACTTTACGTTATCTTTGAATAACGAAGTAAGAGCGAAAATTCTGAGAACTTTCTTGGTAAAAAGATCGTCCCTTACTCGAAAGAATTAAATATACTCTAGTCTCCCCAAAAACGTTCAGAGGTATTCATCCTATCACCTCAAACGACTCACTATTTGCAGTCATTTAAAAATTAAAAATAAATTTACCGATGACAGCTTACTTGTGATTTCTGGATATCATAATGTACCATGAGGAAAACGCTATACCCATGCGGTTATAGCAGTCAGATGCGCGGAATTAGTCCAAAACACAACAACCACGATTCTCAGTCACATAAAATCTTACTTCGCCACGTAATCGTATCAACGGATGATTCGCCAAAGAAAAGAAGACTACTGGTTCAAGGAAAATTTATTTAGTTTATAGTCACAGAAAAACCACAACTTCGAAGAAACCACCGATCGTAGATTATAACCCGAAACGTTATTCTTCCTAATTAATGTCTTACCTTTAACTGGAATAGTTCGTACACTCACCAGATCATCGTATTTTATCCGCTTTGAAAACCGTTTTGCAACCCATCGAATGGATGTTAACACTGGCTCTATTACGGGAAGTCCTAGTTCATGTATTTGGATCTAGTACATCAAGCAATAATAAGCATAAGTAACACTTACCCTTAAGGATTCAAGGTTCCTTTAGTTCCCCAAAATACACACAAGCACAACATATTCATACTTTTCATGCGGCTTAACCTTATTCGATTTAGATTCTCTCACAATATATTTTTTTAAATGATAGCAGACACACTGATGGTATATTCACATTCTCAAAAAGCTTCAAAGCTTTTTCAACTTCAACCCAGTTTCTAAATTCTCTAGGTTTAATTTGTTCTTCGAAAACCTTGCTAATATCAACTCTGATGGTGCTCTCTTTAACAGATTCACTCGCAGATATTTGCATGCTGCAAAAATGAACGAGAAAGACACTTTCTTCCAGATTTCTACACGTTAAGTAAGTAACTGAGCCAACAATAATAACGGCAACCAACTAATGGACTGGAAACAACTGCTTCTGCCAGCCAAACATCTTCATGTGCATAATTTCCAAAACTTCTACACAGTACCAATTCATTAACAGCTGAAAAACAACTAAAATACTGAGAGCCGCATGAATGCAAGGTATGAAACAATTACAACGAAATGAATGTACTGACCTGGTAGGGAAAACTTTCGTAACCAAAGATATAATTCATTTTAACAGTAACAGAAACAAAAAATGAGGTGAAACGCAAGATTTGTGAACATTACGCAACACGATGAGTCGTGAATAACTGCAGGATAAACGGAACAACAAACGCGTAGACGAACAACTATGGAACTGCAATCCAACACGGACGAAACTGACTTTTCAGAGTCTCACTCTACCAATGACCTTGTAAGTTACGGATAATTTCAGTCGTTCTACTGCTTTTTTACGGATACTTTCAACAGCCATCTTAACAATCACTATAACTTATGCCAAATAAGAATTAGAGAGCGAAAGTGTGTACCCACAAGAACAAGAATAAGACTGATAAAGTGCAAGATAAGAAAGAGAAAGCATTTTCGACTCTCCCTAATACTTTCTGGATAGTCGGCTTCACAGCAATCACGTAGTAGACCAACAAGTTGTCAGCCACGTCTCGTAAACAGTTAATGCCCAGCTCTTGCTACGCTGGGCCTCAGGCTGTTCCTCGAAGCTTCTCAGAAACGCTTAGTACGAACGGACGCTAAAACCAGAACACAGATTGGCGACTCGAGAATTCTTTATTCTAACACCAACATATAGCCAACTTTACAACTGAGGTTTCTGACGGTTTTGTACTTGCTTTCTGAACAGCGATCGATGAGACGATGACTGGTGTGTTGATGCCTCCGCGAAAAATTGGGGAAGCTGGGTTTGAGCAAACAACCACGAATTGATCGTTCAATCTTCAACCACATTGACACAAGTCTTGTGTATCTGAACGAATGAGGAAGATGCTACTACAGAGGTAGCCCGTAAGGCTGTAGTCCGAGACAGCCAGACTCACCACACAGAGATTTGATATGTGAGTAGTGGGTGAATTTAGTTCACTGGCTAGGAAGATCAGGTTTCCCAAGCGGATTATTCGCAATGTAGTTATTTACCGGTTGAAGGAATAAGCACGTCGTATTTAAGGAGCGCGCTGGTAACTTTTCCACAAAAATGACAAATATTTACAAGAAAA
Organism: Trichobilharzia regenti; assembly: GCA_944472135.2. NCBI lineage: Eukaryota > Metazoa > Platyhelminthes > Trematoda > Strigeidida > Schistosomatidae > Trichobilharzia > Trichobilharzia regenti. Next base: position 93,711,204 of record OX235262.1, on the reverse strand, counting down.
TACATAGAAACACATTTAAAAGGGCACCTTTGACGTCACTTCAAAATACGTTCCAGTTATTGTGATGAGTATCTGTAGCTAAGTTGGGCTAGGTTCTGTACATTTATTCACTTAGATGACAGAAGATTGGCAGTTTCTGTGAATTGTTTATCTCACTTATCCTGCTGTGCCGGCCTCTCCAAAGCCCTCGGTTGAATTACTATGGTTTCTAGCAAGAGGATCAACAGCTACTTACCAGGAAAATATAGATGGTAAAACATATTTAAATCAGTGACGTCAACTCTAAATCTATCCCTAGTCACAACCCTAACCTTGATCCTGACCCTAACCCTAAACTTAACCATAACGTTAACATTAATTCTAACCCTAATCATAACCCTTATTCAGACTGTAATTCTAGCCCTAATGCTTATTCTAAACCTGATCCTGACCCTAAACCCAACACTCAGAATAACATTAATCCTTACCCTAACTAGCTATGTCAGCCACGTCTCGTAAACAGTTAATGCCCAGCTCTCGCTACGCTCGGGCCCACGCTGTTCCCTGAAGTTTTCAGAAACGCTTAGTTATAACGGACGAAAAAACCAAAACACCGATTGGCCGCTTGAGATTCCTTTATTGTTACACCAACATATAAAAAGAATAAGTGAACTAAGGTTTCTGACGATGTTTCATTCTTCTTTCTGAACAGCGACCGATGAGACGATGACTGTCGTATTGATGCTTCCGCGAAAATTGGGGAAGTTGATTTTAAGCAAACAACCAAGAATTGATCGTTCAATCTTCAACTCCATTGACACTCCCCGGCCATTAAGGGATCCAACCCATTTTTTCCATCACGACCAATACACGTTGACTTGGATGCCATTGCGAGAACCTGGGTCACACGGACAGAGCTGAAATGGAAAACAAACAGAAAAGGCAACACACCACAAGCATACCCACAGCACAATCTCAAACATCGCTGACGACCTGCGCCTCCAGACAGAGACCTCCTCTTGACATCTTGCAACACAGTCTCCACTTGCTAGAATGACTCTTGCAGAATGCAACGTGACCATAGCACCAACTCATGATACTCTACGCACATCCTCTTATCTATTCACTACCGATTATCACTGCAATCGCTTGTCACTCATTCTGCCTCAGTTCTAGTAATGGTGACGTATGCGAGCCTCTGTCGTTTACACTAATTCTTCCCGGCGTGTGAGACCACAATTAACTCTGTGTGCATGTCATTATCAGCAATAGTCTCCCCGCCGTACACGACTCATCTGCTGTCCTTAACATCAATCAATTCATTCACGGATGTAGAAGACAAGAAACAACATCAGAAGTAATCACGACGAAAATTTTGACAAAATTATGCAATAACAACAAGGCACGAAAACAACGAGTAAACACAATTAATTCAAAATCACAAATTGATATGACACACCACACATATATACAAAGAGTACACACAAACTCGCAGATCGTGTCTCGATGGAATTCCTTTGAAGAACCGGAGGACTTATACCAGTACGCCTGCAACCCTACTCACGTTGACGGTTGTAAGTTGTGGAATGTCTGGACACAGTCAAGACTAACCAACAATTACAATAATTGGAGCTCACACAATGATTTAACACGAACATATGTACAATCAATACATTAAATGTTGTGGATTCTGGCATGACGAACTACTCTTGAAGAACTGTAGGACTTACACCAGTACGTCTTCAACCCTTCTCAGGTTGACGCCCTAGGTTGGAAAATCGTCGCAGAGTTCATTTGCTGACTTCCTTCTATGAGCTAAATCATCAAATCTGAACGGTAACACGCTCATGTCATTGTATCGTAGAATATAGATGACGAACAAACACACGACGTATCTGGTCAACCAAGCGTAGGCACAGAGTAATTTACACCAAAGATAATAACATTCAAATAGTAACTTGAAACTAGAAATGCCTTTATTCGTGCAAGTCAATTTAACAATTACTCTTTCGTTCACACATGGCTTATTCTCACTAAACTGAGCAATATCTTTCGTCTTTTCAAATGCACCAATACTATCATAGTCATTGCATAAGATACTTGAGTTGATGGGCGTCTTTTCCATTGTGGATGACAGCACCAACGACGACTGATTGATATCAGTTGATGAATTTGGCGGTGGATCAGAAGCTGTTGTTGCTCGACTTTCAGAAATTTGTCTATTTGCAAGACCACCACCACTGCTGTGTTTTGCTATTAGCGTCGCCTTAGGACTAGCAACTGATGATAGGTGGGCTACATGCTGATCAATTACACTGACGGTCTGACAAGTATGCATGCCTTCTGCAACTGCATCTGCATTTAATTCTACTTCACGTTCAAGTACAGAACCTTTATTCAACTTAGCAGTAGTAGGCATATCCCTCATCTCATCATGATCAACCAAAGACAAATGTGAAATATCATGATCATTATCACGAATATTCACTTTACCGTCAAATTCATCATCTTCAAACTCTTTAATAACAGAAGTAGACAATTTCTCTTCCTCCTCGCAAATCCTAAAAGGTTTATAACTTCACTCTGACTAGTAATACCTTGTAAACTTGTAGGGTCAGAACTGGACTCTGAAGCAGTAACTCTATTCTGTGACACTCTATTCAACAACGGCTTACCAGTTACAACTACAGACTTCTTAACCGCACCGTTATCGCCACACAATTCGGAGTCAGACGTGGAGTTTACATTTAGCTCATCACTGAACTTGCTCACCGGTTCACAGTTCACCTTTGTATGCACCACTTGCAAACGTGTAAAACACAACCGTGCTTGTCTTGCATCTTGTAACTTATCTGTTGAGGACGTACTACGAATCCTGTTACACTCACTAGGTCTATATGTATTACTAGATATCATGGAGTCTTCTCGATATCCACCTCTCTGAGGCCTATTCGTCATCAATGAGTGCGTTTTACCCTCAGACTGCTCTATTATAGGGGTGAGATTCAATATACTGGCAAACTTGCTCATAGATTGATTGACACTATCTTTTACTAGTTTCAGGATATCATCAAACCTTGGCTCGATACCCTCATCCTCCATACGGGAGCTTATCTTCACCCACTTCCTTTGCAGTCGAGTAGGTAGGCGTCTCGCTATTACTTCTAGTATAAAACTCGAGTTGAGGTCATTCATGCAATTCATCGAAATCAAGGTATTCTTATAAGTCATAAGATTATCTAAAAACTCAGTGAGTGCCTGGGAGTCATCATGTAATTGACCAACATTACCCTCAACAGCCTCGAATAATTTCCCTGCAATCATCGAAGGTCTTCCAAACCTTTGACGTAATATGGTCATAGCCTCAGCGTAGCCCTCTTTTGGCTTCATAAACTTACAACACTGTATAGCTCTTGCAGCATCTCCAGTGCAATATCTCATCAAATACATTAACTTCAATTCATCACTTAATAGAAAACTACTCAACATGATCTCAAACTCCTTTACAAATTGTAAATAATCGGCCGGGTTTCCATGAAAACACCGTGGTTCAAATTTAGGGAGTTTGATGTTCCTATTATCCATGGACGGCGAAACAGTAACATCAACCATGTCATGCTTAACATCAGACACATCGTTACAATTAACAGACAAGTCACCATGACTTACTTTCCTGTTTGCATCCAAGACGCTCTGTCCCTTCTTTGACCCAGGCATTGTTGAACTTGACCCAATTCCAAAACAGTTCCAGATAATGCTTGTTCATAGAGGACTTGACCGGCACCAGGAAAAATGAACGGCGACTATCCGAACTTTCACCAACTGTTTGAATCCGCCAGATCTGTTTCTATCGTCAGAAACTGTCAATCACGTCTCATAAACCGTTAATGCCCAGCTCTTGCTACGCTCGGGCCCACGCTGTTCTTAGAAGATTTCTCAGAAACGCTTAGTTATAACGGACGAAAAAGCCAAATCACTGATTGGCCGCTTGAGATTTCTTTATTGTTACACCAACATATAAAAATAATAATTGAACTAAGGTCTGTGAACAAATATTACAATAATAAATCATAAGATTACTTCTGATGGTTTGCTACTTACTTCTTTCTGAACAGCGACCGATGAGACGATGACTGTCGTATTGATGCCTCCGCGAAAATTGGGGAAGTTGGGTTTGAGCAAACAACCATGAATTGATCGTTCAATCTCCAACTCCATTGACAGCTTGTCTGATTAGCCACATACATTCCGGAACCAGTTCCATTGGAAGTCGAGACGCAGAAACTCACCTTGAACTCCTGGACATGTTCATCTACAGGCTGCGTCGACATGGATTCACTGCAATTTTTACAAGCGTCAAATAGGAGTGGAATTCTTTCGTTTTCTTCGCCATATCATTGATCACGAGAAAATTCGCTGGGTGGCCGGTGAGGTCAAGGAAAATATGAACTTACTGGAATCGAATATCGTGAAATAACCTCCCCACATGCGCACTTTTATCAGACTGGTTAGTTGTTCTGGGCGTCCTATTCATATCATGCAGCACTTGACATGTGTAGTTCGAGTGAATACCCTTTGATTTACTATCGAGGCATCTTCTAAAAGCTGAGAAGGTCATCATACCTGACATTTTTCTAACATATCAGGGCGCAACGCATCTAGCACTTTAATTAGTACAGTTCTACGGCAACTGAGCAAAAATTAATGATACCCAACTCTCTTATTTCTGGGGAATCTGCAGACCGCGGGAACGAATTACAGCACTTTCGGCAGTCAGCCATGCATATCACTGCACACCAGCAAAATTGTCACGTACGACATGCTACACAACTGAACACTCACACAAACTGAACAGAGCTGGTGAAATAGGTTTTTCTTCAAAAGAAAGTAGTGATCTTCATGTGGATTGCCAATAACAGCTTCAGAATCAATACGGAGACCAATGAACACAGGTACAGAGGATGCCTTTTATGTTGTTTCTGCGGGCCTCCCTGGTTCTCCTGCGCCCATGGTTTATCAACGTAACGTCTCCAGCGAGTGGTAGGACTCACTTCTCCAGTACACTTGAGCTACCCCGAAGCTTCTCACCTACTGGTTTTGCTGGCATTTACAGAAGAAGTAATGCAGTGAAATGCAAAGTTATGGGGCACAGAAACCCTTTCTGTACACATTTTACTGCATATGACCTCTTCGACCGCGTTCATATAGATCTGGTTAAGTGCCCCCCCAGAATCTCATGCAAATACAAATATTTTGACGTATGATCGACGTTATACTTGATGGTCTGAGGTAGCACCCCTGAAGAATGTACATAATGAAGTATCTGCACGCGCTTTCGTGGATAGACAAACTGTGGATTTCCAGCAGCCGTCACCCTTAATGGACGAAGTACAACAATAGCGTCCCAGGGGTGTTAACGCTCGAATGACCTTTAACTCATGCTAGTCATATGGCTGACGGCACTTATTATTATCATAGCTGAAATATTGACTCCATTCACCAACTAAGCAGCAAATTGCATTTGGATCACTCTCTAAGTACTGTTTGGACAATGAGTTAATAGCTTGTCAATGGAGTTGAAGATTGAACGATCAATTCATGGTTGTTTGCTCAAAATCAACTTACCCAATTTTCGCGGAGGCATCAATACGACAGTCATGGTCTCATCGGTCGCTGTTCAGAAAGAAGATTAAAAAACCGTCAGAAGTAATATTGTGATTCATTATTGTAATATTTGTTCACAGACCTTAGTCAAACGTCATTTATATGTTGGTGTAACAATAAAGAAATCTCAAGCGGCCAATCGGTGTTTTGGTTTTTTCGTCCGTTATTACTAAGCGTTTCTGAAAACTTCAGGGAACAGCGTGGGCCCGAGCGTAGCAAGAGCTGGGCATTAACGGTTTATGTGTCGTGGCTGACACAAGCATATCCCTGTGAAGAGTATTTTTCGAAATCGCGTTCCGCTATGACTTCACATTTTGTGAAGCCTGATATAAAATCGAAATATTTTCTAAATCGGCGTTGCAGGAAAATCGTCGAGTCGTCAGTGACTTATGCAACCATTTCTTTTCGGAACTGCAGATATGATCGCATAGTAGAAATTATTTTCCTTCTAAGAGAACATGTTTGTAGTGAGGCACTTGCGTCGTTTCTGAATAATAGCACGCGTGACTACTAGGACTCTGAAACCTGTAATAATGACCCTGTTGTTTACTAAAACGCAATACCGATGGAAATCAGATTTGGCGTACGGAAGCCGTGCTTGAGTTTTCTGAATAAAATAGCATGAGCTGAATTGTTAATCAATTTAATGCATATTCGTAAGGGTGTGTGGTCACCCATGATGATAGCTTTCTAAATAGTGAAGATGCATGAAACGAATCAGTAGAATGATGGTTTGTTGCTTATGATCCACACACTTGAGAATTTCGGTATGTAATTCGTTGCATACTGGGCATGAACATAAGACCCAGAGAAGCTGCTATTGATCACACTGATATTCTTCCTCATTAACATTACGCATTTATCTCATTATATTGCCATTACCCTTTAAAGTATATGATGTTCTTCGCGTACATACATATTCTCTGTGAAACATGTGTCTATAAACAACAGCTATCAGATACAATGCCAAATAATAATAATTACTCATTCCCGAATACGGACACATCGAGACTAATAGAAGGAAGGAGAATGATGAAACAAAGTACTATCTAGTGCATCGACAAGCACCAAAAACAGGAGTTGAATGCAAGCTACAATACGCTGAACAAAAGATTGAAGAAGAGTGGCAGGGAAGACAACAGAATATTATGAAGCTATGACAAGTGAAGCAGAACAAGCTGCAGGAAAAGGAGACCTAGCAACACTCTACCAAACACCTAGGTTCGTATCGGGGAAGAGTTCAACAAAAATTAAGCCAGTCAAGGATGACAATGTAAAGTCAATCACCAAGAAGGGGTTGAGAATGGAACACTTGGTCGAACACTTCAAAAGACTTCAAAATCGCCCGCCACCTACGAAGAGCCCAATGATACAAAAAGCGGAAGCAGAACTGCCAGTAGACATCAACTCCCCGACAGGAACAGAAATCATGCAGGCGATCAAGATGTTGAAAGCTGGAAAGGCAGAAGGACCAGAAAGAATCCCAGCAGAAGCATTGAAAATGGACTCAAAGACATCAGCGGACTTGATGACACCACTACTGGAGACGGCATGGAAGGAGGGCAAGGTATCCGCGGATTGGAGAAGATACGTACTCAAACTGCCAAAGAAATATAATATATATTCATTCCTGTTTATGCAGGAACATGCCAATTTTACAGGCATGGATAATTTATTATATAGATTACACATATTTTGATATATGGTGAATTTACAGTTTGATTGTTCTTTCTGACATTAGAGTCAGTCGGAACAGTCTGCTAAATAGTCCCTTTGTGTTAGACATGAAGAGATATAGAAAGATTGTCTTCTCATTAACAAAACCCAAACATCAGATGAATGTAACACAAATATCTCGGGAAAAAAGACTTAAGCCAACGCAAGAAATGGCGCGGAATTATGCTCTTGTACATCCCAAGCAAAACACTAAGCCTCATCATCCCTTTCAGCCACGTCTCGTAAACCGTCAATGCCCAGCTCTTGCTACGCTGGGTCTCACGCTGTTCTTTGAAGTTTTGCAGAAACGCTTAGTAATAACGGACGAATACACCAAAACACCGATTGGAGAATCGAGAATACTTTATTGTAAAAACAACATATAGCCAACTTTAAAACTGAGCTTTAAAAATAAGGTCCATGAACAAATATTGCAATAATAAATCACGATATTATTTCTGACAGTTTTTTCTAGGTTCTTTCTGAGCAGCGACCAGTCAGACGATGACTGGCAGATTGGTTACCTGCAAAAACAATGAGAAAGTCCGTTTTGAGCAAACAACCAATGATTGAGCGCGAACATATGTACAATCAATACATTAAATGTTGTGGATTCTGGCATGACGAACTACTCTTGAAGAACTGTAGGACTTACACCAGTACGTCTTCAACCCTTCTCAGGTTGACGCCCTAGGTTGGAAAATCGTCGCAGAGTTCATTTGCTGACTTCCTTCTATGAGCTAAATCATCAAATCTGAACGGTAACACGCTCATGTCATTGTATCGTAGAATATAGATGACGAACAAACACACGACGTATCTGGTCAACCAAGCGTAGGCACAGAGTAATTTACACCAAAGATAATAACATTCAAATAGTAACTTGAAACTAGAAATGCCTTTATTCGTGCAAGTCAATTTAACAATTACTCTTTCGTTCACACATGGCTTATTCTCACTAAACTGAGCAATATCTTTCGTCTTTTCAAATGCACCAATACTATCATAGTCATTGCATAAGATACTTGAGTTGATGGGCGTCTTTTCCATTGTGGATGACAGCACCAACGACGACTGATTGATATCAGTTGATGAATTTGGCGGTGGATCAGAAGCTGCTGTTGTTCGACTTTCAGAAATTTGTCTATTTGCAAGACCACCACCACTGCTGTCTTTTACTATTAGCTTCGGCTTAGCACTATCATCTGATGATAGATGAGCTACATGCTGATCAATGTCACTGACCTTGTCACAAGTATATATGCCTTCTGCATTTATTTTTACTTCACGTTCAAGTTGTACAGAAACTTTGTTCAACTCAGCAGTAGTAGGCATATCCCTCATCTCATCATGATCAACCAAAGACAAATGTGAAATATCACGATCATTATCATGAATATTCAATTTATCATCATCTATCTGGTCGACTTCACCAATTTCAAACTCTTTAATAACAGAAGTAGACAATTTTGTTTCCTTCTCACAAATCCCCAAAGATTTTATACCTTCACTCTGACTAGCAATACCTCGTAAACTTGTGGAGTGAGAACTGTCCTCTGAAACTGTAACTCTCTTTTTTGGCATAGTATTCAACAATGGCTTACCAGTTACAACTACAGACTTCCTGTTCGCACCGTTATCGTCACACAATTCGGAGTCAGACCTTGATTTCACATTTAGCTTATCACTGAACTTGCCCACTGATTCACAGTTCACCTTTGTATGCACCACTTGCAAACGTGTAAAACACAACCGTGCTTGTCTTGCATCTTGTAACTTATCTGTTGAGGACGTACTACGAATCCTGTTACACTCACTAAGTTTATGTGCATTACTATACATCATGGAGTCTTCTCGATATCCACCTCTCTGAGGCCTATTCGTCATCAATGAGTGCGTTTTACCCTCAGACTGCTCTATTATAGGGGTGAGATTCAATATACTGGCAAACTTGCTCATAGATTGATTGACACTATCTTTTACTAGTTTCAGGATATCATCAAACCTTGGCTCGATACCCTCATCCTCCATACGGGAGCTTATCTTCACCCACTTCCTTTGCAGTCGAGTAGGTAGGCGTCTCGCTATTACTTCTAGTATAAAACTCGAGTTGAGGTCATTCATGCAATTCATCGAAATCAAGGTATTCTTATAAGTCATAAGATTATCTAAAAACTCAGTGAGTGCCTGGGAGTCATCATGTAATTGACCAACATTACCCTCAACAGCCTCGAATAATTTCCCTGCAATCATCGAAGGTCTTCCAAACCTTTGACGTAATATGGTCATAGCCTCAGCGTAGCCCTCTTTTGGCTTCATAAACTTACAACACTGTATAGCTCTTGCAGCATCTCCAGTGCAATATCTCATCAAATACATTAACTTCAATTCATCACTTAATAGAAAACTACTCAACATGATCTCAAACTCCTTTACACATTGTAAATAATCGGCCGGGTTTCCATGAAAACACCGTGGTTCAAATTTAGGGAGTTTGATGTTCCTATTATCCATGGACGGCGAAACAGTAACATCAACCATGTCATGCTTAACATCAGACACATCGTTACAATTAACAGACAAGTCACCATGACTTACTTTCCTGTTTGCATCCAAGACGCTCTGTCCCTTCTTTGACCCAGGCATCGTTGAACTTGACCCAATTCCAAAACAGTTCCAGATATTGCTTGTTCATAGAGGACTTGACCGGCACCAGGAGAGATGAACGGTGACTATCCAATGTCTTTATTGTAACACCAACATATATCCAACTTAAAAACTAAGCTTTAAAACTAAGGTCTGTGAACAAATATTACAATAATGAATCACAATATTACTTCTGACGGTTTTTTAATCTTCTTTCTGATCAGCGATCGATGAGGCGGTGACTGGTGTATTGATGCTTCCGCGAAAGTTGGGGAAGTTTTGTTTACGTAATCAACCATGAATTGATCGTTTAATCTTCAAGTACACTGGCAGTCACGGAGAGAATTTAACAAGCTCTGGATGAAAAACCTCGACCGAAACAGGCTGGATTAATTAGAAACAAGTCATGGATCGATCAAATCGCAACACTACGGATCATCATTGAACAGGGATTTGAATAGCAGTCAGCTCTCTATCTCAACTTCATTGACTTTGAAGAGGCCAACGACAGCGTCGATCGAGAGGTGATTTGGAAACTCCTTCTGTACTACGGGGTTGCCGCTTGCAGTTACAATAATGCCGCACGCCAAATAATCTACAACGGGAAAATCATGGAATCCTTCTACGTGAAGACATGAGGAAGACGAGGCTGGCTGGCTGACTACTATCTCCAGTGATTTTCTTGATTTCGGTAGACTGGATAGTGCGACAGACAGAGAGCGGGCAGCAAAGAAAAAGGCCAATTGTATTAGTACTTACAACGTGCGAAATCGCACCGTGGCACACACTAATAACCAACGTCTTAGCAATGCTACCCTCAATAGTACAAATGGCAATAGTCAGAACTCGGCTACCATTAACTCACTGTCTTCAGAGTATGGCACACAAACAAATTTTGATCGGATATATAGTACAAGTCTTCTGGGAACTAATCCACAGTTCAGTGCACACGAAACCCATACAAGGACAAAACTAGTATCAAACAATAGGTGGAATAATAAGCCATTTTCATCACAGGGACCGAATCATCTTTTATCCCCTGCGTCCCTGTCAGCGTTGAAAAAAACAGCTGGTAGGGATGTTAACACTCCTAAACCACTAGTGCTGGCTCCCTTTATGCATGAAAACAGGAACGTCCTAGTGCACTCATATCCAATAAGCACACTTGACACTTGCACAAGTATGGGGTCAAATAAAGAACCCTACCCAATTCTCTAGCCTAACTAAAAATAAAAATTCATTAGCCTGTAGCAAATCCGGTACTCCAACTCCTAATTCTTCACCAAAAACAGCACACACCAACTCGACAGACATAGGTGAGCATGATGTTGAAACTCCTCTTAACATAGGGTCGTCATCTCAAGCAGAACTACTGGGTGCTGAACCATATTCGGGGCTTATTAACAAACTTAAATACTTCAGACGCTGTTTCAACTCTCATCTCTGCCTAATCCTCATAAATGCTAGATCGCTAAATAAATTGCCGATGCTCAGAGCACTCACAGTAATATACAAACCCCCTGTAGTTGTCATCACTGAATCTTGGTGTCATTCGAACATCTTGGATGAAGAAATAAGCATAGATAACTACACACACTTTCGGTGTGACAGGGAAGAAGGTAAGGGAAGGGGTTGTCTCGTGTACTTTCTGAATGCGCTTACTGTATCACAACTAGAAAGTAGTACACTTAACATGCCAGAGACTCTATGGGTTAATGTACACTTCAATAACGTAACAGCATTAATTGGATGCACCTACAGAGCACCTGGCACCTTTAGTAATTACGAGATCCAACTTATTAGTACTTTGAAGCAATTATCCGACTTACAATACGATCATAAGATCCTATGTGGGGACTTTAACTTACCTGAAATCAACTGGGATATACCCACAGGCCCAACTAAATTTGATAAGTTCTTAGACACACTGGATATACTTGGCTGGAAAAAAACTATCACTACCCTTGCAAGAGTTAATAATGTACTAGACTTAATCTTCTGCCAAAATATAATTCCCCTTTCAACCCTAGCACTTTCTGAGTTTTCAAGGAGCGACCACAAAACTGCGCTGTGTACACTGCCACTTCCACCAAGTAGCAATACAGCCCCTACCCCTACTTCACAACAAATAACACACAGGTACTACAGTAAGGCAGACTGAACTTTAGTGAAATCAATGTCATAATCCTCAGAATGGAGAGAGTACTTCTATACTGATGACCTCTCGAAAGCTCTATACATCTTTTACTATAACTCAAACATCCTTAGATTCTGTGATCCCACTGCAAACAATAAAAGTCTCAAAATTTAAGATGCAATTTATTCAACCAAAAGATTGCTCAAAACTAAATAAACTATCAACAAGTTACTTCAGGCGACATGACTTTAGCACACTAGGTCAATACTTAGTACTCTTAGCTCCGTCTGGCAAGCTCATAACTTGCGTATGAGAAATGAAGAATGCACGTACTAGCCAGAGCCACCAGGGTAGGTGCTCTCACAGAAATCCTAAAGAAGCGAATGAATCGCCAAAGCCATAAAATTTCTCTTCTAATAAACAAGGGTAAACTGTACAGCAACCATTCAGACATGTGTGAACTGTTTAACGAGAGTTTGCGGGTAACTACTTTAAGCCCATAAGCCCACTTCTCGGTTTGAAAGCTACAATGGACCTCCCTTCTTCTTCAGCGCTGAAACAAATCAGTGCAGTTCATTTCACTTATTCTAATATTAACCAAGCCATCAAAAAGATCTAGTAGTGCTGGTATTTGAGGCATACCATCGTATTTTTATAAACACGGTGGTTTAGACATCTCTTTTTTATTACTTAAGATCTTTACAATGTCCCTAGAAAGCCAAACCTATCCAGATAAACGGAAAACCACATTTATAATAATGAAACACAAATGCGGATCGAAACTGGATTCAACAACTATAGGCCAATCAATATTACACACACAGCATCTAGAATTATGGAAAGAATCGTTGAAGGTGATATTCTCAAACGTATGCTCTACTGCAACATTGTAAGTCCCAACCAAGATGGATTCCTAAAATCCAGATCATGCATGGCCTGTCACCTTAACTTCTTTAACTATATAACCAGTAGCCGAAACAAACAGCAACTAGTACTAGTCATCTACTTTGACATCTCCAAAGCCTTCGACAGCGTTGACCATTTGCTTCTAATAAATAAGCTGAACTCTTTAGGAATAGGGAACCATTATTAGGATGGCTCGAGTCATTCCTTAACAATAGGTCCCAAGTAGTTAGACTTGGGTCTGTAAACTCTAAACCTGGTCCAGTCATCTCTGGTGTATTTCAAGGTAACGTCTTAGGCCTCCTCCTATTCCCTCTATATGTCAACAACATATGCAGTTGTTTCTCACCTGGTGAACCGTTCATCTTTGCAGATGATCTTAAAGTAGCTCACACGTTCCACTGTGATGAATTAGGGTACTTTCAGAATGCTGTTCAGAAAGAACTAGAGAATAACTGAATGGTGCTCCATATGGAACCTAAAATTCAATCTTAAAAATTGCAGTGGGATCTGTTTCGGTGCACCTTCAATAAATATCAAACTGGTACTTGAATCTGTTGACTTGCCCAAACTCCATAGTAACATTTTCTGAGCAAGTGGCAACGCAGACGCGTAAATCGAGGATGCTCTTAGGATGCATGCTCAGGAATTCCCACAACCGCGAAGCGAAACGTATTTTATACAAAACATGTGTCAGACCACTACTAGAATATTGTCCATTTATTCTCAGCAGCACCCGCGTAAGCGACAGGCTTAAAGTAGAAAGTGTCCAACGATACTTCACGTATAAACTGCTAGGGCTACACATCAAGGTGTATAACTCTAAGTATCCCCCCACTCTGGATGAGATGACTCAGCATTAATCTAACATTCTTCTTTAAAGTCTTCCTTAAAGTCTATTATTCTCAGATAGCAAAGAGATACAGTTCTCACCGGAAGGCTCCTGCAACCTACGTAACCAAACGTGCACAGTAACTAGGAAAAGCTGTAAAACAGCACTCCATGCAACCTTCTTCATAGTCATGTATTCTAAGATCTGGAACAGCTTACCCCTAGAAATAAGGACCTGTCACTCTATTATAGCCTTCAAACACTTGCTATATAAACTGTTTTATCCCAATGACTACTCTAAACAGACCGCACCACTTATTTATAAAGTGCATCGCCTACTAGGACAATATAACGCTTAGACTCATTAATTTATACTATGACACTAAATAAACTCTAAGACTTCGCAAAAGTACATGAGAACACAACTACAGTATAGGTAAATGTTTACTAAAGTACAATATACAATCGACGTTAACATTTATATATGCATATAACATTAATGTTCTTTTCATATTCTCATACTTTCTCTTTCTGATATTCTGCTGCTGAGCCTACTCTTCTATTTACCTTCTGGTCGAGGTCGAGCAACCCTACATTTAAAATGAAGTGAAGCTGGACCCCAGACCATTTAAGTAAATTCACACTGTCAATGGAGTTGAAGATTGAACGATCAATTCTTGGTTGTTTGCTTAAAATCAACTTCCCCAATTTTCGCGGAAGCATCAATACGACAGTCATCGTCTCATCGGTCGCTGTTCAGAAAGAAGATTGAAACATCGTCAGAAGTAATACAGAGATTTATTATTGTAATATTTGTTTTCAGACCTTAGTTTGCTTAGTGATACTTGATTTATATGCTGGTGTAACAATACATAATACTCAAGTCAACAATTGGTGTTTTGGTTTTTTCGTCCGTTATAACTAAGCGTTTCTGAAATCTTCAAGGAACAGCGTGGGCCCGAGCGTAGCGAGAGCTGGGCATTAACGGTTTATGAGACGTGATTGACAGTTTCTGACGATAGAAACAGATCTGGCGGATTCAAACAGTTGGTGAAAGTTCGGATAGTCGCCGTTCATCTCTCCTGGTGCCGGTCAAGTCCTCTATGAACAAGCAATATCTGGAACTGTTTTGGAATTGGGTCAAGTTCAACAATGCCTGGGTCAAAGAAGGGACAGAGCGTCTTGGATGCAAACAGGAAAGTAAGTCATGGTGACTTGTCTGTTAATTGTAACGATGTGTCTGATGTTAAGCATGACATGGTTGATGTTACTGTTTCGCCGTCCATGGATAATAGGAACATCAAACTCCCTAAATTTGAACCACAGTGTCTCGATGGAAACCCAGCTGATTATTTACAGTTTGTAAGGGAATTTGAAATCATGTTGAGTGGTTTTTCATTAACTGATGAAATGAAGTTAATGTATTTGATGAGGTATTACACTGGAGATGCTGCAAGAGCTATACAGTGCTGTAAGTTTATGAAGCCAAAAGAGGGCTACTACGAGGCTATGAGCATATTACATCAAAGGTTTGGAAGACCTTGGATGATTGTAAGGAACGTATACGAAGCTGTCAAAGGTAACGGCAGTCAACTTCAAGATGACTTCAAGGTACTTACTGAGTTTTTAGATAATCTTATGACTTATAAGAATACCTTGATTTCGATGAATTGCATGAATGACCTCAACTCGAGTTTTATACTAGAAGTAATAGCAAGACGTCTACCTACTCGACTGCAAAGGAAGTGGGTGAAGATAAGCTCCCGTATGGAGGATGAGGGTATCGAGCCAAAGTTTGATGATATCCTGAAACTGGTAAATACTAGTGTCAATCAATCTATGAGCAAGTTTTCCAGTCTGTTAGATCTCACCCCTAGAATAGAGCAGTCTGAGGGTAAAACGCACTCATTGATGACGAATAAGCCTCAGAGAGGTGGATATCGAGAAGACTCCATGATGTCTAGTAATGCATATAGACCTAGTGAGTGTAACAGGTTTCGTAGTACATCCTCAACAGATAAGTTACAAGATGCAAGACAAACACGGTTTGTTTACACGTGTGCAAGAGGTGCATACAAAGTGAACTGTGAACCAGTGAGCAAGTTCAGTGATAAGCTAAATGTAAACTCCAGGCCTGACTCCGAATTGTGTGACGATAACGTTGTTGTGAAGAAGTCTGTAGTTGCAACTGGTAAGCCGTTGTTGAATAGAGTGTCACAGAATAGAGTTACTGCTTCAGAGTGGAGTTCTGACTCCAAAAGTTTACAAAGTATAACTAGTCAGAGTGAATGTAAAACCTTTAATGATTTTGAGGAGGAACCAAAATTGTCTACTTCTGTTATTAAAGAGTTTGAAAATGATGAACTTGACGGTAAATTGAATATTCGTGATAATGATCATGATACTTCACAGTTGTCTTTGGTTGATCATGATGAGATGGGGATATGCCTACTACTGCTAAGTTAAATAAAGGTTCTGTACAACTACAACGTGAAGTAGAATTGAACGCAGATGCAGTTGCAGAAGGTGCATACTTGTGAGACCGTCAGTGTAATTGATCAGCATGTAGCCCACCTATCATCAGATGATAGTGCTAAACCCGAACTAGTAGTGAAAGACAGCAGTGGTGGTAATCTTGCAGTTGGACAACTATCTGAGAGCCGAACAAGAACAGCTTCTGATCCACCACTAAGTTCATCACCTTGTGTCACTCAGTCATCGTTGGTGTTTTCATCCACAATGAAACAGACACCCATCAACTCAAGTATCTTGTGCAATGACTATGGTAGTATCAGTTCGTTTGAAAGGACGAATATCAATGGTCAGTTTAGTGTGGATAAGCCAAGTGTAAAGGAGAGAGTTATTGTTAAATTGACTTGCACGAATAAAGGCATTTCTAGTTTCAAGTTACTATTTGAATGTTATTATCTTTGGTGTAAATTACTCTGTTTCTATACTTGGTTGATGAGATATGTCGTGTGTTTGTTGGTCATCTATATTCTACGATACAATGACATGGGCGTGTTGCCGTTCAGATTTGAGGATATAGCTCATAGAAGGAAGTTAGCAAATGAACTCTGCGACGATTTTCCAACCTAGGGCGTCAACCTGAGAAGGGTTGTAGGCGTACTGGTGTAAGTCCTACAGTTCTTCAAAGGGTAGCGCATCAATGAGCAGTCCAATGTGCTTGGTGTATGATCTTGTACATATGTTCATATTGTATATACTGAATTGATATCATCTGTCATCTAGCTGTTGGTAATTCTGTTTGTGTCCGGACGACTTCCACTTGGATCATCAACCTGAGAAGGAATGTAGGCGTACTGCTGTAAGTCCTACAGTTCTTCAAGGGTAGTTTGTCGTGTCAGAATCCACAACATTTGATGTGTTGATTGTACATATGTTTGTGTTAAATAGTTGTGTGAGTTCCAATTATTGTAATTGTTGGTTAATCTTGTTTGTGTCTGGACATTCCACAACTTACAATCGTCAACCTGTGAAGGGTTGTAGGCGTACTGGTGTAAGTCCTGCAATTCTTCAAAGGAATTCCACCAAGACATGATCGGCGAGGTTGTTTGTACTATTTGTATATACGTGTGGTGTGTCATATCAATTGGTGTATTTTGGATTCATTGTGTTTACTTGTTGTTTTCGTATCTTGTTGTTATTGCGTAATTTTGTTAAAATTTTCGTCGTGATTATTTCTGAAGTTGTTTCGAGTCTTCTACATCCGTGAATGAATTGATTGATGTTAAGGACAGCAGATGGGTCGTATACGCCGGGGAGGCTAGGCTATTGCTGAGAATGAAATGCACACGGAGATAATTGTTAGCTGCGGTCCGACACGCCGGGGAGAAAGAGTGTAAACGACTGAGGCTCGCATGCGTCACCGCTATTAGAACTGAGGCAGAATGAGTGACAAGCGATTGCAGTGGTAATTGGTAGTGAATAGATAAGAGGATGTGCGTAGAGTATCATGAGTTGGTGCTATGGTCACGTTGCATTCTGCAAGAGTCATTCTAGCAAGTGGCGATTGTGTTGCAAGATGTCAAGAGGAGGTCTCTGTCTGGAGGCGCAGGTCGTCAGCGATGTGTGAGATTGTGCTGTGGGTATGCTTGTGGTGTGTTGGCTTTTCTGTTTGTTTTCCATTTCAGCTCTGTCCGTGTGACCCAGGTTCTCGCAATGGCATCCAAGTCAACGTGCATTGGTCGTGAAGGAAAAAAGGGTTGGATCCCTTTTTTGCCGGGGAGTGTCAATGGAGTTGAAGATTGAACGATCAATTCTTGGTTGTTTGCTCAAAATCAACTTCCCCAATTTTCGCGGAGGCATCAATACGACAGTCATCGTCTCATCGGTCGCTGTTCAGAAAGAAGATGAAACATCGTCAGAAGTAATACAGAGATTTATTATTGTAATATTTGTTTTCAGACCTTAGTTTGCTTAGTGATACTTGATTTATATGCTGGTGTAACAATACATAATACTCAAGTCAACAATTGGTGTTTTGGTTTTTTCGTCCGTTGTTACTAAGCGTTTCTGAGAAATCTTCTAAGAACAGCGTGGGCCCGAGCGTAGCGAGAGCTGGGCATTAACGGTTTATGAGACTTTGCTGACACACACCTTTCCACTCAAACTACTAGCTCATAACCACTCAAATTCCATGAACGATTCCATGCTACCATTAGAAGACGCTGGCCAACATTCTTTACAATGAGTATTCATGATCTGAAATGAAGAAGCAACAGGTTTTCAAACAGTTTCCCATGTCATTCTCAACTTGCGTGTACAATCTGTCATGCAGACACAAATGGTGCCAGTGGATGGTTCTGGAGTCGACTTCGGCACTATTTGATGCAGTAAAACAACCCAACATGACCTTATCTAGTTTTCGTATCCACGATCAAATTTCTTTCCTGTTATAAAACTACGATAAGACTGCTGAAAAAATGGAACGAATATATCACTGATCTCAACATAATACACCAACAAACTTTAAGTCAAGGATGCTGTTCACAACAAAGTTATTTAATGAGAATTGACTCCAAGCTTATTTTCCCTAGATATTTTTATTACATTCATCTGATGTCTGGGTTTTTGTTAATGCGAAGACAGTATTTCTATATTTCTTTACGTGTTATACAAACAGACTTTATAGCAGATTGTTCCGACTGACTCTAATGTCAGAAAGCACAACCAAACTGTAAATTCACCATATATCAAAATATGTGTAATCTATATAATAAATTATCCATGCCTGTAAAATTGGCATGTTCCTGCATAAACAGAAATAAACATGCCAATCACGTCTCAGAAACCGTTGATGCCCAGCTCTTGCTACGCCGGGCCTCTCACTGTCCCTCGAAGCTTTTCAGAAACGCTTAGTATGAACGGACGCAAAAACCAGAACACAGATTGGCGACTCGAGAATTCTTTATTCTAACACCAACATATAAGCAGCATAATAAGCCAAGGTTTCTGACGGTTTTTCTACGTTCTTTTTGAACAGCGACCGATGAGACGATGATTGGTGTATTGATGCCTTCACAAAAATATAGGGAAGTTGGGTTTAAGCAAACAACCATAAATTGATCATTCAATCTTCAACTGCATTTGCAAAATATATATCATTATAAAATCTACCCACGTAAAATAATTGCAGGATCTGTATTTCCTTAATGATATGTGTCTGACTTCCCACAAACAGGAGGATGTGCAAGTGAAAAGCAACAAGTTGGCAGAATAAGCATCCAGAGAAGACAGGACTTCAGGTCAAAATGTAGAAAACGGAGGTGATGAAGATTCCTAGCCAACAGCAACAACAACAGACAACAGTCAGCATGAATGGGAGAAATTTGAGGGGAGGAATCTCCCTAACCTACCTTGGGAGCATCGTTTCAACTACAGGCGAACAGAAGTGTTGAGGATATCAAAGCGAGAATCTGGAAAGCAAGGCAAGCTTTCACTACTCTCAAGTCTGTGTGGAGGTCAACGGCAATCAGCATGAAAATTAGGATCCGGATTTTCATCTCCAATGTGAAGTCGGTGCTACTCGCTATACGGATCAGAGACTTGACAAGTCGCAAAGGCACTTCGAACAAACTACAGACTTTCATCAAAAGATGTCTTCGCGTAATACTGCTCAAGGCCAGATGGCCGGCCAGAAAGGATCAGCAACATGGACCTCAGTCAATGAGCGAACCAACTGACTGTGCAACAATATGGAGGAAGAAATGGATGTGGATTAGCCATACTCTGAGAAAGTAAACCTTAAAGTGACATCACTCAACAGGCTGTCACTCGAATGGAACCCGAAAGGGAAGCGGTCAGTTGTTTGTCAGTGTGGGGGTGACATGGAGGTGGTCGTGTGAAGAAGAGATGAAAGCATATGGGCATACGGTACATGAGGGACGCCAATTTACAGGCGTCATAAAATTCTTACAGAAATAGGACCATATTATTCAGTCACAATTTACAGTCGATAGCAAAATATGTTTTACATGTATGCTGGAGATTATACATACACTTGATAAATGTTAATCCCAGTAGTATATAACATCCTTTCCACTTCTGTACAATCATTTCTGTGCACAGTTGGAAAAATCTGCTAGATTGTCAGTGAGTGCAACACATCAGGAAATACAGAGGTATTGTCTTCGCATTAACAAAAAAACCAGGTCTTTGGTGGATAGGTTATAAGTGCCTGGGAAAAAAATAAAGCTTGAAGTCAATTTTCATATATAATTTTGTTGTGTACAGAATCCTTGAATTATAGTTTATTGATGTGTTATTTTGAAATCAGTGATATATTCATCTCATTTGATCTGCAATGTCATTGTTGGGAGTAAAATACATAAGCTTTAGACGCATTAATTAATGGATTTCTACTGCTCGTGGGTATTTTCTTCCGGTGAGGAAGGTTTTTGAATTTCAGTTGTTCTGACGGAAGTTGTGAGTATTAACTGCTCAGCAACATTATGGATATAAGTTCCCCATATTATCTTAGGAAAGTTGGGTTGTAGTTGGTGAGGCATATATGATGCCCGACGAGCGTACATCTGTCCATGTGATGTTGCGGAGAGTCATACCTTTTTCATGTTGTCGGTTTATGTCCATTTTATTCCACTTATTGTGTTGGGTAGAAGTTTTACAAACGAAATTTTTTGTCTGTTTGAGGTTAAGTATCTTAATCGTTAATGTTTTATCTAAAATTATAAATATAGGCAAAAAACACCATGTGTAGTATTTAGGCTTATATATTAAATGGACCTATAATTTCGGAGGCTCTCAGATAGGAACTAGGACAGGTGAGAAGGTTGTCAGAGGACCGAACGCAATTGAGATGTTCGGCTGAAGCCCTATGTTCCTCTAGGAAGCAAAGGAAGCAATAACAGTAATTCAGCATCAATCCATGAGTTTGAAGAGTTTATTTCTCGACTCATTCTTTCAAATGCTCGCAACACATCAGGTAGCTCAAACGGATATCGTCTCAGTAGTGCTCACAGATATACCCTCGATCTTTCTGTTCAGAATCTTTAGATCTTTAACGCCGTGACACGAATAATGGAGCTTCATTCTCAATAAGGTTTTCAAGGCTAGAATTATAACTATGGAATCTGAGGTAATCAGAATAATCAATCTTCGGCTTGCGGCGAGGAACATGTATTCATATGCGAAATACATCATGTCAATGATACTTATTAATGAATGATTCACCCATGCATGGTTGGAGAATTATGAAATATAATTATATGGCGAGAATGTTTACAAACATATTGTTTGCGGGTGTGATTATAGCTTCTAGCCGGGTCTCCCAATCAAGTCTATCCTCAACACCCCTTAAGTTGGGGTCAAACAATTCCTTGAAAATGAGGAACAGAAGTTGTTATCATAGCCACTTATCTCTATATTGGGAACTGAACAGTTTGAACGCCCTTCAACTTCAAGTTATTACTTCATGTTATCATTATTTTCCGTGGTTCGCTGCGCGAGTGTCATTGAACAATGGAGAAATGTGTGTGCTTATGGAGGCGGGTTGACTTGTAGTAAAATGTGCTATGCTAGTGAACTGCTCTTATAGAAAACCAGCGAAAGTCAGTGACCACAGAAGCCTAAGAACACTGATCAATCTTAGCAGCATTAGGGGTAAAGAGGCAGGGTTGGGCGTGAGGCTAGCAACTCTACACCACCAGACCTATAAAACCGCTGATGAAACTTCAACGCACTGAAAATATACTAAAAATACGAAAACTACATAAAAAATTTTATTCTTCCCTAAAATCCTTGCGGGGAAACGACATAGCCGGCTGGTGAAAGACTGACTGAGAAGGCTGCCCAGGTGGCCAAAGAAATGAGAAGATATGGTATAGAAGTATTAAATATCTGCGAAGGCAGATGGAATGGATGTGGACTGACAGCATTGTCAATGGGAGAGTCAATAATCTACTCCGGCCACCCAGACGACAAGCACACCGAGGCAGTAAGTGACTATCATAATGTTACCAGTGGCAGCCGAAGCTCTGATTCAGTGGGAACCAATATCATTCGGGATCATGACAGCAAGATTCAACTCCAAAGGAAAGAAGGAAGGTAACAATTATCCACCGCTACACACAGTGCTAAATACAACGCGGAACAAGAAAAGAGGGAGGAGTTTTACAGGCAACTACAAGCAGTAATGGACAACAACCCGAATGTTGAAATCAAAATCCTCATGGGCGATGTAAATGACAGACTGGGAGCAGATAATGTAGGAAGGGAGCTCATCATGAGTCGAGAGGCTATCTCTCAGACAAACAAATGAGAACGGCAGACTTAGCAGACTTCTGCTCTTTCAACAATTTATTGACCGGAGGGAGCGTGTACAAACACAAGGATTAACACAAAGTAACATGGAATTTGCCTGATGGACATAACACAAGATAAATAGATTTCATATCAATCTCAAGGAGTTGGAGACGCAGCCTGCTGAATACAAAGTCGGGAAGGGGAGCAGATGTGAGCTCAGACCGCCATCTAAGTCAAAGAACCTTGGAGGTTGGACTGCAACCTCCGAAGACAAACGGCGACAGACCACTGTAATTCAAGTTCAAAATTCGGAAACTGAAGGGCGAAACTACGAGAGATGCCTCCACTATAGATCAGATAAGAGCAAAGTCGGGCACACTACATGGCATCACTGATGAAACCTGTTTATGTGGAAGAACACTGGAACTTTCTGAAAGCCATATTCAGGGAAACGTGTTCAACTGCTCTAGGAAGAAGGAGTGGACAAGAGAAGGAATGTCTGTCAATGGAAACCTGGAAGCTAATCGATGAGAAGAGAAGAGGATGGTGAAAGGGGAGATGACTCTTTGCAGAGATGGACAACATGAGAAGAAGCTGAGTTCAATGTAAACAGCAATGAATAAAGAAGTGACAAATATTGCGAGAAAAGATAAACTAAAGTTTTAAGACACATTGGCCGACAACTGAAGCAGAACAAGCCTCAGGCGAAGGAGAAATCAGGACATTATATCAGATAGCCAAATCTCTATCCAGGAAGAGGTCAACCCAGATGGTGAAACCAATAAAATTATGCTCAAGCAAACCTGATCACAAAGAGGGGAGGGAAACCAAATAATAGGCTGATCACTTTAGACGACTCTTCAGTCGACCACCACCGGTAATTCGCCCAGAAATACCACCGAGAGCACAAACAGAACTGCCTAACAGTGGGCACCGACCCTCCAACGAAAGAGGAAATCCTGAATGCGATCAAGCTGCTGAAGTCCAGAAAGGCAGCATGACCTGATGTCAGCGAACTCTTAGAAACTGTCGGTGTCCAGCTCTCACTACACCGGACCTCACGCTGTCCCTGGAAGACTTTCAGAAACAGTGTGTAATAACCAACGCGAAAAACCAGAACACAGATTGCCGACTCGAGAATCCTTTATTCTTACGCCAATGTGTAACCAACAATAAGGTTATTACACACAGGGTCTAAGAATAAAATGTTATAACAATAAATCACGAAAATAATTCTGATAGTTTTTATCTTCTACTGAACAGCGAACGCTGAAACGATGACTGCTGGATTGATGAATCCCGCGAAAAATATAGAGGAGTTGTGTTTGAGGAAACAACCATGAATTGATCGTTCAATCTCCAACTACATTGACACCCGATGTCATTCCTTTCGAAGCAACAAGGATGGCCCCAGAGGTTACGGCAGATATTCTCATTCCATTAAAGTAAAAGGTTTCGAAAGAAAACAGTTCCTGTGAATTGGAAGAAGGGTTTCTCGTCAAACTGCCAAAGAAGGGTTGTCCAGGCCTGTGAAAGAACTGAAGTGGAATAATGCTAATGTCCACACCAAGTCACCCCGAAGAGAATAAAGAATGCACTGGATACAGAACTCCGCCAACTAGGACAAGCTGGGTTCATGATCAAGCTGCAACTCGACGCAACATCATCGAACAAAGCATAGAATGGCAGTCAAACCTGTATCTTAGCTTCATTGACTTCAAAAAGGCCTTCGGCAGACAGTGTTGACCGAGAAGTAATTTGGAGACTAATTCAACAACTACGGCGTATAGCACTTCAAGTCTTCATGAACCCCATTCCATAGCTGGTTATATGACGATGCGTGCCATGTGTCAGGTGATCCACAACGGAAAACTCAGCGGCGTCCTTGAATTCAGGAATAGTACAGGGCTGCCTATTATCACCAAAGATCATGTTCCTAATCGTGGTGAACTGAACTATGAGTCAGATTGTGAGTGGGAGCGAGGAGACAGGAATACGTCGGACCACCGATAAGAAGACTTTAGAAGATCTGGATTTCACATGTGTATGATATAAATCTAATTTCAAAAAAGCTCAAAGACTTAGGGGCAGGTGAAAACCAGTACACCGGCTGAAGATGTAGGTAGCGAAAACAGGACTACAAGTGAACACAGAGAGGACGGAGGTGATGAAGATGATCAACCAACCTGCCAGAAACAAAAACTAGCGCCAACCACCATCAACGGGAGGGATATAACGGAGATTACATGCGTCACTTGTCTGGGAATCATCATTTCAACTACAGGCGGATGGCACGGATGAAGATGTCAAAGCCAGCCAGAACCGGAAAGGCGAGATTGGCCTTCATCAAACTGAAACCAGTTTGGAAATCTACACTCAGCATAAGAAACAAGATTCGGATTTTCAACACCAAAGTCTACTTGGCTCTTCTAAGCGGGTCAGAAACTTGCTCTGCGTGCCAAGAAAAGGATTTCCAGCAGGCTGCAGGTGTTCATCAACGGTCGACTTCACTGGCTCCACACTGAAGACCAAATGGCCAGAAAGAATAAGTAACAAGAAACTTCGGGAACAAACCGGAAGGCGAGAGCCAATCGTTCAACAAACATGTGAGAGAAAATGGAGATGGATCAGGCATACATCGAGGAGGTCGCCAAATGACATCGCATGCAAGGCTCTCAAGTTTGGTCCAAATGGGAAGCGATGAGTGGGTCACCAGTACGAGGTTGACATGGAGGAGATTGTGTGTTAAGGAGATGAAATATTATGGCCAGTCGTGGACCTGGCTGGAGAGGATGGTAGGAAACAGAACAAAGTGGAGATGCGTTATTAAAGGTCTATGTTCCACAAGGAACGCATAGGAATATTAATATTAACATCTATGGATTCACTTTCAGAAGTTAACTTGGTGGTAGAATACACTAAAGTTCTTGAATGGTCTAGGTTTTAGAAATTGGCTTGCGAAAAGCTATTGTGAAACATCAGATATCACTAATGACAGTCGGGAGGACCCCGATTCAGAAAGCAACCACGATAATGCCGGTGTCAATGTAGTTGAAGATTGAACGATCAATTCATGGTTGTTTGCTCAAAACCAACTTCCCCATTATTTTCGCGGGTGACCAATCTGCCAGTCATCGTCTCACTGGTCGCTGCTCAGAAAGAACCTAGAAAAAACTGTCAGAAATAATATCTTGATTTATTATTGTAGTATTGGTTCACAGACCTTAGTTTATTATGCTGCTTATATGTTGGTGTTAGAATAAAGAATTCTCGAGTCGTCAATCGGTGTTCTGGTTTTTGCGTCCGTTAGTACTAAGCACTTCCGAAAGGCTTCGAGGGACAGTGAGAGGCCCGGCGTAGCAAGAGCTGGGCATCAACGGTTTTTTTGACGTGGTTTACAGCCGGCTTGCTGAAAAATTAGACTCCTACACGAAGAGTGAATGCTGATCACTTTTATCACAAAAGAAGTATTTTTTTATCCTCTTTCCTCTGTAATATCAGACGCCCTGGGTGATCTCATATGGGCTTTTTTCATCTCAGCAATCGATACGTAAATTAATTTATACCGTTTACTTATTCTCTGCAGGACTTATGGCTGCTGAGTAAAGGACTGTGATTGGTAGTCGCGTTAACTTGGAAAAACCTTATGCCGCCTTTGGAGAAACAACTGCCAACACTTGAAAGTATTGGCAGTAAGCTTAACGTATGAAACTTTGTCACGCGCCGAGTAGACATATCAAACCTCAGAGGCGGCGAAATAGCCACCTACCTTACGTGCAAGCTGGCTTTGGGTAGCACTATAGGCTATCACAGGCGGAAGTTGATCACATCAACTTATCCACTGTGGACTAATGTGTTGAGACGAGACACATAACCCAACACCCCTTACCGTTGAAAAGAACCGACTACGGTATTCCCACCTTAAAATGTGTGGCTGCTGCAGTATCTCATGCAGAAACCTATACTCAATTAAAATTATGCGACGTTGACACAAGTGCAACCTTGTCGAACCACTGAACTCGAGAGTTCACACACAAGCTGTGTGGAGTCAATCCAAGCAACTTTGCACTTGAGCAACCCAATGGTACACACGATAGACTGTGCCCAGTGGTCCAGAACATTACAGGAACACGGAGATTTGTGGACTGCCTAAATGTGATCACGCGCGCTAGATCGTGTTCATAACCCTAGGAAATTAAGAAGCCTGCAAGCTGTACGTTGTGGCCAAAAATAAATTCCTTTTGGTAGTTGATCGGCAACAGATTAAATTCGAAGTATATCTAGCTGAAGACATAACAAAACAGCCGGAGGAATGATTTCGTTACATGAAGCTCAGTAGTGAGACATTTAATGGGGTGTCTGAAATGGTTAATGACCCAGATACAATACAGGGAGATCAACAGATAGGTAAGGCAGTTTCGAATGACTTCCGCAGAGTTGTTTTACGAGGATTGCATCATCAGCTCTGACCGCGTTGCCAGAAAACGGGACAAGTTCTTCTTACACCGCCCAAAATGTCGTAGTCTAATGCCTAATCAAACTAGAAACAAGTGAATCAGTAGGAGTCAGTGATCTTTACCTGCATTTTCCTAAAGCGCTGGCAACCGGCCAGCGGACTACTGTGTCCATGCCATTCCTCTTGCACGGAGTATCGCCGCCTGAATGGAAGGATGAGATTCTAACCCCCATATGTGTGGGAGTACAGTCCTTTAAACTACAGGTTCCTCAGTCCAAATACTATCTCGATTAAGATAATGAAGGGATATTTGAAGAACTACTGTTTGTTATCCAAATTATGCAATAATCTCCACAAGAACTCTCAAATCTGACATCAGGAGAATGCAGGCTAGAGTCTAGGAATAACAAAAAACATACTGACATCGTCTTCATAGATTTCGAAAGAGCTCTTGATGAGACTTTCCATGGACAGTTGTTCATGAGATTGGAATAATTCCGGGCAGTAGGTGACCTGTGTTATCGGATAAGAAAATATTTTGCAGCGCTTTTCATAGAAAATGGCAGATAATGGTGTACCAGAATGCACTGCACTCATTCCATTTATATCCACACTTTTAGAGGTTGACGGTATAGACGTTCGCGAACAGTACTGAGCATATTAACGCAAGATCTTATACCAACAACTTCTTACTTATTTGATTCTCGTGTACCAAAGGCAAAGCGAAATACCACAATTAATTGTCCAAATTACGGGATATACTTCGGAACCAAATCGCGGATTGAAGCGGAAGCTAAGCTAGCCAGTTACCGTGCACGAAAGTGACACGACGGAGTACCAAATGGGGGGGGATGCTTGACGGTAAGCCTGCAGCTAAGCAAGTCGACTTAAACTCTAAGGGTCAGCACCCAATGTTCACTGATGATTCTTATGGTCACGGTTCAATTCTTCTCTTAGACATAATCTATTCCTATGATAAATAATTTCGGCGAATTATTTACCGCTACACGATATATAAACGAATTTCCTGGGTTCATCATTTACCCTGTGGGGTACAAGTTTTTCTGTCAAGTTATTTATTCTTTATATAAGCCACCAAAAGAAGTTGTGAATGCATTGTAAGTAGACTCATTGAAGAATAAAGTAATCAAGCACAAATACTTATTGGAAAAGAATAAGTTTCCATTTGAGACCTACTATCCCTAGCCAACGTTCTAAAACCTGAAATCTTTTGAAGTCATCATCCTAGACTTCAAAAAGATCAAAGTCATCCTATTTCGCTTGGTAGTGGGCTAAATAGTGTAATTCTGTAGCTCCAATAACCCCAGATGATTTCTTCGAAAGCAAAGGTGAGCCTAAGTATTGGTGCAGTCGATATCCCATTTATGTTAAGTGGTTATGAGGTTTTACTCCTCAAATTCTGAGAGAAGTTAATATCATTCCAGTATTATTCGACTTTTAACAAGACAGCTTGGAAAAATTTAAGGTTAATTGGCACTTGTGACCTTGTGGTAGCCAAACGCGCGCTCACGCAATCATGCCGAGAAGGTATATTGTGGTTCTTTTTTGATTCTATGTAGATCTTATAGAAACGGGAGTCCATCAAGACCACAGGTTCGTCCTCATTCGACGTTGCCGGCTCGTCCACCCCCATCAGTCCCTGCACATCCTCCAGCACAAACCAAACAACCCGGTTTGATGGGTCAAATGGCTGCAACGGCTGGTGGTGTGGCTGTTGGATCAGTGATCGGCAATGCCATCACAGGAGCATTTTCCGGCGGAAGTGGTGGGAGTACACCACAAGTTGCTTCAGAGCAATCAGGTTCAACTCAGTTACAAAACCCATGCCAGTATCACATTGATGAACTAGTTCGTTGTGCTCAAAGCCAGAGCGATATAAGCGCCTGTAGTGGCCTCTCAGAGGCCTTAAAAGAGTGTAGCCGTCAGTACGGGTTGTACCGTTAACTTTTGTGCAAAAATTCATTTTTAACTCGTTTCATTTGTGATTGATATCATTCCTTAGTCTGGATGTAGACATAGTATTCGTTTGAGTAAAGTTTCATTTTAAATTGCTTCTTTTTATATTGTATGGGCTATCTCTCACTGACATTTGTTTCCTGTGATGTTAATATATGTTCCTGACATTTGCAGTAATAAGAAACCGTAGTCATGGGACATATAGAGCGATCTGTGGGGAAAACCTTTGGTCAAATGTTTCCAAGTGAAAATCTGAGAGTAGTAGCGAACATAAATTTACGACATCTACACCTCCTATATTGCGGAACGCCAGGAAATTCTGTGGGGTAAACATCTGACAGAATATCTGGCAAATTATTTTCAAATGGAATGAATATAAATACTTGCTGTTGACTAGCATGGGTTGGGCGCACAATTGGTATGCCAATGGGGGTGGGGAGGGTGTAGCTGATTGGCCTTACTATTCGACTTGCAGTTAGGTAATTAAGTTGCGTTTAGAATAGTGGCAGCATACATTGTCTAAGTGACGCTGTTAAAATGGAGAATTATTTCGTTGTTCTACCCTTTTTAATATGCTAGAGCGCGATTCTTGTCACGTGTTTACTGATCATGTTTATTTTGGAGCAAGAAGTATCCATGTCGCAGATTGGTTTAGCAGGAAAATAAGGTGAAAGTTGAAGTGTTTCCATCTTAACAAATCAGTATATGCTAATAATGCATTAGGCTTCGTTATGTTAAGTAATTGGACTAGTTAAAATGTTTAGGTCATTGATTACCTGATGCTTTACTACTGCCAATAAAGGTAGAATATTCGAGGAGTCTATTTTGCATGCATTCTCAAATGGTACCACTGCCCACAATATCTTGACTGTATGAAAAATGTGGAGAAGAAATCACATTCATATTTTCCCAAGTTCTAACTATATTTTCACATATGAAGTTGTCTCACCTTGTCGTATTTTCATGAACGCATTGTGTCCCTCAACCAGTGTCGTACTAAACTATGAAAATCCTCTGAGAGTGGAAATCCCTCACAGAAAATTTTAGCCTTTACAAAGTTGAATTCATTCCTGTTCGTATTATTAGCTATTAACGTATACTGTGTAAATTGAGAAAATATCTCGCGTATTTCGTGATGTCATGCCTCATATTTCTATGAGAAATTCAGACCATCTGTGCGTTAGCAAATGTCGGTCGCTTTCACGAGACTTAATTTGAAATACTTTCGATGCTGACTATACAAATGTTTTGTGTGTAAATATGTGGGTATCGGAGGTTCACTGAGTGACATTAGTACAAGCACCAGTCACGATTTGCTGTTGTATTCATTTGACTGTATGCTCGGCTTATTACCTTTCAAACAGAATGTGTACGCAGGTTTATTATTACTGACATGGGTAGGGTGTTTAATTTAAGTTTTAGTGGGAAGCGAATGTAACTTATTAGCCTTGGTACTCAACTTTTCACCGAAGGAATCGGGTTTTGAGTTCCACTTCGATTGCGTCTGTCTACTACTCTTACAAATATATCTGGTAACTGAGTGTATGAAAATTATGTCCAGTGGAGGTGTGTGGTGTCAACCACAAAGTGTAAGAATTTTGAAGGGTCTATAATTAGGTTTGGTGCAGTGTTGATCAACTCTGAATTATAGTTTTAAACCTGGAGATGGGATTAATTAATTGAAGGATCGTTCACTAATGGGATTCTGTTTCGAGATCGCACTCAGTCGGTAACGGTGGTGATACGTTTCATTATGCAAGTGACACTAACAAAGTGGAAAATCGCTGGTCTTTGTTCTACTTATTTTCTTTGTTGTAACTTCATGAATTCCTTTTAGATTTCGTGATATAAGCACCTTTTATAAATAGCTCTTCGGATGCACTTTCTTATGGAGTGTGCTTGTCGATTTTATCGTTATCATGTTATCATATGTTTTTCCATCAATTTCTCTGTTCTCTTTCTGTTTACTTTTGATATGTATTTATGCTTTGTTCCCTAAATTATTTTGCTGTTTTGCAAACTTGTAGTTTTCCTACGTAGACTTACTGGCTGTTTGAGGCTAACATTTCTTATATATTCTTGTGGGACAGATTGTCACTTGCGTCTCACTTCTAATCAGTTTTTATGTGGTTGATTTAATAATTGTGATTTGGTTTTTCAACTAGGGATTTGACGCTTTTTGTCGCCATATTCCCTAGTTTACTTGTGTACGTGGTGAACCTATGTTTGGTAGACTTTTTTTGCCGAATAAATATCTTTTAAACCTCACAAACCTACTTTTTCACGTGGTATTTTATTCCTTTTACGTAGTATATCGAACTGAAATGGAATATTTTGCACTTTGATTGTACACTATCTCTAATTTTCAGAAAATACTGGAAATAATCAGTGATTAGATTTATTTGAGCAATGTAGAAACGATTAACAATATAGGAATTTGTTTATTTAAATGTCAATTATTTTAGAGTAATCACTAAAACAATGCTTGAAGTGTAAATAATCTAGCGGGAATACTGCTATTTATGCACAGAAAATCGGTGAAATTGGTAATTACAGGTGGGAATTGCCATCTATCTGGGTGCATTAAAGGTTTTTTCGCACCCTTGATTAATGACCAGGAGAACGGTGGCAGGTCATCATAGGTCGGTCCACTGATTGCGATCATGTTGAGCTATAAAAGTCAAAAGGTAGGGTGTTAATAATGAAAAAAAGTAATTAAAAATATTGTACTCTATAATTGATAAGAAAGTCCCCATATTATTGTTAAGAAAGGCTTCTCAGTGTTCGAATTCCGGCGTACGATGTTTCGGTCATGTAATTATAAGTTTGGTAGACCACACCATACCGAAGGAAAATTAACGTTATATATGTGCTCTGTAGTCGTGCTTGTAGGATTAACTACAACAAAGTATGCTTCGAAGCATTATTCAGTGTTCTAGCTCTCGTTTTATTGTGTATGTGCGTTTACCAGGAATAGTAAAGTCGTATTGAAGCTTGAATAACACCAAGCAGCCCCCATCTTTATTCTTATCTCTATAATAAGTGCATTACTGGCCTAGCTATTCAGTTTATCAGTAAGGAGTATTCCACAAGTTATCTGTGAACTATGTGATTCTATGGCATGTTTCACTAGCCATTTACATTGCCAGTAGAGGTATTGTTTCAATTCAGTGGTGCACATTACGACCCTATACTATAAATCAAACAAGAAAAGGTAGTAGTGGTATTAGCGAGTGATGCGCCTATCACAAACTAACACATTTTCTCATAATACCAAACAAAAACTTGGCACCAGTCAATGAAATCCACAACAGTTGGTCTAAGCCACGTAGGAAGGTGTAGACTTCCAGGCTGGGGTCCTCGGGATGGTAAAACTCTATGGTTGGAAACAATTGGTGACATGGCTCAAAATCGTTCTCAGTGGCGCAGATGCATCCACTCCTTGTGACTTATGATCTCCAACGAAACTGTGTTTTTCTTCGTTATTACTCCTTTGTCTCACACCTCTGCTCACTGTCTCTATTATGCTTTTCTTGTACTTTCTTCTCTTGCTTCGCGTGCTACACGGAGTGTGGCGACTTGAACTTCCGCACATTTGTGCAAAGTTCTATGTCGAAAACAGACAGACAATACCGTAGTGAGTTAACCTAGATTGCTAAAATTTTGTTTTTTTTCTAAGAGAACCTTAATAACATCACAATTGAGTGATTGAAAAACTTGAGAAGTAAGAAAAGTCTTTGCAGACCACGTTGTATGCGTAACATTTTCACTCAATATGGCATTCTTCTCAACCGTGTCATGTGAATCTTTAAAGATTTACACTTCATTATTATACTGTACCATTCAAAGTGGTAACTAACTTCAGTCTTAATGAACCTGATTTTCCACTTTTTCGTACATTAAGTAACTCCCCTTGATTTGTTCCTATGTACTTTCAGCAAGTGCATTTAAGTTTCCTATATCCTACACTGGCATACAGGTATAACGAATAGCTATACACTTTATTATTATAAGCAAGAATTATAACCATTTCAGTGTGTAAGATTTCTTGAACTTGTTTAAATTTATCTAAACAAAATAATTGAGCAAAGAATATCCTTTTCGATAATTTCCTCTGCTGGCTCAACAATTATGTATATGTTTATATACATAGAATACTCTAGAATAATAGTCAATAACAATATTTGTGTCTTTTAAATAATATCGATTTGTTAAGTAAGATCAACGCAATTACAGTTCATTTAAGATGCTTAAATAACAAAAATAATAAAGATATAGTAACAAATAGAATATCTACTAAAATTAGGCAAATCCACAAAAATTCAGGATCATTCGAATTCAGATGGCTGAGGTAAAGACAATGTTTGAACTAGCTTTGTTTGAACACAAATTAGACTTCTTAATGTGGATCCCCACAGCCAGCCCCAGCAATATTTAGCAAACGAACTCCTAAGGCGAAGTTAAGATTTTTTAGTATGCGGTAAATGACTTTGAAAGCCTGGCTGAGATCAGTCTTGTGTTCTGTATCCATAAGATGAGATAGAATAGCGTTACGAATAGATTTTGTTTGTCCTTTACCACACAGGGTGATGTTTAAAAGAGAATGTTCATCGGGACAGGGTATGTTTAATAATTTACTCTAACAAACAAACTGTAACCTAATCATCATTTGAACCTTTGCGTCCTAGCTTTGAATGTCGCTAGACTTACTTCGGTTTGATCCACCAGGTAGTATGAACAGTGTTCATACGAAGTGTTGCTCATGGCCTACTGCATTGGAAAGTATGATCTGTACAGGGTAGCCAGGTTCCAAATATACAACACTGTGTGATTTATAAAAATAAAATCTTATCCAAACGGAGTTATGCCATACCACAGTGCCCAAGTTTTATACTTATATCAACAAGCACATATCTAACTAACTTGATTAATCATTGATAAATCCACAATTTTCGCGTCTGTTCCCCGGCTAAACGATAAGCCCACGATGGGACTGGATAATAACCATTAGGATCATTCAGTTCATGCCTTGATGATATTGCATTGCTACTTGTATATGGAGGTTTACAAGGACATAGAGATAGTGGATCACGCGTAAAATCATTATATCTGAAAGGAAATATGCATATTCAGTTCGAATATAAGTAGAAAGTAATATGGTTTTGGCAAGAATTACAGATATCTGAGTAACTTCACTTAATTTGTTTATTATTCACTCTAAGCGTAGGACAGGACTCCAGGTGAACATAGACAAGACGGAGGTTATGAAAATAACCAACCAACAACAACAGCAGAAACATCCAGCGCCAATCACCATCAACGGGAGGGATTTGAAAGAGGTTACTTGATTCACTTATCTAGGGAGCATTGTCTCAACTACAAGAGGGACGGCCGAGGATGTCAAATCCAGCGAGAATCGGGGAGTTAAGCGAGAAACACATTCATCAACCTGAAATCAATCTGGAAATCTTCGTCACTCACCATCAACAAAAAAATCCAGTCGGATTTTCAATACAAACGTCAAGTCAGTCAGTTCTTCTATACAGATCAGAAACTTGGCGGGCGGGTCACAAAGAATATTTCCAACAGCCTTTATCAACTAACAACTGTCTTCGCTGGATCTATACTGAAGATTAGATGGCTGGGCCGGAAAGAATCACCACCAACAGGAAACTATGGCTGGGAACAAACAAAACAAGAACCAATCGCCAACCAACAAATATGCAGGAGAAAATAGAGATGGATTGGACACTCGCTGAGGAGACCGCTGGGTGACATCGCGCGCACGTCAGGTCATTGCTTGAGTGGGACGTCAGTGCAAGGGTGACATGGAGGAGATCGTGTGAAGAGGAGTTGAAACAGTATGGACTAACATGTATGCAGGTGAAAAGTAGAGTAGAAGACAGAAACAAGTTAAGACGTACAGTTCAAGCCCTACGTTCCACTAAGAACCCAAGCGAACAATGATAATAATAATACTAACCTCATAAGCTTCATCATACTTGGAAAATCAACAACTTTGTGATGATCACGACGGAAAATGTTCGCCCTTGCTGTCATGTTATGCACAAACCAAGGCCCATACTTTTTCGCCATATCTTCTGTTCCACTCATTACATATATGTCCCTAATATATCTGTATATCAATATAGAGAGAATGTAAAATTTAGTAAGAATTGCAGGATCTCAACTGTTTTATGCTAATAGTAAATGATAATGTTATTGGCAAAAATTAAACATTCACAATAATATACACAATCAGAACTTAATGGTAAATGATTGAATAAAAAGTCTATGTTCACTCTACCTATTATGTTGTGAAAATACCCCTAAAAACTAAGATTCAAATCTTAGCCTAACACAGAAATGTTGGTTTAGGACAGATTTTATAGCTTTAAGATTTGAGTGGTATTGCTTATTGGTCTAGGCGCTTGGTTTCTAACCAGTGGGTTACGAGTCCGAATCCCGTTCCACCTACCGAGTTTTAGGAAGCCAGGTAGTATCAGTAGCCTTCACACAATAAGTTTGGTTCATTGCCAGCTGTATAGCTGATTTCAAATGGTCGTTAAGTAACATTTAATTTTCAACGTTTTGACCGAATGTTAGTGTCGTCCTGTAGGTTGTTGCAGTCATCATATCATTTCTCACAGTCGTATTCGCTTTGTTGACTGTAGTTCTGTTGACTGTAGCCACTGAATTTTTATCAGTAAAGAATTAAGAGCACTTATTTTTTATTATAGCTTGATTCCACACCATATTTTTCGGTACATGTATGGAATTTTCAGCATGTGATATCGGTAGCCCAAATTTTGCAAGCCGACCATAAATATCAGGTGTGCGTCGGCAGGGGATCGAACCCGGACCATGTCCATGGTTGGCAAAAGTTCTAACCACTGTGCCATCGACGCACACTTATATCTGATAAGTGATGCTGCAACAAAACAGCACATTAGTTATTTCTTCAAGCTGAATAAATGTGTCATGCATCTAATATGGAAATACTTAAAATCGATTTGAAGTGAAATATGATCGTTAAAACGGTAGAATTATCACTTACGGTAAATTATAACTAGCCCAATAGCTTTGAGATTTCAATATATTTGTCACATCAAGACTTTCCACTATTCCACTAGAAAATAAAATTGATCAAAAATGTTGATACCAACTAGATTCTGTAAATTACTCATTTCGAGTTAGGAGCAATGCAAAAATAAGTTAGGCCAAAATGTGAAATTAACATGATTTATATAGCAACAAAAATAATTAGGCCAAGGTTTATTTTCATTTCAAAATCGTGAGTGTGAAAGTCGTCCTATGCATAGTACTGATTAGCAGTGAGAGTAACACATTACTTGCTTGTGTGGCAAAAGTTTCCTAAACACTTAGATCATTTGCGAGAAAAAGTTGATCTCAATTCAACTAATTACATATACAAGAGAATCTATTTCTTACGGTGTTCATGGTCCTAATGAGAAAGGCTCATTTGGATGACAAAAATCCTCTATAGAAGTTCTTCAACTATTCTTTTAAGTAGGCAGTGTGTGTTGTATTTCTCGTGCACTTCCAGACTTGACGCTGGAGTCAAGCACTTTTCATAGTACCTTTCGATGGAAGGCACAATCAAAAATGTATTTGCATCTTACATATTCATAGGGTTCCATCGCTCATTGAATCAAACCCAAGTATGAATGCTGTGTCTTTGACCTGAATTCGGTGTAGCAACAATAAGTTATTCTGACGAGGCGCCATATGATACATCAGGATATAGAGTTCTCTCGTCACCGTCACTTTGTTAGGTAGGGCGTATTTATAGAACACTGAAATGCTTTGTACTTGTTATGTTCTAGTTTCCCCGTCGCCAAATTGTTATGTTCTAGTTTTCCCCGTCGCCAAATTGTTATGTACTCGTCGCTGAATTATTGTTATGGACTGGTCGAGAAATTAATAGCCCTGACGCGAGAAGGCGGAAATCAGAAGACCACTAGGTTTGCGATGATACTTCTATTGTCCAAACACAAGGAGACGAAAATAAATGGTCTCACACCAAAGTGGTAAGTAAGTAAAGTAAAAGTAGTAAAGTAAAGTAGTTCAGACAGACAACAAGATGGGATCGCAATGGGATCTCCACTGGGCCCATTACTAGCAGACTGCTTCATGGCAAGCCTCGAGAATGGCCCACTCAAATCAACCATCGACAATTTCCAGTTGTACGTTAGATATGTTGACGACATCTTTATCATCTGTGATGACGGTCACGATCTCAATCAACTACTGCAAATATTCAACAAATGCCATCCAGCCACAAATTTCACTTTGGAAACTGAAAATGAATCTAAAATCCCTTTTCTTGATGTCGAGCTTACAAGGAGAGATGACGGAACTTTAAGAAGGTCAATCTATAGGAAACCGACTTGGAACGGACAATTAACAAGTTTCTACAGCTGGGTACCAATCAGTCGGAAAAGAAACCTAATTAAATCCCTTGCCACTCGCGTCAGACGCATCTGCAGCTCCGACACCATGGAAGAAGAACTAAACTTCCTGAAAGAAATCTTCATACAAAATGGCTACCCACCAAGATTTGTAGAGAAAAACATCAAACAGAAAAACCAAAAGCAAGAGACACTATCCGTGCCGAAAAAGATACTTTATATGAACCTAGACTTCAAAGGAGACCTATTTAGTGACGTCCTCAGAAGGAGAATTTCCACCTCTTTAGGAAGAACT
Source organism: Trichobilharzia regenti (assembly GCA_944472135.2). NCBI lineage: Eukaryota > Metazoa > Platyhelminthes > Trematoda > Strigeidida > Schistosomatidae > Trichobilharzia > Trichobilharzia regenti. The sequence goes on along the minus strand of OX235262.1, from coordinate 93,673,384 downwards.
TTCCCTGCGGCAACACTAAGAATAGTGTTCTCCAGTCGCCCGCTGATCTGCAGAAACCCAAAGGACAAGATTCCGCACATGACCACTTCTATGTGTATATATCAGTTCACCTGTTGCTGTGGAGCCAGGTACATCGGTCGTTCAACGCGCATCCTGTCTAAAAGGGTAAAAGAACACTATCCAGCGTGGCTACAGAAAGGAAATAATGGCCATATAAGGAGTGCAATAATCGAACATCTCGTCAATACTGGTCATTCCATCTCAACGAACGCCTCCTTCAAAGTAATCTACAAAGTGAAGAACAACCTTCCAAAGACAGTACGATTCCGTCTTCTTTGCATCGCAGAAGCCCTAGCCATCCAGTTGGAGGAACCAGAACTATGCATACAAAAGAAAATTATCCAACCACTTTTACTCGCATGGTAACTACTCCTTTGATTTGACCTAACTTTTCTTTGTTTGTTTGATTTGACCTTACTTCTGTTTGTATGCTTATTTTTCTAACTTAAAACCCTTGTGTAATTCTGTATATTATTTTGTTTCCATGTACACCCTTTGAGCACAACTCATTCATCAAACTATTCATGCCATTACGTAACTCTTATTTAACAATCATTTATGACAACTCATCACTTTTGTTGCTATCCTCTTATCAACATCCAATTCATCTGAACCTACTAATTGTATTTTCGTTTGACAAATTTAAAGTATACACACACACACAAAATAACCATATATATTTGCGATTCTACAGCTTTGAAAATGAATTCGCCGAAAAGAGACTCTTCGCTGAACTACTTGTCTTCTGTCTACTAAAGTACTTCACACAAATTGTGAATGCGAATATATATAAATAATTCAGACAAGCGTGGGAAAAATCATTAGACAGTCTTAACATGAATGGCTAATTATAATGGAGTGTCGATCCAATTATACATAGCGAATATAGCAGACATGCCAACAAACATATATGGATATATGTCACCAAGCAACGGACTGTCAACAAACACTCATATTATATATAATATAATATAAGGAGAATACACATTATTAAAGGAGACAAGTCCATACAAGTGAAGTGGTCACAGACTAACCGAGCAAACAGAAAGAGAGACCAACATGCACACACACACATAAATATATATATGTGGATACATATCACCTCCCCTTTTGAGAAGATGAATGATTAGTAGGATGTTTACCTGGGGGTTTATCTGGGACCTTTGGGCTTGTTGTTGACGCCTGTCGTTTCGTCTGATTGTTGGGTTTGCGGCTTCGGCTCCGTCCGGAATTGTCTAGCATTTTATGCTTCTTCACTGTATTGCGTAGAGAATTTAGTGGGACATCAGCCAGATGCAAACGATCGAACCAATCAAGTCCCAAAACATTTAAATCATTCTTCGTGACGTAACAAATTCCTGTGAATTTGGTATTGCGGAAGGAAACAGAACATTTGAGTTCACCAATTAGTTTGAGCCGCCCACCACAGGCGCTGAGAAGAGACTGGGAAGTATTGGTGATAGGTGGTCTGCCAATATAATTCCAAAGTTTCTCTGATATAACAGTAATATCAGAGGCAGTATCTAGCTGCAGACGAGTATCATGACCATTCATCTGAAGGTCAATATATTTCCGCATAGCTGGTGTTGTGACTTGACAGGTTGCACGTAGACTCAGTGATCTTTTTGGAGATTTAGGACCGACATTTTGTTGAGCTTTTGCTGGATTATGATATCTGGGTTTGCGTGGCTGACAAAAACCATTTTTATGACCGATGATTTTGCACTTGCTGCAACGATGATTTTTGTATGGGCAAGACTTTACAAAGTGCCACGCGCCACAATGCCAGCATGGTGATGGTGGGGTCTTCTTTGCAGTATTTTGTGAAGTTGGACGAGTATGTGTAGATTTCCGCGGAACATTAGAGAAGTAGGTGGGTCAGGAGTAGCTGATGAGAGATTTTTGCTCTTTCGTAATGCACGAATATCAGAGCTTCTCGGAGGTGTTGATTCGACCAAGTGTGTGTCTTTCTGCAGATTAATCAGCCGTTGATATTCATCAGCTATGTCATGTAATGTTAACTTGGGATTTTGTTCTAGCTGATTGAGCAGTCGAGTTCGGATATCTGTGAAACGAGGAGATTGGAGACTGCATATGAGAATCAAGGCTTTGAACTGATCATCTGTTAAGGACCTGAGTCGAAATCTCTCACATTCTCGGTTGACTGTGCCAACGTGAGTAAGAAAATCATCATTTTCATTCATTGCCAGCTTGAGGCAACGATAACGTATACTGAATAATGAGGAGTGGTCTCCGAAATGTTCACGCAGCAACTTTATTGTATCATCGAAACAATTGTCACGTGGTTTCTGTGGTAAAATTAGGTTGCAGTACCGTTCATATTCTGCCGGACCCAATTTACGTAGCAAAACTCGCACCTTCCAGGCATCGTCTTGTGAGGCGAGATCAACAGTGAATAAATCCTCATAACGTTGATACCATGTGTCAAAAGTGACATTAGCCTCTGGGTCATAATTGAACTGTGAAATACTGTTCACAATTCCGTCGACAGATGGTAGCATGGTATGATTGGGATTGCTTGAAGGTGAAGCTGGACCAGTCTGTTGGTTGACGAACATTTCCATTAATTTCAATTGTTGTTCAAACAATAATTCCAATTTAGAATAATCCATAGTAAATTGTTATGTTGCTGCTGCTGAGTGGTTAATAGTAGTTTTCCCCGTCGCCAAATTGTTATGTACTCCCCGTCGCCAAATTGTTATGTACTCGTCGCTGAATTATTGTTATGGACTGGTCGAGAAACTAATAGTCCTGACGCGAGAAGGCGGAAATCAGAAGACCACTAGGTTTGCGATGATACTTCTATTGTCCAAACACAAGGAGACGAAAATAAATGGTCTCACACCAAAGTGGTAAGTAAGTAAAGTAGTAGTAAAGTAAAGTAGTTCACACAAATTGTGAATGCGAATATATATAAATAATTCAGACAAGCGTGGGAAAAATCATTAGACAGTCTTAACATGAATGGCTAATTATAATGGAGTGTCGATCCAATTATACATAGCGAATATAGCAGACATGCCAACAAACATATATGGATATATGTCACCAAGCAACGGACTGTCAACAAACACTCATATTATATATAATATAATATAAGGAGAATACACATTATTAAAGGAGACAAGTCCATACAAGTGAAGTGGTCACAGACTAACCGAGCAAACAGAAAGAGAGACCAACATGCACACACACACATAAATATATATATGTGGATACATATCACCTCCCCTTTTGAGAAGATGAATGATTAGTAGGATGTTTACCTGGGGGTTTATCTGGGACCTTTGGGCTTGTTGTTGACGCCTGTCGTTTCGTCTGATTGTTGGGTTTGCGGCTTCGGCTCCGTCCGGAATTGTCTAGCATTTTATGCTTCTTCACTGTATTGCGTAGAGAATTTAGTGGGACATCAGCCAGATGCAAACGATCGAACCAATCAAGTCCCAAAACATTTAAATCATTCTTCGTGACGTAACAAATTCCTGTGAATTTGGTATTGCGGAAGGAAACAGAACATTTGAGTTCACCAATTAGTTTGAGCCGCCCACCACAGGCGCTGAGAAGAGACTGGGAAGTATTGGTGATAGGTGGTCTGCCAATATAATTCCAAAGTTTCTCTGATATAACAGTAATATCAGAGGCAGTATCTAGCTGCAGACGAGTATCATGACCATTCATCTGAAGGTCAATATATTTCCGCATAGCTGGTGTTGTGACTTGACAGGTTGCACGTAGACTCAGTGATCTTTTTGGAGATTTAGGACCGACATTTTGTTGAGCTTTTGCTGGATTATGATATCTGGGTTTGCGTGGCTGACAAAAACCATTTTTATGACCGATGATTTTGCACTTGCTGCAACGATGATTTTTGTATGGGCAAGACTTTACAAAGTGCCACGCGCCACAATGCCAGCATGGTGATGGTGGGGTCTTCTTTGCAGTATTTTGTGAAGTTGGACGAGTATGTGTAGATTTCCGCGGAACATTAGGAGAAGTAGGTGGGTCAGGAGTAGCTGATGAGAGATTTTTGCTCTTTCGTAATGCACGAATATCAGAGCTTCTCGGAGGTGTTGATTCGACCAAGTGTGTGTCTTTCTGCAGATTAATCAGCCGTTGATATTCATCAGCTATGTCATGTAATGTTAACTTGGGATTTTGTTCTAGCTGATTGAGCAGTCGAGTTCGGATATCTGTGAAACGAGGAGATTGGAGACTGCATATGAGAATCAAGGCTTTGAACTGATCATCTGTTAAGGACCTGAGTCGAAATCTCTCACATTCTCGGTTGACTGTGCCAACGTGAGTAAGAAAATCATCATTTTCATTCATTGCCAGCTTGAGGCAACGATAACGTATACTGAATAATGAGGAGTGGTCTCCGAAATGTTCACGCAGCAACTTTATTGTATCATCGAAACAATTGTCACGTGGTTTCTGTGGTAAAATTAGGTTGCAGTACCGTTCATATTCTGCCGGACCCAATTTACGTAGCAAAACTCGCACCTTCCAGGCATCGTCTTGTGAGGCGAGATCAACAGTGAATAAATCCTCATAACGTTGATACCATGTGTCAAAAGTGACATTAGCCTCTGGGTCATAATTGAACTGTGAAATACTGTTCACAATTCCGTCGACAGATGGTAGCATGGTATGATTGGGATTGCTTGAAGGTGAAGCTGGACCAGTCTGTTGGTTGACGAACATTTCCATTAATTTCAATTGTTGTTCAAACAATAATTCCAATTTAGAATAATCCATAGTAAATTGTTATGTTGCTGCTGCTGAGTGGTTAATAGTAGTTTTCCCCGTCGCCAAATTGTTATGTACTCCCCGTCGCCAAATTGTTATGTACTCGTCGCTGAATTATTGTTATGGACTGGTCGAGAAACTAATAGTCCTGACGCGAGAAGGCGGAAATCAGAAGACCACTAGGTTTGCGATGATACTTCTATTGTCCAAACACAAGGAGACGAAAATAAATGGTCTCACACCAAAGTGGTAAGTAAGTAAAGTAGTAGTAAAGTAAAGTAGTTCACACAAATTGTGAATGCGAATATATATAAATAATTCAGACAAGCGTGGGAAAAATCATTAGACAGTCTTAACATGAATGGCTAATTATAATGGAGTGTCGATCCAATTATACATAGCGAATATAGCAGACATGCCAACAAACATATATGGATATATGTCACCAAGCAACGGACTGTCAACAAACACTCATATTATATATAATATAATATAAGGAGAATACACATTAATAAAGGAGACAAGTCCATACAAGTGAAGTGGTCACAGACTAACCGAGCAAACAGAAAGAGAGACCAACATGCACACACACACATAAATATATATATGTGGATACATATCAGTACTTTAGAGAAAATATGGGCTGTACAATTTTCTTCATTCCTTCGCTTTCAGGTGGATCATAGGACTGCAAGCTTGAGCTTTGAAATTTCTGTAACTTTTGTATCATTTTTACGGAATGACGTTGTAGCCTCACACCCAGCCTTCCCTGTTCACCAAGTTTACTACCGGTTAGGTGGTTTATGAATACCTTAGCTAGGAATCGAACCCAAACCTCTTAGTTGGTTGGCAAGTATTTTACCACTGATGCAAGGTTGTACAATAGACTGAATAAACCACTATGCATGGTGTTTTGCCCTATAATTTTTAATCATCAACAGCGGGACAAAATAAAGGTGAAGCAAATTTGTGATCCCTATTATTTCCAAAACAAAACTTGAAAAAAAATCAAGAACTCTTGGTTGATATATGTTTTCTTCAAATATCACGTGATATACGCTTTTGTTAGTGGTAGACTCATTTCAGCAGTATGATCTTTCATGTATACGACCAAAGGACTTGATGAAATATATTGTGGATAAACAGAGTTTTGCCCACTGGAGATATATAACTCTACGAATTTATAAACATGTTAAACACGTGCTTACCGGATGCTGATCACATTTAAGCGGATGTTGCTACAAATACAACATCTTAGGTTGTGAAATATGTAGAATGACGTAATCTAGTTGATGTTGTTGAGTAGAGCTCAAGTAAAATTAAAAGGGAGTGAAAATCAAGTTAACAACAGTGGTAATAAGAGATTGGGGGGGGGACGAGAAAATAATACGACTTCCTTTGTATTCAGAGTCCACTTTGCATACAAAAGAAGTTTATTCAGGCATTAAGTCAACAGGCAATCTGACCTACCTTAACATTAAATATGTAATTTTTGTTTTGTCTTTTTCTTGCTTGTTTGTTTCTTTTAATTGTGTTATTATCTCCATCCATCCCTGATTACCACATTTGTCCACTTGACTTTCGTTCAATTTTAATTGAAATCTACTCAGCCATGTCAATTAGATTGCGCCACTCAACTAACTTATTTTATTTTAGTTTTGAACCAAATAAATATAATTTAAAAATTTTGTCACACATGAGTTTAAACTATCATTTAAATAACGCCTGCCTAACTCATATTTTTTGCATAGCTTTGAAAACTGTAAATGATTGCCGCCTAGTATCCTGTTTTAGAGTAGTATTCCTATTTATTGAAAATGTACAATCGTACGATATAAATAGGGACATATAGAAAAAATAACTCACGGTAACTGTTCAGCAATCATAAGTGACCCTTTGTCAGCTGGCCATCGTTTAGCGTCAAACACCATCCATTGATTATTATAGCTATGTAAGTAAAATTGGGAAAACAGTCGGGAAAAAATTATTTCGATAAAAAATGTATACCATTCAGCTACTGGGACGCGACTCAATGACCAGCCCATGATAACTAACTTCTAACAGTTCGTGATTTAGCACAGGAAATCTACTCTCTCATTCCTGACTGGATGGACGCCAGTGGTCACGACTTCTCACTAGAATTCAAGGAAATTCTGTCCTGTAACAAGTCACTACCGAGCATCATATTAATTTCCAAGAGTTGATTTGGAAGGATTAGATTTGTTTTTCGTGTTTGACTATGAATTGATATCAGTTAGAGAACCACTGAAAACCAGAGAGTACTGATGATGATTCCCAAACTAAGATGAAACAGCAGCTGTCCAGTACTCCCTGGTTTTCAATGGTTCTCTAATTGTGATATTAATCCGTGGTCAAACTCGGAAAAAAATTAATATTTAAAAGTAAATAAATATTTTCATAGCGTGTCTGTTTAATATTTAAGTTTTAGAAATTCTAAAGCGACAAAATTACATAGAAGTTCTTTAAAGTAAACAACATTTACACTGGCATACGCGTACTTGTATTAGTCGTTCTTAGAATCTATCATTTCTACCATTCAGTGAAGTCATGAGACTATCAGCCTGCATAAATATTACTAGTATAACAAAAGTACTATATTGATACCTAATTAATTAAACATTATACTGAACTATTTAAAGGACATTTAGTCACAACATTTACCATTTTTGATATAGATATCATTAGGAGACAAAGCATGGGAATCTGTAAGCCAAATCCATGTTTGTGTTCATGACAAAATGATAAATTTATGTGGACAAGACAACACGACTAAAAACCTTCCTTCATAAGATAAATATTTAGTCAAGAGTTATGTAGCGGTAAATAATTCCCCGAAATTATTGACCACAGCAATCGTCACTGAACATTGGATGCTGACCCTCACTGTTTAAGTTGACTTGTTTAGCCGAAGGCTTCCGGTCAAGCATCTACGCAATTTGGTACTCCGTCATGTCACGTTCGTTCACGACCACTAGCCAGTTAAGCAATCATCTCGCTCGACGATTTGCTCCCGGAATATATATCGTGATTTGGACGATCAACTGTGGTCTTTTGCTTTGCCTTTGGTCTACGCGGAACGAATACTATAGAAGTTGTTGGTATTAGATCTTGCGTTAGTATAGTCCGTACAATCCGCGAACGTCAATACCGTAAGCCTCTAAAGTTATGCGATATTTGGTGGAATAGTTGACAAGCTTATTCCTACCTGCTATGACACTATAGACATGAACTACTTTTGACGCTATATTCTACAGACTGACTACAAAATTTTGACCAGTAAAGGTAGGCATGTGATGAAAATGATAATTATTTGAAAACTTATGCCCTCTTGATATCCGCTCTGTATTACAACTGTAGATGTCAGGCTTTAATTTTTAAGTAAGAATGAAAAAATACTTGATGGAAGTGAGGATTGTCGATAAATTAAGTGACACTGATATATACATAGCAGTCTGTGTGACATGTTAACTAAGCAAACAGAAATCCACCGAGTTTATGGGAATCCAAATAATTTTTTTCCTCCAATTCTTATAATATTTCTGTTTACCTTCAAGAAGCATTTTTCTAAACTTAGAACCTAGTGACTGGAGTTCGAGTGTGAAAACTATTAAAATATATCCCTTTCTTGTCTGGTGGCATATACTACTGATTGATATGAGTAGTAGGAAGTAACCTAACTAACAATGCTTCCTAATCAGATTATAGTAATCTAAACAACAAATGGTCATTGAACTCGTTTAGGGTTGAGCTTATCAGCTTTGTTTGTGGACTTATTCATTTTGGAGAGTCGAATGTGTTCAAATCAATTGAATTCTCACCAGTTACTTGAGTGAACTGAAATTGCCTAGAATCAAATTCGTAATTTGCCAGTTACACAGTTTGAGGTGTGAATTTTTAACGTGTAGTTATGAATCTTTGTCGTATTTTGGCAACTTGAACTTATATCGCACCTTGTTTTGATTTATAAATCATTATTGCTTTTATAAGGGAAACTATTTGTTTCAGAACTGTAGGGAGTATAGTGGGTTAAAAGACCGAATATAACCGCATTCACTTCTACTACTTTCATTTAATTATGCTATTAAGCTATAAAGTTAGTGGGAAAATGACGTAAGGTAAAACAATAATTACTAGCTTATTATGTTCCCAGTAAGGACACCTCGCCAATTACACAACCACGAACTTTTAAGACGTTGAACCACCCATTCTCCCTTAAATGGATGGTAATTTCATAACTGGTGATTCTTAATGCTACCAGTTAGTGACAGTCCTAATGCCATCTAGCGATGACACACTTCATTCTGAGGACCTGAATAACTACAAATTCCTTTAAGAACTCTATGAAATTAACCTCGAGATAAGTCGGTTAATGTTCAATTGGTAGGAATTAAGTTGTTATGTATGTTGTATAGTAGGCTGTTTCCCTACTGAAAAATATCTTTGTATAACACTTTCAATGCAGTTCTCATTTGTTTAGTTAAAAAGAGGCCTTCATTGTTCTACTGGAAGATTTTTTATCAGTGAAGATAAGATTTCAATATATTAAATATTTTTTTACGAGTTGATCACGGATTGATATCAGTTAGATAACTATTGAAAATCAAGGAGTACTGGACAGCTGCTGTTTTATCCTAGTTTTGGGAATCGTCGGCAGTAAGCACCCACTGGGATTCGGACCCAGGACCTTCCAGTTACATGGCAAGCTCGTATACCAATCAGCCACTGGGACCCGATTCAATGGCTCATGAATTCTAACTTCTACCAATTCGTGATTTAGTGCGACCCTGGTTTTCAATGGTTCTCTAACTGATATTAATCCGTGATCAACTCGTAAAAACATATCTAACCCTTACAAAACCAAACTATATAATATTAAATGTTCCCATAGTAAAATTTAGAACAACACATTCAAGCGAACAATATTGTTTTCAATTAGATCTCATCAGGCTTAACTCTAATATACATAAGTTTACGAATAAAAATTCAAATATAAACCAATCATAGTTTCATGTTTTTCATGTACCGTTTTACAATCATCCTTCATTGAATCCATCTCTCAGCTATTCACCATTCTTGCAGCTGATATACATATTTATATCTGCGTATATATAATACTTGTTTGTATTTCTTGATATTAGGGCTGCCTTCGATTCGTTGGACAGAAGTGGCTCTGGAAATGTCGGTTAAATAGGGGTTGTACCTGAGAAGTTTGTTAACATCTTGAAAGCCCTATACAGAAGCACTTCGGGTAGAGTGAGGGCATACAACCAACTGTTCCCAACCAACAGTGGGGATAGACAGGGTTGCCCGGTCTTCTGGAGTCAGCTCTGAAGGATATGCGTGAAGGTGGTGTAGATCTGCTACCTGGAGATAGACTTTTCGACCTCGAGTATGCAAACAACATCGTCGTACTGTGCGATAGCACGCAGGCTGCCTAAATCGCGCTTAATCAGTTGGCGATCAGTGTTTGTAAGTATGGTATGTACTTTGAGCCCTCTAAGTGCAAAGTATTGTTACAAAATTGGCAGGAGCCTGTACCTGCACTCACTCTTGCGGGTGAACCGCTTGAAGTTGTTGATAAGTTTGTGTACCTGGGTAGTTGTGTGAGTGCTGGCGGAGGGTTGACGAATGAGATTTTCAATCGTATAATGAAGGCTAGGGTGGCATACATCAAATTGAGCCGCCTCTGGCGCCGTCGCGACGTTAGCCTGGCTATCAAAGGTCGGGTATACAATGCTTCGGTGCGCGCTGTCTTGTTCTACGCCTGTGAAACCTGGCCTCTCCGAGTAGGCTGAGGATGTGTAGCGGCTCTGCGTGTTCGATCATAGCTGTCTCCGCAGGATGGAAGAGGCGGAGGGGTGGTCAGTCCATGAAATGGCGTCGTGGAATGAAGGATTTTTGTGCTAGGTTAGCATCGGTTGGTGGGTCACGACTCCCTGGCTGGGGTTCGCAAGATAGCTCGAAACACTATCAGATATGGCCAAGAATCGTAATCAATAGCGAACGTGTTGCAATTTCCTTCTTTCTTTCCTTCCCTATGATGGTTAACGAATACTGTTTGGACTTGTTAAGTATGACTGTTTTCCTTCCTGATGAAGTTCTTTATCCGTTCTCTAATTACATTTTTACTTTTAATCTATGTTGTTCTATTATCATTGTGTGGCGCATCTTCTTAGTGCCATACTGCACCAAGGTTTTTTCTGCGTTTAAATAATAAATTATTTAATAATAAATATACTACTTGTAAATCTTGTCAGTAGCACACGTTACAGATTTATCCATAAGAGAGATATTAAGATATTAAGAGATAATTGCATGTATGAGTAAGCTGTGAAATACACCAGTATATTTTCTCAGCATATACATTTTTATTCTCTTGGGTTAGTAAACTTTAGAATTTTTTATCTAAGAGATTACAGTGACTGAAAAAGTGTCAAAAAACACGATTACCATTTTAAAAGTCCCTTCAGCATTCAACTATACGATCTCATAGTGTTAACTACAGAGAAAAAAAGCATTTTCACATCGCTCATGCCATCGTTAAACACCTTCGTTCAAACTTTCATTGTTTATAAATAAATGCGTTCGATAGATATATCTGTCTGCATTTATTCTTGACCTTTTCATAGTCAAAATTTCGATCATTTTATCAGATTATGACCTTTGTTTATTTATTCTTGTATTATAAAACTGACCAAAACTGTACAGTGAATATTTCACTAATTATAGCGTTTTACTTCAATGAATCATGATTTTATGATATACAAGTTCGTATTAGACAAAGTGATATGAGTCGAATCGAGTGATGTGCATTAGAAGTTTATACAACATTTATTAATTAGGCCTTTGATGCAGTAATATGATTCCTTATTCGTAGTTTGTATACATAGAAAATGACGATTTTGTAGTTCTGTTTGTGTAGACTGAGTTTTTGAAAGTATAATACAGTAACCAATAGTGAAGGGCTTAAAATAATCAATCATACTGCACTAATTACATAATCGTGCATACATAACATTCTAATTTGTATGGCTAACAATAACAGTAACCTGGATTTTTAAATACAGATGTCTAGAGCTCTCTCTCTCTCTCTCTCTCTCTCTATATATATATATATATATATATGAACTTTTCCGTTTTGTTCTAATCCGTGTACACCAAACAAGTTCATATTAACATTCACTCAGATATTTGCTAATCCTTCGGTCATCCGTTACTAACATCATGTCACTAAATGATGAACTAAATTAGAATTCGAAGAAAGAACTTAATTATTATTAAAATCAATTAAGGACCATTAAATTAACAGATAACTAGTTTAAAACAATTATATTTAACATAGATAAGATTGTAGCCTAAAATTGAAATGTAAACAAACTTCTAGGTTTATTATTACTGTTTAATATGTAACGTAATATTTACGTATCTTGAATCATTCATTGTACGCTTCACATTCAGAAAAAGAGGTAGTGGAAGTAATGTGCTATATAAGAACTCTCCGCTTTAAGGTAGTGCATTAGTCATTGAAATAACAGATAGAGGATTATATGCACATATCGGTTTAGAAATTCTTAAAGAGTGGGAATAAAATCACCCAGTTTCCCTGTATGACAGTTCCGAGATATTTAATTGGTGGGTGGTGACAAGCAATGGAGTCCAGGATACGCATTTCGTTTTATTTGGGACTCGTCATCTGGATGTACCTGTATTACCCATTGAGTGATGGTGTTCCCATCGAGTCTCGAATCCAGTGTTCATAGTTTCAAACACCAAAGCGTTATCCAGTAGACCACTTGGGCCACGAGAACCACCTCTTGTGCAACGAGTCACATTAAGAAGCATCTGCATAAGAAGCCGACATGTCAACCTGAAACCGAGCACTTCGGTCCAATCAGTCGACGGGAAAATCTAAAATTCAATTAAATAAGTTCCGAGATATATTTATTGGGATGTCCACATCTATTTATTAATGCTATGATGGTAAATTCTGTAATGAAAAGTAAACACATAGTTCAGTAAACAGGCTCCCTTCGAAGAATTCATTCTGCTTAGCTCTGCAATCTCCCTTACATACAATCTTTTCCTATCGGAGGACGACAGCGACACAAAAGTGATAAGTTGTCACAATCATACTTGTTAATGTTAGCCAATGCATAAGTCCATTTGAATAAGTGTGTTGGTACCAGGCAATAAGGTGAATAATTCAATGAATGACTTGTAATCTACTTAGCAGAAATCAACAAGCTTGTCACCATGATAGTAGAAGTGGTTGAATAATCTTCTCTTCTATGCATAGTTCCAGTTTCTGTATCTGAACTAAAACTTCAGCAGTGTAAAGGAGACAAAAGCTTATTGCCATCGGCAGGTTGTTCTTCATTTTGTAGATTACTTTGGACGGAGCGTTCGTTGAGATGGAATGACCAGTGTTGACATGGTGTTCGATTATTGCACTACTTATAGAACCAATACTTCCTTTCTGCAGCCATTCAGGATAGGGTTCTTGTACCCTTTTAGACAGTATACGCGTCGAACAACTATCATACATTGCTCCAGTGGAGCAGGTGAACTAGTATATTCACACAGAAGTGGTCGGATGCGAGATTTTGTCCTTAGGGTTTCTACAGACCAGTAGACAACTGAAGAGCATTGTTCTTTGCCTTGCTGCGAAGAAAGTTCTTCTCAAAGATGATGGACTTTTCCTCTTAAGGATACTGGAGGTTAAGTCTGTCTTGATATCGAGGTTCAGGTAGATATTTTTGGTACAAGTAACGATTCCTCACTCTGAACTCTTGAATCTTTGTGGGTATCCCTTATGAATGAAGATTTCTTTCAGAAGATCTAGTACTGCTTCTAGGGCATCAGGACTACAGATGCGTCGAATCCGAGTGACAAGATATTTCATTGAGTTTCATTTTCGTTCAGCAGGCACCTAGCTGTAGAAACACGTTAGTTGGATGTACTAACTGGGTTTCCTATGGTCTGTCTTTCTTAAAGCTCCATTGGTTCTTCTTGTTAGTCCCACTTCAATAGTGAACTTTGCTACCGGATGGCAGCTATTAAGTATGTTTAGCAATTGATTTGGGTTGTAGCTATTGTGGCAAATGATGAAAGCTTTATCCACGTACCTTGAATACAGTTGCAAATTTTCAGTGGTAGCCCTAATGAATCGTTCTCGAAGCTTACCATGAAGTAGTCTCACCTAGAAATGAACTCAAGGGAGATCCCATTCCAATACCATTCTTTTGTCTGTAGATGGGGTTACTGAAGACGAACTGTGCATTAAGGGTACACCACTGCATCAGCTCTTTCAAAGCTCTTACAAAACAGAGTTTGCGTAGATGGGATATTGGTGAAAAGTGACTCAGTGTCGAAGATAGCATACTTTTGTCAGTAACTCTCATGTAATGCACGCAATCGATGAATTGGAAAGTGTCATGAAGAGAGTACATGCAAACATGCTTTTTACAGGTTCCAGAATATCAGCCAACAATTTTACTATAGCACGATGAGGAGAGCCTGGTATATTTATAATTGGATGGAGTGGGAAACCAACTTTGAATATCTTTGGTAAACCATGAAATCTTCGTATCATTGAACCTGTTGATAGGATACGATCATAGATATCCCATTCAATTACTTGATCCTAAATACAACTCATTAATTGAATTATTCATCTTATTACCTGGTACCAACACACTTATTCAAATGGACTTATGCATTGACGAACATTAACAAGTAAGATTGTGACGACTTGTCACTTTTGTGCTACTGTCGTCTTTCGAGAGATAAAGATTGTATATAAATACGACTGTACAGGTAAGGAGAATGAATTCTTCGAAGAGAGCCTGTTCCATGTACTAAATGTTTTGTTTTCTTTTATGTCTGTACAGGGTTACTTATTAATTGAAATATTATTTTTAACCAAAACGTCCTATTTGGTCAGATCTCTGATGTATAACTCGAAATTACTGGTAAGTTTTGGATGAATTCATGATTGTTTATTGCTAACCGATTCGACTGACTACAAGTTGAATAAAGTAAAATCAGGGCTTTCGTGTTATGTACTATTGACTTCGCTATTGTAAAAACAACGCACACTAACCAATACTGATCGTTAGTCATAATAAAACGACATACTACCAGATGATTTTTGCGTTTATTTGGATCTGTATTTTTCAGAAGTCTGTCCAATATGACCGAAGTCATTTGCAATTTTTTTGAAGGGATATTTTTTAGAGGCTGAGGGTGTTGACGTCAACAGGGAGTACGAAGTATACTAACGCAAGATCTAATAATCACAACTTCTATAGTACTTGTTTCGCATAGACCAAAGGTAAAGCAAAACACTAGAAGTGATCATCCAAATTACGAAGAATATTTCGCGACCAAATTGGTGTGCTAGATGATTGCTTAACCAGCTAGAGATCATGTGTGAATAAACGAACGTAACACGATGGCGTGCCAAATGCCATGGATACTTAACTGGAGGCCTTCAGCCAAACAAATCGACTTAAACAGTGAGGGACAGCATCCAGTGTTCAGTGATGAATTCTGTGGCTAATAATCCTGGGGAATCACTTACGGCTATATATATATATATATATATATATATATATATATATATATATATATATATATATCAGTTCCCTTTGTCTTAGTTCGAATATATTTTATTAGTCTTCCCCATTTTTTCAATAGCTCTTAATCCTTACTAAACAACGTTTGAAATATTACCGAAAAGTTAACGAATAACTTACGTTCCACTATTTTTGCGTTTAAAGTAGGAAATCCATTCATCTGCAGTTGTTGCCAAACGACTTGCTACCATAGAGCGTATAAATGTAAAAACAGAATTTCTACTACCATCACGAACAATAGGCCAAAGTTTATCGGTATGCACAGTATTAGTAGTTTCTGTAATAACCTGTAATTTGAATTATAAAATGGATAAAATATAGTTAGATAGATGGTTACATTTGTGCACCATTAAAAGAGAGGATAATATTCGTATTTGTAATATACTTCTACTTCATTTATTCTGAAGTACCATTTTAAAAAGAAATTTACCAACTTGAACTTAGTTGTAGCAGTTTTTTAGTTGGTGACGTTTGATATCTGTGTATATAGGGAGGTTGTGTCTACACTTCATTTGAAAGTCGTCATTTGCACAGATCTCCCGTGAAATGCTACTTCTGCCCTTCGTGCTGTGTTTATTTGTCTTCTTTTCACGTCTTCCATGTTTCGCCGCAACTCTGATTCATTTGCTCTCTTTGATGGCAAGTCTATTACTCTGTTATTTGATATTTTTATGCCAATGAGTCTTTCTTTATATACTACAGATAAATTTTGTCAGTAGCCCACACCACAATGTCATTTTTTGATCTATGGTTAGTATATTGAAATATAAAACGTCCTGAAGTTCTGTGTTAACATATTAGCTGGGGCAAGAAACTCGTTTATTTATAAATGGCAGTAAAGACTTTCAGAAAAACACTTTCTTAAGCTGTAAGTGTTGGTTTGTAGGAATCTAGTTGATTTCAACTTTTTTTCATGATAAACCAGCATAATTTATGGAACCACTAAGAACCGAAAATTCCTGGACAGCCGTTCCGCTCCGTTTGAGACGCGTCACCGGTACTTACCGATGACCGCACCATTGATGTATTCTAGAGGTTGAATAGTCGATGGAATTGCCTTGCAGCTTGAAGTTCCTGTGTCTGATATTCTATGGAGTTATGGATACGTGCTGCTGAGGAAGCACAGATTATGATGAAACAACTATTGAGTAGTCTCTAGTTTCCAATGGTTCTTTACCCAATGTCTTTGTGACGAAATTGAACTTGAAACTTTCATATTGTATTACTCATACACTGTACAATATTATTGCAGAATTAAACCAAGAGATACAAAATAGAAAAGTAAAATGAATCCAAATTTTTGATGTGCTTGTGTCCTCTGAGCTGGATAGTTAATTCGCGAAGCCTTCATCACCCTACTAGGTGACATCTTCAGCGCATGCTTCAATTTGAAGTGAGCTTTTAGATTTTTTGACGAGTTTATTAATCATCTCTCTTGGTGGCCTTGGACGTGACTGGTTGTTTTTGTGTGTTTTCACACCTTCAAAGTTACTTGTATTGGAACTGATTGTTCCTTTGACTTAACTTTGACCCTTTGTGTGTGAGTATTCTTTCTTATCAGTTGATAAATTTAGTCTATCTTGATGTGTCTATTGATTGATGATTCACTGGAATACCAGACAGCCTTCTAAAAATTCTCTAGCATTCTTGGTGTTTCCTCTGTCTAATATTTGAAAGTTGTCCCAGTCGAATTGATGTCCGTGGTTGTCTGTGTGTAGTGATATGAGGGAGTGGATATCATGTCTTTTGACAGCTAGCTTATGTTTGTGGATACGAAGACGAAGGGAACGTCGACCTTGGCCAATGTAGTTTTTTTCCCAGTTGTTACAATTTATTTTGTAGATGATGGTTTTATCTTCTTTCTTTGTTGAGTCTTTTCGTTAACAGAACTGAGTGAAGTGATTTTGTTGGTTTGTGTACAACGTCGATTCCTAAAGGTTTGAAGAGTCTTGTAGTGATTTCTGAGATATCCTTTATATGTGGCAAGGCGATTTTCTTTGTGCTTTCCTTGGGGGCTTTCGGTTTGATAGGTCGGCTTGGGGGTATATGTCTTTTGATGAAATTCCGTGGATATCCATTCCTTTGGAAGACATTCATGAGATATTTTTCTTCAATTTTCCTTAAGGTGGGCATGCTGCAATGTGTCCTTGCCCTATTCAAAAGACATATACCCCCAAGCCAACCTATCAAACCAAAAGCCCCCATGGAAAGTACAAAAAATCGCCTTACCATATTGATCTGGTTGTCACTAACGATTTCACTTTGTGATTTTTCTTTCTGATGGGATGTTACAGTAGCAAGCCGGTGGCATAGCGGTATGAACTCTCGCCGATCAAGCACATGGTCCGGAGGTCGATCCCCGGTTATATATATATATATATATATATATATATATATATTAGCAGCTCATTTACTTGCTTTCACTCCGCTTAAGAAGTTTAATTAATAAAATAAGCCAAAATTCACTTTTGAATTGAATTTTTGATTTTCCCGTCGATTGATTGGACATCCAGCTGACGAGTCCCAAATAGAACGAAATGCGCATCCTGGATTCCACTGCTAGCCACCATCCACCAATTGTATACAAAATTCACTTTTACCTGTAGAGAATTTATTTTCTCAAATATCGGGAAATCATGTAAAAGACGCTCAAAGTATTGTTCGAAGGAATAAAGACTGATCATTTTCTAAAGTACTCTTCTATTAGGTTGATGTTTTAGTCACAAACATATCACTGAACTTAATTCTATGATTACTAAATGATACGCCGAGGATATTATCAAATCAAAAGTGTAGAAATTAGTTTGAATAAGCGAAAATAAATTTTCTGACGATTTTTTTTCGAAACGATAACCACAAGAAAGACATTAGCTTTATTATACCACTCATAAGTAACACTATGAATAGTTTCACAATTGAAATAATGAACTTCAGAATACTTATTGTGTAGTGGTTGGGGTTCATTATCCCGTGTGATTACTTCGTAGTGGAGTTAATGACGAGTTGTTTTTGTTTTTTTCACAGAAACGCATAGAAATTATTGATTTCAAAAGGTGAGAATAATTACAACAATATGTTAATCGATAATGTTATTTACAACACAAATGGACTCACAAGTTTTGCACTTGTCACATAAAAATCGTCAACTGAACTGGTAAACGTTGGATAAGAAGAAAATGTGATAGCGTAACCAGGAATTTTTGGTGAATCTAAGTAGGAAAAGTAGAGGAATAAATTAGAAAATCTTTTTGTACTTCACATGCTTGTTTATATAATATTTGGCTTCAAATCAACAGTATATGAAAAAAAGTAGTGACCTCATTTGAAATCGATTATAACCAATGACTTCTAAACTGTTTCGAATGAAGCATATAATTTCGTGAAAGTGAAACTTATGATCTAAGTGATCGATATTCTGGTGTGTACATTTTGCACATATTATGAAATCTGTAGTCAAACGGTAGAAGACAAAAGACTTGTTAAGGGAATTTTGATTGTAAATCTGGTATCTGTACATAGCGAAATTATGTGCACCTTATCTTCAACACACCATCTGCACAGATGATCTTCCGTGTTGTGGCCTACTTCTATCCCTCATATTGTGTTTCTTTGTGTTCCTTTCACGTCTCCTATATATCTCCTTAACTTAGAATAATTTTCCTTCTCTGACATCAAATGTATTACCCTGATATGAACACCACTTCATATACTACTGATAAAGCTTATCAGTAACACTCATTATAGTAGTGACAGAAAATATTTTTATCTCTGAATAAGGAAGGAGACTGTTTGATGTTGTTTTGGCTTAAAAATTTAATCTTCATTATTGTCTCCACGTTAGGCTTGATTATATCATCAGTGTTAACTTTATTTCTCCACTTCTTAATAACATTTGCGCTCATAATGCTATATCATGTCTGATAACAAAGATTTGGTGGAAAGTAAAGCTTAGAGAACACAAAAATTTCCATCATGAATATTCTTAGTTACATGATTTCATTATGAACTGACATTGGTTAGAGGACCGTTGGAAAACCACCTAGGAGTACTACACTGCCGACTATTTCATCCTGATTTGGAACTCCTCATCAGTAGGCACCTAGGACCATCCGATTGCAAGGCGAGCTCATAGACCATTAAGCCACTGGGACCCAATCCAGTAACCAATGTAGACATTGGCTAGTGGTCGCGCTATGTAGTGAATTGGCAGAAGTTAGAATTCATGGTCTGGTCATTGGATCGGGTTCCTGTGGCTTAATGGTCTTCGAGCTAGTTCACCTTGTAACCAGAAGGTCCTGGGTTTGAGCCCTGGCAGTGGGTGCGTGCTGATGAAGAATTCTAAACTGGGACGAAACAGTTGTCCAGTACTCCCATGTTTTCCAATGGTTTTCTAATTGATGTCAGTTCATGATGAAATCCTGTAACCAATCAAACGAAATCCCTACAAACCAATACTTGAATATGAATATTTTTAATTAATCAAAACATAATAATAAAAGGATTTAAATATTTGTTTAGTTTCATAACCACTTATCACTGTCTATCAGTGTTAATTAATAAAGTTACACATATAAGTGTATATGGCATGTAAGTCTGTAAATTCCTTTTTAAGAAAAAGAGTTATAATCAATCTATAATTGACAAATACAACTTGAGTGTCATTCTAAATTTAAGAGAGTATAGTCTTGCAAACTCTGGTGGTGGGCTTTGATGGCTAGACGAAAACTACAAGTAAATTATTCTCATTGGGTAATCCAAGTGCTGACGTCAAGTAAAATAAAACTATTTCCAAAAAGCAGCCAAGCCATCGATCACATACATTCCAAAAAAACAACTGAGAATAGTAACTAATGTCTGGAATTATTCTCAACTTTTAGGATATTGTTTCTTGAAATTAATAAGAGTTAATCTTAAAAGAGACTAGAGGCTACTAATATTCGAGTCTGAAGTAGTAGTTGGCTGATAGATTAAACCACAAAGTTGAAATGGTTAACTGAAGTTCACAAAGCAGACTTAAGATTTTGCATAATATGTTTTGAAAGTTCTTTGTATTGGAGCAGATGCACTCAAATACCTTTTATCATCTGCACTGTAAAGCGTGTGCTACTGATAAGATTTATCAGTAGTATACAAGGAGATAATCATTGGCATAAAAAAAATCAAATAGCAAGCAGATAGATTTGATTTCAGAGAAGGCAAAGATACAGCGTTGCGAAGAAATATGGGAGACGTGAAAGGAACACAAAGAAATACAATATCAAGGATGGAAGTAGCACAACACGGAAGAAAACCTGAGCAGATAGTGCATTGAAGATAAGGTGTACATAATTCGGCTATGTGGAGATTCCGAATTCCAGTCCTACTTCTTCTACCGCTTCAACTGAACATGATATTTTATTTCCTTTGATTGCTGTTGTTTTCTTGTTTGTTTTGTGATACTCCGGTAAACTACTGCTAACATTATTTGAATTAAATCTCCTCTCGTCCTATATTCTTCTCCTTGGTGTATAAATACATGTGGTGAGTTTTAGCAGTTTTGTTAAATCATACTCTGATAATATCCATCTGTTCAAAAACACAACTATCTGAAGTTTTTATCTGATAGAATTTTTCGATACCCTTTTATTTATTTTGAGGAAGTGAATTCCATAGAGCTGGAGATTGTTCAACTTCTGTTGTAATTACTTTTTTTGCGATTCATTTTAAATTTAAAAATGTGACATCTTTACACTCTTGTTTTTTTTTCTAAATTTAAGTTTTTAAATTTAGTAAAAATTGTATTTTTTTTCTCCAAAATTTCTTTCATAAACAATTCAGATTTGTTTATGGCATTGTCAGAGGTGATTAGAGAAAAACATTAAGTCAATCCGCAGAGTCGCAAACTGTTATTCTGAGCCACATTGGGAGGTGAAATGTGATTGGCTTACGTTGTTGAGATTCCAGGAATCAGTTGCTGGAGATCACTGGTATAAATATATCGTCTCTTAGATCAGGAAAATCTTCATTAATCCATGTTTAATTATCCTCCATCTAGTATCATAGTGTTATTCTGTTTTCTTGCTTTGTTTGCTTCTACAAGTGAGGCGACTTGAAATGATACAAGTTCGTTCAAAGTTCTGTGTTGATCCATCAGTCAACCAGAAGATTTAGATTTGCAAACACACATTGATTACTTAAGAAGTTATGAGTAAAGGAAATGGCATTTTCTTGTCAACCTACTTGACAAGCGTTGATAACTGTCACTGTAAGCATCCACTTTTCAATATGTCCTTTTCAGTTGAACTAAGTCTACTTTTCTCATCCCTTAACTCTTTTGTTATATATATGCTGAGATTTTGCAAATCCCGGTTTAATAATACTTTGAGAAAGCTATTAGCTTAAAAAACAATATCGTTTTGTTTTTCATTCATTGGGAAATACAAAAAAAACCTTTATTATAATGAATTACAATTTTTGGTTTAAGTTTTCATCATAAATTTATACGCTTTTAAAGTAGAAAAGAGGGGGGAGGGGTAGAACAGAAAACAGAAAAAGTCGATTGACAGAACAGTGTTAGTTTGTAGGTTCACATAGCAACTCCAAAAAACAAAAGCGGTTACAGTTTATAAGACTGAGATTTGTTCAGTGAATTGAGATCACTGAATTAGATGACTAATTAATGTAATCACTATAACAGCTTTTGTCCCATAAGTTATAAACGTGGATTAGTGAGAACTTTGTACAACAGAGCCAGGAAGCTATGTTCACCCAACATGGTGGAGGAAGAATTAGGTTTCGTCAAGAAATGCTTAATAGAAAATGGATACCCTTAGGGATTTATACAAAAAAATATAGCACAGAAAAAGATAAGAAAGAAAATCAACCAACGGCTGAAAAGAAGAAAGTGCTCATTTGTTTCCCATTCAAGGGAGAAGCAGCATCACAAAAGAGTGACAAGAAAATGAAAGGCGCAATAAAAGCAAGCTTCCCTGCAGCTAATCTCATACCATTATGCAGCACTACTTTTTCTATAAGCTGCTCTAAACTAGATAAATACCCTGCTTATTTCACTTCCAACTGCATTTATGAATTTACATGCACTTGGGGCAGCAAGTACATTGGAAGGACGAAAAGAAAGGCTTCCATCCGGTTTTCTGAACATATTTCAAGAAACTTGTGCCTGTAAGGAGTCAAATATTCTCAGAGTTCAATTACCAGACATCTTGTTGATAGTGGTCACCTCGTAGAGATTTCTAAGTCCTTCAAAATATTAAATAAACAAAGGACAGCGAATTTACTATGATTTGCCGAACCGACCGTAACCAAACGATTCAAATCAGACTTATGCGTACAAAAGAGAGTGTGGTTAATCTCTCACTCCCTTGGTAACTGAATTTTGATTTTGATTACATTAATTAGTCATCTAATTCAGTCATCTCAACTCACTGAACAAATCTCAATCTTATAAATTGTAAACGTTTTTGTTTTTTCGGGTTGCTACAAGCTAACACTGTTTGTTAATTAATTTTTTCTGTTTTCTGTCTTACCCCTCTCCCCTCTTTTCTACTTGGAAAGCGCATAAATTGATGATGAAAACTTAAACTAAAAATTGTAATGGTTACATTTTGTATGCGTCAGTTTTATAGTATCTCTTCTCTACTACCACTTAAACATTAAAGTATGTTTTATCATTTATATAGCCATTGTAATTTCAGGTAGTCTGCAGCTGATGAGAACCTGTGAAATAGAATAATATCATTTTATGCTGTTTTTCGTCTTCCTTTCTTTATCGAAACTTCTTCAACAGTTATAGTATTATGCAAATAGTTACCTTTGTCTGATTAATGGTGCAACAGGATGTAAAATAATAAATAAGACAGCTTTTAAAATGAACGAAAAAAATATATACAGTTTTTTAATTACTTGTACTGTTGACAACTTTCCAAGGGAAATTATAATGTTTTAATACTCTTAGCATCATACTATATGATGTCCAGGTAACATGTGACATGTACACATTATTTTTAACTACTTTGAATAATACTGAACATGATGTAGCCATTGTATATGGATGACCAAGTTCATTTACACCATATTTAAGCGTTGGAAGAGATAAGGCACTCAATAAATCACCAAAATCACCATTTATTTGCAATAAACTACAGAACAAAAATGTAAATAAGTAAATAAATAAAACCATTATAAAATGAGTCGAAAAGAAACCTACAAAAATTTAAATGTGGTGAAATCTACCCTTAAAATTAATCCGAATCCCTACAAAATCCTATATACTAAATATCAGTCTTTGGCTCATTGATGGTTACTACATGGATCTCCGGAAGTTGTACTAAGAAGTTGTGGCCAGTGGGTTACATCATATCAAGGTGAAGTGGATGCTCACAGGAGGCACTGTTTCAGGGTAGGCATATATCAAGAAGTGATTATTTAGAATGCATGTGTTACTGAATTCCGGCCTAAGTCGCTGAATGATCATCGAGACTGGTTTCGTAAGCTGAACGTCTTGAATTTGATTCCTAGTTGGGTTGTAACTATGCATTACTAAAGAGTACTCTGACTGGCTAGTCTAATCCTTTGTTTGGTGCAGACGGAATTCTGTCAGTCAAGCTTGCAATGTGTTCACCATGTTAGGTGGCCGGCCTTCACGGTGGACTGTCATTTTTTGATATTAGGTGGTTGCATGCTACCAACAGGAGGCCTTGGATATGGGTTTCGTGCTAGTCGGCACTCACCAGTCAGCAAGACGTACCTGCAACCTTGAGGGAACTCATATCCCTTCTGAGATTAGCACCCGATTCACCCAGTACTGCGATCATAGATGTTACCACTGAGCTATTCAGGATCAAACCATCTAATATCAACAGTTGACAGTCTACCGTGGTGGCTAGCCACCTACTACGGTGGCCAAATTGCAAGCTTGACTAACACAGTTCAGTCAGCACCAAACAAAGGACTAGACAAATTACACTAGTTAGCAACTAGTGTCCAATCAAAGTATCGAATACATACCTACAGGAGGTCAGTCGCGAGTCTGGATAGCTGAGGTGGTGACATCTATGACCGCAGTACTGGGTGAATCGAGTTCGAATCTCAGAAGGGATACGACTTCCCTGAAGGTTGCACATACTGTTTACTAACTGGTGAGTGTCAACTAGCACGAAACCGATGTTCAAGGTTTCCTGCGGCTGATTGTCTCCTACCATCTAATATCAACAATTGACAGGCCGGCCACCTACTACAGTGGCCACATTTTTTTTTATTACAGCTTGATTCCACACCGTACTTTTGGTACAAGTATTGAATTTTCAGCGTGGATATCGGTAGCCCGAAATTCGCAGGCCAACCATGGATATCAGGTGTGCGTCGGCGTGGGCTCGAACCTCGGACCATGTGTATGGTCGGCGAGAGTCCTAACCACTGTGCCACCGACGCACAGCTGTCTGATAGAATTCAGAGTGCAGCAAACTGAGGACTAGATACATCACACTAGTTGCTGCAGAGTCCCAAACTAGGATGAAACAGCTGCACTGATCTCCATATGATGTTGTATAATGATGAAGTATACCTTGGAATTGATCAAAATCCCACAATCTAAATAAAATTTAATGACACTGGGAATATTTCATTAAATAAGGTTTCAAAAGTACAGTTCAAACCAAAATGGTTTAGAGCACACATAAATGCTTAATTCCATGTATACGTAGTGAAATACTTAGTTTTCCCCATAACCTGTATTAATATTACACAATCATATCTTTGTATGTAAACCAATCATACGTCAAGTGACATTTATTTCATAACAACATGTTTGAATTGTAAACTCCTTAAACCATGCAATTATGGTGAAATAAATAATGAGTGTGTGGTGATTGACAATTTCTATCTCTGTATTGTTTAAAATACTTACTGTTGACTGTTGATATGTTTCATATATGAATTGCATTCTAATTCCGCTAAATACAAATTACTGATTGCTGCCCTCTCTGGGTTTTGATTAGATTCCTATAATTCCGTCATCCCGGTATATTAATATTTCAAGTACAATAAATTACTACAAATTGGCGTCGCGATGGAGCTAAGTAACCTGGGAAAATTTCCCATTAATGGTTCTCCGCGAGAGATTGCTGATTATTTGGAATGCTTTGATGCGTGGTGCATTTCCAAGAATGTTCGGGATGATAAAATACCTGCTCATTTCATCACTGCTATTGGGCTTGATGCATATAGCCTGGTGAAGAATCTGGCGTTTCCAGATAAACCCATTTCTATGCCATATGCTAAGCTCCGTGAACTTCTTATAGATCACTTCCATGTAACTACTTTTGAGACCAGAGAGAGGGCTCACTTCAACAAACTGGTACGTTCTCCCAATCAGAAGATTCGAGACTTTATTCTTCAACTTCAAATTCAAGCCTCAAAGTGTAATTTTGGAGATCAGCTGCATACACAACTACGTGATCGTCTAATTGCTGGAATCAACATTCCTAAATTAGAGAAAGAGTTAATTCAGATTCCTTCTTGTACGTTTCAAACTGCTAAAGAGGTATGTATTACATATGAAGATGTCCATAATGAATACTCTGCTCCCACTACGTCAGTGTCTGATGTTATGCTTTCTAAAGTCGAAAATACAAGTGTTCATGGAAAGCAATCCAAACTGCCGTCCACAGGTAATAGAATGCAGCCAGAGATCAAAAACATTAAACCGTGTTTATCCTGTGGAAAGTTACATCTACGAAGCACTTGCCGTTTTCGGAGTGCTAAGTGTTATAAATGTGGTAAAGTTGGACACATCAAGACGGTTTGCAGAAGTTCGAATACTTATGTTGCTCAACATTCTTATAATTCTCCCAAGCTGTCTAGTAAAATGGAGTCTATGTGTCTTTCAACTTTTCAAAATACTCAAGCTAATCCAACGAAAACCTCCACTGCAAGTTCAGCAACGCAAGTATCAACTGTATTCAAAAATGAGGTAGCTAAGTTGCAATGTGAACTGTCGAAAGCACGAAAAGACCTGAATGAGATGAGAGAGCAACTGAATAAAATTGAGGAATTACTGCATATGCATAGACTACGTCTGGTGAATCCAGAGCATACAAGTTCTTGTGAAAGTCCTGCAAAACTATTCAAATCTCGAATTCTCAAAAAGCATCTGATGTCCACTACTTCTAATGTACATTATTACAAAGATAATAACTACAGACCTTCTGTTGGAATTATACTACAAAAAATGGGAAATCGAGTGGTGAAGATATTAGACATCAAAGATCACTCAGTTCATAACGGACACCTGGACAAAGTGACAATAAATGAAGTAGGTCGTTCCAATTATAATATTATTGATTCCGCTAATAATCCTGATTTTGTAGATAATTCAGAAATAAGTCCAGATAGTACTGATGAAAATAATATCACAGAATCAGTTAGCTCGAAGCTACTTGCAAGCAAACCGAGACATCGTTATAAATACGCGAGGAGATATTCGAGGTGTGGCGGATGTGGTGATTGACAATTTCTATCTCTGTATTGTTTAAATACTTACTGTTGACTGTTGATATGTTTCTTATATGAATTGCATTCTAATTCCGCTAAATACAAATTACTGATTGCTGCCCTCTCTGGGTTTTGATTAGATTCCTATAATTCCGTCATCCCGGTATACTAATACTTCAAGTACAATAAATTACTACAGAGTGATATAAGAATTTATCATCTGCATCAAACTAGTCATTTAAGCAGATATTTAAAAAATAAATTCATATTTGAAATCGCAAAAGGAAGTAAATGAATTACTTTACTATTAAATATTATCATCATCATCATATACATATGCTTAAAGTTCATAAAACATTTGTCGTTTTTATAATGAGCTTAAAATCTCATCATATTGCATTGAGGAACTGCTAAAAAAGAACCACTCAACCTACTCAATGATTTTATTCAGTAAATATGAATTGTGCAAAACGTTAGACTCAACACTCACTGACTGCTGAAATATCCCGAACAGCAGTAGAATACATCCTTTTTTTAAAATATAATAATCAAAGAGCATTTCATTTGAAAGACATAAACTCAGATGATTGTATGTATATCTTGGGTGTGATTTACTTTTATTTGATTTCTAGTTCAATGATCTTCATATTTTGTACATAATTTAAAAAGACATAGATCAGTAGAGAATATTCTTTTCAAAGCTGTGCAGTTATACGGTATTCTAAATGTTATTGAAATGTCTATTAAGGTCAGTTGTTAATATCAATTAGTAACAAAGTATGTGAAATTACATATCAGGAAAAATGATGTCTGTCTGTCTGTTTTCGACATAGAACTTTGCACAAATGTGCGGAAGTTCAAGTCGCCACATTCCGTGTAGCACGCGAAGCAAGAGAAGAAAGTACAAGAAAAGCATAATAGAAACAGTGAGCAGAGGTGTGAGACAAAGGAGTAATAAAGAAATACAAAACAGTTTCATTGAAGATCATAAGTCACAGGGAGTGGATGCATCTGCGCCACTGAGAACGATTTTGAGCCATGTCACCAATTGTTTCCAACCATAGATTTTTACCGTCCCGAGGACCCCAGCCTGGAAGTCTACACCTTTCTACGTGGCTTAGACCAACTGTTGTGGATTTCATTGACTGATGCCAAGTTTTTGTTTGACCGCCGCTAGCTTTTTTCCAGCCTGACCCTATATCCGCTAACATAGCTCGTCGAGGGAGGCGATGACTTGGCATACGTAACACATGTCCTAACCATCTCAGTCTTTGTAGCTTCACGACTTCGTCGATTGATTTCCCCTGTTTACCTAGAACTCTACGCCTAACCTCCATGTTGCTCACCTTATTATGCCACTTTACACGGGAAATAGAACGCAGGCACCTATGATCAAAGACAGCTAGCCGGCCTTTTCATGTCTACCACTCTCAGTGGCCAGGTCTCACAACCATAAAGGAGGACGGAGCGGACTGATGAGCAGTACACCCGCCCTTTCGTCGATAGTCGAACATCTCGTCTACGCCAGAGTCGGTGTAAACTGGCAAATGCGAAACGAGCCCTTTGTATTCGTGCTGAGATTTCGTCAGAGATCAGCCCGTTGGGGCTGATGGTACTTCCCAAATAAGTGAAGCGATCAACGTGCTCTACCACTTCACTTCCTATTTTTAAACTAGGCGTCGATGTAGTCCAGTCCTGTAACATCATCTTGCATTTGGCGGGAGCGAATCGCATGCCAAACATTCGTAGATTGCGGCTCAAGGTGTTAAGAAGACTCTGCATTTCGTCAGCGACTAAATTATAGTAATTACGTCATCTAAAAACATTAAGTAATGAATGGTGTTCAGAAGTGAATATTACTGAGACTGTAAGCGCTTAAAAGGAAGAATACTGTTCATAATATTAAGAGATTCAAATTGCCTATGGATTATATTTTAAAATCACAAGCTTGGAAAGGAAAATGATAGATTATATACCAGATTATTGTAAGAGTCCGAGAAAGATTTAAGGCTTTTGTATGCACGGTTCATGGTTCCCCTTGTATACAGCAAGAGTTTCAGCCATGGACAGAAGGTATATCCGGAACTCTTCGAATGTCACAGCCATACCTTGTATTTCACTTTGAAAGATTTCTCCATTGATGATGTGTAACGGTAATATCCTTAGGAATTGGGTTATCGTTTCGTTGAATTTTTCCTTTAGATAAACGTATTAGGAGATGTTCTTTGGTGTGTCTGGACAATATCCTACTGGTACTTAGTCCCACATAATTAAGTGAATTGATAGATGCACATTAATTTGCCATTGGTGTCCCAGAACTCAACAGTAATTTTATCTTTTGTACGTTTATTTTAATACTAAATATATTGTGAATATGTTCTGTGCATTTGTGGACAATATGCTCCTCCTCTTCTTCTTCTGCTTCTTCAGTGCGAATAAAATCGATAGAAAACTCGTCTGCACAACTAGTGTTAAAATACTAGACAGACAGTCTTGTATCACGTATCCAATAACAGATGGGCATAACTGGTAACGGTCGCAGTAAAATACGGACATTTTTACCGCGGCTTTCTTGTAGGTCAACTAGTAGAGAGCCCAGTTAAAATTTCTTGCGTCTTTTGTTTTCATCTCGCCTTTGACCATCGCTCACTAGATTGAAATACTGCTAGAAAAATTAACTGAAAACTACTGAATAGTAAAACTTACTAAATGCCCATTACTTCATCAGTTATCTCATTAAGATAGCCCTCGTTCAGTTTATCTGAAGTAGAAATGAATTTTTCATTATAAGCATCCAACATTCCTTTTATCTGCCATAATTGCAAGCCTACCTAAAATTAGTCAAAAAAATACAAGAATTAAGTTTAAGTTATACAGGTAGCCGACTCATTGGATCAAATAAAACTTATTGAATCAAAGATCATTTTTATGTTTATTTTACCCCTTGTGCTCTGATTGAAATGTAGGACTACATGCTTTGAAGTCTCAGGAGCAGTAATGTTGTTTTTACGAGATGAATTTGCTGGTCTCACGCTCAACCTTCTCTCTTTTTCCCGATTACTACTGACTAGTAAAATAAACGAGATATGATACTTTGATCGAAAATGGCTATCCCGACAAATTTATCAAGAAACACATGACGAATAAAATGGAAAAGGACTACTCACTATCTGTAAACAAGAAGCCACTTTATATACGACTACAATTCAAGGCCGATATATCAAGTGAGATAATTACGAGGAGATTAAGAGAATCAGTTCAAAGAACGTTTAATGCTGGCAAACTACACATCTTATTCTCTACACGACCGATGGTGCTACCTAGATTGAAAGATGAAGTACCTAGACCAGCCACTTCAAATTGTATCTACCAATTCAAATGCGCTTGTGAAGCAAGTTGTATTGGCCGTCACTCTAGGAACTTGATTCTTCGTGCTCGAGAACACCTCCCGCTATGGTTAAGTAAAGGTGTGGCGAAAACCATAAACAGTTCGATACTGGACCATCTGGTGCAAATCGGCCGGCCACAAAGCCAGCGTGGAAGAATCCTTCTCTAGAATCTACCGGGTGCCTAATATATTGTCAAAATCATCGAAGCACCGCATGCTCCAAACAGCAGAGGTTATTGCAATTCGCCTCAAACAATCAGTGCTCTGTGTTCAAAAGAAGCAAGTTTAGTCCCTACTACTGCCATGGCAGGCCTTCAGTAGAAACTATTAATTCTTGAATTTGTTGTATATTATCTTTCCTAATTTTTCTGACATTCAGCTTATTTTATGTTGATACTATAGAACTGTAATCTATCAATATTATTGATTCGATGTTATTTAAACAGCAACATTAATGTTGTTAATAACACTAATTCATTCATTCACTATAGTGTGTGTATAACTGTATTCCTGATGATCAAGTTATCAAAAAGAGTACTCTTTGTTCAGTATGCATTCTTTTGAAAATAAACGAGGTTTAGGAGTGTATCGGTCGGGAATCGAACCTGATCAGATCACGTATTTGGTTGGCGAGCATTCTAATACTCAAACCACCAATACAAACTAAACATTAATTGCTTCCTACTACTGAACTAACAAGACTTTACGACATTGTGAAGTTACTGACAACCAAGAATCAGATGTAACCGGCATTAGGAATTAAAAGAGTAGAACTTAGTTTTTACAAAATCTATACTTGTTTTTTGATTAGCACATACTTAATTAGAGCATAACTAAAAAGAATTCAAGGTGTGTATAATACATTCAATACACAAGGGTCATCATAAATTAAATCGTTCGATCAACAGAAAAATCACTAGTTTCATACAATCCGATTTTACGGTGTAGCACAGTTCTAGTTACCACGTTAACAGTATAACCAGTCAGTAAGCTAAAAGATCTATGAAGGCTGTGTAATTTTAATGAATTTTAGGTATTTACAAATAATCATTAAGAAAACCTTATTCTTGTAAGTCTCATGACTGTTAATATTCGTCAGCAAGGGTTGTCCATGAGATCAAAGGGATTTATATTCGTCTAGAGCTTTCAGCCAGTGAGTTAAATTAGGCATTCTAAAAAATGAAAGTCATAAACCATCAGCACTTTTCAAATGGTAGATCCTAAGATAACTAGTGACTGTGTTATTTACTCTATATGCAGTCCGTCACTTGTCTATGACACCACATGTCTGTCAGTGTGGTAATTTTTAACTGGGGTCTAATAAAACAATAATAAAGATTTTATCTTATAATCTGCATATCAAAAAGTCAAACATCTTTCATAAAAGAAAAAAATTCTTCATATACGATAAGTAAATCGATAAATTATGATATTCATCACATGTTTCATTAATGTGTGATGCTTTCTGTTGGAATTCGTGAAATAAAATGAGTCTTCTTATTATTAAGCTTGTTGTAATTGATATGCTCTATGGAAAATAGAATGTTAACTTCACGAAAATATGGAAGATCAGATATGGCTGTAAAACAAACATTGCTAAAGAAACTTCAAGCCACTAGCTTGAAGCCCTATGTTCCACTGGGGAACGTGAAGGAAAAAAACTCTGATTAAAATAGGTTAAATAAGAAAATTTCCAAAACTCCTTTTTATTTTTTACCTTGCCTAAACATTTTACTTATCGCCACGTAAATAAGAAAAATACGCTATGCATTCATTACATTCGATTTCATCTTTAAAATATGTAACAACGTTTACGTAATTTCTGAAACTTTACGTGCAGGGTGTTGACATATCCAATAGTTTTCTATAGTTGGTATGTAAGGATTGATTTTGCTTTTACGAGTTGATCACGGATTGATATCAGTTAGAGAACTATTGAAAACCAGGGAGTGCTGGACAGTTTCATTTTGGTTTGGGAATCATTGGCAGTACGCACCCACCACACAGGTTCGAACTCAGGACCTTCAGGCTACAAGGCAAGCTTGTATACCATTCAGCCACTGGGACCCGATTCGATGACTCATGAATTCTAACCTCCACCAATTCGTGATTTAGCGCGACCCCAATCAGTATAGTTTTAATTTTTTTAACAATGACTACTTATTCTGTAGTGATACTTTAAAAGTACATTAATTCTACGCCTTATCAACAGATAATGGCCATAAATACTGCTTGATATTAACTAGATGATTGAGCGAAAAAAAGAATTTTTTCGGATAAATCTATCTGCCAGTTCAGAAAATAACATCTAACTACTAGGTTGACCTAACTACATAGATCAAATTAGTAGATCAGGAGTAGTGAGATTATCAGAACATAAGAATTTAGCTAAGGTTAGATTGATTGATCCCATGAAGAAAAACTCAACAATCGTACCGCATGCATTAACACATAACTACACAATAGGGTGGGACAGAGTCAGAATTCGCAAAAGTAAAATAGGTAGGTGGAGAAAGAGGTTGATTATTAGGTTCCTGGTTCATCGAGTCTACACCCAACACATGCAGTAGAAGTGTCTCAACGCTAATACCAGAGATATGGAAGATATTATTACGAATCAAATCAGAAGACGATAAATAATGTTAAAATGCATTCAGTTCACACTATAACATCCTAACAAGTTATTCATTTTTACTACAAAAACATCTTATTTCCCATCTTACTCTATTTTATTGATAATACTAATATTATTCCTGAATGTACTTTATCTTATACTGATTTTCTTCAGATGTCTAATCAATTTTTACTCATGTATATAAATGAAGCAAGAAAGTTGTGTGAGTAGTGTCTTGATATGATTATCAGTAGTAATTTGTGCTCGAAATATCATTAGTAAATATTACTGTATAATACTGTGTGATTTTATCAAAATAAAACTTTATCCACACTACCCAAGTCTATCCTTATACCTATCCTGAGTATTAAGCATAGAGGGAAATTTTGAAATTTATAAAATACCATTCTGATCAAATAACAAGGATGTTGAAATATTTTGTTGTTAAGAATTAGCGAGTTTTATAAGGTTATAAACCCACTGTCTTATTAGTCTTGGAAGGGTTAACGTGACATCAGAATGCATTACATTGACATAGATAGAAGCTTGCATCTACCGTTTGAATGTTATTCCTTTTCTCATTCAACTCACAACTAATGAAATGTTTTCAACAGCTGTCCAGTGATAATTTAAGTTATGACCACAGACTCTCATCCTCCCTCTGTAGTTATTTTGTATTTCACTGAAAACCTGCATTATACCTTCTAAAGGCTGTCAAAAGGAAAATATGTGGCCAATACATCCTTATTCGGGGCTGATCCCGGGCTCGCTTTCTTGAGCTTGTTTATTGCCAGACCTACTTGGTCTTAACAGATACCACGTTATGATTATCACAGAAAGGTTTCTTTCACTTTTTGTGAACTGAAATGATTAGCAGTCGGCACCAGTCCAGTGGAACTGTCAATAAATTATAAGTACTTGATCACACCTTAGTTTACTTGGTCAGTAACTCATAATTATCCCTAAATAGTTCTGGAGACATACCATCCCGTCTTGCGGTCTTACCTTGTTTTGTATAAAAATTGCTTTCAGCCTCAGATACACTCGGAGAACTGATGTTGTGTCATATTCAGGCACGGGAAAGGTGCTGGGAAGACGTATTGCAGCTATACGGCTGACAGATAGCTCCTGAAAGTGTACTACCAGATGATCAATCCATCTCTCCTGAAAAGATCCCCAAGACATGTTCCTCTTGGAAATCATAAGTTTTTAAACTCCTGTCTTTCTAACCAGCCTTAATAAGCGGTGGGTGTCAGATTCTCTGTTTCTTTCTCTCTTTCCCCTCAAAATTGTTTCCTGTCGTTGCGAAATCCTTTAGTCGGCTTGCTTTCGAGTAGCTTTCTTCCTTTTCAGGTATGAAGGTTTCAAGGTCTTGTTGCATTAATTAGTTTGGATAAAACTTCACAATCAGAGTATTTCCAATCCAGAAAGGGTATAACGAGGCGTAAACGTCTGATACAAAATCATTTAATCTTTGAACAAATCTGCACTACTATAGTTATCAACTAGCAAATAACTACTCCTGTTATTTGCTCATATATTTACCTTTTATTTTTGAAGAACATTCAAGCTACATATGACCTGACCTCCACAGGTAATGATTTCTATCTAAACGACGCGAAATTACTGCCAAATTATAAGGCTCACTTACAATTAATTCCGAAGCGTGTTAATTGGCTCATTGTATGAAGGTTAGCTGCAATTAAACTAACTGTTATTCATTGTATCTTCACGGCACGCTGTCTTATACATGTTTTTTCTTATTCCTTCACGTTCCCAGTGGAACATAAGGCTCCAAGCTAGACGCTTTAGGTTTCTATAGCAGTGTTTGTTTTTACAGGATAAAGTTGCCAGCCTCATACCCAACCTTCTCTCTTTGCCAGTTCTATTACTGACTTAGAGAGGTAAAGGGGTGCGTTGGCCGGGGATCGAACCCAAGACCATGTGCGTGGTGGGCAAGCGTCCTAACCACTGTGCCACCGACGCACTATACATACTTTATACTGTGAAAAATAATGTTTTACTGCGTGAAACGCCCAGCAAATAAACTGACCGCTTAATACTATTTAGATTCTATAGCTGCATTACTCACACTTCAGTTAATGTACCTTCAAACATCTTATGACTCGAAGTCTATTTTTACATGATATCCTTTTTTTCTTTCATTATATTTGTTTTCGAATTATGTTTATTTAATTCTTTATTCTCTCACACTGTGGAGCTTTTAATACAATTACTTTTTTGCGAAAGTGAATTTAATTGCAATTTACCAAAACAGATCAAACTGTCGCTGTATAATAATCCATATATTTGACTGTAAAATCTAATAAGAGTTAATCTCTTAGAGCGTGTAACTATTTAACGCTCATTTTCTTAGTTAAGTATTTATCATGTTTACAACTCAAATAAAACCGGAATCGAGTGAAACAACAGTGAAATTATTACTTATTTTTAAATTTGAAAGATCTTTTTGTCCCATATACACTATTCACAAGTCGAGTTTCGACAAATTGAACTTAATGGATACATAATTATAGGGTGAACATTTCAGTGTCATTACCGACAATAACTGGAACTTTAGGAAAACAAACACAGATATTTTATAAGTCTGTATGTGGAAATAGAGCCTTTTATGTCTGTTTACTAGAAATAACGTGCATCATAAGACTGCTTTGCAAATTGCGGGATAACCTCTCACAGATCTTTCAGAATGTTATTGTATGATAATGTGGAAGGACGACTACCTTATCAAACAGTCTAAGTTGTTTTGCCACCTTCTTACTCTCCGCTCTCATTGTCTGCCTAATGATTTTTGCAAATAAATTTCATTCAATAACCATATATGTATATATATATGTTAATTTATGGAACATCTGTTTTTCGTAAATCAGTGGAACTAGTTGTTTATATCTCAGTAGGTAGACCATAAGTGAACTGCACAGATGTCAGGACTGTTATCACACCATTATATATGCTTTTAAATTGGTAAGAAGTGCTAATCCAAAAAACGATGTTTACTTAACTGAAATCAGGAGAAGATCATTGTTCGCACTGTGTGAAAATGCACATTTGCTCGTGAAACTTTTGTGACATGCCATTATAATTTTTTTCAGGTTTTTATAAACAAAAATCGGAGAATAGTATGCGAAATTATGAATATTTCCCCGGTACATGCAAATAATACTGGAAAGGAGATAGCTGTGCTACGTTAACCTAGAGTGAATTTTGTAGTCCCTCAAACGTCGCCGTTGGAAAAATAACGTTGTCAATTTAAATAAGGAAAATAAAAATCATTTCTCCTTACTTGGTACCAGAAAGGATCGTGGTTGCTGTTTTCATAAGTCTCTTCTAGCATATAAACCATATTTTCTGTTAGGTATTTCTGCAACTTCTTACAGCTTTCTGATAGTGGTTTTGAACACATATCTAAAATTTTAAAAACATATTTAGTCCAATGATAACTCGAAATGTCTAATAACATATGCATTTCTAGGAATTTATAACCAATTCACTTAACATGTGGTTAAAATGAGTCTAATTTAGCGTAATTCCCTATTAAAATGTTCATTTTGGTTGGACACAAACATACCAATGATACTTAATAGAAAAGTAATACCCCACTTTTTTCTAAAACATCTAGATGAGTACATTTCCTTTTGACTGATGCATGTTTCTTATTGTCTATCTGATAAAATCCTAGAGTTTGTACGTGAGGTCTTTAAGGGTTTTAAAATGATTTAGATTTAAAAATGAAGACAATCGCACTTCCATAGGGAGCGGGGTGAACTCTACTCAGGTGAATACATATGGGAATGCTCAAAAATACATTTACGAATATTCGTACAAATGCGGTAAATACGAAAAAATGGAAAAAGGGGTGAATATATTGTCGAATCATGAAACTGAAGTCACTGGCACAAAAGCTGTTACTTTTCTAAACCTACTTGCAATATTCAGGAAGTACTACCGTGCATTTGCTCTACAAATAACAAACCAAAATTATTACATTTCACTTCAGTGTACGTAAAAGCTTTTTTGACTTGCAAATATTTACCTTTGAGTTCTTTTCAAGACTAAATTCATAGACAAGGACCACGTTAATTAGTTAAATGCACTTACGTACGTAAATATATGTAGGCGCTTTCCGAACTTAAGGTTGACAATACTCTACTAACAATATATTACTACTTGTTTAATCTTATTCAAGTCGGTGAAATGTTAATCTCTTACACTCAAGACATAGTCGGTGCTTCAATAATAAAATAGAAAACAGGTACTTATTTTTACTAAAAATCAATCCAGTATCTGAAAACTTTTAAGCCACTCACCCAATCAGATGAATTGGATGAATTACGATTGTTTCATACAATCACTACCTGAAAGATGTTAACAGTATAGTATTACACATGAGTGAAAAAAAAAACATCGAAAGTTTAAAATGGAATCCACCACGACCTGTAGGATTGTAACAAATATTTGGGGCATACAGACTTCATGACTACCGTCTTTCCCAACATATTTCTATAAAATACAACTATGCAGTGGTTGTAATAAGTAGGAGATATCAAAGACAAAGTAAGGGTGATGATCAAGATATAATGGAACATAATAAAGAATGTAGTTCTCGAACCTTTTTATCAAAATATAGCTGTAAATTATTTACACCTACCTCTGGCAGTATTTATCCACATAGCATCAGTTAAACTGAGAGTGAGATTTGTTTCCAAAAAGCCAGCCCAATATGCTTGAAGGAAGTCAGGGAACTCCGAAGACGTTGACACCGTGAGTGATGACCATCTTTACATGTTACATATTGATAAATTTGGATTTACCCAGTTGTATTAACTTTGTTATCAAAGGCTGCCACGGCAATTATATGTGGATTCTGAAGTAACTGTCCATCTGTTATAAAATTTACAAACGACTCGAAGACTTTGAAATGCTTACCTGAAACGTAATGAAAAAAAGTTGTATTTCCATCATTTGCTGCTAGTATGAGTGCCCTAGATGACTGTTCTGCAGATACTTCCAGCAGAACAATCAACAACGCGGAAACGAATTTGAGGAACATTTTGACGCTGAAATAAACCTAAC
This sequence comes from Trichobilharzia regenti, assembly GCA_944472135.2. Lineage (NCBI taxonomy): Eukaryota > Metazoa > Platyhelminthes > Trematoda > Strigeidida > Schistosomatidae > Trichobilharzia > Trichobilharzia regenti. The sequence goes on along the minus strand of OX235262.1, from coordinate 93,635,310 downwards.
ATTTGAAGGTCAACTTTGGCATACACAAAGTACTCATATTAGAAATTTTAACAGTAGCTCCAATAATCTGACAATAGATTTAAGAAATATTCATTCAAGAACATAATTCAAAAATGTTAAATTTGTCCATTATTATAATTTATTATTATTCCCTTGGGTTCCAAGTGGAACACATCACTTTCTTCTATTTACTGCTCTCCACTTCGTCTGGGCCCACGACTGCTCAATGTCTCTCATACATTCTTCGCGACCCTATCTCCTCCACGTCTCCCTCGCAACGGCGACATACTCTTCGCCTTCCATTCGGATTCCACTCGAGCGATGTCATTCGACGGCCTTCTCAACGCATACCTGATCCGTCTACATTTTCTCTTACGTATTTGTTGAGAAATTGGCTGTCGCCTGTTGATTTGTACCCATAGTTTCTTGTTACTAATTTTTATCGGCCTGCCATTTCATCTTAAATGTGGAGCTAGTGAGCGGGAAGCTGTTGATAAAATTCAGTAACTTGTTGGAAATCCTTTTCGTAACACGCTGGCCAATTTTTTGACCCGCATGGAAGAAATGGCCGATTCCACACTTGCACCGAAAGTTCGAATTTAGTTCTTTATGCTGGCTGAGTGTGGAAGATTTCAAAACTGACTTCGTACTGATGAAGGCGTATGTCGCCTTTCCAATTCTGGCTGGCCTTCGTATCCTTCATCAATCCCGCCGTGGCTGAATCAATGCTTCCTACATAAGTGAAAGAAGTGAACTCTGTCTCCCGCTGATGGTGACTGGTACCGGTTGTTGTTGCTGCTGTCGCTTATCTCCATCTCTTCCGTCTTCTCTATTTTTACCTGGGGTCTTTTCTTCGCTTCCATTCGTCTTGTATTAGTTCGTTAGTTTCCGCCTGCAAGTTTACTAGCTTCTGTGACATCAAACATAAATCGTCCACGTGCGAAATCTAGATCTTCTAGAGTCTTATTATCAGACAGTGCAGCATATTCCTATCCTCTGACTCCCATTCACAGCCTTCTGCATGATCCAGTCCACCACAATTAGGAATATCATCTCTGGTGGTAATAGGCAGCCTTGTCTTACTACTTCATCTCGAACGCCTCCCTGAATTTTCCTTTGTGGGTCCCCTTACATGTGGCATTGTCATGTAGCCGGCTGTTGACTGAGGCCGGAAAATATTTTGGGGTGCTGGACGTCGTAGTGTTAGAGAAGTTTCCAAATCAATTCTCGGTCAACACTGTCTACTGAAGTCCTTTTCGAGGTCGATTAAGTTGATGTAGAGGTTTCACTGCCACTGATACTTCGTTCGATGATGACGCGTACAGCTGAAATTTGGTCAGCACACTATTTGCCTTTCCGAATCCAGCTTGTTTTGGCTGGCGGAGTTCTGTACCCAGTGCATTTTTACACCCACCTGGATAACAGTATTTAGTATTTTACTTGGCGTCGACAAGAGCATGATTCCGTCGTAGTTCTTGCAAAGTGAAGCGTAAGTTGACCTTATTTGGTTGCTTGACGAGGCAGCTGGTCTTTACTCCAATCGGTAGGCACCTTCACTTCCTTCCAAACGTTTTGCAATAACGGCATCAGCACATTTGAAGCTGTCTCTGGGTCCGTTATCAGTGCTTCGTCTTGGGGGAATTCTGCCTGGTCCTGCTTATCTTCTGGCCGGACTTCAGCGGATTGGTAGCACTCATGATTTCTGCATTGCTACAGGCTTGGTATCCACTGTCAAACAATAATAATATTAATGTATAGTCTCATATAAACATATAAATTTACATGAAAATGCATGCCATTTTTACAGGCACGATCAAGTATGATATAATATCAAGTCGTAGATTGTCTACAAGTTAATAATGTTTCGACAGTTAAATATTTTCAAGTATTGGTTTTTGTAGGGATTTTATTTGATTGCATGGAGGATTTAATCATGAGCTGACATCAGTTAGAGAACCACTGGAAAACCTGGGAGTACTGGACAGCTGTTTCGTCCTAGTTTGGGACTCCTCAGCAGTACGCACCCACCGGGATTCGAACCCAGGACCTTCTGGTTACAAGGCGAGCTCGTAGACCATTGAGCCACTGGGACCCGATCCAATGGTCCTTGAATTCTAACTTATATATATATATTTGATATATATATATATATTTGATATATATATATATAAATACACATTGTCTGAACTAGGCTGTATAGTTATTGAATTGTACAATTGTCCTCCAGGTTGAGCGGGAAAATCGACTTCGTTTCGTTTTCATCCCGTGGTTGTCGGCATACGATAACCAACCAATATTGAGGTAAGTACAACGTTTACAAGGGATTGAAAGCTGTTTTTAGAAAAGTAAAAGTGCTGAGGTGAATCAATAAAGTGTAATGAAATGGGTAAGTGCAAGTATCACTAATAAATGCATTAATAAAGGAAACTCCCTAGGCTGACAACGTTCGTTTGCATTGTATAATGCTTCCTGTACAGTTTGCACTATCATGATGTCCACTTTTGGTTTTAATACATTTTTTCCTCATGCCGGTTTTTTTATTTTATGCCTTTTTGTGCATTTGGTGCACAACCGTACCCTCCAGAGAATAGGAATAGAGTAAGTCGAATCAAATTCATAAAAAGCTATAAAATGTTAGGTTTAATGGAATATAAGGAGGATCAAGTTAAGACGTTATTAGAAAACAAATGAGATAAGACATTGTGAAGTGGTATTTAAAGATCCGACGATGGACAGCAAGTTAGTTTATAAGATGCCCCATAAATCTGTGCAGATCCCGCGTGGTCGCATCTCAACAATAAGCTGAGTGAATGGTATATATTTAAGGGTAGAAGCATGATCTGTTTAGGCGTTCATTATTGTCTTTTTCAAGATAAAGATCTAAGCCCTCATAAAAATCAGAAATATCTCGAGCCTTCAAATTGTATATTGCTGTTCCTGCAGAATGGGGCGATTCACCTTAGTGATCACCACCATATCTACTGATCAGCTAACGCCACCCTCCCTCCTTCCGTGCGTGGTGTTGGTAATTGTGTACTTCTGGTTCAGTCGCAGGTAGTGGTCGATTCGAGAGTCCTTTGAAGTGATCGATTAATTGTTTTGTTTGTCCATCCTCCTTGGTAATCGGGTTCCCTTGGGCATCCTTTTTTGGTTTCATCATCTAGAGGCCTGGTTATTTGATATGACGTTCCGAGGTCTCCGTCGCCTGCGGCTTGTCCTGCTTCAGTTGCCGATGTGTCGTAGAACTGCCTTTTTTTCTTAGCACTCTTCTTCGCTTCTTTATTCAGTGGAAAACACATTGCACGAAGTTTCTACTTCTGTTGCCTAACTCTGCATTGAGTCATCTTCCCTTTCACCATCCTCCTCTCTTCTTATCGATCAGCTTCCTGGTATTTGTTGAGAGCCTTTCCTAGTTTTGTCTCCTTCCCCTTCCTAGAACAGTTGTACACGTTTCCTTAAATATCGCTTTCAGAGAGTTTCAGTGTTCTTCCACGCAGGTTTCCGCAGTGATAGCACGTAGTGTCACTGACTTTGCTCTGATCTGATCTGTAGTGGAGGCATCTCTTGTAGTTTTGTCTTTTAGTTTCCGAATGTTGAACTTGAATCGCAGTGACCTGCCGCCATTTTTCCTCGGGGATTTCAGCTTCGTCATGAAGGTTCATTGAACTACACGATGGCCTGAGCCAACATCCGCTCCCCGTCTCGACTTTGCGTCTCCGCTTTCTTGAGTAGCATTGAGATGAAATCTATCTAGTTTATGGTGTGTCCGTCCGACGAAAACCATGTCTTTTTGTGCATTTCCTTGTTCTTGCACACTCTGCCTCCGATCGCCAAATCATTGAAAGCGCAGAAGTCTGCGAAGAGTTCCCTCTTCGCATTTATTCCGTCTAGCGAAAACCTTTGGACCTATTATAAGTTCTCTTCCTACCAGTTCGGCAGGAATTCATATCGTACATGAGGATTTTGATGTCACACTTTGTGATTTGGTCCAATAATGTTCTCGATTGTCTGTAAAAATCTTCCTCCTCTCACTGCGCATTGTTTTTAGTACTGTGTAGCGGTGGATAATTGTTACTTCCCTTCCTTCTGAGTTGAATCTTGCTGTCGTGGTCCTCAGTGAAACCGGTACTTACTGCATTAGGGCTTTGGCCGCCACGGGTGACATCATTATAACTATTCAATGCCTCAGCGTGATAGTGGCTGTCGTCTGTGTGACCGTACCAAAGTAGATTACTGACTCATCAGCTGATAATTTTGATAGTTCATATTCATTCCACCTACTTTTGCAGATACCCAGCACATCTATGCCACCTCTTCACATTTCTTTGGCTACCTGGGCAGCCATCTTAGTCAGCCTCGTACGTTGCGCGTACATTCCACGTCCCTATTCTTATACTTGCTGTCATCAGAAGGAAAAGGCACATCGGCTGGCTGACTGACTTCCGGAATTCTTTTACCGGCCCTCTGTATCATTTCGCTTTTCCGATTCGAGCGAAGGATAATTTTTTAAATATCTTTTGTGGGTTGAAGTCTCTATGGAAGTTTGAGTGGTCTTGTGGTGACGTGTTGCTGGCCCTACTCCCAAACTCCCCCTTTTCGTCGGCTTGAGACCTGCTGAAAAACTAGCAAGCTAGCAAACTAGGCTAGGTTAATTTCGTCTATAGACAGAAGTTTTCTATCAATATAGCGAAATTCGCACCAATCACATTCTGGATAATGAATGTCAGTGCATAAGGCAGCCGCATGCTGCTCCAGGTATTATAGAAGGTCGTGACATAGAAATAATGGTATGCATTTGCTCGTTTGCAGCACTTTGTATCGAATCCAGTTGTTTTCACGAAGGTCGTTTGTTTGGATCACCAACCATATTTTCACAAAGTGTATCCGAGGAGCTAGCCTTCGCTAAGTATGCGGTTTAAGCATTGTATAAAGAATTCCAAATGTCCTGATAGACTTATTACTGGATAAATGATTTGAAACACCGAATTTCATACCCTTATCTTACTGTGGTCAGAAAGGAGGTCCAAGCACAGCCCTCAGTATTCTAAGAAAAAACCATGGGTGTCATATAATAATAATAATAATAATAATTTATTTTCATATAAACATAAATTTACATGAAAATGCATGCCATTTTTACAGGCACGATCAAGGATGATATAATGTCAAATCTTAAATTGTCTACAAGTTAATAATGTTTCAACAGTTAAATATTTGATATATATATAAATACACATTGTCTGAACTAGGCTGTATAGTTATTGAATTGTACAATTGTCCTCCAGGTTGAGCGGGAAAATCGACTTCGTTTCGTTTTCATCCCGTGGTTGTAGGCATACGATAATCAACCAATATTGAGGTAAGTACAACGTTTACAAGGAATTGGAAGCTGTTTTAGAAAAATTAAAGTGCTGTGGTGTAACATTAAAGTGTAATAGATTAAGTGAGTTGTATATTGTGCGAATGAAACACTTCAGACGACTCAACGAAGCAGTTCAAAAGCCAGGAGCTAACTCTATTACCGTGAGTCATAAACCTATGGAAGCTAACACCCGAAAAACTGGCGGCGCCTGCATGTCCGAGTGAGTCTCCCATGAAGGGAATAGATAAGTGCAAGCAATAAATGGAAAACGTTTCGCGTCCAGTCTGGAATTCGGTAGATATATATCTGTCAATGTAGTTGAAGATTGAACGATCAATCCATAGTTATTTGCTCAAACCCATTTACCCTACCTCTTCGCGGAGGCATCAATACACCAGTCATCGTCTCATCGGTCGCTGTTCAAAAAGAACGTAAAAAGCCGTCAGAAACCTTAGTTTATTATACTGCTCATATGTTGGTGTTAGAATAAAGAATTCTCGAGTCACCAATCGGTGTTATGGTTTTCGCATCCGTTAGTACTAAGCGTTTCTGAAAGGCTTCGAGGGACAGCGAGAGGCCCGGCGTAGCAAGAGCTGGGCATTAACGGTTCATGAGACGTGATTGACAGGTGTTAAAATATAATTGATATTGGTCTTCATAAATTAAAGACTCTTAGGGTTACACCTGGAACGGCAAGCGAAGATAGCGTCTCGAAACAGTCCCACGCAGCTCTCCACCTGACAACACCACAATACCAAAACTTGGTGAGAAAAGTAAAAAGGATACTCCAGCCCAATGGATCGGAAATACCAATCTTTCTAAAGTGATAACTCACAAAGTTACACATAGAACAGCATGGGAAGATGGGATCGCCAAAGCACCAATTGCATCCAGTAGCAAACATCGCAACATAGCAAATGCTAGTCAGAACCTGGTGAAGTCCAAAGTGACCAACCCTACAAAGGAGGACTAGCACTCAAAAACCGAATCTAAGTCTGAGGTCAGTCGATTGAATTCCCTTATCCTGTTTAATGTACCAGTGTGCAATGATAGTTTGCTTGATGAAAGGGCTCTACTTGATCAGGGACAGTGGTACAATCTATGCAATAAACCAGGTCTGAACATCAGTTCAGCAAAAGTTTGCAATTTGTACTGGTGTGTTAAGGCACCTCAGGGTAAGTCACCTCAGTTAAAAGTGACACTATACTCTGCCGAGGATGCTGAAAGAATAGTGTTTCTGGCTCAAACATTAGCTATCAACAGAATTTCCAACATAAGGGTGACGACTGGTGACAGTTTCTGACGTTTGGATGGTCTCCGTCCATCTTTCCTGGTGCTGGCAAAGTCTTATTTAAAAAAGCGTTATCTGGAACTTTCTGAAATTTTGGTTACGTTCAATGATGCCTGGGTCAAAGCAGGGTCAGAGCGTCTTGGAAGCAAACAGGAAAGTAAGTCATGTTGACTTGTCTGGTACTTGCAACGATGTGTCTGATGTTAAGCATGACATAGCGGATGTTACTGTTTCGCCGTCTAGGGATAATACCGATATCAAACTCCCTAAATTTGAACAAGGGTGTCAGCCACGTCTCATAAACCGTTAATGCCCAGCTCTTGCTATGCTGGGACTCACGCTGTTCCTTGAAGTTTCTCAGAAACGCTTAGTAACAACGGACGCGAAAACCAAAACACCGATTGGTGACTCGAGAATTCTTTATTGTAACACCAACATATAGCCAACTTTAAAACTAAGCTTTACAACTAAGGTCTATGAACAAATATTACAATAATAAATCACAATATTACTTCTGACGGTTGTCTCCTGACTTCTTTCTGAACAACAACCGGTGAGACGATGACTGGTGTATTCATGCCTCCGCGGAAATTGGGGAAGTTGGTTTTGAGCAAACAACCATGAATTGATCGTTCAATCTTCAACTACATTGACACATGGTGTTTCGACGGAAACCCAGCTGATTATTAACAGTTTGTAAAGGAGTTTGAGATCATGTTGAGTGGTTTTTTATTAAATGATGAAATGAAGTTAATGCATTTCATGAGGTATTGCACTGGAGATGCTTCAAGAGCTATACAGTGCTGTAAGTTGATGCCCCCTGAAGAAGGATACTCTGAAGCTATGAATATACTGCGTCAAAGATTCGGAAGACCTGCGATGATTGCAGGGAAATTATTCGAGGCTGTTGAGAGTACTCGTGGTCAATTACATGATGACTCCAAGGCACTCTCTGAGTTTTCGGATAATTTGCTGATTTACAAGAATGCATTGATTTCGATGAATTGCATGAGCGACCTCAACACGAGTTCCGCCCTAGAAGTAATAGCGAGACGCCTACCTACTCGACTGCAAAGGAAGTGGGTGAAGATAAGCTCCCGTATGGAGGATGAGGGTATCGAGCCAAAGTTTGATGATATTCTGAAACTGGTAAACGATAGTGTCAATGAACCTATTAGCAAGTTTGCCAGTATATTGCATCTCACCCCTAAAATAGAGCAGTCTGGGAGCAAAATGCAATCATTGATGACGAAAGGGTCTCAGAGAGGTGGATATCGAGAAAGCTCTATGATGTCTAGTAATGCATATAGACCTAGTGAGTGTAACAGGTTTCGTAGTGCATCCTCAACAGATAAGTTACAAGATGCAAGACAAACACGGTTGTGTTGTACACGTTTTTAAGAGGTGCATACAAAGGTGAGCTGTGAACCAGTGAGCAAGTTCAGGGATAAGCTAAATGTGAACTCCAGGCCTGACTCCGAATTGTGTGACGATAACGGTGCGGTCAAGAAGTCTGCAGTTGCAACTGGTAAGCCATTGTTGAATAGAGTGTCACAGAATAGAGTTACAGTTTCAGAGTGCAGTTCTGACTCCGCCAGATTACAAGGTATTACTAGTCAGAGTGAAGATATAAGACCTTTAATGATTTGTGAGGTGGAACCAAAATTGCCTACTTCTGTTATTAAAGAGTTTGAAAATGATGAAATTAACGGTAAAGTAGATATTCGTGATAATGATCATGATACTTCACAGTTGTCTTTGGTTGATCATGATGAGATGAGGGATATGCCTACTACTGCTGAGTTGAATAAAGGTTCTGTACAACTACAACGTGAAGTAGAATTGAATTCAGATGCACTTGCAGAAGGCATGCATACTTGTGCGACCGTCAGTGTAACTGATCAGCGTGTAGCCCACCTATTATCAGATGACAGCGCTAAACCCGAACTAGTAGTGAAAGACAGCAGTGGTGGTAATCTTGCAGTTAGACAAATTTCTGAAAGCCGAACAACAACAGCTTCTGATCCACCGCCAACTTCATCAACTGATATCAATCAGTCGTCGTTGGTGTTGTCATCCACAATGAGAAGGATGCCCATCAACTCAAGTATATTGTGCAATGACTATGATAGTATTGGTGCATTTGAAAAGACGAAAGATATTGCTCAGTTTAGTGAGGATAAGCCAAGTGTAAACGAGAGAGTAATTGTTAAATTGACTTGCATGAATAAAGGCATTTCTAGTTTCAAGTTACTATTTGGATGCTATTATCTTTGGTGTAAATTACTCTGTTTCTACACTTGGTTGGTCAGATACGTTGTGTGTTTGTTCGTCATCTATATTCTACGATACAATGACATGAGCGTGTTACCGTTCAGATTTGAGGATATAGCTGATAGAAGGAGGTCAGCAAATGAACTCTGCAACGATTTTCCAACCTAGGGCGTCAACCTGAGAATGGTTGTAGGCGTACTGCTGTAAGTCCTACAGTTCTTCAAGGGTAGTTCGTCATGCCAGAATCCACAACATTTGGTGTGTTGATTGTACATATGTTCGTGTTAAATCATTGTGTGAGCTCCAATTATTGCAATTGTTGGTTAGTCTTGATTGTGTCCGGACATTCTTCAAGTTATAATCGTCAACGTGAGAAAGCTTGCAGGCGTACCGGTGTAAGTCCTGCAGTTCTTCAGAGGAATTACATCGAGACACGATCTGCGAGTTTGTGTGTACTGTTTGTATATAAGTGTGGTGTGTCATATCATTTGGTGTTTTGGATTCATTGTGTTTACTTGTTGTTTTCGTACCTTGTTGTTTTTACATAATTTTGTTAAAATTTTCGTCGTGATTACTTCTGAAGTTGTTTCTTGTCTTCTACATCCGTGAATGAATTGATTGATGTTAAGGACAGCAGATGGGTCGTGTACGGCGGGGAGAATATTGCTGAGAATGACATGCACACAAAGATAAGGATTAGCGGTAAACAACTGTAAACGTCAAAAATATGGTGTACTTACAGGTGAATTTAATGTTTAATAGACTTGAAACGCTTTATGAATCATTTACTGATAAGTATTGTTTATTCTGCATCTCCTATGTATCACGTCAGCACCTGTACAGAAATGCTACTTACCTTCCTCAACTAACGCAACCATTTATAATTTCCGCGTGAAATAGACACGTATTTTTTTTCAATCACCGTTTAGATTTGACGCTATATCTATTTCATTATTTGTACGCTTCATTTTAAATGTTTCTCTAACATTTACCAGTTTTCAACTTATTTATAGATTAACAAATCATATTATATATTCTATGTGTTTTGATAAGTGTACGTATGTTCATGCCTGTAAAATTGGCTGGTTTCTGTTCCAGAAATAAAAAATTATTATTTTATTTTTTCCTACCTTTGTAGGACACACCAAATGTACAGGCATGGATGAGCATTATTTAAATTTCATAAATTTGGTTAATGGTTAAATTACATGGTTGCTGACGTTTTTGTCTTTGGTTTGTGGGAACAATATGATAACCAGTCATTCAATGGATCACATCATGAAATATGGGAATATAAACTTCGCATTAACAAAAAAACCCAAGTATGTTTCGGATGGGTTAAAAATACTTGGGAGAAAATAAAGCTTGAAGTAATTCCCCAATATAACTTAGGTGTGTACAAATCCGAATCTCATTTTTGATTTATATCCAAATTGGGTAATAAGAAAGCTATTTTTACAGATACGATCAGTTATGTTATAAGTTACAAACGTGACGTTGTATAAGAGTATATCGAGTAACTCCAGCCAACATGGTCACAACAATTTGACATCTACAAAATAATTACGACTAACAATTGTGTTAAGACGCTTACCTGTTATTACTTTTCACTGAAAATATTTAACATCCTGCCTACCATACATTCCTTATTCTTTCTAAAAGAAACTAAATTTGTCATCGTGGTGAGATAGGGGCGTGACTTATCAGTGAGACCTGAGAATGTAAGCGAAATATGACTACGACCGCCACAGTCCCATTGACTAAATTGTTCGTTTCACACAGACTCCATTTTGTAGCATAATCATATGAATTGACATCACGCTTTAAGTGAAATAATAATAATCCACTATTTTTGAATACATTTAATCATACACGAAATCGGACTCCACGGCAATGACTAAAATCTATTCTTATTTTACAAAAACAGAGATTAGGTTATTTTGTAATTGGTCCCTACAGATTTACCTATGGCCAGGAGACGTTGTCGCGTAATTTTAGGCAGATGTTTAGGCTTGACTAAAGTACTTATAATTCACCACTTATATCGATCGATAGTGTTCCTACAGAATTACACTTACATATGGTAATTGGTTCCTATCCTAGGGAGTACCGGCCTAGCATGCCGTACTCCCACAGCATGTAGAATAAATAGAACACATGAATATTAGGTATAAAATTTTATTTCGCTGCAACGCAAACAAGATTATTTACATGTGTAGGCTGAGTACAATCAAAGATGAAAGTTTTCGTTCGGGAAGTATCTCACATTATTCGACGGAAATTGCTCAGTATCTAAATTGCGTCACGTTTGAATTCTTCCGCGATTAAGATAGACAAAACTGTGTTCACACATCCAAAGTTATCCGGCATGAGAAACCTGAGCGAAGAATATCTGCAAGGTTATAAGTGAATGAGTGAACTTACCTTCACTTGTTGTGTGCAGAATCAGTTCCTATGACTGATTATGTAAATGTTCCTAGCCATAAGTGGTAAAACACTCGTCAGTGTATTTCGGATGTCTTTGACCGACTGCAACTACATCTGCTTCCACTGAATTTGACTAAGTGACAGACGTAATTACGACTCGACATTCCTAAGAGTAACACGGACTAAATTCACTAACATGATATGAGCACTTTACATGATTAACACCTGTGACCATTTATGTCTTAAGTATTGGGTAAATTCAGTTTTCATAGTTTACACTTCCTTCGAAATGTGAAACACACTAATGGTGGAGAAAATATCATGAATATTACGCATACATAATATTATTGAATGCCAGTAACTGTGCCATCGAATCATACCACAAGAATACATTTACCAATACTTTGTTCTCCTCTGCATGTGAACGTAGCCATATACTATTCAGCGAAAGAGGTCGTCACTGTTAGCAGTTAATAAGGTCGCCGCTTTTTGGAAGTCTTCCAATGCGTTCGCAGCTTTAAACATATGTCCTGCTTCCGCTCGCGCTGATTACCGACGACGAACTTCTAAAAAAGGCTTCTTTAACGGAGCGCATTTCTGCCACAGCCTGTCACATTTAATTCGAGAAAAACACAGAATACTAGACTACTTCGCTGAGAAATATCAAAGTAGACAATATTGTACGTATAACCACAACTCAAGGAATGCATCGAGACCCATGGGATCGTAGTCACTGATAAGCACCACAACGTTAACCAGTTTCAGGAGACTGTGAAACGAAAACAGCATTGTGTCCGTATAAAAACAGTGGAACGACTTTAGAATAAATAAATGTTACGTTTATATTCATCATATTTGCTTACAAACCATACATAACACAACCACACGAAACCGTAGAGGACAGGATGTACCTACTGCAAAGCACAAATCCAATTCACTGCCACCGTTCTAGCCAGTGAAAGACGAGAAATCCAGAAGTGAGGTAAATTTAAAACGCGATAACTTTTGTCCTCACCCGTGACTTACTCCTCCTCAGTTGGTGTATTTGTTATGAAGTAATGTGTTTGTTAATGGCTAATTCACTTGTGTATCAGGCTTCTGGGAATTCCCTAGCACTTTCGGAGTTTCCCCTATTTAAAATTTCTGCATTATCCCGATGAAAAGGGTGTCTATAATAATCTACATGCATTCCCATGCCTACTGTAAGGCCAAATTGAATTGAGCCAATTTTGAACTAACTCTAACGCTCTATACTAAGGGAATTTTGAAATTTTTCTAAAATGGTTCGACTGTGCGCACAAAATAGAAATCAGTGCAGGTTTTCAGTGTGACACAATCTGAATCTATCTGGCACTAGCTCAGCACACTGTGCTTTTTCTAGGTATTCTCAGAAGTAGCTCATAACCCACTAGTTTTGCTAATCAGCCTTGTTTCACTCTTCTGAGGCTAGATTCATTACTGACTGCATTACCTCAGAACAAAAAGACTTCAGGGCGTAGTGGGAATTTTTAAGTTATATTTCAGTACTAAAGGCGTTATTTCAGCTTCAAATGCTATTTTTAAAGTTTCATATCAATCAAGCGTCCAATGCTCTGTTTAAGAACGACCAGCATACTCGTTATAGCGAATAATCATTGCATGAACCATATATTTAAGCGTCCTGCCGCACCAGCAATACGTCAGTGCTTGAGAACAATAACGGCTAACAATTTTCATGTAAACCCATCCAGCAAGAGCCAAATAAGCACCAAAATCATGTCGACTGCACTTGTCCGGACAACTAGCCCCGACTCAAATAAATCAAACTGCGCGAATGCAGACAAGTTTGAGCAGGTGGTATCACTTCAAATAAGGGATATTCCATATAATCGCCCCTTCGGTAAAGGGAAGTCTATGCTTCGAGAAGGACCTACAAATCGGCGAAATAACCAACGTATCTTCTCAAATGGTTACGTGATGCGAAAACTGGTTTCTCTAGATGCCAAACCATCGAGTGTGTGAGCCTGCTTCTGCGTTGTCACAGTATTTCATCGTTTGCAAGCTTTTATTCTTCTCAGTGAATACGGTCTGCATGAAATCGACAACCAAGCTACTGCACAGCATCTATTTTGAATAGGCGAGGGCGTGACCGATCGCTCGATGTCATCTAGTTGTTCACTTCTTCTGATCATTGCGCTGCATACTAACCAAAGGATAATAAAATACGTGGCTAAAGTACTTGACACAATGCCACTATTTGAAATCTAAATTCCTCAGATGGGTGTTGATATCCACTCAGATGAATGGGGTTCATTTTTAATCACTTTTTTTATGAAATAGGTCCTCTTATTCCTAAACAGCATTCATAATAGATATTAATGCCAACCTCACAAATATAATCGATTGATATTCTATACAAGATCTAATTGGCTGAATAGTATACGAGCTAACCCCGTAACCGGTAGGTCCTGGGTCCTAACCCAAGTGGGTGCGTACTGCCGATGATTCCCAAACTAGAATGAAACAACTGTCCAGTACTCCCTGGTTTCCAATGGTACTCTAACTGATTTCAATCCGTGATCAACTCGTAAGAAAGCTGTCATTTTTATCAATGTCAGCATGTCGATAGAACGACATATAGACAATAAACTAATACAAAAGTCAAAGGGTAGAAGCATTCATCAGAGTAATATATTAGTCTCCTCAAACTACTAATCAGTGGATAGCTTAGTGTTTGAATGGCTAAGTAAAATGGGACATTCCGAGAAGTTTCTTGATCGAAAGATTATGTTGTCGCCTACGAAAGTAAATGTGTCCACACTTCGAAGGAAGTATTAGGATTACAAAGCTTTTGGAGTTATCCACTACTTAAGCATTACACCCCAATTGAATAACCATCAGCAGTCCCCCGAGAAGCAAACAAGAAATCTTCCAAAGAAAATGTAACTCCGGCTTGTAGATGTGAAAATATATCATGAGGAAAACGTACTTATAGGACCATACAGTTAGATATATGAAACATTATAGCTGATTCGAAATTAAGCACCTACGCTTCTCAGCAACAGAAGACACTACGTTACTACCTATCTGACTTCATCAACAACAGTTTACAAGATCCAGCAACAGTTCCCAATAGTTTACCCTTAAATTCCACTGTAACACATGTTACTAACGCAACCGGAGCTCAGTTGCATTGCAACAGAAGCAAAATAGACGCACTAATTAGTCTTTATTACACAAAATAAGATATCAGCGATGACTAATCCCTTATTATTGTCAGTACATTCCATCTGCACAAACAATATATGTGTTTCTTTGTAAGAATCTGAAAAGGTTCAAGAAAAATATCATTGACTTGGGCAGTACATGAATGGTCTGAATAAATAAAAAAATTTCAGACGATAGCCTGACTAGCATTAACAACTAAATGTTGTAGAAACAATATATATACAGGTGGCCAAAAACTGTCATTAAGCTCAAGGGACTTCACAGTGTACGCAATTAGTCAATATCAAGTAGAACCATGGCAGCATCGTGAAATGATAAAATTATTGAATGATAGGTTATGCAGTAATTTTCAAAGCTTGTGTACGAATGTTAACATTATTAATAACGGCTTCAGGATGAATGAAAAGTGCTTTTATGATCATCACGACTGTAATGTAACAGCAGAAGGTAAGACACGGCAGCCAAGTTATCTTTTCAAATAATCAAAGAGCTATTTATATCTATACAGTTTTCTATTCCTCAAACAATCACCGAGCTTGCGAATTCTTTTGCATTAAACGACATGAAATGGGATGCTCAAATACAAAGAGTATTCTGCTTCTAATGTAGTACTGAACTGTGGGATTAGTATTCTGAATCTAACAACAAATATAATGTTCAAATATATATAGCATTTCGCTGCCAGTGCACTGTTGAACTGTAGGAATATGTGAGAATAATATTCCGTTGAAAACCACTGTCACTATCACACCACCACCACAATAATAATGACGTTAATAAGTATTTTTATCACGAGTTCATTATTAGCATGGATAGACGGCTGAAGTCATACCAATAAAACACATTGCTGAATTGTTTTAAGGAAGTGTTTACTTACTGTCACTGGTGAGATCTCCCAGTACTGATGAGTCAGTCAATTTATCTTACCCTAAATCAAGATTAGTCATAAAAATCAATAGAGACATAATTTTTTCCGATAAAAAATATGAAGCCCACGTGTATTACGTTACTTAATGTGATCTTCTTTGGGGCCTGCCTTCCTATTTTCGTGACAGCCACTGACGTAACATATGCACTTATTTGATGCATTGTCCATACTGTTTCCGTCTGGATTAATCTGACTACTAAGTACTTTATACCAACCTAAGGTTCTCTGAAAGTAGTGATTAAGCGATAAATAAAGTTGCTTTAGGTTGTCATTTTTTTGAAACATGCTTGACAGTCCTTAAACTTTGGTATCGAGGGTGTTCACTGAATTCAGTAAGTAAATACACTGAAAAATTTATTTTCTGTGCTATATTGGTATGTCCTGCCAATTATATGCCAACCGAATAAAGTGATATTGGAAAATAGTAACTTCACCAAACAGCCCAATGGTGTTTAAAATTGCTGCAACTCTAATGTCAAATGGACCAATTACAAGCAAGTCTGTCAGTTGCTTTTTTCACCGGCGGGCAGATGAAATAACGTTTGTTGACTGTTCATGACTGTGTGTTTGAGTTAGGCAATTTACAGGTTCAAACTATTTTTAATACCTTACTTGTGTTCTAACGTGATTTCCTGTAAACGTTCATTACACAACAAAACTTGGTGATATTTGTACCTTTCCAGGCTGTCGTGAGCTGGAGTTCGAAATTCCTATATGTATATATATATATATATCACTTTGGATATATGAATTTAACCAGTAAATGTGTGAATCAACTGAGTGATCTGCAACGTTTTTCAGTATAGAAAGCCACTTTTGTAGGCGTTCGAAAATCCAGATCTATAGATCTGGATCTTTCAACTATAGTTAGTTGAAAGAGTAATACTCATTACTCTTTCAACTACATCTGTTCACTCAGTGACCAGAGTGAAATTCAACGCCACTCCATCAAGTCTTAGCCATATGTGGGGATATAATTCGTTTGACTAGGGTGCACTTAATACTCGGAATCATTTATTACAGACTGTTGGTACGAATTACGTAGAGAATCCACGATAGATAGTATTTCCATATCTTTAAGTTTGGTCGTTTTGTTGACTTAGTACGAATTTCAAATGTCTGTTTAGCTTAGGTTGATGACTTGAATTTTGTTAATTCAAACTAACGCAAGTCTGTGAACTGTCTTCCAATGTTTATATATATATATATATATATTCTAACACATCCGACTGTCGATCCAGAATTTCAGCTTAGTTAAAGTCGTGTTAACTTTTATGGGTATTGGAAACCCAATATATAAATTTCATATAGTTATTTGATGTCTTTTATTTTACTGAACTCATGTTTGTTAGGATAACTCTTATCAGGGCTGTTGGATAATCGAAGACATCTTTCCCGTAGCATAAGTCCACTTGTATAGTACAAAGGAAGAAAGTGGCTCATTTACTTGAAAACTTCACTGTGGAACCTATCATGTGTTCAACTCAGCTTTTTGATAGTTTGGCTGACTTCATGCTGGACTAATTTACAACATTGCTTTTGAGATTTTACGTATGAAACCTATGGTGTATTTTGTTTTTCTGTCTTTCCATAGATGGTTCTATTTCTAAGAAAAGTAGCCCATATTTCGCGATTTTATGGTTACTCCTGTATTAGCATACGCAGTTGCTCTTCCGCAAGTCATATAAACATTCCAACTCCAAGGACTAAGATGTTTCATTTTGACGAACCATTCCAAATAACCTCAGTTCTCGGCAAATTTGTCACGTATTCCGAAAAGGACTATTCACACTTTATGGAACCGTTTTTGAAGGCTGAATTAACCGAAGAACTGAAAGCTTTTAATGATCTCTCGTTAATGCTGCGGAAACCTGCACTGGACATGATGAAAGATCTAATCAGTATTCGAAATCTGCAAAAGGAGAGTTTTAATAATGAAAGTGCATCTTCTGAATCCGTTTTATTATCAAAGCGTTCCGTTCCACGATTTGTTCTCTATGGCCAACCTGGAACAGGTATCTCCACAGCTTTGGCACAAATTACCTGCTTTACTGGCAATAGCAAATGGCTTATATTTCCTTTTACTAGTTGTGAAAATTTCCTGGAGCCATCACACGATTTATCTTCCAGCAATGAATATCACCATAGTCAGCATTGTCAAGAATTTTCAGGAGATGCTTTTGATTTTCCAGCACGTTCTGGTGAATGGCTTAAAGCTTTCTTAAAGATCAACCAAACATTACTTGAAGAGGTACTTATTATCTCTTACTTTTCTAGATTTTTTGTTTTAAATTTGTGAGTATTATAATCTTTGCTGGGTTTGGTATTAGCCGTTACTTTAGTTAGACACTTTTGCATTTATCGTAGCTACTTGCCACCGTTAGTGTACTAATGTATTACAGTTCTCCTCTGGGTGGCGTAAAGTGTGGAAGTTGTTGCCAAATACTTAAAACCACTAATTCCCCAACTTACGAGGCACGTGAAGATTGGACGAGCAAATGCTCTAGGTCTCGACTCCGTAGATGATTTTTGTGTGATACAGCACAACGTTGTAGATCGACAGGCGAAAACCAACAATTTGGCGGAGGAGATAGAGATGGTAGGACTTCAGGTGAATATTCAGAAGATAGAAGTAATGAAGACAGCCAACCACCAACAAAATTCACCATCAAAGTGAAAAATCGAAAGTCGTTTCCTTCACTTACCTGGACTCTGGCGTAGACGAGATGTTCGACTATCGACCAAAGGGCGAGTGTACTGCTCATCAGTCCGCTCCGTCCTCCTTTATGGTTATGAGACCTGGCCACTGAGAGTGGAAGACATGAAAAGACTAGCTGTCTTTGATCATAGGTGCCTGCGTTCTATTTCCCGTGTAAAGTGGCATAATAAGGTGAGCAACATGGAGGTTAGGCGTAGAGTTCTAGGTAAACAGGGGAAATCAATCGACGAAGTCGTGAAGCTACAAAGACTGAGATGGTTAGGACATGTGTTACGTATGCCAAGCCATCGCCTCCCTCGACGAGCAATGTTAGCGGATATAGGGTCAGGCTGGAAAAAAGCTAGCGGCGGTCAAACAAAAACTTGGCATCAGTCAATGAAATCCACAACAGTTGGTCTTAGCCACGTAGGAAGGTGTAGACTTCCAGGCTGGGGTCCTCGGGACGGTAAAAATCAATGGTTGGAAACAATTGGTGACATGGCTCAAAATCGTTCTCAGTGGCGCAGATGCATCCACCCCCTGTGACTTATGATCTTCAATGAAACTGTTTTGTATTTCTTTATTACTCCTTTGTCTCACACCTCTGCTCACTGTTTCTATTATGCTTTTCTTGTACTTTCTTCTCTTGCTTGCTTCGCGTGCTACACGGAGTCTGGCGACTTGAACTTCCGCACATTTGTGCAAAGTTCTATGTCGAAAACAGACAGACAGACAGACTTACCTGGACAGCACTGTTTCAACTACAGGTAGCACTGTTAGGGTGTGTGTGTGTGTCGAAGTCAGGATCCAAAAGGATCTTCATTACTGTAAAATTAGTGTACAGATGCACCGCATTCAGAATAAAGAACAAGTCCTTAATTTTTGACATTAATGTCAACTCGGTGCTTCTGCATGGTTCAGAGACTTGACACTTCCGTCAGCTAAAACATTTTCAACAGGTTGCTGCATACTTTCATCAGTAGCTGCTGATGCCCTGTGTTCTGCTCACAGTTAATGTTGCTATTGTTTTTTCATTGGAACATCTGGGTTTTTGAAAGCAGTCCATAAATTAGTCGACATCACTAAATGGAAAATGTAGTTGTTGTGACGCAAAATTGGTGTCATTAATTACCCAATTTCCTATCTATTTTGAAGTTGTAGTCGCCTCATTATTCATCACCTAATTGTTATATACGTTTTTATATACACTTGTATTAACGCACTAAATGATCTTAGACACTTTCTTACTACTGTTCTGGTGTGTGCCAACTTGGATTGAATAAACTAGAACTAAGAAAAGTAGTATGTATTTGCATTCTTTCCCTTTGTTACTGACTCCATTTAATGAAGATGATAGGTAGATAGACAAACTAAAAGGTTATATATTTAGAAGCAAGCATTTTTTATCGTCTGATTCCTGTAGTTCTCATACTTTCAACAATTAAAAAGGAAGATTACGCCTCTTGTTTCGTTACATCGTATTACTTTTTATGGTGTTTATTTCATGTTGTCGCCCACATAGGTCACTAACTGAACTATATTTAACTTTTAAATTTATCTGAGTTCGGATGCTTTTTTGAAAAATGTACCATATTTAATTGCTCATTTTGCCTTGAATCATACATGCACAAGTTTTACAGTTAATTAGTTAATTAGTAGGATGGTGACTTCTTGTTTTCGAAATATTAATTTGCTTCTTATAGTTATAGTTAAGATTATAGTTGAATCTTCGAAGGTCAAAACTTTATTTGTGTACCTCTTTTATTCTCTTTCTAGGTAAAACCAGTCATATCTCGAAAAGTAGAATGGACTAAAAAAGATGTAATGTGTGAAGGAACGTCTTGGATAGACTTGATCAATTTTGGTGTTGCTAGGGTCAAGTATGCAACAGATTGTATCGGGATTTTATTAAGAGAGGTAATGCATTCAATTCTGTTGACGATACAACTTGTTGTTCATATTTGCTTTAGTTGTATATATTATCCAGTTTTATGTGCCGATAGGGGCGCGTAGGCGGTCGGTACCTCTAGGTCACTCATATCATGAAAACACTGAGGTCTTATTGAAATGACTTCTAAGATATATTTGGTTTACTAAAAGTATTACAATCTCATAATCAATGTCGAAAGTAAGTTTGAATGTAAACGGTTGTCTGTTCACTGGTAAGCCTTCTGAAAATGAATATCCCAAGCTATTACTGAGAACTGTACTAGACAAAACTATACTGATCAGTCGATAACGTGGCTATACAAAGATTTGTGGGTGGGACTGGATTTTCACCTAAGAACCCATGCATCACAACTCCGTAAAAGAAGTTCAAGACGAGAATTTATACTCAATTATGAAACATTTTTCCAGTTTTAAGATACTGGCATTTCGGGTTACAACGGTGACATCCTAGAGCTAAATGTACAGTACAGATAAACCCTGAGATGAAGAAAATAACTCTATGTGACTACTGGTTAACGACATGTGTGAATGTCAAAAGCCGAATGAATTCTGTCGATATGCCTTAAAATCATAGGTCTAAATAATAATAAATGTCATGGGTTCTTGTGTATTCATAGTAACCATTTGATCACCGAGACTCGATAAAATGTCTCGAACTCGATCAATTTTTCTACAGACTATCATCCTAAAAATAATGTATCCCATTCAGTTGTTTTAATGCTCTCCCAAGCACCTTTGGTTATCATTAACTGGAATTGTTCTACTTTTGTGGGTTATTATTATTGTGCCACATAAAATGTAGGTGATAGGCTACTGCAGATTTAACAAGTTGATGGTATTTGCTATATGTGCTCCCTTATTTGCTTGGCAGAGTCTTTCAGGTTCCTCCCATTTATGCAACAATCAGCATAAATGGGAGTAACCTGAGAGAAACAACCTCCTTTACCTACCTGGGAAGCATCGTTTCAACTACAGGCGGAACTGACGAGGATATCAAAGCAAGGATAATCGGAAAAGCAAGACAAGCTTTCATTACTCTTAAGTCTGTGTGGAGGTCAACAGCACTCAGCATCGAAATAATATCCGGATTTTCAACTCCAATGTGAAATCAGTGCTAATATACGGATCAGAGACTTGGCGCGTCATAAAGAGCACCTCAAACAAACTACAGACCTTCATAAACAACTGCCTTCCCTCAATACTACTCAAGTTCAGATGGCCGGACAGAAAAGATCAGCGAGAGTGATGGATCTCTGACAATGAGCGAATCATTCCATCAGGAACCGATTGTGCAACAAATATGCAGGAACAAATGGAGGAGGATCGGCCATACTCTGAGAAAGCAAACCATCAAGTGACATCACACGATAGGCCATTGCTCGAGTGGAACCCGAGTGGGAAGTGGCGAGTTGATCATCATTGTGAGGTTGACATGGAGGAGGTCATATGAAGAGATGAAAGCATGTGGGCAGACTTGGAGAGGGGTGAAAGCGTTGTCAGAGAACCGAACCTGATGTAGACGCGCGGCTGAAGCCCTATGTTCCTCTAGGAATTAAAGGAAATAATAATAAATAATAATTTGTCTTAGATGAGTCCAAACTAACGGTTAATACTATTCTTAATGAAGAGCGCAAACTTGTTACATTATGGTCACCAAGAGATGCGCCACACATAAGTTTGTGCAATGGCTGGAATACTGGCTGAGTGCCGATGTAGGTGGTTGTCTTAAGGGACCACCTCTGAACCCTTGACCTGAAGTCCCTTCTACAAGACAGTGGAGCAGCTTCAGGAGCTGCGGCCCCATGGTTGCTAGTGACCAAACCAGGTGCATATGTCACTCGATCTAATCAGATTTTGGCGGTCATGTACACCGTAGGTTTGGAAGCAGTGTTTTCCAGGCCCTCTTGGTAGATCTGCATGCCCACCAATCCTGTCGTAAGCACCAGACGTTCGTATTCGCCCTTCCACTTTTGTGAGGATCACCCTTGCGAAGGCAGTGGATAGGAATTGCCTGGCAGAGTCTGTGAGTGAGTAGCCACATGAGAGCATTTTGAGAGGAATCCAAGTCTGCCCACTCTTGGTTGTACTAGGCCTGGTTATTAAGTGGGACACAAAAGCGGTTGAAAGTTATACGACTACACTCTGTAACAAATTTGTTATTCCAAATGAGGATAGTTTCCAAGGTTTTAAAAGCATAAGTTGCCTGGGACGACTCCTAGCCAATTATAGTCAGAGATGACAAGTTAAACATCACTTGATGTGGAATAGCTTATGCTTCCATTTACCACTGTTGGCTGAAACAGTAGCTGCTTATAGTTTGTTGACAGAAAGTTTATTTTGTCAGCTTTTATTTCTAACATTCTTCAGATTTTAAAATAATGTTAACCACTCTTTTAGATGCGTTCTCTTTCATCAACATCTGATGGCCCACCTTGTTTGCTTGTCATTGATGGAGTGAATTTTATGTGGTGTCGAGGAACTCTGTTGCACGATAAAACTCTTTGTAAGCGGATTACCACAGATCGTTTAGCTATTGTGCACCATTTAAAACGTGCACTGAAAGGAGATTGGCGTCATGGTGCTATAGTCACGTCAACTAATATCCGTGCATCCTGGCCTACAGACAGAGAACAGTACACTCCTGGGTAAGTGACTATCGTGTAATATTTCTGCTGTTGGTTTTCGTTTTGTTTTGTGTATTTGTAAAATTTCCAAATATGATTTTCATTGACTTTCTTAGTATGGTTATATGATACAGTTGTAATGGTTGTTTAAAGTTAGGATTGGAAAGTAAAGGGGGGAGCTGTTTTCTATCTATTTGTATTTATAGATCGTCACTAGTTAAAATCCTAGTGTTTCATTTTTAGAAATTAAGTTTCGTTAAAATTTAACAACTTAGGTTTCTCGCAAGTGTGTTGACTTAAAGCTCTAGCTCTAGTAAATTAAAAGGATTTACAATGAGAACATTTTTTAGCGTGAAGATTTTTTACTTGCAAGAATAATTCAAGTTAGTTGACTATTGCTCTAAGCAATTTCTAAACACTTGGACAAATGAACACTGAAGGTTTTACATTTTGAGGAATATGAAAATGTTAGTTTTATTTTAGTTGACATATATGCATTTCAGTCTAACTTCAGATTCACATCATTTTTTGTCTTGTCACATGGTTTACAGAGTAAACTCTAGACTAATATCTCACCGATGACCATTATTATTATTATTATTATTATTATTATTACGTTACTTATTAAAACACAAACTTGGCACAATACTGACACTAAAAGGTCCGCCACATAAAAATAAAACAATATATAAAGAAAATAGGGCTAGAATAAATTAGGATATTATCGAGAAAGCAAATAAATATACTTGTGAAGGTCATTCAAAGTATACCTCATTGCTTCATGTTACTTTCAGTGAGGGAAGAAAGGAGGAAATTGCAGAATGTTTGCCACTGATTACTTATCTTGGCCATATCTGATAAGGTCACGGGCCACCAAGTCGAATTGTCGCTCGCATCCCAGCTGTCTGTCTGTCTGTCTGTCTGTTTTCGACATCCCAGCTAGGGAGTCGTGATGCTCCAGTGGATGTTACCCCAACACAACTATTGTCTGTCCCCACGGTGCCCTGTCATAACTTGACTACTCCTCCATTTTGCCCATCAAGTCTCAGAGCTAGCGAACACTAAGAGCGATGAGAACCTCTTACATGACTCTCGTAGTACATGTCGAAGGCACTGAAGCCACTTAATAAAGGACTATCTACACTGTATCCAAACACACTGCTGGACCTTAGAATTACTTACACAATGATGTCACCAAATGTAAACAATTATACGGAGACAACGATGATCGAATATACAAAGTTGCCGCATATCCTCAGCTCTGAGAGCCTAGGTTTCACAGACGTAGGGCGCACCCCAGTGTATAGTAAACAGGACCTTTAACAGCCAGTTTAGCGTCACGACGGCGCCAGAGCTAGCGCAAGTTGGCGTATGCCGCCCTACCTTCCAGTATACGGTTAGAGATCTCATCCGTCACATCTGCAAGTTCCAGATATGATACGAACTTGATACGATTATGAGCAATATTTTGTGCTCGAAATGTCATCAGCTAATATTACTATATAACACTGTGTGATTTATCAAAATAAAATCTTATCCATAATGGAGTCATACTCTACCACAGTGCCCAAGTTTTGTACTTATATCAATAATGTTGATGAAAAGCGTTTCTCTGAGCTACAGACATCAAGGCACGATTTATTTGAGATAGTGTCATCGAGTGTCATTATCCCACCTTGTGTCTTTGAGCATGCTTCTAGGATTCTGTACATTCTCGTTAAATTAACATATGTATACAATTTTTTTGAACAGGAATGAGAAGGCTGTCTCTCTCTATATGAACTGTTCATTTCAATATTGAACTATATGATATAACAATTTATTTCATAACTGACTGTTTCTTATGTTTATGTTTGAACTTATGATTGAAGAGGCCATTAGAAAAGAGGTCTCATTTTGCTGCAGAATACGAAACCAACTTTATTCTTAAGGTCATGGAAATGAACGTTATCAGGCGTATTAAAGTGCTGTTTCCCACCAGTGTTATCATCTGTTTCACTTGACTAGTTTGGAACCATGTAGTAGTAGTAGTAGCAGTAGCAGTACTAATCCAAAGCCATAAGTCGAGGGTTGTTTGTCACTATGTTTGAAAGTAATTTTCAGAACCGGATGTTAGGTTGGTGGAGGAGGAGGGGGGTGAAACATTACGAAAACCTTTGAAATGATAAATTTTCTTTATGTTTTCATTTTATTAAATAGTCACTAGTTGTCATGAGGTATCACCAGATTTTGAGCCAATTAGGAATTGGTTTTTACTACAAGCACGTTAGTGATCAATAAGATCATCCGATTTTGATGTAGGATATCGGCATTTTTTTCCTTCACGTTCCCAGTGGAACATAGGGCTTCAAGCTACTGACTTGAAGTTTCTTTAGCAGTGTTTATGTTTACAGGAATGTTTTGCTAGCCCCATAACCAACCTTTCCTTTTTACCAGCATTATTTCTGGCTTAGCGAGGTAAAGGAGTGTGTCGGCCGGGATCGAACCCTGGACTACATGGGGCGTGGTCGGCGAGCCTCCTAACCGTTGTACCACCAACCCCTCAGGATATCGACGTAGCATATTTAATTACTGCATAGTTCTGTTCGAAACGTGTGTATACTTCTTTACTTTACCACTTTGTTGAATAATCGATATATATATATATATATATATATATACGAGTTGATCACGGATTGATATCAGTTAGAGAACCATTGAAAACCAGGGAGTACTGGACAGCTGCTGTTTCATCCTAGTTTGAGAATCATCGGCAGTACGCATCCACCACACAGGTTCGAACCGAAGACCTTCCGGTTGCAAAGTAAGCTCGTATACCATTCAGCCACTGGGACCCGATTTTTATATGACAAAATTGACGAGATTAATTGAAATTAAGAATTTTTACTCTAATGAGGATAAGTAGTGATACTGACTATATTACTTATGTTTCTTCTATTTATAATATAATGTATTAATGATATCCTGATAGAGACTGTCTTACATTTCTTGTTTTTTGTCTCCATAAAACTCAAATTAGTTACCTATTGGGAAAATCTGGATTTGAATGTATGGATCCGTTTGTTCCTGTTCTTGTTGAAAATTACACTCCATCAGAAATTGATGCAATGCTGAGATTTTATGCAGAAAATCAATGGCTAACAAATCCTGCTGTTTTTACACCAAATGGCCGAGCTGAATTAATCTTTCTGTCTGATCATAATCCACTAGAGCTTAGTCGTGTTGCTGCTGAATGGTAGACTGATGATTTCAATCTCTGAAATCCTCCTATCTATCATTGTTTTCTTCACTTTTATTACAACAATATTCTGTACATTGCGAAGAGAGTGAGTATTAATTACCAGTTTGTATTTCTGAACTGGTATACTGTATATATATAAAAAGGCGTACCTAAACATAATAACTTCACAGTTTTAATGTACAGTACAGTCACAATTTTTGTTATGGTCAGTAGATGTATATAAATAAAATACTTATTTGTATCATGTTCTTTCTCTCTCTCTGTCGCCGTGTCTGCTGCTTATGCTGTAACTCTGAATGTACCTTTTTTAAAAAATGAACAAATGGTTGTTTTTCGTATTTAATATTTGCTGGAATGAACTTCCAGGTTTTAATATGCAGTTCTTCGTAGGATCAAGTCAATTGCTTTTAGGTATGATATTTAACTCATTTCTACTAGTTGACATTTCTAACCCAATACACACACACACACAGGAAAGATTATTGTCGCCATAAATAAGCGACGGATGTTAATTAAGTTTTATTAATATCTGGGACCTGTTTTACACTAGTGTTCAGAAAGAATTATTTTTAATTACTCTTGCAACGACGACAGAAGACGAGGGCCAGGCAACAAATCGTTTGTTGGGAATATCAACAGATATTTATAGATTTTTGTGTACATTATTATTGGTTATAATTAGCAGAAAAAACTGCGTCTTCCGATTGGCTGTTTTCTCAATGGAAGTTATTCTGTCATCTCTTTGTGGCTGTTTCTTTGATGGTCAGACCATATATCTGCGAATCGTATCCGCCCACGCAAAGTGTACTGTTATTGGTTGTTGAGTTAGTCTTTTAATTGAATTTTAGATTTTCCCGTCGATTGATTGGACCGAAGTGCTCGGTCTCAGGCTGACATGTCGGCTTCTTGTACAGATGCTTTGACGATCGAAAATTCAATTAAATTAACATGACCCGTTGCACAAGAAGTGGCTCTCTTGCCCCAAGTGATCTAGTGGATAACGCTATAGCGTTTGAAACTATGGGCACCGGGTTCGAGCCTCAGTGGGAACATCATCACTCACTGAGAAATGCAGGTACATCCAGATGACGAGCCCCAAATAGGATGAAATGCGCATCCTGGATTCCACTGATAGTCACCATGCACCAACGAGTTAGTCTTTGTTTTTTTTCTCGTGACCAAGATTTGGGTCGTAAACGTTGACGTAAATTGCTACCTAAAAATTTTGGCTATCGAACAGCTCTCATCACACTCTCAGTTGATGTTGTCTCCTGTGTTAGATGGTATAACATGGTGAGTAATGTTGAGATTAGGCGTAGAGTGTTAGGTAAGGTGGGCAAGGGAGTCGATAATTTTGTGAAGCTAGATCGACTGAGATGGCTAGATCACGTGTTACGGGTGTGTGTAGCCATAGCCTTCCTCGTTAAGGACTATTAGCTGATATATGGTTAGGTCGGAAGTTAGTGGTGACCAGATTAGAGCCTTTAATCAATCCATAATATCTTTTAGTGTTGCTTTCAGTCAACCATATCAGATGTTGACTGTCTGACTGGGGTAGTTGTTCTCAGTGGCGCAGACGAATTCACTCTGCGTGATCTCTTAGATTTATCAAATTGTCATTTTTTTCTGTATACTTATTGTTTCTGCCGTACGTTTCCGTTCATTATGGTTCCTTTGAATTCCTATTTTCCTCTTGCCTTCTTGTACTATATGGAGTTGTTGTTGTTGTGTGCGAATAAATAAACATGAAACCTAATGTATAAATCAGTGTTTCTCCACAATCTGTTATTTGTTGACTGATTATAATAGTGTTTTGAATAAATGTATGTCAGACGACGTTTGTTTTAAAGAATCATTTCACCAGTGATATGCAAATATTTATAGCTAACATTACACGACTATAGTTTGTTCATTAAACAGTAAGTTATTTGGTTACAGGATTTCATCATGAGCTGTCATCGGTAGGATAACCATTGGAAAATCGGGGCTACTGGACAGCTGTTTCATCCTAGCCTGGGACTCTTCATCGGCACATAACCACTGGGGTTCGAATCCTGGACCTTCCGGTTACAAGCCGACCCTGTAGGCCATTCAGCCATTGGGCACCGATCCAATGGTCCATGAATTCCAGTTTCTGCCATTTCACGATGTGGCGTGACCCAGTGGATGCGTACTGGTGAAGAGTTCCAAACTAGGACGAAACAACTACACAGTACTCCCAGGTTTTCCGATGGTCCCCTAACCGATGTAAGCTGATGTTGAAATCCTGTAACCAGGCAGATCGAATTCCTGCTTGAGTAAGTTATTTCTTAAGGATATTTGAGTCAGTGCACACACAAATTATCCCGTGGCCTTGTTAAGTTAGGCTGAAGTCGTATCCACTATAACAGTTATCCAAAGGATAATCACATTTGTTTCTGGAGTGTGGAAACGTATCTATTACTTGGAGAACAATCCTATCGATGTTATATGAGATCACTGATAAGTATTTGTAAAATGCAGCTGAATAAATTGCATATGACACGTTGATAGCGCATGTTCGACAAACCCTTTTATTATCCGCTTCCTTGAAATTGTTCTTTCTAATTATTTTTATTTTGAGGTAACGATATTTGTATATAATGATAATACTAATGTAAAGCTACTTCATTCTGTATCTGTTACAATAGTGAAAACCAGTCAAAGCATGTCTGAATCGATAAAACTGATGAGACATATTACCAAACATGTTCATAGATGCTTCATTTTTATGGTCTTTGTTCGACAAAAGTTGTTCACTTAAGTGCGGCATCACTCAAACACCTTCTCTTGTGTAGCGTGTATTGACTGGTTAGAATTTTGGGTTTATAGAGTAGTTGTCAATTATAGGTTTACATATTTAACTTTGAATTGAATTTAACTGTGCAACTAGATTGATTCTATATCATCGGTTAAACAAATAACCTTTTTAGATGGTTGAAGGCAATCGGCAGGAAGCCTTGGATATAGGTTTCGTGCTAGTTGGCAGTCACCGGTCAGCAAGGCGTATCTGTAACCGTGAAGAAGTTCACGTCCCTTCTGAGATTCGAACCCTCACCATCCAGTGCTGCAGCCTGAAACGCTATTCGGGCTCACGATTGACCTCCTGTAAGACTAACTGTATTGGATAGTTTGATTGGACACCAGTTATAAGTGTCATTTCATGTGCCCCTTTTTCTACAATTAGTTAGTCATTTTGAAAATTTCTTTAAGAATTTTATTACCTAATGAAGCTAAATGGCATGTTATAGAATATTTTCATCTACTGTCCGTCTACAGAAAAGACATCAAAAAGTCTTTAAACTATGTTTTAAAATCATCTTTCGAGGTTCAACAGCACAACTATGTAATTCTTTTGAGATAATTAATTATTGTGCTGATAAAGTCAAAGTTTTTGAGGAAGGAATTTTGAGACACAAGCCAACTGAGGCTGTTGGAATATACCCATTTCGCGTAATTTTTGTGGGACATTTTTTGTTGAAATAATGCGCAAAACTTTGGAGCATAATTGTTAGTTACAAACTGTAAGATAGTTAAGGATCAGAGAGTATAATTTTCGTTGAAACTGTCGTCCTAGAAGATGTACGGTTTACTCTTAACACTGCAGAAGGTTTAGCGTGTGTTTTATAAATTTAAGAAAAAAAAATAGAAAACTTAAAAATCGGCTTGGTGAAAGTATACCAATTTTAGATTTTATCCAAACACTTAACATATCCTTTAATCGACGAAGAGTGTTTGTGAAACAAAGCTTGTAAGGTTGATTAAAACGGACCAGTAAACGGGGAAAATCACATCAATATAATTTTTTAGATGAAGATAGTACAATAGGTTAATATATATGTGTGTGTGAAACTTAGACACCGTAATAGTATGTAACTTCGTATGTTTGTTTATTTATATGGATCACACAGTGTCTTCTGGATGACGTTTTAAACTTTACTTATTGTTCATAATTAAGTGTTTCATTGTGTTATCCGTATAGCAAAATAAACTAATATGGAACGTACAGTAGGGAAAAATCTCAGTAGTATTCTGTTTGGGTATTCACAACACTATGGTGTCAGATAATCCCACTAGTGGAGTGATAATGTGTTAATCTGTTTATCTTTATTTTATAACGACGTATATTAATAGATGACATAAGCTAAATTATTCTGTAATCAAATCAGGATTTTAATCGCTTATATATATGGTATATTAAAACCTTCTGAGTTGCTTTTCCATGTAGTCTGTATTCGGCGGTTGTAGTATGATAGACTGCTTATTATCTGTTTTCAGTGTATAAATTGTAGATCTCTAGCTGAATGGTCTAGGCATCTGACTTCGAATAATTGGGTCACAAGTCCGAATAGCGCTCCATATACCGAGGTTGTATCATCAGCCCTCACACAAGTCGGTTTAGCTCATCACCAAATGCATTTGAATAGATTCTGATTTCCTCTGTCAGTTAACAGATATCTTGTGGAACCAGAGACCACTGATTCTGGGTCTTGTGCTTTTCTTGGTGAATAACTGAGATGTGTATAATATGTTTCCATCTTCGAAGATTTTTCAACGGTGAAATGATGTTTTCACTTTTGATTTTACTGAGTTTTACTTGTTGCTTGATTTGTTAAAAATACTCACTGCAGCTGCCCTCCACTTTTTCTCTTTTATCTCCTGCAGATATCGATTTACAAAGTTTTAAGTTATAAAACCCCCACCAGTGGATATCATTATTTCTCTAGGCTTATCACATCTGCAATTAAATGTCAACAGTTTCCAATGAGTACCAATTCAGTTAAAGAGCATCATAAACTAGCTGTAGAAAGATTACATAACTGGTTATCTAACAATGATCTACCATTGAAGTCGAATTGCAAAAGTACATCAGATGAATGTTTCACTTATGAATACACTTGCTATGATCCTTCGACACAACTACCTTTAGTACGCTACCATCCAACTACTAGTTCACAACTGGATGAGATGGCGGTTAATGCGTGTAAAGCTCAAAAACAATGGGTTGATCTGCCACTTTTAGAACGTGCAAAGGTATGTTACTCAGTTTAATCATTTTTACTATATATTATGAATACAAAGAAAATCATTATTTTTTTGATTACAGCTTGATTCCGCACTGTATTTTTGGTACAAGTATGGGATTTTCAGCATGGATATCGGTAGTCCAATTTTTGCAGGTCGACCATAGATATCAGGAGTACGTTGGCAGGGGATCGAACCTCGGACGATATGCATGGTCTGCGAGAGTCCTTACCACTGTGCCACCGACGCACATAATAACATTGGAGTGCTACACAGTCAGTATATGTGACTCTGGCTTTTGTAGCTTCTACTAAGGAAAATCATTCACACTGCTGCATTAATTAAAGTTTTATATGTTTTGTGTACGGTTATAAACGTGAATTGTGTTAGATTGTAGGTTATTACAGATTAGCGTATTTAATTTGTCCATATTTTCTAATCATTCTGATGGACAGATACATTCATTGAATAAAGTCACACCTACCGGCTCCATCCCGTCTTTTAGCTTCTTACTAAAATGTGTAGTACATTTTGAACACTTTACAGGGATGTTTCGGCATTTCCACAAATATATATATATATATATATATATATATTCATAATCTTCTAATGATGTATTT
Source organism: Trichobilharzia regenti (assembly GCA_944472135.2). Lineage (NCBI taxonomy): Eukaryota > Metazoa > Platyhelminthes > Trematoda > Strigeidida > Schistosomatidae > Trichobilharzia > Trichobilharzia regenti. The sequence continues at coordinate 93,603,645 of OX235262.1, read as the reverse complement.
TAGCGTCTACGGAAAGTGGGTGATCTTATTCGTAATGAAGCAAGTTGGCTTTCCGAATTAGAAACACTGGATACTGCTAAACCCCTTTGGGAGGCTCGGGCAGATATCGAAGCATGTGCTGATTCATTTGAATTATTTGCTGGCTTCATTCCAAATTTTACTGGTGTTCATGTTCCTGTTCCACCAAATCCTGGCAGGTTATATAACATATTTCTGTGTTATTTTGCTGCTTGTTATTTGTTTCCCATTTAACCAGTAATATTGTTGAAGTAGAGAATTTCCACGTTTGTTTACTACGAATAGTTAGATGTTATTTCAAGTAAGACTTGACATCTTTGCATAGTGGATGCTGAAGTGCACCTGCTTGATATTCATTAAAATAGTAGATTAATATGAATACAACGACCTTGGTAAGCAATATAGCAAAATATTGAAGAGTGAATATATATATACTGCGTGTCTGGAGGTGATTAGTATTAAAGTCTGAATCGTAGGTTTTTGGGCTTATTTGCACTGGTAACCATCAGGAAGGTATAGGAGACAGAGAGTATACCATCAATGTGGAACGAAGCCATTATCGTCCTTATCTTTAAAAAGGGTCGACGTAATTCATGTGAAAATCATAGGGGTATCAGTCTGCTACCAGTCGCGTCTAAAATATTGGCTGCTGTCATGCCTCGCAGGCTGTGCAAGATACGTGAGGGATTGATTCGTGAAGAGCAGGCTGGGTTTCGTTCAGGTCGTGGATGCATTGAACATGTGTTCACCCTTCGTCAGTTGTTGGAACACCGCCACACGTATTGCAGGCCAACGATCATTGTGTTTCTTGATATTAGGGCTGCCTTCGATTCGTTGGACAGAACTGTGCTCTGGAATTGTCTGTTAGAGAGAGGTGTACGTGAGAAATTTATTAACATCTTGGAAGCCCTATACAGAAACACCTCAGGTAGAGCGAGGACATACATACAACCAACCATCATCACTGTTCCCAACCAACAGTGGGGTTATAGAGGGTTGCCCAATATCCCCATTTCTCCTTAACTTTGCCATCGATGACATTCTGGAGTCAGCTGTGAAGGATGTGCGTGAAGGTGGTGTAGATCTGCTACCTGGAGATAGACTTTTCAACCTCGAGTATTCAGACGATATCGTCTTACTGTGCGATAGCATACAGGCTACCCAAATCACACTTAATCAGTTGGCGATCAGTGTCTGTAAGTATAGTATGTGCTTTGCGCCGTCTAAGTGCAAAGTACTGTAACAAGATTGGCAGAAGCCTGTACCTCCACTTACTCTTGCAGGTGAACTGCTTGAAGTTGTTGATAAGTTTGTGTATCTGGGTAGTTGTGTGAGTGCTGGCCGAGGGGTGACGGATGAGATTTTCAACCGTATAATGAAGAGTAGGGTGGCATACATGAAATTGAGCCACCTCTGGCGCCGTCGCGATGTTAGTCTGGCTATCAAAGGTCAGGTATAAAATGCTTCGGTGCGGGATGTCTTGCTCTACGCCTGTGAAACCTGGCCTCCCCGAGTAGGCTGAGGATGTGTAGCGGCTCTGCGTGTTCGATCATCGCTGTCTCCGCAGGATTGCTTGCGTTCGATGGCATCATCGCGTGAGTAATTCTGAGGTTCGGCGGTGTGTGTTTTAACACAGTGGAGATCACCATTCATTGAGTGTTGTCATCCGGAAACACCGGCTCCGATGGCTTGGTCATGTGCTGCAAATGTCATCCCAGAGGCTTTCGTACAGGTCTCTGTTCGCTGGCCCTGGGACGGGATGGAAAAGGCGGAGAGGTGGTCAGTCTATGACGTGGCCTCGTGGGATGAAGGATTTTTGTGCTAGATTAGCGTCAGTAGGTGTGTCACGACTCCCTGGTTGGGGTCCACGAGATAGCTCAAATTGATGGCTCAAAACGTTATCAGATATGGCCAAGAATCGTAGTCATTGGCGAACATGTTGCTATTTCCTTCTTTATTCCCTTCCCGATGATAGTTAACGAATACTGTTTTCCTTCCAGATGAAGTTCTTTATTTGTTCCATACTTATATTTTTTTCTTTTTTTTGATCTATGTTGTTTTATTATTATTGTGTGGTGCATCTTTCTTGGTGCCATATTGTACCAAGTTTTTATGCGTTTAAATAAATAAATAATAGGTCACCATTACGAGTCGTGCATCGATGGTTCAGTAGTAGAACGCTCGCCAATCACGCACATAGTTCGAGGTTCGATTCTCAGTCGATGTGCTCCTAAACCTCTGCAAACCGGAAGTAAGTCCAGTGGGGAGGGTAGGTTGGACATGAGACTAGCTAGCAATCCCACCCCGTAAAAATTAAACCACTGCTATTGAAACTTCAAAGCTCTAGCTTGAAGTCCTATGTATTCCAGTTGCAACGTAAAAGGAATAATTGATAATTATTTTTATTATCACTATGAGTCAGCAATCTCACGGAAACTGACTCCTTGGAAATTCGAGCTTATTTCCCTTAGCGCTGCAAACTGAGGCATCAAAACTGGTTTATTTGAGTTTGAGATTGATTGTCTGTGCCAATAAGTATGCAGTCTAGGTCCCTAGCGTCTTGCCACTCACCTCCAAACACACTACGACATCAGTTCAAAGTGAACCGCATTGGTGAATTAGCTAGCTTCATGAACTCATTGCGAAATTGACTGAAGGTTTGTTAACCGTACTTTGGTTTTAGCATCAGTTTGCTGTATTCTGTTGAGAATAAAGTGTACGCAAGTTGGTTTTCAGGGCTAAATGGCAGAAGCGACCAAGGGAATGACATTTGTTGGACTACAACTTTACAACATTTACTGGGGAAAGCATAGGTCTTGCTTGCGTACTGCTTAAGATTTGGAACAATGAATAGATTATATAAATAGGCATCGACTACGAATCTAGAATGGTTTCTCAGTATAGCAATATGCGTTTCACTCCATTAACCTTATAGTGTTTCATACTGTATTGTGTATTTTACTTTTTAGTTTCTACTATACTAGAAGAGAACCGTTCGGACTTTGTGCTGGCATTGGTGCATGGAATTTTCCTTTCCAGGTAATTACCGTTATTTACATTCAGGCATTAGGCATAATGGAAATCTGATATATATATATATATATATATATATATATATATATATATATGTATATATATATATATATATATATGTATATATATATATATATATACAGTTGGTTCTCGTCAGCTGCGTGCAACCTACATCATTTAATAAAACAAATCATAATACAGTCATAGTGGAAAAGAGCGAAATGATGATAAGGTTATCTCAGATCATTAGTATATGTATATATATATATATATATATATATATATTTGGGCTACCGATATCACCTGCTGAAAATTCCATATATGTACCGAAATACTGTGTAGAGGGGGTGTGGCAACTGAAACCGCTGCACATATGTGTAAGGTTCTACATTGAAATCAGTCAGTCAGTCAAAACCTCAGCACTTCATCCGAATTAAAAGAGTTTATGGTTCAATTTGTAATTTTAAGGAATATCATACTATTTTCAGAAGAAGATTCAAAACCTTAGGCGATATTGTTTGACCCTTCGAATTAACCGCAATCCATATAATATTATTCAAATTTTTTCCTTAATGTAAATTAGATGGCTGTATGGAAATCTGTTCCTGCCTTGGCAGCTGGAAATGCATTCATTTTTAAACCATCCAATTTAACTCCATTGACAGCTGTTCGTCTATATGAGTTGTATAAAATGGCTGGATGCCCCGAAAATCTGTTTCAAGTTGTCCTTGGAGGTGCTGAACTTGGACAAACGCTTATCAATCACCATTTGGTTTCAAAAGTATCTTTTACAGGTTGTGTAACTATTATAATGTTTTTCGTTATTAATATTATTTCTTTGGGTTTCGAATGGAACATAGGACCTCCGGAGGATGACTCCATTTCATCCTCTCCTATACAGTCCTTTTTGGCTGGCTTCACGATTGCCCGTAAGCCTTCATCTCCTCCAAATCACCCTCGGATACCCAACTCGTCGTTTCCAATTTGGGTTGCACTTTAGAGCCTGCTAAGCGTGTGATGTCGCTCAACGGTCTCCTCAGTGTGTATTCTATCCATCTCCATTTCTATCTGCATATTTGTTACACGATAGGTTCTTGGATGGTTCGTTCCACAATTCCTTGGTGCTAATCCATTAGGACCATCTGATCTTCAATATGGAGCGAAGGCAGCTATTGACAAAAGTCGGAAGCCTGTTTGAAATGCTTTTGGTGACGCTTGCGTCAAATCTCTTAACCATATAAAATCACTGATTTGACATTAGTATTAACAATCTGAATGTTGTTCTTTATGCTCAGTGCAAATGACTTTCCACACTGACTTCAAAGTAATGAAGTTCTCTCTTGCTTTCCTGATTATTGCTTTGACATCAGCTATGCTTCCTGTATAGTTGAGAGGATATTGCCTAGGCTTAGTATTACTTTATTTTGTTCCTTTGCGTCCCCAGTGGAACATGGGGTTTCAAGCGTGAGCTATGAAGTTTCAATAGTAGTAGTGATTTATTTTGCGATGGGATTGCTAAGCTCACGTTCGACCTTCCCTCTTTACTTAGATTGCTACCGGCTAAGCGAGATTTAGAAATGTAGCAGCTGAGAATGCAACACTGGACGACTACGTTCGTGGTTGGCAAGTATTTTACCACTGAATAACTGATGTGCAAAGCCATTCATATTTTAAGTATCCAGACCATGGAGGTTAGGAATTTCTTGGCATAATTTGAACGCTGAGTCAGATTGAATCATTATAAATGACTTGAAATAATCCCAGCGTGTTTAAGAAAAAAAAATCAAAACAAGATTTTTCTGAACGTATTGCTGTGTAAACTGTCACAGCTTCCCCAGCAGAATTATTCGGATTTTATCAATCATCAAAATATGCAGTCAGAAAATTACGCAAATTGAAGTGAATCCCTTTGAAGTTCGCTTGTTGGTTGACATTTGTACCAATAGAAAAGTGCAAAGTCATAACATATCTGCAATGACTAATGTCAAGGTGTTATTTATGCATATTTGTCTGTATGAGTGTGTGTGTGCATGTTGTTTGTTACATGGAAAAAAGGTCAAAACATGATAATATTTCACGGTGGTCACAATATAGGAGGATTGAATACCTTGGTATTTTCTTTCATCTGTTTTGCTTCATTAGAGTCTGTCATATAGAGGTGATAAGTCTATCGTTACTCTTCTGTTTGCTCTGCATTTAATGTCTTTAGAATATGCAAGGCTTCAGAGGTCAGTCTTTCTCTATGTGAAAGAAAGCCTCTCCTTAGAATTCCGGCAATGTCGAAATCGAACTTATTTCCACTGTCTATAGCATGCATTCCTACAGCGGGTCTTTTTTTTGGGACTAATTAATTCTACTTCATTCCTAGATGGGTGTTTCGTGCACAGCATGTGTTCATTTACTCCGACCATCATCTGTCTACTGCTCTTCCCTATATAGCAAAATGCACATTCTGAAAATATTTTGCAACAGACCTAATTCGTTTTGTGTCATTTCGGGAACCATATCCTTGACATTCACTAAAGCTTTCTTGAGAGAATTAGAGGGCTTGAAATAGACTTTATTATATGAAGCAATACTCTCTGAAGTTGTTCAGCTGTCTTTTGATATGGAATGGCTATCGTCCATAGCCAAGATTTTTTTCTTTTTCTTTTTACCCCTCTCGGCCTTTTTATTGATAATATTATTTAGCTGCTTTTTCGGATAACCATTTGCTGTCAAAGTTTATCTTATATTGGATATCTCGTTCTCCATATCCTCATTATCAGTTATAATGTTTCTAGCTGTGTTAACGAGATTTAAAGCTACTCAAACTTTTGTTCTTTTTGGATAATCTGATTGGAAATTCAAACATTTGTTTGGATTTTTGAGTTTCTTGCATATCGTGAACTTTAGTTTCTCGTCAGTTTATCTTTTTACAAGACAATCTTAGAGGTTTAGAGTTCCCTCGTCTGATTCTACTTCATTAGTAAACTTCATATACTTTGAGACAAGACATAAGCCAGCACTCAACTGTCTGTTATAGTGAGTAGATTGTTGTAAATAAATTTTAATAAATCAACCAATCTCCTGCCTAATATCATTTCGGAATCTGATCCCCTATGACTATAACTCTTACAAGGACAGTAGAAAAAAGATATTCATATTATAAAAGTGTATCACACCATCGATGTTAATTTGTGAATCGTTGCAGTACTAAATGGGAAGCAATAAGATTACTGATTTTCGTTTTCATCAGGCATTCGTGTGTTTGCTGAACTATGCTGAACATCTAACATTTCCTTCACCTTTATAATAGTGCTCATAATAAATTTGTACTTTTATTTTCTCAGTTCAGTGTAACAGATGATTTCAGTACCTTCATTCTTTCTTCACAACATTTATTGATGGCTTTCCCTACGAATGACGAAATCGTATCCATTCATCTCTTACTCACAGTACACACATATGCGTCCCAGACTTGATGCATTGTGTGCAAAAGACGATGAATAATTGAGCTATTGATACTCCTTGATCTCCTCAGGCCATGTTTTGCATAAACCACCATACGTAGTCTTTACATTAACAGGTGAATACTATTAATTCATTTCATCTTTATAAGCAGGAAACGTTGCGATTCAAAGGTTCACCTTGTATATACTTAAATCACTGATTTTCTAGTTAAAATATAAGTGTTTCATTTTTTCCCCATTAAATCTAGTCATGTTTAAAAACTTTTTTAGGTAGTACTGCAGCTGGTCGTTGTATTCTTCAAGCTACTGCAAATCGAATTGTACCAAGCACAGTTGAACTTGGTGGCAAATCACCTTTGATTATAATGCCAGATGCTAATTTAGATGAAGCTGTTAAAGGCGCTTTAATGGCTAATTTTTATAGTCAAGGACAAGTGTGTTCAAATGCTGCTCGTGTCTTTGTTCATCAGTGAGTAAGACAAGCAATAGTTCGTTTGTTTTTAAAAAAAACTTGGCATATTATGTTAAACTTTGAAATTTCAAGTGAACTAAAGTTTATTGAATTAAACCCGTTTTTATTTATTTAATTTATTTTATTATAGCTTGATTCTGCAGAGTATTTTGGTACAAGCATGGAGTTTTCAGCAAGTGATATCGGTAGCCCAAATTTTGCAGGCTGACCATAGATATCAGGTGTGCATCGGCCGGGGATCGAAACCCAGACCATGTGCTAGGTTGGCGAGCGTCCTAACGGTTGTGCCACTGACTCACACGATAATAGTTCAACTCAGATCCGGTCATCTAATGGTGGTGGTTGACTTATATCACCGGCTGAAAAAGGTTATTCGCAGAAATCGATTTCCGGTCAATATATATATATATGCCGTTGTTAATGACACACCGTTCCTTGTGCGATACTTTCTAAAACAGATTACTCGAAATTGTTCCCATCGAACTGACAGTTATTTGCATACATTTCGAATTCTATAATAAGTAGAAGGTATATGAAAGAGATTGAAACTGTTATTCAAGCACTCTACTTACTATGAAACTGTGGTTCATCAATGATCCAACAGATCGTTAATTATTCAATGTTTTGAGTGAATTTAATTTGGATAAAATGTTACATATCTGCAACTCTGGGGTTTGCGATAGTTACTGAAGTCTGTGTTTATATCTCTTCTTAAGAAATATTTTCTATATTTTGATGTGGTTGTGTTCTCTGAGCTGGATAGGTGATTTGCGAAGCTTTCATTGCCCTACTAGGCAGATATCTTCAGCGCATACTTCAATTTGAAGTGAGCTTTTACATTTCTTCACGAGTTTGTTAATCATCTCTCCTGGTGGCCTTGGACGTGACTGGTTGTTTTTGTGTGTTTTCACACCTTCTAGGTTACTTGTATTGGAACTGATTGTTTCTTTGACTTAAACTTTGACCCCTTGTGTGTGAGGTTTCTTTCTTATCGGTTGATAAATTTTGTCTATCTCTATGTGTCTATTGATTGATGATTCACTGGAATACCAGGCTGGTTTCTAAAAATTCTCTAGCATTCTTGGTGTTTCCTCTGTCTAATATTTGAACGTTGTCCCAATCGAATTGATGCCTGTGGGCTGTCAAAGAAACAATCAGTTCCAATACAAGTAACCTAGAAGGTGTGAAAATACACAAAAACAACCAATCACGTCCAAGGCCACCAGGAGAGATGATTAACAAACTCGTGAAGAAATGTAAAAGCTCACTTCAAATTGAAGTATGCGCTGAAGATGTTACCTAGTAGGGCGATGAAAGCTTCGCAAATTACCTATCCAGCTCAGAGAACACAACCACATGAAAATCATCCACCTGAGCTACAAATCTTCCCTATCATATCTAACATTTTCTACATATATGTGGAAGGTAATATCTCAAGTTTTACTTCCAGAGGAAGTTGTTATTAGTGACATTTGAAGACTCTTGCAACATTATACGAGCTAGAGGGTTCACAGAGAATTAACTATATAATAAAATGTAAGTGAAATTTTCTGCAAATACAGCTTATTTCTTATTCATCTCACTAACTAGTCGGAACATATTTGGATTATATTGTTAGCTGGTTTTACAGTAAATTGTTAAGTTGCTACCTTCAGAAGAATGTGTTATACTGTGGAGCCTCATTGAACAAATTTATTCACCTCAGTTTACAAATATCCCCTCAGTACAGTAAAAAAAAACGATGGAATTTCTCTGTATTACGCATTTAAATCCTTCCCTTACCGTTCTACACTAACTTAGACTAACCTCAGCTAAAATACCATGGGGAGTCTACCACTAGACTATTCTTATCTCCTGTTTTCAGTAGTATATACTGGTAATCTTTTCACAGGTCTAACCAAAATGCATTAACTCCCAAGTTATGTTGTATGTTACTACCATTTCGGCACTGTGGGTCCTCATTTTAACTAAATTTAAATCGTTGGTTAATGAATGGAAGTTGTATTTTCGTTCAAAACAGTACTTAAAGTTATTTAATTGAATTTTAGATTCTCCCGTCGATTGATTGTAACGAAGTGCTCGGTCTCAGGTTGACATGTCCTCTTCTTGTGCAAATGCTTCGAATATGTCCGGGCATGTAGTTAGAATTTAACTGGTGGATGGTGACTAGCAGTGAAATCCAGGATGCGCATTTCGTCCTATTTGGGATTCGTCATCTGGATGTACTTGGCTCGGTGGGAACATCATTCACTCACTGGGGAGTGCAGGTACATCCAGTGACGAGTCCCAAATGGACGAAATGATCATCCTGGATTCCACTGCTAGTCACCACCCACCAGTTAAATTCTAACTACATGCCCGAACATATTCGAAGCATCTGCACAAGAAGCGGACATGTCAACCTGATACCGAGCACTTCGTTCCATTCAATCGACGGGAGAATCCAAAATTCAATTAAATAATTATTATGACCCGTTGCACAAGAGGTGACTCTCGTGGCCCAAGTGGTCTAGTGGATAACGCTTTGGCGTTTGAAACTATGGGCACTGGGTTCGAGCCTCGGTGGGAACATCATCACTCACTGGGGAATGCAGGTACATCCAGTTGGAAGACGAGTCCCAAATAGAACGAAATGCGTACCCTGGATTCCACTGCTAGTCACCATCAACCAGCTAAATTCTAAGTACTTTAAGTTCCTTTTGATGTATGAGTGGCGCATCTTAGTTTAACTATTTCTCTTATATTTCAATATGTATATAATATAATAACTTGATAAAACCGTCAGGTTTTTACTATTTTCTTCACAGGTCAATTATGGCATCATTTACACAAAAACTTGAAGCATCAGTTAAGAATATGTTGGTTGGTGATCCATTTGATCCATCCACTGCAATGGGTGCTTTGATTAGTCCACAGCATAGAGAATCAGTACACAATTATATACAATCAGCTGTTTCTGAAGGAGCCAGTCTTTTAATTGGCGGTGAAAAGCCAAAATTCGATGGTGATAATAACGATTTAAATGGTGGTAATTATATGACACCATGTATCCTTACTAATTGTCATGATGATATGAAAGCTGTAAAAGAAGAAATATTTGGTCCAGTAATAACATTGTTATCATTTGATACAGAGAATGAAGTGATAGAACGTGCAAATAAAAGGTTTGTATTCGTTAAGTAGACATTTATTTTCTTGTCTAGGTCAACTATTATTCTAAGAATCAAATGACTCTGTCAATACCGACAATAAAATAATTGGTTGGAGAATCTCATCGTGAACTGACATCAGTTAGAGAACCATTAGAAAACCTGCAGGGAGAACCGGACAGCCAGCTGTTTCGTTCTAGCTCGGGACTCTTCAGAAGTACGCATCCACCGCCAGGGTTCGAACTTAGAACCCTCTGGTTACAAGGTGAGCTCGTAGACCATTCAGCCACTAGAACTCGAACCATTGGTGCATGAATCGCGAATTCTGCCAATTCACGGCTCACTTTGTAACCGGAACGTTCCTGGGTTCGGATCTCGGTGTGTGCGTAATGTTGAAGAGCCCCAAACTAGGACGAAACAACCGTCCAGCGCTGTCAGGTTTTCCAACGGTTCTCTAACCGATGTCAGCTTATGATGAAATCCTGCATCCAATCAAACAAAATCCCTACAAACCAATAACTGAAAATGGAATAATTGTTACTGTGGATAAGGCCAGGCTAAGTCTCAGAGAAAAAGCTACAACGTTTTCTATATTATTATTACTGACTTTCACAACTTGAATTCCAGTGAGAGTATTTTTGCATAATTTCACAATGAGCTGAGATTACATTCTTCTCTCATAATGTACAGTTTGCAAACTAACTAGAAATTATTACATTGACGTGTCTACCACAAAGAGCACCTCAACCAGAATATATACCCCCTAATCTAATGTTCTGCGGTTTTCCACTCCAAGTCTTTGAATGAAAACACTGTAGGACGTGATAGGTTAGGTGCCCAAGGCTGACATAGAATAGAGCATAAGAGGTGGATATGGTAGTTTGTAGGAAGTCGTGGAGCCAGCTGAAAATAATAATAATACTAGGAGAAGACCGAGTGGAATGGAGATGTGTTACTGAAAGATAATAACAGTAATTGCATAAATTTATTTTGACTACATTTCAGTGCAAATCTTGAGTCTTTTGTTTTTACGCCAATCTTATTCACTTACTACTTGCTACATTGATATTCCCGCTACTCTTATCGTTAAGAAATCGCAACAAGTCGAATGCACTGAATGTAGATCGTCTTAGTTAGTTATTTTGTGTTGTTTCATTGAGAAGTTGTTTTTTAGTCCTTGAAGTTCCCAGTGGAACATAGAGCTTCATGCTACAGGCTTGAAGTTTCAGTAGCAGTGGTGTTTATTTTTACGGGGTGGGGTTGCTAGTCTCATGTCCAACCTCGCTCTTTACCAGTCTTATTACTGGCTTAGCGAGGTAAAGGAGTACGTCGGTGTCCGGGGATCGAACCCCGTACCACATGGGGCGTGGTCGGTGGGCATCCTACCGCTGTAAAACCGACACACTTTGAGAGGGGGTACAAGATAATAATAATAATATTTATTAAAGGTAAATATTTGATTGTAACTTTTCCTTTTAACACTATTTACTAATGCTTTTACGTTGAACTTTCTATACTTCTAGTGAATTTGGTTTGGCTGGTGGTGTATTCACACAAAATTTAACCACTGCACATCGTATAGCATCACAATTACAAACTGGTTCAGTGTATATTAACAGTTTTAATGTTTATCCACCAGGTATTCCATTTGGTGGTTATAAAGCATCTGGATTTGGTCGAGAAAATTCCTATGACACATTACTCGCTTATAGTCAGCTGAAATCAGTATATGTTGAGGGGGGAACACTACCTGAGCCATTTCCTTTAACGGTTAAATAAATAAACAAAGCGTGATATCAAATGTATGCATCGATGTATATATTATTTACACATTGTTGACTTCAGATTCTAGTCATTATTTCTTTTTTTGTTTTGTTTAATAACATCCTATTATTTCAGTTGATTTCAAATTTTTAAAAAACGCATAATATTATTTTACACAAAGGTTGTGTAACCGTTTTCCTTAATAATTTATAAGTAATTCTCACGTATTAATGAGATGTAGACATGCGCTCTTGCAAAATTGTGAGATCTTACTTTCCAATACACTTAGTATGGCCATAATTGATATTATTTTGGTGGCAGACAAGAGTTTTTTGTCTTTTGGTCTGCATTGATGATGACAGTGTCGATGAAGCGGTAAATAATAATAACAATAATAGTTTGCTTTATTCCAAAACTGTACTTGTGATACAGAATGGAATTCTCATCATTTCACTACAGTATTGCATCCAGTTGGTACATTACCAATAAATAAAGTTCTACATAGATTATGGGTAATCTCAGTTAGTTATGACAACAACATATTGGCATGTCGGTAGCAAAGCCCAAAACTGAACAGTGTTTGAAGGTGTTAGAAAAGTAGATACTACTAGCATGTTTACTGTCGTAAGCGGCAACAAAAAGGTCGACATATGCAGAGTGTGAAAGAACGAAGAAGAGTGTTTCAAGTAGAGTTTGTAAGGAAGAAAGAAACAAAGCAGCACATAACAGAAGAAAAGAGGGAAAAAGAAAAGGAAAGTAAACGCTGTACCTATAAATGATTTGAGTTGGAAAGACGAGATCCAGTTGTTCTACTGACTATTTATTAAGTTATAGGTATCGCGCCTAATGCTTTCTTTATCGCACAGAACACGAGCTAAGTAGGGCATAGTTGAGTGTTTGTATTTACTAGTGTGAACATATAGTTTCCTATATAGGCTTATGGTTTTGCCTGATGAGATACAAGGGGAGAGTTGTGAATGAAGAGCGTGGTGTGAGTTAGACAGATAGAATGGATTTAGCCTATTTTTCACATGATTCCATGTGCCTGTCGACCAGAATATCAACAAGCTGGTTAAGTGGCCCGTTGCTTACCCTGCTGACAACCTTTAACATCCTGCGTAATAAGGTATAGTTTTTCTTCAGTAGCCCAGGAAAACTAAGAGGGAACAATAGAGAATAATAGGCAGGATGCAAGAGTTAACGAATCGTAAGAGTAAGGGTTGGGTTATTCCAGAATGTCTTAACTTCTTGATGTAGAAGGTAAGACGGCTTATTTTCTTAGAAATCATCAAGATATGAGACGACCAGGAAAGATTAGCAGATACAATGACGCCAAGATATTTAACTTCCGATTTCGTTTCTATTTCAGTGCCATCTATGTTGCACACCTCGTGACTGCTAACCAGTTTGTTTAGGTCAGATTTATGCCTAAAGGTGAAATTGGGTTATTCCAGAATATCTTAACTTCTTGATGTACTTGCTACTGCATAAAGTAGAAATTTGATGTTTATTGAGGAAGAATTTTTGTATTATGGGATCCGTAAAAAGTCATACCGTTTCATATGCGACTGGCAAAAAAGACACTGCTATAAGGAGTGGGAAATCAATTTGGCGAGATTTACAAATTGCTGATAGTAAGAATAACTTCAAATCCAATTGTTACTTGTTAGCACACACACACACGCCTTGAGGAAAGGTTGTTCGTAGCCCAGAAAGAAGAAATGTATAAATACACTATTGACGATACACACTTCCCCAAAAGTGCATAAACAGTGTATGCAGGTCTTTCGTGGACATGCAAGACTAAGCAAAATGAAAGCTCAATGTCCATCATTTTGGAGAAAACCATATGCTTTTTGACTCCACAATCTCCCTGCTAGGACCTACAGAGTTAGTACATTGTATGAGCATTTTCCAACAATGAATGAAAAATTTCAGGAAGGATTTAAATGGTTGTGTTACAAAAAGGTTTAAAGTTACCGGTCACCAAGAAATATGGTGAGATTTCAACCTTGTCACGTAGTGCTCAAAGGGATTATTATATGACACATCGTAGCCGATAAATAGGGAATTCCTTACCTAGAATCTCCTGGAAATGTTCATTGGTTCTACGAATAAATATTATCTTTATATAGTTCTTTTCAGTCTATCCTAACCTGGCTCCACTGCTGCATACAATATATAGACAAATAATAAAGAGTATGATGGATGGGTTATTTAAGTCCTCTATTAACTTCAGTATTATTTATTTTAAAGTCGAATATATATACGCTTTAACGGATATGAAGAACATATGGTGCTGCATTCGGTTTGAAATATATTCCAACAATTTTCAGGAATGCCTATCGCTATACAGTATCTTCTAGCATAAACAATTATTCTCTTGATAGCTTTTGAAATCAATATAACTTTTAAAATGATAGTGATATTCTCTGGTATATCTATATTACTCTTGAAATGAAAAAATGCCGCTGAATCAAGTTCGCTGTTGAAATTTAACTACAATATGGGAAGGAAGATTCAAGAGTCTGAACGGAGTTAAGATGAGTAATTAACTTGCATCTACATCTTCATCTTTGAGAGTCATGGTAAACTTACCGATGAACAGAAGTCCCTAACTAACTTGAAACTAAATTACAATTTTTCCTTAAATGGGCAGTACTCATTATCACCTTTACTTAGTGACGTACCGTATAACCCATATCTTGTCTCTTAAATGTCATAACTACGCTTGAACGATAATTTATGTTGAAAAATGTCACTAACACTAAATTTTTAATTTGAAACCAGTTCGCTTCAGATGATACTTATTCCTGCTTATTCGGGTTGCTATTTTACCACTGAAAGAAGGTATTTAACACAGCTGAGAAATGCCGATCGCTTTTTTTATAACGTAATTGCTTAATACCTGCTTATAAATATTGCTCTAGTCTGTCTGTTTTCGACATAGAACTTTGCATCGATATGCGGCAGTTCAAGTCGCCACACTCCCTCCTTGTAGCACACAAAACAAGAGAAAAAGGTAGAAGAAATGCATAGTAGAGACAGTAAACATAAGTGCGAGACAAAGTAATAAAAGTAACGAAGAATAATGTAGTTTCATTGGAAATCATAGGTTAAAAGGAATGGATGCATCTGCGCCAGCCATTGAGAACGATTTTGAGCCATATCACCAATTGTTTCCAACCATTGGTTTTTACCGTCCCGAGGACCCCACCCGGAAGTCTACACCTTCCTACGTGGCTTAGACTAACTGTTGTAGATTTCATTGACTGGTGCCATGTTTTGGTTTGCTCTAGTAATTGAAGACCATTGCTTTCTTACAAAAATGTTACGACATAAACGTAGGTAAATACAACAGTCAGTCACCGTAACAATTCTTAGGTGATATCACAGACCTACCTACCACCTGGTTATACAAATCTTTAGCTGGGTAAACACGTTTTTTGCGTATTTGTGGTTAGCTACTTACAAGTAATGGGTAGCTCAACACAACATGTCTATGTAGTTTGGTAAAAATTTATTCCACCAACTCAAAATAATACTGCGTTTTTCGACTCTAAATATGAGCAGCCTGAGTTTACTTCTGATAGTAGACTTCATATGTCCCTCAAAAACTATGGTGTATTTTGCATTGTAGTATTATACTAAAAGGCATCAATCTGTGGATATTTGACGAGAGACTTCGTAAAGGAGCGTTTATCTACAATTTGGTATCTCTATGTAGCGAAATTATGTACACCTTATCTCCAAACCGTCATTTGCATAGATCTTCCGTCTTGTGCTACCGCTTCCCTTTTTATTGCGTTTATTTGACTTCTGTTCGTGTCTCCTGTGTTTTGCCGGAACGCTGAATCATTTTCTCTCTTTGATGTCAAATCTACTTCCCTGCTATTTGATATTTTTATACCGGTGAACGTCTTTTTATATATTACTGATAAATCTTATCGGTAGCATACACCATTTTAGATGATAAATTCAGCATAGGCTTAAACATCTTTTCATTGTGGAATCAAAGGCGTAACAACTCGTCGCTTGAAAAATACGCATGCATGGAAGAATGATTTATTCGTTCAGAGGCTGTGAAAATGACAATTATCTTCATAAAATATCTAAAGCTAACAATTTCGTGAGGTTCAACCTTACACACACAAACCTATTCATCATATTTTGACTAAGCTCAGCAGTGAGAAAATACGAATAGATTCACATGTACGTTCCCATGATATATAATTTAAAAACTACACATGATGATTACTAACAAACTGATCACCTGAGTGTTGAATAATAACTGGTCATGTGCACACAGTAGTATGCCCATACCCTAGTACTGTGGACTTCACTGTTCATTATTTAATCCACTAACTTTACATAGTTGATAAATCAGAGTGAATGAACTCAAATATAACGTAACCATTTCGGACAATCATTTAATACACCTGAATGTACAGTGAGTATAATTAACTTAGACCGGAATTAGATTTCCAAAGTTAATTTCCTTATGAGCCAATTTTAGTTAGAAGGACCATCATATGGGAACGGGGTGAACTTGACAACTCTTTCACCTAAGTATAAGATTGTTCTACAATGTACACTAACGATCTTCACAGAATTTTACCACTCAGCTTCAATGTAGTGGCTCATAATTCCCAGCATCTGTCTATTCGTAACCTCAGTACCAATAAGTGTTATCGATGAGTATTCTTCTGCTAGGTTTTAACTAAGTGGCCGAGGACGAAAATACCCACCTCATAAAATCTGAATGTCCCCTGACCTCCAAGAATAACGCCTAGACAAACGAGATATCCAACCTCCCTCAGTTCATCAGAAAATTTCAACATTCTATTTCACAGGTTCTCATCAGCTGCAGACTACCTGGAATTACAATGGTTATATAGATGATAATAACACACTTTATCATCTATATAACCATTGTAATTTCAGGTAGTCTGCAGCTGATGAGAACCTGTGAAATAGAATGATATCATTTTATACTGCAAATTTCGTCTTCCTTTCTTTATCGAAATTTATCAAGGGAACCAAATGTATGAACATTCTATCCAATTAAATCGTGAAGAATGTGATTTAAAATACTGTAAGTTCAACAGCACACTAATTATTTTTCCTTCAGTATTGTCAAAAATTCCAGTGGCTTCCGACTAAGATGTGTTCAAGTGAATGAAAAGAAAAACAAATTTTCATTAGGCACTCAATTCTTTAGATACCGTCAGACAGCAAGTCGAATTCTCAAATGTTTTCTTAACAATACACACTGTAGAAGGTCTAATATTATAGCTTGATTCCATATAGTATTTTTGTACAACTATGGAATTCTCAGCATTTGATATCAGTAGCCTAAAATAAGCAGGCTGACCATTGATATCAGGTGTGCGTCGACTTGCGATCGAGTCCCGGACCTTGTGCGTGGTCGGCGAGCATCCTGACCGTTGTGCCACCGACGCTATTCATTTGCTTCACATTGTATGATCGATTGCAAGTTGTAAACAACGACAGCAGAGCGGGATCTAAGGAATGTTTATTCACACACCTTTCTGCTGTGATGACAAAAGAGAAACGAAATGGACTAACCGTCACTAGTTT
Source organism: Trichobilharzia regenti (assembly GCA_944472135.2). NCBI lineage: Eukaryota > Metazoa > Platyhelminthes > Trematoda > Strigeidida > Schistosomatidae > Trichobilharzia > Trichobilharzia regenti. Next base: position 93,586,156 of record OX235262.1, on the reverse strand, counting down.
GTAAAGCATGCATCTTAGAACGATTATATGAGCGAAGTAAACACTTCATGAATCGATCAATGACCTGAAGATGTTTTTAATTTCAACGCTACTCACTTTGTACACAAATCAATGTCCAGTCCGATGTGCTGCTCAAAATCTATCAATCCAACAGATAGCTGAGTAGTTTAGTGGTGAAATCGCCTAATTTGAAGTTAAGTGATGACGAACTCCGCATTTCACTTCTTATTTGTGATGCTTGATAGAAGAGAGGAAGGCACGTTAGAAAGGTTGGTCTGCCGAAAGACAACATTTATAGGTCAGTACACTAACTCCAACAGTTGGGTTCCTGTAAGCAGGAAGAGAAATCTTATCCGTTCTCTATGCTCCAGAATTCGGAAATTTACTGTGTAGAGAGGATCGATTTACAACTAGAAAGCCTCTGTACAACTGTCTTAAATAATGGATATCCTAGAAGGTTTATCGACAGAAATATTACGAAAGAAACCGTCCTTAACCAAATCAGTGCCGAAGAAGACAGTTTATGAGTTTAGCTTTCAAAGGCGACAGCATTTCTGAAGTAATTAAAAGTCTTTTATCTAAATGTATTAAACGGTGTTTTTATGCAGTCGACTTACATTTAGTATTTACCAGCCGAAACGGGATTCGACAATGCGTCAAGGATACACTACCACTAATGGCCACCTCTATGTGCATATACCCATTCACATGATCGTGTGGAGCTGATTACATTGGACGTTGGTAAGCGTAATCTCCATAAACGCGTAGCTGAACACAACTTGGTTTGGTTGATAAAAGGTGAGAAAAGGAAGACAAAGTCTTCAATCTATGAACGCTTTGTAGAGTCAGGTCATTCAGCCCCACCTGATTTATCGTTTAAAGCCATTTACAGGACCAAATCGAATCACTCTAAAAGACTACGTTTTCTCCACTTATGCATTGCGAAGCTTTAGCTATACAAGGACAAAAACCTAAATTATATATTCGAAAACGTTTTGTCAAACCCATTTCTCTACCATGGTCATGGTAATGTTCTTTTACTTTATTCTATTCTACCACTTGAATTCATCCCACTTCACCTTTGCCGTCTTTACTGTTATCATTATCGTACTGTTATATTTTTAGACGGCATTTGACCTACAAATTTAAAACTTTATACCAGTTCACTGTCCTTTCTCCTTTTCTTTTTTGTTACATGACTTGCCTCACTCTGATGAAATAAACTTTATGAAGTACGCCGATGATCTAACAGTTACAGTGGCTTTCTGTCGGTAGTCAGTAAATTGGTCTGAGTCTAACGGTCTTAAACTGAATCCTTCTAAATGTCAAACTGTTAGTTTCAGCTTAAGATGTAAAAGACAGTTAAAAGAACTCGTCGATTCTCATGAGAGTTGTAACATTGACGACAATGATATAGGAATTAAATCAGAAATTATACATCTTGGAATTATTCTCTCTTCTGATCTCTCCTGGTCTTCCCATGTCTTAGGGATCTCCAGTAAAATATTCCGCCTGACATTTTACATTAAGAAGTTAAGGCACTCGGGTATAACTCAACCCCTCCTCTTACAGTTCATAAACTCTTGCATCCTACCTATTCTTCTTTATTGTTCACCCTTATTCTTTCCTGGTTTGTTTAAAAAGGACTGTGTCACAATTCGTAAAATGCTGGAAACTGTCAGTAGAGTGAGTGGTGTCCCAGTGGACCACATAGTTAACGTCGTTGTCGATAGGCACTTGACTTCGTGCAATAAATTTGCTAGAGGGATTTTGTCTGACTTGGAGCATCCACTTTACGCTTAGCCTCTCCTCAGGTAGAACAAGAAGTAACTTTAGAAAACTGTATCCTCGCACGTCTAAGTATAAAAATTCTATGACACCATACTTGGCACATATTTTATGTGATGAAAATAGTGTCAGGCAACAACCTTTTTTCATCTATCCATCCTTATATACCTTCAAGTTTTACTTTTATTATTTCTATTATATTTATGGTCCTGTTGCTTCTTTGTTTTACTCTCATAATTGAAAACACCAACTTATCTCTATGACTGCTGTAGTTTTTGTTTTTCCCCTCACCATATCATGTAAAGAGAACATTATATTCAATATTTTTAAACATTTCTATACCGTATCGACAATACTGTGTGAAATAAGCCCACGGCAATTTTCACTTGTATTATTATTATTACCTTAGCTGTTATCATCATTATTATTATTCCCATTTTATATGCTGCATGTTTTTGACATTACCCCTATTGTAAATGTGGAAAATTTTCTGTGTGATTAATTTTATTTATGATTTGAGGAAATTATATGCAATATTGTGATTAATGCTGAAAATTCCATTCTGTATTACAAGTACTGTTTTGGGAATAAAGTAAATTATTATTATTATTATTAATCTTTAAAAGTTTTGTAAATCATTTACTTCAACTCTACCCACCCGCCTTAGTACATCATTTTAATTATCTTTATTCTTAACACATGTGTAATATTGACTGAACAATTTGTAGTACCACTGTAACAACAGAAGACAAGGGCCAGGCAACAGATCGTTTTATTATGAAAATCAACACGTATTTATACATCTTTCAACTACATTATTATAGACAAGCGCAGTCATCTGATTGGTTGTTTAGGTAGACAAACGCAGGCTTCTGGTTGGTTGTTTCGGGATTCCTTGACAAATAGAGTTCTCTCTGCGAATCATATTTTGCCACGTTAACTTTGCTGTGATTGGTTGTTGACTCAGGCTTGTTCATATTTTCTCACGGCCCATATTAGTGACCTAGACCTTAACGTAGACTAGTGCCAACCAATCGGCTAGCAGCCTGCTCTCACCACACTCGTCCCCCCGTCAAATACGTGCGACTGAAGTCGGCTTGATCTACTTGGTGCAGGCGTCATCGTTGGCTTGTCTCGCTGTATCCATTTCTGGAGCTCGCTGACGTTCACGCGCCTCTTATTGTTCGCCATTGCGACTGTGTCTGCGTAACCCCATCTCGAAGTGACCATATATGGTCCTTCCCACTTTGGAAACTGTTTGCCTGACCCTGTCGAACATTCGTCCATACTTCGGCCCACACCTTCATATGCTGCTTTCGCCCGACCTCCCAGCAGCGTCTCAAGTAGCAGCTCCATCGCTGACAGATCTTGAACGCCACTCAACTGCGCAGAAGCCTTGAAGTCCTGCCCGAAGATCCATATGTCTCCATCAAAAACTGCAGGGTATAGGCTTTTCATTTGTCGGTAGGCAGCGACACCAAATGTAACAACAGAAGACAAGGGCCAGGCAACAGATCGTTTTATTATGAAAATCAACACGTATTTATACATCTTTCAACTACATTATTATAGACAAGCGCAGTCATCTGATTGGTTGTTTAGGTAGACAAACGCAGGCTTCTGGTTGGTTGTTTCGGGATTCCTTGACAAATAGAGTTCTCTCTGCGAATCATATTTTGCCACGTTAACTTTGCTGTGATTGGTTGTTGACTCAGGCTTGTTCATATTTTCTCACGGCCCATATTAGTGACCTAGACCTTAACGTAGACTAGTGCCAACCAATCGGCTAGCAGCCTGCTCTCACCACACCACTACTTAATGCCTTTTTCCTTAATATAAATACGACTGTACAGTTGGCTTGAAAATGAAGTCGTTGAAAAAAGAGATATTTCTTCGCTGAACAACAAACTGTGTTATACCTTATAAATTAATGGGCACATTTCGCGATTGAAAAAAAAACGCCTGACATTTTTTATTTAAGAAATAAATTAATCAAATGAAAAAAACCCTTTAAAAACGTTAACATATTAAACACATTGAAATGGTTTGATAGATAATACGATGATATGTTAATCTGTGCATACTTGAGTATCTACAGATAGTCTTATTTTTTATTGAAACATCATCGTATTTACAGTGCAGTACAAATATTCTATTTTTGTTTTCCACAGACAGTAAGTAGTTAAAAGCATCACGCATAATTAAAAGGTGCAGATCCAGAAAGCGAAAAACACAACAGCAGCTTTCAAATACACACAGTTTCCTCAAAATATCTACAAATGAAGAAAAAAATAGGATATGAGTGTACAGTTAACTTAAATGTGAAAAATTCCACATAACTTTTGATTTTTTTAAAACTAAACTGAGTCAACCATAAAAATATTTAAATAAAAAATGAATGTGTCAAATAAAGAGGAGCTATATACGTATTCTAAAAGTATTACTGCTCGAAGACAGGGGCGAGCAGAATGCTGAAGAAGACATCAAGACTTTTGTTCAAGGGGTTTATTACTCCTTTGTCTCACACCTCTGCTCACTGTTTCTATTATGCTTTTCTTGTACTTTCTTCTCTTGATTCGCGTGCTACACGGAATGTGGCAACTTGAACTTCCGCACATTTGAGCAAAGTTCTATGTCGAAAACAGACAGACAGTTCAAGGGGTTTACAGGACAATGTCATCTTCATACTTGAAGTACACCGGTAACCAGTCAGTTCCTGAGTTCTTAAAGTCGACTAGAGTGAAATGATATTCCTAATTGTGGTGGACTGGATTATGCGTCAGACAGTGGGGAACGAGAAGACAGGGATATCCTGGGCCGACGTGAAGAACCTAGGAGACCTGGATTTTGCAGATGATTTATGTTTGATGTCACAAAATCGAAGACTTACAAGCGAAAACGGACAAACTGGTCGAAGAAGCAACAAAGACAGGACTCCAAGTGAACACAGACAAGACGGAGGTTATGAAAATAACCAGCCAACCAACCAACAACAACAGCAGCAGCAACATCCAGCGTCAATCACCATCGACGGGAGGGATTTGAAAGAGGTTACCTCATTCGCTTATCTAAGGAGCATTGTCTCAACTATAGGCAGTCGGAACGGACGACGATGTCAAATCGAGCGAGAATCGGGAAGGTAGGCGAGAAACACATTCACTCATCAACTTGAAACCAATCTGGAAATCTTCGTTACTCAACTCAGCATCAACAACGAAATTCGCTCGGATTTTCAATACAAATGTCAAGTCAGTCAGTTCTTCTATATGGATCAGAAACTTGGCGGGCGGGTCACAAACAATATTTCCAACAGCCTGTTGCAGACCTTTATCAACAACTGTCTTCGCTGGATCTATACTGAAGATCAGATGGCCGGGTCGGAAAGAATCACCAACAAGAAGAAACTGGCTGGGAACAAACAAACAAACAAACAAACCAAGAACCAATCGCCAACCAACAAATATGCAGGAGAAAGTGGAGATGGATCGGACACTCGCAGCTGAGGAGGCGGCTGGGTGACATCGCGCACGCGTCAGGCCATTGCTCGAGTGGAACCAGGCCGGAAGGGAAGCGGCGAGTTGATCGTCAGTGCAAGGGTGACATGGAGGAGATCGTGTGGAGAGGAGTTGAAACAGTATGGACTAACATGGATGCAGGTGAGAGGTATAGCAGAAGACAGAAGCAAGTGGAGACATGCAGTTTAAGCCCTATGTTCCACTAGGAACCCAAGGGAACAATGATGATGATAATAATAATGGAGTGAAATGTATTAGTGCATCTATCATAAACAAGAATGGAGACATTGGGCATCCTTGACGGATACCTCCGCTCGTAAGATTTATGCATGGCTGAAAAGATTTGTAGCTCATGTGGATGATTTTGATGTAGTTGTGTTCTCTGAGCTGAATGATTTATTTGCGAAGCTTTCATTGTTTTAACACTTCAGACTGAAGTATGCGCTGATGTTGCCCAGTAGGGCAAAGAACGCAACTACATCAAAAACGGATATTTCCGTTTTTCATCACATCAGATAACAACCCTTCACAAGCTTTTATAAGACTGTGTTTGTTCGATTAAAGTGCCTTGATTAGTAAAACATACTTTGGGATGTAACGACTTTATATCTGGCTATTTTCCATGTCCAGTCAGTTGCAGGCATAGACCACAGTGTGAATGGAGTCTATACATGTGCCTCCAGGAGGAGCGGCAATCTTACATCGACCCTCTCTCCACCTATAGCTCGTAAGTAAGTGATTTGAGTCCATATACGAAAGTCACACACAGAATAAAATAGCCATGTTCAATACAACAGGATCTTATCTGGTTCTAGATGATTGCCTTGTCAATAACAAAATTTTTATATTGATTACATCGACAATCGTACCCATGAGCTTCACCAGAGCAAAACTGAATGAATCTTTAGACAACAAAATAATGAACTGAATAATTTCTAAATAAAATCAGTGTCTCTAAGTTTCACTTATTCAATTCTTTGTAAAGCAAATAAATGTGCTTTGGATGAAGCCTAATAGTAAAAGTCACTGCCGGTAATTTCAGCCTACAGTATACACCACAGCGATACATCTCTACAAACTTTGTTGAAATGTGATAGGAGGCAGAAGTAATTTTAGAAGCTACAAAGCTATTTTCGAACAAAAAACATATTTAATTAAATAAATTAATTTACTTAATCCGTTTTCACTTGCTTCCTTGACTTGTTAATAGCAGCTGCGCGTTTAGCCTTCAATTTTTGATCAACTTCTTGCCGTTTAATTTCTTTGGCTAATTTGTATGAACAGTAAGCACAAATCAGCATAAGAGGTGTAAGAATGATCATTGTTGAAGTAAGAAACTCCCAAGGATTTTTTGCAACATATAAAACAAACTAAAAATAACAATAAATTAAAAACGACAGTTTTAAAAAAACCGGGAAGTGTGGTAATAAAAAAGTCTATAAGGCAGAGGTGTGTATGAGATTTAATATACTCTATTATTTATATATGTATAAAACTTGGGCACTGTGGTACAGTATAACTCCATTATAGATAAGATGCTCTATTTGATGATATTAGATGGCGAGCTACCTAGAATTGTAGCCACATTACACACCTGATGGATTGAATTCAGACTGCAGCGAAGAAAGGACTACACACATCACACTAGTTACTAGTGTCCAATGAAAATATCAACTACAGTTCTACAGGAGGTCAATCGCGAGCCCGAATAGCTCAGTGGTAACGTCTCTGACTGCAGCACTGGGTGACTGAGTTTTATTCACCTATGAGGGGTAATGGTAGTGATTCACATCGGAGATGGTAAACAAGTATTCTACGAAGATGATGGACCATAGTTATTCTACAAGTACTACTAATCTTACCCAGCGATTATACTTCAGTATGTGAAAAATGCCTAAGTGATTGAGAGTAATATCTCGAAATCAGTTTGAGGTAAACATCATTGTCTAGTGTTTGTATACCTACAGTTTAACCGACTGGAACAACTAATCGTACAATGCCGTAGAAATATAAGTCATACTACAGCATTGCATTATTTGCATACAATATAACCACAACTGAATGTTTAATAAGCGATATCAAGTATACAAATATTCCTGCAATTATCAACATTTATGTACTAACACTCACCTTTAAGGCCATATATGAAAACCAACCTGACCAGTCTTCTGGAGGTTGACCCAAGTCAAGATTTTTCACAGGATCGACACTGTCTGCACCTGAAGGTTCTGGTGTTCGATGATCCATCTAGAAAGCATCAGGAATTATGTTAAACATTGGAGAGAACAAACAAGCAAAAAATAACCATTCAGAAACCAAATAAGCAAGGAGAATGTTTTTACAAAACTCCCTAACACACACTAACTATAGTCTGATTGTTGGTTAAGTTTACTTTCGCTTAAACTGTGAATGAGCATTGAAAACTAGAATATTGGCATTGTATAATGATTGCATGAATTTTACGTAGCAATGGACTGGAACTTTTCTGGGAGGATTTTGCAATATCACATTCGACCATTCTTAGCTGGAAACAAATTATCAGGACTAACATTAGGGCCATTAATTCTTAAAATCATTTATTTGCCCAGTCGATAAAATTTTGTGTCTGATGACTTCTAACATTAATATTAACAGGAAAGGAGTGACAGAATAAAAATAATCTTTTCTCTTACAAAGAATGATTACCGAAAATCTTACGGGTGATCATATCTTAAACTTTTAACAGAATAACACAGAATTGAAAAGCACAATGACTGCTTCTAAAGTTTATTTGAATTTAATATTCAAGTGTTGGTCTGCAGGGACTTGGTTGGTTTGAGGATTTCATCATGATTTGACAGCAGTGAGAGGACTATTAGAAAACCTGAGAGTACTGGACAGCCGGCTGTTTCGTCCTACTTTGAGACTCTTCACAGTATGTACCCACTGAGTATCGAACTCAGAACCTTCTGGTTACAAGACGAACGAGCTCGCAGATCATTAAGACACTGGGACCCAATCCAATAACCAGTCCATAAATTTCAATATCTGCCAATTCATGATGAAAATCCTGAAACCAATCAAATCCCTGTACACCAAAACTTGAATATCAATCTGACGCCCACTAACCCTATTCAGGTGAGTAGTGACTTGGGTTCTAGTGGGAAGTTGTGACCAGTAGGGTACAGCAGGTAGGGTGTGAAGACATAAACTTGCCGATGACATTCGCTAGTGCTAGTCGCGCTATACCATGAAGTGGCAGAATTTCGAATTCATAATCCATTGGATCGGATCCCAGTGGCTTTATGGTCTGCGAGCTCGCCTTTTAGCTAGAAGGTCCTGGGTTCAAACCTGTGTATGCGTACTGCTGAAGAGTCCCAAACTAGGACGATAAAGCTGGCTGTCCAGTACTATCAGGTTTTTCAATGATCCTCTAACCGCTGTCAGTTTATTTGAATGTTAAATGGACGTTGTATATAATTTTGAAGGATTTTTCAAATGAAGCTGAGTGTTCTGAGTTCACCGAATGTTCTGTTATCGAGCTACTAAACATACCTGCACTCCTTCAGTAAGACATACTTCACTGCCAGCCTAAGAGAGAGAGAGTAACACTTCCTTGCAATAAAATATTCGGCCAGCACATGAAAGACAAGCCGTATTAACCTGTATATTATAGTCACTTGTTCCTATGGAGCTGAGTACACTGACCGTACTCTGCGTCTGTTTGTAAAACGCTCTCGGCAACACCATACACACTGACCAGAGAAAATGGAGAAAGCAAGTATGCCTACAGCTCGGTAGCACAACATCTGGTGAACATTAAACCCAGAAAACAAATACTCAAAAGTAAAGGTGACCATAATAACAGGAGTCTAGTTCTAGTCATTTTTGATGTCATAAATACAACACTGGTGACCAGATACAGTAATTTTGGTAGACAAAACACGGTTCAATAGTTTAGAACATTCAGTATCAGCCCTGTGAACGATGTATTTACGCTCGATAAAATAGTTATGCTTGAGACAATTGGAAAAATATTAGAGAGAAAAGAACAAAAATTCCAGCAAAGTTATCTTTTCGACGGTTTCTTTCTCAAAAGCAACTACACATTCGCATTATTCAATTCCACATATTTTTACGAAGGTGATTAAAGGTGATAATAAAATTCAACTTGACATGAAAGTCTGACGGCATGAATATAGATAATATTGTGCGTCGGTGGCACAGTGATTAGGACTCTCGCCGACCATGCACATAGTCCGAGGTTCGAGCCCATGCCGACGCACACCGGATATCTATGGTCGGCCTGCAAAATTTGGGCTACCGATATCCATGCTGCAAATTCCATACTTGTACCAAAAATACAGTGTGGAATCAAGCTGTAATCAAAATTTAAAAAAAATAACAAGGGGTTTAGAAACAAAATTATATGGGGAAGAAAATTGTTTTTAAACGAATAAAGGTGTGAATGGAATGAATATGGAAATAAATTGAAATCATATTCTATGACTGAAAATGAGAAAAGAAAATGAAGGGAGTGAAAAAACGAGATCTAAAGGAACAAACCGAACTAGATTCATGGTAAACATAGAGGTTGGACTAGTTTCTTTTGAACACACAGCTCCGCCTTTTCGATGCATATGTCAAGGGCTTCTGCGGTACAAAGAAGTTGGAAACACACTGCCTTTGGTAGATTTTTGTTTACTTTGTAAGTGACTCTGAATGATGATTCAGATGAAATGCTGTGACAGGTGTTGATGAGGTGTTCAACTATGGCGCTCCTGACTGAACCAGTGCCTCCTCTTCTCAGTGTTGCTGGGTAATGTTCTTTAATACGTTTTGATACGACCCTCATAAAACGACCCATGTACCTAGCTCCACACGAGCAGTGAACCAATATTTGCACATTGAAGTGGTCATATCTACACATTGCTTCGAAGGAGTGGGCGGCTGGAGAATATCACTCTTAGAGTTGCTAGAGGAAACTGGAGATTCTCCTCTTGAGGATATCTACTACTAGGTCTCCCCTGAATTCCAGATTCAAATATAGTGTTTTCTTTTGGCACTGAAGTTCATTCTTCTCTTTTTGGCTTTATCTTCATATGTCGGATATTGATTTTGAGCCAAGCAGTCATTGCTGCAAATTCTTCTGATATGGTAGACCAGCGAGATGATGAGAGTTCTTCGTCGACTGACAGGTATTCCAAATGTGGAAGTTCGTCAGCTGGTCATTCCATGATGGTCTTCTGTGAATATATCTTCACAGAGTTGCAAGTTAAGTGAGAAAATTATTATTTCAGTGATAAAAAAAATAAGAAAACAACTATTATCTCAATTTGTTTCCATAATCAACCCGTTCGGACAAGTATTCATTGAAAAATCGATTTTACATACAACGCAACTATTTTCTAGTCCTGAGTAATCTTGTCTCTAAACCCCTTGTAATCTATATTCACACCTTCAAACCTTCATGTCAAGTTGAAAATTATTGTCAATATTAATCTCCTTCGTTACTACGTGGAATTGAGTAATAATTGTATCTATGTAGACTTGTGCATATAAATGCAAATGTGCAGCTGCTTTTAAGAATGAAATCGTTAAAAAGATAACTTTGCTGAACTTCTTATTCCTTTCTCTCTAATATCCTGATGGGTATTTTCCACGATTAGAAAAAATGTTAACTCAACTCTACTCCTTATAAATGCATCCAACAGAATAGATGAAAACAAAATCAATATAACAATACTAAAACAATCATTACCATAGAAAGGAAATAACAAGCAGGATGTTGCTTGACCATACAAACGTATTTCGGTTACAAGGACCAAACAACTAGACAAAATACACTACACACACACACACACTCATACACATACATACATGCATACATACACTTGGGGAGATGGGATCAAGAAAACAATAACAAAAACCATCACTACATAAGTTAATTATTTATTTACAAAAATCTACAAGTGTTATATAGGATATCAAACTGCCGTGAACTCTGGTCAACGTTTGCGTGCAAGATGAAAAAATTTACTAGCTGCCAATTCATCTTCAGGTAGAAAAGTAGTTCGACCAAAATATCCTTTATTGAATAATTGAAGAATATATGAAGCAGCATGTCGTACATCTGGTATCTTTATCTCTCGACTAGTATTATTTGACGACAGTTCATTGATATTCTCAATTTCATGAGCTTGCCAACGTGGATTTTTTGTAATCAGAAAAAAATTATTCTTCAAGCATACATGGAGTAACAATTCATTGACATCTGTGATTGGACCAGAAAGATCGAGACGACTAATATACTCTGTTCGTTGACGATAATTCCACCAGAATAATAGATAGTCAACGACTATTTCTAAAAGTGAGAAACAGCTTTCTATTATATATCACAGTATATATTATATTATATGACAATAACAAGTTATGCAGCAAGAAAAAGTTGAAGTGCACTGACAAAAATTGTATTGAAATAATCACCAATCAGCAAGTACATAGGAAGCATGTCAACTAATTTATTCATGTTTTTATTCCTACGCTAACTGTTCATAAATAACGACTGTCAACCAAACGATAAGTGTACTGCTCAGCAGTTTGCTATGTCCTCGTTTATGACTATGAGACACAACCATTGAAAGTGGAAGACATGAAAAGGTTAGTTGTCTTTGACCATAAGTGTCTCCATTCTGTCTTCCGTGTTAGGTGGTATGATAAGGTGAGTAATACTAAGGTTAGGCATCAGTCGAGTGCTAGGTAAGGAGGGGAAATCAATCGATGAGGTTGCGAAATTACATCGATTGAGGTGGTTAGGATATGTGTTACTCATGTCTAACCATCGCCTTCCTCGACGGCCAATGTTAGCTGACACAGTATCGATCAGGTTGGAAAAGAGCTAGTGGTGGTCAAACCAAAACATTGCTTCATCAGTCAATGAAATACACAACAGTTAGTTTAAACCAGACAGCCACGTTGGGAGGTGTAGACTTCTAGACTAGTTGGGGTCCTAGGGATGGTAAAACCAATGGCTGAAGACAATCGGTGATATGGCTGAAAATCGTTCTCAAAGGCTGATGCAGATGCCTCCACTCCTTGTGACTTATGATATCCAATAAAACTAAATGGTTCTTCGACATGACTATTGTTTTTGCCTCATATCTCTGTTTACTGTCTCTATTTTGCATTTCTTTTTACTTTCTTCTCTTACCTTGTGTGCTACATGGAGTGTGGCGACTCGAACTGCTGCACATCGGTGCAAAGTTCTGTGTTGAAACCAGTCAGTCAGTTAGACTCCAATCGAGTATAAGTACGTAAAGGTGGTGAAAGAAAATAATTTAATGCAAACTTTTGGGTGATTTGGATGTTTCAACACCATTCACAGAGGCTAAAACAATAAGTCTTACACATAGACTTAATATATACATAATACTGTGTTTCAATCAAAGATATCAGAATGACCTGGTAAAAACCTTCACTTTCAATGAATTTTATTGAATGCAACGGCTTTATAAACACTTGCATTCAGCATAGGACATATGTAGATAGACTACACTTACAACAAATATCGTCCACACTCTACACTGTCTCCTACTTCACTGAAATTGGTCATCAGGATATTTTGAAATGCATGTAGTCTCCCTTTCCTTTTAAAATCTTGTATACAATTAGATGAACATCAATAATACAAAGTACTAACCCAGAATTCACTATACATATAGATAATGGTGATAAATATACACTGCTACGATGTAGACGATTCAACAATAACATTAAAAAAAAATACAATTGATACGGAATACTGATAGAGTACTTAATCTCTATAACAACGTCGTCAGCTGACGAGTTTGCCTCTGAACGAAATGATTGTTACAACTGTTATTTTCATTTTCCGAGCAACAAGAGACACTTCAGAGATTGTTTAACCCAAAAATGCAGAACTTTTCACAGCACTGTGTCACTACAAGTTACTGTGTATCGGAAAAGCACACATAATATTAAGAAATAAATGTAATGCGACAATCACTGACGCAGATATTCGCACAGATAATAATTACATGTAAAAACTCGTAAAAATCTTAAGAATGCTCAATGCGGCAAGCAGTGGATGAATCTCCGTAGTTCTAAATCATATTCGGTCTTCCTTTCTGGGAGTAAGGAAGCTTGATGTGGATGACGTTTTCCAAGAATTGTACAGCAGAGAACCACTAGAATGAAATCAGTGCACGTCTATCTCATAGTTATTGTCGATTATCTTATAGACACGGTATACAGATATTATTCAAACCAAATTTCTTGCAAATAAGAATGTTTTCATTAAGACATTATATATATATATATATATATATATATATATATATTCTGGCAGACAGCCAAGTCAGTAAGTTTTATTTGTGAACTAAATATCAGTTTATTAAACTTCAGTTCTCATGATTAGTTACAACTTGTATATGCAGCACATTTAACTAAGAAGCCTTGCACAACACAAACACCATGTAATTATGCTTTATGAATAAAATTAATCCAAAGTACTTCCTGAATGCTTTCAAGTTTTGGCTTACAGGGATTTGATTGATTTTAATACTGATCATGAAATGGCAGGAGTGGCAGAGGTTAGAATTCATGGGCCATCGGATTCCATCCCAGTTCCCCAATGCTATACGAGTTCGCCTTGCCACCTGAAAGTCCTGGGTTGACATCTGGTGTGGTCATGGATGCAAAGTGTTGAAGAGTCCCACACAAGGGGGAAACGGCTGTTTATTACTCCCTGGTTTTTAATAGTTCTCTAGCTGGAGTCAGTTCGTGACCAGTCTTGAAAATTTCTGAATAACCTGGACTGTGACATTACCACTCTACTCAATAACCCTAAGTTTAATCGAGATAAAAGTAAAAGCTTTGTTTGACTCAAGGCTCGATAAAAGGGAAAAAACCAAATCAAAATAACTTATGAATTTTTCCTACCGTAAGTGGAAAAGAACACTTGCCTTGTTGAACAGAATTTAAATCAACAGCTCCACAAACACAAAGACTTAATCGTTCAGCTAAAGTTTGAGCACGAGGTTCCAAAATACCGGGGGTATCAAAAACTTGGATTCTGTAATCATCAGAACTGTTCGTATGATAGTCCATTTCATCCACCATGTTGTTTAGTTGTCCCCTACACAAGATAATTGGTTGACCAACAGAACGAGTTTGACCTGCATTACGACCAACTCTTGTTGCACCTCCTGGACCTCCACGTCCAATTCCGCGTAAAGCATTAATCAATGTACTTTTTCCACTATTCGGTATACCCACAACCATTAGAGTTATAGTAGAATTAATAATACTTCCTGCACTAGCAGCCAAATGAGGTAGACTGTAAATTTGAAAAACAATATGCAAATTAAACAGGATTAAAATTAAAGAAATACTAGTCTTCAGTTAACAATTGAATTCAATATGCATGCGCATTAGTAACTTTTACACAAATCATGTAATTCTAACATGATAAGTGGCTTACCAACCTAGACATTATTCTTTTCAGAGTTCGTTTTTGTTTCTCTGGTGCATTTAGTTGAGTATAGTACACTTCAATTGGACTTCGGTTGACAATCTTTGATGCTTCTAGGATCCGGGCTTTGTATGTTTCTCGATCAGTAACTTTTTCTGCCAAATCAACTTTATTCAGTAGCAAAATAGTAGGCCTTGTCTACAAATCAATACAGTAAGATGCAAATTAAAAGTCACAGAACAAAACTAGGAGAGTACACAGCTAACAGAAAAAAGTCTTTTTAAAAAAGCAATACATAAGCGAATGATTAGAGGCATTGGGGAGAAAACATCCTCAATCCATTCTCAAACTTTAAATGGGTGAGAAGCTTAACTCGCTTAAATGGAGTTTTGCATTGAATGTGAGTGCCAAGTGGGCCATTTTTGGTAAGCAGAACTGACGCTGTAGGATGAACCAAACGTGAGGTTAAGGTGCCTAACGCGAAGCTCATGAGATACCACAAAAGATGTTGGTTGGTCCAGATAGCACGACGGTGGCCATGGAAGTCAAAGTGTGTAACAACTCACCTGCCGAATCAACCAGCTCTGAAAATGGATGGCGCTCGAGCGTTGGACCTATACCGTACCGTTGGTGCAAGCTGGGCCTAAGCAGTGTGAAGGCAAACTGACTTGGTCCAGGCACGGAGTGGTGGCGACGAGTAGGAGGGTCGCTGTAGCTAGCGGGAAGCCTCAGGCGTATGCCTAGGTGAAGCAACCACAGGCGCAGATCTTGGTGGTAGTAGCAAATATTCAAATGAGAACCTTGAAGGCCGAAGTGGATAAGGGTTCCATGGGAACAGCAGTTGGCCATGGGTCAGGCGGTCCTAAGTGATCCGGTAAATCGGAACAGAGACGGGGTGCCTGACATTGTTCACTTGCGGGCTTTGTTAGTATTTCTGCTAAATTGTACTGTTGCAACGCAGCCCCCTGTAGCGAAAGGGAATCGGGTTAGTATTCCCGACCCTGTCCACGGAGATTCATGCATGTTGGATCTTTGATTCAATGTGTGCCCAGCGCGGTAACGCAGCCGAACTCGGAGACGTCGGTGGGAGTTCTGAGAAGGGTTCTCTTCTCTTTGTTAGGAGTGCATCCACCTCCTGGAATCGGCTTGTCCATAGATAGGAGGCTAGCCTCCGTAAAGCACCACCCTTCTTGTGGTGTCCGGAACGCTCCTGTCGGCCCTTGAAGATCCGAGCCAGGCAGTATAATTTTCGTGGCAGGCCGTACCCATATCCGCAGCAGGTCGCTAAGGTGAACAGCCTCTGGCAATTGAACAATATATGAGTATTCACGCGAATCCAAACTAGGTATCTTATAAAAATATTAGAAAACTAAAGTCTATAAGAATAAACTCAGAGTATTATAAAACCAATAAATATTTGAAATCAAACGAAGGCTCTTAATGTTTATACGAGAAGCGACATTGTTCTCAACGCATGACACGCCCTCCACCTAAATTAGTACCAAGAAACAATGTCTTCTGAGATTGTCATTTCTACATTCAAAACAAATGGCAGAGATACGACAGATAAGAAATAATAAGATATCTTAGATCAATGGATAGTGAGATGCTTACGAAAAGAGTAATTTTTGATTAACCAAACAACAAATGAAAGTGTCGCATATTGCTAGTGACGTTATGCAACGTAGTTCTCAACACATTTTTGATACAACTGAAAGAAAGTCCGTTTACAAACATCTGAAAATGAGTATCTTTTTGCAGACATTCAAATCATACATCCAAATTTAATAGTGTGAAATGATTTTGGCAATGAGTGGAAGATATTTGGTATTTTAAAGCTGAAATTTTCCGTAGATTAAAAGTCTCTTTTATTTCTCACTCAATGGCAAATAAACAAGTCAAAATGACAAGTAACTTCTTGTTAAAAAAATTATTAATCACATAAGATCTTACTTTAACCAACTGAAATGGAGCATAAATAACTCGAAGCCTAAAAGCCTTCAGAAGCTGGATTTCTGATGGCTGCTTAGAATCAGCGATCTGAATATTAACACTAACTTTTCTGACTCCGAGCATCTAGTCAGAGTCTTCTGCATAGTGTCTCGAAATTTCTCATAATGGCAGACATGTAATCAATCTTCATCGTCTTCTAACTTTTGAGCACCAACAATTTTTATCTAATCATTATCTTTACTTATGGTTATCTATAATAGTATGATTCCCATAAATTTCCTTTAATGTGTGCTAATTTGAAGTATAGCACTTAATACCAGAGTACTTTTGTGAATCCCTCTAAATTAGTGTGTCTCCATTATTTAATTTAAAAAAAGTATAATAATATGAGAGGTTTATATCGATATAAGCTCCAAAAGTAACACCACAGCTAATCTAGTCAGCACGTCTTATGGACGCTCAAAGGCTTTGAATCAAGGGAATAGTTAAACTTTTCGTCCATCAGATAACTAAATTTCATTGTAGGACTTTGCACAAAAGTGAAGCAGTTCAAGTTGCAATAATCTATATGGCACAAAAAGCAGAGAGAAATAAATAGTCCAAAAGTACCATAATGGACAGATACGTATAAGTAAGAAAAATTACATTGAGAACCGTGAGGATCTCATGAATCTGGGAGATTATAAAAGATGAAAATACCTGCACCACTGAAAACGACTTGGAGCCATATCACTAATAGTCTCCAGTATTTGGTTCTTAGCATACCAAGGTCCCCACTGGAGCGGCTCACACATTCTTAAAGTGGCTCAAACTAACATGCATATACTTCATGAATTGATGCCAGGTTCTGATTTGACCACCCCTATCAATTTTCTAACCTAATCC
The DNA here is from genome assembly GCA_944472135.2 of Trichobilharzia regenti. Lineage (NCBI taxonomy): Eukaryota > Metazoa > Platyhelminthes > Trematoda > Strigeidida > Schistosomatidae > Trichobilharzia > Trichobilharzia regenti. The sequence continues at coordinate 93,568,543 of OX235262.1, read as the reverse complement.
TATGCCGGCCAATACCGTTCGATGAAAAAGGTGGAGGTGTCCTAGCCACCTCAATAGATGCAGCTTCACAACGTCATCGGGTGACCTGTCCACCTTGCTTACACTCTACGCTTAACTTCAATATTACTCAACAGATTATACCACTTAACACGCCAGAAAGTAAACATCTGTCACCAAAAGCAGCTACCCTAACGCCCACATTACACAGCTGTAAAACAACACAGAGAAGGCTACCGCGCAATACACAGGACCTCTGACAGATAGCCGGAAATCACGTCTACGCCAGAGATTGGTAGATAACACACGAGCATTTTGTATTTTTGCTGAGACTTTGTCAGCAATCGGTCTATTGGGACTTCTGCAACCTCCCAGATAAGTGGAGTGGTCAACACGCTAAAAAAATTTACACTCTATCTACAAACTAGGTGTCGGTGCAGACCAGTCTTGCAACATCAACTCACATTTCATACGGGCGAATCTTACGCCAAACATACCAAGACTTCTTAAGACGTTCATTCCGAACCAAATCAACCACATATTCTAAATCGGCGAGACTGATCCCCGGTAATAAGTCTATCCTTAGGTAGACTGAGTCTATTAAAATCACATCAATTGATACATCTATGAAATTAAATAAAAAACGAGGACATCAGGCATCTCCCAGTATTCCAGTCTTATCTGTAGGTAGTTGGTCAACATATTGACTACTCATCGATAGCAGACTTCTTTCTCTAGATGGCTTGGATAATCCGTAGAAGTCGCTAGTGACTGACAGATGCTGATCCTATCTTAAGTACGCACATACCAGAACAACTCTATATTGCTTGAGTCTTATGCAATATTTCTAGTGAGGGACTCACAGGAACCATTGTACTTCCTTATAAATTAGATCAACCGAAGAACAATAAGAAGCTTAAGTATTTACACATGAAAGTTCTCCAGTCATAAGTAATTTTAATAACCATTGACATATAGTTTTGTAAGTGAATTCAGTAGTTGTCCCTATAGATTAATTGCAAGGAATTTTCTTATGTTAGTGCATTTAAAGCGATAATTTCGAAAGCCACCCAAACGAGAGATAAACTTGGCACATAAAAGCATTACGGTAGTACAAACAGTTCATCCACAAGGTCATACCTATGTATGAATTCATCTTAACGGCAGCCAACTTACATAATGACTGATTCATTTTCATGCCTGAATGCTACAGCTAAAACAACTGTGGTGGTTGTTCAAATTATGGTGGCTAAAAATTGATCGTCCAAATTGTACAAAGCTGTGAAAGACAAGATTGACCTAAATACAGATTTATACATTTACAGTGTTGTGAAGGAATGTAGTCAGTATTTCGCATAGCCCAATAGTGACGTAATTAGCAAAATATGTAACATTTAAAAATAATTGAGTTGACCGATTAAACGAAAATTATCAATTTATCCCTCCTCACCATTTCAAACTTTTGAAAAAACTCTGGTCTGCCTGAGAAAGGTATTCTTGCATCGTGGACTTCAATGATAATATCAACAAGTGGGAGTTTAGAATGGATAACCTCCATACCTTTATGCATATGTCCCGGAAACCAATGAACCGACTGTGGACTAACAGTTCGAATTCTTTCTGTTTCCAATGAACTCTTCTCGAAACATTCTGATGACAACCACCGCCTACCAACCGACCAAGCAAACGTCCGGTATGAATTAAAAAATGCAGACATTGCACTGAACAAGCGGAACAGTATGTTTCTGTACTAAGTTTGACTGTATTGTTAGGCACTCAAATAATGACTGAATTAAGCAATTTTCAAAGTGATCCAAAACCTTTAAGAAAGAAAAAGAAACTAAATTAGCATCAACAAAGTTTAAAGCGTCTGAAATAATAGTTAAGTCAATGATTGGCATTTATGTAGATATGCGAAATAATTAGACATCATTTGAAATAGCACAACTTATTTAATCGAGCTAAAAGAAATCAACAAATCAACTTTATAAAACTCTTTTTGAAGCTTTTCAGAATTTTGTAGTACTAAATAAGAATGATCAAATCAAGTAGAATTGAACACTGGGTGGTTATATGTGTCACAGTTGGGCATCTTAATGATCTGCGTTAACACACACTTTTTTGTTGTTGTTAACGGCTTTATAGACTGGTAAAATGGTTTGGTCTTCCCAATTTGGTCCTCGTTTAGGAAAACAATGGCGCGACATGGATAAAGCATGTTGTCAGACCCAATAATCGATGAAGACTCAGTGTCCTCAGCTAACTTCCCTTCTCTATACCTACGTCTACGTCTGATTTCATTCTTACTATGTTTTCTCATTGAATGTTAGCAAGTGAACGAAGATGCCTATGATCAAAAACATATTTTTCTTTTCATATCCTCAAAATGTTAAGAATGACGAAGAAAACTGTTGAGCAACACACACTATTTGATGTATATCCCAACATTACGACTCAATCAAGAATGATGCGAGTTGGCGCATGTCAAGCTAGCTCAATGCTTCTGTACTGAAATCGCTTTCGACCTATCTTGTAGAATCACCTAACATTTGATAACAGTATCGCATGTCAAAAATATTCAAACTATTGCTTACGGTTTCCTGAGGATCTTAATATTCGTCATTATATTCACCTCAAGAAACTAAATCGTTTGAGTACTCTTAATCAACTAACCTTCCCCCTTAGTAGCAAGTCGAACCCTGTGAGGCCGAAACGATAGAGTAAAAGTCATTAGTAATTCTGAAGCGCGAGACAAATATGGTAACACCAGGTGTCCGAAAGTGAAAGAATAACTCTCTCTAGGTTTTTGTAGAGCTCCATGAGATCGAGTGCAGATCCTGATTAGCAACGCACACCCACACATACTCGGCACTTTCTTCACAGATCGGAATTACTAAAACATCAGTCAATCAATGATAAAGTGTTGCCTTCAAGTTAATGGAAACGTAACTCGATAACGATTATTTAAACTTAATGATATAGCCTGGGTACGCAAACTTTAATGTGTAGAGAAAAGTTTTAACTCATGGTACAGTGGTTGCACCACAGAGATAACTCCAAATAACTTCAAAGATAATGTTTGATGTGACTGTTTTCCCACAAATTATTGAAAAGGAGCGGTATGACCGATTCTTCTCTGTCCGGACCTAAAACTAACTTGTTTTCTTCAGGCCTGCTTTTCCTAAGTCACGGTCTGTCATCTTACAAATACAGACCCAAGGGTTGTAGATACCTTAAGTGAAGCTGGCCCAATAAGTGTTTACTCAACGCCCAGCTGAATGCAGATTGAGCATACACTTACCTAGTAACTACTTGCTCTTGAAACTCATTTACTTACAAAAATGCATTCGGACGAACCAAAGCATCACTGAAATTCATAAAAGAGTTGCAAAAAAAGTAGCAAACTACCACAATTCTATTATTTACATCATGATGGTTTTTTAGCGTGGTGTTACTAAGTGAGAAGATATCCATATCTACGTCTAAAGTTTTTGTTAGGCAGGAACGTGTGATTCAGTAAACAGAAGTGTAAGAGATAATCACCGTCACCTGTTATTCACCATTATATTCTATAGATACTACCGAATACACCTTACAACTGACTCGGTCTGTCTACTTAAAAATTGCGAACACCTGCTTCTCTGTCTATATCTGTGTCCCTGACTTTTACAGACAGGATGACGACTTCTGGTGAAATCCATCCTTTCATCTCATTCAAATCCTAGTTATAAGACGCATAATTAGCGATCACAGATACTGATAACACAATCATCTCTTGTTACAGACTAATTTGACCACACACTACTCAAATGACCATCCATCGAAATCCAGTTGGGAATGAACCAGGCTCAATGAATTAACAATAGAATAATGTGACACTTATAAAGTGTAGGTCGGAAATTCAATATGTTGGCCAGGTGAAGCTATGTTGACAAATGGGTTTGCATGCTTTTTGTTTTAGAAATATGGCATACATCCATGTCTGGAGTGGTCACAGTTTTAGAGTTTTGAAAGCTGCGTATTCAATTGTGAGCAGATATTTTTCAGCTGACTGCTCATGAGTCTCAGCTCATATGGAAATGAAAACCTAAGGCACTACATAGGTCGAGTTATTTAACTTATGAAGGATATTTTCTTACAAAGATAGCCAGCCATTAATTCCCTTCGCTCAATCAACAGCAATCAATCATCATATCTCAATACGTTAGCATTATATCACCACCTAAACTGTTCGCCCTACCTAAAGACCCATAAAACATCATGACACATCTGTCCTACGTCAGTATTTTGATCAGACTGCAAATATATAAAACGACTGAGCAGCTAGAAGCCACCCAAGTAAAAACATTAGGGGGAATTTGGGGGTAATGTAGAAATTTTTGGAAAATTACTATTGGAATCAGGATACTATTCGTTTTTTCACTCATTGTTCAAGTTATTTCGCTTTTCAATAGGTCGCTGGCTTGTGTTTACTGGATGTATCTATAATGAGCGAAAAAAATGAGTGAGAATCAATTACACTAACAACAAACATTCTGCCAATCTTATATACTAGATCAATTCCTTTTAAGAGCTTTTGTGGTACTATGATATTATACTCCTTTAGAAAATGTGAGGAGATTGTAAGGCTTACGCCACTACAAAAATATGGGTGTAGAAACTGAAATACTACGGCGAAAGGGCAAAGTTCAACAATAGCGTACTGTGGGATGAGAACTCACAAGTGACCCTCAACCGACCAATCATAAAAATGAGACATTTTTGCACAAAAGATGACATATATTCACAAGAAAATGCATGAAAACCAATATAACAAGGTATCTTTCTGTGACAAGACTTAAAAACACGTCCCAGTTATAATCAGGAGTATCAGTTGATAAGTTAGAATGGTTTCTGGACATGCATTCACCGAGGTGACAAAAAATAAGCTGTTTTTTGAATCGTTAATTTCTCTAATCCTGTTGTGTAGTCTTCCCTAAAAGCCCTTGCTTGAAATAATATAGTTTTCGGTGAGAGGATTGACGACTATAGTATACTTACCAAGCAAATGTGGATGAGAAAACAAACTAATTTAAATGACGTCAACTCTATATCTATTCCTAATCGTAACCCTAGTCTTAATCCTGACCTGAACCCTAACACTAGTGCTAGCCCCAATTATAACCCTTATCCTAGCCGTAATTCTGATTATGACCCTGATCCTAATTCGAATACTTACCTTAAACATAATCCTAACCTCAACGAGCTACTAACCCATTGAAAAAATGGTACTCAAAAAATGATCTGGGTGGTATTTGCTCCGTAGTTGGTCAGCAGCGTTGAGATTCCAGATATGATAATGACAGGTGCCGTTAACCAAAGTATAGCATGCGCTTAAGGTCGTTGGGACGGACGCGGGAAACAGTCAGATATCTATAAGGCTCTGTTTTATGAGCATTTCGTTAGTGATATGTCACTTTTAGAGTAAATTGCAACTTAATAGTTATGCTACACTTATGCGCTAAGTTTAAAAGATGTAATTCCTCAACAAATACCTTGGCACGGGAAGGGACAATGAGCTTTGGAATCCTTCAGTAGCTGTCTGTTATCTAACAGTTACTAAGTATACGGTTTGACTAGATAAACAAACATCTGTTTTACTCACGCGTTTTAGAAAATAGTGCGTTATGCAGCAGCTCAAAAATAAGTACCAATATATCACGATACATCACACACAAAACTCATACGTTGTTTGGTAACGCATGATTTTGGAAGAATGCTGCGTACTGAAACATTCAAGAGTACAATAATTAAACTGTTGATTACGAAAATAAGTAGATGATAGACTGACTGAAAAATTAAGCAAACGACTCATTTCTGAACTTGGTTTGACTTTTTTAAATGCTCTGGAGTCTTGTTATAGGAATACAAAATTCGCTATTCATGGTAAACCTGTTAAAATTCGTCCTAAAATCTACCGCTTGACAAACTATTCACAACAAAAAATGAATTTGAACAAACTTTTCTCAAAAGAGGATAGTCAGCTTTTTCTCAAGCATTTAATCCATTGCAGATAACTTGAACTTTTCCGTTGAAAATTAATATTATGACGGAGACTGAACTCGGAATAATCGTAGATATATTCTGACTGTTCATGCATGATTATTCCACGGAAGAGCTATGACAACTATCAAAAATATTCTCACGCCTTTATATGGAGCTATAGGGGTTGGTGCCATGATCCCTCAGCAGCATGTTCTCTCTGTATCAGCCTGTCAAGGAAGCTGGTCCCAACATTTTTACACAAATTTTCTAATTCAGGTTAGCGGATTCACCAGACAATCGGTTACCTGACCCTTAATTATTTGTGTTCTTCCTACTTGACTAGGTGGCATGGATTTTCGGAGTGATGTTCGCCATTATTTCATACTTGTTATTACGTGTCTGTAGGCTGCGGAATGTAAAATACTCCCTGCAAAAGGGAATACTTGTCCTTCACCACGCCTGAGATTGGTTTAGTTCTAGATATAACGGAAAAAAAGACAAGAGAGGATTACAAATTCGTTGTAGCGAAGTCATATATGGTTGAACACTGTGCGCATAATCAGTTTAGTACACTCACTCTTGAGCTCTTTCTCGGGCTGTACGAAACGTATATAAGACCAATTATTGAACTGCACAATATCGTTACTCCCTCCACTGCTTCGAAGAGGCTCTAATCTTTTGGAAACAGTTCAATGACGGGTGAAAAAACTGGTGATGAACTTCTGAAATAAACCATATAATGAACGACTAAACAGATTAGTTATTTCCACACTCAGCTCCTGCCAACTTAGGAGGGAATTAATAATTTCTGTCGATAGGATTAAAAATGACTAGAATCACTCATACAAAGGTCTTCTGCCATTCACTAAATATGGGCTTCCTTGAGGCAGTCCACGAAGGATAGCTCAACAGAGAGCAGAGCTTCCTATTTCTTTTCACTGAGGGATTTTCGCCCCTGGTACTCTCAACCGGCTGATATAGCTACTGTTCCGTTCGTGGATAGCTCTAAGCTCCCAGCACTACTCCGTTTGGAGTCAACCAAAGCTACGACAGTCGAGTGGCGGTACAAGCTACGCAGAAGTTTACCGAAGATCAGGAACCTATACCTTACAATCAAGAAGCGGGCACAGAGAAATCAAATTGGTTTACACTAGCTCGTAAAAACGATATTGGATATTGGAAGCTAAGATCAGACAATCATGAAGCGATACAATGACTGCGTTTAGACGGTGTATCAACTCAATACTCACACACTGTTAGTGGGTAGACACCAAAACTCGTCTTTTTACTAACTCACATTCTCCATTGTTCTATTATTCTGACTACTCCTGTAGTACCCCTATAGCAACTGTAAACATGCTTTTTATTCTAATTTGTGTACTTGTATTATATGTGTATACAGACTGATTTTATGTGTACTTCGCAAACATTTGTCAACTTACTGTTGAACATTACCTTGAAACAAATTTCGAATTTGACTACTGCTATAATACACGATCGTACTCTTCGCAAGTGCCTTTTGATTTACGTTGTGGGCGTCGAGTTGCCGCAACGTGTGCGCACAATAATAAGAGCGAAGAAATACTAGAATATACGTGTACGGCAGTTTAGTCAAATAACGCACGCAACACTCCTATTATACATATAATCTTTCTTTGTTTTCATTACAGCTTGGTTTCACACCGTATTTTTGGTACACGTATGGAATTTTCAGCTTGGATATCAGCAGCCCAATTTTTGCAGGCCGACCATAGATATCAGGTGTGCATCGGCGTGGGCTCTAAACCCGGACCTTGTGCATAGTCGGCGAGAGTCCTAACCACTGTGCCACCGACCCACATTAGCTGTCTCTGCATTTTCTTTTCAAGTCTACACAATTCTTACAAATCACATCTAATATTATTATTCATATTCTAATCTCTATTTTCAATCACACCGGATGACTAAGGGGCGAGTAGATCAACTCCATTTATCGTAGCAGCATGATCTTAAAACACTGCATAGTGTAAACCACACATTATTAATTCTAACACCACTCCAAAGCTTCGAAAGTTTACTAAAGGCCAGGAAAATTCACCTAGCAGCCAATGAGCGAGCACAAAAAAAATGGTGAACTCAATATGAACACCAGCTTGGAGAGCTGACATTGGATATTGAATCCCCCGTGATTTAGCGCGTGACTCACATTTTGCGTTACTCCTGGTTTTCTACTGGAACAGAAACGCTAGTCAATGTTTTACTTTCTTTCTTCGGGAGTTAACTATTCAGACTAATAGACACAAAATCTGCAGTGTTGAAACCTTAGTGAAGTCAATAACGTTTGTAAGACTACACCATCGCACTTTTAAATTTGATATAAGCGTCCTCTGCACAGCCTGCTGCTCTACTTGTTACGGTAAGTTCCATGTATAAAGTCATCCTATTGCTTATCATTTCGCATGTTTGCAATTGAATAATTGTTTTTGTATCCAGTTTGAGGGTCGTGTTTTGGATGCTATGAATACGGAGACGATCGTTTTGGGGAGTTCCACCGGGTCCCAGCTAGCATTTTTTTCGGGCGCATCGCAGACTTTTTGGGGCATACTTAGGGCGCATTGCAGACATTTTGGCAGATTTAGGGCGAATTGCAGACTTTTGGGGACAGACTTTGGGACAGTGTCCCACGTAAGTACATTTACCCGAAGTTTTTTGCCTGAAAAAGTCTGCAATGAGCCCGAAAAAAATGCTAGCTGGGGTAGAATTCGAAACCACCATCTGTGGTCGCCTAGGTGTCCATCATTGCTCTAACTGCAGTCATGTTTGCCAGAGACGCCTCTAATCTGAAATGAAGCGAACCAGGAGAACTTTACTCATAGAATATCTAGGATTCCAGACCTACGAGGACTTGAAATTACTGGAGATTACATGAATTCTCTGCCAGGATGCTTCAGGCTCGAAAGACTTTTTGTTGATTGTCTCTTTACTTTTCAATAGATTCTCGACTTCATGGGCATGCCTTTAGTAGTCTGAAATTCCCCACCTTTCTTTGACTGAGGGCGGTATTTGACCCCTTCATGGAGTTGCTGTGAAAATTTCTGCATTTAGGGGAAGTGACGAGATATATTTCATCAAGTAAAACACTCCGGTAAAAAATCATGCGAATGTGTAATTGCTTGTGAAAACTTGTCACTAGTGGCATTCACTATCACCATGCGTACCCGGTTTCGGAATTGAATTTACCGTGGTCATAATAAATCTACGTATAGATATGAATGACCGAATCTGATATTACAGGAATTCTGCCGCTACCAAGGAAGCATTGTCCACTTAAAGCATTCATAGAGCGTAGGTAAGAAAGTTGAAGAAATGTGGGTACTGATAATAGCCAGTAAAACCGAGAATGAGTATGTACTGCGATGTCTTTTTAAAATCTAAATTGTTTAAGGAATGGTCTTCATCGACTCTCAATTTAAGGATAGGGAGTGAAATGTTTGTATATGCTGACCATTTCACTTAGTGGAGAAGTATCAATTGTAAATGTTCGGTGACTGACGAAATCTTGAGGGATACGAAGGGCTCTTTTTGCATTTGTCAGTATACGTCATCTTTGGTTCAGTTATAGTATGAGGTTATTCTCCAGTTGCAGCCGTTCACTCTATCCACTTCAGCTATTTTTCGTACTGAATCATGAACTTTGAGAGCTGTTTGCAATTTACGAAAATAACACAAATTCTCTGTACGTTCAAATTAAGGTAGTCTAAATGAACCTCACTTTTTCTCTTAATGGCGGGTGTTTATTTGGATTCGTGCTAGGAAACAATTGGCCCACGTAAATTTTATTGCATTGTCATTGTACACAAGAAAATCTATTCATCAATTAGTCGACCATTCAAAATCACTTTGTCAGATAATATGGTTAATGCCCTACCGAATAATTACTGTGTTTTCGGATCGTTGTTGAGTATTTCGATTTTTAGCTCTAACTTCAATATTTTTAGCGTTCAAGTCAGTTCTTCGTCTTTGTTTTAGTTGTAATTGTAGGTATTTGGAACAATACATGTACTGATATCAATATTTTACATTTCGTAATAAATTTATCACTAGTTTTCACCACAGAACATTAATTTTACTCTGGAATACAGTTACAATGTTTCTCTTGATCTTAATAGGTAACTGTACAGTCACGGATATGCATACTAAGAGCGGCCTGATTTTTTAATTGAAGTTGGTTTTTACTGGTTGTATGAGAATGTATTGATTTGATGCTAGTAACTAGTGTGATGTGTCTGGTCCTTTCTTTGGTGCAGACTGAATTCCGAATGTATTGATTTCGCATACAAAAGTGATTCGCGGAAACAGAAACCCTAAAACCTGAGCATGAGTTGAATGTATTTCTTATGTTTAAAACCAGCAAACGCAAGGTTAGGTGTGATATCGAATATCCACATTTAACTGACTGATAATTCTATTAGTAAATTACCAACACTCAGGTTGTTAGCCTAGCAATCAGCTCCCATTACTGTTTTTCCTGTTTCGTTTTGCTTTACTTCATTTTTCGCCTCTTTCTTTTTACTTCAGGTGATGAACAAAGATCACAAACCACGAGTACGCAAACGAGCAACACATATTGTAACCGACTCCAAACCACGACACAATTATGGGAGTGAAAAACCGTTGTTTGTTTACTCATGTATCTGCGGGCAAATGTCATTGATAATCGATTGTTTAGTGGAGAAATTACCCAGACGCCCTAGAGACGATGCTAGAGTTATTGATGGCTCTAAACGTGCACATAAGACAACAGCTACAGCTGTCAATCCACTCACTCCAGTCTACATACGTTGGCCAAACGGTATAGAGAAGCAATTTCGAAGATATTGCAAAAGTTGTGGACTACCTATCTTTTATCGTCATAGTGCTCAAAATTCTACGGTAATTTTTATCGGATGTGAAACGCATTAATTTATGTTTAAGTCGTCCGGTGTGCGTCGGTGAAACAGTGGTTAGGAGTGTCGCCGACCATGCACATGGTCCGGGGTTCGATCCCCGACCGACACACACCTGATATCTATGGTCGGCCTGCAAAGTTTGGGCTACCGATATCACATGCTGAGAACTCCATACCTGTGCCAAAAATACGGTGTGGAATCAAGCTCTAATAAAAAGAATATTGGTGCACTAGACTTTAATTGTATACGGATGACGTTGAGAGGTTAGCATACAAAAATCTCTTAAAGCAGTTTAAGTAGTGTGTAGATAATTTTTTGAATTCATTAAATGAGCTGTTATAATGCTGACTGATTAATGACCGTAAAGTTATTTAACGCGTTAACATTAACCGTTATTTCTTCATAAGAACTGCCTGATTGCGCTGCAGTTTTGCTTGTTCTCAAAGACAAAACTAATTGACAGTCAGGAAATTTGACAACTATTGCGTGTACTGAATGTTGACTGGACTCTTTATACGCTATTGCATTGACGACCCCAGTATACCGTTGGTATTTGCCAAATATCTCTGTTTCACCTCTATGGTAAATATTTGCTAATTGACGTGAGATAACATCGATTAACCTAACAGCCTTTGTACTTATAAAGTTTTATACCTTAAGAATTCGATGAGTTCCATGTTTTTCATGGTAACTCTTAAGCTAACAATATTTAGCCATGCACTTACCTACCCAGGACTCTTACCATATGAAGAAAAATGTTTGCTTTTCCCAAAGTATGCCGACTGTAACTTCAGTTTGTTCGCTGAATTTCTACTTAGGACTAATCGTACATCTATGGACTGCGTGACTTCGAAAAGTAGCCAGTAATGTTTATGTATTTAAAAGTGCTCTTGATTTTCTCTCTGTTTTTTGTGAAGTTTTGTATAAATGGTGTATACGTTAGGTGTAGAATGACAGGTAGTCAATGTAAATTGCCCGATATAGTTGTTTACCTACGGTAGTTTGGGCATGTATTACAAATATTAAGTTACTGTCTACTTCGTTGTAGCTACATCAGAGCTAGATTGAACGAATAATTATAGAAATGAAATCAAAATTTCTGACTTATCAATGGTCCCTAAAACGGTCATTTCTTGGTCTAATTTGAGAGGAATCAAATTCCTGGAAACCAACATTTGAAAATCTTTAATTGTTGCAACCTCCTGAATTTACTAACATGTTCTGCATATTGACTATAAAAGGGTCATGTAATGTCTAATGTACAAACATGCAATTAGTCTCTGCATTCTGCCATTAAATTCACCATTTTTGTCTTAGTTCCGACTGGTTCTATAGCAAACTCAAGGTGGAATTAGACACACTCTTAGTGACTAAATCTACAATATGAGGTCTTCGAAATGACAACATATGCTCCTTTGGTCTAAATCATGAGAAAGTCTAAACTTATGCCTCTGGAGAGGCTGTTCTCTTCTCCTGATCTCCTACTACTACATCAGTTATTGTAAAAGCCAAATATGGAGACCATCTCTTAACCGTCAAACTAAAATTCCAAAAACCACACTTTGAACTATCTTTCTTAGCCTCCCTAGTCACGGTAGAAGTTTGTTAGCTATGTTGATCACATCTGTAAACTGGGCCTTTTATTAGAAACTCAATAGCTCTTGCCAAAACGTATTTTGTCTCATCCAAAGTATGGTCTGTGTTAATAATTAATTCTGACCGATGTATCATTAGCAGTATTCGAGATTACTTTAGTTTTCTTAGAGAACACTATAACTTTGTTTTACTCTAATGTTTGGTACGGCAAGGGTTGTGTGCTGAATTCATGCGTCGTGCTCTAATAGTGTTTACTTCGGAGCTGTAGCTTATTGGCTTAAGTACTCAACCTTTAACTAAAGGATCATAAGCTCGAACCCTGCTCTATTTACTGGAATTTGGAGTAGCTAGTCCTTGAACAATGTGTACAACTCACTAACAAGCTCATTAGTAATCGTAACCGCTAATACAGTTAACAACACGATTTCAACCTCAGAGGTCAAATCAGTTGCCTTTTGTTTATCTTTTAAACCTTTTAATTATGCGGGGGGACATTAAAAATTTTTGTTTTCCTTCACGTTCCCAGCGGAACATAGGGCTTCAAGCTAGTGGCTTGAAATTTCTGTAGCGGTGTTTATTTTTACAAGATGGGGTTGCTAGCCTCATGCCCAACCTTTCCTCTTTACCAGGATTATTTCTGGCTTAATGAGGTAAGGAAGTGCGTCAGCCGGGAATCGAACCCCGTACCATGTGCATGGTCGGCGAGCTTCCTAACCTCTGTGCCACCGACGCACTCAGGAGGACATTAAGAGATGATTAACTTGTTAAGTAGATGTCCAAACTAAGTTCGGATTTATTGGTTTTAAAAATTTCATCATTAGTTAAAGTTTTTTATTTTTCAGTGAACGAAAAATCAAAAAAGCTCTTTTTACTGGAGTTTCTCTATTTAATGCTGATAACTTTTTCAAAGTAATAGTGCAATGGAAATTCACAATATTAGAGTTTTTATATGGCAAACCAGCTAGCGTTCCTTTACATAAATATTCCTACGTTGTCAAGTGGTTGATAAGTAATGAGCATGTAGAAATGTGTATGTTATGATGAATGTATGAATTGTAAAGTCAAACATGTTGCGTGTAATTCCCATCGTATTTATATTGATAAAGTTAATTTATGGGGTATGTGGAAGTGGGATCGTGTTTAATTCATTAGATAAACTTCTCATTTAATCAAGTTTAGAACGAATGAACGACTTAAATCATCTGTATTATTCTCGCAGAAGCTGGTATCATTCGTTAGTAGTTCCCAAACAAAGTGTGGTGGATTTCTACCGTGAAACGTGTAATTGGCAAGTGATTAATTGCATTTTACTGTTCAGAAAGTTTTCAAGAATTATGGGGTATGTCTCTTAGTTTTTAAAATTCAGTTGCCTGGAGCAGATTTTTATGTACCAGGCTATGCGCCACAAAATAATTGTGTGTGGGTTGATAATATTACCCAATTTTCCAGGCTGAAGTAGGTGAAATGGAAGTTGAAACCTGTCCTCACTTTTTGAAAGCCGAATACTTGAGCCGGTGAGTCTGATCTCTATTGGAGAATGTCTCACATAGGGAACTCTTCAAATACAAATGGAGTCATAATCACCTGAGTAGAGGTAATAGGAATAAACGAATTGACCTCGTTTCAATCTATCCCCTACACCATTAAAATTAGCAATACTATTCGTTAATTCCGACCTGTCTTTTTGAGTATTCAATTGTTGGTATGTATTTTCATTTTCAACAGACTGAATTCATCATTAAAAACGCTTTAAAACTCCAAGATGATCAAGCTGCATTGTCTGCATCAATGTTATGTCCAAAACGACCAGCCTCTTCGAAACGTATTGATGAAAGTTCTGCCAATGCTAGATTACTTGAAGCATTAGCTGCTGAAGCAGCTGCTCTTCAAAAGAGTGAAGCATCAAATAATGCTCCACTACGTCGTAGTGTTCAACAACAAGAAACAACTCAAGGAATTGATACAGCTGTTACTGTTTCCACCATTGAAGATGAAGAAGAGGAAGCTGAAGCGAAGGAAATTGCGGACTCCTATGCAGCGAATGCTCGTGTAATAGAACAAGAGATGATTCGACGTGGTATTATAAAACGACGATTAGTAGATGAGGTAAAAATTAGTTATTCAATTCTATCCTCTTTGATCCTGTTCAAAATGTTTGAATGGAATTGAAGATATTTTAAAACTAAAGTATTTGGTTGATTGGTTACAGGATTTCATTACGAGCTGACATTGGTTAGAGAACCATTGGAAAACCTGAAAGTACTGGACGGCCAATCGTTTCGTCCTAGTTTGGGACTCTTCATCAGTACACACCCACCGGGGTTAGAATTCATGGGCCACTGAATCGGGCCCCAGTGGCTTAATGGTCTACGAACTCGCCTTGTAACCAGAAGGTCCTGGGTTCGAACCTTGGCATTGGGTGCGTACTGATGACGAAACAGCTGTCCAGTACTCCCAGATTTTCCGATGGTTCCGTAATTGATGTCAGCTCATGATGAAATGAAGTATTTTTGTTGTTATTAGGTTCCCTAGATATTAGACTATGATTTATTCAATCATGAGTTGAGAACCACTGTGTCTCACTTTCTTTTTGTTATCCAAGTGGTTTGATAAATCTTGTTATAGTACGTACACCTTGCATTTCAGTGATTACTGATTTTCAGAACAAACTCTATTTAGGTTTCTTATTATAGAAGCCAGTGTGAGTTTTGTCTTACACAGAAAACCAGTTTCTATATGTGAACAGTATGAATTCCCCTTGAAATACAACTCAGGAAGTGTGTGTGTTTGTTGTGGAGCTGTGCCTCATTGGTCTAGCCTCTCAACTTGCAATCAGTGGGTTATAGATTCGAACCTCGCTCCACACACTGAGGTTTGGGCCGTCCCAGGTAGTATAACCAGCTCTCATACAATAGATGTGGCTCATTACGAACTACATGTAATTGCAAGTGGTTGTTGGGTGACATAGAGTTGATTTGATTGATTGATCGAGGTTTAGATTGCCTGCAGGTTACAATATTGTGTATTCGATAGTACTAATATTCCGTTCCTCCACTCTTTTACCTCGCTAAGCCAGAAATAATCCTGGTAAAGAGGAAAGGTTGGGCATGGGGCTAGCATCCCCATCCTGCAAACATAAACACTGCTACCGTAACTTCAAGCCACTAGCTTGAAGCCGTATGTTCCACTGGGGAACGTGAAGGATAAAAAGTATTCCATTCTGCATGACTTTCTTCTGATTAGATATAAAATCTTGAACCACTTCACCCTACCACTAATATAACCAGTTGGACAGAAATGACTGCTGTATCTTCGCTTATTTATCAGTTCTATTAACTGAATGTTGCTATAGTACATACCTTATCTTGTATTATTTTGTTTAAAAAAAATAAAGTATTCATTTGCGTATGTCACTTCATTAGCCAGCTTTATAGTGATTTCTATGACCTTATCATTGACTGATTGGGACTTGAATCTGTAAGGGAACGTGACTTGTTTGAATTTATAGATACTCCATACTATTAAGTGTTAAAATGCATGGAATTCAGGTCACTTAGAACTTCTCAACATCTAACCGTTACACGCAATAATTTTTAATCACAAGATAATATATGGTAGATTAAATTTACTGGATAGTGTCACATCAGCTCAAAAAATTACTGTCTTACCTGACTTCCCTAATTTCTACTTTCTCTTTTTTTATCATAATTTTTCAGGCTAATGAAGAAGCCCAACAAAGACGTATTCGTGGAACATTGATAGATAAACAATAATCCTATTTATTTATTTCTTTATTCATATATTACTTATAATTTCTGAATAATTTGTAAATAAACAAATATTGTACATTTTCTAAGTAACTTACAGTTTTATTACAAAACATTTACACTGTGTAATCTTTGTCTTTTTGATTAGTAGTTAATTTTTGAGAGGCAGAAGTCGTCTTTTCAGCGGTGTTAATCATCGTAAAGTTATATATTCGGTGGTAGCAAGTAGAAAAACTTAAGACGCGTTTGTAGCCACCACTAAATAAGTGATTTCAAGTTAACAATCATGATAATATTTAAGCATCCGTTCAAGGTGCTCATATGACAAAATAATAAGGCTGGTCTCGTTATATATTGATGGCACATCAATAGTTGTGCCATTGGAACTCTATCCTAGTGGCTGATTGGTCAACGAACTAGCCTTGTAACGTGAATCTCCTGAGTACGATCTCTGGTTGGGTAGTAAATGCGTTTTGATGAGGAGTCCCGAATAAGGACAAAACATCTGTTCAGGTTTTAATTGGAGAGTTTATGATCTGTTCTATGTGCTAAAATTTGAATGATTAGGTGAATATCTCTATCACGTAAAACACGCTCACCTCGGCTGAGTGCACAGCCATATATCATTAATTCTGCTGTTGTCCAGTTGTTTAAGATATTGATAAAGGAATATTTATTGGGAAATTGGTATCTATATATAGCCAAATTATGTAAACCTTATCTTCAACCCAGCACCATTTGCACAGATCTTCGTGTTGTGGTACTTCTGGCCTTCATATTGTGTTTCTTTGCGTTCCTTTCATGTCTTCCGTGTATCTCCACAACTCTGCATCATTTGCCTTCTCTGACATCAAGTGTATCTCCTTGATTTTTGATGTTTTTATGCCAATGAACGTCTCTTTATATTACTACTGATAAATCTTATCAGTAGCACTCCCCACAACAGTAGTGAGATATCTGTTTCATTTTATCTATTGTTTGTGAATGACTGATTACTGAGATCCGTTAGTGTTTCCCAGTGAAGTATGGCCTCATGCATGTGAGCGTCTCCAGTCATTTGGAATGAATCCAAAAGAAGGAGATGACGTACGTTTTGAATACTGTTCTGCAGAATTATTGATGTATCATATCTATTTCGGAAATGATCCATCTGTAGGATCATTCTAATTATTTTACAATGTAAGATCGTAGTATTTTAAATTCGAATTAATTTGACGACCATTTTTCTTCCTTCACGTTCCCCATACGGCTTCAAGCTAGTGGCTTGAAGTTTCTGTAGCAGTGTTTATTATACAGGATTGGGTTGCTAACCTCATGCCCAACCTTTCCTCTTTACCAGGATTATTTCTGGCTTAGCGAGATACAGGAGTGCGTTGGCCGGGATCGTACGCCAGACCATATGCATGGTCGGTGATCGTCCTAACCTCTATGCCACCGACGACCATGATCTTTTAAAAACTGAGCTTCTTCACACTTGTTCTCGCAGAAAATCTCAAGTCCTATGAATAACACTGATGATAAACTTTGTATCAGTAAACTGTTAATATGCACTGAAATCTACGTATTTATGCATATGTTTCCCAGTCTGAACTGATTCTGAGGTATAAAAATGCATGGTAATAAATCATGGTGACAAACCTACTTCCATTGTGATGTTTTCTCTATCTGTGTTCCGGTAGGAATAAACATTTTCCATGAATTTTTTTAGGAGACCTATGTCTTTCATAAAATCAGAGCTTTAAATTATTTCAGGTGCAAGCAGCAAGGAGTATAATTAAACTTCTTTGGAATTCATCAGTAAGATATACAGTAACAGCTGCTGATGAATCGAATCCCTCAAAGTTTCATCAACCTTTCATTTCAGCTCTACATCAAGAAAGGCGATTTAGGACGTATTTCAATCTAAAAGATGATTCTTTTATTTAGTTAGCGACTATCAGATAGATCCAATATGTGATTCAATTCTAATCTATTGCTTGGAAGATTTCATCATTAGCTGATATCAGTTAGAGAACCATTAGAAAACCTGGGAGTGCTGGACAGCCAGATGTTTCGTCCCAGTTTTGGACTCTGCCAGTACGCACCCACTGCCAGGGTTCGAACCCAGGACCTGCTGGTTACAAGGCGAGCGAGCTGATGGACCATTAAGCCACTGGGAACTGATCCAATGGCCAGACCGTGAATTCCAACTTCTGCCAATCCATGACATAGCGCAACCGATTCGCGTTGTCTTCTTCGATGAGTAACTGTCCTCACTTTCAACCTGCTGTACCCCTACTGGTCACAGCTTCCCACTAGAACCCTAGGTAACTGCCTGAATAGGGCCAGTTTATTGTTACAAAGGAATTCGTTGCCCACCCCCCAGATGATGGTTGACTCCAGCGGCAACCATGATGTGTAGGTGAAACATCTTTTGCTTGTGATTGGGAAATTGACTTGCACAATATATATTATTAGCTTTTAAAGTAGTACTTGTCCTAATGACGATTTTCTTTCACGTAAATACAGATGGATGTTTATAGTGGTGAAAATGACTTACTGATCTAGTAAAGTTCAGCACCATTCAGGCTGTACAGTGGACTTAGCTATCTTACTATCAGTCAGCAAAGGTCACATCATTCCGTTTTCCAGAAATCATTCAGTTTTAGTTGAATTTATAAGGTTTGTTAGGGGAGAATGAATCATGTGTGTGCATGTGTAATGACATTTAGTTTTTCGATTGCAAATGAGATCAAAATGAAGTGTATGTCATCATTACTCAAAGTGAAGTTCCTAAAGCAAACTGATAATCTCTCGTACCAACTTACAACACAATATTTCTGCAAACAAACATCACGGCAATTGTTTCTATAGAAGCATGAAACAAAGCGTTAAATGTCAGTGATAACGAACAAACTTTCTGATATTTAACATTTTTGATAAAGCATTTCAAAATGTATGCCATTTCCAGGGTAGCAACACAAATACCAATGTTAGTTAAGTTAAAGGTTGTTCACGATGTATCGTTAAAATATTTTATAGTTTCATGTAATTGGGTCTGTAGGAGAAAGCGTGTTCCCAGAAGAGAAGGAACGGAATTTTTGCTATATTTTTATTACTACTAATAAGTAGTTTAATACTTTTGTATCAATAGGTCAACCATTTACCCAACGTAATAGTAGCAATTATTAGCCGCTGTTTATAAGTTTTCTCAACAAGCAACAGTCACTTGGATAGTGTAAAGGTGTGCTAAACAAAGTTGTTATTGACTTATTCTGTACACCAGAATTGTATATCCCATCTATCTATTATCCGTTGCTAGTCTAAGGCTGTTTGACATGTAAAACTATTTTTTCGCAAAACTTTTCTATCACCATACTCAACCACTCACTCACCAAATTAATCCTGTTCAGTATCATATTAGTTTGTTAGAGAAACTCAGGGGTTAATGTCTATTATACACTGTCATCCGTTTACATTACTAAATGTTCTCAACTAAGTTTCGTGTTTAACTGAGCGTCGTTACTATCATCGAGAAATATCCAGATAATTATGATCGGAAGGTTTTGAGACAAAAATAAGTTAGAAAATATTGTGTTCATAGGGTTTTAATTCTTAGTATTTAAACTGCATATCGCACAATGATAATTTCTCTTCCATTGAATGGTATTCAATAGTTTTTTGAGCAAGATAATTCTTTCTTTTAATTAAATCTTCACACGTAATAGACAGGTACAGTGTTTAACTTTGTAAAACTCACCCTAGATGACTTTGGTTTATCCAGAATTTCGTGTGCCATATTCAAAAATTTCATCCCAGTTTGACCTGTGCAAGTTATACTGATGCAGTACGCCCTCGTAAATAAATAATGATGTATGGCGGAATGCGTAAGCATTCATCATGAAACCAAGTGACATATTAGCAGTTAGGAGGCATTCGAGGAAATCTGCAAGCGAATAAAGATCTTTCCCAAGAGGTTTGTTGTTCAGCAAATAAAAATGTCTGCAAAACACTGTTAGAAAAATTAATCTGCAGATATTCTTTGGTTTCTTCTTCAACCTCATTCAACAGCTGGCTATATGACAATACCACATGTCAGGTGATCCACAACCGAAAACTGAGCTAGGCGTTCGAAGTAAATACAGGAGTATGAAAGGGCTGCCTATTATCACCGATAATATTTTTAGTTTTGGTGGACTGGATTACGTACCAAAGTGTGCCTGGGAGCGAGGAGACAGGAATACGTTGACCCAACGATAAGAAGACTCTAGAAGATCTAGATTTCGTAGATGACGTATTTCTAATGTCGCACAAACTCGAAGACCTGCAGGCGAAAACTAAACTGGCAGAAGAGGCAGGCAGCGAAGATAAAACTCCAAGTGAACATAGAAAAGACGAAGGTGGTGAAGATAAACAACAACTACCGTCTCTGTCTGTCTGTTTTCGACATAGAACTTTGCACAAATGTGCGGAAGTTCAAGTCGCCACATTCCGTGTAGCACGCGAAGTAAGAGAAGAAAGTACAAGAAAAGCATAATAGAAACAGTGAGCAGAGGTGTGAGACAAAGGAGTAATAAAGAAATACAAAACAGTTTCATTGAAGATCATAAGTCACAGGGAGTGGATGCATCTGCGCCGGCCATTGAGAACGATTTTGAGCCATGTCACCAATTGTTTCCAACCATAGATTTTTACCGTCCCGAGGACCCCAGCCTGGAAGTCTACACCTTCCTACGTGGCTAAGACCAACTGTTGTGGATTTCATTGACTGGTGCCAAGTTTTTGTTTGACCGCCGCTAGCTTTTTTCCAGCCTGACCCTATATCCGCTAACATAGCTCGTCGAGGGAGGCGATGACTTGGCATACGTAACACATGTCCTAACCATCTCAGTCTTTGTAGCTTCACGACTTCGTCGATTGATTTCCCCTGTTTACCTAGAACTCTACGCCTAACCTCCATGTTGCTCACCTTATTATGCCACTTTACACGGGAAATAGAACGCAGGCACCTATGATCAAAGACAACAACAACTACAACCAACACCAGTCACCACCAACGGAAGGGATTTGACAGAGGTTACTTTCTTCACTTATCTGAGTAGGAAGCATTGGTTTCAATCACGGGAGGGCAGTACCGATGAAGATGTCAAAGTCGGCCATAATCGGAAAGGTAAGATACACCTTCATCAACCTGAAACCAGTTCTGGCGATGAACAAACCAACCAAGAGCTGACTGACTACTCAACAAATATGTAGGAGAAAATGGAGATGGATCGAACCAACGTTGAGGAGACGGTCGAATGACATCGAGCGTCGTCGCTTCGAAAGTGAAATGGAGGAGATCGTGTAAGGAGGAGATAAGAGATTATGGGCAGTCATCGACCCATCTAAAGCGATATCTTGTTGAAGATCTGTATTCCGCTTGGCACCCAAGGGAACAACAATAATATAATTCCTTGATTTTCTTGGTAAGGACAAGGTCTCTTCTTAATTAATAGCATTTTTTGTCATCAGAATCTTTCAGGAATTTAAGTAGAGAGATGATGTTATACAAAGCGTATATTTAACAACAGAAGATCAAAAGTTATGACTAGTATTATAGAATTAAAGAGGCAGAACAGTACTAGGGTGTAACCATATCCCATTTTATTCTGTGCTTTATCACATTTTGTCATTTTATTCCACATGATATTTAGAAACTGTAAATTCTATATCTATATATCTCAGCTTCATTGACTTTCAAAAGGTCTTCGACAGCGTCGATCGAGAGGTGATTTGAAAACTACTTCGCTACTACGGGGTGTCTCCAGAAATTATATACCTCATTCAAAAGTTGTAAGATGATAACGTGGCATGCCAATTAATCCACAACGGGAAACTTACGGAATCCTTCGAAGCGAGAACGGGAGTAAGGCTAGGCTGCCTACTATCACCAATGATTTTCCAGATTACAGTAGATTGGATAATGCGACAAACAGCGGGGGCAATGAGGAAACAGTCATAAAATGGACTCACACAAAAACTTGGAGGATCTGGACTTCGCCGATGATATTTGTTTGATTCCCCACAAACTGGAAGATATGCAAGTGAAAAGCAACAAGTTAGAAGGAGAAACATCAAAGGTAGGAATTCCTTCACGTGAACATAGAGGAAACAGACATAGGTGATGACGATTCCCGGTCCACAGCAATAACAACATCAACAGACAACAATTAGCATAAATGAGAAACAACCTCCTTTACCCACCTGGGAAGCATCGGAACTGACGAGGACATCAAAGCAAGGATCGGGAAAGCAAGTCAAGCTTTCACTAATCTCAAGTCTGTGTGGGGGTCAAAAGCACTCAGCATCAAAAATAAGATCCGGATTTTCAACTCCAATGTGAAGTCAGTGCTACTGACTATACAGATCAGAGACTTGGCGCGTAATAAAGAGCATCTCAAACAAACTACAGATCTCCTCCATGCCACCCCTGAACTAGCGCTCAACTCATCGTTTCTCATTTGGTTTTCACTCAAAGGCCTGGTACGCAATGCCATTTGACGATCTCCTAAGTGTTTGCCCTATCCATCTCCATTTTCTCTGATATATTCGTTGAGCAGTTGGCTCTTGGTTGGTTTGCTGCAAGAGTTTCTTGTTGCTAATTCTCTCTGGTAGGCCATCCGATCTTCAATACAGAACTGCTGACCTGTAACCTGTTGGAAATGCTTTTCCTGACACACAATGTAACTTTCTGACCCACATGGAAGAACTGACCGACTTCACATTTGTGTTGAAAATCCGAATCTTGTTCTAAAGAACAAGATGAGTGCAGAAGATTTCCAGACTGGTTTCAGGTTGATTAAGACGTGTATTGACCTTCCGATTCTGACCGGTTTTGACATCTCCATTCGTACCATTCGCTTGTGGTTGAAATGATGCTTCCTAGCCGGATAAGTGAAGGAAGAAACCGCTCCCAAATGTCTCCCAGTGATGGGGATTAATTCTGGTTGTTTTGCTGTTGCTGTAGCTTGGTTGATTATCTTCATTATCTCCATCTTTTCTGTGTTTATCTGGAGTTTTGTCTTCGATGCCTGCTTCATCGAAGGGTTTGTTGCTTTTCGCCTGTAATTCTTCGAGTTTGTGTGTGTGTGTGTGTTATTAAATATAAATCATCCACACGCGAAATCCAAATCTTCTAGAATCTTCTAATACGTCCGTTGTATTCCGTATTTCGTTACTTCATTCTGAATTATCCAAATAACTAAGTTATCTTAAAACAGTTGAGAATATCTTGTGAAAGGCGTATAAAAGTAATATGTAGATAATCTTTTTGGATACGTGTTGGTGGGATGGTTGTGAATGAAAAATGGTTGATTTCATTGAGCAAAGTAACCTGTTGGCAATCTTAACATAAAATAGTCACAGCATACTTCACATAAAGTAATTTTGGTTAGTGGTGATTAGAAGTGGAATCCAGAATGCGTATTTACTTCATTTTGGGACTCGTCAGCTAGATGCATCTGCATTCTCACTGAGTGACTGAGAACCCATCATTTAAACACCGTCATTCACTGGCAATGGAGGTACATCCAGTTGACAAGTCCCGAAGACGATGAAATGTACCTTCTGTATTCCACTGTTAGTCACAGCCAACTAAAATAACTTCACATTAATCACTAGCCATCACCGAAACGTCTGTACTAGGGCCCGGTATGTCAATAATGACTAATCATTTCGGGATGATATAATCAGTCACAGGGAAGATGCAAAATCAGCGTCAAAATGAAGAAGTCTACTTAACGGTAAATATTTCTAAAAATGTCTTAGTCACGAAAGCTTGATATCAAAGTTAATATTGACAAATCAATTTGTGTAATGTGAATTATTGTGTGCTTAACAGGATGCAGAAATCAAATGAAAAATAGGTTCATTGGTGACACAAATGTTATCGGGACATCCATCTTTAGTACAATTAATTGGCTTAGTCGCTAAATTCCCTTTAATTGTTGTTGTAATAATATCAGGCTAAGAATGAAGATGAAAAGTTTTCATCTCTGTCTTCATCAGTATTAATCCGAATAACATCGAAAGATCAGTGGTAACGTCTCTGACTGCACCACTCAGTGGGTGAAGCGGGTTGGAATCTCAGAAGGCACATGAGTTCCTTTAAGGCATTTACAGATACGCCTCTCTGACTGGGGAGTGCAAACTAGCACGAAACCTGTGTCAGGTGTGGCTTCCTGTGGCTGATTACCTCCAACCATCTAATATCATCAAATCAATGTATACCATTATGGCGAGCTACCTAGAATGGTGGCCGAATTGCAAACCTGACTGATAGAATTCAGTCTGTACCAAAGAAAGGACTAGACACATCACACTAGTTACTAGTGTCCACTCGAACACTAACAGATGTGAAATAAAATGGATACTGGCCTTAAAGTAGAAACTAACAGCTGTGTAAAAGTTAGCAAAGGCAACAGTACTAATATTCAGATAAAACTAACAGACTGTTCATTATCCAACAAATATGCTGAAGAAAATGGTGATGGATAGGACACTTCCTGAGGAAACCACTGACTAACATCACGTGTCAGGCCCTCGAGCGGAACCCGGAAACAGAGAGTCAGGCGTCAGAATATGACATGGAGAAGATCGTGTGAGGAGGACATGAAAGTTAAACAGGATTTCCGAGAAGAAGATGAAATGGAAATGGGCTGATGAATCCCTATTTTTCAGTCGGAACCCATAAAAAGATAGTTGGATCATTAATTGAAAAGAAGTCTTTGTAATAGCAACATTTATCAATAATTCCTACACTTCAAAATGCATAGTGAACAAAATCACGATCAATTTTACAGTTTTTCGCAAGTGAAAACTACAGAAATAGACATTTGAGGTAACCAGTACTGTCAGGAGTGTGTTAGTAACGTACTACCTTTGTCACTAAGAAATCGGTTGAATAATCATGCAAAACCTGAAATAACTGGATGGTGTTTTTGTCCTATTTTGGAATTTTTTGATAATACGCACCCACGAACCTGCTATGAACAGCCCACTCATCTGTAATCCAATGACCAGTGATTTCTAACTCACCAACTAAGCACAGTACGGCCAGCACGCATTGCTCCATTCACAAATTCAGCTGTCCGCGAGGTTTCTTCTTATCTTCTCCATCGGTTGAAGTAGAAGAATGTATCACAGTAGGTAAAATGTCTTAAACTCAATGGGAATCACAGAATTTCTTTGATTCCACACGAAATACTTGAAAATGTCATCGTGAATCCCTAGAAACCTTTTAAATTATCAATTTATAGATTAACATGAGTAAAAATCACAACTTTTAAACTTAAACAAATGTTTGATACAAGTGGTATAGAATAATTAGATGCATTATACTAGGTAAAAATCTTGGAAGCCCAATAATTTGAGTCCTTTTCTGAATATACTAACACACTTAATAGTAAAGGTATAAGAAGGATATGTCCTGGTATATCAAGGATGACAACATTTTCAGGACGCATATGTTTAAGTCTAACTGCAGTATTGAATAGAAAGGCATAGTTAAGTCGAAAATTATTTTAAATAACAGTTTCGAAAGTGCTTACAAGACAGAAGGGAAATCAAAGTTAACTTAAATTGACTTGAATTAGGTAGTATCTTATGTACTTAGGAAGGTGTATTGACAAGTGTTTGAAGCAAGCTCGTTAAACATGAGTGTTTATCAGTTGTGATATATTGCAGGTGTAATAGTTTACCAGTAGAGTGCTCACCAACCCATCATATAGTTTGAGTTCCGACTCCCCATCGACGCTCTTCTAGACCTTATCTAACCAGTAATAAACCTTGTGAAGAGGGAATTTTAACTTTAAAGTATGAGGCTTTGTGTCCCACTTATGATGTAAAGGAATAACAGAAGATATATACAAGACATGTATTGCTCAAAAGTCTTCATGATGGATGGGTAGCGAAATGGCTATATCTGGCGAAACTAATAATAATCAACCACTCAATAGTTAGATGAGATCGTTGAGTAATTTGAAATGTAACTAACGATGAGGTTTATCTATGTATTGCTGACATTACTACGTTTTGTGATCTAAATGATTTAATAGTGAAACCATTATTGCCTTCCAAGACATCAAATAACAGCTCACAATTCAGAGAGATTTGTCATTCTTGAGTTCACCGTGACTGAAATCTCCACCTATCTTCAAAAGCTTAACCATGAATAGTTATCTCTGGAGCTGTCTTCACTATCCTGGTAGATTACATCGACACATTTTCTCAGTGACCTAATATTTGGATTTCTAACTTTGAGGCCATCTTTACATTCCACAATAAATCTGGTCTGTGCACACTGATGGATGATAGACTGAATAGGAATAATCTGACATTTCTGGTGATTTCTATGAGAGTTCCATATTTTTTCCAGTTTAATTCATATCCATCGCACTCTACATGAATTGATATAAAGGAAGAAAGATTCCAACTCTGCCTATCCATTTTGTGTTTTGGGTAAAATGCACATCCGATTAGATCGAAACAGTGTTTTCGCAGTTGACACATCTTGTAATTTGAGTGATCTGTCGGCTGTGTCTCTCTTCGCTACCAAATTTGTTAGCTTACGTAATACAGATTGATAAAGCTACATTGGCTGGTGGGGGAACATCTATTTCAAAGGGTCGTATCATCGTAAGCGAAGTTACGAAAAGAGATCTCTTTGTTGATCTATGTATTCTTAATTAGTTGATTAGTTTGATGAGATCCAGTTTATTATCTGTGCATGTCGATGTTTTTTGTATTCCTGTGTTTAATTTTTTTCATTCATTCTGCTGACCAAGGCAGATTAAAACTAAATTTGTTTATCTAATTACTTGTAAATCGTAAATTTGGTGTCACTAAAGACATTGTTCACTAAACTGCAGGTGTTTTCTAATGACGTTTCTCTAATTTTGACATAACTGTTCTTAATTAATACCATTCAGATTTTTGGTTTGGTTACTGGTAGAATAATGATTTCCTTTCTTCCCATTAAAACTTCACCAATTAGTTCAGATATTTGCAAACGCATCTTAATTACCTAAATTTGTTCAGAGGTAAATCATAGATCAATGAACCCTATTCAACGTGTGCGTTGTATTTTAATATGTTCAGAAAGATATCTAATATCGCTTTCTTTAGCGAAATTTTTCAAATCACATATGCAGAGTAACAAAATCGAATAGCAGCATAACTTCATTGTCATCCAACTGAATGACTCTGATTTCACGGTAGAAGAAAAGAGGCTAGGTAAAGGAACGTTTATTTGCAGCTGCGTATAGCTGCATAGCCAAATTAAGTACATCTTATCTTCACACTACTATTTACACAGATCTTCCGTGTTTTCCTACTACAAACTTCACATTGTGTTTCTTTGTGTTCCTTTCAAGTTATTTAGTGAATGCAAGAACTGGCGCGTAATTATACTCCAGTCCATCCCAAGCAAAATACTGAGCCACATCATCCTGTAGAGAATCAAACAAGCCCTGGATGAAACACTTCGATTGGAACAGGCTTGATTCAGGAGAAACAAGTCATGTATTGATCAAATCACCACACTACGGATCATCATTGAACAAAGCTTGAAATGGCAGTCACCTCTTTATCGCAACTTCATCAACATTGAAAAGGCATTTGACAGCGTTGATCGGGAGGTGATTTGGCGACTACTTCGCTACTACAGGGTGCTACCTACAACTATACATCTTATCCAACAGTTGTACGACAATGCCACATGCCAAGTAATCCACAACGGGAAACTTACAGAATCCTTCGAAGCGAGAACGGGAGTAAGGCAAGGCTGCCTACTATCTCCAATGATTTTCCAGATTGCAGTAGACTGGATAATGTGACAAACAGCGGCGGCAATGAGGAAACAGTCTTAAAATGGACTCACACAAAAACTTGGAGGGTCTGGACTTCGCCGATGATATTTGTTTGATTCCCCACAAACTGGAAGATATGCGAGTGAAAAGCAACAAGCTGGAAGGAGAAACATCAAAGGTAGGAATTCCTTCACGTGAACATAGAGAAAATAGAGATGATGAAGATTCCTGGCCAACAGCAACAACCACAGACAACAATCAGCATAAATGCGAGAAGTCTGAGAGAAGCAACCTCATTTACCTACCTGGGAAGCATCGTTTCAACTACAGGTGGACGGAACTGATGAGGCTATCAAAGCTATGATTAGGATTTTCAACTCCAATGTTAAGTTAGTGCTACTCGCTATACGGATCAGAAACCTGGCGCTGCGTCACGAAGGGCGATTAGAACAAACTACAGACCTTCATCAACAGCTGTCTTCGCTCAATACTACTCACAATCGGATAGCCAACCAGTAAGGATCAGCAACAGGGATCACTGGCAATGAGCGAACCAACCCAGCATGAACCAGTTGTGCAACGAATCTGCAGAGAGAAATGGAGGTGGGTTGGCCATCCTCCGAGAAGACAAACCATCAAGTGACATCACACGCCAAGCTGTTGCTCGAATGGAACCCAGACGGGAAGCGGCGAGTTGGTCGTCAGTGTCAGGGTGATATGGAGGAGGTCATGTGAAGAGGAGATGAAAGTATGTGGGCAGACTTGGAGCCAGGTGAAAAGGTTGGAGGAGAAAGGAATGCAATGGAGACGTGCAGCTGAAATCCTATGTTCCTCTAGGAACTAAAGGAAAGAATCATAATGATATTTAAGTGAAATAAGTGATTTCTTTGGAAAATATTTTATAATCCAAAGACACGGTGGTTGAGGCAGAAGGCTACTGAGAAAGAAATTGTGGTACTTTGGACTGTCTATGATTCTGTGTTTGGATAATACCTACATAAGGGAAAGCACCAGACAGTAAAAAAAATTTCAAGTTATTGCAAAGACTAAACAAAATTTATGGACTCTGTTGTTTTCGAAAATGTATGAGTAGTTGATGTTTTTAATGTATCTTTTTTATCTGAAAACGGATTTTTTTAGTGTCTTAATTGTTGAAGCCCATTATCAATCTCACCATTTTACTACAAATATTATAAGAGTTAGTAGGAGTTATAGAGTAATTACCTATAATACGATTCGCTTCAAAACAATTCAAAATCGTTTTTAACATTTTTGAGAAATTTTCGCGCAGCTGTGATGTAGTACAAGTTTATTTTCTTGCTTCTGCTTTCATATGGAATGCACAAATGAAAATTCATGTGATTTTACCCAACTATGAAACTATAAGGTAAATATCAGTGAAAGGCATAGCTGTACATGTGTTATGACACTACTAAGTGTCGTGCATATTGACAGTAATAGTGTGGTGAGAAGTGTCTGCTAGTCAAAATTAGTAGACAGCATTTTACGTCAATGTTTATGTCCCAAATTTTGGTCATGAGAAAAGAAAACAAGAACAAAGACTAACCCAACAATCAATCACAGGAGAATTAGCGTTAACGGATACGATTAGCAGATATATCAATGGACTGTCTAAGGAATGGCAACAAACAGATGACAGAATAACCTTCAGCAGGAAAACAACCAATCAGAAAACGCTACCTCTGTGCTAACAATAACGGATAATAATGTACATAGAAATCTATAAATATCTGTTGATTTTTTCAATAAAAGATCTGTTTCCTGGCCCTTGTCTTCTGTCGTTACATTAGTAGCAATAATAGTAATAATAAATTTATTCCAAACGGTACTTTTGATACAAATATGAAATTTTGAGCATGTCTACAATGTTGCATCTAATTTTCTCACACTATATAATGCGCAGATAATAATTAAACTGGGCATTTACATTGATAATATTATAAAATAAGAAAATGAATATAAAATTAAAATTTAAGTGGAAACATTGACAGCAACATCGTAATAGAAGAATGAATAAAAAGGGCCGTTTACTTGATGTTCCTCAGTAAGCTGATAGTGTCATGCCCTACACTTTTCTCCATGGGAACGAAACAGTTCACGTGAGTTTTGCTCGCGTCTGAAAGTGAAATTAACAGTGTGACATTTGGAGAGATTTAGCTTAAGACTAATGTGTAATAAAAAGTTATTCATTTTACGGACTGTCTGACTGAGAAGCAACAGGCATGGAAACAGTCAGATCATCAGCGTATTTAACAAAATTGACTTCGTCAGAATGGGACAAGTCATGTAAGAAAGGAAACAGAAAAGGAGAGAGAACCTTTAGGAACACCAGCTAGAGTAAATAAGGGGGTGGAGGACTTCTCAATACATACAGTGTACTGCTTCCTATCAAAAAAGTAAAGATGAGACCATTTATTAGTAGGCAAGACACATAGTCCTCTCTACACTGAATAATTCATAATTAATCGGTCTAAAATGGTAGTCCGTTGATGCGTTCATTCAAGGGGAAAAACTTTTGATACTGAATCTTTGAACTGAAAGTATTTAATCCTACCTGAAAATGAAAGTAGTAAATAACACTAATGTACCTAATTTGATAAATCAATACAGTAATTATCATCCAACTGCGAAAATTTACAGCTGATTAATGTAGGTTATTCAAAAGTTAACTTGAAGTAAGATCTGTTACATTTAGGGTCAGTATAAGTTAATAAGTTTTCAAAAAATGGTTACTGAACAACAAAGAATATTCTTTTCGATAACTTCATCATCAGGTTTTACAGTTATACATATATAACAGTGAATGAATTAGTGTTATTAACAACATTATTTTTGTTTAAATAACTTCGAATCAATAGATTACAGTTAAATAGCACCAACATAACGATACACTGAATTTCAGAAAAATTAGGAAAGATAATATTACAAACTCAGGAATTTATAGTCTCGACTGAAGGCCAGGCAGGGCAGTAGTAGTGGCTAGCTGGACTTGCCTCTTTTGCACACAGAGCACTGGTTGTTTCGGACGAATTGCATTAGCTTCTACTGTTTGGAACATGTAGTACCTGGATGTTTTTGGCAACTTATTTGGTACCTGCTAGATGATAGAGAAGGATTCTTCAATGCTGGCTTTGTGGCCAGTTTGGACCACATTCAATTTATTGTTATGTTGATGCTGTTGAACTGTAATCCATTGATGTTATTATTATTGATTCGATGTTATTTAAACAACATGAATGTTGTTCATAACACTAATTCATTCACCATCATGGATGAATATATAACTATAGAACCTGATGATGAAGTTATCGAAAAGAGTATTCTTTGTTGTTCAGTAACCATTCTTTTGAAAAAAATTTAATGGACATTTTTAATTAATTTTCAAAACACAAAATGCTAATATAAATATATAATAAAATTTAATGTCTAATGCCTTACATGGTTGTTATTAACTTTAAGGAGGCATAATATAATAATTACTTTCAGAATTCAGTAAAGTTGTTAAGAAACTAAATTAGTCAATATACTAGACGGTAATGATTGAGAATTCAACACTGAGTGTACATCTTATCAAATATAATGCTCCCAGATGTATTTGTGAATGAAGGTATGAACTTCTTAGGGTATATACTAAGTTCCATGATGAGATCTAGTTATCCTGAGGGTAAATTTCACCAATCACTAAACACATGCGAATTCTTATCAGGAAAAATACATTCACAGAAATATAAAGCTGTTGGTGAAGTATCTTTGATGAACATCCTCTTACACATTATTATTATTATTTCCTTTAATTCCTAGAGAAATATAGGGCTTCAGCCGCGCGTCTCCATTGCGTTCGGTTCTCTGCTAGAATCTTCACCTGGCTTCAAGTCTGCCCACATGCTTTCATCTCTTCTTCACATGACCCCCTCCAAGTCACCCTTCGACGACCAACTCGCTGCCTCCCTTTCGGGTTCCACTATAGCGATAGCTTATCTAGTGATGTCACTTGATGTTTTCCTCAGAGTATGACCAGCCAATCCATCTCCATTTCTTCCTGCCTATTTGTTTCACAATCGGTTCCTGGTTGGTTTGCACCCAGAGATCCCTATTGCTGATCTTTTCTGGCCATCTGATCTTGTATAGCATTGAGCGAAGACAGCTGCTGATGAAGGTCTGTAGTTTGTTTGAAGCGTCCTTTGTGACTGACCAAGCCTCTGATCGTATGTTGGCACTGACTTCATATTGGAAATGAAAATCCGGATCTTAATTTTCATGATGAGTGCTGTTGACCTCTACACAGACTTAGGAGTAATGAAAGACTGTCTTGCGCTTCCGATTCTTGCTTTGATATCCTCGTCAGTTCCATCCACCTGTAGTTGAAACGATGCTTCCCAGGTAGGTAAAGGAGATTGCTTCTCTCAGATTTCTTGCATTTATGCTGATTGTTGTCTCTTGTTGTTGCTGTTGGTCAGGAATCTTCATCATCTCTATTTTCTCTATGTTCACGTGAAGGAATTCCTACCTTTGATGTTTCTCCTTCTAACTTGTTGCTTTTCACTCGCATATCTTCCAGTTTGTGGGGAATCAAACAAATATCATCGGCGAAGTCCAGACCCTCCAAGTTTTTGTGTGAGTCCATTTTAAGACTGTTTCCTCATTGCTCCCGCTGTTTGTCGCATTATCCAGTCTACTGCAATCTGGAAAATCATTGGAGATAGTAGGCAGCCTTGCCTTACTCCCGTTCTCGCTTCGAAGGATTCTGTAAGTTTCCCGTTGTGAATTAATTGGCATGCATCTCACTTACACATACAATCTACTAAATGCATTCAAATGTCAGCATAGGTAATATCAGAATGTTTATGCGTAAAAACGTAGACTAGACTAGACTTGATTAAGCTAGACAAGAGTATTGTATCATATAGTTCATGTTTTATTGTTTTATTTATGCCAATTAATACTTTGATAAGATTCTTTTAAGCTACAACAACAGGTGAAATATTTCCCGTGAGGAATTTTTTTTTGAGAGAAAAGTACAATGGCCTGTATGGCATTTTTTGGATTAAAATGTTAAGAAAATACTTGTTATGATTTTTTTTCTTGTATGATTTAGACATACTTCTGAACAAGATGAAAAATGATATATATATATATATGTATCTATATATTACAAGAAATATGTTAAGGAACAAGGTGTATAATGTAGTAATAGAAGTCTGCATACCATTTAACAATCATCGCGTTCTACATTTATTCCCTTTTATGATTTTGAATTAAACAAGAACAACAGTTTATGCAGAATAATATGGTACCATCATTCATTTTGTCGACTTCTCATCAACTGCTGACAGCCTAAATAAATTATTATCAAGTCCATGTACAGAAAAGTTTTAACATACTTGCAAATTTCACGTGGTGTCAGTGGACAGGAGTTTCCAGATTTAGTGAACAGTGCCCAGAAAATTATGCTTATATAGTTTTTACATAGAGAGTTGAAGTTAAAACAAAATAAATGTATGCTTACATTGTTAAAGGAGTTAGGTAATAAAGATGAGAGATGAGTAACTAATAAAGTTGGTAACAATGTACTGAGTTCAACTCAAATCATAGAAACAAGAGACAAGCAAAATAACACTATATAAAAAGGGGGTGGGGTGAGGTTAAAGCCAAAGACTGCTTAATCAAATGAAAGAGAGAATAAAGGCATCCAGTTGCCAGGGCAAGGAATCTACGTGTATCTGCGGGAACAGTTACATTGGGAGAACAGAAAGAAGAGCATACTTCCGATTTTCTGAACAGGTACCGAGAAGCATACGCCTCAAGGGGTTCAAACGCTTTCAATAGTGTCACTACTAGAAATCTGCTTGATACGGCTCATGAGGTGGACATCGCAAAATCCTTTATAACTGTCAATAGGCGACTGAGTTCAATTCTCCTCAAGTTTGCGGAAGCAATCTTTATTAAACGCCTGGAACCTGATTCAAGTTTTGAGAAAGATGCAGTTATCGGTCTTTGCTTGCCCTGCTGCCTGGTAACTGTACATGAACTTAATAATAATTTATGTAGGCTGTAAGCAGATGATGAGAAGCCGACGAAATGAATGATGGTACTACATTATTCTGCAAAACCTGTTCCTGCTTTATTCAAAATCACCGCTTTGAAAAATAAAAATAAATATTACAAGTGAGGTAAAAGAGAGGCGTAAAATACAGCATCATTACAGCCTCTGAAAAAATTATTTGAAGAGAAATGAGATTACTATACGACGTCAGCTGAATATCAGTTACCTTAGAGGTACATTAGCTAAATGTAAGTGGAGAACTTCATAATCTTTATCCATTATCAGTGTTTAATGTTCAACTTACTTGGCAGCATAAGTCTAACGTACATTAGTTTGAACAAATTATTAATACTAACCGGGAAGTTCAAAGTTAGAATGTTATACTGCGGATTTAAGATATATCATTGAGAAAAAGGCCATAGTCAATAGAGAAGGATTTCATCGAAAACTGATATCACGTAGGAAACTGTTAAAATAAGGGGTGTGGAGTGGGAAGGACCGGACAGTCATTTCAAACCAGTGTGGAACTTTTTAGTGACTTGTCTCCATAACTGTGACAAGAATTAAATCCAGGACTATCACAATACTAGATGAGCGTGTAACAGGAAAATATTCACAAAATCATGTACCATGAAGACCAGCAAATTTGATACTGAAAGATTATTCAATAGTAAACTAACTGAGACACTTTTGTTAGAAGTTGAGGAAGAATGACAGGTCCCCTTTCGTTCATCCCGTTTATTTTATCACTTCACCAAACATTTGATCAAAGTTCAGCGGGTTCCTCTGACATTTTTACTAGTCTTCATCTTCTAAAAATACTTTTGTTGTAAAATAATGGAGAAAATTTTTAGCTCTAGTGGATGATATTGAATTAATTGTGTTCTCTGAGCTGGCTGATTTAACTGCAAATCTTTCGTCGCCACTCCCTTCTTGACTACATCTTCACAGTAGGTTTCAGTATAAAATGAACTCATTTAAATTCCCCATGAATCACGTAATTATATCTCCTAGCGACCATTGTAGTGATTGGATGCTGATTTACATCTTTACTGATCGTTTTTATTCACTTGGAATTTGAACTTTCTTGTCTTGTGGTTCACTTTTTATTAGATGGTGAATTTGGTACTACATAATAATGTGTTTGCTAATTCCGGGTTCACTTGAATACCAGCCTACTAGGAATTCCCTGACTGCATTTTCGGTGTTTCCTCTATTTAAAATGTCTATATTATCCCAATCAAATTACTGTCCATATTTATCTGCATGCATTGTTACGAAAGAATATTTGTATAAATATCATGGCTTTTTACAGCCAATTTGTGTTTTTGGATTTGGATTCAAAGTGGATGTCCACTTTGACCGATGTAATGTTCATTGCACTTCATACAATTTATTTTGTAAATGGTTTTAATTATATCTCCTCTTCCTGTTGGATCTTTTGGTTTGTACAATATCGGATGAAGTGATTGTGCTGGCTGGCTGTCTTGTGTGCTATATCTATTCCGAACGGTCTTAATATTCTAGCTATTATTTCGGAGATATTAATAATGTATGGTAAGGTGAATTTTCTTGTGGTCTTTGATGTTGGCTTGTTGTTGGTGTTATGACTCGAGTTTGAACACTCTTTGATGAGATTGTGAGGATGTACATTCTTTTTGAAAAGTATTTTCCCTCCATTCTTTTCAACACTGGAGTAGTGCTACAGTGTGTTTTAACTCCTAAACAATGTCTGAGCACACAGTTTCTTTTGTGGGTAATTGGACCACTACTATTATATTTCAGTATTTGGTTATTCTATCGTAAAAATAATGTTCCGGTCTTTAAAAGAAATGCATTGCTTTATCAGTCTCTATGTTCACTTTATAAACTAAACACTTTTTTAAATTGAATTTTAGATTTTCCTGTCGATTGATTGAACCGAAATGCTCGTTCTCAGGTACATCTAGCTGAAGAGTCCCAAATAGGACGAAATGTGAATCCTGAATTCCATTGTTAGTCACCATCCACCAATTCAATTCTAAACACTTTTTATGTGTTCACAGAAAATTATCTAAAATTGTAATTATGCAGAGTAGTGAGTGAAATAACCAAAAACAATCTCCTTGTTAAACTACTTGTTTTTCTTACGCTAAATACAACAATTTATTTACTAACTTCTAAAATACATCATTTTGTTCAGTCTACAAGACTGAATGAATATTATCCGCCAAATATATCCAGTTTAAGTTACTATCAATGTGGTACACTACTTATAAGTCGATGTTAGTAGTATTCCTAGTAATGTTTTTCGGAGAATCAGTGATATTTTCAAGTGTTGGTTTGTAGGGATTGGATTGGTTCCAAGTTTAATTACAAACTGACTTTAGTTAGAGGAACATGGAAAACCAGGGTGTATTGGACAGTGGTTTCGTCGTAGTTTGGGTCTGTCCAACAGCATGCACCCCGAAGGACTGGTTAATGAGATGAATTGTAAACTATAAAATTCCTAATGATTTTTTTTCCCAACTTACTTCAGTAAATGTTCCAACAGATTGTTGAATAAAGAATAACAGTTATTTTCAGATATTGTATAAACGCATAAACTGATTATTGTGCTCATTGTCCACAAAACTAGGTCATTTGTGTAAACAATATCTGCATATTTTTGACAGCTGTTTCGAAAACCATTTAATATATTGACATGCTAAACGATTATGGCATTTTGATCAATCATTCATTCACTCACTCACACTAATTGATTTGATATGCAATCAGTGATCATTAAGGCTGAAGAGATTATTGTATCTCTTCTATCATAATGATAAAGTTAGATCTAGTACGCAACATTAATAAATGGAATAACTAATGAATACAATCTTCTTAGGTGTATTTGTCAGCTTCTTTTTTAACAGTTAGCTGCACATTCAAAAGAATTCAGTAAAATATCATTCATATTTGTCGACTTGTATGGTAAAACATAAGTATCGAACAAAACATTTCTGTCCCCGTATAAACAGTTTTTTTTTTGTTTTTTCCTTCACGTTCCCAGTTGAACATACGGCCTCAAGCTAGTGGCTTGAAGTTTCTGTAGCAGTGTTTATTTTACAGGATGGGGTTGCTAGCCTCATGGTCAACCTTCCCTTTTTACTAGGATTATTTCTGGCTTAGCGAGGTAAAGGAGTTCGTCGGCTGGGAATCGAACCCCGGATCATGTGCATGGTCAGCGAGCGTCCTAACCACTAAACCACCGACGACGTATAAATAGTTAGGGAATTAAAATTACTAGATATTTCAGTAAATGTTAATGCTAAATTTGTGCGGAGGAATTGTTACTAAGATACCTCAGTTGTTGGTTTTCCATTTCTGAGCTTCTTTGTTGATTCAGCGAATGATTTGGAGAATGAACGAAGGACAAATGACCAATTCCAGTCATCATGGTGCCAGTCGACGAATTTATCTTGTTTTGTATAGCTGGTTAGACACACAGAAGCATCTTTAGATTGGCTTCGCTTTGGATTATCTATCATGTGCATCGGTACCAAACCGGTTAGGACTCTCACTGACCATGTAAATGGTCTGGGGTTTGATCCCCTGCCAATGCACACGTGATATCAATGGTCAACCTGATAAATTTAGGCTACCGGTATCACATGCTGAAAATTCCATACTTGTACGAAAATAATGTGTGGAATTAAGGTATAAATAAAAAAATTATCATCAAAAGAATGAAAATTTAAGACATTTGTGCCACTTTCGTTTAAAGTTATCTACAAAGTCAAATCAGATATTTCGAAAGGAGTACTCACTTACAGGTTAGATGGAGAAAAGGCCTTAAAGGCTTGATTTCTGTATGTTCAAACTAGATAGCGTCTGTCTTTTATTTTATCATGACTACAGCATTTCCTTAAAGTTATCCTCTACCTAACATTTTTCTAATTTCCTTAATTTTCTACGTTTGTCACTTTCTAATTTTCCTAATCTTTTCTACTTTTCGTATTTCTAAATTGCATCGTCAGTTGTTGAGTAAACATTTCCCTTTTCTGGATGCAGTTTGCTGATACACTGTTAACATTTTTTTTGTTTATAATGTAATAATTTGTCAGTCATTTGTATATTTATTTGCACACTGAGGGAATAAGTATGAGTATAGAACTTTTGAAAATGATTCATTGCGAATGAAGTCCTGTCTGATTTCATAGCCAAGAAACTGTGTGTGTTCCTGAAATAAAGAAATAAATTTCTTTAAGAGTGGTGAAAATAAATTTCAATTAGTCTATATAATTAAAGACATTGGTTGTCCGCTAGTCTGGTAATATATAACTCATCGTAATGCTCGTTTGCGAAACAGCGAGGAGAGACTGTTAATAATTTACGTGATTCGCTGACCACGTTAGTATCATGATATTACTGCTAACTTGATCGAACTTAGTACTGAAGGACGAGAGTTACAGTTGTTATGAGCCTGTCGCCCACTGATATGATGTCGTTGAGAGCTGATATGACCGAGTGGAATTATGCATGGGTATAATAATGATGTAATGATCAACTCAACTGCTATGCTAAGTACGCCTGTTCATCCGTGGTTCCATCTGCTTCACTGAGCCATGTAAATATCAAAAGATAAAGCCTGACCTGTAACTGTTAGGATACGATTTTATTAGGAGAAACGCGTCAAATTTATACAGATTTTTTACCACATTAAAATCGTCCCAGGGCAGTGGAAATGGACTGATCTGACTGACTGGAGATTCGACTAAGGTAGGCGAAAATAAATATGCTGATTGGTTGGCTATCTAACCAAGACGAGGATGAGAAAAAGTGATGAAATTTTGCAGTCATCCGATCAAATGATGATTCATAAAATGATTACCATTTTAAGGTGAATCCTATCAACAGTCCACTCACAATGGAAGGTTTCATTTGAACTTTAATTGTCATTCCTTTCAGTAAGATCATCTAATCAGTCAAAAGGACAACATTCTGATATAGCCATGGGCTATATTATTACACCACATAAGCGTACACAATTCACCTAATAATAATACCTGATCAACCAGGCTTTATTGTAGTTTTCCCCATAGAACAGTGGGAGAAAACTGTCCCTGAAATCTTAAAAACTTTGCTGTTTTCTTATTCAAGTATTGGTTTGTTGGGATTAGATTGATTGGTTACAGGATTTCATCATGAGCTGACATTAGTTACAGAACCACTGGAAAAGCTGGGAGTACTAGACAGCTGTCTCGTCCTGGTCTGGGACTCTTCCCCAGCACTCATCCACCTCCAGGGTTTGAACCAAGGCCCCTCTGGTTGCAAGGCTTCTTCGTAGACCACTGAGACCCTATCCAATGGTCCATGAATTCAAACTACTGCCGATCCTGGGTTCGAACCCTGGCAGTGGGTGCGTACTGGTCAAATATGATGAACTACCGTTTTCTGTTAAACAGTCACTTCATATACCCACACTTCATCAATAAATGTTAAGACTACTTCATACAAATCATCAAATGATATTCTGTAAACAGTGTATTGTGTACTTTTATACTGATTACCGTTAACTGCTACATATTTCATCTTTCAGATTTTGTTTATGAACAAAATATTTCTAAAAAGCATATATTTTTTGGCTTTAGCAAACCTTGCTTCTACATATTTCGGCAGCCAAAGAAAAACAACAATATTTTGATGAAACAAAAATTCTTGTTTAGAAATTTGCTAACAGACGTATTTGTTTGTTTGGTTAAGGAAAATATTTCGACACACATATGGGTGAAATGATCGAAATGTATATATGGTTAAAGGATTTGCTCTGTAAAAGACCTAAACATCAATTGTGTTGAAGGTTTTATTTATATTATGTAGTGAAATAACTATGTTATGTATGTTGAATTCCAGCATACATTAACTTAATATGTATTTTTGTGTTTTGTCTACTGTCTATAATCCTCTTCAGTTATACTTTTTATTTTTTTTGTATTAGTAAGAGGAAGAAATAGTGTGTGAACTAAAGCTGTAATGGTTTGCCTAAATTAGACACTCTCTATTCTTTCTAATTCACGATCCTGTACGAGATCAACACGTAAACTGGTGATGAAACAGTTCATTTAACTAGCTACCGGAAGAGAATACTATGTAGTGAACGCTGCAATGAAAGGAAACTAACATAATCTGGATACACTAACAGATGTTCAACAATGACATGATATCCACCTTGGGTATGCTTGTGGCTAACAAAATGTAAAAGAAGGATTTGTCATTCTGTACAGGTGAAGTTCCTTAGTTACAAAATCATGACACTGAGATAAACAAGAAAAATCATGTAAACATTCGTTTCAAAACTTGTAATATAATTTAATATTTTTAATTGGAAACTAGTGTAATGTGTCTAATCCTTTCTTTGGTGTGAACTGAATTCTATCAGTCAAGTTTGCAATGTGGCCAACATGACACTAGGTGGCTCGCCATCATGGTGCACTGTGAATTGTTGGTATTAGTTGGTTGGAGATAATCCGCTACAGGAAGACTTGATTGACCTAGGTTTCGTGCTAGTTAACACTTGTCAGTCAGCAAGGCGTATCTGCTATACTGAAGGAACTCATATCCCTTCTGAGACTCAAACCCTTATCACCCAGTGCTGCAGTCAGAGACGTCACCGCTGAGCTATTCAGGCCAGGAATCGATCTCCTGTATGACTGTCTTAGACATTTTTTGATTGGACACTAGTCAATATCGAATACAGTCATACAGGAGATCGATTCCTGGCCTGAATAGCTCAGCGGTAACGTCTCCGACTGCAGCACTGGGTGATAAGGGTTCGAGTCTCAGAATGGATATGAGTTCCTTCAGTATAGCAGATACGCCTTGCTGACTGACAAGTGTTAACTAGCACGAAACCTAGGTCAATCAAGTCTTCCTGTGGCGGATTATCTCCAACCAACTAATACCAATAATTTAATATTACTGTTACGGCTATCTGTTTGTGTTTCGAATGAAACGAAAGGGTTTCAGCAGCACATCTCCATTTCATTCGATTCTCTCAGGTCTTATTTTAACTAGCTCCACGATTGTCCATAAGTTTTCATTTTCTCCACCTCTCTCAGTCTCCTGAATGCCACCGTCAGACGCTCAACTCATGTTTCCCTATTTGGGTTGTACTCGAGGTCATGGAGCATGGTGTTATACAGCTATCTCCTCAGCGTGTGTCTGATTCATTTTTTTCGGTATATTGATTGAGAGATGGATTATTGATTAGTTCGTTGACAGAGTTGCTTGTTGCTTATCCCTTCTGACCTTCCATCTGATTTCCAGTTTCAAACTATTCGACATGTGACTTAGACTTTTCTATTGATTTTCACAAAGTTTTCAAGAAATAAGTTAGCTGTAATTTATACATTAATCGGTAGAGTATAACTTAAAATATATAAATTGGTTTAATACATCGTAAAATCCTGTCCCATGCAG
The DNA here is from genome assembly GCA_944472135.2 of Trichobilharzia regenti. Classification (NCBI taxonomy): domain Eukaryota; kingdom Metazoa; phylum Platyhelminthes; class Trematoda; order Strigeidida; family Schistosomatidae; genus Trichobilharzia; species Trichobilharzia regenti. The sequence goes on along the minus strand of OX235262.1, from coordinate 93,526,899 downwards.
TGAATGGTTGATGTGTTATACATTCTCAAACATCGTTTACCACAAAATGCTATGATTTTATGAAGTCTGTATGGCGTATCAGTTCATAAAGTGTCCGGCTATAGATCTTATGTGTATAGAACAATTTAGGTTGTCTGACTGCAGTCCTAGTGAACAATGTTGGATACTCCATATTATTCTTCTGTCAACTAGCATCACTTTTGCATTACATCTGTTGTCATCTAACAGCGTTATTGTCTTCGTATTATTCGTTTGAACTGTAACAGAAAGTAATTACAATGCTTAATATTCCCATGGTTTACAACATTTCAATAAGACGGAGCCAGCAGAAGTGGAAAGCTATATAAATGTTTACGGAGAATATGAAAAAAGAACAAGCTTCATTTAAACTGCTATGCCTACTTTTAGGGAGTCATGTTCTGAATACTGAACAGCTGATTATTTGTTTCTCATTGGTTCTAATCAAATAGTCAGAGCCATTTTCGTCATACTTCCACTCTAAGTCTTATTAGGTGAATCTTTGTATATTGTTGTATGTAACTTCTCTCTACGTGTAAAGCATATGCAGGTTACCACGGTTTCTACAAACTGAAGGCTTTATCCGACATATTTTGAACCTCATAGCTAACCTCACTGCTGTATGACAATTGCTCTGCTACATTCTGCTGTGAATACGAATATAGCATCTTCATATGTTCAACTTTCAATGATAGTATTTTGTAGTCCCGACATATATATATATATATATATATATATATATATATATACATATATATATCGATGATCCTTGGTCCTGCCGTAAACTAAAGTTTTGTTCTACTACTTATAACTAAATTCTTTGATCTTACCTCTTCATTTAATCTCTGACAAATTTAGGCGACTGATATTTTATGAAAAGACATGGCTACTGAAAAATAATGACTAATGGAGCATTGGGCGAAGTTAAACTATCATAGCCAAAGCCAGGGTCTTTCAAAAGTTGACCTTTAAGAACCAATTAGACACAAGGAATACTATGAAACATCATCCCGAATCAAGTCATGTCTGCCTTTTTGGACACGGAGTGAATAGATTCAGTTTTGTACTTACTTACTAGATAATTTTTCTGGAAATCTATACTGTTAGGTAGGGTTATGACATTTAAGATTAAGGTTTAGGGCCTAGGGTTAAGGTTAGGTTTAGGGTTAAAGTTAGGATTATGGTTAGAGTTAGGAGTAGGCCAAAGAATAGTGTTAGAAATATCAATGGATCACGAAGTACCATGACCTACAGCCACCTGAATGAATGGTTATACCGCACATGATATGATTTCTCCATAGATCATAAGTGTATTGACTGGAAGACATTATTACAACTCATAAGCTACAACTATACAGTGGAATATCAAGTCTGCAAATATTTTTTAGTGTATTTTTCAACGATTATGCGACATTTTTTGCATCTGAGTTCTGATTGGTTGCTCAAGCTAACTGTGGTTTTGACTATGATAGTTTAACTTTGTTGGGGGTTGATTTTATCCTATCTTGAGATAATTCACTGGTGTGCAACTAAAACTTCACGTCATCCTGTTCTTGGTGGATCTCAAAATACTTGTATGCAAGAAATTAACAGCCAGCTATTGATCCCTGACCCTTGGTTGTTAGTTTATTTCAAAACCAAGCCTGCCGTCTAATGAATTCCTATAAACCAAACAAATTGCTTTCTGGATCATGCAAAAGATAATTTTATTTTCCCAATGTCTATTAGGCTTTCCTTCGAAAATGTAATGAAATTCATTATTATTATTAAGGTCATCTAGGAATAAGTACATCACTTTGGATACCATGGGAACACGAGCATAAAATGGAAGCGTGAGAAGAATTCTATAATAAATAAAGCTAGATTCTTAAACTATGAAATGCATTCATTTCGGATTTAAGCAACAGATCTTTCAGTTTTCGTTCTATTTATTATTACTGGTCTGTTGAAACGGATTGTTTTTTTAAATTACCGGTAACATGCATAATAACTCTTACGGTGTGTTCTATGTCCAGTTTATATTATTATTCTTTCCTTAAGTTCCAGGAGGAACATAGGGCTTCAGCTGCACTTCTCCACTGCGTTCCCTTCTCCGTGAACCTTTTCACCTGACTCCAAGTCTTCCCACATGCTTTCATCTCATCTTCACATCACCTCCTCTATGTCACACTCACACTGACGACAAACTCACCACTTCCCACTCGGGTTCCATTCGAGCAATGACCTGGCCTCTGATGTCACTTAATGTTTGTTTTCTCAGAGTATCTCTAATCCATCTCCATTTCTTCCTGCATATTTGCTGCACAATAGGTTCCTGCTGAGTTGGTTCGCTCATCGCCAAAGATCCCTGTTGCTGATGTTTTCTGTCCGGACATCTGATCTTGAGTAGTATTGAGCGAAGACAGTTGTTGATGAAGGTCTGTAGTTTGTTCGAAGTGCCCTTCGTGACACGGCGTCAAGTCTCTCATCTGTATAACGAGTAGCACTGACTTCACATTGAGGTTGACAATCCGGATCCTGGCTTTCATGCTGAGTGCTTTTGACCTCCACACACACTTGAGAGTAATGAAAACTCGCCTTGCTTTCCGGTTGATTCTCACTTTGATATCCTCATCAGTTCCGTCCACCTGTAATTGAGACGATGCTTCCCAGGTAGCTAGGTGAAGAAGGTTGCTTCCTTCATATTTCTCGCATTTATGCTGATTGTTGTCTGTTGTTGTTGTTGCAGCTGTTGGTGTTGCTCAGGAATCTTCATCACCTACGTCTGTTCACCTAAAGTCCCATCTTCTCTGGATGCTTCTCCTTCTAACTTGTTGCTTTCCACTTGCATATCTTCCAGTTTGTGGGAAATCAGGCATAAAAAATCCGCGAAATCCAGATCCTCTAAGTGCTCAGTTTATATAGCCCGAGTTGATTAACACTATTTTTCATCATGGTTTCAAGCTGAAATAACATTTCGTTTTAATGTTAACAGATCTATGTAAATAGTTGTCCAGTTCCTTTCTATATATCCTGGATTAACTAAATCACCTTACTTAACGAACTTAAAGTATGTAAGCATAATATAAATTTTGTGCAACAAACTGTGGAATGCTATTAAGATTATTCAAAAGCTTCTTCGTACCTAAATGTGACATTTCTTGACTATGAAATGACAAAACATGCAGTCGATCAAGTAATTTCACTATTTCGGTCAAAATCGGTAACTGTTTTCTTTCTCCCAGTAAGCTACTCCTTGTATTTTTGAAGGTTAGGTTTTGAAATACTTCATACGATGTTTGCGATTACATTAGCTTTGTAAACTGAGATATTTTTAACACACTATAACTTGGCTGTGATTGCAGTCTTTTTTGTATTTCCCTTATAACTGAGGGAATGAGTGACATAGACACTCAATGCTATTACTGCTTTAAAATAGCATCTAGTTATCAGGGAATATATATAAAGACTGAATTAGATCATTTGCTCTGTACGAGATGTTGTGTCATTTGTGAGGACTAATTACACTGGAAACAGTTCTTCTCTGACACGGATTTCAGATAAGTAATTTAAAACTTATTGATTGTTTTCAGCAAATTCATTTGTACGTTTTATATATATGTTGATCAGTAAGATTTCCCATTTTTTCGGAAGTATGTTTTGATTATAGTGGCACTAACCTAAGAGTCATAATTTAAAGAGATTCTTTTATAATAAAACTTTCATATATTTAGTAAAACTTTTATATAAATAGTAGAAACCTGAAAATCTCCCCTAATTTACTAGTTTCCTTACTGGTCCTGTACCCGGGGAGAGAGGGAAGGGTGACTGTGGAGCTAGAAACTCTACCCCAGAAAATCAACCTAATCCCTATGAAGGATTCAAAGCACAGAAAAAATGTATAAGAACTAAAGTTATTCTTTGCTGGAATAGGGCAGGATGAATGATGCCAGCTAGTGAAAGTCTTCAGGAATCCTGTCAGCCAACGTGTTTTCTTTTAATGAAAGCGAAAGTAAACACAAGGACATAAAATGCCTACATCATTTTTCAAGCTCGTTGACAAGGTTGCTTAGATTGAAAGAGAAATGAGAAGATATAGTATAGGAATGTTAGGATTATACGAGAGTAGATGGAATGGAAATGGACTTTGCAAATTGTAATTTGGAGAGTCAGTAACTTACTCCAATTACTCAGATGACAACCACGAGCATACTAGAGGATTGATCATCATGATGTCAACAATAGAGTCGAAGGTTATAATGTGGTGAGTGGGAACAGACCTCACCCAGGATCTTAACCGCAAGGTTCGACTTTGAAAAAAAGAGAAGTTACAGTCGTGCAGTCCTACACACAATGCAAACAAGGAGGACTTCTACAGACAACTGCAAATAGTAATGGACGAGATTAAAGTCAAATGGCATCGAAATTCTTATGCGTGATGTGAATGCCAGAGAAACTGGGAGAGAATTCATCATGGATTGAGAGGCTGTCAGCGAAATGAATGAGACAGTGACTAGTAATATAGTTCCAAAACAGCGAATAACATAGCTTTCATTTCAATACAATATCCGAAATAAATACCGATGCCACAATGGAATCACAACTATACTGGCAGTCGAACGAGGTGCCTTATTCTTCTCCCTAAATAATACATACATGAGACCTAATTTGTTTGGAGGATTTCATCATGAGATGACATCAGTTAGAGAACCACTGGAAAAGCTGGGAGTACTAGACAGCTATTTCGTTCTAGTTTGTGACTCTTCAGCAGTTCGCATCCAGCGGGATTCGAACCCAGGACCTTCTGGTTACAAGCAGAGCTCGTAGACCATTAAGTCACTGGGACCCGATCCAATGGTCCTAGAATTCTAACTTCTGCCAATTCACGACATAGCGTGACCATTTCGCAATGTCTTCTACAAGCTCCCTTTGTTACCAGAATGTTCTGAGTACGAATCTCAGTGGGTGCGTACTGATGAACAGTCACAAACTAGGCTGGCGAAACAGCTGCCTAGTGCTCCCTGGTTTCCCGATGGCTCTCTAGGTGATGTCAGCTCATACTGAAATCCTCCATGCAATCAAACACAAAATACCTACAAAACCAATACTTGAAAACCTAATTTGTTAACATAATTTATCCCATAGAAATAACAAAAAGTAAACTACAAACAACACCTTCATAGTATTTTCCGTCCGTCAATCAAAAACCGCCTAATAGCACGTATACGGTTAGCTGTCTGAATACTAACTAACCCTAACAACTTTACCTTTCATTTATTCATATATATATGTAGGATAAATGTAAGCTTATGTAGGGACTTCACTGTCAGTGAGAAAGTGGTGAATAACTATACCTATGTAAAAGATTTATACCCAAGTTTCTGGTCTTTCCACACATTATGCATGTACAGATATACGTGCAGACGCACACACGCATACATACACTCGAATACCATGCATAAATAATAATTACAGGCTGTAAAAACAACATTTTCACGTTACAAAGCAGATAGCTAACAAAGTCAGTTTATTTTTTGCCTTATATTGTTTTTACAAGTAAAAATTCTACCACCCGATGGTTAATTATCTATATAAAATAAAGATGATTCATACGTGTTGAACACACAAATAACCAACTTTCGAGTGTTCATAGGTGTATTTTTTGAAATCGCTTTATACAAGCATCTGAATTTCTGCACTAATTAAAACTCATGAAATGGGTTTTTGTGTGTTTATTAAATAGGTGACAAATGAATATGAAAATCATGAATTTCTTCCCCTCGATCTCAATCAACAGAAATAATTTAAGTGTAGCTTTAAATATAATGCATTAAGAAGACAAGTGATCATAACAAACTACGAAATGATATCATCTCGTGATGTTTGTCCTAATAATACCCTACTTAAATTAAACAAGCTGATTAATTTATTGATTAGTGACTAGTTGGGTGTCTGACAGTGACGCGGAGGAGATCTTGTGAAGAGGTGGAAGCTTATAGTTCGACTTAAGAGGAGTTCAGAGAACCGAGTGAAAAGGAGATGTGTTGATGAAGCCCTATTTTGGACTCGGAGCCCAAGGGAATAATAATAACTGACTGACTTATCACGACTGTTTATGTTCCTTCAGTACCCTTCAAAGTGTAATCATTTTACCTGAAATGCAATCACTAAATTAAATACAGTGGCATTATAGTCGTCTGTCTTTTGGTTATAAACATACGCACTCAGGAACTCATCAAAATTATATATCTTAAACTCACAGTTAAATGTTTATTATTACTTCACTCGGTAATAATAATAATAATTTGCTTTATTCCAAAAAAGTACTTGTGATACAGAATGGAATTCTCAGCATTTCACTACAGTATTGCATCCAGTTGGTACATTAACAATAAATAAAGTTCTACATAGATTATGGGTAATCTCAGTTAGTTTTGACAACAACATATTGGTAGCAAAGCCAAAAACTGAACATTGTTTGAAGGTGTTAGAAAAGTAGATACTACTAGCCTATTTACTGGCGTAAGCGGTAACACAAAGGTCGAGATATGCAGAGTGTGAAAGAACGAAGAAGTATGTTTTAATAGAGTTTGTTAGGAAGAGAGGAACAAAGCAGCGCATAGCAGAAAAAAAGAGAAAAGGAAAAGAAAGAAGGAAAACGTTGTACCTATAAATGATAATAGTGGGAAAGACGAGATCCAGTTGTGCTACTGACTATTTAATAAGTTATAAGTTTCACGTCTAATGCTTTCTTTATCGCACAGAACACGAGCTAACTAGGGTATAGTTGAGTTTTTGTACTTTCTAGTGCGAGCATATAGTTGGCTATAAAGGCTTCTGGTTTTGCCTGAGGAGATACAAGGAGAGAGTTGTAAATGAATGCAATCAGACATGTTATGGTTCAGCTAGCCCTTACTGCTATTATTTTACTAGGTAAATTTTTAGGTCAACCGTCTGACTGAACTTAACTGTGCGTCGGTGGTACGGCGGTTAGAACGATCACCGACCATGCATATGGTCCGGGGTTCGATCCCCGGCCGGCGCATTCTTTTTTTGTGCGTCGGTGGTACAGTGGTTAGGACTCTCGCCGACCATGCATATGGTCCGGGGTTCGAGCACCCGCCGACGCACACCTGATATCTATGGTCGGCCTGCAAAATTTGGGCCACCGATATCCATGCTGAAAATTCCATACTTGTACCAAAAATACAGTGTGGAATCAAGCTGTAAATCAAAAAAATAAATAAATAATTTAGCCTTCCAAATATTGTGTTTTACTGTAAATATTCTTAGATTATGTTTTATCTTGATCGTAAATTAAGTCCAGTCAAAGATTCTGGTGGTAAAAGTATGTCTCTTTGCATAAGAGCTTGTCATCATGACCGTGTGGAGTCGTGGACAACAGTATGACTGTACAGTTTTTTGTTAGATGTTAACAAATGAAACATTGTGCATAACTGTTGTTTAAAACGATTCATTCTGAAATATACATAACTTTGGAGTGCAAACCAAATATATTCAGAGTGCTGCTTTCCGCTTTGTCTTCTCACTGGTGTAAACTGCCTATTTCCATCACTACAAACCGTGTTGTATTCCTTGGATTTCGCTGGAACCTCTCATCCAGAGACTACTGTAGAAGTGGTGCACAGCTTCTACTAGTAGAAATGACCCCAGAAGTGAACGCTTCTGCAGATTATATTAATAATTTGTAGCAGTGGACTTCAACTGTATCACCAAGTAACCACTAATTTCTATAACTCTTTAACCGTATTTTTTATTATATACTGTTACAATATGCTTTCATCAACTTGGATTTTTATTCTAATATTTGTACCATTACCGAGTTCGCTATTAAGTCCTCTAAAACTGTAACTCATAAACATTGTCGTTAGTAATTGTACAAACATGATGATATGTTCAAAGTCATTGGTTAACAATAATTTCAGCAAGAAACTAATACTTCAGCAAATAGGTATCTAAAGTAGATATAATATCACTTTTCGTTTTCCAGACATCTAGCGGTTATAAGTCAGCTAAACTGGTCAGAAATTACGGAATCTAATCACAAATTAATACACAAGATAGATCACTGAATGGTTAGTGCCAGTAGGTTGGTAGATTGAATCTCAGTTTCACGCTTAGTGGAACTCAGAGAGAGTATTTGGAACCTAAAAGGAACTAGTGTCTTTTAGGAGGCTCGAAAAATTTCACTCGATGGAACATCACCACACACGTATTTAGGTTCCAATTAAAATCCTGTAAGACTGTAACAGTTATACTAACTGATCACTAATTAGAATCAGTTTTATTTATTTATTTTATTATAGCTCGATTCCACACTGTATTTTGGCACAAGTATGGAATTTTCAGCATGTGATACCGGTAGCCCAAATTTATCAGGTTGACCATTGATATCAAGTGTGCATCGGCCGCGGATCGAACCCTCAGCGAGCGTCCTAACCTCTGTGCCACTAACTGAAAAAGAGCGGTTGTGGAGCCAGCTGAAAATGATGAGAGAGAACTGAGTGGAACTGAGATGTGTTGCTAAAACCGCGTGTTCTTCTGGGAACACAAGTAAAGAATAATAATAATGATCATTAAGGCACATGTGGTTCAAGTACGGTATATCAAATAATCATTTTATTAGCTCACTGTAATTTGTATATTTCATGGTTTTATGACACTGTTGGGAAAGAAAATCAGCCTTCTCTATTCACTAATGGTTTTCTCTCCTTTAACTAAGGAAATCAAATAGTGGAGAAGCAATTTCCCCACTCAGCAAAAAACTTTCCATTCAGGAAAAGGGGATTTTATTAATTTGTTGCCATTGTTCTTTTCTACACTTTAATTAGGTAGATTTATTTCGTCAATAGAACAGCTCATCAAGTGTGACAACTATCAAAATATAGATTCATAAAGTTAATCATTTGTAAATCCTATAAGACAGATTATTATTATTGTTCCCTTGGGTTCCTTGTGAAACATAGGCCTTCAAATGCACGTCTCCACTTGCTTCTGTCTTCCTTCTGCTGTACTTTTCACCTGCATCCATGTTAGTCCATTCTGTTTCAACTAACTCCCCTTCACACGATCTCCTCCAAGTCACTAACTCTTGCACCGACGACCCACTCACCACTTCCCATTCTGTCGGGTTCCACTCGAGCGATGGCCTGACGCTCGCGCGATGTCACCCAGCGGCCTTCTCACTCACCGAGTGTCCAATCCATCTCAATCCACCTTCTCCTGCATATTTGTTGGTTGGCGACTGGTTCTTGTTTGTCCCCATAGTTTCTTGTTGGTGATTCTTTCCGACCCGGCCATCTGATCTGATCTTCAGTATAGAGCCAGCGAAGACAGTTGTTGATAAAGGTCTGCAACAGACTGTTGGAAATATTCTTTGCGACCCACTAAGTTTCTAATCCGCATAGAAGAATTGACTTGACGTTTATATTGAAAATCCGAATTTTGTTGTTGATGTTAAAAGGAAAAAAGTTATCTGAATTAGAATATTCTACAACCTTGTGGAATAACTGGAGTAAGAACAAATGTAGGAGTAGTTTTGATGGTAGAAGCGTCTGAACACAACCGTAGACATCTATGTTAATGTGCATATTCATAAGGATTGTCTAAATTTAAACACATCACGAGTATGCGCATTTCTATTCAGGCTTGATTTAGTCATGAGAATAATCACTCATATGAAGTTATGTGATAACTCAGCTTTGAATTAACTATCTATTTTCAAATGTTGGTTAACAAAGGCTTGATTGATTCCAAGAAAGGTAAGAAGCACCGAATAACCGTTTCGCTCTTATCCGGGACTCTTCAACAGTATGCATCCATGTCCCTATCAAGGATCGAATCTGGGGTGTGTTCTGCTGAAGAGTCCCAAAACAAGGATGAAACAGTTGTGCAGTACTGTCTGGTTTCCAGTGGTTCTGTAAATGAAGTAATTACGTGATCAATCTTCAAATAAACCAACTATTTATCATTCCATACTTTTCAAGCTTCACTGTTATTTTAATGAAGTTTTTTCGGAACTAGAAATTAAAGTTATTGATGTGCACATCTCTGTTTTGAAGGAAAAATCCTAAACACACTTGAATTGAGTACCTGACATTATTATTCATCTTAAACTAGACAGAATGACCGCGTGCATAATTAAATATTCTAATAACATTTAATCCAATGAGTCATTCACATTAAAACAATTTGTTACAGACTTTACCGATGTTTGCCTGCCTATAAGCACTTCAACACGAACTTGTATAACTTTATTCATTATGATTAATATTTTGTCTTTATTACCTACTATTGATGTATTATCATAGAAGCGTATACTTGTTGTATGCAGCAGCAACATTTCACAGCTGAATGTTGCCCCTATTGTTGTGGTTTTAGGCGAATTCACTGGTTGAATATATAACTAATATATGAATCAAATAGAGTGAGAGAAAAAAGAAAAGCTTGAAGTTGAAATAGGCTAGTTAACATGGGAGTTAATAAAATGTGCCTATCGTAGGAGTTGTACTAATACAACTACCTAACTAACTGCACATAACATTTTCATGCATACCACTCTCACTCGCACACACACACACACTCTCTCTCTCATTCTACCTTCCTTCGTATCTTTTTATCTGTGCACACAACACTTTTCTGTGGTGGCTTTTATTATTATTATTATTATTATTAATTGTAGTGCTAGTAATATATACCTTTCTGTAGCCTACTTACATGCATACACGTGTAGTACGTCGATATATTCCACGCATTAGCTATAGTACAGTTTATGTGGTGAAATCTATTGCAGTGTTGAAGGGAAAACACATTTGGCATCTATTACTAGTGAAGTACTAATCATATTTTGATTACTGACGTGAAGAACAACTCTAGTTATACTGTTAGTAATAATAATACTATTATTATTATTATTATTTATATTAACAGTGATTCATTTAATTTTATATAGCAAATATTGAAAGTGCTTATTTAGGCCTGAAAGTGTCAGATACAAGTAGATGATCTTCAGTTTGCACTAAGAAAAAGTAAAAATCTGATTTTATCTTTATGATTAATGTAGAGTAAATTAAATTATTCAATATTCAAGTTTTTCAAGAACTGATTTGTGAGGATTTGATTTGTTTGTCAAGTATGACCACGCATTGATATCCGGGCGAAGTTCAACAATAGAGTCCCAGGGGTGTGAACGCTCCAATGACCTTGAACGCATGCTAGTCGTTGGCTAACGGCACCTGTCACTATCATAGCTGAAATATCAACGGTATTCACTAACTTAGGAGCAAATTTCATCCAGATCACGTTTTTAAGTACTGTTTGGACAATGCATTAATAGCTCGTTAGGGTTAGGATTAAGGTTAAGGTGAGTATTGAGGTTAGGGTTAGGATCAGGGTTATAATTAGCATTAGGTTTAGAATTACGGTTTGTATATGTGTTATGGTTTGAGTAAGGATTAAGGTTAAGGTTGGTGTTAGGATCAGGATTAAGCTTATGGTTACGATTAGGGATAAATTTATAGTTGATGTCATTTATTTTAATTTGTTTTATTATCCACGTTTTCCTGCTAAGCAGTCGTCTATCTTTTTGCTGGAAACCATAGTAATTCAACCGAGAGCTGTTTTGGAAAACTGCATGCAAGATGCGAGAGATAAAAGATTCACAAAAACAGTTTATCTGTAGTCATCTCGGTGAATACATGTACAGAAACAAGTCAAACTTAGCAACCGATACTCCTCGTTAAAACTAGGACGTATTTTTAGACCATGTCAGAGAAAGATAACCTGTTTAATGCGTTTTCAAGCATTTCCTTGTCAATATACATCATTTTTTGAGCAAATATTCCCCATTTTTTTATTGGTCAGCTGAAGGTCACTCGGGCGTTCGCACTCCTGGGACACTATTATTGAACTTCGCCGATATCGATTAGAGAACCACTGAAAACCAGGAACTACTGGGCAGCTGTTTCGTCAGCCTAGTTTGAGGCTCTTCATCAGTACGCACCCACCGCCAGGGTTCGAACCCAGTGCGTTACAGTTACAAGGCAAGCTTGTAGACCTTTCAGCCACTAGGATCTGTTTCAATGGCCAGCCCATGAATTATAACTTCAACCAATTCGTGATTTTAGCGTGACCACCAACCAACGTCATTAGCAAGCATTTGTCCCCACTGTCGACAGAATGGACCTCAGTAGACACGGCTTCTCACCAAATTATTCAAGTGATTTTAGTTGTTGACTAGTCAGTTTGCAAAATCGTTGAAAATTTAGCCAAGAATTATTTTCAACTCCTCTTAATAGAATGCTAAAAGTACTAAATTTCGGAGATGATTAGACAAAATTTTCGAGAATGACTCTCACAGGTATTATTAAATGCACTCTGATGAAACATTGTGTGTGATATAGCGAGAAAAAAGTATTGACCACAGACTTTTGTCTGCATGTTGATAGTGGCATGATAGCGATCATGATGCCGGCAGTGATGTTTCAATCTGCTACACCAGCTAATGATTATTTTAAAACTACATAACTGAAAATCCTCTACACCTAATCTGTAAACTTCATATATATATATATATATATATATATATATATATATATATATATATATATATATATATATATATATATATATAGTAAGTTATCTTAGCAACAAAAGAGTATTTCCAAAAATGTGTTATTTGAACTGCAAATTTCAGATAACACATTATTTAATGTAGAAAGAGTTAATCGGCTAGAAACTATAATAAAAATTAAATAAGTTGAGTGACATAATATAATTGACGGGGTTGAGTAGAATTCAACTAAAATTTGAACGACAGTTTTAATAAGAGGTAGAGATTTATTAGGGGGTGGTGGGGGGAAGGAAATATTGCTATTAAGAAACCAAAAAAGCAAAATTACGTATTCGGTGTTCAGATAGATCAGGTCCATTGTAGATTTAATGACTGAATAAATTTGTTTTGTATGCGGAGTTAAGGACTTAACATGTGGATCGGCATTGCTTCTGTGGTTTGGAGAAGTTTGACTCGTTCTCTTTTAGCAAGATGCTCACGTATGCTGCAGGTGACTTTAAAGTTACTCTGTGGGTTTGCTTGGTATCCAGATTCGATCAGATATTGCAGGACAGTGCTGAGGGGGGTATCTTTTTTCTCCTTTGTAAGTATTCGATGATACGTTTAAATAGCAAACGCTGTGTACGGCCGACATACTTAGCTTCACATGAGCAGTTGAATTGGTAGATGCACATTGATGAGGCCAACAGCGGTAGCTTATCCTTCACGATCATGAGACTCATTGGTTTCTCAGACAAAGTTATTCGAAGCTAGGCCGTGACGAAGGTTTTCTTCAGTGTGCGGGATAGACGGTTTCTTAGTAATTCTGATGATAAATTGTTGATTCAAATAGAGATGCTTTTTGAGAGCAGAAAGTGTGGGAGGTTTAAGTTTCATGAATTTCCCAATGAAACGTTCTCTGTAGCCATTTCCAAGGAAAATTCTTTCCAGAGTGCTCAGTTCCTTTTCCACAATGTCAGGGCGGATAATTCTGTGGATACTGTGGCTCAGTGAACGGATCAAGTTTCGTTTTGTTAATGGAGGCACCCAACCATAAAGGTTGGTGAGTTGACCGTTATATGTCGGTTGGCTATAGATGGATCTTTTCAGTTTTCCATCTTGTTAACTGAATGTTCAGAAAAGATGAATGACTGAATATATATATATATATATATATAATAAAACTGACAATACTGTCTATTCTGCTATCAGCCGTAAAGTTACCCATTTACTTTTGGTAATGTTCCAGTAAGGCCTTTCGTCATAAATCAAAACCGACAGTTATTCACTCTTCTCCTGGATTTACCCTTTGATTATGAACATCCCATCACCAGTTTAGTGATTTCACCAGTGCTTATATCTTAAATGGAATAAAGGTTATTTATTTGGTTTATTACCAGTCGTGTGAAATCATTTTTGGCTTTCATTAGATAAGAGTAGTCTTTGGAATTAATTTGACGAATGATATTCACCTTATTTTATTTAAGCAGTGGATCGTTGAGTGATGTGATAAGTTTGTGGACCATAGTGAGACCTAATGCGTATATTAGCTAAAACATTTCAATAATTTAATAATTCCCATTGTAACATTAAGAACACAATATTCAGCGAAGAGACTCTTTTCAACAAATTTATTATCAAGCTGCACAATCGTACATATATGGTCTTCAAGAAGTTATATGCAATGAGGAAATTAGGTCAAAGGTGTGAATACATGAAATAATAATAGTATGAAATGCAATTAAAATATTTGTGATTACAATCATAGTTTAATGTCAAGTGGCAAAATAATTAATGTTATATACCGAATAATACATAAGGTGTATAGATTTTGGAAAGGTGTACATAATTATAGGATTAGTAGACGAATATAAAATGTTACATAACATGGTGTGAAATATGATGAGATAGAATTCAATATTGTAAAAATAAAAAATAAATAATTTTGGGTTTAAAATGACAAGTTGGTCAAGTGGAAAAGATTCAGAGTGAGAATAGTAATAATAATAATAATAATAATCGTAGTAATAAAGGAAAAGTACATAGGGTAACTAAATAAACAAAATAAATAAATAATACTTTGATAAAGCTACTAGCATTAAATAGCGAAACGTCAGTAAAAACAATATCGTTTTGTTTTTCATTCATTGGGAAATACAAAAACCTTTATTAAAATAAATAAATGTCTATCCCTCTACGACCAGGGCAGAAGTAGGGATTGTATATACTTCTTTTGTACACAAAGATCTGGCTTAAAGTTATGAATTGCTAAGACCTCAGCTGTATTCAGAAGTCTGTAACGAAGAAAACGCGGGAAGTTAGCATTTCATACTTTTGTTATTTCATGTATTCACACCTTTGACCTAATTCCCTCACCGGATATAATTTCTTGAAAACCATATATATATATATATATATATATACGATTGTACAGCTTGAAAAGAGTCTCTTAGCTGAATATTGTGTTCTTAAAACATTCTTGTTGCAATTACACCGGTGGAGTTCTATATTCTGGTGACAAACATCTTTTAATGAATCTAATATCACCCTAATTGGCTTTGAATACTTTCTTTCTGATTCTGTCTGTCTCCAAGTATTGCCTTCCTTCGACTATTGTTGAAATTTGCTGAGTTATTATAGTTACAGCTTTATGTTAGATCCCTATGTTGATTTTGTTGCTCATCTCAGTGCAGAAAGTTTCTTTTAACATTTCTTTGTTAAAAACGTCCAGAAAAGGGAAACAGAATTTTTCTTCTTCTTTTGGTAATGATTACTTTAAATGTTTTATTCATAAGGGAAAATGTCCCCCCCCCTTCATTTCAAAAAGTGTCAGTGACAATGTAAATTCAAAATTTGAGTTTGTTTATTGGAATTGTGACTAATCTTAACCGCTGCATTAAAAAGCTTTGGCAATCACTTTAGACATCTGTGAGTGTACGACACTTCCTCCAGTTCTTTGGGAAATATTTCAGTTTAACTGATAGCAGGCTTCTAGAAGTTGGTTATATTCACGTTAGATGATTTCAGCCCTTATTGAAAAGGATGATTGTTGTTGCGTTATTCAGATCAGAGTTGATGACTGATATGAAATTTTTGGTCTTCCAAAGCATTTCATTTTCTCATTTGGATATCTTTTCTCTTCAGGAAATGCGTTAGCATAACGACTGCTCTCTGATTCTCATTAAGAAAATATTTGGGTTTCCCATATAAATTTCGATATAAATTGAAGGGTTTGTTTTTGAGTAGAGAAGTTTTTTATTATTACTAATCATTCATTTTGTGTACTTCTATTTTAGGGAAGAATGGCCGTAGGACGGCAACATTTTGCCTTTGTCGTCCACCATACTTCTCCTGTGACTTGGGTAGATTTTAATAGATCATTTGATTTTGGACTTAGTTTCCCAATTTTTGGCCGCGTTATCATCGTTTTTGCACTCTAATCAATTTTACAAAAACTGCTTTGCCTGTAACTACAATTTTACTACTCCTCATCTGAAGGAAGTATCATAACTCTTTTGATCAACCTCGCTGTTTTCTTCTGTGTCTCACGCTGACGATGACTTCAGAAACGGTATAAGTAGCTATTACAACTCTCGCAGCCTTTTTCTCTGTTGAAATTCACAGCTCGAGTAGTTTTTCTTTTTCGACCTTATCTCCTTTTATTTTATTTGAGATTTTGACTGCTGTTTTTGTAGATGTGTTCGGCAGTCTCATAAACTCCTCTTTTATAATTGATCACAAGGCGAAGTTAAAGTAACGCAGCCGAAGTCGATATCCGTTAAAAGTTTACCTTCAAGAGTCTGTCAGACTTTGGGAAGGCTATAAGAGATCGTTCTACATCAAACAATGCCTACCTCTTTAGATTTGACGAGGGTATATACAGTATTCTAATTATTTTTTAGGTGCTTCTTTTGTAAATGAATACTGTTAGGAAGGTCTATGGTTTTTAAGGTTAAGGTTAGAATTAGGGTTAAAATTAGGTATATGGTTAGAGTTAGGAGTAGGTTAAAGAACAGTGTCAGAAATATCAATGGATCTAAAAGTACCATGGCCTACAGTCACCTGAATGAATGCACCAGTCGCTCATGGTATGATTTCCCTTTATATCATCTGTATAATAACTGTGAGACATTCTTACAACACATACGCGTTAACTATATAGTTTAATATCATGTTTTCAGTTGTTTTTATTGCATTTTTTTAGCGATTATTTGACTTTTTTGTACCTGCATTCTGACTGGTTATCCAAGGTCACTGTGATTTGGTCAATGGTAGTTTAACTTTGCCTGTCCCAGTATTTACAGTTGAGTTATGTTCATTGCGGTGTATTTGTAAAACCAACTGTATGTGTTCGAAACTATCAAGTAAACTATTATTTTCTTTGTTTATTCATTAATTTTTATTCATTGGGATACTTGACATAAGTAAGAATTTTTAGTTGGCTGAAGTATTTTTATTTTCGAGTGCAAAGAAGAGTATGTTGTCCAGCAGATTCTGTAACAGTGAATATGTTATAGGCGTACTACTGTAAATCACAGTGTAATAGCATTCCATGTGGGTAATCATTCTAAACAAACATTTGGACTTCAGATTTTTACGAACTGAGAGGTGAATGATCGCTTAAAATTGAAAATAGAAGTTTAAGACATTAAACAACTGTCATATTTATTCTTAGTTATAAATCTTTGCTACACTGTAAATAGGTCAATGCAATCAAACCAAACAACAAAGCCATGCTAGACTCAAATTTTATGTTTGCTTTCTCCAGCCATTGTCACTAATACACATGTTGTACCATTATTCTCAGGTTCATATGATGAAAAAACACTTTCCGAAGATGGAGGAAAGTTGCAAGTGTGCAATATATGCAAATGTAAGTATATATCGTTTAACCCCAAACGTAGTTGTTCTACTCAGATCAGCCGACTGTTCGGAAGCTAAATCAAAATAAAAGACATCGTACAAATACAAAATATTTTATGGGATCAAAAATATTTAGCTGCGGTATGTGCTGACTAGAGTACGCGAAGGAACAACCAAACATAGCAGAACAACTCACCAAAAGGACTTAATATCTGACCTTCATCCCGACTAATCGACCTGAACAGTGAAGGTCATCACCCGATGTTGAATGGTGAAAGCTGTAAGCTAATCATTTTGAGAAATTATTTACAGGACTGCAGGTGAACATAGAGAAGACGGATGTGATGAAAGTAACCAGCCACCACGGACGGCAACAACAACCAGCACCAATCACCATCAACGTGAGAGGTTTGACAGAGTTCACTTCTTTCATCTATTTAGGAATCATCGTTTCAACCACAGGCGGATGGCATGGATAGGGATGCGAAAGCCAGCCAGCTAGCCAGCCAGAATCGGAAAAGCGAGATACACCTCAACTAATCTGAAAATGATTCGGAAAACTTCTGCACTCAGTCAGCATCAAGAACAAAATTCGGATTTACAACACAAATGTCAAGTCAGCCAATCATTTCTTCTATGAGAGTCAGAAGCTTTCACTGTGTGTCACAAAAAGGATTTCCAACAGGTCACTGAAGACTTTTATCAACAGTTGACTTCTCTGGCTGGTTCCATATTGCGGACCAAATAGCCGGCGGGCCGAGAAGAATTAGCAACAAAGCAACAACCAACCAAGAGCCGACTGTTCAACAAATACATAGGAGAAAATGAAGATCGATCGAGCATACGTTGAGGAGACCTTCAAATGGCATTGCACGCATTGCGGACCATCGCTCGAATGGAACCCGAATGGGAAACAGTGGATTGAGCGTTGGTCCGAGGATGACATATAGCAGGTTGCATGACAAGGAGATGAGAGGTTATGGACAATGGTGGACCCAACTGAGGAGGACAGTAGAAAACAGAACAGAGTAGAGATGTGTTGCTGAAGCCTTATATCCCACTTGGAACCCAAGGGAAGAATAATAATTAATAATAATAATTTACAGCTTTACACTTACCCTTTATTTTAATAAATACGCTCTCACATCCACTTCTAAATTTTGTTTCATTTCTTTTCTTCGTGGCGAATACGATTGTGAATGGCTATCGGAAATTTTTGCACAGAAAAGGCGCTAATTTTAAAACAAACACATCATATTTCATCTCCACTATTTCGAAAATATGTCATCAAAGAGATTTTCTTTTGTTCACTAAATTAAAGAAGTGAAAAAAACACATAATTTTCTTATGTGTCACAATTACTTATTTCTAAATTTTACAAAGTTAATTAAAATTAATGTCTTTCCTTTTCTAACATGATATTAATTCTTGTTGTTCAAGCGTAAAGCAATAGTTTTTCATTATGAATTGACATCGGTTAGAGAACCATTGGAAAAACTGGGAGTACTGGACAGTTGTTTAATCAGTCTGATTTGGGACTCTTCATCAGCACGCACCCGTCGGGGTTCGAACTCAGGGCCTCCTGGTTACAAGATAAGCGAGCTCGTAGACCACTAAACCACTGAGACCCAGTCCAGTGGCCAGTCCATGAATTACAACTTCTGCCATTTCACGATATAGTGCGACCACTAGCCGATGTTATCACTGGCGAGTATTTGTCCTCGAACCCAACCTGCCGTACCCCAGTCCTCCCAGGTTTTTCAATGGTTCTCCAACCGATGTCGGCTCATGATTAAGTCCTGTAACGAATCAATCAAATCCCCACAAACTAGTACTTGAGTTTTTAAGGTATTTTTTAATCTCTTTCAAAGTATAATTTTATAGTGATATCATGATTGAAGGTATCAGTATTAAGGCTTATACATGATTAGTCACCTCATTCATAATATTGAGAAATGTAACTAAATGTATTTTGCATGAAAATTGTACAACCAACCGACAATAACTGACACTACCAACAAGTGATACATATTGATACATGCCTAGACTATAGGTACTATAAATGTTCTGCGAGAATTTCACCTCGAGGTTGCTTAACAGTGACGAGTTCTGTTAACATAAGTTGTGAAATATATTTTTTTAAAAACATGATTGGGAAAATGTATTTCGTGTCTTTTTAATTTTCTACAATTGGCTATATATTTTATGAGTGACTCATATCAGCTTGGATCACTTACTTGGTTCTGCTTGGCTTTTTGTTCACTAAAGACCAGATATATTGACGGTCACTACGGTGTAATCAAACTTATGAATATACTCCTTAGTGTTCATGTAGACTGAATTCTATCAGTTATATCTGTAGCGCGGTCACGAAGCTATGTGGCTTCCCATCACGATACTCTCTGAATTGATGCTAGATGGACGGTTAGAAATTACAATACTGAAAAGATTAAGTTTACTTGTGGTATTTTCAAGTATTAGTTTTTGTAGGGATCTAGTTCGACTGATTGAAGGATTTCATCATGAGTTGACATCAGTTAGACAGCCACTGGAAAACTTAGAAGTAGTAAACAGCTGTTTCACCAGCCCAATTTGGGACTCTTCAGCAGCACGAACCCACTGCCATGGTTCGAACCCAGGACCTTATCGTTACAAGGCAAGTGATCTCATAGACCATTAAGCCACTGGGACCTGATCTAATAGCCAGTCCATGAACTGTAACAGTTGCAGTCAGACTAGCGGAGCATAAAAATCTAGATTAGTTAACCCGAATAACATAAGAAATCTGGGGAATAGTTCGGCCATAGGACTACATGCAATTTCACAAAACCATTCAATAGGATGGATGGGATAAGATGACAGTTTTAAAATCTAATGTAACAGGGTGGAGAGAGAGATTGACAACGAAAGCTTTGTTTTTCGAATCAATGGCAAACACGTGTAATACGAATGATTCAAAACCTGTCCCAGGTATCTGGAAAATCCTATACTACCCTTACGACAAAGAGCAGAGAACAAAGAAAACTATAAAACCCAAGTTTCGTAGTCGTGTGATTATAACTGATATGATTACGAACAATAAATTTTGTTCGAAGTCATCCAGTAAACAATACTGTTTCACTGTGTGGTAAATTTAATAAACAAACTTATATGGAATTACTTACTATCCCAGTGCCCAATTCTACACATATATTATTTCTAACTTCTACCAATTCATGACATAGCACGACCACTAGTCAATGTCTTCTTCGATGACTTACTGCCTTACCTTCAACCTCCTGCACCCTACTGGCCGCAGCTTCCCACTAATTAATTAATGTATTTACGCAATACATTTCGTGTTTGTGGCGTATCTTAATGTTTGTGGAAGCCATAGCTGGCAATTAGAAAGTTTAAACCACCTTTATGCGTTCAAAAACAATTTGTCATCACATTAAACCTTCCCTTGGTTAACTTTGTTTTGATACCAGCCAGTGCAGATGTACTACTACCTCCCTTCTTTTGTTCAGTGATCTTGATTGTTATTTTCACCTTCGATATGTCCTTTTAACTAGACCTAAATTTATTTTCTCACCTCTTAACTCCTTATTAATTTCATATATATATTTATTCGTATGACAATTCCGTGTGTGATCAGATTGTTCGAAATGTGTTGGGCAAATACATTGCATAATTATTTTTCTATTTGTGTATACATTCAGTCTGTCGAACATAGCAAAGAAAAAACAAATTGGTTTGTGGGATTGTATAGATTATCAAAATATTCCCAAACTGTAATGAATAATCATATAGTAACTAGGTGATTGATGATGCGAACAGCACTCCAAGCTATTTTTTATTCTTCTGTTATATTTAACAGTCTGAATGTACACACCTATACAAAAATAAATTACATATGGTGAAGATTGTACAATTAAGTCAAGTCTACATATAAGACGTGAGTTGTAACATTAATTCTCCTGACTGTCAGTCATAGAATTCTAGTTTTTATATCCTATTGTGCAACAGTAGAACACATTAGAATTTGGTAACAGAAACGTTCATTTGAAAATATGACAAACAGCTTGTTGAAACTTCAGTTTGCAAGTATTATTCCTATTCTGTTTCTTCCATCTTCATTTCATACTTTCTATATTTTTACACTCCGCCATTAAAGACGCTTGCAGAAGACACCGCCAATACGCTGCTTGAAGATTCTTGTCATTAGCAAGCGCTACAGATATAGTGGTGTTGACCGCGAAGTAGTTCAGAAACCACTTCAACATTATGGCATGCAGGGCTCTAAATCTTTATTAACCTCATCCAACAGCTGGCTACACGACACTACCGCGTGTCAGGTGATCCACAACCCAAACTCAGCGACACTTTCGAAGGGAAGACAGGAGTGAGACAAACTGGCTGCCTATTATCACCGATGATATTCTTAATTGTAGTGGACTGGTTTATGCGTCAGACTGTGCGTGGGAGCAAGGAGACAGGAATACGTTGGACCAATTGATACGAAGACTGTAGAAGGTTTGAATTTCGCGTGTGGATGGTTTATGTCTATTGTTACACAAACTCGAAGGCTTACAGGCAGGCGAAAAGCGACAAACTGGCAGAAGAAGCAGGCAGAGGAGACAGGACTCCAGGTGAACATAGAGAAGACGGAGGTGATGAAGATAACCAACCACGACCAACAGCAGCAACAACAACCAGAAGCAATCAGCACCAACGGGAGAGGTTTAAGAGAGGATACTTCTTTCACTTGTCTAGGAAGCACGGTGTCAGCCACAGATAGTCGGAACGGATGAAGATATCAAAGTTAGCCAGAATCGAAAAGGCAAGATACGAATTCATCAACCTGAAACCAGCTTGGAAATTTTCTGCACTCAGTCAGCATCAAGAACAAGATTCGGATTTACAACACAAATGTCAAGTCAGCCAATCACTTCTTCTATGCGGGTCGGAAGCTTTCACTGCGTGTCACAAAAAGGATTTCCAACGGGTCACTGAAGACTTTTATCAACAGTTGACTTCTCTGGCTGGCTCCATACTGCAGATCAAATGGCCAGCTGGCTCGCCAGAATGAATTAGCAACAAGAAACTCTGGCGATGAACAGACCAACCATGAACCGATTGTTCAACAAGTAGTTAGGGGAAAATGAAGATGGACCAGGCATAAGTTGAGGAGACCTTCGAATGACATCGCGCGTTATTTAGGTCATCTATCGACTGGAAGCCGAATGGAAAACAATGAGTTGAGCGTTGGTCCGAGCGTGACATGGAGGAGATCGTGTGCGGAGGAGGAGGAGATGAGAGATTATGAGCGATCGTGGACCCAGATGAAGAGGATGGCAGAGAATAGAACAAAGTGGAGATGTTTTGTTGAAGCCCTATGTTCCACTCGGAAACCAAGGAAACAATAACAGTAATAATAAATACAAATGCAGTGATGGATGTTTGATAACTGAAAACTTAATCCTTGACTAACTGATTCTGAAAGACCACTTGCATTCTTGTTTAATAGAAAAAGGTTAGTTTACATATTGCTTTTCTAAAAAGTGTTTATCGGGCTTTATTTAAGAATTGTATTGAAACACTTGTTTACTTGGGGCAGTTTCAGAGTAATTCATGTATATGTATATATATAAGCCAAAATATTGTATATTACTATCAATTTTATTAAGCAGTACCAAAATATTACTAACATTATCATGATTGTAGTGCATCATTATGGAGACTGCAGCCGACTAATACCGAAGTAATTGGTATACATAGAAGTGGTTCTCTGTATTGATTGATTATAGGTACCATTAGTACTACTGTAGTTGTTATTATTATTATTGTTATGCTGCGCGCATAAGCAATTCGATATTTCAGAATTACAAATTTTGACATTTATTTGGGGCATGAATAAATGTTTATGTATACAGAACCGTATATATATATATATATATATATATATATATATATATATATATATATATATATATATATGTACATGATCTATACTGGTGCCTTCCCAGAGTAATATGTTATCAGATTGTTGCATAGGTGCAGAATGTGAAGGTGATTGGGAAAATCAAGTGAAACTGTAGCCTTTGCCAATGTTTTTCTCTACACTTTGCCTTCTTGTCGACAATTAGATTACATCATGGAGACTGAAGTAGTTTTTAGCAGTAATGCCTATTTACTATTCCCTTCCTTCGCTCTCTCTCACACACGCCCATACACACATGCACTTAAGTATATGTATATATGCATCAATGCAAATACTCACACAAGTATACACCCAAATGAACACAATTCATACAAAAGGGAGCTAAATACAAAGCTACGTTATTTCCATCTTCTACTGTGATGTACAGTTAAGATGAAGTAATGAAGTAATGCATTATAGCTAATAGTATCACTTTAAAATCATTGAGAGTATTAACAGCATTAAAAATGATTGCAGCTGCATTAATAACAATAACAATTATAGTAATCATAAGCTTATCAATGTATCTTTAATATAGTGTAGATTTACAATCGTTTTAAATGGTATAAAGTTTAAGATTATTCACTCGATGTTTATTTCATAGCTTTATTTCTTTTTAAAAAAGGATAAAACTTGGGCACTATGGTATAGTATAATTAATTCTACTATGGATAAAATTTTATTTTGATAAAGTCTCACAGTGTTATACAGTAATATTTACTAATGACCACGTTTCGAGCATAATTTATTACTGCTCATATTCGTACCAAGTTACTCACACAGCTTTCCAACTTCGTTAATAGGGTTCCACTATTTCTCATCAGCTTGATTTCATTGGTAGTAATATTTTTCATATTTCTGATATTTGCGTTGAATCACTCCTATTGCATGCGTTGGATGCAGACTCGATGAACAAGGATTCAGCAATCAATCTCTCACGCTCTCTGTCTACCTACCTATATTACTTTTTAGATTTTTGACTCTGCCCATCCTATTGTGTTAATGAATGCAGTGCTATTGCTCAGTTTTTCTCTAAATTACTTATCTTCTCCTGGTCAATCATTCTAATTTTAGTTAAATTCTTATGTTCTGACAATCTGACTACCCCTGATCTACTAGTTTGAACTATGTAGTTCACCTTACTCAGAGTCATTGCAAAGTATTTGGTAAATTATATTACTTTGTTTCATTGGGTTCACCAGGTCCTTTAGCCTGCAGAGCTCGTCTCTGAGTGAGTTTGTAGGTTTGAATGCCACCACCCTAATTCCTGCTTTATTAAGAATCCTACGCAGGGCCTCAGATGTCCCCTCCTTATATGGTAAAACGGTAGATAACTTATATTCCCTTTTATTTATGTTATCATCACTAGTTTCACAATTATTTTTATTTTGCTTTTGGCCTTTTCTGATCTTCCTAACCAACTCCTCTTCTGTCTGTTTCATTTCATCGTTTAGGTTTTTTGCTATTCTACTTAGCACTATTGCTCGGTTTGTTAGAAACTTAACTAAGCTTGCCTCTACCGACAGCGTATGAGATGAATTAAAGTCTAAGTATATAGTAGAATGCGTTGGCTTTTATAAACGCTAGTGTGCAGTTTACCTTCTTCTGTTGGTTTTATTTTACACTGTAACACAGCTAATTCTCCTTGTTCAATTGTATTCTACTTTTTCTACTTTTGGTCTATGAGATGTCCTCATCTATGGTATAAGTGCTTTTTTCCTTAGAGAAAGGGTTTTGACTATAAGAATGATTTTGTTAGAAGCCCTCTTGTATAATTTGGTGAAAACCAGACTTCACATATTTACTGAACATTTTGTTAAATAAATATAAAGATTTTTATTTGATTCTTTGCATCACCCTCGGCTTGTATTCAGTAATTTTGATACTATACTATACTATACTGGAAGTTACCTTGGAAGATAGATCAATCGCTTACTAATTATAAGAGCTAGACTTCCTACGTGTGCACGACAGACCTCCACTGGGATATACATCCGGAGATTTTTATAGTTGTGTATAACATGGAAGAGATCATGTGTGGAAGAAATAAAAGCCTATGGGTAATTCTGGAGCCGACCTAAAAAAGATCGCAGAGTACAGAGTGGAATCGCAATGTGCTGCTCCACTTGAACTCAAGGATTTAATGATAATAACCCACTTTATGCCTCTTTATATCAGTTACACTATCTGCCTGTATTTAATTCATTTCAGAGGTCCCCCCTAATAATCACGATAATGTTTCATCATATGTATGCTAGCTGATGAATTTCATGGAGATTTACTGCCTTTGTAGCCTATTATAAACAATACTGTACAGTTTAAAAATGAGGTTGTTGAAAAGAAACTCCTCAGCATTCAGTATGTGATCAAATCATAATTACTGGAGACTTTAACAGTCCGTTCCGTAACCTGAGGTCACCGTTATCTCAGGAGACTTTCAACTGAGATCCACTACACACAACAGAAATCCCTGGATGACTGAGAATGGAAGAGTCAAAAATAGCTGAGACCTAAGTTGAGAGTTGCCAAAACTGGATTGTATCTTGTGACCATTTATTAAAAGGAGACGTCCATATGAAAGCCTCTGTAAGTTGTAGCGGCAACGTCGTCACAGCATTCAGCCTAGTTATTTGTTGGGATATGGATACTACTTCACCTTGTTCGTGCTATGGCACAGTTGATTACATCAAAATGAGAAAATCTTTGTCTAGTGGAGCATAGTCAACAGACTCCTCTGTGCCAGCAGTTGATGAACACTGGGAAATGGTTAGGCAGATTATTCTCATAGTATTCTTAAACACCATCCTTCTAGTTGTCTTAAACCTCAGTAGTTATTTCACACGGTTAAAAAGAGGTACACAGCGTACTCTAAAAGTCATACGAAAAGTCTTGCATAAATGGTGACTATTCAGGAAGTACACTGACCATATGAAATACCTACTATTCAGGAAAAAAATGCAACGCAAGGATCATGAGAGACAGGAAGTCATTTCAGGCAAATCTTGCATATAAAATCCCGGAAGACTCAAAGAACTTATGCGGATTCATTTCCTAAAGGGAACCTACCCACAAAGTGGCAGGCACCTCAAGAAGTTTAAATGGTAAGTGTCTCACTGGCGTGAAAATGGCTGAAATATTCAGTTTGGTCTCTGACAATCAGCTAAACGGAACTATGAGTATTGCCACTTTAGGCCAAAATAGTGGCTTTGCTGAATCATGAAGTGAAAACATAAAACGTGCATCCCACAGTGACCCAAAATGGTATTACCGAAACTACTGAAATTCACCTCAAGAAAGTACTTAGGTTGTGGTTATATTTGTGTCTCAGTTCTGAAACAGTGCATAAGAACGCTCAGTAGGCCTTTGTGATACTCCATAAACTCAGGGAAACTGCCATAATGGTAGAAGAGAGCCATTCTTCTCCCTAATTTCAAGAGTGGATGTCGGCGAAATGCAGTGTAATATGGAAAACTATGAACAAGCTATATCAAATATTACGGACACCACAAACTTTTTCTGTCGGGTCTCTATCAAAACTGTGTCAAACAGATAGTGAGAGGAATTACTTAGATTTTGAAATCAATGGACACTTATACCATAGCAGTGTAGATAACTGAATGGAATGAAAGACCGTTCAAGCAGGAACATACACCGTAGTTTGAGTAATTAACTGTGGATTTTTTGGGTGTAGAAAGTATACAAATAAATCTATCACATTTGAATATTTGTGTAAAACTTCAACATTGCGGCTGTATGTAACTGTATATTAATTTTTTACATTCCACGGGGAATAAGTATGATTTACTAGAACCCAATTCACTATTCATGTCAAATGTAACTCTACAACTTTAAAATTCGTTTCACACAGTTCTAGTTTTTTCTTTTTCATTTGTTATAGTAGTGGAATTTTCTAAGTATATGAAGAGGTGCTGAATTACTTCTGTCAAAATTGCTCCCAACTGATTCGATAAATAAAGCTTCTGTTGTTAATCTCTACCCTGATCTATTGGATCTCAGAACTGTCACCTTGTACCATTCCACTATTTGTTTGTCTTTGATTGTATGTAGTTCTTTAGTTGGGCCTTACTCAGAAGTGTTTATCTGAATCTCAGTATCTCATTTTCTAGATAAATTTACTTGGAATTATGCATATTTCTAGTTGGTATCTCGTAATAGTACATACGGTTCAAGGGAGGCTGTGGTGGATTTATTTCTCAATATTCAGAGAGACAGGATGGCGCACAACTTCACTTGTCTGATACTTTGAAAGTCCCTCAGTTGTTTTAGTTACAATTTTAAATTTTATTAAATTCTGATGAAACTTCAACAGCAGATACAATTTTCTATTAAATATTTTGACAAACAAAGACGCAACATTCTAGTCATTGTATAACGGATCCAGTTCTTATGCGTTACATGAAAGAGTAATAACAACTATCAAACCCACCTTTTGCTTTCAGTTTACGTTAATACCGAGAATTATGATTACTGAACTTTCGCTTAATTCAACAATTTGTCTTCAAAATTTACCCCAGCCTGCTTAAACCGCTAGGCTGCCTAAATTTCCATCCAGTTTGATGAATCTACTTTCCTTCAATATATGGTTGTCTTATTCTTCTCCAAATATATTTTTTGGATAGTAACATGAACTCACTCAGACTCTTAACTGGCTTGCAACTTGCTGCTGTTCAATTAAAGAAGGAAATGAAGCAACAGTTTCGTAGAGGAACGGGTCCTATTTCACTTGGAATGACATTCTGTCATATAATGTACTGTGGAAAAACATTTACCTGAAGATTGTACATGAGGAGTAAATCTTTTGTAAAAATGATAGAGCCGGGTATTCTGTATTGTATGTAAACGTATTCCCCAGAATAAAGCTGACATTAGTAATGGAATTTAATATTTTATATACAGTCGCTAACGGTTAAATGAATTTGACAAGTTATTTCAGTAAATTAAGAATACTTAATTGGTGGATGGTGACTAGCAGTGGAATCCAAAATGCGCATTTCATCCTCTTTATGACTCGTCAGCTGGATGTAATTGCATTTCTCAGTGAGTGATGATAGGCACTGGGTTAGGGCCTCGGTAGGAACATCATTACTTGCCGAGAAATGCAGTTACATCCAGATGACGAGTACCAAATAGGACGAAACGCGAATCCTGGATTCCACTGCTAGTCACCATCCGCCAATTAAGTACTAGCTAAATGCCCAAACATCGTCGAAGTACCTGCACAAGAAGTCGACATGTCTACCTGAGACCGAGCGCTTCGGTCCAATCAATCGACGGGAAAATCTAAAATTCAATTAAATTAAGAATACTGTTGAAATTCTAGCTCAAGTACTGTCTTTTGTATTTAATTAGGGAAGTTCACCGCAACTGAGAGACATTGTCAATACTTAAGGATGTCTTTCTGACGTCTGGGTATAGGGACTGCTATTGCTATCGGCCTAAATAATTCCCAACTAGTTTGAATAAAGAAAATAAAACAGTGTGTACAGAAAAGGTGGTATCATTATTTATTTTGTCGATTTGTTATTAACCTCCTACAACCTAAAAAATTAATCTAATATAGCTAGAGAGAAATCTTAATATACTTGCAAAGATGACAGGATGTCAGTTAACAACAGATTCCCAAATCAATAATAAGTGCTCAGAATTTATACTTTTATATACAGGAGGTTCAAGTTTAAAAAAAAAGAATCATAAATGTTTGGATAGAGTGAGAAATAAACGAACTATGGGGGAAAGAGGTAGATAATTAGATGATTAGTGACTAGCAGTTGACCTAACAGCTTCGGAAGTCCAACTCAAATAACAGAAACAAGAGAAAAGCGAACTTACACTACATTAAAACGGGGAGGAAGAGTAAAGACATCCGGCTACCAAGGTAAGGAGAGATTGGCGACTGCTTCTTTCCCAACAAATGGTTGGATCTCGTGTGTTTGATAACAGTAGAATCGGCAAACTTGAGCGTTATTGAAATAAACTGTCCATTGATGATTTCAGGGGATTTATATTGTTCACTTCATGACTCATATCAATGAGATTCTTAGCGATAGTACTATTGAAAGCGTTTGTCACCTCGAGACATGGGCTTTTTGATACATGCTGATGAAATCGGAGATGTACCCTTCTTTCTTCTTTCCCAGTTTAATTGTCACAGTGTATAAGTTTCCAACTGTACTCCATTTCAACTAGCTAAACGTCTCAGTTTTTATTTGTAAAGAAATTTTTAAATTTACCTGACCCTGATGTTTCCACATGAATGAGTTTTGATAAATGGTGCTAATGACTTCTTTTGTCAATGATGAAATAATAGGAAATATTTATAACCCTGTGTAGGGATGTTTCATTAAGCCACTATTCGTATAATGAAGTTTTTTAACCTGACACAAACTGACACTAGAGTTTTACAAATTATGCTAATTTCTTCAAGTTATATACCATAGTGATAAATAACAATAGACATATAACCTATAGTGAGAACTTCTTGATGGTAATTTTCGTACGTAAAGTGTTCTTTTCATAGTTAAGGGGTATTTATTTATCATGTTGTTTCTAAGAATGAAACATGGTGAGCAGACAGTGAGTAATATAGAGTGAGAATTGGTCATTTAAGCTAAAATTGAGTATAGCATACTTGATTTCTGCTGCAGAAATATCTCATAAATGTGTCAATTGTTTACTTCAAGGTTAAGTAACCATCTGTCCCAGTTTTTGTTGTTAAATGTGTAGATAAGATGAGTTCCCTAATTAACAGTTATCACTTCTGATAGGAGAGGTCAAGCGTTTATAAAAGACTCATTATTCAGTTGCATTTTCGACTGGTTACTTCAAAGACTTATTGAGTATGTGATTGTCATCAACAATGATAAACAGTCTGCACTAAAGATAGGACTAGATACTTTACACTAGTTACTGGCTAGTGTACATCAAAGTGCCCACTACAGTCCTACAGGGGGTCAATCGCGAGCCCAAATAGTTCAGTGGTAGGTCTCTGACTTCAACACTGGGTGATGCGGGTTCAAAATAAGAAGGGACATGAGTTCCTTAAAGGTTGCAGAAACGCATTTCTGACTGGTGAGTGCTAAGTAGCACGAAACCTAGGTCGAAGGCTTCCAGCCATTTAATACCAACAATTACTGATGTATGAACTGAGCTATCTGATTATAATAAGACTAATATACCAGGAAGTAGTGAATACTATTGCCTGCCTTGGAGTATAGGGTTTAGTCAGTAGATTACATTCCATTGTTTCACGCTAAATTACAAGATAAAAGCTATCTGGACGGCCATACTGCATATTTGAATTATGGACAATGATAAGCTAAAAGTATTCAGCAACTGTTATTCGGCAATAAAATTCACTCTAGAAATAGAATGCGAATCCAAAATTCCCTTTTTTGATGTGCAGCTAACAAGGGGACCTGAGAGAAGCTTAAGAAGGGTAATTCATAGAAAACTCATTTGGAACGGTCAACTGACAAATTCCTACAGTGAGGTACCTACTGAGTGGAGACGAAATCGGATAAAATCCTTTGCCACTGGGATCTGATGCATGTGCAGTCCTGACATCCAGGAAGCAGAACTGAATTTTATGACAGAAACCTTCATCCAAAACAGATACTTGCCTAGATCCGTCGACAAGAATACCAAACCAAAGGTTCAGAAGGGCGAAACACCACTTGTTTCAAAAAAGATACTCTACATAAATCTGGACATCAAAGAAGACCTAGCTTGAAACATCCTCAAGAGAAGAACTCCAGCATCTTTGAAAAAAATATTCTTCGGAGCAACGCTAAGAGTAGTGTTCTCCAGTCCTCTGTTGATCTGCAGAAGCCTTAAGGCCAAGGTTTCGCATCTGGCCACTTCTATGTGCATATATCAGTTCACTTGATGCTGCAGAGCCAGGTACATTGGTCGTTCGACGCGTATCCTATCCCGCATGTCTGCAGGAAGGTAATAGTGGCTGTGAGATAATCAAACATCTCGTCAACAATGGTCATTCCATCACAACAAAGTGATCTAAAAAGTAAAGAACAACCTACCAAAGACATTACGATTTCGTCTCCTTTGTGCATTTTTGAAGCCTTAGCTACTCATTTGAAGAAACCAGAGCCATGTATACAAAAGAAAATCATCCAACCACTTCTACTATC
This sequence comes from Trichobilharzia regenti, assembly GCA_944472135.2. NCBI lineage: Eukaryota > Metazoa > Platyhelminthes > Trematoda > Strigeidida > Schistosomatidae > Trichobilharzia > Trichobilharzia regenti. The sequence continues at coordinate 93,495,338 of OX235262.1, read as the reverse complement.
ATGTTGACTTCGACTGACTTGATGTTCATGTGCTTGTTTTTTTCTAAATCGTTATAACATTTGTAATTTTTGGAACTCTTACACAATTCAATATTTTCCTCTGTTTCTATGTGCCTCCTAATAAAAACTCACTCATTAAACTATTCATCTTATTACGTGCGTCGGTGGCACAGTGGCTAGGACTCTCGCTGACCATGCACATGGTCCGGGGTTCGAGCCCTCGCCGATGCACACTTGATATCTATGGTCGGCCTGCGAAATTTGGGCTACCGATATCCACGCTGAAAACTCCATACTTCTACCAAAAGTACGGTGTGGGGGTCAAGCTGTAATCAAAAATAAAAAAAAAATAAATAGTAACTGTATCATTCTTATTCAAATTCTTTTATATGTTGATTAACATTAATAACTACGTTTTTCGACAGCGCATCCCCCAACCCTCTTACTAATCTTCACCTCCCCGTGGTTACAGTTTTGATTACTCATCATATTTTCGAAATATTTTGACAACAGTAACCCTAACTACTTTTTATTCTTATCGGACAAACCTAATGTATACACACACATACAAAAATAAGTATATATAATTGCGATAGTACAGCTAGGTGAATGAATTCGCCGAAAAGAGGCTCTTCGGTGAACTACGTGTTTTATTCCCATTAATGTCTGGATGGGGATTATTCATGGACTCCATTAGTCCTCATCAAGGGACCAATTCAAGTTGTTAATGTGTTACTGATTAAATTCCTAAAGGAATTTAGTGTGGACATTCGCAACCACAGGGTTATAGAAGTGCTTGTACCAACTCAAAAGTATATGTCACCAACTACGCCTCTCATATTAACAGTTCCTTATAAAACAGCTTGCCACTGGCCATTTCGAAATGATACATGAAGTTTGTTCATTTGAAGATTTTGATTTGACAACTACTGATTTATTTGTTAGTTTGTTTATTCATCTCCAACCATCATGGGAACAAAACGAGTGGTTTTTGATTCTATCAAAAATGAAAATATTATATTATTATTAAAATATTAATTAATTAATTAAAATATATTAAAAGATACCGTTGGCTTAACGTACTGTAAATCAAAGTTGAACTGTTTTATGCATTTTATCGAATGACTGTGAAATTGTCATCCTCTTTACGGTTAACGAGTCCATTGGAAAGTGAGATGTATTTTGTGCATGAAAGTTTGAAGTACAGAATCGAAATATGAATGGAATTTGACTGTTTGAAATTTGTTTAGGAGTCAAACTGTCTGGATATTATCTATAAAAGCTGTTGTCTGTGAATTTAATAGGTATTATTTTTTACCGCAAGCGAAATCTTCACTTAAGTGAAAGAGATCTCGAACCCCGGTGGGTGCGTACTGATGAGGAGTCCCAAACTAGGACGAAACAGCTGTCCAGTACTCCCAGCTGGTTTTCCAGTAGTTCTCTAACTGATGTCAGCTCATGATTAAATCCTCCATGCAATCAAACAAAATCCCTACAAAACCAATACTTGTGAAAGAGATCTCTTTACTCCCTTCTCTTGATTCATCTGCTACATGTGGTGTGGCAACTCGAATTGCTGCACATCTGTGCAAAGTTCTATGTTGAAACCAGTCAGTCAGTCAGTCAGATCTTGTTGAACAAAATGATTATTTTACTGCTGGTTTCTATCGAAATTCTGTAGCTCTTATATCAATAAATGGTAAAAATGATAGAAGCATTTTATATTAAGCTATCCTGGCAATAGTATTTTTTTCATAAAAAGACTGACTGTTGTGGATTTTAAATCAAAAGCTTCCAGATTACTGAACTCGCAATCCAATATAAACACGAGAAAGGATGAAACTGTCAGTGAAATGTTACCTCTTAACATAAAAGACTAGAGATTTGGTAAAGGAATGTCCATTTGCAATTTGGTATCGCTATATAGCCAAATTATGTACACGTCATCTTCAAATCACCATTTGTACAGATCTTCCATGCTTTGCTATTTCTGGCCTTCATATTGTCTTTCTTCATGTTCTCTTCACGACTCCCATGTATATCCGCAACGCTGAATCATTTGCTTTATCTGACATCAAATCTTTCTCCCTGTTATTTGATGTTTTTATGCCGATGGACGTCTCTTTATATACTACTGATAAATCTTATCAGTAGCACATACCACAGCTCCACTTCATTCTATGTGAATTTCCCACTCTGTTGATTCCTCTAAATGAGTAAGTGAAGAGTTTACAATGTAACATGGAATTCATTACTTCAAGTTCTTTTGTAATTCGTTTTCCTAATGTGAAATTGTCTGTATTCATAAAAAGCAACTTATGTGGATCCACATATATTAACGAATAATTTTCAGGCCGTATATAGCAACCTGAAATTGCTACTATGGTAACTTTTCTAATATGGCTACCTTTTAGTGTATGATTATGAACTTTATAATTATCGATAGGAAATTTTAATGTACTAGGACTAAAATAGAGAGTAAGATATTTTTAAGCTTTCAACAACTGAAGTTCAAAAGTTCCAGCTGTGTTTGAGTGTTATTGTTTATTTTCAAATTATCTTTTGACATACTTAGACGAATACTTAAACACATGCAGTTCTGTCCCTTGAATTCAACAGATTTTAGTGTAAATGGCGACTGATGGTGCTTACTCAACCTTGATGAAGTGTAGCAAAGATGTTCACAGCTGGAGTTAAATCGCTGCATCTTTCTATACCAATATAGTGTTAAGAGGAATCTATTTATGAGGTTATTATAGGGTTGAATAATTTTCAATAAATACTTTTTAGTTCAGCAGATAGATTTTCATTGCTCTCACTGTAAGATTGACAACTTATAAATTATTTATTCGGCAACTTTAAAACAGACATTAAACCATAATAAAATCGTCTGTGACTTTATATGTATAAGGAAAAAGCAATAAAAAGAGGTTTACTTTTGTGAGGAACAGGACGTTTAGGTCACACAAAAAAGGTATAGATAAAAAGCATAATTCAAACAGTTAATATTGTCTTATTGTTCACTTGTTAGAAAACAGATTCAGTGATAAAAAGAGATGAAGTAGGGTTAAATGTTACAATGGCTTGATGTTTGTTACATTGTGGGAAGTAATCATTAGGAAATATACACATCGGATCATGGGAATTATTAAAAAGACTGTTACAGCGAAGAAAATTTTCTTCTCGACAAAGTCGTCAACTAGACTGTACGTTCGTGTATTTATGGTAAGTGTATGAGAAAGTTCCATAATTATTTCCTCTCAAAGGTTAAATTAATAAAGCTGCAAAGTGTAATAAACAGGAAGGCTGGGTAGAAAAGGCATAATAAGATAACAATTACTGAATAACTTGACTATCTGTACAATTACGGATTAAGGATGTAGTAATAACGGAGTAGGTAGGAAGTTTGGGTAAGAAAGGCAACAGGATCATCATTATTGATGGGACTGACTTTTTCTGATGGCCACATTAGGGATAACGGTTAGACGTAATTCTTTTGAACACGTGGTGTGGGCTTGAGCTTTTGGATTGCCAGTGACTTGGTGATTCCTACATGCCTTGATTTCGCTTCCTTTGACTTTGAACGACTTTACAAATGGAGCTGAATGTCCAGAATTGACCAGGTGTTCTATTACCGAACTGTTTTAATTTGACCTATGGCCTGAAATAGTTCTAGGATAGTACGACTATCTATGTTCTTCCATGTACTGTATCCAACGTTGCTGTCTATTAATTACACTTTGCAGTTTTATTAACTTAACCTTTGAGCGGAGATAGTTCTGGAACTTTCTCTCATTATTGTAGGTACAGCTTTCACCTTGGCTATCAGTCATTAGCAAAGCTTGTCTGCAATCCTAGGAGCCCACATAACGCACTATTGATTTAGGAAAATTGACCATTAATTTGTTCACTTTTTGATAAAAACCTGTCAGTGTCATGATTGGAAATTTGGAGATCAAGTTGCTTCAAGTTCTCACGTAACCACTGAAGAATAACGAAACAGGTGTTATGCCACAAAAACAGAGGTGAGTTTTAGGCTAACTGAAATAATTTGGTCAACAAATTTTGAGAACTGCTACCAGTGCAATAGTCATAGTGTCAATTGAAAATTCTGTCATAATGAATTAATCATATTTATCGAGTTTCTTATTGACTATTGAGTGCTGATAATCTTACTCAACCTGGCAACTGGATTTTCACCACTGAAATTAGAGAAACAATGAAATGATCATCAAACTCTGTTTCATCAATTTCTTCATCATCCTCAGGTCAATTATGGATTCTATCAATCTTCTTAAGAACGAAAAACAAGTCTTTTCCTTCGCCTAAATATTTACAAAGCATTCTACATTTCTAGACAAGTGATTTTAATGAACTTTAATTTCCCAAACACAGATTATGGAACTCTGTTGAAGTGGAGAAGGCAGTTGTATCTTTATTGTAATCCATATTGAATTAAACTCCCCATAAAGTCTGCAAACTTTTAAATGCAACTTAATCTCTATTTCCTTATTTACTTCCAGACATCTTGTCAATCTTCTTAGGTTAAATGTGACTGGATCATTTGTCAAAATTTAAAAATACGCCTTCCATAAATGTATTCATGTAGCACTAAATACTGCTATTTGGCTTATTCAGACTTCCGCATTCATACATCAGTTTGAATCAAGTTAGCTTAACTGAAGCTCATTGTCAAATGGGATCCAAACTAGGGAGCTTCTGAAAACTCCTTGGCATATTAAAATTTATGGATTTTTTGTTGTTTGTTTTGACTTGATTGAAGTGACCAATCGGCATGTATACAAAACTTTCTAGGTCTTTATTCGTGATCATTGAGACCATCGGCCTATTTTCGATAAACAGAATATATAAAAAACCATATCATTTTACTTACAAACACATTCACCTTCACGAAAGAGGAAATTAAGAAGCTGAAAGTGTGTTGACAGAAAAAAAAACTCATATAAAACATTTATTTAGTGATACAATATGATGAAAAAGTTACCCTGATTTTTGTACGCACTCCTTTGTTTAGATTTCACCCTTTTGATTATCTGTTCTGAGGAACTTAATGCCTTACCCAATATTAAATCTTTATTAATATATTAGTATCATTAGGCGAACCTCAGATTTGATGAAATCATAAGTGATGGTCTTCTCATTTTTGTACAAGAATCTGAATCAGTTCATCAGTCATACACTTTGTATCTTAGGTAAAATTATTACTAGTTATTATTATTCCCTTGGGTTCCAAGTGGAACATAGGGCTTCAACAACACATCTCTACTTTGTTCTATTTTCTGCTGTCCTGTTCATCTGGATCTACGATTACACGTGATCTCTCATCTCTTCCTCCTCCCCACACGATCTTCCCCCATGCCACCCTAGGACCAACGCTCACCCCACTGTTTCCCATTCTGGTTCTAGTCCAGCGATGGCCTGCATTGAGCATTCAACGGTCTCCTCAACGTATGCTCAATTGATCTCCATTTTCTTCCACATATCTGTTGAGCAGTCGGCTCATAGTTGTTTGTTACCTTGTTGCCAGAGTTTCTTGTTGCTGATTCTTTCCGATCCGCCGGCCATTTGATCTTCAGTATCCGATCAATGAAGTCAGCTGTTGATAAAAATCTTCAGTGACCTGTTGGAAATCATTTTCGTGACACGCAGTGAAAGTTCCTGACCCGTATAGAAGAAGTGACCGACTCCACATATGTGTTGAAAATCTGATTCTTCTTCTTGATGCTGGCTGAGTGATAGCATAAGATTTCCAAACTGGTTTTGGGTAGACGAAGGCATATCTTGCCTTTCCGATTCTGACTGACTGACTTCGACATCTTTATCCGCACCGCTCACCTGTGGTTGAAACGTTGCTGACAGCATAGATAAGTGAAGGAAGTAACCGCTTTTAAATCTCTCTCACTGATGGTGATTGGTACTGGTTGTTGTTGTCTTCTCTTCATCGAAACTTCATCCAATAAATGATACTGTTTCACTATGTGATATATCTAATAAACAAATTATTATAAAATTTCTTTACTGATGAATACACTTCACTTTTTGTCAAAGTCCTAGTGAAGCGTAAGTACATGTTTTACGGGTTGATCACGGATTGATATCAGTTAGAGAACCATTGAAAACCAGGGAGTACTGGACAGCTGCTGTTTCATCCTAGTTTGGGAATCATCGGCAGTACGCACCCACTGGCTTTCGAACCCGGGACCTTCCGGTTACAAGGCAAGCTCGTATACCATTCAGCCACTGGGACCCGATTCAATGGCTCGTGAATTCTAACTTCTACCAATTCGTGATTTAGCGCGACCCCAACCATTGTCGTTGGTGGGACATCCAGCCACACACGTGACATCTAATTGGACCTCCAGTACTCCCTCGTTTTCAATGGTTCTCTAACTGATATCAATCCGTGATCAACCCGTAAAACATAACCAATCCTTACAAACCAAACTACAGAAAGTAAGTACATGTAACTGACAGGAAACAATTTCTTGATTCAACGAATTTCACTTGATAATTCAACCTACCTAAACCTATCTATAGTTTATAGTTGATCTCGATGTCGAACTGTCTTGGTTGTATAGATTAGATGGATATTTTGTATTTGCTACAACTAATCAGTGTTTAATTACCCAAGATAGATCCATTATCAATGACTTTACTTACTTTTACTATTTACATTGAACTTTTAAGAAGTTAGTTTCAGTTTATACAGTGATTTTTTATTTTTTTTGATTACAGCGTGATACCATACCGTATCAAGTTAGTTTCAGTTTATAGGTGTATACAGTGATAATGTCCGATCAGAATTTACTAGATCTTCACAAACAAAAGAAAGATTTTTTTTCTTTGTGTTTGCTGATCGATTTTAAAAGATCTCCTCACCCCTATTCTGTGGAAATAATACTAGGTTCAAAATGACCTAATTGTCAAATTCCAAACACATCGAAGCCAACTGTGAAATTGAAACTTCATTTTTGAAAAAAAAGCAGTGATATACTCCCTACTGAGATACACGTGCGTGATTCTGTGTTTGTGTATGTGTATGTGCATGTGCACATGGATTTATTTCGTACACAGAGCACAATTCTTTGCCCTGATGATTCTACCGTCGTCGGTTATCATCGTCACTATCATTTGTAACATTCCTGTAGGAATAAAAATAATTCAGTAGTCAAATATTACCAAATAAATGTTAGGCTATGAAAACGAGCAGGATAATCACAGTGATAAACATACACTCATACACGCATACACAACTACATTCTCAATTGTGATCCTTCAACTAATTGTTTGCTTTAGAACTTGAAAAGAAAAAAGAAGTTTGGTAAATTATTATCCCCTCCCCCCCACCACCACCATTCATTTTGATTCACCCTATGAATTATGAAAGATTAATTAAATCTAATTTGTTAAAACTTTTCTTGTCTAACAAATGATGACATTTACACAGAAAGCAATTGTTAATGGACGTTTACTAAAAACAAAAAAGAGAGGAGAATCATCTGCTGATTTTTTTAGCAGTAGATATTTAGTAGTTCCTTTTGATGGATTGATAAAATTGAGTGAATTAGTGTTGCTTGTTGAGAGAGAAACTGGAGGGCAGGAGCTAGTAGTTGCTGATGAGACCACTTACATGCAATAATAAAGGAATTGTACATGGTGAAGTCTTCTGTGAAATTATCATGTCTCTTCTAAGCAGAGACAGGCTAATAGATCGAGGATAATTTAGAAAGGTCATCAAATCAAGTGTGTGTATGAAAAATAGACAGAGAGATAGACGAACGGTTTTATTTACATTTGAAACTTGCACTAGTTTCTTGAGCTTTAGCCTTAAGTGGTAACGCGTCACTGGTTCAGCAGTAGAATGTTCGCTAACCATGCATGTAGTCTAGGGTTTGACGATCTCGCGAACCTCGCCAGGCTGCTAAGGAGAGAAGGCTGGATGAGACGCTTGCAACCCTTACCCAGTAAAACTATACCAGTGCTACTGAAACTTCACTGCTGTAGCCTGAGACCCTATGTTCCAAATGGATCGTGTAATCTGCCGTAGCAGTTTACAGTTTATTAACTGTGATAATATTAAACAAACAATGCGTGATAAAATTGGCTTCTGTATTTACAGTAGCTTAACTAACTGAAAAGCACTACTGAATGCTTCACAAAGTTAGTCCCATTCATGAATTTGAGTGAAGTAGGAAGAGTAATTTGTGTAGAATAAGATGGCACTGTCATCTAATTCATTGGCTTCACAACAGCCGCGTACAGCATTAAGAAATTACTAAGTTTATGTGGAGAAGAATCTTAACATGCTTGCAAATTTTATGTGATATCAGTTGACAGGCGGCCCAAAACTTAATTAACTATGCTCGAAAAACTAACACTTATGGAGTTCTTACCCAGAGAATTCAAGTTTAATCAAAAGTCAACGAATGCGTAGAATGATAAGGGAGTTGCGAAATACAAACCAGAGGTGAGTAAAATGATGAGTAATTAATAAGCTGAGCAACAATATAGTAATTATTGAATTGAATTTTTGATTTTCCCGTCGATTGATTGGACCGAAGTGCTCGGTCTCAGGTTGACATGTCGGCTTCTTGTGCAGATGCTTCGACAATGTCTGGGTATTTAATTAGTATACAATTGGTGGATGGTGGCTAGCCACCATCTACCAATTGTATAACAATATAGTAAGTTCAACTGAAATAACAGGAATAAGAGATATAGCAAAGTTACACTATATCAAAGGGGGAGGGGAGGTTAGAGACAAAGACTGCGTAATCAGATGAAAGAGAGAATAAAAAGATGGAGTCGCAAGGACAAAGAAAGGCTGATAACTGCTTCTTTCTGAACACATAAATCGGCATTCAGGCGTCCGAAAGCAATTGCTTCGACGAACTTAAGCAGGATTCAACTATACTGTCTACTTAACACAAAGCTATTTGCTACTGTTTGACTGCGATGAGTAGTTATATACCACCTATATCAATCAGCAGTGCTTGCTAGCTAGTACATAGTTTCATGGCAATTGACTTACCCTCTTGCTTACTATTCATGGTATCAAACAGATCAAATACTCTGGTCGGAACAACTTGGTTTCCTAAGGAAAATACAGTAAAATTTCACCACTTCAACGGTGTAGATCGCAAATCGTCAACCAGTTAGCAAATTGTGAATTTGATTTATGGCATGACCAGTTCAACTAAGTAGCCAGCCAGAAATTCGGTGGTTTGAACTGATTCGGCTCTTCGAGATGAGTCAAACAGAGTAAGCCGCCGATGAGCTCAGCCACAAACAGGTGAAACGGCCGTCCGGTGTCTAGATCACCTCGATCTAGTGATACATTGTCTGGTGACAATTTCAGAGAATATTCCGATGCCCACCCCATGACCCAAACTGATGAGATACCTGGCAAAGGCACTGTTGTAATCATATGTCCTCTTGAGAAAAGAAGATATTGGACCATGGAGGAAAGAGGTAGATAAGCAGATGATTAGTGACTAGCAGTTGGCCTAACACTGTCGGAAGTCCAACTCAAATAATAGAAACAAGAGAAGCTACACAATGCCAAAACGGGAGGAGAGGATAAAGTCAAAGACTATGTGATCAAATAAAAGGGTAGTAAAGACATCTAGTTATCAGGGCAAGGAGAGACTGTCAACTGCTTCTTTCGCAACAAATGAATGGATCTCCCATATGTGATAACAATGGAATTAGCAAACTTGAGCATAGTTGAAATAAACTGCGTATTGATGATTTTAGGGGGATTTTATATTGTCCACTTTAAAATTCATATCGATGAGATGTTCAGCAATAGCACTACTAAAAGCGTTTGTCTCCTTGAGACACGGGCTTTTTGAAACGTGTTGAGGAAATCGAAGGCGTGCCATTCTTTCTTTTCTTATAATGCAGCTGCCTTTGCAGATACATTTAAACCTGTATACACAGAGTTAACTTGAGAAGGGTGTCTATCAGCTTTTGATTGCACCAACGAATATATTGTCCGATAAACGGATAACAACTTAGCTGCAGGATAGGTTCTGGCTAGTGACATATTCAATCTTTTGTTGACTATTCCTGCAACACTATTTTGGAGGCTGAGGGTGTTGATGTTCACGGATAGTATGAAGTATGCTAATGTGAGATCTAATACCCACAACTTCTATAGTATTCGTTCAGCGTAGACCAAAGGCAAAGCAAAACACCAGAACTGAACATCCGAATCACGAGTTTTATTTTGAGACCAAATCGGAGTGAGGGATGATTGCTTAACTAGCTAGGGATCGTGCACGAACGAACGTAACACGACAGTGTGCCAAATGATGTGGACGCTTGACTGGAAGCCTTCAGCTAAACAAATCGACTAAAACAGTTTTATTCTTATATTAATAAAACAGTAAGGGTCAGCATTCAATGATCAGTGATGAATGTTGTGGCCAATAATTCTGGAAAATTACCTACCGCTGTACTATCATCACTAAAACCGAGTTGAATAAAGACAGGCTATTTTCCCACAGTGATTTGTTTGTTATTTGAGCCATCAAATTCGCCGTACCTATCGATAAATATCTCAGGGTAACCATTTTCTTGCAACATCTTTTCGAGATTCACAAATTCTTCATCTAATTTGTCTTTTTAGAGCATATTCTTCTAACTCTATAGAACAGTTTGTGGACTAGTGCTAGTTGATAACTTTTTGGACAAAAACTACTAAAATGTAAGTATTGTCCATTCCGTTTCGGCTTTCGATAAATTGATCTCTGAAGACTTCCATCTTCCAGATGTTGTATGGCTATGTCAATACTGAATACTGTGAATTGGCCTCAGTCACTCACTGAATGCAAAGTTAATCTGTTTGTCTTTCTCTTATCCCTCAAAAGTCCTCTAGTAAGTTATTCGAAGAAGACTTAAAGCTATGTGATATGCTTGTTTATCATCCCATAATTTTTTGGGTTTTTTTGTAGTAATGATTCCAACTTTTGTTGGTAACTATTTGGCCTGCATTCAAAACGCGATGTTTAACTAAGTTGCTATGGTGTTGAAACTAGTAGGGATAAACCCAATACTAAGATCCATCCTCACTTTAGCAAAGTCAGTATAATAAATAACATGAAATAGCCTTTATAATATGAAGGTTTCAGTTTTATTGCCCACCAGCTTTAAACACAGGTGCATAAATTTTTTTATCATGAATCAGCAAAGGAAATCCTCCATACAAAAAATAAGCGTAACATAAAATAAGACCAGAATTTTTCCTCACCTTTGACCTCATACAAGATATCTGTCTGTGTTAAACACTGATTCTATCTACCGTCTATTTTGCTTTTAACAACTGGGTATTTTTATTCTCCTTCCTAGTAGGTGTTACAACTTGACCTTGTTAAGTTTGCACATGCTTAGCAAATGACCTGAAAACAGAAACCTTTCGTTATGTATGATAAAAGAATGCCTATATGTATTTACCAGGTTTAAATACGGAAGGAAAGACCTATTCCAACTAGAAAGGATAAAAAGCCTATTGTGTTGTCAGGGTAGTCCTGAAGAAAGTTTATGTCTTAAGAATAAATCTCACCTAATGAAAATAATCACATAAACTTATTAGTATGCAGTAAATCGATAATGAGGAATATACTAAGTCCCGGGTGATACTTCCTATTTGTGTAGTAAATTGATGAAAAACTGGTACAGTGGCCAGTCAAGATAAATAACTAGTCGTTTAATACAACCAGCTACAATGCAGACTAAGATAAGTGAACTGATGACACATCAATTTGCCATTCTTCTATGGTGAAAGTAACAGTTCAGAAGTATGTCACATTTGAACAAAGCAAGAACTACAGTCTTTGCAGAATGAAATGGTACTATCATTTATACCACTGGCTTCTCATCAGCTGCTTGCAGGCCAAAGTCATTACTAAATATATCTACAAAAACAATTTTAACATACTTGCACAGAGTTCATTTTAAACAAAAATCAATCGATCAATATACTCATACACTAAAAATATATACATATATAAATATGCAATATTAAACACTATTCCGAACAATAATAATCATATACAATGGAAACCTTCGTCATTACTTAACCAGATGAAAGAGAGGTGAAAATATCCAGTTACCTGAGCAAAGAAAGACCAATAACCGCTTCTTTCTGGACGCATAAATCAGGTTTCAGGCGCTTGATGGAGATGGCTTCAGTAAACTTGAGGAGAATTGAACTCTTTTGACATTGATAATTCTGAACGATCTTGCGATGTCCACCTAATGACCCGTGTCAAGCAGATCCCTGGCGGGAGCAGTTACATTGGAAAGACAGAAAGAAGGGCATATCTTCGATTTTCTGAACATGTTCCAAAAAGCTTATGTCTAAAGGGAACAAATGATTTAAACAGTAATATCACCAGGCATCTCCTTGACACGGATCATGAGGTGGACGTCGAAAAGTCGTTCAAAATTATCAATAGGCAAAAGAGCTCAATTCTCCTCAAGTTTGCTGAAGCCATCTCCATCAAGCGCCTGAAACCTGAATTATGCGTCTAGAAAGAGGCGGATATTGGTCTTCATTTGCCCTCGTAATTGGATATTTTCATCTCTCTTTCATCTAAATGCGAAGTGCTGAAAAGTTTCCATTGTGTATGATTATTATGGTTTGGAATGGTGTTTGATATTACATATATAAATATGTATATATTATTACTCTATGCATATATTGATCGATTGATTTTTGTTTAAAATGAACTCTGTGCAAGTATGTTAAAATTATTTTTGTAGATATATTTAATAATGACTTTGGCCTGCAAGCAGCTGATGAGAAGCCAGTGGTATAAATGATAGTACCATTTCATTCTGCAAAGACTGTAGTTCTTGCTTTGTTCAAATTCATTAAGGGGAATATATATATCACATTTATAGTATGTTTGCATGGCGTTCCGCAGAAAGAATTGTTTGAATGACTGAGCTAGTTGTTCGTTAACTTTTCAGCACCAAATATAGCCAGAATTAGTGGGTGGAACACTGTCAGTGAAATACTCATATTGCTTAAACTACCCTTCTCTTTTCTTCACTTTAAAAAATGTCTTCCTGTTGACATTGTCTTAGGAGTTTTACTAACAACAGAAACACAAATGTGATGTTCACATTATGGGATTTGTGGGGATTTGGACTAATTCAATTCCAGCTGTATGGTTTCGTTACGAACCGAAATCATTTAGAGAGATCATCGGTAACCAGGGGGTAGTGAACGGCTGTTTACCCTATTTCGAGATGCTTCAGCAGTGCACACCCATGACCGTACCAAGAATTGAATCCAGGACCTTCAGTGTGAGTATCTGGCCACTTAATTGGGAATTTAGTGACTAGGGGATTTCTAATTTCATCGACTGATGTTGACTCGTGACAAGATCTAATAAGTGAAATTAAATCATTTCAAATCACCATAAATCTCATAATCTGAATACCAGTCTCCAGCTAACCGATGGCTAGTGGAAAGATGTTCTGAAGCTACACTGAGAAATCTTGACTAGTGGGGTCTACGATGTTAGGGCAAAGTGGATGCTCATAGAAGGCACTAGTGAAGGTGGCTCTGTATCGCGACTTTACACGAGTCACAAAACTCCCGACAAAGTGACTTTGTCTCGTAAAATGAAGGTCACGGACTCCATCTCTGGTCGGTGTGCACTACTGAGTAGTTCTGAAATAAAAAGAAACAGATATTCAGTACCTCTGGTCCCCAATGAACTCACTAAATAATGCTGGTTTATGGTGAGACCTAATAACTGAAATTAAACAAATATGGTGATTGAAGTATTTACCATACATTTGTCTTCTTCGAAAGTGCTTACCTTAGTATATGGGTTATAAATATTGTATTAGTGGGAAAGATGGAGTACTATTATGAGGCAACTTATTTGTGACAGAGATAAGTGATGGTGTTGACCTTTCCTATTTTTGGGATTACATAATTATTAAATCATTAAAATAAAATAAGGTAATCAGGAAGCTCAAATTCATTTATTTGGGGGTTGAGTGTGCGGTGATTATGTCGTTTTGACTTACCCTTTCTGCAAATCCAACCCATAATATCCTCATTATATTATTATTGCTCCCTTGGGTTCCTAGTGGAACATAGGGCTTCAACTGCACGTCTCCACTTGCTTCTGTTTTCTGCTGTACTTTTCACCTGCATCCATGTTAGTCCATACTCTTTCAACTCCTCTTCACACGATCTCCTTCATGTCACCCTTGCACCGACGTCCCACTCGCTGCTTCCCTTTCGGCCTGGTTTCACTCGAGCAATGGCCTGATGCGCGTGTGATGTCACCCAGCGGCCTCCTCAGCCACGAGTGTCCAATCCATCTCCACTTTCTCCTGCATACTTGTTGGCTGGCGATTGGTTTTGTTCTTGTTTTGTTTGTTCCCATAGTTTCTTGTTGGTGATTCTTTCCGGTCATATGATCTCCAGCATAGAGCGAAGACAGTTATTGGTAAAGGTGTGCAACAGACTGTTGGAAATATTCTTTGTGACCCGCCCGCCAAGTTTCTGATCCCTATAGAAGAACTGACTGACTTGACGTTTGTATTGAAAATCCTACCGAATTTTGTTGTTGATGCTGGCTGAGTGACGAAGACTTCCAGATTGGTTTCAGGTTGATGAATGTGTTTCTCGCCTTCCCGATTCTCGCTCGATTTGACATCCTCGTCTGTTCCAACTGCCTGTAGTTGAGACGATGCTCCCTAGATAAGTGAATGAAGTAATCTCTTTCAAATCCCTCCCGTTGATGGTGATTGGCGCTGGATGTTGCTGTTTTTGTTGTTGGTTATTTTCATAACCTCCGTCTTGTCTATGTTTACCTGGAGTCCTGTCTTTGCTGCTTCTTCGACCAGTTTGTCGGTTTTCGCTTGTAAGTCTTCGATTGTGTGGGACATCAAACGTAAATCATCCACGCGCGAAATCCAGGTCTTCTAGGTTCTTCACGTCGGTCGGTCCAGGATATTCCTGTCTTCTCGTTTCCCACTGTCTGACGCATAATCCAGTCCACCACAATTAGGAATATCATTGGTGATAATAAGCACCCTTGTCTGACTCCTGTGTTATATGGTCAGGCAGGAATTAAAATACAGGAGACATGTTTCTTTCATTCAATGAGGAAGAGGGGATCACCGACTCAGCTAAGAGAAAATTGTTTCCTAAAACATATTGGTTGCTAATGGTTATCAAGTTGACGCTGATATACAGTGAAAATTACTCTGAAATATTTAAATAGAAAGTGAAATTTCGATATTTGAAAAAAATGGTGTTTTTTTTTAATTATCCACCCCACTGTTAGTATTCTTGGTGAACTTTAATAACTTTTTTTTGCCTTCCAAAAGTTTCCTTTTCAGCTGCCATAGAACCAGCAACTGTCAAATTGACAGAAGTATTATGTTTCTAACCTCTTTTTATAATTTTCATTCAGTTACACAAGTTGTTCTTGTCCTTTTTTCCCCAAGTTGGATACATATCATTAATTACTGTGTCCTAACATGAGGTCAGCCGATATTTGTTGGACATTTCCAGGATGATTTCCCATTTTATGTTATAGTTAAGTGAACTAATTACTATCAAACTGTTCTGCTATTCTTCTTACAGATAAAAATGAAGGAAATCTGATCTCTAACATGAATTAAATGCAGAGTAAGTCTGAAAATATATTGATTGATGGATATTAGTTTTATCTATTCAGTGGTTAAACAACGAAAAGCGTTTACGCTGAAAAGAAGGTAAATCCTTCTCTGCTGTTCTCACTGAAACCGGTATCCCCCAAGGTGCTGTACTCTCCCACTATCTCTTTTCTTTCTTTCTGCCTGACTTACCATCTTCAAATGACATTAATTTTGTTAAATATGTTGACGACCTGACTGTATCTTTGCCTATCAAGTGTCCAAGTGACTGCTCCAAACTAAATGGCTTTCTATCAGAAATCAGCCAGTATTACAAGGAAAACGGTCTAACCTTAAATCCCTGTAAGTGTCAAACAGTCAATTTCACCTTTAGGCATAAATCTGGCCTAAACAAACTGGTTAGCAGTCACGAGGTGTGCAACATAGATGGATGGCTCTGAAATAGAAACCAAGTCGGAAATTAAATATCTTGGCGTCATTCTATCTGCTGATCTTTCCTGTTCGTCTCATATCTTGATGATTTCTAAGAAAATAATCCCTCTTACCTTCTACATCAAGAAGTTAAGACATTCTGAAATAACCCAACCCTTACTCTTACGATTTGTTAACTCTTGCATCCTGCCTATTATTCTCTATTGTCCCCTCTTAGTTTTTCTTGGGCTACTGAAGAAAGACTATACCTTTATTACGCAGAATGTTAAAGGTTGTCAGCAGGGTGGTAATCAACGTGCCACTTAACCAGCTTGTTAATATTCTGGTTGACAGGCACATGAACTCATGTGAAAAATCCATCTTATCAAACTCACACCACCCTCTTCATTCACAACTCTCCCCTTGTATCTCATCAGGCAAAACCAGAAGCCTATATAGGAAACTATATGTTCACACTAGCAAATGCAAACACTCAACTGTGCCCTACTTAGCTCGTGTTCTGTGAGATAAAGAAAGCATTGGGCGTGAAACTTATGACTTATTAGATAGTCAGTAGAACAATTGGATCTCGTCTTTCCAACTCATATCATTTATAGGTACAACGTTTTCTTTCTTTCCTTTTTTATGTGCTGTTGTGTTCCTCTCTTCCTTACAAACTCTTCTTAAAACATTCTTCTTCGTTCTTTCACACTCAGTATATCTCGCCCTTTGTGTTACCGCTTGCGCCAGTAAACATGCTAGCATCTACTTTTCTAACACCTTCAAACATTCTGTTCACTTTTGGCTTTGCTACCGACATGCCAATATGTTGTTGTTATAACTGAGATTACCCATAATCTATGTAGAACTTTATTTATTGTTAATGTACCAACTGGATGCAATACTGTAGTGAAATGCTGAGAATTCCATTCTGTATCACAAGTAAAGTTTTGGAATAAAGCAAATTATTATTGTTATTATAAAGATGTCAGTAAATGAGTATACAGAATAGATGTTTAAGTAAGCACCTACCACAGAAATTAAGAAGTCACAACTAGAATTTATCAAAGTTTTAAAGCATTCATGCATCAAGTGTCTATATTAAGGCCACTCAAAGTTCATTTCGCCAGTCACATGAGGAAGATTTTCTAGAATGTTCCCTTAGCATACAGAGTTTTGGCATAACTACAGATACCTTTCATCATTTAAGTGTAATCATAATCTAAAAAGCACGTGATTAGCGAAACGGAAAATAGGGTGTTAACTTAACATGTAATCACAATCTGTTTATCAAACAACACATTTATCTGGTTGCGAGACAAAACTGACAGTTCACCAAAGTGTGAACAAAAACTTGAAGTGATTTTGTGTGAGAATTAGGTTACGGCATCATCAAATTTGTCCATAATCTAAATGAATATTTTTCCGCTTGTCATTCCAGGGTCGTAGTGATGTGTTTTTTTCAAAATAAAGTTTACGAACTGGATAGATTTTAGTTCAGTCAACATTAAGGACACTATACCCCAACTTCATTTAGAGAGTAAAGTACTATACACTTTGGTGAATAGTTTTTACTTTCATACTCTATAAAGATGTACTAAAGTCTTCTACACCAGGGATATCTGTGTACTAACTTTCTACTAATCAGATAACAGATACACAGTCAGAAGCTTAATTAGTGTGATGTCTAGTTTGTTTTTTTTTAAACGAAAAACCAAAGATATCATTCACAACAATTCTAACTTAGTATTGAAATTGGTCACAGGATTTCACCATGAGCTGAAATTAGTTAGAGAATCATTGGAAAACCAGCTGGGAGTACTGGACAGCTGTTTCGTCAGCATAGTTTGGGACTCTTCAGCAGTACGCACCCACCGGGGTTAGAGTATTTGTCCTCACACCCGACCTGCTGCACCCTACTGGTCACGACTTCCTACTAGAACCCCAGATAACTGCCTACCTGAATAGGGCCAGTCGTCAGTATTGAAAGATGTACACCTTACAAGCGAATAGAAAAATTACTTATTTTAAAATGCCGATGAACCAGCATATTAGATAGTACTTAAAAATGTCTTATGTCACTGTAGATGACTTCCCTCTTTGCGTAAATGCGTTAGTTATGCTGTTAGAGAAGTATATGGATCGCTAAATATATGTTCCACCATGGATTAAGAAATCTTCGGTGTCATCCACTCCCAGCTGCTTATGGAGCCAAAATAAGTAATTTTCACTAATGTAATACTGTCTACGGCATTCAGTCATCTTGTTAGAAATATCATCATCTCTCCTTATGAATAATGGTCAATTCTTATACCTGTTTCATCCTACAGATTCTGCCTTCTAATTAGATGCTAAGAAAGTGTGTTTTAAAAAAAATTGTTTTTGAATTCACAGGGCAAGCTGAATGGATTTATATGTAGCAGTGGTCAAAAGAAGTTAAACCGTGTGTGCGAACAATCTACAATGATCCTCAGAAGTGAAATACTTTGACCATTGAATTGAATACCAACGATCTAGACTAATAGTGAAAATATTAAATCAATATAAACGCTTCTGAAAATAGGAATTCTTGTATAAAAGGAAATTCTTTATAAAAGTGAAATGTATACATCTAAATCCAAATTAAGAGAGAAGGTAATGCAAGTTTTCGTATTCATTAAAAGTGTTAAAATTTCCCTGGAATAAATTCAACACACAGAAGCGCTTATTTTAATTATTTCCTATAAACAGTTTAGTCGTACAGTTAGTCAGGTCATATACGTATTAACCGATTATGTCAGTAAAATTAGCAGTGCGAAGACTATTGATTTTAAATCTTGAGATGACTTCAGTTTCCATCTCAGTTGTCAGTATCCTTGTAATAATATCACTATTTGTTACCTCGTTTCCAAATACGAGTACCTATAAGTTAGTTCACTGTAAATAAAAGATTACAGTCGACTAGTTTACAAAGTGTTCTTCCTTAAGATACTTCGACAAGAATGTCAACTATGCAGGCTTAATATGACTTTACAAACATTTGAATGATGTGAAAGTCACTTGTTGCAAAGGAGTATGCCTTAAAACTTCCCAGACTGATTGATCTATCTCATTAAGAGTTGGAGTCATTTTAGACCTACCGGTTTCACAGTTCTATCCATGCCTTAATTTCATAACCACTTTTGATAATGAAAGCTTAGCTTCATGTGGTATCCTTTTCAAAGTCGTTTTTCGATTTACAAAGATATATCGTTCAAAATTGATATGCGGTGCGCTGATAAAGTCATTGCTGGGAATTTTTTTATTATTATTTCCTTTAATTCCTAGAGGAGCATAGGGCTTCAGCCGCACATCTCCACTTCGTTCGGCTCCCTGCTAAAGTTTTCACTTGGCTCCAGATCTGTTCACATGCTTTCATTTCCTCTTCACATGACCTCCTCCATGTCACCCTCACACTAACGACCAACTCACCGCTTCCCTTTTTGGTTCTATTCGACGGCTTGTCTAGTGATGTCACTTGATAGTTTCTTTACAGTATGGCCAATCCATCTCCATTTCTTCCTGCTTATTTGTTGCACAATTGGTTTCTACTGTGTTGGTTTGCCCCCAGAGATCCCCCACTGTTGCTGATCTTTTCTGGCCGGCCATCTGATCTTGAGTAGGAATGAGCGAAGAGAGCTGTTGATGAAGGTCTGAAGTTTGTTCGAAGTGCCCTTCATCATAAGGCGCCAAGTCTCTGATCCGTATAACGAGTAGCACTGACTTCACATTGGAGCTGAGAATTCACATCTTATTTTTCATGCTGAGTGCTGTGTGCTGTTCACCTTCACACAGACTTGAGAGTAATGAAAGCTTGTCTTACTTTTTCGATTCTTGTTTTCATATCCTAGTCTGTTCCGCCTGTAGTTAGTATTTCAGATACATTGGTCAAATTATCTACGTTGGGAATTTAATAATGTAGATAATTTAACCAGTGTATCTGAGATACTGAAGTTAACACAACCCCCAAAAAATGCATAGCATCAGCTTGTGAAATCGCCTACTTCATGTATCAACTGCACTTGCCATGATACAGGCGACTAGAGTTTGGAGTTTAGAAGATATCGAACTTGTGATTCACTTCTGTACAGTTTTTTGAGGTTAAGCCCATAGATGATTATGTCTTGAAACAATTTCTCTGAAGTAAGCCATTCCAATATCAAAGAATGGTCGGAAAGCATAGCATACAAGTAGACTAAGGTAATAAAAATGCAAAAACCGAATAGTATATAACTCGTAAAATGAAGCAAAAGCGAATTTCTCATATTAATAGTCAATAGTAAAAGGTGAGTAAGGAGAGAGAAGCAATGATAGTTATTGTATAAACAATAATAGAATGTCAACAGTTTCCATCATGCAACACAATACATGAATTCCTATCAATAATCTCATCGCATGATAAATTACCGTCATTTTGCGAATAGAATGGGTGGATATTGTACAGTTGAATACCTAATAATAATATATCATCAAACAAAATATACGGTAAACTGGTTCAGCATTCATCCATTGAAATCATCCTTACTTCAGTAAGTTATGCATGGTGTAAACAATAATAGTAGTATTGGAAAAAACAACACAAGGGTTCACAAACAAAAAGAATTCTGACAAGTGATTTGAACAGAGAGAGGAGATGAAGTTGAAATGATTCTAAATGAAATGAAGTGTCAACATTTTATCAAAATAAATCAGATAGACTTAAAAAAAATAAGCATAGACGGTTCACAATACACATTTTCATACGCTTTAGACAATTATGGCTACCCAGTAGGTAGCAGGAGCTTTAGTACTTTTGACAAATTCAACAAAAGTAATATATGGAAGGTTCGGGCAATATGATGAAACCAATGTTTAATATAAAAAATACTTTAAGAAATAGAATCGTAGTAAGTGAAGTATTATGATAAAGTTTAAAATGTTTTCGAATTTAGTGTAAAATGACAGTGGATGTTGAAAGTAGTCGATGTTAAGATAGACAAATCAAATTCCAGCAGAAACAAACTATGAAGTTCCCAATTGTGTGAACATTTGTTAGTATTTACATCGTGTCTAATTTTCAAGACAAGAAACTTGGTTAAGGATTATTTATTTACAATTTGGTATAGCTATGTAGCTCAATTAAGTACATTTCATCTTTACACCACCATTTACACACATCTTTTGTGTTATACTAATTCTGTCCTGCATATTGTGTTTCTCTGTGTTCCTTTCTATGTTCCTCTACAACACTGAATCATTTGCTTCCTCTGACATCAAATCTATCTCCTTGTTATTTGATGTTTTTATGCCGATAAATGTCTATTTATATACTACTTATAAATATTATCAGTAGCACATGCCACACCAGTCATCATATTCACCTATCTGAACCTATAGAATCAGTCTTGGTAAAAGTTGAAAGTATCATGAGACAAATACAAAGTATAAATCATTAATTCTTATTTAAGTAGCTTAAAAATCCCCATTGAGTCATATGAAAAAGAGAAGAAATTCAGTGAAGAGACTCTTTTCGGCGAATTCATTCACATAGCTGTACAACCGCATTTACATATAACTATTTTTGTATGTGTACATGAGGTTTGTCAAGTTTGGATAATTAATCAGGTAATACAAGAATGGTCTAATATAGAAACAAGGTTAATTAGACATCGTCTAAAGTAAGATTGAGTTAGTAAGTTGGATGACGTAGTATAATTGACTAAATGTTTCAACTTAGGTCAGGTTAGCAAAAGAAGTAATATCAGGTAGAGACTAATTAGAGGTAGGGTAGAGAATAATGCCATTTAAATTAGAACTAAAATTAATCAAATAAGTTGAATGACGTAACATAAATGACTAGAAACTGAGTGTTGGTCAAGTCATTAACAGTGGTAATGAAGTGTAGAAATTAAATCGGGTGGGGCTAGAGAACAGGAAGGTTGAAAATGTAAAATATTGCAATTGAAAAAACAAAATAATACTAATGAAGAGACAGAAGAGAGAAAAAAGAAAAAATTAAGTAGAGTTCACCTGTCGGGTATTAAGATGGGTTACGTCCATTGCAAGTGCAGTGATTCAACGAACTTCTTCTGTATGCAGAGTTCAGGACTCAGCAAGTGAATTGCCATTGCTTCTGCAGTTTGAAGAAGTCTGATTCGTGCACCTTTAGGAAGACTGCTTCGTATTCTGTAGGAGACTTTGAAGTTTGTTTGGGGGTGAAGCTTGTTCTCCGGAATCTATTACATATTCTAAGATAGAGCCAAGACATTAAATAAAGCCAGATGGAGCATTGGAACTGATTAAGCCGGGACTACAGATTCTGCTTAGGAGATAATTAATAACTTTATGAAGGACAAAAGGATAAATTTCATGCTGAATTTATCAAACAAACTGGCATCACAGTGAATTGTATGAGTACAATTAAAAATTTTCTATTAATCTGTGCTCAGTTAACTTCTATTCTATTCGTTGGAAATGAAACAGTAGCTCACGGTTTCGAACGTTTTGGTTAACGTAAACTGTTTATTGATGTCAGAGCAACTTTGAAGGACGAAACTCGTATGCCGTCGTAGACGTTTTGCGCATATTAATTTACTGAATGTAATATATTTATCTGATTTTCTAAAACTCTAATACTAAAGATTTGTCATAAGTTGAGATGTGAAATGATTTCAGTCTAAAGTATTGACAAAAACTCTAAAACAAGCGACGGTATGATATAAATCCATATGTGTTAAAAGCATCATTTACTGATTTTAAAAGAAACTTGAAAGTATAATTTTGATACGGATTTTGTCTTTGCTGCAATCTCACGTTACATTATTCATCATCACAACGTAGTCATAGAAAGATTAGTGAAAAAAACTTGACATCTTTCACCTAAGCAGCAAATTAAAGTATAAAATATTTAATTGTGATTGGCATTCGGTTGAGTAAGTATCGTATTAATAATCCCTTGTGTTCCGAGTGGAGATTATAGCTTCACCAACACATTGACACTGTACTCAATTATCTGCTGTCACTCTCAATTGATTCGACAAATGACCCCAAGCTATCATTCTTTCTTCATATGATCTTTCCCCTGTCACTCTTGAATGTCCAACCCATTACTTCCCATTTAGCTTCGATTCAAATGCCTGGCATACGAAGTCACTGGGACGTTTCTCATAGTATATCAAATTCATTTCCACCTCCTTCTGTACATTATTTGGAGAGTAGCTTCTTGATAAGTTCACTGCCTGCTATAGCTCCTTCATGTTTAAACCTTCCACCCAAGTTATCTTCAGTATTTAGGAGAAGGAAGCAAGTGTTGATGAAGGTTTGCAGTCTAATGGAGATTCTTCTGACGACGCGAGCACCAAGTCTATGAAAAGTATATAGAGTCACTGAACTGACATTACTTTACCAGCTGATTCAAGCTCATTAAAGAGGGAAGGTTGGGTGGAAGACTAGCAAATACACCCCTCAAAAAATAACCCCACTGCTAGTGAAACTTCATAGCACGGTAAAAATAAACAGGTGTAATTCACTCTAAGTGAATTTCATTTCACTTCATCAAACGGTGTTACTTAATTCATTTGTCTTTCAAACACACTAAATAAACCATACAGTGTTTAAATTCTGGTAACCATATCAATAAGCCCACTAAACACATATGTAGCGAACAGCTGTTAGATCTCAAGATCACCATTGAAGTAGTTATTCAGATTGTAAAATAGCCTGTTTTGATTCTGTTTCCTTTTCGTTTATCCACGTACCTGGGTAGAAATATTGGTATTCGCTGTTTCTTACAGTATTAAAGAATAAGTGTTTTCGTGTAAAAATCTATCCGGAAGAAAAAATTACACCCCAACAGGATTAGGAAATCTCATAGTCATCACTTCCCGTTTTTATCATCATAATCCCGTGGATGAAACCATTTCTAAGATGTTGTGTTTGTTACAACGCCTCAGTTTTTTGTAATGAAAGATAAGCATGGGAAAAATTCTATTGACGTAGATTGAATAATTAATTACATGATAAATTTTAGAAGGAATTTTTTAAAATTTTATTTCATACCTTTGCATTCCAAATAGAACATAAAGCAAGTTTGAGCTTTGAAGTTCCTGTCTGTTTTTTTTTCACATAGAACTTTGCACCGATGTGGAGCAGTTCAGGTCGCCACACTCAATGCAGCACACAAAGCCAGGGAAGAAAGTAAAATTGAACGCAAAATAGAGACAGTAGACAGGTATATGAGACAAAAGGAGTAGTAATAACGAAGACCAACATAGTTTCATTGGAAATTATAAGTCATAATGAGTGGATGCATCTGCGCTAGCCATCGAAAACGATTTCGAGTCATATCATCGAGTTTGAAGTTCCCGTAGCAGTGGTGCTTAGTTATTTTTACGAAGTGGAGTTGCCAACCTGACGCACAATCCTCCCTCTTCACTGAGCCAACTCATCAGATAAACAAGAGTGAGTTGGCCGGTAATCGAACTCTGGACCACTTTCGTGGTTAGCGATTATTCTCCCGCTGAACCACCGATTTACTTCGAATAAATTATTTTATCTGAACCTTCGCTGTGAAACTTTGTTGGATGGTCATTACATGATCCCTAAAGTCGGAAAGTTATTTGTGATAGTAAATATGAATCTGACTTTAGAAAAAAGTGTTTAAAAAAATAATTAGTAGCTTCTATTGTTTTGAATATAGAAGGTATGGACATGTATTTTATTACCCCGATAGCAAAGTGTAGCGGCGCCTTTCTTTGAAAATAATTTCAGATGGCTTTCTGCTTGAATTTGCATCATACAAGTGATTAAGGGCAACGGTAAACAGAGTAGAAGGAACTCATCTAACCAATAAAGGGAAATTGTTTTAGTCATTGTGACTAGTACTTTAAATGCTACTATCGGCGGAGTATTTAATATTTGTATCTACTAAGGCAGTGGCAGTAACTATTCACTTATTTAGTGTACATTAAATGGTTATAACATGTTCTGTACTACAATTTGATGTTAATTCTTTTATATTCTCAATTTTCCTATAGAACTGTGTCAGTCACAAAATATGTGCAGTGCGATGGAAATATACATATGTGGCGTGTGCTACTGATAAGATTTATCAGTAGTGTATAAAGAGACGTTCGTCGGGGTAATAACATCAAATGATGTGAAAGGAATACAAATAAACATGGAAGATCTGTGTAAATAGTGGTTTGAAGATAAAATGTACTTAATTTCGCTATACAGCTATACGAAGTTGCAAATAAACATTCCTTTACCAAGCCTCTTGTATTCTACCGGGAAATCAGTTTCTACGGCAAAGTCATTCAACTAGATGACAATGAAGTTATGATGCTATTCGATTTTGTTACCCTGCATATGTGATTTGAAAAAGTTCGTTAAAGAAAACGATATTAGATATCTTTCTGAACATATTAAAATACAACGCACAAGTTGAATAGGGTTCATTGATCTATGACTTACCTCTGAACAAATTTAGGTGATGAAGTTGCGTTTGCAAATATCTGGAGTAATTGCTGAAGTTTAGATGCGAAGAAAGGAAATTATTATTCTACCAGTAACCAAGCCAAAAATCTCAATGATATGCGTTAACGATAATTATGTCAAAATTAGAGAAACGTCATTAGAAAACACTTGCAGTTTAGTCAAAAAATGTCTTTAGTGACACCAAATTTACGATGTGCAAGAAATTACATAAAAAATTTCCTTTTAGTTTGCCTTAGTCAGCAGAATGAGTGAAAAAAATTTAAACACAGGAATACAAAAAACATCGACATACACAGATAATAAACTGGATCTCATCAAAAAGTTCCTATTCTCACGTGAATCAACTAATTAAGAACACATAGGTTAGCAAAGAGATCTCTTTTCATAACTTCACTTACGATGGTACAACCCTTTGAAATAGATGTTCCCCCACAAGCCAACGTAGCTTTATCAATATGTATTACATAAGTTTTCAAATTTAATAGCAAAGAGAGACAGAGTTGACAGATCACCCAACTTACAAAATGCGTCAACTGTGAAAACACTGTTACGATCTAATCGGATGTCCCTTTTACCCAAAAATACAAAATGAATAGGAAGAAATGGGATCTTTTTTCCTTTATATCAATTCATATAGAGTGCGGTGGATATGAATTAGACTGAATAGGAATTATCTGACATTTCTGGTTATTTCTATCAGAGTCCCATAATTTTTTAAAGTTTATTATTAGTAGGCATAGACCAGATTTATTGCGAAATGTAAAAATAGCCTCAAAGTTAGAGATCCAAGTATTAGGTCATTTTGAATAAATGTGTCGTTATAATCTACCAGGATAGTGAAGACAGCTCCAGGGATAACTATTCATGGTTAAGCTTTTGAAGGCAGGTGGAGGTTTCAGTCACGGTGAACTCAAGAATGATAAATCTCTCTGAATTGTGAGCTGTTATTTGGTGTCTGGAAAAGTAATACTGGTTTCGCTATTAAATCATTTAGATCACAAAACGTAGTAATTTCAGCAATACATAGATAAACCTCATCGTCAGTTGCATTTCAAATTATTCAACGATCTCATCTAACTATTGAGTGGTTGATTATTATTAGTTTCACCAGATATAGCCATTTTGCTACCCATCCACTATAAAGACTTCTGAGCAATACATGTCTTGTATATATTTTCTGTCATTCCTTTACATTTTAAGTGGAACACAGAGCCTCATACTTGAGCGTTAAAATTCCCTCTTCACAAGGTTTATTACTGGTTAGATAAGGTCTAGAAGAGAGTCGGTGGGGAGTCGGAACTCAAACTACGTGAGGGGTTGGTGAGCACCCTACTGGTAAACTAGTACACCTGCAACATAACACAACTGATAAACACTCATATTTAACGAGCTTGCTTCAAACACTTGCCAAAAACACCTTCCTAAGTACATAAGATACTAACTAATTCAAGTCAATTTAAGTTAATTTTGATTTCCCTTCTGTCTTGTAAACACTTCTGAAACTGTTATTTAAAATAATTTTCGACTTAACTATGCCTTTCCATTCAATACTGCAATTAGACTTAAACATATGCGTCCTGAAAATGTTGTCATCCTTGAAATACCAGGACATATCCTTCTTATGTGCGTCGGTGGCACAGTGGTTAGGACTCTCGCCGACCATGCACATAGTCCGGGGTTCGAGCCCACGCCGACGCACACTTGATATCTATGGTCAGCCTGCAAAATTTGGGCTACCGATATCCATGCTGAAAATTCCATACTTGTATGAAAAATACAGTGTGGAATCAAGCTGTAATCAAAAATATAAAAAAATACCTTTACTATTAAGTGTGTGAGTATATTCAGAAAAGGACTCAAATTATTGGGCTTCCAAGTTTTTTACGTAGTATAATGCATCTAATTATTCTATACCACTTGTTTCAAACATTTGATTAAGTCTACAAGTCGTGATTTTTACTCATGTTAATCAACAAACTGATAATTTAAAAGGTTTCTAGGGATTCACGATGATATTTTCAAGTATTTCGTGTGGAATCAAAGAAATTCTGTGATTCCCGTTGAGCTTAAGACATTTTACCTACTGTGATACATTCTTCTACTTCAACCGAAGGAGAAGATAAGAAGGAACCTCGCGGACAGCTGAATTTGTGAAGGGAGCAATGAGTGCTAGCTGTACTGTGCTTAGTTGGTGAGTTAGAAATCACTGGTCATTGGATTACAGATGAGTGGGCTGTTCATAGCAGGTTCGTGGGTGCGTATTATCAAAAAATTCCAAAATAGGACGAAAACACCATCCAGTTATTTCATGTTTTGCATGGCTATCCAACTGATTTCTCAGAGTGACAAAGATAATAAATTACTAACTCAGCCCTGGCAGTACTAGTTAACTCGAGTGTCCATCTTTGTAGTTTTCACTTGCAAAGAAATAGTAACGTTGACCGTGATTTTGTTCACTATGCATTTTGAAGTGTAGGAATTATTGATAAATGTTGCTATTACAGAGACTTCTTTTCAGTTAATGATCCAACTATCTTTTTATGGGTTCCGACTGAAAAATAGGGATTCATCAGCCCATTTCCATTTCATCTTCTTCTCGGAAATCCTGTTTAACTTTCATGTCCTCCTCACACGATCTTCTCCATGTCATATTCTGACGCCTGACTCTCTGTTTCCGGGTTCCGCTCGAGGGCCTGACACGTGATGTTAGTCAGTGGTTTCCTCAGGGAGTGTCCTATCCATCACCATTTTCTTCAGCATATTTGTTGGATAATGAACGGTCTGTTAGTTTTATCTGAATATTATTGCTGTTGCCTTTGCTAACTTTTACACAGCTGTTAGTTTCTACTTTAAGGCCAGTATCCATTTTATTTCACATCTGTTAGTGTTCGAGTGGACACTAGTAACTAGTGTGATGTGTCTAGTCCTTTCTTTGGTACAGACTGAATTCTATCAGTCAGGTTTGCAATTCGGCCACCATTCTAGGTAGCTCGCCATAATGGTGTACATTGATTTGATGATATTAGATGGTTGGAGGTAATCAGCCACAGGAAGCCACACCTGACACAGGTTTCGTGCTAGTTTGCACTCCCCAGTCAGAGAGGCGTATCTGTAAATGCCTTAAAGGAACTCATGTGCCTTCTGAGATTCCAACCCGCTTCACCCACTGAGTGGTGCAGTCAGAGACGTTACCACTGATCTTTCGATGTTATTCGGATTAATACTGATGAAGACAGAGATGAAAACTTTTCATCTTCATTCTTAGCCTGATATTATTACAACAACAATTAAAGGGAATTTAGCGACTAAGCCAATTAATTGTACTAAAGATGGATGTCCCGATAACATTTGTGTCACCAATGAACCTATTTTTCATTTGATTTCTGCATCCTGTTAAGCACACAATAATTCACATTACACAAATTGATTTGTCAATATTAACTTTGATATCAAGCTTTCGTGACTAAGACATTTTTAGAAATATTTACCGTTAAGTAGACTTCTTCATTTTGACGCTGATTTTGCATCTTCCTGTGACTGATTATATCATCCCGAAATGATTAGTCATTATTGACATACCGGGCCCTAGTACAGACGTTTCGGTGATGGCTAGTGATTAATGTGAAGTTATTTTAGTTGGCTGTGACTAACAGTGGAATACAGAAGGTACATTTCATCGTCTTCGGGACTTGTCAACTGGATGTACCTCCATTGCCAGTGAATGACGGTGTTTAAATGATGGGTTCTCAGTCACTCAGTGAGAATGCAGATGCATCTAGCTGACGAGTCCCAAAATGAAGTAAATACGCATTCTGGATTCCACTTCTAATCACCACTAACCAAAATTACTTTATGTGAAGTATGCTGTGACTATTTTATGTTAAGATGCCAACAGGTTACTTTGCTCAATGAAATCAACCATTTTTCATTCACAACCATCCCACCAACACGTATCCAAAAAAATTATCTACATATTACTTTTATACGCCTTTCACAAGATATTCTCAACTGTTTTAAGATAACTTAGTTATTTGGATAATTCAGAATGAAGTAACGAAATACGGAATACAACGGACGTATCAGGATATTCTAGAAGATTTGGATTTCGCGTGTGGATGATTTATATTTAATAACACACACACACACACAAACTCGAAGAATTACAGGCGAAAAGCAACAAACCCTTCGATGAAGCAGGCATCGAAGACAAAACTCCAGATAAACACAGAAAAGATGGAGGTAATGAAGATAATCAACCAAGCTACAGCAACAGCAAAACAACCAGAATTAATCCCCATCACTGGGAGACATTCGGGAGAGGTTTCTTCTTTCACTTATCCGGCTAGGAAGCATCGTTTCAACCACAGGCGGATCGTACGATAAAGATGTCAAAACCAGTCAGAATCCGAAGGTCAATACACGTCTTAATCAACCTGAAACCAGTCTGGAAATCTTCTGCACTCATCCAACTTAAAGAACAAGATTCGGATTTTCAACACAAATGTGAAGTCAGTTGGCTCTTCTATACGGGTCAGAAACTTGCACTACGTGTCATGTAAAGCATTTCCAACAGGTTGCAGACTTTTATCAGCAATTACTGTCATTCTGTACTGAAAATTGGATGGCCTACCAGAAAGAATTAGCAACTAGAAACTCTTGCAACAAACCAACCAAGAGGCGACTGCTCAACGAATATGTCAGAGTAAATGGAGATGGATAGGGCAAACACTTAGGAGATCGTCAAATGGCGTTGTGCACCAGGCCTTTGAGTGGAACCCGAATGATTAACGATGAGTGGTGAGCTGGTTCAAGGATGATATAGAAGAGATCGTGTAGGGAGTAGGAGATGAGAGATTATGGTCAATCTTGGGCCCAGATGAAGAAAACAGCAGGAAATTAAACAAAGTGGGGCTGTGTTGTTGAAACCCTATGTTCCACTCGGAATCCAAGGGAATAATAAATAAAAATAAATGAATAAAATTAAAAATGTTATGTAACACATGTCACAAAGTTCAATAAACGGTGTCCTCCCACAATCTCATGAAGAAATAAAAGAATAATTTGGTAAATTAATTAAGCTGGAGTTCATTTCATCAAGAAATACTTCGCATGCATTGTTAATTGTCGATAATAAATGCACATTCTTATTACTTATTATGCTGTCTTCAAAAATAAAACATTTACTCATTGAAAATCTTTTTTAAAACAAACCCATTTCAAATGAAATAGTCAATAGGTCATTAAATAACTTTCAACTTTGTGGAAAAAAGATCAGTGAATGTGGAGTATACTCAATAGTGAAGACTACTTGAGAGTTCATAAAAGTGAGGTGACCTTTTTTTCCAGTGCACAAGTATATCAAATATCTCATAATCTGGTGTCAGTTGATATTTTAAACAAAGTATCGTTTATGATAATAATTTCTACAAAGCGATTTAATCTTCAAATGTAATGAGTGCCGGGAGAAACCATTCTCTACTAAACATCTTACTAAGAACCCATGAACTGTGTAAGTCATTTTCATGTGGTTAAGTTCCCTGAGATGGATGGTTTAATTGCGAAACTTTCGCTGTATTTCTAGATAACATCTTCGGTGCACACTTTAATATTAAGTGAAATTATCTGAATTCTGTATTAATGATAAAACTGTATCTTCTGATAACCTTTGTAGTGATTTAATTCAATTTAGATTTTTCTATCGATTGATTGGACCGAAATGCTTGGTCTCAGGTTGACATGTAGGCTTTTTGTGCAGATGCTTCGATGTCTGATCATTTAACTTGAAGTTAGTTGGTGGATGGTGACTAGCGGTGGAATCCAGGATGCACATTTCGTCCTGTTTGGGACTCGTCATTTGAATGTTCCTGCATTCCCCAGTGAGCAGTGGTGTCCTCACAGAGGCTCGAACCCAGTGTCCATAGTTTCAAACGCTGAAGCGGACTAAATAACTAATAAGACACGTTGCACAATGGGGTGGTTCTCTTGGTCTAGTGGGTGACGCTTTGGCGTTTGAAACTATGAACACTGGGTTCAAGCCTCGGTGGGGACACCACTACTCACTAGGGAATGCAAACACATCCAGTTGATGAGTCCCAAATAGAGCGAAATGCATATTTTGGATTCCACTGCTAGTCACCATCCACCAGTTGTGGTGATTGGTTGTTTAATTGGTAGTTTTTATTGATTTGGAATTCGGTATTTTGAAAAGCCTTAGTAGCTGAACTATCGCCAACATTAGCATAAAGTCAACTTTGTTAATGGCACTAATCCCACAGTCATCATATTTTTTAACACTATTATGGCAATGAAAAATACATAAATTTAGACTTAGTAAGTAGAGATTAGACGTTGTTTAAAAACTCTAGTTGCTATAAGACTCGAACGTCTGCTCGGTGGATATAAATAGACTAACGTTTACCTAACTAAATTACAAAGTGAAGCCTCCAACCAGGTTTTCATCTCTCTTCACTAATCTAAGCTTTTACTACTAGTCCATGATGTAATGCAGACATAAATAACAAATAAATTTGGTTAACTCCAACAGACTAGTAGCCCAACTACATTTTCTCATCAACTGTTTATTAATATGGAGTCAGAGCTTTCAACACAGATGCCTATCTTTTTGTTTTCATTTTTATGTGTGTTAGTTATTGTAAAATTCAAATAATTGTAGCCAGTTACTGTTAGCATTTTGATATATTTATTTATGTATAATTATGAAAAGTAATAGTAATCACATGGTAATATTTTGCTAGCAGATTCATCTTCCAGAAATCTGGTCTTCAATGTGTTAACAGTGTGGGCTGTGTTTCTCCAAATGCCGAACAAAATATGGAATATTATAGAATACACGTAAATGTATCAAGGTACACAATAATTACCAGTGGGAAATGATGCGTCATCCTTAACCTAGATGCACATACACACATACACGCTGACACATATTGGATACTCGCGTATTTCAAAATATGTGTGTGTATTGTGAGTGTGTGTGCGTCTATGACTATTTTTACACGTGCATATTTTTGTTTATATCTTTTCTCCTCCTCTTATTTAACCAAAGGTCAGAGCTTACTGTGATGTACATTATTGGTTGCATCGATAGAAAAGGTGTAACGATTCTGATTGGTTAACAGATACTGGTCAATTCTCTCGCTCTGAGGGGAAAGGAGAATAAAGTTGAAATGGTTAACTGGCACTTTGGTTTACTTTACTAAATGACTGAAAAAAAGCATTCCACATGAGATGCTTCTGTTTATCTCTTGCCTTATGATGTAACATGCCCGTTTATACGTCACCATCATCATGATCATGATCATCTGTAAAACCTTTATGTAACAATCGATTTGTAAATCAGTTATAGAATAATTATTTTTTAAAAATGTCTTCATATTACCATGTAATAAATATGATCAATTTTCAATTGATACACATACTTATTTTTATTATAACAAATTACATTACTGTTACTATGACTACGATGACGACAGCATCATTGTCCTACAGAGAAAATGAAAATATGCAGGAGTTATTATTGTATCCACCAGATTCAGCTAGACGATTTGCACATATAACACGTGGAAGTTATTTTGGCTATTCTATAGCAACTTATATTGGTCAATCACAACCATCGTGTTTAGTTGGAGCACCGAAAGCTAGTCATAGTAGTACAAATGAATCAACTGGTGTTGTTTATCGGCTAGATATGGATTTGACTTTTCCATTTTGTTCAGTTGTACCGATAGCAACTACAGATGCATTAAGAAAAGAAGTTGGTACACCAACACCTGGAGGTGAGCAGTCTTTTGCATGTGGTGAAAAAATCAGTTTTATTCTTGTTTTATTGATTTTTGTTATTGAATTTTAACAAAGACCTAATTAGATACCGTTTTACTCATGCATAACGATGTTCGATGAAAACTTATACAGTTTAAGGAGACAAATGACTCATCACCTGTGAGTACTACTAATAATAATGATTATAACTCTCAGTGATGAAAGTTACTTTCCCGCTTCACTTCACCTATTTTTGTGAGAAGTGGAAACGAATGCAAATTACGTCCGATTTTTCAAGGAACCGTCAATAAATACTGATAATTCTATTGAGTCGAGAAACTAACATATCTTCAGTGTTTATAGTGATGAACTGTTCGCCTGTGCAGGAAAAGTAACAAGGTGAACTTTAAATATTGAAGAAGAAATTCAGTTTCCTGTTTATTCGTTTTGTGGGACCTAAATCCTCGGTCTCTGTTGACAGTTGATATCTGTGGCACAGAAGGTGGCTCTTGTAGCTCAGTAGCCAACTAGACAATGCCCTTGTTCCGGACTCGATTTCATTGAAGGCATCCTCATTCATGTGGGGAGCACGTGCTAGTAGATGATGAGTCTCAAATAGGACGAGACGCGCACCGTGGATCTCAATGCTATCCACTGTCAACAACATAAAAAACCATTCTAAGATGTCTATTTGTATGTATTCTCCGTCTTCGAGAATTGGAGGTTGCTTTACTCTATTTGAATTGAATATTTCTGAATTGGTTATTGGATAGAAAACCGTTAAATTTAATACTGAATCTAACCAGTATTCAGTGGCTGAGTTTTCATGTTACCAGAAGTAGAAATCATTCGACAAAAGGACATCCATCAAGCTGGATAGAAACAAAGAATATAAAATAAAGTTTTTCTTTCTTTAATTGGGGAAAATAAATATCCACATGTTTAAATTTCTGGGCTACTTTTGCGTCTTTTCTATTTAGAATTATCGTAATCCATTTCCAGTTCATGTAAATTGTAATGACTGAGTAAAATGCACAACACCAATCATTTAGATAGCTAGATAAAAGTAACTGTTCAATGGCTTACACTACTTTGTCCAAGCTGGTCTTTATAACAAATCGATATCAGTTACAGAATTATTCATCAGCTGATGAATCTCTAAATGTGAAAAACTATATGTTACTGATTGATTCAGATAAGTAGTTGTGTAACAATCACATCAACCATTATTGATTGCTAGTCAGATCAAAGTGATCTAAGCAACGGAAGTCGATTTCGGTCGTTTGGGGCTGAGTTCATCAGCAATGTACCCGGTTTGACTGAGTTCAGACAGCCGAAACAGTTCAAACCACCCAATTTCTGGCTAGCTACTTGGACGAAGGAAAGTAAGGTGAAATTTCACCTCCCTGATATGGCGCAATTCCATTAGTTAGTACATGTCAGTGACTTAATGATAAATTTTCTTTCTGTCAAATCTCAGGGTACTAAGGTTGACTCACATGAGAATATGAATGAGGACTACTTAAGGGATGAGTAGGTTATACCAGCACTTAACGACATAAAGGATATATGGAGGAGGAGTATAACAGCTAAACAATACATACAGTCGGCATGATTAGCTGGAAACCGTTGGATTTGGCTACTAATCATTAGTGGTTGGTTGAAATGTGCTTATTCATATTAGTCAAAGAGTACTTTAAAATTACTAAATAGGCAGTAGTATCTATAAAATCCCATATGAATTTCTTTTTCCTAATTTCTCTACGTTCGTGGGTTTTATAGAGTGTGGAGACTTGAACTGTTACCCTTTTGTGTAAAGTTCTCAGTCGGTCACGTTTTATGTGCCTCATGAACTTTATTGCCTTCGATATCCTAGCTATCTCAAGGTAGTACACTAAGCAAACATTCATTTCAATAAAAACGGTTGGGAATCACACAAACAGTGTTTTCCTTTATAATGATATCTGCTTACCTTAGGCCCACAATGAAGAGGTAATAAGACGTATTGCATACTAATAAAATTAACCGGTATTGAGGTGAAAATATCCTTCATTTTCTCAGGATATTTCTTTGCAAGACGTATTTCTAACGAAATTTTCACCGATTGTTGTATTTCACTGAGGTCGACCAACTGATCAGTATTTCTGCTAGTCTCGGCGCCTCTCAGTCACTCCTCAACACACTCACCCACATAAATAATTGTATTCACAATCAAGTCTACCATATTTCTAAACACTCCCCTTACTGTCTTACTACTATTTGTTGTAAATAACATTGCATAAAAAAAAATCCACAGTCATACCTGTTGTGCATATTTTCGGGGGGTGGAATGGAAAATATTTAAGAGTTGTTTAATTCAATTTTGCAGGTGCATCCAGTGATGAGTCCCAAGCGGGACGAAATGCGCATCCTCGATTCCACTGTTAGTCACCATCCACCAATTAATTTAGGAGTTGTGTTTGTTAGAAATTTCATAGAAACTCTAAGCACATTATGAAAAAGCAAAACAATTGAAATAACTGCTGTCTAACAAAGTACACCACTTCAAATGACTGAATATTGCGAACTCTATGGTATTTCTATGGTATTTACAGGTAAACGAGATAAAAATGACCTAGTACACTTACATGCATAACTGTAAACATATAAACACTGTTAGCATTATCACATATTGGATCATAAGACTTCTAGCTGAGAAGAAAGAAGATTCCGATCACTTATTTCATCAATTCATTTAGGTGATTAATTTGATTGATTGTTTTCACTTCTTTTTTTGCCAAAGAAGTTAGTCATTTTTCAACCTAGAATGAAGCAAGTATACTTTTACTACTAAGGTAGTTACAATAATTAAGATGATCGTGTCTAAAATTCAGTCTGATCAAATGATAATGTTGCTTAGCAACATAGTAACATATTGTTTATACTTAGTCTGGAATTTTATTTCAATAAGTGGAGTGTAGACGTAAATACGAGAATTTACTTATCTGTTTCTAGATGTATATTTGTTTGTCTGTGTGCGTGTGCGTAAGTGTGTGGATGCTGTAATCCATTAATTCCTTTGCGTTGCATCACTGTGCCTATCGAATTTCAGACAAACTGTAAATGCGAACAAATTGCTTTGAACACTATCTTATTTGTCCACCATTTCAATGATAATCAATTATTTTATATTAAAACAACATTGAACTAAAACAGCTTGCAAAAATACTACCAAAAACGTCTGTAGTATAGGACTCAGGGAAATCTTCTGTCAGCTACTTACTCTATAAATCCCATGTAATTTTCTTAGTGTTGAGGTGAAGGGAATTTATATGGTGATCAGTAGGATATAATGAAGTCTAAAGTAGTTCGAAAGATGGCTACCACCAATGGAATCCATGAAGCTCATTTCGTCCTATTCGAGACTTCTCAACTGGGTGATCCTGAAATCACCAAAGAGTGCTGGTATTCCCACTCCAAAGCGCCATCCACTAGACCACTTGAGTCGTTTGAGCTGTTTCTCAGACAAGTGCCACTAATCATTATTTGTCTTGAGTCAATTCTTGATTTCCTTGTTGATTGGCTGAACTGAAATCTTCGGTCTCTGTTTTCATGTCGACTCCCAGTATGCACGTCTTGACGATGTTTGAACTTTATTTAACTAGATGTAATTAGGTGATTGAGAAACAGAGATACTGTGGTGGTGTGGTACAGATAATGTCTGTCAATGGAACATTATTCTCACATGTTCCAGCAGTTTATTTCGGCATTAACAACAGAATACGATATAGCATTTTTATTACAATACTCAACAGTTTACCAATCAAGTGGCACTGATATGTTTGTTAACAATAATTAGTCAGTGTCAAAATGTCAATGGGCTGATAATTAACGAAGAAAATCAATACACATTTAAAAGGTTGAAATAGTTAGAAAAAATTAATTGTACAAGGATAACACGTAAAAGATGAAGTGGTCGAAATAAATAAAAATAAAATAAATAATTTAGACAATTATAATTTTTAAAGGTTTAGGGGGAGGGGGGCGAAGTAGACCTGTTTATGCATTCATGTAACGATGGCCTCGATAAGGAAAGTGGCTGTACAAATGTCTTTTGAACACACAGGTTTGACTTCATCTTCAGGTGGATTCCTATTGCTTCAGCTGTATGTAGAAGACGAACTCGTAGAGCAAAATTAAGATTAGTAGGAATGCGGTAAATAATTTTAAATGAGTATTATTAACGTCAACCTTATGCTCAGTATCAACAAGGTGTGCTAAAATAGAACTACGAATAGATCTTGTTTGTCCCTTGCTTAACCATGTTGGATGATGTTCGGAAATACGATGATGAACCTGCCTAAGTGTACGCCCAATATAGCTGGCTCCGCAGCTGCAGTCAAACTGGTAGATACACAGAGAAGAGGCAAATTTAGGTAGTTTATCCCTATTTCTCGAATGTAGAATAGGGGTGGTAGTGAAGAGACAACACATCTGCTGCATTGAAAGCTGTTTTAACTGTATTCTTCAGGCACTGTTATTATTTCACTGATGTTGTCACCGAGGAACTGTAATTTTATGAACATTGGTTTTGTCGGAAATGTTGCCATATTGACTCTCCTTGGTGTTAAATTCATATTTTTCTCAGTGAATTTATCTGGAGAACCATATTTTACTGAGTAATTCTCTGATAATTTTAAGGTCCTCATTGAAGCAGTCGTTCGAACAGATTAACCTAGCTCTATGAACCAGACACTTTACCAGGTTACGTTTATATTTCAAAGGTACAAAACTCAAAAAATGAGTGTACTGACCTGCTGTTGTAAGTTTCCTATACACACTCCTTCTTAGTGTGCCATCTTCTTTCCTTGCCATGAAGACGCTTAGGAATGAGATACATATCGCCACTTGATTGGTAAAAATGCTATATATATATATATATATATATATATATATATATATATATATTAGAGTAGAGCCAGAGATGAGGATCTAATTGAAAAGTAAATATTTCTTGGCTCAATCTTTCTGTTTTCTAAATGTCTAACTGGGGATTTTTTCTATATTAGAAGACGAAATATCTATTGTACATTCTATTTGATTTTAGAGACAGAATACTTTTCACACAGTTCAATACTGCATTGGCAACAAAATACTCTGTATATTTGAACATTGTTGATATATTGATATAAATTGTTGATATATAAACAGTGGTTTGATTAATGAAAACTTTACTTTGGCTTCCGTGTCTTACCCTCTGTTGTTACAATATAACTGCTGATAATTTTTTAAAGGTCATTTAGAGATTGAATAATTCCCAGGGGTTAAATTTAGTTGTTCTATGTAGGCTATTTTGGAAATCTTGTGTCTAAGCCAAATGTCTGCCCATTTATCAATATTTCTCAGTTTGCTTTATGTGCTCTTATATAAGTGTCACTGAGCCTCGCTGGTTTTCAAGTATTGGTTTTTTGTAGGGATTTTGTTTGATTGGATGGAGGATTTCATCATGAGCTGACATCAGATAGAGAACCATTGGAAAACCTGCAGGGAGTACTGGGTAGCTGTTTCATCGGCCTAGTTTGGGACTTTTCATCAATACGCACCCACTGCCAGTGTTCGAACCCAGGACCTTCTGGTTACAAGGCGAGCGAGCTGGTAGACCATTAAGCCACTGGGACCCGATCCAATGAGCCAAGAATTCTAACTTTTGCCAATTCACGACATGATGTGACTATTTCGCAATATCTTCCTCGATGAGTTACTGCCTCAGGTTTTCCAGCGGTTCTCTAACTGATGTCAGTTCATGATGAAATCCTCCATCCAGTCTCACTGGTTTGTTGACATGTTCTAATTATTTCATATTTTCTTACATAAAGTTAAACCAGGTAGTGACACGTGGCTAGATCTAATCTGTCATCTTGTGACATTTGAATTAAGTAGTCACATTGTAATAAATGACCGTCAGCCATCTTGGGTCTATGGTACACCAGGTGATACATTCGACTGCCGATTGGGGGAATATTAGCTCGAAAACTCATTCTACCTTAATGAGTATGGTTAGGCAAATCACATGATTCATTCTCACTTAATAGGTGTGGCTAACTATTTATATAATTTGTCTGTATTAAGTTATCTATTCGTCTACACTACATATCGAATCGATTATCAGAAAAAGTTGTTAGAATGTAACACTTTTTAAGAAGAGTAATAAATAGATTATAGTTTTTTATAAGATATTTTCCGAATACAAACTGTCTTATAACCTCCACAAACTGTAAATGTTATCCATCCTTTTATCAAGATTTTTAAACCTGCTGACTTTGCATACTACTGATGCATTGCATATTTAATACAGTGAGTAGATAAGTCTTTGATTGGGAATTTCTATCATACTTCGTGAATGTTTCTGAGCCAATCTTCCTTCATTTGGACGATTCAGTCATCACGGTTGAGGAACAAACATATTACATTGGTTACTCTTGACTGAGCAATCATTATAACCATTTTAGCTCCTTAGAACTGCCTGAATTTTCAATATAGAAATTTGCACAGAAGTGCAGAAGTTCAAGTTGCCACACAGCACACAGTATACGAAGGTTAAAAAAATTTGAAGGAATTATAATGAGTCGAAGTATATGGGAGGAAGAATAAGTACATGAAGAATCATGAGGATTTCATGGGTGTTAGTAACTAAAGATAATGAGTACTTCTGTACAGCTGAGGATAACTTTGAACTATATCACCACCGGTTATCGATCGTGAACCAGAATAGTCTAGCGGTAACGTCCCTAACTAGACAGTGGGTGATGCGGGTTTAAATGAAACAATGCATATCAATGCCTTTAGTGTTTTAGATATACCTCACTGACTAGCGCCAATAAGCATGCATCTTAGGTCCGGGGCGTTCTGTCGGTAACTTCCAAAAATTCAAGAAGTGCACCGCGAAGGTGAGTCTCCTAGATTAATAATCACATTGAAAACTGACTGACAGAATTCACTCAGTACAACAAAGGAATGGACAAATGACACTGTCGTGCCATCTTCATCTGTTATACCGAGTTCTTTTCAAAAATGTAGGACATACTGCCAAGAAATACCAATTTTATCAAGCAAAATGTTTGTAAAAAGGAAGCAAGATGCGTGTTTAGATTTACATAACCTATAGAATTATTTCAAATTCATTGTACTTCCCAAATTTGGCCTCTTATTATAATGAAGTCGCATGAAGTAATCTTCAAACCTATGTTGGTAAATAATTTGTGGGCTACCGAGTGGACCAAAAATTCATCAAGAAAAAGAGCGTGTCTGGTCGTTATATGAAGCACGGTATTTGAGCAGAGCAGTTAGATGCTACTCAGTTTGAAACTCCTCCCTAACTGGTAGGTGATACAGTCGAAAGCTGTCATTATGTTTTCACAATAATCCCATTCATGCTAACCGATACTAGCCACTGGAAATCTGTTACCTTATCACTAGGAAAACAGAGAATAAAACTGATAAGACAGGATTTATTCCTCCACAGGTGGTGGAAATTGTCTGAGAATTTAAGTATTGACATACTTATTTTATAGGATCGTTGACTGACTTATTTATTGAGGAAAAACTTGGTTTTCTCATTTGGTGACTAGCAAAGCATTCATAAAATATGAATTACACGACCTTTGACCTAGGTTGAGGACAAACTTTTAATCCAAATCACTTGCTTTATATGACATTAAGTACTTCATAAGTGACCATTAAGCCTTTTCACTTTAGTTTTAACCTAATCAAACACTCGACATCCAAGACTACTAGTAACTGCTCTTAAGTTTGTTCGTCATGAAAAAAAAAATATTTACCCTTAATATCCTCCATAATTTAATTTCTAATAATTCAACTTATCACCTAACATTATTGTCAACGCTTATACCTGTAACCAACTAGAATAACTGTGATTTCTTACCCGTCTTACCCGTATTCACTCCCATTTCCCCACCTTAGAATGCTTAGTCATTGCACGTGACATACATTATTATTTCTTTTTCTAATAATAATTATATATGAAAGAAAGTATTAAAATTCAGGACATTACCATATCTTTAATCATTATCCTTTTATGGGTCTGTATTGATGTATGAATGTGTCTCTGGCTGTACAATAAGATATATACAGATAGATAAGTAGAAAATGCAGATATTGATTTTCTTTTATTGTTTTGAATTCGTTACAAATGGTTAAACATTATATGTTCTAAGCAAATGATAGAATCAAAATATTTATATCGGTAAAAGGAAAGTCATTTTTCCCTCCCCTTAGTTAACTGATAAACCTACAGTTTTTCATGTAGTGCAACTTTCTTTTCAAAATATGAATAGATTTATTTGCGGAGTTAACACATACTTATTTAAGTAGTGTAATTATTACTGATGGTATTAAGTTATTTTTTGTCTTCCCTTTAGTTATTTTCTAGTTTAATATGAAGTCATTTTGAGTCGTTATGTAATAATACCAGTTCATGTGCGCATAAAATTCACTTGTCGAAGTATTTTAATGTCGAATTCTGCTTCATGCATTCATTCACTTTAAAGAGATGATATTAGCCCTGGCGACTGCAGCTTCATTGATTTAAGAAGGTATTGAAGATTTGGTTTATAAGGATTAGATTTGTTTTTACGAGTTTGACCACGGGTTAATATCAGTTAGAGAACCATTGAAAACCAGGGAGTACTGCCAGGCAGCTGTCTCATCCTAGTTTGGGAACCACTGTCTGGGCTCGAACCCAGGGCCTCCCGGTTACAAGGCAAGCTCGTATGTAATTCAGCCACTGGGACCCGATTCAGTGGCCAGCTCACGAATTCTAACTTCTACCAATTCGTGATTTAGCGCGACCATCAACAAATGTCATCAATGGGAAATCCATTCTCACACTTGACTGGATAAACCTGAGTGGTCACGACTTCTCACAAGAACTCCGGGAAACTCCATCCTGTAGCAAGTCACTAACGAACATCAGATTAGTTTTCTATAGTTTGGTTTGTAAGGTTTAGTTATGTTTTAACGAGTTTGACCACGGATTGATATCAGTTAGAGAACCATTGAAAACCAGGGTTAAGGTTTATTGA
Source organism: Trichobilharzia regenti (assembly GCA_944472135.2). Taxonomy (NCBI): domain Eukaryota; kingdom Metazoa; phylum Platyhelminthes; class Trematoda; order Strigeidida; family Schistosomatidae; genus Trichobilharzia; species Trichobilharzia regenti. Next base: position 93,452,898 of record OX235262.1, on the reverse strand, counting down.
AGAATAAGGTGATAATAATTAGTTTAGATGAATGAAGTAAGTAGCAAGTAATTTGCCGTATTAAGGCCATCGTTTGCAGTAGAAGATTCCCTGGGGTCCTTAATTGAACTATGAAAACAGTAGGCAACAAGTCATATATAAGATGATAAAAACAGACGACTAACCCATGACAATCATTGATTTCTTTTCGCCACTAAAAGCTTAAAGATCACTGAAATGCTAATTCCACAGAATTTGCATAATTCTGTCCCATAGAATTAAAACTGCTTGACTAGTCTGTGGTCAGTACCTTTTAAAAATGTTTTCTAGAAATCCACCTACAACCGGCTAAGGGTATCAACTTAAAACCTAAAAGGCTACAGAAGTCTTTTTGGCTTTTATCTAATACATTCAAATGTGTTGGTAATAATGATTGAGAAAGTTTTTCAAAGTTGAAAACGGACAAATGTACTCAAGTCATCTGGCTTTCAGTCTGGTCACATTGAAATCCTTTAGAAGTGTTAATAATATTTTGAGCGTCATCATATCTCTAGTTATCTGTATTAACATAGAGTTATTAGTTTATTTATGAGGTCTACTGTACCTAAATTAACATAGGTTTAACTTACATAGTCTCTATAGCATGTGGGTTTTTTTAAGCTGTATTGAATATGACCGACATTATTATTCTAATCTGCCGACTAACTACTCTTTATATTCAGAATGAGACTTATCAGGTAGGCTGACTGAATGATGGTATAGGTAGAAAACTTTGACACTATGGTAGAGTTTAACTCCAGTATGGATAACATTTTATTTTATTTGACATAGGATTCTCAATAAAGCAGGAATTAGGATAGCATTCAGGCCTATAAAGTTACTCACAGGCAGGCTTTGTAGGCCAAAGGACTCTGTAGGTTGACGCAATTGAAAAAAATAATATAATTTACAAAATACCTTGCAGTGACTCTGAGTGAGGTCAAGCTAGTAGATGAGGAGTTGTGAGATTATCAAAACATAGGAATTTAGCTAAGGTTAGAATGATTAACCCCACCCGCGAAGATGAGTAATTTAGAAAAAAACTCAGCAGTCGGACCGCATGCATTAACACACAACCACACAATAGGGTGGGTGGGACAGGGTCAAAATTCTAAAAAGTAACATAGATAGGTTGCTGAAGAAAGAGATTGATTACTGAATCCTGGTTCATAGAGTCTATACCCAACACATGCAATAGGAGTGACTCAACGCAAATACCAGATATTGTTACCAGTCGAGTAGGGGGATTATAAATAATGTTAAAGTGTATTCAATTCACACTATAACATCCTAACAAGTTACTAATTTTTACTTTAAAAAAAATATGATTTCCAATCTTACTGTATTTCATTGATAACACTAATATTATTTCTGAATTTACTTTAACTTGTGTTGATTTTATTCAAATGTCTAATCATCAGTTTTACTCATGTATATAAATGAAGCAAGAAAGTTATGTGAGTGAGTATCTTGATATGATTATGAGCAGTAATAATTTGTCCTCGAAACATGGTCATCAGTAAATATTACTGTACAATATTGTGTGATTTTATCAAAATAAAATCTTATCCATGATTGAATGATAGTTTTATTGTACTAATTATGGACTTTATAAACTCCACTGATGGTATCTTCAATTTTGAAAAGATGAAAGACTAAAGTCCAAATTCTAGATAAACTTTTAGTTACTCTGTAGTTTAAAATATTCACTTATAGGTTAGAAACTATGGTTAAAGTTTACCTTTTATTATTACTGTTATTCTTCCCTTGGGCTCCGAGTGGAACATAGGGCTTCGTCATCACTTCTCCACTTTCTTCTGTTTTATGTTCTACTCTTCAGCTGGGTCCACGATTACCCAAACTCTCGCATCTCCTCTTCACTACACGATCTCCTCCATGTCATCCTCGCACTGACGACCCACTTGTCACTGCCCATTAAGGTTCCACTGAAGAGATGGCCTGCATTGAATGCAGTGTCATTCGACAGCCTCCTCAGCGTATGTCAGATTCATCTCAGTTTTTCCTTATATATTTGTTGAGCAGTGGGCTCTTGGTTAGTTTGTTCCCGCAGTTTTATATTACTAATTCTTTCTGGCCCTTTGATCTTCAATATGGAGAGAAGGCAGCTGTTTATGAAAGTCTTCAGTACCCTGTTGGAAATCTTCTTCGTTTCTAACCCACGTGGAAGAACTGACTGACTTCACACTGATGTTGAAAATCTGAATCTTGTTCCTTATGCTGAGTGCAAAATATTTCCAAATTGGTTTCAGGTTGATGAAAGCGTATCTTGCCTTTTGCGATTCCGGCTGGCTTTCACATTTTCAACCGTTTGGAGTGCCTGTAGTTGAAACGATGCTTCCTGGCCAGATAAGTGAAGGAGGCAACCCCTGTCAAACCTCTCCCACTGATGGTGACTGGTGCTGGTTGTTGTTGTCGCTGTTGTTGTTGTTGTCGTTGTTGTAGGTGGTGCAGGTTATCTTCATCACCTCTATCTTCTCTATGTTCACCCGAAGTCTTGTTTTCTCTGACTATTCAGCCATATTGTTAATTTTTGTCTATAAGTCTTAGAGTTTGTGTGACATTAAACATATATTATCCACGCACGAGATGCAGATATCCTAGAGTCTTCTTATAGGTGGTCCAGCCCACTCCTGACTCCTTTCCTTTAGATTATGACAAATTAGAAGTTAGAAAGAGCATTGAATTTCCAACTTTATATATGTAAAAAGAAAATCATGTAAGCGCGTAAGCACTTTTATTTTTCACTAGTAATTCATCAACTATAAAAACGGAAAAAATAAAAATAAAATATCAGAAAAATAACATTTGAAAGAAAAATAACACGGTTGCTTGTGTGTTTTTTTACTCTGTACAGCACACATTTTGTTTTTTTGTGTGTGTGTCATAACACCATAAACCACACAGAATAAAGCGTGTAAATGAAAGGGATTTAAAGGGTTAGAGAGTATTTAGGTTATGCAGGTAGGATAATGTATCTACCTATGGAATCATTTGAAGCAATTAAAGAGCAGTATACAGAGTGATGAACAATCCTATCGATTACCGAAGTATGTGAAATACATCATATGTGTACTTAGAGTATACATTACTGGACTACTGAACACTACAGAAATCTGTGTCCATTGCGGTGGGCAAAGAATAATAATAATAATCATAGCAGAGAAACATACATAAATAAAGAATATTTTTTTATATAGGACATTCATTTTTGCGTTTGTAGACACACAAGTTTTGTACTTTACTGTCCTAGTAAAACTGACAGTACACGATAACTACAACTGGGTTACTGGACGTAGAAATTAGCACTCATCCATTTATGACAAAAGGTGTATTCATTGATAAGATAATAGAACTTTGGCAGTTATGCTTGTGTATATGAAAACAGCGTGCAACAGTTTTCTATTTTATACTTAGAAATGTATTCTATGAAGACAGTTGTTGTATTTTCATAGATTGATAAGCAAAACGTTATAATATGCTTGTCGGATGTTCATTGCAGCATAATCTCTTGATTACTTAATCAACTTACAGTCAGTCATAAATCTGTTCCTGAAGTGTACTGAGCAGTTTGAGTACTCAGGAACTAATCATGTTGATTTTTTGCTTTCTGCCTGACTGAAAGAATTTAGAGTTGAATATTTTCTACTGACTCACATGTTATGTAACTTAGGAACTGTTGTCCATAGCGAATTATTTCCTCATTGGCATATTTTGAGTGATTACCCCATTAGTTTAGCATGCAAAAATCAGATCTAACACAATAGATATGGGTGGTGCGTCGGTGGCACAGCGGTAAGGACGCTCGCCGACCATTAGCATGGTCTGGGGCTCGATTCTCGCCACCGACTCACTCTTTTACCTCTCTAAGCAAGTAATAAGACTGGTAAAGAGGAAAGGTTGGGCATGAGGCCAGCAACCACATCCTGTAAAATTAAACACTACCACAAAAATTTCAAGCCACTACCTTGAAGCCCTATGTACTACTGGGGAACGCGAAGGAAAAAAAATATATGTTCCATTGTATTGAGAAGCGGAAAGTTATGACCGACATATATATATATATATATATATATATATATATATATATATATATAAGAAGGACCTTTATTATTCTAAAATCACTGTGGAAATCTGAAGCATTCAGCATAAGGAACAAGATTCGGATTTACAACATTAATGTCAAATCACCACTTCTATTTGGTTCAGAGAGTTGGAGCTCATGTTACTAGAAGTACTTCCAGCAGCTCACTGTGGGCTTTCATTAATACCCGACTTCCCTGGTTCCAGTCTGTGATAATGAGCTAACTAAGAAAGTATCGCTGAATAAATATGCAGAAGGAAGTGGGGATAGATCAGACATACGTCTAGAAGACTGTTGAGTAACGTCTAATACTAGGCCCCAGAACGGAACCAGAATTAAAAAAGATGAATTGAACATCCAAGAGTGACATGGGAGAGATCGTGTGTGGGGGGAGATACAAGCTTATAGACAGTCATGTAGCCAGCTAAAGAGGATTGCAGAGGACAGGATGAAGTGAGAATGTTGCTATTGAAGCCCTACGGTCCACTCAGAATTGAAGGGAATATATATATATATATATATATACATTCGACTATGAAGTACAGTGCACAGTAACAATAGTAATAATGATAGTAAAAATAGTCGTATCATATGAATAACAGTAACACTAGTATGAAAGACTATGTTGAGAGGTTTCTTTCTCCTTTTTTACTAAAATTTTACTGTCAGGAATTTTGATGTCCACCTATTCATTTCACTTGACAGTGTAGATTTTTATGCTTATTCATCAAACCTCGTTCTTTGCTAAATAAATTCTTTTTCATGCCATCATTTCTGTTGGATTTGAAAGAACACCTATCTTTTTATGCTGCAAAATGTTGTATGAGTCATTTTAACCTTTATTCATAGGACTGCATATGATATTTTGATTAATCGCTACTTAAATGCATTTTTCAGTAGATAAATGCGTAAAAAATGTAAGTGACTGATACAGTGATTGACTTATATGTTTCTACTCACACGTGTACATGTACAGAAAAATGAGTGTGCATATATATATATATATATATATATATAGTGTTGAAACACAGGAGGCCAGAGGTGAACACCTTTTGATTGTCTGACAAACAGACACTTCAAAATAATTAAATTAATAGTTCACTGACTGTATTCATAAAGGATGGATTACCCATGTGGTCCTAGAAGACCACTCAATATTTCCGTTTTTAAATTTTCTATTGTTGAAGTGATTTTCTTCTTCAGGCACTTTCAGGTAAGATGTCAGTCACATTGATGCTTTAAGTATATGCAGCGTGACTTCACAGGAAAGAATTTATCATCCTATCACTTTCACTTCATAGAAATATAGATATTGTTTCACTATGAATAGGTCTTTATTCTATGCATGCTCATACATCTGTTTGGGTGTTCCAATGAAATTATTAAATTCAGAATATAATTTTACTGTTAGTTTATTTTAGGCGGCTGCTCAATGTTAATTTCTTACAGTCTGAGTCAGTAGTTCAGTTGTAGAATACTGATCAACCACGCATGTGGTGGGGGTCGCGTCCCAGCGGTTGGCACTCCTAAGCCTTGCTTAATCTGTAGTGAGACTTGTAAAGAGGGAAGGTTGAGTGTGAGATTAGCAATCCCATCCTATAAAAGAGGACTGAAACTTCAAAGCTAAACATTGAAGCCCTGTGTTTTACTTTCAACACAAAGGGATATAATAATAATTTTACATTTAAACAAAGCTTTTAAAATATTTTATAAATGTCTAAAAGGACTTCTGACTTACTACTAGTTGAAAGAGGTTTAATCCTCGAATCGGTGCAATTGATTACTTAATGAATATAGTTGGATGCATCATTATATCGATCACATGTTCGTTAATTAAAGCTTACATTGAGGACAAATACTCACCGGTGCCAGTGGTTAGTGGTCGCGTTATATCGCGAATTGACAGAAGTTGGAATTCATGAACTACTGGACCGGGTCCCAGTGGCCTAATGGTCTACGGGCTCGACTTGTAACAGGCAGATCTTGGATTCGAACCCCAGTGGGTTCGATTTTGCTGAAGATGCCTAAAACGGGACGAAACAGCTGTCTTTTAGGTTTTCCAGTGGTTCTCTAACAGATGACAACTCATGATGAAATCCTGTAAATAATCCCAACAGTTTTAACAAAAGTGAGAATAAACTGGAATTATATTTATTTGTAATAAATCAATCAAAGGTCCTTCACAATAAGACTTTGGATTTCTCTTGGTGTCGAAAAAAATGATTAATCTGTCCGTTATGCGTATGAACCACAAAATGTATACAAATATTTCTATTCACATATATGAATAGAGGTGTAGTTGTTTCTCTTGCCCTTATTCAAGTTCACGAAACTTAGCTTGAAAAAGTATATGTAAGTGTAATTTTGAAAACATTCACTCTAATAGTAGTTGTCTTATGAAGGTAACATAAAACAGACATAATTTTGCTTTTTGCTAATTGTTTTCCATTTTAGATGACTTTTGATTCATTTTCTGTAGAGAAATTCTCTAATAATTTTCCCCTTTATTTACTATTATTGTTTCCTTTAGTTCCTAGAGGAATATAGGGCTTCAACCTCACATATCCATTGCGTTCGCTTCTACACCAACCTTTTCACCTGGTTTCACGTTTGCCCACATGCTTTCATCTCCTCTTTACATGACCTCCTCCATGGCACCCTCACACTGAAGACTAACTCGCCAATTCCCATTCAGTTTCCGTTTGAGTAATGATGTCACTTGATGTTTGTTTTCTCAGAGTATGGATAATCCAAGTTCATTTCTTCCTGCACACATCCCTGTTGCACACTTGGTCTCTGGTTGTTTCGCTCCCAGATATCTCTGTTACTGGTCTTTTCTAGTCATCTAATATTGAGTATTGGGCGAAAACAGCTGTTAATGAAGGTTTGTAGTTTGTTTGAAGTACCGTTCGTGATGCTGCACCAAATCTCTGATCCGTTTAGCGAGTAGCACTCACTTCATATTGGAGTTGAAAATCCACATCGTATTTTTCATGCTGAGTGCTAAGTGTTGATCTCCACACAGACTTGAGATTAATGAAAGATTGTCTTGCTTTCTCGCTCCTCGTTTTGATATCCTCATCAGTTCCGTGCGTCCGTAATTGAAACGATGCTTCACAGGTCGGTAGGTAAATGAGGTTGATTCTTTCATATTTCTGGCATTTATGCTGATTGTTGTCTGTTGTTACTGCTGCTGTTGGCCGGAAATCATCATCACCTCTGTTTTCCCCTTCTAATCTCGTTTTATGACATTCTCTCGTGTGAGGCTGCATTACTAGATTTCTGAGTTCATTGACTTCTACTGGATAAATTTGATGATCGAATGTATGCATTCTAGTGTGTATTTTCTAAGTCATTTTTTCACATACCCTTTTTTCAATGTATAATGTACTGCAGTCTATATATATTATCCGACACACATAGTTTGTCCGAATCGTATTATGTCACATCATAAACAGAAATAATCTTCAGATGTTAGATTTTCTGAGAATAGATATATTTCAAGGTGAATTTATCCCCAATCCGTGATTGGTAAGAAAAATGCTGAGAACTAAAAAAATTACTAGAGAACAGCTTCGTTCTAGTAAGATTCAATCCAGTTACGCACATTCATCGGTCTGCAAATAATTGATTTTGGAACCGTCATTGTGTGAAGCACTCATTTTACTATTCAGCCACCTGATAAGAAATTTTCCTTAGGTGATATCAACCTTCTGTCAGTTTATGAACAATTTACATTGCGTACTTTTTGATTACAGTTCTTTTTCACAGTCATCAAGAGACAGATTTTTTAAAACTCCTTTACGTTCCCAGTGGAACATAGGGCTTCAAGCTAGAGCTTGGAAGTTTTGGTAGCAGTAGTGTTTATTTTTACGGGATAGGGTTGCTAGCCTCATGCCCAACCTTCCCTCTTTACCAGTCTCACTACTGTTTTAGCGAGATAAAGGAGTGCGTCGGTGGCCACATTCGTGGTTGGCAAATACTCTACCGCTGTGCCACCGACGCACAAGGGACAACAGATAGGTGGACGTAATTTCAAGGTATTAGAAAGGAAAAGTAACAAAACTGTTGGGTTAAGAAAAATTCTTACTAACAGCGTGACCTTATAATTCATTTACTGTTTGACTACAGTATCTATTTCAAATAACAGTCATTTGTTACTCACTACTGTCAGAAAATACTTACTAAATAAGTAGTCAGTTGTCAGTAGCACTTCAGTAAACAAATCTCTGTTTTAATTCATACTGACAGACTAATATTTATTTATTTATTAAGTCTATCTTGTAAAATGTATTTTGACTTGATGAATCATTTCGAATAGTGAGACATCTAGATAAGACTAATGAGAGAATTTCTAATTGTTTTAAGTGCCTGTTTAGATGAATAGTTTGCTGGAAATACGAAGAGGCACAATTCTATTCATCACACTGTAATGTAAATGCCTCCAAGCATGCTACTATTTAGAAACCATAAGTAATAAGAACATATTTTTTTCACTGAGAATCAAAGAAGATTAGTTAGCTCTTGAAATTCATGTAAAATAATTTTCTTTTAATTGAATAATTAGCCTGACAGAGAATGAACACCACAGACATTTTGACCCATTAATCAACACAGTTTTTTTTTTAATTCTTGGTTTGAAGTTTAATTTAGTCATGTCAATATAGTGAAACACTGGTGACATTTACATTCATATTAACATAATACAGCAGTTGGACGATTAATCACCAAATGACATATGATTATTAGAAGATGCTTAAATGAAGCATAATCATAAGCGAGGCTTGAACAATGTCGCATAGTTATCCTACAGTATCACTGAGTCGGTGACACAACGGTAGGATGCTTACCAACCATGCAGATGTTTCTTGATTCGATCCTCGGCCACCGACGCACTCCACTACCTCACGCTACGCCAGTAATAAGACTGGTAAAGGGGGGACGTTATGTATGAGGCTACCAACCTCATCCTGTAAAAATAAATACCACTGTTACCGAAACTTCAAGCTCTAGCTTGAAACCCTATATTCCACTAGGAACGTAAAGGAATTAAAAGAAGAGTCATTGGTTTTGCAAAAATTACTGTGATTATATTTCAGAGAACAGTGCAATAAATATTTAGAACTGCATAGTCTTTATTTTTTCTTGCTGTGTTCCTACTGTTTAAAAGCATAAAGTTATTTTAATTCATCAGCCAAGCCTATTTACATTTCATTAGTTGTTGGTGTCTTCAAAAGGTTCGAATCAAAAAGCTTTCTCACTTCAAATGCCAGCTCATTCTGTAGTAAATAAATCAGTGACTCTACTAACACTCTGCCACATAATTTTGTTTTCCTGTTGAACCTGTCATGAATTTTTTATTAGTTCAATGAATATAAGAACGACTGAGTTACAAGATGGAATATTATTTCTAATCCTATTCATTTTCAGATCACAAAGCAAACTTATAAAAAAAAACCTGTTACATTAAATACCCTGCAAATTTCTGGTGACTTTATAATTATGATTATATATAGGGGCCAGTGAGTCAGTGGTTCAGGAGTAGAATGAATGTCAACCACCCAAGTGATCTCCGGCCAGCGCACTTCTAAATCTCACTTAGCTTGCAGACACATGGTTTGAGGTGTGAAGCTAACGACTTTACCCCGTAAACAACAACAAAATTCCCGCTACTGAAAATTCAGAGCTTAAGCTTGAAGCCCTATGATTTTCCAATCGGAACACTAAGGAATAAAAAAGAAGTACCACCAGGAAAAGGAATTTAATAAGATGGAATATTTTATAGGTGAAAATGTTTTCCTTTGGTGGTTGTAAATCTTTACATATCTGAGAAATAATTATCGTCATACCTTGCTGAAAGAAAGTATTATCATTCTTATATTGGATAAAGCAATAAGAAGATGTGATTTGTCTGAATTGTGTAATGTATTTCCGCAACAAATTTCGAACAGTCTGATCAAACACAGGCTTGTTATAAGAATACATATGAAATTAATAGAGTTAAGAGGTGAGAAAATAGACTTAGGTCAAGTTAAAAGGACATATTCAAGGTGAAAATAACAATGAAGATCACTAAACCAAATAACAGAGGTAATAGTACATCTACCCTGGTCGGTAGAGAACAGGAGACCTAGCTCCTCCATTGCGAAACATATTATAGAGACAGGACATAAAATTGACGTTAACACATCTTTTAAACCTATCCAAAAAACGTGTTTGGGGTGTATCCTAAAGTTTGTGGAAGCCATAGCTGGCAATTAGAAAGTTTAAGCCACGTGTATGCGTTCAAAAACAATTCGTCATCACATTAAACCTTCTTTGGTAAATTTTGTTTTGATACCATAGCAGATGTACTATTACCTCTGCTATTTGTTTTAGTGGTCTTCATTGTGAATTTGACGTTGAGTATGTCCTTTTAATTTGAATTAAGTAGTTTATTTTCTCATCTCTTAACTCTTTATTAATTTTGTATATATTCGTGTGACAATTCCGTGTGTAATCAGATTGTTCGAAATGTGTTGCTGAAATACATTACGCGATGCAGACAAATTACGTCTTCTTATTGCTTTATCTAAATTCATAAAGGGAACTAACTGTTTTAAATTCTTATATTGATTTGATTTTCAGTAGGATGACCTAATTTGAATAGAAACCTTCAATAAGCTTCGTATAGTTTTAAACTTGTCAGAAAAGTACTTATTTTCAGTCCAGCAAAAACATTTTGAGAATCTCATGCGGTTTCAGCTCCCAACTCATGAGGAAAGCACTTTCGAGAGGGATGGCTGACAAGCGCCTAGCATCCCATATTATCCTCGTTAAATTGGTTCTACACGATGCATAAATTCAGCCTCTAGGAAGAGAATTAGGGTTTAGTTAAGAAGTGGTTGTCAGAAAATTACTAACTTCTGAATTCTGTTCAACCAGTCAACCGGTTATCTAAAGTGAGACTAATTTTTTGAAAGTCAGTTGACGTCAGTATCAACAGTATTAATGCCTCTGTTAGATTGTCACAGGATAAAAGATTAAGCGGGTTTTTTTATTTTGTAGTCTATTGTCATCTTTATTGTGGTTATCTTCACATCTAAACCTTATTCATTGAACAAAAACAGACAGAACATTCGTGACAAGTAATAAAACAGTGACAACGGCTTTGTTTATTTTTATTTTCTTGTCTTGATTTGTTTATTTTGTGTCTAGTCAAGGCAAGTTAAGGCAACAACGTCGTCATTTTTTACTGTAAGATTCAAGGATTTTTCGTCTGTTTATATCTTCCTTTTGTATGTCAGTGTATTCAGATTTTCATATTATTCATATGATAGATTTCAATCACTGTAACAAACGTTTCACTTCTTTTTGATGTCTGTGTATGGGCGATTTTTCCTTAGGTCAGTGTACATGACACGACAATCTAGACTTAATCATACTGAACATTATACAGTAATATAGTGCGTCTGATGAACCCTTTTTCACTGATCTAGTATTGTCAATTATAGAGAAAAAGGATTTATAGTGAAGTTGTGAAATACTCAAATATAAGGGGTAATTTCTGTCGCTCAGTTGACTAGACAACGTATCTAGCCGGATAAAAGACAGTTGTTTTATGAAGTATCAAAGTATTTGCATAGTGAATGAATCAGCCTACGTCAAAAGTTTTTAAAAAGTCCTCTTTTATTTTACGTGTATCCGTGACAAATCATTTCTTTTTCTTCAGGATACAGCATTATCTTGTTACTAGTGAATAGAACATGGAAATAAAGGGGGAGTGAAATAATTTCTTTAATTATCTTTCATCTTTTACGTCTACTGTAGAATGAAAGACTTAATAAAAAGTCTAGATTCTTGATACAGGTGAATTTTAAGCTGGTGGCTAACAGCAACAGCAACAACAATAACAGACAACAATCAGCATAAATGCGATAAATCTGAAGGAAAGAAAGCTCATTTACCTACCGACCTGAGAAGCATCATCTCAAATGCAGCCGGACGGAGCCGATGGGGATATCAACGCAGCGAGGATCAGGAAACAAGGCAAGCGTTCATTACTCTCAAGTCTGTGTGGAGATCAACACTTAGCACTCAGCATGAAAAATGAGACGTGGATTTTCAACTCCAATGTGAAGCCAGTGCTACTCGTTATAAAGATCAGTAACTTGCAGCCGGGTCACGAAGGTCATTTTGGACAAACTACAGACCTTCATCAACAGCTATCTTCTCTCAATACTACTCAAGATAAGATGGTCGGCCAGAAAAGATCAGCAATAGTGAGGGGTCTCTGGCGATGAGCGAACCAACCCAGCAGGAATCGATTGTGCAACTAATGTTCAGGAGGAAATGGAGGTGGATTGGCCATACTCTGAGGAAGCAAACCATCAAGTGATATCACACGCCATTCTCTGGATAGTATAAACTTTGCTCAACGTCTCCATGAACACTTCAATATAGTTTTAAAAATTTCATTAAGGCAAAAACAAGACAATATGCGCGTCGATGGCACAGTGGTAAGGACGCTCACCGCCTATACACATGGTCCGGAGTTCGATCCCAGGCCGACGCACAGCTGATATCAATGGTGGGCCTGCTAAATTTGGGCTACCGATACCGCATGCTGAAAATCCCATACTTGTACCCAAATGTTAAGTGGAATCAAGTTATAATAAAAACTTTTAAAAACTTTAGACATCGCATATGAGATGATGATTGAAGCATGAAGTAAGAACTGTTCGTAGGTGGAATTGAATGAGGTTAATCCAGATTACACGTCCAAGTATTTATCAAAGGACCAATGGGGTGTTATTCCACCCCAGTTTCAGTTATAAAAAACACTTACTTTTGTCCTGCTATAGTGTTAACAAAAACAACTGAAAACTGCTTGAGAACACACAAATTTTCATTACAATCCTCTTCCTCCAAGTGAATGACACCCTATTCCTCATTAGGAACTAATTTTGAAGAGGATTGCCTGAAGGTTTGTGAGGATCCGTAAGCGGCTATTAATCACCATCCATGTTGGTTTATATATACAATCTGCAGAAGTTAGGAGAATCGTGAGCCACTGGATTTTGAATTGTCAACGGAACGTTGAACTGCTCGCTAAGTAGACATGATAACATGAAGTGAGAATAATAATTATCCAGTTTTACTTGACTTCCAATAGACATTCTTCTCATGTTAGTTTATGAAAAACCTCCTTTGGAGATATCATTAGCCATTTTTTATTACCTAAACTAGACGTGCAGATATTTTTATTGCATTCATAGTAGGAAACCACTGGAAAACCTTCAGGGAGTACTGTTCAGCCAGCTCTTTCGTCCTAGTTTGGGACTATTCATCGGTACACACCCACTGCCAGGGTTCGAACCCAAGTCCTTCTGATCCCAAGGTGAACTCGTAGACTATTCACCCACTAGGACCCGATCTAATGGCCAGCCTGTGAATTCCAACTTCTAGCAATTCAAAATGCATAGGATAATGTTGGAACAATCGCTTGAGTTATAAGCTTTATCTATGAAACATCGGAAGACAATTTATACATATATATATGGCTTCGCATTTATGCTGTCTTGAAGGAGGCTGTATTTATGACAAAAAAGGTAGGCTATTACTTATCTGATATAAAATTTCTGAAAAATTGATTATATTTTTGTGCAGATATGCATTTGTACCGAGACTTTATTCTTTAATCAGAAAGACTTTCACGTGCTTATGAAAAGAACAACACTAGTCTGTTTATGTTACGGACAGTATTTCCTATTAGAGAATTACTAGTCTTGTATAAAAAACCCTACGGTATCTTTCAGGCAGTGATATTATTACATTCAGTCCACTTAATATAGTCGGTGTATATTTTTAGGAGTTATATATATATATATATATATATATATATATATAGCACAAAGATAATTAGGAATTTATTCAAGTATAAGATGACAACAACCTTTTCCCTACTGAACAGTCCCGAAGTCAACAAAGTGAAACCAATCCACTACAGTCCTCAAGATTAACTGACTTTTTTTATGCAGAAATTTGCTTATAAGAAGTATTATTTCGAAACTCCTGCTGTGACCCATCGTTTTGGGTGTAGCAGCTTTGAAATCCTCTGAACCTGCTGAGGATTAGACAGCTAAGTAATACCACTAGGCCTCACGCGAAAGGTGCGTTTGATTAACAACAATACTACATGAAGATGAAAGTGGTTATTGGCTAACATTTTCATAAGTACGTAAAACCAATACTTGAAAAGTGTTTACATAAAACTTCATTCATCACTGTCACTTGCTATTTCAGTGGCCTCTTTTTTGCTGACTTGATAGTGTATTACTCTTGAAACTTTGAGTGGAGTTGATTCATTGAAGATATTTTCTTTAGCCTAAATTACTGTATTAAATTAGCAGTTCTGTGGATAGAAATTCAGTAGAGTCATCAAACGCTTTACAATCTTTCGTCTTTAACCTTTCAGCTAATTGGTGAATTCTGTCTCAAAAGTTCATAAGGTTGTTTTTAGCTAATAAGATAGTTTACCAACATAAGGGTCTCAAAACCTACCAAATAACGGTCTGTCCTCTGTCGTAATCAAGTTTCAGAGGTCCCTTCATTCAGAAATAAACTGAATAAAAGGTCACATGATCTCTTTTTGAGTTAGCGAGTTAAATGTTGAAGTTAAAACCTAGTTTACACATCTAGTTATCAGTACAGTTATTCAAATCACATGGCGAGATCGTCAAATCGTCCTACTTTATTTGCCAGCATGTAAGAATATGTACAAATGTGTCACTAAATGTCTGTGTGTATGTGTGTATGTGTGCAGTATACTTCATGTCATGTTGAAGTTTTGTGTAGTCACTAGTTGTTATCCAACCTAGCAGGAAGTGGTTATCCAGTTAACCCGTCATTATTGTGTGCATACCTAACTAACTTTAATTGTGCATGATACTCAACACTTCGAATTCAGTCTGCACCAAATAACGACCATACGCATGACACTAGTTACCAACTTGTGTCCAATCAAAGTATCCAGTTCAGTCCTATAGAAGATCAGTCGCGAGTCAAACCAGCTCACCGGTAACTTCTTTGACCACAACATGGGTTGCAATCTTATAGGTGAAATAAATTCCTTCAAGATTGCTGACAAATGCCAGCTAGCACGAAACCTGGGTTCTATGCTTCTTGCTGATTGCCTCCAATCATCTAATAGCTTAGTAAGATTAGAAGGCCAAGTTAAACTTCAAGCATCAATAACTACCAATTGAATAAGGCCACACCAGTGACCTTGAATGGCCCAGTGAGTTTTATTCACATGAGTTGAAGCTTCTATTCCGCTTGATTCGAGTCGAATGCCTACAATAACGCAGCTACGTTTGCATTTTGGTGAGGACCAAATCTTCCAGTATTGTTTAGGTGTGGGGTTGATTAGGAAAGAAAGGATTTGTTCATATGGAGGTGTGATGACCATAAAAAGTTTCAGTAAGTCTGTTAATGGATATGTGCATCGTTAAGGAATCTGTTTGAGACGAGTTAGTGTCAGGAAAGGTAAGCTGATGATTCTAATATTTTGTGGGAACATATGATACCTCTCTACACGAAAGATTCGTCGAGAGGGTAGCAGATAGAAAGTCAAGTACTTTAATACCTATTATTACTCAACTGGTGAAACAAGGATTTATAAAACACACAAATAAGTGGAAAGGTTATAACTCTTTGTCATCTCTTGGATATTTTCACCACAGAGCCAACTATTCTAATGATTTTGTGAATCGCATTAAAGGAACCCACACCAGTCCTATCGAAGGCTTTTGGGGAAGGTTAAAAAACTGGATTAGAGCAATTAATGGATCTCAAAGCGATGTTATTTATAGTCATTTAAACGAATATATGTATAGGATGTGGTATAACATTTCCATTGATGCTCTTATGCTAAACTGGGGGATGTTTTCATCACATTCGAGAGAAAAATATCCTATACAACAAAGTTTTTATGCATTTTCTCATAAAAATATATGTATTCGATATCCGAAAATGCCTCATTCAGGTTATTGGTGAATTCAAGGCCATCCGCTGATTGGTAGTAAGTGGTGCTTTTGGTTTAACTTTGCCAATAGGCATCTAGCTGATGTTCCATCTAATATAAAACAGTTCAATTTTGTTTGCTAAATTATTCCACTTTCTTTCGAAAACTTTACAACTACCATTTGGTCTAGATTCCTAGGGTCTTCTTCTTAGTCTTCTTCTACTTTTTTTTGTAGTTTTACTTTTTCAACAAACACGATAATCTTATTAAATAATAATTGAACAACAAACATTAAAGATAATTGAAATTTAACAATGAATGACTCATTTTCAAATTTGCACCATTAAATGTATATGTATTTTAACTTAAAACAACATTGTACATCAAATTATTATTATTTCTTTATATAGCTGGATAAAGTTGTTCTTATATGAAGTCTAGTACGACTGAAGTTTTGTTTTTTATTAATGATTATGACTGTGTAGTAAACTACATGGATTTTTTAAAAGAGAGGCACAACACTGTGTTACCAACTGTTTAATAAACCGTGTTCAATATGTCCAATTTTCAGTATGAAACAAATGTTAAAATACATATAAATGATGATAATAGTGTTTTGTATCTAAGCGATTAATGCAAACTTTGAAAATAATGATTGTTTTTAAAAAAAATGGATGGTCGGACATTGTTGAATTAAATAATAATTTAATTTTTTCCTTCACGTTCCCCAGTGGAACATAGGGCCTCAAGCTGGTGGCTTGAAGTTTCTGTAGGAGTGTTTGATTTTACAGGATGGGGTTGCTAGCCCCATGCCCACCCTTTCCTGTTTACCAGCATTATTTCTGGCTTAGCGATGTAAAGAAGTTCGTCGGTGGCCGGGGATCGAACCCTGGACCGTGTGCAAGGTAGGCGAGCGTCCTAACCGCTACGCCACCAATGCACACATTGTTGAATGATTTACCAGTAACCTGGTGATCAATGGAACGTTTGTCGTGGACACGGAATAGTAAGACCTCAGTTATTATTACTACTGATGTCTTTTTGTATTTATTTTCAACATACACTTTCTACTTATCTCGCTTGAAAGATGGGAAATATTTTCAGTTGAATCTTCTGTAAGTGAATTTAAGAAATCTTACTCAAAAGGTTTCCCAGGTAAAGGTTTGTGGGGATTGGTTGTAGGGTTTCATCATGAGCTGATATCAGTTAGAGAACCATTGGAAAATCAGCTGGGAGTACTGGAGAGCTGTTTCAGCAGCCTAGTTTGAGACTCTTTAGCAGTACACACCCACCGCCAGGGATCGGACCCAGGACATCCTGATTACAAGGCGAGCTCGTAGACCTTTAAGCCACTGGGATACGATCCAATGGTTCATGAATTCTAACTCCTGACAATTCACGATATAGCGCAATAGGCACTAGCGAATGTCGTCGGTGAGTATTTGTCCTCACACCCGACCTGCTGCACCCTACTGGTCACGACTTCTCACTAGAACCCAGATATCCACCAATTTGAATGGGGCCAGTTGCTAGTTTTTATTGAAACTATGTTTGTAGTCTTAATGTCATGTGTCGTGTGATGTCGATTGAATTACCTGTGTTATGTAGCCTACAGAAAACAAACATCAGTGTCTAATTACCATAATTAGTAGTATAGAGTGAATAATTTCATAATTTCTTTCTCCTCCTTATTCCATCCGTTTTATTTATGAATATCTCTACCAACAAGAGAAAGAAATGTATTCAGACCCCTCACAAATACACTGAGATGTATGTAACTCTCTGAAGATCCAAAAAAACTAATAAGAGAACATCCAAAACGTGATGCTTGAAATTGGTTATCCTAGTGGCGTTATTAAAAGACACATACAGAAACCTGAAATCAGTCAATACTGTAAATTTATACGCATAAAACTTCATTTCAATGGGAATGCGGCTACTGAAGTTCCACACAAAAGACTGTTCAGGAAAACGAAAAGAATTTCCAATGTTGAAAGTGGGTGTCTATTATTATTCAACCGAAGAATAAATCACACGTCTTTGCATTTAAAAGTTCACCTATTCTCGTGAAGAACACCATGTAGAGTGTCCAATAAGATGGAGAAAAAGTTCACCTTTTTCTCACTTAGTAGACAGGTTGTGAGCACCAAGTGAAAAATACGGATACTTTCAAGGTCATAGGTTCATACCCTGTTGATTCACACTCATCTTTTACACTTATTGCAAGCTATAATAATTCATGGAGAAAACTCTGATGTTAGTATATGAAAAATTCTGTTCCACCTTGGTCTGTACCATGGCCCCGATAACCACCAAAAAAAATGAACCCTCAGTTCAACCTTTTTACTCCTTTCCTGAATCCATCAGCTTCATATTTCGTATTACGCAACATGTAGTGTTATAAGATTCTGTTTGCTGAAATGTCTTCATTTTTCTTATCGTCACCGAAGTCATCAACTACTTTTATATTTGTCAATACTGTTATTATCTTGGGCACTTGTAAACTGCATATTTTTTATTCCTTCACGTTCCCAGTGGAACACAGGGTTTCAAGCTAGAGGCTTGAAGTTTCTGAAGCAGTATTTATTTTTACAGGATGGGGTTACTGGCCTCATGCTCAATCTGTCCTCTTTACGGGTCTTACTACTGGCTTAGTGAGGCAAAGGAGTGCGTCGAATGGGGATCGAACCTTGGAACATGTGCATGGTCGGCGAGTGTCCTAACTGCTGTGCCACAGACGAACTGTAAACTGTTTAATTCACAGTATTTCTCACTGACTATAAAGTCACTATCATTGGTCAAATTTTCATCTATATTTACGTTTATATTAGAATGAGTCCTGAAGATAATCTAGTTGAAACAATATTACTCACTTAAACGTATTTTTTAAATAAATTTTATATCAACCGTCTGTAACCTTCACTTCCTCTATCATAACAGCGTTGAAACTAATTGAAACATACTTACTCACTGTTCATGATAATAATGACAATGAGTTGATTAAATACGACACATAAACATTTGTAATGCAGCTTACTAACTGCATTGCGTACTAATTCAGGGAAAGTAATAGGATTATGTATTGCCCAAGAAAGTCAGCAGTGATACTAAGAATTAGATTCCATTTTCAACTGTTCATTTATAGGGATTTGATTTGTTTGATCACGGATTCACATCATTTACAGAACTGCTGAAATCCAGGGTGTACTGAAGAGCTGTTTCGACTTAGTTTCATTCTAGATTTGATTTTCTTTATGTTTATTGGTGAGAGATATTTTTGGTTTTAATGCACAAACTAAAATTTGAAATTTCTTTTCATCTAACAAGTGATTTACATAATTACTTTTTTTTACTACAGTTATGTTATTACTCGGACTGGTCAGCCCAGAATAATAGCTATTCTTCATTAGTATGCTACTGAAATACAGTTTATAAGTAGTAGACATTCATGACCTATTAATTTATTGACTAACTCTCATAATAAAACCCTTTACTTTTATGATAAAAATACTATCTATTAATCAGTGGGCTATTATTAAAACCTAACTCATTAGTTTAATGCCAAGTCACTCCTTTTGTATAGTTCGGAGACTTGGCTCGCGTATCACCAAAAGCATTTCCAACAGCCTGGTAGAGACTGTCTTAGCTCTTTGATGGATATAAGACGGCCAGAAGTGATGAGCGACAGGGAATCAACCAAAAATCGATTGCCCAACAAATATACAGGATTGCAAACAGTTGAGTGATATCGTGTTCCAAGCCCGTAAGTGGAATGAGAATGGAAAACGATGAGTTATGCTTTTGTTCGAAGTTAACATCGGGAAGACTGTGTAGGGAGAAAATAAGAGGTTATGGACCATCGTGGAGACAATTAAAAAGAAATACAGAGAACAGAGTGAAGTGGGGGGATGTACTGTTGAGGATCTATGTTCCGTTCAGAACCTAAGGGAATAGTAATGATCATTAGTTCCCTCGACAATTAAAACAGATAAGTACGAAAACTAGGCGAAAACAGTTAATATTCATTTTTTTACAAAAATTATTCAAAATACCTTACAGAATTAGAAATATTGTAAAAATCAAATTAGCTTAGAAAGATTCAAAAGTTTCTGTGATCACCTTTCACTTAATTATTTTTAATCCTAAACAATTGTCTTCCAGTAGTTTTGTCTGCCCATAACATGCTTCACATGACTTTTCCGTAAGAATGAAAAGTAATGTCAGAAAAGGAAATTATTATCGAGAGTGTGAGGAACGCTTGGTATTTACATTTTTTTCTGGTTTGTCAATATCAAGATACCTGATGGACAGACATGATCAATTTCCAAGTTTGCACTTAGGTTTTTTTTGGTTTTCTTCAGATTTCTGCTTTAGTCATTTTGTACAGCTATGTGAATGAATTCGCCGAAAAGAGTCTCTTCGCTGAACGTCTTCTCTTTAGTCATTTTGTTTGTTCCCATGAAAATGTCTGAAATACAAAATTATCTGTCATCAGTTTTAAAGTAATGAAAAAGAATTAAATATCATAAAATACGATTGCTTTGTCTAAGGTTGTATAGGCACTAAGGGTTCAGCTGTTACTTTCATTAGTTGCCGCTGGAAAATTTTATTTGGTTTTTCTTCAAATGCCTACATTGTATCGTTATTTTCAGTCTGTGGTTACTGAATACGGAGACTATTTGATAATAATAATAATAATTTGCTTTAATCCAAAACAGTACTTGTGATACAGAATGGAATTCTCAGCATTTCATCACAGTATTGCATCCAGTTAGTACATTATCAATAAATAAAATTCTACATAGCTTAAGGGTAATCTCAGTTAGCTTTGACAACAACATATTAGCATATCGGTAGCAAAGCCAAAAGTGAACAGAATGTTTGAAGGTGTTAGAAAAGTAGATGCTGGCATGTTTACTGGCGTAAGCGGTAACACAAAGGTCGAGATATACCGAGTGTGAGAGAACGAAGAAGAATGTTTTAAGTAGAAATTGTAAGGAAGAGAGGAACAAAGCAGCACATAACAAAAAAAGATACAGAGAAAAGGAAAAGAGAGGAAGAAAATGTTGTACCTATAAATGCAATGAGTTGGAAAGATGAGATCCAGTTGTTCTACTGACTACTTAATAAGTTATAAGTTTCACGCCCAATGCTTTCTTTATCGCACAGAACACGAGCTAAGTAGGGCATAGTTGAGTGTTTGTATTTGCTAGTGTGAACATATAGTTTCCTATATAGGCTTCTGGTCCTGCCTGATGAGATACAAGGGGAGAGTTGTGAATGAAGAGGATGGTGTGAATTGAATAGAATGGATTGAGCCCATTTTTCACATGAGTTCATGTGCCTGTCAACCAGAATATTAACAAGCTGGTTAGGTGCCACATTGCTCACCCTGCTGACAACCTTTAACACCCTACATAATAAGGTATAGTTCTTTAGTCTTAGACTATTTGTTATGTCTGCAAGGAAGTGAACAACGCCGTTGCCAAAATATTTTATGATAAAGTGATAGTGGGTTCTGAGTTCGTCTAAACTGACTAGAATGCGCCTCCAGAATACGGTACTGTTAAAAACTGGTCGCCTGAAAATATCTACCACACTGAGATGAACAAAAAAGTCATATTGGGAAAAAAGACTACCGAGACGACAAAAAGCTTTTATTAGACAAAATGCATGGTATATTTTACTTATTAAAACTCAGAATATTAAATCCATAACTTAAACGAATCTGACTGGTTGTACGGGCATCTCAATCCCTCAGAAAATCAAACCATAAATAAACTGATCAAAACCGTCCAATAAGGTTATCATGTCAGTACATGCATAAATCACGACTTCATGGTTGACAAAGGAGCTTGGCAGTCTTAACATTATTAATAATGACTGCCGCTATTGGATAGTGATTGCAGATAAAGTGGAAGTTTGATCATGGCATTTTATTTTTATTTTTTGATTATAGCTTGATTCCACACTGTATTTTTGGAACAGGTATGGAATTTTCAGCAAGTGATATCAGTAGCCCAAATTTTGCAAGCAGACCATTGATATCAGGTGTGTGTCGGCAGGGGATCGAATCCCGGACCATGCACATGGTCGGCGAGAGTCCTAACCGCTGTGCCACCGATGCACCATCGCATGATTCGAAATAGTTCGGTACTACCTGTTCAGTTTGAAGTGAAGTGATGACTAATTAGTAGTTCGTTCTCATAGCGCAGCTGAATCTGAAGTGATAATTTGAAGGCAAATGACTCGAAATTCACCTCGACCCATCTTCCTACTTCCTTTGCGATAATCGCCCACTATTAGAGTTATTCGTTTGCGGGTATCTTGCCGTAGAACTCAAGTTACTTTTATTCTGCCACTTGTTTTTACATGAATTCACCTCTATTCTTATAACCATTAGTGTCGAGGGGGATAGCTGAATGAAATATGCTTAACAGTTAGAAACACCTGGCTTTATTTTATAGGCTATCTATATATATGAGACCATCATTTTGCTCGAAGTATGCTGGTAGTTGTTAAAATCTTGTAACTTAATGTTTAACTTAGTCAAACCAAACAAATTGAATTTATTATTTCCAAGATTGGACGTAGTGGCACGTTCTCTGTGTGTTCTTCCGGCAGACCATATAAACGGGGAATCAGGGAACCGGAGGGTCATATTTGCTTGAATAATTCACAGCTGATAATCGATTCGTTCTCCATCTTCTTCAGTATTTATGTTAGCTTTCTTTCAATTTGTTCCGTTCAGTCTTTCTGCCTACTTTCTTTCGAAAATTTGTTTTCATCTGACATGACTGGTAATATTTTCTTGACGTAGTCTTGGCGATTCATCAGGACAGCGTCAGCACCTTCATCGGGGCGGGTCAGAACGGAGTCTTTGTTCTTTGAAATCTCGTGTAGTTGCTTTCTGTGCTCGGCTGAAATCAATTTTTTGACATTAGGTTTTGTGTCGATGTAATGATGGCAGCTGTTCAATATCGTAGATTTCTATTGCTCATATGATTTGTTGGACACTGGAAAAAGGTCATTTGTCTGTTGGATCAGTGCTTCAAACTGAACATTTTGTCCAAGTCCCTCGAATTTGTCAAAATATCACAGAATTTTGGACCCAACGACAAGGCTTACAATCGGTCAGGAGTCAATGTTATACTAGATTAGTTGAAAACGTATTTCTCTGGTGTGGCAGAAAAACGTGAATAAGTGTCAGCAGCTTTGAGGCTATCTGCGAGTTTGAGGTTTACATCTTCACAGAGTCTTCTTGAAACTGAATCGATGTAGTCCATGAAATTTCTCTGCTTGTCTTCTGTCAGTTCAAATAGAGCATGTGTTCTAAGTGAAATATTTCTTTCTATCTCTGGTAGTCGAGATTTTATTTCATCGATGACATTCATTGTATGACGTTTCAAAGAGCGATGGTTTGGGTGAATATGATTGCGATGAAGACATTTACAGAAGTGCTTGTGATATTCTTTCTTATCGATACAGCTCTTCATAAAGCTGATTGTTGTATTCGCAACGGCAAGTTTAACAGAAAATATTTTTTTTGTTAGTATAAATACGACTGTATAGCCTGTGAAGATGATTTCGGCGATAAAGAAAATTTTCTTCGCTGAATCTGTCTTTTATTTTCTTCATGACCCAATGGGTATTTTCGGTGATTTGAAGCAGATCAAGAACCCTGTGGCAGTAAAGGAACTTGACACTTGCATAAAGAGAACGTGCCACTACGTCCAATCTTGGATATGCCAAATTCACCATATCATACTACTGCCAAATGTCTTGTAGACATCCTCCTACCTATCTGAATTTATTACTTTAAAACTCGACTGTTTATATATATACCTTAACGTTTCGCACCGTTTATTGCAGAAGGTACTTTAGGGAAACACTTAAGTTCTAATTTCCCTAGAACAGTAAATATCGCCTACTTATCATTAAGATGACTTTTGATCACAACATGTTTGTGAGTAAACTCTAATAACCATAGGTAATTACAGATATCTGATTGGGTAATATTGTGCTGTATATCCTTAGAAGTATAACTGCCGAGAAACAGGGATAAGGAATGAAGTCTACAGGGATATCACATTCAAAGCAGACAGACTTTATCCAAAATGAATAAGCTTATAGCATGATTCACACCATCTTGAAGTTGCAATACGATCGGACAAGTTGAATAGCGTGAATGAAGGTTGGTTGGACTGAGTATTTTGTTTCACTTGAATCAAACAATGGGAAATTAAAAAGTTTCATTTAGTATGAAGTATACCTGTCTGATAATTTTTAGACTAAAGTTTACTTCTTTATTTTTCTTCTATAGTTTCTCATTGGTTAGGTGGAACAGTAGCAGCTGCGAACAATGCTGTCGATGGAATTCAACTTGGTTGTGATTTTCGCTATCTATTCAACTCAGATTTAATGAATGATATTTCTAATGATCCAGCTGACTCAGGAAACCGTTTCAAGTCTTCAATAAAATCAAAAAGTTCACTTGGAATAGGTAATTGTGCCTTGTATACGGGAACGTCTATGCAGTATGTTTCTGTGGATCCATGTCATAGTCAAGAAGAAGGTGCATGCCTTGCTGGATTCAGTGCTGATGTACAAGCAGGTGAGTCACGTATATTTTTTCATTAAGATTTAAAGGGATTCCAGATAGATTCAAATAGTTTCAGAGGGTAACTCATACAAAAAAGGTTTAACTAATTTTCTGACTTTGACAGTTCTGATTAGGAGAGCCTCCTGGTAAGACAAAAGAGCGACCATCGTTTTTCTTTTAGAACACTGTGTGTTTCAGTTAAATAGAACCTCGAAAATTAGATATGGGTTAATTATGTAGTGGATAAACCTAATGTTAATTCCTACATGTGAAAATTTCAACTGTCATTGAAAAGATCACTGCCCCAGTTTCAGGTGAGTGAATGACTGAGATTTACAGATTATAATGTTACATTGAATATGTTTCCACTCTATTCATCAGCTTTAATACCATTCAAGATTATATCGGTTTGGCTAGCAGATAGTACTGGATGAGGTGTTTGGTTTCCAGCTACTTATACTGGCCAGTAGTATATAACATCTTTCATTCAAAAATTCTGCTTTTTGGAACATTACTTACAAAAAGTGAATGAACAGTATTGTTCTTTAATTAGTCAAGAATATCCTCAACTTCTGAAGATACAGCAAACAGCAGAAGACTCCAAAAAGGTGTTTCTTTCTGTAGGACTTTACTTTTATCGATCTATTTACTAAACAAATAAAAATATCACAATGTCACAAAGAGCTTAACTTTTATTTTGAATAACTGTATAATACGTGTAGCGTTCACTAAGATACTTGATCGTGCAACTTTTTTATAACCTCGAAAGTAGCAATATTCATTTTTCAGTTACCAGTGTCACATCTAGATGGAATGCGATAAAAATTCTTTTCATCTCATTAACTTTACTACAGATGAAGTACCTCTGAAAAAAACTGAGCATCTGTTATGGCGTCAAACTTATATTCTTCTTTAAAATCAATCAATGACTTCTTGTTGCAATGGAGTGATGTGGCGGTATCATATTTAGAATCTTCTCTCGTATTGCGCTTTGCAAATTTATTGAACATTTTATCATCAGTATCATAAATCATAAAATTACCTACCGACTTTTTAATTTTAGTGGCATTTAAGAAACACAGAAACATTTCATAAACAAAAATGAAGCCTACATTCGACTAGGAGTCTGTATATCTGCTTTGATTGGACACTAGTAACTATTGTGATGTGTCTAGTCGCTTCTTTAGTGCAGACTGAATTCTACCAGTCAGGTTTGCAATGTGGCCACTATTCTAGGTAGCTTGCCATCACGGTGCATACATTGATTTGATGATATTAGATGACTGGAGGCAATCGGCTACAGGAAGCCATGGACCCAGGTTTCACGAAACCCTACACTACGCTAGTTACTAACTAGCATCCAATCTAAGTATCCAATACAGTCATTCCTACAGGAGGTCAATCGCGAGTACGAATAGCTCAGTGGTACCGTCTTTGACTGCAGCACTCAGTGGGTGACGCGGATTTGAATCTCAGAGGGGATATGAGTTCCTTTAAGTTTGCGCATACGCCTTTCTGACTGGTGAACACCAACGAGCACGAATCATGGGTCTAACAAGGCTTCCTATGGCCGATTGCCTCCAACCATCTAGTATCACCAAGTCTGTATATCTATTCAGTAACTCAGTTCATCGACTTTTTAAACTGAATAAAACGTCGATTTCATACACCATCACGTATTTTGAAAAGATTAAAGATGTTAAATATGCTTGATGTTAAGATGATTCAAGTTACGAATCATGATTCCAGAGCAGAATACGATATATTTCATAAGAGAATGTAGAACTCCAGTCACTTAATCAGTCTGAATGGAAGTTCACAGTCTGCTCTATGTTACTAAATGTATACTATTGTATTAGTAACAGACAACTTATGTAACAGCTTCTGTAACACAGAAACCTGAAACTTCTGGAGTGAAAGTGATCATAAATCATTATGTGTTGAATACATACACTTGACATTTATCCTATATTAGTGTATAAATTTCTATTTCAAAGAATTTGATCAATGGTTAGATGACCACGGCAAATTTCAGAAATCAAGTTTAATCACTTATTAAGTGTCACTTACATAGTGGCTAAAACCTGAGTATATTGGTCAAAACGCAGGAAACCAATCGATGCGTTCTTCCATATAGTGTAGCAGACTTCCGCGAATAATGCACAGTCCGGATTTATTCTATCAATATCAAACCACGGGTGACTTTGATAGAGTCTGCGGTGCTACTGAACGCTAACAACTTATGCCAAAAATACAAAACTACCTCAACACTGTCATCGGGCAGCTCTTTACAGACCAAAAGTCTCCGAATTACGAAATACACACTGTACAGCAAAGTTAACTGACCAAACAGAATTAAAAATTTCAGATTTAATCGCGGCCTCTAATAAGTTAGAGGACTATTGGAAAACTAGGCGGTACCGGACGGCCGTTTTACGAGCAGCTGGATCCATCAATTCAAGCAAGAAAACAGTCACTTGCCTATGACATTAGCTCACGGCTTTGCTATATATCGCGAAATAGCAGAGGTTAAAATCCATGAGTCATTCAGTCAGGTCCCAGTGGCTGAATGGTCTACGAGCTTGCCTTGTTAACGGAAGGTTCCAACCCTAGTGCGTGAGTTCTGTTGGTGAGTCCCGGACTAGGACGAAACAGTTGTTCAGGACATCACGGTTTTCCAATGGATCTCAGAATAATGTCAGCTTGTGATCAAACCTGTGGCCAGTCGAATTCCTGCAAACCTACACTTGACAGTTGTAAATACCTGAGAATGAATAAGAATATTCTCAACAAAGCAGATTCAAAACTCTGTTTGCAAGAATGAAACTGAATAAAATATGTTCCCTGCTGATAGTTAAAGGTCAAATAGTCACTCTACAAAGTAACCTGGAATTCATACGAACAATAATGCAATCGTAAAACAACACATTATTAACACCATAGTACAACCTCAAAGTAAAACATCAATAAAATAGGAATAGTAAGGATTAAATCAAAAGGAGATATTGAAATGTTAGAACGATGGTATACAGATCACGGGAAAAGTGCAGTAGTTGCAAAATAAGTTAAAGTATTCATATTATCATCAATATTGTAAACAGATTGTTCATGGAGGAATTTTCTGACCAATTATTCTCTTATAAGTTCTTGTTTACATTCGTCAACTAACTGAAAGGAAGGAAAATTGACTGCTTCATCGTTTAATGGGCACTGGTCTATGATGCATCTATGCAACTAAGAGGAATCTGACTCTAAGTTTTATCATTTTTTGACTTAGGTAAAGGTATTATTTTCAAGTAGTGTCTGGTTTTTATGAACACTGACTTAAAGATTATTTGAAGAATTCAGCTGGAGTACAGTGACCTTATTTGATAACAATAATTTACGAAGAATAAAGATTTCAGAAATGCTAAGGTTGCTGATATAGTTTGATAAAACACTTTTCACACTTGTTGCATCTGACATTCATAAGAACAATTTGAAAGTATGTCAGATTAACGAGAAAGGTAACCACTACAGCCATTATTTATATTAATATTGCTGAAAATCAAGAGTTCGAGTTTACTGATATGGTTATATTACTCTATTCATTTGTCTGAAATCATCATTTGTCTTTTATTAACTAGTGTAATGTATCTAGTCCTTTGTTTAGTGCGGACTTAATCCTATTAGCCTCCAACCGTCTAATATCAGCATGTCAAAGTGCACCCTGATGGTGAACCACAATGCAAACTTGACTGATACGATTCATTCTGTACCAAACAAAGGACTAGACACACTACACTAGTTACTAATTAGTGTCTAATCAAAGGTATCCAAAATAGTCCTGGAGGAGTTCAGTCGCGAGCCCGAATAGCTCAGTGGTAGCGTCTCTGACTGCAGCACTGGGTGATGCAGGTTTGAATCTCAAAGGGGACATGAATTCCTTCAAGGTTGCAGATACGCCTTGCTGACTGACTGGTGAGTGCAAACTAGCATAAAACCTAGGTCAGGTGTGGCTTCCAGCAAATTGCCTTCAACCATCTAATATCGATATCTGTCACTGTATTCATTTCACCTGCCACATAACAAAACCTCAATTAAAACAGTTTTCTTCTGCCAATAAGCATCTTTAGAATGGTGGCTGATGTTCAAAAAATAATGTAATTTTGGTGGTAATGTTGATGATGATGACTAAAATAAGCATGTCCACTTCACAGTGTGTATAATTGCCGTTAGGAGGTAAAGACGTATAATTGTACCTCAGTCTACCATCCACCTTAGATATGGTGATGGGGCTTACGTCATAAGATAAGCTGCATGAATAGAGTAAGCAGTTATCTTAACAGATTTCTTATAATAATCATCTGTTTTATTTTTGAAGTCAGTTCTAGCCTGCATCTTCGTTTGAGATTTTGTGAAGGCTACATGAAACTAGTTAGAGAGTGGAGTTTATATGCGAAAAGCCAGACAGATGTTCATCAGTAGAAGTTAAGAACATTCACTTTTCCATCAGTTTCTGTGTGGAACTGAGCATCTAAATAGCAACATCCGCTGTACAGCAAATCCTAGTATGGTTTCAAACATTGCATAGCTTACACTGGGTCAGGATTGATCGTGTGTGGTGTAAAGTACAGATTTTGCTGACACATTTTGACAACATCTGAATCCGCAAACTTTTGAAGAGCAGTTTATTCAGATTACAATTTTTATTTATAACTCAAAACTAGTTGGCGAGAAAATATCAATAACAGATAACCAGTTTGTCAGAGATTAGTGAACAACCACAATCGTCTGAATGGTACTTTCAGCGGATTACAGATATTCGATCATTTTAGAGATCATTCTGTTTCTGAAGTGCTGAACTGATGGAAATATATCTGATTAATATCCAATAGACTTAAACATTGTTACCATAGCTTAAATAAAGGAACTACTGAATGCTATTTGTACTTAAAAACCAGTTCAGATTGCTTAAAATAGAGTTCATTATTTGCATGTTTAAATAAATTATATTATTTGTGTATTGTTTTAAAGAAATCATGACTTAATTTCTAATTAACGTCTAATTATTTCTATTTAATATATATTTTCTTATAAGGCAATCAATCTGGGGAGGCGTTTGTTGCACTTGGCATGCCTGGAAGTTATTTAACTGAAGGTAATATCTTCTTAGGTCGTTACCATGGTCGTGAATTGATCAATGCAATCCGATTGAAAAGTTCTTCACATGACTTAAAACATAAAGGTTTTGGTCTAGGCTATGCTATAGCTTTGGCTAAGTTGAATAGCGATAATAATAATGACAAAGTCACAAGACAACACCATTTCAGTCATCTACAACAACAGGAAGAACAACAACACCAACCTCAATCGCATATCAACATAATCACATCCAGTCCAATGTGGATTGACAATGACTATCGTGGGATTGTAATGATATTAAATCAAGCTATGGATTTAGGTGGGGTAAGTAATGAAATTATTTTTCAAAAATCTTTGTCGCTATGCCTAATTTGATCTCCCTGTTATCAGCAGTGGATATATAACTGTTAGATCTCAAGTTGTTTCACTTCGAAAATGATAATTCCCTGAGATATATGGAACAACAGTCGTTTTAGCATTGGAGATTTAGTTCGAATATTTAAACATTTTACATTCAACTCAGGACATGGATAATTCAAACTGCCATTGCCAAAAAGTTGACTCATATCTTTCAACTAATTTAGGATAACCTCAATAAGGACAGCATATCAGATTCACTAGACAGAGCCTACTCATTAAAGGACAACATATTTTATAGCTGAATGGTGGTTTCCTTAAATGTCATTTAGTTCCCTGCTAGTGTATCGTTTACAGAAGTACTATGATCCTTGGGATATTATCTCCAAGTTAATTTGATGTAGTTCTCTAGTCCCTGAAATATAATCTTCATATTCATATGAATAAACTTGAGTTTTACAATAAAGACTTTTCTCAGTTAGTCTAACTGACAATTTCATACATTTATTCCCCCTAATGAATTTGAATAAAGCAAGAACAACAGTTTTCGCGGAATAAAATGGTATCATTTATTCCGTTGGCTTCCCGCCATCTGCTTTCAGGCCAAAGTCATTATTAAATATATCTACAGAAACGATTTTAACATACTTGCACAGAGTTCATTTTTAAACAAAAAAAATCAACATATGCAATGCGTCGGTGGCACAGCGGTTAGGACGCTCGCCGACCATACACATGGTACGGGCTTCGACTCCCCGATCGACGCACTCCTTTACCTCTCTAACTCAGAAATAATGTTGGTGAAGAGGAAAGGTTGGGCATGAGGCTAGCAACCCCATCCGGTCAAATAAAGACTGCTACACAAACTTCAAGCCACCAGCTTGAAGCCCTATGTTCCACTGAGGACATGAAGGAAAAACTAATTAATTAATATATATGCAATATTAAACAATATTCCGAACAATAATGATCATACACAATGGAAAATTTTCAGCATTTCGCATTCGGATGAAAGAGAGATGAAAAATATCCAGTTAACAGGGAAAAGAAAGACTGATAACCGCTTCTTTCTGAACGCATATATCAGGTTTCAGGCGCTCGATGGAAATGGCTTCAGTAAACTTAAGAAGAATGGAGCTGTTTTGCCTATTGATGATTCTGAACGATCTTGCGAAGTCGATCCGATAACCCGTGTCAATGAGATGCCTGGCGATGGCACTGTTTAAAATATTTGTTCCCTTTAGACATAAGCTTTTTCGTACATGTTCAGAAAATCGTAGATATGCCCTTCTTTCTGTTCTTCCGAAGTAACTGCTCCAGCAGATACATGTAAATTTGTATACCCAGTTGGAGTTGTTAACATGAGAAGGATGTCTACCGATTTTCGATTGCACCAAAGTTGTTCGGTAGACGAGAACGAGCTTAGCTGCAGGATAGGCTCTGCCTCTAGTGACGTGCTCAATCTTCTTTTGACAATCGCTGTAATATTTTCACCCTTAAAATCAAGTTGAATGTAGATGGGCTTTTTTCCCACTGTGATTTGCTTGACATTTGAAGATTTAGATTTTCCGTACTTGTTAATGAACCTCTGACGGTAACCATTGCTTTTCAACACCTTTTCTAGAAACTTGAATTCTTCCTCTAAATTATGTGTAGAGCATAATCACCTAGCTCTGTAGTATAGAGTCTCGACTAGTCCACGTTTAAAGCTTTTTGGACAAAAACTACTAAAATTTAAGTTTTGTCCTTTCCAAGTAGGCTTTGGGTAAATTGACTTCTGAATACTACCATCTTCTAGGCATTGCATGGCAATGTCGAAGAAGTGGAACTTTCCGTCACTTTCATGTTCCATAGTAAATTCAATATTGGTATGTGCGTCAATGAATAATCTGGGTTAGTGGAAAACATGATTTTCATTGCTGCACACTACAAATATGTCATCGACATATGGACAATAAGAAGTGGTTTCGTCGATTGCATGCTTCAACTTTGTTTTTTCAAGGTTGGGCATGAATATATCTGCTAAAACAGGACTAAGTGGACTCCCCATAGCTACACCATCTATTTAGCGGTAAAGAGTGTTGTCAAATTGGAGTTGCACATCCATGTTACACGTAAGCAGTAGGCGTTTGAATTCCGACTCTGAGAGTGGGATAAGATCAAACTGCTGACAAATGATCTCAATAGTTTCATTGATTGGAATCATTGTGAACAAGGAGGTTGCATCAAATGATGCCATGAACTTACTTTTAAACGTTCATGTGGTTCACACTTTCAGTGAAATGAAATGAGTCTTTCATGGTGTACACAGCTAGCCGTTGACGAATAGGTTCCAACTTCTCCGCAAGCCAACATGCAACCTAATGTTGGGGAGAGTTGATTATCGAAAGTATAGGTCTCAGGGGGACTTGGTTTTTGTGCATCTTTGGAAGGCCATAGATCTTCGGGGTTTCAAATCATTGTACGTATTGCTGTCAATCAATTTCTTCTTTAGAAGATCTCTCAGTGCGTTTGTGATAAGTTTTTCAACTGCATTTGTCTTATCTTTCTGGGAACTGTCAACTTTAAACTTCAACGGGTCATTTAACACAACTTTCATCTTTGAGATGTAGTCATCTTTGTCCATCAACACCACTCCTAAGCCTTTGTCAGATCGCAATATAACAAAAATTGTCAAAATTGAAAACTGAAAATTCCTTGTACTTCAAAACTGTTGTCCATATTTAATTCTTTGTTAAAATATCTATTTCAAAAAGGACAGAACTTTTCCTTATTATTCATGAAACAAATATGAAATTTCAGTGTGTATCACTCACTCTACAGTTCATTTCTCATATTAAGTTTAAATACGTTTGAAATACTAATAATAATCTCCCAGATAATTAGCATTTGAGCGAAAATGTCAACATACGCTTAAAAATTGACTAGTTATTTGACAAACGTTTTTTTCTCTTTTCTCTTTTGGTTGAAAACTTTTCATTTAGGGCATACTGATGATTGACTTTTACGACATATATGCAGTGTATATAGAATCACAACTGTTTAAATGTTATCAGAATATGTGTTCAAACTGTTTTAAATGCTAAGAGGAGGCTAATCTAG
This sequence comes from Trichobilharzia regenti, assembly GCA_944472135.2. Classification (NCBI taxonomy): domain Eukaryota; kingdom Metazoa; phylum Platyhelminthes; class Trematoda; order Strigeidida; family Schistosomatidae; genus Trichobilharzia; species Trichobilharzia regenti. The sequence goes on along the minus strand of OX235262.1, from coordinate 93,419,589 downwards.
GACATTTAAAAGTTCATTCATATGGGATAATAAATGGAATTAGGTTAGCAATATATAATATCAATTACATACATTAGGGACAGAGTAAAAAAGAAAAAAATTGAAGCACCTACTGTTTACTCAACAGGAATCACAACGAAAAGACAAATAAAAACATTTTAGATGACTAAAAGTACTAAGAAGATGGGACTAAATGTCATCGGTAAAAAGACAATCCAAATTAAAGTTCGATTATTTTCACTTTCTTTAGTGAAACATTCAAAAGTAAATACGGGACACAATTTTAGTAGTTTTGTTAATCTCCACTCTGTTTTGTATTAATTGTAAACGTCATCTTTGCTGTGACTCTATGGAATATTAAAATCGCGAATTCGTAGAAGTTGGAATTCACGGTTGAATGATAAACGAGCTTACCTTGTAACTCGGAGGTTCTAGGTGCGAACCCCAGTGTATATGTACTGTTGAAGAGCATAAAACAGCTGTCAAGTACTTCCTGGTTTTAAATGGCTCCCTAAGTGGCATCAATTCATGATCAAATATGAAAAAAAGAGTAGGCACTTCAGATAAGTGTCTGCTGTCTGAATCTCAAGAGCGATTCACTATGTAAAGTGTGTAGGTTTTCATATATCCTTACTTGTGATTTTCTCCTCTTTTTTATTGAGCTAAGCAGAGAACTGATCGATCTCGATTGGTTTTATAGGCTTTTCGACTAAGTGCTTTAATACTTCCGTGACTTCCCTTCAGTTCCTATTTGTCTGAAGACGATGACGGCTAAATATGTGGCTATTTTGGACATGTTTTTGAGCGGTCTATTCATCAACATGCATTTATTAGTCTGGTTCTACATAGCAAAAACAATGAAGTGTTTAAAGTTTAAATAAACGGAGAAACATTGTTTCGATTAGCCTTACTAATGTTTTTGCTTTTACTTTCCTTTTGCTTCCAGATAACCTATTTGAAAGATAAGTGGGGTCATGTTGGAAGCTACTTTGGCTATAGGTAAGTGAAGTAAAATCTGTTTCATTTGTTTTTCCTTTCATCATAAAATAATTTTCTTTTCTATTGGGTAGGAACACTGGTAAATGTGATCACACAAGAGAAAATAAGTAAAAATATTGCCTAAACAGTAGTTTATAGAGTAGTATGCGTCCGTTTACCTCTGTCAGTGGATTTCCAACTATAATACGCACTCTTCTTTTTAGATGTTTTATTCGAAACCGAAATACGAATCACATATGTACACACATCATCACCACTATAAAATTACCCATGAAGAATGATTACGTAACCATGGATTGATTCTGGTTCGTGATGAAGTCTACACTGAAATTATTCCAAATTCCTACGGAAACCCATAATCTGAATATCAGTCTTCAGTTCAATGATGATGACTGGGTGGATATCCTAAAGCTTTAGTGAGAAGTTGTCACCACTGGAGTCCACTATGACAGAGTAAAGTGCATGCTTATTTAAAGGCATTGATTGAAGGTGGAGTTATGCCACGAATCGACACAGTTAGACTTCACAGACGACTCAATTCCGATCTGAGTGGTTGAATGATCAACAAGCTTGATCCCATAGCCTAGAAGTCCAGGGTTCGGTCTCCGGCGGGGGTTTCGGATGAACACTGCCGATGAGTGCCCACACTAGGATGAAGTAATTGTCCAATGCTACATGGTTTTTAGTGAACTCCAACTGATGTCGTTTCCTTATGAAATCTGCATTGAAAATATTTCAGATCCCTATAAGATATCATAACCTAAATATTTAATAATTACGTTTGTTGAACTGTCTAGTTGTTTGGCCAATATAGGTTTCTCCGCCAGGGTAGATAAATTTTTAGATAAATATAGAAGTGGCACAGCTAGGCAGCTTGTCTTTCGCTTGAGCAATCATGACTGGCCAGCTAAAAAGTGACAAATAAACAGTGGGGGCACTATAAGTCCGTTTTATTGTCCTCTTAGATGTAGGACTTCACTAGCCACGTGCGTCGGTGGCACAGTGGTTAGGACTCTCGCCGATCATGCACATGGTCCGGGGTTCGAACCCACGCCAACACACACCTGATATCTATGGTCGGCCTGCGAAATTTGGGCTACCGATATCGCATGCTGAAAATTCCATGCTTGTATCGAAAATACGGTGTGGAATCAAGCTGTAATTTAAAATAATAAATTACAATTTTAGGAACAGTTGTTTCGTTTTAGCTGTTGTCCATTTCTCTTTATTATTCCGGATGTTCATGTGTCTCCTTACAATTCTACTAGGATAACCTAATTGGATCGGCGTATATTGATTTTATCCTAAATCATTTTCTAGGGAGTCATCTGTATAGATCCTTCTTGCTCATGAGGCGTCTAACCAAACTGATTTTGTATCAGATTAGTACAGAACTGAAGAAATATGTATACTGTCCTATAGACTTAGTTTTTTTTAAATAGATATCTCTCTTGAGTGAACTGTACTCTCTTTTGCTCAATTGGACATCAAGGAAGTGTAGTTTACCATCATGTCTTTTTCTTCACAAGTGAATGTTTAATCAATGTTTGAAAAGAATACAGTCTTTTAATCTTACCGATGATGACTCGTTTTAGTTCATGAATAGGCAAAAGTACTTAAACTGAACTAATCAACTGAAGCAGTAAGCAAATTACCAAATTTATGTCTTAAATGAAAACAGATTGTGTTAAGTGTAATAATTTTTTAGGTGAACGATTCATAAAGTAATGGGAAGTAAATATCATCATTCTCACTAGCCATCAGTTAACCGACTCAAACATGCTTTTTGATAATCCAGCAAAGGTCTGCTTTTTTCTGTTCATTCCAATATCGAAATCGGTATAATCTCAGATGATCATCAATCAACAGAGTATGTTCACCGTTATAACTAATTAATAAATCTTCAATTAATAATCTTGATTACTAATATGAAATAAGTTCTGTGATCTTACTAGAATATCTTAGTTACAGGTTTCATCATGAGCTGACATTGGCAGAGAACCATTGGAAAACCTAAGAGTGCTGGACAGCCAGGTGTTTCGTCCTAGTTTTGTGACTTTTCAGCAGTACGCACCCACCGGGATTCGAACCCAGGACCTTCTAGTTATAAGGCGAGCTCGTAGACCATTAAGCCACTGGGACCCGAATCAATGGCCACTCCATGAATTCTAATTTCTGCCAATTCATGACATAGTGTGACCACTAACCAATGTCTTCGGCGAGTATTTGTCCTCACACCCGACCTGCTGCACCCTGCTGGTCACGAATATCGATGATATGCTCACTAGCGACTCGCCCTATTCAGGTAGGTAGTTACCTGGGGTTCTAGTGAGAAGTCATGATCAGTAGGGTGCAGCTGGTCGGGTGTGAGGGCAAATACTCGCCGAAGACATTGGTTAGTGGTCGCACTATGTCGTAAATTGGCAGAAGTTAGAATTCATGAACTGGCCATTGAATCGGGTCCCAGTGGCTTAATGGTATGCAAGCTCGCCTTGTAACTAGAAGGACCTATGTTCAAACCGTGGTGCTGGGTGCGTACCAGTGACAAGTCCCAAACTAGGATAGAACAGCTGGCTGTCTAGTCCTCCCTGCAGGTTCTCGAATGGTCCTCTTAATGATGTCAGCTCATGATGACATCCTGTAACCAACCGAATCCCTACAAACCAACACAGTGGTTAGGACTCTCGCCCACCATGCACATGGTCCGAGGTTCGATCCCCTGCCGACGTACACCTGATATCTATGGTCGGTCTGCAAAATTTGGGCTACATGCTGCAAATTCCATACCTGTTCCAAAAATACAGTGTGGAATCAAGCTGTAATCAAAAATAAAATAAATAAAAATAGATTTGTAGGAAGTTTACAAGGTCGTAAGAAAATTTAACGAAATAATACAAGTCGTCAGTTCCTTAAGAAATCTGTACAGCTACTTCCTTTGAGCTGATCTTCTCCACGGTTCAACATACATGAATGTAAAAATTGGATACCTCTTACCACATTATCTTAATTATAAATTACTATTATCTTACTATTATTATTAATTTAACTACTTCACTATTAACTGTAATCATCTAATTGGTTCCAGTAATTTGACTGCTAATTCATTTTTCTTTACATCACAGGAAGTATTTTCATTTAGGAAAAAAAATGAGCAAGGAATAACCTTTTCGATAATTTCCTCTTTGGGATCTACAATTATATATATATATATATATATATATATATATATATATATATATAGAGAGAGAGAGAGAGAGAAAATTCTAGAATAATCGTCATTAACAATATTTGTGTTTTTAAATACTATCGATTTGTTAAGATCAACGAAACTACAGTTCAAGAAAGACGTTTAAGTTATAGTTAGCATAAAAATGCAATAGCAAATAGAATATCAAATAAAATTAAGTAAATTTCCACAACAAATCGAGGATCAATAAAACCGTGATGGTCAAGGTAAGGATAGTGTCCGAACCAGGTTCTTTTGGAGACGTAAGTTAGGCTTCTTAATGGGGATCCCAACGGCCTCAGCAATATTTAGTAAACGAACTCTTAAGGTAAAGTTAAGATTAACTGGTGTGAGGTAAATGACTTTTTAAGCTGCCCCATTAACATCAATCTTGTTTTCTGTATCAACACAATTTCACAGAATAGCGTTATGGATGCATTTTGTTTGTCCTTTACTTAACCACGTAGGGTGATGTTCGGAAATGTGGCAATAAACAAGTCTAATTGTACGGCCTATATAAGTGGCTTCACAGGAGCAGTCCAAATGGCAGATACACAAGAAGAGGCGAAATTAGGCAATTTATCTTTAACTCCCGAACCCGAAATAGGGGTGGTTTTTGAAGACACAGAATAATTCAGCGGCACTCAATGCTCTTTTTACTGCATTCCTTAGGCGTTGTGTTAATATCTCACTGATGCTATCCCCGTGGAACTGAAGCTTTAAGAATAAAGCCTTTTTTGGAGCTGTTGGTACTTTGATCTGCCTTGACTTTTGATTCATATTCTTATTGATGAATATTTCTAGATAACCGTTCTCACTTCGTAACTGTTTAAAAATTTTAATCTCTTCATTGAGACATTCATCGGCGCGAATTCCTCTTGCTCTTTAGCGAACCAAACACTTTATTAGGTCGTGTTTGTATTTCAAAGACTTGAAGCTGAAAAAATGAGTATAGTGAACAGTTGATGTTGGTTTTCTACATACACCTCTTCTTATTGTACTGTCCTCTTTACTAGTCATAAGGACGTCTAGAAATGAAATACTAGAGTCTTTTTCTTTCTCAATAGTAAAATTTATTGCAGGATGAACATCGGTAAGTTTTTCCAGGATGTTCCTTGCTTCATCCTCATTTTTCATAAACAAAAATGTATCATCCATGTACCCATAGCAGAATTCTAGTTCACTAGTTACTTCTTTCAAAGGCCCATTATCTAGTTTTGCATGATTGCATAGTTTTACGGTGTTGGCATTTCTATATTCGCCGTCTTAATTTTTATTTTGCCAATCATCATTTCTTTGACATACTGACATTAAAGAATAGTTGTTGACACAGCAATCATCATCAGACTGGTACGTTATGTGTTGTACAAAAAATGTTGCATATATATATATATATATATATATATATATATATATATATATATATATATATATATAGACCCACTAATGAGGATCTAATTGAAAGGTAAACATTTCTTCACCAAATTAGTTGTTTTATAAATGTTTATTTCCCCTTGAAGTCCTAGGAAAATGTTGTTTTTGTTTATAATTCATTGGTTGAAGAGAATTTTATTTTGGCTAATTATCGATTAGAGTTATTTTGAACTGTTTACATAAACAATAATACTGACAACAACAACAACAACTGTTAGTCCCATCGTTTCTACAGGTAGGATGGAGGTTTTACCGAATTGATTTTTATCTTCGAATAGAAATTATTCACAGTGTAGCTGATAAATTTGCTTTTGTTTTGCAGTTAAAAACTTGTGTTTCGGGTTTAAAATCAGAACAACTATTATTGAATCTTGGTAAAAATTGTTACCTGGAGTTCTAGTGAGAAGTCACGACCAGTAGGTTTCACCCGGTGGGGAGTGAGGACAAATTCTTGCCAACGATGACATCTGCTGGTGGTCACGCTAAAATCACCAATTGATAGAAGTTAGAATTCATCGGTCGTTGCGTCAGGTCACAGTGGTCTACGAAATTGCCTGTATCTGGAGTGTCCTAGGTCTGAACACCAATGGCTGTGTACTACTGGAGAGTTTAGTCTGTCTAGTACTCCCCAGTTCTCATTGGTTCTGTAAGTGACATCAGTCCGTGGTCAAACTTGAAACATCTGTCTACTGTTTATTAAACGAATCACGTCACCATCTCAGCACTGACAGTATGAATTTGATCGCTGTTCAGAGACTCATCTAATTACACATATTCACAGATAAAGCAAAGATGTTGCAGTCATGACTTTTGACATAACTCATTCTCTTATTAATTATTTAAATTAAACTGTTCTTGTGGTTTTATAAAACTGTTCGTTGACGTTAATCCATAACTCTTTCAGAAGATTCTGCTTGAAATAATAACTCTTTACTGTTGGGAGTCAAGTTCAGATGAGTGTGTGTCATTAGTCCAAAAGTAGATTGGTCAGTATCTGATTCCCAGCCAACACACTTCTAAATCTCACCTAGTTTGAATTAGGCCTGGAGAAAGAGGGAAGGTTGAGTAACCTTACTCCGTAAAACCAACACCACCAGTATCGAAACTTCAAAAGTCTTGAAGCCCTACATCCCAATCGGGACTTAGGGAAAGGAAACCAGAAATTAAATAAACTGTTTAAGATTTTCGAGTATTGGTTTTGTAGGCATTTTGTTTAATTGGTCGGAGAATTTCATAATAAGTTGATATCAGTTAGAGAACCATTGGAAAACCTGCGAGTACTGGACAACCAGCTGTTTCTGCTTAGTTTGGGACTCTTCATCAGTGCGCACCCACCGGGTACCAGTGGCTTAATGGTCTACGAGCTCGCCTGGTAACCAGAAGATCCTGGTTTTGAACCCCGGTGTGTGCATTAGTGGAATTTGTCAGATACGGCAAACATTAGTGACAATAACTTCTAGTTTTTTAGTTTACTAGGAATAGGAAAAGCTCGTACTTATAATAAATAGTGATGAATATTTGTAAAAGTAGTACTTGAATCAGGTCAATCATGTCATTGTTACTCAAGTGAATCACTTCTAGGTAACTTTTGCACTCTGATGACCGAAAGTTTTTCAAACGCGTTGTTTGAACACCAGGTATCATGATAGCTTTCCTTCACTAAACTTATGTACGATCTTTGAGCATCTCAATGGATTTTAATGAGCGAATACATTTATTTCAATAGCAGGATGAACTATCTCATTCCTTCTTTTTATTTGTCTTAAATATATATTCTGTCATTAATGAAATTTATTTTATAGCTTCCGAATGCCCCTTTATACAGTAACCAGTACAGAGATATTCTTTAAGTTTACCTACGCTTTCGTTTTAATCAGCATTTTGCTTTCAAAGTGAATTAAGTTTGTACATCCTCCAAAAGGTATCAATGGCATTACAATGCAACTATTTCAGTAATTATCTTTACTGGAATGCTTAATTCCTCTATCACCAAAGTACAAACTTCCCTGGATTATATTTTTCAGAAACCAATACCTTCTAGAGTGTAATAGTTTATGCGTATTAAAGGAAAAACCAGTGGCTCAATGGTCTACGAGTTTGCCTTGTAACCAGAAGGTCCTGGGTTCGAACCCCGGTGGTTACGTTCTGCTGAAGAGTCCCAAACTAGGACGAAACAACTGTCCAGTACTTCCAGGTTTTGTGCGTCGGTGGCATAGTGGTTAGGACGTCCGCCGACCAAACACATGGTCCGGTGTTCGACCCCCGGCCGATGAACTCCTTTACCCCGCTAAGCCAGAAATAGTGCTGGTAAAGAGGAAAGGTTGGGCATGAGGTTAGCAACCCCATCCTGTAAAAGTAAATATCACTGCTACAGAAACTTCAAGCCACTAGCTTGAGGCCCTATGTTCCACTGGGGAACGTGAAGGAAGAAAAAAGTAAAACCACGGTATTTAAATATATATATATATATATATATATATAGCAGATTATGAAGAAAAAAATCACGAAACTAATAAAAAATTTTTGACATTATCATTAATGTATAGCGTTTACCGTATGACCTTTGAATTATCGACGACAGATGTTTCGACAGGACACATTAGTAGCTGGTAACATACCAGTTAAACAATTGCTATACAGTTATAATTAAATTGAACACATTGAATTGTAATTTATTTAAAGTCACACAATAGTGAAAAATATTGAACTACCCACGAAACTTTTATTGTCGATGTACATCATAAATGTTAGTGTCCAATTCGAAAGAAGGACGCACCTAGAAGTCTTCAACCATCATATACGTTTGAATAAACTCCCAGAAAATTTGTCTGTCACTGATAAGTTCGTCCTGAAACTGTTAAAGTGAACGACTTGAAATTATATTACTACTAATTTGTATGAAAGGGTGTCAGCTACAAATAACAGTATGTATTACTTCAGTTCACTTATTATCATTAAGGTTATCGACTAGATAACTGTTCTTTGGGTTTTGAGCGGAGCATAGGGTTTCAACAACGCATCTGCAATTTCTTCTACATTCTGCCATCCTCTTCGACTGTGTCCACGATCGCCCATAATCTCTCATCTCTTCCTCCTACTATCTCCTACATTTCATCGTACGACGACCCACTCGTCGCTTCCTATTTAAATTCTAATTTAGAGCCTGGCTCGCGGTGCCACTTGACGGTTTCCTTAACGCATTCTCAATCCAGAATACAGGTCTCTAAATAAGACCTCTGAGGTATCTATTGCAGACTGCGTGTTTTAACTAAAGGAAATTAATAGCTTGCTGTTATTTTTGATAACCAAACAGTCTGAAATAGACCACTACAAAATAAAATTTTTGATGTGTCTCTTCCATCTACACAACCCATTCCTTTAGAGTAACTTTCCTATTAAACCGGTATTTCAGTCCAAATATGATTATATCATAACAGTGGGATTCTTGAAAGTTATTTACAGTTTTTCATTCAGATATGAACTGTAATTTTCTTTAAGCATCCCATTCAGAATGTTAGAAAGACTGGCCTTTATATTAGCATTAAGTTTATCTCTGTTAATGTCTCTATAGTGACATCTGAATTACTAATAAACTGTAATATAGAAGGCCGCATTTCTGTTTTTGACAGGACAGGTGGAGGTATCAACTGTGAAAAATACCAGATTAAAGGCACTATCTCTGATGCTTTTATAATTTCACATTACTTAAACACTAAGAAAACCTTTAAATAGTTAAGGATTAGACCAGTTATATTTGAATTAGGTGTGTTCTCTGAGGTGGTTGATTTAGTTGAGAAGCTTTCGTCGTCCCCTTTCTAGACAACATCTTCAAAGCAGGTTTCAGTATAAAATGATGTCATTTAAATTCTCCATGAGTCATGTAATTGTATCTCCTGGTGACTACTATCATGACTGGTTGTTAATTTACGTCTCCACTGATCATTTTTATTCACTTGGAATATCAACTTTCTTGTCATATGATTTACTTTTTATTAGATGGTGAATTCGGTCTATTGTAGTGCTGATTCACTTGAGTACAAAGCTTCTAGGAGTTCCTTGACTGCATTTTCTGTATTTCCTCTATTTAAAATTTTTAAAATTATTCCAATCAAATTGGTGTCCATAACCACCCACATGCACTGATATGAAAGAATATATATCATTTCCTTTTACAGCCAATTTGTGTTCTTGGGTTTGCGTTCGAAGGGGACACCGATTTTGACCGGTGTAGTGTTTATCGCTCAGTTTATGCAATTTATTTTGTAAATAGTATTAATTTTTATTTTCTTTTCCTGTTGGATTGGTCTTTGGGTTTGCACAATATCGAATGAAGTGATTGTGCTGGCTGGCTGCCCTGTGTGCTATATCTATTTCAAACGATCTTAATATTCTAGCTGTAATTTCAAAGATATTTTTTATATATGAAAGGATGAATTTTCTTGTTATCGTTGACGTCGGCTTGTTGTTGGTGTCGTGACTCGAGTTTAAACACTTTTTGATGAGATTGTGAGGGGGATATCCATTCTTTTTGAAGAAGGTTAGTGGGTATTTTTCGCCCATTCTCTCTAACATGGGAGTGCTACAGTGTGTTTAAACTCTCTTAAACAATGTCTGGGCACACAGTTTCTTTTGTGAGTAATTGGATTGTTACTATTATAGTTGAGTATTCGATCTTTGAGTTTGGTAAAACATAATTTTCCCACCTAACCGTTTGCATAATTGCTGATAAATGCTCTTATAGCTGTTTTAGACAGCTTGTGAAGAAAATCCAGTAATTAAATATCCTCTTTTCCGCTATCTAATTCAAATTTAAATTTTTGTATATTACTCATGGGTATTTATAATATAGAACGTAAAACATTGCCAGAACTCAAGTGTTTGAGTTTCACAGATTCATGTAATTTGATGGTTAATTTTATCAGGCACAAAAGCCAATCTACAGTCTAGGAAACAGTGAACATGTGCTCATAGCACAAAGAGGTTTTTAATTCAAAAATACCCAATATCATGACAAAAATACCACCATTTAGTTGTTCCGTCATAATTCAAAGTCACAATGACAGTTCACAGCCAAAATAATGGAACGAATCTACATAGAGTGCAGCAGGTTGAAGATGAGGAAGTAATTCATCGAAGAAGATATTGTGAAGTGGTCGCACTATGTCATGAATTTGCAGAAGTTGTAATTCGTGGACTGGACATTGGACTGGGTCTCAGTGACTTAATGGTCTACGAACTCGCTCGCTTTGTAATCAGGAGGTCCTGGGTTAGTACCAATGAAGAATCCCAAACTACACTGACGAAAGAGCTGTGCAGTACTCCCAGGTTTTCCAATGGTTCTCTAACTGATGTCGACTCATGATAAAATCCTCCAACAAATCTACTACGTTTTTTGTCACTTATTCCATAATTACTCATAAAAGTTATATGATTTTTGCGGAATAACACCAAGTGGCAATGTCTTAACTTAAGAGAACATTCGCAAAGCAATATTAACTCTTAGATAGTCTTAAACACAGCAGAACTTTGTAGATCACCTTTCTTAACAGGTTTTGACACTTGTACATTACCGATTAATTGCACTTTAGGGAAACCAATTTTACAGTTAGACTTAAACTGGTAAGCTACCTTAAATGTCAAAAGTTTTAACTTTACATATGCATATCACCAAACGAAAGATTTTGATTGAACATTGGTAACTAGTGCGATGTGTCTAGTCCTGTCTTTGGTGTAGACTGAATTCTCTCAGTCAAGTTTTCAATGTGGCCACCATACTAGGTGATTCGCCATCACGGTGTATTGTGAACTGTTGGTATTAGATTGTGGAGGCAATTGGAAGGAAGCCACACCTGACCAAGGTTTCGTGCTACTTGGCACTCACTAATCAGTAAGAAATGTCTGGAACCTTGAAGGAACTCGTGTCCCTTCTGAGATTCGAACCCACGTCACCCAGTGCTACAGTCAGAGACGTTGCCACTGAGCTACTGGGTCTCGCGATTGACCTCATGTAGGAATAACTGTAGTGGATACTTTGATTTGTTACAGATAGTCGATTTACTTCGGAATTTGTCATTCCGACAAGAAAAGTTCAATAGAATCCAGTGCTTTAATCTCAAAACAGAAATGGAACAAACACTGGTACAGAATAATATGGATCCATTTTATTTCATTAGTTCTCCTCCATCTTTGAACATCATGTCAAGTAATATGAAATGAAATATTCAGAATACAAACTTGTATATACAAACTCTCATGTCATATGTGTCCAACAATAGCGACTGTAGTGAACCAATATCATTCTTCATTCCGATAAAAAATCGGATAATTTCTTCCATTATTATGAAACCAGTTTATAAAAGTTCTTGTGTTAATTCTGAAGTAAACAATCTCTATTATGGAATTTATAGTGCTACAAAATTTGTTTGAATATTACATAATTGTATTTCACTTAGTAGGGGGTATAGTCTGAACGATTGGCTAACAGACTGTTTTGTTTCCAACTCACTTGAATGATTCCGCCATGTTAATACTTCATTTCAGCTTACATTAGTTAGTAGTAGGTATTGTATAACGAATGCTTAATAATCTGACTATGAGATATCCCTTTTCTCACAAACTGTTGATATGTAGAAAGCAGAATGCTGTCTATCATGTAAATTTTAAAGCCCACTTTAGTAGATAAATAAAGTAATTATGGCATCAATAAAATAATTTGTTATTTTCTTTTATTAAGATAATTCAAAATGAATTTATAGTTCATTTAAACCTGCATTAAATTCTCATGAAATTGAGGATATGCTGAAATCCAGTTAGCTTCATTCTAAGCAAAACAGTTATAGTGGAGTTACTATCATATACACTGGTTCATTTCATAGATAAACCCATGAAAGCGTATTGTGCCACTGTAGGAATTTTTTATGGTTAAGAATAAGCCTATTGTACTATAAAATGAACTGGCTTTAATTTAATCCGACTACTCGTCTTAAATGCTATAAAGTAAATACTAACCGCTCAATGTTTACTTACAACTTGGTTAAAATATGGACATTTCACCGTGAATTGAAACAAGTTTGAGAAACGGGTGAAACTATGATGCAACGTTCCTTCCTAAACCTCTAATACTTAGTGATATGCTCGCACAACTTTATAACAGATCACAATCAAGCCTACTACTTCTTACGCTCAGTAGGTTAGTATTCAGTAGTTCAACATTTCATAATATGTAGCCTTGTATGCTCATCATCTCTACTTAATTATAACTAAGACTATTTTAAACTTGAACTGATTTGGTGGATGATGCGTGTCGTTCTGTTTGAGACCCATCATCTGGATGCACCAGTGAGACTCGAACCCAGTATCTATCGTCCCTATTACAAAAGCGTTATCCACTAGACCACGTGGACCACGTTAGGCATTTCTTGTACAACGGAAATCAGTTATTACTTGCTTTTAATTGAACATCGATTCTCCCATTGATTGATTGGACCAAAATAGGACGAAATGTACATCCTGGATTCGACTGATAGTTGCCATTAATCAAACAACTTCAAGTCAGTCCTTGGATAGAGTTGAAGCGTCCGTACTAAGACAGTGGTCAGACATTTCAGTCCAATCAACCAAGGGGAAAATCAAATAAGATTATTTCAGATGTCATGACTTTGCATTAGAAGTTTTGGAAACTAATATTGAAGAAACCCATTGGAACATTTGTATTTTGATGTGTGGGGTGAATTATCTTCGTTTATATTCATTCAAGAGAGAGTACAGAAACAGAACTGTTTGTAAAGAGCTAATGTAAGTAATTAATCAGGAACAGTTTATCTCGTGATCACTTCATAGATGAAGCAATCTAACTCATTGTGTTACATACGACTATTTGAGATGTCGAAGTATTATTTAACACGTTTTAATATCTCAGCTAAAACGACTGACAAAAAAGCTACACCGAAATATATACCTTTGGAAAACTTTATTTTTCAACTTTTGACTGCTCACGAGATAACTATTTCTTCTCAATTGTTTCAGTATTTCCATCATTTCTTTGCTTTGTATAAAATTCACTTACAACTGTAGTCAGTAAAAATATTCCTGGACTTAAATAATCCTCATTTTGAACAAAGAATGACAATCTTTCTATTCTAAGAGCTAAACTATTTACCTGTAGCAAAATACAACAGTATTTTACTCTGCCTCTTTTATTTGCTTATCGCTAATTATCGGCGCCTATATTTTTTTGCGAGAAGTTATTTTATTGATGTTAAAGTAGAATTTTGCCACCATAGTAGAAAATATTTTTTTCATATTACCCCATTTATTGAGTAAATCAGAATGTTATTAAGGAGTGCTTCAAACCAAAATTGACTGTTCCTAGTGATTTCTGTTGCTAGAGTATAGAAGCTTCACATACTACTGAGACGAAAACCAAGTTCACTTTCTGTTGAAGGTATTTAGTCCTTACATAGCAAACAGAGATTCTGTTTTTGTTGTTAACCTGGTGTTATAATCGTTTCATCTGGTTTTAGACATTTTCACCTCTTTGCATTTTATTATTTAATGGTGACTTGTTGCACACACACAGCTGTGGTCAAGGTTTTTTTGGACGACAGGCTTTAATAGGGTGAACTATATTTCCTTTACTTTATTCTTTGTGAGCTGACAGATGAATTCATGCCTTATGAGTACACTTCAAACTAGATCGTCTACAGAAGTATTTCATCTGGTAGACTCAAAACGAATCTAAAAACTGCAAACGTATTTCTGAGTTCACAGGTTTAGGCATCTTAGTTCTAGGTTTCTTCAGCACATTTTTAAGACTTGCGCTTTATGTGGCAACAATTTGTAAATCTAAAATTGGGTACAGGATTTCATTGGTTAGAGAACCATTACAGAGTCCTGAAGAGTCCCAAACTAGGCTAACGAAACAGCTGTCCAGTACTCCTTGCAGGTTTTCCAATGGTTCTCTGACCAATATCAGCTCATAATGAAATCCTGTAACCAATCAGTCAAACGCCTACAAACCAATACTTGAAAATCTAAAATTCTCTTTTGTACTCAATTAACATTACTGTTTCACTGTATTATGTATCTATCAGACAGAGAAATATGAAACGATGGTTTAAATACTCAAGGAAACAGAAGTGAAATAGTTTTATCTTTTTTATGCAACTTAAGACTGAAGTATTATGGTTGTTTCAAATTCAGTTTGGTAACACTTCTGATGAATTTAGGTAAAAGCCGAAATGATCTCAATGTGTACACTAAATGCAATTAACTAATATCCTTTGAATAACTAATTCCTTACGTATACTATTAGAAAAACAGATGGTCTCTACTATAATTAAAATTGGCTTATGTTCACACTAGCAAACAGTCTGATATTTCTATTGGTTTAATCCCTAATGCTAATACCTTTTTTAAGATCCACTTTATGAAGAAATCTTTTCATTCTATAAACATCAGCATAAATACTCACTTTTGTCTTATTTCTTTTTCATATTTGTTTGAATGTTTGTTTAGTCTCGCCGTTGCAGATCTCGATGGAAATGGTCTAGCTGATATAATTGTTGGTGCACCGTACTTTACTAGACATCAAAGTCAAGAAACACGTGACGTTTCTGTTAATACAGAAGACCAAAATACGCATCATCAGGGCACTCAATGGTCAAACCTTTTACCAGACATTGGAAGAGTTTATATATTTTATGGCGCATATTCAAATTCTTCAAGTCCACTAAGTGATTCCAAATCAAGACCAGATATTCCAGATTATTTTAGTCGAGAACCAGTGATTTTAGAAGGACCAAAGTCTCCTAAGGGGCGATTTGGACATGCTGTTTCAAATATCGGTGATGTTGACAGTGATGGTACTGATGATTTGGCTGTCAGTTGTCCTTATTGTAATGATCCTAACGGAGAAGTTGATAAAGGTGTTGTGTTTATTTACTTGGGAAAGAAAGACTCCATACTTGATGCAGAACCATTTCAGGTAAGTTATAAACAGTAATTGTAAAACCTTAAATGAGAGAACTAAGGTTCTCTCAAAATTTAGCGGATTTTGATTTTGAAATAAACACCTTATTTCTAGTTTTATTGTGGTTCTGAAATCTTAAATTCATTGGAGAAGATAAGTGCAAAAGAAAACAATTCAGAACTTAGTACATATGGTAATCAGTTCAGTTGGCGTGAATAAAAGTCATAGAAAGAGTTAAGCTAACAAAACCCCTGTGTCTAAAAGATGAATTTGATAGACTAGGCAAAAAAAGAATTATCGATAAGTTTGAAATTCTGGAAAAGATTTGAAAGAAAGTAATCAAAGATAAACATTTTTGAATTGTAGCCTTCGGCATCCCCTACCGCATTTATACATACAAAAGCGTTCATAGTTATTTTAAACACACTAAGTCAGTAGTCTTCAATTACCAACAACTATTTTAGTTTTTCGTTGTTGAGCGTTGGTGGCACAGCAGTAGAATGCTCGCCGACCCCACATGTTGTCCGGGGTTCGATCCCCGGCCTATGCACTCCTTTGCCTCGCTAAGCCAGTAATAAGACTGGTAAAGAGGGAAGGTTGAGCATGAAGCTAGCAACCTCAGCCTGTAAAAGCAGATACCACTGCTACCGAAACTTCAAGCTTGTAGCTTGAAGCCCTTTGTTCCACTGGGAACGTAAAGGAATGAAATTCATATTTTTCAGTTACTTTCATTCAGCAATATATGTATTGGTGAAAATTTTGACGATTAGCTATTGAAAATTAGTTTTAAACTATAAATATTACTTGTATTATCTTCAACTGTAATTACTAATAGATACTAATGAAATATGAGGTCACTTTTCAAAATGGATCAATATACTTTTAAGTGTTTTAGTGTTGTCTGAACTGAATGACTTGATCAATAACTTTTAGATTAACTGTAAGGAAGTTGCTACTTCCAAGTTTCAGCTTTAAAATTAACCTAATAATACAATACAAGTTGATCTTATGTGAATGATTAAGGGTCTATTGTTGGAGTAATTGGCTTTCGATCACTCCATTTGTCCTAATTCACTTATTGTAGATAATTGTTATAAGAGCATGAATAACCTATTATTAGATTTCATTTGAGGTCGATGTTATCATCCAAAAAATTAAATATTCATCACAGAGTCTAATTCTGTTCAAATGAAAGGACAACAGTATGAAATACTAAGGTTTTTACGAATTTTAGCAACTTCAAACTATACTAAAAACAATACCTTAAACTTGATTTTTGAATATATTGAAGTGTTATTTGATTTTAGGTTAATTGCGTTACATGTTGATCGACCATGTTGTACCAAAGTACTCGATCTCTGCTGATATGTTGGTTCCTAGTATGGACGCTTTGACAATGCTTATGGATTAACGTGGGTTTATTTGGGTTGATGACGGCTCACAGTGAGATTCGCCCTATCTGAGATTCCTCATCTGGGTCTACTTGTATTGTGAGTTAGCAATGTCACTCCAACAGAGACTAGACATTTCGTTCCAACATAATCAGTCAACCAGAAACGCAAATTAACCTAAGAACTAATAAATAACTGATGTGTGTTGCAGAAGAGGCGGCTCTAGTGGCCCAAGTAGTCTAGCAGATAACTACTTGATGTTTGAAACAGTAGGTACAGGGTTCGAGTCCCAGACAGACCACCCCAGCTCACTTAAGGTTGCAGATACATTCAACTCATGAGCCCCAAACAGGACGCAGTGCGCCTCTTGGTCTCCATTTTATATTGAGGTGTGTTAGTAAAAGTTTAAGCTACTTATTAACGTTTGTTGCTAAGTAAAGTGGTGAGATAATAGATTTGCCATTACTGATTTCACAACAAAGTCATTCATCACTATGATTTTGAATTAGCGACTTAGTTTACAAAAATGAAGCATATTTTTTTCATTCACTAAATCGGTAGACAAAATTATAATGTATAAACTTAAACTGTAAAAGAGACATCTGGTATGTATGATGCAATCATATCTCAAGCTGGTATCTAAGTAAAGACTGAATTCTTCAGTCCTTTCTCTAACTAACTATCTTTACACTGAATTTTAAAATTATTAATGAATGCAAACAGGTGACTTAGTGCATAGTACTTCACAATCTCTAAGATAAATTAAATTAGCTTCGGTTGACAATTTTACTTATATTTTAAAAATAAAACTGGAACTCTTGTTAAAAATTCACTTTCAATTATATTATTTGTATAGATTATAATTAAACTAAGTATGAATTCATTCAGACATGTTTGATTCAGAAAAATAGTTGTCAAGACGGTTAGATATGCTTTAATAGCATTCATAAAAAATTATAAAACAGTTAATTAAAATACTGTGAATAATTGCCAAACTTTGGTGCTGACTAACTACCGCATAATTTAATTTAACATCAGAATATTCAAACGAGAATGAAAAGTTAGTTGTGAAGCTGACTAACAGTATTTGGATGTCGTCCTTTAGGAGACTGGAACCCAAGCTGCATACAGCTGTAATCAGAGACGATACCATTTAGCTTTTCATGCTCACTGCTAACCTCCTATAAGACTGCATTGAGTACCAACACTAAGTACTGGATATATGATGACTGATCACTGTAAATCTACAGCCTGCTAAACATCTGTAATGTTATTCTCTCCTCAGGAAACTCGTCTGTAGAAAAGTTACTTTTTTAAATTAACGATGACGTGGAAACGCTATAGATTTTGTTCGATCAACTGATAAGATCAATATGATCAATTACTAAACAGTACCCATGGTCTCAAAGGAGCTGTTTCTTTACTGAAATTGTGCAGTAAAATTCGATGGACTTCACGTCGGATTAGATGATGTAGAAAAGCTGTCTGGAGGATGTTACACACTGTTAATCAAAATCTGTCATTTAGGTCACTGCACGAAGCAAACAATCACTGACACCTGAAGGCTACAGGACTCATGTGCAAATAATTCACGAATATCATGATGCGATTCGAAGCAACCATAAAAGAAAGAAATACTGATTTTTGTTATGTGGCTTACTTGGGTTTCTAATATGCAATAGGGGTGTGCGTGTCAATCGTCATTTCGCGTCCAAAAAGTTTATTATGAAATAGTTTCTCATTGCAATATTATTTTTCTAATTCACTTGAATTCATCAACTTCGCTATGATTCACTGAATTAGAGTAAATTTTATTTTACCTGAATATTGAAGGATCGCTAAAATCTGCAACATAAGGATTTGAACTGTTAGCCCAACACTCACTCCAATAAATGGTTATACAGTTGTAAGCCTCTTAAATTACATACATTTGGATCTACAAACTCTCTAAATGACAAATCTCATATTTATTGTCACTTTCTTTTGGATGAGACGTCATGTATATGAGAATATTTTGAAAATTAACCTGAAAAACTTATTGTCTGTGTGAGGGAAAGGTTTAAATAATTTGATTTTCTACATTTATTTCAGAGTATATGGCCTTCTGATCTACCAAAGGTGCCTGCTGTAACAGTATGCGGTAGTACTGATTTCACCAGTGATTATACATCGGAGAGTCCGCGTGTCTTTACAGCGTTCGGCTGGAGTTTATCAGGTTTATCAGATTTAGATGGGAATAATGCACCTGATCTTGTAATTGGTGATTATGAAAGTGATCAGGTATGTGATTTATTATTTGCTAAGTATTTTGTACAGTGGTTGCCTGTATTTTAATGAATTCATGGAACCTAATTATCTGAAGGCCTTCATCTGAAAAGTAACTTCACAGATCTAATAGTACTTACACTAACGTGGTACATTGAAGTAGACTAAGCACCGGTAAGCATGTTACAAAAAACGGCCATCTTCGCCGTTGGAGACTTATAACTTCGATTGTATGGAGGATTTCATCATGAGCTGACATTAGTTAGAGAACCACCGGAAAACCTGAGAGTACTGGACAGCTGTTTCGTCAGCCTAGTTTGGGACTCTTCATCAGTACGCACCCGCCGGAGTTCGAACCCGGGACTTTCTGGTTTCAAGGTGAGCTGGTAGACCATTGAGCCACTGGGACCAGATCTAATGGTTCTTGAGTTCTAACTTCTGCCAATTCACGACACAGGGCGACCATTTCGCAGTGTCTTCTTCTTATAACTTCCTCAGCTAGTTTATCTAAAAATTCACGTTTAAACATGTGTGTTGCTAGCGGGATGATTCCATCAAAAGGCATTGCGATTCACATACCTTATCTTTTTTCTTCTTATGGACCTTGTACACTAACTAGAGAGAAATTTAGTCAAATCACAAGAAAATATGAAGCACTTGACATCATTTAGTGACACTGTCAGGCAAATAAAGTGAGATATTCAGTAACACTACTATTCTAGGTTGTATAAAATGAAAATACAGTTTAGTGATTATCAAGACCAGACTATTCAAACCAAACTGACAAAATAAAGCAAAAGTTCATTCGGCACTGCCACTGGTAGATAGTTAAGGTAACACATAAAATTATAATAACATCGACGTAGGTCACTAAAATACTCATTATCCATTCCACTAACGGAATGCAATACCACACAAAGAATCTATGTAGGTAACTGATCAGCTGATATGATGACATTCAAAATTATATGAGATACACACAACCAGTGAAATGAAGACAACCTATTCGTATATGTATATACATATACTAAACGTCACAATATGTGAAAATGTCAAGTGTCCAACTTTGATACAATTATTCATGGTATGACAACAATTAGTCTGACTTTATTATGCAAACAGTTAGACAGAATAAAGGAGGTAAACGTGCTCTATTAAGTCAACTAGGTAATTTTAAAAATAACCGTCTTATATCACATGCGCTACTTTTCTACTTCGTATACTTTCATTCCTGTTTGATGTAATTGGCATCAAATAAATGGTGATATACCAATATGCTTTGTCTTTTCTTTAAACATCTTGTCAATATCAACACGACAAATATACATGGTAAACATTATAACGTTACTCCTGTTTGTAGTGCCTAGATTTTCCAAGAAAATTGTGAATTTACTTATTCTTTTTTGTAAATTATTCACTTTCAAGTATTGGTTTGCAGGCATTTTGATTGATTTCAAGAGTGATTACGAAGATCAGGGAGTACTGAATAGCTGTTTCGTCCTTATTTGAGAATCTTCAGAATCATAACCCTACCAGGAGTCGAATCCAGGACCTTCAGGTGATAAGGTGAACTCATAGACCAGTCAGAATTGATGGAGAATTGCATTCCACCCTAGCACCTGAATGGTCATGCAGCGTATCTCGTAACATAAAGGTTCTGGGTTCGATCCTTTCCGGGTCATGGGTGTGTATCTCTGAAGAGTCCCAAGCTGGGATGAAACAACTGTTTTTGTGAGTTATAACTTAGAAGCACAATGTATACCAGTAACTGATATCAGCAACAAGTACTGTTTTCATTAATCATTAGAATGTGTCATTTCACATATCACCTATCTTTTTTTAATACCATTTTATATTGTGTCAAGTTGATCACATGATATGAAATAAAATTGCCGTTGGATTTCCCCTTTGCTATATAACTATTTTACTGCAATTTTACTTCCTTTTCTCCCAGTCGAAAGAATTTCAGGAAAAAAAGCATAATGTTTCTTTCAAAACGAAAGATTAAGTTTAGTTTAACATGAAGTATTTAGCATAGTTCAAATTTATTATACATGGTGTAACAGCTCCACCTTTATGTTTGAATACAAATCAACAAAGAAGGTAGAAACAGATCTGTATGATTTTTTTTTAATGTAGTAGTAATTAACATCATGGTAAATCATTAAACGAAACAGACACACGAATAAACAAATAAAACTGATGGATTTAAACTTACAACTATGCTGTATTAGCATGTGAAAAACGTTGATGTGATTTTGTATACTAGCGAACACCAACGAATCATATATGCCTTATTTATCAATTAATATTATTAGTCGAAGCATAGTAATAAAGGTGTGGTTAGCTTGAAATGGGAAGCTTTCTGAAAACTAAATCTGTTGTATTGCATTGACTCTATGCAATTTAGAAGTCTTTACGACAAGTTCAGTTATATTACCGCAAAACACTATACCATGCATGATATAGCAATCAATGAATTGCATCACATTAGACCTGAGAAGAGCTATTCACGAATGTTCGTTGCATAAAAACAGCAACCGGCTAGTGCAGTGATTCATTGGTATTTGGAGTGAGAATTAAGGAATCAACGATGGCTTTCTTTCTTTCTTTGAAACCTGATTTTCATAGTACTAACATTTTGCAGGGTCTAAGATGTATTCTGCTGAATATTCCTGAAGTATGGCAAACGGCTATTCAACTGGTACTCCTTTTCCTTGGAGGATGTACTCTGTAAACCTATGAATACCCACACCGACACAAAATAATGTAAATGGATTTTTACTGAGGAGTTATAGCCCTCACCTGTTTATTTGAAATGTAGAAGTATTCACACAGTTAATTCTCCTAAACTGAACAAGAGAAAGAATTTGAGAAGTGCCAAATAAGGCAGATTTGATCCTAAGGGTGACACCAGTGCTAAGGCAATGCGATGTTGTGGCTATCCTAGTGATACATGAGCATGCTACGAAACTTGCTTTGAAATTAGTATATTATGTGTCAATAACTTACAGCATAAATATTGATGTCTACAAGCTTCTATAGAGATACATAAACAGAATGAGATTCGTGAGCTTGTGTTTAATATCTTCTTACCTCTGAAATGAAATCGATATGTTTATAATATGGCGTCAGTAGATACACAATTATAAATGATGGTAAATCAATTATCAGTATAAATGTTTACGTATGGCTATGTATATATCACTTTGTAGTTAGAAGAATACTTATTATGCGGCTACCCTGAATTCGAATGTCAGCTAATAGATGTGTCAAAATCAAATGAATTTCTCAAACGATAATCCATATTGTCTAAATATATTCTCTCCTTTTTTTATATGAATATTATACAGGTCGTCATGCTTCGAGCACGTAACACTTTATGGTTTGATTCTGCTGAATGGGAACTGCCTACACAACCTACATTATCATGGTTAAGTGAAGACGGTTTAACTTGTGATTATGAATGCAGTTTTCCAATGCAATTATCTGTCAGAATCAATGGTAATCAACAACTTTTAAAGCAAATAAAAGACTGGAAACTACGATTAATGATCGATTTGGATTCAGATGTTGAGCAACCTGAAAATAAACGTCTCATTGTAAGATCTGTTAGAAAACAAATGTATGAACATTCACTTGTTAAAGGAGTTATCGATACGTTAGTGGATTTAAAAACCAGTGAATTGGCTGATGAATATGCTAATAGAATAGTTTTATTCGACTTTGTTGTTGAACCTTTACCAGGCAGAGTTAGTACGCTTTTATGGAAGCCTGTACGTATCAATGTAACTCTCAGTCCAGTTATCGATCCAATGTCTTTTGTTGAACATAAATCAATATCCTCATGGATGTTACATCCTTTTCTAGGACAAAGATATTTTGTCAGTCGGTCAATGCAATTTTCAAATCCAGCTTGTGGTAGTGATAATATTTGTCGGCCTGATTTACAAGTACAAATGACAGATATTTCAGAAGGTCCAACTGATAAGTCAATAATCTATTTTAGAGAACGTGTTACTCAAAGGAATGTAACTGTTTTTGTAGGAAATCTGGGAGAAAATGCTTACTCTACTAAGTTAGTGATGACGTTTCCTGATCAGCTGAGTTTCAGCATACCTGAAGGATTACTATGTGAAACTATTCCGCTAAGTGAACTTAAGGTGAGTAAAATTTTTCCTCTGCATGTCTACAAGAATTTATTATTATTATCATTATATCCTTTAATTCCTAGAGGAACATAGGGCTTCTGCCGCGCGTCTCCATTGCCTTCGGTTTTCTGCCAACTTTTTCACACTGCTCCAAGTCTACCCACATACTTTCATCTCATCTTCACGTCACCTCCTCCAAGTCACCCTTGCACTGACGACCAACTCGCCGCTTCTCTTTCGGGTTCCACTCGAGTGATGGCTCGTCTAGTGATGTCACTTGATGGTTTCCTCAGTGTATGGCCAGCCAATCCATCTCCATTTCTTCCTGCCTATTTGTTGCACAATTGGTTCCTGATGGGTTGATTCGCTTCCAGAGATCCCTGTTTCTGATCTTTTCTGTCCGGCCATCTGATCTTGAGTAGTATTGAGCGAAGACAACTGTTAATGAAGGTCTGTAGCTTTTCGATCAGTGCGCTACATATGCTTAGTTACATAAAACTCTCATTTCTCTGGTGTTTCTGACCACGACGTTTTGGAAATTATTGCAATTCGTTTACTTTCGAACACTAAACCTGTGGATATAATCTTGTTGACTACTAATACCTGTAACTAACTGTTTAGTATTTTGTGACTTTTTAACACTAACACATATCTGTACTTGTATATATTGTCGGATTCACATGTTCAAGTTGGCTCAAGTCAGTGAGTCTAAGATTTTGGTTATCATTTTAGTTAACTGTGCTTAACTGGTACATTTTTATTGTTGTTGTCGCCTGTTGCCCTTTTGCTGTGAATTATTTTCCTTTTGGTGGTGTTGTTCTGATTGTTTTATTCCTTGTTTTCCGGTTTTAAGGGGAGCAACCCACAAGGTCGCTTCTCTCTAAACTATATCTTAACGTAACAATCCTTTTCTAAGGCGTGAGGCTAGCAACCCCACCCTGTAAACAAAGTTGCTACAGAAACTTCAGTCTACAACAATAATCGTGGTTAAAATAAGTACCATTGAAGTTTATCTTCAAGGGTTTCTTTACTTGGAAAGATTTTCACTATTACAGTTTGAATTTTCTTTTAGTTACCCTACTGTCTTGTACTTGATACCGCTGTGAATCGCATCTTTGTGATGTTCGTTTGATGGCACTCATATACTTGGTATACTTTTGACTGTATTTAGCACCCGGCATCAAGGCACATCTTCACCCGAAACAGCAGACGTTTTAAAACAAATTCATGACATCTGTTCAAGTAAATATTGAAACATTACCTCCAGTCATTATAAATCCCTGATATATATCGAAAATTAAGAAGAAAAACATATCGTAAATATGTGCTAAATACTTCCCTAGAAAAATGTCGAATGATGGTAATAAAACTAGGTAAATTTATATAACGAACATATAAAATGAAAGAAATTTACATTTATCCTTTCGAATGACTCATTCAATAATCAATTTAACATGGTGTTTACTCCCACATACATATCTCAAGGTCACGAAATTTTAAGCGCTAACTGACGATTCAAACTACGATTGTGTTATGTCTGTATACAACAAATTACAGAATATTTAATCGAAATCAAGTGACTAGTGGGATAAAATTAAGTTGTTAGTCATGGCTATGAAATTTACGGAACAGGCTATTTGTTTTCTGCCTACAGATTTATTATATTCGACATAAAGAAAAAGAAGAAGAAGGAGGGAATGAAAAAGCATTTCAACAGTTGTTCTAACCACTCACCATCAATTTTTCATTTCTGTCTTCAAGTCTTGCATCCATTTTAAAAAAACTTTACAGTGATTCTGTAAATGGAACAGAAATTAAATTATATTAGTCATCAATCTGATGAAAGGACTATTTTCAGAGATAACTGTTTTAACTATTATAGTGATTTTAACTGCATAGGCAATCTACTTCTTATTTTAGGAGTCGTAAATTACACCACTAGTCCGTGTTATAAATATAGTTTAAACTCCAGTTGAACTAGATAAAATCATATAGTTTATAAATAAGTGATCATTTGTTGGAGTATTTCGCTATTCTGTCATCCTGAAGAGAATAAAAGATGCACTGAATACAGAACTCCGCCAGACTGGAGCAAGCTAGATTAAGGAAAGGCAAATCATGTGCTGACCAAATTGCAGCTATACGCGTCATCAAAG
This sequence comes from Trichobilharzia regenti, assembly GCA_944472135.2. NCBI lineage: Eukaryota > Metazoa > Platyhelminthes > Trematoda > Strigeidida > Schistosomatidae > Trichobilharzia > Trichobilharzia regenti. Next base: position 93,393,997 of record OX235262.1, on the reverse strand, counting down.
AACAAAGCATAGAATGACAGTCAAACCTCTACCTTAACTTCATCAGTTTCAAAAAGGCCTTCTACAGACAGTGGTAACCGAGGAGAAATTTAGAAACTACTCTAACACTGTGGTGTGCAACACCCCAGATTTATATTAACTTCATTCAACAGCTATATGGCAATGCAACGTGTCGAGTAATCCACAACGGAAAACTTAATGAAGCCTCTGAAGTGAATACAGGAGTAAGATAGGGCTGTCTGTTATCACCGATGATATTCCTAGTTGTGGTGGACGGGATTATGCGTTAGACTCTGCACAGGGAGTGAGAAGACAGAAATACACTGCAGCGTCTGATAAGAAGACTCTGGGAGATCTGGATTTCGTGTGTAGATGATTTATATCTGATGTCACACAAACTCGAAGACTTACAGGCAGGCAAAAACCAACAAACTGACTGAAGAGGCAGTGAAGAGAGAACTTCAGGTGAGCGAAGACAGAGGTGATGAAGATAACCAACCACTAGCAACATAAGCAACAACAACAACCAGCACCAATCACCATCAACGGGAGAGATTTAACAGAGGTTACTTCTTTCACTTATCTGGACAGGAAGCACTGTTTCAACGGATGAAGATGTCAAAGCAGGCCACCAGAATTGAAAAGGCAAGATACACCCTCATCAATCTGAAATCCAATCGGAAGTCTTCTGCTATCACTCAACCAGCATGAAGAACAAGATTTTGATTCTTAACACCAATGTGAAGTTATTCAGTTCTTCTATAAGGGTCAGAAACTTGCACTGCGCATCAAGTAAAGCATTTCTAACAGGTTGCAGACTTTTATCAACAGCTGTTTTCACTGGCTGCATATTGAAGATCAAATGGCCAGAAGGAATTATAAACAAGAAACTATGATGGTGAGCAAACCAACCAAGAGCCGACTGTTCAACAAACATGTAGGAGAAAATGTAGAATGACCGGGCATACATTGAGGAAACCGTCGAATGATGTCACACGCCAAACCACTGCAGTCCCAGTGGAAAGCAATGAATGGTTCGTCAGTGAGAGGGTGACGTGGAGGAGATCGTGAGAAGAGGAAACAGGAAATTATGGGCAATCTTGGGCCTAGATGGAGAGGACAGCGGAATATGGAAGATAATGAAGATGTGATGTTAAAATTATATGTTCTACTTGAAACCCAATGGAACAGCATAATAGTGAAGTTTTTCATTAGCAACATTAAACATTCGGAATTAGAATACGATTTTCCAGCCAAACTGTTTTTTGACTGATAGCACATCAAGTAGCTTGGCTCTTAGTTGGAAGAGAGTGATATTGTATTCAGCTCATAGTATTTTTTTTTCGATAAACTGTAATCCAGTAATTACTAATGAACTCTGGCAACTAACCAAACAAGAACCAATCACCCAGCAAACCTAAAGAAGGAAATGGAGGTGGACAAGACATACTTTGCGAAGAATTTTCAGGGACCTCGCACGTCAGGTCTTCCAGAAGGACCTGAATAGGATGCAAGGAGTCAGACATATGAGAATGACACGGAGGAGATCATTTGAAGAAGAGATGAAAACTTATAGGGCAATCGGTGAGCTGGTTAAAAAGGATTGCAAAGAACAGTGAAATCACGAGTGTGCTGTTGAAGTGCTATGTTCCACTTGGGGCCCAAGGGAATAGTAGCAATAAAACAGGTGTTACTGAAAACATTATGTTCTAATCATCATTTTACTATTCAGTTTCATTTATGGTAATCCTTGCAGAAAAAATGAGTAGACTCTTTTGCTCTAAGAATGGAATGGATTTGTACAGGATCTTTTTGTAATGATTCGGCGATAATTTCAGTGCTATATAGCTACAGACAGACATTAAAGTGTTTGAAATTCAATAAAAAAGCCTCAATTAAGTATTTAATAATGACAAGCGCATATAAGGAATAAAATAGACCTCTTTGCTCATAATAACTTGTATTTTATGCTTCAATAACATCGAATGGAGAATGTTTTCAAACTTGCAGTTTATAAGTCTGAAAAATAACATATCTGAACGTCGTTAATTATGAAGCTTTTCCTCTATCTGATCAAGTGCCTAAATGAATTTCATTTTTAAATCTCCGTTTCGCAAACTTTCCACCCTTTCTTTGCACATATTTCATGGGAGCTAATGCTTCTAATTCAAAGTGATGTTGTCGAGATGGAATGAGGACTGATAAATCCATATCTTCGTCGTACTGAATATTTAAAGCAATCTTTTCGGAAACTTTGTTTCATCGTAATGTACATGATTTTAAGAGTATTATCTTTAATTACAGAGACGACAATAATCTTGAGCCTAATGTTTATTTCTACTATTTTGTCTTCAAGCTCCATCAGGCATTCATCTTCTCATCCTTTATTGCTCTTTTTTAATTCCTCTATCGTTCTGTTTATTCGTGAGTTTAGAAAACAGAAAGACTGAACGAAGAAATACTTACTTTTCAATTAGATCCTCATCTCTGGCTCTACTCTAACATATATAGCATTTTTACTACACTACACTTGATTGGTAAATTGTTGTGTATTGTAATAAAAATGCTATGGATATATATTAGAGTAGAGTCAGAGATGAGGATCTAATTGAAAAGTAAATATTTCTTCGCTTAATCTTTCTGTTTTCTAAATGTCTAAATGGAGATTTTTTCCATATTCGTGTGCTTTTGTTTTTTCATTTGACTGGTGAAGTTCAGTCTTCATGATTATCATCAGAAATCAAAATGATGTAATACTACTTCATAGTTGACGTCAAATCAAGCAGTGTATCATTTTGAATATTAGATCTTCCTATTATGACACACTATAGTGTTATATTCTTGCCCGTATAACTTCCTATTAATTATATTTTCGTCTTTTCTAAGTAAAGGTTAAGAATACATATTGGATTCTGTTAACTTTCAACAGTGATTTACTTAATGAGAATCATTGTTTAGAATATTAAGATAATCGAATGATGATTATTACTGTTATACCTCCCTTGGTTTCCAAGTGAAACCATAGAGCTTCAGTCGCGCATCGGCATTTCATTCCGTTCTCTTCAGTCCTTCGTAGCTGCCCCCATGGCTTCCCATAAACTTTCATTTCCTTTTCTTTTTTATCCCCCCATTGTCGTCTTGACGATTTCCAAGAAAATATTCCATCTCACCTTCTACATCTAGAAGTTAAGACATTCCGGTATAACCCAACCCTTACTCATACAATTCGTGAACTCCTGTATTCTGCCTATTATTCTCTATTGTTCCCCCTAAGTTTTTCCAGGGCTACTGAGGAAAGACTTTACCTTATTACGCAGGATGTTAAAGGTTGTCAGCAGGGTAAGCAACCTGCCACTTAACCAGTTTGTTAATATTCTGGTTGACAGGTACTTGGACTTATGTGAAAAATAGGCTAAATCCATTTTATCTAACTCATATCACCCTCTTCATTCACAACTCTCCCCTTGTATCTCATCAGGCATAACCAGAAGCCCATATCGGAAACTATATACTCGCACCAGTAAGTACAAAAACTCAACCATACCCTACTTAGCTCGTGTTCTGTGTAATAAAGAAAGCATTAGGTGTGATACCTATAACTTATTAAACAGTCAGTAGAACAACTGGATCTCGTCTTTTCAACTCATATCATTTATGGGTACAACGTTTTCTTCCTCTCTTTTCCTTTTCTCTCTATCTTTTTTTGTTATGTGCTGCTTTGTTCCTCTCTTCCTTACAAACGCTATTTAAAACAATCTTGGTTCTCTCACATTCTGTATATCTCGACCTTTTTGTTACCGCTTACGCCAGTAAATATGCTAGCATCTACATTTATAACACCTTCAAACACTGTTCAATTTTGGCTTTGCTATCGACATGCCAATATATTGTTTTCAAAACTAACCGAGATTACCCTTAATCTATGTAGGATTTTAGTCAGAGTTCATGTACTAACTGGATGCAATACTGTAGTAAAATACTGAGGATTCCATTCTGTATCACAAGTACTGTTTTGGAATAAAGCAAATTAGTATTATTATCCTTGGACGTCTAAATCATCGCTTTACCCCGTTCAGATTCCACTAAAGGATGTGGTGTGTCATTTCACTCATTGTTCTTCTCCGAGTATGTTTAGTACATCTCGATTTCCTTCTGCATATTTGTTGGGCGACAGGTTCTTAGCTGATTCATCATCTACCAGATCCCCTCGATGCTTATCCTTTCTGTCTGGTCTTCTGATCAGCAGTATCTAGCCAAGGCAATTAGTTGTTTGAAATGCTATTTGTGACTCGTTCACTAAGTCCCTGAACAGGATAAAAGCATTGACTTGACAGGCAGTTGATACATTCATCTAATGGTTGTCATTAAAAAAATCGCTTCCATAATGTACGCCATATTACTTAGGAATTAAAACAGTTGAATACTGAATGTACTATATAGAAAAATGCTACTTCTTAAAATAAATAGATAAATAAAGCCTTCTGTCTTCTTTCCACGATACACTTGCAACAATTTATCAACTGGAAATGATTACATGCTCTTAAAACTGTACCGTTTTATGCTTGACTACATATATATATATATATATATATATATATGTAGTGTAAACAATGGTATTTTTTATACATATACAATAAAATAAACCAGTGTTGCATAAACTTTTATCCTGCACTCTTACTGTTGTATATCTCAAACTATTTTTGGTAATTTTTTTTATCATTCATATTTAGACAGATGTTTAAGTGTTAAACAAAGTCACATGCTGTTGCATTATTCAAATAATAAATAATATTCTGTCCTTCACTATCCTTCTATTTATTATTATTATTATAGCAAACCCAATTATCATGCAATTTACGCGATCCATTGGGCTATACAGGCAATGAAGACGTGTATTCATTTACCTTTCAAATAAATACAGCTGGAGCATTTCGTCAGTTGGATGAACCATTAAATGACCAACCAGAAAACGCTACATCAAATAGTAATAATCAGCAGCAAGGGCAGTTTGATGATATTACTAGTCAACAGCAAATACCAGATTCACTTAGAAGCATGAAGAATAAACAAAACAGTGTGGAAAGTGATTTCAATGCATCACCAGCACCCTCATCATTATCATCAGTGTGGAGTGAAAATCGTTACTATTCAAACTCATATCCCACTTACGAATCATATGATCAGCATAGCAGTAATCGAGTGAAACGCAGTACATTATCGATACCTAAAGAATTGACAATAACAGCTGAAGTTCAGAGTGGAAACGAAGATATCAATAAGAATAATAATAAGGCTAGTATATCCTACAAGCTAAAATTGGCTGCAAAAGTTGAAGTAAGTATTAACGACACTTTTAATAAGTGAATATCAATGTATTTAAGTGTTGGTTTGTAGGGATTTGGTTGGTTGCAGGATTTCATCATGAGCTGACATTGGTTAGAGAACCAATGGAAAACCTGGGAGTACTGGACAACCAGGTGTTTCGTCCTAGTTTGGGACTCTTCGTCAATGCGCACCCACCACGGTTCGAACCCAGGATCTCCTGGTTACAAGGCGAGCTCGTTGACCATTAAGCCCCTGGGACCCGATCCAATGGCCAGTCCATGAATTCTAACTTCTCCCAATTCATGACATAGCGTGACCCCTAGCCAGTGTCTTCGGCGTGTATTTGTCCTCACACCCTAACTGCTGCACCCTACTGGTCACGAATATCAATGTCGTTTAAAACATCTAAAAATGCTTCTGAAACAGATAAAACAGACTGGTTACAACTGTATATATGGGTATGTGCTGTTGTGAAGTAATGCGTTTCCATGGTTGGTTCAGTGCTAATCTGTTGTTCTTTTAGCCTATTTCTGCTATGTACATATCATGAATTGGCAGAAGTTAGAATTCATGGGCCATTGGATAGGGCCCCAGTGGCTTAATGGTCTATGAGCTCGCCTTGTATCTAGAAGGTTCTGGGTTCGAACACTGGCAATGGGTGCGTACTGTAAAGAGTCCCAAACTAGGACGAAACAGCTCTTTAGTACTCCCAGCTTGTTTTCCAATGGTTCTCCAACCAATGTCAGCTCATGATGAAATCCTGTAGCCAATCAACCAAATCTCTACAAACCAATACTTGAATAGATTTATTTCGTTGTGAATTGCCTAGCAAGAAATGTTTAGCAAATTCTGGACAGTTGGTTAATTTGGGATCTAATTCTTCTACGGGAATTTATTTTCATTCGGTTTATTTTCGCTTTAAATAGTCTTCAGACTGGATCTATGCTCGTATCGTAGTCAAGAAAACCGAGTTTCGGCAAGCCTGTAAGTGTCGAAACGACATCTTTTCGCTTAAACACTTACTGATAAGGTTGGATTAAATTCCGCTTTACCATCCTTTAAATCACTAATATGTAACTTCTATGTGAAACAATGATTAGCGAAACTGTTACGTATTCAAATCTTAATCATAAACATGGTCAATAATCCATCAGTTGATGGTTCATGTTTCCAGGTTATTTACATCTCCTTCCGAATTCATGAGTCACAGTTTACACAAGCAGTACTAGTAGTGCAGCTTTTGGTATTATATAGTTGGAGGCAGTTGGCAGGCATCTTTGGACCTAGGCGTATCTGCAATCTTGGAGGAACTTATGTCCCTTCTGCACCAATCAAAGGACTAGAGACATCACACTATTTACTAACTGGTGTCCAGTCAAAGTGAAGTCGTTTTTAATAAGTATGAAGTACAATACAAATATGAACATTTTATCAAAACTTCTTACACTTTTTAAAAATTTACCCTGAGTTTTCTCTCTTATATTAAATATTTTTAAGCTTTCGTCATCGGCGTTGGATCGCACAATTATTGATTTTCGTAATTTCTCTGTACAACCTTATGAAATGCAACGAATACACCCAGAAACTATTGGTCCAGAATTGAAACATGTTTATCTTGTTACAAATGCTGGTCCATCACCTCTTGAAAGTTTTTGGGTCAATTTAACAATCCCTTTACAGACAAGAGATGGTGAACATTTAGTTTATTTACTCGACCGGCTTAGATATCAAGCAGAAGATGGTGGACCTCCAAGATTTGAAAACATGTCACCAGATGTATGTCTTGTTCTGATTTTTTTATTGTTTAACGGTTGATTAGGACATTCACTTTTGAGTTTTATTTATTTTTTTTAAATAATGCTGTTTCAAATAATAGTATCTTCAGAGCTTTCGCTTTTGATGGCGTACTCATCTATAACTTAAAATGTTTTTCAAATTAAAAGTGACATACAAAACAGCAAAATCTTTCTAGTTTTGTTGTAGTCATTTCAGAAACAGTGCTTCATTCTGAGAGAACAAGTTGGTACAAATCCAGCTGAGAACTGTTAATTTCATACGACAATAAACACTATAATAATATTCCTGTCAATCATGGTGACAGTAACAAATCCTTCTGAAGCGCAATTATTTCGCCAACAAAAAAATTCTAAATCGGCAGAAATTCGGCCGTTCATTATATGATCGGGTAACGAATAAATTTGTTTTGTTACTGGGTGTTATCGAAAGGAAAAAGTCCTCTATCACGAAGTAGTTAGAACTGAGAATCTTTCAAGGTGGATCTAGGACTAGTATCACTTTTAGGGACACCGTATCGGAGTTCAGATTCATCACCTGGTTAAATTAGGCTACACTTAGAGAATCTGCTACTGTACGTTTGTAGCCATACTCAACTTCTTATGATTCAAGTATATTGAAACGCTACAATAAAAATTAACACGGTTAGGAATATTTCCTGTTGTCTGTTATTATATTTGACAAGTTTTGACCACTTTGTATAATATTTGACCAACGAATCTTTCCCTTCTAAAAAAGTGGTTTAATTCTGATAGCCTTTACGAGTTTTAATAAGAACTATTGACCCGTAGAGTCCCACAAGACGATTACTAGGATAGATATTCACCGACGATGGTGAATATGTATTGGTTCCGTTATTTCAAGAAATGGTACTTCAACTCCATTAAGACTTTTTGATAATTACACCCCATGTATTTCTTAAATTTATCATTAGGCATCAAGCAAACATTTTCTGATTCCATAGCCTTTTGCTAAAGCTTTTTATTCAAATTTCAGGTTGTCAGTGCAGAAGGTCATGTACGCGGATTTTGTATAACACCTGAGTGGGCACTTAATCCCCTTCGACTAAATGCTGTTCATCGTAGTCGTCCTGAAGAGTTTTCCAAGTCTCAGTCGTTAAGACGAAGTTATAGGTTTAGACGTTCAGTAAAGTGGAAGGCAAGAGAGAGATTACCCATTGTGCATGAAAAGGAACATACGCCTGCTTATCAAGAAAAAGAATCAAAAGATGCAGTTAGAACAACTAGATCAATCCTTCACGGTATTAGAAAACGTCAGCAAGAAATTGTTAAATGTGGAGAAAAAATCTCTGAATTGGGTTATCCAGTTTGTGCAGTTGTAAGTTATTCCTCAAATGTCTCCTTTTGAATATTTCTTCTTGTTCTGCGTTATCATTTGAGTTAAAATAGTCTTAAACAATCTAATTTACTACCTCATCTTACAATAACGTGAAACAAGGGCTACCAGACTACCAGACTGTTTCTTAGATACATTTCAGACTAAAGATAAAATCTCTCTGGATTGAAATAAGATCATTTCATTTATTTATTTTTTCTAAAAGTTTCTCCGACCAATTCTTTTGTTATGAAACTAAGCCGCACCTAGTAGTGATTCATCAAAAACCGAAGCACCATGCTGCGGATGTAGATGCTTTTTGAAAAAAGCTGTTGAGTTCCAGTTATAAATACTATCTAAAATGAGATAAATTTTGAAGAAATTAACTCGACTTTAGTAGCCAACAGTTTGAATACCGGCAAAATCCACCGATATCTTGCCCCTTACCACCAACTGAAAATACTTCACACTACTCTAGAAGGGAGTATAGTTTTATTGCAGATAGTAAACTCTTGTCTTTGGATTGGTGAGCTAAATTTACTCATTGGTTTGCCGAAACCATCAACATTGTTTCTAAGGTCCTATATGATTTCACGAAATCTTAGCACCCTTTTGTAACTTATTTGTACATGGTATGCATATAAAGCAATGAAGTCTGTCCTTTGAAAATCATTATGAGACTACTGGAGGAGGGTTATGATATTTTTGCTCAAATATACAGAAATCAGGTGTAAACTAAAAGTCGTGTGCACAAATATTTCAATCAGTACTGTCAACCACCTCAACTTTTAGGGAAAAATTCTCAAAAATTGTATTCAAATGTTTTACAGTGAAGTATTTATTGTTCAACATTCATACACCAGTCAACTTTTTTCTAATTTTCCTTATTGTATCGAATTTACGTCTAAATGTCTATAGAACCAGGGGCCATACTTATTATGCAGTTTAGTACCAACCTGTCTTTAACTGTAACTACTGTACTTTTCATCGAAATGTATGTAGACTGAAAGAAATGGCACCATCGAGTATCTACTACCCTAAGGACAAATAGTTTCCTTTACAGTATCAGGTCTTGTATCAACTCCCTTTTTAGTCAGTAATGTACTCACGCAGAAATAGTTTTCCATGACCCTTATCGAAACAACAGAGTTTAAGTACTACCTTGTGGAGAATATTCGTACTGTTTCTTACGTAATTTATAGTTATTTTTCGTCAAATAATTTTACTGTACATTACATATTTTGTACTTGGGATACTGTCAGAGGCATTTTTGGTTTAGTTTTGTATTTTTGGTATGTTATTATAGTTGAACAAAACCAAGGATTCAATCATATCATAGTGTGTTTACTCTATTGTCCGCATAATTTGAAATGTGTGTTACTTGTGGAAGTTCGGTGAGCTATACAGGAGGATTCATCTAGTGGTTCCAGCTTTCACAAACTCGAGTTTCGGTAGTTACAAATTTCGACTAGCGGTTTAGAAGTAATTGACGAGGTTGTTAGTACACAGCTAGACAGTTATGAAAATCTCTACATTGTGCAGAAATAGTCTTGTTTGGAGTATTGAAGTATATAGTTATAGAACTATCGTAACAGATTAACTCTTGTCACTACACAATATAAGTCACCAAAATATTAACTCACTATTGATATAGAATAAAATCTTGCTTGTTTATTACTCAAATGATAATTGGGTCAAGGCACAGCATGACAGTTGTGCGTCGGCGGCATAGAGGTTATGACGCTCGCTGACCATGCACATGCTCTGGGGTTCGATCCCCGGCCAATGCACTTCTTTACCTCACTAAGCCAGAAATAATGCTGGTAAAGAGGAAAGGTTAGGTATGAGGCTATCAACCCCCATCCTGTAAAAATAAACACTGCTACAGAAATTTCAAGCCACTAGCTTGAAGCCCTATGTTCCACTGAGGGACGTGAAAGAAAAAAAAGAGCATGACAGTTAACTAAAATCTACGAAGATCTACCTTCGTTTCACTTCCGGCTACCGATTACAATTATCCCTAATGGTATCCAATATGTTTTGTGGTAATTTGTCCCAAATGAATTTATTTACAGCTCATAGATTGCTAATTAAATTAAGATTCCTCTTTTAAACTATACCGTAAGTCAACTGGGAAAGAGCAAACATCATTCTAGATTTCACACCAACCTTTAGTCACGTGTGTGGTTTTTACATTCCATCTTTTCTTTACACATTCAACTTTACTGGCTGGCATTTTCTCCTGGATAGTTTTAATAAGTAGATTGCAGTAGATTTCATTTCTCCTCTGACACACAAAATAGAATTAGTTTAAACACACTGATAGTATTCGTTATTTGTTTGGAAATAGGCTATTTTAATGTATACCTATGCATATCAAAGTTCCTGTTTTGTTAGTAAGCAATTTTCCTTATTTACAGAAAATGATTTGCAAATTCACTGTGATGCATTCCTAATTGTCTAGCACACATCATAGCAGTTTTCTTTTTACCAGTCTAGTATATTTCCCATGGAAAAATACCACAATATTCCTGTCACTGGTCTCAATTACAGTTATCTAAGGAATTCATAACTAAACAGACATTAAAAAACTTAAAATATGACGTAATACAGTAGAAAGGCAGTGTCAGTTTATATGTTGTACCGCATACGTCAAGGGAAGTTGTATTTAAAATTACACACGATCAATGATTTTAGCTGTCTTTAAACTGACTGTCATTGAAGTTATCAGGCATGATGGAGTTGAAATGTATAATTCCTTCCTCTCATTCAGTACTTAACCTCAGCTTATTGATATTATTAGAGATTTCTAAGATAAATGTCACTGGTCAGATTTCATATCCTACACTCCCATCACTGCTGAGATTGCACATTTAAATTTTCAAGCATTGGTTTTGTAGGGATTGTGTTTTTGATTGGTTGTAGGGTTCCATCATGAACTGACATCAGGTAGAGAACCATTGGAAAACCTGGGAGTACTGGATAGCTGTTTCGTCAGCCTAATTTTGGACTCTTCAGCAATTCGCACCCACCCGACTGCCACAGTTCGAATCCAGGACCTTCTCGTTACAAGGCGAGTGAGCTCGTAGACCATTCAGCCACTGGGACCCGATCCAATGGCGAGACCGTGAATTCTAACTTCTGCCAATTCACGACATAGCGCGACCACTTCAAAATGTCTTTTTCGATGAGTTACTGCCTCACCTTCAACCTGCTGTACCCTACTAGTCACGGCTTCCCAGCGTGAATATGGCCAGTCGCTATCGATCATCAGATTAATTTTCAAGTATTCGTTTTTTAGGGATTGTGTTTTTGTTTGGTTGGAGAGTTTCACCATGAATTGACATCAGTTAGATAGGGCTAATGTATTCTCATGTTCAGCATTCAAAATCAGCTATGATAAATGAATCCAGCAGAAAGTCGCACGTTTCGGATTTTGATAGAAACTTTAATAGCTATACATTGAGAGACTAGACAATGATCACTAAATTCCAGTTGCCATTATTATATGCCTTCTTGCTACCGTATCTAATCTCTTGACTATCATCAATGATATCAAGTAGGTCACATAGTGTAGTCTCAGTGGTCTGATTCACTTTAGTGAAATTTTTACACGAACGGTGTGGTATGCATATTATAAATATAACTATATACCTTACCAGTTTGTTCAAGAAACTAGATAGAATTCTTATTCTCTGAAGTAATTCGATTGCCTTCATTTAAAGTAGTTATATATATTGGGCTTTCAGACAATGGGATAATGTTTACTTACAGCAGTCCTCTAATTAATCATGTGTGCTTCAAGACTGAGAAAAAGATAGTGTGAAGTTACACCCTGTCGTGCCACATCAAGTTCTTAAATACGCACATTTCTATTGATTTCCAACTTAAACTCATAAACTTGTATGCAGGTAACGTCTGAAAAGAAAATGAAAATGACCATGAAGGGTGCAACCTACAAAACTAAACTTTTAACAACCATAATATTCTTTAGGTGAAAGAAATATGCAATAAGTTAAACCATTTTGTACTAAATGAATCATATGCTCCAAGGTAATGGATCCCTGCTGTGAGACCTGGTCATTGAATGTAGAAGACATGAAAAAGGTTAGCTGTCTTTGACTGTGGGTGTCTGGTTTCTATATCCTGTGTGAAATGGTATACTACGATGAGCAATATTGAGGTTAGGCGTCGGTAGAGCGCTAGGTAAGGAGGGGAAATTAATAGACTAGGTTGTGAAGTTATATCGATTGAGATGGTTAAGACATGTGTTGCGCGTACATCTCTAGTCATCGCCTTCCTCGACGGGCAATGTTAGCTGACATAGGGTCACGTTGGTAAAGATCTAGTGGTGGTCAAATCAAAACATGGCTTCATTAGTCAATGAAATCTACAACAGTTAGTTTAATTCACATCGGGAGGTGTGGACTTCTTGGTTGGGGTCCTCGAGCTGGTAAAAGCCAGTGGCTGGAGACAATTGATGATATGGCTCGAAATCGTTCTCAATGGCTGGCGCAGAGGCATCCACTCCTTGTTACTTAGAATATCCAATAAAATTCGATTGTCCTTCGATATTACTAGTCTTTTTGCCTCATGTCTTTGTTTATTATCTCTCTTTTGAATGTCTCTTTACTCTCTTCTGTTGCTTTGTGGGCTAAGCGAAATGTGGCGACTCGAACTGCTGTACACCGGTGCAAAGTTCTATGTTGAAACCAGCCAGCCAGTCAGAATCCTGCTAACACCTTCAGGTATATTTTGCAAAAGGGATATATTTCGACTTTACCCGTTCTCCACCTGGATATACGCCAAAAAACATCTGAATAAAATTATGTAGAATAAAGATAAAATTTCAACGATGCAACCTTAGAGGAAGTGATACCTTCTCGACGAATCAAACTGGCATCAACCGGCTCTAAGAGCGAGAACGTTACCACTAAGGGATTCGGGTTCTCGACCTACCTCTTGTAGCGATGTAATGAATATGTTAATTGACTACTAGAGAGCAGTCAGTGTCACATTTCTACTCTATAGCGATAGACTGACTGAATTTTGGACAGTCCTGCTTTTAGATCCTTAAGGCCTGGTGAATTTATGGATTCCATGACCTCTTTCCAAAGTCCCCTTACTAGTTGTAATTTAAATAAACAGAACGCACAGAATATTTATCAGAATGACTATCTACCCAGCTTGACATTAAATCATATCCTGAATTCAACCCTAGAGATTTTCAGTTTTCAGTATTTCACCTTTCTTGAGATTACGCAATTCTTTCAGAATGTATAGAAAAAGATGAAGTGTCAGACAGTGAAAATGTCTAACCTTTTAGCATCTTAGCATATGAAGGCAGTTGAAAAATATGCATGTGCTACTTGAAATTCTTCAGATAAATCATATTTCTCATTTGATAAAATGATTCAATGTCTCGGTTCTCTGGAATCATTGTTAATAACTGCCTTTCACAAAAGAAAAAAAGAGCAACGCACCGAAATAACATTGAACTATTTTAAGAATGTACAGTGTCACATTGTTGTGTCTCTGACTAGAAAAAGAAAAGCTATGGATTTATCTGCTTAACTTTGAAATAATATACAATACAGTTAGATAGCGGTATTCAAATAAATATAACTATTGTATATGGGTAAAGCGGTAGCTCTCTTTCCGCTCCTATGATAAATGCATTGGGAAAGCCGAATATAAATGTCGTCATTTAAGATGAATATGTTATATTATATATTACTTTAAATGAAGTCTTCTTTCAGAAGTTACCCTCTCCTACATCGTATCTCGCCTTTTGTGTTAGGTAATATTCAGTTATGCCTAAAAGTCTACTAATATCACCTTCTGTAGGAACCTATAATTCGATAAACAAAAGCTTATGTTATAATAAAGGTTTTTGTATTTCCCAATGAATGAAAAACAAAACGATATTGTTTTAAGTGAATTTTTGATTTTCCCGTCGATTGATTGGACCGAAGTGTTCGGTCTCATGTTGGCATGTCAGCTTCTTGTTCAGATGCTTCGACGATGTCTGGGCATTTAGTTACCATTTAATTGGTGGATGGTGACTAGCAGTGGAATCCAGGATGCACATTTCGTCCTATTTGGGGCTCGTCATCTGGATGTACCTGCATTTCTCAATGAGTAATGATGTTTCCACCGAGGCTGCTAGTCACTATCCACCAATTAAATACTAAATGCCCAGACATCTTCAAAGAAGTATTAACCCTACGGAAGTGATATATCTCATCAAATCGCTAAATGGTGTTTCTAAGTTCTCCTACAGATTGCCGCCAATAATCCTCTATCACAGGTAAGACCATAATGTGTTGTACAGCATCAGTTAATATGACTAAACAGTTTTCGTATCATTCCAAACACGTCAACTGCCTAACAGAATATGATGGTTAAATGTTTCGGAACACTGCAAGCACAACTATCTTAGGGTTATTAGTACTTGTTTAAGATCTTTTACAGTTCCACTCAAAATCTCTATATACACACAAGAATTAAACTATTAACCAATACCACAACATTGAATTTAACTCACGGTTAGGAAAATAAACTTGTTCAGATGCTGATTAGTCCACTAAACTAGTATGGTGTACATTTTTATTTCCACTCATTTTGAGTTTACTTTTCGTTTCATTTTAGGACCTGAATTTTCCAGTTTCATCCAACTTTGATTAGACACTAGTAACTAGAGTGAGGTGTCTAGTGCTTTGCTTGGTGCAGACTGAATTCTATCAGTCAGGCTTATAAGGACTTGGAAGGAAAGGACCAGACACATCACACTAGTTACTGGTGTCCAATAAAGTATCCAATACAGTCCTGCAGGAGGTCATTCACGAGCCCGAATAGCTTAGCGGTAACGTCTCTGAATACAGCTCTTGGCGAGGCGGGTTGGAATCTCAGAAGGGCATGATTTTCTTCAAGGTTTCAAATACGCCTTGCTGAATGGCGAGTGCCAACTAGCATGAAACCTAGGTCAGGTGTGGCTTCCTGTGGCCGATTGCCTCCAACCAACTTATTTCATCTAGCTCCATCTAAAAATGGTTTAAGACAGAAGTATCTAATTATAGGTGGACGTTTCATTTGTGATCAGTTTCTAAATCAACTAGTCATAAGTTTACCCAAACTTTTCAACAGATTTTCATTTACTTAGTTTCTATTTGTGGATTTATTTGTCATTTCGAATAACCCTACGTCCATTGAAATATTGTGTTGTTGTTAGGTAGTTTGTATACATGAAGTATACATGTATACTATCGCCAATGATTTTCCTGATTGCAGTAGACTGGATAATGCAACAGACAACGGGCGATGAGGAAACAGACATAAATTGGACTCACACAAAAAACTTGGAGGATCTGGACTTCGCCGATGATATATGTCTGATTTCCCACAAACTGGAAGATATGCAAGTGAAAAGCAACAAGTTGTCAGAAGAAGCATCAAAGATAGGACTTCAGGTGAACATTGATAAAACAGAAATGATGAAGGTTCCTGGCTAACAGCAGCAGCAACAACAACAGACAACAATCAGCATGAATGAGAGAAATCTGAAAGAAACAACCTCCTTTACCCATCTGGGAAGCATCGTTTCAACTACAGGCCAACGGAACTGACGAGAATATCAAAGCAAGAATCGGAAAAGCAAGACAAGCTTTCATTACTCTCAAGTCTGTGTGGGGGTCAACAGCACTCAGCATCAAAAATAAGATCCGGATTTTCAACTCCAATGTGAAGTCAGTGCTACTATACGGATCAGAGACTTGGGGAGTCATAAAGAACACCTAAAACAAACTACAGACCTTCATCAACAGCTGTCTTCGCTCAATACTACTCAAGATCAGATGGCCGGCCAGAAAAGATCAGCAACAGGGATCTCTTGCAATCAACGAACCAACCAGGAATCGATTGTGCAACCAATAAGCAGGAAGAAATGGAGATGGATTGGCTGGCCATACACTGAGGAAATCATCAAGTGACATCACTAGACAAGCCATCGCTCGAGTGTAACCCGAAAGAGAAGCGGCGAGTTGGTCGTCAGTGCAAGGGTGACTTGGAGGAGGTGATGTGAAGAGGAGATGAAAGTATGTGGGCAGACTTGGAGCAGGGTGAAAAAGTTGGCAGAAAACCGAAGGCAACGGAGACGCGCGGCTGAAGCCCTATGTTCCTCTAGAAATTAAAGGATATAATAATAATAAATAATAATACATGAAGTCTGTAGTTCATCAGATATATTGAAAGAAGAGATCGCATTCCTTTTACCAACAAGTAAACTAACGACATATATGCTTATATTATTCTACGTCCAGTTTCCTCTCAACAAGTCATGAAAAACAAAGGATGGTGTACTTAGAAGTGAGCAGATATCATCAAGGCAGTCACAAAAACGAGTCAACGACATTTATGACCGCCAATAACATATTACCTTAGGAATTTGTAGCCAATGGTATTTAATTTTTGTCTGTCAGACATCACCTGACAAAGTATTCCTATTTTAATGAAATTAATTATTCTACAAAGCATAAATTGTATGAAATATGACTGGACATTTACAATAATTCTTTTTTGTTAGATATCATGCCATGTGAATGGATTGTCGCGTGGTGATGCTGTCCGCATTGTCTTACGTGGATGGATATGGGCTGATACCTATTTCCGTTATAAAATATCTGACTTCGCAATTATCAGTGAAGCAAATGCTCAACTTGAAGAAACTGCTTTCGGTATAAAAATTGACAGTAATTTAACTGTTCAACCATTAGCTATATCACAAAATTTTGTATTTGAAGGTATAAATGTATCCCTATTCCGTGAAATACCCCTGTGGCCATTTATACTTGGAAGTATTTTAGGCCTTGCATTACTTGCACTGCTAATATTTACAATGTGGAAATGTGGCTTCTTTCATAGGAAGCAAATTTATCACAATCAACTTCAACAATATCCAAATGCAAACAACGCTAATGGTAGTAGCAATATTAATCCAATATATATTGGCCCAACAAAAATTTAACAAATATTAGTAATAATAATAATAATTATTATTATACAGAGAAAACTTATATTTGGATGTTCATTTATCTCAGCTTATGCCTAGTTCTTAACAGCCTTATTCTTACTTGAGTGTAATTTTCGCTTTATCTTCTCAGATTATATAACTATGTATGCATCTGAAATATTTCGATTAACAGTCCTATTCTCTTATGTATCTGTGTAAATACAGTAACTTTAATTTTATTTTAAGCATTCTGTTTTACATTCATTTTGTTTACCGATGATTGCTTTTGTTTCGTTATATAATTTGCCTATTGAACATTGAATGTTTTACGCTCCCTTTTTAAAATTTATTGATTAACAAGTAATAATAATAGGAGAATCTGAAGACTTGAATATGCCTTGTTTTTTTATGCATATTATTTAAATAAATTGTATTGATAAAAACTTCAACACAAACATGTACATGAATGATCTTGCTTTTTCATTTCATCTATGAATTCATGATGAGTTGACTGTAGTACAGTTGTATACCGTTCATATTATTATTGATTTAAAATACGGGTAGGATATATTTCAATTTTGAGTTTAACTCATTTTGTTTCTTTTTCTTTTGTGTATTTACAACAATAATCTGTACAATTTATACAGCTTGACATTTTGCTTCAGCTAGTCATTTTTTTTGTAAAGATTTTTTTTTCTTGACTGTGTATAAAAGTAATAGTTATTTTTTCCTCTTTGTATTTTTCTTTGTCTCAATATTTTTTCAAAGAATTCACTAGAAAATGAACACTACTCAGTGAATAGGTATTTCCTTAAAAATAATCGAAATACATTCTGCAAAGATGTGTTAGTTGATAGATGGGAACTATGGGAACGACAGGAGAAAATTTCCTTCAGGCACCCGATCATCTTGGTGAATAATCACCCTGTAATACCATAACAAGGTTTTACTGAACATAGAATTTCATTTTATCTGGAGTAATTGCCGTAATATTTAACATATCACCCAGTAAGATTCAAAAACACATAACAATCCATCAGATCCTTCAGAAAATAAGTGTAACGTAATATTCAAAAGAGCTACACCATTGTTCCGGAAGCTCTGAACGTTTTTCAGCTAACATGGTAGGAAACGACACAAGCTTAAATTCCTATGAACTTAGGTCATTTTTTGATTCGGTTTTCACAACCCATCTATAATATATATATATATATAAATGGGTGCATTTGGCAGAATTTCGTGTTGCATAAAACTATATACTACTGAATGATTTAGATGAGTAGTTGTATACCACTCAAATCAACTAGTAATTCTTTCTAGTCATATAGGAGTGTTCTAAATAACAGACATTAATTTGACCCATTAGGGAGTGAGTTCATCAGAGGTGTATGCGGTGTCACTCAGCTTAGAGAGCCGAGTCAATTCTAGTCACCCCAATTTCGACTGGCTACTTGAATGGACTAATACAGAATCGTTGGTGATGAATTAAAAGTAGCTGTTTATTTGATCAGCAGGTGTACAATTTAAGATGAAAGAATAATGACACAAAACTCTCATTTATGTATCGTTAATCGTTTTACAAACAGTCACATAAATGTTATCTATGCAAGATAGAATATATATTTGAACCCATAGATAAATCAGAAAATAGATCACCAGCAAGGATGTATACTGCACATTTGAAACGAGTCACTGAACATCAAATATAGTTAATCTCGATCCCATGATTTCATTATGAAGACCACACGTAGAAGAAAATCGAAAGCAGGCTCCATGCATATGCCTTTCTACCTTTGTTACAATTTTGGGAGAGGTCAGTGATGCTCTTAAGTTAAATTTTTCAATGCATTTACATATATTCCTCTGTTTTTTGAACATGTCTCTATATATCCTAGTTGAAGTCCTTCAACCAATCAAATAAAATTCCCTATAAAACCAATACTGGCACTATTCACGCAGTTAACCTGGGGTTCTTGTGGGAAGCCGTGACCAGTTGGGTACAGTAGGCTGAAGGTGATGCAGTAACTCATCGAAGAAGACATTTTGAAGTGGTCGCGCTATGTCGTGAATTGGCAGAAGTTAGAATTCCTGGGGTGGCCATTGGATTGGGTCCCAGTGGCTGAATGGTCTACGAGCTCGCTCGCCTTGTAACGAGAAGGTCTTGGGTTCGAACCATGACAGTTGAGTGACTGTGTGCCGATGAAGAGTCCCAAGCTAGAACAAAGCAGCTGTCCAGTACTCCCAGCTTTTTTTGCAATGGTTCTGTAACTGATATCAGCTCATGATGAAACATTCCAACCAATCCCTATAAAAGCAATACTTGAACATTTAAACTGCTAAGTGAAATATAGATTACCACTGATCACTCCCTCCATAGATTACTGGTTTCACTTTGCTGCGGAAAAAAATCACCAGTTCTAATTATCAAAATTAATTACAGATTTAATTGGAATTAACCGTAGATATGCGATAAGACATATGGACGCATGTTTGTATAGGATATGACGTAAAATTTATTTCAACTTGGAAAGTAGTTACTGTGACAAAGTGACGTAAAAAACTCTGGTGTTATATTTAGACTTATTTTTGCACACATTCATTTATTGAATACTGAACATTATTGTACAACAACAGCTGTGTCAGATAAACTGATATTACGGCCCTACCAAAGTCATTCAAAGTTAAAAACCAATGGGGAGCACCAGACACTTGTTTTGCCATAATTTTGGACCTTTCAGGATTACACATAAGTGATTCCATCAAGGTATCGAATCATGAACTTGACCAAATAAGGTACTCAGCAGTTTATGGTTGTCTGAATGACGTCACTTTGCTGTGAATCGGTCGTGAAAACATCAGACCACCTAAAGATCAGCATTTAGAAATGGAAGTTAAATACTTCTAGTCAAAAACAAAGATCTCTCATTATTTCTTGCTCGGTATCCTAACAATTCCCGTCAGTCAGTTTACATCAATACGAAATCTCAGTGTTTACTCAGTTCTGAGTTATAACGGAAAATTAACCCAGTTGCTACAGAAACTCCAATCCACGGAAAGGATATGAAAAATACGCCTATTCTTCGCTGGAATCGTAGGCAGAGTGGTGAAAGCCTTCGGGTAGTCAATCAGTTAATGTGTACTCTTTAAATGAAGGCAGAAAGAAGCGTAGGAGCACGGAAGTTCCGCAAGACATTTGAAGCTGAGAATAATACCCATATGACACAGAAGTGTAGCAGAAGAAGCTCCGAAAACAGGACTTTGAGTGAACAAAGAGAAGAGAGAATTCATGGAGTTGACTAACCAACAACAACAAGCACTAATCAACGGGATAAATCTAGTGATAGCTGACCCTATCAATTATCTAGGCAACTACAGGTGGCACAGATCAAGATGTCAAAGCAAGGATCAGATAGGCAAGACAGATCTTGATTAGTGTGAAATCATTGTAGAAATCTACTGTACTCTGCATAAAGGACGAGATTCGGATTTTTAGTACTAACGTCAGTTCAGTAAGTGCTTCTTTGCGTTTCAGAGACTTGACGTTCAGGTGATAAAAGGGATTTCTGACAATCATGGATCTTTTTTCTACACCTGTCTTTGCTTCATAATGAAAACCAGAAGGGCAGTGTGGAGAAGCAACAAGGATTTCTGGGAACAAATCAACTAAGAGCCTATTGCCTAGTAAATATGCAGAGTGAAGTGGAGCTGGACTGGGTATACACTGAGGAGACCACTGAGTAACATCATGTGCCAAGCTGCCGAGCGGAACCTTAATGAGAGACAGCAAGTTGGGCAAAGGAGTGTGACATGGGGATCGCGTGAGGAACAAATGAGAGTTTGTGGATAACCATGGAGTCAGTTAAAGAGAACTGTGAGGGAGAGGATGAAACGATGTGCTTCGAATGCTCTATTTCCCCTCAAGCTCTTATTAGGACTTTGATTGAATACATAATTAATCAGTTTAATTAGTGAACACCCACCATCCAGACATTAATGAAAACAAAACATGTAGTTCAGCGAAAAGGCTGTTTGCGGAGAATTCATTTTCTTACCTACACAATGGCATTTATAAACAATTTCTTCATGAAAAAGAATAGTAACGAAAGTGCTTGTTCGCTTGCTTTAGAACTCCTACATAATTTCATATTTTCCTTCGTTTTTATGTACCTTCTGATTACAATTCACTCATTAAATTATTTACCTGAATACGTGGCACTAGCACATTTATTCAACTCGACTTATGCATTGACTAACATTAACAAGTATGATTGTGACAATTCATCACTTTTGTCATTATCATCTTTCATGAGAAAAAGATTGTATATAAATGCGGTTGTACAGCTGAAGAGAATGAAGTTTCCAAAAAGAACCTCGTCGCTGAACTACGTGTTTTGTTTTAGTTAATCAGTTTAACGGATAAATAATGCCCATATCTATTTAAAAAATGCTTTATCTTTCTAAATTGTTATAAATACTTTTGGTGCCTTAACTTCTAGCATCATTATTAAGAAATCGCTGTTCAAAAATTTATAATCGTATTGTATATATTTCCCAGTCAGTGCCTCCTCTGAAACAGCAATATTCCAGTATAGTAATTGACACCATTTACTAATCCACTTTAAACTAATCAAGTGAAGAAATTTCAATAAAGTAACTTACACAATAAGTTGTTTTAAAATATACCTAGAAAAATGCAACGGTATCAGCTAACAGCGGATTCAAAATAAGACAAAGTGTTGTCACAATCTACACAGAAAGCTCAAGTTAATTGAAAAGGTCTGGATACTTTGAGACAGAAGTTGTGTAAGAAACCAACGAAATAAAATGACATCATCTTACCCTTCTCCAGTTGTTGCTTATGCTTTGGTCAAAACCAGCAGAACACATCATGCTGTGTGAAACAAGTTTGTTTTCTATCTCTTATTTTACACGTGAGATCTTGTGCGGTAGAAAAGAAGACTTCAGGTGAACATAGAGAAGACAGAGATGATGAAGATAACGAACCAACCAACCAACAGAAACAACAGCAATCAGTAACAATCACCATCAACGTGAAAGATTTGACAGAGTCTACTTTCTTCACTTATCTGGCCAGGAAGCGTTGTTTCAACATCAGGCGGGCGGTACGGATGAATATGTCAAAACCAGTTAGAATCAGAAAGGCAAGATACACCTTAGTCAATCTGAAACTTATTTGGAAATCTTCTGTTTCACTCAGCCAGTATCAAGAGCAGGATTCAGATATTCAAATGTCAATGAAGTCGATCATTTCTTCTATATGGGTCAAAAACTTGACCAGAGTGTCCAACAGGCTACTAAAGACTCTTATCAACAACTGCCTTCGCTGACTCCATACTGAAGACCAAATAGTCGGCGGGTCAGAAAGAATTAGAAACAAGAAACTCTGGCTGGAAACCAACCAACCAACCAAGGATCGATTGCTCAACAAATATTCCAAAGAAAATGGAGATGGATCGGATGGACACTGAGAAGATTATTGAATGACATCGCAAGCAATGCAGACCATCGCTTGGGTGGAACCTGAATGGGAAACGACGAAAGGGTCGTGTGAAGGTGATATGGCGCACACCGTGTACGGATTAGGAGATGAGAGATTATGGGTAATCTCTTAGCCCAGCTGAAGAGGAGAGTGGAAAATGGAGAAAAGTGAAGATGTGTTTTTGAAGTTGTGTGTTCCACTCGGAACCCAAGGGAATAATAAAAAGAATCAACTGTGGATGTCGGCTGATGACTGAAACGGAATGTTTTGGATTGATGAATATATCTTTGGTTAAAGTTGGATCATTTCATATAACTACTGGGTTTGCAGTTTTCAATTCTCACCCTAATATACTCGAATTAATATTACCACACTCACTTTGGTGGTAGTGGGCAAACGGTCATTGAATTCTAAGGAACTGCAATCACTCGAGTTACACACGCCATATACATGACGACAATTTGACTTCTAGTTAAACTACAGAATTTTGCCATTCTAACAGAACCGCAGAAAAGTCAACGGGAGTAGGAGAGGTTTCCCTATAATCAGTAGAAGAAAGCAGTCAGTTGTTGTTAATTAGACTGTATAACATGATGGAAAAAGTTTTCAGTTTTTTCAGCTTGTTTCATGATGTTGTTCCTACATCTTTCTGAAGTGTTATATACTGGTCATAGACATTCGTATGATTTAAAGAACAATAGACACTGTGTTCTTGTTTGATTTCATAACAGATTTAACTCTAATCCTACCTTCAGGAACATTGCTTATCTTGCTATGGATTGTAACTGCACTTGCAACTGTTTTCCAAATCTTCACATTAACTTAACACCCATTCTTATATTCTTCTCCGATAAGAACACCAGCACTTCAATTTCGCGCATGGCTGATTGTCTCAAGGGACTGGAGAATACTATACGAACTATTATTGAATTCCAACATTCTTGTTTCTCTTTGTTTTACCGCTAGATAGATAATGTTTTGTTGGACCTAGATAAGCTTTTATTAACAAAATAAGAAAAGCCCGATGATTTCTAATAAGTTTGTACATTCCATTGCTATTCTTTATTATTTTTGAGATGAGATACTTTCAAAACCGTCAGTTCTTAATCAAAACAGTGAAACTTATTTTTGAGTGGACAGTTACACTACAGTCTAAAGAGCATCGTATTTTGACTCCTTGTTCAATCATGTCATAGTTCATTTAGAAGAATAGACAAATTTACCGGAAGAAACGCTAGAATTATTTATTTCAACACAAATATTATCTTTTTTACACATAACGGCGAAGTTAAACTTTAAGCACCACTAACTACCACTCCGCGAATGACTTTGAATGGCCTAATGAGTTTCACCCATGTGAGTTGAAGTTTTATTCCACTTGATTCTAGTAACATGTCAGGGAAGGTAAGCTGATGATTCTAATATTCGTAGGAACACTTTTTGCCAAGTCCCATCTCTCCTTAACCCAGGTTTTGCATATTTGTAGATACTTGGTTTTAAAACAGCCTGTAACAGGTGTATCTGCTGAAACACAGAAAATAGTCTCCTATCAATAGTTCAGTGGTACCAGCACTGTAGAGATATCGCGTTATGGAAAATGGAGAGAATTACTTCGTTACTAAGAGGAGAAGGTGTCATCTTTCACGTGGATGAGTGGAAGGGTTATATCTACCCTTCATCCCTTGGATATATTCACCGCAGAGTGAACCATTCTACTGATTTTGTGGATTCCATTACAGGGACACACACCAATTCTACAGAAGGATTTTGAGGAAGGTAAAAAACAGGATTAGGGCTATTAATGGATCTCAAAAGTATGTCATTTATAGTCATTTAGATGACTGTATGTATAGAATGTGTTGTAACTTTTCAGTTGACCTCCTATGCTCAGATGGGAGATGTTGTTACCACATTTCAGAGAAAGGTACCCTATGAAACATTCTTATGCAGTTTTTATGAATTTTTTCATAAATATGTGTTTTCCATAACCAAAAATGTTTCCTTCATGTGATTGATGCATTCTAGGTCATTCGCTGGTTGGTAGTTAGTGGTGCTTAAAGTTTAACTTTACCGGTGTAACTTTTCGCTACTGACATTCGAATGATTGGTTTCCGATTATCAAACTAGGTGAAATTGAGGTTTCGAATAACACAAATATGTCAAAAACAGTATTCATTGTTTATCGAGAAGCTGTAAACTCTTATTACATTGCTAGATACAATGAGATAGTCTTAAGCTCACTTAGTAGGCACTCTAATTCTTTGTTTACTAGACTTGCATTTACAGATAAGCGTCGTGTGAACCAAGGAGACTGTTATATTTTATTTTTGATTACAGCTTGATTCCATACCGTATTTTTGGTACAAGTATGGAATTTTCAGCATGGATATCGGTAGCCCAAATTTCGCAGGTCGACCATTGATATCAGGTGTGCGTCAGCGTGGGCTAGACCCCGAACCATGTGCATGGTCAGTGAGAGTCCTAACCACTGTGCCACTGACGCACTGCGTTAAGATATCATTGAAAATTGCAACCGCCATAATGAAACACTAAAGTCGCTATAGTTTCTTTTTAAACAAATGTAAGTAAAACAATAATAAGGATGATAAAGGTTCCAGTGTTGAAAAGATTTCTGCTTTACATCATTTAAATTAGCCCGTTTGGACGTTGAAAGATCAAATATTTATGAATAGAGAAAAACTATCAAAAAAATCAACGAAAAACAAAAAAACAAACACAAATTACCTTCACCATAAAACTCGTCCAAAAAATATTTCAAACTCTGAAAATGTCATTTGACCTCATTTTTGTTTCCTATTGAATATTATTTGATAAGGTTCAAAATGTAATAAAATATCAACATAAAATAAAAATATGATATATACTACATCATCGGAGAAGAATGGCAGAGGCTGTTATTGAATTCATCCATTTTCTCTTGTTTTCCATTTCGTTCAAAATAATTGTAAATAAAAAACCCAAAAAAAATAAAACTGATAATAAAATGGCAAAAAACCTTTGAAATCTGATTTATGTTTCTCGGTTTTGTTTTTCTTTTTTTACCTCAACCTTTATTTTAAACGTGAAGCAGCTTTAACCTCTGAATCTTACTGACCTTTGCTAATAAGATAGAAATGTTGATGCATAAATTAAGCTTGAAATTACCAAGAACCTTTCATAAATAGTAATGGGAAAACATTGATCATGGAGTGAAATATATTTAAACTAATATATGTATGTATGTATATATATATATATATATATATATATATATATATTCGCAGTGATCAAAGATCATCATATAACTACACTAGAAAATAATTCCTTATGTAGGTGGGTTTCAAATTTCAACTATTTCGTATACATATTTGAATAGGTTTTATACTCATATAAAGGAAGACTATATAGTGCTCATTTCGATTTCGTTATTTTCTCTGAGAAGACTGATTAAAAATAAATTGTGGAGCTTTCACTTTTTTCATCTAGACAACATCTTCAGTATGTTCACTTCAGTGTGGCATTAGGTCCTCTGAATACTCTGTGAATTATATAGCTGCTTCTCACAATGACCTGGATTGTGACTGGTTATTTTCTTTGGTGTTAATTTGTATTGAAATTGGCTGCTTCATTTAGCTTGTACTTAAACTTTTCTCCATGTCTCCATGTGATTTATAATTTATTCGTTGATGGATTTGATTTAAATCAATATGTCTGTTTAGTTAAGAATACTTCATACATTGATTACCCTTTATGAACAACAGTTTGTGCTGAATAAAATGGTACCGTAATTTATATTATTGACTTCTCATCAGCTATTTACAGTCTAAAGACATTATTAATTTTATGTACAGAAACATCTTTAACATACTCACATAGAGAGTTCATTTTCAAACAAAAAATCTATGTTTTGATACAATGGTAATAATAAACACTTTATTCCAAACAACAGTAATGATAGAGAATGGGATTTTCAGCGTTATATAATCCAATGAAAGAGAGGATAAAAATATCCAGTAACTAGGGCAAGGAAAGACTGATAACCGCTTCTTTCTGAACCCATAAATAGAGTTCCAGATGCTTGATAGAGATTGCTTCGGCAAACGTGAGGAGAACTGACTTTTTTCGCCCACTGATAATTTTGGACGATATTGAGGTGTTCATCTCATGACCTCTGTCAAGGTGATGCCTGGTAGTACCACTAATGAAAGCAATTCTTCCCTTGAGACGTACGATTTTGGCACATGTCCAGAAAATCGGAGGCATGAACTTCGTTCTGTTCTCTATAATGTACGGACGATATGAAGGCTCTAATGCCGAATGAATCAAAGTGGGGAAAATCCTATTTTCACTCAACTTGATTTTAAAAGTGATAATATTGCAGGAATAATCAAATGAAGACTGATTACGTTACTATCCAGAGCCTACCGGGGATCTAAGCAGGTTTTCGTTCATCGGACAACATGATCTTCGGTACAATCGAAAGTAGACAGATGCCCCTCTCATGTTAACACCAACTGTGAACACCAGCTTACATGTATTTGCGACAGCCTTTTGGTCTGCATAGTATTGAATAAATTGATTGTGTTAGTTTGTGTGAGATATCTGTTTCAAACGGTTTCAATATTCTAACTGCTATTTTAGAAATACTTTCAATATATAGTAGAATGAATCGTCTTGCGGTTTCTGAAGATGGTTTCTCTCTGGTAGTTTGTTATACACAAACTGACAAGGGGACAGATTACATGAAGTTATTCATAAACTTTTAAAACGGAACTATCCTTCATCTCTTTACAAGACCTTGAAAAGTTTAATAAATAAAGTGACTAAAATTTAGATGAAATTTAAAAGACTTTTAAAATGCTTAATTACATGTTGACACTGGGGAAAAAGAGTCGGTTTGAAAAGAGACTAACTGCAGTGAATTATGTCAGAGTAGTCGAAAGGATTGAGAATTTCTTCCTCTGTTCGATGAGATAAAATAAAGGCTACACATCGATTTCTCAGTCATGTAATTCATGATCAATTTTACTTATGCATGTCATAGAGAAACACTTAGATAACTGGATGATGGATGGTCTAGTCAACATCATTAACACTGTATATGCATTGGTGGCATAGCGGTTGTGAGTTTCGCCGACTATGCCCATGGTCCAGGGTTTAATCCCCTGCCGACGACACACACCTGATATCTATGGTCTGCCTGCAAAATTTCGACTATTGATATCACATGCTGAAAATTCCATACCAGTACCAAAAATACGGTGTGGAATCAAGCTGTAATCAAAAATAAATAAAAAATAAACGTTCATGTCAAAAATGCACACTACATGTCTGTATGAATAAAACACCTCAAGGATTAAATCTGTTTAATAAATTAGTATTCAGTGACAGTTGAGATATGTTAAAACTTCAATAGAATGAGGATAGAAATTGTTAACATTTTACAAGATCCGCTATTTGATTGTAGACGTTTCAGTACAAAACTTATTAACTTCTTGATAAGGTTTGTCCTGAAGACGTCACCAAGAATGGTGATAAAACTCGAATGATCAAATACTGAAGCTCAAAAATTATGCAATGACATGCAATAAAGATTTCTTTTATCTAACTTAACAGCCATGCCATCCAGTGTGGAAAAGTAAACAACAGTTAAAAGTTATGAAACTAGACCAATCACAGTATGAAGCTGCGCGAAACTAAATCAGTTAAAATTGTTACTACTTCTAATAATCCAGTGAAAAATTTATAATACTAAACTAAAAAAATCGTATAAAAAGGGAAATAGTATGAATAAATTAGGTTTAGTGAACATAGCAAAATTTTGGAAAATAACATGGAGTAATAGACTAAAAGCCATTGTAAAAATAATGTTTAGCCACACTGTTGAGAGCCTTCAGTCAGTTATTCGCAGTACTTCAATGACTGAAGGCAACTAATCTACTTCCCGCTACATGGCACAAAGGAACGGAGGAAGGGTTTACTAATGTTACATCTTGATCAGGAGACATTTCAAGAATATTGCAATGCACTGGTATGCACTTTTGTAGAACTGGAAAACACCTGAAGGTGCTTAGATACATTCGGAGTTTCTGTGTGATAGAACTTAGCGAAACAAACAATTGTACTTCATTCCAATAACAAATCAAATCACCTTTTTATTCTCAGTGGATCCGTGTGTCGTTAAATGTCGATATACGTAATGATAACAATTAGTAATGCATTTTCATCAGACATATTTAGTTTCTTTTGTTTTCTAAGAAATAAAGTGAAATCTGGTGAATTTAAGCCTTTCATTCTACCTCCCGTCAATGGTAGATTCGACAATAATAAAGTTTTTGGTTAAAAGATTTCATCATGAGCTGGCATCGGTTAGAGAACCATTGGAAAAACTGAGGAGTACTGGACGGCCATACGTTTCATTCTAGTTTGGGATTCTTCATCGGTACGCACCCACCCCAGGAGTTACAAACTCAGGACCTTCTGGCTTCAAGGTGAGCTCGTAGACCATTAAGCCACTGGGATCCGATCCAGTGGACAGTCCATGAATTCTAACTTCTTCCAATTTACGACATAGTGCGATCACTAGCCAAGCGCGACCTTCTGTACCCTGCTGGTTAAGACCATTTTCAAACTTATCGCTGTTAAAAATGATCTCAGCATATGTGAACCAGGTTGACTTGGCATTTGATCTTATCTAATTTCAAAATATCCTTTTACTCCTATTATTTCCACTTTCCTATCTTGAGGCTGGAGAATCATTTTCAAAATATCCTTTCTTAATCAAGGTATTTTAGTCGTATATGACTTAAACTTACAGAATCTGTGAATTATTTTATTTTTTTGATTACAGCTTGATTCCACACTGTATTTTTGGTACAGCATGGAATTTTCAGCATGGATATCGGTATTGTGTATTTACAACGATAATCTGTACAACTTATATAGCTTGACATTTTGCTTCAGCTAGTCATTTTATTTGTAAAGATTTCTTTTCTTGACTGTGTATAAAAGTAATAGTTATTTTTTCTTCTTTGTATTTTTCTTTGTCTCAAAATTTTTTCAAAGAATTCACTAGAAAATGAACACTACTCATTGAATAGGTATTTCCTTAGAACGCATGTTGAAAGGATATGTTAGTTGATAAATGGGGACTATAAGAAAGTCGGGAGAAAACTTTATGCATGCACCTGATCATCTTGGTGAATAATCACTCTGTAATGCCATAGAATTTCATTTTCAAGTGTTGGTTTGTAGGGATTTGATTGGTTACAGGATTTTCATCATGATCTAGTATCAGTTAGAGAACCATTGGAAAACCTGGGAGTGCTGGACGGCTGTTTCGTCAGCCTAGTTTGGGACTCTTCATCCCTACGCACCCGCCGTCAGGGTTCGAACCCAGGAGCTTCTGGAGTAATTGCCGTATTATTTAACATGACATCCAGTAAGATTAAAAAACAAATAACAATCCCTCAGATCCTTCAAAAAAATAAGTGTGAAGTAATATTCAAAAGAGCCACACCCAAAACAAAAAATAATGACCTCCATAATGTCCGGGAAGATCTAAACGTTTCTCACCTAACATGGTAGGAAATGGCACAGGCTGGAATTCCTATGAACTTAGGTCATTTTTTGATTCGGTTTTTTAAACGCATCCATCATCTAACATATGATTATAAATGAATGTGTTGCACATCATTTCGGGTTGCAGAAAACTTTATACTACTGAATGATTTAGATGAGTAGTTGTATGCCACTCACGTCAGCTACAAATGCTTTCTAGCTTTATTGGATTGTTCTAAATACCAGACATTAATTTGGCCCATTAGGGAGTGAGTTCATCAGAGGTGTATGCGGTGTCACTCAGCTTAGAGAACCAAGTCAATTCTAGTCACCCCAATTTCGACTGGCTACTTGAACGGACTAATACAGAATCGTTGGTGATGAATTAAAAGTAGCTATTTATTTGATCAGCAGGTGTACAATTTAAGATGAAAGAATAATGACACAAAACTCTCATTTATGTATCGTTAATCGTTTTACAAACAGTCACATAAATGTTATCTATGCAAGATAGAATATATATCTGAACCCATAGATAAATCAAAAAATAGATCACTAGGGTGGAGATATACTACACAGTTGAAGCGAGTCACTGAACATCAAATATAGTTTATCTCGCTCCACTAAGTTCATAATGAACAGCGTATGTAGAAGAAAATCGAGAGGAAGCTCCATGCATATACCTTTCTAAATTTGCTACAATTTTTTGGAAGAGGTCAACGGTGCTCTTAAATTAAATTTTTCAATGCGTTTACACATATTTCTCTGTTTTCAAAATATATCTCTATATATCCTGGCTGAAGTCCTCCAGCCAATCAAACAAAATCCAATACTCGAAAATTAATCTGACGCTTACCAGCGACTGGCCGTATCCATTTTATTTATTTTTTTCATTTTTGATTACAGCTTGATTCCACACCATATGTTTTTGGTACTAGTATGGAATTTTCAGCATGTGATATCAGTAGTCCAAATTTTGCAGTCAGACCATAGATATCAGGTGTGCGTCGGCAGGGGGTCGAACCTCGGACCATGTGCATGGTGGGCGAGAGTCATAACCACTGTGCCACCGATGCACATTATAATCACTTACTGTTTTATACAACATGTCATCCAATCAATAAAACGAATTACGCCTAATTTACCCTCGTTATTCTTCATTAAACGAAGAAAAAAAGCAGCAGCATGTTAAATTGACATGATTAAGATTTAATCTGAATTTCACACTATCCAATTGTTGCTAATGTTTTTTCTCTCTTTCTCAATCTATTGAACAATGAATAAAATTTGGAATATTAGAACAACTTCCACTTTTGTTTCCGGAATATAATAATATATAACAAATCAGTTGGTAATACGTTTACTTCAAATAATAGAAAATAAATCTACAAATCGTTATGAATACACCCTTTTTAGACAAAGTATTAATGTTGTTGTGGTGCTTTTTTTAAACAAAAAAAGTACTGAAGATAAGAAAAACAGTTTATGGAATAGATAATCAAATTCAGATCTGTTTTATGTAGAATAATCTAAATAGAAAGACACCTAATTCAATTAATACCATTATTTATAGATAAAGAAATAAACATTAGACAAATGAACAAAAAGTCAGTATTGCTACTAATAATATTTGATTCATATAGCAATATAGGTAGATAGATGGATTGATTGGTAGACAAACAGATGGAAAGATAGATAGACAGATAGATAGGTAAACAGACAGACAAATAGGCAGATAGATAGACAGAAAAATGGACAGACAGATAGGCAGATAACCCAGATACATTATGAATTATTTAAATTAATCCCAGAGTGTTAAGAAAATCAAAACAAGATTTTTCTGAACGTTTCGCCGTGTAAGCCACAGCTTCTTCAGCAGATTTAAACAGGTAGACAGAAAAATGAACAGACAGATAAATAGATAGATAGAAAGATGGATAGACAGACAGAAAGATAGATAGATATCAGACTGACTGCTTCACATTAACAAAGATGCCTTATTATGAGTAATATGACAGAATTAATACTTTCTTGGATCATGTTTTACACCTTCTGGTAGGCAACTTTTTTCTCCACGTTTATCTGATGAATCTCTAACTGCACAACTAGACCAATTGAAATTTCTTGAAGAATCCTCACTTGTATTAACCCAAGCTAAAATGACAAAACAAAACCAAAAAAAACCTATTTCATTCTCAGAAACAATAGAATAGTTAGGAAGTAAATAAATTATACATGATAATAATGTTAATAAAAGATAAAATTATGAATTCATAGATAATTTTTAAAGCTTTCTTTCACACTAACTTAATAATATGTGAGCATTTGCTGTTTTAAGATCATAGGAAATCCCAACAGCGGCCTGTTGAAATAACTTGGTTGGCTAAATTGTTTTATCTATCCAAGTGTATTGTTAAAACGACATAAAATAGAGTGCTAAAGCCTGCGTTGTTGAAGCCCTATATTCTACCTAAGGAAATAATAACAATAAATGCATTGTATTCACGCTAATTTATTGAATTGGTTGTGTTCTCTAAGCTGGTTGATTTAACTGAGAAGCTTTTGTCATCCTTCTAGACAACATATTCACAGCAGGTTTTAGTAATCTATTTTATGTCACTCTAATAATCCATTTACGTCAGCGAACTGCAGTCTATACTCACTCACATTTTCAGATGGATTCCAACCTACTGGTATCAACTTTTTGAAATGAATGAATAAAAACCTATTAATGGAACATTGGAATATGCTTCTCCTTCATTTTAATACTTTATACTTTTCCCCTGAATTGACTGTTATGCACAAATGAGAAGTTTGTCCATTATGGACTGGCATTTTTATTCAAGACTTTTATTAATTTAAAATTAGTCCGTAAATCTATTGTACACTGCATAAAGAAATATAATTCGGATTTTGCAACACCAAGTCAACTAATTCTCCTATATGGTTCAGAGACTTGGCTTGTCACTATAAGCATTTCTAACTGCCTGCTGACAAAAACCGCCTTCGCTCTTCGCTCAAAATCAAATCTCCCGAAACGACTAACAACGGAAAACTCTGGGAATGAACTAAGCAATTAACTACTGGCCCAGAAACTATGCTGAAGAAAACGAAGATGGATCGAATAGGAGGTGCCTAAGAGGTAGTTGACTGATATCCAACAGCAGGACATTGCTTGAGTGGAACCACGAAAGGAAGCGGCGATTTCAGTGTCCAAGGGGATTTTACAGATCATGTGATGAGGAGAATACGGAATATGGGTAATCGTCGATCCAGTTAAAGAAGACTACAGGTAACATAATAAAGCAGAGATATGTTGTTTAAGTCCTACGTTCCCCTCGGACCCAAGGGAATATTATATATATATGATGGTGAATGTAAATTGTGCAATTAGTCATAATAGTAGTAATAATAATAATAGTTTTATCAATAATAAGGATGAAAAAGTGAAGCAATCTGTGATAACACGAATAACGAAAAATAGCATAATTAAACAAACAAATGTTCAAGTAGAAGTAGTCGATATAGGCTAGTAAAAACAAATGAACTGATTAATTATTGAATTGAATTTTTGATTTTCTCGTCGATTGATTGGACCGAAGTGCTCGGTCTCAGGTTGACAGGTCGGCTTCTTGTGCAGATGCTTCGACGATGCCTGGGCATTTAGTTAGTATACAATTGGTGGATGGTGGCTAGCAGTGGAATCCAGGATGCGCATTTCGTCCTGAGAAATGCAGGTACATCCAGTTGACGAGTCCCCAACAGGACGAAATGCGCATCCTTGATTCCACTGCTATCCACCATCCACCAAGTGAACTGATTAATTAATGCTAAATTGTAAAGGAAGTAAATGAAACACGTTTTTAATGAAGATATGATAAGATTAAGAGATGATAAGAGAGGGGTTGAAAATAAAAGTAAGGGGTGGTGTAGAAGTCATTAGTTGATTATGTCTTAATAGGCCAAGGGAGGGATAATGGTTGCACTAACTTCTTTTGAATGCATAGTTTAGGCTTAATAGTTCGAATGCCTATCACCTCAGCTGTGTGCAGTAGACGAATACGAAGTCTATTGGAAAGATTCCGTGAATTACTTTGAAAGCTCTCGTTTTCTCCACTACATAACCACTTTCAATTAAATGTGACAAAATTGGGCTACCGATTGTTTTTGTCTGTCCTTTGCCAAACCAAGATGGGAGATGTTCAGTAGTGACACGTTGGCGAAGCTGTCTGGTAGTACGCCCAACATAACTGTCACCGCAGGTGCGGTTGAAGTGATAAATGCACACACCATCTAGCTTACCCTTCGTTTGCGTCCCAATCATTCGTCGGCTAGAGAATAACAAACATAGGTATGCTGCGTAAACTTTTCTCAGTATACTCCTGGAAAGTCTCTGGAATAAAATTTCACTTGATAAGTCACCATAAAATTGTAACTTAATAAATAGAGGTTTCTTATGTGCAGTCAGAGTCTCAGGTTTTTCCTCTGATGTTTTAATATGTCTCTTTATGAAACTACTCGGATAGCCCATCTCCGTCAAGGAATCGTGAACATATTCAAATTCCTTTTGTTAGAGGTCATCCGTACATATCTTCCTTGCTCTGCTCGCGAGACATTTTACAACATTCCTCTTATATTTAATGGGCACGTAACTAAGGAAGTGTGTGTATTGCCCTGTGAATGTGCTTTTCCTGTGCACGCTTCTCCCAAGTGACCCATCTTCTCTCCTACTTAGCAAGACATCCAGGAAATGTGGCTTATTCTCCTGCTCCTCTTCACAACTAAAGGTAAGCGAAGGGTGGATGTTGTCGAATTTGAGCAATAATTCGTCTATGTCAACATTCTCATCAGCTAAGATAAATGTATCATCGACATATCGGTAATACATATCAAACTCCTTGATGGTGTCCTTCAATTTCCCGTTTTCAAGTTTCGCGAGAAAGAAGTCAGCTAATATTGGGCCTAATGGTGAACCCATAGTTATTCTATCTGCTTGTCGATAGTATGAATAATTGAAGATAAAGTGAACATTCATTGTGCATTTAAGAAGTAATTCTTTGAGGCTACACAAGGGGATTCCTAAGTCTAATTGCCTTTCGGTGATTTCTTGACAAATATAATCTACTGTTTCCATAAGCGGTACGTTAGTGAATAGTGATGATAACATGCGTTTATATCTCACATTAGTCTCGGATATATTAGAAATAAAGTCGAAGACATCACTAATTCTATGTTGCACGATTTCTCTGTGCAAAGGACCCAGAATCTTAACTAACCACTTCGCTGTTCCGTGAAATGGAGAATTATACATATCTAAAACAGATTGCCTCACTTTTTTCATCCTTATTATTGATAGAACCATTATTATTAATATATATATATATATATTCCTGTTCACCTGCATGACACTAATAGTAAAAAACAATTAATGTCGCCTTTCTGAGAATGGACAGAGTTCAAAGTGGTTTCTGCATCAATGAGAAAACTACCAGAAATCAAGAAATACAATATACTCGTTTTCTTCCATTGTGGATAAAATTTATTTTGACAAAGTCTCAAAATGTTATACAGTAATATTTACTGATGACTTTTCGAGCACAGTTTATTACTGCTTATAATCATATCAAGCAATAATAAATTTGATCCAGAATAGAATTATGCTCTATCACAGTGTACAAGTTCTATTCCTATATCAGAGATACATATGGTCTTCCTACTGGGAAGCTCATCAGCGAACACACGAATTTAACTGGTGGATGGTGACTAGCAGTGGAATCCAGGATTTGATTTGATTTTACAGCTTGATTCCACACTGTATTTTTGGTACAAGTATGGAATTTTCACCATGGATATCGGTAGCCCGAATTTCGCAGGCCGACCATAGATATCAGGTGTGTGTCAGTAGGGGATGGAACCTCAGACCAAGTGCATGGTCGGCGAGAGTCGTAACCACTGTGCCACCGACGCACAGGTGGCGCATTTCACCCTAGTTGGGACTCGTCATCTGTATGCACCTGCATTTCCCATTGAGTGATGACGTTCCCACAGAGGCTCGAACCCAGCGTGCATAGTTTCAAACGCCCAGACATCGTCGAAGCATCTGCACAAGAAGCCGACACGTCAGCCTGAGACCGAGCACTTCGGTCCAATCAATCGACGGGAAAATCTAAAATTCAATTTAAAGTAAAAAAAAACTCACACGACTTTGTCAAACAGAAACCAGATTCCCAAACCATCAGATTTTCAAGAGTCGATGTTAAGAAAATCAGACCATTCCTAAATACTTAATCCTACGTACTCCAATTACTTCAAGAAAAATGCCATCAACAGCGGAATATTTCAGCAGATTATGTCTAAGAGAAGAAGTGAATCAAATTATTATGCAAATAAACTATACTCGTTTTCTATTACTTTACTACTACAAATTGAAATATACTGGACGACATTCAAGCGGTCCAATATAGCACATGTGGTTTACGAAATATTTTAATAACAGTTTTCATGTTAAGTAGCGCAAGTAGTTATACAGTGCTGCTTGTTTTTTCACGCGTTACATGTAGTTTGTAACAAGAACCATATTCTCTGATAGAATTTTCAAAACTAAAAATTTTTTTTTCTGAACTGCTTAAAATAAATGATGAATATTCAGTTTATTTCTAACTTTTAAACTTTCTAAAACCATGCACTCTATATACATGCTGGAAAAAAACAGAAAAGAAAATATTGCTTAGATTTCTATATATATATATGAAAGCCTTATCTAAACATTGCGATCGTATTACATGGTCAAGACAACAAAAAAATCACTTTTCTGTTTTAATTTGCTCTTCGTTCTTTCTCTCTCTTCCTCTCAAGGACAATTGAAAAAAAAGTTAACAGATGGACACCAGAGACAAAGTTATTCCTGATTGGTTAAAATAAATTAACCTAGATACCATACACATATTTTCTAATAGGTTTACTTCCCTAGAATGAAGTCTTTTATGCATCCTCGGGAGTTAAATTCTTCAAGAAGTTTAAGTTTAATATATATATATATATATATATATATATATATATATATATATATATATATATATACATATATATATATATATAAACTTGGAAGTACACATATACACGTGTATATAATGTTGTATAGGTTAATTAGAATTTATTTAAAATAATTAAAGAAAAATAAAAGAGACATGTATAGACAATAATTCCATCTGTAGGAATTCTTCGTGTATATCGATAGATAAAGTATCTTTCGTAGCGTTGAACAGCATGAATCATTGGAATGTAGTGTAGACAGTGTGTCAGTTTGTTTAAAGAACTATTTATTATTTAAATATATAAATGCTATATTGCACAATTTTCTTAACTGGAACGATCTTTTACAATTATATCTTCCATTTAAGTATTTGTTTGTAGGAATTTGATTGATTGGTTACAGGATTTCATCATGAGCTGACAACTAGTTAGAGAACCATTGGAAAACCTGCAAGGAGTACTGGACAGCTCTTTCTTCCTAGTTTGGGACTCTTCAACAGTACGCACTTACTGCAACGGTTTGAACCCAGGACCTTCTGGTTACAAGTAACATCAGTTAGAGGGATTATCAAAAACCAGGAAGCACGGGACAACCGTTTCTTCCTATTTCGGAACTCTTTATCAGTGCACAACGACGAACCCACTAAGGATTAAACTTTGAACCTTTGGACTGAAAGACTAAGCACTTTGACCACTCAGCCACCTAAGCTGGAATTCAACGACTCGTAAATTGCAGGACTATCTGGTTACTTGTAACGAGAAGAAGAGTCCCAATCTAGGACGAAACAGCTGTCCAGTACTCCCAGCTGGTTTTCCAATGGTTCTCTGACTAATGTAAGCTCATGATGAAATCCTATATCTTCCATTTATTCAAATCATAAGAAAGATTTGAAATATATTTAAAGAAATAAACTGTGATTACAATATGTTACTAATGTACATGAGCTACAGAATCACTGAAGATTACATAACACTGGTCTCTTCCTAGTTTGAGACTATTTGGAAGTTGAATGGTCAGCAGCTTTGCTTTGCAATCCCAAGTGCCTGGATCGCAAGTGAAAACTTCCTAGGAGTTAAAACTGGAAAGATTCATCAGTTTAGAGTTCTGTGTGATCTCTAACTGTTTTCTAAATAACTTCAAATCGAGTGAAATCTACCTTGAAAATAATCAGATCTCTTCTACCCAAAAGTCTATGAGTACAATCAACGTAATAATCTATTAGAGGCAATTTTAACAGATATGATAAGAAACTTTTTCAATCATGGGCACAAACATAAAATGAAGCAGACACTCTGCTCATTGACTCTTACTAAATGCCACGCAGCTAGATTAGTAGTTTATTAAACGGTGTACATCAGATGTTCTGCGTTTTATATATTCAGTATTCAGAGGCTTTGATATTTGTGCACTTGTGTGATATTGGTAATACTGATCAGTCAACGATTCATTCATAAATTGAAAACGTCTCAGTTAACTATATAGTAAGTTAACATAACATACTAAAGAGAACAAAAATTCTTTCAGTTGTTAGAATTTCGTCACTAACTGGGTACTATTGGATGGCTGTTTCGCCCTATTTTCAGACTCTACAGAAGTGCCCCTGAATTCCAGCCCAAGTGACTGAATGGTCAGCATGTTTTGTCTCGCAGCCTGAAGGTTCAAGGTTTGATCCCTGGTGGGTTCGTTGGCGCGCACCGATGAAGAGTCCTAAAATAGGACGAAACGGCTGTCTGGCGCTTTCCGGTTCTCGATGATCCCTCTAACTGATATTGGATCGTGACGAAAATCTAACAGTTGCGGATATTCTAAAATTCCTACAAATCCCATAATCACAATAAGAATTCTCTTATAACCTGTTATCACTACGAATCACAAGGCCACCACATAAATAACTTGAAATGTACAAATGATTCTTAAATCTCTGCACTAAGATGAAATCAATTAGAGAATCACTTCAAAGCATAGAGCACACACTAGACATCTCTTTCATTGAGGATTTAAAGCTCTTCAACTGCGAGTATTAACACGAAGCCACCAGAGATTGAATCAAAAACCTACACTTTACGAAACAAGCAGTTAAGTGCCACTATTAGTCAAAATCCCAGCTAGCCTAAAATAATTTCATATCTGTCATAAACAAAAGTTTTCTCTATGCTGTATTTCAAAATCCAAGTGATGCTTAACTAATTCTGAGTTCATTAGGTGTTAACATACGACATCGTGTTGACTGTAAGTGGAAGCTGAAGCTTGCTTTTTTAAAAAAATTACAAATCAGGAATGTGTATAATGTGTCATATGCTCTGACAGTGTTCTCGTGACTTTTGTTGCCAGATCTACCAAGGACGATGGGATAGTGCACGGCCTAATGGTTATGTGCAAGGTTTTAAGAATACTGTGTGCTATATGCATGCGCCTCTCCTGATAATGTTTGTGCGTTGATAGCACAGCGGTAGAATGATCGCCGACCATGAATGTGCTTCGGGGTTTATTATTATATTATAGCTTGATTCCACACAGTATCTAGGTACAAGTATGGAATTTTCAGCATGTGATATCGGTAGCCTAAATGTAGCAGGCCAACCATTGATATCAGGTGTGCGTTGACTGGGTGATCGAACTCTGGACCATGTGCATGGTCGGCGAGAGTCCTAACCACTGTGCCATCGACGCACTACATGAGCAGAAGTGGATTGGTTCAACCTGCCACTACATGTGTAAAACAGAAATGTATATTGAATGAAAGCAGACTAGTGAATCTCAAGGTAGACGTTAGGTCAGCCACTACAGACATTCATCATATTCTCAGGATTTTCGTTCGATAGGAGGAGTATGAAATTTATACGAGAAGACCGATCACTCACAATACAGAGTTATATAAGTAGATAGAAATATTCAAGCGCAAGTTTGTCGTGAAAATGAACAGAAATCTCGTAAAAATCTTTGATGACTACCAATCAATGTGAATTTCTCGTGTCATAGATAGGCGTCATCTATTAACACCACAATGAAGACTTGAATGTATAGCCATTATCAGTAGGCAAATATACTTGCTTTCAGTAAAAAAAAAACAAGTATCACCATAAGACTACTAGATTCATATGTTTAGTTACAGGCTAGAATTACACTATGACAAAATGTTATTACTTTGATACTCAGCCGACTCACTCATTTACCTAGCTAAGCCAGTAATAAAACCAGTAAAGAGGGAAGGTTGGGCATGAGGCTAGCAACCTTATCCCATAAAAATAAACACCACTACTACCGAAAAATCAAGTCTCTAGCTTGAAGCCCTATGTTCCATTAGGAACGTAAAGGAATAAAAAAAATGTTTATAAGCAGCTTCACTGAAGACGTATCATATTTTTTATCTACATTTTCTGACAGTTATATAGGTCTATCTTTGATTTTACACTAGTGTGGTGGATAGTGTCATACAGACAGTGTGTTCCAACGGAATACATTATCCTCACATATTCCCACAGTTCAGTACTGCATTAGCAATAAGAAACTATATATATTTAAAAATTCTATTTCATGTTGTTTAATGTAAACCAGAATCACAAGATCAGTGACTGGTATATATATATAATTTTTTTGATTTACAGCTTGATTCCACACTGTATTTTCGGTACAAGTATGGAATTTTCAGCATGGATATCGGTAGCCCAAATTTTGCAGGCCGACCATAGATATCAGATGTGCGCCGGTGCGGGCTCGAACCCCGGACCATGTGCATGGTCGGCGAGAGTCCTAACCACTGTGCCACCACATATATACATATATGTGGCAGTTTGATCACTTGAAAAGATACCTTGTCTTCTGTGTCTTGCCATCTGTTGTTACACTAGTAACTACTGTGGTATGTCTAGACCTGTCTTTTGATGCAGACTGAATTCCGTCAGTCGGGTTCGCAATGTGGCCACCATTCTAGGTAGCTCACCATCAAGGTGCACATTGATTTGGTGACAATAGATGGTTGGAGGGAATCGGCCATAGGAAGTCTTGCTTAACCTAGATTTCGTGTTAGTTGGCACTCACTAGTCAACAAGGCGTATCTGCAACTGCCTTGAAGGAACTCATGTCTCTTCTGAGACTCGAACCCTTATCACCCAGTGCTGCAGTCAGAGACGTTACCACTGAGCTATTCAGGTTCGTGATTGCCGATTGCCTCCAACCATCTAAAATCATCAGTTACCTCTATCCACCACAATGAACTTTCCTCATGTTTTAATCATTGAATCGTTAACTGCTTTATGAACAATATTAATGACAATAAAGAAATCATATAGATTATTAAAAAAAAGGAAAACTAGATTTAAATGCAACTTAATTGAACAAGAATCTAATCTATTTTTCTGGTTATTTTTAACAAAAACTTAAACTCATTAATTTTAAAAGATCCACATATATATATATATGCGTGCAACACTAAAACGCAATATGGCGTCGAATACGATGTATTTTGAAGTAAAAAAAAAGATGACGGCAAGTCTGTAGAAATTAATGTAACTTGAACAGTGATTGTGAAATGAATATCTTACATGCGAAGAGTAACTGTAGTG
Organism: Trichobilharzia regenti; assembly: GCA_944472135.2. Classification (NCBI taxonomy): domain Eukaryota; kingdom Metazoa; phylum Platyhelminthes; class Trematoda; order Strigeidida; family Schistosomatidae; genus Trichobilharzia; species Trichobilharzia regenti. The sequence continues at coordinate 93,351,881 of OX235262.1, read as the reverse complement.
TAAGTAGTAGTGGTATTAGAAATAGTGTTAGTGGTAAACTGTTAAATTCACTTTATTACTGACATCCTTTTTTTAATTGACTGTATTCATTTCTTTTAGAAATACTTCTGCCGGGAAAAAAGCGAGTTTAAAAATACGCCAAACAGTAGATCGATAGAAGAATGGTTAAAAGTGCCTGATTTTACCTCACGTGAATATAAAATCTATACGATAGAGATAAGGAATATTAATCCTGTTGGGATACTTTATTTATATTTTACTGATAAATATGATTGATTGAATACTACTCACATCTATCAGTAGTGCTTGGTAGTCGAGTGTAAGCGATTTAAGTACCGGACGGTAGTTTCACTCGTCTGGAGTTGAGCCCAGTGACGGTGTATCCGGTCCGACTAAGATTACAGAGCCGAATCAGTACAAACCAGCCGAATTCTGACTAGCTGCTTGAGTGAATTGGCAATACATACATACATACCACATATGCATTTATATTTGCTTTCTTGATTGTGATTTATGGTGTATGAGATAGATCACATATTATGATTTGAATAGTTTTGGCTTATGAGGGAATTCGTGGGATGAAATTTCACTTCAAACTACTCTATTTTTGAGTTTTAAATTTTATTCTTAGAATGGTTTCACTAATTCATTTATTCACTGAACACAGTAAAATAAAATAGTTCAAATACATACCATAAAGTATTATTAGGATGCTACAGTCTAAAGGGATGAACTCTAAACTGTAAGTAAAGATTCTCCACCTCTTGGAAACAATGGTCTCATATACTGCAGAGGGAAAGATATAAGGTTGAAGCGAATTCAAGTCATAAGTCAATAAATTAAATTGTTTGCGGCAGACTATTTTTTATTCCGATAAAGTAAGTTTAAGTAGGGATTAAACACTTACTAGAGACATTGCTTTTCTGGATATCCCTATAGCTTCTCACTTGTTTTAAGAAAACAGAGATAAATTCTGTAAATTGGGACTTTAGTTGGAGAATAATGACCAATTTGCACAACGTTTTAAGTAAGCTATTCAGAGGCGTATTATATGGGCAGATTAAGGGAGACTGAATTCATCTTTTTGCCGAAGACTTTGTCATACTATCTAGATATGCTATAACCCCCACTTATATTCAGCCGTGTTTTAGATGGCACTTGAGAAGCGGCCTGATTAAAACTTGGGCTACAGAAAACCACTATCAATGTGTTGTAGTTATTTACTCTTTGTTCAGTTTGTTTAAGTCTAATACAATCTGACCTCCAATAGTATTATTTACTATGGTGAGTATTTAAAATGTTTACAACCTGCCAATTCACAAGTTTCTATCAAACTTGAGAAAAAGAAAAATCGTGGGTGACAATGTATTTCAATACATGGGATAATTGTTCGTGAAATTTTAAGTACAAACTTTCACTGCCTAAGATATAGAATTAATTACCTGCAGTCTTCACCTATTTACCTATTAGTATGTCCTCGGATGAGGAAATGTACTCCTAGACCTTTTTAAATTGACTTTCAATGAAGCTTTGTGCATTTCTAGAAGGAGGTGAGGAAGAAATATCATAAGGGACTTTTTTGCTTTAGGTCAGACAGCAGAGTGTCACACGATTTGCTATCAGTCACCAGTTTACTTGGATATTCTAGAAAAATAGAAACTGTTATGCAATAGATTACTCTATACGTTATATAAACACTGTTGAGGATGAAGCTAATATTATTTGTCTACATGGTATAGTTTTTTGTTTAGTAAGCTTAACATTTTACTTTGAGGGCGTTTTTGAATTTCTGTTAATCAACATCAAATAAGTTTTTGTCATTCGATTACATGTAAAATTCTAGCTAAAGTAATTTTTATGAGCCATTACAAAGCAGTTTAAAGCTGTCCAAGTGAAAACTTTGTAATAATTGTTAAAAGACAGCTATATTATTAACACTAATGCTGTTTAAATAACATTGAAAATCAATAATAATATCAATGGATCGCAGTTCGTTAGCATCAACACAACAATACTCTGAATATAAGAGAAATTAGGAAATATAAGATTACAAACTAATGAATTTATATATTTTTTTTATTTTTGGTAACAGCTTGATTCCACACTGTATTTTTGGTACAAGTATGGAATTTTCAGCGTGGATGTCGGTAGCCCAAATTTTGCAGGCCGACCATAGATATCTGGTGTGCGCCGGTGTGGGCTCGAACCCTGGACCATGTGCATGGTCGTCAAGAGTCCTAACCATTGTGCCACCGACGCACAGGCTGAAGGCTGGCCAGGGCAGTAGTAGTGGGTGGACTCGCTTCTTTTGCACACAGAGCATAAGGTGTTTAGGGCGAATCGCGATAGCCTCAGCGGGTTGGAGTACGCGGTACCCGGATGTTTTTGACAGTTTATTTGGTAGTCGATAGATGATGTAGAAGGACTCTTCAGTATTAGCTTCGTGGTTCGTTTGGACCAGCTGATCTAATATCGAGCTATTCATGCTCCTCATTACACCTTTATTTAACCACACTGGAAGATGTTCCCGAACACGAATAATCAAGTTCCTAGAACAGCAGCCGACATAACCTGCTCCACAAGCTCAGTTGAATTGGTAGATACAATCAGAAGTGGCCTGTCTAGGCACCTCACGTTTCAATCGGCGAATCACTACTGGTCATGTAGAAAATAAGATTTGTAATTTGCCTGCATTAAAAAGTCTCTGAGCTGATTTTCTTGACTTCTTCGTTACGATTGACTAAAATCACTTATTCAGTCAATTACTGCAAATTTATCCACATGTCACTAGATACTTTTCGTGGTAAACTTTTGATGAAATTATATTGCATAAACGAGCTCCAGAAACTAAAAGACTTCAACTGACTTGTACCTCTTTATTTAAGCGAACGTATGAGGACGTCACACACAAACTCGTAAACCTACAGGCAAAAACCAGCAAGTTGGCAGAAGAGACCACAGGCAACAAAGACAGGATTTCAAGTGAACATAGAGAAGACAGAGCTGAACAAGATATCTAACCACCACCACCAACAACAACAACAAGCATCAATCACTATCAGAGGGAGAAATCTGAAATAAATCAACTCATCCACCTTTACCTGGCTAGATAGCATCGATTCAACTACAGGCAGAACGGATACGAATGTCAAAGCCAGAGTTGGAAAAGCAAGACGAAGCATGATTAATCTGAAATGAGTGTGAAAATCTGCTGCACTCAGCAAAGAGAACTAGATTTTTATTTTCAACACTAACGTCAAGTTATTCATCTCTTCTGTATGATTCACAGATTTGACGCGTACATCACAAAAAGCATTTCTCATAGGCGGCAGATTTTCATCAACAGTTACCGCACTGAAGGTTAAATGTCTGGTTGGAAAGAATAAGCAACAAAGACCTTTGACAAAGAACCACACAAGAATACATTGTCCAATAGATATGCCGAAGAAAATGGAACTGGATTGGGGATATACTGAAAAGACTGTTGAGTGACATCACACACACAAAGCAGCCCCTCAAGTGGAACCCGGTTGAGAAAATACGAGTTGAACGTACAAGGGTGACATGAAGGAGACCATGTGAAATGGAGATGAGAGTTGATAGGCTACCATGGAGCCAGCTAAAGGCGACTGTAGTGAAAAAGATGAAATGGGGTATTTTACACAAGGAATCTAAGGGAATAATAACGAAGATGAATTTATTTAAAACAATTGTAAAATGTTTATTCTCTTTTCAGTCTGAAAATTCCAGCTGTATCTCTCTCATTGAAACAAAACATTGCTAAAGCTATACACACTTGCATATATTTAAGCCTATACGTATACAATACTGACACTGGTAATTGTATCTATATAAAACCGATTCATTATTAAAAAACATATTTTCTAGGAATGTGTTGTTTTGTTTTAATAACATGCATCCAAAATATAAGCATACACATATGTTTATAATCTGTCACACTAACAATCTCAAACTGAAGCGTATAAAAAAACGTAATCTAATTTTACCTTGTTTTGATCTAGTCTTTGCTGTGTGTGGTCCAGCCATGTATTCTGCTGTCATACAACGATAGGATCCAGTATCTTTAGTCAGCGGACGTGATTTTCTACTAGGTGAATGCATATCATGCATGCATGTCATGGAATTGTCTTTTACAAATTGATGATGCGTTATAATATTTTCTAAACGACTAATTATATCATAATTAGGTATTGTGAGTAATTCAACATCTAAGCCAAGAAGACGGCCAACAAGTGCTCTGAATTCTAAAAGCTGAGAAACAAGTAAACGTGGAAATTAAGTAGGTCAATGGATATGTAGACAAAGTGAGTAACTAAAGGAATAATCACTGGTAGGGCAAAATGTTTAAAACAAAAATTATTGTTAAGGTCAGTAGTATAGAAGAAAAAATGCCTTTAAATAAAAATACTGCTTTACTAAGAAAGTGTGTAATAAAAACAGAATGAAATTTAGCTCTACAAAGTGTTTAGATACTATTTCTGTCCTCCGTTATCATTAATCTTAATGCATACAGATCAATGTTTCTTACTCTTTCAGTACAAGTTTACTTATCACAATCTTTTTCAAGTGTTGGTTTTTCAAGGATTTGATTTGTTTTATGACTTCATCATAAACTGACTTCAGTTAGAGGACCATTGAAAAATCTGGGGGTACTGGTTCAGCTGTTTCGTCCTCTAACCGATGTCAGTTCATGAAGAAATCCTTCAACCAATCGAATTCCTGCTAACCAACACTTGAACATCAATCTCATGCTCACCAGTGACTGGCCCTATTCAGGTAGGTAGTTACTTGGGTTCTAGTGGGAAGTCGTGACCAGTGAAGTACAGCGGGTTGGGTGTGGCGACAAATACACTACGGTGACATTCATTAGGTGGTCGCGTCATATCATGAATCATCAGAGGATGGAATTCATGGCCCGTTTAATCGGTTCCCAGTGGCTTAATTGTGTATGAGCTAGCCTTGCAACTAGAAGGTCCTGGGTTCGAATCTCAATGGATGCGTACTGATGAAAACTCCCGGGTCAAAACGAAACATCTGTCCACTACTCCCAGGTTTCCCAATGGTCCTCTAATCGATGTCAGTTCATGATGAAGTCCTGAAACAGAATTATAATCTCGTTCCTTACTTGACGAGTGGAAAATAGGGCTTCAGACTTTTAAGTTCCAGTCACAGTGTTGTCTTTTACTGAGTGGAGTTGCTAGCCTCACATTCAACCTTCTCATTTTTCCGGGCTCATTGTGGGCCAGTAAACTTGATGAGGGTTAGGAGTATGTCAACCGCTAATCGAACCCAAACCAAGTGGATGGCTAAGAAGCATTTCACCACTGAAGTGCCGGCACACACAAGGCGTTATTCGCCAGACCTCTAGATGAATTATCAGAATCTGGTTTACGATAATGTAGTAACCATTGAATGAATGAAAAATGCAAATATTCTGATGAATGTCACCAATATAGACATGTTTATTGTATTTTAGGAGGATCAATTGGTCTGAAAGCCCTAAAATTACGTTTCCAGCTCTTTGACGTTCATCAAACTGATGGTAAATACGAAAACAAGCTTAAATTTCAGTCTAAACAAAGTGATATGTTACAAGTAATTCTTGGACCATATTGTTCAATTTTCCTTTGCCGATGAAAGTAACCCCTTTAGGTGAACAAAACAATTTCAGTGACTGTATTTATTACAAAAATCCAAAGCTGTTTGTTAACCAACACTATAAAAAGTACAAAATAGATGAGCTAGGGATTCTACCTCTCTTTCAGAACGTTGAAGTTGTTCCAGTGTCTTTCTCATTGATTGTAATTCACTCCTCAGGTGTTTACATTCTTCTTCTAGTCTAATACGAGCATCGCCTTCATCTGTTGTTTGTATTTCTAATTTTTCTGTTAGCTCAGCTATTTTATTCGCTTGACTTTGACGTATACACTCTAGATCATTATTTGATTTAGTTAATTCAGCTATCTTCTCTTCATATTTAATTAGATTGATCTGAATAGACATGAAAAGAAATAGTGAATTGTATTAAAATACACTTTCATACAATAAATTTCCCACTGAAATATACACAATGCATCTACATAGAATTCGTCCAAAGTTCAGCAAAATGATTATTCAGTGCAGTACGGTAACTGACGATTTGAATACACTTTATTTTAATGTTCCTTAGCTGCGACAACCAACTCTTTAAAAGACTTTATTCAGGAATACTCGGCTGCAACACTAAATGTTTGCCTAAATGATCTAAGCGACCTGATGAAAAATGAATAGATACTGATCTATTTTGTGAATGTTCCGACCACTTCCCTACCTTCCCATCCTACGAAGAGCCACTCTCAGTGTCCTTCAGTGGTATAGGGAATTACCATAAAACTGAGAAGTGTTTGCGAATGCTGAATGCTTGTTAACAAACTGATGTGTGGGAAGGGTTTACCTAGTGGATATATGAACTTAGATTTTGAACCAGCATTTCACATGAGCTCCATGTTTATATAGAAAAGAATGAAACATAGACCAGTACTGGTCACCGAGAATCATGGATAACACCTTTTTGATTGTTACTTTAAGTCAGGCGTTCTAAAGTTAGTGCCCGAAGACAAGCACGGGTTCGGTTTGCATATTTGCTTAATATTTAATGCTTTATACAAATGTTGCTACCACAATTAAAGCAAGAGTTTTAAATAAGCGTTGTTTCTTAATATTATGAATACATTTGATGTATCAATACTTCCCTATAGCACAAATGTTGCCGAGTCATCTGTGTTTAAATCTGAAATTAAAGAATGTCTGAAAGTAACGCTGAAGTGTTATATATTTGCCATGTTAATAGAAACTATCCGACCTTAAGCGAAATCCTTTTAGTTGCCAAAGTGCAAAAGGATTTCTAGGTATTGTGAGAGTTTCAGTCTAGATTCATATTCTCATATGAACTGCATGAAGCAGTAGAAAGGTTCATACATCTAGGTAGTTTTGTACATATGTGTTGGTAGTAACGTCTCTTAACAGAATGCCATATGCCAATCTAGGACACTTTCATTTCAAATGCCATGGGATTACACCCGTATATTACATAGTGTCCTGCTTTAATATTGAGAGACCTATCCTTTTCAATTCGAGGATTTCTAGCGACTTCATATGCTTGATCATGATTGCCTTTGTAATACCGCTTGGAATTACTAAAGACATTTTATGGAAAAATCTAATGACTGGTTGTGTATGTTTGAACGAGGTGGAGGCCGTCTTTCAGTAAGTGCTGCTATTTAGAAATACAAGCCAACATAGCCTTCACATGCCTTATGTAATTTGTCTCAGAGGCATCCAAACATCTTGTGGCATGATATTCTTGAGACTGATCGTAAGAAGGGGGACAAGCAACTTGTCAGTTTGGAGAGTGACTTTAGAAACATATCCGGTGACTGGTTGAAGGATGTATGTGTTGTGTAGCTACAAACCTCATCCTTTCCTGAGATATATACGGTAATAATTTTATGATATTATTATTTCTTCACTATTGATAAAAACATTAAAAAAAAGTCGAGCAACGTCACAAAGTATTGGTATGAAAGGGAACTAAAACTAAAGTTCAGAGCATTGAGTAGACGGAAAATCTTAATTGTTAATACCTACTATTTACGAATAACGTGAATTCAGAAAAATGACATTGATTTAATACGTATACTAGCTTACTTTAGCATCACTAAAATCTAATAGGTCTGCTCTTAATCGAGTCAACTCATCTTTAAGTCGAGAAGCTTCTAATTCTGATCGTCTAGCATTGACAGCAGATTTTTCAGCAGCAATTTTATTTGCCTGAGCTTTCATTTCAGTTTCATTCATACCGGATAGCTGATCTTCTAATTTGCCAGCTTTTTCTTTCCATAAACCTAATTGTATCTCTCTACTAGCTAATTTATCTTGTAGTCGTTTAACTTTTCGATTTAATCCATTAACACGATCAGCATTTGCTTGAACATCACTCAACATGGCATATTCACCAGTAACAATTTGTCCAATTCTGGCTAGTAGGGAAAAAAAGAAAGGTGGAAGGTATAAATAAATCAGTAAAAACAAAAAGCCTCTACAAGAAACTCTCATTGAAAAAAATGTCTTCAACAGAAAGGAAATAGAGCAAGTAAACTGACATTTAAATGTAACTTTAAATACCAAATGACAACGATAACTAAGTAAATGAAAACATTGTCGGAACTGACATTTTGAGTAGTTCCTATCAGGGATTGACATCTAAAACAGAATTAAATGACATTAAATAGAAATTAGAAAGAATCATAAATAATTTCTAATTCTCGTCTTCAGGTGCCCTATAACATATTAACTTATTCAGTGTAGGCCTTGTGTGCATCACGTTTCACTGGGGTGGAAATCACTGAATTCAAGGAATTTGTGGTTCCCTACCAAACCATTGTGTGTGTCTGTAGGTCAGTGGTTCAGTGGTAGGATGCTCACCGACCATGTATGTCGTTCGGGGTCCTATTCCCAGTTGGCGTACATCTTTACCACAGCCAGTTGTAAGCTCAACAGAGAGGGAAGTTTAGGTATGAGGCTAGTAATCGCATCCCGAAAAAAATACCACTGCTACTGAAACTTCAAGACTCGAGATTGTAGCTCTAAATTCTACTGGGAACTAAACTGAATTAAAATTCTAAAAGCAAAAGAAACCAATCAAACACACAGGACAGAAAGACAATTTCATCACCACAGGACTTAATACTAGTGTATATTAGTGCTAGTCTTATTAATTTCCTGTTGCCTCGAGGATCCCTGCCAGAGAATTTGGAGGACGGAGCTATTTCTTCGTTAGGTCATCATCATCATTGTCTCTCTTTTTTACTATAGGCACACCAACTTCAAGTATCCATGTAAAGTTCACACTGGCTGAATTCCTACAACACTGCTTCATAAGATTATCAAATGAATTCCCCCTTGGTATTTGGTGTACTTATAGTCAAGGTTTTGCCTCATCGGTCTGAATATTCTCAGTACAAATACGTTTAATTAGAAGTAAAATATCAAAGAGTTTGAAGTTTTGGTTACAAAACAATATGTCGTCTACCAGTTACGCTAGAAACATGAATCTCGTACATATTTGCCAGAAATATTGGCTAGATCAATCCATAAGAAGATATATTTGTGTAGAACACTCATTTTTTCTATCAGTTAAGATATCTGTATATATTACTTTTATACTGGCTAATACGGTAGACCTCGGGAAGCGAGAAGAGAGGAATACGTGGGACAGACAAAAAGACTTTACAAGATTGAACTTCTGAAAGGATACATTTGTATTATCACATAAGCTTGGTGGTCTACAGGCGGAAACTGGCAAGCTGGCAGAAGAGGCAGGTAGCAAAGACAGGATTTCAAGTGAACGGAGAGAAGACAGAGGTGAACAAGGTATCTAACCAACAACAACAACAACAAGCACCAATCACCACTAAAGCGAGAAGTCTGAAATAAGTCACCTCTTCCACTCACCTGGTTAGGCAGCATCATTTCAACTAAAAACAGAACGGATGAGGACGTCGTAGCCAGAATCGAAAATGTAGGACAGACCTTGATTAGTCTGAAATGAGTGTGGAAACCTACTACACTCAGCATAGAGAAGTAAATTTGTATTTTTAACAATAATGTCAAATGAGAGCCTTTTGTCCGTCATTACTCACAAGCTGCAGACTCTTATCAACAGCTGTCTCCACTCTGTGCTTAAGATCATATATCCAAAAAGGATTGACAATAAAGAGTTCTGAGAACGAATCAATCGAGTATCTATTGCCCAACAAATACACCAAAGAAAATGCAGATGAACTGGGCATACATCGACGAGACAGTTGAGTGACATCGCGCGCCGGGCCTTCCAGTGGAGGTCGAATGGGTGTCCGGGGTGACATGGAAGAGATTGTGTGGGGAAAAGATTAGAGCTTATGGGTAATCGCGGAGTTAGCTAAAAAGGATTGCAGAGCATAGGATGAAGTGGAGATGTCCTGCCAAAGTCCTACGTTCCACTCGGGACGCAAAGGAATAATAATAACAACAGCAATAATTTTCAGTTGACTTACTTGCAAGCACTTCTTGTAATTCATCGAATCTCATTGCTGAAGCAACTTTTTCATCTATTCTTACTTTGGCTGCTAGTTGACAGAGATAGGAGAAAATCTGTGAATGTATAACGTTAATAAAATAATACTCTATTATGTATCTACACTTAAAACAGGAAAATGCATATAAAAGACCAGACAGATATTGCATCCCAAAAGTTTGTATTAGAGATTGTTTTAAATCGAACAGATAAGAAGTAAAACAACTTAAATTAAATGATGGTGAGAAACAATAATGATAATAAAACAAGCGGATAGTAACTGTAGATATTAAGTGATACACCCACACCAATTTAAGCCTTATCGGGCTGTATCACTAGATATATTCCAGTCTGTCGTTATTCATTTTCTACGTTAGCTGTGTATGAATAAATAATTACTCGAATATTGTAAAAAAATGAAAGAGGATGTCCTCCACTTGAGTTCTTACAGTTAACATGACAGTACTACAATACAATCAGAAAGAAGCCATTTGTTAAATCCATACTGTAGAGCTGATCTCCACAGGAACACTGAACCGAATACATACTTGGGTTGGAATGGTGCTGATCGGTTTATGTGAAACATAGATAAAGAACTACTAAGTATTTAATAGTATGTATGTATAATACAGCTTATTTCTGCCGATAAAAATTAGGTATCGCAATCATGTGTGCCCAGTATGTCGTTTAAGTTCATATCATTTACACAGTTTACGCAAATTATGAAAAATATCAGCAAACTAATTTACTGACTGCCAGATTGATCAGCGTAGAACTTACCAATTCAGAAAAGATCGCACAAAAGGAATGAAAAGAATTGCAATGAAACTGCAATGGATAGAGATGTATAGGATGAATGCTAATCGAATGAAGATTGGAGTAGGCTTTCAGAATCAGAAGGGGCACATATTTGATCCATGGTTTGCAATTTAGAGCTGTGCCAATCACTTCTCCGTATTTACTCAAGCCAACAGTAAATTTATTTATCGATTAGTGTCATTTATCAGTCTCACCATTCATAAATCTATTTCAGATTAGCCCCTTATCAGCTGGTGGTGACTCGACATACGTAATACTTGTCCCAGTCATCTTGATTGATGGAGCTTCCTAACCTCCAATCTTTTTATGTCTTCCAATAAATGCCTTGTTTCGCAGCCATGAAGTAGGACCACTGCACAGTAAATACATTCTTCGATGCCTGGCTGGATATTATATCGGCATTATGAGTGACGCAGATTGGATTGACTCACTCTGTCTACTTGACCATTAAAATTACCTATATCTGAGTGTTTTGCTTTTGGCAAGAAACTGGACGCCTTCCAATGAAACTCATACTTCACTTCATCCAAACTCGAATCAGGTGGTGTGTAAGTGAGCATATACATAACGACCATTTAAAGGAGACGCAGCCACTGAATTGTTGGCGTCAAAAAATAATAACTGAAACATTCTTTGTCACAGCGCTATGTTTAGAATTCACCACTCGTCGTACGATTCCAACTCACGTGGAGGATAAACTACCGAGTCTGGCAACTTCAACGTGCATTCATAAATCTAACTGTTCATGTGGAGACAGTTACACAGATAATTAGAATGACTCGGCAAACCCACCATCGCCTTCTGCAGCATTGTCCAATGTGATTAGGTAGAGAAGTCATGAAGTCAATTAGAAGTTCCATACTGGCACACTCAGTGGATACAACGCGCAAGAATGACAAAATTTCAGCTTTTACAATTCTATACAGGTTGCCACCTCAACTCTTCAGGTTGGTGCGTCTTTGGTTGCTAAGCATAGCTGTGGTAGTTGCCACAATGATTTTTCAACCCAATATCTATGTTCAGAAAGAGTTTGTTCTATTCCTCTCCCTCCCTTGGCCCTCGCCTCCAACCTAAAATAGTTATCTCTCCCGGTAACACCGTATAATTGTAAATAGTATCTTACTATGTTTTTATCTCATTTTAATTGTAATGCTAGCTGTATTATAAATATCATGCTGTGCTGTAGTTGTACATTGTATTCTCTGTTTCACAATTTATCAGTGTTTTTACTATATTATCTAACTGCTGTGTGACAATAGTTATTTTCCCCTCTATCCCCCCCTCCCGCAGTATACACATTCCATCTATACACTCAGCGTTGCCTAGATTATATAAACCCTTGTTTCACTGTTGGTGAACACTGAATAGTTTGTTTCTTCTAACTGGTCTCCATATTGGCGCGAGACAAGAAGGCTGTCATCACTTAACTGTATACTGGTTGGCAGAAGAAAGGAGAATTACAATCAGAAGTAATCTTGTATATTATATTAACGTTTATTCACAGACTTTAGCGCTAATTAACCACCGTAAATCTGTTCCATTATCGCTAGGAGAATAAATAAATAAATAACCGTTTCCTGCTGTTCCGCATTGGTTACAGTGCATAGTGTTCTACGTATTAAGCTAATCTTCTGGAACCAGCGATAGGTTCAGGATCTCAGCGATCTCGATATTTGGTAAATTGAATGAATTTATCCCTAATATCATTATTATTATGATCACCTCAACTGTTATCCATTAATTTACATCCCTGAACTGTGATCATATATTCGACTAACCACATTAATCCAAATGCCAATGACTGATATTTCATTTTGTAAATGTTAAGTCTGATGAGAATTCCCCAAAAATACGTATTTGCTTAAATCGTGTTCTATAAATGCAGATTATCGAAGACATTGATAAAGGTCACGATTTCTTCTTATTCTTGCAGATTCATTCAGCCAAACAGCACACAGGCAACCGTCCACTCGGATCCAGTCTGATGGGAAGCTTTCTGATTTTAAGATTAATGCCATCCCTACACCAGCACTCTCAACAAAGTCACATCAATGAGTGCTTATCACCTCCTACTTAGCACATCACTACTAAGAACCGTCTACTTCGTGTGTAAATTCATTGGTTCATATATATGTAGAGCGAGATCTCTAAAAGGTGTGCTGTTTTATTTTATTCAATTTTTAACATTTTGATGCACTATAAAACGAAATTTAATGTTTAATTCTGAGGAAGAATTATTCTTTAACTGAATTTTAGATTTTCCCGTTTGAAACTATGGGCACTGGGTTCGAGCCTTGGTGGAAACATCACTCAGGTACATCCAGGTGACGAGTCCCAAATAGGACAATATGCACATCCTGGATTCCACTGCTAGTCACCAACCACCAATTAAATTCGAAGAATTATTCTGTCTGTTTCTGTGTTTTGAGATCAATCAATTTTCAGCCAACCATTTTTATCACAAATCCTGTCCAGTAATTAGATATATCAATCTAGAATCATAAACATAAATACAACTATAGGATGGACGGGTATAGCAGTTGAGAATGTCACTACTACTGGAAGAGACGTATTATTTTATTTTTGGAAAAATTCCTCAAACCTAAGAATTAATTAGTACAACTGAGGTATTCCATTTTGTAAATATTGCATAGGCATAAGCGTCTAAATGGAACAATATACACTAATCCTGATTTATCCAACAGAAATTAGATAGTAATAGAGCTCTCAAGGTGATAAAGGAAAATTCATCATACGTCACCGTTTAATTGTATACGCTCTGTTATTTAGTTGTTAAATTTATGTTACTTACTATTATTAAGTAGGCTCGTTTGATTAAAATATATACAAATGTTTAGTAATACATATACCTTTAGTTTCTCTGAGCGTTGTTCTTGTTTTACTAGGTCAGAATTTGTAAGATCGGTTTCTAAACGGCGAATCTGTTCGCGTAACTCCAGACATTCACGCTCTGTTCTCTCCAATGCACGATCAACGTCATATTTCCTCGTCTGAGAATTATCTAAGCGAACTTGCGTATCAGATAACCGAACTTCAAGTCGTGAACATAACTGGAAAACAATATTAAAATGCAAAAGTATTAAATACAAAAAGCTCAAAATACGGTACCATAGGACATATGTCTGCTTTGCTTTCAGAGTGAGAGAACAACTTTCAAGTATTAGTTTTGTAGGGGTTTTGTCTGATTGATTGGAGGACTTCATCATGAGCTGACATCAGTTAGAGAGCCACCGGAAAACCTGTGAGTACTGGACAGCTGTTTCGTCCTAGTTTAGGACTTGTTATCAGTAAGCACCCACCAGGGTTCGAACCCAGGTGTTCATGAGCCACTTGATCGGGTCCAGGGACTTAATGGCCAGAAGGTCCTTGATTCGAACCCTGGCGGTATGTGCATACTGTGAAGAGTTCCAGACTTGGATGAAATAGCTGTCCAGTACTCCCAACTGGTTTTCCAATGGTTCTCTAACCGATGTCAGCTCATGATGAAATCCTGAAGCTAATCAAATCCCTGCTGAACTAAGATATGCGTAAGGTTTAGACTAACAGCTTATATCCCTGAGTTCCAGAAGCTCTTTTCAAAAGAAAAATGATTTTCTACATAGAATACTTCACTCGTCAATATTTATTCAAATGTAACTTGCCGAGTTGAAAGAACTCAAGCAGTGATGGGAAATTCGGAAATGAAACTATGTTATTATTATGTCCAGCAGTAGGTTACAGTTGTAGAAATCTTACACAATAGTTCAACGATTCTCAAGTGTTAGTTTGTAGGGATTTTTTGATCTCACAATACACGATTGAACACAAGATCTCTCAAAGTTAATCAGATAATCAGAGTGTGTTTGTGGCAGCAAATACATAGGTCGTACGGAAAGGCGATTGTCTACTCACATGATGGAGCATTTGCCAAAATGGTTGAAAACAGCTGAGTTCAAAGTGCCAAAATCCTCAATAACAAAACATCTTGTAGATTACGGACATGATATCGACGCAGTCAAGTCATTTACCATTGTCAGCAAACAAAGAAACAAGACGATGCTTGCAGTTGCAGAGGCTTGTGCAATTCGAATTTATAAACCAGCTCTCTGTATACAAAAGGAGATGGTCGTGACTCTTAATCTACCATGGTAATACGTTTTATTCTCTACTTGTTATTATTCTACCTCTTCTTCTTACTATTATTGTTATTATTATTACCATTATTATTATTATTATTTTATTATTATTATTATTCTTGATTCATCTAAAACTATGCTTTATCAGTAAGATTATCTTAACTCACTTCAACACTATTAAAACTGTTACTATAACTATTACTATTGATATTAGTCTGTTTGCAATTCTCGTTATATTCCCTAGTGACTAATTGTTTATCTAAGTGATGTAATTGAAGCGTAATGCAATTTATCTTAGTTTTGATCTCTCATACTCTCTCTTCCCTTATCTATTTGAACATGACCTGGAAAACATTCGCACGTGTCTTTCTGCATGATTAATTCAATGTAGTTTGTTTACTTATCAGTCTTATATCTCCCAATGTAATTTCAAAAGTATATATATCCGTGTATGTGGAGTATTCAGCTGACGAGTTCTACCGAAATTTGATGAATTCATTAAATCCTGCTTTATTAACCTTTATTGCTTGTTTTAAATTCGTATCGGGAAATAAATGTTTTCAATCAGATAAATGTCATCAAGGGGAGAAGACTTCTACAATTCTTAAGGTAATTTTTCAAAGCGGAAATAAGTGGTAAAGCTGACAATTCTTGAAGAATAAATTACAGTGATGCTCTAATCATTAACTTCGTTCTGTGTGTTGTAAGAAAGCATACCCTTTGAATTTTATAAATCCCTCTTCATTAGCCTTTAAACAGCACTAAAGACAGCAACTTAAATGTCACTGAAAGGCATCAGTCATCAAGAAATCATCTTAACACTTCTGAAAACAGAAAAATTTAGAAATAGAAAGGACTTATAGTTGAATATTTCAAGTTACAAATATTTATGCCAATGTGTATATTATCGATGGTAGTTAAACCGAGAGAGACGGATAGAAAGACGGAAAAAAATAAACGAAAAATAGGAACAACTCACATCTTTCTGTTCTTGAAAGTCACTCATTAGCTTTCTAATACTTTCTTTTATTGATAATTCAGTTGGACTACACTGATAATTATTGTATGAAAGCATCGATGCTAATGAATTTCTAAACAGAAATTGTATAAGAATAAAATTAGAAGGCTAAAAAGTTGAATTCGTAGAAGTTCAAAAATTAAGTGTTTTCATATATCAAACTTCGGGGATGAAGTCATCTTACTCTTTTCCGAATCAAAATGCAGTGTAAAATTAAAAAATCCTAGGGTTAAGTTTTCATTTAATATAAAACAAAAGTAAAATTTCAGCATGTTTCTTCTGAACTACTTAGGAGCACATGACATGGAAGAATTCTTCAGGCTGCAAGCTTCAGTGGCGCTAGTGTCGTATACACATGCTGGGATTATTACCCTCATGCACAACCCTCCGTCTTCCCCAGGCTAACTACTGGCTAAGCTAGTTTATGACTGCGTCGGCTACAAACCCATGATTAGCAAGCACCCTAACAGTGAACCACCGATGTACTTTGTAAACTAGGGGGACTGCGCAGCCATTTCATCCCACTTTGGAACTTTTCAACAGTATACACCTGTGGCCCAACTAGGGGGTTAATAGTCGAGTCTTTTGACTATTTATTTACTGGGACTTCTTCAGAGTAATTATTCACATATTTGTGCAACTTAATGAATGCTTTCAAAATGTAACTGTATTAGCCTTATATAAATAACTAATTAGCGAACTCAGAGGTATTGAAATTTTTTTTATCATAAATTGACTAAATGTATGTTTTTGCCTTATATGAGTGAGCCTGAGCCGACAAGACATAAAGTTCTCATTTAATATCATAACTATGGAAACACAAATATCTAAAAGTAATATTTAATGGTTAAACAATCATTTTAGTAATTCAACATAAATCTGTACAATTCAAGAAAGCGACAAATTTCTTATGTATTCCTTTAGTTTCAGTTATTTTCAGTGATACCACGCATCCTATCAGTATTTGGAATGTGCTGTCCATTGTGATTCGTGTTGAAGAAGAAAGTAATAGTTCCTAAAAACTAAGCAATTGTACAACTTTGTTCCATCTTTCTTTATTGTGATAAAAGGCATAGAAATATGTCTATCCTTCAGTTTAATCAGAAAATGATATGAACAGAAATGAAAGACACATACCGGAACAATGCATTCTCTTCATCAAATCTGTTTTGATTTATCCAGTTGTGCCTTTCAGCTTTCTGAGTTGACTCTGCTAGCTGTTTCTCTAATTCTCTAATATGAATCTGTGAATCAATTAATTCTCTGGACAATACACGACAACGATCTTCTAACATCTTTTCATTTTGTCGAATATATTCCAATTCCTATAAAAAATGAATATTTTTCAGAAAGCATTTTATACTTTCTCTAAATAAATATAAAGTTTAGTCAGGTAACTTCAATAGCGCTGATTTAAGAGCAATTGTTCTAGGAATGCTTTAAACCGTTGATGACAAAATGATGTATTTGTGAGTTGTATCAATCACCTGTAAAAGATGTGCTTATTGATTTTGAAATAAAGCATTTACCATTCAGTGTTAAAATATTTTTTCAGAGTCTCTAAACTTTTACAACCTAAACAGTCACAAATATTGTCAAAAAATTGATGGCAGTTGGTGCATAGCCTAGGAATTAGGTTTCGTGCTTATCGGCACTCATCTACAAGGCGTATCTGCAGCATCTGAGATCTGAACACACGTTGCTACTAAGGTATATGGGATCACTACCTACAAGAGGTGTACCGAGATGGCCAGTCTCTTAAACTGATGACCACATTACAAAGTGAGTGATATAACTCAGTTAGACCGCTAAGAACAAGACAGATAACACTGAATGCTTCCTAATTTAAGTATTCACACATTAAGAATTAATGTAGAATGAAATGTTCTTAACAAAATGAAACTGGTGAAAGGTGTCAGTGTTCTAATGAGTATCTTTTAAAGTGACAAGAAGAAGAAATAAGATATGTAAAACAGTGTTATTTCATGGTGTATATTAAAAAACAAAGGTATGAGTGCATTTGAATCACACTACCATCAATCTCGAACCGTTACAGCCGGCTATTTAGCACATTCACGCCGAGTGACCTACATTTTTCCATATGATTTAGGACAATAGTCACCAACTTCATGTTTCGGTGTCCCATCTTCTTCTGAACACGTTTAGCTGTTTTTCAATGTATCTCTACTTCATATAATATGGCATAAGTGGACAGGCAGTCGATGAAAACAACAAACACATTGGTTGGTATTTTTTACCCAGATGATAGACGGATATGTAGACATTGCCTGTAGCACTTGAACTTCAGCCGTTGAGAACTATGTTCGAATATGAGTCTATCTGCTTCATCCACTACACAGTAAGTATGGTTCACAGTCTGATACATAAAAAAATCAGGTCTGGATGAGTGAGTTCTAGTGACTATTAGCCTAACTGACAATAGGCAAAATATTATCTTCAAGTTCAGAAAAGGTACTGGTTCCGAGCATCCAGTTATACTATTCAATAAATTTGTCCAACTCGTAGTTCACACATAATCCAGTGTGTTCGAATGTATTAACAACATACGTTGCATTGTCGGCCTTTAGATGAATAGTAGCTCTAAACTGCAATCACATGGGTGCTCATTTTAGTGATATATTTATATATATATATACCCTCGTAATCTACCTAATAATTCTGTAAGAAAGCAATTTCCCAAGGATACTGTTTAACATCAACAACAGTCGCATCACTACCATTACACCAAGTCTACACCTAATTCAGTTTTGTCCGAGGCTGACATTGGTGATCTTGAAATCTAAAAAAATGTCAGGGAACATATTTCTGCATGATTCATCTCTCTCCTTGTGTTTAACATAACTGCTATCGAAGTAGTTATATTTAGACTTTAAGTAGTAAATAATGAATACACCTGTACATGGTACGATTTTTCTAATTTTCACGCATCTATCACTTATTTGAATATGAATCACTGGTATAAAGAACTGAAGTGTGTTCATAAAAAAGAAAAAACAAAACATAGACTTTCGGATTTTGATTTCTGAAATGTTGTAATGTAAAGGTGATATGTAAAATAAAACGACTTCTGGACTACTCAGGTCCACCGTTGTTTTTTCTTCTTTGTTCTTTTGACTTTGAATTTCCCTTTTTTGTCTCAATAATTCTCTTGACTTCCTACATCATTCTGTTTTTCTACAAAACGTTGCTGCTTTCTCACTAATCTTGTTTAATGTTTTAGGCGAGCTATTCAAATAAATCGCTGTTAAGCATGTTGCTCAAGTCTCTATACAGAAATCATATAACGTAGATTTTCGTGTTTTGACTGTATTACCCAATCTTATAAGTAAAATCATCACTTCTAGTATCCCCTCTTTCTTAAAGTTCAGTGAAGTAGTCAGAGTTATTCAACTTTAATCCTCAGTAAAGCTTATTCTCCTAACCTCTTGAAATAACACCAAATTTGGTTTTATAAGAAAAAGACAAACAATCAAGAAAATTTTCTTTTCGATGATTCATTTTCATGAGATAATAAAAAAGAAGCAAAATTATAGTAAGAACTTTACTCTGGCCATGGTAGGGCGAGTGAATGTATGTAGTGCTTTTGAATTCAGAGGTCCGGTTTCAGATCCCGAATAGCCAATTGTTGAGCCATGTACAGATGGCGTATTCGAAGTCCTTTCGTAAGACATTGATGGACTCTGTGTAGCACCGTAAAGCATTCATGCAGGGTTGCTTGATGTCTGAACAATGTTCCGGAATACGTTGTCCAACTTGGTTAGCCAGAGGAGAAAAGAAGAATAACAGCAGCTCCATCCTCGAACACCTTGTCATCTCCGAACATCAAACAACCCCTCATGAATCCTTCACTGTACTGTACAGAGTCACTCAGTATCGTACAAAAGGACTTCTCATACGCCATCTGTACATAGCCGAAGCATTAGCTATTCACGATCTGAAACTGGACCTCTGAATTCAAAAGCACTACATACATTCACTCGCCCTACTATGGCCAGAGTAAAGTTCTTACTATAATTTTGCTTCTTTTTTTATTATTTCATGGAAATGAGTCGTCTAAAGGAAAATTTTCCTCGTTGTTTATGTCTTTTTCTTATGACTAAATATTGGAATACTTCGTTGATTGAAAAAAAAATTCGGTTTGTAGCAATATGTTTTCAGATCATATTAATATGGAAAGACTACATTCCAGGTACACTTGTCATCGAGGAAAAAAACAAATGCTTATACGTGAAATAGCACGTATAAACTCATCATACTGATATAAGTCAATGACAGTTTTTTAACATAACGGTCAAACAATAAGTATGATAAATATTTCTTCTTCTAAACAGAAGCTAACAGTCCTCACTTCATGGAGTAATAACATGACAGTTTTGTTAATTTCAAGGTATATTTCCCCATATAACGACATTAGTCTAAGAACCCCTGAAAATAAAACAGAATATGGACGGCTGTTTTATCTTCATTCGGATTTTCTGAAATAGTTGACTGTACTTTAACCTACTGGATGAAAGGAAAGTTGGTCTACTTGCAACTTAGCACTTCTAGTCTCAGTATTCTATGCTATCCTCAGTATCGACCGCTGAGAACTCCTAGACAGGGATAAAACAGTACTTGTCTTTTCAGTGGTATTTTGGTTAGTGTCGGGTTTACACTGAAATCTATTCTGAGGCATAAATTTAACACCATCTTGTTTTTTAAATTTTTCAAAAATATACCTGAGTTAAACCTTTGTTTTCTTTTTCACAATAAACATTTTTAGTCAATAGTTCACCCAAACGATTTGCATTACGCTGTTGTTCAGCATTTTCAGCTTCACGTTTTTGTAATCTATCCATTAAATCTTGTATGTATCCCTTGTTTTTTAAATTTTCATTGACAACATCTTTAGCCTGTTGGAAAATGTAAAGAAATATTAAAAGAAAATATGATATAATTAAATTAAAGCAAAATCCCACTTCAACAATGTAGTTAGTTGTATGACTTGACAATATAATTTATACTGTTTTGTAAATTAAAATCGACTTATATTTCGGCTAATATTGCGATTCTAACTATTCATGAACAGTTAAGCGCTTTATTCAAAAATTAAGCTATCTGTGAGTTGAGCCTCTAAGTGTTGATAGTAATTCATAAATAGGCAATAACTTCCAACATCTTACAGAGGTATATTCGTATAAATCTCCATATTTCAATCGTCGCTCACTTTACATGCATCGTTAGTTAATTCCCAAAATAAGATTAATACATGAATTAAATTACTTTCGAGGAAGTCGACTGCTTACCAGTCGTACCGAATAAGATTGTTCCGTTTGTTTTCAATGAGGTTAGAATTAGAATAAAACATAAAATAATGAAAAATTTGCTGCATGTTTTCATCCACTCTTGAATCAAATAAGTATCCTAAAGCCTTTATAAGAAGATATTTAAAATGGGAAGATAGGGATGGATCGAAATCTGTTGCTACGATTTGGGTTAGTACAGCGGTGATTCTTTACCGCAAAGAAACATCGGATAAGATTAAGCGAATCCATAACGATCATAACATAAGAGTGTATGTTCATCACTGGTGAAGGTTAAAGATAAAATAGAAGAAAACCAACAGAATTGTGTGTGCCAGATCAATTGTGGGGACTGTGACGCCGTATATGTAGCAGAAACTTCCAGGAAGGTAGATGTAAGAGTGAAAGAGCATAAACAAGGTCTAAAGGTGGTTCCAGACATAAAGAAGCCTGAAAATAGATCAGCGGTTGCACTGCATTCGATAGAAACGGGATATAAAATTGACTTGGATAGGACTAAGGTTCTACAGAAAAGTTTTGGTTCTTATAAAGAAAGACTGAATGCGGAAGCCCTACACATATGGGTGAATCCCAACAGTTTGAATAGAAGTGAAGGTGTGATGTAGGCTGATGCATGGCAAATCCTGATTAATAAATAAATAAAGAATGGATATGTATCAGTAATTAATCATACTTGGTCTAAATTCTCGATTGTCTATATCTTCTTATGGAGTAGCTAACAAATATTTTACAACTGTTTACCCATACACACATACATACACACACCAGTTTATACTGCATAAACACATATATCTCCATATTCAGTTATCTACGACCATGAACTTTTAGTTTAGCGTAATCTGAGAAAAATTACAAAAGTAGACTAATTTTGAAAGTCTGAGGTCACACAGTTCATACAATTTTGTTTATTACACGTGATGACATCTGTTTCATAACTCATATGATTGGACAAAATTTTTAAAAACAAGAGATGTCCTTTTATATATAAAACTCTGTTATGTTAACTTCGATTAATTTCGCTGAAGAAGTTTGGACCAGATTGCAGAACGAAATGTTGGAATTAATTAATCATCACTGAGATTTTATAAATATAATTTGTATACCTTATTTTAAATTACTCTTTGTTTAATAACTACCCGTGATTGTGTTGATGACAGAATTTCATACCCGTTAACTTCTCCTGTATCACATTAAAGGAATTATTCATAAAACTATAGTCAACATGGATACATTTAACAGAATGTGTATTGTTATTAGATGGTTGGAGGCAGTCTACCACAGGAAGCCTTCGACCTAGGTTTCGTGCTAGTTAGCACTCACTAGTCAGCAAGGCGTTTCTGCAATCTTGAAGGAATTCAAATCCCTTCTGAGATTCGAACTCGCATCTCCCGGTGACGCAGCCAAAGACTCTATCACTGAGCTATCCGGAGTGGCGATTGACCTCCTGTAGGACTATATTAGAGTGCCGACTGTCACGAAACCTAAGTCCAAGGCTTCCTCCTGATTACAACCAACCATCTAATGACAGCAATCCTGAGTGTACCGTGATGGCGAGCCACCTAGCATGGTGGCCACGTTACAAACGTCACTGATAGGATTAAGTCTGCAGTAAAAGAAAAGAAGTAGACGCATGACACTAGTTAGTGTCCGATCAAAAGAATGTGTATTATTTCTCAGTCAGTAAACAACTGTCGCAATAATAGTACTTGTGTTTAAAATTCTTCGTATGTCTATAAATACATTTATCAAAAGCCTTGTATGTGGAACATACCCAAGGCACACATATTATCAATGCTTAACTAAAGACATTACTACAAATATTACTTATATCTACTTATAAGTCAAACACACACTGTACACTATAACACTAAAATAATTTTTGAATTACAAGATTCAAGGAATTGATACAATATCTGATGGAATGTGTTACTGACAGTTCACCTTTTCTTTTTATAGTCCTATCAAGAGGGTGATATTCGCGATGAAGTTAATTGTAGTTCCTTTATCACTTACATTTCAAAAATGATTAGAATGAGAAGAAACAGTGTCAGTGGCATTCCCAGGTGTTGGGTGGTACCATTTTGGAATACAAAGTATCTGCAAATATGCTTTTATAACTTCAAATTACCAATGTATTTTACTGACAAAGAAATGGGATGAAATAAATCTTGGAAATTCAAAATACGTGCTTCAGTCACTCTGTAATAATAAAATATTTCAGTTGTTCTTAATTTACTTTATGTGAAGAAAGTTACTAGTGTCCAGTCAAAGTACCTACTACAGTCCTACAGGAAGTCAATCGCCAGACCGAACAGCTGAGTGGTAACGTCTCTAACTGCAGCACTGGGCGACGCGGGTTTGAATCTCAGAAGGGATATGATTTCCTACAAGGTCGCAGATACGCCTTGCTGACTGGTGAGTGCCAACTAGCGCGAAACCTAGGTGAAGCAAGGCTTCCTATGACCCATTCATTGCCTCCAGCTATTTAATATCACCAAACTTCTGCATTGTCTGGATGGACCACATAAACAAATACGCACTAGTAACACTCTACAATAAATAATATGAAGGCGAAAATTTCAAAATTACTCCTAAAGCATCATCATAGATTCAACTATTCCTCCATCCTACTGTTACCAAGTTAATGGTGAATTGTGTTAGTTGACCTTAAATACTAACTTTCACTAAACGTAGGTAGATTTAGGTTTTAAAACTCTTTGACTTTATTAGTTAATTTTTGTGATCTTATAACTAATATAAACAGAAACCTATAGAGACATTAAACGTTCTTTTTGCAATTGTTATCGTTGTAAAATAAGTACTTAATCTATTTAATCAAATATAAAATAAACTAGATCACTTGATATGAACTCTGCTCAAGACTTTATCGAATAGTTCCACAAACTTTGAAAGCTGAGTGAAAAGTAGATATGCGTAAAAATTATATTTATTTAAAACTCAGAGAAAGTAGAATAATTCACACCAACTTTTCATTTGACCAGCTGGTTCGGATTTCTTCAGGGTGTTTGCACGTGGATGGTTTATGTTTAATGTCATACAAACTTGAAGACTTCCAGGCAAAAATCAACAAACTGTCAGAAAAAGAGTGAAGCGAAGACAGGACTTCAGGTGAACATAGAGAAGATGGAAGTGATGAAGATAACCAACTAACAGAGACAACAACAGCCAGCACCAGTCACCATCAACGGGAGAAATTTGAAAGAGGTTACTTCTTTCACCTATCTAGGAAGCATTGTTTCAACCACAGTAGAAACGGATGCAAATGTCAAAGCCAGAATTGGAAAGGCAAAATACACCTTCATAAATCTGAAATCGATTTTGAAATCTTCTGCTTCACTCAGCCAGCGTAAAGAACAAGATTCAGATTTTCAACACAAATGTGAAATCAGTCACTTCTTCCATATGGGTCAGAATCTTGGCGAGCACGTCATGAAAACCATTTCCAAAAGGCCAATACAGACTTTTATCAACAGCTCCACCCCCCCTTTGCTGGCTCCATAATGAACATCAAATAGCAGTATAGAAATCATTAGCTACAAGAAACTATGGTAAAAACTAATCAAGAACCTGTTGTTCAATAAATATGGTAGGGGAAAATGGAGATGGATTGGGCATACCTTGAGGAGACCACCGAATGACGCTGCACGCAGTGCAGACCATCCCTCGAGTGGAATCCGAATGAGAAACGACGAGTGGGTCGTCGGTGAAAGGATGACGTGGAGAAGACCCTGAACTGGGGAGATAACAGACTATGGGCAATCGTTGGTCTAGCTGAAGAGGACAGCAGAACCCATGGGAACAACAATAATAATCATAATCTTTATGGAAATAGTAAAGATTTAAATATCAAAGATATATGTGAAATGAGAGATTACTTTTGTTATCAAGTCTTCCAATTTTCTTTCATCATTCCACTCAGTAATGTTCAAGTGTTCTTTATTTTGGAAAAATGTATCGAATATATGAATCATTTTTGTTATGAAGTTTTCTAAGCGTTTTTCAGTTTCTACAAGTTTATAATCTGCATTTTCTTTCTCTTCTAATTGTTTACTAAATTTTTAAAAGAAAATCAACGAGTAGAAAAACAAAAATTGAATGTAAAATTAAATCATGTTTTAAAATTCTAAATCAAGTAAACGGTAAAACATGAAGTTGGTGAATCATTCATAGTCTTATCAAAATAGGTTTAAAGTTGACATCAATTTGCGATTCGATATTGATGCTTTGACCATGAACTTAATTCAGTTAGGGAACCATTGAAAAATCATGGAGTAATTGAGAGCCATTTTGGACTGCCCGGCAGTAAGCACCAACGATTAACTTCAGGACATTTATTTTTATCGAGGTCGACCCGTTGACCTCTCAGCGTTAAAACGGAACCCAGTGGTCCATAAATTTTGACTTCTGTCAATTGGTGACGTATAGCGCATCCACCAGCTAGTGTTATCGGTGAGTATTTGTCCTTTCATCTGATTTGGTGGGCCGCGCTGGTCACTGCGTCCCTGAATACTGGCACTTGAGGATTCGATATTCTCAAAAGTTGGTTTGTATGAATTAAATTTGTTTTTACGAGTTGACCACGAATTGATATCAGTTAGAGAACCGTTGAAAACCGGGGAGTACTGGACAGCTGTTTCATCCCAGTTTGGGAATCGTCGGCAGTACGCACCCACCACCACGGTTCGAACCCATGACCTTCCTATCACAATGTAAGCTCGTAAAAGAAAATCTAATCCTTACAAATCAACTACTGAAAATTAATCTGGTGCTCGCTAGTGACTAGCTACAGGACAGAGTTTCCCGGAGTTATAGTGAGAAATCATGACCGTTGGGGTCCTCCCAGTCAGGTGTAAGGATGGATATCCCACCGAGGACATTGGTTGGTGGTCGCGCTAAATCACGAATTGGTAGAAGTTAGAATTGAATCGGTTCCCAGTGGCTGAATGGTATACAAGCTTGCCTTGTAACCAGAAGATCCTGGGTTCGGACCCCGGAAGGTGTGTACTGCAGATGATTTCCAAATTAGGATGAAACAGCTGACCAGTACTTCCTGATTTTCAATGGTTCTCTAACTGATATCAATCTGTGATCAAATAGTTAAGACGATTCCACATTCATTTACTTATTGAATACATTGTTCATAATCATAGCAAGTGTTCGAAACATCATCCACCGAATAACACTGTTCCACCATGTGATGATATATCCAAAAGCAATGAATTAACATGGAATTGCACGCTATCACAGAGCTCGATTTTTGCAAATATATCAGTTCATGATGTCACAGAATCCACTCTTTTAAGTCATGTGTGTAAAAACCGAAACGAATCTGAATCGCCAGTTCAAGGTTTGTGTAGTTAGAATTTTTCACTTCTTATCATATTGTTCAGTGTAACAAAGTGACTAAATTATCTTTTTTTTGATAGCTTATCATAAACCCTTTCATGGCTTCCTAGTTGATTTTCTGACCTGGCTAATTAATGCTGAGGATAAATTGAGATGATGTGGGAATGTATTTTGGGCCATGTTAAAATTTAAGCATCAACAACTACTAATGGAGTGTGGCCGCACCAGTGGCCCTGAATGGCTCATGAGTTAAAGCTTCTATTTCTCTTGATTCTAGTCAAATGTCTGCTGTAACACAATAAAGTTAGCAACCTGATGGGGACCAAGTCTTCCAGCATTGCTTAGATATACGGTTGATCAGGAAAGAAAGGATTTGTTCATGTGGAGGTGTGATGACCGTAAAAAGCTTCAGCAGGTCTGTTAATGGACATTTGCATCGGTGTGCGTTTTTTTGAGACGAGTTAGTGTCAGGAAAGGTAAGCTGATAATTCTTATATCATGCAGGAACATTTTTGCCAGATTCCATCTGTCCTTAACCGAGATTTTGTATATTTGTAATTACTGAGTTCTAAAACGGCCTGTGAGAGGTTCAGCTGCCAAAACAGAGAAAATAGTCTCGTATCAACAGTTCAGTGGTACCACCACTGCAGAGACATCACACCCTGGAAGGAGGAAGTGTCATCGTATATGTAGATGAGATTGTCTTGTTAAAGAAAAAATACAACCGTGGTCGACAACGAGCGAATAATGCTTGAGTGATTGTTTTATATGACACCCCTCTACAGAAAGGCTTCATCGAGAGGATAGCATTACAGGGAGACACATCAATTCCATCGAAGCCTTTTGGGGAATGCTAAAACACAGGATAAGAGCTATTAATGGATCTCAAAACGATGTCCTTTCTTGTCATTTAGATGGTTATATGTATAGAATGTGGTAACTTTTCATTTGATACTCCTATGCTAAACTGGGAGGTGTTTTTATCACACTTGAGAGAAATTTATCCTCTATAGCAGTTTTATACAATTTTCGTGCATATTTTTCATAAATATATGTATTCCATACCCAAAACTGACTCTTCCATGTGATTGGTGCTTTCAGGGTCATTCGTTGATTGGTAGATAGTGGTGCTTGCAGTTTAACTCTGCCATACTTTTGCAGGTAGAGTGAATATTAAAAGGAGAAAATATGCAGTACATTACATAACACTGTCATTTAAATAAGACAGAACTAATTTGGTTATATGTCATACTGGCTATTTGTCATAATTAGCCCATAGTAAGTGTGATATGTCCATTTTGAGCTGGTTATTAGACTTGCTTGGCAAAATTTCACTTTATTTATACACGATTCCTTAAGTGCCTCTTTCTTTTATTGCTACTTCTTCATTCTTTAAAAAAACTTAGTCAAAATTAACAGGGAAATAAATTACATACTACGAGGTATACTGAGTTAATGCTCAGAGCAGTGCTATGTTAGATTTTATTTTGAACATACAAACTGTTATACTTACTAGGCTTGTGTGACTTCGGTTGTATACTAAACAATAAAGCTAAGTACTAATTCTGTTTATTATCACCACTACTTGTCTTTACTGTTCATTCATTAAATAAAAAATAACTCATTAGTGAATTTAACCAAGAAAAAGAAATTAGAAGTGAGTTTTATTTTTTGCTTACGTTAAACGTTTTTTCAATTCATCTGTTTTAACTTGTTCATTTTTCAATAGTTGTTTTAATTCATTCAACTTTTTATTGCACATTTCATATTCAGTTGAACTTTTATTCATGTCTGTTTTACTATCTACTAGTTGTTTGTGAAGTTTTTCATTCTCAGCTAATAATTCATTTTGTTTTTGTGTTAACTTGAATAGATCTGACTCAGCTTTTGTGAGAAGAGTTGATTTTGCCTTTATTTCAACATCTTGGCTTAATGTCTGTGTGTGTATAATTAAAACAATGAATATGAAAATAATAGTAATAATAATAATAATAGTAATAATAGTGATAAACAGGTGTTTAATAGAATAGATTGTATTTCGTAATATTTTTCACGTCAGAATACGAACAAACAATGGGAAACCAGTGAAAGGTATGTAGATTATTATCGGATTTCGATATCAGTAAGCCATCGCCTACCGGTAGAGCATGTTAAACAGCATTAAGAAAGCCTTATTATATTAAGTGATGTATTTAGTAATTCAAAATGAAATAGATAAATACTTATATCATGCTACCTATAACTAAATTTGTCAATATACATGCATTTCTAAAGTCACTTTATTGAAAAGACCATCAGATAGAAAGCTGTCTGATTTCTTAAATACATTCCCAAATTCTATTACGTCAAGGGATCGAGTTGTATTAGCGATTATATAACAGCAGTAGTATGCAGTAAGTACGAATAAGGCTGAAATTACTTTCAGAATAATCAGTGAACACTACGTTTAGACTTTACCTTGGTTTACAAGTTATGCATCAACTATGACTCTGAAGCCTGATATTTCCGGCCAAAGAAATTCAGAAGTTAAGCTTGATTATAAATCTTCAATATTTTAGCCGTCCTACTTGTTTCTTTTCTTTTTTTTGTTTGCTTTCTGAGTAAGGCTTTAGAAGGACCGAAATGACCGTCAGGTCATGTTTAGTCTTCCTCAGGCAGTCATTCCATAGACTTTTTGACCACACAGAACTAATGCTTTTTTCTTTCAGGTACTCAAGGGTGAAAGTGAATTACACTGTGTTGACAGCCGGAAGTGTCAATCGACCACATCATCCTATCAACAAGAAAAGTTCTGCCGATTACATACGCTATTGATCTTATTACTTTTCTCAGACTTTAATATGGCAGATTGCCAATACTACTCTCCGCACAACTTCTTTAGCTTGCGTCAACACTTTGAACATGCTGTCGACATTAGTGAAATTGGATAGCAAATCATGCTGGCCAAAATTATGTCACCTGAAGTTTTAATTGGGTGTCCCTGGTATGGAGATTTCTCTCCGCAGCTTAAGCACTTGGACCTGGTCAATGCAGCCAGGGTCCTGATGCCATACCGATTACTTCAAAGTAGATGACTGAGTAGAATTATCAGTTCTCATACAACATGTGTAGTTGAGAGCTTGTTGTTCAAAAATCCCTTCCGGTTGATCAGGCTGAAATTTTCTGTCTCTCAGATACTCGTTAAAGACCCAAGTGTTATTATTCGCTCAGCCTCTTTTACCAATCAACACGTTAAATTTGCAAAATTTATTATACGAATGTCCGGAGATTATTTAGACAGTTTTTGTTGGATTGTCAGTGTAGAAATAGCTTGGAAATACACCTAAGTGAAGTCTAGCTAAACAGTTTCGTAAGAATTTACTTAGTGGAGTTCGGGGTAAGTTAACAATGAAGCTTCAGGTCTTTAGTTTGTTTCGAAAAATAACGCTCAAAAACGATTATGTCAGCAGGTGATTTTAATGCGTCGGTGGCACAGTGGTTAGAACTCTCGCCGACCATGCACATAGTTCGAGGTTCGAGCCCACACCGACGCACACCTGATATCTATGGTCGGCCTGAAAAATTCGGGCTACCGATATCCACGCTGAAAATTCCATACTTGTACCAAAAATACGGTGTGGAATCAAGCTGTAGTCAAAAATAAGTAAAAATAAATAAATAAATGCTGATGCGGAGAAGCTGTGGTACTTAAAAAACTATATTAGGAGTATCTGTGATGTCTGATGTTAACGATATCCCAACGAGGACCGTCTCTTACAGTCTAATTTTTATTATATATATATATATATATAATTGTGAAGCTTTAAAAAGGATTTATTTACAGCAGTTATTCGTTCTAACTATTCTTCTGAATTTACAGAAGTTTAAAACGATATCGATTACCTTTATAGAGGATACTTTTAAAAATACAACCCTATGAATATCACTTTTGATATTCACACAGATGAAATCAAGGCAATAAGGAGCATACAAGCCTCAGCTAAATATGGAAAATCTGCTTTGAGCATACGTGGCAGTATCATCAGTCATGTAGCACAAAGTATAATACTCTAAACTAAAATTCAGGAATGATAATTTACACATTGGTAAAATCCTTCACTATTTACAAAAAGAGCCATTTCAAGAAAACTTCTAAAGCATCTAATAAAAACAAGGTCAGTTGACTGCAGTCCTACGCATGAAAGTAACCAGAATGAGTCATATTAGTTGCACTTACTTAATAGTGTAATACTTCTCTTAATTTCTATTACTCTGATGTAACATTAAAAATGAAGATAGAGACTGAATCAGTATGAAGTCTAACATTACTGTACGGTGATTTTATTTACTACATTACACACGCAAAATTGAAGCCATCAATAAACATAAAAATGTTGTGTAATAAAATAGCAGGTGGATTTGACATATCACTTACAGCACAATAAAGACACTTCAGTATTGCAGCCCAATGACCCTACCAGCAATCCAAACCAGGACCTTCAGGTTGCTCACGGCGAATGCTTACTGTTTAAAACCCAATATCTGGATAGTAAACGACCGTTCATCAACGAGATATTCAGGACTGATATTCTGAAATTCTGACTAGAAGTCATGAACGATGTTGTCCATCAAGTCGTGTAAGAAGAAGGGTGATCACTTCCGATGTGCCTTGCGGTGAACTAACAGAAACCAGTATTTGATAATATTAGGTGGTTGGAGGCGATCGACAGGAAGCCTTGGACCTAGGTTTCCTGCTAGTTGGCACGTGTCCATCTAATATCACCAGATCAATGTGCATCGTGATGGCGAGCTACCTAGGATGGTGGTCGCATTGCAAACCTGACTGATAGAATTCAGTGTGCACCAAAGACAGGACTATTCATATCACAGTAGTTACTAGTGTCCAATCAAAGAAACCAGTATTAATGGTCATTTGGATTACCACTGAGAGACTGACTGGAAAATGTAATGGGTAAGCGATGTGAAGGTCTTAGGTTTCATATTCGACTGGGTCGTTGGATAGCGTTTCTGAACAGTCACAAACTATGATGAAATATCTGTCTATTTCTCTCTGGTTTTCAATAATCCTACAACTTATTTTGGCTCATGACAAAATCTATGCTGAAAGCCACTCTGGTTGATTTCTAGATATGAGTCTAGAATGGAAGGAAAACCTTCTTCAGCAATAACATCATCGCGGATATTTTTAATCCTTTTTTAAACTTTTTCTCAATGCTCTAGCATTATAATTGGTGCAGCGTCATTTTTTAACAAGAGGGTGACGAAATCATCTCCATGATTCTTCCTAAACGACAATAAGGACTCACCAAAGCAGTATGCTTATTTACTATCAATAAGTACAATATTTTTCTCAAACCATGTTAAAGGTAGTGTTTTCGTGAACATGTAGTTTTGCACCGTATCCCATGAAACCTTTGGGAACTTATGTGTCAAGCTTTTTGTGTCTACCATTTTAAAAAATGTTTGTAGAACTAGCGGTGAAAATTAAATTTATAAAATTTCACAGGCAATTTATTATCCAACAGTTTATAGGTCTGACGTTTAGCTGCATACTAATGCATCCCCATTACATAATCCTTTCTTTATTATTGTACATCTGAGCATTACCGTTTGCATTAGCTGTAATATGCGACTTTTAAATAACACTTATCTTTTTTACCAGAAGCATCGAATGTCTGAATCGTTGATCGAATGGTGAAGTGTTCGCTAGCTGATGTATTCCCAGATCTCACCTTACTGGTAGTAATCCTGGAGAAGAGGAAAGTTTTACTGTGAGGCTAGCGAGCCCACCTCGTGAAAACAACGCTACCGCTGCTGAAAATTCAAAGCTCTAAGCCATATTTTCCTTTCACAATGCAAGAAACTAAAAAATATCGGTTATTTGCACTATGTGGAACTTAAGCATTAAGCTGAATTACAGGGCTCTTAATGTACAAAGCTTCAGTCTAAGGATAAAATATATCAAACATTTAATAAGTCTCAAAACTTTTGTAACGGAAAAAGTAAGAAATCAATTGGAGAATTACTTTTTCACATAACTGTTCAACTTTACTTCTTAAAGCTGCGAGTTCTTCACGCCTTATGAGTGTTTGATGCTGTTCATTAGATTCATCCACTTTCTTATGGTTATCACACTCCTTCACATGTTCAACCTCACCAATATCCATACTAAGTAGAAGAAAAGAAATCATTTAAAGGTTATGAAAATTTAAAATATACCAATTTACCTGGATAACTTTTGAATTAATTCATCCTTTTTTTTAATCTCAGCTTCATAAACTTTGATTCTTTCTTCTAGCTAAATGAAAAATAGTTAACAAACAAATTAGTAGAAGGAACCTTATATTTAGATTTCACGAAATACCACTTGTTGTTTCAAAAGTAAAGCCTGCATACTTTGTTTTTTTTTTACTAATTTGTGAATGGTGGATGGCGATTTGACTTTTAACATTGGTTCCAAGAAATGAAAAATACAGAAACATTTGATGGATGTAAATGTAGAACAGCATTCAGTCTTGATGTCATTTGGTGGATGCTTACTAGCAGTGAAATCCACAATGGTTGGAGACAATTGGAAGGAATCCTTGGATCTAGGCTTCCTGCTTGTTAACACTTGTCAACAAGCCGCATTTGCAATTTTGAAGGAACTCGTGTCCATTCTGAGATTTGAACCCTCATCACCCAGTGCTGCAGTCAGAGATGTTACCACTGAGCTATTCGGGCTCCAGAATGCACATTTCGTCCTACTTGTGACTCGTCGGTTGGATGGCCAGCAACTCCTAGTTAGTAACAGTGTTTCTATCGGAACTCGAACCTATTACCTTTTGTTTCATACGGCAAAGCATTATCCGCCAGACCACTTATGCCACCAGAGTCACCTCTTGTGCAAACGAAAGAAGTTATTGTTTTGTTTAAGTCAGTTCTGTTTTCATCCGTTGACTGACTGGACAGAAATGGGACCAAGTCTTGGTGAGAACACCATCACTCACTAGGGGTCACAAACAGGAAGAAATGTGTATTCGGGATTCCACTGGTAGTCACCATTCATCAAAAAACAGTATTTTGACTTTCAAACTCCGTTTAAGATACCATATTAGGAGCTGGCATGTCAATAGAAACAGAACATTTCAGTTCAATCAGTCTTCAGGAAAAACAAAAGTAACTTAAACGAAGTAATATTTATAATTAATAGTGTTCTCTGAGCTGGTTGGTTTAGTTGCGGAGCTTTCGTCGTCCTTCTGGACAACATCTTCAGCGCAATATTTAGCATAAAGTGAAACGATTCAAATTTCTTCATGAGTGATATAATTGCGTCTCCTGGTAACTATCTTTACATATGTATTGGCCATTTTCTATTGACTTT
Source organism: Trichobilharzia regenti (assembly GCA_944472135.2). Taxonomy (NCBI): domain Eukaryota; kingdom Metazoa; phylum Platyhelminthes; class Trematoda; order Strigeidida; family Schistosomatidae; genus Trichobilharzia; species Trichobilharzia regenti. Next base: position 93,317,740 of record OX235262.1, on the reverse strand, counting down.
GATTTTAAACTTTCTGGCCATCCACCTGAGCTACAAATCTTCTCTATTTTTTCGAAGTAATATTTAGTCGTGACTAGTGGGAAGAGATTGGTCTAAATTGCATTTATAGGACATTAAATTGGGTCCCAGTGGTTGAATGGTATACGAGCTTGCCTTGTAATCGGAAGGTCATGAGTCCGAACCCTAGTGGTGGGTGCCTACTGCCGATGATTCCCAAACTAGGATGAAACAGCAGCTGTCCAGTACTCCCTGGTTTTCAATGGTTCTCTTACTGATATCAATCGGTGGTAAAACTACGAAAAATAAATTCCATCACTCATTTAGGAAAAGAATTATTTAAACATCCACCCATGGATGAGAGTACAAATGTCTGAAGTACATTCACTTCATGTCAGCTAAAACTATCACCTGACTTCTTAAATGCAACATGAGGTCACGAAAGCACAGCACCCAATCAAATCATTTACAGCTCTGCAAAGAGTCTTAAATTATCTGATGTGTTGACCGTAGCATAGTTAGTGTGTGTGTGTGCTGCTACCTTATACAGACTGACGCTTAGTGACTTACATAAGTCATCAAAAATGAACTTCATTAATTTTCCCTTAAAGTATGCATATGACTGTATATATATGTGGAAATGCAAACAATAATATATTCTCTTGGAATAATACTACACTACAATTAAAAGAAAGGAGATAAAAGTTGAAGAAAACGAATTCCTGTTACCTCGAGAAATGATAATGATAAGTCGCCTCATTGAATATCAACTGATTCATTGTGGATAAGATTTTATTTTGATAAATCACACAGTATTATACAGTGCCCAAGTTTTATACTTATATCAACTGATTCACTTATGAAATTTTACACTGAAAGTAAAGTTATTTAAAAAAGGTTGTAATGTTGCGTTTATTGTAGCTGATATTAGCTATGAAATACATCAAATTGGTTTTGACTCCAGATATGCGCATGTGAGAAACAGACAAACATAGAACTCTAAGTAGGTGTACATTAGCTCAGGTCAACATATGTAGTGAAGAGCAGTTGCTATTACGGTTTAAAAATCGAAGTGTGTGTGAAAAGACCAATAGTAAAATGGAGACTAATGAGTAGACTACAAATTTTGAATACAAAATTCAGTGAGTAATTCTGGTCTAATAGGAATGATTCTAAGCCATGAAAACAAGAACTCCTAGTCATTGATTCCTAGCACCTTGTTACAAGGCCTAGACCAATTGCTGATGGATTTATGGACTGATACTGTGTTTCTGTATGATCGGTGCGTACTTTGTCTATCTGAATTGTACTTCTCTTAAAGTCGTTTTTTAATTATAATCGAAGCATAAAACATGTAATACACATTTCAAACATTTGAATATGTGGAGAATCACTCGCTCGTCATCGGATTTACCTTTCTTACTGCACACACAGTTAGCAGAAGTAAGAAAACTTAACCAAGGAACACTAGTAATTCAAAGTAATTAAGTTAGACTTCTAAGAATACCGATTATTTACTGTATACTTTAGCAGTGAAGTGCTATCGTTGAAATTTTGAGCAATCCAACCAATAAGAAATTGATTTCCCACTCTGATCAGAGCTGCAGTTTTGTACTTATCATTGAGCTTACTGACGGCAGTCACTGCACAGGTGAATTATTTATATCCCGAATGTTAATTCTGTCAGTAACTGGATGATCTATTTCTGATGACGCTTGAATGGGCTGTAACTAATCATCTTTCAACTACAACTATGGTTTAAAAAAGCTGTCTCTGTAATGATAGAGAAGATCTTTAACTCAAGTCGATGTTTATGAAGTCTTCTTCAAGAAGTTCTGCCAGCTAGTGTCAAATATAAACCACCAATAAACTAATCTTTAGGGTGGAAGTTAGCCAGAGAGTGTGGAAAACACATAATAAAACTTATGATAACTGACGCACACTATTGAATTCGAAAACACCAACATATCAGTATAATTCAAAAAGGAAAATCAGAACGAACTCTCGGACCGTAACGCCTGTCTGTGTTGAATACTACCATTACAAAATAAAGCGAAGGACACAAAGGACGAAAACGAACTATTCTTAGAGGGAAATTAGTCAAGACTTCTAAACGGCCATATGCAGCTGCACCGGATGACTGCTTAGTAAATTTATCAAAACAGAGAGAAGCAACCTCTCTAGAATGATTTGAATTACAGTACTGGGAATGCTTAAAAGACAAATTTCTTTGCCCGCCCCCCCCCCCCGAGAATCATCACTCATACCATCAAAATTATATGAAGAGGTTCAACGAGAAATATATCAATTCATTCTGTCCATGATCGAGCAGAAGAAACTTGATTCCTAACTCAACATGTGACTGTTAATAGCATTAAAGAGCTGAAGAATAATAAGAATATAGTTACACTACTAGCTGGCAAATAAAGACCAACGGTAGTGATGGACACAGAAGATCAAATGAAAAGGCAGGTAATTTATTTAAAGATAACAATGTGTATCAGCAGGTCACAGTAAAACCTTTCCAAACAATAGATGATAATATCAAAACGATTTTCTATAAAATAATGTATTCAGCACAAACTATAAAACAAGACATATGGCGAATGAAATCTAACGGACCTGTCTTATCCCGACTTTAGAATGGGTTGAAATTACACAAGATACAACATTCCCTCACAACCACTCATTTTACTATCAGGACCCGTAACACTTAACCTGTTCAGAAAACTCTTTATAAAAATAAAACATCCAATAGCATTCGGCAACTATCCGGTCGAATAGCTAACACAATTTCTAGACAAAATCAAAGACATTCAACCAGATGACGGTAAAATTATGGTATCCTTCGTCACTACAGCATTATATACCTCAATTAAACATAAACTGGCAAAAGAAACTATGCATCAGTCAATTCATAGCAACGAGTAACTCCATTAACATGAGAAAATGTAGTGCTCAAATCGAATGAAACTAATAGATTTATGTATTACAATATATTTTCAATTTAGTGGTCGAATATACAAAAACATAAAGGCAAAACCAATGACATCACGCCATCAGAACTAAGTACTAAGGCTGTTATTTTACAAAAGATATGATATGTATTCCTTCATGCCAATACATAAACACACTTATGAATGTCATTTTGACCAGGGGGAATGTGAAAATTTCACACAGCGGAAATGCTGGATATGGCGGAAAATTCCTAGAAGCCTGGCACTTATACCAGTTATAATCCAATAGAAATATTAACGTAGATCAAATTCAACAACCGGCAAAAACCTTGTCACATTACAAAAGAAGTCGAATTCTAGATCAACGAAGTTACTGGTACTGATTTGGTCCTCATTTCACACTGAGGTAAGTAATCACAATCTCGTCTGAAATGACAATGAAGACTTCGTAACTAAACCCCGTGGCCCATATACGTTACACCAAAAGACGGCAGGATCTGATGGGATGACTTTAGAGGCATTTAAGACTGATGGGGATAAATTATTATGCGAAACATTTCTATCGAACCGATGGAGATCAATGATCATTCCATTTTAAGAGGAATACAATCAGTATTCCTGTTATAATTAAAGCAATATACAATCTAAGGCTCTGAATTCCATAATCCTGTGAAGCTCACAGTCAATGAACCCAAAGAAATTAGCAGGCTTTTAGGACATACAGAGGTGTGTATATCATATCTTTACTCTTCAATAGTTAATGAAACTTAGGTATACTAGTTAAGACCGTATTCTGGACATAAAGACGAAGTTATGTAGAACAGATTTTGAAGCTTTATTCACCTAGATGGATGAGATACATGTTACGTATGAAGAACCACCTTTTTATTAACCAAAACAAAACAAGCATGGGGATGAGTTAGGTGTAGTCAGAAAATAACACATGGACAAAAACACTATCAACGTAACACGATCTTCTGAGGTGACATCATCCAGCAAAGCGGTGAAAGCGAACACAGACAAAATAAAAATTACAAAAGTGGGAGTAAAAGAAATGGAGAAGAATGAGTTTCAAAACCCATCTATAGCGACAACTTATACTGCATAAAGCATAATATTAACAGTGCTAGTTTTAACAGAATGAACCTACGAATGGCGAATAAAAGCTTTTTCCTGATCGATGAAAACTGCATGGTTTCTGGCTTTTGCGTGGAGGCTGGATTGTGCATGTTTTGACCACAGGGAGAAAATCAATCGTAGTATACATAACTGAGCGGCCATATTAGCCGCATTCAAAGGCTTCCTGACTTACTCCGCACGAACCAAAAAATAAAAGCAGATAAAGTGAACGTAATGAAATTACAACCGAATAAGTTCCATGAGGAAAGTAAAATTAATCGAAACTGTTGAGAAACTTCAGGATAAGGAATATAGGGAGAAGCAAATACATTTACGTCACTAGGATCTATTTTATGTAATGTCGAAAGCATTCTGTAAACATTTATTACTCAAATCATGAGGATCTTAGTCTTATAGTCTACATGCCACACATGGCTCGAATACACAGATCAAGCCCGAGCAGTGATCTAGTAGGTTGTTGAAATGTTTTAGTAAAGCTGCATCGGTGTTTGATCAAGTCGTTGTTTTGTTATACGTAACAGATGTCAGACTGCAGGAAACAAGGCGAATATGTGGAAAGTCATCTGGATAACTATAGTTATACAATATATTGGCTATGGTATCAACGTAGGTGCAATATGTACCACAAGCATCGTAGACAATTTAGTCCATAAACTCGTTATCAGATTCTGACAGGAACCATTTTTTCAATGCTAGAAGCGAAAAATTAATTTGTGCTAATTAGCACAATAATTGACGTCCCGAATCAAAAAGTGGAGAAAAGTAAACATGGCCTATATCAAGGAAAATGGCGTATTTCGGTTGCGACTAGATTTTTACCATTTTGACCATTACTAAAATAATTTCCCACATTTTTCAGATCTTTCCCAGAAATACCGCCATTTTGTCGGCACAATAACCTGGTTGGGTTGACCAACTTTTAACCAGATTTCATTACTTTAACTTTAATCCAACCATTCTTTACTCATTTTTGTCCGAATGGAAAATTTTGGGACAGTTTTAGGGCAAAATAATGCATGACTTCGAGGAACATCTGAAGGAAATGCATTTTCCCATAAATGCTGTCAATCTCCCTGATTGCCCCGAATGCTCGGGAATTTCTCTGAAACTCTATATCCAATATCCAATATCGTTTTTACGAGCTAGTATAAACCAATTTGATTTCTTTGTGCTCGCCTCTTGATTGTGAGGTATAGGTTCTTGATCTTCGGTATATATGTTCTCAAAATTATTCACTAGTTTGATTTCCCAAAACTAGCATGTCTTTGGAGGAGTTATGAACAATCCTACACTTAGAAAAATAGAAAACTTCTCGTGACACTTATAATAATGGGGACAAAATTCAAGTAATCACTATTTACTTCAAAAAATTTTTCATGGTTTTCCATTCCGAATCAGTTCCAGCGCCTGTTAGACGCCTTTGTTACCATGTCTTCATACACATAAACAACTAGATAGGTCAAAAAAATCAAAGAAACCTTGTTGGTAAATAAACCACATGAAAATGGCCCGAAAGTTTCTCAAGTATTTAGCTGAACTCGCCTTAAGATGGCAAATGAAATAGTGATTAGTTGAGTGAGGACAAAGGCTATCGCGATGTGTTTTCGCGCATAATGTGTTGTTGTGTTCATGTCCGTGGATGCGCTCTAAGCGTCTATTTTCGTGAAAATGAAGCACATTTAGATAGTTTTAGGCTTGTGTGGTCGAAAGAAGTGGCGTCTTCTTACATTATGTTCATAATAATGAGTAGCAGTGTTTTGATATGAAAGTATGAATTCTTAGGACGAAAAGAACGAACTTAGAGAAACCATACACAAAAATGGCTTTCACTTTTATTTGAGGGCCTCAATGCTCTTATATTAGTGGATTGTTAGTGATTATCGGGTGTTAAACTGACTGCTGCCAATGGTTAATGTTTAAGCAAGTTTTCATGCGAATCAGGATTATCGGGAAGAATGAATCTGTAGGCATAAGTTAGATATCTGTTCTGATGAGTATATGAGGTTAGTGAGCTTTTTAAATCCATGGTGAATAAATCAAATGGTGTATGGCACATAAAGGAAATTCTATCCTAAATGAGACCAGTATCAGAGTCTTGCTGTAATTGTGTTCATTTTGATGAAGTTCATAGTGAAATCTGTTAAGCTGGATATGTAATACTAGTGGAATTTGGACTGATCATTTGTTAAATATGGATGCGACCCATTGAGTCACTTAGGCGAAATGCGATACCTTACACACGCACCTCCAGATGTGGGCATGTGTCACTTCACATGAACTCTGGGCCATATCGAATAGGCATTCCTTTAAATCTACCCTACCTTGTACGCTCAATTATTGCTCGTATATATGTGATGACTTGGTGAGTTTCCTAGTTTGCCTATAATTACGGAATGTACATTGTATTAAGGAACACAAGTGGATTTTGTGAAAACCAGTGGTGTTCCTTCTCTAGTCTTAACTGATGTCACATTGATTGACACGGTTAAAGGGATAGATTGTAACGTGGTGTTTTCTATAGCTGTGAAACTTAGTTACCTAGTTTCGAATTGATATCATGCGTCTAATCCTATTAACCTATGGATATAGCTCTTCCTTCACGATACCTAGAAGTCAGGAGCAGACTGTCTTTGGCAGATCTAGTTTTACTTTGTGACTAATTAATGGGTCACCTGGTGTTGTGGTAGTAGAAAAAACAACTCCAAACCTAAGTATATTCTAGATATGAACATATTTACTTACTCAGGCTACAATTTAATCTTAGGGATATTAACCTTTACTTCGTAATTTGGATCCTAATGTAAACGCTATGTTACTAAGTTATTCAAAAGACAGAATGATGAGTGAAATAGTACTCGGACACTTATTCTAACGAAACCGAATAATGATAATCGTTTAGCCCACAAATATACCGTTTACTTTCAGTCTTAACTCAAAGACAAATTTAGTTACTCACTAAATTGATAGTTTCAGAAGAATATTCTACTGCTGTCTTCGAAATACTTTGCACGATCGTGTTTTACTTCAAAATATGTGTATACTGGCCAGTTGATGTTGCTTATCCAGTTATACTGTTTTTCAGTTACAATGTCCCACCTATTTCTATCAAACAAAACACCCCTTAAACCTTCAACAAGTTACCATCATTTCTAAATAAATAGCCTTAACTATTCGCATGTAAACAATGCTATAAACTTTATCACCTACGTGATGTTTCAACTTTCGATTAATCAGTTTTCCCTAACATGAGCGCCTGTTTCAATTTTCACGGATAGTTCTAACCTTTGACTACTGAATTAGTACGTTTCGTTATATACCATCCTTACGAAATATAGGTACTGATAATAATTACTGCTAACAGATTTATCATGAGAACGAGGATGTACTCCATATTGACGACAATATACCTCAGGAGCGGATGTATACCCTAAACACCCTACTCAATACAACACATGACCCTAACACCCCTAACTCTGTAGCTGACAACATTCTATAAAGTTAGTGGTGACTATTAACAAGTAGAATGTCTATTTGAGGTATAGGGAATACATTTATTAGTGATTCAACACAAAATACAAAATCAACGATACTGGAAGTCCCTTTCTTCAGCGAATAATCCCACGAGATCACTGGAACTACAGATTAGCTAAAAAAGAAAACAAGGGTCACAGGATGTATACATGAATATAACTACCGATATAATATTAACGAGATAGCACAGTAAGAATTAATGAAACTTTATATCATTGTGCGATTACATCAGTCACTATTTTTGACACAAGTGGATATTTAGACGCAGTAATAAGAAGACGTTATTTGTCTGAGTCGTGTAGTGTCGTATTTGTGCAACACATTTTGGACAGTCTTGTCACGCATGGACTTGTCATAGGAATACATATGAAATTATTGCAGTTAAGAGGTTAGAAAATAAATTTAGGTGAAATTAAACCACATATTGTAGGTCAAAAGAACAATAAAAATCACTAAACCAAATAACAGGTATTAGTTTATCTACCCTGATTGGTATCAAAACGAAGTTTAACAAAGAAGGTGTCAATGTAGTTTAAGATTGAGCGATCAATTCATGGTTGTTTGCTCAAAACCAACTTCCCCAATTTTCGCGGAGGCATCAATACGACAGCCATCGTCTCATCGGTCGCTGTTCAGAAAGAGGTCAGGAGACAACCGTCAGAAGTAATATTGTGATTCATTATTGTAATATTTGTCCATAGACCTTAGTTGTAAAGCTTAGTTGTAAAGCTTAGTTTTAAAGTTGGCTATATGCTGGTGTTACAATAAAGAATCCTCGAGTCGCCAAACTGGGTTCTGGTTTTTGCGTTCGTTCGTACTAAGCGTTTCTGAGGAGCTTCAAGGAACAGGGTGAGTCCCAGCGTAGCAAGAGCTTGGCATTAACGGTTTACGAGACGTGGCTGACAAAAGGTTTCGTATGATGAAGAATAGTTTTGGACCTCACAAAGGGGGTTTAAACTTCCTAATCACACTTGGGCTTCCACAAACTTTAGGATGCAATCCAAACACGTTTTGCAGATAGGTTTAAAAATGTACCAACGTCAATTTTGTGTCCTGTCTCCATAATAATAATAAAATAATAATTTTCCTTCACGTTCCCAGCGGAACACAGGGCTTCAAGCCATTGGTTTGAAGTTTCTGTAGCAGTGCTTATTTTTACAGGATGGGGTTGCCAGCCTCATACCCAACCTTTCCCCTTTACCAGCATTATTTCTGGCCCAGTGAGGTAGAGGAGTGCGTCGGCCGAGGATTGAACCCCGGACCATGTGCATGGTCGGCGAGCGTCCTAACCGATATGCCACCGACGCTGACTGTCTCTATAAGATGTTTCGCAATAGGGGAGCTGGGGCTCCATTAATATATTCTGTTCGCTTCTGGAGGTATTTAGGAATATGATGCGTAGCCCTTACTTGCAGAAATCGATGAGTTTTCCCTAAATGGACAAAGCTACCGCTTCCAAATCTTACGTTCATAGTTTTAAGAGATGTCGGATACTACTTCTACGCGATTTCATAATAATTTTGTGCTTTAACTTCGAACAAACGCAAATAGTATGCCGTCAGGACAATAAAAAAAATCGGAAGTTCATGAAACCAGACTCAATAATGGGACATAATGACGTACACCTCAGATGTCTTTACGCACCTGATCACGAGAATGGTATTCAAATCCACCAAATTACTAAAATGTTGCATTACGCATTTAACTCATTTAAAAATTTTGGCAGAAAACAGTGAATGTTGTAAGTGATCGTAAAACATAGTGCAGTCTCTGCTCATTTGTGATAACTAATTTTCGATTGTATCTATGCATTCCATTAACTTTCAGCTATCAAAACGCCACACGAAAATGCGGAAGGATGCCTGAATTCGATATCAACCATATTCTTCGGTTCCTACAACAGTAATAGGTAATGCACAGTAGCTGATAGGGAAAATTTGTGATCGAGCACAGGTTTCCGCCAAGCAGCAAAGAAATTTATCGAATGACAGTCGCCGAAATGTACGCGAAGCTTACTCGGTATGCCAAATAATCATTGCATGAACCATGTGTTTAAGCGTCCTGTCACAAAAGCAATCATTAAGTGCTCAAGAACAATATCGAACATTAATTTTCATATAAATTCATTTAACAACAGAACAATAAGCACCGAAATCGCGTCTACTGCGTTTTCCTGGACGACTAGCTACAACTCGAATCAAGGCTAAGCCAGAGGCGCCACTTCAAATAGGGGATATGCATTATCAACGCCCGAAAAAAGACACGAGCACGAATTACAGGAGCAATGTAACGAGGGCATATGAGGCTATAAAATTTACACACAGACACTAAGATGCCTTCACTCCTGAGATCTTTTTAAGGCTGCTCACAACATATTTAAGATCATACCTTGAAATGTACAATGCATCTGCACCCCATTGCTTGGAAAGTGTCCAAAGAAGGGCGTGATGAATCTCTGAAACAAACGATATGATGAACGGCTGAAGAAGTTCGGTCCTTTCATACTCAGATACTGACGGCTTGAGGGGACTTATTCATCGCTGCCACAGGATTACAAATGATCAGAACCACCCAAATAAAGGTACTCTGCCATTAAATACGTATTGGCTTGCTAGTGGTAATCCACGAAGGATATCCCACGAGGGCACAAAGGTTCGAGCGCGCTCCAATTTCCTTTTACTGATGGTTTGCCACCCCTGTAATACTCTACCGGCACATATGGCTACTGCACTATCCGTGAACAGCTTTAAGCAAAAGCACTATTAATTGATAGACGCCGAAACTCGTCTTTTTACTACTTCACATTAGCTCCTGTCCTACTCTTTTGACTACATTATCTACTAATTTCTCCATTTTATTATCACTGACTTCGAATTTCACTAGCTATCTGTTTACGCAACTTTCTTCTTTTTAAGTCTCCCTGATCCACACTAATCATATCTCATAATACTGTTGTAATCTCTCTTTTCAGCCACACAGGACGGCTAAAGGGTGAAAGGATCAACCTCAATCACAGTAGTAACATGATTTTAACACACCACATACTACAAACTACTTGCAATTAATTAATGTAGTTAACCAAAGCCACAACAGTCAAGTGGCGGGACGAACTACTCAGAAGTTTACCAAAGGCTAGGAACCTTAGCATCACAACCAAGAAGTGAGCACAAAGAGGACAAAACGGCTCGCACTGGGTTGTAAAAGCGATTTTGGACATTGGATTACCAAACAACCAGTTTGTTTAGCAGAAGCAGGACTATGTAGAGGTGCATTGCTGAACTTCGAAGGTTTAAGGACGCCACCAGAGTACTTGATACTTTTGGTGCTGCCATAAAGTGCAAAAGTTTTTCTTGATTAGGTATGCCCAAATATGGAACAAACTACCTGAGGAAATACGACTAGCAAGCACACTGGCCTCCTTTGAAAAGGCACCTAATGACACACTAAGTGAGGTTGCAAGTTATACCAGTGCTAATACCCATGTATGAGTTTCACAAATCATAGGCCCATTTAATGTATGAACTTAAAGACTACACCTGTTGTTTGTTTTGCCCATATTTATAATTGCAGAGATAAAAGCATGACAATAACACCCATTCAACTAAGAGTCGATCGAACTACGCCTTCCTGATACAAAGGTTCAACCATAACCAACATACGAATGAAATATGAGAAAACAAGGTCGAAATTTACCGCAACACCACATGGAAAGATATAAGTTACTTGAATATCATTTATAATCCACCAACTGGTCTTCTTTCCAAAAAGAATGCGGCGATGTTTTATCCACAGTGGCGAGGAAATACATAAATCCCCAGCCTCTGTTGTAAATACACAGTGGAGGTAGGAGCCGACAAAGTAATGCAATTAAAGCATATGTATACTTCCAATGATCACAGCCACACTCTGCGGAATATGTCAAAATCCAAATCAATACCTATACAGCGCCAATAGACCTGGATATCTATGAAATAATGGAAATATGCTGATAGCTGCATCTCAGATCACACTGATTCATTCGATGGTGATATTCTGCTCCTGCGTGCCTTATTCGACATTTTGTATGGAATGGTTCGCGGTCATTCTGGTTCCAGATCAAAAAGAATTAAAAAATTCACCGGTTGCTAAATCAATAGTACTTCTCCGCATGTTTAACTGTATTCTAACTGCTGTGGTGAGCCTTCTGCAGATTATGTTACTTAAAACATCGTTCACGGTAAACTAACGTTTTGTAAGCCATTTTTACACTTTTGTGAGTAGCCCACCATATCGACGAAGTGTAACGCAACACTCAGTTGTTAAGCGCATCTTCGACGAATTCAAACAATAATGGTGCCTAGGATTATATCATATAAATTGTTTTAACCTATGCAAAGTGTGTTAACTATCATTATTCCATTATACTCCCTTGTATATATATATCTTGTGTCAGTGATAAATTTTAAACATGCTTACTCCATGTGTACATTATTACCATGTTGATGATGCCTGTCAACTGTCATGTGCATTAAAAGATAATATATTATTATTAAATTCATTTTATTGTTATATTAGAGAATTGACTTCAGGCTTTATTTATTTTCCCAAGCATCTGTGATGCATCCAACGAATACTTGGGTTTTTTTGTTAATGCGGAGTCAATATCTCTATATCTCTTGATGTGGTCAGATTTTTCCCACAAACTAAAGACAAAATGACAGCAACCGTAAATCATGTAATTTAAACAATATGCATGCCTATACAACTTGTGTATCCTACATAGCTAGGAAGAAATATGTACCTTATTATATTATCTTTACTAACTGTGCCTACTAATCGTATGTGTAATTTATCGAATTGATGATGCCTGTAAACTGGCGTCCCTCATGTTCAGAAATCAGAATATATATAATTATTATCACTTGCAAACTCACTTAGTGTGTCATTAGGTGCCTTTTCAAAGGAGGCCAGTGTGCTTGCTAGTCGTATTTCCTCAGGTAGTTTGTTCCATATTTGGGCATACCTAATCAAGAAAAACTTTTGCACTTTATGGCAGCACCAAAAGTATCAAGTACTCTGGTGGCGTCCTTAAACCTTCGAAGTTCAGCAATGCACCTCTACATAGTCCTGCTTCTGCTAAACAAACTGGTTGTTTGGTAATCCAATGTCCAAAATCGCTTTTACAACCCAGTGCGAGCCGTTTTGTCCTCTTTGTGCTCACTTCTTGGTTGTGATGCTAAGGTTCCTAGCCTTTGGTAAACTTCTGAGTAGTTCGTCCCGCCACTTGACTGTTGTGGCTTTGGTTAACTACATTAATTAATTGCAAGTAGTTTGTAGTATGTGGTGTGTTAAAATCATGTTACTACTGTGATTGAGGTTGATCATTTCACCCTTTAGCCGTCCTGTGTGGCTGAAAAGAGAGATTACAACAGTATTATGAGATATGATTAGTGTGGATCAGGGAGACTTAAAAAGAAGAAAGTTGCGTAAACAGATAGCTAGTGAAATTCGAAGTCAGTGATAATAAAATGGAGAAATTAGTAGATAATGTAGTCAAAAGAGTAGGACAGGAGCTAATGTGAAGTAGTAAAAAGACGAGTTTCGGCGTCTATCAATTAATAGTGCTTTTGCTTAAAGCTGTTCACGGATAGTGCAGTAGCCATATGTGCCGGTAGAGTATTACAGGGGTGGCAAACCATCAGTAAAAGGAAATTGGAGCGCGCTCGAACCTTTGTGCCCTCGTGGGATATCCTTCGTGGATTACCACTAGCAAGCCAATACGTATTTAATGGCAGAGTACCTTTATTTGGGTGGTTCTGATCATTTGTAATCCTGTGGCAGCGATGAATAAGTCCCCTCAAGCCGTCAGTATCTGAGTATGAAAGGACCGAACTTCTTCAGCCGTTCATCATATCGTTTGTTTCAGAGATTCATCACGCCCTTCTTTGGACACTTTCCAAGCAATGGGGTGCAGATGCATTGTACATTTCAAGGTATGATCTTAAATATGTTGTGAGCAGCCTTAAAAAGATCTCAGGAGTGAAGGCATCTTAGTGTCTGTGTGTAAATTTTATAGCCTCATATGCCCTCGTTACATTGCTCCTGTAATTCGTGCTCGTGTATTTTTTCGGGCGTTGATAAGGCATATCCCCTTTTCGTCGGTGGCACAGTGGTTAGGACTCTCGCCGACCATGCACATGGTCCGGGGTTCGATTCCACGCCGACGCACACCTGATATAATAATAATAATAATAGTATATTCTCATTTTGTACATGAGAGACGCCAGTTTACAGGCATCATCAATATGATAAATTACATATACGATTAGCAATCATAATTAATAATAATGTTTTAATAAAATACACATTTTTTCCTACTTGTGTAGGACACACCAAATATACAGGCATGGATAAGCATTATATAAATTTCATAAATTTGGTTTATGGTTAAGTTACATGGTTGCTGGCGTTTTTGTCTTAGGTCTGTGGGAACAATATGATAACCAGTCATTCAATGGAGCACGTCATGAAATATAGGAATATTAACTTCGCATTAACAAAAAAACCCAAGTAAGTTTTGGATGGATTAAAAATACTTGGGAAAAAATAAAGCTTGAAGTAATTCCTCAATATAACTTGGGTGTGTACAAATCCGAATCTTATTTTTGATTTGATTTATATCCAAATTGGGTAATAAGGAAGCTATTTTTACAGATACGATCAGTTATGTTATAAGCTACAATCGTGACGTTGTATTACAAATTGATACTTTTCCATTGGTATAAGAGTATATTCCACAAATGTAATCCAGGTTGCGTCGTGGAGAAAGTTAATTCGTTATTAACCAGGCAACTGAAAGATACGGGACCAATAATGTTTGCAGATCATTTGTCATTGTAAATGGTCAAATATCCACATTATTCATTCTCATTCAAAAAGTCAAATGGAAGCTGAAATGGTGAGAGAAAAAAGAAGACAAACAACAGCAACGCAAAAGAAAGCAACGGGAGTCCTTAAGGAGTGATTAATAAATATATACATATATATTCTGTTTAGTAACTGTGGTTATTTTGGTACACAAACTAACTAGTCCCGTTATGCTAACTTTTATATTATGTGTAAACTAATATTATACTGTCCTGTGTAGAAATGTTAATCATCTAGTTCCAATAATATTAAAATTTATAATTGTAGTTTGTTGTAACTACACGTTTAAAGAACTTAAAATATCTATGTAGGGTGAAAAAGAAGGTGTAAGAGTCAGGCGCAAAAGTGCATTGTCATCTTTGAGTAGTCTGGTGACTGAGGAGATGAACACTGGAAGTGTGTTTGCATCGCGCACATTAGCTGGTAGTCTATTCCAAATGACTGAAAACTTATTTAAGAAGAAGTTGTACCGCACGTAAGTCTGACAGTGCTCCATAGCAGCTAGGTTGTGATGATTTCTAAGATTGTAACTGATGACAGCGGTAGGTTTAGTTATTGGCTCGGAGGAATGCAAGAGAAGATTAGTTAGCTTATAGTAAAAGATAAGGTTTAGCTTAAGGCGTCTTTTCCAGAGGGGTTCTAATCTTAGTCTTACGCATCGCTCATGGTATTCCAGACCACTTTCTAAACCAAGAGTTCTTGAGGTAAACTGCCGTTGCACTCCCTCTAATTTAAGCTTGTCATTTTGTCTTAGTCCGCTAAGAATAAACGGGCAGTATTCTAAGATAGGTCGGACACATACTTTGTATAATAAAACCCTAGTTTCACAACAAAAGAAATTGCGTGTTATGCATCCTATCAGCCTTCGCGTTTTACGTCTGGCATAATCAGTCTGTTCAGCGAACGTTAGGTTACTAGAGTATCTAATACCGAGATCTACGACTGAGTTGAGCTTAGCTAGTTTTCGCCCATTTATTTCAAGAGTTAGATCAAGGTTACTGTTGCCAATACAAATCCAGCCGCATTTGTCAATGTTAAAATTTAGACAGGATTCAGCACACCATGTTGAGAGGCTACTTAGTTCAAGATGTATTTTAGTAACCATATCGCTTAATTCATGAGTGTAGCAGGAGTAGACGACTTTGAGGTCGTCAGCATATAGGAATGGTTTGCCTAAGGTGAAGCACTTGCAAATGCTGTTAATGTAGACTGTGAATAAAAGTGGACCTAGGACACTACCTTGCACGACCCCACTTGAGATCTGCCTAGGATGAGACAATACAGATCCAACTTTGGTTATTTGTACCCTGTTGCTTAGAAATGATTTTAACCAGTTCAGTAATGGGTTGCGAATTCCACAAGAGTACAGCTTCTCAAAGAGAATACTGTGAGATACCATGTCAAATGCCCTAGATATATCGAAGTAGAGAACAACGACTAGCTTACGTGCTTCGCGACTACTAGTGATGCAGTTGAAAAAGTCGAAGTGGCAAGTAACGCAGGATCTATTTTTGAGAAATCCGTGTTGAGACCTTGTAACAAGATCTTCCCTAATTAGGTAGTCTGACAATTGATCTTTTACAACTTTCTCCATGATTCGTGAGATAACTGGGGTTATATTTATGGGTCTGTAATTGCGGACGTTTGCCCTATCACCAGATTTGTAATGTGGAATTATGAAGCTAGTTTTCCACTCACTAGGGTAAGTGCCAGTGTCCATAGATATTGAGAAGAATTTAAGAAGTAACAAGGGTATATCACACCCACTGTTTTTGAAAATTATCGAAGCGAGGCCATCCGGTCCCGTACTAGTGGAAGGTTTAAGGCTTTTAATTGCTTGTACTATTAACTGATTAGTGAACACAATGCTTTCAAGGGAAGAGATAGTAAGGGGAGCGGTTTCACCAGGCATATGTGTTTCTAAACTAAAGTTTGCAAACCAATCACTGAAGAGTTCACAGATAGTGGCAGGTTCATTGTAGATTACTTTGTCGTGAAGTAAGTATGGGATTTCCCTCGCCGACTGCATTCGTTTTTTAAGAAGTGCCGTTAAGTTATAAACTTTGGAGGTACTTTCAAGTGCCGTTAACTCTTCGTCGAGGTCCTTTTGAGAGCGTAGGCGCTTGAGAGATTCAAGAGACTCGTGGATTGAGAGCAATAGTGATATGTCCTTAGTGGAATAGTACTGTTTCTTCAGTTTCCTTAACTTATTACGGTGTGCCCTTGGAATATATTCAGTTCGGTGTCTACTTAATTTCACTATTTTCTTTGGAGCAACTGTATCTAGACAAAGGGTAACATTCCTGTAAAACAGGGTTACTAAGGCCTCCAGGGAGTCAGTGGTAAAATAGTCATCCCATTGACAGAGTCGAATAAGTTCTTGGACTAATCCCCAGTCTGTATATTTGTAACTACGACATATTGTGCTTCCTGAGTCTTGTTTGTTTCCTGTATTTAGTGGTGAGAAAGGCAGAGAGCAGAGTACCATTCTATGGTCACTACTGGAAAATCGATTACCAACATACGTGGATACTGGGATTGTGTCATGACAAAAAACAAGGTCCAACATGTTGTCACCACGAGTAGGTGTCTGGACGTGTTGTTGCCATCCATAACAGTCTATAGTGGCAAGTAATTCGTCGAAGCGTTGGGGGCCGGAACTAGTTAGCCAATTGACTTCTGGAAGATTGAAGTCCCCTGCAATTATTTTGTAATTAGCACTAAACGAGGATGCGTGTGCAAACGATTTAGCTAATAACGCATCAGTTTCTTTTGTTGAGCTTGGTGCTCGATAAACACAGCCTATGAGAAGTTTGTACTTATCTCCATGTAAGACAACCCAGAGTGAGTCAGGTACATTATTCATTGTTTCATCTTCCACCTTACTGACTACAAATGAGCTATGTATATATATGAGACATCCTCCACCACGCTTGCAATCTCTGTTTGCACGGTGTACAGTGTAATCATCGATACCTATATGCACATCAAGTACAGAGGATGAGCACCATGATTCAGTAATCAGAGCTACAGTAGGCTTGGCGACTAATAATAATGTCCTTAGTTCAGATATCTTATTGATTAAGGAACGTGCATTAATTAGCAATATCGTGAATAAGTCACGGGATACTACAAACTGGCTTAAAATGTCACCATAACCTAAATCTATTTGTGCGTCAGCACCGCAAGAATTTATGAATGAAAAGGAGGTCGGACTGGGTGTCTGTACATCGGGTTGGAGTGCAATGAGGTGGTCCTAGGTGCCATGGGTCGTACCAGTGATTCGGGACACCTGGAAAATTTACCATGTGTTCCTGGATATAAGGGTAGTACAGGTTGGGCCTAGGTTGACGGTTAAAAGGCATAGCATCAGAAGGTCTACCCATCCAACTGCTATTCGTCATACCGGTATACACCTTCGGGTTGTTTTTATAACTTAAAGGGAATTGTGAAGGAAGGTGCTTTGGCTGCAAGACTTTAGGAGTCTTGGAGCCTGACTTTCTATAAGGTGGAGCATGCGGAACACCTCCAGATATACTTATGTTTCGAGAGGAGTTTTTCGTAACAAGTGATGGTTTGTTGGCATTCTTACTCTCAGCAGGCTTATTGAATACAAAGTATTCTTCCCCATCATTAGTCTCAACCCTGCGAAATTTGTTCATCGTGGTGAGGTTACTACGTTTGGGGGGAAATTTCTTAGAACAACTTGCAGAAGTTCTAGTCATTTTAACATCTTTCGATGAGGCTTTATTTACAGGGGTACTGGTATCTAAATCAGTTCCTAGTTCCATTGGCAGGTGTGGTTGTTGTGTAGTTTGCTGAATGCTAGTTTCAGCACTAGGTGTCTGTTGCTGTGCACGATCCTTATTTGGTAAATCAAAGCTAGAGGAGGTGACCAGGTTATTACTACGCATTATTCTGCGCTGACACGGTGTTTTATCCTGAGCTACGGTTATAGACTTATAACTGCTATTCAGTCTTAAGTGATCCTGACATTTAGTAAACTTACTAGCATCAAGGGAATTACTGAATTTAAAAATGATTGGGCAATTAGCCTGGTTAGACTTTTTACGAAGTCGTTTGCATTCACATGGAACACTAGCCATGCCGCAACAAATCAGGATTTTGTGTCTTACAGTTTTCAGGGGCAGAGAATCTGGGACGTTGTAAACTATAGCTTGGTGAGAAGAGGTTATACGCTTCATCACCTCCGTAGCCAAGCAGTCAATCAGATTTTCAGCTTTATTTAGGTTGTCTGGAGATATTTTAGGATGCCTTTCTAAAAGACAGGCTATTGGGTCTAAATTCAAAAGCTTATTTTGAGTTACATCCAGTAAACACTTAACCTGGCCAATATCAGACCGGCTCTCCGTGGTATTTGAGATTGGCAGTGACATACTATCAAACTGATCTAATTTTTTCTGAATTTCACTTACTTGCCTCTGCATATCTTTCAAAAGGAGGTTTAGTTTACAGAACTCAGAGTTCTCTAACAGAACATCTTTCACCTGTATCACAGGAGTGAGATCTGCACTCAAACCATTTTGAGAGCTAGTAGTTGATACTGTATTACCAGGCGGTAATGCAGTTATAACCGAATTTAAGCCACTATCTAAAACAATTGTGTTTCTACGAACACGTTTTTTAGAGATTTGGACCATAATTTCAAGAATTATATGACAATAAGCAGTAAATAAATTTCAGAGCAAACACGTGCAAAAATGTCACCAATTTCGAACGTACCGCTGGGATAATGCATATACCCTATTTGAAGTGGCGCCTCTGGCTTAGCCTTGATTCGAGTTGTAGCTAGTCGTCCAGGAAAACGCAGTAGACGCGATTTCGGTGCTTATTGTTCTGTTGTTAAATGAATTTATATGAAAATTAATGTTCAATATTGTTCTTGAGCACTTAATGATTGCTTTTGTGACAGGACGCTTAAACACATGGTTCATGCAATGATTATTTGGCATACCGAGTAAGCTTCGCGTACATTTCGGCGACTGTCATTCGATAAATTTCTTTGCTGCTTGGCGGAAACCTGTGCTCGATCACAAATTTTCCCTATCAGCTACTGTGCGTTACCTATTACTGTTGTAGGAACCGAAGAATATGGTTGATATCGAATTCAGGCATCCTTCCGCATTTTCGTGTGGCGTTTTGATAGCTGAAAGTTAATGGAATGCATAGATACAATCGAAAATTAGTTATCACAAATGAGCAGAGACTGCACTATGTTTTACGATCACTTACAACATTCACTGTTTTCTGCCAAAATTTTTAAATGAGTTAAATGCGTAATGCAACATTTTAGTAATTTGGTGGATTTGAATACCATTCTCGTGATCAGGTGCGTAAAGACATCTGAGGTGTACGTCATTATGTCCCATTATTGAGTCTGGTTTCATGAACTTCCGATTTTTTTTATTGTCCTGACGGCATACTATTTGCGTTTGTTCGAAGTTAAAGCACAAAATTATTATGAAATCGCGTAGAAGTAGTATCCGACATCTCTTAAAACTATGAACGTAAGATTTGGAAGCGGTAGCTTTGTCCATTTAGGGAAAACTCATCGATTTCTGCAAGTAAGGGCTACGCATCATATTCCTAAATACCTCCAGAAGCGAACAGAATATATTAATGGAGCCCCAGCTCCCCTATTGCGAAACATCTTATAGAGACAGTCAGCGTCGGTGGCATATCGGTTAGGACGCTCGCCGACCATGCACATGGTCCGGGGTTCAATCCTCGGCCGACGCACTCCTCTACCTCATTGGGCCAGAAATAATGCTGGTAAAGGGGAAAGGTTGGGTATGAGGCTGGCAACCCCATCCTGTAAAAATAAGCACTGCTACAGAAACTTCAAACCAATGGCTTGAAGCCCTGTGTTCCGCTGGGAACGTGAAGGAAAATTATTATTTTATTATTATTATGGAGACAGGACACAAAATTGACGTTGGTACATTTTTAAACCTATCTGCAAAACGTGTTTGGATTGCATCCTAAAGTTTGTGGAAGCCCAAGTGTGATTAGGAAGTTTAAACCCCCTTTGTGAGGTCCAAAACTATTCTTCATCATACGAAACCTTTTGTCAGCCACGTCTCGTAAACCGTTAATGCCAAGCTCTTGCTACGCTGGGACTCACCCTGTTCCTTGAAGCTCCTCAGAAACGCTTAGTACGAACGAACGCAAAAACCAGAACCCAGTTTGGCGACTCGAGGATTCTTTATTGTAACACCAGCATATAGCCAACTTTAAAACTAAGCTTTACAACTAAGCTTTACAACTAAGGTCTATGGACAAATATTACAATAATGAATCACAATATTACTTCTGACGGTTGTCTCCTGACCTCTTTCTGAACAGCGACCGATGAGACGATGGCTGTCGTATTGATGCCTCCGCGAAAATTGGGGAAGTTGGTTTTGAGCAAACAACCATGAATTGATCGCTCAATCTAAAACTACATTGACACCTTCTTTGTTAAACTTCGTTTTGATACCAATCAGGGTAGATAAACTAATACCTGTTATTTGGTTTAGTGATTTTTATTGTTCTTTTGACCTACAATATGTGGTTTAATTTCACCTAAATTTATTTTCTAACCTCTTAACTGCAATAATTTCATATGTATTCCTATGACAAGTCCATGCGTGACAAGACTGTCCAAAATGTGTTGCACAAATACGACACTACACGACTCAGACAAATAACGTCTTCTTATTACTGCGTCTAAATATCCACTTGTGTCAAAAATAGTGACTGATGTAATCGCACAATGATATAAAGTTTCATTAATTCTTACTGTGCTATCTCGTTAATATTATATCGGTAGTTATATTCATGTATACATCCTGTGACCCTTGTTTTCTTTTTTAGCTAATCTGTAGTTCCAGTGATCTCGTGGGATTATTCGCTGAAGAAAGGGACTTCCAGTATCGTTGATTTTGTATTTTGTGTTGAATCACTAATAAATGTATTCCCTATACCTCAAATAGACATTCTACTTGTTAATAGTCACCACTAACTTTATAGAATGTTGTCAGCTACAGAGTTAGGGGTGTTAGGGTCATGTGTTGTATTGAGTAGGGTGTTTAGGGTATACATCCGCTCCTGAGGTATATTGTCGTCAATATGGAGTACATCCTCGTTCTCATGATAAATCTGTTAGCAGTAATTATTATCAGTACCTATATTTCGTAAGGATGGTATATAACGAAACGTACTAATTCAGTAGTCAAAGGTTAGAACTATCCGTGAAAATTGAAACAGGCGCTCATGTTAGGGAAAACTGATTAATCGAAAGTTGAAACATCACGTAGGTGATAAAGTTTATAGCATTGTTTACATGCGAATAGTTAAGGCTATTTATTTAGAAATGATGGTAACTTGTTGAAGGTTTAAGGGGTGTTTTGTTTGATAGAAATAGGTGGGACATTGTAACTGAAAAACAGTATAACTGGATAAGCAACATCAACTGGCCAGTATACACATATTTTGAAGTAAAACACGATCGTGCAAAGTATTTCGAAGACAGCAGTAGAATATTCTTCTGAAACTATCAATTTAGTGAGTAACTAAATTTGTCTTTGAGTTAAGACTGAAAGTAAACGGTATATTTGTGGGCTAAACGATTATCATTATTCGGTTTCGTTAGAATAAGTGTCCGAGTACTATTTCACTCATCATTCTGTCTTTTGAATAACTTAGTAACATAGCGTTTACATTAGGATCCAAATTACGAAGTAAAGGTTAATATCCCTAAGATTAAATTGTAGCCTGAGTAAGTAAATATGTTCATATCTAGAATATACTTAGGTTTGGAGTTGTTTTTTCTACTACCACAACACCAGGTGACCCATTAATTAGTCACAAAGTAAAACTAGATCTGCCAAAGACAGTCTGCTCCTGACTTCTAGGTATCGTGAAGGAAGAGCTATATCCATAGGTTAATAGGATTAGACGCATGATATCAATTCGAAACTAGGTAACTAAGTTTCACAGCTATAGAAAACACCACGTTACAATCTATCCCTTTAACCGTGTCAATCAATGTGACATCAGTTAAGACTAGAGAAGGAACACCACTGGTTTTCACAAAATCCACTTGTGTTCCTTAATACAATGTACATTCCGTAATTATAGGCAAACTAGGAAACTCACCAAGTCATCACATATATACGAGCAATAATTGAGCGTACAAGGTAGGGTAGATTTAAAGGAATGCCTATTCGATATGGCCCAGAGTTCATGTGAAGTGACACATGCCCACATCTGGAGGTGCGTGTGTAAGGTATCGCATTTCGCCTAAGTGACTCAATGGGTCGCATCCATATTTAACAAATGCTCAGTCCATGAATTCTACTTGTACCTGTTAAACACAGAGAATAACCTGCTGGGATATGGTGCTGTGTTGCACTAGAATCCCGCAGTCTACCTGTAAATCACACTTAATATCAGTATTGCCGCCTCTAGTTGAAAGAGTCATTTGACTGTGTCACAGATGCTTTTGGCTGGATTCTCCAGTACCAAGTCATATTCCCTATGACAGTGCATTGAAGAAACCCTGCAGGGTGATACTGCAGCTTCGGCGAAAATTGAATAGAAGCATTTCACTCATACAAGATGTATACAGTAAAGAATACACTATTAACTCACTGCGCTCAACCCTACATTACCCTATAAAATTCTCTCGTTTGGAAATGAAACATGCACATACACATTGTGTCATTAAATTCAGATACACATTAACATCTAAATTTCATACGCCTTCTGTTTCACTACTCCATGTAATAATAGTTTGATAGTTATTTACGAATGCAGCAATAAGAATATCATGGACCACGAGTAGCACTTGGTATTCAGCAGAGGTCTGGGCACTTAGTGATTGTAATTCAGAGAACTAACACGATAAGGTTAACTTTTTTCAAATATATACGCACCTATGAACGCAATGAAAAGATAATGGTGAATTGTTATCACAAGCATTTTATTTACTATGGAGGGAAGTTTATTACAGGTAAACTTCACAGTTACATGTGCAAGTCTTGCAAGTCAATGCATCAGTAATATTAACATACTAATTCTATTACGGCCAAATGTAAATAATCTAAAGGCATCGTAACAACAACTTTGCGGGAGGTAGATGGATTGAAAGACT
Organism: Trichobilharzia regenti; assembly: GCA_944472135.2. Lineage (NCBI taxonomy): Eukaryota > Metazoa > Platyhelminthes > Trematoda > Strigeidida > Schistosomatidae > Trichobilharzia > Trichobilharzia regenti. The sequence continues at coordinate 93,294,049 of OX235262.1, read as the reverse complement.
GCTTGCAGACACTATGTATGACAACATCTAGTAGAATGTCTACGAAGACTGACCACCTGCAATGAGGAAGACAAAAATGAAACAGTTAGAAGACACACAGCGCACAAGATAAGTATTTTTGATGTAAGTATAAAACTTGGGCATTGAGGTAGAGTATATCTCCATTATGGATATGATTTTATTTTCATAAATCACACAGTGTTGTACAGCAATATTATCTGATGACGTTTCCGGCACAAATTATTACTCATAATCATATTAAGTCAGTCACACAACTTTTTACCTCATTCATACACACGAGTATTTTAGTTAAGCGTACTACGGGGATGAAAGGTCACTCATCTCATTCACTTATATTCACACTATTTCTTACGTCCGTGTTGCTGACTTTTGGTTCATGTTTTCCTTTTCGGTGTACTTTATTTGAACAATTTGCATAGAGTGTTTAGGAAACGGCAGTAATAATTGTATAAGCCAATTAACATTGTAGTGCGTTGTGACACTACGCATCTGCAGTGACAAAGCTAACTGAGTTTTAACATGGACCTCAACACAGAAGTGAAGCAGTTTGATTTGTGACATTCCATATTTCAAAAATATTATATTTAGTTGGTAATAAGCAAAACATATTTCATCAGATTTGTTTCGACTTCACATTTGAGTTAAGCGATAAGATTAACTAACTCATGCAATATAACGAGAGAGAGTGTGTGAGAGTTACCTCGGGTAATAGGAGAAATTATTGTAAGATAAATCTCTTTTCAATTACACAAGAAACAAATGAAAAAATACGACTTCAAGCTTTATTTTTTTTCCTAGGCACTTTTAACCCATCCACCAAAGACCTGGTGTTTTTGTTAATGCGAAGACAATACCTCTGTATTTCCTGATGTGTTGCACTCACTGACAATCTAGCAGATTTTTCCAACTGTGCACAGAAATGATTGTACATAGTTGAGAAGGATGTTTTATACTATTGGGACTAACATTTATCAAGTGTATGTATAATCTCCAGCGTACATGTAAAACATATTTTGCAATCGATTGCAAATTGGGACTGAATAATATGGTTCTATTTCTGTAACAATTTGATGATGCCTGTAAACTGGAGTCCCTCATGTACTGCATCATGAGAATAAATTTATTTATTTATTGTGTGGGACTTTATAAAAGGCTTTCTTGAAGTCAAAGAAGAGGGTTGCGACATACAAACCATGATCACGCTTAGAGGTAACATCATTAAAAAAGTCAAGTAGGCAGGTGGAGCAAGATGGATTTTTCAAGAAGCCGTGTGAGCCACATCTCATAAACCGTTAATGCCCAGCTCTTGCTACGCTCGGGCTCACAGCTAGATGACAGATGATATCAATTCAGTATATACAATATGAACATATGTACAAAATCACACACCAAGCACACTGGACTGCTCACTGATGCGCTACCCTTTGAAGAATTGTAGGACCTACAGCAGTACGCCTACAACCCTTCTCAGGTTGACGCCCTAGGTTGGAAAATCGTCACAGAGTTCATTTGCTGACTTCCCTCTATCAGCTATATCCTCAAATCTGAACGGTAACACGCTCATGTCATTGTATCGTAGAATATAGATGACGAACAAACACACGACGTATCTGGTCAACCAAGCGTAGGCACAGAGTAATTTACACCAAAGATAATAGCATTCAAATAGTAAATGGAAACTAGAAATGCCTTTATTCATGCAAGTCAGTTTAACAATTACTCTCTCGTTTACACTTGGCTTATCCTCACTAAACTGAGCAATATCTTTCGTCTTTTCAAATGCACCAATACTATCATAGTCATTGCACAATATACTTGAGTTGATGGGCGTCTGTTTCATTGTCGATGACAACACCAACGACGACTGTTTGATACCAGTTGATGAACTCAGCGGTGCATCAGAAGCTGTTCTTGTTCGGCATTCGGATAGTTGTCTAACTGCGAGATAACCACCACTGCTGTCTTTCACTACTAGTTCGGGTTTAGCACTAGCATCTGATGATAGGTGGGCTACATGCTGATCAATTACACTGACGGTCTCACAAGTATCCATACCTTCTGCAACTGCATCTGCATTTAATTCTACTTCACGTTCAAGTTGTACAGAACCTTTATTCAACTCAGCAGTAGTAGGCATTCCCTTCCTCTCATCATGATCAACCAAAGACAAATCTGCACTATCACGATCATTATCACAAACATTCAATTTACCATCATCTATCTGGTCAACTTCATCAATTTCAAACTCTTTATTAACAGCAGTAGATGATTTGGGTTCTTCCTGACAAATCCCTAAAGATTTTATACCTTCACTCTGACTAGTAATACCTTGTAAACTTGTGGAGTCAGAACTAGACTCTGAGACTGTAACTCTCCTCTGTGGCACTCTATTAAACAATGGCTTACCAGTTGCAACTACAGACTTCTTCACCGCACCGTTATCGTCACACAACTCGGAGTCAGACGTTGATTTCACGTTTAGCTTATCACTGAACTTGCTCACTGATTCACAGCTCACCTTTGTATGCACCTCTTGCAAACGTGTAAAACACAACCGTGTTTGTCTTGCATCTTGTAACTTAGCTGTTGAGGATGTACTACGAAACCTGTTACACTCACTAGGTCTATATGCATTACTAGACATCATGGAGCCTTCTCGATATCCACCTCTCTGAGGCCTATTCGTCATCAATGATTGCGTTTTACCCTCAGACTGCTCTATTCTAGGGGTGAGATTCAATATACTGGCAAACTTGCTCATTGATTGATTGACACTAGTATTTACCAGTTTCAGAATATCATGGAACTTTGGCTCGATGCCTTCATCCTCCATACCGGAGCTTATCTTCACCCACTTCCTTTGCAGTCGAGTAGGTAGGCGTCTTGCTTTTACCTCTATTATAAAACTCGAGTTTAGGTCACTCATGCAATTCATCGAAATCAAGGTATTCTTATAAGTCATAAGATTATCTAGAAACTCATTGAGTGCCTTCGAGTCATCCTGTAATTGACCACCATTTCCACTAACAGCCTCGAATAATTTCCCTACAATCATCGAAGGCCTTCCAAACCTTTGACGTAGCATACTCATAGCCTCGTAGTAGCCTTCTTTTGGCTTCATAAACTTACAGCACTGTATAGCTCTTGAAGCATCTCCAGTGCAATACCTCATCAAATACACTAACTTCAATTAATCGCTTAATAGAAAACTACTCAACATGATCTCAAACTCCTTTACAAATTGTAAATAATCAGCCGGGTTTCCATCGAAACACCGTGGTTCAAATTTAGGGAGTTTGATGTTCCTATTATCCATGAACGGCGAAACAGTAACATCAACCATGTCATGCTTAACATCAGACACATCGTTACAATTAACAGGCAAGTCACCATGACTTACTTTCATTTTTGCATCCAAGACGCTCTGTCCCTTCTTTGACCCAGGCATTGTTGAACTTGACCCAATTCCAAAAAGGTTCCAGATATTGCTTGTTCAAAGAGGACTTGAGCGGCACCAGGAGAGATGAACGGTGACTATCCAAAATCGTGCCAACTGTCCAAAACCGTTTAAAAACTGACGTTGTACTGTCAGAAACTGTCAGTCACGTCTCGTGAACCGTTAATGCCCAGCTCTTGCTACGCTCGGGCTCACGCTGTTCCCTGAAGTTTCTCAGAAACGCTTAGTAATAACGGGCGAAAACGCCAAAACACCGATTGGCGACTCGAGGATTCTCTATTGTAACACCAACATATAAACACTGTTACAACTAAGGTCTGTGAACAAATATTACAATAATGAATCACAATATTACTTCTGACGGTTGTCTCCTGACTTCTTTCTGAACAGCGACCGATGAGACGATGACCGTCGTACTTATGCCTCCGCGAAAATTGGGGAAGTTGGGTTTGAGCAAACAACCATGAATTGATCGTTCAATTTACTTGATCGTGCCTGTAAAATTGGCATGCATTTTCATGTAAATTTATGATTATATGAAAATATACATTATTATTATTATTAATCTTCAACTACATTGACAAGCTTTATTGTGCTGGAGTAAACACTTTTTGAAGGTGGAGGTATGAAGCAATATCTTGCTTAATAACCTTTTCCATAACCCTGGAAATTACTGACGTGATATTGATCGGTCGGTAGTTTTCGATATTAGAAATTGGTCCTTGTTTGTGCCTAGGGGTTATAAACGACAGCTTCCAGCACTCTGGGTAACTGCCATTATGTAAGGACTGGTTGATAAACTTTAGTAGGATAATATGTATGTCCTCACCACCTCTTTTCAACAAGATAGATGGAATTCCATCAGGCGCAGCGTTATATGACACAGTCGGTTTCGAATCTTTACGGGGATGAAGTCGGGCTGTTTAGGCCTCGTTTTCACAAGTCTTACTGGAGCGATGAAGTCATGTGCAAATCCTAGGTTCTCATAGAGTAATTTGTTTGTCTCTATAGCCGAGCTGCACGTAAAGTATGGCTCCCAGTCTAGGGTGCGTATGTATGGTTTCAGTTCATCCCACTGAGCATGTCTGTAACCCCTGAGTAATACTTTGTTGGCGTTTATTGTCGAACTCATGCTAGTGCAAATATTAAATGTACCGAATACTACTCTGTGGTCGCTGCCAGGAAACTCTTTACCTACTCGAAGGGTAGTGGGGATGATACCATTAGTGAAAACTAGATCTAAAATCTTAGATAGCCTGGTAGGATACTGTACGTGTTGTTGCCATTCTTTTGTTTCTATTATGTTGATAAATTCATTGTACCGTTTTGGTGAGGAAAGTGGTTGCCAGACTACATCGGGCATATTAAAGTCCCCACATATAATTTTAGCCGTGTGAGGTAGTGAAGTGGCGTAAGCGAACGTGCTAGCAAGCTTCATATTACCTTCAACGGTTGAGCACGGGGGGTGATAGATGCAACCTATAAGATAGGAACTGGAGTGAGACAGTCTTAGAATAGCCCACACTGAATCGTTATCTGTGATGAGCTCTGGGTAGAAGCACTGTGTGGCCTTAATATCAGACCTGATATACATAGCACATCCTCCTCCTCTACCATAGTTTCTGTCGCCTCTGAATACATAATAGTTATCAATAGAAATATCTTTATCGCAAATCTGAGGAGTGCACCATGTCTCAGTAATCATTATGAGAGACGGATTGCAAATTAGGGATAATGTCGTGAAGTCGAACATTTTGTTGAGTAAGGAGCGAGCATTGATAAGACAGAATGAGAGAGAGTTAGGGGTGACGGTGAAATCGCATATATCTTTAAAAATATTCTCTCCAAGGTTTATGGCGTCTAGAACAGATTGTTTGATGGGTGCTAACTCAGATGGTGGCCACTTACTAGCAGTGCTGGAAAAGTGCCCTACACCAGTATCAGCACAGAGAGATGTGCCATCGTTTGTTACCCCGGCGGGTGTGAGGTGTTCATATACCGTGCCTCCAATGCATCGCCCTCCCATCCGGTGATAAGTGGCTTGACAGTATGTGTGCTATTTGCGTCAATATTGAGGCTGAAATTTCGTGTTGGCTGAGAAAATTTAGATTGGATGGGGGGAGGTAGGTATTCCTTGTGGATAGTATGCTGGGGTAGAGTTACGTGTATCGCAGTTATGACTAATATTTTGTGTGTTTAAGTTATTTTCGTAAATATTAGTCCATTGACGGTCTTGGGTGGTCTGTATGCGATGGTTTTCGGGGATGTGGTGAGTCAAAAGGCCACCTTTAGGAAACATGCCTAGCGCACTTGTTCCTTGTTGTAGAGGTCCCTGGATCAAACTTTTGTCTATAGTAGCCATAGATTGGAAAGTTGTGTCGGGGTAGGTGTATGCCTGCCCGTCGGGCTTCGACTTATTTTTAGGGTGCCCAGACATATAGCGTCTGTTGTGTCTATCGGACGAAGACTTGTTTGATGTTGGATGAATCGGCGGGTTACCTCTCTTTTCATTGACGTTAGATTTATGGCGGTATGAGGGCTTATTCTGCTTCCCTGGTTTAGTGGTATGATTGGGGTCGCTTAAGTTAATGTTATCTGGTTCGCTGCTGAGAAACCTATCAGTGATGTGTTTGAGTACAGGTATTCTGGATGGCAGGGTTATTTTACTTCGTTTTGTATGCTCACTAATCTGAGTGCTGCTCGGGGAGGATATGCTTAATGCTACATGCTCGAGCTTAGTCTTTTGCTTAACGTTGGTAGTGGTATTAGCGGCTGATGGTGATGTGGCTAGCGAGCATAACTCTGAAGATGCATCTAAGTCTATGACCGTAGTTGCTTCATCGTTGAGTTTACTAGGTAAATTTTTATTATTTAAGAGTATTTCATGTATGTCTGTACCATTAGGTTTACTCAAGTTTAAGGCGACAGAGTCTTCTATAGGACATTCTGCTGTTACGTAAGTTTTTGCGACACTTGGTACACTTGCGCGGCTACGTCTTTGACATGGCGTTAGGTCATGGGCAAGTTTAATATTACCATAAGGTGTGGATGAACTAATTAACTTATTTGACGACTGAAATTTCCTAGCATCATTAGGACTACTGAATTTAAACAGCACAGGGCAAGTATACTTTCCTGATTTTTTCCTGAGTCTGATTAGGTGGCAATTCGCTGATGGCATGCCACACGCTTGGAGACATGTCACTTTGATTTTGTCCAGAGGCGTCCGATCAGGCAGATTGTAAGCGAGGACGTTGATTCGTTTAGTAACTTCACTGGCTATAAAGTCTAACATACGCTCAGATTTCAGCAGACTTTCCGGATTAGCATCATGAGTTGGGTTACAAAGAAGCAGTAGTGGCTTAATGGTGTTTATATTCTCATTTAATTCCTTCACAGAGTTTCCTAGAGATATAAGGTCCAACTTATTTTGTTCAGCAGTTGCATATACCTCTGACAACAAGTCGGGAACAATGACTTCGGGGACATTGTTGAGGCTACGCGGAACGCACAGTGATGTACGTATCTTCTTAGCTGAGTGACCCAAACTATTCTTACGTATGGAAAGTACTCGTTTATTACGTTGTGCCATTGCTGAAAACTAATCAATATGGTTTAAAGTTAAAGCCGAGCTAAATCGAAAACGGGTATATGGAAAAATAGTATATCGAGTGGATATACAGATTAAGTACTACTATGGATACCGTATGGAATTTTATTGCTTATAAATAAACAATAAATTTACAAAGTACTAAAAAGTAAAATACAGAGTATATAGAAACCAATTATCCTGTAAATTGATCCTGGTATGTAAACCACAAAATGATGAACTTCTCTACAGTTTTCTTTTCTGTGACGTTGTTCTAAAGTTACAATAAGGAGGATGAGCCCTGCGAAAGAGTGGATCCAAACTTGATAACTGGCGGTGATATATCTGCAGAATTGGAAGCTAGAGTAGCAGCCAATATAAGTTATAGTTGAGCAGTGGTATAATATCCACTACAATATTCCAGAAATCGACAAAAATATATCCACGTTATGGGGAGAGATTGTACCGCCCGATCATAATCGCGCGCGTGTTGTCTATCTTTGCGTGCTACATGGAATGTGGTAAATTAAACAGGTGGACTTCTCTGCAAACCCACCCGGGTCTCGTCTCCTACTATGCAAGTGTTTTGTGCTTCGTCACTTTTGTGCTAAGCTTTCAGTCAGCATTCACCGTTGTTTTTGACTCAGGACCTAGATGACTTTAGTTGAATAGGGTTTCGGTCGTGCAAACACCGGTCCTGGGCAGTTGATTGGTTGCATTATCATTTCTCAAACGGAATGCAGCATACTGTATATTAGGGTAAACCTTCCGCCTCGCTCGCTGAAGCTGGTATTCCTCAGGGTATTGTTATCTCTCCTTTTCTTTTTTCTCTCTCGTCTTACATGACTTCTCTTTTTCTAATGAGAGCACCTTCGTCAAATACGCTGGTGATCTGACCGTCTCACTTCCTGTCATGTTACAGTGTGACTGCAGCAAACTTAACTGCTTCCTGTCTGTAGTCTAAGGTATATGGTCTTACGCTAAATCCCTCTAAATGTCAGGGTGTTAACTTTACCCTCACTCATAAACGTGAGCTACAAGACCTGTGTCGTTCACAAGATGCTTGTATCAAAGAGGGCACTGAAACAGAAACTAAGTCTAACATAAAATACTTTGCAGTAGTTCTATCCTCTGGTCTTTCTTGGTCATTCTATATCTTGTCGATTTCTAAGAAAACCTTCAGTCTAGGTTACCACATTATATAGTCAAAATAGTCAAGAATCATTCAACCTCTCTTTTTACAATTTGTTAACTCTTGCATTGGTCTTTACTGCTCCCCTTATTCTTTCCAGAATTGCTCAGAAACGACTATGTCATATTGTGCAGGGTATTCAAGTTATTAGTAGGGCAAGTGGTGTACCATTTAGTCAACTCGTTAATGCATTGATTGAAAGACATCTAAACTCATGCGAGAAATGGTCTAAATCTATACCGTCTAAGCCCCAACATCCCCTTATTCTCAGCTCCTCCCTTTAATTTCGTCTGATGGAACCAGAAGTCAGTACCAAAGATTATATGATCGTTTTTGGAACTATGTATTTCCAAAAATTGTTGTCGTTTTCATTGGCAGCAGTTCACAGTCTTTTGAGTTTTCGCAAGTGCAATGCCCGTTTCTCACTTTACTGAGGAGGCATCAACTAGGATTCTAGAAACGTAGTATGTCAGTATGTGAATTTTACGAATATGTAGACTGCATTCCATTCACTTAATACTGGAACTAAACTATGGGGAAGCTGATATTTCCAAGAAGGATATAATACAAGGCTCATTTCTACAACTGTAGTCCTTATTTTAGTTCATTTTCATCATACATGTATTAACCGAATTGTCTGTCACTCACTTTAGGGACTTACCAGGGAACAGTCCTGTCAACTTAGTGTATGATGATGGTATTGTCCACTTAGGCTGCGAGAAGTGACCATTGAAACTGTAAGATATGAAAAGATACTGGTTTTTGATCGCAGTGTCTGTACACTTTCTTCTGTGTTAAGTAGTCTCATATGGTGAGTAATATTGGGGTTAAGCTTAGTGTTAAGTAGAAATGTTATTCCAAACGTTGTTAATGACAGATGCATTCACTCTGTATAATCTCACATATCTGAGCGACCCGTGGTAGTAATCTTGCAGTTAGACAACTATCCGAATGCCGAACAAGAACAGCTTCTGATGCACCGCTGAGTTCATCAACTGGTATCAAACAGTCGTCGTTGGTGTTGTCATCGACAATGAAACAGACGCCCATCAACTCAAGTATATTGTGCAATGACTATGATAGTATTGGTGCATTTGAAAAGACGAAAGATATTGCTCAGTTTAGTGAGGATAAGCCAAGTGTAAACGAGAGAGTAATTGTTAAACTGACTTGCATGAATAAAGGCATTTCTAGTTTCCATTTACTATTTGAATGCTATTATCTTTGGTGTAAATTACTCTGTGCCTACGCTTGGTTGACCAGATACGTCGTGTGTTTGTTCGTCATCTATATTCTACGATACAATGAAATGAGCGTGTTACCGTTCAGATTTGAGGATATAGCTGATAGAGGGAAGTCAGCAAATGAACTCTGTGACGATTTTCCAACCTAGGGCGTCAACCTGAGAAGGGTTGTAGGCGTACTGCTGTAGGTCCTACAATTCTTCAAAGGGTAGCGCATCAGTGAGCAGTCCAGTGTGCTTGGTGTGTGATTTTGTACATATGTTCATATTGTATATACTGAATTGATATCATCTGTCATCTAGCTGTGAGCCCGAGCGTAGCAAGAGCTGGGCATTAACGGTTTATGAGATGTGGCTCACACGGCTTCTTGAAAAATCCATCTTGCTCCACCTGCCTACTTGACTTTTTTAATGATGTTACCTCTAAGCGTGATCATGGTTTGTATGTCGCAACCCTCTTCTTTGACTTCAAGAAAGCCTTTTATAAAGTCCCACACAATAAATAAATAAATTTATTCTCATGATGCAGTACATGAGGGACTCCAGTTTACAGGCATCATCAAATTGTTACAGAAATAGAACCATATTATTCAGTCACAATTTGCAATCGATTGCAAAATATGTTTTACATGTACGCTGGAGATTATACATACACTTGATAAATGTTAGTCCCAATAGTATAAAACATCCTTCTCAACTATGTACAATCATTTCTGTGCACAGTTGGAAAAATCTGCTAGATTGTCAGTGAGTGCAACACATCAGGAAATACAGAGGTATTGTCTTCGCATTAACAAAAACACCAGGTCTTTGGTGGATGGGTTAAAAGTGCCTAGGAAAAAAAATAAAGCTTGAAGTTAGTTTTCATACATAATTTTACTGTGTACAGAATTCTTGAATTATAGTTCATTGATGTGTTATTTTGAAATCAGTGATTTGTTTATCTCATTTGATCTTCAATGTCATTGTTGGGAGTGAAATACATAAGCTTTAGACGCATTAGTTAATGGCTTTCTACTGCTTGTGGGTATTTACTTCTCATGAGGAATGTTTTTGGATTTTAGTTGTTCCGATAGAAGTTGTGGATATTAACTGCTCAGCAACATTACGCATATAAGTTCATCAAATTATCTTAGGAAAGTTGGGTTGTAGTTGGTGAGGCATATATGATGCCCGACGAGCGTACATCTGTCCATGTGATGTTGTGGTGAGTTATATCTTTTTCATGTTGTCGGTTTACGTCCGTTTTATTCCACTCATTGTGTTGGGTAGAAGTTTTACAAACGAAACTTCTTGTCTGTTTGAGGGTAAGTATCTTAATCGTTAATGTTTTATCTAAAATTATAAATATAGGCAAAAACAACGTGTGTAGTACTTAAGCTTATACATTAAATGGACCTATTATTTCGGAGGCTCTCAGATAGGAACTAAGACTACTATCGTTTGCAAACTCTTGTAGTTTGTCGTTAAGCACTTTTTTGAAGGAGGTCAATGTACCTGCTTGACGCATTTCCATTGGTAGTTTATTCCATATCTGTGCATACCTAATCAGGTAAAACTTTTGCCTGGTAGCTGTTTTACATTGTTCGATAGCTACTGTACACTTAGTGTGTCTTAGTTTGTAGCCAGTGTCATCTGAAAGTCGACTGCCATTAGTAGAGGTAAAAACTAAGTGGTTTAGAAGCTTATAGTAAAGTGTTAAGTTTAGTCTCAGGCGTCTTAGCCATAGTGTTTCTAATCCTAGGGTGTCACATCTAGTGGAGTAGTTCGCACCATTTTCGGTTCCGAGTAATTTTAACGTGAAGTACCTCTGCACTCCCTCGACTTTCAATTTGTCCTCTATGCGTATACTACTATACATGAATGAACAGTAATCAAATAAAGGACGCACACAAACCTTGTACAACAGAATTCTGGACTCATTTCTGTAGAAGTTCCTGAGTAGAAAGCCGATAAGTCTGCGTGACTTTGACACTTGTTTGGAGATATGTTCAGAAAATGATAAGTCATGTGAGTATTTCAGTCCTAGGTCCAATACAGATTACAGTCGTAAGAGTGCATGGCCTTGAATTGTCAGGTCAAGTTCTACGTTGTTGCAGCCTATGCAGAGCCAGCCACATTTGTCGGCATTAAACTGGAGTTGCCAGGTGTCACACCATGTATCCATCTACAAGAGACTAATCCTTAAGCTAAAGTCGTACGGGTTCCAAGACCCCTTGTTATCCTGGCTCATTTCTTTCTTGGAAGATAGTTCCCAAGTTGTAAAATTTGCAAATAATTACTCGTCACCCAGACCTATATGAAGTGGAGTGATTCAGGGTAGTGTATTAGGTCCAATGCTTCTCGTAATCTTCATTAACGAGATCTGCGGTGTAATCAAGCATGGTACCCCATAACTCTTTGCTGACGACTTAAAGATTGTATACAGCTTCCCCCATTCTACACTGAACGAAGGACTCACACATATCCAAGACGATCTGGATAGGTCACATAACTGGAGCAATGACTGGCAACTGCCATTCAATTCTAATAAATGTGGTGTCCTATATTTCAATAACTCCCATCCGAATTTCAGGTTACACCTAGGTAACTCTTTTCTCCAAATCCTCACTTCCATAAAAGACCTGGGAGTTACCTACTCACAAAACTTAACATTCAGTCAGTACTCAAAAGCACTTGTTTCTAAATGCCGAAGACTCACAGGCTTGTTACATCGAAAAATGTACACAAATGAGGCTAAAGTCCTTTTATACAAAGTCATGGTTCGTCCAATACTTGAATACTGCACAATTGTCTTCGGTTTCATGCATGGGTATGACAGGGTTCATATTGAGAATATTCAGCGAAGTTTTATTCGACGCCTGTCATACAAACATAAAGGACTGACTTACCCTGATAGGTGCAAAATGTATGGACTTCAGCCACTTTGGTTAAGGCGCCTGAAACTCAGTCTTACATTCCTCTTTCGCCTTTTACACGGCTACATCAAAAGCAGTAATCCAATAGCTTTCATTAATTTACCCATATATACTCTTAGGAATCATGAAAATACTCTATCCATAAGCCGGTTCCGGACAAAACTGCGATCACGTTTCTTTAAAATACAGTACAGTGCATTATGGAACGAACTTCCACTTACTGTACGTAGTTGCCGATCTCCTACTGAATTCCAGCGTCTACTTAACGAGTTCCTATCAACAAAAGAGCTTCGGTCTACTTATCCATACTTTATCTATATGGGCTGCTCAACTAGTTTTAGTACTACAGACCCCAGTGCAATACCGCCAATTTGAGGAAACTCATTTGCCCAGGCAACCGTACCGCATCTATAACGTGATAAAACCAACCTAATCTCTCCCACATGCCTTTACCTGAGGTTCGGTTATTCAGCTTATTAGAGATCCTATCGATATTTCTTCAATCAGGTTTATAAACTCATAAGACTCTCTATAATTTTCCTGGACGTATAACCCCAAATTAGTTGTGATAGTTCTTCCATAATATAAGCAAACTGGTACTTTGTAATGTCTAAAGCATGCCATACGAAAAGTGGCCAGGAATACCCAGCAATAACAAGCTCAACCAACCAACCATTTTCCCCAAGTTCATTCAACCTACCCTTATCCCTAATCGTACCACTAATCACTACACTCTACTCAGTAGAATATGACTTAATTTGCTTCGGTACTCAAAACTCTTCTACCTTTTACTTTTAAAAAAGACGTTTTAACTACTAACTGCACCGTAGCCGTTTAACTTACTCACTGGTTTTCTCTTCACTGTAATCTTCAATAAGTTCGTCAGTATAATTATTTCCGAAAACCATTACATTAGCAACCATATTTTTTAATATTTTATAAATATACTTATATTATTAACGTAATACACTGCACTATTTTTGAGTTGAATTGATTATCTTCAGTCAACAGTTACTTATTCTCATATAATTTTTTGAAATCCATAATGTTAAAGCTATGTAGTATTTTTCCATTGTATAGTTGATGAATCACTTTGCATTGTGTAACGTGCACCATATAAAATCGGTCGCCAAAATTTGGCATAACAAGTTCTGCTAACCAGTTGCTTTTCTCAGGACCACTTTACATAACTTTGTCACTAATTGTTCCACTACTTAAAATGATTAAAATATTTATGCAGCAAATGTTTTTTTGCTTTACCACGCTTGTTTCCCTTATAACACTCAATTATTGAGCCTAGCGTATTTTTCGATAATACGAATTATAATATCGATTATACATATAAACATGTCCACCCTAGCCCGCCTCAAAGATCTCAACTGCTGGTAGAGTGGAGAGACAATGGCTTTTCAATATTTAACTACGGAAAGTACACTAGTCCCAATACCAATATAATAACACTTAGTAATTATGTAGGTTCAATACTTGAAATTCGATTGTCATTAAAATACTTAAAATGATTAAAATAGCTATGCGGCAAGTGTTCTCTTGCTTTACCATGCTTGTTTCCCTTATAACACTCAGTTATTGAGCCTAATGTATTCTTTGATAATACGAATTATGACACTGACTATGCTCTTATTATACATAGATTGATTTACTTTACGACTACCTGTAGTACTAACTACCCTTCTGTAGTATTGGTAAACAAATGCTGAAATTTTGTTGGTTCTGTTAGTATCTTTTTATAATATGTTTAGACACGTTACTTTGCAATGTCAAATGTTGACTATATATAAGACTGTCATGATAAGTTAGTACACTAAGTCCTGCCGACCGACCTTACCTTCAGTTCATACTACCTACATTGATCCCTAACTATATTTTTCTGCTGAATCTTGCTTCACTATTCACAAAACCTATTCTTTTTATTCTTTAAGGTTCTAACTTCTTGTAAAGTAATCTGTTCATCAGGACGCATGCATACATATATAATGTTCATAAAGATGTACGCGGAGACCTATTGGAAGCACTCATTAAGAAAGCTAGGGAGATGGAATATGAGGTACGAACATGTCTGGTACCAAGCAATATATTTGCGGTAACCATAATAATCATAGTCTCAGAGCTTAACATCAAAAAAGGAGGGAGGGTGGCGTTAGCTGATCAGTAGATATGGTGGGGGTCACTAAGGTGAATCGCCCCATTCTGCAGGAACAGCAATACACAAATTAAAGGCTCGAGATATTTCTGATTTTTATGAGGGCTTAGATCTTTATCTTGAAAAAGATAATAATGAACGCCTTGACAGATCATGCTTCTACCTCTAAATATATACTATTCGCCCAGCCTATTGTTGAGATGCGACCATGTGGGATGTGCACAGTTTTATGGGGCATCTTATAAACTAACTTGCTGTCCATTGACTGATCTTTAAATACCACTTCACAATGTCTTATCTCATTCATTTTTTAATATCGTCTTTACTTGCTGCTCATTATAATCCATTAAAGCTAACATTTTATAGCTCTTTATCCCTTATTCTACTCCTATTCTCTGAAGGGTACGGTTGTGCACTAAATGCACAAAAAGGTATAAAATAAAAACAACTGGCAATGAGGATAAATGTATTAAAACCAAAAGTGGACATCATGATAGTACGAGCTATATGCGTAGCAGTATACATTGCAAATGAACGTTGTCAGCCTAGGGAGTTTCCTTTATTAATGCATTTATTAATGATACTTGCACTTACCTATTTCATTACAATTTAATGATTCACCTTAGCACTTTAATTTTTCTAAAACAGATTTCAATCCCTTGTAAAAGTTGTACTTACCTCAATATTGGTTGGTTATCGTATGCTTACAACCACGGGATGAAAACGAAACGGAGTCAATTTTCCCGCTCAACCTGGAGGACAACTGCAAAATTCAACAACTATACGGCCTGGTTCAGAAAATGAGTGTATTATATGTATCAAATATTTATCAGTTGAAATATTATTAACTTGTAGACAATCTACGATTTGAGACTATATGATACTTGATCGTGCCTGTAAAAAAGGCATGCATTTTCATGTAAATTTGTAAATTTATATGAAATACATTATTATTATTAACATGATTGATCTATTCGAATATTTAACAGCTTTTTAATAGCTCCCGGCCTATCTATTTAACAGCTTCTAGTTCCACACTTATGAATACGCCTTCTGTATTCGTGTTACGGCACTCCTAAGCGACATATAGGTAAAACCCTAAAATTGTCTGGGTTTTATTTCGCTTATTTTCCAGTAATTATATCGCAACGATATTTTGAGTCCATGTTGATAACTTTTATTTGCTAAGACACATCAGTACACACCGCCACTCACTAGACGACTTCTTGAGAAAATTCACTGCTCATGGTCATATTTACACCTCAATTTAAAAGCCTCCGAGTAAGCAAACAAATCAAAGACCCCGAAAATCTATGAAGCCTGGTGACAGTTGACCACAGGGCGTGTCAATCACGTCTCAAAAACCGTTAATACCCAGCTCTTGCTACGCCAGGCCTCTCGCTGTCCCTCGAAGCCATTCAGAAACGCTTAGTACTAACGGACGCAAAAACCAAAACACAGATTGGCGATTCGAGAATTCTTTATTCTAACACCAACATATAACCAGAATAATAAGCTAAGGTCTAAGAACAAATACTACAACAATAAATCGCGATATTACTTCTGACAGTTTTTTCGAGGTCTTTTCTGAACAGCGACCGATGAGACGATGACTGGCAGATTGATGAGCCGCGAAAATTATGGGGAAGTTGGGTTTGATCAAACAACCATGAATTGATCGTTCAATCTTCAACTACATTGACATAGCGTATAAGGCAAATAAAAGACAGGGAGTTTCGTGATAAGCCTACGCCATAATTGACTAACCTAGTCCTGGAAGAACAATCGCTTTGTAAAGTCAAAATTAAGCCGAATCTGCGACAACAAGACATCATCATTAGCATGAAATCAGAATTCGGATTTTCTGAGTGTTAGGACAGAAGAAGTCAGGCTTGTAGTGATATTTCTCTTCGTTCTTTTGCGCAAACCCGGACTTGCTTAGAGTAAATAGGCGGAAACCCTCATGATAGAGGACCACACCACTTCAAAGCATGGTGCAAGTATGTATTATAAAGAGATCAATGATTTGAAATTGGCTTTCGATATTTTTCAACATGTCTTCTCGAGTCGGGAAGAAACAAACAGAACGAATTAAAATCCATACAACTATATAAAATATAGCAATAAAGTCGGCGTTGAGGGCCAAACAAATTCATGCAATTAGCGACGCACCGAATATTTCGTCGTCATAACTCATAGTAAGGGCATTTCCTAAATTTTGTAGAAGCCTTGGGGATCAGGAAGTCTAATCCACCTTTATGTATTGAAAAACAGGTCACCAGCACGTGAAACTTTCCTTAGTCAGCTTCCTTTTCGTACCAAGGCAGGTGTAATATTATTTCTCTTCTTCGGTTTACCAACCTCAATTGTAACGTTGACCAGCATAGCCCCTCAACTTGACTTAAATCTTCTCTCTCACTCTCACCGCCTTACTATCCTCACATATATTCCTACAACAATCACTCATGTGATAATATGTATGTCGAGCGACTAAATACACGACTGGAAAATTACGTCTGCTTGTCGTTCTCTTGTAGACACCTACTTCTGCAGTGATGCCAACAACTATCGGATGAAGTGTGCAGACGTACCACTCCATTGTAACCGCGTATTGAACACTCTGCTATCGTCGTATCTGCCTTGTCACAAACAGTTATTTAATATCCTGCCTTCACCAGTGGAACGGTTTTATAGTGGTCTAGCCTCCATTTCAAAGTTGATTGCTCCACCAAAACATAGGTTTATCAGGAAAAGTGGCAACGCAGAAAACATTGATGTTATTTCTAGTGAGAAAACGACATCAGGCATTCTCGGCCAGTAAAAATAAACAGCCCTCCTTAACCTCCCATACACCGGTTACACCGGGATAACAAGTCTAAGCAACTGAGCGCTCATAAAGTCCGCTGGTCGGTATAGTCCTTACGCCTGAATTTCTGGTTGTGTACTTACTTCGCTTCTGGATAAAAGACCAGTTAGTACGATTTCATATTTTAACTGAGATATGAAACACGAAATATCAACATCAAAGCTTACATGGATCTAGTGGAGTGAACACAGCATTCATAAGCCAATCACAACCGCTGGTTATTTGTCATAAATTGAGACCACTTTTGAATGTATATACACAATAGACGTTTATTAGTAAAGATATTTATTAAACAATCGAGTAGTGCTACGTTTGATGGACATTAGTGCACTCTTGTTGGTGATTACTTCCAGAGATCAGTTTGCAGGCCATGGTGGCAGTACATCTAATTCTTTATTTGAGAAACAAGCCTATAAGTTTAAACGTACTAAGAATTACCCAGCCTGGTATAACTGGTCAACATAGGGCAGTACGACTTGACTGCCGACAGTAGTACATTTGCGAATGTTTCGTGGTAAGCAAACTTATTGTTGTAAATCAGCCAAATCGGTCTTCTAGCTCTTAAGAAGTCCTGAATCCCTGAATACTGTACTATTTTTCTTTCACTGTAACTACCTAGGTCTACCAAAGACTGGATGGAAACCTAATTGACAGCCTCGCTAAAGCCGAATGTTAGAGCCAACTGCGTTAAACCAACTTTATTAGACGAGAAAATGCGGGTCAAGCAGCAACAGCCTGCCCTTAAACTATTATGTTTCTTGCTAAATGTTCGTCCTCTCCAACGTATTGAACAAAACATTGAGGTTCTGTCTAGCAGTTTCAAAACGATTGTTATTAATATTGCCCAAAGAAATGTCTAAACAAGCATGGGAAAATCTGTATGTTAAAGACAACCTTCCAATATCCCAAAGAATTCGTCTGTCCGAATGACATACTGGACAGCGCGGGTAACAGTTTGGGGGTGATCTCAAACAATGCTGATAATTTTGGCTGGTGAACCATCCGGAACTCGCAGCTCCTCAGATCTGAGGTTTGAAGAAGTAAAAAGGTGGTTACCTCTTCTGTGTTTGGAGTTTCTATTCTAAAGCCAACCATTACTACAGCTTTGAAACTCACTGTACCTCTACCAGAGAATATCCTACTTCAGTACAGCAACAGACTCATGATTTCAGTCAAACCACCTTCATCCGAAATAGGCACTAAAAAAGAATAACAGAATGGCTGGTGCAACTTCCTTAATTTTCAGTAAAATTCATTAAGGATAGGGTTCTGAGTTGATAAATATTTTTATTGTTAGACTTATTCGGATTATACCATCAAAGTATAATATTGACTTTGGGTTTCATGGTATCTTAATCTAGAATGTTGCAGCCGTAGGAAATGGAACCTTTCCATTTTGTAAGTCACGTGGCACAAACATGGTATCCTCCGCGACAAGCAAGTGTAATTTCTTACAGAACCTAGTGATTACTTTTGAAAATGGAATGAAATGTTAGCCTTACAGAGTTGCGTTAAGTCCCTGGTTAAATAGCATATGTGCTGAATCTAAATGACCACTTAAGATATTCGGAAACAATCATAATACTAACCAGTCACACAAATTATAGCGGAGGAAATAATGAACTGAGAAGCCGTTTCACAACAAACTATTTCACATAGCTTATCGTGTAACACATTAGATTCACGTAAACAAATGGAGCCATGGTACACAGAGTCAGAGGATAAATAAATATTCAGTAGATTCGAAATGGTTTCATATTATTTGACAGCCTACCACAAGCATGCCTTCAAGAGTTGAGAAACTTAGGGAGGATTATCTGGCTTAGGTGCTCGTTTATAACTCAGACCAGTGATATCTTTGACATAGTAGCGTTGTACGGGCAACAGCCAATTACTAATCTTGGAATTGAACGATTATACATTTTCAAGATATACTGTTAAGATAAGGACTGGGACAACTAAATGATAGCACCTCTCTTAAATATAGTTAGTCCACTTGTGAAAATGGTTTCGAGTGCATTTCCATGTTATGTTTTTCTCCATAGCACCCCTTACACTGAAAGGAATTACCCGAGTATTAAATAGTGCCCTTTGGAGTTGTAACCTCCTGAATAGTTTCTATTTTCTTCGTTTCCTGAAAACATCCACTTGATAACATAACAATGACATATTTTAACACTAAACTGCATGGTTAAATAGCTCAAACCAGTGGTTCTGATGACTCTAAGTTTTGCATATATTTGGGTTGCAACGATGTAGGAAGTTAATTTGTGCTGCTTGAATTACTGATATTTCCCGTAAGTGCCTGATGTTAGAAATTATCGACACGAAGTACTCATAAGATCCCATGGAATTTAAGTGGATTCTCTTGTTACCAAACGTTTTGGTACATTGAAACCCTATGTTGTTAGAATGCTCCACATTCAAGTCACAGAAAGATAGGCGCGTTTGGGCGAAGGCATGGTAAGCTGATTGTGTATTTCTTACTTCTTAGGCTATTGTAAAAGTTGTTAAGAATAAGGCTTACTTCAAGCGATTCCAAGTCAAATTTAAAAGGCGAAGAGGTATGCCACTGGTTAGGTACATTATAAGCTAAAATTTCTAGAGGGCAAAACCGACTATTACGCTCGCAAACGATTAATCTGGCAAGATAAAAACAAATACAATACACCTAAATACAGGCTGGTCGTGCGCTTCACCAACAAAGATATAATATGTCAGGTTAGTGTGATGCAATCTTGTTTCATGTTTCTCTAGATAATATATGCACGTATCGATGGTGATCGAGTATTGTGTTCTGCATATGCCCATGAATTACCTCGATATGGTGTAAAAGTTGGTTTGACCAACTATGCTGCTGCTTACTGTACTGGTCTTTTATGCGCAAGACGTGTTTTAAAGCAGCTTGGTCTGGATGGCCTATACACTGGAGTGGAAAAAGTAGATGGACAGGAATTCCACGTTGAATCTATCGACGGTCAAAAGTCAGCTTTCAGATGCCACCTTGATATTGGTCTTGCACGGACATCATCAGGCGCTAACGTTTTCGGTGCTTTGAAAGGAGCCGTTGATGGTGGACTAGATGTGCCGTACTCACCTAGCAGATTCCCAGGTTATGATCAAGAATCGAAAGAATATAATGCTGAAGTTCATCGGTCACGTATCTTGGGTCATCATGTTGCTGCATATATGAAACAGTTGCAAGAAGAAAACGAAACAGATTATAATCGTCAGTTTAGTGGTTACATAAAGCATGGCATAACCGCTGACAGTATTGAGGCAATGTATCTGTCTGCTCATGCTGCGATCCGAGAAGACCCAAGCCCGATTGTTCATGAAAAGAAGGAAGTGAAACCCAAGAGGTTCAACCGTAAGAAGATATCCTATAAGGAAAGAAAAGAACGTGTTCGCCAAAAGAAAGCCCATTACCTGTCTCAGCTTAAAAAAGAAATCGCTGCTGCTGAGTAACTGGTGTATGCAATAAAATTTTGGATCAGAAATTATCTGTATTGTCACTGATGTGTTATGCGAATATGAATCCCATACCTCTTATTAGGGTTGTTCAGAGTTGAACAAATACATGTAAGTAGAAGATGGTTTGCATGTGTTGCCTTTGTAACTCGAGTCTCAATTTCTGATTCGGGAATAATTAAGGTAGTCCAAAAGCACTGCATCTACTTAATTGTTAGCATATTGTTGTGGTCATTATCTACTGCTAAATAACTTAATGCTTCTTAATACTTTTAAAGTTAACTTAAAATATGAGTTAAGTCACAGGTTTGCGACACCTAGTGCAGATAGTACTCCTTGTAGAGTAATTTTATCAAATGTCTTGATTTGCTGTTCTGCATATTGGGGTTACTTCAAATTTCCATTTCTGCCTTTTTGTCTGAGGTCACATGCACAGTTCAGTAATCTTTCCATCCAGATTATTACATGTGCAATAAGAGTACGAGATATAGTGATCTTAGTATATATATTTTTACTTCAAATGAAGACTTAATAAGGGACAAGATTAAAGAAAGGGCTATTTTAAGATATGATATATTCCGTATAATGGAACGTCATCTACAAACCAATAGGAGTATGGTGTAGAGATTGTCGGGTGATCATATTTTGAAAATCAACAGTCATGTGGGAGAAGCTTGCGTGGTTGAGCTGCAGGGCATTAGTAATTCAAATCTATCGAAAAGCATCTGAACATAGTCGAAAGGGTAAAGATGTTCTTAGACTCGGTAACCTTGCAGAACGTAGACATATTGTCCTATTTTGTCCGTTATGTTACATTTAACACATTCGCTCAGTATTTGCTGTTTGAAACACGATGAGTGTTAATACTGTAGTCTGAGCTACTATTGTCAGAAAATTTATCATTGTGAGGAGCGTCCCTATTGTTGTCAAAGGAACAGAGGTAGCAGTCTGATGGAGTAGATAGAAATATGATGGAAAAGTGAGTTGCTTTTCTTAGTTAACCGATTAAAAGTGTGACTATTCTGGAAAGTGGAAAAACTTGATTTATTCTTGAATGATATGCTCGTATTGGTAAGAAAGACAACATACATTTTCAGATTAGTGGTTTCTTTAGTTTACTTCACATCCTGAAGTTGAATATGATTTGAGTGTCCGTTAAGTAACGCGGAATGTTTTCTGGACCTACTACGACATCGCAGTAGTTAATCAGTTTACTACTAGTTGGGGATTACGGTGTATCTTTAAGTCTTATTTATGTGTCTTGCTTTCAGGGCAGTTACTGTGCAGAGGGGCAGTCTATGTGACATTTGCGTGCAGTGACATAGAGTTTAACTAAAACACTTAGAAATCAAGAAATCTCGTGTAACAAACCCGGATGAAGTGCTCCAATATCAGAGCTGATTAGTGGAGATCTCTCTACGACAAATATTTATAGTCATATGTAAGACACTCCTACTACCCTAAGATAACCTAGTAAGGATATTGTAGTAGTATTTAACGTGAACCGGCAGCCAATTTTGACTTTCCTAAACTTGTCATATGGTGTCGTCAAGTTAACTGATGACCTTCAGAAAATAGTGCTGTCATTAACTTGATGAAGCTTGAATCTTCGTTGTCCACATGTTATCCCCTGCTTTCAGTGCAATCTGTATGTTAACAATTTAGACAGTAAGGCTTTCTTTACAGCTTAATGTGATAGGGTAGGTGTTAAGGTCACTTAACAACGTGTGCAGCATTGGCTGAAGTTGTAAAAAAGACACGTCAAGCAAGTTTAATTATATGTCACTACATGACATATAAATTTGTGGAATATGAAACCATAGTCCAGCAAAGTATCGGAGATACATACAAAATAATTATCATATGACTAAAAAGCTTCGGCTGTAATCCAAAAATCATTGTAAGTTTAATACGGTTTACATTAGGAATTATACTGTTCCGAGTTATTTTCACCTGCATTCTTACCAGACTTGATCGTATTGACAAATCATTACTATCAAACATATCCTGAAGTGTAATCACTTCACTTGGTTTCTATTTAAAAGAATGTAGACTGAACGGGTTCATCGAATTACAAAATCAAATGGACGGAAAGGAGAGCATTGTTACTCTTCTCACTTCAAAGGCAGCTTCACTAAAATCAAGATGGGAGAGTCATTCATCCTACGGCTCTGTCGCAATAAGCAGAAAAATAAATCGTACCAACTCTTGTAACAAAAATTTATGACATATCTACAGATGGTGGATAGAGCAGGGTATTTGTGTCCTACGGAATGCTGGTTCCGATTGGATATCCACTATCATTCAGGAATTGTAAGCAAGAAGTTGAATTCCACAAGCGATACACAACAGGTTAAGCTCTTCAAACCCACTTCTCTAGTGCAGTTAGGTATACCTTCTATGCCACATCTCACCTGCACTTGTTCAGCATAATGTTAGACAAAGTCTCGCTGTTGGCACATCAACATATATCAGTCTACTCGCGAGACATACGTGCCATACTAGTAGGACTCTATCTAGATGTATTCATAAACACATACCAGCAAAGATGCCGAGGGAAGAAGGCAGTATAACAGACAGCCAGATTCTTATTTTCTCAGGTTCGGTACGTGAGGTAATATCAAATCCTTCTAGGGTACTTCGCTCTCATCTTGGCCAAACACAAAGTCTCTGAACTTCATGTGCAAAAGCCATTGTCCACGCTCTTGTAACAACAGTTTCGGATATAACCTATTTCCGTTCCTTTCTAAGAAGTCCATCGGTATTCCTTGTATATGATATTCGTGTTCCCAAAGTCTTATGCCCAAGTGACTTCCTAAACGTTAACGTGTACTTAAGATTATGTAGGACTATTTACGGAATCTTCAAAATTTACCACCTTTCTTTTCCGATATACACTACAATGGTTTGTTAATTGTTACCATTAGGTTTGACTACAGTTGACATTCTCCACTGTATTTTAAATGTACATCTCTAATAATTAGTCACGAAGGTTCACTTTTACTGACCCACAACTTCTCAGTTCACAGGTGTTTTACAAACTTTATAGACAGCTTAAAGAGAAATAGAAAATAATGTGGGCGGTAATTGTTCACTGAATAGGGAGCAAACTAAAGTGTCAATGTAGTTGACATATAAAGAGGAGGCGTCTAAAACTTGTTTCTAGAATGTTTCGTAAGAGTGAAATCACAGTTGTTTTCAAATTTACAAACTTCTAAGGGTTTAGGATTCTGTTTGGTGACTGAAACAAGAACATCCCCCAAAACTGGTTTTAGTGAAAGTATCACACTCGGCCAAGCAGTGACATACACACACCAAACATCTGTGACAAGAATGACACATTAAAAATATGGATAATGTAATGCTTATGCTTCTGATGATTGCAAAACATATAAGTCATTTTAGACATCTTCCTTTAACAAAACTACCTCAGTTATACAACTGATTATGGAGAGCGATACTGTAACCAACTTATGCCGGACTCTACGGGACTGTAATTATTGTAGTGTTCTTTGATTGCCTCTGACTGACTGGTTTCAAAACAGAAGTTTGCACTGATGTGCAGCAGTTCGAGTTACCACACTCCCTCCATGTAGCACACAAAGCAAGAGAAAGTAAAAAGAAATGCAAAATAGAGACAGGAAACAGATATCAACCAAAAAGAATATTAGTATCGAAGAACAATATATTTTCCTTGGAAATTATAAGTCACAAGGAGTAGATGCATCTGCGCAAGCCGTTGAGAACTATTTTGAGCCATATCTCCGATTGTCTCCAGCCATTTGTTTTTAACGTCCCGAGGACCCCAACCAGGAAGTCTACACCTCCCTATGTGGCTGGCTTAAACTAACCGCTATTGATTTCATTGACTGATGAAACCATGTTTCTGGTTTGACCACCAGCTGCTCTTTTTCAACCTGACACTGTCAGCTGAGATTGGCCGTGGTCGAGGAAGACGATGACTAAACATATGTAACACATGTCCTAACCATCTTAGTCTTTGTAATTTCACGACTTCATCGATTTATTTCCCCTGTTTACCTAGAACTTGACGCCTAACTTCAATGTTGCTCACCTTATTATGCCACTTAACACGGGAAATAGAGCGCAGGCACCTATGATCAAAGACAGCTAGCCGGCCTTTTCATGTCTACCACTCTCAGTGGCCAGGTCTCACAACCGTAAAGGAGGACGGAGCGGACTGATGAGCAGTACACCCGCCCTTTGGTCGATAGTCGAACATCTCGTCTAGGCCAGAGTCGGCGTAAACTGGCAAATGCGAGACGAGCCCCCTGTATTCGTGCTGAGATTTCGTCAGAGATCAACCCGTTGGGGCTGATGGTACTTTCCAAATAAGTGAAGCGGTCAACGTGCTCTACCACTTCACTTCCTATTTTTATACTAGGCGTCGATGTAGTCCAGTCCTGTAACATCATCTTGCATTTGGCGGGAGCGAATCGCATGCCAAACATTCGTAGATTGCTGCTCAAGGTGTTTAGAAGACTCTGCATTTTGTCAGCGTCCTCGCCTAGGAGAGAGGACTATATCGTCTTCATATTTCCAAGTCAACGAGATTATTCCCTGGTAGCCAGTCAATCCCTGAGTCGCTGAAGTCACTTAGGGTTATGTCCATTAACACATCCATGATGAAGTTGAATAGAAAAAGGGATAATGGGCATCCTTGACGGACACCGCTAGTCGTCACCAGTTCGGATGACAGCTCGCCGTAAGCCCTCACCTGGCTGTATGAGTACGAGTAGAGTGCCTTAATCAGTGCAATATATTTTCGTGGCATTCCCTTTACAGCCAAGCATCTCCAGAGAACTTCTTGATTGACAGAATCGAATGCTGCCTTTAGGTCAAGAAATATAATGACTGTTGGACGCCGGTAGGAATGCGTATGTTCTAGAATCTGTCGAAGGGTGAAGATACGATCAATACACCCTCTTCCTGGTCTAAAGCCTGCCTGGCTCTCTCGTGTTTGAGCCTCCCGAGCACCACTCAGTCTACGCATGATTATTGAGCCTAAGACTTTAGATACCATATTAGTCAATCTAATCCCCCTGTGATTATCACAGGAAGACTTGTCTCCCTTCTTGTATATGGGGATAATCAGTGACTTACACCAACCCGATGGGACTTCTTCTGATTGCCAGACGCTGCCTAGTACCTCAGTTAATGCAGACAGTAAACTGTCTCTACCGTGCTTAAATACCTCTGGAGTCATCCCATGAGGTCCTGCTGCTTTGCCTCGTTTCAGACTAGTAAACTCAGTTACGGACAGAAGACCTGCGTCTATATCGCATTCAGGGAGGTGTTGGATGTTCGGTAAGCTGAGCGTGGCCGTAGGCCAATTCAACTGCTCCTCAAAGTGTTCTTTTATTATGTACTCGCCGCCAAATTATTGTTGTGTACTGGTCGAGAGATTAATAGTCCTGACGCAAGAAAGACGGAAAACAGAAGACCACTAGGTTTGCGATGATACTTCTATTTTCCAAAACACCAGAAGAATCAATATCGTCACACAAGTGTGTGAGAGCAAATATATATATATATGAATGTCCGAACAAGTGTGTGAACACACTTGTGTGTGAGCGAATATCCAAAATGAACAAATCAATAGACAGTCTTAACATGATTGGCTAATTATAATGGAATATCGATCCATATATACCTAGCAAATATAACAGACATGTCAAACAAACACACATATTATATATAATATAAGGGGAAGATACATTGTTAAAGGAGACATGTTCATAGACAGGTCACAGACTAAGAGAGCAACAGAAAGAGAGACCACCATATATATATATATATATATATATATATATATATATATGGATACATATCATCTTTCCAGTCGTTTATTCTGGGAGCTAATTATGGTGTCATTTTCCTCAGAGACTGTTTCACTTATCGTTTGCCATTTACCACCTGTTTCCCTGATAAGTCTCAATAGTTTTCTGGTGTAACCAATCGCCGACGCCTTTTCCATCTCTTTCGGTTGCCTCCCTAAACACTAGACAACTTCGAATCTCTTTAGATCAGTGTAGAGGTTGTACAAACTCCACATTTACGGCAGGAAGACTAGTTATTTTTTGACTAATTATAAAAATATGCATTATACAGTTTTGATCTGTTTTTGTGTTCAGACCGCACAGAATCTTTCAATCATATTGAAGGTGACTAAATACTCCTTACAAGAACACATACGATATTGATTTTAGAGATCTTACGAAACCCAGTAAACCACTTTAGAAAATCAACAATTGACTACCACCTCCTAGTAGGAACACCTGAGTAATCTAAGTCTAATATACTCACCATAAAAATGATGTTATCAACTTTGCTCATAAAATAAGTCAAGCTTCACACGCATAATTATTTGTACAAAGTGTTGTAAGTGAAATAATTCCGATGTATACAGACACAGCCACAAGTTAACCCCAATCAATATTAAAATAGTTACTCGCAAAACAACAAAGCATTCGAACTATGAAATTATTTATAAAATGAAAATATTCAAAAACTAATAATAAATAAAAGGTAAATGCATGTACTGAAGCGAAAATTCAGTAATAATTATTGTCATACAAAAAGAAAATTCAAAAGTTAAAGCAAGGCTTTTTCGTTGTTGGCAACCAGTGAGGATAGATCATTTAAATTAGAATGGATGTGATGATCTTCCACTTTTTTCTTGACAAATAACTGTCTTACAGCAGCTTCGATTTGCTCTAGACGTTTACGAACACGCAAGGCAGAAAGGCGAGCAGACCAATCATCATGCCAACATTCTTGTATAACTTGTGCATAACGGCATAAATAAGCATCATCCATCCAGCGTTGGTAAACACGAGGTCTGCATTGTCTCTCATCGTAATCTGGACTTATTTTAGTGAGTTTGTTCTCTTTTTCTGTGTGGCCTTTTTCACTACTTTCATCTGATTGTTTAAGCGTGTCGTTTGTGGTCAAAGTATTTCCACAAACAATATCTCTCATCTGTGCGAAAGTTGGATCAGAAGGAACCAAATCGTAAAATGGTATCTGTGGAAAAAAGTTTGGAATAAACAGTTAACGACAAAATAGATATGAGAAAAAAAACTAAAAATTTGCAACAGCACAGAATGTTTTGAGTAATGCAAGCAGTTCACTCCATATGTATACAATACAAAACTAGTCAGCTACACCATACAGTAAGTTTATTCGATTAAATCACACAGTGATACAATATTAAAAATGCTTTAACTCTGTGTGATTTTATAAAATAGATCTACTCTATGGTTGGGATTATACTCTACCAAAGTGCCCCAGTTCTATTCTTATAAAACTGATCAGGTAGGAAAATTATGCTTAAAGTAACGACTAATATTTAGGACTCATAAGTCTTTCTAACATGACATTGGCGTTGTATAAAGTCGCATTCATGAAATATGCAGTAAAACTTGGTGAAAAGAGATCCATTTCATCGTGTTGTGCTAGAACTGATTCATTTCACAGTACTCCGATTACATTTGCAATAAATTACACTAAAATAGAGTTAGAATAGCCAAGAATGCATATTAGTAGTAAAGGCTAAGAAAGAATTTCGGTTTTCTGAGTACTGAGGTAGTTCAAGGATATGATTATTTTTTTAACATATGCTAACCTTGCCTACTTAACTAGCTTCCTAGTTTTCTAGCCGATCCCAGCCCCAGGCAAAGAGGGAGTGTTGGGCATGGGGCTAGCAACCCCACACCACTAAACCTATCAGACCGTTAGAAAAACTTAAACGCACAGAAAATATATTAAAAATACAAAAAATACATATAAAAATCGTATTCTTTGCTCGAATTGGAGAGGTGAAATGACACAGTGGGCTGATAAAAGCCTCCGGAAAGTCAGTCAGCCAATGTGTCATCTCTAGATGAAAGCAAGAATAAGAATGGAAATGTGGAATGTCCGTACAATGTACGAGGCTGACTGGGGAAGGCTGGCAAGGTAGCCAACGAAATGCGAAGATATGGCCTAGAAGTACTGGACATCTGCGAAAGTAGATGGAATGGATGCGGACTTTCAAAAATGTCAACTGGAGTTAGCAATCTAATTCGGCCACCCAGACGACAGTCAAGAACATACTGAGGGAGTGGCTATTATGACGTCACCAGTGGCAGCCAAAACCCCAATGCAGTGAGAACCAACTTCATCCAAGATTATGACAGCAAGATTCAACTCAAAAGGAAATAAGGTTACAATTAATCAATGCCACACACAGTGCTGCAAACAACACGGAACAGGAAAAGGAGGATTTTACAGACAACTTTTCGCAGACTCCCGCGATTTCAATGATATGGAGATTGGAAGCAGCGTGTACAAACACAAGGATATACACAGAGCAATATGAATTCTGCCTGATGGACATTCTACAAACCAGATGGATCTCATATCAATCTCAAGGAAGTGAAGACGCAGCCTGCTGCACACAAAGTCGAGAAAGGGAACAGATGTGGGCTCAGACCACTACTTAGTTTAGGGAACCTTCAAGGTGAAGCTGAAATCCATGAAAACAAATGGAGACAGACAACAGTTCAAGACACTACGTGGCATTACTGAGGACATCGGCGTGAAAAACATTGGAATTCTCTGAAGGCAATATTCAAGGAAACGTGTACAACTGTTCTGGGAAGAAAGAAGGGACAAGACAGGGAGTGGCTGTCAACGGATACCTAGAAGCTAATCGAGGAGAGGAGGATGGTGAAAGAGCAGATGACTCACTGCAAAGTGGACGGCAGAAGAGAAGGAGGAGCTGAGTTCAGTGTACCCTGAACTGAACAAAGCAGTAAAGACGAATTCTAGGAAAGACAAAAGACAATTCTACGACACATTGGCAACTGGAGCAGAACAAGCCACGGGCAAAGGGACCTCAGGACATTATATCAAATAACCAATTCTCTATCCGGTAAGAGATCAAACGAGATGATGAAACCAATAAAAGATGCTCAAGGGAACCCGATTACCGGGGAGGAGAGACAAGTAAAACAATGGGCTGATCACTTTAAAGGACTCTTGAATCGATCATCACCTGCAACTCGCACCAAAATACACCACCACCAACAGCACACAGAGAACTTCCTGCCAGTGGACACCAATCCCCCAACGAAAGCTGAAATACTAAATGCTATCAAGCTACAGCAAGCCAGTCGGAAAGGCAGCAGGCCCAGACGGAACTCCCCCACCCTGAAGCACTGAAAACGGACCCAGAGGCTGCCGCAGATGTGCTCACGCCATTATTGCATAAGGTTAAAAAAGAAGGACAGGTACCTACCAATTGGAAGAAAGACTGACTACCTTGTCAAGGTGCCAAAGAAGGGCGATTTAGTTCTGTGCAAGAAGTGGCATGGAATCATGCTCTTGTCCACGCCAAGTAAAATACTAAGTCGCATCATTCTGGAGAGAATAACAGATGCACTGGATGCACAACTCTACCCGCCAGAACAAGCTGGATTCAGGAAAAGCAAATCATGTTCTGACCAAACTGCAACTCTATCGTTGGCGTGGGTCGGTAGGAGATTGTCGCTCCTTCTGGAACACGTGTGTAGATACCGACCATGCACTGGTCCGCGCTCGGGTGTGCTTACGACTGAACGGACGTAGGAAACAGCTGGCGGTAAAACCATCACGTCCCCAGCTCGATCAGGAAACTAAATCCGTATTTGAGGAAGAACTAGCTAAACACATATCTGTGTTCGACAGCTGTGCTCACCCTGAAGAAGCTTGGAAAAATATCCAGGCAGCCATAGATACAGCTGTAAAAGCTGTGAATAAGGTAAACCCAAAGGTGAGTAAAAACCACTGGATCTCCACCGCCTCATCCGAACTGATAGATGCTAGAAGACTTATTCCGGCGAGCTCCGAATTCAATGAGGAGCGAAAGCTGCACAAGAGGAAACTTACGAAAAGTCTCCGCAAGGACCGTGAACAGTGGTGGGCGACAAAAGCCAAAGAGATGGAGAAAGCTTCGAGGATAGGCAACACCAGGCAACTCTTTGGACTCATCAGGGAAACGGGTGGGAGAAGACAAATCATTAGTGAGACAATCTCGGAAAAAAATGGCACTATAATTAGCTCCCAGGATAGACGACTGGATCGTTGGAAAGAGCATTATGAGGAGCAGTTTAATTGGCCCACAGCCACGCTCAACCTTCCGAGCATCCAACACCTCCCTGAATGGGATATAGACACAGGTCCTCCGTCACTAACTGAGGTTACTAAAGCTGTCACCAATCTGAAACTAGGCAAAGCAGCGGGACCTGATGGAATGACTCCAGAGGTATTTAAGTACGGTGGAGACAGCTTACTGTCTGCATTAACTGAGGTACTAGGCAGCGTCTGGGAATCAGAAGAAGTCCCATCGGGTTGGTGTAAGTCACTGATTATCCCCATATACAAGAAGGGAGACAAGTCTTCCTGTGATAATCACAGAGGGATTAGCTTGACTAATATAGTATCTAAAGTCTTAGGCTCAATAATCATGCGTAGACTGAGTGGTGCTCGGGAGGCACAAACACGAGAGAGCCAGGCAGGCTTTAGACCAGGAAGAGGGTGTATTGATCATATCTTCACCCTCCGACAGATTCTAGAACATAGGCATTCCTACCGGCGTCCAACAGTCATTATATTTCTTGACCTAAAGGCAGCATTCGACTCTGTCGATCGGGAAGTTCTCTGGAGATGCTTGGCTGTAAAGGGAATTCCAAGAAAATATATTGCACTGATTAAGGCACTCTACTCGTACTCATACAGCCAGGTGAGGGCTTACGGCGAGCTGTCATCTGAACTGATGACGACCAGTGGTGTCCGTCAAGGATGCCCATTATCCCCTTTTCTATTCAACTTCATCATAGATGTGTTAATGGACTTAACCCTAGGTGACTTCAGCGACTCAGGGATTGACTTGCTACCAGGGAATAATCTCGTTGACTTGGAATATGCAGACGATATAGTCCTTCTAGGCGAAGACGCTGACGAAATGCAGAGTCTTCTAAACACCTTGAGCCGCAATCTACGAATGTTTGGCATGCGATTCGCTCCCGCCAAATGCAAGATGATGTTACAGGACTGGACTACATCGACGCCTAGTTTAAAAATAGGAAGTGAAGTGGTAGAGCACGTTGACCGCTTCACTTATTTGGGAAGTACCATCAGCCCCAACGGGTTGATCTCTGACGAAATCTCAGCACGAATACAAGGGGCTCGTTTCGCATTTGTTAGTTTACGCCGACTCTGGCGTAGACGAGATGTTCGACTATCGACCAAAGGGCGGGTGTACTGCTCATCAGTCCGCTCCGTCCTCCTTTATGGTTGTGAGACCTGGCCACTGAGAGTGGAAGACATGAAAAGACTAGCTGTCTTTGATCATAGGTGCCTGCGCTCTATTTCCCGTGTAAAGTGGCATAATAAGGTGAGCAACATTGAGGTTAGGCGTAGAGTTCTAGGTAAACAGGGGAAATCAATCGACGAAGTCGTGAAGCTACAAAGACTGAGATGGTTAGGACATGTGTTACGTATGCCAAGCCATCGCCTCCCTCGACGAGCAATGTTAGCGGATATAGGGTCAGGCTGGAAAAAAGCTAGCGGCGGTCAAACAAAAACTTGGCACCAGTCAATGAAATCCACAACAGTTGGTCTAAGCCACGTAGGAAGGTGTAGACTTCCAGGCTGGGGTCCTCGGGACGGTAAAAATCTATGGTTGGAAACAATTGGTGACATGGCTCAAAATCGTTCTCAGTGGCGCAGATGCATCCACTCCTTGTGACTTATGATCTCCAATGAAACTGTTTTGTTCTTCTTTATTACTCCTTTGTCTCACACCTCTGCTCACTGTCTCTATTATGCTTTTCTTGTACTTTCTTCTCTTGCTTCGCGTGCTACACGGAGTGTGGCGACTTGAACTTCCGCACATTTGTGCAAAGTTCTATGTCGAAAACAGACAGACAAATTGCAACTCTGCGCATCATCGTCATCACAGAACAAGGCATAGAATGGCAGTCAAGCCTCTACCTTAACTTCATCGACTTCAGAAAGGCCTTCACCAGACAGTGCTGACCGAGAAGTAATTTAGAAACTACTTCAAAACTACGGCGTACTTCAAGTTTTTATCAACTTCATTCAACAGCTATATGACAGTGGCACGTATCAGGTGATGCACAACGGAAAAATCAGCAAGACATTCGAAGTGAATACAGGAGTAAGACAAGGCCGCCTATTATCACCGATGATATTCTTAATTGTGGTAGACTGGATTATGCGTTAGGCTGTGTGTCGGGAGTGAGGAGACAGGAGTATCCTGGACCACCGATAAGAAGACTTTAGAAGATCTAGATTTCGCAGATAATATATGCCTAATGTCATACAAACTCGAAGACTTACAGACGAAAACAAACAAACTGCCTGAGGAGGCAGCGAAAACAGGACTACGGGTGAACATAGAGAAGACGAAGGTGATGAAGATAACCAGCCAACGAACCGCAACAACAACCAACACCAATTACTATCAACGGCAGAGATTTAACAGAGGTTACCTCCTTCACTTATCTAGCAAGCATCGTTTCAATTACAGGCGGAACGGATGAAGATGTCAAAGCTGGCTAGAATCGGAAAGGCAAGATATGCCTTCATCAATCTGAAACCAGTTTGGAAATCTACACTCAGCATACGGAACAGGATTCGGATTTTCAATACCAATGTCAAGTCGGTCAGTTCTTCTATATTGATCAGAGACTTAACGTGTAACGAAAAGGATTTCCAATAGGTTGCAGGCTTTCATCAACTGCTGCCACCTTCGCTGGCTCCACACTGAAGATCAAGTAGCTAGCCAGAAAGAATTAGTATCAAGAAACTGTGGGAACAAACCAGACAAGAGCCAATCGCTCAACAAATATGTAAGAGAAAACGGAGATGGATCGGGCACACATTGAAGCGACCGTCAAATGACACCGCGCACCAGGCCGTCCAGTGGAACCCAACTGGGAAACGACGAGTGGGTCATCCTAGGGTGATATGGAGGAGGTCGTGTGAGGAAGGGATGAGCTACTTTTGGCAATCGTGGACTCAGATGAAGAGAATGGCGGAAAATAGAACAAAGTGGAGGTGTTGTTGAAGTCCTATGTTCCACTCGGAACAATACTAATAATCATAAGTTGATTCCACTGACGCCTGTGGACGCGAAAGATGTATACTGTCACACCCCAAACAAGGTTTTAAAAACCAAATTACGAAACACAAGACATCAGAGCAGTTCATGCGGTAAGCCAAGGAGAAGCCTGAGTGTATTTATTGTTTCTAATTTTTTTATGTATCACTTAGATATTTAGTGTATCTTAAAGTTACTGAACAAATTACTAATACTCAGTGAGTCATGAAGGACTGCATTGTCTTTTGAATTACTAATAATTTTAGCGACCCTTGTTTAAAAATATGTGAAATCTACTTTGCGAATCATTACTTGAGTGTAAAGAACCAGTGAAAATTACTTTTACTTTCCTGAAGTAGTGAATAATTTCAGATGGATATATATATATATATGCATTTCTTCACTGTCTAGACTCTTTGTAGACTGATGGCGAAGCGTCTGCTTACCTCAAAACCCTACACTGAAGCTATTAACGCTAACTATAAAGTAATTCGAAGTCAAAGAATAATGCCGGACGAATTTATGTAGCAGTTTTCATAGAAAAACGAATTCATTTATGATAACCAGTTAAATCAATAAATGGATAAGAATCCGCAAACCTGATATCCTTCAATTGATTCACCCACTGCTCCTTTCGTACAGCGACCCAACTCCCAAAACACTAAGGCCATTGCATAGATGTCTGCAGCCTGATAAACTTCAAATGGCAGATAGTTGCATTGATTTTGATTATCGACATTTTCACTTGACATACACAAAGTATGGTCGACACAGTTCGTTGATGTTGATATATCTACAGCCATCAGCAACTCTGGCGCCATGTAACGTTTGGTACCAACTCTTGGTCCAACAGGAGGAGGACCTAAAGAAGAAGGACCTGAAAAGCCACTACACAGCCTGTCTGACTGAGTTACACTACTAGACATAACGCCACCTGACAAGATTGAAGAGGAATTAGAAATTTGTCCGGCTGGAAGACTCTGT
The DNA here is from genome assembly GCA_944472135.2 of Trichobilharzia regenti. Classification (NCBI taxonomy): domain Eukaryota; kingdom Metazoa; phylum Platyhelminthes; class Trematoda; order Strigeidida; family Schistosomatidae; genus Trichobilharzia; species Trichobilharzia regenti. The sequence goes on along the minus strand of OX235262.1, from coordinate 93,258,976 downwards.
AAATTTACTAAAGCAAGACCCAAATCAGCTATGCAGGCTGTCATATCATGCATAACAAGCACATTCTTTGACTTGAGATCTCGATGTGCAATAGCAGGCTTGGCATGTAGTCCTTTTATTTCTGTATGTAAAAATGCTAGACCTGCCGCTATGGAACCAGCCAGGCGCAAGCCTTCTTGAAGTCTTAGTGATTTATTAGCTAAAAAATCATGTAGGGATCCATTGGCATGATAAGCTGTAATTAACCAAAGCTGGGTGCAGCCGCCTCTTGATATCATGTCACTCGCATAATATGCCAGTAGATTAGGATGACGTAACAACCCAGTATTATACACTTCTGTTTCACGAGCCCAACTAGCTTCATCACGACTGGAAAATATTTTGACAGCTACTGTTTCACCTTGACATGTAGCCTTCCAAACTTCACCGAACCGACCTTTCCCTATGCACACAACTAATCTTATATGACGCGCAATAGTTCTCTGAACAAGGAAGGGAATGCCACTCCCGCTTCCACTGGTGCAACTGGTAAATTCGCATGAAGGCTTTGGATTGGTCACGCTCTTAAATGTTAGCTTCTTTTCTTTGTTACTTGGTGTGATACACGAGGATGACTTGGGATCAGGGAAATGCTGTTCACTGAATTGTACAAGGTAATTAGAGATGTCTTTAGTAAATGTAGCATGCTTGTAGCCAAGCTCATCAGAATAACGTTCGTACTTCATTATTCGTTTCTTCAGAAAGCACTTCCATAACAACATTATACCCAAAAGTCCGCAAAACAATGCAGAAAGAGGAATCAAAACTGCTGTCAAAATGAGTCTCCAAGTAATCCCACTAGAATTCACATGTGTAGAGCCCAATAATTCAAGTAGACTTGAATTTTTATTGCAGAGGTCACCATCATTTGCAGAACAACAATACAACAACTGTGTACCAACTTTTGAATTTCGACAGTGTAAATCAACTTGATTAGTGTGGTTTGCGAAACAACCGTACGACTCGCGATTCACAAATGTCAATGATGAATCCAAATGCAATGAATGAAAACATCCCGTAGAAGAAACGCATACAGAACTGGAATGTGGACAACCGTCAAGCGGTGAACAATAACATGAAACAAGTTGTTGTTTCTCAAAACTTGTATTCATTGGGAGTTTAGTAACATCCACTAATTAGATACATTATTAGCAAATATGATCAGCTAGAAATAAAATAAGATCATCAATTAGAAGCAGATAATTAAATGTTGATTAGCAGTAACTAATAATGCATACTGAGGTATGAAAGAAAAATCCGGAAAACCGAAATATATGTAAGTTAATGAGAAAGTATTAACTGTTACCAAAGGTTTTGTGTGCTATTTCAAGATCGAAATTTAGTCTACATAGTTTTTTTATTGGGTACCATAATACGGTAACTAAGCAGATTGTTTTTTCAGCATTACTGGTGATCCATAGCAAGGAAAAAAACAAAAAAACTTTTTACTAATTTAGTTAATGCAGCTCAATATTATTATTATTGCTCCCTTGGGTTCCTAGTGGAACATAGGGCTTCAACTGCACGTCTCCACTTTCTTCTGTCTTCTGCTATACTTTTCGCCTGCATCCATGTTAATCCATATTCCTTCAACTCCTCTTCACACGATCTCCTCCATATCACCCTTGGACGTCCCACACGCCGCTTCCCTTTCGGGTTCCACTCAAGGGCTTGGCGCGTGATGTCACCCAGCGGTCTCCTCAGCGAGTGTCCAGTCCATCTCCACTTTCTCCTGCATATTTGTTGGGCGATTGGTTCTTGCTTTGTTTGTTCCCATAATTCCTTGTTGGTGATTCTTTCCGGCCATCTGATCTTCAGTATTGAGCGAAGAGAGTTGTTAATAAAGTTCTGCAGCCTTTTGGAAATATTCTTTGTGACCCGCCAAGTTTCTGATCCGTATAGAACAACTGACTTTACGTTTGTATTGAAAATCCGACTGAATTTTGTTGGTGATGCTGAGTGACGAAGATTTCCAGATTGATTTCAGGCTGATGAATGTGTTTCTCGCCTTCCCGATTCTCGATTTGACATCCTCGTCCGCTCCTCCTGTAGTTGAGGCAATGCTCCCTAGATAAGTGAATGAAGTAACCTCTTTCAAATCCCTCCTGTTGATGGTGATTGACGTTGGATGCAGCTCAATAATCCATCTATCATACCAGAGAACATTTGTCGTAATATCGGTTGGAGGATTTCATCATCAGCTGACGTCAGTCAGAGAACCACTTGAAAACCTTGGAGTACTAGACAGTTGTTTTGCTCCAGTTTGAGACTCTTCATCAGCACGCATCTATCGGGGTTCGAACCCAGGACTTTTTGGCTACAATGCAAGCTCGTAGACCATTAAGCCTCTGGAACCCGATCCAATGGCCCATGAATTCTAACTTCTGCCGATTCATGACGTAGCGCGACCACTTCGTAATGTCTTCTTCGATGAGCTGTCCAGCACTTCCAGGTTTTCAAATGGTTCTCTGACTAATGTCAGCTCATCATGAAATGCTCCAACGAATCAAACAAAACTCCTACAAAACCAATACTCGGAAATATGTAACAGCTTCTGGAACTTCTTGACTGACTGGATTGAAGTGTGAAGTGAAATGGCGTCAGTTAGAATTGCCTATTTTATCTAATAATCTACAGCTCCATAATGAAAACAAATGTTTTCCAAAACCCTTTAACGCAAAAAGAATACCACATAAATATTCTTTTAGATATATTGCGCCCTGACTAATGTAAACACGTAAGTTCATAACTTTCCTTGGAATTATCCAAGCAGTGGTATTCTTGTACAAGCACGCACCGCATATATCATTCACATAAACAACCAATTTGTTCATCAGAATACTTTAGCAGACTTGTTTAGTGAAACGAAATAAGTATCGAAATTAAAACATAAATGGAGATCATAATTAGGTGTTACGTATTTTTTCAGCACCTAAATACACTACTGTCTAAAATTAACAGATTAACACCATAAACACATATGATTGACTGGCTTCAACGTAGAACTTTGCACAAATGTGCAGCAGTTCGAGTCGCTTCACTCCGTGTAGCACACAGCAATAGAAGAGCGTAAAGAGAGACGTAATAAACAGAAATGTGAGGCAAAAAGAACAGTAACATGGGAGAACAATAGAATTTTATGGGATATGATAAATCACAAAGAGTGAATCCATCTGCGCCAGGCATTGAGAATGATTTTCAGTCGTATCATTAATTTTCTCTAGCAAGTCGTTCTTGCCATCCTGAGGACCACAACCAGCCTAGAAGTCTACATATTTCTACGTGGCCTAAACTAACTGTTGTGGATTTCATTGAGTGATGCCGTCATGTTTTGGTTTGACCACCACTAACCAGCTAACATCGCCCGTCGACGAAGGCGATGGCTAGACATGCGTAACACATGTCCCCCAACCATCTCTCCTAATCGATGTAGCTTCACAACCTCGTCGATTGATTTCCCTCCCTACCTACCACTCGACCGATGTCTAACCTCAACATTACTAACCCTATCGTGCCACCTAACACGGGAGATAGAACGGACACACCTTTGATCAAACACAACTAGCCTTTTTATGTCTTCTACTCTCAATGACTAGGTCTCATAACTATGAACGAAGACACAGAGCACTGCTGAGCAGTACACACGTCGTTCGGTCGATGGCCAGATGTCACTTCTACGCCGAAAATGAAGTAAGTTGGCAAATGTCACACAACCATCTTGTATCCCTACTAAGATTTCGTCAGCAGTCAGTCTATCGGGATTGAAGCAAATTCCCAAATAATTGAAGTGGTCAACAAATCCTACCACTTCACTCCTGTCTATCTTTAAGCTAGGAGTTGATGTGGTTTGGTTCTGTAGCATCATCTTACATTTAACGGGAGCGAATCTCATGTCAAATATCGCAGATTGCTGCTCAATAAACACATATACAATCTATAATTACTGGACGTCTAAAATGTTATATTTCATTTCAGGGAGGACGCGTTGAAATAATAACATCGGTTACAATAAATAGCTTCGATTTCTCAACCTAAACTAACGGATATTATCCTTAGCCTGGGGGCCGATGACCTGGAGCATGGAGAATTAGGTTGAATTAAAAGCATTCTAAAAAAGAGAGCACTTCCTTTGTGGTTCACGTCGCAATCATGAAGTTTCTATCTCAACCATGGCTAACCAGATGAGCAACAACACTTGACCCTACAACAAGGCGGCCTTCGACTCCGTGGATCGAAAGGTAATATGGCAATGTCTGACTGTGAAGGGAGTGCCAAGAAAATACATTGCACTAATCAAGGCACTCTATTCAAACTCACGTAGTCGTGTAAGGGCTTATGGGGAATTGTCATCTGAATTGATAACAACAAGTGGTGTCCGACAAGGATGTCCACTTTCCCCATTTCTGTTTAACTTCATCATAGATATGCTGATGGAAGTATCCTTAACTGAACGTAATGACTTAGGAATCGACTTGTTACCAGGGAATAATCTTATGGACTTAGAATATGCAGATGACATAGTCCTGTTAGGGGAGGATGCTGACAAAATGCAGAGTCTTCTGAACACCTTGAGCGTCGGTGGCACAGTGGTTAGGACTCTCGCCGACCATGCACATGGTCCGAGGTTCGAGCCCTCGCCGACGCACACCTGATATCTATGGTCGGCCTGCAAAATTTGGGCTACCGATATCCATGCTGAAAATTCCATACTTGTACCAAAAATACAGTGTGGAATCAAGCTGTAATCAAAAATTAAAAAAAATTAAATTAAAAAATTATGTTTGGCATGTGATTCGCCCCTGCAAAATGTAATATGCTGCTACAGGACTGGACTACGTCAACTCCTAGCTTAGTGATAGGGAGGGAAGTGATAGAACATGTTGACCACTTCACCTACTTGGGAAGTTGTATTAGCACCAACGGACTGATTGGTGATGAAATCTCAGCACGGATCCGAAAAGCTCGAGCTGCTTTCGCTGACTTACACCATCTCTGGCGTAGGCGTGACATCCGGTTATCAACCAAGGGACGCGTGTACTGCTCATCAGTTCGCTCCGTCCTTCTCTATGGCTCTGAAACATGGCCAATACGAGTTGAAGACATGAAAAGGTTGACTGCTTTCGATCATAGATGTCTGCGATCTCTGTCTCACGTTAGGTGGTTTAATAAGGTAAGTAATGTTGACGTTAGGCGTAGAGTGTTGGGCAAAGAGGGAAAATCAATCGACGAGGCTATAAAGTTACATAGACTAAGATGGCTAGGTCACGTGCTGCGCATGCCTAACCACCGCCTCCCCCGACGGGCATTGCTAGCTGATATAGGTGCAGGTTGGAAAAGAGCCAGTGGTGGCCAAACAAAAACATGTCATCAATCCATGAAATCACTGACAGTTAAACTGAGTCAGGTAGGGAGATGCAGACTCCCGGGTTGGGGCCCTCGGGACTCTAGGAATCAATGGCTGGAGACAATAGGTGACATGGCTCAAAATCGTTGTCAATGCCTAGCGCAGATGTATTCAGTCTCTGTAATCTTTCATATTCCTTTCTACCATTACCCATTCTGTTTCACTCTTATACTTGTCAGACTGTATTGATTCTCTTCACTCATCTTCTTGTCTACCTCTGTGTGCTATTTGGAAGGTGGCAACTCGAACTGCTGCACTTCGGTGCCAAGTTCTATGTTGAATCCAGACAGACAGACTATAAAAAGTTAGATTTTACCCTACACATATTACCCTATTAAATAATTTGGCCCTTATTTGTTCTCCTTAAAGTAATTAAAGGTTTCTTTCTGACTCATTTGATCAGAGCATACACCAATATACATATGCGTATGTATATATATAATTTAGTTTTGCAATAATACTGAAATGCTGGCGTTTTCGTTACATACTGTACCCACCTCTGTGACCATATGGTCATATATATATATACATATGATTCTTAAAGTAACCTTTTTGACATCGAAGTTATAAACTTACTGAACAGATATTACGCCAAAAATACACGACAAACTAGATATTCACAAAGTTAGCACAAGATTATCTTGAACGTTTTTTTGTGTAACCCATGCTATCGTAAAATTAGACCAGAAGTAATTACTTCTGATCTAGTAATAAGTAGAGCTTTGTTCGCCATTCGAGCTATTAACTTGCATGTGACACATGGACAGGTGATTAAATATGTACAATAGTAAAAACCTAATAAATGTATTGCATTGTCATTATCACACATGTGAGTCAATTAAATACATTTATTCTATGTACACAGTGACGCCGTGGATTACACACAAAAATATTCATAACTACTCATTCTGAACTTTATTCAAAATACACAGGGATTGTTTGACAGAATTTACACACCATTTAAAATTATCCAGTTAATATATAGGGTAAATTTATGAAGTCAATATTTATAGAATAATGACAGTTGCAGTCCTTTTGACACTGTAATCCGAAATATTGACTCACGCTTAAATATAAATGCAGAACAAACAACTTTAGGAACTCATAAGAATTCCAGATACGCTAACCCAGCTTCTCAATATTTATGCGCCAGATAACCTTGAGATGCATACCAGGCGCTGAAATTTACCATCCAATATACAATATCCTGATTACGAGCTAGTATAAACCAGTGATTTCTTTGAGCTCGCTTCTTGGTCGTGAGGTAGAGGTTCCAGATCTTCGGTGAGCTTCTGCGTAGTAAGTCCCGCCACTCGACTGCTTTAGCTCTGGTAGACTCCAAGAGGAGTGGTGCGGGGATTGGTCAAGATGTGGTTTGTAGTATGCAGTATGTTAGGACTGTATTGCTGCCATGAATGGAGTTTGACCTAACTCCCGTTGATCATTCGGTGTAGTCACAAAAGCAGAATAATAATAGGTTGTAGTGTAGATAATATAGGTTGAGATAAGTGGAATAATAAAGGTGACCTAAGGAAAAGATAGAGTAGTCGATACAGTGAGAGAAGGCAGAACATGTCGTGGGGATATGTTGAAATTATTTCTTTGCTACAAGCTGGTGATACTTAAGTATGAAGAGACCTGTTTTCCACGACGAATGGTCGTTTATTTTTATTTTATAGGCCAAAGTCGGTTAACATGAGGGGCAATTGTGATATTTCTATTGTGATTTCAATCCATCTGGGTAATATGCATACCATGTGAAGAGCGGACAGATGAAACACACTAGGTGGACTGTTGATGATCCGTTAAGAAAGGGTACGTGACTGGCACCAAGCGCTTACTGCAGCTTCCTCATTCTTCGTAAGATGTCTTCTTCCGCTGGTAGAAAACAAGTGCACACACAACATATTGCTCACTACTTTACAGCATGTAGTGGTCAGTAATTCTGACAAATACTTCGATATGAAGGTTAAGTTGTTGAAATTTAACAAAATATCTCATATTAGGACTTAATATCAATTCGATGCTCTTGTATTCCTTTGATGCTCAAGTGTAAGTCGGTTCGCAACGAAATCCACAGTTCAAATGATCCGTACATGACACACTGTCATGTGCCTGCCCTTTTAAATCGTTGTCTACAAAATTGTGTACCCTTAACATATGTCTGATCTGTAAAGATCTTTATTTTCATAATCCGGTCCAGAATGTGGCTGATTTCAATTTCAGTTTTTTAACTCTTCAACGAGACGAATCGCGAATACTTGTGTGCAACTCATTATGCTAAGAAAGGAAACATCCCTTTCTCCACTTTCAGAAAGCAGCTAAGTGACCATGTGATTCTAGTACGAACGGATGTAACCAATAAATTTGCTACAGGCAATATTGTTTCAGGAAAATCACTGGCAAAAGTTCGATGCATCAATCACTGTCATCCCTGAAGGACGATAACCTACTTCTGTATCAACAGAAGACAAGAGCCAGGTAACAGATCATTTATTAAGGAAATCAGTGCGTATTTATATACATATTCATGTACGCTATTATAGCTTATTCAAGCAGACAAACACAGTCTTCTGATTGGTTGTTTCTTGCTCAAGGTTATTCGGTACTGCTTGTGACTGGTTTCTCATAAAGTTAAGCCATATATCCGCGAATCGTATCTGCCCACGTTAAGTCTGCTGTGATTGGTTGCTGAATCAGTCTTGTTCATATTTTCTCAAGGGCAATATTAGCGACATAGACACTGACGTAAATTAATGTCTACCAATTGACCAGCAGCCTGCTCTCACCACACTTCTTTCAGATTGAATTCTTTTGACTTCTTTGCTGGAAGGGTGACTGGTAAGCCCGTTTTGTGCCTCTTAATTTGACTTAATGCATGGAAGCATCAGCCTCGTGGTGGAATGGAGACGAAACGTCGTCGATTTGAAGATAAAAGACCTGTGGGTTCGGCAAAAGTTGACCACACAACTCCATGTATTTGAGAAGAAACTCGAATTGGCTCCTGCTGGAGGACAAGTGCCCATTTACTCTTTTTAAGAGGTGGGAGAGTGGTGACTGCTATTCAGCAGATATGATGGTTAGGATTCAAGAGAAGCAGTCTTATCTGTGGGGGAGCGCCCTATTACCAAGGCTCCTGAGTTTGAATAATTTCAATAAAAAGGAGGATAAAAACTGGCTGAATGCAACAGCTTGGGAGCACACTCTCTGAAAACGAGCTCATGGTATGGTTTCTTTACTTCAGAAGGACATCTAATTGTACAAATCAGAACAACAGCATAAATATTACTAAAATTCAGCTTTTCTACTGCATATTTCATATACTTTCGCGCCTGGATTTGACTTCTTCAGTATCTGTTCCCAACATTAACTTATATAGGTGGAAAAATCAATCGTTTCTCTTTTATTTTTTAATACCACAAACTTGAACTAATTGTTAGTGTGTAACACTTTGAAGTTCAGCGTTCATAAATTCTTAGTTGCGAAAATCAGGGAATTAACTTTGCGCTTACCGTATACTGCTTATTTAGATTATTAAAATTTGCTAGCTGCCTCTGCACCTCTCTTGCTGTTTTCTTCGATCTTCTCTTTTCGAAGGTACTGCACTGGACCACTGCAAATGTCAGTAATGCTGCTCTCTACATTTGTATTACTTGAACGGTGTCCTTAATTAACTAGAACATATATTTGGTAGAGATTCAGAATATTTTTAGCACACATGATGAATAACGGAACAGCCTCCATCATGAAATCTGTTTATCATCGCAAAGTTGGTCCCTTGTTTCTGCTAATACCAAAATAATGCTGTACTCACCGTCCAATGTGAAGTTTTATTAATTTGCAAACCCTTCATAACCGGTTAACTGATAATGGTTGTAAGTTATGCATCCTGCGTGTCTTATTTAGTGTGTCTTTCTTCTTACCTTCCGATAGCGCAACCTGTTGTAATTCCGGCTGGACTTATCCGGCATGTTGGTTGAAATTTCGCTCGGTAAATTTTTTTGTCAATATTTTTCAATAAAATTGTGTTATATGTTTTCTGGATTGATAGAAATTCTCATTTCCTGGCTAGTTATGTTGGTATTCGAGTCTTGTAATCTTACTGCGACACAATTTAAGCATATTGGTTACAGTGATAAGTGTTTCATGCATGATCGGTCGTAAAATCGCTATAATGAAGAAGATGGGGTAGTTGGAGGGTAATATCATCTACACAAATAGTTTACTTCTTGTAGAAGCTGCAGCTTTCGACACAGTGTCATTCAACGAAGACCACGTCAAAATGTGGCTATTTTCCTGTGAGGAACAGCACTATTTGACAAAAGAATCCCATCATTACATAGGAATCACCTATAAATGCCGACAGAATCTCCTTTGGGTACAGAAGTTATCTTGTAGATGTATCTTTCACTGTATGTATATTTGGACAGGAATTATGGGAAGTTGAAAGGTTTTCTCTAAGCGGATTTAATATACATTTACACTGGCGCAGTATAGTATGGGTTATGTGAATTCAAAGTATAGAAGAAACATCTATTAATATTGTGCCATTGTTTGCTTAGTTGACTGCTAGGCTAACAAATGTAGGTGGTTCTCGTGATTGCTGCAAGCGCAGTGCATTTAAGAAGGCAATAACTCGTTTAATTTTCCTCAGTGTTTCACTTAGTGCAATTATCCAGTGTATAGTAATAATATGCACATGGTTTGTGTTGACTACGAGAATCTAATGTAGTTAGCTCTAATTTTATTAATCTACCGTCTGACACTGTAAACTGAATACTGCAATGTTTTTGATTACCAGTAGTGATGAATTTCTTCTGAAATTTCCATTTACCTGAAACAGTACAGATGCATTATCACGATTGAATGTCTAGGTTGCATTATATTTCATTGTTATCCTCACCAACACAACAGGTCTGCGTGTCTTACAATATTTTAAGTGTTGTTAACACTGTGCATAGTTGCTTAGAGTTGAGGCATGTTCAGCTTATATTTGATGACTACATATTCCTAAATATGAGAATGCAACTTCTGTAGGATTCAGAAAACTATGCTCACTAGACATTACTGAGATTGTGGATGAATTTCTAAGCTACACATTTGCAATACCTCATTTAACGAAGACGTATTTAGTGTGAAATTGATGAGAGAATGACGTCTCAACAGTGTGGGTGTTTCAGAGTTTATCCTGAAATTTGCGTGTGATCTAACGTTGGAGAACTTATGAAGTCTATTTATGCGTCAATATAAAGACCAGCTGTGGACTACAAACACTTTTAATTGTATGAGAACTTTACTTATTATTAACATAATCAGCGTGTACTAATATATAAATAATCTTTCATAAATTTGTGTTGTGCTTCATATTTTAGGTATATGGAGGTTGTGGAATGTGAAATCAGTGGAAATGTCAATCTGTCAAACTAATGCTAATACCCGTCATCAAAATTTTCTCTCGTAAACTAAGAACATTTTTAATATACTCTTCATTTCTACTTCTTCTGAACGTCTTCAGTTCGTCGCTATACTATGAGCTTTCGTAATATGTGAATTCTGATTAATGCATGTTTAGCTTAGTGGAATGGAGACTTACTATAGTCTTATGAGACTGTTACTTAAATCATTCAGAGGATTTCGCGTCTGCTTCTATACAAAAGCACATTGTAAAAACCAAGTAGAATATGGCAAGTTGAATAATAATTCTGTAATATTCGTTACGCTAAAGTCTCCTTACTTAGCCAGCTGCTAGTCTGTATACTGCTAAACGCCAAGTATGTAATACAAGTAAATTAGGGTTGATAGTTTAGAGGTTGACGGATATCTTGTTCAGCAACTTCTAAATAATTTATTCTCGCGTACCAAAAACAAAGCAAAAGCCAATATTTGATCGTCCAAACTACGTGATATATTTCGGGACCAAAACAAGCCGTCAGACGAACGCTTAGCTGGCTAGTGATCGTGCACGTGACACGACGGGATATCAAATGGCGGGGATGCTTGACCGGAAGCCTTCAGCTAAACAAGTCGACTTAAACAGTGGTGGTCAGCATCCAATAGTGAGTGATTGCTGTGGTCAATAATTTTGGGAAATTATTTACCGCTACAATAGCTACTTCAATAATCAGTTAATACGCAGTGGTATCATCGAACAGACTGTCTACTTGGCGATGAGCTGAGAAACAATTCTGATTTATTTCTGACATGCTATTTAATCATGTGATGTCATCTAATATCCATCATTTCTATGACTAACAACTTCAGTGTTTGAATATCTGCTTTGTTATGTATGCCGATAATCCAACTATTTCAGTGTCTGTCAACTCTTAGCTAGGTAGTACTAAAATGAACAGCTTTCTATCAGGAATTAGCAAATGGTCTTCGTCTAACGGTCTTAATCTAAATCCCTCCAAATGTCAGGCAGTTAATTTAAGCTTCTGGTGTAAAAGAAAGTTAAATGAAGCTGTTAATTCCCATTACCGTTGTATAATTGATGATAGTGATATGGAAATCAAGTCTGACATTAGGTATCTTGGATTAATTCTTTCCTCTGACCGATCCTGGTCTTCCCATGTCTTAGCGATTTCTAAAATAATATTTCGTCTGACTGTTCACACTAAGAAGTTAGGGCACTCAAGCATAACTCATCCCCTCCTCTTATAGTTTGTCAGTTCGTGCATCTTACCTATACTTGGCCTATTTTCCTTGCTTTAATCATGGTGCAACCGTGTTTCTCAGAACTCATTACGCAGCGTATCAGCCTTAAATGTATACCACATGCACGTATATTGCTTATGAGCTAGGTATGCAAATCAAAACAAACGTTTGTACGGTGCACTCATTATTTATAAGACTAACTAATATGTGAGAGCTACGATTTGAACAGTTATACAACGTTTAATATATTTGGACAGAATAAACCTACGCTGCTTCCCTCTATGACGCATTACCTAAAGCTACGTAGTTACCTTAAAGTGGTTTCTGCTAAAGGTTAACTCCCATAGATACTACCTTAGTGAGCAACAGGTGTTTGAAAATATAAAACACCCGTATAGGTTTTGGCTTACCGACAACCGTTTCACGACTAGGTACTATAGCTTCGCCAAGTTTCATACTGGAGGTAGTGTAAGCAGTATCCACTTCCACGGATTCCCCAGTAGCCAAGGATTCTAACTGAAATGACACTCGCTCACATACTACAGTTTTCGCAGAATTGAAAGTATTTAAAACCAAGGTGTCAATCACGTCTCATAAACCGTTAATGGCCAGCTCTCGCTACGCTCGGGCCCACGCTGCTCTTCGAAGATTTCAGAAACGCTTAGTTATAACGGACGCAAAAACCAAAACACCGATTGGCCGCTTGACATTTGTTTATTGTTGCACCAACATATAAAAGGAATAAGCGAACTAAGGTTTCTGACGATGTTTCACTCTTCTTTCTGAACAGCGACCGATGAGACGATGACTGTCGTATTGATGCCTCCGCGAAAATTGGGGAAGTTGATTTTAAGCAAACAACCAAGAATTGATCGTTCAATCTTCAACTCCATTGACACTCCCCGGCAAAAATGGGATCCAACCCTTTTTTCCTTCACGACCAATGCACGTCGACTTGGATGCCATTGCGAGAACCTGGGTCACACGGACAGAGCTGAAATGGAAAACAAACAGAAAAGCCAACACACCACAAGCATACCCACAGCACAATCTCACACATCAATGACGACCTGCGAGTCCAGACAGAGACCTCCTCTTGACATCTTGCAACACAATCGCCGCTTGCTAGAATGACTCTTGCAGAATGCAATGTGACCATAGCACCACCTCACGATACTCTACGCACATCCTCGTATCTACTCACTACCAATCACCACTGAAATCGCTGGTCACTCATTCTGCCTCAGTTCTAATAGCGGTGACGCATGCGAGCCTCAGTCGTTTACACTCTTTCTCCCCGGCGTGTCGGACCACAGCTAACAATTATCTCCGTGTGCATTTCATTCTCAGCAATAGCCTGGCCTCCCCGGCGTATACGACCCATCTGCTGTCCTTAACATCAATCAATTCATTCATGGATGTAGAAGACTCGAAACAACTTCAGAAGTAATCACGACGAAAATTTTAACAAAATTACGCAATAACAACAAGATACGAAAACAACGAGTAAACACAATGAATCCAAAAAACACAAATTGCTATGACACACCACACGTATATACAAACAGTACACACAAACTCGCAGTTCATGTCTTGGTGGAATTCCTTCGAAGAATTGCAGGACTTACACCAGTACGCCTACAACCTTCACAGGTTGACCATTGTAATTTGTGGAATGTCCGGACACAAACAAGATTAACCAACAATTACGATAATTGGAACTCACACAACTATTTAACACAAACATATGTACAATCAACACATCAAATGTTGTGGATTCTGCTTTGACGAACTACCCTTGAAGAACTGTAGGACTTACAGCAGTACGCCTACAACCCCTTCTCAGGTTGACGCTCTAGTTTGGAAAATCGTCGCAGAGTTCATTTGCTAACTTCCTTCTATCAGCTATATCCTCAAATCTGAACGGTAACACGCTCATGTCATTGTATCGTAGAATATAGATGACCAACAAACACACGACATATCTGATCAACCAAGTGTAGAAACAGAGTAATTTACACCAAAGATAATAACATTCAAATAGTAACTTGAAACTAGAAATGCCTTTATTCGTGCAAGTCAATTTAACAATTACTCTCTCGTTTACACTTGGCTTATCCTCACTAAACTGACCATTGATATTCGTCCTTTCAAACGAATTGATACTAGCATAGTCATTGCACAAGATACTTGAGTTGATGGGCGTCTTTTTCATTGTGGATGACAGCACCAACGACGACTGATTGATACCAGTTGATGAAGTTAGCGGTGGATCAAAAGCTGTTGTTGCTCGGCTTTCAGAAGTTTGTCTACCTATGAGACCACCACCACTGCTGTCTTTTACTATCAGCTCAGGTTTAGCACTAGCATCTGATGATAGGTGGGCTACATGCTGATCAATCACACTGACGGTCTCACAAGTACGCATGCCTTCTGCAACTGCACCTGCATTTATTTCTACTTCACGTTGTAGTTGTACAGAACCTTTATTTAACTTAGCAGTAGTAGGCATTTCCCTCATCTAATCATGATCAACCAAAGACAAATCTGCACTATCATGATCATTATCACAAATATTCAATTTACCGTCAACTTCATCATTTTCAAACTCTTTAATAACAGAAGTAGACAATTTTGGTTCCTCCTCGCAAATCATTAAAGGTTTTATAACTTCACTCTGACTAGTAATACCTTGTAAACTTGTAAGGTCAGAACTGCACTCTGAAGCAGTAACTCTATTCTGTGACACTCTATTCAACAACGGCTTACCAGTTGCAACTACAGACTTCTTCACCGCACCGTTATCGTCACACAATTCGGAGTCAGACCTGGAGTTTACATTTAGCTTATCACTGAACTTGCTCACCGGTTCACAGTTCACTTCTGTATGCACCTCTTGCACACGTGTAAAGCACAACCGTGTTTGTCTTGCATCTTGTAACTTATCTGTTGAGGATGTACTACGAAACCTGTTACACTCACTAGGTCTATATGCATTACTAGACATCATGGAGACTTCTCGATATCCACCTCTCTGAGGCCTACTCGTCATCAATGATTGCATTTTGATCACAGACTGCTCTATTCTAGGGGTGAGATTCAATATACTGGCAAACTTGCTCATAGATTGATTGACGCTATCTTTTACCAGTTTCAGGATATCATCAAACTTTGGCTCGATACCCTCATCCTCCATACGGGAGCTTATCTTCACCCACTTCCTTTGCAGTCGAGTAGGTAGGCGTCTTGCTATTACTTCTAGTATAAAACTCGAGTTGAGGTCACTCATGCGATTCATCGAAATCATTCCATTCTTGTAAATTAGCAAATTATTCAAAAACTCAGTGAGTGCCTGGGAGTCATCCTGTAATTGACCACCATTACCCTTAACAGCCTCGAATAATTTCCCTGCAATCATCGAAGGTCTTCCAAACCTTTGACGTAATATGCTCATAGCCTCAGCGTAGCCCTCTTTTGGCTTCATAAACTTACAGCACTGTATAGCTCTTGAAGCATCTCCAGTGCAATACCTCATCAAATACATTAACTTCAATTCATCATTTAATAAAAAATCACTCAACATGATCTCAAACTCCTTTACAAATTGTAAATAATCAGCCGGGTTTCCATCGAAACACCGTGGTTCAAATTTAGGGAGTTTGATGTTCCTATTATCCCTGAACGGCGAAACAATAACATCAACCATGTCATGCTTAACATCAGACACATCGTTACAAGTAACAGACAAGTCACCATGACTTACTTTCCTGTTTGCATCCAAGACGCTCTGTCCCTTCTTTGACCCAGGCATTGTTGAACTTGACCCAATTCCAAAAACGTTCCAGATATTGCTTGTTCAAAGAGGACTTGACCGGCACCAGGAAAAATGAACGGTGACTATCCAAACTTTCACCAACTGTTTGAATCCGCCAGATCTGTTTCAATCGTCAGAAACTGTCAATCACGTCTCATAAACCGTTAATGGCCAGCTCTCGCTACGCTCGGGCCCACGCTGTTCTTCGAAGATTTCAGAAACGCTTAGTTATAACGGACGCAAAAACCAAAACACCGATTGGCCGCTTGACATTTGTTTATTGTTGCACCAACATATAAAAGGAATAAGCGAACTAAGGTTTCTGACGATGTTTCACTCTTCTTTCTGAACAGCGACCGATGAGACGATGACTGTCGTATTGATGCCTCCGCGAAAATTGGGGAAGTTGATTTTAAGCAAACAACCAAGAATTGATCGTTCAATCTTCAACTCCATTGACACAAGGGTTGCTTTGGGCCTTTAATACCCAAGCAACCAGCCAGTTTAGCATCTATCAATGTAACGTCTGAACCATTATCCAACAATGCATAAGTCTCTACTGAAGATTTCGGTCCTTTTACCTTAACTGGTAATACCCCTAAGAAAACTTGTGGGGTGTCAAGGGGTCTAGAGATACTATTACAGTTAACCAAATTCCCAGGTTCGTTTGCTGTCCTCAGAAGTGGGTGCATATCCGTTAAACCACTACTTCCTTTGTTTGTCGCCTTACAACTCCACTTTGTATGCCCAATCTCTAAACAACTGAAACACAGCCGCTTCTGCTTTGCCATTTTTAACCTTTCTACGGGTGGCATAGCGATAAAGCGATTACAATCACTCAATTGATGCATGTTATGGCAGAAAATACACTCATCCTCTCTCGTTGTGTCTTGAGACTTCGCCACAAATGCCTTCCTTATATTCACTGGTTCCTTAGGTTCTACCTTAGAATGCAAAATGCTGGCAAAAATGCCCATCACCTGGTTGAAACTGACCTTCACCAGTCTCAGAATATCATAAAACCTTGGGTCGATATCCTCATCCCCTATACGAGAGCTTATTTTCACCCACTTCCTTTGCAGCAGAGTAGGTAAGAGTCTCGCAATTACCTCTAGGACTGAGCGCGAGTTCAGGCCACTCATGCAATTCATAGATATCAAGGTATTCTCATCAGTCATAAGATTATCCAAAAACTCAGTAAGTGCGTTGAAGACAATTTGTAGTTGACTGCCGTTACATTTGACAGATTCGTATACGTTCCTTACAATCATCGAAGGTCTTCCAAACCTTCGACGTAGTATGCTCATGGCCTCAGCGTATCCCACATTCGGAGGTATGAGCTTACAGCACTGTATAGCTCTTGAAGCATCTCCAGTGCAATACCTCATCAAATACATTAACTTCATTTCATCAGTCAATAAAAAATCACTCAGCATGATCTCAAACTCCTTTACAAATTGTAAATAATCAGCCGGGTTTCCGTCGAAACACTGTGGTTCAAATTTAGGGAGTTTGATGTTTCTATTATCCCTAGACGGCAAAACAGTAACATCAACCATGTCATGCTTAACATCAGACACATCGTTACAAGTAACAGACAAGTCACCATGACTTACTTTCCTGTTTGCATCCAAGACGCTCTGTCCCTTCTTTGACCCAGGCATTGTTGAACTTGACCCAATTCCAAAAACGTTCCAGATATTGCTTGTTCAAAGAGGACTTGACCGGCACCAGGAGAGATGAACGGTGACTATCCAAACTTTCACCAACTGTTTGAATCCGCCAGATCTGTTTCAATCGTCAGAAATTGTCAATCACGTCTCATAAACCGTTAATGGCCAGCTCTCGCTACGCTCGGGCCCACGCTGCTCTTCGAAGATTTCAGAAACGCTTAGTTATAACGGACGCAAAAACCAAAACACCGATTGGCCGCTTGACATTTGTTTATTGTTGCACCAACATATAAAAGGAATAAGCGAACTAAGGTTTCTGACGATGTTTCACTCTTCTTTCTGAACAGCGACCGATGAGACGATGACTGTCGTATTGATGCCTCCGCGAAAATTGGGGAAGTTGATTTTAAGCAAACAACCAAGAATTGATCGTTCAATCTTCAACTCCATTGACACAAGGGTTGCTTTGGGCCTTTAATACCCAAGCAACCAGCCAGTTTAGCATCTATCAATGTAACGTCTGAACCATTATCCAACAATGCATAAGTCTCTACTGAAGATTTCGGTCCTTTTACCTTAACTGGTAATACCCCTAAGAAAACTTGTGGGGTGTCAAGGGGTCTAGAGATACTATTACAGTTAACCAAATTCCCAGGTTCGTTTGCTGTCCTCAGAAGTGGGTGCATATCCGTTAAACCACTACTTCCTTTGTTTGTCGCCTTACAACTCCACTTTGTATGCCCAATCTCTAAACAACTGAAACACAGCCGCTTCTGCTTTGCCATTTTTAACCTTTCTACGGGTGGCATAGCGATAAAGCGATTACAATCACTCAATTGATGCATGTTATGGCAGAAAATACACTCATCCTCTCTCGTTGTGTCTTGAGACTTCGCCACAAATGCCTTCCTTATATTCACTGGTTCCTTAGGTTCTACCTTAGAATGCAAAATGCTGGCAAAAATGCCCATCACCTGGTTGAAACTGACCTTCACCAGTCTCAGAATATCATAAAACCTTGGGTCGATATCCTCATCCCCTATACGAGAGCTTATTTTCACCCACTTCCTTTGCAGCAGAGTAGGTAAGAGTCTCGCAATTACCTCTAGGACTGAGCGCGAGTTCAGGCCACTCATGCAATTCATAGATATCAAGGTATTCTCATCAGTCATAAGATTATCCAAAAACTCAGTAAGTGCGTTGAAGACAATTTGTAGTTGACTGCCGTTACATTTGACAGATTCGTATACGTTCCTTACAATCATCGAAGGTCTTCCAAACCTTCGACGTAGTATGCTCATGGCCTCAGCGTATCCCACATTCGGAGGTATGAGCTTACAGCACTGTATAGCTCTTGAAGCATCTCCAGTGCAATACCTCATCAAATACATTAACTTCATTTCATCAGTCAATAAAAAATCACTCAGCATGATCTCAAACTCCTTTACAAATTGTAAATAATCAGCCGGGTTTCCGTCGAAACACTGTGGTTCAAATTTAGGGAGTTTGATGTTCCTATTATCCCTGAACGGCGAAACAATGACATCAACCATGTCATGCTTAACATCAGACACATCGTTACAAGTAACAGACAAGTCACCATGACTTACTTTCCTGTTTGCATCCAAGACGCTCTGTCCCTTCTTTGACCCAGGCATTGTTGAACTTGACCCAATTCCAAAAACGTTCCAGATATTGCTTGTTCAAAGAGGACTTGACCGGCACCAGGAGAGATGAACGGTGACTATCCAAAGTCGTGCCAACTGTCCAAAACCGTTTATAAACTGACGTTGTACTGCCAGAAACTGTAGCCACGTCTCGTAAACCGTTAATGACCAGCTCTTGCTTCACTCGGGCTCACGCTGTTCCTTGAAGTTTCTCAGAAACGCTTAGTAATAACGGACGAAAAAACCAAAACACCGATTGGCCACTCGAGGATTCTTTATTGTAACACCAACATATAAACAATGTTACAACTAAGGTCTGTGAACAAATATTACAATAATGAGTCACAATATTACTTCTGACAGTTGTCTCCTGACTTCTTTCTGAACAGCGACCGATGAGACGATGGCTGGTGTATTGATGCCTCCACGAAAATTGGGGAAGTTGGTTTTGAGCAAACAACCATGAATTGATCGTTCAATCTTCAACTACATTGACACTCCTTAAATGTCAGGCAGTTAGCATTCCCGTAACTCATAAATGTGAGCTACAAGAACTGTGTCGTTCGCAAGATGTTTGTATCAAGGAGGGCACTGAAACAGAAACTAAGTATCACATAGAATACCTTGGAGTAAATCCATCCTCTGGTCTTTCTTGGTCATTCTATATCTTGTCGATTTCTTGGAAAACCTTCAGTCTAGCTTACCACGGAGTGTAGTCAAGACAGTCAGGAATCATTCAACCTCTCTTTTTACAATTTGTTAACTCTTGCATTGGTCTTTACTGCTCCCCCTTATTCTTTCCTGAATTACTCATAAACGAATATGTCATATTGTGCAGAGTATTCAAGTTATTAGTAGGGCAAGTGGTGTACCATTTAGTCAACTTGTTAATGCATTGGTTGAAAGACATCTAAACTCATGCGAGAAATGGTCTAAATCTATACCGTCTAACCCCAAACATCCCCTTATTCTCAGCTCTTCCCTTTAATTTCATCTGATGGAACCAGAAGTCAGTACCAAAGATTATATGATCGTTTTTGGAACTATGTATTTCCAAAAATTGTTGTCGTTTTCATTGGCAGCAGTTCACAGCCTTTTGAGTTTACACAAGTACAATGCCCATTTCTCACTTTACTGAGGAGACATCAACTGGGATTCTAGAAACGTAGTATGTCAGTATGTGAATTTTATGAATATATAGACTGCATTCCATTCACTTAATACTGAAACTAAACTATGGGGAGGCTGATATTTCCAAGAAGGATATAATGCAAGGCTCATTTCTACAACTGTAGTCCCTATTTTGGTTCGCTTTCACCATACATGTATTAACCGAATTGTCTGTCACTCACTTTAGGGACTTACCAGGGAACAGTCCTGTCAACTTAGTGTATGATGATGGTATTGTCCACTTAGGCTGCGAGAAGTGACCATTGAAACTGTAAGATATGAAAAGACTACTGGTTTTTGATCATAGTGTCTGTACCCTTAATTCTGTGTTAAGTAGTCTCATATGGCGAGTAATATTGGGGTTAAGCTTAGTGTTAAGTAGAAATGTGATTCCAAACGTTGTTAATGACAGATGCATTCACTCTGTGTAATCTCATATATCTGAGCAACCCTTGTATTTTTTCCATATCACTGGTCACTTTCCATCACATATATACTAATTAGCGTTCCATTATATGTCTTTTTTGTCTACATTTGTGTGCTACATGGAATATGGCAACTCGAACAGGTGCACTTGTGTGCAAGCTTCCATGTTGAAAGTCAGACAGAATGACATTTATATACTCTAGGTATAACGAAATGTTAAAAAGTGGATAATGATAACCGAAATGTCAACAGATGATAATCGTATTTTTTTCATTTAGTTCCTGTCTAACTGAAAAAAGTGATCTTACAATAATTTCTCCTCTTACCCGAGATAACTCTCACACTCTGTCTCGTTATATCTCATTAGTTAGTTAATTTTATCGTGTAGCCCAAATGCGAAGTTGAAACACATCTGATGAAATATGTTTTGCTTATTACCAACTAAATATATAATATTTTTCAAGTGTGGAACGTCACAAGTCGAACTGCTACACTTCTGTGCTCATTTTCACGTTAAAATTCAGTCAGTCAGCTTTGTCACTGCAAATGCGTAGTGTCACAACTCACTAGCGTTAATTAGCCTACACAATTATTCATGCCGTTTCCTAAGTACTCTGTGCATTTCCCGATTCCTTAAACTGTCCAGATAAAGTGCACCGAAGAGGAAAACATAAACCAAAAGTCAGTAACACGGACGTAAGAAATAGTGTGAAGATAAGTGAATGAGATGAGTGACCTTTAATCCCCGTAGTACGCTTAACTAAAATACTTGTGTGTATGAATGGGTAAAAAATTGTGTGACTGACTTAATATGATTATGAGTAATAATTTTTGCCGGAAACGTCATCAGATAATATTGCTGTACAACACTGTAGGATTTATGAAAATAAAATCATATCCATAATGGAGATATACTCTACCTCAATGCCCAAGTTTTATACTTACATCAAAAATAGTTATCTTGTGCGCTGTGTGTCTTCTAATTGTTTCATTTTTGTCTTCCTCATTGCAGGTTGTCAGTCTTCGTAGACATTCCACTAGATGATGTCATACATAGTGTCTGCAAGCAGTCTTTCAATACATTTAACACCCGCAAAGTTGTTGTTACGATGACTTTAGATAATTTATATTTGGCCGTAATAAAATTAGTATGTTAATATTACTGATGTATTGACTTCCAAGACTTGTACATGTTGCTGTGAAGTTTGACTGTAATAAGCTTCCCTCCATAGTAAATACAATGCTTGTGATAAAAATTCAGCATTATTTTTCATTAGGTTGATAGGTGCGTTGTCAATGTAGTTGAAGATTGAACGATCAATTCATGGTTGTTTGCTCAAAACCAACTTCCCCAATTTTCGTGGAGGCATCAATACACCAGCCATCGTCTCATCGGTCGCTGTTCAGAAAGAAGTCAGGAGACAACTGTCAGAAGTAATATTGTGACTCATTATTGTAATATTTGTTCACAGACCTTAGTTGTAACATTGTTTATATGTTGGTGTTACAATAAAGAATCCTCGAGTGGCCAATCGGTGTTTTGGTTTTTTCGTCCGTTATTACTAAGCGTTTCTGAGAAACTTCAAGGAACAGCGTGAGCCCGAGTGAAGCAAGAGCTGGTCATTAACGGTTTACGAGACGTGGCTACAGTTTCTGGCAGTACAACGTCAGTTTATAAACGGTTTTGGACAGTTGGCACGACTTTGGATAGTCACCGTTCATCTCTCCTGGTGCCGGTCAAGTCCTCTTTGAACAAGCAATATCTGGAACGTTTTTGGAATTGGGTCAAGTTCAACAATGCCTGGGTCAAAGAAGGGACAGAGCGTCTTGGATGCAAACAGGAAAGTAAGTCATGGTGACTTGTCTGTTACTTGTAACGATGTGTCTGATGTTAAGCATGACATGGTTGATGTCATTGTTTCGCCGTTCAGGGATAATAGGAACATCAAACTCCCTAAATTTGAACCACAGTGTTTCGACGGAAACCCGGCTGATTATTTACAATTTGTAAAGGAGTTTGAGATCATGCTGAGTGATTTTTTATTGACTGATGAAATGAAGTTAATGTATTTGATGAGGTATTGCACTGGAGATGCTTCAAGAGCTATACAGTGCTGTAAGTTTATGAAGCCAAACGAGGGCCACGCTGAGGCTATGAGCATATTACGTCAAAGGTTTGGAAGACCTTCGATGATTGCAGGGAAATTATTCGAGGCTGTTAAGGGTAGTGGTGGTCAATTACAGGATGACTCCCAGGCACTCACTGAGTTTTTGGATAATTTGCTGATTTACAAGAATGCATTGATTTCTATAAATTGCATGAATGAACTCAACTCGAGTTTTATACTAGAAGTAATAGCAAGACGTATACCTACTCGACTGCAAAGAAAGTGGGTGAAGATAAGCTCCCGTATGGAGGATGAGGGTATCGAGCTAAAATTTGATGATATCCTGAAACTGGTAAATAATAGTGTCAATCAATCTATGAGCAAGTTTGCCAGTATATTGAATCTCACCCCTAGAATAGAGCAGTCTGAGGGTAAAACGCAATCATTGATGACGAATAGGCCTCAGATAGGTGGATATCGAGAAGTCTCCATGATGTCTAGTAATGCATATAGACCTAGTGAGTGTAACAGGTTTCGTAGTACCTCATCAACAGATAAGTTACAAGATGCAAGACAAACACGGTTGTGTTTTACACGTTTGCAAGAGGTGCATACAAAGGTGAGCTGTGAATCAGTGAGCAAGTTTAGTGATAAGCTGAATGTGAAATCAACGTCTGACTCCGAATTGTGTGACGATAACGTTGTTGTGAAGAAGTCTGTAGTTGCAACTGGTAAGCCATTGTTGAATAGAGTGTCACAGAATGGAGTGATTGCTTCAGAGTCCAGTTCTGACTCCACAAGTTTACAAGGTATTACTAGTCAGAGTGAAGTTATAAAACCTTTAATGATTTGCGAGGAGGAACCAAAATTGTCTACTTCTGTTATTAAAGAGTTTGAAAATGATGAAATTGACGGTAAAGTGAGTATTCATGATAATGATTACCATAGGTCACATTTTACTTTGGTTGATCATGATGCGATAAGGGATATGCCCACTACTGCTAAGTTGAATAAAGGTTCTGTACAACTTGAACGTGAAGTAGAATTAAATGCAGATGCAGTTGCAGAAGGTATGGATACTTGTCAAACCGTCAGTGTAATTGATCAGCTTGTAACCCACCTATCATCAGATGATAGTGCTAAACCCAAACTTATAGTGAAAGACAGCAGTGGTGGAAATCTTTAATTTAGACAAATTTCTGAAAGCCGAACAACAACAGCTCCTGATCCTCCGTTCAGTTCATCAACTGGTATCAATCGGTCGTCGTTGGTGTTGTCATCCACAATGAGAAGGACTCCCATCAACTCAAGTATCTTGTGCAATGACTATGATAGTATTGGTGCATTTGAAAAGACGAAAGATATTTGTCAGTTTAGTGAGAATAAGCCAAGTGTAAACGAGAGAGTAATTGTTAAATTGACTTGCACGAATAAAGGCGTTTCTAGTTTCAAGTTACTATTTGAATGCTATTATCTTTGGTGTAAATTACTCTGTTTCTACACTTGGTTGATCAGATATGCCGTGTGTTTGTTGGTCATCTATATTTTACGATACAATGACATGAGCGTGTTACCATTCAAATTTGAGGATATAGCTGATAGAGGGAAATCAGCAAATGAACTCTGCGATGATTTTCCAACCTAGAGCGTCAACCTGAGAAGGGTTGTAGGCGTACTGGTGTAAGTCCTACAGTTCTTCAAAGGCTAGCCTATCAATGAGCAGTCCAATGTGCTTAGTGTGTGATTTTGTACATATGTTCATATTGTATATACTGAATTGATATCATTTGTCATCTAGCTGTTGGTAATTCCGTTTGTGTCCGGACGACTTCCACTTGGATCATCAACCTGAGAAGGAATGTAGGCGTACTGCTGTAAGTCCTACAGTTCTTCAAGGGTAGTTCGTCAAAGCAGAATACACAACATTTGATGTGTTGATTGTACATATGTTTGTGTTAAATAGTTGTGTGAGTTCCAATTATCGTAATTGTTGGTTAATCTTGTTTGTGTCCGGACATTCCACAAATTACAATCGTCAACCTGTGAAGGTTGTAGGCGTACTGGTGTAAGTCCTGCAATTCTTCGGAGGAATTCCACCAAGACATGAACTGCGAGTTTGTGTGTACTGTTTGTATATACGTGTGGTGTGTCATATCAATTTGTGTTTTCTGGATTCATTGTGTTTACTCGTTGTTTTCGTACCTTGTTGTCATTGCATAATTTTGATAAAATTTTCGTCGTGATTACTTCTGAAGTTGTTTCGAGTCTTCTACATCCGTGAATGAATTGATTGGTGTTAGAGACAGCAGATGGGTCGTATACGCCGGGGAGGCTAGGCTATTGCTGAGAATGAAATGCACACGGAGATAATTGTTAGCTGTGGTCCGACACGCCGGGGAGGAATAGTAAGAACGACTGAGGGTCGCACACGTCACCGTTACTAGAACTGAGGCAGAATGAGTGACAAGCGATTTCAGTGGTAATTGGTAGTGAGTAGGTAAGAGGGTGTGCATAGAGTATCGTGAGGTGGTGCTATGGTCACGTTGCATTCTGCAAGAGTCATTCTAGTAAGTGGCGATTGTGTTGCAAGAGGATGTGTCAAGAGGATACTTTTAACTGGAAGGCACAGGTCGTCATTGATGTGTGAGATTGTGTTGTGAGTATGCTTGTCGTGTGTTGGCTTTTCTGTTTGTTTTTCGTTTCAGCTCTGTGCGAGTGACCCAGGTTCTCGCAATGGTATCCAAGTCAACGTGTATTGGTCGTGATGAAAAAAAGGGGTTGGATCCCTATTTTGCCGGAGAGTGTCAATGTAGTTGAAGATTGAACGATCAATTCATGGTTGTTTGCTCAAAACCAACTTCCCCAATTTTCGTGGAGGCATCAATACACCAGCCATCGTCTCATCGGTCGCTGTTCAGAAAGAAGTCAGGAGACAACTGTCAGAAGTAATATTGTGACTCATTATTGTAATATTTGTTCACAGACCTTAGTTGTAACATTGTTTATATGTTGGTGTTACAATAAAGAATCCTCGAGTGGCCAATCGGTGTTTTGGTTTTTTCGTCCGTTATTACTAAGCGTTTCTGAGAAACTTCAAGGAACGGCGTGAGCCCGAGTGAAGCAAGAGCTGGACATTGACGGTTTATCAGACGTGGCTGACATGCGTATTTATTGGAAAAAGTTTAAGCTTATCGTATTAGTTCTCTGAGTTACAATCAGTAAGTGCCCAGACCTCTGTTGAGTACCAGGTGCTGCTCGTGGTCCATGAAATACTTATTGCTGCATTCGTAAATAACTATCAAACTATTATTACATGGAGTAATGAGACAGAAATCGTATGAAATTTAGATAATAATGTGTATCTTAAGTTAATGACGCAATGTGTATGTGCATGTTTCATTTCCAAACGAGAGAATTTTATAGGGTAATGTAGGGTTGAGCGCAGTGAGTTAATAGTGTATTCTTTACTGTATACATCTTGTATGAGTGAAATGCTTCTATTCAATTTTCGCCGAAGCTGCAATATCACCCTGCAGAGTTTCTTCAATGCACTCTCATAGGGAATAATACTTGGTACTGAAGAATCCAGCCAAAAGCATCTGTGACACAGTCGAACGACTCTTTCAACTAAAGGCGGCAATACTGATATTAAGTGTGATTTACCTGTAAACTGCAGGACTCTATTGTAACACAGCACCATATCTCGGCAGGTTATTCCCTGTGTTTTACAGGTACAAGTAGAATTCATGGACTGAGCATTTGTTAAATATGGATGCGACCCATTGAGTCACTTAGGCGAAGTGCGATACCTTACGCACGCACCTCCAGATGTGGGCATGTGTCACTTCACATGAACTCTGGGCCATATCGAATAGGCATTCCTTTAAATCTACCCTACCTTGTAAGCTCAATTATTGCTCGTATATATGTGATGACTTGGTGCGTTTCCTAGTTTGCCTATAATTACGGAATGTACATTGTATTAAGGAACACAAATGGATTTTGTGAAAACCAGTGGTGTTCCTTCTCTAGTCTTAACTGATGTCACATTGATTGACACGGTTAAAGGGATAGATTGTAACGTGGTGTTTTCTATAGCTGTGAAACTTAGTTACCTAGTTTCGAATTGATATCATGCGTCTAATCCTATTAACCTATGGATATAGCTCTTCCTTCACGATACCTAGAAGTCAGGAGCAGACTGTCTTTGGCAGATCTAGTTTTACTTTGTGACTAATTAATGGGTCACCTGGTGTTGTGGTAGTAGAAAAAACAACTCCAAACCTAAGTATATTCTAGATATGAACATATTTACTTACTCAGGCTACAATTTAATCTTAGGGATATTAACCTTTACTTCGTAATTTGGATCCTAATGTAAACGCTATGTTACTAAGTTATTCAAAAGACAGAATGATGAGTGAAATAGTACTCGGACACTTATTCTAACGAAACCGAATAATGATAATCGTTTAGCCCACAAATATACCGTTTACTTTCAGTCTTAACTCAAAGACAAATTTAGTTACTCACTAAATTGATAGTTTCAGAAGAATATTCTACTGCTGTCTTCGAAATACTTTGCACGATCGTGTTTTACTTCAAAATATGTGTATACTGGCCAGTTGATGTTGCTTATCCAGTTATACTGTTTTTCAGTTACAATGTCCCACCTATTTCTATCAAACAAAACACCCCTTAAACCTTCAACAAGTTACCATCATTTCTAAATAAATAGCCTTAACTATTCGCATGTAAACAATGCTATAAACTTTATCACCTACGTGATGTTTCAACTTTCGATTAATCAGTTTTCCCTAACATGAGCGCCTGTTTCAATTTTCACGGATAGTTCTAACCTTTGACTACTGAATTAGTACGTTTCGTTATATACCATCCTTACGAAATATAGGTACTGATAATAATTACTGCTAACAGATTTATCATGAGAACGAGCATGTACTCCATATTGACGACAATATACCTCAGGAGCGGATGTATACCCTAAACGCCCTACTCAATACAACACATGACCCTAACACCCCTAACTCTGTAGCTGACAACATTCTATAAAGTTAGTGGTGACTATTAACAAGTAGAATGTCTATTTGAGGTATAGGGAATACATTTATTAGTGATTCAACACAAAATACAAAATCAACGATACTGGAAGTCCCTTTCTCCAGCGAATAATCCCACGAGATCACTGGAACTACAGATTAGCTAAAAAAGAAAACAAGGGTCACAGGATGTATACATGAATATAACTACCGATATAATATTAACGAGATAGCACAGTAAGAATTAATGAGACTTTATATCATTGTGCGATTACATCAGTCACTATTTTTGACACAAGTGGATATTTAGACGCAGTAATAAGAAGACGTTGTTTGTCTGAATCGTGTAGTGTTGTATTTGTGCAGCACATTTTGGACAGTCTGGTCACGCATGGACTTGTCACAGGAATGCATATGAAATTATTGCAGTTAAGAGTTTAGAAAATAAATTTGGGTGGAATTAAAATCACACATTGAAGCTCAAAATAACAATGAAGATCACTAAACCAAATAACAGATATTAGTACATCTACCCTGACTGGTATCAAAACGAAGTTTAACAAAGAAGGTTTCGTGGGATGAATAATTTTGGAACCCACAAAAGTGGTTTACACTTCCTAATCACAATTGGGCTTCCACAAACCTTAGGATGCAATCCAAACATCTTTTACAGATAGGTTTAAAAATGTGCCAACGTCAATTTTATGCCCTGTTTCTATAAGATGTTTCGCAGTAGAATTGCTGGGGCTCCATTAACAGATTCTGTTCGCTTCTGGAGGCATTTAGGAATATGATGCGCAGCCTCTGCTTGCAGAAATCGATGAGTCCTCCCTAAATGGACAAAGCAACCGCTTCTAAGCCTTACGTTCATAGCTTTAAGAGATGTCGGACACTACTTCTATACGATTTCAAAATAATTTTGTGAATTAACTTTCAACAAACGCAAATAATATGGCGTCAGGACAATAACAATAATCGGAAGTTTATGAAACCATAGGAACATAGGGGTGTAATATACAACGATCCCCAGGTTATAAGTGAACTCCTCAGTGAGTGGTTTTGCAATGACACCAGAGTGCACCCGACCCCAAATTTCCAAATGACCTGCAAAAGTAACCACAAATTAGGAGAAATAGATTTTAATATACAAAATATAGACTCAGCGATTAAGACATTGAAGTCAAATGGCAGTACTGGAACAGACGACATACCATCTGTCATATACAAAAATGGTAGCACGGAAATGGTAGTCTTGTTACTTAGAATATTTACTCTGTCACTGGAAACTGGAACTTATCCTGAAGTGTGGAAAACCACATACATACTACCTAAGCACAAAGCAGGGGCCAAAACCAGTGCATGCAACTATAGACCTATTAATATAACACCGGTAATATCACGAATAATGGAGAAAGTGGTTAAAGACCAAGTGTCAGACAACTTACTAGAACATGAACTTATCAACCCATCACAACACGGATTCCTCAAAAAGAGATCATGTGCGACCTGTCACATAGACTTTTTCAATGAAGTTACACGAAGCAGGGACAACAGAGAACTAGTAATTGTGCTATATTTCGATATAACAAAAGCCTTCGATAGAGTCCCCCATAATCTGCTAGTCAGCAGGTTATGCTCACTAGGGATATGTGACCCTCTCCTGAGCTGGATAAAATCATTTCTCTGTGACAGGAATCAGATAACAAAAGTTGGCTCGATAATCTCAAGGCCTAAACCTGTAAGTAGTGGTGTAATCCAGGGAAGTGTATTAGGCCCACTCCTATTCATAATATATATAAACAGTATCTGTGAATGCTTTAGTGTTGGTAAACCAATACTATATGCAGATGACTTAAAAGTGACCTATAAATGCAAGAACACAGATCTCGGAATAACAGTAAACGCCATACAGCAAGAATTAGAAAAAATGGATAGATGGTGTGACACCTGGCAACTCCAGTTTAATGTCGACAAATGTGGCTGGCTCTGCATAGGTTGCAACAATTTAGAACTTGACCTGACAATTCAAGGCCATGCACTCTTACGACTGGAATCTGTATTGGACCTAGGACTGAAATACTCACATGACTTATCATTTTCTGAACATATCTCCAAACAAGTGTCAAAGTCACGCAGACTTATCGGCTTTCTACTCAGGAACTTTTACAGAAATGAGTCCAGAATTCTGTTGTACAAGGTTTGTGTGCGTCCTTTATTTGATTACTGTTCATTCATGTATAGTAGTATACGCATAGAGGACAAATTGAAAGTCGAGGGAGTGCAGAGGTACTTCACGTCAAAATTACTCGGAACCGAAAATGGTGCGAACTACTCCACTAGATGTGACACCCTAGGATTAGAAACACTATGGCTAAGACGCCTGAGACTAAACTTAACACTTTACTATAAGCTTCTAAACCACTTAGTTTTTACCTCTACTAATGGCATTCGACTTTCAGATGACAGTGGCTACAAACTAAGACACACTAAGGGTACAGTAGCTATCGAACAATGTAAAACAGCTACCAGGCAAAAGTTTTATTTGATTAGGTATGCACAGATATGGAATAAACTACCAATGGAAATGCGTCAAGCAGGTACATTGGCCTCCTTCAAAAAAGTGCTTAACGACAAACTACAAGAGTTTGCAAACGATAGTAGTCTTAGTTCCTATCTGAGAGCCTCCGAAATTATAGGTCCATTTAATGTATAAGCTTAAATACTACACCTGTTGTTTTTGCCTATATTTATAATTTTAGATAAAACATTAACGATTAAGATACTTACCCTCAAACAGACAAGAAGTTTCGTTTGTAAAACTTCTACCCAACACAATAAGTGGAATAAAATGGACATAAACCGACAACATGAAAAAGATATAACTCACCACAACATCACATGGACAGATGTACGCTCGTCGGGCATCATATATGCCTCACCAACTACAACCCAACTTTCCTAAGATAATGTGATGAACTTATATCCGTAATGTTGCTGAGCAGTCAATATCCACAACTCCTGTCGGAACAACTAAAATTCAAAAACCTTCCTCACGAGAAGTAAATACCCACAAGCAGTAGAAATCCATTAATTAATGCGTCTAAAGCTTATGTATTTTACTCCCAACAATGACATTGCAGATCAAATGAGATAAACAAATCACTGATTTCAAAATAACACAACAATGAACTATAATTCAAGAATTCTGTACACAAAAATTATGTATGAAAACTGACTTCAAGCTTTATTTTTTTCCCAGGCACTTATAACCCATCCACCAAAGACCTGGTTTTTTTGTTAATGCGAAGACAATACTTCTGTATTTCCTGATGTGTTGCACTCACTGACAATCTAGCGGATTTTTCCAACTATGCACAGAAATGATTGTACATAAGTGAAAAGGATGTTTTATACTATTGGGATTAACATTTATCAAGTGTATGTATAATCTCCAGTGTACATGTTAAACATATTTTGCTATCGACTGTAAATTGTGACTGAATAATATGGTCCTATTTCTGTAACAATTTGATGATGCCTGTAAACTGGCGTCCCTCATGTACTGCATCATGAGAATAAATTTATTTATTTATTTATTTATAATCAGTAAATGGTCGAGAACAATATCGAACAACAATTTTCATATAAATTCATCCAACCAGTGCAAAGTAAGCACCGAAATCGTATCTAACGCGTTTGCCTGGATGACTAGCTCCAACTCGAATCAACGAAACCACGTAAATGCCGTCAAGATTAAGCCAGAGGCGCCACTTCAAATAGGGGATGTGCCGACTGAAATTATCCGTAACTTTCAAGGTCATTGGTGGAGTGAGACGCTGAAAGGTCATTTTCGTCCATGTCAGTCGGCCATGTTGGATTGCAGTTTCGTAGCTGTTTGTCTACGCGTTTGTTGTTTCGTTTATCCTGCAGTTATTCACGACTTATCTTGTAGCGTATTGTTCACAAATGTTGCGTTTCACCTCACTTTTTGTTTCCGCTGCTGTTAAAATGAATTGTTTCTTTGGTTTCGAAAGTTTTCACCACCAGGTCAGTGCATTTATTTCGTTGTAATTGTTGCATACCTTGCATTCATGCGGCTTTCAGTGTTTTAGTTGTTTTTGGAAATTATGCACATGAAGATGTTTGGCTAGCAGAAGCAGTTGTTTCCAGGTTTTGGTGCTGGCTCATTTGGTTGTATAACATGTATAAATCTGGAAAACTAATGTCTTTCTCGTTCACGTTGGCAGCATGCAGCAATCTACCATTAAATCTGGTGAGGAGAGCACGATCAAGGTCGGTATTGGCAAGGCTTTCAAAGAACATAATCCTGGAGAATTAGGAACCTGGGTTGAAGTTGAAGAAGGTTTGAAGCTTTGTGAGAATGTGAATATACCATCAGTGTGCCTGCTATCATTTAGGAAGATATATATTGCGAGAGAATCTAAGTCAAACAAGGTTTAGCCGCATGGAACGTATGAATCTGTTGTGCTTGTGTGTATTTTGAGGAACTAAAAGAAACTAAATCCTTAAGGGTAAGTGTTACTTATTGCTTAATGTAATAGATCCAAATACATGAACTAGGACTTCCCGTAATAGAGCCAGTGTTAACCTCCATTTGATGGGTTGCAAAACGGTTTTCAAAGCGGATAAAATACGATGATCTGGTGAGTGTACGAACTATCCCAGTTAAAGGTAAGACATTAATTAGGAAGAATAACGTTTCGGGTAGTAATTTACGATCGGTGGTTTCCTCGAAGTTGTGATTTTTCCATGACTATAAACACGGATGTGCATGACCTTTAAAAAAACTAAATAAATTTTTTTTGAACCAGTAGTCTTCTTTTATTTAGTGAAACATCCGTTGAAACGATTAGGCAGGGAAGTAGGATGTTCTCTGGCTGAGAATCTTGCTTGTACTGTTAAAGACTAATTTGTCGCATCGGACTGTTACACCCGCGCTGAAAAAGTGTTTCCTCATGGAACATTATGATATCCAGCAATCGCAAGCACGCGGCCATCGGTAAATTTATTTTCAATATTTCAATGACTGCAAATAGGGAGTCGTTTGGAGTGATATGGTCGATAGCACTAAAACGTTTATCTGGAGACTAGGTGTTAATGTACTTGATGATTGAACTATCAGTTGATGGTTGTTTGCTCAAAACCAACTTCCCCAATTTTCGTGGAGGCATCAATACACCAGCCATCGTTTCATCGGTCGCTGTTCAGAAAGAAGTCAGGAGACAACTGTCAGAAGTAATATTGTGACTCATTATTGTAATATTTGTTCACAGACCTTAGTTGTAACATTGTTTATATGTTGGCGTTAGAATAAAGAATCCTCGAGTGGCCAATCGGTGTTTTGGTTTTTTCGTCCGTTATTACTAAGCGTTTCTGAGAAACTTCAAGGAACAGCGTGATTCCCAGCGTAGCAAGAGCTCGGAATTGACGGATTACAAGAAGTGGCTGACAGTTTCTAACAGTGTAGTCAGTTTCTGACGGTGGAAATATTTTCAGAAGGATTCAGATAGCTGGTGAAAGTTTGGATAGTCACCGTTCATTTTTCCTGGTGCCGGTCAAGTCCTCTTTGAACAAGCAATATCTGGAACGTTTTTGGAATTGGGTCAAGTTCAACAATGCCTGGGTCAAAGAAGGGACAGAGTGTCTTGGATGCAAACAGGAAAGTAAGTCATGGTGACTTGTCTGTTACTTGTAATGATGTGTCTGATGTTAAGCATGACATGGTTGATGTTACTGTTTTGCCGTCTAGGGATAATAGGAACATCAAACTCCCTAAATTTGAACCACAGTGTTTCGACGGAAACCCGGCTGATTATTTACAATTTGTAAAGGAGTTTGAGATCATGCTGAGTGATTTTTTATTGACTGATGAAATGAAGTTAATGTATTTGATGAGGTATTGCACTGGAGATGCTTCAAGAGCTATACAGTGCTGTAAGCTCATACCTCCGAATGTGGGATACGCTGAGGCCATGAACATACTACGTCGAAGGTTTGGAAGACCTTCGATGATTGTAGGGAAATTATTCGAGTCTGTTAAGGGTAATGGTGGTCAATTACAGGATGTCTCCCAGGCACTCACTGAGTTTTTGGATAATTTGCTGATTTACAAGAATGCATTGATTTCTATAAATTGCATGAATGAACTCAACTCGAGTTTTATACTAGAAGTAATAGCAAGACGTATACCTACTCGACTGCAAAGAAAGTGGGTGAAGATAAGCTCCCGTATGGAGGATGAGGGTATCGAGCCAAAATTTGATGATATCCTGAAGCTGGTAATAGGTAGCTGTCAGTCACGTCTCGCAAACTGTTAATTCACAGCTCTTACTATGCTCAGGCTCACGCTGTTCCTTGAAGTTTCTCAGAAAGGCTTAGTAATAACGGACGAAAAAACCAAAACACCGATTGGCCACTCGAGGATTCTTTATTGTAACACCAACATATAAACAATGTTACAACTAAGGTCTGTGAACAAATATTACAATAATGAGTCACAATATTACTTCTGACAGTTTTCTCCTGATTTCTTTCTGAACAGCGGGGAGTGTTAATGTAGTTGAAGATTGAACGATCAATTCATTGTTGTTTGCTCAAAAACAACTTCCCCAATTTTCGTGGAGGCATCAATACACCAGCCATCGTCTCATCGGTCGCTGTTCAGAAAGAAGTCAGGAGACAACTGTCAGAAATAATATTGTGACTCATTATTGTAATATTTGTTCACAGACCTTAGTGAAATCTTAATTTTAAGTTTGACTATATGGTGGTGTTATAATGAAGAATTCTCGAGTTCCAATCAGTGTTTTCGTTTTTGCATCGTTTCGTACTGTTTCTGTGATGCTTCGCTGAACAGCGTAGGAATACCTGGGCATTAACGGTTTACGAAACGTGGCTGACAGACATTTTCATATTTAAATTCTGATATGTTGAAAGGCGAAATAAGATAGAGTTCTAGTTGTATATATGTAGAAAGGTAACAGTAGGAAAACAACACTAGTTTAGTAGTCTTTGGTAGAGATTTTCTGGCTCTGAAGTGAGCCTTATTACTAAACTGAAGTGACGCAATAAGCCAAACACTTCGCAAATTACACAGCAAGCTGATATCGTCTTTATATAAATTTTTTGAATACAAAGTTAATCCACTCGACCTGTCACTGTTTGTAATGTTAATGGTTAACACACCTGCAAAAATCAGCTGAACACAACGTATTACGTCGCTACTATATGGGCAAAACACGTTTTGAATTTAGTGGACACAGCCACATTCACCTTACTTTCAACATAGCGTTATTTTCTATTCCTTTGTTTCTTCCGTTGAAACACTGTAAAGGATAATTGATTATGGGGAGGAAAGTGTGAATTTTACTCATACTTCCTTGGGTTCGGTTCACCTATGGGAAGGAACGACTCACCCAACTGTGCAGTGGGAATTATATATTTATACGATGTCTCTTTTAGGTCCAGCTTCGGTTTATTCATGGACCGCGCGGTTCCGACCATTTTAGTTAACACCTGAAATCCGACGTCACCCGTTTTTCAGAAAACGTATAACTGTTCCATTTTCTTGTTTCTTTAAAAAAGAAACCGTTTATGTACACTTCTATGTTTTTAAATAATTTTTTACATTTGCTAGCTTCCTGAAAGAAAGAAATTAATGAGTGTATTTTTATAAGGATCGAGAGAATTATTGAATATTGTCTTGCTAGAAACATTTTCAATTTAGGGATGGAATGAGGATTAGTTTTGTTTTATCGCACCTCACACACATGCGAACAGGAACCTAAGTCCATTGGGTATGAAGACCGCCCTGGCTTGTTTTCGCGAGGTAATTGACCCTAAGTCAGCCTTTGTAGTGAAAGTCCGTCAACGTATGTGGCCTGGCCAAGGTTGTTCCTATCGGCGCTGAGATTGGTAAACTCGCCAGGCAGTCTGTGTGCCTCTGAATACCATTCATGCTGCAGAACATTTAACATCAGTTTTTATTGATGTCCGGATACCAAAACATAACCGGTAGAAATTACCTATGGTGGCTGGTGCTAGACTGAGATATCATTGGGGTCCTTCGGATGTCAGTGAAAGTGTCAGCCACGTCTCGTAAACCGTTAATGCCCAGCTCTCGCTACGCTGGGACCCACGCTGTTCCTCGAAGATTCTCAGAAACACTTAGTACGAAACGATGCAAAAACGAAAACACTGATTGGAACTCGAGAATTCTTCATTATAACACCACCATATAGTCAAACTTAAAATTAAGATTTCACTAAGGTCTGTGAACAAATATTACAATAATGAGTCACAATATTACTTCTGACAGTTGTCTCCTGACTTCTTTCTGAACAGCGACCGATGAGACGATGACTGGTGTATTGATGCCTCCACGAAAATTGGGGAAGTTGGTTTTGAGCAAACAACAATGAATTGATCGTTCAATCTTCAACTACATTGACAGAAAGTGTTCTATCAACCTGTTAGCTTGAGATCGATATGCTCTGCAGCAGTTTTTGTGTGATTTGAGGGATTCTGAAAAGTTGTCGAAAAACTCCGACTCGAGTCAAACTCCCCTCTCAGTTTTTACGGCTACAGACACACCGGTCATGATTACCCAGTGTCAAGGTACTGAATTCTAAGTTCCTATTGTTACGAAGGCGCTCCGAACCGATGATTACTACGACTGATTCTCGACTTTAACTCCAAAACATCAGTGGTTGTAAGAAGGAAGTTGTATTATTTGGCAATTAAAATCGAGGTTAATACATAGTCTGTAAGCAAATGTTTTACAATTAATATTCTGTACTTTTGTTCGTATTCTTTCGTCTTCTTCGAACCTGTAAACGATTGAACCATTCTCGCCTTCGAGCTGCCCACCAATGGCGACCAAGGCCAATGAACCATCGTTCAATGTTCACTTCCAATGACACTCAGTTTCAAAGAAAGTCTTTGGCTACCGTTTCCGCCGTAATATCAGTAAGTAGTGCAGCCGCCTGGAAGCTAGCAAAGCTCTAAATGTATGTGAATGAGTTACTGAATACGTTTGAGTACAGCGGATGACCTAATGAGTCCAAGTGAACATGGGCAAAACGAGTGTCTGGCTACCAGAATGTCCTTAGGGGTGACATTATTATTATTAATACCGCGTATCTGCCTGTTGTAGCTTTCTGGCATTCCATACACTCTGTCACCCACTTCTGCACGTCTCGCTACAGGTTTGGCCGAATATATCCGGCTAAGATTATCTTAGCTGAAGCCTTCGCATCAGGGTGTGGCAATGAGAGAAAACTACTAAATATGGCTTTCTTGATATTCTTAGAAACGAAGCACTTGGGTGAGTCTTTCGTTTTGTCGCAGCTTTTAAGTTTTCGCTCCTGCTGCCGACAGTAACACCCCCAAGAAACTCTGTTGTTTCCCTCCCTACAAAATGCATACACTTTGGTTGACCGCCATGCCGTTATCTCCCAGTCTCTTTAGTACTGCTCGAGTGTAGTCTTCATGCGTGATTATATCCGGACTGACGATGGGTCACCCGCCTATGTTCGCTTTGGTGAATGGTGACTCACCTAGCAAGTTATCCGTAAGTGTTTGAAAATTTTGTGTAGCATCCCGAAGACTAAATGGAAACTGCACAAACTCATATCCAGACGATTTGGTAAAGGCTGCCCTAGGTATATCGACTTTAGCCAGCGGAATTTTGAGGTCGGAGCGAACTAAGTCAATCTTAGTAAATATAATGGTACTCGATGGCTGGTATTGATGTCTTGAGTGCGTGGTACTGGGCATCTGTCTATGAGGTTTATTTACTTAGCGCTCTGGAATCACCACCAGGATTCCGGTCAACCTGATTTTTCTTCGTCACCATGTATAACGATGAAACTCCCAAAGTTTTTGAGGTCGGGATAATCCCTAACTGAATTTCTGAATCAAATTTAGCTTTCTCAATTTTTAGCTTATTTGAAACCAATCTTTAGAGAACGCTGGGAGGCCATATGTCTTAAAAGTATGACTAATCTTTTGGCCGGCTTTAGAAGTTTGAGGATTAATTGCCATCAGACTTGGGAACTCCTCTGGTATTTCCGGAGCTTATCGGCTGATACTGGCGGAGATTGGACAAGAATAAATATGTGCTGCTTGCTGACTCTTCTCCCCGTATACCAGTCTCCTTTAGTGTTAGACGTCTTTTCCGAGTAACCACTAAAAAAATATATTCCTAGTGAGTTCACACCGAGGACTTCTGGGCCTAAATCACCAATAGTGGAAACCCAAGGAAGTTGTCATTTAAACCCGAAGTCAAGGGTTGTTGTTTTCTGCCCGGACGTCATGATCTTGGTTTTATTGGTGGTCTGTAGCGTAACGTGGAACTTTTGAAGTTCCGGATCGGCCTTTGCTTTTCGCATAACGCTGAGTGCGGCCTCTGTATCGACCAAGAAGTTTACGCCCAAGTTTTTATCTCTGACGTTGAACGGGTGACTGTCCTGGAAACCCTTCCTCAGTGGTCACCACCTTAGAAGGGGTTAATCGTTTCCCTATTGCTTGTAGAACAGTTTAAGCCAGGTGCGTGGTTGCATGCATTTTGTTGACTACGCACCAAACCGTCAGTCATATCAACAGGATTGTCCTGTTGGTCTGGTTTTTACGGTCTACTCTTTGACCGAGAAGGGCTCTGTTCGGCGATCTACCTCATCTGCCCCGTGTTAATTGCATTTGTGCCAGATATTCTTTTATTGGTCTAAAGTTGTCCACTGGTTATGAGATCACTGGATATTCGATCTTAATTGCCCCTCTGTAAGTCATCACCTATGTAACATTCGGTCGGTGATACGTGCTAACTGTTTGAGAGAAGAGTCGGGATCTTATACGTCCAATGTCTGCTGCTTATACTTCGAGAGGACTTACATCTAACCTTGCTTCAGAATGGCCTCTACCACCATACTTTTCCTTAGAATTTGGTGTAGGTGGCGCAAAATTTTGATGAGTATCTATCTCCTATGTTTTAGCCTCGAAACGAACACTGTATACTCTGGTTTCTTGATATGGAGATGCGCATTTTTGTAGAGGATCAAAGAAGTCTGTCAACTCAGTTGAACCATAGCCGTTTCACCGTCAACGAACAATTTGAGTCCGTGCAGACTGAAACACACGGCAGTCAGGAAAACTTCCAAGGAACAAGAACTAAGCAACCTCGTTATGGTGTGATTACCTGCTTGTACACCCTCTCCAAACCACCGTCAAAAAATACATCTTTCAGCAAAAGTGAGCGTTATGTTTTCCCTCGCTAGTTGGGGTGGTGTTAAGGGTAACTTAGCCACCAGGTACGTTTGGCCAAGCCGAAGAGTCTGCAGGTGGTGCGATCAGCGGTCAGGTCAAAAGGGAGTGATAACAACATACAAATCGTAGGAGTGATATCTAGTCAAAACTTCGAAATCATTCAAGCAGCCCAATTAATTTGTATTCTGTGCCATCACCCCCTTAAGCGCTATGTATGGCTAATTGTCGGGTGCAGTGAAGTAAAAGGTCCTGTACCTCCCTGCAAATCTCACAAGGAATCTTAGAACACCCGTCCCTACACCTGCTGATTCCCGACCCAGTTCCTCACCCATCAAAGTAGTGATATATTTGAGCAAACAGTAGTTGTAGATCATGCCGATCAAAACTTACTAAAGAATCCACTCCCACAAAGGCAGAGTTTTTCAAGTCCCTTCTCATATTCACCATGCAAGACATTAGAATACATAAAAAATATTGGACTAATTAATACATGCTGGAGAGGAAAACATTAGGTCCGAAAAAAGCCAAAGAAAAATAGGCACAAAGGCTATAGCCAACTATGACGAAATGGGAGGAAAATGTGATCTCATAAGGCTCGCCAATTAAAGAGCCAGCTTTTCCATCAAAATAAGTACTAACAAAAAAACAAAAGTTCGTATACTTGTGGAAGACTAATCCATCTTTAGGACTTTATTCTAGATAACACGTGATTGTTTTCCAATCCCTCGCATTAACGAAATTTCCGATGCACTAGCACTTGCACTCTATATAGTTCTCCATAACAGATAAGATTTTGTCCTGATAAATCACTCAGTGTTATACGGTAATATTAAATGATGACGTTTCCAGCACAAAATATTATTCATAATCTTATCAAGGCACTCCACGACTTTTCATTTGTCGATGATTGCGTTTATGGGTTTAAATGGTACCCTAATTCTGCTTTATTGAGAATGATGCGTTGGCCAAAAACAAAGTAATAATAATGGTGAAACTAGTAATGATGACATAAATAAGAGAGAATATAAGTCATTTACAGTTATACCATATAAGGAGGGGAAATCTAAAACCCCACGTATGATTCTCAATAGGGCAGGAATTAGGGTACCATTTAAACCTACAAACGCGACCAGAGACAAGCTCTTTGGGTCAAAAGACCCAGTGGACCCAATTGGACGTCAGTTCCAGCCGGCTAAAGCCACAGATAGGATGCCCATGGCAAGGGCCCCATCTGGTCGTCCAACATAGACCACTAACTGCGTATGTTTCGCGGGACCTGCAGTGACCCCAGGTAAATGTCATCACCGCCCACTATATCCATCTAAAGTTACATCAACCAGTTGCATAGAAGAACAGTTAAGCCCATCTCAACTGCCTTCTACTACCGGCTACTACGGATGTCAGATGAAGGGGGAAACACATATCCAATACCACATCCAAGCACTGAGGACAGGATACGATGAAGCAGGATAAAACTTTTATAGATAAAGCACTTGCCAATTTTCCCTCCTTTCCCTTTCAGGAAAATACCCAGGAGCCAATTATCTGACCCAAGAGGAACAACTACTGTCGAAACTCGATATTAACGGGAAAAATGATTATTTTACAGGGCCTGGCCTGCGTATTCTGGTACTTGGAATAACACAGAGTACACTGTTTACTCTTCTCTCTTGTGTGACTGGTGTCCGTTGTGCTACAGCATATCGAACACTAAAGCCACTCTTACTCAAGGTTGAAGACTTGTGGAAAATTTTGTTATTACGTATGGAATTCGTAGGAAGTTACAGATGAGGTGAGGTGAAGTGTCCATTAATTGGTTTCAAAAATATTAGGAAGTCTAGTACTGGAAATTCTGCAAACAGTGTACGGGTTGGACGTATGCCTACGCCTACAAGAGTCCGTACCGATGATCTGTGTTTGAGAATAAACGTCTTCATTCTCAGCAACTATAAATTAGGGTCTGTAGCATAGTGATGAGTCTGAAGTACAAACCTTAACACGATCAGCTAATATTTTCTGCATGAATTAAATGTTCCTTAAAATTTCTGTAGTTTTTCGGATCCTTTATGACGAAAACCTTCTAATGTTTTTGGTGGAGTTGATTATTTCTGTTAGAATCAGTTTGAAGTGCAAGGATTTTACACCCATGTATGATCTCACATTGAAGTGCACAACACAATTACTCTTCCAACAACAGAAGGTGCCGTTACTTTGGAAAAGTTTCGAAGAAAGGAGCCAAAAGTGGTGGTGGGTATTCAGAACATAACGAACTCTGAGAACTGACAGAAATTAGGTCTACTCACGTCTAGATACTGTCAGTTTAGGGATGACTTAGAGACAATTCATGAGAATATGAACGACAATGGTCACCCGAGCGAAGGTATTATGACATTAGGTCACTGACGAATTTATCGCTTTAATCCAATAAGAATCGTGCATCGGATGGCGAACCCCAATTTTATTCCGTTTTGAGTTTGCTTCCCCCATATTATCACACAAGCGGACAATTCTGTTGATGCAAATGAGATGTTACCCACATAAACCTCATTTCATCAATGGGTATCGACTAAGTTCACTTCTGACCCTCGTTATTCATCACTCTTTTGTTACTGTACCTTTTTGTTCACTGTCTCTTAATAATTGTTTCTAATCTACCCATTTGTTTCTTCGGTTTTCCTTTTCACTTTACATATTCGTCATTAGCTGTATTATCATCAAAATTTTTGTTAGTATCTCGTCTTTCGATTACAATGGTAGACTGACCTAAGAAACAGAACCACCACAGTCTTATCACACCATGCACTCCGAATCAACCAACCTCCTGCAGCCCTATCTCACTGTCAACTTCAGTTACTTCAGACGAAAAAGGGAACAGACTACAAAGGCGTTTTGCCGAAAGTCAGCAAGCCTCACTTTAAACCCAAGAAGGGAGCTCAAAAATGTCAATTCGTTCCGCACTAGCTAGAGGTAAGGATATTGCATACTGGACGAGGCTTTCATGATTGCATCACGCGCGCGCTTCG
Organism: Trichobilharzia regenti; assembly: GCA_944472135.2. Taxonomy (NCBI): domain Eukaryota; kingdom Metazoa; phylum Platyhelminthes; class Trematoda; order Strigeidida; family Schistosomatidae; genus Trichobilharzia; species Trichobilharzia regenti. Next base: position 93,216,655 of record OX235262.1, on the reverse strand, counting down.
AACACGATGCGCATTTTTCTCTCTAACAGGAAATATCCACTTTGTGAATTATTCGTTTAAGAAACCTGATCTTCGTATCCGGCGAATTTCATTCAACCATTTCTTCTTCATCGACCCTGTGTGTGGTACTTCCCGCTGTCTCGAACTACTGCCAAAGCTTCAGGTGCTACTTCTGTGGCAACATCCTCCTCACTCTTTCAAATATACAGGACTTGTTGGTCTGTTACGTGATTGCTGTGAAGCCAAATAACCCGAAAGTTACAGGTACAGTCAAAAGCTTTCACTTATATACTTTATCCTTCTGTTCTGTGCTTTCTATTGTCTTTTGCTATCAGTCTATTGGACAAAATAACTCCGATTGTCTCTTATAATTTGACCATCAGTATTAATTTAGGAGTAAAATGGCAATAAATTCTCACCCTAAGATAAGTAATGGGACACCATGCGCCGTAGTCACCAGGGCTTCAGCCAAATTAGGCAAACAAATGAAGTTGATGGACTCTCGCATACCCGTCTTGAGGACCAGGGCAAATATTCCATGCTCCAACAGATTGCCCATGTCGCCACAGTCCTACAGTGAAATTGCGCAAAGTCAACCAAGTGGATGTGGCTCCATCCCTGTTAACACAATTAGGTTAACAGAGCCGAGTGGGAAAAGTGCACAAAGTGAGGATTGTATAACACCCATCTCCATAAGTAGGCCGTGAAACAAACGGGAAGGTCAAAACGAAACATTCACAACATTGCAAGACGACAAAAACGTTTCTTAAGAAGGCAGACGATCGCAAGGTCTGTGTCAGCCACGTCTCGTGAAACGTCAATGCCCAGCTCTTGCTACGCTGGGACTCACGCTGTTCCTTGACGTTTTACAGAAACGCTTAGTAATAACGGACGCAAAAACCAAAACACAGATAAGCCACTCAAGAATTCCTTATTCAAAAACCAACATATCAACAATATTACAACTAAGATCTGTGAACAAATATTACAATAATTCTAAATATAGTTGAAGATTGAACGATCAATTCATGGTTGTTTGCTCAAAACCAACTTCCCCAATTTTCGCGGAGGCATCAATACACCAGCCATCGTCTCATCGGTCGCTGTTCAGAAAGAAGTCAAGAGACAACTGTCAGAAGTAATATTGGGATTCATTATTGTAATATTTGTTCACAGACCTTAGTAGAAACATTGTTTATATGTTGGTGTTACAATAAAGAATTCTCGAGTGGCCAATCGGTGATTTGATTTTCGCGTCCATTATTACAAAGCGTTTCTGAGAAACTTCAAGGAACAACGTGAGTCCCAGCGTAGCAAGAGCTGGGCATTAACGGTTTACGAGACGTCGCTGACAGTTTCTGACCGTGGAAACATATTCTGGCGGATTCAGACAGTCGGTGACAGTTTGGATAGTCACCGTTTATCTCTCCTGGTGCCGGTCAAGTCCTCTTTGAACAAGCAATATCTGGAACGTTTTTGGAATTGGGTCAAGTTCAACAATGCCTGGGTCAAAGAAGGGACAGAGCGTCTTGGATGCAAACAGGAAAGTAAGTCATGGTGACTTGTCTGTTACTTGTAACGATGTGTCTGATGTTAAGCATGACATGGTTGATGTTACTGTTTCGCCGTTCAGGGATAATAGGAACATCAAACTCCCTAAATTTGAACCACAGTGTTTCGACGGAAACCCGGCTGATTATTTACAATTTGTAAAGGAGTTTGAGATCATGCTGAGTGATTTTTTATTGACTGATGAAATGAAGTTAATGTATTTGATGAGGTATTGCACTGGAGATGCTTCAGGAGCTATACAGTGCTGTAAGTTTATGAAGCCTAAAGAGGGCTACGATGAGGTTATGAGCATATTACGCCAAAGGGTTGGAAGAACTTCAATGATTGTAAGGAACGCATACGAGGCTGTCAAAGATAACGGCAGTCATCTTCAAGATGACTCCAAGGCAATTACTGGGTGTTTAGATAATCTTATGACTTATAAGAATACCTTGATCTCTCTGAATTGCATGAGTGAACTCAACTCGAGTTTTATACTAGAAGTAATAGCAAGACGTATACCTACTCGACTGCAAAGGAAGTGGGTGAAGATAAGCTCCCGTATGGAGGATGGGGGCATCGAGCCAAAATTTGATGATATCCTGAAACTAGTAAAAGATAGTGTAAATCAATCTATGAGCAAGTTTGCCAGTATATTGAATCTCACCCCTAGAATAGAGCAGTCTGAGGGTAAAACGCAATCATTGATGACGAATAGGCCTCAGAGAGGTGGATATCGAGAAGTCTCCATGATGTCTAGTAATGCATATAGATCTAGTGAGTGTAACAGGTTTCGTAGTACCTCATCAACAGATAAGTTACAAGATGCAAGACAAACACGGTTGTGTTTCACACGTTTGCAAGAGGTGCATACAAAGGTGAGCTGTGAATCAGTGAGCAAGTTTAGTGATAAGCTAAATGTGAAATCAACGTCTGACTCCGAATTGTGTGACGATAACGTTGTTGTGAAGAAGTCTGTAGTTGCAACTGGTAAGCCATTGTTGAATAGAGTGTCACAGAATGGAGTGATTGCTTCAGAGTCCAGTTCTGACTCCACAAGTTTACAAGGTATTACTAGGCAGAGTGAAGATATAGAACCTTTTAGGATTTGTGAGGAGGAACCAAAATTGTCTACTTCTGTTATTAAAGAGTTTGAAATTGATGAAGTCGACCAGATAGATGATGATAAATTGAATATTCGGGATAATGATCATGATACTTCACATTTGTCTTTGGTTGATCATGATGCGATGGGGGATATGCCTACTACTGATAAGTAAATTAAAGGTTCTGTACAACTACAACGTGAAGTAGAAATAAATGCAGATGCAGTTTCAGAAGGCATACACACTTGTGAGACCGTCGGTGGGATTGATCTGCGTGTAGCCCACCTATCATCAGATGATAGTGCTAAACCTGAGCTGATAGTAAAAGACAACTGTGGTAGTGGTCTTGCAGGTAGACAACTATCTGAAAGCCGAACAACAACAGCTCCTGATCCTCCGTTCAGTTCATCAACTGGTATCAATCGGTCGTCGTTGGTGTTGTCATCCACAATGAGAAGGACTCCCATCAACTCAAGTATCTTGTGCAATGACTATGATAGTATTGGTGCATTTGAAAAGACGAAAGATATTTGTCAGTTTAGTGAGAATAAGCCAAGTGTAAACGAGAGAGTAATTGTTAAACTGACTTGCACGAATAAAGGCATTTCTAGTTTGAAGTTACTATTTGAATGCTATTATCTTTGGTGTAAATTACTCTGTTTCTACACTTGGTTGATCAGATATGCCGTGTGTTTGTTGGTCATCTATATTTTACGATACAATGACATGAGCGTGTTACCATTCAAATTTGAGGATATAGCTGATAGAGGGAAATCAGCAAATGAACTCTGCGATGATTTTCCAACCTAGAGCGTCAACCTGAGAAGGGTTGTAGGCGTACTGGTGTAAGTCCTACAGTTCTTCAAAGGCTAGCCTATCAATGAGCAGTCCAATGTGCTTAGTGTGTGATTTTGTACATATGTTCATATTGTATATACTGAATTGATATCATTTGTCATCTAGCTGTTGGTAATTCCGTTTGTGTCCGGACGACTTCCACTTGGATCATCAACCTGAGAAGGAATGTAGGCGTACTGCTGTAAGTCCTACAGTTCTTCAAGGGTAGTTCGTCAAAGCAGAATACACAACATTTGATGTGTTGATTGTACATATGTTTGTGTTAAATAGTTGTGTGAGTTCCAATTATCGTAATTGTTGGTTAATCTTGTTTGTGTCCGGACATTCCACAAATTACAATCGTCAACCTGTGAAGGTTGTAGGCGTACTGGTGTAAGTCCTGCAATTCTTCGAAGGAATTCCACCAAGACATCAACTGCGAGTTTGTGTGTACTGTTCGTATATACGTGTGGTGTGTCATATCAATTTGTGTTTTCTGGATTCATTGTGTTTACTCGTTGTTTTCGTACCTTGTTGTCATTGCATAATTTTGATAAAATTTTCGTCGTGATTACTTCTGAAGTGGTTTCGAGTCTTCTACATCCGTGAATGAATTGATTGGTGTTAGAGACAGCAGATGGGTCGTATACGCCGGGGAGGCCAGGCTATTGCTGAGAATGAAATGCACACGGAGATAATTGTTAGCTGTGGTCCGACACGCCGGGGAGAAAGAGTGTAAACGACTGAGGCTCGCATACATCACCGTTACTAGAACTGAGGCAGAATGAGTGACAAGCGGTTTCAGTGGTAATTGGTAGTGAGTAGGTAAGAGGGTGTGCGTAGAGTATCGTGAGGTGGTGCCATTGTCACTTTGCATTCTGCAAGAGTCATTCTAGCAAGTGGCGATTGTGTTGCAAGAGGATGTGTCAAGAGGATACTTTTAACTGGAAGGCGTAGGTCGTCATTGATGTGTGAGAATGTTCTGTGGGTGTGCTTGTGGTGTGTTGGCTTTTCTGTTTGTTTTCCATTTCAGCTCTGTTCATGTGACCCAGGTTCTCGCAATGGCATCCAAGTCAACTTGTATTGGTCGTGATGGAAAAAAGGGGTTGGATCCCTTTTTTGCCGGGGAGTGTCAATGTAGTTGAAGATTGAACGATCAATTCATTGTTGTTTGCTCAAAACCAACTTCCCCAATTTTCGCGGAGGCATCAATACACCAGCCATCGTCTCATCGGTCACTGTTCAGAAAGAAGTCAAGAGACAACTGTCAGAAGTAATATTGGGAATCATTATTGTAATATTTGTTCACAGACCTTAGTAGAAACATTGTTTATATGTTGGTGTTACAATAAAGAATTCTCGAGTGGCCAATCGGTGATTTGGTTTTCGCGTCCGTTATTACAAAGCGTTTCTGAGAAACTTCAAGGAACAACGTGAGTCCCAGCGTAGCAAGAGCTGGGCATTAACGGTTTACGAGACGTGGCTGACAACGTTGCTTCCTTGCTTTTGGTGTGACTAAATATACAGTGTCGGAGACCGCCTGGTGAATGATCTCCTTTACCACTCTCTAGTGTTCTTCTACTGTTATCTCTGTCAATTTTTAGGCCAATTTGCTTCAGATAGAAGTCTTCGCATTTTGGTGTAATTGGCTTTGTTATAACACAGATAGGGCTGTGTATTGTCCCACTGTAAGCGCTCGCGGAGGACTATGTCTAATACTATGGCCGCGTGGTCACCACTACCTATGGGAGCCATGATCGGAACGTTTTCCACTAGTAGCTGGTCACTAGTGAGCGCATAATCCAGTCTAGAAGACTCCCCATCCGGGCCCTATCTAGTATCCATCCTGACTTTTTCTGTGAATCCAGCCTTCCTGTTGGTATGCAGCAGATTTCGATCAAATCTATCATGGGCTTTTCCCGACACCAAGTTAAGAGATGGGGCATTGAAGTCACCAGCTATGACAATTTGGTCATAACCCATATCTTCAGTTGCTGAGATTGTATTTAGCAGTACCTGGTTGTGGTCTGCTCCACATGCAGGTGATCGATAAATTCTGCCCACTAGATATTTGCAGTACCCAACGGTGAAGTGGCACCATATGGAGTCAGGGAGCTCAGTGTGGGGAGGGTCCATCTCGTGAACACATTTGAGCTGTTTGTCGACATATATGGCGACTCCACCTCCATCTTTCAGGTCCCTATCTCGCCTGACTAGGACCATATCATTTATGCTGACTTCGCTGTCTGCCACCGTAGAGGTAAGCCAGGTATTATGATTGTGGAATTCAGCTGTGATTGTAGGTGTCTAAGTTCAGCTATTTTGCCTCTTAGCCCTCTCACATTACTGTACAGGCAACTGGTAGTCAGTCTCACCATGTCCCCTTATTGGGGGTAGTTGACTTGATATTGGCTATCGATTGAGAAGTTATCCTACGAACTAGTTGGCCGATTCCCCAGGAACCGGCCTGTTGGCGTTTTTTCTTCCAGTTCAATCGGAGCACTCGGATGACACTGGCTATCATCGTCCGTGCTGCACCGCTGTAGTGTGACTAAGGGTCGAAAATTTCCTTCGACATCGCTTTGTTCTCTCCTTTGGGTGCGAGGCCGGCTCTCGCAGCAGTGAATGTGTCTCCTGATCTTGTCCTTGGTCTCGTACCATCTCTGGAGAGCGGTGGTCAACTGGTCTCGGGAGCTGAACTTGACAGCTAACAGACGTGGCGCGTTAATTGACATAAGGTGAGTGGGTCGAGGCAGTCTATAAATAGGGCAGCCCCTGAACTCCCCAGAGCCATCTGGGATCTCAACCATCTCCATTGCTGTATAACGAGATAATGCTTCTCGCAAGCGAACCCAGATACCAGTTCGGGAATGCCATGAACAATCATGGAGGCAGAAGGAATAAGCTCTTGAGACTCCCTCACCATCTGTCTTTCCTTCCACGGCCATTCTGGCTTAACACGTATGTCAGCAAAGTCTCATAAACCGTTAGTGCCCAGCTCTCGCTACGCTCGGGCCCACGCTGTTCTTAGAAGATTTCTTAGAAACGCTTAGTTATAACGGACGCAAAAACCAAAACACCGATCTGCCGTTTGATATTTCTGTATTGTTACACCAACATATAAAGGGAATAAGCGAACTAAGCAAACTAAGGTCTGAAAACAAATATTACAATAATAAATCTATGTATTACTTCTGACGATGTTTCAATCTTCTTTCTGAACAGCGACCGATGAGACGATGACTGTCGTATTGATGCTTCCGCGAAAATTGGGGAAGTTGGTTTTGAGCAAACAACAATGAATTGATCGTTCAATCTTCAACTACATTGACACTCCCCGGCAAAAAGGGATCCAACCCCTTTTTTCCATCACGACCAATACAAGTTGACTTGGATGCCATTGCGAGAACCTGGGTCACACGGACAGAGCTGAAATGGAAAACAAACAGAAAAGCCAACACACCACAAGCATACTCACAGCACAATCTCACACATCGCTGACGACCTGCGCCTCCAGACAGAGACCTCCTCTTGACATCTCGCAACACAATCGCCACTTGCTAGAATGACTCTTGCAGAATGCAACGTGACCATTGAAGCACCTCATGATACTCTTCAAGCATCCTCTTTTCTATTCACTATCAATTATCACTGAAATCGCTTGTCACTCATTCTGCCTCAGTTCTAGTAACGGTGATGTATGCGAGCCTCAGTCGTTTACACTCTTTCTCCCCGGCGTGTCGGACCACAGCTAACAATTATCTCCGTGTGCATTTCATTCTCAGCAATAGCCTCCCCGGCGTATACGACCCATCTGCTGTCTTTAACATCAATCAATTCATCCACGGATAAAGAAGACTCGAAACCACTTCAGAAGTAATCACGACGAAAATTTTAACAAAATTACGCAATAACAACAAGATACAAAAACAACAAGTAAACACAATGAATCCAAAATACACCAATTGATATGACACACCACACGTATATACGAACAGTACACACAAACTCGCAGTTCATGTCTTGGTGGAATTCCTTTGAAGAATCCCGGGACTTACAGCAGTACGCCTACAACCCTTCTCAGGTTGACGCTCTAGGTTGGAAAATCATCGCAAAGTTCATTTGCTGATTTCCCTCTATCAGCTATATCCTCAAATTTGAACGGTAACACGCTCATGTAATTGTATCGTAAAATATAGATGACGAACAAACACACGATATATCTGATCAACCAAGTGTAGAAACAGAGTAATTTACACCATAGATAATAGCATTCAAATAGAAACTTCAAACTAGAGATGCCTTTATTTCGTGCAAGTCAGTTTAACAATTACTCTCTCGTTTACACTTGGCTTATTCTCACTAAACTGACAAATATCTTTCGTCTTTTCAAATGCACCAATACTATCATAGTCATTGCACAAGATACTTGAGTTGATGGGAGTCCTTCTCATTGTGGATGACAACACCAACGACGACTGATTGATACCAGTTGGTGAAGTTATGGGTGCATCACAAGCTGTTGTTGTTCGGCTTTCGGGAAATTTGTCTAACTGCAAGATTTCCACCACTGCTGTCTTTCACTACTAGTTTGGGTTTAGCACTATTGTCTATGGAGTTGAAGATTGAACGATCAATTCATGGTTGTTTGCTCAAAACCAACTTCCCCAATTTTCGCGGAGGCATCAATACACCAGCCATCGTCTCATCGGTCACTGTTCAGAAAGAAGAGTGAAACATCGTCAGAAGTAATCCTATGATTGCTTATTATAATATTTGTTCACAGACCTTAGTAGAAACATTGTTTATATGTTGGTGTTACAATAAAGAATTCTCGAGTGGCAAATCGGTGTTTTGGATTTTCATCCGTTATTACAAAGCGTTTCTGGGAAACTTCAAGTAACAGCGTGAGCCCGAGCGTAGCAAGAGCTGGGCATTAACGGTTTACGAGACGTGGCTACAGTTTCTGGCAGTACAACGTCAGTTTTTAAACGGTTTTGGACAGTTGGCACGACTTTGGATAGTCACCGTTCATCTCTCCTGGTGCCGGTCAAGTCCTCTTTGAACAAGCAATATCTGGAACGTTTTTGGAATTGGGTCAAGTTCAACAATGCCTGGGTCAAAGAAGGGACAGAGTGTCTTGGATGCAAACAGGAAAGTAAGTCATGGTGACTTGTCTGTTACTTGTAACGATGTGTCTGATGTTAAGCATGACATGGTTGATGTTACTGTTTCGCCGTTCAGGGATAATAGGAACATCAAACTCCCTAAATTTGAACCACAGTGTTTCGACGGAAACCCGGCTGATTATTTACAATTTGTAAAGGAGTTTGAGATCATGCTGAGTGATTTTTTATTGACTGATGAAATGAAGTTAATGTATTTGATGAGGTATTGCACTGGAGATGCTTCAAGAGCTATACAGTGCTGTAAGTTTATGAAGCCAAAAGAGGGCTACGACGAGTCTATGAGCATACTACGTCGAAGGTTTGGAAGACCTTCGATGATTGTAGGGAGATTATTCGAGTCTGTTAAGGGTAGTGGTGGTCAATTACAGGATGACTCCCAGGCACTCACTGAGTTTTTAGATAATTTGCTAATTTACAAAAATGGAATGATTTGGATGAATCGCATGAGTGAACTCAACTCGAGTTTTATACTAGAAGTAATAGCAAGACGTATACCTACTCGACTGCAAAGAAAGTGGGTGAAGATGAGCTCCCGTATGGAGGATGAGGGTATCGAGCTAAAATTTGATGATATCCTGAAACTAGTAAAAGATAGCATCAATCAATCTATGAGCAAGTTTGCCAGCATATTGAATCTCACCCCTAGAATAGAGCAGTCTGAGGGTAAAACGCAATCATTGATGACGAATAGGCCTCAGAGAGGTGGATATCGAGAAGTCTCCATGATGTCTAGTAATGCATATAGATCTAGTGAGTGTAACAGGTTTCGTAGTACCTCATCAACAGATAAGTTACAAGATGCAAGACAAACACGGTTGTGTTTCACACGTTTGCAAGAGGTGCATACAAAGGTGAGCTGTGAATCAGTGAGCAAGTTTAGTGATAAGCTAAATGTGAAATCAACGTCTGACTCCGAATTGTGTGACGATAACGTTGTTGTGAAGAAGTCTGTAGTTGCAACTGGTAAGCCATTGTTGAATAGAGTGTCACAGAATGGAGTGATTGCTTCAGAGTCCAGTTCTGACTCCACAAGTTTACAAGGTATTACTAGGCAGAGTGAAGATATAGAACCTTTTAGGATTTGTGAGGAGGAACCAAAATTGTCTACTTCTGTTATTAAAGAGTTTGAAATTGATGAAGTCGACGATAAATTGAATATTCGGGATAATGATCATGATACTTCACATTTGTCTTTGGTTGATCATGATGCGATGGGGGATATGCCTACTACTGATAAGTAAATTAAAGGTTCTGTACAACTACAACGTGAAGTAGAAATAAATGCAGATGCAGTTTCAGAAGGCATACACACTTGTGAGACCGTCGGTGGGATTGATCTGCGTGTAGCCCACCTATCATCAGATGATAGTGCTAAACCTGAGCTGATAGTAAAAGACAACTGTGGTAGTGGTCTTGCAGGTAGACAACTATCTGAAAGCCGAACAACAACAGCTCCTGATCCTCCGTTCAGTTCATCAACTGGTATCAATCGGTCGTCGTTGGTGTTGTCATCCACAATGAGAAGGACTCCCATCAACTCAAGTATCTTGTGCAATGACTATGATAGTATTGGTGCATTTGAAAAGACGAAAGATATTTGTCAGTTTAGTGAGAATAAGCCAAGTGTAAACGAGAGAGTAATTGTTAGATTGACTTGCACGAATAAAGGCATTTCTCGTTTCAGATAACTATTTGAATGTTATTATCTATGGTGCAAATTACTCTGTTTCTACACTTGGTTTTTTTTTTACGTCGTATGTATTTTCGTCATCTATATTCTACGATACAATGACATGAGCGAGTTGCCGTTCAGATTTGAAGATATAGCTGATAGGAGGGGGTCAGCAAATGAATTCTGCGACGATTTTCCAACCTAGAGCGTCAACCTGAGAAGGGTTGTGGGCGTACTGCTGTAAACCCTACAATTCTTCAAAGGGTAGCGCATCAGTGAGCAGTCCAATGTGCTTGGTGTGTGATTTTGTACATATGTTCATATTGTATATACTGAATTGATATCATCTGTCATCTAGCTGTTGGTAATTCTGTTTGTGTCCGGACATTCCACAAATTACAATCGTCAACCTGTGAAGGTTGTAGGCGTACTGGTGTAAGTCCTGCAATTCTTCGAAGGAATTCCACCAAGACATCAACTGCGAGTTTGTGTGTACTGTTTGTATATACGTGTGGTGTGTCATATCAATTTGTGTTTTCTGGATTCATTGTGTTTACTTGTTGTTTTCGTACCTTGTTGTCATTGCATAATTTTGATAAAATTTTCGTCGTGATTACTTCTGAAGTGGTTTCGAGTCTTCTTTATCCGTGAATGAATTGATTGGTGTTAGAGACAGCAGATGGGTCGTATACGCCGGGGAGGCTATTGCTGAGAATGAAATGCACACGGAGATAATTGTTAGCTGTGGTCCGACACGCCGGGGAGAAAGAGTGTAAACGACTGAGGCTCGCATACATCACCGTTACTAGAACTGAGGCAGAATGAGTGACAAGCGGTTTCAGTGGTAATTGGTAGTGAGTAGGTAAGAGGGTGTGCGTAGAGTATCGTGAGGTGGTGCCATGGTCACCTTGCATTCTGCAAGAGTCATTCTAGCAAGTGGCGATTGTGTTGCAAGATGTCAAGAGGATACTTTTAACTGGAGGCGTAGGTCGTCATTGATGTGTGAGAATGTTCTGTGGGTGTGCTTGTGGTGTGTTGGCTTTTCTGTTTGTTTTCCATTTCAGCTCTGTCCGTGTGACCCAGGTTCTCGCAATGGCATCCAAGTCAACTTGTATTGGTCGTGATGGAAAAAAGGGTTGGATCCCTTTTTGCCGGGGAGTGTCAATGTAGTTGAAGATTGAACGATCAATTCATTGTTGTTTGCTCAAAACCAACTTCCCCAATTTTCGCGGAGGCATCAATACACCAGCCATCGTCTCATCGGTCGCTGTTCAGAAAGAAGTCAAGAGACAACTGTCAGAAGTAATATTGGGATTCATTATTGTAATATTTGTTCAAAGACCTTAGTAGAAACATTGTTTATATGTTGGTGTTACAATAAAGAATTCTCGAGTGGCCAATCGGTGCTTTGAATTTTCGTCGGTTATTACAAAGCGTTTCTGAGAAACTTCAAGTAACAGCGTGAGCCCGAGCGTAGCGAGAGCTGGGCATTAATTGTTCGCGAGACGTGATTGACAACTATCATCTGATAATAGGTGGGTTACAAGCTGATCAATTCTCTGACGGTTTGGCAAGTATCTGTACCTTCTGCAACTGCATTTGCATTTAATTCTACTTCACGTTCAAGTTGTACAGAACCTTTATTCAACTTAGCAGTAGTAGGCATATCTCTTATCGCATCATGATCAACCAAAGTAAAATTGACCTATGGTAATCATTATCATGAATACTCACTTTACCGTCAATTTCATCATTTTCAAACTCTTTAATAACAGGAGTAGACAATTTTGGTTCCTCCTCACAAATCCTAAAAGGTCTTATAACTTCACTCTGATTAGTAATACCTTGTAAACTTGTAGGGTCAGAACTGGACTCTGAAGCAATCACTCCATTCTGTGACACTCTATTCAACAATGGCTTACCAGTTGCAACTACAGACTTCTTCACCGCACCGTTATCGTCACACAATTCGGAGTCAGACGTTGATTTCACATTCAGCTTATCACTAAACTTGCTTGTGGTGAGAGCAGGCTGCTAGCCGATTGGTTGGTACTAATCTACGTTAAGGTCTAGGTCACTAATATGGGCCGTGAGAAAATAGGAACAAGCCTGAGTCAACAACCAATCACAGCAAAGTTAACGTGGCAGAATATGATTTGCAGAGAGAACTCTATTTGTCAAGGAATCCCGAAACAACCAATCAGAAGCCTGCGTTTGTCTACCTAAACAACCAATCAGATGACTGCGCTTGTCTATAATAATGTAGTTGAAAGGTGTATAAATACGTGTTGATTTTCATAATAAAACGATCTGTTGCCTGGCCCTTGTCTTCTGTTGTTACATGCTCACTGATTCACAGCTCACCTTTGTATGCACCTCTTGCAAACGTGTGAAACACAACCGTGTTTGTCTTGCATCTTGTAACTTATCTGTTGATGAGGTACTACGAAACCTGTTACACTCACTAGATCTATATGCATTACTAGACATCATGGAGACTTCTCGATATCCACCTCTCTGAGGCCTATTCGTCATCAATGATTGCGTTTTACCCTCAGACTGCTCTATTCTAGGGGTGAGATTCAATATGCTGGCAAACTTGCTCATAGATTGATTGATGCTATCTTTTACTAGTTTCAGGATATCATCAAATTTTAGCTCGATACCCTCATCCTCCATACGGGAGCTCATCTTCACCCACTTTCTTTGCAGTCGAGTAGGTATACGTCTTGCTATTACTTCTAGTATAAAACTCGAGTTGAGTTCACTCATGCGATTCATCCAAATCATTCCATTTTTGTAAATTAGCAAATTATCTAAAAACTCAGTGAGTGCCTGGGAGTCATCCTGTAATTGACCACCATTACCCTTAACAGACTCGAATAATCTCCCTACAATCATCGAAGGTCTTCCAAACCTTCGACGTAGTATGCTCATAGACTCGTCGTAGCCCTCTTTTGGCTTCATAAACTTACAGCACTGTATAGCTCTTGAAGCATCTCCAGTGCAATATCTCATCAAATACATTAACTTCATTTCATCAGTCAATAAAAAATCACTCAGCATGATCTCAAACTCCTTTACAAATTGTAAATAATCAGCCGGGTTTCCGTCGAAACACTGTGGTTCAAATTTAGGGAGTTTGATGTTCCTATTATCCCTGAACGGCGAAACAGTAACATCAACCATGTCATGCTTAACATCAGACACATCGTTACAAGTAACAGACAAGTCACCATGACTTACTTTCCTGTTTGCATCCAAGACACTCTGTCCCTTCTTTGACCCAGGCATTGTTGAACTTGACCCAATTCCAAAAACGTTCCAGATATTGCTTGTTCAAAGAGGACTTGACCGGCACCAGGAGAGATGAACGGTGACTATCCAAAGTCGTGCCAACTGTCCAAAACCGTTTAAAAACTGACGTTGTACTGCCAGAAACTGTAGCCACGTCTCGTAAACCGTTAATGCCCAGCTCTTGCTACGCTCGGGCTCACGCTGTTACTTGAAGTTTCCCAGAAACGCTTTGTAATAACGGATGAAAATCCAAAACACCGATTTGCCACTCGAGAATTCTTTATTGTAACACCAACATATAAACAATGTTTCTACTAAGGTCTGTGAACAAATATTACAATAATGATTCCCAATATTACTTCTGACAGTTGTCTCTTGACTTCTTTCTGAACAGTGACCGATGAGACGATGGCTGGTGTATTGATGCCTCCGCGAAAATTGGGGAAGTTGGTTTTGAGCAAACAACAATGAATTGATCGTTCAATCTTCAACTGCATTGACAAACGTTCATGACTTAAAACGGGACACTACTCCTTCTGCATTCGAGGCGAAAACCCTCGTTGCGTGGTGACTATCGATGTGTCGGTCCAAACATGAAGTTTACCTTGAACTCAGGATTCGATGTGTCACACGAATCCGAAGAGATATAAGGACATTTCAGGGAAACCTCACCAATAAGCTTCCCGTGATCCCCAGAAGCCTATACATGTTTATGTCTGAAAGAAAACCAACCAATCAGGGGACATGCAATCTAGTGGGTTCTGATGGGAAATCTCTTACTAGTCTTGAAATGGCAGAGACATTCAGCCTATCCTTTCACAGGCAACTAAACAGTAACGAGGATATAACCCCCACAAAACATCAAGATTACATTGCAAAACCAAAGCGCTTAAACCTGCTGGGTGCATTTCAAATTGCCCAGGCTATGTTACTTGTAAAATTGAGAAAGTTGACTTCGGGAAAGTCTTCAGGTTGTGATGACATCAGACCATCTGTCCTGAAGCAGCGTTCAGAAAGTCTCTGTCAACCCCTAAGTGATATGTTTCAACACTCCTTTAATGTAGGGAAACTTCTATGTGAATGGAAACGAGCCATCCTATCCCCTATCTTCAAGGGTGGTGACCGGTAGAATGCGACCAGTTACAGACCAGTTGCTCTACTTCCAGTGATTTCGAAGATATTGGAAAGTCCCATTGACGACCACATGAGAAAATACTTCGACGGGACTAACCTACTCCATGAAGCACAGCACGGTTTCAGGAGGGGAAGATTCTGCGTGACGAATCTTCTACTAGCTTGGAACGATTGAACACTATCCTGGGACGAAAAGGTACCAGCCCACGTGATCTTTCTCGACTTCGCGAAAGCATTCGACACAGTTCACCATGGTCTGCTCCTTCACAAAATAGGCAAGGCGGGAGTTTCTGGAGCACTTCTCGCATGGCTGACAGATTACTTAGGCGAGAGAGAATTCTGCACCAAAGTCAACCGCATCCGATCATCTTGGCACACCTCGGCATCAGGGGTTCCTCAGGGTTCTATCCTAGGGCCGTTGATGTTTTTGATTTTTATCAACGACCTGCCCTCTCAACTGGACTGCTTTGAGCTTCTTTACGCTGACGACGTAAAGATTTGGAGAGCAATAAACTTATCAGGAGACTCAGACAGATTGCAGGCTGACCTGCAAACTTTGGGAAACTGGGCTCTGGCTAACGGAATGCCTTTCAACCTAAAGAAGTGCAAAGTAGTGCAACTTCATTCCTGCAGAGTGTAAATTACACCCTTGGTGGCCAGAACTTGAGTTGTGTTTCATCAGAGCGCGATCTAGGTCTTATTCTGACAGAAAAGCTAGACACCAGTGGAAATTACGTCGCCAAAGCCTACGCAACTTTACACTATATGCATAGGCAGCTGGGAGCTCTTACTCCCGAACTGTTCTTAAGGTTATATAAGACATATGTGAGGCCACACCTTGAGGTGCATAATACCATTGCACCTCCGCTACTCAAAAGGGATGCTAACATTCTAGAAAGTGTCCAGAGACGAGCGACAAAATGGGTGATCGGCCTCCGCAACAAATCATACGAGGAAAGACTGAAGAAATTAAATCTTTTCGCAATAAGTTACCGTAGGCACAGGGGAGACTTCATCACCTTCTACAAGATCTCAAATGACCAGGCCCACCCAAATAAAAGCATCCTGCCATTAAGTGACTATGGGCTTCCACGAGGTAACCCGCTAAGGATAACACACCAGAGACCAAAGACTCGAGTGCAATCACATTTCTTTTCGCTTCGTGTTTGCCGTCTCTGGAACGCTTTACCAGTGGCCGTGACTACAGCGCCATCTCTGGAGATTTTTAATCGGAAGCTAGACAATCATGCAGAAATGCAAGGTTTGTGTCTCAGAGGCTTATCCTCATAAAACTTAAAACCACGCTGTACAAACTAAATCCCCACGACCTGTTCTGCCTTCTCTCACTGTATCGACTACTATATCTTTTCCTTGGATACGTGGTCGCGCGCTTTTCGACTACTGCGTTACATTTTGCTTATTAATAAAAACTCTCGTTTCTGTAAACTTTTATGCCAAGAGTTTGTGGAAACTATCACAATTATTTACCTTTCGAACACTGAATCCAAGAATACAATCTTATTGACAGATAATACATATAACTAACTATTTGGATTTGTGGAATTTTTAAACATAAACACATCTATAATTGTATATATTGTTGGATTTACATGTTCAAGTTGCTCCAAGTCAGTGAGTTTATGGTTGAGATATCTTTTCAGTTAACCGTGCTGAAATATATTGCATGTTGTTTTATTGTATAGTTGTTGTCGCTTTTTGCCCTTTTTTCTGTGAACTGTTTCCTTTGTTGATGTTGTTCTCATTGTTTGTCCGTTATTTTCCGATTTTGAGGGGAGCAACCCAAAAAGTTGCTTCTCTCTAAACTTTAACTTAATGTAATCATTCTTTCTCAGGCGTGAGGCTAGCAACCCCACCCTGTAAACAAAATTGCTAAAGAAACTTTAGCAGAATGAACCTCTTAGCACCAAAAGAAAAAGTCTTTGTGGGGACATGGAACGTCCGAACTATGTACGAGACTGGGAGAGCTGCCCAGATGGCCAACGAGATGAAAAGATACGGAATACAAGTGCTGCGAATATGTGAAAGCAGATGGAATGGGAGTGGACTCACCAAATTGTCAACGGGTGAGTCAGTGATCTACTCCGGTCACCCAGAAGATAACCACACGCACGCCGAGGGCGTGGCTATCATGATGTCACCAACGGCAACGAAAGCCCTGATACAATGGGAGGCGATCTCCTCCAGGATAATGACCGCCAGATTCAACTCCAAAGGAAGGAAAGTGTCAATCATACAATGTTATGCACCCACAAACAACGCAGACCTCGAAAAGAAAGAAGAATTCTGCAGACAACTACAGGCAACAATGGACAATACTCCAGCTGGCGACATGAAAATACTAATGGGAGACATGAACGCCAAACTGGGACCAGACAACTCAGGAAGGGAACTCATCATGGGTAGAGAAGCTCTCGGAGAAATGAATGAAAATGGAGAACTCTTCTCCGACTTCTGCGCCTTCAACGAACTAGTGATTGGTGGCAGTGTATACAAGCACAAAGATATCCACAAGGCTACATGGGTGTCACCAGACGGGCAAACCAAAAACCAAATCGACTTCATCTCAATCTCAAGGAAGTGGAGGCGCAGCCTACTGGACACAAAAGCAAGAAGAGGAGCAGACGTTGGCTCAGACCACTATCTCGTACAAGGGACAATCCAAATCAAATTAAAAGCTTTCAGAGAAGGAGGAGCTGCAGATAGACCACAAGCCAAGTTCAACACTCAAAAGCTGAAGGACCAGGCTACAAAGGACATCTTCATTGCAAGCATAAAGGACAAAGCCGAGACACAAATCAACACCAGCGAAAAGGTCAGCGTCGAAAAGCACTGGAACAACTTGAAAACGGTGTGGAGCCAAACCTGCATAGAAATTCTAGGCCAAAAAAGAGACAGGACAAACAGTGGCTCACTACGGACACTTGGAAACTAATAGAAGAGAGAAGGACAGTGAAGCAAAAGATTATCCAGTGCACTGACGAGCAACAAAAACAGGAGCTGAATGCAAGCTACAATACACTGAACAAAAGAGTGAAGAAGAGTGCCAGGGAAGACAAAAGAAAATATTATGAAACCATGGCAAACGAAGCAGAACAAGCTGCAGGCAAAGGAGACCTCGCCACACTCTACCAAACAACTAGGAACCTTTCGGGCAAACGTTCGACACAGATTAAGCCAATAAAGGACGACAATGGAAAGTCAATCACCAAAGAGGTGGAACAGAGAAAGCACTGGGCTGAACACTTCAAAAGACTTCTAAATCGTCCGCCACCTACAACGCGCCCAACAATACCAACAACGGAAGCAGAACTACCAGTGAACACTGACCCCCCAACGAAATCAGAAGTCCTGAATGCAATCAAGATGCTAAAAGCTGGGAAAACACCGGGACCAGATGGAATCCCAGCAGAAGCTTTGAAAATAGACCCAGAGACAACAGCGGACTTGATGACACCACTGCTGGAGAAGGTGTGGAAAGAGGGCAAAGTACCCGAGGATTGGAAGAACGGATACTTATTCAAACTTCCAAAGAAAGGAGACTTAAGTCAATGTAAAAACTGGCGTGGAATTATGCTTCTGTCCATTCCAAGCAAGATACTAAGCCGCATCATCCTGGAGAGAATCAAACAAGCCCTAGATGAAAAACTTCGTCCGGAACAGGCCGGATTCAGGAGAAACAAATCATGTATTGATCAAATCGCCACTCTACGGATCATCATTGAACAAAGCTTGGAATGGCAGTCACCTCTCTATCTCAACTTCATCGACTTTGGAAAGGCCTTCGACAGCGTCGATCGAGAGGTCATTTGGCAACTACTTCGCTACTACGGGGTCTCATCGACAATTATACATCTCATCCAACAGTTATATGACAATGCTTCATGCCAAGTAATCCACAACGGGAAACTTACGGAAGCCTTCGAAGTGAGGACGGGAGTGAGGCAATTGATTGGATAATGCGACAGACAACGGCAATCAACGAGGGAACAGGCATAAAATGGACTCACACAAAACAAGAACTTGGAGGATCTGGACTTCGCCGATGATGATGTATATCTGTTTTCCCACAAACTGGAAGATATGCAAGTGAAAAGTAACAAGTTGGCAGAAGAAGCATCAAAGATAGGACTTCAAGTGAACATAGATAAAACAGAGGTGATGAAGATTCCTAGCCAACATCAACAGCAACAGCAGACAACAATCAGCATAAGTGGGAAGAACCTGAAAGAAACAACCTCCTTCACCTACCTGGGAAGCATCGTCTCAACTACAGGCGGAACTGACGAGGATATCAAAGCCAGAATCGGAAAAGCAAGACAAGTTTTCATTACTCTCAAATCTGTGTGGAGGTCAGCAGCACTCAGCATCAAAAATAAGATCCGGATTTTCAACTCCAATGTAAAGTCAGTGCTACTATACGGATCAGAGACTTGGCGAGTCATAAAGAGCATCTCAAACAAACTTCAAACCTTCATTAACAGCTGTCTTCGCTCAATACTCAAGATCAGATGGCCAGAAAAGATCAGCAACAGGAATCTCTGGGAGCGAACCAATCAGGAACCGATTGTGAAACAAATAGTCAGGAAGAAATGGAGATGGATTGGCCATACGCTGAGGAAACCATCAAGTGACATCACTAGACAAGCCCTCGAGTGGAACCCGAAAGGGAAGCGGCGAGTCGGTCGCCATTGCAAGGGTGACTTGGAGGAGGTCACATGAAGAGGAAGTGAAAGCTTGTGGGCAGACTTGGAGCGGGGTGAAAAAGTTGTCAGAAAACCGAAGGCAATGGAGGTGCGCAGCTGAAGCCCTATGTTCCTCTAGGAACTAAAGGATACAATAATAAACAATAATATCTTTTCCTTAGGTCACCTTTATTATTCCACTTATCTCAACCTATATTATCTACACTACAACCTATTATTATTCTGCTTTTATGACTACACCGAATGATCAACGGGAGTTAGGTCAAACTCCATTCACGGCAGCAATACAGTCCCAACATACTGCATACTACAAACCACATCTCCCGGCTGAGCCCGACTTTGTGCGTCGATGGCACAGTGGTTAGGACTCTCGCCGACCATGCGCATGGTCCGGGGTTCGAGCCCACGCCGGCGCACACCTGATATCTATGGTCGGCCTGCAAAATTTGGGCTACCGATATCCTTGCTGAAAATTACTTACTTGTACCAAAAATACAGTGTGGAATCAAGCTGTGAATCAAAAATAAAATAGATAAAATCTTGACCAATCCCCGCACCACTCCTCTTGGAGTCTACCAGAGCTAAAGCAGTCGAGTGGCGGGACTTACTACGCAGAAGCTCACCGAAGATCTGGAACCTCTACCTCACGACCAAGAAGAGACCTCAAAGAAATCACTGGTTTATACTAGCTTGTAATCTGGATATTGGATATTGAACCGCTTACTTTAAAATAACCGTTACAGTTTTGGAGGTGAGGAGGGTTTGTGTAGTGATTTCAGCTATTTCGCCATTATTTGTTGTTCATCATGAATCTGGTGAATCAACTGAAAAGTCGCTATCTGCTTTTTAGTTGTACTTAAGCCCAGTCTGTTCGAAAAGGCTCACTTTTTTAAACTAAAACTCTTGGATTCGTTATTCAGACACTCCTCATCTACCATAGCATTTATCTTAAAACAATGCAGAGTAATATTTTCGGTAAAGCACAAGTTTCTTGAGTACTAACAATGTGATCAAGTAAAACCGTGTTGCATATATCTGTTTTCGTTGTGTCCACAATGATGTTGGCATTAGTTGACTGCTAAAATAGTACGGGCCTCCCTATATTGTCTCTGGGCACACCATAAATTGAGGTGTTCCTTGATTAATTTCTAGAATTTTAAAAAGTTTTTTGGGTACATGTTCAAAATAATGTAATACCGCACATAGAGCTCTTACGAATGTTACTATATATAAAGAGAAACACCGCCATCCTGAGACGTGTAAAATGGCCTTGGTTGACTACCTAAATGTACGTAACAGCTGCAGGAATTTAACCCAGTACTTTTTTAGTACTTTGTGACATCTTTGCATGAATGCATCGTATGTTTTCAATATATAAATATAGAATTAAACAGATCTCCCAGTCAAACGTGTGTAACCTATGCACTGAGTCAGTGTTATCCACTCTTTAACTACTTAGAGACTTCCACTATATAGCATTTAAGATCACAGCTGTGTAAATAACTTTAGTTCCTGCATTACCATATAGGATGCTATAGGATGTCGTTTACTTCCTACTTAACGAAATACATATGTTGGGACCAGGGAAAACCATGACCATATGCAACAAAACTCGTAACTGCAATTTCGAAAATGCCTCTTATCACAAAAGGTGGATAATTTCGTAACACAACCAACTATCAATACTTTAATTGTCAGTAACTTTACTACCATTGTGTGAAGTCAGTGTGACAACCAAGTTTCTCGAAGTTTCTACAGTTTCGATCAGGTTTCTCACTTACGGGACTATGAACCAACTCTATCGTGTGTAGGCCAAGGACACTACCCACTTCGTCCGAAGTAAGTGGAGCGGGATTAATCGGCTGATAATTAACTGTTTAGGCAGCTAAACCAAGTCTCTACACAATTTTCACTTTTTTGATATGAAAATAAGAAACAATAAATATCATCTAAGCAATAATCTAGCAATAAAATCAGTAAATAGTCAACAATACATACTGCTTACTTCCTTGGTTTTAAATTTTCCTTAATAGCACTTTTACAATAGTAGTAAAGAATTCTGTAAATACTGTTTTTTTTAGAGCAGTAATTTAGCGGTTTGTTAGACTATTGCTTAGTTGGACTTCATTGTTTTTTGCTTTCACCAGTGGTGAATTATTTGTCTTTTGTCTCCTTTCCATAATCTCGATATGCCGAACTGAGATTTGATTAGGATATTACGAAGTTTGACCATCAATAACTTCTAAATTAATTACAACGCCTTCTTAATGGTTGACTTCGGTGTTGAAATTCATAAGGTGAATTACTCAGAAGTGTTTTGGGTTACTTTTGAAATAGAGTTTGGGCAGCCAGACGGAGATCGTATCTGTGCTTTTTGTAATCTTAATCATTATCTCTCACTTTATTTTTGGGGTATTCCGATCATCCATTCATTGGTAGTGGAGTTTGGGCACAAAAAAGTTCGTTCTCAGTCCTGTAACCCGCATCATTTTTTGCACTATCAATATGTTGGGATATTTACTAAAGGAAAAATCGCTGCGCAGCAGTCTATTGTGCCAATCTGTAGTTGTATATGGCTACTGGTTAACAAGCCAGTCAGTGGACCAAAGGTCTGTAATCTCCAGTACCCATGGGACATTGTTCAAGTATGATGCCACCTTATAATAAATTATGTGGAGGCTAGACTCGAAGAAACAGATTTTCAGGGAGGGGGAATTGTGAATCCATATCAGCTCAATCATGTATCACACATTCCTCGTTACATCATATTAGCTTAAGTGCAGTTAGCGTCGAAGCTTTTCAGATCATGACAGCACTAGTGTATGGCCTTTGGTGTAAGTTGTGCAAAGTTCTATAGACTTTTGTTTGGGTAAATAAAGCTGTTACAAAGGTGACTGAGTCTTAGAACGATGAGTGATGCTTGAATCTTGAAAAGACGAATGAACCAAGAATTTAGGCTTTATTCATTTTACAATGAAGCCGGAATGGCTTAAACATATAAAGGAAAAAAGAGTGTTAATAGCGGTAGAGATATGAATATGACTAGATACGTATTATAAGAAAAGTTCACAACATTCACTGCGGCTTGAAAAGGAATGAGCCATTATGTCACGCTTCTCTGGTACGCAAATTGTAAGGCCGTACACGTTGTTGTTTTTCCAAAAGAATACGCCCGTTGTTCGTTTCAGTTGTATTTTCTTCACGAAGAATATTAGGATCAGTGGTCGCATCCCCATTTACTTGTTGCTCAGGAATTGCGTCGCCCTCCGGTATTGAATTTTCAACTTGATCTATATCTTCGCCTTTGGGTGCCAGATGATGAAGAGCAACTGTATCTTCACGTCCATTACCGAAGCGAACGTGAGCGAATTGCGGGTTACAATTCAATAGCTCCACCTCTTCAACCAGGGGATCGAATTTGGACTGACGAACACTCCGCCGGAGAAGTACTGGTCCTGGTACAGTGAGCCAAGTAGGAAGAGTTGTCCCAGATGTCGATCTTCGGTTATAGGTAAACAGTCGTTCGTGTGGCGTGGCGTTCGTTGCAGTACAGAGCAAAGATCTGATGGAATGCAAGGCGTCGAGTAGAACAGACTCCCATTGTGCCGTTGGTAGGCCCCGTGATCTTAATGCTAGAGTGATGGCACGCCAAAGTGTTCCATTGAGGCGCTCGACCTGCCCATTGGCTTGAGGATTGTATGAGGTAGTACGACTGGTTGCTACGCCTTTCTCCAGAAGAAATGCCCGTAATTCGGTAGACATGAAAGCAGCGCCTCTGTCGGTATGTATGTAAGAAGGCATACCGAAAATCGAAAACAGTTGGCAAAGGCAATTCATTACCGTTTGAGACGACATGTCGGGGCAGGCGAATGCAAAGGGGAATCGAGAATATTCATCGATCAGCGTGAGCAGATAGTGATTGCGGCTAGCTGACGGTAGAGGTCCTTTAAAGTCGATGCTTAACCTTTCAAAAGGTTGGGTTGCTTTTATGAGTTTGAAATTAGAGGGATTGTAAAATTGAGGCTTTAACTCACAGCATGTCACGCATTTACTGGTTACATTGCGCACCTCGTCAAGGGAGAATGGAAGGTTTCTCGAGCGTACAAAATGCATCATTCGGACAACTCCAGGATGGCACATAGAGTCATGGAGAAATTTCAAGTCGCACACTGACTGCAAGGAACCGCAGAAACTACGGGAAAATGTATCAGCAGCTTGATTATCCCTTCCAGGACGATAAATGATGTCATATTGATAAGGGGATAGCTCAATTCTCCAACGCATTATTTTATCGTTCTTGATTTTGCCTTTATGAATCTTGTCAAACATGAATGCTACTGAACGTTGATCAGTGACAAGTTTGAAGTGATTTCCGAGAAGGTAATGCTTCCACTTACGAATTGCTTCAACCACGGCATAGGCTTCTTTCTCAACCGATGAATGATGTTTCTCACTTCGAGAGAGGCTTCGAGAAAAGAAGGCGACAGGTTTACCATTCTGGTTTAATGTAGCTGCAATTGAGACATCTGAAGCATCTGTTTCAACAACAAGGGGTGCTTTCGGATCAACTACCACAACGACTGCACGTTCTAAGTCGTCTTTCAGTTTGTCAAAAGCATTTCGAGTTTCGATATCAAGAGGGAAAATCCGATTATTTACCAATGGGTGGATTTTATCTGAGAAGCGAGGGATCCACTGTGAATAATAAGCAAATAATCCAACGGCCCGTTGTTGAGATTTGATATCTGTGGGTGGTTCTAGATCACGAAGAGGTTTTAGCCGATCGGGATCTGGTTTGATAACCCCCTTTGAAACTTCATAACCGAGTAATTGTATGCTTCTGCTTGAGATCACACTTTTGGAATCATTAAGGGTTATTCCATAATTGCGTGCTGCTACCATAAACTTGTTTAGATTTTTGTCGTGTTCCTCCTGAGTTTTGCCGCAGATAGTGACATTGTCAATGTAGGCAAACGTGCTTGTGAGTTGTTCTTTACTGATCAATTCATCGATAATGCGTTGAAAACAAGCTACGCCATTGGTAACACCAAAAGGAATTCGGCAAAATTGGTAAAGTTTCCCACAAGCCTCGAAAGCAGTATATGGTTTATCTTCGTTCCTTAGGGCAATTTGATGATAAGCATTCTTCAGATCAAGAGTGCTGAATATGTCATATTGTGCGATTTTTTCTATCATTTCGTCAATCCTAGGTAATGGGTAAGCATCCAGAAAAGTGAATCGATTGATTGTCTGACTATAATCAACTACCATCCTCTTTTTATGGCGTTCGTTTGACGTAACAAGAACTTGAGCTCGCCAAGGAGAATTAGAAGGTTCAATAACACCTTCTTGCAGTAACCGGTTGACTTCGGTGGAAATAAAACTTTCATCTTCACGAGAATAACGCCGGGATTTTATCGCGATCGGTTTACAGTCTTTTGAAAGATTTTCAAACAGAGTAGGCAGGTCGACGCGAACACAAGGTAGACCACAGAGAGAAAAAGGCGGCTTTGATCCCCCAAAAGGAATCTCAATGTGTTTGTGAAGTTTTAAAAAATCATGTCCAAGAAGGACGTCTGCACATAAATTATGAAGAATGGAAAATTTGAATAGATCATAAGTGTGGTTTTTATAGCAGATGGATAGAAAACAATGTCCTTCAGTATGACTAGTAAGATTCGTACTCGCCATTGTGATTCTGTTTCGAGACTTATGGACTTTCCAGTTATACTTACGAACAACTGAGGAAGAGATGTAGCTCTCACTGCTTCCGGTATCCACTAGAGCTTGCATTGATTTCCCATTGACAGTAAGCTGCGTAACAGCATCAGTGAGACTTTGAGGTGCTGAAGCCACAACGAGAGATGAAATTATAGAGTTAACTGAAGATGGACCTTTTTTCGTAGATGGCGCAGACCTGCAAACCTTCTGAAAATGTCCTTGCTTGCCACAAGCTTTGCAAACTGCATCACGGGCGGGGCATTTGGAACGAGGATGTCTACGATTACCACAGAAAAAGCATTTGGATTCAACGGCAGCAATGGTTGTTTCATTGACGGAGGGTGTGGAATCTGATGAATGAGGTACATCATGTAAAGAAATGGACGCGCAAGGTGTAACAGGATTGTTGTATGACTGCGATTGTTGATGTGCCATCTCTAGAGCTCGTGCTTGATCGTATGCCGCTTGAAAAGTTAAAGTACGCTGTTCTAATAGCCTCTGGCGTATCATCGAAGACTGTATACCTGAGATGAATGAATCACGTAGAGATTCGTTACGATGTTCTTCGGCTGTAACTGCCCTGAATGAACAATCTGTAGTCAGCGACTTGAGTCGACGAACAAACTGATCCAGATTTTCGCCAGATTCTTGTTTACACGTTGCTAACAAGTGTCGAGCAAACACTTCGTTGCAAGGCTGCATGTAGAGACTCTTGAGAGTGTCGATAGCTTCTTCGTATGTTTTGCATTCAGAAATGCATTCGTATACAGAAGTAGAAATATGATTGAAGAGAATATGTAGTTTCGAAGGATTTTCGGATCCCATTGATTCAATGAAGTAGGAAAAAGTCGCAAACCAGTGATCCCACTTCTTGGCAGCTCCAACTGCGTTAGGTTCTACGTCGAACCGATCAGGTCGGAAAAATCGTTCCATGAATATTGTAAAATGAATAAATTGTTACGAAGGTGATTGAGTCTTAGAACGATGAGTGATGCTTGAATCTTGAAAAGACGAATGAACCAAGAATTTAGGCTTTATTCATTTTACAATGAAGCCGGAATGGCTTAAACATATAAAGGAAAAAAGAGTGTTAATAGCGGTAGAGATATGAATATGATTAGATACGTATTATAAGAAAAGTTCACAACAAAAGCTACTAGAAATAAATAACGGAACTAAAAGTTAGTCAAATTAAGATGCATTTTATTCAGATCATTTTCAAATTTACAGGCATTCTAGTGTTGGTTTTTTGATTTTAACATTGTCCTATCCTCTTGTGCCCTTACGAAGTGACAGCTGGAATTTTGCACTCCTGTAAAAGGCTGTGCGTTATTCTTTTATGATTTTGTTCTAAAAATTAGTTTTGTATTTCCGCTGAAGTTTATATGCAGTCGATTGGTTGACCTAGAGGCTTTTAGTTTAAATTCCACAGCAAACTACACTTTTCTGCTAACGTCAATTGTCAAATGTAAATATGAATGTCAGTTTGCCACTAGTTCATTGCAAGTTCTTCAAACATTTAGTGGTGGTTATTCAGAATATTCTCAATGTGCCTCTTTTTTCAGACTTATCAGCTGGATGTAAATGGGTCTCCGTAGTTGTCATTATAGCGTCGGTGGCTTGGTGACAGAACACTGGCCAACTGCGCAAATGGTCCGGGGTTCGACCCCAGCCAACGCATACCTTTACGTCTCTTAGTCGGTGATAAGCCCGGTAAAGTGGAAAGGTTGGGCGTGGGGCTAGCAACGTCGTCCTGTAAAAGACACCACTGCTACTGTAACTTCGAAGCTCTAGTTTGAAATCATATGTCCCACTGGGAACGAAAACGAATAAAAAGTTGTCATTATACTCACTGAGAGTGAAACTTGGTTTGAAAGATTTTCCTTGATTTGATAATTGAAGAAACTTTTATTCTTTTTCATATGATGTGCTAAAATACTGTTACTTTATTTTAAAAGTTACCTATCCGATTTCTATGTCAAACTACCCGTGCAATGCATCAGCATCAACATCGCTATGAAATTGGCCAAAAGCTTTTGTGTTTCGAGCCTGACAGTTCTAAGGCCAAGCTAATTTACTTTGCCAAGGTAATATTCAAATTAAATAGATCTTAACTTGTTTAGATATTAAAACAGGTCCCTGAAGGACCTACAGATATTCCACACTATACTGTCCATTTCCATGGTTGGAAGTGCAAATGGGATCGCGAAGTTGGAGAAGATTTACTCCTTGAAAATAATGAGTTTAACAGAATGCTAAAAAGGAAGATTGACGAAGTTGCTCAAAATGTAACTTTTGTAGTTTTATTATAATTTTTTCATAAGGTGCGTGGAAGAATTCGGCGTAAACAACGCATTGATATGATTCTAGAAACTGCAGCGCTAAGTGGTGATGATATCAACTGGGATAAAGTTCCAGGTATTTGGAAAGGAAATAAATTGCGTAGATCTTGTCATAGGTCTGTGTCAAGTGAAAGTAATAAAGATAAAACACTTCCCAACTCGCCGACATTAGGAGAAAACATTCCAGTTTTGGATGAATTCTTCTCATCAGTGTTAGGTCAAGAAGAGTCAACACAACTGCAGTTCGAACAACTTCAGGTAGATTTAAACAAACTGTAAACTTATACAACAGGTACACAAACCTTATATGGTATCTTTAGATTTTCCACAAAATCTTCGAAGCATACTACAGTCTCACACAGATGCTAGTGATTTGGGAATGAATGTGTCCAAGATGTTCCATTATTGGTGCTCTGTTCTTCAACTTCTCCAGAAATATGTCGATGGATTTCCGTATACTGGACTTAATATAACAACACTGCTTGGTTGTTGTAGTTCTTCAAATGGTGAGTTGTCATTTAAGTAAATCACGGTTCTTCTTGAAGAGTTTGTAAATACCAAACTCTTTGTTAGTTTAAAATGTATTAACTCTGTATAAATTTTTCCCCGAACAGTATTTCTTGTTTATTTTATGATAAAGTGTGTAGTATCGTGGTCTATCAAAGATTCATAGTGGTTTTCAAAGCACTTATTAGCAGCAATTATTGCTCAAATGACATGTTAGTTGGTTTTGATTCTTTTTTTATGCCAGTGGTTGAGGCTTTAAGATGTCGGAGTGTTGTCATTTCGGTTAAGTCAGTTTTTTACTATCATTTCCATAACTTTATTGTTACCGCAACGTGGCATGTAGCATACAACAGTATATATATATATATATATATATAAGCTATTTTCATTTGTTCACTTAGTTTTCATGTATCTATCAGACAAATAAATATGAAAGGATGGTTACATACTCCAAGAAACAGGACTGAAATAGTTTTACTTATTTTGTGCAACTTAATACTGAAGTTTACAGAATTTCATCATGAGCTGACATTAGTTAGAGAACCCTTGGAAAACCTGGGAGTAATGGATAGCTGTTTCGTCCTAGTTTGGGACGAATTCAGCAGTGCGCACTCATAGGGGTTCGAACCCAGGACTTTCTGGTCACAAGGCGAGCTCGTAGACCATTGGGCTACTGAGACCCGATCCAATGGCCCATGAATTCTAACTTCTGCCAATTCACGACATAGTGCGACCCGTAGCCAGAGTCTTCGGCGAGTATTTGTCCTCACACCCGACCTGCCGCACCCTACTAGTCACGATCTCTCACTAGAACCCCAGGTAGGTAGGTGGGTGCGTACTGATGAAGAGCCCCAAACTAGGACGAAACAGCTATCCAGTACCCCCAGGTTTTCCAATGGTTCTGTAACTAATGTCAGCTCATGATGAAATCCTGAAACCAAAGAGAAGTTAGTATATCACCTACTAATTATTTATACAGTAGTAAATCTTTTTTCGTCTTTATTTTTTTAATTTCTAAAGAAACTGTTTCAGATCGTGTTTCACGTATTATGAATCCGTTATTTACTCAAACTGATCAAAATCGATTAATTTGTGCAGAAGTTTGTTCCAGCCTGCGTATACTATTTGATTTCACTCTAAGAGATTACCTCCTACTGCCTAGTGAGAAGTCAAGATCAACTAACAAGTAAGTAAATTAGTAAGAAAAAAAGCTGATTTATTCCAAAGACAAGGATAACAACCCTTCATTATAACCTGGAATTATTTTATTTTACTGATATGATATGGACTAGTAATTACATTCACAGTATAAACTATGCTTTTTATATTGGAGTTCTATTGGATCACCTATTATAGCACAACAGTCATCCAGTGCACTGTTACCAGTAGATATCACTTCTGGATATTAACTTGAATGTTTAAAATTAGGGAATAAACAAGCTGATTTGAATTCACCAGCTGTTTAGTTTGTTGATCTTAAGAATGTTCATGGATGCAAACTCCTCAAATTTATGGAAATAGAATAAAACAATTTTCCACTGCATCATGATTCTCAGTATTGTAGTATTCTCAACAACTCAAATTTCCACAACATCTTATTCATTTGAACGTATTAAATTGAGATTGTCTACTGTACATGTTCGTAATTATTAGATATAACCGTCGATGAATCAATATTTTGAACTGTATCTAACCGAAACAGCAGTGTCATGTTTAGTTTACTTCGACCTTAGTAGCTAGTACTGCTGTTTAATGTGAGTAGTTCTTGACTGCCTGTAACCAATCAATGGCATATGCCATCTTTCTGTATTGATTATTTACTTGATTGATATTTATGGTATTAAGCAGGATGACACATTGTGGATTTTCACTTTTGTGATTTACAAATAAATTTAATTTAGTACACGGTGGCCGCCTGCTTAAATCATGGGGCTATCGGAATTCCCATCCATCAAAATGCTTCAACTCTTCCGCATTTCTCAATGTTTTGATTGTGCAATTTATATCAGATGACCACTGCATGAACTAGTGCGCGTACATAATTAGCTTCTGATTAAAACACTGTGCAAATATTCAAAACGAGATGAAAAAACTTACAGAATTGGTTCTGTCTTCATATATAAGGACTCTATGTTACATGATGCACTTCATATTACTACTTTATATGTGTAAATCCTGTATGAAGAAGAAATATTTTGGAACTAAACACATTGGAAATTTCTGTACTATGTTATAATTATAAAACTTGGGCACTGTGGTAGAGTATAACTCCATTATGAGTTTGAGGTCAACTACATAGGTCAAACTAGTAGGTCGGGGGTAGTCAGATTGTCGGAACATAAGAATTTAGCTAAGGTAAGAATGGTTAACCCCGAGAAGATAAGTAATTTAGAAAAAAGCTTAGCTATAGCACTGCATGCATTAACACACAACTACACAATAGGGTGGTGAGATAAACTTCTAAGAAGTAATATATGTAAGTAGGTGGAGAGCGTGAGGGATTGATTACTGAATCCTGGTTCATCGAGTCTACACCCAACACATGCAATAGAAGTGACTCAACGCAAATACCAGAAATATGGATGATATTATTACCGCCAGTCAAATCGGAGGAGGATAATAAAATAATCTTAAAATTCTATTTCAATTCAAGCACATCATAACATTCTAACAAGTTACTTATTATGACTACAAAAACACTCGTCTTATTTTCCATCTGATTGTAGTTGATCAAAAAACACTCATATTATTATTTCTGAATGTACATTATCACATATGGATTTTTATTTAAATATCTAGTCAGTTCCACACATGTATATAAATGAAGTAAGAAAGTTGTGTGAGTAGCTTGATATGACTATGGGCAATAGTTTGTGCTCGAAATGTCATTAGTTAATATTTCTGTACTATGTGTTGGCATATTTTCTGAAATAAATCATTATTATTATTGCCTTTTACAAAAATATCGAGAATAAATTAGTAAAGTTTACGAAATTTTAGCACAATGTATTAGTAATTTATCCCAGAAATATTTACACTTATGATCTAATATTCCAAGTGGGAGATTCACATATTATTTCATCAGTTGAAATTGTACTTTTAATGCCCTATAAAAATGTTAGGGGAAAGGAAAATAATATTTTCCCCTGTATTCCTATTTTTATCAGTAAATCAATTTGTAAAATTCTTGTGCATGTATTTCCATTTTTCTTTCTTTTTATGTCTCTTCATATCTATAATTAACTCTAGCGTTCAGTTGTATCAAAGTGGTATGGCGTTCGGTGTAAATTTTCCACACGGTCCAAATGATATTCAATCTATTTATCGGTTCGCTTCACCTCGATATGAATTACTGCCAAATTCTGAGGCAGTGAAAAATCCAAAACTGCCTTGTTTAAACTATCCACCGCATTTCCTTTTACGATTATTCAGTGAGTTATCTTTGATGCATAGAATTTCTGCTTCTTTGTGTGAGTGTGTGTGTGTGTTTGTGAACGCCTACAGCTTTATAAAATTCAAACTGTACGTTCATATAATATTAAGAAAGGTTCTATGGTCTGTTTTTTCTGGTCGTAGTAACTGATAGAGGCCTATTTTCCATGTTCAATGAGATTATTTCACTCCCTATCCTCTTTTTTTCCTTTTTCGTTATCATTTGTTTATTTTGACTTTCTCTCTTGCTTGATAGGTAGTGACTGTCACTAGAATAAAAGACCATCTTTCAGCCCTTTCAGGGATTCCTCAATTGTATGTACCTCAGTGAGTAATGGTGTTCCAATAAAATAACAAATAATACTTGTTTCTCAGGTGGTAGTTCTCACAATTCTTTAGCCAGCACATAACACTGGGGGAGGGGGGTGCAAATCTCAATGGGATAGAGGTATATCCAAATGACGAGTTCCAAGTAGAAAGAAGCACGTGTTCTAAATACCACTGATAGTCACATCAAGTTAAAAGGCATCGTTAAAGCGTCTGTAGTAGGAATCTATATGCAGATTATTGAAAAATTACAAAAGTCCAGTAAATTTCTTTGTTTTAGTATCAAAATTTCACTTTCCTCAAATAGTATCAGCGTTATGTGTGTCGCTTATTGAGTTGTCTCCAGTTTGACAAACTCATGTCTTGTTTCTTGCGAAGTGGTTTATTCAATTGATTATACATGTTTCACTTTTGTACAAAGTCCTATATTGATAGGTCAGTCATTACTATCCCCGAAATCACCACGCTATCGTGTCATATACCGAAAATTGGTGAAAATCTTTGTTAGCCGTAAATTCATGATTTATGCATGCACTAACGTGATAACCTGATTGGACAGTTTTTGACTGTTTATTTTGTGATTTGAATTTCCGAGGCCTTATGATGTTATACAACCAATCAGATTTGTTTATTTATGGTTTGAATTCCTGAGGTTTTGTAAGCTGTATATACCTTGTATTATGAGTAATAAAACGTCGTTGGTGTCGCAGTTGGATTCGACTTCTGTGTTCAAGTGATCAGTTGGTTATTCAAATTAGACGACAACAATAAAACAGTAACACACCATCACAACAAAATCAGATAATTTATTCGGTCATTCTGAACTACACGTCTTTATTACTACACACTACTCATATGTCGTGTGCTACTGACAAAATTTGTAAGTAGTATATTGCGAGATTACTAAATGGCTAAACAACAGATTCACTGGTAAAGAGGAGAAATAAAAGGAAGGCAAAAGAAGCTGGCAATGCGGAGAACATGTGTGAATGAAAATTTCTACCTAAAGTTTCTGTATTTTGCCACAACTATACATCATTTTGACAGATAGAGAATTCTGTTACTGAATACACCTATGTGTTCTGCCGCTTTGATAATAGTAACAAGAATCGTGAACGTTTATGTATGGTGATTCTAACCATCTGACTTCTATGTGTTACCACATTTTGTGGGTTTTTCAGTGTAAAGAAAGTGTGAAATACCACTGTATATACCACTGTGTTATGAAAGTGAATGATTATGTATTTGTAAACAGGTCAATCGCGAGCACGAATAGCTCAGTGGTAACGTCTCTGACTGCAGCACTGGGTGACACGAGTTTGAATCTCAATGGACGCGAGTTCCTTTAAGATAGCAGATATGCCTTACTGACTGGTGAGTGCTAACTAGCACGAAACCTGCCGATTGCCTCCAATCATCTAGTATCCTATATCCATTGATCATGATAAGTTTAACATATTGATTCATATTTTAAATTTTTATATGAAATTTTATTACTTCTGTTATCTTGTTATTTACATATTTCCAGCTATTCTTCCAACACTTCTGGATGGGATGCAGTTAACACTTTGTCGACGAGCTATAATTCATCGACATTTATACATGTTTATGCATTATGTAGATAAAACTTCTAAATTCTGGTTTGGAAAAATTTGGTTAACTGATATGGATATAAGTCCAGGTAAATGGAATTTTTCTCACCTTAAACAATGAACTCACTAAACTGTCTGATTTATGCGAATTCGATTGATCTGAAGGATTGAATATACTACCCACATCAACTTGTTGTACTTGGTATGCAGATTGATGAAGTTGTTTTTCAAAAATTGGATGTCTGTTTCACTCGTCTAGGGCCCAGTTCATGAGCACTGTATCCAGTTTGACTCAGCTTAGAAAGCCGAATCAGTTCCGAAATTACCGTCCAGCGTTTATATCACCGCGATCTGGCTAACAAGTAGTACTCGTTCATGTGAGTAGTATACAACTACTCATACCGACCAACCAGTAGTATGCAGCATCATGCATTTATTTATTTTTATTTTTTTCTCTTTTTTGATTGCTCACGTAGATCATATACTGTGATCAGAATAATTTCAGTTTCCAAAGGAAATTGTGAATGCATTCAAATAAAAATTAAAACTGTGTACATCCCAACGATGATTTTTAAGTTACGAGAAATTCAACACATTTTTAAAGAAAACGATATTGACATTTTTCTTCTGAAAGGAATTCGGAATAGTGAGATACATTTACTTTTATTATTCCCGTTCCAAACAAAATACTAAGCTCCGCGTCATTCTGGAGAGAATTAAACACTCCCTGGGTGAAAAACTCCGACTGAAACAGGCTAGATTCAAGAGGAACAAGTTTTGCATCGATCAAGTCACAACACTACGGATCATTGTTGAACAGAGTTTGAGATGGCAGTCATCTCTCTACCTCAACTTCATTGACTTTAGAAAGGCCTTCGACAGCGTTGATGGAGAGGTGATTCGATAACTCTCTCGCTACTATGGGGTGCTGACAGCGATTATACACCTCGTCCAACAGTTGTACGATAATGCTGCATGCCAACTCACGGAATCCTTTGAAGTGAAGTCAGGAGTAAGGCAAGCTGCGTACTATCTCCAATGATTTTCTTGATTGCGGGTGGTAGACTGAATAATGCGACAGACAGCGGGTCGGGAAACGAGGAGACAGGCATAAAATGGACCCACACAAAAAACTCGGAGGATCTGAACTTCGCTGATGATATATGTCTGATTTCCCACAAACTGGAAGATATGCAAGTGAAAAGCAACAAGTTGGAAGAAGAAGCATCAAACATAGCACTTCAGGTGAACATAGGAAAAACAGAAGTGATGAAGATTCCTGTACAACAGCAACAGCAGCGACAGACAACAGTCAGCATAAATGGAAGGAACCTGGAAGAAACAACCCCCTTTATCTATCTGGGAAGCATCGTCTCAACTACAGGTGGAACTGACGAGGATATCAAAGCCAGAATCGGGAAAGCAAGGTAATATTTCATTACTCTCAAGTCTATGTGGAGGTCAACAGTACTCAGCGTGAAAAATAAGGTCCGGAATTTTAACTCCAATGTGAAGTCAGTACTATTTACTACACGGATCAGAGACTTGGCGCGGCGTCACGAAGGGCGATTCGAATAAACTGATGACCTTCATCAACAGCTATCTTCGCTCAGTACTAGTCAAGATCAGATGGCCGGCCAGAAAACATCAGCAACAGGGATCTTTGGCGATGAGCGAACCAACCTAGCAGGGACCAATTGTACAATAAATATGCAGGAAGAAATGGAGGTGGATTGGCTACACTCTGAGAAAATCATCAAGTGACATCACACGCCAGGCTGTCTCTCGAGTAGAACCCGAAGGGGAAGCCGCGAGTTGGTCGTTCTAGAGTGACGTAGAGAAGACCATGTGAAAAAGAGATGAAAACATGTGGGCAGACGTGGAACCAGGTGAAAACGTTTGCAGAGAAGCGAACTCAAACATGCGCCTGAAGCCCTATGTTCCTTTAGGAACTAAAAGAGAGAATGTAATAGTAAAATCCTGTAGCATTTACTTTTCTTGTCCTAAGTGTAACTCGTATTCTTTTGTAGTTTATATGAGACACATCATGAGGTCAGTTTGTTTTGTTACTGTTGGGAAATTGTTAACAGTTTCCTTATACAAATCTTAAAATCAATATGTTTAATATTATTGTTTCTTCTTAATTCTGTCTACCCGTCGTTTTTTTTCGTGTACACTATTCTTCTTTTACAGTCCCACTGAAAATGGAACAACCATCTATTCAGACTACAGCTTCTGAATCTTCAGGTGATACAGAACCGTTAACTCTTAGTAATAATAATAATAATAATAATAAATCACTAAGGCGAACAACACGAAATGCTCCAAAATCTCATCTATGCTGTAAATGTGAACTATCCGAATCATTGATGCGAACAAAAACTTCCCATGTCAATGTATCACCTACTATCACATTGAATACTCAATCGTTAAGTGTCAGTATAAATATACCACAGATATCAAAAGAAACGACTCTCGGATCACCGACAAGATCAACGCTGACAACAATTTCAGGGATGACTATAAAAGAAGTATCAGCGTCAACACCAGTGACCAGTACATCTATACCAACTAAAGGTACAGTAAATAGTCGTCATAATAAAAGTGTTCGTGTTACCCGTTCAAAAGGTGTACGAAGTGAAAGGCGGTCTAATTCTATGTCTGATGCACATTCGTATTTATTAAGAGGAAAGTAATCCACCATTGGTTTTGTTCCCCCCTTTATTTCCAATAATATATATATATATGCAGATGTGTATATTGTTTTTTTTTATCATAAAAGTGTCGTAATTAAGTATCCCGTTTTTCTTCATATATGTATTCACAAAGATGTTAACTAACCCTGTTTTATTTTATCGATTTGACTTTGATAAACTTTCCCTCTTTGTGTTTCTGTGTATTTCCCCTATAGTTGTTTTCTTTTGTTTTAATGTGGTTATATTTTGTAAATAAATCTCCTAAAATCAAACTTATTGTTTTCTATTTGTTTTTTTTCTGGAAAATTTATTTAACTTGAAGATTATTTTATCTTTTTAAAAAAAATGAAATCAGATAAATGAGTAGTTGAAATACATTTGTTCACCTGCCTACTTGAATGAGTAGAATCGAGACAGTCAGTTACGATTTAAATTTCGTCAGGTGGTTGGTTGATTCTATATTACCTGCTTAAAGGAATGCTGTAATCATCTTAGATGTTACTTTTGTCTGTTTTAAAAGTTCTAGTGTTGGTTTTTAGGGATTTAATTGGTTATAGGATTTCATCATGAGTGACATTAGTTAGAGAACCATTGAAAAACCTGGGAGTACTAGACAGCTGTTTCATCCTAGTTTGGGACTCTTCAGCAGTACGCACCCATGGACCACTGGATCGGGTGCCAGTGGCTCAATGGTCTACGAGCTCGCTAGCCTTATAACCAGAAGGTCCTGGGTTCGAACCGTGGCGTTGGGTGGGTGCTGATGAAGAGTCCCAAACTAGGGCGAAACAGCTGTGTCCATATTTGGCGGCCTGCTTAAATCATTGGGCTACCGAAATTACTTTCCTCCAAAATGCTTAATTTTATCTGGATTTATCATTGTTTTAATCGTCCAGTTATATCAAATGACCTATACATAAACTTGCGCGATGATATAACTTGCTCCCAAATATACTTCGGATTATTAATTTACATGTGAATCCTGTGTGAAGAAAAAAGTACTTTGGAACTGAATACGCTGAAAATTTTTGTTCCGTATATTTGCATACTCTCTTAAATAAATCATTGATATAAGAATAAAACTTGTGCACTGTGGTAGAGTGTAATTCCATTATGGGTAAATTTTGTTTTGATAAAGTCTCACAGTGTTATACAGTAATGTTTACTGATGACGTTTCGAGCACAATTTATTGCTCATAATCATATCAAGGTGATATGATTATGAGCAATAAATTGTGCTCGAAACGTCATCAGTAAACATTACTGTCTTAAATAAAGCTTTACCATTATTATTATTACTCCCAGGTTTTCCAATGGTTCTCTAACTAATGTTTTAAAAGTGTTTTGTCGGCTTTTTACACACACACACACAGTTGTAATATCTGCTGTGACGTACACCATACTGTGCTCGAAAACACCCTTGCGACTACTTTTACTCTCATCATAGATGTGTTAGAAATAAAATTTGAATTTGGTACTTATAATTTGGAAGTAGAAGTCTAAAGTAAGGCAATCTTGCATAAGTTGGTTTAAGAAGTTTAGGTGGCATTTACTATGCAAAATGATGAAGATATATTTTGAATTATTTCCGCCGATTTCATTTTGATAGATGTACAATCGACGAGGAAATTTAAAATTCAATTAAATAATTAATATGGCCCGTTGCACAAGAAGTGTCTCTCATGGCCCAAGTGGACTAGTGGATAACGCTTTGGTGTTTGAAACTATGGGCACTGGGTTCGAGCCTTTGGGGAACATCATCACTCACTGAGAAATGCAGGTACATCCAGGTGACGAGTCCCAAATAGAACGAAATGCGCTTTATCCTGGATTCCACTGCTAGTCACCATCCACTAATTAAATTCTAATTGCATGCCCAGACATGGTCGAAGCATCTGCACATGAAGCCGACATGTCAACCTGAGACCAAGCACTTCTGTCCAATCAATCGACTGGAAAATCTAAAATCCAATTCGACTAGATAAAATGTTAAAATATGATAATATAAAGTGAAACAGAATAAAACATAAATAGAACATGAAATAAATTTATTTTTGATTACAGCTTGACCCCCACACCGTACTTTTGGTAGAAGTATGGAGCTTTCAGCGTGGATATCGGTAGCCCAAATTTCGCAGGCCGACCATAGATATCAAGTGTGCGTCGGCGAGGGCTCGAACCCCGGACCATGTGCATGGTCAGCGAGAGTCCTAACCACTGTGCCACCGACGCACAAAGATTTTATGTGAATTATATAGTAAAATCAAGACCATGGTTACATTTATGTTTTATTTTATTTCATTTAGTATTATTATATTCTAACATTTTATCTAGTCTACAATTTTGACAACACTCCACTCAACTTATGTTTCCATCATATTATATTCACATTTCCGAATGTACTCTATTTTCCGATTATCTATTTCACACATGTCTATTGAACTTTAGGTTGACCTCTATTTATTTATTTAGTTATTCATTCATATGCCTAGTCAATTGTGACTCATAATCCTATATACCAATATTATTATAGCAGGACAAAAATAGTTAAAGCGAACAATTGTTTTCAATAAATTCCTTTTCAGGCTCTACAATTACAAATCCACTAATTTAAGCATAGAATAGCCAGCCAGGTAAAGGCAAATTAAAATCATATCAGAAAGTGTATTGTAGAACAGGTATAAGGTAGTGGGGTGGAACAATTAATCAGTTAGTTTTGAATATATGACATAAATGAGAACATGAGTTAAAATAAGACATTTTTATTGACCATGCCTATTCAAAACTAACTGACTATTGTTCCATCTCATTTTGGGAATATTCAAATTATTATTGGACTTTAGTATTCCACTCATTGTCAAACTTTGACACACACACAAGAAGACTGATTGTTATTACCGATTGTGTACATCTATGGAAATGAAATCGTCGAATTTTCTTCCCTGTATTCTTTGTTTTTATGTTTCAAATGAGGATTATTAATTTAATTATTTTCTTCATTCCTTTGTGTTCTGATTGGAGGGTATAGCTTCGGGCTTAAGCTTTGAAGTTTTAGTAGTGGTAACTTCTATTTGCGTGAAGTTGTTAGCCTCATGCGGAACTTTCTCTCTTCACCCAGTTTAGGAGTGCGTCGGTTGTGAATCGAACCTGGACCACGTACGTTGTTGGTGAGAATTCTACTACTGAAACACTGATGCATATTTTGAATGATAAACTTTAAAAATACTCCATTCAGTGCATTCATATTCACAGCTAATAAAAAGGGAACTGTCAAGTATTGGTTTTGTAGGGATTTAGTTTGATTGGATGGAGGATTTCATCACGAGCTGGGGTTCTAGTAGAGGAAGCCGTGACCGGTAGGCTACAGCAGGTTGGAGATGAGGCAGTAACTCATCGAAGAAGACATTGCGAAATGGTCGCTCTATGTCGTGAATTGGCAGAAGTTAGAATTCATGGGCTGGCTATTGAATCGAGTCCCAGTGGCTCAGTGTTCTACGAGCTCGCTAGCCTTGTAACCAGAAGTGCCTAGGTTTGAACCATGGCGGTGGGTGCGCACTGATGAAGAGTCAAACTAGGACGAAACATGTGTCCACTACTCCCAGCTTGTTTTCCAATGGTTCTCCGACTGATGTTAGTTCATGATGAAATCCTCCATCCAAAAAGGAATTGTGTCTAAATTTCAGTACACTTTGGAAATCATGTAAGTAGGCATTTATGTCACTTTTCTGATGGTATTACAACGACCCTCTATTTTTCCCTTACAGCTCCTTGAATATGCTGCGTTATGCTTGCATAAACAATTTATCGATTGGTAAACGCCTATTTCTACCTCATGAATACCATCTTACAACATTATCATCATCAAGTTCAGTTAAAGTAGAAAAAGAAGTGAATTCACTTGATATTGATCCACCTTTCAAACGTTATAAAAATTCTACATCAGTTTTACGTGCTTTAATTTCATGCGTACAACCTATTCCAGAAGCTCCACATTTTCAACTTGGTCCAGATTATACATATTTATCAATATTTCGAACACGTTATCATTTGTTGGCTAGAGCAAAAGGACGTTTAGCTGCAAGAGTATCTGCTAGAGACTTTTTTCCGAATGATATTACAACTTTGAGCAAAGAGGTAAGTATTTACTTGTTCAATTCTGTTGCATAATAGCTATTCTGATAATAATAATAATAATAATAGCCGTAAAAATTGCAATGAAAGGAGGTTTTTGTAAAGGGCTTAGCTGGTTGATTGTGTATTCAAGTTCTTGGCGTCTGTTATTCCTGTATACTGAGTGACATAAGTTTAAACTTCGAAAAAAACATTAATCTTCTTAAAGCTCTAAATAAGTTTAATTGATCAGCGTCAATAAACCCCTGAGACTATGTGATATGACGGTGAATACACTTGTAGTTGCGCTAACGAATTTCCTACCTAGTTAATACGCAAACCTATTGTTCTAACCATTATTAGCCACAAGAACAACAACGTGATACGATACAACGGAAATTGCGGCGCAAGAAGAGAAGTCTGACAAGTTGACGCAGTAAACTTTCACTGTCTCGTGTGAAAAGCGATATATATATATATATATATATATACGCTTTAAAATGATCACGAGAGACATTAATTAATTAAAACACTCAACAAGCAATAGGATCTCAAATATCATAAGTGAAATTACATGTAGAAAAATTAGGTCTTTATACATCAGTATATACTACTGAATAAATGGGATGAGTAGTTGTATATCACTCACATCATGTAGTAGTGTTTGCTAGTCAGATCAAAGTGATGTGAACACTGGACGGCCGTTTTGCTCGTTTGTCGCTGGGCTAATCAGCAGTTTTGCCCCGTTTTTACGCGGCTCAGAGAGTTGAATCAGTTCAAAACCTACCGATTTTTGGCTGGCTTATTTTCTTGATTTACCATTTATGGTCTCAAGCTGATCATGTAATGTGGTAACCTGGATAATTTTGGTTTCCAAAGGAAACTGGCAAAGTTAAACTATCATAGCCAAGACCGTGGTGACCTTGAACAAGCAATCGGAATTCAAAAAGAGCCACATAATCGTTGAAAAATACACTAAAAATAAATATTGCAAGGATGATTTTACACTGTGTAGTTGTAGTTTATGTGTTGTAAGAATGTCTCCCAGTCATTTCACACATTATCTATAGAGAAGTCGTACCATGGGCGATATATCCATTCATCCAGGTGACTGTAGGCAGGTCATGGTACTCTGAGATCCACTGATATTTCTGACACTATTCTTGAACCTAATATTACTCTAACCATATTCCAAATCCTAGTTTTAATCCTAAACCTAACCTTAACCCCACACCCTAAACCTTAATCTAAAAAGCCATAACCCTACGTAACAATATAGATTTGCAGAAAAAGTACCAAGCAAATAAGTAGAGCACTATATCTACCCTCTGCAAGTTCAAAAAGGGAGACATGATTTGATTCGGAATGACATTTCATAGCATTCCCTGTCTCTAATCGGTTCTTGGAGGTCAACTTTTGAAAGACCTTGACTTTAGCTATGTTACTTTAACTTTGCCGGAAACTGTGTGGTGAAACTTCATCTTGTCGAACTATATAAATTGCAAATTTCATTTTCATAACTATCAACTCTTTACATGTATCTAGAAATAAAGTGTCTCACAGTGTGTTGTTGTCATAATGCTCAGTTTCCGTATTTTATACTCTGTCATTGTGTGCGTCGGTGGCACAACGGTAGAATGCTCACGAACCACACCTCATGTTGTTCGGGGTTCGATCCCCGGCCGACGCACTCCTTTACCTCGCTAAGCCAGAAATATAAGCTGGTAAAGAGAGAAGGTTGGACATGAGGCTAGCAACCCCATTCCGTAAAAATAAAACACTGCTGCTACCGAAGCTTCAAGTCTCTAGTTTGAAGCCATATGTTCCAATGGGGAAGTAAAGGAATAGAACATAAAATAAACTCCGTCATTAATGAGCACATAGCATTGAACAGCTGGAACGGTTATCATGTTGTAGTCGATTTATCTCAGAATAAAATCACTGAAAATACCCATTGGGTCATGAAGAGAATAGAAGACAGTTCAGCGAAGAAAATTTTCCTTGTCAACAAAATCATCTTCACAGGCTGTACAGTCATATTTTCATTTACCGAAAATGTATCGTAGT
The DNA here is from genome assembly GCA_944472135.2 of Trichobilharzia regenti. Lineage (NCBI taxonomy): Eukaryota > Metazoa > Platyhelminthes > Trematoda > Strigeidida > Schistosomatidae > Trichobilharzia > Trichobilharzia regenti. The sequence goes on along the minus strand of OX235262.1, from coordinate 93,174,354 downwards.
TCATTATCGATTAATATAAGGAGATGACATGGTTGAAATAATTACTTAAAAGTGACTTCGAAGGTAAAAACAAAATTTGCGAATTACGTAATATTCAACAGCGGAAAAGAAGAAAGGGTTAGAAATTTGATAAGGTTGAAATTCTTATTGAGTGAGAATAAAGGTAGTTGAGTGTCAACTTAACAAGTGTGAAGAGAGTGAAAAAATATACAAAAGGAACATGTGAGAGTGAGAATAATGAATTAATTATTAAAGTGAAGCAAAATATAAAGGACAACGACTAGTGAAGAGGTTAAGACTATGGTATATATAAGAGACTGGATAAACTTCTGTATACAGAGTTCGGCGTTGTATTGACAAAATTGCCAACGCCTCCGCCATACACAAACCCCGAAACCTAACCTTATTATTAGTCGTTCCCTGTAATTTTTGTCTTTATTTTTACTGATTAGTTTGCTTTTACTTTAAGAATTAATTCATTATTATCACTCTCATATGTTCCTTTTGTACATTTTTACACCCTCTTCACACTTGTTAAACTGACACTCAAATACCACCTTTATTCTCACTCAATATCAATTTTAACCTTTTCACATTTCTAACCCTTTCTTCCTTTGTGCCGTTGAGTATTACGTCATTTACAACTTTTACTTTTGAGGCCACTTCTGAGTAATTGTCAGTTATGTCAACCCCCCCCCCCATATTATTGAATAATGGACTAAGATACCTTTTCGGTAAATAAAAATACGACTGTACAGCCTGTGAATATGATTTCGTCGACAAGGAAAATTTTCTTCTCTGAATTATCTAAGAATCCATAACAACCAGGCCGTCTTGGTCCAGATTTTTGTGGTGATGTATCTTTTCTCTGTTGATATATGCAACGTGTGTATGAGCAATGATTTATGAATATTAGTTTGTGAACTGAAAACCTGGTTTATACTTACCGACGTATCATCCACTATTTTTCATTCATACTATTAAATATGATGCCAAATCTAATTACTACTATGTGCGAATATTGAACCGACGGTCTGCTTAAATCACTGAGCTACCAGAAATACCAACCATCAAAATGCTTAAATTCTTCTTCATTTCGTATTGTTTTAATCATGCAGTTATGTCAGATGATCACTGGATGAACTCGCACACATTTAAATTAGTTTTCGACAAAATACTGTGCAATTCTTGAAGGAAATAAAGGGAAAATATATAGAATTGGTTCTGTCTTCATATCCATTAGCACAGGTTCACATGATGTACTTCAGATTATTACTTTACATATAAATCTTGTAAGCAGACGAAATATTTCGGAACTTCAATACTCTGGATATTGTCGGTATTAAGTGGTTGAAGGCGATTGGCAGGAAGCCTTGTCTGACTTGGGTTTCGTGCTAGTTGACACTCATCAGTCAGGAAGGTGTATCTGCAACCTAGAACATGTTGACCACTTCACCTATTTGGGAAGTTGTATTAGCACCAACGGACTGATTGGTGATGAAATCTCAGCACGGATCCGAAAAGCTCGAGCTGCTTTCGCTGACTTACACCATCTCTGGCGTAGGCGTGACATCCGGTTATCAACCAAGGGACGCGTGTACTGCTCATCAGTTCGCTCCGTCCTTCTCTATGGCTCTGAAACATGGCCAATACGAGTTGAAGACATGAAAAGGTTGACTGCTTTCGATCATAGATGTCTGCGATCTCTGTCTCACGTTAGGTGGTTTAATAAGGTAAGTAATGTTGACGTTAGGCGTAGAGTGTTGGCAAAGAGGGAAAATCAATCGACGAGGCTATAAAGTTACATAGACTAAGATGGCTAGGTCACGTGCTGCGCATGCCTAACCACCGCCTCCCCCGACGGGCATTGCTAGCTGATATAGGTGCAGGTTGGAAAAGAGCCAGTGGTGGCCAAACAAAAACATGTCATCAATCCATGAAATCACTGACAGTTAAACTGAGTCAGGTAGGGAGATGCAGACTCCGGGTTGGGGCCCTCGGGACTCTAGAATCAATGGCTGGAGACAATAGGTGACATGGCTCAAAATCGTTGTCAATGCCTAGCGCAGATGTATTCAGTCTCTGTAATCTTTCATATTCCTTTCTACCATTACCCATTCTGTTTCACTCTTATACTTGTCAGACTGTATTGATTCTCTTCACTCATCTTCTTGTATACCTTGTGTGCTATTTGGAACGTGGCAACTCGAACTGGTGCACTTGGGTGCCAAGTTCTATGTTGAATCCAGACAGACAGACAGACATCTGCAACCTTGAAGGAATTCAAGTTCCTTGTAAGAATTGCACCCGCGTCACTTGCTGTAAATTTCTGTATTATTTGTTCACATGTTGTCTCAAATAAAGCATTATTATTATATATTTACTGGAGATGTTTGGTAGCATTATTTTTCAAAAATTATTTACTAATTTATGTTTGTTTGCATACTACTATTTAGACTCCACGCATAGATCGTTGGGTACCAATACAAACTCCCGATGACATAATAAAACGTTCTGTCGATGGATCATTAAGTAATGATGAAGCTATGGATCGATTGATTTTACTTCTGGCTCCTAAACATTCATGGAAATTGTACAATGATATAGCTCCTGTAAGTACAAACTTAATTCACTAGTTGATTAACAATCATTTCGTCATTATTATCTCAAATAAAGTTCTTACGGTCTGGGTTCGATTGCCAACTGACACACTCATAAACCTCGTCTAGCCGGTGATAGTAAACATGGTACAAAGAGAAGGTTGAGAATGAAGAACCACCGCTACCGGAACTTGATATCTTAAGTAAGCTTGAAGCTATATGTTCCACTTGGAACTCAAAGGAAAGAGGAACAAGTTTCTGTTCGCTTGATACAAGAGTGGTAAACATCGCGTTTATAATTGAATCACCAACTGAAATCAATTAGGAGAGTTATCGAGAACGACTAACTGCGAAGCAGCTGATAATACTTACGTTTTGGGTGTCAAAAGCTCCAGACCACATGGCCTCACTCTGGACACATCACATTAGTTACTCTTCTCCAACTATTCCTTTATCCTACATAGTATAACCACTGCCCAGTACTAGTGTTAAGTAGTTGTTTTTCTATGCATTACAACTCTTCATCGAAGCTTCGGGGAATTCGGTCTCCAATATTTAATGTTCAGTTATCAGATTTTAGAGGATTTCATTAATCTCGAGGTAAGCTGATATCATTTTGGAAGACAAAATGTCGATCAAAAATTAATCATAAACTATTTTATAGTCTGCAGAAAGATATAGGGTAAGTGGTTCTATTCTCTTAGTGATTTTCAGAAGAATATCCAACATTTCTTGTTAGCTTTCCCATAGACTGCATTTTAAAACCCATCAGCAGTTCTCGAATGTTGGGCATGCGATTCGCTCCCGTTAAATGTAAGATGATTCTATAGAACTAGACTATATTGACTCCTAGCTTAAACATAAACAGGAGTGAAGTGGTAGGGGGGTGTTGACCACTTCAATTATTTGGAAAGTTGCTTCAATCCCGACAGACTGCGACTGATGACGAAGTCTCAGTAGGGATAAAAAATGCTTGTGTGGAATTTGCCAACTTACGTCATCTTTGATCGTCGACCGAAGGACGTGTGTACTGCTCAGTAGTGCTCTGTGTCTTCGTTCATAGTTGTGAGACGTGGCCATTGAGAGTAGAAGACATAAAAAAGCTAGTTGTGTTTGATCATAGGTGTATCCGTTCTATTTCCCCTGTTAGGTGAGTACGATAGGGTTAGTAATATTGAAGTTTAGGCATCAGTTGAATGCTAGGTAAGGAGGGGAAGTCGTTCGACGAGATTGCGAAGTTACATCGATTGAGAGAGATGATTGGAGGACATGGGTTACTCATCCTAGGCTAGCCATCGCCTTCGTCGACGGGGCAATGTTAGCTGACATAGGATCGATGAGGTTAGGAAAGAGTTGGCTTCATCAGTCAATTTCTTATTACCCTTTTTACCTCCCTTGGTACTCTTCATCCGATTGTATTACCAAAAGTAGTGTTAATTAGTTAATATTCATATTCTTAAACCTCTTATCTTTTTGTTTGTTTTATTTTCCATTTTATTGTTCATATAAAATTGATTTCAACATACAAAAAATCCCCATATGGACATTAGAAAGAAGAGAACACGAAGTTCAGCAAAGATATCTTTTCGGCGATTTCATTCTCAAAAGCTGTACAATCGCATTTATATAGATTATTTTAACATGGATAGAATTATTATTTGTTTAATTTCACATAGTAACGAAGGTGATAATAATTTTCAACTTGATATGATAGTTTGAAGGTACGAATATAGATTACAAGAGGCTTAGAGACAAGATTTCATGGGATTAGAAAATAGTTACAACGTATGCAAAAAATTAATATTTGATAACTGGAGAAATAATTTTAAAGGCGAATCGAAGGTGATAATTATTTTCGACTTGATATGAATTACAAGGTACGTTGACGATACCTTTATAGTCTGCTACGAGAACTCGGACTTCAACTGCATCTTACAAGAATTCAATAATTCCCATCCTTCGATTAAATTCACAATGGAGTTAGAAAGCGATTCAAAGATTCCATTTCTGGACGTGGAATTGACAAGAAGAGATGATGGAACCCTGAAGAGGTCCATCCACAGAAAACCGACATGGAATGGCCAACTAACGCATTTCTATAGTTGGATACCTCTGAGCCGAAAACGAGCCCTCATCAGCGCACTAACCCATCGCGTTAGAAAAATCTGCAGCAACGATTGCATGGAAGAGGAGCTCCTATTCCTCAAAAATATCCTGGCTCAAAATGGCTACCCGACACGTTTTGTCGAAAAGAACATGAAACCTAAACCTAAAAGAGAAGAATGCGATTCAGCGCCAAAGAAAACGCTGTATCTAAATCTGAATTTCAAGGGAGATTTGGCAGCTGATATCCTGAAGAGGAGAATATCCAGCTCTCTAAAGAAGACCTTCCCTGCAGCAACACTAAGAGTGACATTCTCTAGCCGCCCAATACTTCGAAACAACACGAAGGACAAACTTTCGCATATGACCAATTCAATGTGCATATACCAGTTCACTTGCTCGTGCGGAGCTAGGTACATAGGTCGTTGTATGCGCGTCCTCTCAAAACGTGTTAGAGAACACTACCCAGCGTGGCTGCAAAGAGGAGGCACCGGTTCAATCAGAAGTGCCATTATTGAACATCTGGTCAACACCTCCCACAAAATCTCAACCGATTCTTTCAAAGTGATTTACAAAGTCAACAGAAACCTACCAAAAGCAATATGTTTCCGACTTCTTTGTACTGCAGAAGCCCTCGCAATATGCATCGAGAAGCCGGAGCTGTGTGTTCAAAAGAAGTTAGTCCAACCTCTACAACTACCATGGACCTAGCTTGGTATGTTCCCTTTGTTTCCGTCTTTTTTTTCTCTTCCTCGTCTGTTTTCGTTCTTGTTTTTTCCTTTAGAGCATTTTTCGTTCGCTGTGTGTCTGATTCTTAGTCCCTCAATCTTCGTTTAATCCACCTAATTTTTTTTCAGCTATAAAAACAGTTATTTTAAGTTTGTTTCCATGCTTTCCCTGTTCACATTTATAATTCGTTTGAAATAACTATTTTACAATTATATCTTAATATTGTGCAATTTTTGTGTTTCTAAGGCTTTTGTAATCTATATTCACACGTCCTAACTTTCATTTCAGGCTCAAATTATTTTTTCAGTTATAAAACTAGTTATTTTAATTTTGTTTCCATGCTCCTCCTGATCACACTTGTAATCCGTTTAGAATAACCATTTTACAATTATATTCTAATCCTGTGTAATTTTTTGTTTCTATGCCTCTTGTAATCTATATTCATACCTCCTAACTAACATGTCAAGTTGAAAATTTTGATTTCAATTTGTTTCCATGCTCATTTTGTTCACACCTGTAGTTCGTCCTATCCCTGCGTTTCTAAACCTCTTGTAATTCATATCAAGTCGAAAATAATTATCACCTTCGATTCGCCTTTAAAATTATTTCTCCAGTTATCAAATATTAATTTTTTGCATACGTTGTAACTATTTTCTAATCCTATGAAATCTTGTCTCTAAGCCTCTTGTAATCTATATTCGTACCTTCAAACTATCATATCAAGTTGAAAATTATTATCACCTTCGTTACTATGTGAAATTAAACAAATAATAATTCTATCCATGTTAAAATAATCTATATAAATGCGATTGTACAGCTTTTGAGAATGAAATCGCCGAAAAGATATCTTTGCTGAACTTCGTGTTCTCTTCTTTCTAATAGAAAAAATCCTCATTTAGACATTTAGAAAACAGAAAGATTGAGCGAAGAAATATTTACTTGTCAATTAGATCCTCATCTCTGGCTCTACTCTAATATATGATGAATAGCATTTTTATCACAATACACAACAGTTTACCAATCAAGTGGCACTGATATGTTTGTTAACAATAACTAGTCAGTGTCAAAATGTCAATGGGTTGATAATTAACGAAGAAAATTTATGCACACAATTAAAAGGTGGAAATGGTTAGAATAAGTTAATTTTACAAGGTTAACACGTAATTAAAGATGAAGTGGACAAAATAAATAAAAATAAAGTAAATAATTTAGACAATTATAATTTTTATAGGTTTAGGGGGAGGGGGGAGACGGAGTCCTGTTTATGCATTCTTGTGACGATGGTCACAGTAGGGACACATAGGCTTGGCTTCTTCAGGTGAATTCCGATTGCTTCAGCTATCTGTAGAAGACGAACTCGCAGAGCAAAATTAAGATTAGTCGGAATGTGATAAATAATTTTAAATGAGTATTATTAACGTCCACCTTATGCTCAGTATCAACGAGGTGGGCTAAAATAGAACTACGAATAGATCTTGTTTGTCCCTTGCTTAACCATGTTGGATGATGTTCGGAAATACGACGATGAACTTGCTTAGTTGTACGCCCGATGTAGCTGGCTCCGTAGCTGCAATCAAACTGGTAGATACACATAGAGGAGGCGAATTTAGGTAGTATATCCTTATTTCTCGAACATATAATAGGAGTGGTTGTGAAGAGACAACGTACCTTTGCTGCATACTAAGCTCTTTTAACTGCATTCTTCAGGCGCCGTGTTATTTTTTCGCTGATGTTGACATCGGGCGTACAACTAAGCAAGTTCATCGTCGTATTTCCGAACATCATCCAACATGGTTAAGCAAGGGACAAACAAGATCTATTCGTAGTTCTATTTTAGCCCACCTCGTTGATACTGAGCATAAGGTGGACGTTAATAATACTCATTTAAAATTATTTATCACATTCCGACTAATCTTAATTTTGCTCTGCGAGTTCGTCTTCTACAGATAGCTGAAGCAATCGGAATTCACCTGAAGAAGCCAAGCCTATGTGTCCCTACTGTGGCCATCGTCACAAGAATGCATAAACAGGACTCCGTCTCCCCCCTCCCCCTAAACCCATAAAAATTATAATTGTCTAAATTATTTACTTTATTTTTATTTATTTTGTCCACTTCATCTTTAATTACGTGTTAACCTTGTAAAATTAACTTATTCTAACCATTTCCACCTTTTAATTGTGTGCATAAATTTTCTTCGTTAATTATCAACCCATTGACATTTTGACACTGACTAATTATTGTTAACAAACATATCAGTGCCACTTGATTGGTAAACTGTTGTGTATTGTGATAAAAATGCTATTCATCATATATTAGAGTAGAGCCAGAGATGAGGATCTAATTGACAAGTAAATATTTCTTCGCTCAATCTTTCTGTTTTCTAAAATTGATTTGAGAAGTAAATATGTGATCAGATTGTTCGAGATGTTTTACGCATATGCATCACCTATTTTTTTGCAGATAAACTCCATCTTTTAATAATGCCATTGATTTGCCGCTTAAATGTAACGTTATAAAGTCTTATAGAATGACTTTGTTTATACCTTTTTTTCTGTGCACTACTTTATTCCATCTATGTCTTCTTTAAAAAAAATTAGGATCATAAATGGACACCAGATACTTTGCATCGTCTATTAGATCTCTTATGTGTTACAAATGGAGGTGAAGGTGGATATTATTCTCATTTACTCTTGGATGATTATAATTGGAGCAGTCTACCTGATCCGGATGAAGTTTATCTTGCTGATAACTTTATGATATTCAATAAATCAAATAATGATGCACAAAGTATTACTGGACAAAAAGATACAGATAATAATGAGACTGTAGACAAAGTCGACGACATCACCGAGGATACTATTGCCTCTCTATCAAAACATTCTAATATTTGGAATATACAAACCACTGCAGAATGTTTATTTCACAAAGAACAAACTACTTTAAACACACCACAAGCCTATCGTAGTATTATTCGTGGAGCAGCTAGATTTAAAAATGCTGATCGTGCTTTAGAAGTAGCAAAAATTGCATGGTCTTCAAAATACGGTGACAGTTGTCTTGACATTGTAACCTACAGCCTGCTAATTCGTTCACTTCATGGTTTAACCACTGTTAAAACAGGGGAAGAAAATGTTTGGGATGTGATTTTGAATGTATTAGAACATGTGAAAGCCTGTGGCGAGCCGATAAATATTTCAATCTATACAAATATTCTGTACACTTTAGCCCAGACGACTGTGATGTTGAAGTCATCGCCATCCTCTTCCCCTTCACCCAATTACAATTATGTTCCAATTGGTTTAGGCATATTAGGTGAAGTAAGACGATTAAATTTAAAACCAGAACTTGGTACCCTAGCCAATTTACTGTTATTAATTTATGAAACTCCAGTTCCTGTGAATCAACAATCACCGTCTATCACTTCAAAAGATGTTATCAATGAAAAGAGCGAGAAAAAATCATTAATGAACCGACCTACATATGCATCTTACAAGTGTTCTAATTTATTAAATCAATTTCTTGATGATTTAGAAGTCTACTTTAACAATAATGCTGCTAGTACTATTACTGTCAATAGAAATTCAACGACAACAACAAGGATTGCCGACACTAATTGCGGTAGTTCACCGAAACGTTTCGATGCATGGACTATTGATGATTACACATTTTTTCCAATAGCAATGAAATGTGCATTGAATGAAGTGAATATTGAATTAGGCGAACGTATTCATCAGTTATTAACGCATTATGAAGATAGAACATTTTTATTCTCAAGTAGTAAAATGAAATATCATTATACACATGATTATTGTAAACTAATGTTTTATTATGAAAAATATGAACAAAAGCCTAATAGTCATTTAGTTCAACGTTATTATAATACTTATTGTCAATACTTTAATGTTATCATTTCATCAAAGCTGTTAGTTGAATATTTAATCAAACGTTATACAAATATGTTAAAATTATTCAATGATGTTGATAATAATAATAATACTAAGAAAAATCAACAAAAGAAATTGCCCACACCAAATCAACTACAAGAAATTAATGCATTAAAAGCAACTGTATATAGTTATTTATGTAGACTATTAGATGATATATTGAGCATTGAAATTCACTATTATCTACAAAAGTCATTAGATACTGTTGAACACTTGACAAACCTTCTATGCGATTATGCTACATTGAATCCAGTGGATGCATTAAATACATCCACAAAAGTATTACATATTTTTCAAAAGCTGGATAATGATTTTCTAAAGTCAACAAATACAAATACAAAAAGCGATTCTTCAGTTTCATATGATAGTACAGGAGCACGCATAGATCGATCAGCTGTAAAGAATTATAAACAGCTTGTAAAAATGAATCTAGGCAATAGTGTAAGACTGGCTTTTCCAATTATTGAAACATTTGCCTCGGTATATGAAAATAATAGTAGTAATGATAAAGGTATACAAGAAGATCGATTAATACAAAAGACAAAATTAATTGATACACTACATGAATGGTTTAGTTATGCTGAGAAAAATCATTTAATATCATGGGAATGGGCACCAAAAGCATTGTCAATTTTATGGAAAGAAGATGAATTTTTGCAAACGTAAGTTTATTCATACTTCGGTTTTTCTTTTCAAGTGTGAATTTTATTAATCCATGACAGTTGTTAAATACCTGTAGTAATTGACTCTAGGAAATGTGGATTTCTCAGATGACAGATGTCTAATGTCACATAAACTCAAAGACTTAGAGGTGAAAACCAATAAACTGACTGCGAAGACAGGACTCCAAGTGAACAGAGAGTAGATGGAAATAATGAAGATAAGCAACCAACGAACCGAAACAACAACAACGAACACCGATCACCATCAACGGGAGAAATTCAACAAAAGTCACCTCCGTCACTTGTCTAGGAAGCATCGTTTCAATGACAGGCGGAACGGATGAAGATGTCAAATCTGACCACAATGGGTAAGGCAAGATATACCTTCATCAGGCTGAAACTAGTTTGGAAATCTTCTGCACTCAGAGAGCATAAAGAACAAGATTCGGATTTTCAAGAGTAATGTCAAGTCGGTCCTTCTATATAGGTCAGATATTTGACCAGCGTGTCACGAAAAGTATTTCCAACAGGTTGCAGACTTTTGTCGACAGCTGCTTTCGATGACTCCATACTGAAGATCAAATGGCCAAAAAGAATTAGTAACAAGAAACTCTGGCTGGAAACAAACCAAACAAGGGCCGATCGCTGAACAAATGTATCAGAGAAAATAGAGATGGGTTAGGGTTTACGTTGAGGAGATCGTCGAATGACATCGCGCGTAGTGCAGGCCACCTCTGGAGTGAAATTCCAGTGGGAAACGACGAGTGGATCGTCGGTGTGAGGGTGACATGGAAGAAATCGTTTGACGAGGACAAGATGAGATTATGGAAAATCGTGGGCCCAGATGAAGAGAACGGCAGAAAATAGAACAAAGTGGAGATGTGTTGTTGAAGCCCTGTATGCCACTCGGAACCCAATGGAATAATAACAAGAACATAATTCTAGAATAATAATCATGACCAACAATTTTGGGGTTTTCTAAATACTATCGATTTGTTTAGATCAATAAAATTGCAGTTCAAGGAAGACACGCTAAAGTTATAATAAGCATAAAAATGTAATAGTAAACAGAATATAAAAAAAATAAGGATGTTTCTATAACAAATTAAAGATCATTGAAAGCTTGATGGCCTTAGGTAGGGGAAGTGTTTGAACCAATTTCTGTTGGATATATAGATCAGGCTTCCTAATGTGGATTCCGACAGCCAGCCAGCCTCAGCAATATGTAATAGCCGAACTCTTAGTGTGAAATTAAGCTTCGTCGGCATACAGTAGATGACTTTGAAGACCTTGTTTACACCAGCTTCGTGTTCTGTATCCACGAGATGAAACAGTATACAAATGTACGAATATTTTTTTTATTACAGCTTGATTCCACACCGTATTTGCGGTACAAGTATGGAATTTTCAGCATGTGATATCGGTAGCCCAAATTTAGCAGGCCGACCATAGATATCAGGTGTGCATCGGCAGAGGATCGAACCTCGAACTATGTGCATGGTCGGCGAGAGTCCTAACCACTGTGCCACCTACGCACGAATAGACTTTATTTCTGCCTTATTGTCATACTTTTAAATTTTTGTTGTTCATACTCAAAGTGCATCAGCTGACTTGTAACTTGATTCCGTTTATTTATTTATTTTTTCTCTTTCATATTTTGTATTTTATAGAGATTTTATGTGGAATGTTATACAACAGTTAGCTAAAAGCAGTGATAAATTCCTAGATTGTGATGCAGATGAAAGAAAACTGTTAAGGCCAATTCTAGACATTTTGGAACAATCAATTTCAGTGAAATCATCAAGTGATGATATTGAATTTGCACAACGATTAAAATGGTTAAAGGTTGTCAGAACAGTTGTCGACAGGACGGATGTTCAAGGTGATGAAACACACGCACCTAGTGAGCAAATGAAAATACTGTCTTGATTTTCGGCTACGTTGATAAGTAATACATAGGGCAGAATAAAGACACTCGATTTGTACCATAAACCAATGTCATGAACAGTCAGTTGTGTAAATAACTAATTTCCAGTTTCCTATTAGAAATATTAGTCAGTTTTTTTGTTATAATTTTATTGTAAATTCTAGTACTGTATGAAATAAACAAATGCATTTGGCTGATATTTATGCTTTTACACCACGAAATTAATACTCTTGCTTAACAAGCGGGATAAAGGAAGCTGATTTTATTTCACAGCTTCTCTTCACCTACTTGGATCCTAAGATTACAGAGACTACTTCCTGCTGGAAGGTCGATGTTATTTAGTTTGTGATTACTAACAGTGGAATCCAAGATGTCCATGTCTCATCCTGTATGGGAATCACTAGCTGAATGTACCAACGTCCCCGAGGTCAATGATAGTGTTGTCACTGGGATTCGAACCCACCACCAGACAAACGACATCAGTTCTTGTCGAAGCGTTTGTGCTAGCAGACAACATGGGTTGACTATCTCGGTTCAATAAAACCAAACCAACAAGAAATACAAATTTCAACGACTGAATTTGTTAGAACACAATAAGGCTATGATTAGTCATTGTATATCTCCATTTAATGACTTTCCTCTTTATCTTTTAGCGTCTTAGATGTTTTATGTAGAGAACTAACACAGGAAGTTTAGAAGCACAGGTGTGTAGAAAATTAACGCGCACAGATCAAATACTTAATTATGATAACAAAAATCCAACCACCCACAAAAGGAACTGTGTGCGCAGATATTGTTTAAAAGAGTTCAAACACACTGTAGCACTACTCTGGTGTTAAAGAGAACGGAGAGAAAATACCCATTAACCGTCTTCAAAAAGAATGAATATCCTTATAATTTCACCAACAAGTGTTTAAAATCGAGTCACAACACCAAAGACTGCAAGAAAATTCATCCTACCATATATAAAAAAATAACAGCTAGAATATTGAGAACGTTCAGGATGACTGCGTTTTATCTGCATTCAATTCAAACTAACGAACTATTTATGCCATCTTATATTTGTAACCCAATACGGTTCCTGATATAATTTTGATTTGCCTTTACTGGCTGCTATATTCTTGGATTTATAACTATAGAACCTGAAGAAAAGACTATTGTAAACAATCGCTAACTCAGAGGATTTTCTTAATCTGATATTTACGAATTTATAAAATGACCATGTAGGAGAAACTTGTCTTTTCGTCCAATTCAGGGTACTGATCAAGTTCTATGGGTCACTCGCTAGTATAAACCATCCAGCAACACTAAGAATTAGGTAATCACACTGGTTACTCCCTTGTGACTAAACAATGCAAATGAATTTGTTGCTATCTGCTCTACTCGAACCAACCGAGTCGGTTAAGAGCTTATGAATGCTTGTCATCTGAAGATATGACAACCAGCAGTGTTCTTCACTGTCATTATTCTTCAGTAGATGTAGTGACCTATGTTGAACTGCTAGTATCAAGTCTACGCAGGAAATATTTTCAATTTAGGTGAAGAATTTGCGAAAACATAGTTATCTGAGCGACTCCAGCAGAAATCCTAATTGTGTTTGGCATGCGATTCGACCCTACCGATTTCAAGATGATACTATAAAACTAGCTTACATCCACTGCTGGTTTCGGAATAAACAGTGAAACGGTTAGATACATTAACCACTTCAATTATTTGAGAAGTTGAATCAGTGCTAATGCATCTCAGTTGCTGACAGTGTCTAAGCTAAGATAGAAAAGAATTGTCTGGTTTTGCTAACTGCGTCATGTTCAAGATTTATGCAATATCCAGATATTCATCAAACAACACCTGTGTTCTGCGCGAAAGTTTCCTCTATCTTACTTACTTTACTGCCGTCAGGTATAGCTGTTGAAAAGAGTAGACTGACCACAACAAATTCTTTCGTTCCATTTCTCTTTTCAAATGAAGCCGTACAACTAACAATCCTGAAATTATTTTTTATTACAGCTTGATTTCACACTGTATTTTTGGTACAAGTATGGAATTTTCAGCATGTGATATCGGTAGCCCAAATTCTGCAGGCCGACCATTGATATCAGGTGTGTGTCGGCAAGGGATCGAACCTCGGACCATATGCATGGTCGGCGAGAGTCCCAACCACTGTGCCACCGACGCTTGGCATCAAGGGGAAGTCAGTCGATGTAGCTATATTGATTCATAATGGCTAGGACTTGTGTCATGAATACCAAGTCTCTAAATCCTTTGACAAGCTACGTCAGTCGAAGCTTCGACTGGAAAATGGTTATAATTGGTGAGACCAGAAATATTCGTATCAATCCATGGATTTCTTAGACTGTTGCGTTGGAGAGACTAACTGGGGTCCTACGAATAAATATTTAGTCACATGGTAAAAAGCCGTTCTCAATAGCGCAGACATACTCGCTTCTTATCATCTAGATACTACGGAAAATCAATTCACTCATTTATTTCTCCCAAACATCTTCATTACATTCCTTTTTTCCTACTTCAGTAGGTGCTACTCCGGTGTGCCACCATCAGCAAATATACGTTTGTGCAAAATTCCACAGGAATAAATCAGTCAGTCTGTTACTGTTACCTTTCCCAACTGTTCACTACCTGTATGTTTGCTTAAGCTCAATTATCTGGAACAGATTTCTCATGTACCAAACTGAGCTACACTTATCGTATGAGGGCTGACGATACTAACCAGTTTTACTCAAGCTGAGGCAAGAGGAGTGGGACTCGAGTCTGTAAACCATCGGTTGAAAACCGACTACTTAGGTCAACCAATCACCGGCGTACCATACTAATATATATTAACCTCAGATTTTTCTTTATAGCCTTTCACCGAATTTCACCAATGAGTAAATTTAGCTTTGTTTGTAAATCAGCTTTCTGTAAGGATAAAAATTGGGCACTGTGGTGGGGTATAATCTCATTATGGGTAAAATTTTATTTCGATAAAATCACACTGTTATACAGTAAGTAATATTTACTGATGATCACGATTCGAGCACAAATTATTGCTCATAATCATATCAAGTCACCCACACAACTTTCTCACTTCCTTCATATACACGAATAAAAATTGATTAGATATTTGAATTAAATCAATATAAGATAAAATACATTTGGAAATAATAATAGTGTTATCAAAAAGTACAATAAGAAGAAAAATACGACGTTCTTATAGTAAAAATAAATAACTTGTTAGGATGTTAGAATATGAATTGAATACATTTTAACATTATCTATTATTTTCCGACTTGACTGTTAGTAATATCCTCCATACCTCTGATATTTGCGTTGAGTCATTTCTATTGCATGTGTTGGGTGTAGACTCAATGAACCAGGCAGAATTCAGTAATCAATCCCTCACGCTCTCCGCCTACCTATATTACTTTTTAGAGTTTGGACTCTGTCCCACCCTATTGTGTGGTTGTGTGTTAATGCATGCAGTGCAATTGCTGAGTTTTTTTTCTAAATTACTCATCTTCGTGAGATCAATCATTCTAACCTTAGCTAAATTCTTATGTGCTGATAATCTCACTACTCTTGATCTACTAGTTTGACCTAAGTAGTTGACCTCACTCACAGCCATTGCAAGGTTTTTATTCCTTTCACGTCCCCAGTGGAACATGGGGCTTCAAGCTAGTGACTTGAAGTTTATGTAACAGTGTTTATTTTGCAGGATGGGGTCGCTAGCCTCATGCCCAACCTTTCCTCTTAACCAGCATTATTTCTGGCTTAGCGAGGCAAAGGAGTTCGTCGGCCAGGGATCGAACCCCAGACCATGTGCATGGTCGGCGACTCCACCGGGTCTTTTAGCCTACAGAGCTTGTCTCTGAGGGAATTTGTAGTTTAAAATACTACCCTAACTCCTGCTTTATTGATTATCCTCTGTAGGGTCTCAGATGTCCCCTCCTTATATGATAAAACTGTAGGTGCCTTTATATTCTTTTTTATTTATGTTATCATTATTAGTTTCACCATTATTTTTATTTTGCTTTTGACCTTTTATAATCTTCGTAATGAATTTTATAGGATGCTTATCTGATGCCAACGCTTCTTATGGCTGTTTCATTGCACCATTTAGTTTTTTTTTTACTGTACTATTTAGAGCTATCGCTCGGTTTGTTAGACATTTAACTGAGCCTGCCTTCAGAGATAACGGATGAGATGAATTAAAGTCTATTCTACCTGTTAGAATGCGTTGGCTTTTTATAAACGCTAGTGTACAGTTTACTTTCTTCTGTTCGTTTTATTTTATAATCTAACATCATAGCTAATTCTCTTTGTTCATTTTCTGATTCGAATGTGAATTTCTATACCCTTTACTAGTGAGTTTATGTGCGTGTGTGTGAAGAAACTAGAGATATGGTCTGTTTTTAACACAGTGGAAGTGTCATCCACATATTCCCACTATATCTTTGGCGCAGGATTAAATGTATTAATAGTAGTACCTACGAATGTATTTCAGCAAATTAAAGATTTAAGTTTTACTTTATGATACGAATAAAGAAATTCCGTGAAATAATATTCCAAAGACGACACTAAACCAGAATGTTTAACTGAATAGGAAGAAAGAAGATATAACTTTTGGATCAGGTAAATTGTTCATGATCAATGCAACAGGTATGCCGAAGAATCAATCATACTAAGCCTTTTCTTAATTTCAGTTTCAAACGTGTGGTTTACTTATTGCCTAGTAATGATACATAATAATCTCCAATAAGTTCGAGTTTACTTGCTCTTGTGGAGCTGAGTACATCGGCCGTACCATGCGCCCACTTGAAAAACGCGCTCGTGAACACTACCCAGCCTGGTTAGTAAGAGGAGACCAAAAACGTGTATACAGTTCAGTGACAGAACATCTGGTCAATTCAGGACATTCAGCGCCTTTCAAAAAATCCTTCAAAGTAATATACGAGATTCAATCAAATCTATCAAAGGGAGCGAAATCAAGACATCTGGGCATAGCCGAGGCGCTAGCTATCCAAAAGCTCAAACCCACACTTTGTATCCAAAAGAAATACGTCCAACCCCTGTCCCTGCCATGGCCATCATAAACAGGTAATTATCTTTTAGTAATGACCATCCCATCGCCTTTCTTATCTAAACTTCCTGTTTATTCATCTTATTTTTAAGTTTCTCTTAATCCCTGTTCACACTACCATAATTTCATACCTGAACTTCGTGTTTGTTTTGTCATTTTACTATTTCTACATATTTAATCCGTAATTGCATAAACAATTATTCATCACATTAGTTTTTTTATCCAAACATCCCGTCTATTTTGTTATTTCTACATTTCTAACCCCCGATTGCACAATGTCAATCTTCTTAGCTATCATGATGCTACTTTGTTTGTTTTATCCGCCCCCTGTTTATTATGGCATCCTAATTGTAATTTTTATTAATTTGACCCTTAACCGGAAATTATTCTGGAACTTTCCCATTCATTTGATATAAATACACGAATGTACAGCCTTGATGATGACTTCGTCGAAAAGAAAATTTTCTTCGCTGCAATTGTCTTTTTAATCAGTTCCAGTCAGTCAAAAACGTTGTCAGTAGCCCTGAAGTTTCACTGCATTCACAGAATCATATGCTTGATGTGCTTTTTTTAAATCTAGCAACAAACATTAGATGACAGTTAGTCATAATACACGCTTTAAAACTGTTACCACTATAAGGAGAAAACAAGGGGAAAATAACATGCAAAAATATCTAACAAATGCAAACGACTATTTATTTTTTTTTCACTATTATTTATCAATAATAGCCGTGATAATACAAGTTCACTTTATATCAAAGAAGATTAATGTGAAACATTTGAACAAAAAAAAACATGATAACATTATACAGGAGGTGGTAATAATTCAAGTAGATTTCCGGGGACAAATGCATCGATATGACCTTCAATTCGACCACGTAACACACTTGGACCAAAACGATTACTGATAGCTTTCAAGGCTTCAGATGCAGCACCAACAGCAAGCGGTAGCTTACTTTCCACTGCAAATGCTAGTACTCTTATAAATGCATCCAGGTGTTTTTTAAACTTGGGCTTTTCAAGATGTTTGCACAGTTGAACAATAACATCACATGCTGAAGAAAAGAATAATGAAAATTAAATTATTTGCACGAAAGAACACCATTTGATTGAATTAAGCCGTAAGAAACAATAACATGCTCACTAATTTAGCGGTCAGCGTTCAAGTAAAGATTATTTAAGTTTGAAATAAGAACAAATTAGTTCAGCGAATTCATTCTCTTAGCTGTACAGTCGCAATATATACAATTAATTGTGTGTGTGTGTACATGAGGTTTGTCAAAATCAAAATAACAGTTAGTGTGGGTTGTTGATTACATCATCAAAATAATAAAGAAATTAAATTGTGTGAATAGTAATCAAAGTTGTAACTAAGTGGGGTGGGGATTGGTAAGATGTGAGTAGGGTTACGTAATATAGACATGTTTAGAAAGATTAGATGTTCGTGAAGGAGTATGGAGACAATTATGAAAATAAACTAGATAATAGGTGAAAAAATTGAATGGGTTAGTTACTAAAAATTATTATACGAATATTGCAAAAAAATTTGATAACAAAATGTTGATGACAGATGAACTTGAAATTAAACCCACGGTAGTAGGAGGGGGTGGAGAAGTTTCTCCTGTGTGCATAATTCAGGCTTTTCTATCCAAATCGCTAAGGCTTCGGCAATACAAAGTATACGGAAGCTTGTCGATTTTGGAAGGCTTCTTTTGACTTTATAGATGACTTTGAATGACTTCTCCTTGCAAACTTGATAATATCTCTGGCGACTAGAATCCGAAAAATCTGCAGTCCTGAATCAATAGAGGAAGAGATCGCCCTCTTAAGGAAGACACTGCTCGAGAATGGCTACCCACCCCGCTTTATAGACAAACATATTAAGCCTAAGACTTACAAAGAACAACCCACTACAGTGCAGAAGAAGATGGTCTACATGAATGTACCCTTCAAAGGTGACCTTCTGGCTGACACCTTGAAGAAGAGGATATCTACTGCTCTAAGAAGGACATTCTTCGCTGCCACACTACGACTGACATTTTCCTCCCGGCCATTGTTCTTCAACTACTCTAAAGATAAACTATCGCATTTGACCACTTCCATGTGTATCTACCAATTCACCTGCTCTTGCGAAGCGAGGTATATAGGTCGTTCGATGCGAGTTTTATCTAGAAGAGTTCAAGAACACTATCCCGCCTGGCTACGGAAAGGTAACAATGGAGCAATAAGGAGCGCCATTATTGAGCATATACATAACACTGGTCATTCGATTTGCAAGGAGAAGTCATTCAAAGTCATCTATAAAGTCAAAAGAAGCCTTCCAAAATCGACAAGCTTCCGTATACTTTGTATTGCCGAAGCCTTAGCGATTTGGATAGAAAAGCCTGAATTATGCACACAGGAGAAACTTCTCCACCCCCTCCTACTACCGTGGGTTTAATTTCAAGTTCATCTGCCATCAACATTTTGTTATCAAATTTTTTTGCAATATTCGTATAATAATTTTTAGTAACTAACCCATTCAATCTTTTCACCTATTATCTAGTTTATTTTCATAATTGTCTCCATACTCCTTCACGAACATCTAATCTTTCTAAACATGTCTATATTACGTAACCCTACTCACATCTTACCAATCCCCACCCCACTTAGTTACAACTTTGATTATTAAAAAAAAATAAAATAAAAAATTTTGATTTTGACAAACCTTATGTACACACACACACACACACACAATTAATTGTATATATTACGACTGTACAGCTAAGAGAATGAATTCGCTGAAGAGACTCTTCGCTGAACTAATTTGTTCTTATTTCAATGTCTTAATGGGTACTTTTCGCGTATATAAGTTTGATCAAGTATCGATGTCAGCCAGAGAACCATTGAATACCAGGGAGTATCGAACAGTTGTCTCTTTCTAGTTTGGCACTGTTTAACAGTACGACCCCACCGGGGATCAAGACCAAGCTTGTCGATCATTCAGCCACTTAGGCCGGAATCACTTGGCCCATGAATTCTAACCCGTGTTAAATCGCGATTTTAAAATGACTGCCAACCAATAGCATCAGGAAGTATTTGTCCCCACACTCGACCCAGTGGATCTCACTTCTCACTAGAACTCCAGACAAGTATGTTCTGTAGCCAGTTACTAGAGAGCATCAGATTGATCTTCAAGAGTTAGTTTGCCGGGATTCGATTTGTTTCGGAGTTGATCTGATTGGCATCAATCCACGAAACAACTGTTCAGTATACACTCTGGTCTTCGATGGTTCTCTAACTGATATCAATCCGTGATCAAACTTGAAACAAATCAACTCCCAACGTAGTAACTCATGAAAATTAAAATATTTGGTCAAAAATCGCCGTTGTCCATCAAGAGTCTACGGCTGAAACACAACTCAGTAGGCCTAAATATTTAACTTACAAGTATACCAGATTTAGTGCTTTACTCATATTCATGCGTTGGCCTGTATATATTTCAGTGCACAGATTTGCTTATCTCTACTTACTCTACTTTTTATTTCTTAACGTCACCACTCATGAGATAAAGGAACAAAATCCGGAAATAAACAAGAGAAAACCGATTAAGCAAACCCAAACATATACCCAGTGAATTTTAAAATTGGACTAAGTCCCACCCCTTGTTTCAAAAGCTTTGTATTTGTGACAAATGTTACCTACCAGTTGCCCAGTTACACATAACAATACAGGAATTAATAGTAAGTGAGATCCATCTTACTCATATTTGCCTATATCATCGAATAGTCTATTAACCATGAAACGTTGAGGAGTTAAATCTAGTATTGTTTTGATTTATCGGTAATATTTTGCTGGTAAAGCATGATGGCATCACAATAGGACTGGATATCGATCTATATTTTCAGACTCGAATATTTATGGCATACTAAGCTGGAATAGTGTTGCGCTGCGTTTCAGGAACACAACTTGATGAGATGTTAGTCACTAGCCGCTATTAAACCAAGATAACTGCAATTATTATAACAGCACATTATGATTCTTACGACATGGTCATTTAAGAAGCCGAATCTATGAATTTTCTAAAGGGTTAGTCTGAATCATGTTGACAGATAAAGATTGTGGCTGAAGTCTTCTGAAAGATCTTGATAACAAATCAGAGTTGTTCACTGTACCTACAGTTTGTCCATCTTGTTTTTTTCTAGTATATTAGCCTTTTTCTCATGACAATCACATATCATAAAAAAATAATCGAGCAAAAGATATTCTTTTCGATAAATTCCACTTCCGGCTCTACAATTATATATATGCTTATATAAACAGAATATTCTAAATTAGTAGTTAATAACAATATTAGTGTTTTTTAAATAATATCGATTCGTAAAGTATGATCAATGCAATTACAGTTCATTAAAGGTGCTTAAATAATAATAATAATAGTACAAATATAATAGCGAATAGAATATCAACTAAAATTAGGGAAATTGCACAAAAATTCAGGACTATTCAAACCTAGATGGCCAAGGTAATGATAATGTATGAACTAACTTCTTTTGGATGCATAAATTAGGCTTGTTGATATGGATCCCAACAGCCAGCCTCAGCAGTATTTAGTAGTCGAACTCTCAAGGTAAAATTGAGATTCGTAAGTATGCGGTAAATGACCCTGAAAGCATGGTCAACGTCAATCTTGTGTTTTGTTTCTACGAGATGAGACAGAATAGCGCTGCGAATAGATTTTGTTTGCCCTTTGCTTAACCACGCAGGATGATGTTCGGAAATTCAACGAGAAACACGCCTAATTATACGGCCTATGTGACTGGCTCCACAGGAGCAGTTAAATTAGTATATACACATGGAAGAGGCGAAATCAGGCAGTTTGTCTTTTATTCCCGAACACAGAAGAGGAGTGGTTTTAAAGATACAGAGTAATTCAGCAGCAGGGAATGCTCTTTTTACCGCATTTCTAAGATGCTGTGTTAGTATCTCGCTGGTGTTGTCCCCAAGGAACTGCATCTGTAAGAATAAGGCCTTTTTGGAACTGTTGGTAACTTCGGCTGCTTTGGTTTCAAATTCATATTCTTATCAATAAACTTTTCAGGATAACCATTTTCACTTAGCAACCGTTTAATATTGTTAAATTCCTCATCAAGACATTCGTCCGAGCAAATCTCTCTCGCTCTCTGGACCAAGCACTTTATTAGATTGCGTTTGTATTTCAAGGGCACAAAGCTGAGAAAATGTGTGTACTGGCCCGTTGATGTAGGTTTTCTATAAACACTTCTTATTGTGCCATCTTCTTTTCTGGTCATAGGATCATATATATATATATTGAAATCACATATCAAACTACTTCTTTTTCGATTGTTGTTTTTGTTGTTGTGATGTGTTCCGCAACTTGAATCGATTTACTTCTCTACACAGTTTCACACTAATTAATCACTCGGTAATTGTCACTAAACTTTGCACTGCTAGTTAAGCAGACTAGGATTATAAAGGCTATGAACAGCACATAGCTTCTAATCATTTTGTGTTATAAGATACCTCCAAGAACCTATTTTAATAAAGTCAACATTTCCATACAAATGGGACACCGCTTTTAAAACACATAACAGTGTGATCAGTATTCTATTAAGATAAACAAAATAGAACAAAAATACTTACCAGTTTCTAAGAAATATGGATAATGAGTATAATTTTGATACTCAACACCTTTCAGTAGTTGGGAAATAATAACATCCGTAACAAGATCTGGATAAAATTCAGCCAATTGACCAATTAAACGTATTGCTCCATCAGCTTGTTCCCAAGGTTCACTAGGACGTTGATTTAAACCATCATGACAACCACCACCTTTCCGACCTAAAATGTTCATCGGGTTAAAAAAAAAATAGCAAACTATATGAAGATATTTTGAACTAGTAGGCTTACAACACGTGTTAGGAGTAAAGTAAGATAAGTAACGAATGAAATATCATTTGATGAAAAGAATAAACGAACTAAACAAATAAGCCAGTAGGATTTAGAAGTTTTTTCCACACTACCAAATAAAATCAACCCATATTTCTACTTTTGTATGATTTGAAATACACATTATTATGTTCATACTTATTTGGAAAGCATAAACTGAGCAATAAGTGTAATGGACTTAGTTTCCATATGCTGTACTTATATCTTCCTGGTCGTTTATTTTGTGTACTTTCTCTAGTGCGTCGGTGGCACAGTGGTTAGGACTCTCGCCGACCATGCACATGGTCCGAGGCTCGATCCCCTGCCGACGCACACCTGATATCAATGGTCGGCCTGCAAAATTTGGGCTACCGATATCACATGCTGAAAATTCCATACTTGTACCGCAAATACGGTGTGGAATCAAGCTGTAATCAAAAATAAATAAATAGATGAATAGTGGCGCTTTACTTGCAAGTAAGAATTACATTTCAGTGGCAAAGTGACAATAAACGCTAAATATAGTAACTAACGCTGGCATAAGAAACTATTTCACCTATGAAAAAGATTATATGCAACGAATGGTGAAGATTATCAGAGAGAAATACGAGTATCCGAGTTCAGCATCACTGTAGTAGTATAGTACTTCTTTACATAATAACTTTATACTCAAATAATTAGGCCTCACCTCATATTAAAGAACATAAGCGCATTGATGAGCTGCTACCATAAGAATTCGAAGACTTATAGCTGTCTGTACACTTAAATAACTTTGAGACTAAAACAACTACATGACAATTTTACAAGGTTATTTTACAAGTTATAATACAAAAACTAAATGACATAAGCAAGGAATCATCAAGTTATCGTTTAAAAGACGATTCCTGAATATTATGCAAAGTGGACGGTGATCAGTTGATCACCACCCAATGGGTTTTTTCTTTTTCCCGACCGATAGCTGCCACCTTGACGTGGTGGCCGGGCATGCACATCGAAATGATCCAACAAGCTACACTGGCTGGAACCAATGTTTCTGCAGGTCGTACGATGCCAGGAAGGGTTGTTAGGATAGCGATTAGACTAGAAGCAGTTACCGATATTGTGTAGGAATCTTTCTTTCACTATGCTGGGGGTCTTAGGGCAAAGTCGTACTACTAGGGAACAGGGATGTAACAGCAGTAAGGTGTTTCCCTCAGATGGCCAGCATGCCAGCTATGCTGTCTCTCCACTCCGGAGAGAGGGGCTTAGAAAACGTCGACCCAAAAAATTGTACATCCCGACTTACCCTACGGTGGCCCATAACCGGTGGTAAGTTTACTAATACAGAACCAGAAACCAGTTCATACAGGCCGTGTGTGACCGGCCTCACGCAGCTGTCCCCTGGGCTCTGCGGTCACGCAACACTTTCTGTTTCAGGTACTCGAAGAATCAATCAACTTTCACGGTGTGGGCAGCCGGGAAGTAACAACCGCCCACACACACTTCCAAAAGCACACGAAGCCTTCCTGGTTTTCTTTTAACGCCTAAGATGACAGTACTCTATGAGGAGAAATTTGAATGCTCCTGAAAGGAATCTAATTTTCTTTAGGTTGAAAACACGCCTTGTTGGGGACAACCAGTATACCAATCGCATAAGATTGCTTAAAAGTGCATTACATTGTTCAACATCGGTTGCATTTCAGTGATTAACCAAATAAATGAGATTCAAACCATACATTTCAAATAACTGTCAAAAAATGAATTGCTGGTTGCAAAGTACTCAAAATCACCAAAAAATATAGTGTAGCCGGTAGTTCACCCGGAAAAGACTTAAGAGTGAGCGTAAGGCTGGCAATCCTAGCCAGAAGAACAACATTTCCACAAGTGAATCTTCAAAGCTTGAGGCCCTTTATTCTTTTCAGAATGCGAGGTATGATAAAAAAGGTATTTCGACATAGAGGTCTTCCAATACTTAGGTGTACCTACCTGAGAATGGCAGAAACTATAAGTTGAACTTTAAAGACCACCCGCCTCCCGTTTGATGAATTCAGCATAACACAGCAGTCTTCATATCGCCTTTACGGATAGGAGGAAAGTCAAAATAGGTGAGGAGAAAAGAATATCGCATTAAGTCAGGCAATTGCCTGCATGCAGATTGTACAACTACAGCTTAAGGTGATATCAGAGTTGAAAAAAATCGAGTGTTACACAGCTCTTTCATGTCTTCTACCACTATGAGACAAGAATGAGGAAAGCATGCTAAATGTATCTGTTCAAGTGAGTCGCATAATCATGGTTTTGTTTTTTGCCTTTCCCTGGATGTTTTTTATATTTTGTGCTGTACAGGATAAAGCGTAAAAACACACAAAAGACCTCAACAAGTGTAATTTACTGGAACTAAAATCAAGGATGAATAGTTTGAAAGACAACGAATAAAGTGAAAATTCACTTGCCTTTTTGCAATTTAGGTGCCAGTGACCCACAAGAATACATGACTTGATTAGTATGACGACTGTCATGAGCAGCATCTCCACTATGGACAGTGACATGAGAAGCACCAGGTCCTTTGCCAGATAGACGACGAGACTCTGCACCATGAGATTCCTTAGGCTGCTTGCTTAGACCATCGATTTTCTCACTAATATAATTGATATACAGCTTAAAAAAGAAGTTTGAAAAGTTTAATATATAAGTGGTGTTTAAATAGAATAAAAAATTACTTGACACACAAACACGTTACATTCACAGAAACACTAACAATACAGCTAACTATTTGGCATTTTCTCATGTTAAGTGACACAGAATATGCATGGAATTTATGGAATTTGCTAAGCATAAGATATTTAACTCATTAAAGAAATTTCTAAATACTAGTCACTACCAAAAAGCAGTTTGTCAGCGTTTCCCTTATTCCAAACTTCTCACCTTTTCCAGACTATACAGATTTTTTCCTTTTGACGGATGAAATTAAAACTCTTGTGAAATTTATGATCGCTGTTTAAAAAGCCAAAAAACATGGTAGACAAACGCATTTACAAATTTAAGCTTTATTCATTATATTTATTATTATTGTTGTTCCCTTGGGTTCCTAGTGGAACATAGGGCTTCAACTGCACATCTCCACTTGCGTCTGTCTTCCTTCTGCTGTACTTTTCACCTGCATCCATGTTAGTCCATACTGTTTCAACTCCACACCATTTTCTCCATGTCACCCTTGGACGTCCCACACGCCGCTTCCCTTTCGGCCTGGTTCCACTCGAGCAATGGCCTGACGCGCGCGCAATGTCACCCAGTGGCCTCCCCCGCGAGTGTGCAACCTATCTCCACTTTCTCCTGCATATTTGTTGGGCGATTGGTTCTTGCTTTGTTTGTTCCCATAGTTCCTTGTTGGTGATTCTTTCCGGTCCGGCCATCTCATCTTCAGTAAAGATCCAGCGAAGACAGTTGTTGATAAAGGTAACGTCTGCAACAGGCTGTTGGAAATATTCTTTGTGACCCGCCCGCTAAGTTTCTGATCCGCATAGAAGAGCTGACTGACTTGACGTTTGTATTGAAAATCCGACTGGATTTTGTCGTTGATGTTGGCTGAGTGACGAAGATTTCCAGATTGGTTTCAGTTGGTTGATGAATGTGTTTCTCGTCTTCCCGATTCTCGCTTGATTTGACATCCTAGTCCGTTCCGCCTGCCTGTAGTTGAGACGATGCTCCCTAGGTAAGTGAATGAAGTAATATCTTTCAAATCCCTCCCGTTGATGGTGATTGACGCTGGATGTTGTTGTTGTTGGTTGGTTGGTTATTTTCATAACCTCCATCTTGTTTATGTTCACCTAGAGTCCTGTCTTTGCTGCTTCTTCGACCAGTTTGTCGGTTTTCGATTGTAAGTCTTCGATTTTGTATGACGTCAAACATAAATCATTTGTGAAATCCAGGTCTTCTAGGTTCTTTACGTCGGTCCAGGATATTCCTGTCTTCTCGTTTCCCATTATATATATATATATATATATATATATATATATATATATATATATATACGTTGTGAGGTGATATTGACGAAAACATATAGTAAAATGATATCATGACAACGAAACTTACATTTGTTAAAGTCTGGTCATCATTGACTGACTTCAAAATTTGAGCAATAGATGCTGCAGCACCATGTCGTACAGAAGGAATACTGTCACCAAGATTACGCAAGAAGTATTCAGCCATTAAGTCGTTATGTCCAGCAGCTCGGGTTTCATTAGGAAAAATAGAAATTAAAGTGCCCAGTGCAACGCAAGCAGCGTCTCTTACTGGCCAACTTTCATCACCAAAGCATACCAATAGGGCATTTAAGAGTTTATCAACAAACGGAAGTAGTAATTGTGGATCCAGTTTCATTACAATTTCAGCCATAGAAGCACAAGCAGCTTCACGAACCTTGAGGTCGAAAAACAAAAACACACACAAGAGAAAATGATCACTAATCTTCACAACACTTAGTTAGCTACCAAATTTTTGGAGGACATACAACAAAATGAGTGGAAGTTTTTTAAATGCTGATGTTCCAATGAATATAGATACATGGAAATGGTAAG
This sequence comes from Trichobilharzia regenti, assembly GCA_944472135.2. Lineage (NCBI taxonomy): Eukaryota > Metazoa > Platyhelminthes > Trematoda > Strigeidida > Schistosomatidae > Trichobilharzia > Trichobilharzia regenti. Next base: position 93,146,827 of record OX235262.1, on the reverse strand, counting down.
TCAACAATCCTTATCAAATTAAAATAAAACTAGGGGCAATACGAAGTTAATACCTAAAGATGCAAAATATTTGGTGCAAAAAGTTACCTACATATGCGGAGAAATAACACAATATTCCGTTCATCCATCTCAATAAATGGATTTGAATAAAGCAAGAAAAATAGTGGTTTGTGCAGAATAATATGGCAAGATCATTTATTTCGTTGGCTTCGCATCAGCTACTGCTTACAGCCTAAATAAATTATGAGGTTTACGTACAGAAAAGTTTTAACATAATTGAAAATTTTTCATGGTATCAGTTGACAGAAGGTTCCACAATTAGTGAACAGTGCTCAGAAAACTGCGCTTACATGGTTTTTACACAAGCAGTTCAAGTCTAAACAAAATAAATGTATGGATACAATGATAAAGGAGTTACCTAATAAAGACGAAATATGCGTTAGATACAGAGTGACTAATAAATTAGGTAACAATGTCCTGAGTTCAACTCAAATCATAGAGACAAGAAACAAGCAAAATTACAGATTATAAAACGGGGTGAGGTTAAAGGCAAAGATTACGTAATCGGATGAGAAAATAAAGACATTCAGTTCTCTCATCTGATTACGTAATCTTGTTGTTGTTCTTTATTCAAATTCATCAAGGGGAATAAATGCATGAAATTTCAATAAATGGATCTGGTGTGCTTCTCCCCTAATAACAATGTCTAAAATTCATCAAATTCGAGTTCATGATACTAATACTATAAGTGTTCAACTAACTTGTGGATACGCCTTAGGAATAAAAAGTAGTACGTTACTGCTGAACATTTTGTATATGGGTCAGTCAGGATGTTTGTATGGAAATAATTTGTCACAAGATGCTGGAATTCATTCATTGGTTCATAACACTAACGACCGGTGATAGCTGACATTGAAATATGAAAATTAGATGTTAGATCTGTGAGAATTTTATGAATCTGAAAGCAGATTTCACTAAAAAACAGACACCGGTTAGAAAACTATTGAAACTACAGAGAGCACTGAACACCTCTTATGTTTTGATTTGAAACTCTTCCACAATGAGCACCAACGACCCCACTAAAGGAACAAAATACAAGTCACTAGATTTGAATCCATTTTTTTTATTTTTTTAAGTCCTATAGCTTAGGTGCAACTGAAAGTCAACCTGACTAGCTAAGATTTCTCACCCTATTCGAATCTAGTTCCTGATAAACAGATGTTGTATGTAAATATTTGATTGACTCCAAGGTATATATTTCATCGAGAACTAAGGTAACCCAGAAAACCACCGAAAAAGAAGGAGTACTCAGTATGCACTTCCGAGAAGTTCAAGACTGGAATGAAACGATCTTCTAGGCTTCCATGGTTTCTAGTAATACTTTCATAAGTGTCAGGTCATGATGAAAGTATAATAAGCTAAAGATGGTAATATTTGTCGATAATAGCTATTTATACAGAGTTGAGCTGTCCAAAAAGCAAAAAAGCTATAAAACACAATCTTGGACGCACCTTTTCCCTTCTTATTTTTATTTCTGTCTCTCTTTCTATAATCTGCTGAATGAACAGACATGAAGTGTGACAGCGTAAACTACAATGCAATAGCTTAATGTTTCATGCTGATGTGCATCTATCTGCTAATCAAGATAACTCACTGGTTGTTTATGAAACAACATACTATCTGCCTTTTCGATATTTTAGTAAGTGTTTTCATAATAGCATACCAGAAAACCCTTACAATGTTATAATACACAAATAAGGGTAGTGAAGAAGATCTGCTTCATATCCTTTTCCTGAAAGTTTCTATCGATGGTTACCAAAATAATCAATAACTTTAGACATTATTCATTATAGGGGCTTTAACAAGATATCACCACAATATCCGGCATGTTTAGCAAAAGGATAATGCAAGACAGTCACTAGCTCAATTCTTGAGGACTTGGTGAACTCATGCCACGCAGCTTCACCAGGGTTGTCTTTCAAGATCATCTACAAGGTGAGGCCGAATGGTACAAAGGGCATCAGGTTTCGGCTTTTGTGTAACGCGGAGGAGCTGGCAATTCGTCAATACAACCCCAAACTCTGTATACAGAAAAAGTTTGTCCAGTCTCTTATTCTACCTTGGTCTTAACCTCTTCACTAGTCGTTCCTGTAAAAAATTTTAATTTTTTAATTTTCAGTTTTATCACCCTCAAATGTCCTTTTTGTACATTTTCACACTCTCTTCACACTTGTTAAATTGACACTTAACTGCCTTTATTCTCACTCCAATAGCAACTTTAACCTTATCAAATTTCTATCTTTGTGCCGTTGCGTAACACGTAATTCACAACTTTTATTTTTTACTTATAAAGCCACTTCTGAGTAATTATATCAATTATGTCACCTGTTATTACTAAATAACAGATTACTATACATTTTTGGTAAATATACATACGACTGTACAGCCTTTGAAGATGTTTTCGCCGATAAAGAAAATCTTCTTTGCTGGATTTATCCTTTATTTTCTTCACATTTGTGTTAAAAGTTCGAATCTTGTTCTTTATACCGGCTGAGGCAGTGCAGATGATTTCCAAACTGGTTTCAGGTTGATGAGTGTCTTGTATCCGCATACACCATCCACACGTGAAATCCAGATCTTCTAGAGTCTTCTTATCGGTCGGTCCAACCTGTCTTCTCACTCCCCACAATCTGACGCATAATCCAGTCCACCACAAATTTCATTCATATTCATTGCAGCAGTGGGAACGTGGAGACGTAAATCGAGGACTGTCAGTAACTAAACTGTTATAGAAAGTGTTTGCTTTAGCATAGAAATCTGAATCTATTTTACACTAGATCGTTATGTTCGCACCTCTGATAAAAACTTAACAGCTCCGTTAAAATATGTTATTTAAAAAAATTGCCAGTTACTTACTGCATGATTATCAGCATCACTTTGCTTAATATAGTAGTCAACAGCTGGAGACAAAAACTGACCAAGCAGCTTCCGACCTTCTCCCTGGGTTACACGACACCATGTATCCTGACTGTAGATTCGAACACCTTCGGCGACGTAATATCTATTCAAACACATAGCCGGCAAAAGTATAGGATAGACGTCGTCTCTTGAATACCCAGGAGGTGGATTAACCTCGAAAAATGTTCGCACTGCTCTTGAAGCGGCCATTCGAACCTGTAATTGTATAAATTAATCAGTATAGTAGGTGGGAAAATAACCAGTTTTTTCATTTGTTGACAATTTGTCATTTACAAAAACAGTATCAGAGTTGACATGCTTCTTAAATACAGCCAGCACATCATACCAATCTCCGCAAAAAAGAAAAACATTCCCTTCGGAAATAATATCTCACAGAGATGTCGCAAAATTTCAGTTTAGTAGTTTGTAATCCCTATCACTGAAATCCGACAATGAACAAAGCTAAAATCACTAAGCAAACCAGCAAATAACTTGAAGCGTCTTTAACAATCACAAAGACTGTTGACTAACTGAACGAGCATGAAAGCAGTTGATGATTATTAGGTTTGAAATGATAGTGTTAAATTTCGCATAAAATATAAGGTATAAGTGAGTCTGCTCCATAAAACGCCTATTGCAAACCACGCTCCCCAATGTTTTCACAAACTTATTGTTCTGGCTTTGCAGATACTAAAGTTTCTCGACAGTGATACTGAAGTGAATCTTTAATGTAGAACTTCGCTCAAAAAATGCAGCAGTTCAAGTTAGTACACTCCAAATAACAAACATAAAGATAGAGAAAAAAAGACAAAGAAACTATAATGGATGGAGAAGAAAATTACGTGAATAGTAATGGAAGTTTAATGGATTCAGATCACAAGAGGTGAGTGTACCAATGACAATGATTCTGAACCACATCACTAACAGTCTCCAGACAATAGTTCTTAACTCCTCGAAGATGTCAGCCATACAGTCTATTATTTAGTTTTTCGATACCAATAAATTATGTTTTGTTTGGACTTAGTTACCCGAAATAGATATTTGATGTACCAGGCTATGACGTTTACACATGACGGCTGATAATACTACTTTTTTGGTTGCAGCTTCATCCCGCACTGTGTTTTAGGTACAAGTATGGAATTTTTTCAGCATGCGATATCGGTAGCCCAAATTTTGCAGGCCGACCATTGATATCAGGTGTGCGTCGGCAGGGGATCGAGCCTCGGTCGATGTGCATGGTCGGAGAGAGTCCAAACCACTGTGCCACCGACGCACACAGTCCAGGTTGAAATAGGTAGGATGAGACTTGAACCCTGGACCCATTGGCTATAAATCAGGTGCTAAGTCAACAAGCCACACCTCCACTCGATTAAATTTATCCGTTAGCGACCTTAAAGTTTGGTCCACCATCAGAAACGTACCCACGGATGATTTGAATTTGAAACCCAAATAACCAGTAAGATTTTAATACCTACAGTCCACAAACAACTAGAAATCCTCACTTGATAAGTCCATAACTAACAGGTTTATTGTGAGCACAGTTCACAACAAAAAAGAAACCGAAGTTTTACTGACCACCGTGAGTAGCTACAGACTGTCTCCTTCAAACAGTTGAGATAATCCTACTAAGATAAGTTGTTTTTTTTTATTTATTCCTTCACGTTCCCAGTGGAACATACAGCTTCAAGCTAGAGCTAAGAAGTTTCTGTAGAAGTGTTTATTTTTACAGGATGGAGTTGCTAGCCTCATGCCCAATCTTTCCTCTTTACCAGCTTTTATTTTTGATTTGACGAAGTATTAAAGTGCGTCGGCGGGGGATGGAACCCCGGACCATGTGCATGAATGAATTCCGATTAAAATAAAATAACCACCTAGGTTTAGATGTAGGTGATGTGTCTAGTTGCTGCAGCCTTCAACTTTGAACCGATAGGTTTCGCCCATCCACTCACAACTGGATGACTGGATAGTATAACAAGCCCTCAATTAATGTGTGACTTACAGTCTAATAAGGGTAAAAATCAAATGGTTGTATTATTTAGAGGTGTATTTTCTTATCATCAATATTACTGTTAACCTTTAATTATCCTAGTATTTGAATGGTGCAGTTAGAGAAACTCTTTACAAATACGTCTTTTCACCTTTTACACACTAAATAAACATCTCTTACAGTTTTTCAAACTGTATTTTACTCTAAAGACCAGGGATAACAAACATAGTATTCGTAGAAGTATTTTCAACAATTAGTTATCTATAAATGTGCGTCGGTGGCATAGCGGTTGCGACACTCGTCGACCATGCACATGGTCCGGGGTTCGATCCCCGGCCGACGAACCCCTTTACCTCGCTGAGCCAGAAATACATCTGGTAAAGAGGAAAGGTTGGGCATGAGGCTAGCAATCCCATCCTGTAAAATAAACACTGCTACAGAAACTTCAAGACACTAGCTTGAAGCTGTATGTTCCACTGGGGAACTTGAAGGGAAAAAAAAGTTATCTATAAATAATGCAGATATCGAGAGAAGTTGGGAACATATAATGACCAAACTAACCCAGTTGTAGCCATCCAGGCATAAAATATAGACTCATTTCCGAACACTACTTTGAGCATGCTATGAGGAAGACTATGCACAATAACGTGTCAGTATCGTAGTCTAACAAGACAATGAGAACCAGTTATATTCTGCTGATTACAGGAAGTTCACACACAATAATCCTTGGAAGAAATCCCTGTTGTGTATTACGTTCAATATACCTGATGTACACACCCATACCGAGATTTTTAACCTTATTTTTAAGGCATGACCAGATACTTTCTCCTCAGTTCAACGAAAAAGTAATAGCACACGTGTAGTATGACTGAAAGTTCGACAAAACTAACTGGGGCACGATGACAACTACTAATAAAGAAAAAAACATGAGTGAGGGATGGTATTTGCCTCCTGACTCAAACCCATGCAACGTGCCTTAGGTAAGTAACATAATTTCACACGGTAAAAGTTTGTAATATCTGCACTTACTTGGCTCCAATTATCTGATAAACCCTGGACCAACTGAGAAGCGACTTTGATATAGTTAGCCTCATTTGATTCGGGTCCTTTATAGCATACATTTCGTGAAATCATTGTGCACAACACATCATAGCCTGTTTCACGAACAAAGCGATTCACGTGTTGAACAGCTGTAAAGATTATCTCTACAATTTCAGTTCTATCCACTTTAACAAAGTCATCTGCTGGAAGGTTACACACCATTTCTTGCAAACATTTCATCCAGGTTTCCAGGTTTTTCCAGCCAGCGGTATCATGAAAAATAGACAAAGAACTCCTGCTTAGACCAACATCGCGTTCCTACAAAGCAATTTTATTCATGGAATAGGACGACAATTCACTTACTTTGGCCATATCCAGTTCTTTCATGGACAACTCAGCCTCAGAGACGGCAGCTTCGGTATTTCTTTCTAAATTAGTGATGATACCTTGAATCACAGCAGGTAAGTAGCGAAGAAATAGAGGTAATCCGGTGCGTAAGCAAAGAGAACCCATTAGCTGACCTGCAGCTATTCGAACACGAAACTCAATGTTCTCATGGCATTCAATCACCTGATTTTCTAACTTATTTATAAGGCCGATATCAACGAGCAAGTTATAATCCACATTACGAATCAGAATAATGGCTGCAGTGATCCCGCCAAATACCTAATTTAAAAAAATTAAATTCAGTAATGGCTTACATCTTCCCAGTTAGAAAGTCCTTCCAACTTTTCCTCTATCCAACAAGACACTAACTTCACCTCGTCAACACTCAGTGACATGGTATTCAAGCGTTCTTCCCCTTTTTCACGATCCAGCTTTTTAGGTGCGCACAACATCTCCAAAGTTGTGGAAAGGTCCACATCATCTTTTGGTTCCGTGACAACCATATCGGAATCCTTATTGGGCAAGATAAATCTAAGGAAAAAGAAAACAAACTATTTATTATTTTCACATGTAACTCCGATTTTAGGATCTCTACAACAACTGAGTGATGTCTCGTATACCAAACTAAGAAAAAGAACTTTGCAGAATATAATGACACAATTAGTGGTTATTATTATTGTTCCCTTGGGTTCCTAGTGGAACATAGGGCTTCAACTGCACGTCTCCACTTGCTTCTGTCTTCCTTCTGCTGTGCTTTTCACCTGCATCCATGTTAGTTAGTTAGTCAGTGGTTAAGGTCGTCTTAAAATGGCTCTACGAAATTTCGCAGTTCGTACGATTAACGCAATGCGCTGATTACACTTGCGACGCAGGTTGGTAAATGTCATACACACATTTGCATTCGGTCTACAGCATAGTCAAATAAAAGTGTACCATAGCTAAAAAAAAATCTCCATGTAACAAAAGTGATCAACATAACACAGTTCACACATAAATGTTAAGACATCTTCACGAGTAAAATAAAAAACGGAAAACATTGCGACAGACCACCGCAGCTCTCACGGGGCCCACAGTCATTGTACACCTACGTTAGTTGCTTATACATCGCAGAATGTTGAGAGGATTAACTGACGCCGTCACTTCACTGAATACCTTCCGATAACGGAGTGATGTACTACAACAGTATGCCGAGTTTGATCAAAAATGCTACAAGGCACCCACTCTCATTTCAGCTTGCCTACTTAGCAGTAAAAGCCAATGAGGTCAAAATCTGATTCAGCTGTAGCCAAAAAACAGAGCGGCAACCAGCTTAAGAATCGAGGCTTTGAGGGCAGAGCGATACCTTCTACAGTAAACTGTCGTACCCGAGCGAATATTTATTTTCGTATCGATAAAATATTTCCATGCTTGAGTTACCTCCCAACCATACGAACCTAAGGAACGACATGGAAAATAAACATAGGATGAAGTAATTTTATTTCCTCTTCCTATGAGATCCATTGTGCGTTTTTAGATCCTCAAACAGTCAAAATAAACAATCTTAGGAATTTAGGGAGCTTCAAGGGGAAACTTAGTAGGCAACATTAGGGGTTTTATGGATTTGGGGGAAACTGGAAGTAATTCCCCTAAATTCCCCCCGAAATTTTTATATTGGTTTGACACCAAAAACATTTTATTTGAGAGATGAAGAGGGGATGCCAAAGACATTTCCGGAAAATATTCAGACTGTTTGATTGAGGATAGACGGCTTGAAGCCTATGTTAATCCGTTTCTAGTAAATTTCTGTAGTTGTCCTAACCCTTCTTGAATGAATCAACTGAGGACGCTTACATTTCTTCTGGAAGTTCGTTCCAGGAGTTGATGACTCAGTGTAAGAGCCAGTACTACACAGGGATATTAGTTTTCCTTAGCTTGTGAACTCGTGCTGTCTTCTACGGTGTTCCGACCTGGTAGGGAGGAGAAGAGAAAATACATCAGGTCCGCAGTCATTATTCTAAATTTTAAACATTGTAGTAAGATCTCCCCTCTGTCTGCGGTATGACAAGGAGAAGAGATTCAAACGGTTTAATCCTCCCTCGTATGATAAATTGGTCATGCCAAGACACCTAGATCTATGAGTCCGAAATAATGGGCGTTATTTACAACGACACATGTGATTTGTTTTCCTATGAAAGGGAAGTCGATCGCTACAACAACACTAAAAAAGAGTAGAAAGACAAGCCGAACTTCTACGCTGCAGACTTAAATGTAAAGGCCAAGATATTAACCTTACTGCTGCATACCGCAGTCCTGAATGCGGTGAGGATGACTTCTTAGTAGAGAAGCTAGGCTCCTGGACATCGAAATGTAGAACTCTCGTAGTCGGCGACTTCAACGCCCCAATAGTTGACTGGGCAACCCTTACAACACCATATTCAGACAACTCCTTTGATCATAAACCGCTGGAATGTAACATTTCGCTAGACCTTGTCCAACATGTCATTAGGCCCACGCGCTATGACTCACAGCACTCCCCTTCAACTCTGGACCTAGTGTTCTCCCATGGTGAGGATTTGGATCTCATACAACATCTTCGTTCTCTAGGAATAAGTCATCACGCTGTGCTCACTTTAAAGTTCACAGCAACAGCATCATAGGCCAAAACCCCAGCTCGACCAAACGTTTGGAAAGCTGATATAAATGCGATCATCTCAGCAGCCAACTCAGTGAACTAGTACATCAACTCAGAGTCCCAAGGAGAAGCCACATGGAACCAATTTAAACTTTACGCTCAAGTAACTGAACCTTTCATCCCTTGGTGTGTCCCAAAGGGTCGAAAACATTGCCCCCTTGGATAAGCCGAGAGATTCGTAAGTTGCACAGAAGCAAACACAAATGTTGGAACCTGTTGGCCGCATTTGAGACTCTTGAGACCAGGAAATTATACAACACTGCTAGCAATAAAGCTATTGCAGAAATCCGCCAATCAAGGATGAAGTTCGAAGCACATCTGGCTCAAAGTGCAAAGGCACAACCTAAAAAAATTTCTCGTAAATGAACTTCAGGAATAAAACATCCAGTGGTGTCCCACACCTGACTATGGGCAATGACGCAATTGAAGATGATCAAGAAAAAGCAGAAGCAATGGTAGACTACTTCTCCCAAGCCTTTACACAGGCGTCGTCACTCCCTATAGGATCAGGTGTGGCTGCATCAGAGGAACACGGGATAGATTCCGTTGATCTCGACTAAGACCAAGGCTTCTGAAGGAGCTATCAGCTCCATATTAGTTTGTTTATTAAGAATATCACACAGTGAATGGAATTTTGTATTGATCATGATGTTGGATTTGGTGAAACAGAAGTTAAAAACTAAATCTAGGTGAAGCTTGCAAAGATTATTATGAACAGACTTCCTTTGTAATGCTCAGCGATCTGACTGAAGATCATTTGACTTTGGTGTCTGGTGTCTACTCTTGACGGGTTAACACAGGCTCCAAGCCTTTCATCCTCAACCAATAAATCTGTGTTACCTTCCTTTGAAGCCTTTATAGAATGAGTGCAGTTTATAAATAAGTAAGGCTGCCTGGGTAGTTGTCCCATCTTGACCTCACCAGACATGCATATAAGGAGGTTAACATATATTTTGTGATTCTAGCAAACTCTCTAAGTATTTCCGATAGAGATCTGAAACCGACATCTAGACCAATGGGTCCGATGTAATGAGTGTTATTTAAAACGACGGACGTGATTTGTTTCTCTATGCAAAGGAAATCGATCGCTACAACAATACTAAACAAGCATTGAAAGATAACATGCCAAGCCGAACGATAGTGGATAGCGGCACAAATGGCTTATGGAGAGGCTGAGCACTTGAAGGTCACTCACGCACGCTGTGATTGATAGAATTTCCTTTGCGTGAACGTTGCGGCTAATACGTGCCTTACGTTACTGAGGCGGGCTTTGAAATAGCAATAATAAAAGCGGATAGACATTATATTTTTAAGGTTAAGGGAACAAGTTAACATGCCTATAAATTCCACAGATGTGAGAAGCGGCAAAGTTTAAGAATGGAGTCCCAAGAGATGCGAACGCACAATGACCTTGAGCCGACCAATCAGAAAATAGGAGGGATTTTGCACAAAATTTAACGTATCTTTACACAAAAGTGCATGAAAAAAAACATTAAACGGATTATATTTCTCTGATATGACTTAAAAATACGTTCCAGTTGCGATGAAGAGTATCAGTTGCTAATTTGGACTAGTTTCTGTAGATGTATTCACCAAAGAGACTGAAGGTGTGCCGTTTTGGGAATGGTTCATCTCTCTTCTCTTGCTGTGTAGTCCTCTCCTCAGCCCTCGGTTTCGTTACTATGGTTCCAGTAAGAGCATTGGTGACTACATACAAGGGAAATAAGGATAACAAAAGAACTTGAAATAAACGAAAAATCTTTTCCTAATCGCTACCCTAACCCTAACCATAAACCCTAACCCTAAACCCTAACCATAACCCCAAAACCCTAACCCTAAACCATAACCCTAACCCTAACCATAACCCTAACCCTAAACCCTAACCCTAAAACCTAACCCTAACCATTGTGCCACCGACGCACACAATGACCGTAACCCTAACCACAATACTCTCCTTAACCCCTATCCTAACCCTAACGAGATGTTAACACATTGTCCAAACAGTAATAAAAGTGTTATCTGGGTGAAACTTGCTCCTTATTTGATGAATAGGGTTGATATTTCAGCTGTGATAATGACAGGAGCCGTTAGCCAACGACTAGCATGCGTTCAAGGTCATTTGAGCGTTGAAGGTTTTGGGACGCTATTCTTAAACTTCGCCTGAGAAGCATTAGATCCATTTGCAAGGAGAATATTACTGGGTGACTTAATCAAAGAAGTATAAAGTTCGCAGACTTTATCTCTTTCAGTTAGTTGCAACTAACTGTTACATGTAACGGATGGATAAGAGTCACTTGTATAATATTTGCTTTTTATCGAAGAGAAAGTTTGACAGGTGATTTGGGAGTTACAAAACTGAAATCTGTCGTGGAATATATGGACGACTAGTCTATAGAATTTCACCAACTCTGTGGTTGTTCCTTGCCTTGTTCTTATATTCGTTGTGGCTAAGATTAGGAATTGTTCACCAAAGGTAAGACTAATTTACCTGATATGTATACGTCCTCAGATATTTCTCAATACGCCCGAAGGCATTCGAAGGAATACAATCTCAATCTCCACTTGAAAAGTTCGCATCCAGTTTCTGCGAACGGATCTGGTGGTGACGAAAACTGCAAAGACTGGTCCAACACCACTAACAAAGAAGGCAAACTGACACAGATGTTGCGGATAGAGTGTTTGGTGGACTTTATGATGACTATAGTCATCATATATGATGCAGCTATAAAAAACTCTACAACTGCGATTTTTTTCACCGGATTGTTATTAACTCTTCTTAGTGTATATATGTACTCTTTCATTCTGAGTCATTCTTAACTTGACTGATTATTGTTTTCTTACAAATATATGCATTTTGTCGACTAACTTTGTCTCTTTTACTTATCATTTTGAGGACATTGCAGAGTTAACGAGAATGATAGGCAACGTATTAATACTTATGTGAAATGCGTCAGTCTTAAACTTATTATTTCCTCAATGCGTCATCAAGTCTTGCGTAAAGTGTTTCAGTTGTGTATAAGATTAATATTGAAGATTGTTTCGAAAGTAGCCGTCAAAAATGTGTTCGTACTGTAATAACGAAACATAACCTTGCAAACGTAGGTTCTATACGCACACGACTTGTATTGGTAGTCTAGGCACTTCAAGTACGCTATGCAACGTATATCGCATTTATCACAAATACTGTGTTATTCTTATTTTGCGTTTAACGCCACTATCTCAAAGAAAATCATTAGGTAATAAAGAGGAAACTACACCACACTTCTTGTGTTATCATTTCGTATCAAAAGGCTCTTACATGACCACATCAACACTAAATCTCATGCATTAGTTGACTGCGTCATTAAACTTCATTGATAATTTGTTATCATAAAATACTGTGACTCATTAGATAGGCTTTTGTTTTGCATGTCGCCTTTTTAAGATTTACTAGCGAAAGCAATTACTCAAAAGCGATAATAGTACCCCTTCGTGACCGAATTCGACGTGCAAATATGGCATTTTACGAATATTACGTCTTTTACACTGGCAACACTTTGAAACTCGACAAACAATAAGTATTCATAGTGCAAAATTTTTAAAACGATATTTATTTCGATAAATACAGTAGTAATATCACAAATATTTCATCATTTACATGAATATCATCGTTTTTAATCCCAATTAGAATATCTAAACGTATTGAATGATCGTTATCTGACGAAATAACCAATTCATTTTCCTTTATTACTGAGAAATTTGCAAATGATCACGAAATCATAAATACCTCCCCAGTCGGTTACTTTTTTTGGACCTGGAATATGTGGGTAAAAACGTGGGCAATTTTCCGTTCAAATGTGGGCAAAGTGGGATAAAGTGGGCTGTTTTCGTTTGTAACGTGGGTAAAGTGGGCAGAAGTGGGCTAGTTTGTCAAGTGACATGGGAAAAGTGGGCAAACGTGGGCAACTACTTTCTGGAGACGTGGGAAATGTGGGAAAATATGGGAAACAGGGGAAACATGGGAAGAATGGGGTGAATTTGTTTTTGTAGCGCAGTCATACTAAGATGGGGAATGCATAAGGTGAGGGACATTTCAGCTTGAATATTATACAATGCGTCTGTAATCACTGTGAATTGGCATGAAGACAAATGGTGACGATTTCATTTCCATTATTTTGACACGTTTGTTTATGTGAATTCAAACTGAAGTTTGACTTCCGAAGCCGCGATTTCAAATTCTTCGTCGTGCACCCCTGGAGTGAGGATATAGGCCGATACCAGGTGTTATCGCGCAATGCCATCGGTTACCGCGCTCACGTCAACAGACGTTATAATCACCTATTTTTGTTGGAAATATATTATTTTTGACTAGTTTTAGACTTCTGTAGCCGGATGGCAGTATTTTGCTGCATTTTGTTCTTAGTAGAGCGTAAAATTGTATATTATAGCTCGGACGAATTATCAATGAAGAAGTAATCCTTTTTAAGAGAGTTCGCATAGAAAGACTATTATTTGCATTATAGTGCGTTGAGGGTTTGTCTTTTTGCGAGCTGTTTCAGAATTAAGGTTGTAAATATACTGCAGGCAATGGCTGTTGTCATTCCAGCGAATCTATGAGAATCTGGCCTATGAAAGAGAAATAGCATGCAGACATAGGTTAGATGTGTGCTTTGAACATGCTAAACTTTTCTGTTGTCATCCGGGATGACTGAAATACTCATAACACAACTACGTTATGCGATGAATGAGATAGGCAGCTGAATTTCCTGGTGATTATATCTATTTTGATGAGGTTCCTAGTTAAAAGTGCTTTGGCGAAGATGTGGTAATAGTTTAATCGACATTTGCACATGAAATTTCACAAGGCCTTAATTGCTCAGTGCATGAAATGGCATCAGAGTATATTGATATCAGTGTTCATCGTGTCTCGAAGAATAGTATAAATAGTCCTTCTCAAATGTCAGAGTACTTAAAATGAGTATCAGATTTCTGTTGATAAGTCACTAGCACCTGTGTCATACAACTACTACACCTGTTACATAGGTTATATCAATCTTAATAATTATTTTGTTTCACATCACTAAGATATTCTGAGGTCCTTAATGACTTAATTGTGGCTATGAAAGATGTGGAAGATGCACTTATAGCTCATATATTTAAAGCAGTTATTATTAAACAAGTTATCTGTAAGCAACTTGTGATGTTCTGAATACTGCAAACTGTTGATAAGAAACTGCATCAAAGGAAAAAATGCCGAAAAGCTAGAAAATACAACTGCAGTTTCGTTGGTTATTACCTTTTGGATTTGTAGCTCATCCTTCCAGCGTTCGAAGGACATAGCGCTTAGCCAAATGTACAGTGTTCATTGTGAAGGGTTTACAATTTAACTGTTATCATAACCTTTTCTAATTACTCGTACAATAGTTGAACGACTTAAACTTTTGAAGATGCACTAATTTATGATACTTCACGATTGCAGTTTATAACGTAACTTATTGCGCCTGTAGAAATGACATGCATTCTTTGTAAACATTGGTTTATACGACATATGAAATTATTATTATATGCTTGCTGCTATCCTTTAGAAGATGAACAATGTGTGCGGCAGTGGAAACCGTAGAAGAATGCTGTCATGAACAAAGAATGAGAAAGGAGAATGAACCATTTTCAGCAAAGGTAGGCAAATCTGAAGTGTTTAACTCTGATATTACTGGTTTCTTACTTCAGTGATTTAAAAAACACTTTGTTTACTTTTTTGTAGGTATCCGGTAACGTAAGTCAACCCGGTCACATAGATCCGACATTGCCCAAATTATTACGACAAACAACTGCGTAAAGACATTTGCTTGTTATTATTTTTCGTTAAATACATTTAACATCCTGCTTACCAGACCTTTCTTATTCTATCCGAGCGTAGATATATTTGTCATGATGACTAGATGCAGGCATGACTTATTAATGATACCTGACGAAGTAATTGGTGGCATAATTTAGTGTAAGGTAAATGTAACTACGAGTGCTAAAGCTGAACGAATTCAATAATTTGTCTCGTGTAGACTTCAATTTACGCTACATGTTAACGCTTCAAGTGAAACATTAGTAATGCAATACTTTAGAATACACGTAACCGTTTAAGAACTGGAACTGGAGTGCAGTGCCTAAGTTATGCCTACTATTGTCATTTGTCCCTAAAGACTTCTATATGACTATGAGACGTAACCAGGTAACTTCACTAAAATAATTATAATTTAACACGTATGACGACCGACATCGTTTCTACGCAATTACACTTACGTATAGTTAAAGTCCTAGAGAGCACCGGTCTAGCATGCCGTGCTCAAGAAGGGAACACATGAATTGAAAGACAATAAGATTGACATGAAAATTATATTTTAATTATGATACAAATTCAGTTTATTTACATATTCAGAGTACGATTGATTCCTGCGATTACTTCTACAGCATAATTCCTGGCAAACACATCTCCAAATTTGTCATTCATTTTCCTCAAACAGTCTAATATCCAAACTACATCTCGTTTGAATTCTTTTCTAGTCCACGCAAATAAAACTGGTCGTCCACGACCAAAATTATCCGTCACAAGTAATTGGAACAAAGAATACCTGCTCGTTGGTTAATGATTTGGTAAACTTACTTCCCCTTATTTGTATTATACGTCGAGTCGATACCAACAACTTCAGGGAACTGTTTATACAATTCCATTTGCTCATAAGTTGCAAAACAAATTCTTGTTAGTGAATTCCTGAACGGTTCATCGGAGTAATACTCCATTAACTTCCCACGGGATTTTAGGAATTCACAAATGTCACGACGACTCGAAATACCTTAAGTATGTAACAAGTACGTCAACGTTACCTTTATTCACTGCGGCTTTCATATTTTTAACGTCAATGCGAGTTATATCCTTGTTGTACTTCTCCTGAACATGCATTATTATTTCATCGGACGAGTGGGATTGCTGAAGAAGTGGTTCAATATTTTCTTTCTCTTCAACTGTTAGTCGTATATACCATGGGTCATTCTGCATGTACACCCTGCTGCATGGATGGTTATGCACCATATCGTGGGAAGCAATTATGTATTCACTATAATGCAAAACCACGCGAAATGAAGACGAGCAATTGCAACATTTAGACCTGAAATATCCATGAAATCATATTACACTTCTTCTTACGACTTGTTTTTCAATTTCAATCCAGGTCTTGTACGATTCACTCCAAAAGTGCATTTAAAACCAACATAAGCGTACTTAAACCTGTCATCCGGTATCGTTTTGCTGCAATTATGAACATAGTGAGTGTAGGATAACTACACTGTTAGCATTAAATGACTTCCTCACTTTTTGAAATTCTGCTAATGACTTCTCAAATTCATCCCAGCTGAAGAAACGCCTTCCAAGTATGTATTCAGCAAAAATTCCACTTAAATCTGTGCTCCTGTCACTCGAATTGACTACCTGCAACGAACTAAAATACAATTAGCAATTAGGATCCATCTATGTCACAACTATTCCAAGATAAATCGTAAACAAACAACATCGAAATACAGGGATGATCGATAACCATCAAGAAAATACCGCACGTATAACCTAAATTACAGAAAAACACAAGAACCCACCGGTTCGTTGACATCGCAAGCAACCAATAGACCAAACAACGAATTGTACGACAAGTAAAGCCTAGTACATGCACAAACAAAGAAAAACCAAGCGTTACAATAGTCTAATACACGTTTATAGTAATCACATATGCTGGAAAACGACGCTAACACAACCACGCAAATACAGCACCCGACAGCACGCACCCAAGGACAATTCAAACTGCAATTGACCGCCACCATTCTAGCCAATGAAAGACGAAAAAACTGAGTCGCGGAAAATATAACTCGCACAACGTATATCCTCACCCGCACCCCTGACTAGGTGAGTTAAGTATGTGCAGTAATCTCTTTTTTAAGGTAATAAAATGGATACTCAAAGTGAAGTAGTACCAAGTGGTAGTAATGTGAATACCCCTAGACGTCTTAGAAGTACTTTATTCTCTTTAATATAGCCTTGTGCTTTAGGTTTGTTTGAAAAAGAGACAGGCCACCGATCCACATCGTATAGAAGAACTAAGAGATTGAAATCGGAGTTTCTCGGTGACGTAGCCAAGATGATACTTCCCGATTTCAGAGTCGAGGCTGGTGAATGTCTAGTAGATGAAACTTCTTGTAGCGTCGTTAACGTTCAAAGTGACATGCAAACCACTTTACCAAGTTGGTTTCTTAGTATTTCGTGTGATGACTATTTTATGAGGTAATGCTGCGGGCGCTGTTTTGTCCCATGAGATACGTTCCGATAAGGCGAAAGAACGCAATTCAAAGGCAGAGCTTAGGAAGACTTATTGCGTGCGTTGTCTGACTAAACTGCTGTACACATATATTCTATGTATTTCTTCGTTCTTATTGATGTGCGCAGACGTTGTGGCTACTCGACGCCCACAACGTAAATCAAAAGGCACTTGTGAAGATTACGAATATGTATTGAAGCAGTAGTCAAATTCAAAATTGTGTCAAGGTAATATTCAACAGTGAATGGACAAGTATTTGCGAAGTATATATAAAATCGGTCTGTATACACATATAATGCAAGTATACAAATTAGATTAAAAAACATGTTTACGGTTGGTATAGGGGTACTACAGACTGCCTTAAAGCTTATGATGACCACTAAAACATCCATTGTTGATGGTGGAAAGATTATGCGATTGTTCAAATGGCATATTCCAAGATTACCAACAAATATAAGACATATTCTCAAAACTTTTTTTTTTTTTTAGCCTCATGTTATTGGTAGCGGAGTTTACTATCATATTGGTTTGCGAAGTATACTTACGCCTATACTGAGTTGTTGGTGTCAGTTTGCATCTTTTGATTGCGTTAATCTGCAGCTGAATGTTGATGGATTGTCACTGTTTAACAATGGTACACAGCAAATTTGGCCGATATTGGGTCGACTGGTGAAACCGTTTCTTAGTGATATATTTCTTATTGGAGTTTATGGTGGTTTTCATAAACCGTCTGACTTCAATAATTTTTTATTGCCAGTTGTAACTGACATGGAGCACTTATATGCACATGGTTTACAAATCAATGAGAGGCATATCGGCTTCCGGCTTAACAGTGTTATCTGCGATAAGCCTGCAAGATCTGACGTCACTTTTACAGCGAGTCACAACAGTAGGAAAGGTTGTGACAGATGTTGCGTTACTGGCAACTATGTAAACCGGCGCATGGTATTTAAGGATGTTAACAGCTGTCGCAGGACAGATAATAGCTTTAGGAGTAAGGAAGATGCCGATTACCACCATGATACATCAGTATTTGAGAGACTTCCAATTGATATGGTTAAGATTTTTCCATTAGATTATATGCATTTAGTCTGCTTAGGTGTTGTTAGGCGGCAATTGGGTATATGGTTGCGTTCGGCGAAACAACGCCAATTCGGATTAAGCAATGAAACAATTGCTTGTATTAACGAAAGACTACAGGCTGCAGAAAGCTGCATTCCTAAGGACTTCCAAAGGAAGTGTCGCAGCTTGGAGTTTCTTCAGTTTTGGAAGGCCACTAAATGCCGGCTATTTCTTATGTATTTGGGCCCAGTTGTATTACATGACCTATTACCCTCTCCACTATACGCAAACTTCCTCAGATTGTTCACGAGTGTCTACATTTTATGTCATCCTCGTTACCACCTTCAATTGTGCGACACCGTAAAACAACAGCTCAGGCAGTATGTACTATGTTTCGACAGCCTCTACCCTGATGAGTTGGTTTACAATGTGCATGCTCTTCAGCATTTAGCTGAGGACGTCTCTGAACACGGTTGTCTGGATACCTTTTCAGCCTTCCCGTATGAGTCACATTTGTGCCAAATCAAGGGAAGGGTGAGGAGTGGCTTCAGGGTAGCAAAACAAGTAGCCTCTCGAGAAGTCGAAAGATGCGTGTTTGCAAGCTCTACAAATGCAGGTAAGTCACCTGCTGAGCTAACCCCGCCATGCGTTACAGTTGATTTAGCAAAGCAGTCATTTTGTGTTGGCAAGACTTACTATTCAACTGTTTCGCCTGACCGATTCGTAGTAGTAAATGGAGGACCTGGGATTATCTGTGGTGTGGGTGAGGGCAATGTATTCAAATTCAGACCTTGTTTGGATAAGCAACCATTTTTTAACAAGCCTTTCGAATCAACGAAGCTTGATATATACAAATCAGGCCAGTTCTCAGGCGACACTGAATGGGTTGCAATTAACACAATTAAATATAAATGCATTGCAATACCCACAAATCACTTCAACGTTTTCATCCCAATGCCTCACACATCGGCTAGATAAGCTGTTGCCATTGTTAATTTGTGTTGTTCCATTGGCGTCGGTTGCAGTTAATGTGGTTCATAGGTAAGAGCCGACATGATCGACAAAGTGGGTTGGGTTTGCTAGCATATCAGTTTGAGTTTAGACTCTCTATACATTCCAGTAGGAGACTTTTAAGGTATTTCGTTCTTCATTCACTAATGTACCGTTCCTTTCAGAATAAATGGGCAAATACCGTATTGCACTGGTTGATGGGAAAAATGAGGCAGTGATATGCCGAAGCTCTTGGTTTCTTGGACCTAAGCTTGTTGTCTGCAGCCAAGACAATTGGGATAATGCCTATGAGGAGGAGTACCCCAAGATTGATTGGAAGATGGAGAATTGTGAGGTGATTTTTGAGACAGGTTAGTCGTATCGACACTTAACTATTTATCCAGATGACTTGCAAGAGGCGCTCGCAAAGCACAAGGCCCTTCAAAGAACATATAGCACTGCCAATTGCAGTCAGTCAAGTCGACTGTAGTTTGCACGCAAAAGCGTCAAAAAACGTAAGCATCGTTTCATACTTGATTGAATAAATAGAGCACCGAAAAATGACGTTTTCGTAAGTAACGACTACCCATCTGACCTGATGGACAAGCAGTGCAATGTCTTCGAGGACCCCGATTACGCAGACCTCGATAGCAGTGCATGTGATTCAAAAAAGAATATAAGGTATGACAGATATTCAACCTTACATTACAATGAAGTAGTTTTGGATTACTGCCGAAGAGTTCTTCACACATGTTGGCTGCTACAAGTACACCTATTACGTAAGTAATATCGAATTTAAAAGCCATTTTTTCTCAGGTCGCCCAAGGATAGTAATGTTAAGCGGCCTAGGATGGATTCTGATAATATAGTAGCAGGTTCGGTTCATTCTTGTTTTATGTTTATCTTGTAATTATTTAACAGTTTGTCTTCAAAAACTATGTGAAACGCAGGCGCAATTAATCAAACGTGTTGACTTCGCGTTGGCAACTTTCAGTGGTTGCACAGCTGATGATAGCGAAAGCGATGTCAGGCTACCGGTGAAAACATTTGCTATGCTGGAAGTTTTTGAGCGAAAACTTAAAAACAGAAAGTATTTCGAGGAAATAGTAAGAAATTCCATCCAAGTTTGTTTAATTGATTCGTTTCAGATGTGCCAATTCTCATTCAAGGTGCATAATGACCCAACCAGCTCAGCGCGCCGGTTGCTCAGCACAGTCCTAAATAAAAACCTCGCAAGATTGATGAGTTATAAGGGGACTGCTGATAAGACTGGTATCCGTGACTTCACGTTTTTCCAGCTTATAATTGGTATGTTGATTTTTTGAAATAATAAAATTGTATACCCAAAAAATTCAGATGTCATCACTCGTAAGCAATTACAACTCGGGTCCACCGAGGAGGAAACAATGGAAGCGATTGTAAAAGCCACTAAAAATTGGTGCCATGACCAGCGTGTTCGGAAGAAAAGGGATTTATCACCAGAAGAGGTAGTTTTTAATAAAAGTGTTACCAGTTTTTCTGCACTTAATGGGAATTGACGCGTATTTAAATGATTCTCTCTTTCCTTCATTACAGATGTCTGCTGAAGTCATTCAACCTGGGACCAGCAAATCGCCGTCTTCAGAATAATTTATGAAGTCATTTTTAAATTTTTTCAAAATATTACTTTTTATAAATCCGATATCTTACTGTATAAAATATAAAATTACTTCACTCTATTGGCCTTCGTTTATATCAGTAGCATAACCCTTGAATGTAGCGAGAGAATCGTAAAGCAGTAGTCGCTAAGTTCGTAGCTTTGGTGAGTTCGATTGCATTAGTTACTATAAAGGATGACAGTGTTTAAGGACTTTCTTAGGCCATTAGTAGGACGCAAAGTAATTCTAATGATACGTGCGCTTGCCTAGGGAAAATGAGGGCTTCTTTTCGTTACGGAAATAGCAGTAGTGGATGAAAAGGTCGTTTAAAAAGTGGGCAAAGGTGGGAAAACGGGGAAAAAATGGTTAAATTGTTCGTTGAAAAAGTGGGAAAACGGGGAAAAAGTGGTTAAATTGTTCGTTGAAAACGTGAGAAAACGGGGTAAAAGTGTTAAATTGTTCGTTGAAAACGTGGGAAAACGGGGTAAAAGTGGGTACATTTGTTATTCCGGCACATGGGATAAGTGGGTAAAAACGTAGGTCAAGTGGGAAAACTGGGAAAAAGTGGGAAATGCGGCCAAAATGGGTAAAATCGGTTGCATTCACACCATCTTTTACCCACGTGCTTGCCGATCAAAATTACCCTTTTATCCCACGTTTTGCCCACTTTGCCCATGTGAATTAACCGACTGGGTCGGTATTTAGCCCCCTTCTCACCATTTACGTAAAAAACTGCAAAAATTAGAATTATTTAGCATTTTCTATCATAATTAACATTTTCCAACTAATTCTATCATTTCTTATGCACTCCAGGATATAAATTCGATGAAAAGACAGCATTTCGTCAACACATTGAAAACGACTATTTTTCACACTTTTTACATGGTTTTCAGTTAAAATACGATTTTTTAAATGCACTTCTGTCGGAAAAACCACTAAAAACAACGTAGAATATTCCAAACACAACACCACAATAACACAATAACAAAACTGCAGCAATCAGCTGATTTGCGCCTCTATCCTCTGCCAAGCCGAACAACAATGCGGCAGTGGAAAGCAGCGCTCACTTGTAGCAATGGATAACGGTACACACGGGTTATGGTGAGGCTGAGCACTTGAAGGTCACTCATGCACATTGTGATTGGTAGATTTTTCTTTGCAAACGCTTTGCGCCTAATGCGTGTTGCGCGTTATTGAGACGGACTTTGAAATTATAACACAACAAGCATTAGTCACGCAGCGAAAGAAAGCAGAAAGCTCCAGAAGGGCGTGAAGTTCAACAATAGCGTTCCAGGTGTGCGAACGCTCCAATGACCTTGAACACATGCTAGTGGTCGGCTAACGACACCTTTCATTGTCATAGCTGAAATATCAACGCTATTTATCAGATAAGGAGCAAGTTTCATCCAGATCACTCTTTTAATTACTTTTGTACAATCAGAATACGTGCGCCAAGCCCTCGCAAACAAACAGTTTATTTCTTTCACTGAAAGATAGAAAAGAAAATAGTGTTCAATACTCTATCCACAACGATTTTAATTTTGTTACAAAGTGGTAATAAAACTGGCATAACATAATTTGGTGACTCTAAACTATAGCAACCCAAAACAAAACTACCTAATGAACGGATTGATGACCTTAACGAATTTATGCACAGAAATCGGTTTAGCCTGACTATTAGGAACCCTGCGAGAAATTGAGAGATTCTTCGGAAAAAATATACAACTGCTAATTAAGCATTGCATTACATGTATATAGAGGTTTATTTCAAATTTCACACTTCTACTTCTGGGTCCTTTGATTGGCCGATATAGGTAGTTTCGTTTCGGGCTGCTATTGTTTTGAGTCATCCACAATTTTTAGCTTAATAAGACAAATAAATAAGTTTTTTTCAATTATTTAATAATTCCCACTGTAGCATTAAGAAGACAATATTCAGTGAAGAGACTTGTAGCGGTGGGTAATTCCCCAGAATTAACGGCCAAAGCATTCATCACTGAACATTGGATGTTGACTCCCACTGTTTAAGTCAACTTGTTTGGCCGAAGGCTTCCGGTCAAAAGTCCATGACATTTGGTACGCTCTCGGGTTATGTTCATTCGTTTGTTCATGCACGATCCCTTGCTTGTTAAGCAACCATCTGGTACTCCGATTTAGTCCTGAAATATATCTCGTAATTTGGACGATCAATTCTGGCGTTTTGTTTTGTCTTTGGTCTACTCGGAATTAATACTAAAGAAATTGTGGGTATTATATCTTGCGTTAGTATACTTCTTACCATCCGTGAAGGTCAATACCTTTAGCCTCTGAAGACTCTTTTTAACGAATTTATTATAAAGCCATAAAATGGGATATATATGGTTTTTAAGAAATTATATCTGGTGAGGGAACTAGATCAAAGGTGTGAATACATGAAATAATGGTGGTGATATGAAATGCAATTGTAATATTTTTGACTATAATCATAGTTAAATGTCAAGTAGCAAAAAAATTATTGTCATATATAGAATACAATATTGAATTCTATCGCGTCAAATTTCACAGCATATATTGTAACATTTTATATTCGCCTACTTAAAAACCATGTATATACCATTGTATGGCCTGATAATAAATTCGTTGAAGAGTCTCTTCGCTGAATATTGAAGCGACTTTATTGCATATTCCCGCAATGACGCTTGTTGCTATGTTGC
This sequence comes from Trichobilharzia regenti, assembly GCA_944472135.2. Lineage (NCBI taxonomy): Eukaryota > Metazoa > Platyhelminthes > Trematoda > Strigeidida > Schistosomatidae > Trichobilharzia > Trichobilharzia regenti. The sequence continues at coordinate 93,123,071 of OX235262.1, read as the reverse complement.
TATTGGTTTCAAGTGGCCTTGGTTTGGGGGGAAAATTTAACTGATGTAATATTGCGATCTCATAGATATAACTCAGGCTCATAGGTGAAAGAAAGTTATAACCCCGGAATAATGACAAGTTATTCATAAGGTAATGAGGATATTATTTTTCAGTTTATTTGTATATATACTGTTGTGCATAGAACAAAAAGATCATTATTAGATAAGTGCTACGAAATGCAGTATATTTTGATTAAAATTTTGTCGCTCCACTGTTGTCTTACCAGTCAATCAACTCACACTCCTTTCCAACTGCAATATCTTGTGGGTATTTTGAAACTTTCACGACCATCGTATTCACCGCACTTTTTCATCATTTAGGAAAATATGTTTCGTTCACCTAAATCATTCCCCATTTCTCACCCCCATTAGTACTTTATAATAAGTTTTAACAGTGCTGATGCACAGCAGCGACTCAATCCGATGACTGTATGTTCAGTCAGTATACTGGGAACGACTATTATTCTCCATTGTTAAAGCTTTTGGTAAAGATATGGATTTTGAATTGCATTTTATTTGAGAAAACTCATTAAAACAGCGTAAAACGATCCAAGTACAACATCACAGTAACAGCTGACTTTTGCGCCAGTCAGCTGATCAGTGCTTCTATCCGAAACCAAATGAGCCTGGCAAGTTACAGGACGATAGCCTATGTATACAATATATCTTGAAATAACTTTATATTAACATTCTGGAGATGTTTAAATTATAACAGCAGTCACCCAGAACAGCTTATTATCTGGATGCAACTAACTGTGTTATGCGAATCACGGCATCGCTAATTCACTGGATTCCAAAATCCAGTAAAAAAATCTGTACGCATTCTCTTGAAAGATTTTAGAGATATCCGAAGATTAAAGCTGATCCAACAGCTAGATAATTTACATGAGCACATACGGAATACTTCGATTTCTCTGCGGATCACCAGGTGAGGAATCCAGAAATATTCTTGCCATAGGTTTAGAAGAACTGTACAGTGAAAAATTAGTTATGTGCTTTGAAAAAATTTCAGTAGTGAATTGACGGTTTCAAACGCTCGTGGACGTAAACTGGTTTTTCAAGGTTATTCCTAAGACTGATCGGCCCGACTTCTACTCTTTAACTTCGCTGAAATTCTCTTGATAGTAAGATATCAGCGTAGCTTTTATAACAGTTTCACCCTAGAGTGGGACTTATAAACTACATTTGCGGTAATTGCAATGTTAATAAAGAATTTATGGAGGCTACTTGTAACGTGAATTCTCCAAATCATGTATGGTAGGATGTATTACATCAGAATCTTACACTTGAAATTTGTTTCTAAAAATGAATCAGAAGAGTAAATAACCCCATAGGTTTTAGGTGTTTAGACATTCTACTGTTTTTGTAGTTGATAATGAAGTGAGGGGATCGTTAACTGTACGTGTATAGCGTTTACCAAGAAAACATGGCTGAGATTTTATTGACAAGTTATGTGTCGAGGAGACACTTCTGGAACTAACAGCCAAAAAAATCAAATTTTGAAAGTGTTTCGGTATGTCATTAAGGTGACACGCGCCGCATAATGAGCTGTGGGCGAAGAATTGATCTCGAAGTGGCACTTTAAATGATGGAAGGTGAATGAATGTTGGAACAGTTTAGAACATGAGGTTGGAAAACTCAGCAGTGTATTAAAAATGACTGTGAATACTTCCGCACTCGGCTTGGTACATCTGAAAGCTATATCATCAGGAGGGCCCTTAAGTCGACAATTTTGGAAAGATTGGGGTGGAATTGAGCTACTGACAGAAAAATGTTCAAAGAAGCTGCTAGCAGCTCGGTTGGATGGCTATTTAACGTGGTTTTGGCGACGATGTCCCATAAATAATAGCCGTCACTGTCATCCTTGCTTCTTTTAGACTTGTGACTGGTTTGTTGTTATTAGAAGATAAGAATTAAACGAAAGAAAAGTTTTTAGTAAGTTCAGAGAGGATTCACTTGGTAGATGGTAGTTTTCGATTGGCTGACCTCCCCTAATTCATCCGATTTGTACTGTCAAACTCTACTGACTTAATGGTAGGGATGTCGTCAGCGCTATTCGTATTTGGAGTCACGCACCACAGAAAAGTGAGTGTCTTCTTGTTGGGTAGATGAGATGGGAGTAAGCTAAGTAGATGAGAATGTGCTACTTTTAAGGATCATATGAGCCGATGAGTACATACGGCTTTGTACTGCAATCTTATATCGGGCAACACGGGCATTATCAATTTGTAAAATATACTGAATCTTAGTAGGTGAGCCTAACTATTTGTTTGCACATCAGAGGGACATAAAAATAGGAGATCAGCTTAGGGATGATAAAATATGGACTTACGCAAACACCGTCGTCAGTGGGGAGGGCAGCCTTCAGAGGGAAATGAGAAGATTTGCTTGTCATGCTGAAGGTTTATTGTGATTATTGAGCCCAGATATACGCTGGATGACGACACTTGAAGTGACGTCGATAAGCACCCGGACACAGACAAACATGTGAGCTTAAATCAGTTAAAAATATCTTAAAGAGTCATAGTTTATTCCTGATCTAATCTTATTGATAGTGGAAGCCAGATCCGCCAGGCTCTTATTTTCTGACTGCAAATCACTAACTTCATTTCGAACTCTGGGCTGAGGTCCATGCAAGCTGTTAAAGAGCACAATATTCTGGATAGCTCACTGTCCCTTACAATCAAACAAGACATGTGGTTAGCATGACCAGACAACTTTCGCAAGTGATGTTTTACCAGAGAGACTCCACTCTAGGGTTCTGAGTTTTCGCTTTTACATGGCAACCAGATCCTATAACTTACTTAGGTGGTTTAAACTTTCACTAAGCAAACTTCTAGGTTTTAGTGACTTCACGATGGGCGATTATATGGCGCCACCTGCTTTACCCAATGCATGTTGTCGAATTTCAATAAATAAGCCTAATATGCTAGCACGATTTCATTATTATTATGATTTCACTAAATTCCAAAAATACACACTTAACTTTGAACTTACTGTCTCCTTTAACCCATTACATTTCGCAAATATCGGAATCAGACTTCACTTTCCGATAAAAGTTCAGTATATGCAACTCAATTCAAGAATGTAGTGTCACCGATAATATGCATGCCAGGAATTAGTTCTAATGCAAGATTTCATTTAAAAATCATATTAAAAAAATAAAACATGCCAATAAACAACCACTCCAATGGACCACCAAGCTACAATTATAGTGGACGTGCAATGAAGGCACCACAGTTTTAACTCCACTTAGAAGTCACCACACACCTACCCATTGAAATCATAAATGTATGATTAAGTGTACGGATGAAGCGAGAATAATAGGCAACAGAGACTGTCTAGATCCAAATAACAGATAATGCCTTAGCCCTCTACATCTGCCATTTTTTCACCTTGTCGAGGTGCAGTCCGATGGGCTCTAAGCAGTTCCATGAGACATAGTAAATACTGACAAAACATTAATAAAATTAGGGGAATTCTTTATAAACTAAATCCACATAAAACATATTACGTTACATCAGTTGGTGCGATATTATGTTGAACCCACCTGCGAATAATCTTTGAGAAATGATGGTGAAGGTATGAAAAAGAGGGTGTCACCAGAATAACTTCAGATTCAGCAGTGAAGATACTTCTCTTAGCTTTAGAACATAGGATACCGGCTGGATTTATGAATTTCAGATGTGTGCTGAAAACGTTTGTATCGAAACCCAGCAAGCAGTCATTCATCTGACTCCAGACAATTGATATTGTTGCAGAAGTATTCATAAACCTCTAAGATCATGTTTCGTCAGGACAGCCAATATTCAGGGAGACTTCATACGTAAAATGTATGAAAATTTCATGCCTTGGGCATCAAGGAGCTATTTTTACAGACATGAGACACGCACAATATTAATACAGGAAGTTCGCTAAATCTGAATCTCAATATTATATTAGTGGGGAACCTAAGCCACCATGATTTTAAATAACCAGAATGTTTACAAGCGTCTCCTTCAACAAATAATTTTATGGTGGCGTTTTGTATATAATAAAACAAGTTGCGCTTAAAAAGCTTGTGTCTAAATAATGGGGCTAAGCGAAGCTTGTTCTCCATCAATTTAAACAGCTTACTTTTGTTCAAGAAATACGTTACGGTTTATGACACACTACTAAGGCTGCTTTAGGTATCAGATGAATAAGATAAGTGTTGAGTCTGTTTTAAGAGATAGGCAGGAATCATTCTATGGAGTTTCCGCCATACTTAGAAACATGAAGGTCCAAGAAATTCGTAGACTTCTGCCACTGCCTTCGTACGTATCATGGATGTCTATGAATACCAGGTCTAGTGTTTTATTCAAACGAATGCTAAATATAATCATTTTCTCGTAAAAACGATATATAAGGAAGCTGAAACCAAATAAATTGAAATGTAAGCAGATTACAAATAAGGAGATGTCCGGAATTCAGCGAATACATTGAGATAAGGAGTGCTTAAATCTGAAAAACTGCTGCCGTGTGTAATATAAATTATTTTCATATAGACAGGCGCGTTCAATTGTCCGAGTGTTCCTGAGTCGCCAAAAGCGTAAAGTAAGCTGTCAAGGTGAACAAATCCGTGAAATCAGTAGCACACAACTTTGTAGGCATTTCATACCTAATGCCAAAATATGCATAATAAGTGAACTGGCTGTACTAAAGGTACTCAGTAAAGCATCTGCACCGTTTGACAGGCTTAAATGCTACATGCAGTTATTCATGAACGATTTCAAGTTAATCAAACACCTATTCTAACCTAAGAATAAAAGCAAAATTCGTCTAAAAGCATGTGGAAAATCGTATGATGCAGGATAATTCTCTCTGACCTATACCAGAAGTGTTTCTCAATTTCTCATAAGATGACGCATAAAAAATTCGATCAACATCGTCTAAACGTATCCGTGCGGGTGGCTATATATGGTGACGCTCTGCAACACTTATATTTTTCATTCCATTCGTCAGCGTTCGCCAAAATCTTTAATGGATTTAGTGTGGGTCTGTCGTAGAGTTAACTAAACCCAAAAAGTAATTAAAACGGTAATGAACATATCACAAAATTGCAGCACTCACGCTCAACTTTTCACATTGGAACTACTTCCATTCTGATTGATCGTTTGAGGTTGTTTCTCTTTGACAGACTGCTATTTGTCTCGAACTACTGCCAAAGCTTCAGGTGCTACTTTTGTAGCAGCATCTTCCTCACTCGTTCAGAGAAACAAGACTTGTTGGTCTACCACGTGATTGCCGTGAAGCCGATCATTCAGAAAGTACTAGGTAAAGTCGAAAACCTTTTCTTTTCCTTGCCTTATACTTTTTCAGTCTTATTCTTGCTCTTTTGGTTAGAAACTGTTGCTCTCTTAGACGTACATAGCATAATTTATAGTGATTGTTAATATGGTTGTTGAAAGCAGCCTTAAAAAAGCCACTAGAATACCGTACTCTGTAGTCACAAGGGCTTCAGCCAGGGAAGGAAAAAATCCAGGGATTTCAACCCCTTCCCGCATACCGATCCTAAAGACTCGTGTAGCTTTAGTCTGCCCTGATACAACGCCTGCATTGCCACAGTCTAGTACTGAAACGGCACAGGCAATACCAGAAGGACAGAATTCTACACCTGCATCAACTGTAGGCCAGTGTGTGAAACACATCAAGCCTAAAAGGAAACGTTCAAGACGTCATAAGACCTCGAAGGCGTCATCAAGGAAAGGGGATGAATGCCAGGCGTGCAGCATCACAGTTTCTAAAACTGATTCAGCGTTTGAATGTAATTTTTGCAAACGATGGGTGCACTGCCGTTGTGACAAAGAAGTACCGAAAGCATACTATGAGTTTATGAGAAATAACCCATGCCCATGGTTTTGGTACGTGTGTCCACTTTGTCGCCCTGGCATAGTCCCACAAAGCGTGTCTGCGGATAGCAGAAATAACACGCTCTTGTGCCCCAACACAGTATCATGCAGCTCCCCCTGCTAAACTCGCACTGCCGAAACTGGTCAAAGACTTAAAGAAGGACACACCAGCCCTACTGACTGGAAATGCCAATTCTCACAAGGTGAAGATTAGCAAGGTTCCATCCACATCAGGGGGAGGCAAAATTACAAAGGCACCACTTGCATCCACTAGCAAGCCTGGCAACACAAAAAAGGCTGTCCAGGTACCGATGAAGCCTAATGTTGCTAATGATGCAAAGGACTGCAAGAAGCCGAAGGCAAAACCTAAGTCTGAGGGTAGTCGGTCTAACTCTCTCATCCTCTTTAACGTACCTGTGAGCACGGATAGCTTGCTCGAACAACGGGCCCTGTTTGATCAGGAACAGTGGTCCAACCTGTGCGGCAAACTAGGTCTGAACATTAGTTCAGCAAAACTGTGCAGACTGTACAGGGGTGTCCACACGCCTCAGGGTAAGCCACCCCCATTACGGGTTACACTGGACTCTGCCGAAGAGGCCGAAAAAGTACTGTTAATGGCTCAGGTACTAGCCCTGGACAGAAGTTCTAACATAAGAGCGCGGCAAGATAGACCATGGGCCGTCAGAAATATGGCGAGGGAGTCACCGGAACTGATGCCTTCCACCTCTATGGTGGTACACGGTGTTCCGGAGCTGGAAACCGGCACTGCTTGTGAAAAACACATGCACGACGTACAACAATGGAGATGGCTGTCATCTCAGATGGCCCCTGGCGCTTCTGGAGCCATCTCCATTTTCCGACTACCTCGTCCCGCTCATCTAACATTGATTAACTCTCCAAAGCTGCTGTGTGTCACATTCAACTCCCCGGAGCAGTTGTCCATATCACTTCAACGGTGGTATGAGACCAAGGGAAAAATTGGAGGACACATCCGATGCTGTGAAAGCAGACCCAGAAATATAAGGAGGCAGCAAACTGAGGCTTTAATACGACCCCAAGCTTCGGTGACACTAGAGCGATGCAGCTCTGAGAATAATAGTCTGTGTCTCCCAAGTGTCCTGCCTAAATCCATTGAAAAAAACTACAACGGGCCGGTTCTATCGGAATCGGCCAACTAGTTCCAACATCAAGTCCCCCACCAGCAGACGGTTTCACGTCAACTACCCCACAACACTCTGAGGTTGTTAGACTCACTGTCAGTTGCCTATATAGCAATGTGAGGGGGCTGAGAGGGAAAGTAGGTGAACTCCGAAATCTCCAAGCACACCTTCAACTGAAAATAATCATTCTTACTGAAACGTGGCTAAACCCCACTATCGCCGACAATGAAATCAGTATAGGTGATATGGTACTGGTCAGAAGAGACAGGGATAATAAGGAAGGAGGGGGAGTTGCTATATACTTTGATAGGCAACTTAAATGTGTGCGCGCAACGGACCCACCACTTATCGAACTCCCAGACTCCATATGGTGTCATTTCACCGTAGGCCACACCAAGCACTTACTGGGTGGCATCTACCGATCTCCCACCTGTGGGGCAGAGCACAATCAGCTACTGCTCAGCACTATCACAGGAATACGAGATTTGGGCTACGACCAAATCACCATAGCTGGAGATTTCAATGCTCCATCACTGAACCTCGGCTCCGGGTGTGCTAAGGGAAAATTTGGCCGAAACCTACTGCAAACTATTCGAAACACGGGACTGACTGAGAATGTTGGAGACGACACTAGGTGGGGCCCTAGTGGAAAGTCATCAAAACTAGATTATATTCTAACTAGTGACCAGCTACTCGTCGAAAAGGTCCAGATCATGACTCCTCTGGGAAGCAGTGACCATGCAGTCATAGGTTTCGATCTTGTCCTCCGTGAGCGTTTGCAATGGGATGTTACGCGACCATGTCTGTGCTACAGCAAGGCTGACTATGCTGAAATGCGGAGGCTCTTGTCCGACGCAGACTGGCCCTTAGCATGGGACGACCTATCTGTGGATGAACACTGGGAAGTGGTAAAAAAGATTATCCATACAGCAATCTCGGATACCGTCCCTTTAGTCACAACACAGCCTAAGAGAAAGACGTCATGGTTGAAGAGAGGCACGCAACGTATTCTGCAAGCAAAGCGGAGGGCTTGGTTTACGTGGCGTGTATCTAAGAGTCAGACCGACCATGATGCATACCTCGAACTCAGGAACCGGTGTAATGCAAGAGTTAGGAGGGACAGAAGGTCATTCCAGGCTAACCTTGCTAAAAAACTCCTATCAAACCCTAAAAACTTGTACCGATTCATGTCGGAAAGAAAACCGACAAACCAAGGGGCATGCGCCTTAGTAGGCCCAAACGGTCAATATCTCACTAGTCTGGAGATGGCTGAAACATTCAGTTCAGCCTTCGCTAAACAGCTAAACAGCAATGTGGATATTACAGTTACGGACCAAAATGGTGGCACCACTATTTCAGAGGAGGAAGACCTAGCGACTACTCCCCAAATAAACCCCGCAATAGTACTAAGGAAGCTACAGCGACTCATACCTGGGAAGTCCCCAGGTTGTGATGACATCAGGCCATCTGTTCTGAAACAGTGCGCCGAGGCTCTCTGTAGACCCCTGTGCGACTTGTTCCAACACTCAATGGATTCGGGGACCCTGCCAAGGGAGTGGAAAAGAGCCATCCTTTCTCCAATCTTCAAGGGTGGGGACAGGCAAAACGCTGCTAGCTATAGACCAGTAGCTCTACTCCCAGTGGTATCAAAAGTACTGGAAAGTATTATTGACGACCACATCAGGGAATATTTCGATAGGACTAATATACTGCATGAAGCCCAACATGGTTTCAGAAAAGGCAGATCCTGCGTCACTAACCTACTGTCAGCTTGGGACGACTGGACATCATGCTGGGACTTGAACGTACCAGTCCATGTGGTCTTCCTAGACTTTGAGAAGGCATTTGACACTGTTCACCATGACCTTCTCCTACATAAAATAAGCCAGGCAGGCATAGGTGAGCCACTTCTGTCATGGTTGAAGGACTACCTAGCCGACAGGCAATTTTGCACTAAGGTTAACCGAGTCCGATCATCTTGGCACAGATCGTCATCAGGAGTGTCGCAGGGTTCTATCCTAGGACCACTGATGTTTTTGATTTTCATCAATGATCTACCACGCCGTCTGAGCTGCCCGACTCTCCTGTACGCTGACGACGTAAAAATATGGAGGGCGATAAAGTGTCCGGAGGACTCAGATAGGCTACAGGAAGACCTAAACCTTCTGGAAGACTGGGCGGTGGCCAGTGGCATGACTTTCAACTTGAAAAAGTGCAAAGTAGTGAAGTTGCGCACCTGTAGACTGCAGAATGCAAGTTACACCCTGTGCAATGAAAGCTTGTCCTGCACAACGTCGGAACGCGACTTAGGTCTAGTTCTAACGGAAAAAATGGACACAAGCGTAAATTACACAGGGGATGTAGCGAGGGCATATGCGGTCATACACTTTACGCATAGACAGTTAGGTGCACTCACTCCTGAGCTCTTTCTAATGTTGTACAAAACATACGTCAGGCCACACCTTGAGGTGCATAATATTATTGCACCCCCAATGCTGAGAAGAGATGCCAACCTCTTGGAAAGAGTCCAACGACGGGCAACAAAAGGAGTGGTTGGTCTCCGAAACAAACCATATGATGAAAGGCTGAAGAAATTAGGCCTGTTCACACTTAGTTACCGTCGGCTTAGGGGGGATTTGATTACTGCCTACAAAATAACAAATGACCAGAATCACCCAAACAAAGGTGTTCTGCCATTGAGTAGGTATAGGCTTCCACGTGGAAATCCCAGAAGGATAGCTCACCAGAGGGCAAGGACCCGGGTGCGCTCCCACTTCTTTTCACTGCGGGTTTGTCGTCCCTGGAATTCCTTACCGGCAGATGTAGCTATGGCACCGTCTTTGGACGCCTTTAAGCGAAGGCTGGACAACCATGCAGCGATACAAGGACTGCATCCAAATGGCCTATCTCCTTAAAATCGCATTTACCAATCAGGGTAGATAATTAAACTCGTCATTTTACTTCTTTACATTCTCTCCCGTCTTACTCTCCTGACAACTTATTAATATTATAATTACTATTATTATTATTATTATTACTATTACCGATATATTATTCTTCAAACTTAATGAGCTGACTGTTGTTACGTTTCCTATTTTCGTTTCTGTCTCTTAGTCTGAATAGCTTCACTAATTATATCTATTATTATTATTACTATTATTATTATTATTACTATCTCTTTTCTCTTGTCGACAATACCGAAGGACTAACTGGCGAAAGGATCAACTCCAATCACAGTAGTAACAGTCTTAACATACCTCATACTACAAACCACATATAATTAATCCCAGCACTACTCCCTTTGGAGTCAACCAAAGCTACGACAGTCGAGTGGCGGGACAAGCTACGCAGAAGTTTACCGAAGATCAAGAACCTATACCTCACAATCAAGAAGCGAGCACAAAGAAATCAAATTGGTTTATACTAGCTCGTAAAAACGATATTGGATCTGATTTCACAGGAATCTCGAAGTTTGTGAAAGTTCTTAAAGAAAATACCGGAATTATTATTAGGAATTTGAAGGCCGATGATATGACTTGAAAATAATTGTGTACTTCCAATGACCTTGAGCATGCGGGATAATATCAGCCGAATCCTACTGGTGGCATCAATTGGACGTAAGACAAACAACGTGTTGATTGCTGTCAGCGGGAGTTCTGAAACAATACACTACTTTTTCTCCAAGATGTCATGCGAGGATGACAAGCCGACTTTCAATAAGGAGTTTCTTACTGGTGTTGTTGAGGGTATTTTTATTTTTGCTCTTACATCGTGTATCAGGGTTTTATGGTCGCCCGTGGACATATCCTCAACGCAAGGAACTATTTAGGAGGATGAATCAAATGGGGATGAATGCTTACTTGTATGCTCCTAAGGATGACATTAAACACAGACAGTCATGGAGGGATTTGTATACTCCTGAGGAGGAGCAGCAGTTGCAGTACCTAATCACAGAGTCTACTGATGCTGGAGTATTGTTTATATTTGCAATATCACCTGGCTTAGATGTGACATTTTCTAGTGCGAAGGAAGTAGATATTCTGAAAAAGAAAGTTGATCAGGTTAGTGAATACTTATAATTTTATAAGGTCGCCTTTGATTCAATGCATCTCATGATTAACCTAGTGGTATCCTGGATAGGGAGGGTGCACTCTCCTTATCCATGGTTTAAATTTCAATACTCATAGCACCACGTAGGGGTATGTTAAGCTAAAATAAGGTTACATCTTTCTACGTTATGATAATGAAAAACATAAGTGACTCAAACTAATTTATATATTAGTCAGCTGTCTGCATGTGGAAATATTTTCTCTTTACACGCCGAGACCCACTCAGAGAATGCACCTGGGCAATGTAGGCAAAACGTCCTCTAAATGAGTAGTTTTGATGGGCAAATAGGTGGGCGAAAGATGGCGTGAATGCTACACAATTCGCTCACTTTACCCATATTGGCCACTTTTCCCCCGTTTATCCATGTCCAGAAAAATTAAATTGTCCCACTTTTTCCCAGTTTACTCATGTCATTTTCTAAAGTAGCCCACTTATTCCCACTTCACCCATGTTATAACCGAAAACAGTCCGCCCTTTCCCCCTTATTACAAAAATTTAGGCGGAAAACTGCCCACGTTTTTACCCATATCTACCAGGTGCAAAAGAATTTTAACCGGCTGGGGACATTACCTTCGCAACACTGAGCCCAGGAATTAGATATTAATCCATCAGATTTCCAAATGCAGTGGCCATTCATTTCATTTGAAAAGCAATGTAAAGCTTTTGTTTCTTGTCTCTTAGCGTGGACATTTGCAATTCTTTTAGATGTAGTCGTTTTTCTGGAAATTATGACACTGAAATCTACACATTTTGTTTCCATTAATTACATTTGAGCAATTCACACCGTAGTACTTGTAGAAATCTCGGAGGATATACTGTGATTATAAGCAGTTAATGTGTTTGGAACGTCATGCAGTTACTAACTGTCTGTCTGTCTGTTTTCGACATAGAACTTTGCACAAATGTGCGGAAGTTCAAGTCGCCACATTCCGTGTAGCACGCGAAGCAAGAGAAGAAAGTACAAGAAAAGCATAATAGAAACAGTGAGCAGAGGTGTGAGACAAAGGGGTAATAAAGAAATACAAAACAATTTCATTGAAGATCATAAGTCACAGGGAGTGGATGCATCTGCGCCACTGAGAACGATTTTGAGCCATGTCACCAATTGTTTCCAACCATAGATTTTTGCCGTCCCGAGGACCCCAGCCTGGAAGTCTACACCTACACGATCAATGTGCTATCAAATCTAATATAAAATTATATTCGCGATGTCCAATTTTATACTCTTGTATTGGTTTTGGGGTAATTGGATCTCCAGATCACACGCGTAGGTTAGAATGAATTTCCATGTGTTTTTGAGAGGGGAAGTAAGTAAACCGAAACCGGAGTATGGCAGTTTAATCTCCAAAGTGAACCTAGTTTGTTTTGCCTATTATGGACGTATCATTGGTCAGCGCTCTGTAGATTGCTACAGGATTTCACTTCGCTTTATCAGTTGCATTTGCGAAATGTATGTGGGTTTGCAATTTCGGACATAATACTCATTTTTAAGATTCATTGTTAGCAGTTGTAATTAGATAAAAGCTTTTGTTTTAGGTTTCTAAACTTGGTTGTAGAGCATTCGCTCTTCTCTTTGATGATATTGAACCACGGTTGTGCCCTGCAGATCGAGAGGTATTTAGCTCATCAGCCCGTGCTCAAGTTATGTTCGCAAACGAGATTTACAACCACTTAGGATGTCCAGATGTATTTTTGTTTTGTCCAACAGAGTATAGTGCAAGTCTAGCAGTACCCAATATAAACAAATCAGAATATCTAGCGACGGTCGCTTCTTGTCTAGCCCAAGGTAATGTTTTCTTATTTATGTTGAGTTTTAAAAACATCTGCTTATGAAATGTGACTTCTGTGGTAAGATTTTCTTAAAAATGGTTTGAACTAACAGTTTAGGCACTTCCTGAACATGAGCAAAGTATACTTCGGCAATTCTTAGGTATTATGGCGTGTCGTTTATCCAAATACTCACTAAGAACTGGGACTACAGCACAGTAATGCAGCACATTACACTGTCTGAGAAATTTGGCTGTTTTGAAGAATACAGGAAATACTGGACAGCTGCTGTTTCATCCTAGTTTGAGGATCATCGGCAGTACACCCCCACTGGGATCGGAACTCAGGACCTTTCGGTTACAAGGCAAGCTCGTATACCATTCAGCCACTGGGACCCGATTCAATGGCTCGTGAATTCTAGGATGAAACAGCAGCTGTCCAGTACTCCCTGGTTTTCAATGGTTCTCTAGCTGATATCAATCCGTGTTCAACTCGTAAAAACATAACTAACCCTTACAAACCAAACTATAGAGAATACAGGAAAGCTATTTGAAATCCGTTGTGCCCATGTCATAGGTTAAGTTCACTGGAATAACTGTGGTGTTAATATAGGTGTGCGAAGACCAACGTAAGGAAAATGAAATGATTCGATTGCTAGTCTTAAACAACTGATATAGTGTATCCAGGGCCAGTGTTGGAATTTTTAACACCGTTCTACCTAAGTGAAAGTTCGAATGTGACCTCAACTAATCTTGTGCCATAAGCGCCTCTGTACTGGATATTTTACAGTTGGCTTTTTTAAAGATGGTTGTGAGGTCATAGTCAGAGAACTGACTAGACTGTTTAGGAAAGTATGCGGAACTAAATGTTCCATTGATGTTGAATAAAGTTATCATCGCGTCTACCTTTGAAAACGACCAGGTGTGTCTGGAATGTTGATTGCTATCGGTATTTGTGAGCTCTGTAAATCGCCTAAAAGGCGGTTCATAAAGAGCATGCTGGGTTTCGTTCAGATTATGGATATGCCAACATCATATTCGCTTTACATTTATCGTTAGGGTATCGTCGCATATAATGCAGGCCTAAGTTCATTCCATTTCTTAATATCAAGGCCCCCTTTGTGTGTCGGATATGACTGCTGTTTGAAATTATCGGAAATAATGTCCCTGAATATCCTAAAAAGCCATGTACGAACCGCCTCTGATAGAGGAAAAGCGTACAACCACCTGTCAATAATATTTTCAATCAACAACGGGCTGAATAAAGTTACTCGATCTAGTCATTTCTCCTTGACTTTATCGTCGACAACATCTCAAATATATCTCCAAAGTATATGCGTAGTGGTGGTTTAGAGCTGTAACCTGGAGGACGTTTCCATCCTTAGCACGCACATGATGTCGTTTTACTCCATATGGTATCAGTGTATGTGCTTTTCATCACCAAAGTGCAAAGTGCTGTTGCATGATTGGCAGGAGTTGTGTTTACACTCACCCTCTTAGGTCAGTCGTTGGACGTACTCAAAATTCCACTCGTGTTTCAGTCAGGCATTTGCTACGCGAAATTATTTTGCTTAACTGGGTTTATGGAATCTTTTGCTTTCAGAACTTCTCTCTGAGTAAGATTATGGGTTTCAGTGCTCTTAATCCATACTGTTAGGCATTTTACAGGTACTTTTATCTCCTAGTTGTTCTGTAATTGGTAGTCGCGTCATTACTTAGCGAAAATCCCTATCTACAATTTAGATAATAAATTGTGTAAAGAAATATTTGCTTTTCGATTATCTTTACATCAATGGTTCAATTCATGCATATATATATATATATTGTATATGTATATATATATATATATATATATATATATATATATATATATAAGCAGAACCGTTGACGAGGACTTGATTGGAAAGTTAATATTTCCCTCAATTTGTTGACGTCATTATTTGTCTTTTCCTGTGTCTTAAACGTCTAGTATTTCTGAAGGGAAATTCTTTTTGATTAGCAATAATTTTTCGATGTTTGACTGATCTACTTAAGCCTTATGAATCATGAGTTAAAGTGTTTGCGTGACCGCTTGGGAATTTTATGGAGTCTTCCTCACATTGTCATATAGTTAGGTGACGTAAACACGTCTAAAACAATAAACGTCTTCTCTTTGTTTCATTTTAAAAGTCGACGTAAGTATTCAACACCGTCGGCCCCATACCTTGTAAATAAATTAGGTTTTGTCTACTGCTGGGTTTATGTATTAAGATTATTGAGGACGTATTCATATGCTTCAAAATATGGTCAATTTTAGTTAAAAACAGAATGAGTCATTTACTTATATTAAAGGTGGGTTTTGATTGTAGAGAACAATAATCCCAGCGTCTTACAGCATTGTCTTTAGTACAGTTGTCTCAAAACAGAATAACTCAGTCAATTTTTGTGTTATGCTTCGTATATCCTTCATTTAATCTTAATTATAATCATGTATTTTTCATAATTTCGAACTCATTACTCTAATTTCTGGTTAACTTTAATTTGGCCGTTGTTTTTCATCTCCAGTATACAACCTTTCAGTTTGTTCGTTCAATTTCCTTACATGGCTAAAAGGTTCCTTGCAAATATTTATACCTTTATTCGTCTGCGTTCACTATTGTTTCTACAAGCCACTTGTTTTCTCTGAAAAAATCCCGCGTGTTTTTAATAAAACATGGTTTATATAATTGTGTGTCTGTTTCTGTTGGCGTAATGAGTTCTCTTTCAGATCGTAGGTTTTACTGAGCTTTGCTTGCTATAATCTAGTCTCACGTTTCAAATACTATTGAGGAATATTCCAGAAGTATTTTTAAGTGTGTACACTTAACTAGTTAAATTATAATTGTTAGATGGCACTAAGAAACTTTCTGTGTTGTTTCAAACAGAAAAACTAAGTATTATTGTAGGTAAAAGTACTTTTCTTTAAAACATAAGTAGTTGAGGTCGATATCAAGGTGTATATGTGACCTTAGTGTGTGCATAATAATAAACTCTTAAATTGCTTTCAGGCATTGCTGTGATATGGACTGGTCCACTTGTCGTATCCAAGCGTATTTTGACCAAAGAGCTTCAAGAATTATCTGCTTTACTGAAGCATCCTATCGTTTTGTGGGACAATCTCCATGCTAACGATTATGATCAACGTCGTGTATTTATAGGACCGTACAGTGGTCGACCTTTAGCCTTACGCCGTAAAGGCTTACTCAGAGGAGTACTGACCAATCCAAATTGTGAATTTGAAGCAAACTATGTGGCGTTGCATACTCTTGCACAGTGGTCTAGGTAAATTTTAGTTTGTTGAGTCTTTGGCATTTTTATTGTGTGCTTCATATTCCTTAACTATAATAATCTGCACTTTTTAAATTTCTTTTTTGCCCAATTGTGGTTCTTAAGTGTGAGTGTGATAAGCCTGCTCTATTTTACACGTGAGATCCTACAACTGCCACCGCCATCCAGAATTGAGGGGTTTTGAAATATTTGGTTCTCATCATTAAGCCACGTGTTGTATCTCATGTAGTAGCCTTGCTTTAAACAAATAAGATGATTGGTGGGTGTTTCCCCTTAAGTCAATCTGATTAGTGATCGCACTTAGTTGCTGTAATTAGTGTAACCAATGTTACTTTTCATGTATATTTCGTGTGAATAACTCTGAAATTGAAAACTTAATGCTGTTAAATTTTGGAAAATATTTGCAGCATGGATTAACGATGTCATTGGGGTTTTTCAAGTCCAAAGAAGGTGAAGGGTTACTGAAAATTATACCTAGACTCATTCCGAAATGTTATGACAAGGAAAAATTTAAGCTTGGGCGGCAACACAACCACAAAACAAATACTCCTTGTTTATTTGATAGAATTTCACATAAGATACCATGAGATAATGTTCGGGGGTTGTAGTCGTAACGAATACGTATACATGAACTGTTTTTTGAAGCTTATTTAAGTCATCATGTTATGTATGGTTGTCAAATGTAATATATTGTCTGTTGCATAATGCACTTTTTGGGGTAAATGCCAGACCATTTGATGGAAATAAATGTTATGACAAAGTGAAGATACTCTCAGCAGGTTCAGTGACAATCAAAAAGAAGTTACTTCTCTACATCTTTTCTCCAAAGTTGCATTCTGTCTTAGAATGTGTCGTAAAATTTAATCGACATAAACCATCAAGACTGTTCTTGGTTCTCATCTGATGTGTCATTACCATTTAAGTAAGTTAATGAGGATCTCTAAGCTCTGTAATGTTTTCGAAAATCAAAGCCTGTGGGATTCTCTCTCGAGTTTACTAGTTCATAGAACTGAGTTATTGAAGTGAATCAATATGTAATATAGACCTTTCCCTTACGAATGTACTGATAGTCGTATTGTGCTTCATGGTAAATTTCTGGTTGACTCTAATATACATTTGGTTTGTTATCAAGAAAAAAAGTAATACAACTATATTTCTTTATTCAGACAAGCTGGGAACAAAAATGTCATACAGTCGACAGATGCAGAAATGACAGGTACGAATGACGACCTCGAATCTAATGCTTCTGACGATAATGATATGATTGATGATGGCATTGATGACCAGAAGTCAGACAGCGTTAATGAACAATCCTCTTTGAGTCAGGATAACTCATCAAGTCGGAAGCATTTACATGGTGCTGTTTACAGACCGCGTGAAGCTCTCCATATAGCTTTGCGAGACTGGCTTGCATTGATGCTACAGGTTAGTTCGGCACATATGTTTATCATTAGAGTTGTAATAGTTTAATGTAAGCCGTGGTCAATTGATTGAGCTCATTTAGATATAACCAGCATATGGAGAGTTTTATTTCGTACTAACTGTTTACTTAATATTTCGTCTACATACTAATAATATTGTTCTAACATTAACAGTTCAGACACAGTTTGTTGTCCACGAAAGCCGCTTATCTTGGTGTACTGGTTTCATTAATAGGAGCAGGGCTATTTTAACACATATGCTGTCCTTTGCTTTTAAAGCCAAGATTATCATCTTTCATTTGAACTGAATTTTACGGAAGGATGAATTGTTATAGCTGGCTGGCTTTAGTTATTATAATATAAATTTGACTAATATTTTGCAAATGATTTTATGAATTGTATGATTCACTGTAATGGTTTTTCAACCATTCATTTATTTCAGCTCTTGTTTATATTTAACAGGCTCTATGAAACTAAAAGGATGTTATTATCAGTCGTACTTAATGCTGTTTTTTAAAGGCTATCAAGTTTTTTTGCATACCTGCATTCTGACTTTTACGTCCAACAGTATTATATCAACTAAAAAGTTTTATTGGAAAGTGGGAAACATTAGGTTTCAACAGAACTGTTTGTCGACTTAAGTGGTGATATTTCACCTCAACACAGGAAAAAGATCCACGGCAATATAACATGTGAAGAAATAGGTATAATTTCGTTTTGCATATGACTTTGTAGTCCTCTGTGAACAGATTTAGGCGTGTCAAAATGTTTTTGACAAACTTTATCACCAAGTCATACAGTAAGAGAGTTGCTTGTGACTGTATGTGATTAATTAGTTTGTACTGTTACGTTTAGATTTAGTCAAGTAATACTATGGGATTTTCTTCATCATTGACGATTCTCTCCACACACACACACACAAACACACATCAACTAACATCGGTTTATATCGATTTATCTCTTTTGTTCTTCTGGCATTCCTGTTAGTTATTAGCATCATTTACTTGTCAATACACTTGTATTTCTTGATGTCATTTACTTGTAGGATCAGCAAACAATGGCCGGTGCTTCGAAACCCAGTACAGCCATAGGCACTCCTACACCTATGGACACTGATAATATAGAAGCTGTTGCACAAAATGAAGCTGCTATGCAGGTGAGTATAAAACACAACACACTTCTGATTATTTACTTTCGTGTATGTCTCCTAAAACATGATGGCTGTTAAGTTCTGTGTGACGTTTCTTTAGTTTACTTTCTCATTGATTTTAACTAATCATCAAAATTGGATGATCTAACTTCCAGGATTATTTGTTAGTAGTCGAAAATCGAGATGTATTGCTCATATCAGGCGTCCGACCTCAGTCCTATATATATTTTACATTACTATGTGTGAGGGTGTTCAGTTGTATGCTGCAGCCAATGTATGAGAGTGGTATTACCGTTATCGTACTACAGTCACAAAACGAAGCAGTTCTACTACTGATAAAAAGATTGTCGAAGTATCATAATTGATCGTTGTCGTAAGTATTTCTCACTTATTGTTTCATTTAATTGTTCTTATTTCGTAGATTGAATCTCCTCCCTCCAATGTTGTCATGAGCTCTGATAACACTTCTTCTGAAACACTTAATTCAGGTTAGTTGGAAAATTTTGACGATTAACAGGCATCGCATAGTTTTGCTTATCTGTTTTTTTCTAATCGTCTTACTTTCATTTTTTAAATTATTGTTGACTGAAAACAGTCTATTCCTGCAGGTGTCCTAGTCTTGGTTACCTCTTATGGGATCTTGTCTATCAGTGAATAACGAATAGTTGGCGTTCATACGGTTGAATGTGAATTTGAGGAACTACTTTGTTAATCATAGTGAATTTATTTAGACAATACTATATATGTTAGGCCTTTGAACTGAAGACAGGAGTAAGACAAGTCCTCTGACTATCACCGATGGTGTCCCTGATGAAAATACCCAATCAACAACAAAAAGAAGTATCAATGGATGAAACTTAAAAGGAGTCACTTCCTTCAACTACAAATGGTACGGGTAGTGACGTCAAAGGTAAAATGAGAAAAGGAAGGCAGATTTAAATTACGCTGATATCAGCGTGCACATATGCTAGACGCAACATAAAGAACAAGATTCGATTTTTACTACATTAGTGTGAAGTCAGTTCTTTTGATGCTTGACGATGCATGCATCACCAGAAGCATTTCCAGCAAGTTGCTCCAGACGTTCATCTACAACTGCTCCACCCCATACTGAAAATCAGATGGCTAGAGAGGAATCAAAACAAGGATCACTGGGAATTAAGTAACCAAAAACCTGTCGCCTAATGAATATGCTAGGGAAAATGGAGATGGATTGGACACGCTGCGAAGACTGTGACATCTCCCGCCAGGCCATTCCTCGAGTAAAACCGGCTCGGGAAAAGGTGAGCTGAGCGTCCAAGAGTAAGAAGGAGGATATCGTGTAAAGAGGAGATAAAGGCTTATGGGCAATCGTGGAGTCAGTTGAAAAGGACTGAAGGGGGAGCAGGATGAAATAGAGGTGTAACGTTGAAACCTTATTCTGCATTTGCAACCCATAGACGCTGTCAGTAGGCTATTCTGTCTACAGCTGCTCATAAACTGTTGTCTGTCCCCAATCATCTAAAGGCAATCATTAATATAAACAAGTGCATGAACTTAATGAATTCGAAGCTAACTAAATATGTCTACTAATTTATTATTATTCACAAAAGACAAGAATAAAAGGAAACTGCATTCCCAAAAGCAATACAGAGAGTTTTATGTGGTTTTATTTTTGCTTGTTTTTTTAAATATTTTCAAATCATAATTATATAGCCAAAGGGTGTTTACACTGTAATTATTCCGTGTCATTATTACTGTTAATATGTGTTGTTATCTTTTAGCATGATTGTTGATTATAATTTCAGTTGAAATGAGTAAGTGAGAAGTCTATATTAATTAGAGTCTCTTGGTGACTTACTTCTTTTTTTTAAAGCTAAAAACACTCATTAATCAGAGCTTTGGTATAATTTATCGTATTATTATTATTACTATTATTATTGTCTTAACACATTATTTTGCCTCTTACCGTTTTTTTTGGACTAACTTCAGTTTCCCTCTCATTTGGGCATTATTTTGTCAAGTATATAAATTTTTCTGTTGAGTTAGATAGCGCGCTATTACTAATCTACAAATTATTTATCATTTATCTTGTATTTTTATTAACGTTTTTAGTTTGCATTCATTCATGTTTGTTTGTTTTTTCGTTCGACAAAGTTGTAAAGTAATCTCTTCTTTTGTTTAGGTGATATGAATTCAGTCGCTGTTACTTTAGAAGACTTGGAATTGTTCGCTGACTTATTCTATTTACCTTTCTCTCATGGTCCGGCTGCTGTACGACTTCTTGAATTGGGACATTGGCTACGTGAATACTCTTATGCATGTGGACCTAATCCTGCTGATCCTGAGGTATTTTGCATTCTTTAAAATGTCTAATAAAAGCATTACATTTGTTAAATTGCATCAGAACAACTGTTATTTGAGGAAAATAGTTTGCAATAGTTTTAAGCGACACATTTGTATTTCTGGTTTGAATATGTATTCGTCCACCATTATTATTTATTACTTATTATTTTCTCCTTTACGTGCCGAGTGGGACATAAGGCTTTCGAGTTTTGGCAGTAGGCGTCCTATTTTCATTGAGGTTGGAGGTTGCTGGCCTCACGCTCATCCTTCTCTCTTTACTGACCTTGCTTACCAGCTTAGCGAGGTTTAGGGTTGTGTCGGCCGGGGACCGAACTCTGGGTCATGTGCGTGGTTGGTAAGCTTTCTACCGTCGCCTATAAGAAAGGTCGATTCTAGTTTTCTTAATTTAAAACTAAAGATTAAATGCTGTTTTAGTTAGTCGAATAATTAATAAAGTAGAAGTGTGTAACTTTTGCTGTTGTACTGGCTTTATGCTTTGTGATTAGTCGAATGTGTTTGATATTGCCATTAATGAATAGTTTATGAGATCCATGTTTGACTCAGTCTGATGTTTTTATTGTTGTCCCCTCCCTTTTCCTCCGTTTTGTGTTTCTTTTTGGCACTCACAATAGATTTTCTGCAACTTTCTTTCTCCGAATTAATATTACGATTCGTACTAAGAGTAATGTTCATTAAGTGATAAAGGATCTTAAACCCCAGTTATCAATAATTGACTGAAATATATGTCATTGGGATCAGGTAGCTTGTGTGCATAATTATGTCGAGAAAGCATTTGGTATTCGATTTATCATGTGGATTGTTGAGAACTTTTAGACCATAGCTTTCTGTCTGCGTTTATATTCACCGCGTATGCTGCTAATTACCCTTCACTGTTTGATGTCATTATCAATAATCGGTTCTCTATGATTCCTTGGAGGCAACAGTGCGTCGGCGGTATGGCGGTTAGGACGCTCGCCGACCATGCATATGGTCCGGGATTCGATCCTCGGCCGACAAACTCCTTTACCTTCCTAAGCCAGAAATAATGCTGGTAAAGAGGAAAGGTTGGGCATGAGGCTAGCAACCCCATCCTGTAAAATAAACATTGCTACAGAAACTTCAAGACACTAGCTTGAAGCTGTATGTTCCACTGGGAACGTGAAGGAAAGAAAAAAATAAATAAATTAGTGCTTCTGAATGTAATATAAAGTCAGCTTTCTAAGTCCTTTATTTCTTCATTCACTGAAAAATTTAATGCCCACTTTTTTCCCGAATACTAATATGGCTGCGGTTGATGCTTTCCTCTTGAAAAGTCCCGTCTTCGTTACTTTTGTATATATGTGTTGTTCATCAGATTCGGTGTATGGTAATCCATTACTGATTGCGGTTATGTTGGTAATACTCGTGATAGAATGGAAGTGCTACTATCTATTTCTAATAATTTGATGAGAAAACGAGAAAAGCGTCGGTGGCAAAGCGGTTAGGACAATCGCCAACCATGCTTGTAGTCCGGAGTTCGATCCCCGGCCGACGCATACCTGATATCAATTGGTCGGCCTGCTAAA
Organism: Trichobilharzia regenti; assembly: GCA_944472135.2. Lineage (NCBI taxonomy): Eukaryota > Metazoa > Platyhelminthes > Trematoda > Strigeidida > Schistosomatidae > Trichobilharzia > Trichobilharzia regenti. The sequence goes on along the minus strand of OX235262.1, from coordinate 93,100,359 downwards.
TTTGGGCTACCGATATCACATGCTGAAAATGCCATACTTGTATCAAAAATACTGTGTGGAGTCAAGCTATAATCAAAAATTTAAAAAATATTTATATATAAGTAACTCACAACTGAAATCAAAAGCTGATAGTTTTGCCAGAAACCAGTAGAATTGTTTTTATTCAGTTATTGATTCACTTTAAGTTGTATAGTGATTCCCTTATATGAAGAATATGAACTTAAATGTTGTATAATTATAGCATAATACGTGAAATTAGTAGAAATCTCATATGAATTATTGTCTAACCTGTAATTATAATGATATCAAAGTTTAATCTGTGAGTTGTTTTTTCATTTCACTGAAAGCTACTCAGAGTCTTCATCAGATTTGTAACTTTCGTCATGTAAATATGCTGACGTAATATACAGGCATGAGTAGTATTTAAGAAGGGATGATAAGTAAAAATTAGGAAACATGATAAAGAGTGGAATACATTTCCACCACCCCATTTTATCTAGCGTCTTCAAATGTCTATTCATAATATCTTTCTAGGACTTTATCTAAAAAGTCTATATTACCATGGTCTAAAACTTAATGCTTTCGTAGATTAGTAGTTTATTTTTGTTCAGTAATCTCTAACTTCCTGTTTATACTTCTGCCTTAGCTTTGAAATGTCCCAAACTGCTACCTTAGTAGAGACTCACAGGTTCGTTGATGAGCTTTCTTGTTACACGTAACAATGTCTTATCTCACGAACGCTCATTTCATTATTCCAGTATATATGATTGAGGCTATAAAGACATCTGTTTTTTGTATTATATATGTATAGAAAGCAGCTGAATGGAACAAAAAGCTATCAGATTATGCAGAAATGGTGTCTACAATCAGTCGTGTACGAGACCGTATACAACGTTTACCTTCTAAGAGTATTTCTTATGAATTAGCACCATATATAACAGAAGTTCATACTGTGGTCGGCATTATCCTTGACTATTTTCGATGGTTAGGTAAGCAATATTCTTTTTTGACAATTAACTTTTCAAATAATTTATCATTAAACTATGTGTATAGATATTCATTTGATTTGCTACTTAATACCGTTTTAAAATAGCTATTTTTACCAGCAAATTCCTAACGACTATATTATTATTATCATCATTGTTATTATTATTATTTTGGGTTGCGTGTGAAACATAGGGCTTCAGAAACACATCTCCACTTTCGTCTACTTCCCGCTGTCCTCTTCAGCTGGCTAGCTACACGATTGCCTATAATCTCTCATCTCCACTTGGCACGATCTCCTCCATGTCACCCTCGCACCGACAACCCACTCGTCGTTTTCCATTGGGATTCCACTCGAACAGTGTAGGCCTGCATTGCGCACGATGTCATTCGATGGTTTCCTCAGTGTTCTCCCTATCTATCTCCATTTTCTCCTATATATTTGAGCAATCAGCTCTTGGTTGAGATTTATTGCCATAGTTTCTTGTGGCTAATTTCTTTATAGCCATTCGACCTTCGCCTAGTTTACTAGCTCGCTAGTTTTCTAGCCGGTCCCAAGCCAGGGAAAATAGGGGGGGGGGCTAGCAACCCTACCCCAGAAAACCAATCGAACTGCTACGAAAACTTCAACGCACAAAAAATATATTCTTAACTACTGATGTATTATTATTAGATTTAATTGCATTGAATTGTTTGTTTGTTGTTTACCCATTATAAAGTCGTGTCAATGAGTTAGTGACTACAGCTTGAGCATTATGATCGAATTTAATTCCACAGTAGATATGTTTATTTAAAGGCACATAATTATGCAGTGTTATTAACTGTCTAGCGTTTGTGACTATAAACAGTCAATTATGCTTGAAACGTCATTCACTTAATTATATTGTATCACACTGTTCTACAACAAATAAACTAATCTAATATGAAATAAGGTCATTTTATTGTTTATGATTTTCACTCTATTCTGCTTTATTTTTGGACTCTATAGGCATTGCATTAGACTTAAACTTTAAGTGAACATCATTTGTAGTTAATTTAAAATGCCTTAGATACCATAAAATGTTTGCTTAGTTATAGATGTTAAGTGAAACAATCGTGGAAGTTAACAGTTGTTTAAGCGTTGGAGAAGATTTATAGCTCAGGTGAATGATTTTGATGTGTTATTGTGTTCTCTGAGGTTGGAGATTTAACTGTGAGACTTTCATTATCTTTCTAGACAACATCTTCAGTGCAGACATCAATCTGAAGTGAACTCATTTGAATTCTCCATGAATAATATAATCATCCCTCCTGACTAACTGCCTTTAGCGTGATTGGCTGCTGGTTTGCTTTAGTACTGAATTTATTGACTTGGAATTTAACTGTTTTTCTGCCGTGACTTATTCTTTATCATTTGATAAATTTGACGTATAATAATGATGTGTCTGTTGGTCGCAGATTCGTCTGAGTACTTGGCTACATGGAATTCCCAGTGTTTCCACTGTTTAAGATTCCTTCATTTTTTCATGGTTGTCTACATTTGTTGATATGCCTTTTAACAGGCTAGTTTATGTTCTCGGACTAGGAGTCGAAGGAGACACTCACTTTGATTACTATAGTGCTTGTTACAGTTCATGTAATTTATTTTGTAGATGGCGTTGGCCTTGTCTTGTTACGCTGTCTGATTTTGGTCTGCATGGTATTAAATGAAGGGATTCTGTTTTGCGTGTGATACCTCTTCCGAATGGTCTTGGTATTCTAGCCGTTATTTCAGAGATATTCTTAATATATGATAAAATGAATTTTCTTCTGATTTCTGGCGATAGTTTCTTACTGGGGGTTTGATTCGACTCTAGATATTTTTTTTGGTAGAATTGTGACGATATTAATTTTCCTTGAGGACAGTTTCTACTCTGTTTCTTTCACAACCAGAGTGCTGCAGTGTGCATTTTAGCCCTTTCGAGTAATTCTAGTACACAGTTTCTTTTTTGTAATATTAGTTTACTGTTTTTGTAGTCGAACATTTGGTCTGTGGGGGTAAACTTCCTGTATGCTTGTGTTCTGTTTACATTTCCTGTATTTATTCTCTGACTCAGACATTTAAGAAAGTAGTTTTGTTGTATGAGTATTTCTCTTGTGAATTTGAAATTTCGAAACACGTTTATTAACTTGTAAGTACTTTTTGAATTATTTCTTCTAATTATGACAATACCTTATTAGTGTATCTGTTATCTTAAGGGTGTGGGGTGGAAATTTCTTAATATTTATCTCTTATTGATGTGTATTACTTCTTCAGCACCAAAACCAAAGATTCACTCATGTCCAGCCTACAGAAGTCTCATCTTCATAAAACAGTTTGAAGTCTTTTTTTAAATATGCATAGCCCATGTTGTAAGTGTTCTGTAGCCATAATCTAGGCGATAGTCTGTAGAATTGATGCTCTACCTTATTTGGTTGTACCTTATATTGCACCCATTAGAAAATCTTCGTAACATAGTGTTTTCCATGAAAAGTTTGCAGTGATAAACGTGACCTGCCTACACGAACACTTTGAAAACTGTTTTCCTAGACTCTTTCGTTTTGCTATGCTTTAGTAGTTAAACTCCTTTAGAGTTCATCTTCTTTGTCCACTTCATTGTCATACGTTAAGCTTGTATGTAAGTTGATGTATATGAAGCCTTAATAATATACATACCCACTGATGTAATGATACAATTTATCACTTTATTGTTTGTATTGTATGGGTCACTGATATTATATAGTTCCGGTGCTAGGCTGAAGTAACCCCCCCTCCCTATACATTAATGAAGGCTATAAGTTATAGAGTACAGCTTGATAACTCGTTTTTTTTATCACTTACGTTTCGAGTGGTTTTAAAGTTTCACTAGCGGTGGTATTGTTTTTACAGGATACTGTTGCTTGCCTTCACACCCAACTTTCTCTGTCTTCCGAGTTCATCATCGCCTTGTGAACTAGACAGTGTTTAGAAGTGCGTCGGCCTGCATACGAACCTTGATCCCACGTGTGTGTAGTTAGCTAAAATTTTACCATTGAACCATCCACGCATAATTTAACCATTTCCATTATATATAATTCAAGTGTTTTGTGGAATAGCTATTTCAAATTTCAAAACTAATCTTGGTAACACGCGCACGATTTACTCGTTCAGATTTCTCATCTTTATAAATTTATCAGATATGTGGTCATTCCACTTCAACATAACAATATACCTAATGTGTTCACTTGAGTTGATGTCATTCTAATCGATAGTTTTACAAACATACGTGGATGTAATATATGTAAGGTTAAATTTGTGCGTCGGTGGCACAGCTGTAGAATGCTCGTCAACCACGCCTCATGTGATCCGGAGTTCGATCCCCGGCAGACACACTCCTTTACCTCGTTAAGTCAGTAATAAAAAAAGCTGGTTAAGTGGAAAGGTTGGGTAATGAGGCTAGCAACCCCATCCTGTAAAAATTAAACACTGCTACAGAAACTTCAAACCTTATATCCCAATGGGAACGTGAAGGAATGAAAGGAGGTTAAATTTAGTTCTATCAACTGTCTTAAGTATTTGTCTGTTGTAAAACCAATTTGTTTTCCTTTCAAATAAAATTTGGAAGCTATTTTGTCTATATTTCAAAGTAGATCTCATACTGTTCTATCAGTCCTTTGTGCAGTAAATCCATCTTTTTTCCCCATCTCTGTCGTGCAATATCAATTGTCAGTGGATGCTTCACAAAATATACTTGAGAAGTGAAATATCTTCTCTCTGTAGCCTAATGGTTATTCTTCTTATGCATACATATATTTCTTATTGTTACTTATTTTTATGCCTACAGAAACCGGAGTTATGGCCTACCGTAGTATGTCCCATTTAAGACGACTTTTAACATGTAAGTTCTTGCTATTTAATGTGGATCAAGTGATTTTGCTGTTATTTCGTTTTTTTTACTTCTCATCAGTCCATATTTATCTTAACTAAGTTGTAATTGCATTGAATGAAGCTAAACACCGACCAGACTGTAGTCGTTTTACTCGATTACTCGATTATGGATCTGAGACCTAACAATTGAGAGTGGAAGACATCAAAAGACTAGCCGTCTTTGATCATAGGTACCTGCGCTCTATCTCCCGTGTGAAGTGGTATAGTAGGGTGAGCAATATTGACGTTAGGCGTCGAGTTCTAGGTAAGGAGAGGAAATCAGTCGACGGGGCTATAAAGCTGGGATGGTTAGGACATGCGTTACGTATGCCTAGTCATCGCCTTTCTCGACGAGCAATGTTAGCTGACTGACATAGGGTCAGGCTGGAAAAGACCTAGCGGTGGTGAAACCAAAAAATGGCTTCACCAGTCAATGAAATCCACAAGAGTTAGTTTAAGCCAGCCACGTAGGAAGGTGTATACTTCCTGTCTGGTTGGGGTCCTCGGGACGGTAAAAACCAATGGCTGTAGACAATTGGTGATATGGCTCAGAATCGGTCTCAATGGTTGGCGCAGATGCATCCACTCCTTGTGACTTATAATACCCAGTAAAACTGTATTGTTCTTCGATATTACTATTCTTTTTGCCTGATATCTGTGTTTACTGTCTCTATTTTGCATTTGTTTTTAACTTTCTCCCCTGGCTTTGTGTGGTACATGGAGGGTGTGGCGACTTGAACTGCTGCACATCAGTGCCAAGTTCTATGTTGAAAACTGACTGACTCTATTTTCTCCGTATTTGTCATTAGTATATATGGGGGATTAATTTAAGTTGGCGAATCCATCTGTCGACTTAGGAATCGACTTGTTACCAGGGAATAATCTAATGGACTTAGAATATGCAGATGACATAGTCCTGTTAGGGGAGGATGCTGACAAAATGCAGAGTCTTCTGAACACCTTGAGCAGCAATCTTCGTATATTTGGCATGCGATTCGCCCCTGCAAAATGTAAGATGCTGCTACAGGACTGGACCCCGTCAATCCCTAACTTAGTGATAGGGAGTGAAGTGATAGAACATGTTGACCACTTCACCTACTTGGGAAGTTGTATTAGCACCAACGGACTGATTGGCGATGAAATCTCAGCACGGATCCGAAAAGCTCGAGCTGCTTTCGCTGACTTACACCATCTCTGGCGTAGGCGTGACATCCGGTTATCAACCAAGGGACGTGTTTACTGCTCAGCAGTTCGCTCCGTCCTTCTCTATGGCTCTGAAACATGGCCAATACGCGTTGAAGACATGAAAAGGTTGACTGCTTTCGATCATAGATGTCTGCGATCTCTGTCTCACGTTAGGTGGTTTCACAAGATAAGTAATGTTGATGTTAGGCGTAGAGTGTTGGGCAAAGAGGGAAAATCAATCGACGAGGCTATAAAGTTACATTGACTAAGATGGCTAGGTCACGTGCTGCGCATGCCTAACCACCGCCTCCCCCGACGGGCTTTGCTAGCTGATATAGGTTCAGGTTGGAAAAGAGCCAGTGGTGGCCAAACAGAAACATGGCCTCATCAATCCATGAAATCCTTGACAGTTAAACTGAGTCAGGTAGGGAGATGCAGACTCCCGGGTTGGGGCCCTCGGGACTCTAGGAATCAATGGCTGGAGACAATAGGTGACATGGCTCAAAATCGTTGTCAATGCCTAGCGCAGATGTATTCAGTCTCTGTAATCTTTCATATTCCTTTCTACCATTACCCATTCTGTTTCACTCTTATACTTGTCAGACTGTATTGATTCTCTTCACTCATCTTCTTGTCTACCTCTGTGTGCTATTTGGAACGTGGCAACTCGAACTGGTGCACTTGGGTGCCAAGTTCTATGTTGAATCCAGACAGACAGACAGAATCCATCTGTAAAAGCTAAACAGTCTCTTTATTATGTCCCACGTCTAGCGTTTGATACATAAAACACATTGAGTTGTTTACAGCTCTTACTAATTGGAAAAAGCATTAAGGATATAATAGCCAGCTCAATATAAAAAGATTAAACTTTGAATACAACTCTTGAAAATAAATAGAAATGACTAACACACATAGACAGCATTTAGATTTCGTTAGTGAGTACTATTATTTGGTTCTTAAAACATTGATTCGGGTCTTAGTGGTTGAATGGTACACAAACTTGCCTTGTAACCTGAAGGTCCTGGATTCGAACCCTGGCAGTGGGTGCGTACTGCCGATGATTCCCAAACTATAGGATAAAACAGCTGTCCAGTACTTCGTGGTTTTCAATGAATCTCTAACTGATATCAATCCGTGATCAACTCGTAAAAACAAAACTAATCCTTACAAACTAACTATAAGGACTTTTAAAGTTTATCAATAACCTAAATTATGATTTCGTCCTCCGGTTCTTGTGTTCGATCTTTAATTTAAAGAATAAATACAGATTTTTAAAAGTTTTTATTTTTGATTGCAGGGTTTTCGCCTGGTTATCGGGATATGGTAACATCAGGAGACCAAGAGCCATGGACTTTCCGAGGGGGATTAATAACAGAACTCCAGGTAAATGAATTTTATCTCTCACCTTTTTCATATTGATAAGTTCCTGCTATATATGAATTATGAAACGTCAGGTGTTTCTTCAAACATGACAGATGAAGAAATCTGATGTTCAACTTATAGCTTGTTTGATTAGAACTTCACTAAACTCTTTTAGTCTCATCATCCTGTGTAAACAAAGGGATCCAACATATCGAGCTAGAAGTGCTGTAATACTAGAAAGTTCAAGATACAGTTGCTGTGTATATTAACATGCTGAAGTCTAACTAATAACATCTCTCAAGCCACTACATTGATTGGTTTCTCACAGGTAATCCTAATGTGTTAGCGCAGATTAGTTTATTCCTCAGCTTTCAAACGACAGTTCTACATTTTTGGGTGAATATTTTTACTTCCTTCAACCAGAAAACAGCGAACCTTATAGTAGTTGTTCAGAGCATGGCTATTTGGTTTAGGCGTTCTGTTTTCATATAATGGATCCTTCATTCACATGTCGCCTTTATCTATTTTAGTTCCGGCAACAGGATAGTATTACAATTTATCGCAAGTTAAGCGTGAATTGTGGTTAGTCTAGTACATCAACTGATATTGGGTTATTAATTATTTTAAGAAATAATTATTAATTTACCATTCAGGTAACATCTTGATATACAGCTGCCTTCCCAAAGTGAATGGTGTCTGAGCGGCTGTTCATTTTGCCTTACTTTGCTCCTATAACTCGTGATGAAAACCTGGAGTTCTTTTATCATAAGTGCCTTAGATGAATAACTCTTGTTACGTATAGTGAGTAAGATGTTATAACGAGGTTAAACATTGGTAACTAGGATATCAAGTCATTTAGTGGGGCTGTGCAGATTTTTCGATTGGGAGTTGTCTGTTTTTCGAAGTAGAGATATATTCCACCATTAGGCACTTCCACTCTAGGTGTCTGAAAAATACGAACGTTGGTAAAAAATGGCATCACAGTCAAAAAGCTGTGGTCTACAATAATAAAAAGTTCTTGTGTGTAAGCTTTCTCTGCGTAAGCTTTCAAGATATTCTTAAATTCCTAAGAGATGCTACTGTGTAACAAATAATTCAAAGCCACAGTTCTGTTCGAGGTATCGAATGCAATTTTAATATCAAGAGATATGACGATTCGGGGATTACATCATGAGCTGACATCAGTTAGAGAACTACTGGAAAACGTGGGAGCACTGGACAGCTGTTTCGTCCAGGTTTGGTACTCTTCATCCACCGCCAGAGTTCGAACATAGGAGATTCTGGTTACAAGGTGAGCAGGCTCGTAGATCAGTACGTCACTGGGACCCGATATTATGGCCCATCCATGAATTCAAACTTCTACAGATTCTCCGAATGGCGCTGAATGTCTTGAATTGACCAGATGCTCGGTCATTGAACTATATACCCGTTTTCGTTCTCCTTTTACTAGCCAGGCTGGCTAGTGTTCACGAGCGCGTTTTTCAAGTTGGCGCATGGTACGGTCAATGTACTCAGCTCCGCAGGAGCAAGTAAACTGGTATATGCATGTTGAAGTGGCCCAATGCGACAGCTTGTCTTCTGCGTTCTGGCTGAACAGTTTCTTGCAGGAAAATGTTAGTTGTAGGCTCGCGGAGAAGTATGTCTTCCTCAGAGATTTGCAGAGGCGTTTACGAAGGATTTCTGCTTCAATGTCACCTTTGTGTACTCGATTAAGCAGAAGTATCTTCTTCGGGACGAACTGAAATTGTTCGGAAATCTTCTTTGATTTGAGGTACTTGTCTGTGAACCTAGACGGAAAACCGTTTTCCATCAGGGCTCTTCGGTGATCACTTAGTTCTTCATTAATCACCTCTTCGCTGCATATCTTCCGAATCCTCAATGAAAGAGCGTATATCAGGTTCCTCTTTCTGCTTAGGGGCTTTCTGTATATGGACCTTTTCAGAGAGTTGTCGGCGTTTCTTGTCAGATGGACATCAAGGAAGTGGAACATTCCGTCGGATTTGGCTTCAAGAGTAAAGTCGATGTTTTGGTGGGCATTGTTGAATGTTTGAAGTAAGTTGTCAAGGTCCAGGTTCTCATCACTAATTATGAAAGTATCATCAGTGTATCTCTTTTAGAGATATAATGATTGTTGACATGTAATGTATGTGCTTAAGCAGCTCGTAGAAAGTATTCACAACCAGAACAAAATCCACTTTACTCGTCAGGAATTAAGTTTTTCATGTGTATAATAAGGTAAGTAATGTTGACGTTAGGCGTAGAGTGTTGGGCAAAGAGGGAAAATCAATCGATGAGGCTATAAAGTTACATAGATTGAGATGGCTAGGTCACGTGCTGCGCATGCCTAGCCATCGCCTCCCTCGACGGGCATTACTAGCTGATATAGGTGTAGGTTGGAAAAGAGTAAGTGATGGCCAAACAGAAACATGGCCTCATCAATCCATGAAATCTTTGACAGTTAAACTGAGTCAGGTTGGGAGATGCAAACTTCCAGGTTGGGGCCCTCGGGACTCTAAGAATCAATGGCTGGGGACAATAGGTGACATGGCTCAAAATCGTTGTCAATGGCCAGCGCAGATGTATTCAGTCTCTGTAATCTTACATATTCCTTTCTGCCATTACCCATTCTGTTTCACTCTTATACTTGTCAAACTCTATTAATCCTCTTCACTCATCTTCTTGTCTACCTTTGTGTGCTATTTGGAACGTGGCAACTCGAACTGGTGCACTTGGGTGCCAAGTTCTATGTTGAATTCAGACAGTCAGACAGACAGTTCTGGGAGGGTATGAAAGCAACCAGTGTTCTGGACGCGAAGACTTTCGAATTAAAGTTATAAAACAGAAAAAGCACAGTTTTCAGCTGTCGGAAGATGTCCATGTATTCCTTATAACCATTAGTCTGAAATTATCTAGCCTGTCAACATTTTGTAAGCAGATGCTATGAATCAAGTTGTTATGTGATTATAAGTGTTTTGGCATCTGTTCAGTTTATTATTAACTAATATTCCAAGTAAACGCATTGATCTTAATTCACACAAAGAACAAAATAAACTCTTATGCACCCTCGACTAATCCAGAACATTTAGAAATAATAAGAGAATAACGCATGAAGTTACTAAATGCTTTTGTTCTTTTCTAGAGCATTCCTGTAGATCTATAGAGCACATGCAATTCCCTAATTGCTATTCCCTCCCCTCTAACCTAAAATTTCGTAGCATTTTTCTTAGTCTTTCAATATGGTGCTCACTATTGTCATTATGTTATTATGAGTTGCATAAAACTCCACCCAACTTTTCAGACTGAGGATTCTTAATAGACAAGTTTTCGTGTTTTTTTGTCTCTCGCTTGTTTAGCGGATTTTACCCCTTGAATCTGCTCAAGATCTTTTCCCCGCTCCAAGTCGTGCTGTACCAGGTATGACTACAATTCCTTGTTTGAATTGGCCCGATGCTGGACAAAATCTGTGTGCTCCACTCCCTCCACCGGTTCCTTCAATAATCCCATTTCAACCACCTAGTCTGCCCATCTTTTCAAGATATCCTTCTTATGTTGTTCGACCCTATCGACCTGAGGATAAACCAGTTATGTACAGTCTCTTCAGTAAACTGCTTTTAGCTCGTGTTGGTTTACCTGAAAATTCATTACCACCAGAGTTCCATGATTTACCAGGTGATAAGTAAGTGAAAATGTGTGTATATGCTTGCCAAATATTATTTTTCTTTGTAAACGTATTTTCAAGAGAAATGCATCCATGGTTTACATAAATTCATTTCAATATTATTTGGGTTACGTAACCATTTTCAGAGAAACGATAGCTACTTCAGCGCTTGACAAAATCCTGCATTATATGAAGTGTATGCCTTGGAATAATGTCTTTCAAATATGCACAGCTTTCCACGAAGGATTCTTATGTTGTCAGATTTCAAAATGTTGGCCACCATTTTCTATCTGGCTTGGATACATAGTCGTTCTAAACCTCCGTGGTTAATTGATTTTTTGAGGTGTTTCTTTTGGCTTAACACAAATTATCGATTGCTTACTATTCATCTACTCTCAGGTAAGTAATGTAACCTCGGAGAAACTAACTAGCGGTTACAGCATGTGCTCAGTAAGATTTCATTTCTATTTGGTGGGTGGGTGGTTGGAATTTGTCTACACCTACAAAAGATTCATTTTACCTTAATTTCAATATTATTGAGTGGTAGAGTGTGTTGACCACTTCAATTATATGGGGAGTTAATTCAACACCAACGGACTGCGACTGCTGACGAAATCTCAGTACAGATACTAAGTGGTTGTGTGGCATTTGCCAGCTTACGTCATCTTTGGTGCAGACGTGACATCTGGCTATCGATCAAAGGATGTGTATACTGCTCAGCAGTACTCTGTGTCCTCGTTAATGGTTGTGAAACTTGGTCATTGAAAGTGCGGGACATAAAAAGGCTAGTTGTGTTTGATCATAGATGTTTGTCTTCTATCTCCCGTGTTAGGTGGTACGATAAGGTGATTAGTATTGAAGTTAGGCATTGATTGAGTGCTAGGTAAGGAGGGAGGGTAGAGTGAGGGCACACAACCAACTATCATCACTGTTCCCAACCAACAGTGGGGTTAGACAGGGTTGCCCAATCTCTCCATTTCTCTTTAACTTTGCCATCAATGACATTCTGGAGTCAGCTCTGTAAGATGTTCGTGAAGGTGGTATAGATCTGCTACTTGGAGATAGACTTTTCGACCTCGAGTATGCAGACGATATCGTCTTACTGTACGATAGCATGCGGGCTGCCCAAATCGCACTTAATCAGTTGGCGATCAGTGTCTGTAAGTGTGGTATGTGCTTTGCGCCGTCTAAGTGCAAAGTACTGTTACAAGATTGGCAGGAGCCTGTACCTGCACTCACTCTTGCAGCTGAACCGCTTGAAGTTTTTGATAAGTTTGTGTACGTGGGTAGTTGTGTGAGTGCTGGCGGATGGGTGACGGATGAGATTTCCAACCATTTAATGAAGGCTAGGGTGGCATACATCAACTTGAGACACCTCTGACGCCGTCGCGACGTTAGCCTGGCTGTCAAAGGTCGGGTATACAATGCTTCGGTGCGAGCTGTCTTGTTCTACGCCTGTTAAACCTGGCCTCTCCGAGCTGAGGATGTGCGGCAACTCTGTGTGTTCGATCATCGCTCTCTCCGCAGGATTGCTTGCGTTCGATGGCATCATCGCGTGAGTAATTCTGAGGTTCGGCGGCGTATGTTTGAACACAGTGGAGATCACCATTCATTGAGTGTCGTCATCTGGAAATACCGACTCCAGTGGCTTGGACATGTGCTACGAATGTCATCCCAGAGGCTTCCGCACAGGTCACTAGCCCTGGGGCGGGATGGAAAAGGCGGAGGGGTGGTCAGTCTATGACGTGGCGTCGTGGGATGAAGGTTGTTTGTGCTAGATTAGCATCTGTTGGTGCGTCACGACTCCCTGGTTGGGGTCCGCGAGATAGCTTAAATCGATGGCTCGAAACGTTATCGGTTATGGCCAAGAATCGTAATCACTGGCGAACGCGTTGTGATTTCCTTCTTTCTTCCCTTCCCGATGATAGTTAACGAATACTGTTTGAACATGTTAAGCATGAGTGTTTTCCTTCCAGATGTGGTTCTCTATCCGTTCTCTACTTATATTTATTTTGTTCTTTTCCTTCTTTTTTTCTTTTAATCTATGTTGTTTTATTATTATTGTATGGGGCATCCTTCTTGGTTCCATATTGTACCAAGTTTTTATGCGTTTAAATAAATAAATAAGGGAAAATCAATCGACACGGTTGTTAAGCTACATCGACCGAAAGAGATGGTTAGGGGAGGATATGTGTTACTCATGCTAGGCTAGCCATCGCCTTCGTGGACGAGCAATGTTAGCTGACATAGGATCAGGTTGGAAAAGAGGTGGCTAGTGGTGGTCAAACCAAAACAAGGTTTCGTCAGTCAGTGAACTCCACAACAGTTAGTTTAAGCCAGCCACGTCGGTAGGTTTAGACTTCTTGGTTGTGTTCCTCAGGATGGTAAATACCAATGGCTATAGACAATTGGTGATGTGTTATATATATCCAAACCAAGTTCACTTTTAACGGTTTGAAAAAATTTGGGTATTGGGTATATGATATTCATTATAATAGAGGTTTTTTTGTATTTCCCAATGAATGAAAAAACAAAACGAGATTGTTTTTACTGACGTTTCGCTATTTAATGCTAATAGCTTTCTCAAAGTATTATTAAACCGGAATTTACAAAATCTCAGCATATATATAACAAAGAACTAGGGGGTGAGAAAAATATAGACTTAGTTCAACTTAAAAGGACATATTGAAAGTCAAAATAACATCGAAGATCGTTCAAACCAAATATCAAAGGTAATAGTATATCTGTTATTATATCAAAATAAAGTTTAGTTTGATATAATAACAGATATACTATTACCTTTGATATTTGGTTTGAACGATCTTCGATGTTATTTTGACTTTCAATATGTCCTTTTAAGTTGAACTAAGTCTATATTTTTCTCACCCCCTAGTTCTTTGTTATATATATGCTGAGATTTTGTAAATTCCGGTTTAATAATACTTTGAGAAAGCTATTAGCATTAAATAGCGAAACGTCAGTAAAAACAATCTCGTTTTGTTTTTTCATTCATTGGGAAATACAAACAACCTCTATTATAATGAATTGGTGATGTGGCTCAGAATCGTTCTTAATGGGTGGGGCAGATATATCCAATCCCTGTGACTTGTAATTTCCAATAAAACTGTATTGTTCTTCGATATAACTATTCTTTTTGCCTGATATTTCTGTTAATTGTCTCTATTTTGCATTTTTTCTAATTTCTTCTCTTTCTTTGTGTGGCACATGGAGGGAGTGTGGCGACTTGAACTGCTGCACATCAGTGCCAAGTTATATGTTGAAACCATTCTATGGTATTTGAGATGACTGATTTCTAGTCGACACGAAATATATATGTTAATCAATAAATCATTTATTTAAAATTAGGTACTTTATACAGAAAATAATATCACCGTGGTTATAATAATCACAATAAACAGAATTAGCCTCATTTCGCCAAATTTTATCATCTGGTCGCGTTTATGGAGCGGTTATTTAGTGCAGTGACATTTTCTCGTAACATTTTTGAAAATCATGCTAATAAGCGTATGTAAATATAGCTAGCTGACATTTAGTGTCAAGATCATCGGGTTTTCCATCTAGAAACAAATACTCATTATTGTGAACCAGCATGCTCATTATTTTTCTAAACTGTTATATCTGTATATCGAGACGCCGTTAAGTAAATCCGTTGTCACTTACTCTTGCATTCTACCCTTGCACCGTGTAGAAACTCTGTTGTCGTTAATTTCATCTGATAGCAATAATTACTGGAAATTATTTTATTCGTATTCTAGACTCTACTCGTCTAATCATCGTCAATCGCTTTCTACTTTTATATGTATAATCTTTTACATTATTTCCACTGGATTTATCTTTTTGTTTTGCATTTTAGATACTTACTTCCGTTCCTACAACATTCACCTGAAAATTGTTTTATGGTTTTTGGTCCACCTTTCCTTCAAGCTACTGCTGAGTGTTGCAGTGATAATAATCGTAATTGTCACTCAGCCGCAAACTCCGATTACTCTACATCAGCTCAGTGTGTTGGTTTTGGTGTTTCAGCACCTGATGCTGTATCATGGGCTCGTGAACGTAACACTCAATACCGTGAATCAATGAAATTGAAATATCCACGTGATCTTCAAATTTATGTACAAGATTTAAGTCAGTGTAACAAACCAGTCTGTGAAAATAATGAGACAAACAGTACTAATACAAATACAAATGTTACTCGATTAGAACCTCCAGTAATTTCTTCTGCTCCTCCTTCTCCGTTGGCAGAAGATCGTTCTCCGACCAGCAGTTCCAATCGAACTACTGTAGCTGTTGAAGAATTTATAAAGGTGAGTAAAGGCAGTAATAATAATAATAGTATCACCCTCTTTTCTTATTTGTAATATTCCACCTGCTGTTATTTGTTTCCACCGTATGTTTTCATTTGGGTTGGATCTAAACTTCAAGAAATAATTCTTGACATTTCTGTGACATTTAACGAATTGGTAGAAGTTAGAATTCATGAGCCCCATTGAATGGGTCCCAGTGGCTGAATGGTATACGAGCTTGCCTTGTAACCAGAAGATCCTGGGTTCGAACCCTGGCAGTGGGTGCGTACTGCCGATGAAACAGCTGTCCACTATTCCCTGTTTTTTAATATTTCCGTAACTGATATCAATCCATGATCAACTCGTAAAAACAAAACTAATCCTTACAAACCAACTATAATAAAGGGTATAAAAAAATAACAATGAGGATCGATAGAGTGGAACTTCAGTATGCTGAATTTAACTCCAAAGCAAAATCTACTAGGGAAATTTTTCTTTCATAATAGATTGTGTGTAAACACAATATTGAAAGTCGTTTAAAACTCCTACAAACTCTAAAATATGTTCCCAGCCACTCTTCACTATGTTTTGGTAAATTTACTTGACTGACTATTTTGTTTATCTTTCTAGTCTTTAATTTGCTCCTTCCACAATGATGCCTCTGAAGTTGTTGACATTGCTGCCGCTGTAAACATACTACCTCCTCCAGAACCTCTTGGCGGTTGCCTTTCCATGGAACCACCACTTTCTGGTTGTTTGGAACCATGTGAGTCTGCTGGTGCAGCTCCAAATATCTCTTCCAATCTACCGTCTCAGTTGGATCCGAAACCGTTTCCTGTTGAATGTGCTACTTCAGTCCCACCTCTTCCATTACCTACGCCTATTTTACCTGATACTGCACCACCATCACCACCGTCTGGTGCATGTGTGCCTTTGGTGCCAGAAACATGTTCTAGTAGCCCAGCGACAACAAACTCAACAATTGCACGCAATCTTATGGCTGCTGGTGGAGCGGAAGCACTTCATAGCGCTTTAGCAGCTCATCCTGCTACTCTGTGGGTAGAATTTGATGATATAGGACTAAATGGTTGTGCATCTGGTCCTACGCCTGCCATGCTATTCAATCATAATCTTGGGTTGTGTACTGATCCACCTGAGTTACTGTTGGATTCAGTCGCTCGGCGACTATTTATCTGCTTGTTGGCTGCATTGAAAACTATCGGTGCTCATGTAAGTATCACTTGTTAACTAAATTCTACATTTGTTTACTGTGAATTATATTGTCGTATTATTGCTCCTATTGCCTGACTTTGAATGGAATGATTTATTTCTGAGGTCAACTGCTTAATCATCTTGTATATTATCGTATTTTGTAATATCTAATTTAAGAAGTAACTATCGGGTGTTTTGGCTTCGGACAGATCGCCTTATTATTTGCGAGATCGGATTGATATTAACTGTCCTCAAGGTAATGTGTGCATCGGTGGCACAGCGGTTCGGACTCTCGCCGACCATGCACATGGTACGGGGTTCGATCCTCTACCGACGCACACCTGATATCCATGGTCGGCCGGCAAAATTTGGGCTACCGACATCACATGCTGAAAATTCCACACTTGTACCGCAAATACGGTGTGGAATCAAGCTGTAATAAAAAACAATCAAAAAAATTAAATAAAAGCCTATCGAATAAGTGATGCTCCATATCAATATAATGTGTACCATTTTTATTTTGAGGCGACTACATTAAAATTCTTACCGTATATTTTATAGTTTTTAGCAATAAAGTATCTTCAAAAGAATGGATACTAAACAAAGAGTACTCTTTTCGATAACTTCATCATCAGGCTCTACAGTTATGTAGTGAATAAATCAATGAATTAGTGTTATGAACGACATTAATGCTGTTTAAATAAGATCGAATCAACAATATTGATATATCACAGCTCACTAGCATGAACATTAAATAAGCTGAATGTAAGAAAAATTAGGAAAGTTAATATTACAAATTCATGAATTTATAGTGTGTACAGTAGTAGAGGCTAGCTGGACTTGCTTCTTTTGCACACAGAGCACTGGTAGTTTTAGGCGAATCGCAATAGCCTCTGCTGTTTGGAGCATGCGGTACTTCGATGTTTTCGGAAATTCATTTGGTACTGGTAGATGATAGAGGAAGATTCTTCCACTCTGGCTTTGTGGTCGGTTCGCACCAGATGTTCCAATATCGAATTGTTAATGGTTTTAACTACACCTTTACTTAGCTATAGTAGGGGATGTTCTCGAGAGAGCACGAAAAATCAAGTTCCTAGAACGACGGCCAATATAACTCGCTCCACAAGCACACTTGCAGTTGAATTGGTAGATACAATTGTGAGTGGCTAGTCTACGTACTTCATCTTTCAGTCGAGGAATCACCATCGGTCGTGTATAGGATAAGACGTGTAGTTCACCAGCGATAAAAGTTCTTTGAACTGATTTTCTTAGTCTCCTCGTAATTATCTCATTTGGTATATCGCCCTTGAATCATCGTCGTATATAAAGTGGCTTTTTGTTAGCTCATAGTGAGTAGTCCTTTTCCGCTTTCTTTGTCATGTGTTTCTTGATCAATTTGTCGGGATAGCCAATTTCGATCAAAGTATCATATACGATGCTTAATTCATCTTCAGTTACTTCTTCTGAGCACATAGCTCTAACTTTGTGGTATTAAAGAAACAAAAAAAATAGAATTTGAAGTTTATATCGGGATTCTTATTACCATTATTAAACAACAAACTTGGTACATTACAGGGAATAACAGATCAGCTACAAAAAATTTCATAGTTTTTACCGATGGTCGTAATTCTGCCCAGACACCCAGATTGAAGTAGGTAATTGTCTTCAGGTGAACTGCTCTCCTCACTTCCGACGTGAATTCTGATCCACAGAGGAGTGGAGTAGCGTCAGGAGATGTATTCCCATAGATCCCGGTGACCAAAACAAGTCCATACGCCATTCGATCCTTTAAGATTCTGAAACCCACATACACCCTAAGTTTAGAATCAGGGTTTTCCAGTGTGTCTACCAGTCCGATTGTAAACGCTAGACGTTCGCATCCGCCTTTTCTCTTTTTCGAAAGACACTTCTGCCATATGAAGGCATTAAATAGGGCTTGCCTGGCAGAGGCTATGAACCCTTAGTCACAGGAGAGTATTTCGAGAGGGAAAACAAAATCTACCTACAATTGGTCCCACTAGGTCGTTTATAGGAGCATTGGGATTCTTAGTTTGTATATATCATCTAGTTGATAAGTGCTAATAAGCATAGGAACTACATGTAGAATTTCATTTCAACTAATTACCAACAACTAACTCCGAATTACAATGCAGTATAGATTTGTATTGATTACTGTATCCAGGATACGCATACTTGATTAGTAAATACCAGTTTGGGCTGAAAACAGTAGTCACTGGCTCTGGTGAGCTATTCGTATACATAATTGTATGTATTGGGGGATAAAATTTTGTGTTAGAATTCCGCTGTCATTTTTATAACCATAGTATCCATTACAGCCCTGGAGTGGGTCAATTGCGAGCCTGAATAGCTAGCTCATTGGTGACGTTTCTGACTTGACGACTGGTTGGTACGGGTTAAGATCTCAGAAGGGGCATGAGTTCCTTCAAGGTTGCTGGTATTCCGTGCTGACGAGTGCCAACTAGCACGAACCCTAGGTCCAAGACTTCCTGCCGATTGCATTCAGCCATCTAACTAAAAGGAGTGTTAAGCATACCTATTTCCCGCATCACTTAACATATTGTGATAGGATATTACAAGTCATTGGGGCCACACAGCTGGTGGACACACAAAATAATGACTAAGTTGTTATTTCGAAATAAGTTTTTTATCCCTTTTGATGGCAAAGGTTCATAGTTTGATTGGACACTAGTAACTAGTGTGATATGTCTAGTCCTTTCTTTGGTGCAGATTGAATTCTATCAGTCCTAAAGGAGGTCAATCGCGAACCCGAATAGCTCAGTGGTAATGTCTCTGACTTCAGCACTGGGTGACGCGGGTTCGAATCTCGGAAAGGACATGGGTTCCTTGAAGGTTGCAGATACGCCTTGATGAAGAGTGCCAACTAGCACGAACCCTGGGTCCAAGGCTTCCTGTGGCCGATTGCCTCCAACCATTTAAAGGTTCATAGTCTTCAAAGTTTTGTTTGTGTTTCTTAGTTTTTAAGGGTAGTTTAATTTAACTAAAGTTTTGCTTTTTGTTGTTGTTATTGTTGTTGTTTTTACTACATTTCATTTCAGGGTGCACATGCTCAACTGGATTCTATCAATGAACATCGTGCAGAACTTTATCGCCGTTTCGGTTTTTATCCTGTCCCAGCAGCTTCAAATGAACAGACAACTGTATTGGCTCGTTTAATTTAATTTAATCCTAATGCCCTGGTGGGGGGGGAGGAGAGGAAATCTATATCTTTAAAAATGCATATATTGAATGAAATTGTCTAATCTCTGTCCTTGTCACACACAGTCCCTTCCTTCCGTCCTACCTTGCTACCTTCCTTTCTCCACGCTTCATATCATTCATTATCCAGTGTGACTAAAAGTCATTGTTTTGATAATTACCTACCACCTACTGGGACTGGGTGGGTTGTGGTTGATTGTAGGTAGGATTGTATGATATTATATTCCTGTAGATGATCTCTCTCTTTACAATTAGGATTTATAAAAAGTAATGTGTGTGTAAACATAATGCTCACGTGTAATCAAACTCTCTTTCTTCCTCTCCTTCTTCACAATCAAATATTTCTGGATAGCTTTCAAAATAAATTTTAAAAAATGTCTCCTGTTGTATTCAAATAAATAAAAGTTAAGTCAAAAAGGCGAAATATTTTTAATCCATAGAGAAAACTATAGTTTATTCTTCATCTTTTATTGTTTTACAAAAATCAATTCTAACTAAATATTCTATCCGAAATCGGTAAAAAAAAGAGAGAGAGAGAGAGAGCGAGTAAGTTTTATGCTCTATTGTCATTTTTACAACACACCATGACGATTGTTTTTATTCATACATTGACTAATATAACTACTATTATTGTTGTTTTTCTTAGTCATTGTTTAAATCCTAAATTTTTTCTTTTTTGATCTCCAGTTTATCTGCTATGATATGATCTCCAGTGTCTTTTCTCACCCTCTCCTTGTTTTGTTGTGTCTATATGTGGTGTATTACTGCTTCTCTTTTGTAGTAATATATATATTGATTTTAATATATATATTGGATTCAAATAGTCCGTTTCTTATTTTCAATAAACGAGAAATTGGTATACGCCTAAACAACACCGTATATTTTAAAGCAATTAGTCCATTTTTATATGAATTTTGATAGCGTTATTAGAAGACGGAGATTATTTGAAAAATGTGATGTATTTTGCGGCATAGATTTTGAACAATCTTACCACACATTTACTTGTAATGCCAATTTATATGGAAAAAAATAAACGGCAATTAAAGTACACAAAGGGACTAAAAAAGGATTTAAGAATAAATTAACACAACGTTTGTTTATCCAATCACAGATAAGGATCGCCAGGGTAAGTTAAGAGTAATAATTGAACACACAGGCGGGGGGTGGCAGGCTTAAGTTTATGAATAGCTATAGTCTCAGCGTATTTCAATTAAGCGTCGTCCTTGACCCTGTTTATAGATGACCTTAAGAGCTGTATTAACATCACTCTTATAGTTCATATCGATTAGATTTGTTGTCTGTAGATGAAGTTGATAGTCTATCCCCTGCGTCTATTGATTTTCCGAAGTTCATCTGTTTTTCTAACCATTTCGAAATATGCAAAACGCGATAACTCCTCTCTATGTATGTGTGTCCACATCCCACACATACGTGTAAAGTGGCAAACGTCAAATTTATAAAAGGGACTATTGTTTTTAAATGGTATTTATTCTGGTTGGAGGTAATTTGAAAACAATCTGGGTAATGGTAGTTTTAATTGGGGAGTTATCAGGCAGTGAATGGAATAAAGTCACACCATGAGCTGACATTGGTCAGAGAACCATTGGAAAACCTGGGAGTACTGAACAGCTGTCTCGTCTTAGTTTAGGACTCTTCATTATTACGCACCCACGAGGGTTCGAACCCTGGTCCTTCTGGTTACAAGGTGAGCTCGTAGACCATTAAGCCACTGGGGCACGATCCAATGACCCATGAATTTTAACTTCTGCCAATTCACGACATAGCGCTCATGATGAAATCCTGTAACCAATCAAAATTCCTACAAACCAACACTTGAAAACACGTATCACCAACCACAGTCACCAAGATCATTTTTAAAACTATAAATTGTAAATAGTTAGGACGTACAAATTTAAATCTTTAGAGCGGGGTCATACTAAAAGAACGTAAATTATTATGGCTACTTATTGAAATCAAATGCTTTCGAAAGTAAAATTTGTACCGTTCTTTCTTTCGTATCATAGGCTTACAAAATCTGATGATTTTCCTAAGTGTAGATTTTGCTTTGATAGTCGGTATTACACGGCTGATCTGATTTGTTCCTATTGAATAAGTAAATGTGTAGTTGCATTTTGAGCTTAACCAACCGACAGTAACAACAAGCGGCACAAATCACCATCAACGGGTGAGATTAAACAGAGGTTACTTCCTTCAGATGAAGATGTCAAAGCCAGCCAGAGTCGGAAGAGCAAGATACGCCTTCAACAACCTGAAACCAGTTTGGAAATCTTCTGCACTCAACTGGCATAAAAAGCAAGATCCGGGACTTCAACGCAAATGTGAAGTTAGTCAGTTCTTCTTATACAGATCAGAAACTTGTCGTGTCACGGGAAGGATTTCCAATAGGTTCTAGACTTTTATCAGCTGAAGATCAAATGGCCGGAAGAAACGGTGGGAACAAAACAAACTGCAAAGTTCAACATTAGCGTCCCAGAAGTGCGAATGCACGAGTGACCTTCAGCTGACCACTCATTAAAATGAGGCATGTTTGCCCAAAAAATAATGTATGTTGGCAAGAAATCGTTTGAAAACGCACTAAACAGGTTATTTTTCTCTGACATGGCTTAAAAATACGTCCTAGTTATAACAAGGAGTATCAGTTGCTAAGTTAGCCTGGTTTCTGTACATGTATTCATCGAGATGACTACAGATAAACTGTTTTTGTGAATGGTTTATCTCTCACATCCTGCTTGCAGTCTTCCAAGAAAGCCCTCGGTTGAACTGTTATGGTTTCCAGCAAGAGGATAGACGACTACTTACCAGGAAAACGTGGATAATAAAATAAAATAAATTGCATCAGCTATAAATCTATTCCTAATCGTAACCATAAGCTTAATCCTGACTCTAACACTAACCCTAACCTTAATCCTAACCCTAATCATAACCCTTATCCAAACCGTAATTCTAACCCTAATGCTAATTATAACCCTGATCCTAACCCCAATACTTACCTTAGCCCTAACCCTAACGAGCTATTAATGCATTGTCCAAACAGTACTTAAAAACGTAATCTGGATGAAATTTGCTCCTAAGTTGATGAATAGCCTTGATATTTCAGCTATAATAATGACATATGTAGTTAGCCAACGACTAGCATGCGTTCAAGGTCATTGGAGCGTTCATACTCCTGGGACGCTATTGTTGAACTTCGCCCCAAACTAGCGACAGCCGATTGCTCAACAAATATATAGGAGAGAATTGATCGGGCATACGCTGAGGAGACATCGGTCGCCAGGTCATTGCTTGAGTGAAATCCGAATTAGAGACGAGGAGTGGGTCGTCGTTGCGAGGAGAAGATGAGAAATTATGAACAATCTTTGGCCCAGCTGAAGAGGAGAGCAGAAAATGGAATAAAGTGTAGGTGTGTTGCGGAAGTCCTATGTTCTGCTTGGAACGCTAGGGAATATTGATGTTATAACTACGTCACCAAATGGTTATAGCTGAATTGAATAAATCCGTTGCTACTCTCTTATATCTGTGCCTGTTAATTACTATGACGGCAATGAACTCGACTGGTACGCTAATACGTCTATTTGTCCGTTATGGCTTCCGATTCACTAAACCACGCAAATATCAGAAGACAAAGACTGGCCTGTGAATCTAAGATATTGGATTATACTATACTACGTAGTTTAAGAAACAACTTGTGATACTTATACATTTTCTTAACCATAATAAAGTTGGCTCACTACTGTGAGAATGTATTGCTCTTAACGGTTGGAGATGTCTATCCTGATTGGTTAGTGATCAGAAAAAAATAAAGGTGAGGCATTGGAATATTAATTGGTCACACACTAAATCACAATATACGTGAGAAATGATACATTAACATAGTAACTCCATCACATGATAAATCACACGATTTGTGAGAAAGGATGATATGCTACTTTATGCTGGGTCCTAATAATTGGACACATGAAAGATTTTTTATTGGATAGCAATTTTAGAAGACGAAGTTATCTGAAAAAGTGTGATGTATTTGCGGAAAACATTTCGAACAATCTGATCACACATGGACTTGTAATAGGAATATATATATGAAATTAGTAAGGTGCCTCTTCAGTAGAATCCAAAGAATATGTACCGAAAACACACATGATGAGGAAGAAAGAAAGTTGACACAAACTCTGGTTGATAATAATTATCCAGACAAGTTCATCAGGAGATATAAAGTAGTCAAAATACCAAGACCCACTCTACAACTTTCCCCTAAGAAAGACGTGTACATCAAGCTAACCTATATGGGGCATCAAAGCAGCTTGATAACTAGACAAAGACTGAACGCTGCTGTTAAAAAGACTTTTTATGCAGCTAATATCATAATAGAGAATGTGAAGGCAATATATCTAGCTAAGCCATTCGAACGTGCGGAAAATGACGTCACATCCCACTGTATTTACCAATTTGAATGAAGGTGTGGACACACATACATAAGAAGGACTCATCGATCTCTGCAAGTAAGGGCTTCTGAGCATATTCCTAAATGGCTCCAGAAACAAATGGAATCTTCAGAACCAATTAATGGTAAGAATAGGAGACCTAGTTCCTCTGTTGCGAAACATATTATAGAGACAGGACATAGAATTGATGTTAACAGATCTTTTAAACCTATCTATAAAACGTGTTTGGGGCGTATCCTAAAGTTTGTGGAAGCCCTAGCTGGCAATTAGAAAGTTTAAACCACCTTTATGCGTTCAAAAACAATTCGTCATCGCATTAAACCTTCCTTGATAAACTTTGTTTTGATACTAGGGTAGATGTACTATTACCTCTGTCATAAGGTTTATTGATCTTCACTATTATTTTGACCTTCAATATGTCCTTTTAACTTGACCTAAGTCTACTTTCTCACCTCTTAATTCTTCATTAATTTTAATATATATTCCTAAGACAAGTCCGTGTGTGATCAGATTGTTCGAAATGTGTTGTGCAAACACAACATTACACGGTTCAGACAAATTACGTCTTCTTATTGCTCTACCTAAATTCATAAAAGGAACTAATTGTTTTTAAATTTTTAAATTAGACATCTTTATTCGGAACAGAATATACCGAAGGCTTTGGAGCTAACCGACCTCTATACTGGTTCAAAAACCTTGAAAGAATATTATTTTTCACCAGGTGTATCCGTCATTAAATTATTCTCATCAGCTGTACTAATACTCTCGATCGTCTTGAATAAACACTTGCCTAATCCTCTCTTACATTTTAATAGACAGAAAGTGTTTACCTCTGTCCGACTCAAAAGTATGTCTAAGAATGCAAACTGGATGCAGTTTTCGTCCTCATATATACATAAGATTTATGTGATATGTACAAAGTTTATCCAGTAGAAGAGTCGTATCTCCATGCTTATTGAATATAACAATGATGTCATCAACGTATGTGCAATAAAAAAGGCATCTTAATGATCAAATCAGTAGACAGATTTCCAGCGGTCCCCCGTAGCAACGCTGTCCATCTTAGCTTATTGATTTCTTTTAATTTAATTGATATATCTCAAGTATTTCATTTTCTTCTCTTTTTAGCCTTCTTTTGTGTTTTTGTGAAATTTGTATATTTTCAGAACTTTTTTCTACAGTTGGTTATCCAAATAGGGTAGGGGTGGGATTCACCTTATCTGAAATGCTGTTAAGCTATTCAGACAAATTACGATAATTGTTTGTATCTAAATTATAATCGATTAATGTAATTATGTGAACTTTAGTAGATTAACAGTATGCCTGATACACTTCTAATCTCTTGTTTTACATATATTTTCTTAAGTAACGATATGAGTAATACGAAGATATAATTGATGTAGTAAGGGGTAGAGGTGATATGTATCCACATATATATATATATATATATATATATATATGGGAAGCCGTGACCAGTAGGGTACAGCAGGTTGAAGATGAGGCAGTAACTCATCGAAGAAGACATTGCGAAGTGGTCGCGCTATGTCGTGAATTGGCAGAAGTTAGAATTCAAGGACCATTGGATCGGGTCCCAGTGGCTCAATGGTCTACGAGCTCGCCTTGTAACCAGAAGGTCCTGGGTTCGAATCCGGTGGGTGCGTACCGCCGAGGAGTCCCAAACTAGGACGAAACAGCTGTCCAGTACTCCCAGGTTTTCCAGTGGTTCTCTAACTGATATCAGCTCATGATTCAATCCTCCATGCAATCAAACAAAATCCCTACAAAAACCAATACTTGAAAAAAATATATATATATGTATATTTCGTTCTCACAATTTGTGTGACTGACTTACACTTACTTACCACTTTGGTGTGATACCACTTTTGCATTCTCCTCGTGTTTGAAAATAGAAGTATCATCGCAAACCTAGTGGTCTTCTGATTTCCGCCTTCTTGCGTCAGGACTATTAGTTTCTCGACCAGACCATAACAATAATTTAGCGACGAGTACATAACAAGAGGATTGTTTGGACTACTCCTAGCTTTGATATTCATTTCGTGAACGTTTTAAACACACTTTGTTTTGTGGTATCTTTAGCACTAGTTTCATTGAGAAATAGAAATTATTAATGGGATGGACAGCAGCCTTTCTGCCATATATATAATTATTATGACTTTCATATTAATATATTTGTAAAACTGGGTCACCGTGGTAGTAAATAATTTCATATTAGTTTATTTATTAGAGATATCACACAGTGAAACAGTGTTATTTACTGGCTGACGTTTCAAACAAAATTTATCGTTCATAATCATATCAATTATAATCACACGACTTCGAAACTTGAGTTTTATAGTTTTCTTTGTCTTCAACTATTTGTCGTCGTTGGGGTAGTAGAATTTTCTAGATATCCGAGTGGACAGATGTTGAATCATTCCTATTACACGTGTTTGCAGTTGATTCGATAAACAAAGCTTCTGTTATCAATCTCTCCCTCCACCATCTTACATTAGATTTTAAAATTGTCATCCTATCCCATCCTGTTGTATGGTTGTGTGTAATTGCATGTAGTGAGTGCTATAGCTGAACTATTCTCCAGCTTTCTCATCTTATTCGGGTCAACAAATGTAGATTTTGCTAGGTTTTTATGTTCAGCTAGTCTGACTGCCCCTGTTCTAGTAGTTTAACCTATGTATTTGACCTGACAATCATTGCAGGCAGGGTATTAGATAGACTAAATTGAAAAAATGATACTGGTTTCTTTTTCAAAAAAAATGATTGTTTTTTCGATAGTCATGACTGATCATAAGTATTGTGATTGGTTATGCAAATCATATAAGTCTCCTTGTCTTAATTTGAATCAAATAGTTTTTATGCTAATTTTTGACTAAGAAATTAGATCCGTTTTGAAATCGTTCCCTGTAAAATCTTATTTCCGTATCTAGTTTTCAGTAAAAATTTTGGATTTTCTTGTGAACTGTAGTATACATTGAAGGTGTTACATTGCTGAATCAATATGCTGCATAATGTGGTCTACTCTTTCAGATGCTTCTGTGGAGCTGATTACACTAGACTTTGTAAGCGTGTTCTTCAGAAATGCGTAGCTGTGAACACTATCCGGTTTGGTTGATGAAAGGTCGGCACAAGATGATAAAATCTTCCATTTGATGATAACACCTTGAGTCAGGTCATCCATGCTTTCGTGATTTATCCTTTAAAGTTATCCAAAAGATCAATCAAAAGGTTTACATTTACTCCACTTACGTATAGCCGAAGCTCTAGCTATATATGAATAGAAACGCAGACTCTGTGTTCAGAAACATTTTGTTAAATCCCATTCTTTTACCTTAGTGATAGTAATGTTTTTTTTAATTTTACCATTTGAATTCCTCCCACTTTCTTCATCTTCGTCCTCTTTATTGTCATCATGATCATTATCATCATACTTTTAATGTACAGAATGATGGTGTAGCTATGGGGTCTCCTGTCGGTCCACTCCTAGCTGATTACTTCAGGGGGAGTCTCGCAAACAACAGCTTCGATCATTTGATAAGTCAACTGCACTGATATAAGAAGTACGTAGTTGATACGTATTCGGCTGACGGGTTCTGTCGAAATTTTATGAATTCATTTAATCCTGTTTTATTAACCTTTGCTGCTTGTTTTAAATTCGTATCGGGAAATAAACGCTTTCAATACGTTTATTATTTATGATGAAAAAGTTGATTTAGAATATCTCCTCAAAATCTTCAACGTGGCACACCCATCAATAAATTCATCTTAGAACTTGAGTCATACATGGCATTTCCATTCCTGGATGTACTACTTACCAGAAGACAAGACTTTCGATGCAAAAATCAATATATCGCAAGCTAACATGCACAGGACAGTCGACCAGCTTTCAGAGCTTTACCTCACTGGTCTGAAAGCAAAACCTATTATGTTCAAGCATTCGAAAAATCTGTTCAGAAGACATGCTAGAGAATGAGTTAAATTCATTACGTGAAATCTTACTAGAGAACAGGTATCCACAAAGATTCATCGACAGAAACATGAAGGAAAAGCCTCCGTCACCAAAATCAAACTCTCTTCATGAACCTGGAATTCACAGGTAACATCGAAACAGGAAATCTTAGAAACCACCTTTCTAAATGTCTGAGGAAGACATTTCAAGCGGTCACCTTACGCATCGCATTCTCCAGCAGACAGTTAATTCGATCTAACGTTTTTCACCACCTCATTGTGTATCAATTTAATTGTTCGTGTTGAGCAAATTATATCGGCCGTACGCAACGTCAAGTCCGCAAACATATTCTGGAACACTGTCCAGCTTGGTTAGTCAAAGGAGAAGAAAGAAGAATAGCATCACTTCCATCCTCGAACACCGTGTCAACTATGGACATCGAACACCCCCTCATAAATGCTTCATGGTGCTACACAGAGTCCCTCAATATCTTACGAAAGGACTTCTAGTATGCCAGCTGCATATAGCTGAAACCGAACCTCTGCATTCGAAAACACCATACACGTTCACTCGCCTTACCGTGGCCAAAGTAACGTTCTCGCCATAATTTTGCTTCTTTTTATTCTGTAAGTCTATTATCATTATTATTATTCTCATCATCCTTATTTTATTATCACTCTATTACTGTTTATTATTAACACTGCTTCTTCATACAGATTCTATAAAACCTTTTATCATCTTTCAACTAGTTCTTTTCCACTCCACACAATTATATTGATCAGTCATTTTCTGACACATTGCGTCATTCCGACCTCTAACCCTTTTCTAACTTCCCATTAGTCACCTCGTCTAGGTCACACCTTACATTACGTAATACGTTTTTCGAGGGCAAATTTTACTAGCATCTGATTGGTCTTACAAATTCTTTGTGTAAATCTAATTACGATTGTACAGCTTATGAAAATGAATTGTCGAAAGGAAGGGTTTTCTTTGCTGTTTACGTCTTTTTCTTATGACTCAATATGGGTATATTTTGTTCATTTTAATTTTTTGACAACACTTGACCTACTTTTAGAATTCTAATGCCAATTCACTTATCTAAAAATTTTTTCTTCTTCTATTCCTCTGTTTCGTTGACAAGAGTTCATTTTCGACTTTTATGATTTCATGACCTTTCTTATGATTTTATCATCTTAGGTTTAAGTAGTGCTTTTTCTAACTTGTTATCGTTTTTACACAATCCTGTTCATCCCGCTTCATTATATTCATTATTATTATTATTATTTGACAATCATTCACCAATAGTGCTTGTAGTTTTACACCATATCATCGTTATTACTTTACAATCATTCTTATTGTTGTTATTTTCAACCTTGAACTTATGTCTAGACAGCCCCATTCGTTGATTTATTTTCATATTGTCTCACACACTCTGATTAGACTCACTCTCGAAACCTGTATTTTCTGTTGACTGTATATATATCATTAAATTAAATTACTTCATCTCATTTTGCCCCATGTTATCATTGACCATGAATATTAAAAAAAACTAACTGACTGCTGTTCCATCCCATCTTATGCTTGTTCCACAATACACTTTTTAATATGATTCTAATTTGCCCTTACTGGCTATTGTATGCTTAAATTAATGGATTTATAATTGTAGAGCCTGAAGAAGAATTTATTGAAAACAATTGTTTGCTCTAAATATTTTGTTGTGAATAAATTATCTAAAAATCCTTTAAAATTGTGTTGATTCATCCACTTCAACTCTACCTCCTTAAACATCATGTTAATCTTTCTTTATCTTTAATGTTATCATATGTATATTGACTTAGCAGTCCTTTTAGTGTCACTTAATATGTCTTTTTTGCCGTAATATATAAATACGACTGCGCACAGCTTGAAAATGAAGTTGTTGAATAGAAATTTACTTTGTCCACTGTGGAGAATATTTTTCTTAATTCTAAATAAGCAAGGCAAGTTTATAACTTAACTGAAATGAATTATCAGGATAGAACTTTGTACAAAAGTGTAACAGTTCAAGTTGCCACACTTTGGAACGGCATACATGATGAAGGTAGTGGAATAAAATAAAATGAAACTACACTAGACCAAAATGTCCACAAGAAAAAGGTTAACCAGATTAAGAAAGAATAGTGTGCATTTTGAGAATTTGGAAGATAGTAAAGATGAAGTTATCTACAATCAAAGCGATGGAGTCGCCATGGGGTCTCCTTTAGGACCGCTCTTAGCGGATGTCTTCATGGCAAGCTTAGAGAACGATCCACCATAGGAAACTATCGAGAATTTGTTTATGTATAAAAGATATATAGATGATACCTTCATTGTCTGTGAGGACAACTCTTCAACTGCCGGACGGTGTAAGCGTACTCTCCGAAAACGTGTAGCTGAACGCTATCCGGTTTGGTTGATGAAGGGCGAACGTAGAACTGCAAAGTCGTTTATTTGTGATCACCTGTTAAAGTCTGGTCATTTAGCCTCACGTGATTCATCCTTCAAGGTTATCTACATGGCAAAATCGAATCGCTCCAAAAGTTTACGTTTTCTTCACCTATGCATAGCCGAAGCTTTAGCTATACATGAACAGAAACCGAAATTATGTGTTCAAAAACGTTTTGTCAAACCCCTTTCTTTACCTTCGTCATAGTACTGTTCTTTTTAGTTTTTATTTTATTCTATTTTACCATTTGAATTCATTCCACTTCACTTCACATCTTTATTCTTATCGTAATCGTACTCCTAACTTTTAAAAAATTTTAGACAACGCTTGACATTAAAAAATTTTTTTTGTATCAATTCACTTATAAAACAATCTTTAGTAATTTTGTAATTCATCCACTTAAACTCTACCCCTTATAACATTTTAATTATCGTTATTCTTATTACTTATATATGTATATTGATTGAGTAATGATTTAATGCCACTTAATAACTGTGTATTTGCCAGTTTACGCCGTCTCTGGCGTAGACGAGATATCTGACTATCGACCAAAGGGTGGGCGTACTGTTCATCAGTCCGTTCCGTCCTCCTTTATGGCTGTGAGAGCTGGCCACCGAGAGTGGAAGACATGAAAAGATTAGTTGTCTTTGATCATAGGTGCCTGCGTTCTATCTCCCGTGTGAAGTGGTATAATAAGGTGAGCAATATTGAGGTTAGGCGTCGAGTGCTAGGTAAGGAGGTAAATCAATCGACGAGTTTGTGAAGTTACATAGACTGAGATCGTTAAGACATGTGTTACGTATGCCTAGTCATCGCCTTCCTCGACGAGCAAAGTTAGCTGATATAGGGTCAGGCTGGAAAAGACCTAGCGGTGGTCAAACCAAAAAATGGTTTCACCAGTCAATGAAATCCACAAGAGTTAGTTTAAGCCAGCCACGTAGGAAGGTGTAGACTTCCTGAGTGTTTGGAGTCCTCGGGACGGTAAAAACCAATAGCCGGAAACAATTGGTGACATGGCTCAAAGAGATCGTTCTCAATGGCTGGCTTAGATGCATTCACTCCTTGTGACTTACGATTTCCAATGAAACTGTTTTGTTCTTCGTTATTACTCTTCCTTTGTCTTACACCTCTGCTTACTGTCTCTATTATGCATTTCTTATACTTTCTTCTCTTGCTTTGTGTGCTACAAGGAGGGAGTGTGGCAACTTGAACTGGCGCACATATATGCAAAGTTCTATGTCGAAAACAGACAGACAGAATAACTGTTTCTGTAATGTAAATGCGTCCGTACAGCTTGAAAATGAAGTGGTTGAAAAGAAATTTCTTTGCTGAACAAAAAAAAAGATAATAAAGAATCAGCACGTCTATGCTGTTTTAAATGATTCAGGGGCGTGCATGTTATCAATTGACCACAGCTAGGCAATCTGCACGTGCCTACATGACTCGGTGCAATAGTCAGAGACTTTATTGATGTATGAAATCTAGAAAGACAATACTTTATCATTTCTATATGTCCTACTAACAAGAAGGCAAGATAACAGTATTATGTGGGGTATTTTCCGGAAGAAGTCATCGATTGGTTAATACACCTGCATACAAACGAAATCTTATCAGCACTCTGATGTTTTGCGTAACACCGAGACTCTAGAAGATGAAATAAGAGAAACGGAAAACTTGTAAGAAAGGAAAATTTGTTTAAGTCTCCTTCATGATGACAACAGATAAAGTGAAATGCTTTCAAACTTTGCTGAAGATATATATATATATATGATTATAGCTTGATTCCACACCGTATTACTGGTACAAGTATGGAATTTTCAGCATATGATATCGGTAGCCAAAATGTTGCAAGCCGACAATATGTATCTGGTGTGTGTTGGCAGGGCATCGAACCTCAGTCCATGTGCATAGTTGGCGAGAGTCATAACCGCTGTGCCACCTACGCATATAATTATACGTGTTTAAAATTCACGTCTTATTGTATAATTCCAACGCAGGTGAAGGATAAGCTACTAAGTCTGATCATGTCAATGTGCATCCAAAAATTTAACTGTTCTTGTAGAGACAGTTGCATAGCTAGAACAACTCGGAAAAACCGCTGTTGCCTTCCCGAATACTGTCCAATGTGGTGGGGAGAAGGAGTTCCATTTTGGCACACCTTGTGGATATGAATCACAAGATTTTTAAAAATTCAAGGATTACAATTCTATACAAGATGCCATCTCAATTCCCTAGGTTCGTACACCTTCAGTTACTGACCATAGCTGAGACAGTTGGCATAAATGATTTTCAACCCACCCTTTTGTGTTCAAAAAAAGTTCGTTCAATCCTGCCTCCCTCCCTAAGCCTTTACCTCCAACCCACAATAGTTATCACTCTCGATGACACCAGATACCTGTAAATATTATTGTTATTTGTACTGTCAACTTTATTATGCTTATCATGCTATAGTTGTATGTTTTCATCTTAGTCCACGATTTATTATTATTATTATATTATATATGTGCCATAAGGCAGTAGTTATTTCCCCCTCTATCCCTACATTACACACATTCTACTTACACACTAAGAATGATTGACTACCTACCACTATGAGAGTACCACGATGGTTAGTGTAGTTTCACCACTGCCACAACGCACTAATATTTTCTCACATACTTATATCACGTATAGTCATTTGAGTTTTTTTTCATTCTTTTACCTTCCCTGTGGAACATAGGGCTTTAAGCTAGATGCTTGAAGTTTTGGTAGCAGTAGTGTTTATTTTTACGGGATGGGGTTGCTAGCCTCATGCCCAACCTTCCCATTTCACCAGTCTTATTATTAGCTTAGTGAGGTGAAGGAGTGTGTTGACAGGTGATCGAATCCCGGACCACATGCTTGGTTGGCGAGCATTCCACCACTGTGACGCAAAGTCGATTGAACACACTATACTTCATTTATTCATGACTTCGGATCATGATCTACTTCTACTTTAATGTATGAACGCCCACTTAAATTAAATTTTGAACATATTCATACGATTGTGCTGAGTAAGGTATTCCGTATACTACAATGGGCCTGACTGAAATCAAACGACATATTCTTAGGCTTTTCAAATATATTTAAGATAATGTGTCCAAATATTGGTTCACTCGCAGTCCTTAATAACACATCCTATATTATCAGCCATCTGAAATGATAAACTAATTTTTATGGAAACAAGAGACAAGCAAAATTACACTCTATCCAAGAGAGGGTTGGGGTTAAAGCCAAAGA
The DNA here is from genome assembly GCA_944472135.2 of Trichobilharzia regenti. NCBI lineage: Eukaryota > Metazoa > Platyhelminthes > Trematoda > Strigeidida > Schistosomatidae > Trichobilharzia > Trichobilharzia regenti. The sequence continues at coordinate 93,066,367 of OX235262.1, read as the reverse complement.
TTACATAATTAGATGAAGGGGAGAATGAAGGCATCTAGTTGCAAGGGAGAGGAAAGACTGATAACTGCTTCTTTCTGAATATATACATCGGCTTTCAGGCGTTTGCTAGCGATTGCTTTGGCAAACTTGGGAGAACTGGCCTTTTTTTCTGTTAGTAATTTTAAAGGATTCTGCGATTTCCACCTCATGACCAGTATCTTCTTGATACAGTTATCAACCTTTCCTTGTCCTCGTAACTGGATGTCTTTATTATCTCTTTCATTTAATTACGTAATCTTTGGCTGTAACCTCACCCCACCTTGATATACAGATTAGTTCTAGTTTACCATATTTTTAAAATTCATGAAGTGTTACAAACGACAAAATCCCTTGATAACCTTGAATAGCCCAGTGAAAATAGATTTTGGATGATATGAATAAATTTCCACCTCAAAGAGTTTTCGTCAGCTGAATAATTTTTTAATTATTCTATTTTATTGCTTTGCATTCCGAGTACAAAATAGAGCTTCATGTGCTTTGAAGTTCAAGAAGCAATGGTGTATCGTTTTACAGGACGGGGTTGTTGACCTCATACTAAACCTCCCCTCTTTATCGGTCTCATTACCGCCTAAGCGAGGCTTAGAAGTACTTTTGCTGGGAATCGAATTCCAAACCTCATGCGTGGTTGGCGTGTGTTCTACTGCTGAAGCACCAATGCAGAATAATAATTACGTATTTAATCTCCGTGACATACTTTAAATGAACAACCAGTTCGTTTTGGAAGAGTGGAATAAAATATTATTATTATTTACTATTATTTTACCCCTGTAAGCTCCCAGTGCAACTTACAAGGGCTTCAAGCTTGGGCTTTGAAGTTGCGGTAGCAGCAATGTTTGTTTTAACGGGATGGAGTTGCTAAGCTTATGCCCAATTTTTCCTCTTTATTACAAGTCTTATTAATGACTTATTGAGATAAAGGAGTTCGTCGGCCGGGGATCGTACCCCAAACCACCTACGTGGTTGGCGAACATCCTTCCACTGTACCACCGACACATAATGGAACATAAATGCGCCCTATTATATACTGTTATTAGTGAGCATGTTGAACTTGCCAACATAACACAATCTCTTCCTGAAGGACTTTTATTTCGGCTAAAATATATGGGATTTTTGTTACCACCTGTTCTACGTAGCTCTGAAAAATAAATGCCATTTTTCTCTTTGAACATTTCAATAATAATTTTGAGTGGTGTTCTATAATTTTACTAATCCATAAATTAATATCTTTATTTTTATACATAATATATGCGACAGAATAAACGTGTTTAATGTTAATTTCTTTCATTGTCATTTGTGGGAAATGTTAAAGGGATATAAGAAACTCTGTGATAAATGCAGGTGGAAGATTTCTAGTATAAACTTATTTTAAGATACGTCTATGTAGCTCCGTTTTCAACCTAGTTTTTAAATCTTTACTCAATGTCATAACGTATGGAAGTCAAAAATTTCACTGAAAATAACTATACTTCGACATTTTTCGAAAACCACTTAGTTATTGTTATTATTATTGCCTTGGGTTCCGAGTGGAACATAGGGCTTCAGCAAGACATATCCACTTTCTTCTATTCTCTTACGTTCTCTCATCTCCTCCTCGCTACACGATCTCCTCCATGTCACCCTTACACCGACGACCCACTCGTCGTTTCCCATTGGGATTCCACTCGAGCAATGGCCTGCATTACACGCGATGTCATCCGATGGCCTTCTCAACGTATACCCAATCCATCTTCAATTTCTCCGACATATTAGTTGAGTAAGTGGTTCTCACTCAGTTGGTTTGTTGCCAGGCAGAGTTTCTTCTTGCTTATTCTTTCTGGCTGGTCATTTGATCTTCAGTATGGAGCTAGCGATTCAGCTACTGATAAAAGTTTGTAACTTGTTGGAAATACTTTTCGTGACACGCTGGTCAAGTTCCCAACCCGCATGGAAGAATTGACTGACTTCACATTTGTGTTGAAAATACGAATCTTGTTCTTTATGCCGGCTGAGTGACAGCAGAAGGCTTCCAAATCGGTTTCAGGTTGATGAAGGAGTATCTTGCCTGGCTTTGACATCTTCATCCGTTCCGCCCAACTGTGGTTGAAATGGCGCTTCCTAGATAAGTGATGGAAGTAATTGCAATTAGTGTATGTATATGCTATTCAGCCAGCCAGTCTGCTTAGGAGCAATAGAAATCCGAAGAGAGATTAATGTCTCACCTATAGACACCTGTTAATCAAAGCCAAGCTGAAGTACAGAAATAAAAGAATGAAAGTAAATGAATACTATTAATTCATAAGTTGAAACAAGCTCACATACAGTTTCCAAAATCTGAGTAGCATAGTACCTATTTCAAATGCAGATTTTGCTTCTAGTGTGACAATTATAACCTGATTTCGTGGTCATTCTCATGGAACTTTTACTGTTTTCCCTGAAACCGTAGGACAGATAGTCACAGTGTGTCGACAAAAAAAAATGCTAAAAGCTTACTTAACAATCAGCTGAGCTCTTAGGGTGCCGTCTAGAAAGACAATAAAAGCTTCGCATTGAAACCATGCAGCTCGGAGGAAACACCACCAAATGGTTTTTTGAGAATGATTTGTTTAAACAAAGCAATAAGAAGACGTAATTTGTCTGAATCGTGTAATGCATCTGTGCAACACATTTCGAGCAATCAACTCACACACGGACTTGTCATAGGAATATATATATATATATATATATATATATATATATGAGTGCGTCAGTGGCACAGCGGGAGAATGCTCGCCAACCACGCCTTATGTGGTTCGGGGTTCGGTCCCCAGCCGACACACTCCTATATCTTGCTAAGCCAGTAATAAGACCAGTAAAGAGGTAAGGTTAGGCATAGGGCTAGCAACCTCATCCCGTAGAAATAAAAAAAACACCACTGCTACCGAAACTTTAATTTCCTAGGTTGAAGCTCTCTGTCGCACTGGGAACGTGATGGAATAAAAAAAATGTCTATATGCAAATAAATAAATTCAACTTGTAAAAATAATAAAGAGTTAAGAAGTGAGAAAATAGATTGGGGTCAAGTTAAAAGGACATATTGAAGGTCAAAATAATAGTGAAGATCAATAAACCTTAAAACGAACTCCTTTACCTCGCCAAGCCAGAAAAAATACTGGTTAAGAGGGAAGGTTGGGCATCAGGCTAGCAACCCCATTCTGTAAAAACAAACACTGCTACAGAAACTTCAAGCCACTAGCCCGAAGCCCTATGTTCCACTGGAGAACGTGAAGGAAAATTTTTTTATCATCCGTACCCAAGAAAATACTTTACATGAGCTTGGATTTCAAAGGGGGGCTTAGCTTCCAATATCATGAAACAAAAGAGATCACAGTCCCTAAGAAGAACATTCCCTGCTGCATCTCTGAGAACGGCCTTTACTAGTCGACCATTACTGTTCAATAACCTGAAGGACAAGATCCCACTGTTGACCAACTCTGTGTGTGTTTATCAATTCACCTGCTCATGTGGACTTATGTATATCGGTCGTTCGACTCGAGTTTTTTCCAAGAGGGTGCAAGAACACTATCCTGCATGGTTACGAAGAGGTGGAAGTGGAGCAATAAGAAGCGTGATCATTGAAAATCTGGTCGATAATGATCACTCTATCTCTATAGCCTCCGCCTTTAAAGTCATCTACAAGGCAAAGAGTAATTTACCGAAATCACTACGTACCCGACTCATCTGTATCGCTGAAGCTTTGGTTATCGAAACAGAAAAGCCAGAGCTCTGTGTACAGAAAAAGTTCGTCAAACCTCTCCAACTTTCATGGTATTAACCCCTCTATGCTAAAGTATGGTAATCCCCAATCATATTTTGGCTCCAGCAATTTTTCACTTTTCATGTTTTCATTTTGTCTATTCAATTTGTATTCTCTTCCTTTATTACGTTAACTGTTGCTATTACTACTCTCACTTTGAACTGTTCCCGGTATTATTTCACTTGTTCCACTTGTCATTCTAAATCAATTCTTTTTTACAACGTTAAATTCTGTGCTATCGAATTTCACACAATATTACGTAACGTTTTAATTTTTTTCGATTTGTCTACTAATCCTATAATTGCACACCCTTTTTCAGGTTCTATCCATCCTGTGAATTTTCCACATTTTTCATAATTTTGCACCTAATTTACTCAAAATATAAATAAAATTAACTACAGGAATTTGTCAGCATTTACAGTAGGAATAAAGTTGAAAGTGTGCAAAGTACAAAATGAGAATAATAACTCTAATAATAATAATAACAATGGGTTTATTTCAATACATTTTGGGAATTTTAGCATGTTATATTTTATTGAATCTAGTGATCTGTTAATATAGCACGATGAAGGGAAAGATAAAAAATAACCATTATTACTCAGCTTAAATGAGTAATTATAAGAAAATAAACAGAAAAAATAAGTGAGAGGATTATAAACATGAGGAGAACAATAACAGTAAACCTTGGTGGTATAAGGATGGAGAAAATCGTTGATTTACTAGTGCAAAGAAGGTTAGTCAGTTTGTCTGTAGCACTATTTTCACCACTTAAAATACGCGTCAAATATGGTGTCCTGGAATTTTTATACTTAGACGTGCACGCATAAAGTCTTTTGAAATGATTTATTGTTCTACCTGAGGAGATGCAAGGTGAAAGCTGCGGGTAAAGTGGATGCTCACAGTCTGACAAAATCCCTTTATGCAAATATGTCGCAGGAAATCAAGTGCCTATCAATGACGATGTCAACGATATGGCCCAATGGGATACCACTTGCACTACTAACAGTCTTCAGAGTTCTATGAAGTATGGCATAGTCTTTTTTATGCAACCCAGGAAAGAATAAGGGTGAACAATAAAGAAAAGTAGATAAGATGCGAGAGATGACAAACTATAGGAGGAGGGGATAGATCAGAAGAAAGAATTAGTCCACGATATTTAACGTCTGACCTGATTCCTAAATCAATTTCATCAATTTTGCAGAAGTCTTCGGAATTAACAACTTCATTTAACTTTCTTTTACAACTGAAACTGAAATTAACAGTCTGACATCAAGAATTATTTTGTTTAAGACCGTTAGGCAAAAACCATTTACTTACTCTTGATAGAAAGCTGTTCACCTGAGTACAGTCTAGCTGTGAGTTAATGGGCATTAAAACAGTTAGATTGTCCGCATACTTAACAAAGTTCATTTCATCAGAGCGAAGCAAGCAAGTTATGCAAGAAGAAAGAAAACAGGGAAGGAGAGAGAGCAGCATCTTGTGGGACTCCAACTTCAAGCGATGAAGTAAACAACTTCTACTGACATACAATGCACTGCCTTTTAACAAAATACCCCTAGGCGCTGATTTAAAAGCAAATGTGTAATCTAGGAAGACACAGTGAACAAATTTAACCTCTTTGTCTAAACTAGAGACGATGTTACGGTGCAAAACTGCAGCTGCATCTAAAGTAATTATACTATGTTTGTAGGCGAATTGTTTTTTATTTGATAGTCCATCACTCTGCATTCAATTCCACTTATAAGTTTTACAAAGTCTGTTGAGAGATATAACCATGGTTGGGTTTGCTAAAAACCTACTCAGACCTTTAATTAACTCATTATAAAGGAGATTTGCGTTGTCTAATCCCTGCATCTAGGTGGAATACACCAATTCAGATGTAAACTCTGTTCGATCCCAGATTCATACTAGCAATGTCTTATTTAATGAGCAAAGATTTTATACATTTAAGTATGAGATATATATTGAAAAATATTGTCACTACTGGCAGTTCTTCACCTGAGTGGAACTTCCAGATATCTAAACTAATGAATTAGGATTTTATAACGTCGAAACTCAACTATAATAGTTTAAATCATTTAAAAAGAAAAGAAACATTTGAAGATTAATTTTCGGTATACTGGAGCTCATGAAATAATTTCAGTTTTGTCTATAATAAAATAAAGAAGCTGGTGTTTATGTGTTTATCTGGTACAATTCCTTATTATCCGTGGTTCTTTAGAAATTACTCAACCATAAGTGGAAGAAGGCAATCCGCAAACTCAGATTTCATACATTTATTCCCGTTTGTGGATATGAATAAAGCAAGATTAACAGTTTTTGTAAAATAAAATGGTACCCTCATTTATTTTGCTGACGTCTAATCAGCTGCTTGCGAAACAAAGTCATTATTAAGTATATCTACAGAAACAGTTTCAACATACTTGCACAGAGTTCATTTTTAAACAAAAAATCAGTATGCACTCAGTGCTAATAATAATAATCACACACAATGGAATCTTTCAGCACTACGTGATCATATGAAAGAGAGGTAAAAATATCCAGTTATCAGAGCAAGGAAAGACTGATAACTGCTTTATATTGAACGCATAAATCGGATTTCAGGCGTTTGATGGAGATTGCTTCACCAAAGTTGAGGAGAATTCGACTCTTTTGCCTATTGATAATTTTGAAGGATCTTGTGACGTCCACCTCAGGACTCATGTCAAAGAGATGCTTAGCAGTGGATCTATTTAAAGCAATGTTCTTTTTTAGACATAAACTTTTTGGTTTATGTTCAGAAAATCAGAGGTATCCCCTTCTTTCTGTTCTTCCAATGAACTCTGTACAAGTATGTTGAAATTGTTTCTGTAGATATGCTTAATAATATCTCTGGGCTTTAAATGGCTGATGAGAAGCCAAAGAAATAAATGATGATACCATCTTTTTCTCCAAAAGCTGTTGTTCTTGCTTTATTCAGACTCAAATGTACTCATAGTGAAGCACGTCCTAATGTTTTCGATTAAAGTTATACACAAGAGTTGATTCGTCCTTGTCCAAAGCTTCTTTTCAACTGAAGAATAATTTCAGTTAATACATTAAGGTGACTGTCAATTGAAAATGAAGTAGATCTTATACATATGAAATCTAAAATAATAACTGTGTTGTGTAATAATAATAATTGAACCATTCATCACTTAGTCATTTAGTCATGTCAGTATAGTTCAGCTCAATGCAATAAACTGTCATGATATGAATAATAATAGTAGTAGTATTCATTTTAAGATTAACTTTGACAGATATTGTCATTATCCGAATCTTGTAGTGTATATTATCCCTAGAATATGCAGTTACCAGAGGTATGTTTAAAAAAAGAATAAACAATGAAGGAGTATTCTTATCAATTAAAAGTTGACATGCCTCATTATTTAGTGACATAATTCAACAAAATGTAACGAATGGTAAAGGTTTAATGTGTTGAAACGACGAAGACGACAATAATAATAATAATAATAATAATAATAATAATAATAATAATAGTAATAATAATACAAAAAGGGAGAATAAATGTAACAAGATGCATTCTAATGAATCATTTAGTGCTTTTCATTCGCCTTTTCAAAGCTTTACTGAAAAATTGGTGAAAATAAAATACAATTATACTTTGATTATAATTAGGATAAGGAGTCATTATAAATTATTTGAAATCAAAACAATATTTTTCTGAACGTTTCACTGTGTAAGCCACAGCTTCTTCGGTAGGAAATTTGAGCTAAATGTTCATTATCAATAGAAGACGTTACAAGGTGGTTAAAACTTCGCTTAGAATCTACCTGTTTTACCTTCAAAGACAAACTATACAGTCAGACAAATGGATTTGCAATGGGATCACCGAGATCACCAATTGCAGCAAATCTTTATATAAAAACCTTGGAAAGAAAAGTACTGATAGGTCTTAGCTGTCATCCTAGAAAACGGTACAGATATGTAATATATATATAAGACCAAATCCCGAAGGATTCTCTATCTAATTGTGTGTATAAAATAAAATGCTTGGAATGTAATGCAATCTACACCGGACAAACATCTCGAGAAATCAAAATCAGAAGAAATAAACACCGTAGAGCATCTTTTCGACCACCGAGAAATCCAGTTGAACTAGAAAAACTAGAAAAATCACCAGATATAGGACTACACGCTGTAGAATCAGACCACAAAACTGATTCTGACAATACTGAAATCATCATCCAGAAAAATTTCAGAAATCACAAAGAACGTCTGATATCAGAAGCACTTCATATCAAATGGAATCCAAATTGCCTGAATAGAAATGATGGACTAAAACAGAGTTTGCCCTGGTTGCAACCCCACCCCCCCCCAATGAAATGAATGTGATAAGCAATTCCATTATGTAAACACATGCAGCTTTTATAATTTTACACTCTGATCAAATCCAACAATCTACACTTGATTTTGTTATCTTTACCAAGTGACCAACTTGACAACGAAAACCGACCCCAGATAGACGAACGATGATTAAGTTAGTAAACTTTATTTTGATATCATAACAAACGTACTAATACCTTTGTTATTTGGTTTAGTGATCTTCATTGCTATTTTGACTTTCAGTGCGTCCCTTTAACTTGACTTAAGTCTATTTTCTCACCCGCTAACTCTTTGTTATATATATGCTGAGATTTTGTAAATTCCGGTTTAATAATACTTTGAGAAAGCTATTAGCATTAAATAGCGAAACGTCAGTAAAAAAAATATCGTTTTGTTTTTCATTCATTGGGAAATACAAAAACCTTTATTATAATGAATGTAGATGACACATTTATCATTATTAAGAAAGCTGAGAAAGAAAACTGCCTAACACAGATTAACTTAATCTCAAAATATATAAAGTTTACTCATGAAGTAGAATTGGACGTGGGAATTCTAAATTTTTCATAATAAGGATAAAACTTGCATACTCTGGTAGAGTATATAACTTCATTATGGATAAAATTTTATTTTGATAAAATCACACAGTGTTATACAGTGATATTAAGTGATGACGTTTCGAGCACAGATTATTGCTCATAATCATATCCTTTCTGGGTTGTCTTGTAAAAAGACAAACTGAGGAGACGCGATATACAGGAAACCGACACATTCAAACAAATATTTGGATTTCCAATTAAATCATCCGATAAGAATGAGAATTTCAGTAGCTTTGAATCTCGTAAACATACCTAGAAACATTATAACAGATAGTGATATGGAGAACGAGATATCCGAGATTTTAATTGGAAATGGTTATCCGGAAAAGTTACTAAATAATATTATCAATAAAAGGGGCTAGAGGGGAAAAGAGAAAAATGAAAAATCTTGCCTATCGACGACAGCCATTCCATTTCGAAAAGACACGGCTGAACAACTTCAAAGAGTACCTGTTTCATATAGTAGTAAAGTCTATTTCAAGCCCACTAATTCTCTAGAAAAAGCTTCGGTGAACGTCAAAGATATGGTTGCCGAAATGAAACAAAACAAATGCGTTTGTGTGTAGGATGAAGTGTTCAGAATGGGGAGCTTGCTATGTAGGGGAGAGTAGTAGAGACATGAAGGTCAGAGTGACTGAACACAGGCTGTGCAACAAAGATCCACCTAGAAATGAAGTAGAAATAAAGAGTCCCGAAAAAAAGACCAGTTGTAGCAATGTATGTTATAGACAGTGGAAATAAGTTCCGACAATGTTGAAATTCTAGGAAGAGGCTTTCATTCACATAGAGAAAGACTGGTCACTGAAGCCTTGCATATATTAATGACATCGAATGCAATAAATGGAAGGGGAGGGGTATACTTATTACCTATATGGAAGACTGTAATGAAGCGAAATAGACAAGGGGAAAAATTCAATCCTGTATAGTTCCCGCTGTGAAATATTGTCATGTTTTGACATGGATGACAATACGCGCGCGCACACACACACACTCATGCAGACAAATATGCATAAATGATAATATGATATTGGTCATTACAAATGCGTCAATTGGTACGGCTGTCTATCGACAAGTGATCTTCAAAGGAACTCATTTCAATTTATGTAGTTTTTTGACTATATATTTTGATGGTTAATAAAATCCGAATAAATGTGCCAAAGATGCTGTGGCTTAAACAGCGAAACTTTCAGAAAAAGCTTGTTTTGATTTTGTTCTTAAACACTCTAGGATTTCCAAGTATTGGTTTGTAGGGATTTGGTTGATTGGTTACAGGATTTCATCATGAGTTGGCATTGGTTAGAGAACCATTGGAAAACCTGCAGGGAGTACTGGACAGCTGTTTCGTCCTAGTTTGAGACTCTTAAGCAGTACGCGCTCACCGGGGTTCGAACTCAGGACCTTCTGGTTACAAGGCGAGCTCGTAGACCATTAAGCCACTGGGACCCGATTCAATGGCCAGTGCATGAATTCTAACTTCTGCTCTGAGATTATTTTAAATAATTCATAATGATTCAACCTGATTCAGCGCTTGAATTATTCCAGGAAATTCGTAATATCTATGTTCTGGAAACTTATAAGGATAAGGAGTCATTATACGAGGAATAACCATGCGAATAATAATAATAATACCCCTAAGACTATCTCTTGATTGATGCTCTTCCTAGTTTTATATTTTATATTAGTAAGTAGACAGAAAAAAAGAATTAAATCATCAGTACTTTTGAGGATTGGTTACACTAGTCATTTGACTGACCATTTATTCAGTTATTTAACTGAAGTATTGAACATTGAATTTGAACAGTGATAAGATTTGTATTTAATACAGAGTTTATTGGAAGTGTGTAAGCCATTTTGTTTGAAAGAGACCATCTAACTGTAAAGAAATAGTTTTTATTGGTTTGTTATAAAACTTACATAATGTAAAATCTATTTGAATCCATAGAATAGGATTGTTAGTTAGATCGTGTTGAAATGAGAGGGTATTATAGGATTCAAGTATGATGACACGAAAGTGAAGAAATGAAAAGGCGAAAAATCTACTGACATCTCGTTCTTCTGCTAGTTCAGATGGTCAGTATTCGTCTCTGCCTATCAGAAACCTCGAAAAAATGTCATATTTCTATCCGAGAATTAAGTTAATTTATTTTAATTTTGGTAAAGACATTATACATTTAAAATTGTGCATAGAAAGAGATACTTAAGCAGAAATGCTGTTCTTTGTTAACAGTTTAGTTAAGGTGACTGGTTGTACTTATAAATAGTAAAAATTAACTGAGTTATTTAGATGGCAGATAGTTTCTCTACTTTAGTAAAATACTGGATTAATAGTATTGTGAACAACATACTGACCTGGATATACAGAATTATCACATGGACAGTCTAAAGACTAATTCTAAAGTTTCAGGTGAGTTTGTTAATAAGCATCTTCAGCTGCTCAGGATATTGTGTTAAGCGAAATAGGATGTGCATGAAGAAAACAAGCTGTTAAGAAAATAAGACATGACATAAACTCATGGAATCATGGACCCTTTGTCTAAGGTATATAGAAGAGTGCTGTCTGTTCATTTAGGATCTGTGCGAGATATATGGTTGATAACACAAGGTGGTATGGCTCAGAAGCGGTTGCAATGATATATTTCACCTTACTATTGTTATTATTTATTATTGCTTCCTTTAGTTCTTAGAGGAAAATATGGCTTCAACCGTACGTCTTCATTGTGTTCGGTTCTCCACCAACCTTTTAACCTGGCTCCACATCCGCCCACGTGCTTTCATCTCCTCTTCACATCACCTGCTCCATATTACCCCCGCATTGATGACCATCTGGCCGTATCCCATTAGGGTTCCATTTGAGTGACGCCCTGGCGTGTGATGTCACTTGATGACTTTCTCAGAGTGTGACCAATCCACCTCCATTTCTTCTTACTTACTTGTTGCACAATTGGTTCCTGGTTGGTTCACTCCCATAGTTCCCTGTTGCTGATCTTTTCTGGCCGGCCATCTGATCTTGAGTATTGAGCGAAGACATCTGTTGATTAAAGTCTGTAATTTGTTCGAAGTGCCCTTCGAGACTTGGCGCCAAGTCTCTGATCCGTATATCAAGTAGCAATGACTTGACATTTGAGTTAAAAATTAGGATCTTATTTATCATGCTGAGTGTTCTTGTGCGCTGATGATATTGTTGTTGTGGTTATTGACATTGTGATTAGCAATCACAGCAATTTTCATTAGCGCATTAAGTCCTATTACCAGCCATATCAATAAAATGGTTGGTGGTATCCAGTCTGTGTAAGGTAACATGCAGAATTTTAGCTTAATCCTTCAAATGTATTACTCAGCTGTGCGAAGATGAAGCATTTCAGCTGAAGGACTACAGTATTACGACATAGCAGCAAAATTATCCACCTACAGTGTTGCATTATTTACTATTAAGGTTAATATTACTGATAAATATATAAGTACTATTATCTTATATGTTAAAATACTGACATTCAAACCATAAATCTCATTCCTCCTTTTATTTGAACCAAACAATATCTTTTGTAGAATTCAAAAAGCTTAAGAAAAGAACTTTTAAAAATTACTCTAATCAATAAAACAGCTGGTTCAAACTGAAATAATGCGGTAGACTATTTCATCCTAATTTTCTTACTTCTAAGAGGTATGCCGAGTGAAAACATAAATTTTAAGAATTGACTAAAAATAAATCAGCGTTTTTTATTCTTCTCTAGCTAAATGGACTGAAATTTTTTGGTTTCCTTGTCTCGGCTAAAGTCTAGTCACAACTAACAAGCGTTTACAAGTATTGTGTCTCGACAATGTTAACTTACTCAGTAGTTTAGGGGATTGCAAATTATTCGCTTGAAATTCATTCATTCATTTTCATGATTTCAATATTTGCTTGTTATTTAACTTTGACATTTAAAATACTTTGTTACCATTTTTACTTTTTAAGTGTAAAAGAATTTTCTGCTTTAACCTTTTACCACAACTACTTCAATATTTTAAAGCTTGAAAATAGATAGAGGCAAAGGATTTCAAAAAAATAAAAATTTACCGAAAAAAAATTGTAATAGATTAAGCATTTTTCATACTACTTGTAGCTAAGTAAGTGGGTTACCAAAAGAGTGTATTTAAAGTTATTACAAACAAACGAATTACGTGTTTATGTTATTTATAAGCTGCACAGAAGAAAATCTTGACTTAGCCGATGATTTACGTATCATATCACACAAATGTAACGATCGAAAATCAATAAGTTGATGGAATAGGCAGTGAAGATAGGACTTTAGGAGAATATAGAGAAGACAGAGTTGATGAAGACAGATTAACGGTAACAACAAGCATCAGTTATCATCATTGGGCTAGGTGATGGAATTGATGACGATGTTAAAGCCGGGATTGGGTACCGAAATAAAGACAAGCAATCATTAATATGGAATCAGTGCAGAAATCTGCTCTCTCTCTCTAACATAAAGAGTGAAGCCTGAATTTCCAACACTGATATCAATTCATTGCTTCTTTCTATACGGTTAGACACTTTGAGCACGCGTCACCGAAAGCATTTCTAACAAGTTTTAAACCTTTATCAATCAACAGCTACCTTTGCTAGTTCAACACTGAAGATCAGATGGTCAGTCGGAAAGCACGAGCAAGAAGGAACTATGGTGATGAATCAACCAAGAACCTATGGCTAGCCAAGTAAATATTCTGAAGGAAACGGAGGTGGATTAGAAATACTCTGTTGAGGCCACTGAGTGGCATCATGCGACAGGTCATCGAATGGAACCTGTATGGGAAGTGAAGGCTGGGGTGCGGGTGCTAGGCAGAAATAGAAATTATTTGAAGAAGAAATGAAAGTTTGTGAGCAGTCGTGAATCCTGGTGGAAATAATAGCACAGAATAGAGTGCAACTGAGATGCGATACTGAATCCTTATTTTCCAGTCGAAACTTAAGGAACCAAGACAAGAGACTTGGTAATGAAATGTCTATTAACAATCTGATATAGACATATAGGGAAACTGTATATTTTATATTGAAATCGTCATTTGCATATGTATTCCTTGTTGTGTTAATTCTGCCATTCATACTGAGTGTTTTTTGTCTTCTTTTGTGTCTCCCATGTTTTGCTGCAATACTGGTTCATTTCCTCTCTTTGATATCAAATATCTGTCTCCGCTATTTGATGCTTTTGTTCTAATGAACTCGTTGTATGCTACTGATACATTTTGTCAGTAGAATATACATATATATATATATATATATATATATATATATATATATATATATATATATATATAGGTTACATTTGAACTCAAACTACATAATCTTTTGTGTTTGTATTATTTCCTAATTTTACGACCGGTAAATTTGAAGGATATCACTTTCAAAATAGAAATTTACCCAGAAGCTACAATTCACTGTCTACTATATCACTATGGAAATTTTCCGCTCATTAATTAATTTGTATCCCAAAGGAAAACCAACATAAAAATCGTAATATTAACCAAATAATTTTAGAAAGTTAAAATGTCCATATCAGATGTTGGTGTAAGTATCTATATTCCAGGAAATCTAAAGCTTCATATTATTAAAAATATGTGCGCAATAAAGAGATACAATAAAACAAACTGTTTTGTACGATTGATTGCCGGTTGTCCTAGTCCTAGCTTAGACTTTTTTTTTAAGTTTTCATGAATTAGTATGTAGGGATTGTATTTGTTTCAGGTTAAACCACAGATTGATAACAGTTAGAGAACCACTGAAAACCAGTAGGGATTAGTGGACAAATGTTTCATCTAATAGTTTGGGAATCATCGGCAGTACGCACCCACTGCCAGGGGTCGAACCAAGGACCTTCTTTCCGGTTACAAGGCAAGCTTGTGTACCATTCAGCCATTGAGACTAGATTCAATAGCCAGCTCATGAATTCTAACTTCTGCCAGCTTTTTTAATTACCAAGTATTTGTTTATTGATTTAAGTATGAAGTGGGCATGATTTGTTTGTACTTCGGTGTCAGTAGCATGTTGTTTAGACTCTACAGTTCTTGGGCTGTATATTTTCTTGAGGTCAGTTTGTAAAGTTTTATTGTTTTATCTAGACGAGACAGAGAAGTTTACTTTTGAGTTGTTGCAATTCTATATCAGTTATTTGTTAATTATCTAGTCTGTATACTTATAACAAGTGGAATTTCTAACAATTAATGTTGACTTGAATTGGTGGATGGTGACTAGCAGTGGAATCCAGGATGCGCATTTCGTCCTGATTGGGACTCATCGTCTGGGTGTACCTACATTTCTCAGTGAGTGATGATGTTCCCACTGAGGCTCAAAACCAGTGCCTTAGTTTCAGATGCCAAAGCGTTAACCACTAGACCACTTGAGCCACCTCTTGTGCAACGGGTCATGTTAATTTAATTAAATTTTAGATTTTCCCGTCGATTGATCGGACCGAAGTGCTCCTCGGTCTCAGGTTAACATGTCGGCTTCTTGTCTAGTGGATAACGCTTTGGCGTTTGAAACTATGGGCACTGGGTTCGAGCCTCGGTGGGAGCATCATCACTCACTGGGAAATGCAGGTACATCCAATGGCGAGTCCCAACTAGGACGAAATGCGCATCCTGTATTCCACTACTGGTCACCATCCACCAATTAAATTCTAATTACATGCCCAAACATCTTCGAAGCATCCGAACAAGAAGCCGACATGTCAACGTGAGACTGAGCATTTCGGTCCAATCAATCGATGGGAAAATCTAAGATTCTTTTGACTTTTGAATCTAAGATTCAATTGGATTAATGATGAGTCTTATTATAGTTATTCAGCCTATTCATTAAATTGTTGTCATACAAGAGTCCATCGATCACCCAGTCGTTTATCAGCCAAAAAATTATTTAGAACAACAAAGTTCAGAGGAGAGTCTCTTTTAGGCGAATTCATTCACTCGGCTGTACAATCGCATTTATATATATATATATATATATATATATATATATATATAATTATTTTGTGTGTGTATGTACATGAGGATTGTCAAAAAAATAATAAAATTAAAATGAGTTAGGGTTACTGTTCACGTCATCAAAATGTTTCTAAAATGAGATGAATAATGAAAATTGTAACTAGGGAGGGCGGGTGAAGATTGGTAAGTATTGACAAGGGTTGGATAATGTGAAATAGGATGTTAATGGAGACACGTGTCCAGAAGATAAATTATGTAATAGGTAGAAAGAGTAAATAAAGGATTGGTTCATAAGATGTTACTAAGATGCCATACAAAAATTCAAGAAACACAAATAAGAGAACAAAACATCATTAACAAAGTAGTTGGACTTGGAATTATACCCAGGATAAAAGAAGGGGATGGAGAAGCTTCTTCTGTTTATATATAAATCAGTGTTTTCCATCCAGATCGCTAAGGCCTCCTCGGCAGTGCAAAGTATAAAGAAGCTTAGCGTTTTCAGGGGGCTTCTTTTGATTTTGTAGATGACTTCTAATGAATTCTCCGTACATATTGAGTGACCAGTGTTGACTATATGTTCAATTATAGCACTCTTTATTGATCAGCTCCTCTTAACCAAGAGGGATAATGTTCTTAGGCTCATTTAGATAAAACTCGCATCGTATGACCTCTACATCTCGCTCCACATGAGCAAGTAAACTGGTAGATATACATGCGTGAACTTTCATGAAGTATGCCAGCTTATGAGATATGAAGTCAGTTCATAATTGAAAAGTGAATTGATTCAGTAATATTTGATCTTTTCAGTTTATATTCATTAATAAATCAGACCATAGATATTGCGAATAACTTGAATTAGCATGATCTCTAAGTCTGATTAAACCCTCATAAAATTATTTAAAATGATCTCAGTTCGTCTAGCAAAATCATGCAAGATTTTTGTGAATATTTTACAGCATTTATGATTCAGAATTAAGATATAACTTATTGTTTAAACTAAACAAGTTTTAAGGTCTTATAAAATGTCTAGAAATAATATTTCTGGTGTAATTATTCTACACAAGCAAGATAATTTCATTTGGATATTCTACTCTAAACAGTATCATTTTTCTTTTTCGGTATTCAGTCAACTATAGAAATAAAATCAGTAAAAATTATGTAGAAATATGAAAAGTAGATTGAGATATCTTTTCTCAGTTGGTGGTATATATTTGCCTGAATAGTAGGGTTATTTTTATGCTTAACTTTTATCCTAAATTACATAACTTGTTACAATAGTAACAGAATATTTGGTTACAATCTAAAGAGTATTATGTGTGTAACATATGTCTAAAGTAAATGTATCAGACTTATAAGTGAGTGTGTCATATACTGAATACTAAGATTAGTGTTTCAGTAAACGCTGTCTGAGAAGGTTTAGTCTTTAATCGACCAGTAGCTCTTTTCCTTCTAAGATAGATCTATTTAGACTGGGAGGAAAAGTTCGTTGTACGGTCGTAGGGACAATGAACAAGTAAATGTGTTGCGTGTAGCTGAAACGCTATTGCCTAGATATGGAGAAACTTCCTTTAAATTTCTCCCCGTGATAGTTATTGGTGCTTGTTATTGTTGTTGTTGTTGCTGATGGTTACATATCCTTATCATCTTTGTCTTCTCTGTGTCCACTTGAAATCCAGAATTCTCTGCTTCTTCTGCCTCTAGATCTTCGAGTTTGTATGACATAAATCTTCTGCGGAGTCCAGATCTTCTAGAGTATTCTTTTCGACCCAACATACTCCTGTCTTCTGTCTCTTCTCTCCACAGCCTGCCACAAGATCCGCTACACAACAATCAGGAATATTAACGGTGATAGTTAGAAGCTTTGTTTTACTCTTATCTTCACTGCAGAGGCTTCGTTACGTTTTCCCTTGTGAATCACTTTATATGTGACATCATCATATAGCTTTTGAATTAGGTTTATAAATATTTGCAGCGGTGCACTGCATAGTGTTGAAGCAGTTTCCGAACTACTTTACGATCAACGGTGTTGAAGGACTTCCACAGTCGATGAAGTTGATCTAGAGATTTGACTGTAATTCTATGCTCTATTTGATGATCATGCATAGCTTTGCAATTCAATCAGCACATGATTTGCTTTCGCTAAATGCAGCTTGTTCTGGCAGGAGTTTTGCATCCGGAGTACCTTTCAGTATCTCCAGAATAATACAGCTCAGTATTTTGCTATGAATGGACAAGAGCACCATTCCGCTTGAGTTTTCCCAAAGGTTTCAGTCACGCTTCTTTTATAGACTTGATAAGGTAGCCTTTCTCCTAATCATTAGGTATCTATCCTTCCTTCCGAACTTTCTTCGGTAGCGGTGTAAGGATATTCACTGAGGTCTCTGGATCCATTTTTAGTGCTTCCGGAGGGATTCTTTCTGATGTTGCAGCCTTGCAGTTTTTCTAGCCTCACACCCAGACTCCCTATTTTTCCAGACTTAGGACAAGCTAACAAAGTAGTGAACTAATAAACTAGGCGATGTTATATACTTCTGTGCTATGAATTAGTTGCTTCGTTTTGTATATTAGTCTATTTCTGAATGCATAACTAATACACCGAGTTAATTATCACAGTGATAATGTATTGGTTACTTCTACTATCTGTCGTATGGTTAGTTTGTTCCTTATGTATATAATCTGTGGTAAAAGGGTGTTACATAGTACCCTTTCTTTTATATACACATATGCACAAATGAAACATGACCTATTGTCAGGTTTGATAATAGTTTCATATCACTTAAAGAATTGTTAAATCTACTTCTTACAACAAAAAGTTGCATTTTCTGTCTGAAAAATTCCCACCTAAGATTTTCGTTTGACCACTTCAATATGATAGTCCTTATTAAATGGTTAGAGTCAATCGGCAGGCAACCTTGGACCTAGGTTTCGGGTTAGTTGGTACTGATGAGTCAGCAAGGCGTATGTGCAGTCTTGAAGGAACTCATGTCCTTTCTGAGATTCGAGTACCAACAAGCACAAAACCTAGGTCCAAGGTTTCCTGCCAATTCCTTTCAGCCATCTAATAACAACAATCCTGAGTGTACCATGATGGCGAGCCTCCTAGCGACATGGTAGCTACACTGCAAACTTGACTGATAGAACTCAGTCTGCAGTAAACAAAGGACCAGACACTAGTTGGTATCCAATCAAAGCTGATCATCCTTAATATGATATAGCAAAATTAAAGAATACACAAGATGAATGCCACTGTATTGTAAAAATTCTCAAGTATATATGATTGTACTTTTTATAAAATAAAATTCATTTGTATATGCAGTAAAGATTTTCATCGACTGGAGTTCTCTCTCTCTCTCTGCCATGGGAGCAGAAATTCCTAATGTAGCCTAATGTTCATTATTTTACTTCATTGTTTTTTTAATAATAAAGCCGTCTGAATATTTTTTCTATCGTGTCTTTTTCCAATTATTTCTTGATTACAGAATCATTCGAGTTGAATCAGTTCAGAATTCAGAAACTGATTTTCAGTTATATTCTAAAATCTAAAGAAGTTTCGATAGTTTTGTATTATCTCTATGACTCTATTTCAACTGTACAACAAAGGTGTCAATGATTATATCCTTTTGTTGAACTCCTGAATGTTAAACCAGTAAACATCTTGTGTTGTATTCAATATCTATATGAAGTCCACTTCCACTTAATATAAGTAATTGCGCATATGGAGAAGATTTGTAGCTCAGGTGGATGATTTTGAATTAGGTGTGTTCTCTGAGTTGGTTGATTTAATTCCGAAGCTTTCATCGCCCCCCCCCCCCTTCTAGACAACATCTTCAGCGCAGGTTTTAGTATGAAGTGGACTTAAGTAAATCCTCTAAAAAATCATAAAAAGAACACCAATGGGATCACGCATATCAGCTTTAATAGGTGAAGCCGTCATGCAAACATTAGAATTAATAGCTCTACCTATAATTAAACCAAAACTCTAGGTACGTTACGTTGGTGATACACCCGTAATAATTAAGAGAAATGATTTGGAATATACCCACAAATTAATAAACAGCATATGTGAAGACATTAGATTCACAAGAGAAAAAGAATTAGACAACAAAATCCCATTCTTAGATGTCTTTATCAGGAGAATTAACATAGGAAATTTAAAAACACAAGTATATAGAAAATCAGCGCACACAGATCAAATACTCAACCATAATAGTAATAACCTAAGTACCCACAAAAGCAACTCTGTTCTGACATTGTTTAAAAGAGTTCAAACACACTGCAGTACTCCTGTTTTGAAGAGAAGGGAGGAAAAATACCTACTAACCGTCTTCAAAAAGAATGCATATCCTCACAATCTCACCAAAAAATGTTTTCAAACCCTAGTCATAACACCAACAACAAGCTGACATCAAAGACCACAAGAAAATTCACTTAAACCATAGATAGGAAATGTCTCTGAAATAACAGCTAGAATATTAAGTCCGTTTGAAATAGATATAGTGCAAAAGACAGCTAACCAGCACAATCATTTCATTCGATATTGTGCAAAACCGAAGGATCCAACAGGAAAAGAAGATAAAATTAATACAATTTACACAATAAATCGCATGAGCTGCAAAAAACATTAATTACATCGGTCAAAGTGGATGTCCCCTTCGAATCCAAATCCAAAACACAAATCGGCTGTAAAAAGACATGATATCTATTCCTTCATATCAATCTATATAGACAATTATGCACACCAATTTGATTGGGATAATGTAGAAATTTTAAATAGACGGAATACCAAAAGTGCAGTCAAGGAATTCCTAGGAGGCTGGTACTCAAGTGAATCAGCCAGCGATTAACAAACACATTATTATAGATCAAATTCAACAGCCAATAAAAAGTAAATCACACAACAAGAAAGTTTGAATTCCAAGTGAATAAAAATGATCAATAGAGATGTAAATTAACAACTAGTCATGACAGTGGTTCCCAAGAGATACACTTATATCATTGATGGAGAATAAGTCCATTTCGTACTAAAATCTGCTCTGAAGATGTTGTCTGGAAGGGGGACAACGAAAGCTCTGCAATCAGATCAACCAGCTTAGAGCAAACAACTAATTCAGTTGAGCATATTATGAATCACTGATAGTTAGTCCGTGTTGAGTAATCTTAGTTAAGTGATAATTGAATCTATTCAAACGTCTGAATCATTTTATTCATCATACGTGTTGCTTAGTTACTCTCTAATTATCACACAATATACTTTAGATAATTACTTTACTTGTAAATCCTGTATGAAGAAGAAATATTTTGGGACTGAATACGCAGAAAATCTCTGTACTATGTGTTCATATATTATCCAAAATAAAACTTTATTATTACTACAACACAAGAGGGTTTCATTCACACTTTGAGTGAAGAAAAATATAGGAATAGTGTGGTAAGTGCTACTTATAATCAGAGCTAAGTACTATATCAGTAAAATAATTCAGAAGAGCAACAATATGTTTCGGACACTGGAAAAAGCAATCGAAGGACAAAATTGTGAGAAGAACCTTAGAAACACTGTGCAGAATCCAACCAGCTATCGAATGTGGTGATATTCGACCAATTTGCGAATGATGTGCAAATAAGGCATTGGATACATAGCATACCAAATGTATGTACCTACAATGAGTTTGTGCCTATAAACACTCCTTCGAGCCTCATCGGTCTTTTCTTCCTGACATTAGCAGTAGTACAAGTGGATTTGTCAACACCAGCAAATGTTTAGAGATATAACAGTCTACCTACCCACCGTCGGCTGTACTAAGTCATTTATGGGGATATGCAAAAAGTCTCCGATAAACAAGTCGATTGCCTGACTTAGTGACTTTTTACATATCCTTAATGTACTGGCATATTGAAAATATTCCGTCTTGGTGACAGTAGGTATTCATACACTTGATTATGTGGATACAAATATTCAGACAGCAGGTACCTTTTGTTTTGCCTCTCTATGCCTTTGTTTAAGCACGTCATAAATGCAAACTAAAATGCGCACGAATTCAAATTTACTCGTATTCAATGAAAACCGTTTGATGAAATAAATAAAATACTAACTCCTTTTTAGAAAAATTAGAAAAAAACACATACAATCGAAATCAAATATAGACACAGGTAGTGAATAAATAGGTCAAATGATAATTCGCCCATTTCTGAAAATCGTCACACCTAGAAATTTATTTCAACAAAGAAAAGGTAACTTGATGAGTCACTTCTGTTAACTTTACATCAAACTGATCTTGAGGGAACTCATATGAAATAAAAGGTTTTCTGTATGTTAAGAAATATTTTCTTATTTGAACACAATGAGCTCAACCTGATTCAGTGGCTTAGTAAAGTCAATACATACCGACAGTAAATATTTTCTATACTTATTGAAACTGATAAACGTTCTGTCACTTTTATGAAAGAAAAATATACTGAGCGTATACTCATCAGAAAGGTTTCATTCAAGCCACCTTCTCTATGGGAATTATTCTTTTCTAAGGCGATAGATCGACAAGTAATTCCTGAGTCGCATCATCCTGGAGAGAATCAAAGGTGCACTGGATACAGAACTCCGATCAGAACAAGCTGGATTCAGGAAAGGCAGGCAAATCATGTACTGACCAAATTGCAACTCTACGCATTATCATCGAACAAAGCATGGAATGGCAATCAAACCTCTACCTCAACTTTATAGACTTCGAGAAGGCCTTCGACAGCGTTGATCGTGAAGTAATTTGGAAATTACTCGAGTACTACGGCGTACCACAAGTATTCATCAACCTTATTCAACAGCTGTACGACAACGGCACCTGCCAAATGATCCACAACGGAAGACTCAGCGAAGCGTTTGGAGTAAACACAGGAGTCAGACAAGGGTGCTTACTATCACCAATGATATTCTTAATTGTGGTAGACTGGATTATGCGTCAGACTGTGGGAAACGAGAAGACAGGAATATCCTGGACCGACGTGAAGAACCTAGAAGACCTGGATTTCGCGGATGACTTATGTTTGATGTCACACAAAATCGAAGACTTACAAGCGAAACTGACAAACTGGTCGAAGAAGCAGCAAAGACAGGACTCCATGTGAACATAGACAAGACGGAGGTGATGAAAATAACCAACCAACAACAACAACAACAGCAATATCCAGCGCCAATCATCAATGGGAGGGATTTGAAAGAGGTTACTTCATTCACTTATATGGGGACAATTGTCTCAACCACAGGCAGTTGGAACGGACGAGGATGTCAAATCGAGAGAGAATCGGGAAGGTAGGCGAGAAACACATTCATCAACTTACTGAAACCAATCTGGAAACCTTCATCACTCAGCATCAACAACAAAATTCGGTCGGATTTTCAATACAAACGTCAAGTCAGTCAGTTCTTCTATACAAATCAGAAACTTGGCGAGCGGGTCACAAAGAATATTTCCAACAGCCTGTTGCAGACGTTGCCTTTATCAACAACTGTCTTCGCTGGATCCTTACTGAAGATGAGATGGCCGGACCGGAAAGAATCACCAACAAGGAACTATGGGAACAAACAAAGCAAGAACCAATCGCCCAACAAATATGCAGGAGAAAGTGGAGATGGATTAGACACTCGCTGAGGGGGCCGCTGGGTAACATCGCGCGCGCGTCAGGCCATTGCTCGAATGGAACCAGGCCGAAAGGGAAGCGGCGAGTGGGACGTCAGTGCAAGGGTGACAAGGAGGAGATCATGTGAAGAGGAGTTGAAACAGTATGGACTAACATGGATGCAGATGAAAAATACAGCAGAAGGAAGACAGAAGCAAGTGTAGACGTGCAGTTGAAGCCCTATGTTCCACTAGGATACCAAGGGAACAATAATAATAATAAGGCGATAAATGTTAGCCGACGACAACCAATGCAACTCTCTATTAATAGGTTTTGATTAAATTTCATTTATATCTATAATGGTATGACTAGATGGAAGGGTGTTCCTCCTACTAGTTGTTAGATTGTTTATACTCTAAGCTTTCTTTATCTGTAAAGGTCTGAATTCTTGTTTCACCTCTTTCTTATGCAATAGCTTTCGTTTCATTTCTCCTGCTACTTCCAAGTGAGTTAAAAAAAGTATTCAGAAGATGCAACAGAAAGGTAGTGTATTGATTGTTGTAAGTGGATATGGGATATTGCAGCATAATGTATAATCTTGTCTACTTCATTTGACTATTGGCATATCTGATATTAATCAAGAGTTAGTAGATACAAGGAATTAATTACTATGAGGAGAATCTTAGTAACTTTTTAGTTCATACTTCTTTTTCATAAGTTTAGCTACCAGTGCACTAGTAGGAACTGTTATCATTATGTCTACTGGAAAGATTAAATCGACTGTACCAGGGTCATTTCCTAGACGGTGTCTAGAAGTGGAATATGCCGAGTTGAAAAAAACCCCAAAGAGTCAAACACACAGTTAATTCCACTAGTACCCACCGATAAGTAAATAACATTGTATTTTTCAAACAGTATATCAATAATGTTTTGGCATTTTAATATTCTTTTTTAAGAGTTGGTTTCTAAGGATTAGATTTGTTTGTATGAGTTCGACCACGAATTCATGCCAGTTAGAGAACCATTGAAAACCAGTAGGGAGTACTGGACAGCCGTTGCATCCTAGTTTAAGAATCTTCGGCTGCACACACAGACACACTAGGTTTCGCACCCAGGACCTTCCGGTTACAAGACAAGTTTATATACCATTCAGCCACTACGACCCGATCCAATCGCCCACGAATCCTAACTTCTACCTATTCGTGATTTAGCGCGACCACGAGCTTGCCTTGTAACCAGAAGATCCTGGGTTCAAACCCCAGTGGGTGTGTACTGCCAAATTTTAATATTCGCTGATAAAATTTTATTGAAGTTGATGTAATGTAAAACATTCATATTCATTTTTAGTACGTCAGTCCTTAACTACTGTAAACATCACTGTTTGGTTAGTGTAAAACCATGGTCAGGGGAACTTCTTAATTCCAGTAGGCACAGTTTGGCTCTTTATATTAGTTTAGAAGTGTATCCTTCATTAAGGTTGTAGTATTACTCATTTAATGAATTCATTTTTTTTTTAAGTTTTGATTACTGCTTGATTCTACACCGTATTTTTGGTACAAGTATGGAATTTTTAGCAATGTGATATCGGTAGCCCAAATTTTGCAGGCAGACCATTGATATTAGGTGTGCGTCAGCAGGGGACCGAACCCCCGGACTGTGTGCATGGTCGGCGAGAGTCCTAACCAATGTGTCACCGACGCACATGAGGTTTAACAAATCAGTTTTTATTGTCAAAAGTTATACAACAGTAAGCAACAAAACTCCCCTATTGAATGCCTTTCAGTAGGCTGAATTTCGCGATAGTCTTATGATTCAAGTTGGAAGAAAAACCTAAATTGTGGTTGGATTTGAAATTATAGCCTCTGATCAGATGACTAGGCTAGAAGTCGTAGGATGAACATATAACCGCATATCACACATTCATACGATTGGTGTTCAAAGCAGCCAGTGATTTGAGGTGGTAACAAAACAGGGTCAACACCTTTCCTGGATAAGTACCCTTTGCAGCAGGTTGGTGATCTAGAGGTCGAAATTTTCAATCAGTTTGTGACCAAAACTTATAATTTCACTTCAACTACCAGTCTAATACAATGAAAACTGTTAGTACTTCTATGATTTAGAAATCAATACTGTTAATATGGTAGAAAGGAGACCAGTACTTACTTAGAATAACTCGTATATGCAATAAAGTAGCGATTTTAAAATTTTCATCTTTTTAAAGCTTTTCACACAGATACGCACATAGTTTTTACCGAATTTTGTTATCGTTTGAACATTGTGGAAGTTATCACTCTTTATTAATCCACACCAACTATATTTAGGCGAACAACACTCTCAGCTAAAATGAATAAGTAAAGAGAAGGCCCTGGGTTCGAACCCCAGTGGGTGCGTACTACTGAAGAGTCCCAAACTACGCTGAGGAAACAGCTGTCCAGTACTCCCTGTTGGTTTTCCAGTGGTTCTGTAACTGATGTCAGCTCATGATGAAATCCTCCATGCAATCAAACAAAATCCTTACAAAACCAATACTTAAAAATTAATCTGATGGTCACTAGCGACTGTCCCTATTCAGGCAGTTAACCTGGGGTTGTAGTGGGAAGTCGTGACCAGTAGGGTACAGCAGGTTGAAGATGAGGCAGTAACTCATCGAAGAAGACACTGCGAAATGGTAGCGCTATGTCGTGAATTGGCAGAAGTTAGAATTCAAGGACTGGCCATTGGATCGGGTCCCAGTGGCTCAATGGTCTACGAGCTCTCCTTGTAACCTGGAGGTCCTAGGTTCGAACTGTGGTGGTGGGTGAGTACTGATGAAGAGTCCCAAACTAGGCTGACGAAACATCTGTCCAGTACTCCCTGGTTTTCCAGTGGTTCTCTAACTGATGTCAGCTCATGAGTAAATCCTCCATGCAATCAAACAAAAATCTCTACAAAACCAATACTTGAAAATTTTATTTAATAGTTGTTGTTGTTGGTATCTCAGTCTCGCATGTTCGTTTAGTTCTCCCTGAGACTCATCAGCTTAACATACCAGTATAGCGCTGATTAAAAGTGTTTCCACTGAAAGTTAAACCTGACCCTGATCAATACAAACTCCAAGAAGTTATCACAGTTAAAATTGACGATATAATGGCAGAGTTCGTACTAGAAACTTAAATGTAGGTTAAACATTACTGTCCAGTGAAACAAACAGCGGGAAATTTAAAGCTTAAACAAATGGATTGCTGTCAAATAGTATGAAAAATGACACTAGGAAATTTAATTCAGTGATAACAAGCAGTTACAGGAGTTGAATACAGCTCAGACCTATATTATATATTTAGAAATACGAAGTAGTACCCCTTTCCAAACTAGATTACTACTAAGCTCATTTGATGGTTTCACATATTTCACCATAGTAATATAATTCTGTCTTCATTTCAGCGTCTAATTACGCAGCCTTACACTACATAATCCTCTCAAATCGCTTGAAGTTTGACAAAAACACTATTTATTTAATCACATTCAGAGAAAATAAATCAAATCAAATTTAGAAAAGATAAAGAACTTAATCTGTCCGTCTGCAGGTAATTCTGTCTGAGAAGTGAATTACTGGCGTTAATATTAGGAAAAATGATTAGGATTATACCTTCGGCAGCATAGCAGAGAGAGAGAGAGAGAAATGAGTCACCTAGTCGTAAGACGCTGATATACTTATCTCTCTTCAAGCACAACATTTATACATGTTTGCCTCATTATCGTTAATTAAATCGCCTGTAAAAATTTTTATTTTTCCTTCACGCGAAATGAAAGAAGCCAAAACAGTCAAAAAAATAAATAAATAAAACTGACCCAAAAGATGGAGAATATATAAACAAAGAGTGAAATAATCTTTCAGTCGACATTTATTTATCTTAATTAACATAAATAATAATAAATTCAAGTTAATTGTCAACTTATTTCAATTTTATGATACTGAGAAATTTCACACTTAATTAAATTTCTGTTTATTTTATTACTGTCTTTATTGATATGGAAAAAGATAACATATATATATATATATATATATATATAGCACAGAATTTCATAAATTGTAAGTGCACACACAGATCAAAGGCGAAATTAAACGCCTGCATACTTCATTAGACTATTTTGTCAAGACTAGTAAATTCTACTTAAATACTAAAGTAGATTGCCAGATAGAACACTGTATCATATTTTGATATTTGAAGTGTCATTTGATATACATAACAGTTTATTAAATGTCTTTTGTAAAACTGTCAAAATTTTACATATTTTATTCTGTTTTCAGTGTACACAGAAACCTGATACGTGTGTGTGTGTGTGATTGTACATGGAATTTATGTGATTGCATGTTTATTATAGACATTTATATTTCTTATGTCAAATTTATATTTATAAAATGTCAGCAAAATTGAAATGAGTAATTCCAATGTTTTGTTCGGCAAAATGATCCGAACTTTTCCAGGGAAATTAATCGAAATTAAAATTATAGAGGTTTTATACATAAGGGATATCTCTCAAAGTTGATGTGGTGTCTTGTTTCTATCGAATGCAGTGCAATGGCTGATGTGTTTTCTTGGAACCACCTTTAGACATTGTTTGTGCTCCTTCACTCCTATATTTACCTGTTTGGAAGTTTCTCCTACATATATTGCGTCACAGTCCCATACTTGATCTTGCCTCCTTCTATTTTATTCTTAACCTTCACCAGTGACGAGCGTAAGGTATCCCTTGTACGAAATTGCACTCGTATGTCATGATTGTTAAGGATTCGCCTTATCTCATCCGATGTTTGTTTGCCTTAAGAAAATCGCCACTGTACTAGCCCAATTCTTAGCAACAGGTAACAATTCATCCTTATCTTCACATTTTAAGTATCTTTTTATGAAGAATTTGGGACATTTATTCGATTCAAGAGTGGACTGAACTAGTTTTAGTTCCCTGTTGGTCTCTTCCTCCTCAGTAATTAGACATTTGACTCTGTTAATTAAACTCTTGGCCACAGTTACTTTGGTGGTAAAAGGATGTGCTGAAAAGTAGTCTAGGTATCTGTCAGAATGTTTTGGCTTTTTGAAAATGTTCACTTCAAGTCTACCATTAGTTTGTCTTTTTATTAGACAGTCCAGGAATGCCAAATGATATTCAACATATTCAACCTCTCTAGAAAACTTAGTGGTTTCCGACATATTGTTTATCAAATGAAAGAGCTTAATCAACATGGTGCGTCTGATTATGACGAAGGTATCATCCAATTATTTTGGAACTATTCGGACAAATCATAACAGGAGCTAATATAAATATTCATTTTTTAGAATACAAAAGACTGAATGAAGATGACTGTAATTTTGGTTCTTGAATGAATTAAACTCTTTAGCTCTTGTTGAATACTTATCCCCTTGGATTCAGAGTGGAACGTATGCCTTCAGTAACACATTTCCATTTCACTCTGTTCCCTGAAGTCTTTTATTTATCTGGCCTCAGAATTGCCCACTAGCTATCACTTCCTCCTCACGTGATCTCCTCCACTCCCTCCTCAGACTCTAGATTGACCTAGAGGACAGATTTCTTCGTTACTTTATCCTCACTGTGGTAGTAAACATAAATCTAGACAGTGATTTTTATTCTGCTTAATAATATTTAGTCGAATGTATCCATATCTCAGTAGGTAACGATGTATCTTTGTATCTTTACGAATATATTTTGTGTAGAAACTATTTTGTACGTTGAATCTAATAGATATAGCGTTCAAAATACGAAGAGATCATTCAAGAACCACCTAGGTACATTCTGTTTACAGTTTGAGTTAAATTAAATGAAAAAAAGGTGATATCCGTATAGGATCGTCGTTTAGTCAGTATTGGTTAAAGATGGCATGTTGACAGTGTAAAAAGGGTTTACGGAAGTAGGATTTACAGCCATTCAGTGTGTTCAGATGTACTCTGCATCTATGCAGTTTCTCCCACCTAAACCTGTAATGTTTAGGAAGTTTTGAACTTTATTATTATTTGTATATGGAGGTGATAAAGTTTTATTAATTTTTGACATCCATATTAACGATAGCTGTCTTGAAATTCCAGCTTCGGTGACTTGGAAGTGTATTTGACGTGCTACTGTAGTTGTTCACTGACTAAAGAATTGGTTAAATAAAGAAAAAAAGCTGGTAAAAACAAAATGTATCGCTCCAGGATAAAAAGAAATAGTTGTGTTGGATGAGTATCTACTAAGAAAACACGACTTTCTGTTTGAAATCCATTCAAAACAAGTGACCCAGCTCATTGAGACCATAATATGAATAACTCAAAGATAAAAACCCACAGAGAAGCTATGCCAAAGTGTTCTCCTTTCGTCTACTTTTATGAAGACCAGAAAGTAGTGGTAATGCTTGTTGGATAATTCTTTCACTCTTTAGTTGCAAAGTGTGGCCTTCATTGTAAATTGATCAAAAACCACTTCCTCTTATGTATCACTATGAGTACAGTTAAAACACTGCTAATACATCCCAATATGGATTTGGAATAAAGCTTATGTTATGTTATGTTATGTTAATATTCCCATAAACATTTACCTACATATCACATGTACCTCAGGTGTAGAGCTTCTCGTGCACAGTATAACTTATTTACCTGAGGCTAAGAGGTATACTTTAGGATAACTGAAGCATACTAGAAGCTACTTATTCTAAATTTTGAACATATATTCAATTTATTATACAAAATTATGATGATTATCATAAGCTTATCATCTATACTTTACTATATTTAACCTAGCTATTTAATTTCATCTTGTGTTTTAATTAACAGAAAATGATAATAAGAGTTTTGTCTCCCGTAAGGAGTGGTAGCTCATGACGTCAGTTTTGTTAATTCGATAACACTTGTGGCTTAACTGGAGAATTTGAACATATTTTCTTCTAAATGATTAAATTATATTAGAATTATTTCCAAAAAAATTGTCATTCACCACAGGTTATTCTGCTTCAGACTGTTAACAGCAAGAAGAATCTAAAAGTGCCATAAAATTGAAACCACAGTGAACTTCTCCTCAGTGTATTGATGACTGAATTTAAATGGTATGCTTAAATCAAAGCAGAACGTGAATTACCGGTTGCTCAGATATTCAAATGAGTCTATTAAATTTGATTTGTCTTGAAAAATAGTTTCAATCTAACTAAGTAATTATATTTTCAAGTATATTTTAAATATTTCATTCACTAACATTTTCTAAAACAACACGTAGCCTTACATATTAGCCCCTTCAGTATTCTGTAGCCATCCTTACATTTATGTACAAAAAGCTTTCTGGACATTATATATATGATGTCAGTATTGGTGAACATTGAATCGTTTATTTGTTCGAACTGACCTTCATATTGGCGGGAAACAGGAAAGCTGTCATTGCTTAACCGTGTCCTGGTTGGCAGAAGATTGGAGAAATACAATCAGAAATTGTTGTATATTATATTAACGTTTATTTACGGATGCTGACACTGATTAACCTTTGTAAATCTGTTTCATTACCGCTTGAAGTATAAATAATCACATCGACCAATCGTTTCCTGTTGTTCTTCATCGGTTACATTGCTTAGTGTTCTGAGTATTGGGCTTATTCTTCAGTAGTCAGCAATAGCTCCAGGACCTCTACGCTCTCGATACTTGACATATGATAAGGTTATAATAAAAAATCATTTTGATTATCCAAGTTGTAAGACACAAAAGAGATAAAATGGGTTAGCAAGTCCTGTTCATTTCGTGGTTATTATTGTTTTGATGACGTAATTTTGCCTTTTCATTTTTCACTGTAAAAATAAAATTTCCTTTAACATTATTTGTTGATATAAGAATAAATCTGGACACTGTTGTGGAGTATAACTTTATCAAAGAGAATAACTTCATTTGAAGTAAGTCAAAGTGATGAAGTATTATCTGTTCACTGATGATGCTTCGAGTACAAATTATTGTTCACACTTATGACAAGAGACATATAATTTTCAGATTTTGTCTGTTTAGTTTTATTTCTTCTAATTCTTTGATTTTACTGGGTAGTAATATTTTCCTTATTTCCGGCATTGTTGTTGTCTTATTCCCCGTGCAACTGTTTGTCGTGGGTTTGATGGACAGGGGGCTTCAGTGAATAACCTCTGCTCCCACGTATCTGTATTACCCTTCTGAAACACCGCTCTGCCTGGCTGTATTGTTTGATTGTGTGTTACTGCGTACATTGTAATAGCTGGGTTCTTTTTTTTTTCTAAGTCAGTCATTTCTAGTATGTACGATTATACACACAGCTAAATTCCTATGCCCCGATAATCTAACTGACCCCGATCTACCAGGATGCTAAGTACTCTCTAAATCAGATTATTTAATGTTATATGGTCAAAAGGATCTCTTAGTCAATAGAGTTTATGCCTGACTGTGTTTGTCCCTTTAAATATCACTCTAACTCCAACTTCATTAAGAATCCTACGAAGGATTTTGGATATTGTTTTCTCATTTGGCAACAAGAGTGGGCTAACTAATATCGCCTACTGTAGTAGGCAACTTTATGGACAACTACAAGGGGAATAGCAGAAATATATGGACAAAATCAGAAAGTGCCCTGATATGACTGTGTTCAGAAAGTCGTCAGTAAATGTATTATACTGTACCACTATGCTCTACATCAAATAAAGTTCTTCAAATATATCATTACAAAAACAATTTCTCCTTAAAAATACTCATCAGCTTGTAAATAAAGTGATTTACTTTCCTTTTTAACCAGTGTGTATCAACCTGTTGGCGAGGGGCTTGGCATAAATCACACAGATGATGACCTATATAGGCAGAATTTATTTGTTCTCAGAAAATGACAACATCCCTCCAGCTATGTTTATGAATTTACATGCACTTGCGGGAGCAAGTACATTGGAAGGACAGAAAGAAGGGCTTCTATCCGGTTTTCTGAACATATTCCAAGAAACCTGTGCCTAAAAGGAAGCAAATATTCTCAGAGTGCAATTACCAGCCATATTGTTGACACCGGACATCTCGTAAAGATTTTTAAGTCCATCAAAATATTAAATAGACAAAGGACAGCAAATTTACTACGAAGCGGTCGCAATCAAGCGATTCAAACCAGACTTACGCATACAGAAAGAGAGTGTGATTAACCTCTCACTCCCTTGGTAACTGAATTGTGATTTTGATTACATTAATCACTCATCTAATTCAGTGATCTCAGCTCACTGAACAAATCTTAATCTCATAAACTGTAACCGCTTTTGTTTATCTTTTTTGAGTTGTTATGTGAACCTACAAGCTTTCACTATCTGTTATGTTTTTCTGCTTTACCCTCGCCCCTCTTTTCTACTTTGAAAGCATATAAATTGACGATGAAAACTTAAACTAAAAATTGTGATGCTTACTTTTTGGATGCGTCAGTTTTATAGTATTTCTTCTCTACTACCACTTAAACATTAAAGTACGTTATTATCATCTATATAACCATTGTAATTTCAGGTAGTCTGCAGATGATGAGAACCTGTAAAATAGAATGATATCATTTTATAATGCAAATTTCGTCTTCATTTCTTTATCAAAACTTACCAAGGGAACCAAATGCATGAAGCTCTGAAGTGTCTGTTATCAAGCACAAAAACAAGAATTTATTGATTTTTTTCACTATCCGAAACCTAATCAAATGTTCATTACGTTAACACGTTACATGAAGTGGTGATGAGCCTTTTAATCTGAAGAATGTAATTAAGTCAGCACTGATTAGGAAGTATTGTGATTCGAATTACCCTGTTACATTCAATCAAATAACTTATAAAGAGATTAAGATTTTATCGGCAAAAATATTAGCGAAATACTTCAGCTAATTGGAAGGTTTTTATTCAGAAAGATTTGTTTTAATAAAGTATAAGAAAATAACGAAATGAGGTCGAAGCATTTAATTAAAATAAAAAGCAAAAGAAATAATTTAAATATTGAAGTTTTAGTTTGCTAGGCTTTGATTGGTTACAGGATCTCAGCATAAGCTGACATCAATTAAAGAACCATTGGAATAAGTGGGGATACTGGACAGCTGTTTCGTCGGCCTAGTTTGGCACTCTTCATCAGTATCTACCCACCACAAGGGCTCGAACCCAAGACCTTCCGGTTGCAAGGCAAGCAAAGGATCCGATCCAAATAATTTAGAATATTCCCATACACTAAGATTTAATCACTTCAAAATGATGATTTTATGGCATAAAAATGTGATTTTGATAAAGTCATTTTCAATACCAACCTTAAACATGGATATGATGACGAGTATCTTAAAACAATACGTTGGTAATTTACACAGAATGAATTTGTAAGGTAAAAGCATCGTATAAGTTTTATGATTACCGTCTGACTGAACTGCATGCAATAAAACCTTCTGGAAAATTGATCTCTGCATATAATTTTGAAAGGTGTACATCTTGTCTGTTTCGTACACCAATGTGAATTGATCTGCGGTTAGTGATACAGAAATTAATAAAGATAGTGAACAAGCATCAGCAGATAGACGAAAGAAAATTACAAGATCGATATTGTTTATTTTTCACATTTTGATTCACTGTGCCGTATACAATTAACTTTTGCATTCCTCTGTATTATAGTGTACCATTCTTTCACTATGTGTTTACTTTGATTTTTTCCACTAGCTTCCTTTCTGCATTTTGATAAAATTATGAAAGAAATCTGTGAATACGTTTTGAGGTTTTGTATGCCATACACAGTTGCGTCTTTGTTTTAATTCAGTGTTACCTCAAGACTATGTTTAAATTTAATGATAAACAAGACATTATTCACTTTTTATTTACAACAAAATTTCCTATGAACAATGCAAGGTAAAGTCTGTGACAGTTAAACCGAAAGGGCAGTGAACGTGTCAGCATAGGGAAAAAATTCAGCAAGTCACAACTGTTAATTTCCATCATTTTTGAATTTACTTTTCTTCCTTTGAATTTTGAGTACAACATAAAGCTTGGTGTTGTTTTTGAAGGCTTGGGTCACTAGCCTCGTATTCAAACTTCCCTCATTTCTAGACTTACCATCGGCTTGTAAACTACTAGACAACGTTCAGAAGTAAGTCGACCGGAAATCGTACCTAGACCTCCTCTGTGGCTTCAGAGAATGTTCTACCCCTGAACTACTGACATACATTAGTTTGCAATACCATATCGTAACTGTTTAATAAGAAAAGTATCAATAAGAAGTGTTTCTCATTCGATCTATGTGGATAACAATAGTTAAACAAGGGGAATTCAGATGAACATTTTCAGTTAAGTAGTCAGAAAATTTCGTATGTGTTTTGAATGCATTAGTTACTTTTTTATTGACTTTGTCTACACAGAGTGAAATTTATCGTTAAATGAAAGTATTAACACACACTTCGGTTTAGACAGGAAATCACCCTGAGTACACTTCACGAACTTGATTTTTTTTTTTTTGGTTTACAATGAAAACTGTTCCAAACACTAGTGAAAATGACTAGAAGTCTAAGCTATTTATTACTTCACATTTTTTATGTAGGAGAAAAAGCTCCTGTGTTCAGACAGAATATTCAACTGTTTTAGATAATTGGATGTAAATATACCTCAGTAGTTAAAGGTGTATCGATCATCTCAAGAGTTTGTTTACAAACGGATTCTTTGTCACTGTTAAATCACATATTTAATTTATCCTAATGACCTTTGGGCAGGGAGCCCTAGGTCCACCGTTTGATGTCAAAGGATACATTAAGTTTCCTTCTAGTTTTTGATCAGAAGCAGTATGAGTAGAGTGACCGAGGGCTCTAAGGCGTTGGTTTAAGACACCAGTCCGAAAGGGCATAGATTCGACGAGTTCTATGCGCCAGTCGTCCATCGATAGAGTGCTCGCTAACCATGTATGTGGTCCAGGGTTTGACTCACGGTCGGAGAACACCTTTCTACCTCCGTTAGCCTGTTGTAATACCCGGCAAAGAATGGTAGGTTGGGCGTGGAGCTAGCAACCCCATCCCATAAAAACATCACTGCTAATGAAACTTTAAATCTGAAGCTTGAAGACCTATGTTCCACTAGGAACGCAAAAGGAATTAAATGAATAAATAATTAAATTATGTACACAACCCAGTATACAATAACATAACTATCTTAACTCACTTAATAAAGTAACTGTTTTATATGGCATACAACTGAAAATCGTAAAATCTTTACAGTCAAACACCTAAAAAATTTCTTTATCTTTATGTTTACACGTGATTTATCAAGCAAGTTTACTAAAATGGTGTCAGCTAACTGTGTCAGTACTTGGACAGTATTATTATCATTAGTAGTATTAATATTACCATTATTTTGACAAAACCAACTAGACCAATTTGTTTTGACAAGAGATAAGAGTTGTACTTGATTTCAGTCAATCAGTGTAATGTAAAATATGTTGGCTTAAGTTTTAAATGAAAGGTAAACTGGCGAACAAAGAAAGAGAGAAAGAGAGAAAGCAACAGACTGTGAATATGACACGTGTACAGTAAACTAGTACAACTAATCACTTGTTAAAATAATAAATGAAATGACAAGTGAACAATCTTTTAGAATATTTCTCTTTCTGTATAGTTGTTTTAAAAGGCTTATATCTCCTTTTAATACTTCATACATACTTCCCTATACTTCAAAAATTACATAACAGATACATATGAGTAAATATGTTGTGGATTATGTCCAATGTTATGTAGGGTATAACATTTACAGTAAACTTCATTGCATAGACAGATTAGTCACTGGACTGTCTACTTAAATTCACTTCAGTAATTGTTATAACTACTATATATTTAATATTAATGATACAGGCTGTCACCAGTGTCTACTGGGTCATTTCAAAGAGTTTCGAAACAGTCACTGAAAAGCCTAAGTAAACTGTAGTTTTGATTTCACCAGCACCACTCATTACTGTGTAATTGTTAAATAACTAGGCCTGTGTAAATGTTTCCATCATAGGTGAATAACAATATCGATATAAGAATAAAACTTGTGCACTGTGGTAGAGGAGTATAATTCCATTATGGGCAAACTTTGTTTTGATAAAGTCTCACAGTGTTATACAGTAATGTTTACTGATGACCACGTTTCCAGCACAATTGGTTACTCCCCATAATCATATCAAGATACGCGCACAACTTTCTAACTTCGATTGTCGGAATGTAAGAATTTAGCTAAGGCAAGAATGGTTGACCCTGAGAAGATAAGTAATTTAGAAAAAAGGCTCAGCAATTGCAATGCATGCATTACCACGCAACCACACAATAGGATAGGAGAGGGTTGAAATTCTAAAAAGTAATCTAGGTAGGTGGAGAAAGAGAGAGGTTGATTACTGAATCATTGTTCATCGAGTCTACACCTAACACATGCGATAGGAATGACTCATCACTCATACTGGAAAAATGGAGAATGCTACTACAGTCAAATCAAGCGATGAAAAATAATGGAACTATATAAACGAAGTAAGAAAGTTGTGTGAGTAGTACCTTGATATGATTATGAGCAATAAATTGTGCTCGGCATGTGGTCATCACTAAACAATACTGCATAACACTGTGAGACTTTATTAAAACATATTTTATCCATAATGGAATAACAACTTTATTCGGGAGTTAGTCTAAATAACAGACTGACAGCTGTCTACACCTTAAATGACACTTTCGAATTCCTAAGACAGTATCAGTTGTATCACTGACTTTTATTACTTCTTTATTAGTTTCACTACAGATTATTCAATTAATATTTTACACAAAGTGTTCAGTTATTCATAAAATTGAAGATTAAAGTGATTTACTTATAGCTGACACTTGTAATGGCTGATCATTCAAAGTTAACTTTGATTTCTTGGGTTCTTTGTCCTTGATAAGGGTGAACAAGAAAAGGGAAACTTACAAGGATGCAATACAATTCATCCATCACACGGCCAGTTATGCATCAAAAAATGAGCCACATATATTTTGCGATTGCTGATAAGCCTAAGTAGCTATCCAAAAGTCAAACAGTAAATTATGTTTTGAGCTTGTGACCAATCCGTTAAAAGTTGAGTGACTAGGTCAATGGTATACTTTTACAAGGAAGACTTTGAACATGAAGAGATAGATATTTCACAGTGTTTAAAGTGCTTAATGTATATATTTTAAAGGTGAAGAATATCTAGTAGATTAAATAAAAAGAATCAGTTCAGCAAAGACTATTTTCGAAAGCATCTCAAACATTCTGAAATTTTTGTGTGGTTTTCTTTGATGTCGACAGTCTGATTGCGAAGCTGGCGTTGATTTTTCTGAACAGTATATCCAGTTTAATTCACTTTAGATTTTTCCGTCGACTGATTGGACCGAATTGCTCGATCTCAGGTTGACATTCTGGCTCCTTGTGCAGATATTTCGACGATGTCTGGGCATGTAATTAGAAGTTAACTGGGGAATGGTGACTAGCAATGGAATCCAGGATGCAAATTTCGTCCTATTTGTGACTCGTCACTGCACGTACCTGCATCCCCCAGTGAGTGATGATGTTCTCACCGAGACTCGGACCCAGTGCCTATAGTTTCAGATAGCAAAGGGTTATCTACTATACCACTTGGGCCACAAAACTATGGGCACTGGGTCCGAACCTCAGTGGCAGAACCCTCACTCACTGGAGAAGGCAGGTACATCCAGTGACAAATCACAAATAAGACGAAATGCGCAACATGGATTCCACTGCTAGTCGCCATCCACCAGCTGACTTCCAATATTTCCAGTGCTATCTAGAAACAAACACTCGAGCTACAAATCTTCTCTATTATTTCAAAGTAGTCTGAGTATTGTTTTCATATGCAAAGGTAAGGATTATTCACTTTCATTGTCATAATTTTCGCTGGTAAAAGGATCTCATCCAACACATACATCTCATTTGTTTTCATGTATAAGATCTTTTTCAAAATAAACTCAGATTTCCACCGTGAAAGCTGAAATCCAATAGGGTTATGTCAGTTCTTTTTTCAAACCCCTAACATTCAGCTGATACAGAGAATCAATAAAGAATTCAACTCTGGCTTCATTTGAATTACCGAAAAAGTCTTGAATAATTGTATGGCATAAAACTGATTACACGGAAGAAGTGACGTTTCCAGTCTCTTTACTGATAATCTAACCTGCGATAAATGTTTACAGATGTCTTGATTATCGGATGGCAAATAAAACAACTGTAAATCTCTTAATGACTCTCATCTAAGTTCTGTATGCAGCTATGCAACTGAATGATAGAGAGGTACAGAATGACAACCTTCTTGAAGTTTTCAGATATGACAAGTGTCAAGCAAGATGAAATCAGGATGAAGCATTGCTTTCAGTAAAATGCCAGATTATTTGGTTCACTAATAACCAGTAACAATGAGTTACTAGTTATAAATTCCATTCAAGGAAAAGCACAATTCAGGCGAATCATATTCGTGGACATCTTGTTCAATGTATTCCGTTTTCAGCTAGTATATGGTTCCTGGCAATGGACTGCAGGATTTGCTTTTTGTCCTCTATAGAACTCACTAACTAGACTGTCCTCCATAATAGTCAGTGATGTTTTCTATGGAATTCGAACCCAGTACTCAAAGCTTAAACCACCAAATTATTGTTTCGATTTCATTAATATGCTTTTATTGTAAATAATGTACAGTGCAGCATCATCAAGATTGCATGTGCTGGGTATCTGTTCGGTGAACAATTAACAAAAGAAACAAGAATGCTGCATTATTTACTAGGCTGATAAGAGACGAGAACCAACTCTTGTGTAATGAAGTTCTTTTTTTATCATTTTATTCCTTGACGTTCCCAGTGCAACATTGGACTTCAAGTTACAGCCTTGAAGTTTCAGTAGCAGAATGGGGTTGCTAGCCTCATGCCTAACCTTCCCCGTTTACCAGTCTTACTACTAGCTTAGCGAGGTAAAGAAGTGTGTCGGTTGGGGAGCATTCTACCTCTGTGCCACAGGCAACGAAGTTCATGTGTCATTTTCTTAAAAAAAATTTAATTTTCCTATTATTTACTCTTACTGGACTGAACCGATTGACTCCTATGGACATTTCAGGCCAAGTAAAAACGAACAATGTAGAATTAAAACGTTTCAATAAATTGTAATTGCTGTATTGTTTGAATAAATAAATAAATGTACCCATTGAAATGAAAAAATTAAAGTAATACAGGGCATTTTTGTGATTTATTCCAAAAGTAACCTCTTCCAGTATTCTTTAAACCTTTAATGCTTTTAGTTGTTCTTCTGATTGATAAATAAGTTAAATTGTCTTATGGATAACGAATTCCACCTGTAATGATAGTCATATTAGTTCACTTCGTTATTATTTGAAAAAAGCATAAATGCAGCATTGTTCTTTAACTGGAAATTATTTCTACAATGTATATTGAGGAGTAACAATAGGCGGTATATTTCAAATGAATGTAAAGAACCTAATGAGCGAGGAAAGTTTCACTTAGACATTTTTATTTTATCAAACTACGAAAAATGAAAAAAAAAATCTTTTCTTGAAACACTTCTCTATTATTATCATGAAGTTGTGAGCTTAGGCTTATTGTTTACTGACCCCCGCCTTGCATGGCGTATCTGTAATCTCGAAAGGACTGATATTCGATGAGATATTCGAACCTGTAGTTACCCAGTGGTGCAGTCAGGCAGTTAATACTGAGTGCTATTTGAGCCGCAGTTAACCTCTTATAGAAATGTAACAGATACACTGATTAATCAGTAATCGCTAACTAATGTCATGTGTACAGTCCTTATTATTATTCCTTTGAGTCCCAAGTGGAACATAGGGCTTCAGCACATCGCCACTTTGTTTTACATTTTGCTGTCCTCTTTAGGGGATCCCACGATTGCTCACAAACCCTCACATCTTCTTCGCACGATATCCTCCATGTCGCTCTCAGACAATCCACTCGTCGTTTCCCATTGAGATTCCACTCGAGCAATGACCTGGAGGCCTCCTCAACGCATGCCCAATCCATCTCCGTTTTCTTCTACATATTTGCTGAGCGATCGGCTCTTGCTCTGTCTGTTTGTAACCAACCAAAGTTTCTTGTTGCTAATTCTTTCTGGCCAGTCGACTAGTCATTTGATCTTCAGCATGGAATCAACCAGTGAAGTCAGCTGTTGATAAATGTCTGCAGACTGTTGGAAATGCTTTCCTTGATGCGCTAGTCAAGTGTTTGATCCACATAGAAGAAGTGACTGACTGACTTCACATTTATGTTGGGAATCCGAATGTTGTCTTGAATGTTGGCTGAGTGACAGAAGAAGATTTCCAAACGGGTTTCCAATTGATGAAGGCGTGTCTTGACTTTACTGTTCTGGCTGGCTGTGACATCTCCAGCTGCGGTTGGAACGATGCTTCCTAGATAAGTGAAGGGAGTAACTTCTGCTAAATCCCGCCCTTTGATGGTGGTTGGTTATCTTCATCACTTCCGTCTTCCCTATGTTCACCTGGAGTCCTGTCTTAGCTGCCTGCCTCCTCAGCCAATTTGCTGGTTTTCACCTACCCGTAAGTCTTCGAGTTTGTAGGACACTAGGCATATGTCATCTGCGAAATCCAGATCTTCTCGAGTTTTCTTATCGGTGGTCCAGCGTATTCCTATCTCCTCGCTCCCATGCATAATGCAGTCCACCATGATAATAGCCAGCCTCAGTACTTATTTAATTCTATCAGTTAATATGCTTCCTGTTTTCCTCATTCTTTTATTCCAAATTTTTACAAAAATTGTTTATTATTTTGATCAAAGAGAAACTGAATAAAAATTAATTCATTTTAAAAGCATAGAACTAAGAAGTATTTCAGTATGGTCATAGTTTGGTTGTGCTTTTGTAAAAAAATAGCGTCTTTTAATCATAATATAATCTTCAACTTTTTGTTACATCCAGTGTAAATAAAAATTGCTGTTTATTTTTTATTTACCTGAATTAGTCGCCACATGATAGATGGCGGATGTATCTGCTTAGTATGTGTGTGTGTAATGTGAATTGTAATCTATCCTTTTATAAGGGAGAACACCTCTATACGACAGGAACTTTAATCCCATGCAAGGTAATACTCCTGATAACAATGACTGTAATGAATCATCATCCAGATTATTATTATCAATATCATCGTCAACTGAGCGACATAGTCGGGAAGAAATTTTTTTTCTCCTTTGTTACTTTTGTACAAAATTTAAATGTTAATATTAATCATATTATCACACCAGGTATTGCCTTTTGTTATATAGCATAAAACAGTGTTAAGTAACTCTGACTTATGTGAAATTAGTTGTGGAATGAGTCACAGAGCTACTGATTATTACATAAATACTATATATATATATATATATATATATATATATATATACATATTAAAATCTATCTTTCAATTAACTTCCAACAATCAGTTTTGGTAAGATGCCTAGGCCATCTCAAGAACCAAGCGATCAAGAAATGTTATCATTTGACAATATGCACTAGTGATGACCCTGTTAATTTTACTTTAGTTCATTGTGCGTCGGTGGCACAGCGGTTAGGACCCTCACCGATCATGCACATGGTCCGGAGTTCGATCCTTTGCCGACGCACACCTGATATCAATGGTCGGCCTGCAAAATTTGGGCTACCGATATCACATTCTGAAAATTCCATACTTGTACCGCAAATACGGTATGGAATCAAGCTGTAATCAAAAATAAAAAAAATATAAAACATGAGTATTTTCCTAACAGGCGTGGTATGTTTCTATTATCATATTCTACGTTGTATCATAACTATCATTATTTTCATAAAAATTATATTTTGGTGAAATCAGTATTGTATGATTAGAGTTCGTTGTTTCGTAGCTTGATTCACTGGCAGCGTTAGTAAAAGTAATCCTGTGATTAGGAACATCATATTGTTGTAATTCCTGCTTTCTTATCACTGTTACTATAAAGTTTTATAACAATATCTAAAAGACGAATACTCCCAAACCTAAAGGTTATTTATAAGTTTTACTCTTCTGAAAGTAAACGCGTAAAAATTTACATTGAAATTCATGCTATGTAATATGATGATTCTTAATGTAATATACAGCGGAAAAACTATTTTTCAACCAGTTTACTTTCAAGGTGTACAATCATATGAAGATATGTGTATATATACATGATATACGTTGGTATTTCAGTGATAGGATACTCTTCAACCACTCATGTGGTCCGGGGTTCGATCCTCGGTCTGTGCGCTCATAAATCTTGCTTAACCGGTTAGCTCAGTATTTAGGGGAGGTTGAGAGTG
Source organism: Trichobilharzia regenti (assembly GCA_944472135.2). NCBI lineage: Eukaryota > Metazoa > Platyhelminthes > Trematoda > Strigeidida > Schistosomatidae > Trichobilharzia > Trichobilharzia regenti. Next base: position 93,023,721 of record OX235262.1, on the reverse strand, counting down.
AAGTGATGAACTCCAACTTGTGGGGCAAATAAATACGAAACACGTAGATCAGAGAAGAGACTCTTTTCGGCGAATTCATTTTCTTAGCTGTACAATCCCAAATATATATGTGTTATTTTGTATGTATGTGTACATTAAGTTTGTCAAACAAAATTACAATTGATTATGGTTATTTTAACTAAACAGGTGAAGATTGGTAATACAAGTCCAGAAAATTAGGTGTCAATGAAATCAGGGTAGTAACAAAGGTGATGAGTTGTCACAAACAGTTGTTAAAAGAAGTTATGTAATAATATGAATAGTTTGATGATCTACGTGTTTTGTTTTCATTAATGCCTGAATGGGGATTATCCATGAATTGAAACGTCGCAAATAAATACCACTGTTACTAAAACTCCAGAGCTCAAGTCTGAAGCTCTACGTTTTACTTGGAATGCGAAGGTATATAATAATAACATATATGATACTTAAGAATCTATATCACATGTCCACAGTTTTGTATCAAGCGATAAAACAGGTTATGTAATCTATAGAACAATGCATAGAATGTATAGATCTTGGAAAGGGGTGTAAAATTAATAGGTACATAGTATTAGTAGGCAAATAAAGTATTACCAAACTAGGTAGAAAGTTTAACATGGAAGAGTTTAACATTACAAAAAGTTTACTGAATTAGACTAAGAAATAGAAAGTAATACTACAAACTGTTCCAAATAAAAATAATAATAATAGTCACCATAATAATAAGGGAAAGGAGGTACACATAATTATTAAACAAGATGAGGCAAATCAATAAATGTTTGAATCTCAAAAAGGAGATGAGTTCCTTCAAGGCTGCAGGTACGCCTTGCTGACGAGTACCAAATGGCACGAAACCTAGCTCCAAGGCTTCCTGTTGAATACCTCCAGCGATCTAATCTTTATGCTTTGTTTGACAGCCGAGGTAGAAATGGGGACTGTACATACTCCGTTGTGTCTAGAAGTCTGCAGCTTAAAAATGATTATTTAAAGTTTATTTCAAGAATACATTAAAAGAAAAACAAGCTGGTTAATTACAGCCTTCTTGATATTTAAAGTAACTGGAGTCTTTGAACTTTATCGTTATTGGTTGGAGGATCTCATTATGAGCTAACATAAGTTAGACAACCAATGGAGAACCTGGGAGTACTGAACAGCTGTTTCGTCAGCCTAGTTTGGGACTTTTTAGCAGTACGCACCTACCGAGGCAGTAACTAATCGAAGAAGACCTTGCAAAGCGGTCGCGCTATGTCATGCGTGAATTGGCAGGAGTTGGAATCCATGAGTTGGCCATTAGATCCGGTCCCAGTGGCTTAATGGTCTACGAGCTAGCTCGCTTGTAACCAGAAGGCCCTTGGCTGGAAACCACGTGTGGGTGCGTATAACGAAGAGCCCAAACTAGGCCGAAGCAGCTATCCAGTATTCTCAGGTTTTCAAATTGCTCGCTAACCGATGTCAGCTCATGATGAAATCCTCCAACCAATCAAACAAAGTCTCTACAAAACCAATACTTGAAAGTTATTATTTATTTTTCTTCTCTCAGTAATTTTTTTTAAAGTAAACCTTGTAGGTAATATAGACGGACAGAGAAAAAGAAAAACAGGAAATGGTATGTGGAAAGTATTATTTTATGTTTACCTTGCCAGTAATCATTTTCTGCATTTATCCACCGGAAATATTGTATACCGTCAAAGTTAACATACTGTACATAGCAGAAGTAGTAGTACTATTTTTACAATTAAAATTTACTTATGCAGAAAATATTCATTTCCTTTTTAAAATACTACTGATATTAATATAACACCGCGTTAATTTAAATTCAAATACATTAACTGGTGAATTTATGTGTATTTTAGGCATACTACACTACATTTGTGTTTTCAACTGAGACATTTCTAGAAAATTGATAGGTCTACAAATGTCTGTGAGTCATACAACGAAATCTATAGTATTTTAGCCTACAGTTTCTTTACAGTTTGAAAGGGATAAACATTTGAAAAGCGTGACTTCTTATAGCATACAACTCAAAAGTGTTATTTCTTACTAGGGGAGAATTTTTTTTTCCAAAGAAAAAAGATGTAAAGCTAAATTATTTTTGATTGAACACCAGTCATTAACTAGTGTAACGAGTGAGTTCCTTCAAGTTTGCGGATACGACTTGCTGACTGGTGAGTGCCATTTAGCACGAAACCTATCTCCATGGTTCAACCTAGTACCAAAGCTACATTAGTTTATTAGATCTTTGGTCAGAACTTTTATGTTTATGTATTTTATTCGTTAAATAATGTGCAGATGACAATGGAATTCCTAAAATTCTAGAGAAAACCGTGAAAATATTTGGAATCTCTCATTCATCTAAGATAAGAACTTATCCCATTTAGTGTTGACGTTATAGTCTTTTCTATAGTTTGGTTTATAAGGGTTAATTATGCTTTGACGAGTTGATCACGGATTGATATCAGTTAGAAACCAAACTATAGAAAATTAATCTGATGCTCGCTGGTGACTTGCTACAAAATGGAATTTCCTGGAGTTCTAGTGAGAAGTCGTGATCAGCGAGGTCCAATTAGATGTCACGTGTGTGGATGGATGTCCCAACAACGACAATGGTTGGGGGCGCGCTAAATCGCGAATTGGTAGAAGTTAGAATTCATGTGTTGGTCATTGAATCGGGTCCCAGTGGCTGAATGGTATATGAGCTTGCCTTGTAACTGGAAGGTCCTGGGTTCGAACCCTGGCGGTAGGTGCGTACTACCAATGATTCTCAAACTAGGGTTATAGTCTTTATTGCTTAGCTACTTATATATATATATATATATATATATATATATTAGCGACCAGTTAGTAATCAATCTGATTGAAATATATCAACCATTTGGGTCTTTTTTACAACGTAGATGACTTTGTTGTGGCTAGATTAAGAAACACTCAATGGAGTTGACTGAATTTTTAATATTATAGGTGTTACGTCTAATATTGCACCTTCAAAATCTAAAGTTGTACTGTATTTACCATTTTGCACTCTGTGTTAATTAGATCGTTTGTGGTTCATTGGACTGTTGTACATATTTTGTTTAAATGCACATTTTTGTTAACTGAGAGCTATTTTTAGCTTTCAGCTGTTGTACTGTCGGTATCTGGATGTCGCATGACCTCATGCTAGAGGAATAATAATCTCGCAGTTCTTCAAAATTTTATTGTCAATATGATTCTATTTAGAACACTATGGTTTAATGTGGGATTTGGTCGAAGACAGAGAGTCCGTTTCTTCAAAGCGTTATTCGTGCATTGACTGTAACAATGGGAATTCCAAGATACTGATGTCTGCGAAAGACAAAACAAACTTTTAAACGAGGTGGATAAATGGAGTCATGTAAAATAAACTATTCAACGTATTTAGCCAAGCATCTAAGGAGATTTGAAATTTGAAATATTTAAATTCAGCTGTTATTGTTTCATAACAAAAAGCTGTCCGTTAATTCGACAAAAATAGCCTTAAAACAAAACTGGGCTCATAACCAATTAAATAATTGTCATACCTTACGTAAATACTTAAGTAAGCAAAAGAGATTTTCTAACAAACCAAAATCAGCTAGGGAAACGCTGAAAACAAAGAAGCACCGGTTACGATCCCTGGGGAAGTCATAGATGTGAGCTACTGAAGAGTCCCAGACTAGGCGGAAACGACTGTTTAGTGTTCCTTAGTTTTCAGTGATTTTCTAGCCGATGTCGATTCGTGATAAAATCTACACTGAATTATTCTGAATCCCCTAGAAGCCCCATTTCCCGAAGTAGAGAAGTAATGTTTTCTTAAAAATATTAGTTTACTATAAAAAAGACAATAGTTTGTAAAGTTGATGAATCCTCATCTTTATACTACTTGTTTGACGGTACACAAACAGCTTTGTATACTATAGGAAGTTACGTCGCTCTGCAAAAAAAAACCCGATGACAAACGCATCACATCTGAAAAAGAGTCCAGTCGTGATGCTTTCTCTAAACAAATTGATAATATTTCGTTGTTTCTAGGTGGTAACTTATGTCACAAGTCTAGTTCTTCGTTTGGTGTATATTGAATTCTCTCAGTCAAGTTTGTAATGTGGCCATCTTGCTGCACTCTGACACTTCGCTAAATGGTAGCAATCGGTAAGAATCCTTGGATCTAGGTTTCGTGCTTGTCAGCAAGGAGTGATATGAGTTACTACCTAGTGTTCAATCAAAGTATCCAATATAGTCCTACAGGAAGTCAAATAGCTCAGTAGCAACGCCTCTGACTGCAGTATTAGGTGACTCGGGTTCGAATCTCAGAAGTGGCATAAGTTTCTTCAAGATTGCAGAAACGCCTTGTTGACGACTGGCAACAAGCACAAAACCTAAGTCCACGGCTTCCTGCCAGCTGCCTTCAACCATCTAACGGCAAACTGACATTGTGTATACTGTATACATAACTATGAATTCTAGTAAGAATCAGCTGTCTCATTCTCAAACGAACTCTGAATATGATCTATGTGGATTATAGTGAACTATAGTCAACGGTTGTATTTTATGAGTATGGTGGCGTTATAGTAGTCATCTAATGAAGATGACATCTAGTTGTCACGGGTTTTCTGCCGTCGTTTTTTTAAGTGGCACTTACCTGTAGTAGTTTTGAGCTTATGAAAGAAGTTAAGGTTTGGCTATTAAGCAGTAATTTTGAAGCCTAATAATTTTTAGATGTTTTGTTTCTATTTTGAGGCATAACTTTCAACTAATATCTTAATCAGACGCGATATTCTAGCACGGTGTACAAAATTTTCTGAGTAGTACACACTATTATACTTTGAAAAACCGTAATCTGCACAAACCATGACGTCAAGTCGACTTAAATCTCTTGAATTTTAAATTTAATTTGTGGATGGTGACTAGCAGTGGAATCCAAGTTGCGTGTTTCATCCTATTTGGAACTCGTCATCTGGACGCACCTGCATTTCCCAATGAGTGATGATGTTCCCACCAAGGCTCGAGCCCACTACCATTAGTTTCAAACGCCAAAGCGTTATCCACTAGACACTGGGTTTGAGCCTCGGTGGGAACATCATCACTCACTGGGAAATGCAGGTACATCCAGATGACGAGTTCAAATAGGATGAAATGCACATCCTGGATTCCACTGCTAGTCACCATCCACAAATTAAATTCGAGCTAAATGCCCAGACATCGTTGAAGCATCTGCGCAAGAAGCCGACATGTCAACCTGAGACCGAGCACTTCGGTCCAATCAATCGACGGGAAAATTTCAAATTCAATTAAATCTCTTGGATTTTGTTTACTCAGTGTAACCGCTTTGTAGCTACAAAGGGATGACTTTCTATTAGCTTTAAAGGCAATCTAATTTCAATCAAAATGAGTCTATACTTTCATTGAAATAAACAAATATGTAAACAAATTAAGAGTCAAGGAATGGTAAATGACCCTAAGGGGAAGATTAAGTGTAGATGGAGATAAACAACAAATATGTTTTTTGTTCAAAAATAGACGGAATCAATCAACTGGAAGATAAATGATAAAAAGAACCTGCTATTGTATTGAGATTAGGAGAGAGAGAAAAAAATAAACTTCTAAGTGAAAAGGAATTCACAAAATAATAATGATAATAGCACAAGCATAACGAGGAAGGAGAGGACAGACATGAAGAGACTGTCACGCTAAGCATAATCCAAATTAACTATGCTTTTTAAAAAAATATTAGTGGATATCATGAGTGAACTCTGAATTTCTGAATCTAACATGGGAGGACAGCGACAGAGGAGCAGACATAGATTTAAGTGCTTTCTCAACGATAACAGCTTAGTCATAGTATAAGAAGCATTCGATGCATTCAATGATCAGTTTGTGAATTACTTTTATTGCCTATTTTTCATTTCTTTCATCATTTAATGAAATAAAGGTTGATGAAATTAGCTTTTACTTTACTTTTTTTGATTTTAGAAAAAATGGTTGTTTGTTTTAATTAAACAAAGTTTAAAAGACCCGCATCAATTTTTTAAAAATTTGGATAAATAAAGTATATTTTTGTACCAGAGAGTATTTTGCCTGCATTCATAGATCGACTTCCTTTCATTCACAGTGGAAGTTAGCTCTCCTTTTAAAAGTTTTAGCTAGTTAGTCAAGAAAAATATCACATGAAAGTTACTTTAGAAACTGATGATTGAACGACTGTTACTACTAGAACTTAGTGGAATTCCCTCGGTATCCAAACTCGATTGTTTTACTGAAGGGAAAATAATAAGTGAATAGCTTCACGTATGATAACAGTATAATGACTGTTTGTATGCGAACTTAACATTTGCCTAATTTGAATAACGATGACCAATTTATATTCGCTAGCAAAAATTTTATAATTGAAGTAAAATGGTTCATTTATCAAAGATTGACAAAGTTAAACTGTAGACATCCAAGAAGCGCAAATGCACCACTGACCTCGGAAAGAGCCATAGCTCTGAAAGGTAAATCAGGTCCCGTAACTCAATCCTCTACCTAATCTACCCCTAATTAAACCATCTTAACTCTAATATATCCTTAACCAACCCTAATATCTTTCATTGGACACTGGTGACTAGTTCGACGTAACGAGTTCTTTGTCTGGTGCAGACCGAATTCTATCAGATAGGTTTGCAATGTAGCCACTATTCTAGGTTGCTCGCCATCACGGTGCACTTTGAATTGTTGATGTGAGCTTATTAAAAGCAATCGGCAGGAAGCCTTGGACCTAGGTTTCGCGCTAACTGGCCCTCACTAGTCAGCAAGACGTATCTGCAACTTTGAAGGAACTCATGTATTTTCTGAAATCTTTCTAATTAAGTTAACATAACATTAAACTAACCAAATATCCTGTTCAATATCACTACACTTCATTCTACAATTTTTGTCATGTATATAATGTCATTCACCTGGTTTCAGCGATGCAGAGTCCCAAGATCTTTTGTGTGTTTGTGTTTGTTGAGTGTCTAGAGTGTAACTTCATTCAAAAATTATTTTCATTCACTCCTCATGAATGAACACAGCAGCTGAGTCGTCTCCGTCAATTCTAGCGTTGAGCACCACGCGCATATGAAATCAAAATGAAAACGTATTTCAGGATTTCATCATGAGCTGACATTAGTTAGAGAACCATTGGAAAACCTGGGAGTACTAGACAGCTGTTTCGTCCTAGTTTGGGACCCTTCAGCAGTACGCACCCACCGGGGTTCGAACCCCGGTTGTTCCAATGGTTCTCTAACTATTGTCAGCTCATGATGAAATCCTGAAACCAATCAAATCCCTACAAACCAACACTTAAATGGAAAAGTATTTATTGGCTGCTTTATCTAAAAGCTCCAATAGCGGAAGAGCAATGTGAAAGACAAACTGCAAGAAATGAATCAAGTAATCACAAGTTTCAGAACTTTGGTAAACGACTGTTTCGAAAAAAGCCGACTCGTTGGGGTCTAAACTTAGGAAGCCGATCTATGAGTCCTAGTGTATCGCTGACAAAACTTCCTTGAGACATGCACTCACAGAACTCTCCAAAGACAGCGAAAAGAGGATTATTCATTGTTAGATCTGTGTATGGTTCTATACTACAGTAATAACACCGAAAACTCAAAATTATTTCAACAGTTCCATTAGACAGCTATACAGACAAGGTAAGTTTCTAAGCATAAAAAGGTACTGTAGAACAAAATTAGTTGACCAAAATTAAATTGTACGAAGTACCTTAAAATCAAGTAGAATATTCCCGACAAGGTACTATCAAAATGTCTGTCCACAAGAATCAGACACTAACGCTTCCGTAAATAGTCCCGGCTAAGAATGACCTAGATTTAATTTAAACAAAACCCTATCGTACAACACATTATCAGTGTACACACAACCATAAAAAGAAGCATTAAAATTAGGGAGTAAACAGAAACAAAGGCAAATAATGTGAACCAAATCAACATATTATATGCAGATGTTAGAACAATGATATACAAATAATAATCGCAAAGTTAGTTGAAACGTTCAAAAGAAGTATAACCATTGTGATAAGATCGTTCAGTAGGCATTTTCTAAACAACTTTCCCGTTACAATGACATCATATCTTTGCATTTTTTGGACGTAAATAAGAAGAAAAGGTAAGTGCTCAAAATGGTCTTCAGTGCGAAGCATCATCATACAGGAATTTTGACATGACATCATTGGAGAACTTTTCAACAAGTTTCAATCTCTGAGCTGAATTTTTTTTACCAATATACTCGTTTAAAATATAAAAAGCGAACTAATTACTTCCGCTATATTTCTAAATGAGATCTGATAAATAGTTTATAAAGATTGAAATATATACTTGTCAAGGTAAATGAAACTCTCATAAAGGAATCACAAAACTCTAAAGTCTTTGAAAGCTTTTATCGTATAGTTTCTGGAAGAAACCACTTCAAGTGTCTACCGTGGAAATCGTTGTCACGTTTTTTGTTTTACGGAAAAAGCTGCTACGCATTTAAATCTTACAGTGTAACTGATATGAATGACACAAAGTAAAATAGATTTTGTCTATATCTCATGTTTGTAAATGTGTTTCTTCTCTCATCTTTCTGTAAAACCTGTTACCAAACTTAAATAATTTCACTGTTGTTAATTCGAAGAACTCGAATGTAATCGATGACAGTCTTGCATTAGTGACTTTAAAGATTTAATTAACCTTCAGTGATTTGGGAACTGCATTCCGCAATTACGTAATCAGAGGTGTTACAACTGAACAATTTGTCCTAGGAATGAGTTTGTTTCATTACTGATTACTACGATACAGTAAACAGTTATAATATATTTTATTAAGTTGAAAGTGCCTCAGATAATTACATAAATCTAAATGACGCAACTAGAAACAATTTAGAATGCATATGATGACGCCACTCAAATATATGACGACATTCTGTTCTATAAGTAGATAAAATCTGTAAAAATAATATGAAACTAAAGGATATTTAACCATATTTTAGACTAAAGACTATTTGTAGTGGGCAAACAACTTCAACATAAACATTTACTCTGCAGTTTTGTACTTCATTTATGCGAGTTTGCCCATGGATTGATATCAGTTAGAGAAACACTGAAAACCAGGGGGTACTAGACAACTGTTTCATCCTAGTTTGGGAATCATCGGCACTACATACTCACCAACGGGGCTCGAAATCGGAACCTTCCTGTTACAAGGCAAGCTCGTATACCATTCAGACACTGGGATCTGATTCAATCGCCTGTTTATGAATTCTAACTTCTACCAGTTCGTGATTTAGCGCGACTATCAAAACATATCATCGTTGGGAACTCCTCACATTTGACTGGATGGACCTCACTGGTCACGACTTCTCACCAGAAATCCAGGAAACTCTCTCCGATGATTCCCAAACTAGAATGAAACAGTTGTTCAGTATTCCCTGGTTTTCAATGGTTCTCTATTGATATCACTCAGTGGTCAGACTCGTACAAACACATCTAATCCTTACAAATCAAACTCTTGAAAACTTCATTTATAGTTTAAGCTAATGGTCTTTTCAAAAAACCATGAATTTTTCAATTTGGGAAGGCTTTGCAAATTGAGCATATTATCCTGATTATCAACAGTCATAGTTCTTTTAACTTTCCATCTTTAGGTAGTCAAAACTAATCAATGCCTTTTCTTGCGAGGTAAAAATTATCAATATAAAAATGATGTATTCATTATTTTCAAAAGAATGGATGCTGAACAAAGAGTACCCTTTTCGCTAACTTCATCGTCAGGCTCTACAGTTATATATACATTATAGTGAATGAATGAATTAATGTTATGAACAGCCCTATTGTTTTAATAACATCGAATCAATAATATCAATAGATCACAGTTCAATAGCATCAACATAAAATAAGCTGAATATCAGAAAAATTTGGAAAGATAATATTACAAATTCATGAATTTATAGTCTCTACTGAAGGCTGCCCAGGGCAGTAGTAGGGGCTGGACTTGCCTACTTTTGAACACAGAGCACTGGTTGTTTGAGGCGAATTGCAATAGCCTCAGCTGTTTTGAGCATGCGGTGCTTCGATGATTTTGGCAATTTATTAGGCACCCGGTAGATGACGATAGAGAAGGATTCTTCCACGCTGGCAGGCTTTGTGGTTGGTTCGCACCAGATGTTCCAATATCGAACTGTTAATAATTTTCGCTACACATTTACTCAGCCATATTGGAGATGTTCTCGAGCACGAAAAATGAAGTTTCTAGAGCAACAGCCAATATGAACGAAGAATATTCTTTTCAATAATATGATATTTGTTGTCGTTACAATAATGGCCAGTTATGCGGCGGATACATTTTTAACGTAGAATAACAGATTAGTTATGGGGTGTCAAAATAAATAGTCGTATTTGAGTGTGACAAACGCGCTAGGCTGAAATAGATTACAAAATATTGTAAAACGGGAGACAATGGTGGTGATTAATCATAATAGATTTGTAGAATGTGGGGTAGGAAAATTGACAAGTCAGTTCAAGGTTATCGAAGGTGTCCCTTGAGTGGCTAGCACAAAGTGGTCTGTGTTAAACGGGGATAGTAAGACTGGAATGAGAGGTTCATAATGGAATATCACAATGTTGTCTCTTGTTTAGACAAAGGTGCTAAATATGTTCGTAGTGCTTTCTTAGACTACACATCTGCTTTTGACTCTGTACCTAGGGGCCTTTTATTAAATAGGCTATCATTGACACAAACAGGATCCTGGGCTAAGAGTTGGTTGCATTCCTATTTTACTGATAGAATGCAGTATACTGTATATAACGGCAAATCTTCTTCTACCTCGCTGACAAAATCCGGTGTTCCACAAGGTGCTGTCCTCTCTCCTTTTCTTTTTTCTTTCTTCCTACATGACCTGCCTCATTCAAACGAAACTAACTTTGTTAAATATGCAGATGATCTGACTGTATCACTGCCTATCACTTTCGAGTCTGACAGCTCCAAACTTAATAGCTTTCTGTTGGACATCAACAACTGGTCTAAGTCAAATGGTCTTATATTAAATCCTTCCAAATGTCAGGTGCTTGACTTTACTTTCAAGCATCGACGTGACTTACTTGAACTAGTTAACTCTCATGATCCCTGTAGCATAGATGGCACGGAAATTGAAACCAAATCAAGTATTAAATACCTTGGACTAGTTTTTTCCTCTGACCTTTCATGGTCATCCCATATCTTATCTATCTCTAAGAAAATGTTTCGTCTTACCTTCTACATTAAAAGGTTAAGACAATCAGGTATCAACCAACCTTTAGTTTTGCAATTTTTAAACTCCTGTATTTTACCTATTGTACTCTACTGCTCTCTATTAATCTTTCCTGGGCTGCTCAAAAAAGATTATATCATATTACGAAGAGTATTAAATGCTGTGAGTAGAGCTTGTGGTCTGCCACTGCATGAGCTCGCTAATACTATAGTCGAGAGGCATATAAATTCCTGTACGAAATGGGCAAAGGCTATAATGTCAGACCCTCTGCACCCCCTTTATTCACACCTGTCCCCTTGTATCTCATCAGGTAGGACGAGAAGTCAATATAAAAAGATATATGCTCGTACTACTAAGTATAGAAATTCTACAATACCCTATTTAGCGCGTACTTTATGTGACGAAGACTCTGTTAGACGTGAAACTTACAAGTTACTATGTAATTAGCACAGTGAATCGACCCTTTTATCGTTCATCTTTCTGTATCTTATGGTGTTACACTTTCTATCGTTTAAATCGTTACTCTGCTATTTTATATTAGTTGGTATTACTATTATCACTACAATTTTGTACTTTATACATATTTTTCTCCGTATGGCACACAGTATTTTGCTACGTAGCTGCTACAACAATCGTTTTATTACTATTATGTATTGTGTATTTTTAATTTTTTTTGTCGTTTTTGGGTAAATTAGATGCAATATTGTACTGAATGCTGAAAATTCCTTGCTGTATCATGAGTACTGTTTTTGGAATAAAGCAATTATTATTATTATTAAATATGTTAAATGAAACAGGCATATATTGAGAAAACAGATAAAATCACTAGTAATAAGTCCGGATAGTATCAATGAAAAATTTGATAGCATTGAGGGAATGTTTGCATAAAGGGCATAAATTATGACGAATAATAAAATAAATAAAATGTAATAATAATATTTGTAATAATAAGCAAGGGAAAAAAGACCAAGAGGGTTAAGGGGAAGGAACACTCTTGGTGAGAAGAAGAATCATCAGTCCAATCAATTTAGACACCCTGTAACTAATTTGTTATCCTACGTTAAAAATGTACCCGCCGCATAACTGGCCTTTATTGTAACGACAACAAATATTATATTTTATAATTGTAAGAACCTGAAGAGAAATTATTGAAAAGAATACTCTTCGTTCAGATTGACTTTTAATTCATAATATGGGAATATTTCACACTGTCAGACGGCCAATATAACTCGCTCCACAAGCGCAGTTGAATTGGTAGATACAATTTGAAGTGGCTAGTCTAGGTACTTCATCTTTCAGTCGAGGAATCACCATTGGTCGTGTAGAAAATAAGACGTGTAGTTTGCCAGCATTGAAAGTTCTTTGAACTGATTTTCTTGATTTCATCATTTTCCAACTTTCCACTTATACACATACATTATTCTAGATGTGTTATGCTGAACTTATTGCCTGTTGGAATAAGGTATTAAGAAGACAAATATTGCTGGACGATTTCATTTCGTAGGCTTTTACGATTGCTATACGATTGATCAAAAGTTTTATCCTGTTGTTGTGAAGTATACCAACTGTAAAGCGGTCGTCAGGAAACTTTGAAATGATGTAATGTCTCAATATTTGTCTTAATGCCTTATTTAAAGGGACTAACTGTTTCAGTCCCCATGTCTATTTGTTACCAAACTAGTTCTCCCGGTTACAGAGTGAAACGTTTATTAGCTTATGTAATCTCGTAGATGAAAAATAACCTTTTTTCCAAGATAATTTCAATGCATTCGGGTGACGTTGATAAACTCAAGTTTATCTTCATGAAAGACAGGACTGACATCTGTATTCTACAAAATGACACTAAATCTAACTTTTTAAATTTAAGTTAAACATAAGTGTTTATTAAGAGTGTGGAAAAAAAAGAAAATATTTGCTTGATGATATCCTTTTCAAATGTGTTGAAGTTAATTTAAATTAACTGTATCTTCACCTTGAGTTGGCAATAATGAAAGCAATTAGTGTTAACGTAGTAGCTAGATGATAAGATGCTTACCAAAACAGATCATGGTCTTCGTTGCACTTTCGCATAGAGTGATGAATAGGCATCGTTTAGCAGGCTCAAACCCTGAAAAAATGGAAGTTCAGTGAATATACTGAAATTTAATCTTAAACATTAGTGAACCAATACAACTTATTTTGCTGGCAAATTAATCCATGAAAATAAAAAAATGATGGAGTTTTTCAAATGTGACATGATAACGAAAGATTTCTTAATAAGTCACTTTAAAAGCTATTCAAGGAAGTACTCTTACCATAGTTGTAATACCAATAGGGTAGAGCAGGTCGAAGATGGGGATAATTACTCATCGAAGAAGACATTGCGAAGTGGTCGCACTATGTCGTGCATTGGCAGAAGTTAGAATTCATGGTCTGGCCATTGGATCGAGTCCCAGTGGCCTAATGGTCTACGAGCCCGTTCACCTTGTAACTAGAAGGTCCTGGGTTCGAACCCATGTGATTGGTGCGTACTGCTGAAGTAGAGTCCCAAACTAGGCTGACGAAACATCTGTCCAGTACTCCCAGCTAGTTTTCCAATGGTTCTCTAATTGATTTATCAGTTCATGACAAAGTCCTCCAATCAATGTTTTTATTCATTAAGAAATTGAAGTACAATAGCGTGACGAACACATCTCAAACGAAAACAATAAATCGGTATTATCTTTTTGACTGTATATGTATTATTAAAATATCACATAGATGATTTTGTACTTATTTCACTTGACCTTTAGAGAGACCAGTTTATTGACTTGGGAAAAACTCTTTTAAGGTCATACTCAATCGTTAAAAAAGACTGTCGCACAGTCTGACATTTTGACATTATATTTTGATGTCATTTTCGATGTACTTTATTCGCATTACTCACCCATCTGAAGAAAAAATAATGCTCAGATAGGAAGATTTCAAGTACTCATGGTTTGTGATTCAGTTCAAAGGACATTTTTTCTCCTTCATTTTGTTGTGACTTAGAAAGTTAGTTATACAGAAATGTGAAAATGTTTGCCCATAAAAGTCTGAGTTTTCATGTGGAATATTCTATTTATAGTATGAATAGCTTGATGAGTGAGTTTTACTCAAGATGCTCATAGGAACAAAGTAGATAATACGAAATTACGTAAGAGTTCTAAATGAATACAAAAATTCTAAGCAATTAAAGAACAGGCAAACAAACAAAATTAAGTCATCTAAATAAAAAAAAACTCAAATCAAATCGAAACAAAAACGTTGTTACCATGACAGTAGAAGTGGTTGAGTAATCCTATTTTGTATGCACAGCTCCGGTTTTTCCATGTGAATGGCCAGAGCTTCAGTGATACAAAGAAGACGAAACCGAATTGCCTTTGATAGGTTATTCTTGACTCTGTAGACTACTACTTTGAAGGAGGCGTTTGTCGAAATGGAATGATCAGTGTTAACCAGGTGTTCAATTATCGCACTCCTCATTGCACCACCATTGCCTTTTCGCAACCAGGTGAACTGACATATACATAAGGAAGTGGTCAGATTCGGGATCTTATCCTTGAGACCTCTGCAACAAACGCCTCCTTCAAAGTAGTCTACAGAGTCAAGAATAACCTATCAAAGGCAATTCGGTTTCGTCTTCTTTGTATCACTGAAGCTCTGCCCATTCACATAGAAAACCCGGAGCTGTGCATACAAAATAGGATTACTCAACCACTTCTACTGTCATGGTAACAACGTTTTTGTTTTGATTTGATTTGAGTTTTTTTTATCTTGATGACTTAATTTTGTTTATTTGCCTGTTCTTTAATTGCTTATAATTCTTGTATTCATTCAGAACTCTTACGTAATTTCGTATTATCTACTTTGTTCCTATGAGCATCTTGAGTAAAACTCACTCATCAAACTATTTGTATTATTGCATAACTTCTTTTGACAACTGTTTCTGACATCGCATCACCTTTGTTACTACCCTAATTTCATTGACACCTAATTTTCTTGACTGATTTTGTATTTTGTTAACTCCAGTTACCCATCTTCACCTGTTCAGTTAGAATATTCTGTTTATCAACTATTTCTGCTTTTTAGCCGAATACATAAAACTGACTGATGAGTGTTAATATTTTTGTCCACCATCTGAAAACTTTGTGTATTCAGTTTTATGCTGAAATGTAACACTGTCTTTTTACCAGCAGTTATATCTGAAATCCAGTAATGATTGGTGTCTCTTACAAGATAAAAGAGGCATTTTCTAAAACACCGTTTTCCATTCAGCAATGATGTATACTATAAGAAAGTAATTCTGAAGCGGTTTATGATCTTTCCACCTCAAAGTAGACACTTATGAGTTATTTTAAAGTGTTTCAAGCTGAAGTAACTAACAATGTCAGAAATTTTCAATGCACTTTATACAATATTTAGCCGATGCTCACGGTATATTGAAATAAACTGTTATAATCATACTGCTTTAAATAGTCTGCTTGCTTGTCTTCGACTTCAAAAACTAATTTATTGCAAGCGATACTTCAACAATACAAGATATCGGTGTGAATCATTTTTCTGGTACCTATCTCTTTTAACCTCTCCTGGTTTATTATCCTGTCTTAAGCGTAGTGCTAGTGTCTCTACTCCTGAAAATCAGTCCATTAGCCACAGAAACCTCAAAGTACACATGAGTTGTATGTAATAGATCACAGATTCGAAGGTCTATAGGCGAAAACCTACAAGTCGGTAGAAGTAGCTGCAAAGGCAGGACATCAAGGCGACATAGAGAAGACAAAGGTGATGAAGGCAATTAACAAATAACAACACTTGTAATCCAAGGGAATAATAGTATATACCCCCTTTAAACAAGGATAAAACTACATACAAAGATCTATGTTAGGATTTTTTGCCGTAATTAAATGGCATTTGATCAGTTACATTGTATTTTGTCTTAGTAGGCACTAGAAATTTAGAAAATATTGTGACCCTTACTACGTCATCAAGTTTCAGTTACATTCTCATTATGCATGTTAACTTCATTTTTCCTCGTGTGATCAAATTTGTGTTTGGTCTTTCAGTACTAATAAAGTATGGAAGTGATTTTCACATCACAGTATTCTTGGGTTTATAAAGAACTGATGACATAAAGAACTCTTCAGTTGTTTTACAAGCTTCAAAAGAGATCATAATAATAGTAGTAAACAGTATGTCATTTGATAATGCTCTGAATGTTAGTGAATCACACTGCCATCCTCAACAATGTCTTTGCTTTCTTTTGTTGCAAACCACACTGCAGAAGTATTTTAAGGATTCTCTCTATTACATAGTTTACTGAACAAAACACTGTAAAGTGGTATGATATGCATTTTGAGAAACTTTGCTTCCTGATAATTTAAACAGCCTGTAACAATGGAAATGACCAGAGGTGTATATAATCACTGAAAATGCACTACACTCCTATGTTTGTGAGTAGTGAGCACTTTGCACAGAAATTTCGTTCAGTGCTTCATTGTACTTGTCTTAGGAATTTTTTAGAAGGTGGTCCAACAATGTTTAGACGACTTTGTCAGTAGATTTAACCTAAATATTCTAGAATTGTATATTTAGGCCATCTATTCTGAATATTAAAATATTTCCAAAAATCGTTTAGCTAAGCGATACTCATTATTATTAGAGAAAGAGTAGAACTCCAAGTAAGACGTTTGGGTTATGATTTCCAATATTACAATAAAAGCTCAAAATATCAGAATGGTCAACATGATAATTTTTTTATTCCTTTGCTTTCCGAATGGATAATAGGGCTGCAAGCTTGAGCTTTGAAGTTTCACTAGTAGTTCTGTTTATTTTTCACGGGATAAGGTTACTGGCTTCACACCCAGCCTTCCCTCTTTACCAATCATATTGTCATCTGAGCGAGGTTAAGAAGTGTGTCGGCTGGGGATCGAACCCCGTGCCACATGCGTGACTGATGCGCAATTATAACATGACCGGAATAATCATATGTATATTACTACATTTCTATACTAAGTTGACACTGCAATTGGACCTCTGTTGTCTTACAGCATATTTAATTTTCAAGAGATTATAACGGTCAGAATGGGTTACCAGAATTTCCGTCCATCAAAATGCTTAAACTCTTGCGCACTTATTGTCTGAATCGTGTAGTTATATCAAATTACCAATACATGAATTCGCGCGCATATTTAATGATTTTCCCACTAATTACTATGCAATTTTCGAAGGAATTGAGGAAACAAAGGTACAGAATTGGTTCTCTCCTCATATGCAACAACACTACGACAATGGATAAACTTCAGATTATTGCTTTACATGTAAATTCTGTATGAAGAGGAAATATTTTAGAATTAAAGACGCTGAGAATGTCTAAAACATATGTTCATATGGACCCACACAAAAATTTGGAGGATCTGGACTTCGCCGATGATATATGTCTGGTTTCCCACGAACTGGAATATATGCAAGTGAAAAGCAACAAGTTGGCAGAGGAAGCATAAAATATAGGACTTCAGGTGAACATGGAGAAAACAGAGGTGATGAAGATTCTTGGCCAACAGCGATGGCAATAGCAACAGCAGACAACAATCAGCATCACTGGGGGAAATCTGAAAGAAGCAACCTCCTTCACCTACCTGCCTAACAGGGAAGGATTGTTTCAACTAGAGGAAGACATAATAGCTGAGGATATCAAAGCGCGGATCCGGAAAACAAGGCAGGCTTTCATTACTCTCACGTCCGTGGGAAGATCAACAGCACTCAACATGAATTTTCAACTCCGATGTGAAGTCAGTGCTAGTCGTTATACGGATCAGAGACTTGGCGCATCATGAAGAGCACTTCAGACAGACTGCAGACCTTCATCAACATCTATCTTCGCTCAATACCCAAAACCAGATGGCCTGCCGGAAGAGATCAGCAACAGGTGTAACAACAGAAGACAAGGGCCAGGCAACAGATCGTTTTATTATGAAAATCAACACGTATTTATACATCTTTCAACTACATTATTATAGACAAGCGCAGTCATCTGATTGGTTGTTTAGGTAGACAAACGCAGGCTTCTGATTGGTTGTTTCGGGATTCCTTGACAAATAGAGTTCTCTCTGCGAATCATATTTTGCCACGTTAACTTTGCTGTGATTGGTTGTTGACTCAGGCTTGTTCATATTTTCTCACGGCCCATATTAGTGACCTAGACCTTAACGTAGATTAGTGCCAACCAATCGGCTAGCAGCCTGCTCTCACCACACTCGTCCCCCCGTCAAATACGTGCGACTGAAGTCGGCTTGATCTACTTGGTGCAGGCGTCATCGTTGGCTTGTCTCGCTGTATCCGTTTCTGGAGCTCGCTGACGTTCACGCGCCTCTTATTGTTCGCCATTGCGACTGTGTCTGCGTAACCCCATCTCGAAGTGACCATATATGGTCCTTCCCACTTTGGAAACTGTTTGCCTGACCCTGTCGAACATTCGTCCATACTTCGGCTCACACTTTCATATGCTGCTTTCACCCGACCTCCCAGCAGCGCCCCAAGTAGCAGCTCCATCGCTGACAGATCTTGAACGCCACTCAACTGCGCAGAAGCCTTGAAGTCCTGCCCGAAGATCCATATGTCTCCATCAAAACAGCAGGGCATAGGCTTTCCATTTGTCGGTAGGCAGCGACACCAAATGTAACAACAGAAGACAAGGGCCAGGCAACAGATCGTTTTATTATGAAAATCAACACGTATTTATACATCTTTCAACTACATTATTATAGACAAGCGCAGTCATCTGATTGGTTGTTTAGGTAGACAAACGCAGGCTTCTGATTGGTTGTTTCGGGATTCCTTGACAAATAGAGTTCTCTCTGCGAATCATATTTTGCCACGTTAACTTTGCTGTGATTGGTTGTTGACTCAGGCTTGTTCATATTTTCTCACGGCCCATATTAGTGACCTAGACCTTAACGTAGATTAGTGCCAACCAATCGGCTAGCAGCCTGCTCTCACCACACAGGGATCTCTGTGAGCGAACCGACCCAGCACGAACCCACTGTGCAACATGAATGTGTTCAGGAACAAATGGAAGTGGATTGTCCATACTCTGAGAAAGCAAACCATCAGGTGAAATAACAAGACAGGCTGTCTCTCGAATAGAACCCGAATGTGAAGCGGCGAGTTGGTTGTGAGTGCGAGAGTCACATGGAGGAGGTCATGTGAAGAGGAGATGGAAGCATGTGGGCAGACGTGGAGCCAGGTGAAAACGTCGGTGGAGAAGCGAACTCAGTGGAGACGTGCGGCTGAAGTCCTGTGTTCCTCCAGGAACTAAATGAAACAATAATAATATATGTTCACATATTGTATGAAATAAAGCTTTACTGCTATTGTAACAACAGAAGACAAGGGCGAAGCAACAGATCGTTTTATTATGAAAATCAACACGTATTTATACATATTTCAACTACATTATTATAGACAAGCGCAGTCATCTGATTGGTTGTTTATCAGAAGTTAGGTAGACAAACGCAGGCTTCTGATTGGTTGTTTCGGGATTCCTTGACAAATAGAGTTCTCTATCTGCGAATCGACTATTACGCTACATTTTGGTCATAAATAATATCTCTTATAACTCTAAAATTTTATGCAAAGTGTTTGCGGAAATTATCACAATTATTAACCTTTTGAACACTGAATCCAAAAAATACCATCTTATTGACAGATAATACACATAACTCACTGTTTGGATTTGTGGAATTTTTAAACATAAACACATCTATAATTGTATATATTGTTGGATTTATATGTTCAAGTTGCTCCAAGTCAGTGAGTTTATGGTTAAGATATCATTTTAGTTAAACGTACTGAACTATATTACATGTTGTCCTATTTTATAGTTGTCGTCGCTTTTTGCCCTTTTTTCTGTGAACTGTTTCCTTTGTTGATGTTGTTCTCATTGTTTGTCCGTTATTTTCTGATTTTGAGGGGAGCAACCCAAAAAGTTGCTTCTCTCTAAACTTTTACTTAATGTAATCATTCTTTTCTCAGGCGTGAGGCTAGCAACCACACCCTGTAAACAAAGTTGCTACAGAACCTTCAGCAAAATGAACCTCTTTGCACCTAAAGAAAAAGTCTGTGTAGGAACATGGAACGTCCGAACTATGTACGAGACTGGAAAAGCTGCCCAGATCGCCAACGAGATGAAAAGATACGGAATACAAGTGCTGGGAATATGTGAGAGCAGATGGAATGGGAGTGGACTCACCAAATTGTCAACAGGTGAGTCAGTGATCTACTCCGGTCACCCAGAAGACAACCACACGCACACCGAGGGCGTGGCTATCATGATGTCACCAACGGCAACGAAAGCCCTGATACAATGGGAGGCGATTTCGTCCAGGATAATGACCGCCAGGTTCAACTCCAAAGGAAGGAAAGTGTCAATCATACAATGTTATGCACCCACAAACAACGCAGACCTTGAGAAGAAAGAAGAATTCTACAGGCAACTACAGGCAACAATGGACAATACTCCAGTTGGCGACATGAAAATACTAATGGGAGACATGAACGCCAAACTGGGACCAGACAATACGGGAAGGGAACTCATCATGGGTAGAGAAGCTCTAGGAGAAATGAATGAAAACGGAGAACTCTTCGCCGACTTCTGCGCCTTCAACGAACTGGTGATTGGTGGCAGTGTATACAAGCACAAAGACATCCACAAGGCTACATGGGTGTCACCAGACGGGCAAACCAAAAACCAAATCGACTTCATCTCAATCTCAAGGAAGTGGAGGCGCAGCCTACTGGACACAAAAGCAAGAAGAGGAGCAGACGTTGGCTCAGACCACTATCTCGTACAAGGGACAATCCAAATCAAATTAAAAGCTTTCAAAGAAGGAGGAGCTGCAGATAGACCACAAGCCAAGTTCAACACTCAAAAGCTGAAGGACCAGGCTACAAAGGACATCTTCATTGCAAGCATAAAGGACAAAGCCGAGACACAAATCAACACTAGCGAAGAGGTCGGCGTTGAAAAGCACTGGAACAACTTGAAAACGGTGTGGAGCCAAACCTGTATAGAAATTCTAGGCAGAAAAAAGAGACAGGACAAACAGTGGCTCACTACGGACACTTGGAAACTAATAGAAGAGAGAAGGACAGTGAAGCAAAAGATTATCCAGTGCTCCGACGAGCAACAAAAACAGGAGCTGAATGCAAGCTACAATACACTGAACAAAAGAGTGAAGAAAAGTGCCAGGGAAGACAAAAGAAAATATTATGAAACCATGGCAAACGAAGCAGAACAAGCTGCAGGCAAAGGAGACCTCGCCACACTCTACCAAACAACTAGGAACCTTTCGGGCAAACGTTCGACACAGATTAAGCCAATAAAGGACGACAATGGAAAGTCAATCACCAAAGAGGTGGAACAGAGAAAGCACTGGGTTGAACACTTCAAAAGACTTCTAAATCGTCCGCCACCTACAACACGTCCAGCAATACCAACAACGGAAGCAGAACTACCAGTGAACACTGACCCCCCGACGAAATCGGAAGTCCTGAATGCAATCAAGATGCTTAAAACTGGGAAAACACCGGGACCAGATGGAATCCCAGCAGAGGCTTTGAAAATAGACCCAGAGACAACAGCGGACTTGATGACACCACTACTGGAGAAGGTGTGGAAAGAGGGCAAAGTACCCGAGGATTGGAAGAAAGGATACTTATTCAAACTTCCAAAGAAAGGAGACTTAAGTCAATGTAAAAACTGGCGTGGAATTATGCTTCTGTCCATTCCAAGCAAGATACTAAGTCGCATCATCCTGGAGAGAATCAAACAAGCCCTAGATGAAAAACTTCGTCCGGAACAGGCTGGATTCAGGAGAAACAAATCATGTATTGATCAAATCGCCACTCTACGGATCATCATTGAACAAAGCTTGGAATGGCAGTCACCTCTCTATCTCAACTTCATCGACTTTGAAAAGGCCTTCGACAGCGTCGATCGAGAGGTCATTTGGAAACTACTTCGCTACTACGGGGTCCCATCGACAATTATACACCTCATCCAACAGTTATACGACAATGCTGCATGCCAAGTAATCCACAACGGGAAACTTACGGAAGCCTTCGAAGTGAGGACGGGAGTGAGGCAAGGCTGTCTACTATCACCAATGATCTTCCTGATTGCAATCGATTGGATAATGCGACAGACAACGGCAACCAACGAGGGAACAGGCATAAAATGGACTGACACAAAAGACTTGGAGGATCTGGATTTCGCCGATGATATATGTCTGATTTCCCATAAACTGGAAGATATGCAAATGAAAAGTAACAAATTGGCAGAAGAAGCATCAAAGATAGGACTTCACGTGAACATAGATAAAACAGAGATGATGAAGATTCCTTGCCAACATCAACAGCAACAACAGACCACAATAAGCATAAATGGGAAGAACCTGAAAGAAACAACCTCCTTCACCTACCTGGGAAGCATCGTCTCAACTACAGGCGGAACTGACGAGGACATCAAAGCCAGAATCGGAAAAGCAAGACAAGCTTTCATTACTCTCAAATCTGTGTGGAGGTCAACAGCATTCAGCATCAAAAATAAGATCCGGATTTTCAACTCCAATGTGAAGTCAGTGCTACTATACGGATCAGAGACTTGGCGAGTCATAAAGAGCATCTCAAACAAACTTCAGACCTTCATTAACAGCTGTCTTCGCTCAATACTCAAGATCAGATGGCCAGAAAAGATCAGCAACAGGGATCTCTGGGAGCGAACCAATCAGGAACCGATTGTGAAACAAATAGGCAGAAAGAAATGGAGATGGATTGGCCATACGCTGAGGAAACCAACAAGTGACATCACTAGACAAGCCCTCGAGTGGAACCCGAAAGGGAGGCGGCGAGTTGGTCGTCCAAGGGTGACTTGGAGGAGGTCATGTGAAGAGGAGATGAAAGCATGTGGGCAGACCTGGAGCAGGGTGAAAAAGTTGTCAAAAAACCGAAGTCAATGGAGGTGCGCAGCTGAAGCCCTATGTTCCTCTAGGAACTAAAGGATACAATAATATAATAATAATAATCTGCGAATCATATTTTGCCACGTTAACTTTGCTGTGATTGGTTGTTGACTCAGCCTTGTTCATATTTTCTCACGGCCCATATTAGTGACCTAGACCTTAACGTAGATTAGTGCCAACCAATCGGCTAGCAGCCTGCTCTCACCACACTCGTCCCCCCGTCAAATAGCTTCGTGCGCAGACGTTCCGACCTTCTGGGTGCTACATCCTCTAGTTGAGGATTGTTACTGACCGGCTTGTCCCACTGTACCCATCTTTGGAGCTGACTGGCGTTAACTCGTTTCTGTTTATCACCTCTTCGGATGGTATATACTTGACCCCGTCTTTTTGTGATTGTGTATGGTCCTTCCCACTTTGGAAGGAGTTTCCGTGAACCTAGCCCGCCTCCAACTGTATATCTCCTGTCTCTACACTTCACTTGGTCCCCGACTGCAAAGGTAATGCACTGCGTCCTTTCTTTCATCTGAGACTTCATGACATCACTGCGCTGCTTCCGTATTACATTCTTGACTGCCTCTTTCCTCTCTGCTTTTAATTTCGTCGTACTCCACTTTTGGTGCATGGGCCAGGTCTCATTGTGTACCGGTAATCGTGGTTTTCTACCATACATCAGTTGGAAGGGTGACTTCTTCGTTGTTTCCTGAGTGGTAGCCCGATGTGTTAGTAAAATCAGTGGAAGCTCCGTTTCCCAGTTCCCGCCCTTCGAGGCCAGCCACTCCTTCAGTGTACGGTTGTTTCTCTCCGTTAGGCCATTCGTTTGTGGATGGTATGGGGTCGTTCTGATCCTCTTGATGCCCAGCTGTTGCAAACGGGAAGTAAACTCTTCACTCTCGAAACAGGGACCTTGGTCTGTCAGTATTGTCTTCGGTACGCCGTGGTCTGCAACAATGTGTCTAACTACTGCATCTGTCACGGTTCTTGCACGTTGGTCTGGGATTGCTACGGCGTCTACCCATCGTGTCGCGTGTTCCGTCATCACCAAGAGGTACTGATTACCATTGGATGTCTGAGGAAATGGACCCATGACATCTACGGACCACAAGTCACCTATCGCGGTAACTGGAATCGACTGAAGTGGTGGTCGTATACACCGGTCACCTTTCATCAGCTGGCACCGTGGACATCCAAGTACGTATCTTGCTACGTCTTCTCTCATACCTGGCCAGTACATACTTTGTCTTAGGAGGTCGGTCGTTCTGGCCACGCCTGTATGCGCTAGCTGGTGACATTCTTCTATCATGTCGTGGCGCGACGATTGAGGTATGACAGCCAGCCAGCTTCCGTCGTTCTCTCGCCAGGTCAGAGTCCCGTAGGCATTCACTCTGAGTCGATCCCTCTGTCTGAGTAGTGTGGTTAGCTCCTTACTCGCCGTAGTTTGATCCACTTCTATTCCGTTGGTGATCACCTGTATTACTGTATTCAGCGTATCGTCCAACCTCTGCCTACGTGCAAGTCTTAGTGGGTCTTGTTCTACTGCATGCACTCCGTAAGCGACCTCGGGCAACTCAGACTCATCTTCTGGTCTCGATAACAAATCTGCCAAGACATTTTCACTTCCAGGAACGTGTGAGATCGTAAAATCGTACTCCTGAAGACGCAACATCCACCGTGACAACTTCCCCCGTGGGTCTCTCGCTGTCTTCAAAAATTGTAGCGGCTTATGATCAGTTTCGATGTGGAACCGCCGGCCGAGTAAATAAGGTCTCCATTTGTCGACTGCCCATACCATTGCTAAACATTCTTTCTCTATCGTTGAATACTTTCTCTCTGCGAGTGTCAAAACCCTACTGGCATACTCAACGATTCCCTCGTCCTGTCTTAGGACCGCACCTATAGCGTAGTCACTGGCATCTGTGCACACTGTGAACTGTCTTCCTGGCACAGGTAGTTTTAGCGTCATTTGTTGGTGGTCGAGCAGCTGTTTAATTCTGTCGAATGTCCTCTGCGATTCTTCCGACCAAACAAACTTTGGCTCACCTAGTAGCCTGTATAGAGGGGCTGCTATCTCATTGAAGTTCTTCACGAAGCGGCTATAAAACGCTGCTCTACCCAAGAATTGTCTCAGTTTTCTCTTTGAATTCGGGGCTGGAATCGTTTTAATCGTCAAAATTTTCTCCGGCAGTGGTTTAATCTCACCATTTCCCACTTTATGTCCCAACAGAGTAACATTCTTTTTGGCTATCTGGGACTTGGTTTTGTTGACGCGTAGTCCAAACTCTTCGATGCGTCGCAGCACGGCTTCTACATGGTTGACGTGATCGTTTTCGTTTTGACTGTATATGACGAGATCATCACCATAAACCTCCACGTTTTTCAAGTTCCTAAGTAATAGCTTCATCAGTCGTCTGAACGTAAACGGTGCACCTGCTAGTCCAAACGGCATGCGTTTAAATCGATATTGTGTCTGACCCACGATGAAAGCCGTCTTATCTCTATCACCTTGTTTTATCGGTATCTGCCAGTATCCTGAGCGAAGATCGAGAACCGAAAACACATTCGCACCTTGTAGGCGATCTAAAGTTTCTACCACTGTTGGCATGGCACACGGTCTTAACTCTGTCATACTGTTTAACTGTCGAAAATCAACACAGAATCTATACTTCCCATTCGCTTTTTTTACTAACAGCACTGGAGAGTTGTACGGGCTATCAGCTTCCTCAATAATGTCATCTTTTAACATCTCTTGCACTTGTCGCTCCACTTCGCCTTCCAGATGACATGGAACTCTTCGCGTTGTAAATGACCTTACTTTCGGATCACTTAACGGAATTTCATGATTCACCTTATCGCAATAACCGTATGGGTCGCCATCTCCAGTGAACAGATGATCGTATTTACTAATTAACTCTGTCACATTGTGTACCGTCGGCAGCTTAATCGCTGCTATCTCGCTGGTCTCATACATGTTGATATGCCCGTATTTCGTGACCACCACGTTCGCTTGCGTGTCGATTATGGCACCAATCTCACGCAGAAAATCCGCTCCTAATATCGTTCGCTGTAGTTCGGGTACAACAATGAAAGGAAACGTCACCTCGCAGCCACCAACAACGACCGTACAGTTCGATCTACCCGTGATACGCAACACATACCCGCCTACTGTTTGTACTGTCAATGAACACGGGCTAACACTCTTACATAAATTCTTATCTATTAACGACACGGCCGCCCCTGTATCTATCAAACATACTACTTCTCGATCATTCACTCGCAACTTCGAATACAGAGCCCTTTCTCAATAGCCCCCACTAAATCTAGGTTCATACGAAAGAAAGAACAAGCATTATACCGTCTGAAATTTTTTCTTTTTCGCCTTTCTGGGCAGTATCTTCTCCAGTGTCCCGGCTTACCGCATTCAAAACACCGGTCTTTTCTATCAGCCAACTTTAACGCCGCCACTTCCCGCTGCAATGCTTCAATTTTCTGCTCATATTCGTTTGGTTTTGGTTGGTCTATAGCGGCTACCGTTGTGCTCAGCAGCTGTCTGGTCACCTTCGCCAGCTCGCTAATATCCATCGGCTGCGTTGCGTTAACCAGTTGTAATCGCTGAGAAATGTGGTCTGGGACACTCTCGATGAATTGGGAAGACAGTAACTGCGCTTCTGATTCTTCATCTAAAGTGGGAAGCGCGCGTCGAAGTAGATTAGTCAGTTTCACCGCCAACACTAGCGGGTCTCCATCAGGTCCAAGCTTCATTGACCGGAACTGCTGCATTGCTAGCTGTCTGTCTGTTTCGCTGTCAAACTCGGACACTAGTCGTTCAACCAATTTCTTCCAAGACGCTGTGCCATTTGACCTGTCTACGCTGTCATATGCAGCCTTCGCTCGGCCTCTCAACAGCGTCCCCAAGACAACTGCCTTCGCTGCCTGCTCCTTGACACCCACCAGCTCAGCAACAGCCTCGAAGTCACGTAAGAAGCTCCTTATGTCTCCTTCTTCAAACGCAGCTGGCCACGGGATCTTCATTTTCTGGAGGCAGCGACACCAAATGTAACAACAGAAGACAAGGGCGAAGCAACAGATCGTTTTATTATGAAAATCAACACGTATTTATACATATTTCAACTACATTATTATAGACAAGCGCAGTCATCTGATTGGTTGTTTATCAGAAGTTAGGTAGACAAACGCAGGCTTCTGATTGGTTGTTTCGGGATTCCTTGACAAATAGAGTTCTCTATCTGCGAATCATATTTTGCCACGTTAACTTTGCTGTGATTGGTTGTTGACTCAGGCTTGTTCATATTTTCTCACGGCCCATATTAGTGACCTAGACCTTAACGTAGATTAGTGCCAACCAATCGGCTAGCAGCCTGCTCTCACCACACTATTATTACCAAAGGCATAATGGAACCAATATTTCTCAGACTTATTAGCATTTAGTATCATTTTGCTTGTCATAGAAAAATGAACCAATACAATTGTCTGGAAGATATTTCATCTATGACTTATTTGACATTTTGATATTAGAGTAGTCAAACAACTTTTGATACTTAAGTTTAATAGTTTTAATGTTTCTCATTTGTTAACAATATTTGTCGGGAGGTATTTCTAGGAGTACGAATGTAATAATAAGCCTCTCAGTATTTTAAGAAATTAATAGAGACAAATTATGACACGAAGTTAGAGATCTTTCTTGTTAAATAACTTGACTGCCTTCTTGATTACTAATTTGCCTCTTTGTTACACTGACAACTGGCCTGCTACTCTTCTAATATACACATTGTCACTTTTAATGAAACTTATAAGTATTTTGTCGCTCATTTGCAGGATATCTTCTATTAAGGTGAAACTGAGCTAGCATTTGGATATAATCATTTGATATGACTGTTTCAATGAACAGTTTAGTAACTTACTTACCTTTTGCCAATTTTTCTACCAGTCAGCTTTATACTTTGCAGAAAATTGAACATGCTTGTGAACATACACCCATATAAACTGAAACAAACTTAGTCATTCGTGTCGATTCATGCAAATGTCTAATAAATAAATTATCAGTAGCAAATTAAGTTTAACTACTTATTGTTTTTAGGTGACCTAAATTCATATTTGACAGAAAAACACAAACATATACATTTCAGTCTAGTGTATAACTTTCAAGATCACTTTGAACAGTTGTAGATATGATTCTACCTCGTTGGCTGATATCACTGAGGATCCCATTCAGTTGTAATGTTTTTTCTTTCGATCGACTGCAATACCACGATTATTTAATGTATCTATATTTCTTTTTCAAAGCACTCAGTGTGTCGTTTAGTAATAAACTCCATAATGTATGAATGTGATGCTTAGTTGAAGTAGAACTGGTCAATTTATAAAATTTTGTGAAATTTTGTTTTAGTGTTATATATCAATTCATTGGTAAAACGTCCTTCATCAATGAGGGGTTCATATTTGGATCTCAATGGAAACATGATTTTTCTCAGAGGATAATGAGCTTCCTGTTGACGAAATTGAAAATAACCGTCACTAGAAAGTAATCCAAGTTCGTTTTGTTTAGCCTAATTACCGCAGTGCATGTATACCGCTAGAAAATTCCGAAAAGTGTAAGTGGAATTAGGTTGCTACATAGGATGTCACCCAGGCCATTATAAATGATACACAAAAACTAATCATAATTGAAAAATTCATTTAATTTATGGTTTTTCTTGAATAAGCAAAATATTCCAATGCAATTGGGTTGGAATTATGTCTAATCTATGAACAAGTCCTTCTGATATATATGTATATATATCATGTACTGAGGCCGTTTAGAGAACTGCTGAAAGCCAGATGCACTGGACAGCTGTTTCGTCCTAGTTTAGGACTCCTCAGAAACACACATTAGGACTCGAGTCTACGACCTCTAGGTTGACGCATTGACTATTCAGCTACTAAGACAGAGTCCAAGGGTCAATAAACTCTAATCTCTGCGAATTCATGATGTCTAACGCCACCACCAAACAAAGGGGTTGTCTGGTAACCTGATAGTCTTCATTATTATCTGTGTTAGCCTTGTGAGTTTGCACTGATGAAGAGTCCCAAAGTAGAACTATACAGCTGTCTATCACTTCCTGGTTTTCAGAGGTTCACTAACTAGTGTTTTTTTGTGATCCAACTTGGAATCAATCAAATCCCTGAAAATCAAAACTTGAAAAATCTCCTAGTTTATCTAGTAAAACAGTTAATTTCATGATTACACACTATAGCTATGAAGCTGTTTTTGCAATCTGATAGTAGCTCAGACATTCTTCCTTCATTTGTTCATTTATTTAGGTTTATTGAACACCGATAAAGTATTCGTCAGAAGTGGTGTAAGAATAAAACTTGTGCACTGTGGTAATTCCATATAATTCCATTATAGGTAAAATTTATTTTAATAAAGTCTTACAGTGTTATACAGTAATATTTACTGATGACCAAGTTTCGAGCACAACTTATTGCTCATAATCAGAATAATAAAAATAAGAGAAGTATAAATAAAAAAGAGGCGATCATTCAATAATTTTAGGCTGGCTGTTTGATTATCTCATTTAGCTGGAAAGAACTTTTCATGTAACAGGCTATATGAATCACACTTATTTTGTGAGGGTTGGCGATACCATTCAGTTGTCCATTCTGAAGTAAGTAGAGCGGAATTCAAACCCACGACCAGTCGAGTTCTTAAATCAATGTGTCAC
Source organism: Trichobilharzia regenti (assembly GCA_944472135.2). Taxonomy (NCBI): domain Eukaryota; kingdom Metazoa; phylum Platyhelminthes; class Trematoda; order Strigeidida; family Schistosomatidae; genus Trichobilharzia; species Trichobilharzia regenti. The sequence goes on along the minus strand of OX235262.1, from coordinate 92,993,714 downwards.
ATCTCCACAATAACTATTTAAACTCACTTCAAAGAAACAATTTGTCACACCTTCACCTTATATACTTAGAGATAAAGCTAATAATATACAGATAATTGTTAGAAATATTATAATTACACTGTAGCTCAATAAACTGACTTACATGTTGATTGATTTGTAGACTAAGTCTTGTAGAATATTACGAAAGTCAAGTAACATCACATACTGTGCAAATACATATTGTTTCTGAATGACTGTTTGATGTTTTATGCCTTATTTACCCTCAATGTTCGCGTAAACAATAGACGAGTAACTTCCATCTAAGCTAGCATGATTGACCTCACTGGTCAAACCTTTTACATAGAATCATTCTTAAGATCAGTCAGTGGAAGACAGTTGGAAAACATCCTAATTCACAGAAGTATGCCATCAAAAGTCATCATAATTTTATTTCTAATCCTACAGGGAGTTATTCATCTTCACTATTGAAGCACCTTAAACTAGAATGGACTAATCATTCAATTCTGATCGGTTTGCACCATTTTGTCTGAGTTGGCCTTGATTCATTACTAGACAACTAATTTCTCAATTAATTTATTGCACAATAACCATATCAGGTATTCCTTGAAATTTGTTGTGAAAGTACTTTATTCATATTTTATAATTTTTTTCTTTTTTTTCCTTCACGTTCCCCAGTGGAACAGGGCTTTAAGCTAGTGGCTTGAAGTTTCTGTAGCAGTGTTTATTTTACAGAATGGGGTTGCTAGCCCCATGTCCAACCTTTCCTCTTTACCAGAAGTATTTCTGGTTTAGCGAGGTAAAGGAGTTCGTCGGCCGGGGATCGAACCCCGTACCATGTGCATGGTCGACTAGCGTCCTAACCGCTTTGCCACCGACGCACATATTTTATAATACCTTTACATAATTCCAGTAGTATTGAATAGGAAGATAAGCAACAACGTGTGTTTTCAGGTTAATTGTAAAAATGATTATAGTGCTATTGTGTTTAGCACTTCAGTTTCGATAAATAAACTCTGAACAATTAAGATTTTATATGATAAACACTTTAGATGAATAAAAGCATTTCAGTAGTCAGAACTCAGTAATTAAATTAAATAGATCAACATATATGATCAACTCGGCAGTAGCTTCATATACAGTTTACTGTCATTTTTTATTGTGTACCTCTATCTTCAGGTGAGTCCATTGCAGAATTTACTATACACGGTAGGCGGAAAATTGTTGGAGGTTATACATATCAAAAACCAGTAAAGTCCTTCCTTGTTTAGTTGTGACATCAAGAACTGAGGATAAGATGACTATTAAGTAGCTTTGATCACAGTGTTCATCAATGCCATAATGTAATAGCAAAGTGAGAAACTATTCAAATTCAAGTGGAATCAAACAGACGCAAGAGATTATTCAGACAGAAGAAGATAAAAGAGAAAACGTTCAGCGAAGAGACTCTCTTCGACGAATTCATTCACATAACTGTACAATCGCATTTATATATAATTATTTGTGTGTGTGTGTGTGTACGTGAGGTTTGTCAAGTTTAGATAATTAATCAGGTAATACAAGAATGATCTAATGTAGAAACAGGGTCAAAAAGACAGCAACTAAAGTAAGATTGAGCTAGTAAGTTAAATGACGTAATATAATTGACTAAAATGTTTCAACTTACGTCGGGGTAGCAACAGAGGTAATTACAGGGAGAGAGAGACCAAGTAGAAGTGGGGTAGATAATAATGCCATTTAAATTAGAACTAAAGTTGAGCAAATAAACTGGATGACTTAACATAAGTGACTAGAAATTGAACGTTGGTCAAGTCAGTAACAGTGGTAATGAAGTGCAGAAATTGAATCGGGTGGTGGTAGAGAACAAGAAGGTTGAAAATGTAAAATTTTGCAATTGAGAAGACAAAATAATAATAATAATACTGAAGAGACAGAAGAGAAAAAAGATTAGGTAGAATTTACCTGTCGGGTAATAAGATAGATTACGTCCATTGCAAGTTTAGTGCTTGAAAGAACTTTTCTGTATTCAGAGTTCAGGGCTTAGCAAGTAAATCGCCATTGCTTTTGCAGTTTGAAGAAGTCTGATTCGTACACCTTTAGGAAGAATACTTCGTATTCTGTAGGCGACTTTGGAGTATTTTTGGGGTGTAGCTTAGTGTCCGAATTCTATCAGATGTTATAAAATGGAGCTGCGGGGGCATCGTTTTTCTCCTTTGTAAAGCCATGTTGGTAAGTGTTCGGTAATACGTTTGGAAAACGAACACTGGGTACGGCCGACATACCAGGCTCCAGATAATTTAAAAGAGTGTCAGTTTAATACACTAATAGTTGTCAGAATTGAGACAGACACACTTTCTAAACTGACATCCAGGATTTTGGGTATCACTTGGAAAAATTATGTTGGATGTTCACTTTGGTTTGACCTCCAGCTTTCAAATTTAAAGACAAATAAGAGAAACAAACAAGCAGCAACAAACATCACTTATGATGATTTGGGAACTCAAGGCTCCTAAAGCTTTCCAACTTACACCTATGATATGGTAGAGATACGTAGGCAGTAAATTTATTATGTTAAAGGCTGAACATACCCACCATTACCCATTAATTGATGAAACACAGTTCATTTTCGAGTTAGAAATTAAACAAGGTGTCTCAGAATGCGAAATTAAATCGAATCAAGAGAGGGGGTCAGATACATGTATCTGCACAAATGCCATTTCATACCGATGGATAATTAAACTTTGAATCATATTGCACACAATATTAGTGAAGGTGAATTCAGTCGTATTTTTATTTACTAAAGTCTGGAGTCTGATCGGTAGGTCAGGCAAATAAAGAAAACATTATTCCTAAATAACTACCCACTAGAGTTCACCAGAAAATTGATAAGGACGTGACTAGTAAAGAATTTTAAATCTCTTCAGTATACTTTATACTAATGAAACGTCTAATAAGCCTAGAATTGAGATGATATTTAAACCAATGAGCCAAGGACCATTGAATCAGGTCCCAGTGGCTGAATGGTCTACGAGCTCGCCTTGTAACCAGAAGGTCCTGGGTTCGAACACTGGCGGTGGGTGCGTACTGCTGAAGTCCCAAACTAGGACAAACAGCTGTCCAGTACTCCCAGTTGGTGTTCCAGTGGTTCTCTGACTGATGTCAGCTCATGATGAAATCCCCCATACAATCAAACAAAATCCCTACAAAACCAATACTTGAAAATCAATGATCCAATAGATAGACTAACAACTGAAACCAATATGTTCGTTAGCGCGAATTTAAAATCCCACAGGAAATGAGATAGATAAATTTCCAACGCTAAATTTTATCTACATTTTTAATGAAGGCATGATTTTTATTGTTGTGAGTAGTGAAGTTTTAGTAGTGCTATTATTTGTTTACATTTTATTTATTTTCTTCCAAAATGAAGACTACTAACTTATCTTCTCTACTCATTTTTGAGACCAAATGTTGCGAACTATTTACTGAGTAACACAGTTGAACACTTAACGGACTGTAAATGTTGTTGTTTTCTTATATCCAGACAACAGTTTAATCTACCTGCACATAGGGTAAACAAAATTCTCGTGACTACAATTTAAACTAGTCATTAAAAATTGTCGCCCACATTGAAATCTTCATATCAAGTTTTTCTTTAAAAATATTATGTAGAAGACATTTTTACTTAACCTAAAGTTTGTCAAAACTTCCTCCATGTATTAAAATGAATACTTTTTTTTCCTTTTTATGTGTGGACACATATAAGGCAAATAAACAAATGTCGTTATTTTACTCTGCTTTCTTTTTTTTGTATTCAGTGTTCCAATGTTTTATTGCTTCACCTTAAGTATCCAATTTCATAGGAAATATTTAGAAAAAAAAATGTTATAAATTTTGCGGGTATTTACAATTTTCCTTTGAATTATTAGAAGGCTTTCCGGTATTAGTCATTTAAACATAATTGGTATACATTAAATCGTCACACAAATAGCTTGGAGGAATAGTGTACCTTCATTGTGTCAATTTTTTGACAAAGAAAATTATTTGCGTGCTAAGTCATAAAAAAAGTTTGTAAATGAAGTGGGTGATGTCTTTCTTTAAAAGGTTTTAGTTTTTAACGATTTCTGTGGAGGTCTAGATGCAGTTTTAAGCATTGAGCTAATTTTACTTAACTGAGTTCATAAAGCTCTGCTTTTGCTTCTTCAGTTTTATTAAGGACCCGAATTTTACTCTGGGTCTAACAAGAGTAGTCTAGTTAGTATCTGGGATCATAAAATTTACCAATTTAGCACTATCAGAATTGATTAGTAAACCGCATTTTGTGAAAAAAGTAATTTAGCCCGTTCTCATTTTACACTGAAGCAGAAAAGCTGTCATTTACCGTGCACTCGCTTAATACCTTTAGATGGTACTTTCTATACCTGTCAACCCTCAGTCAGATTGTTCCAAATTAAATAACTTTCTGTCGGAAATTAGTCAGTGATCCTTTTCAAACGGTCTTAAGTTGGATCCGTCTGAATGTCAAGTAGTCAATTTCACTTTCAGACGTAAACGTGACCTACAACAACTAGCTAGCTCACACGACCCTACTATCATTGACGTCACAGAGATTCAAAATACATCTAATATCAAGTACCTTGGGCTGAGTATTTCCACCGATCTTTCCTGGTACTCCCACATCTTGCTAGTTACTAGAAAGATGTTTCGCTTAACGTTCTACGTTAGGAAGTTAAGGCAGTCTGGCATAAAGCAGTCTTTGCTTTCTCAGTTTGTCAATTCTTGTATCCTACCCATCCCCCTTTACTGCTCCCCATTAATCTTCCCTGGACTACTTAAGAAAGACTTTGCTTCGCTGAGAAGGGCACTAAAAGCCGTTAGTAGGGAAAGTGGGATATCGTTAAACCAACTGGTTAACACTATTGTGGATAAACATGTAATGTCATGTAATAAACTAGCGAATACAATATTGTTAGACCCCGAGCATCCTCTCTATGCTCAGCTCTCTCCTTGCATTTCATCTGGTAGGACTAGAAGCAGCTATAGCAGGCTATATGCTAGGACTACCGAGTACAAAACTCCACAATACCATATCTGGCACAGCTGTTATGTGATGAGAAATCCGTTAGGTATGACACGACGAACTTACTGCAGGACTCTGACAGATAGTCCCATTGGATTTTTGTTTTCCTTTCCTCGTTACTATCACACTGTTTTTCTCATCTTCTATTACACACTAGTTTTATATTTCATATCCTGTGGTACATTGTTTAAAATGTAAACGCAACGCTGTTGTTTTTTATTATTTTTTTTATTTATCTTTTTTGTGTTGCTTTTTGACCTTAAAATCTTATAAAATTTATGAGGTAATTAGATGCAATATATTGTAATGGACGCTGAAAATTCCATATCTGTACCACAAATACTGTTTGGAATAAAGCTGTTATTATTATTATATATTATATGACAGTTAGTCCCAGCTGACTCCCACGCTTTCTTTTTGGCACTCAGCATGTCTGAAACAATGCAAGGCAGTTTGTGAGGTCCAAGTTGTCGTAGGAGTCTTGATGACCTCTATTCATTTTATGACTGACAGCTGCGTGATGCAGTGAAAGACACTTACTGGTCAGCAGATAGTAAACACTAATCTTTATAGTCTCTGAGTGATAACTAAGGTTTGAAGATGAAATTTGCGGTGACCATTAAGGCGAGAAACACAATTCAAATAAAGCAAGAACAACAATGGTTTGTGCAGAATAATATGGTACCATCATTTATTTCGTTAAAGACAAAGATTACGCAATCAAATGAGAGAATAGAGACATCCAGTTACCAGGGCAAGGAAAGACTAATAACTGCTTCTTTCTGAACACATAAATCTGGCTTGAAGCGTTGGATAGAAATTGCTTCGGCAAACTTGAGAAGTTCCATTCTCCTCAAGCTTGTCTCTTGTTTCTATGATGTGAGTTGAACTTAGTACATTGTTACCTAATTTATTAGTCATTCTACATCTAATGCATATCTCGTCTTTATTGCGTAACTCCTTTACCATTATATGCATACATTTATTTTGACTTGAACTGCCTGTGTAAAAACTATATAAGCGCAATTTTCTGAGCACTGTTCACTAATTGTGAAACTTTCTGTCAACTGACAACATGTAAAATTTGCAAGCTTTAAGCGGCTGATGAGTAGCCAACGAAATAAATGATGGTACCATATTATTCTGCACAAACATCTGTTGTTCTCGCTTTATTCAAATTCATCAAGGGGAATAAATGCATGAAAACACAATTCAATTTAACGGCACTTAATATTCCACGTTCGTAGGCATTTACTGAAGTAGTAGAATTTACCAAGGATAGAAGGGTAGTGTGTTAGATGGACTACCATTCAATTTGAAAAAACCCACATACCTTGCTATGGACAAAATTCCATAGCAAAATAGAATATATATATATATATCAGAACCACTGAATTAAACTAATTCGGTAAAACGTACCTCAGAGGTGATAATGTATTCATAATCTACATGTCAGACAGTCAGTAAAATAGGCAAAGATCTCCATTTAAATGTATTCTATGATATCGTCCATGTCATAGAAATATATAAACTGATAATGCTGCTACTTTAGAAACTTTTAGTTTCCTAAAAGCATTTCTTGTACTTTCAGTCAGTTGTAATTACAGTGAATGTGTTCTACTCCGAAATTTTCAATTCGTTTAACTATTAGAAGTTAATTGGTGGATGGTAACTAGCAGTGGAATCTAGAATGTGAATTTCGTTTTATTTGGGACTCGTCATGTGGATGTGCCTGCATTCCGTAATCAGTGGTGATGATGTTTGCACCCAGTGCACATAGTTTCAAACGGGTTTTCGCTTACGTATCTGTACAAGATGCCGACATGTCAACCTAAGACCGAGCACTTCGGTCCAATCAGTCGATAGGAAAATCTAAAATTGAATTAAATAAATAATCATATAACCATTTTTACAACTTAGTAACGAAATCTCGAGACAGTCTTCATTTACCACAAGGTTGCCTTGTAATGTGCCCTAAGTTGTTCCATTTCTTATTTTATCATTCATCTTATTTCTAAAATTTATTAGCTGGTGAATTATTTTAAGATTTGCAAGTCAGTGGCTTAGTGGTTAAATGCTCGCCAACCATGTGGTAGGTTCGAATACGACTTCTGGTTAATGTGTTCCGTAACCTCGCATAGTTTAATAGCTGATTGTAAGCCCGGGGAAGATGTACAGCTGGACATGAGGCTAGGAACGCAAACCGTTTAAAACACTGTTTTCTCTACTGAAACTTCAAAGACTGAAGCCCTATGTTCCACTTCGAACGCGACGAATGAAAAAAATACTTCAAAATGTAAGATTACAAAGAAATATGCTCCAGCCATGGAGAATTTGCGACTTTCAGTAAAATTTTAAGGGAATTGTAAAAAACAGTAAAGTAGACTTTTAGTACAGAAATTCTTCCAAAACAAAAATGGTACACCAAGATAAACGTTCATACCTTGACTACCTTTCTGGAAGATGACGATTACCGATATAATGATGAAAATTAATAATTTTCTGTGAAATTTGCATTCTGGCTAAGATTTTTCTAGAGGCTTTTTTTCCATTATTTCTACGATTGCACGTAAATGACAGTTGTCTTGGAAACAGAAATCTATTTTCTGTGATACTATCAGCTAGAAAATTATTTACTATTAGACATTTAATGAATATATTGGACTTTACCCTTGAAGTTATATCAGTAGCAAATAGGAGCAGCTTGAATTCTTTCATAGTACTCAGCTTCTGAGAAATACTTCTCAGATTTTTATTTGAGTAGGACTACTTCAGTTAGTGAGACTGGTCATTAGCATCATGATTGACTTCTAAGCACTATACGGAGTTATGAAAAAGAGAAGACGTTCAGCGAAGAGACTCTTTACGGCTAATTCATTCACACAGCTGTACAATCGCATTTATATATAATTATTTGTGTGTGTATGTACATGAGGTTTGTCAAGTTTAGATAATTAATCAGGTAATACAAGAATGATCTTATATGAAAACAGGGTTAATTAGACAGAAATGGCGATTCACTTGCTAAGTCCGGAACTCTGCATAAACAAGAAGTTCGTTCAATCAGTACACTTGCAATGAACGTAATCTATCTTATTACCCGACAGGTAAATTCTACCTAATCTTTTTTCTCTTCTGTCTCTTCAGTATTATTATTATTATTTTGTCTTCTCAATTGCAAAATTTTACATTTTCAACCTTCTTGTTCTCTACCACCACCCGATTCAATTTCTGCACTTCATTACCACTGTTACTGACTTGACCAACGTTCAATTTCTAGTCACTTATGTTAAGTCATCCAGTTTATTTGCTCAACTTTAGTTCTAATTTAAATGGCATTATTATCTACCCCACTTCTACTTGGTCTCTCTCTCCCTGTAATTACCTCTGTTGCTACCCCGACGTAAGTTGAAACATTTTAGTCAATTATATTACGTCATTTAACTTACTAGCTCAATCTTACTTTAGTTGCTGTCTTTTTGACCCTGTTTCTGCATTAGATCATTTTTGTATTACCTGATTAATTATCTAAACTTGACAAACTTCATACACACAAATAATTATATATAAATGCGATTGTACAGTTATGTGAATGAATTCGCCGAAGAGAGTCTCTTCGCTGAGCGTCTTCTCTTTTTCATACGACTCAATGAGGATTTTTATTATTTTTTTTTTGATTTTCAGCTTGATTCCACACTGTATTTTCGGTACAAGTATGGAATTTTCAGCATGGATATCGGTAGCCCAAATTTTGCAGACCGAGCATAGATGTCAGGTGTGTGTCGGTGCGGGCTCGAACCCCGGACCATGTGCATGGTTGGCGAGAGTCCTAACCACTGTGCCACCGACGCTAATATACGGAGTTGTGGATGATATTATTGTATGGATTAAAGCATAAATAACTCAGGGAACCAAAATGGTCTCAGATAAGCTCTACTTGTGTACGACAGCAATGAAATATCAGAAAATGCTTATCTTCGCTGATATGATGAATAAAGTATGTTTCATTTGTTTGATTTCATTTTTGTATATTCCGTTGATTGATCCTACTGGCCTGAAATGTTTGGTCTCTGCTACATGTCAGCTCCTAGTACGGATGATGCGACTGCATCTGAAGATGGGCATGTTTTTATTTTGTGGATGGTGATCAGCAGTGAAATCCACGATGTGCTTCTCGTCCTGTTGAGCCCTAAATGTACAAAAGGCAGTTGTCGTAGCCCTAGTGGTCTAATACGTAACGTTTCGGGAGTTCGAGACGATGACTGCTGCATTAGAATCTTAGTGGTAATAACTGGGAAGTTCTGGTGCGCACGGATGACGAGATCCGAACAGACTGAAGTGAGCGTGCCAGATTCCCTTGTTGGTCACCACCCACCAAATAGAAGCATACTTTTGTGTACTTATACGAAGTTATTTATAGTTGATGAGATTGTTAGGATTCAGCTTTTTTGTCTAAACTAAAAGAATGACGGGCGGAATTGAATTTGAAAGATTAACTGAGAGTTTTACACTGAAGTATTTAATTCTGAATTAGTTGTTTTCTCTGAGCTGGGTGATTTAATTGAGAAGCTTTCTTCTTTCTTCTAGGCGTGATATATATTCTGTCATATCAATGCATGTAGATAATTATGCACACTAATTTGATTGGGATAATGTAGAAATTTTGAATACAGGAAACATCAAAAGTGCAGTCAGGGAATTTCTAGAGGCCTGGTACTCAAGTGAATCCGCCAGCGATTAACAAACACATTAATTTGGACCAAATTCATCAGCTAGTAAAAAGTAAATCACATGACAAGAAAGTCTGAATTCCAAGTGAATAAAAATGATCAAGAGAGGTGTAAATTAACAACTAGTCATGACAGTGGTTACCAAGAGATATAATTATATCATTAATGGAGAATTTAAAAATGTCCATTTTATACTAAAATCTGCGCTGAAGATGCTGTCCAGAAGAGGGGGACGATGAAAGCTTTGCAATTAAATCCACCAGCTCAGAGAACAAAACTAAATCAAAATCACACTCCTGAGTTACAAATCTCCTCCATTATTTCAAAGTATTTAATGTTTGATTGCATGAAGGATTTCATCTTGAGCTGCAATCAAACAAAACCCCTTCAAAACCAATTCTTGAAAATTAATCTGATGCTCACTAGCGACTAGCCTTATTCAGGCAGTTAACCTGGGGTTCCAGTGGGAAGTCATGACCATTAGGGTACAGCAGGTTGAAGATGAGGCAGTAACTCATCGAAGAAGACACTGCGAAATGGTAGCGCTATGTCGTGAATTGGCAGAAGTTAGAATTCAAGGACTGGCCATTGGATCGGGTCCCAGTGGCTGAATGGTCTACGAGCTCTCCTTGTAACCAGGAGGTCCTAGGTTCGAACTGTGGTGGTGGGTGAGTACTGATGAAGAGTCCCAAACTAGGCTGACGAAACAGCTGTCCAGTACTCCCAGTTGGTGTTCCAGTGGTTCTCTGACTGATGTCAGCTCATGATGAAATCCTCCTTGCAATCAAACAAAAACCTCTACAAAACCAATACTTGAATATTTAATGTTTGATGATATAATCTCGCGTAGATAATTCAGTAAAATCCCCTATGTGTTTTCATTGCCTTATGAAATAGTAATTTTAGTAATATAAATTCCTTTTACAACAATACTCGTAAACATTCTGCATTATGTTTTCTTTCATTTTATTCTCAGTCTACTGAAATTTGATTAGCTGATTATGTTTATTTGAATAAAAGCCCACATCATCTGTACATTTTGTTTAAAAAAATCGTCACCTTTCTGTATTCTACGTGAATAATCTTAACAACTGTTAAATTAATGAATAGCTACATGCCATATCTAATGGCAAACTTTGCTTAAAGTAACTGGATTTGTATTCATATAGGGATATGTGTGTATGTACAAGAGACCACTAATTAAACAGCATTAATAGGCTTTTAATTTATTTATTTCTTCTTTTTTTTTGAAAAATTTGACGAAAGCTCATTCAGTCAATTAACCATTGAATGCGACAATTATTTTTTTTTTAATAACAGCTCATCATTTGTCGTATGGAAAATAACTGGTTAGTCTTTACTAGGGTTAATATTTTTATGCATATGCATAAGTATATCTATCACAGCACACATGTGTCCACTTATCTGACTAATAAATCATCCATATGGTACATTAAACTAATAAAAAGGTAAAGTAAAATTAGGATTGTAAGCTGAAAAGCCTAATTCCAGGTTACTGTCCACTGATATACGCATAAATTAGGTACCCTTATAAATATTCGGTTATACAAATTTAATCATACTACATATATATATATATATATATATATATAACGTACATTTGTCGGTCTCTTCAATATTTCTCCGTACAGCTTTTGATTTTATACTTAATGGGTTTTTGACAGCCGAATAGAACACGAGTATAATGCATGGAACAGAAATGTTTCACTGTGTTTCTTTCTTCACTTGAATTATTTGATCTTTTTTTTTCTGTCTCCATCGTGTAGGCGCACATATACATATATATACTTTCTTCTACTCTACGTATAGTCATGATAACAATATTGTGGAGAGGACCATTTATTCATTCTTTTTACATAAAAGGAACCGAAATGAAGTATTTCGTGTCGAATTTACTTGCTTGTTTGCTTGCTGTGAGATCAAATTAAACTAAACTGTATTCCTTTTCTTTCTTTTTTTTCATTCTTTGCCTTCTAAGTAGGATATAAAGTCTCAAACCGTCGAAGTTTCACTAGATGGAGGTGTTGTTTTCTTTTTACAGGGTGGATTTTTTAACCTGAAGTACAACCTCTTCTCTTTTCCAGACTTGCTACTGTTTAGTAAACTAAGTGAGGTTTCAGACTGCATCTGCCAGGAATCGAACCCTACAGGAAACTATGAAAGTGGGAGAGGGTTAATAAATAATTTAATTGAATGTCAACCTGAGACCTACACACTTCAGTCCAAACAGTCGACGGGAAAATCTAAAATTAAATTAACATGACCTGTTGCACAAGAAATGGCTCTTGTGGCCCAAGTGGTCTAGTGGATAACGCTTTGGCGATTGAAATTATGAGCACTGGGTTCGAGCCTCGGTGGGAACATCATTACTCACTGCGAAGTGCGAGTACATCCAGTTAATGAGTCCGAAATAGGACGAAGTGAGCATCCTGGATTCCACTGCTAGTCACCATCCACCAATTAAACTTAATAAATAATGTTAAAAATGGGTTTTCTTCTAAAGCCTGAAGTGAGAATAATATTAATCGGTTGACAGATAAATTATAAGTGCCAATGAGATGCAATTTTGTTTTGTTCCTCCGAGGTCAAGAAATCCTTATATTATCAATCAAAAATTTAAGTAAGAAATGATTGCAATAATCGAAACAAACTAATTGCGCCTAAAAAGAAACTCTACATGAACTTGGATCTCAAGGGAGATTTAGCAAGCGATATTCTCAAGAGAAGGATCACATCATCTCTGAGAAGAACATTCTTTGCAGCGACGCTAAGAACACTATGTTCTTCAGTCGCCCATTGATCTACACAAGCCTTAAGAACGAGATCCCGCATCTGATCACTTCTGTGTGCATATATCAGTTCACCTGCTGCTGTGGAGCCATGTACATCGGTAGTTCAACGCGCACCCTGTCCAAAAAGATTCAAGAACACTATCCAGCATGGTTGCGAAAAGGCAATAGTGGTGCAATAAACAGTGCGATAATTGAACACCTGGTTAACACCGATCATTCCATTTCAACAAACGCCTCCTTCAAAGTAGTAGTCTACAGAGTCAACAATAACCTATAAAAGGCAATACGGTTTCGTCTTCTTTGTATCGCTGAAGCTCTGGCCATTCACATGGAAAAACCGGAGCTGTGCATACAAAATAGGATTACTCAACCACTTCTACTCTCATGGTAACAACGTTTTTGTTTTGATTTGATTTGAGTTTTTTTTTATTTTGATGACTTAATTTTGTTTGTTTGCCTGTTCTTTAATTGCTTATAATTCTTGTATTCATTCAGAACTCTTACGTAATTTCGTATTATCTACTTTGTTTCTATGTGCATCCTTAGTAAAACTCACTCATCAAACTATTCATATTATTACATAACTTCTTTTAACAACTGTTTGTGACAACTCATCACCTTTGTTACTACCCTAATTTCATTAACACCAATCTTCACCTGTTTAGTTAAGAGTAACCATAACCAATTGTATTTTCTTTGGCAAACTTAATGTACACATACATACAAAATAACACATATATGAATGAAAATGAATTCGCCGAAAAGAGTCTCTTCTCTGATCTACGTGTTTTGTTTTCATTAATGCCTGAATGGGGATTATCCATGAATTCAAACTAATTTCCACGTCTAAATAAAAAAATAAGATTTAACTATGTAGGTATCTGACTTTTATGGAGCACTAACTTTGTTGATATTTCATAAGTTTACATATGATTAGGTTAAGAGCTATTTTAATGAATACAAATGACTTCAGCAACACCTTTCCGATAGACAGATCAATTGGAAATCTATTTAATCAAGAAGGAAAGAAAAGTGAGAAACTTTTAGTTGAGATTTTTTCGAATTGTGTAAATTTGATACTAAAAAAATACAAAACAATGTTGTAGATTTAAACTGCGAGGTTTGTGCTCCACAGATGTAAAAGTTCCCCCCCCCTATTTATTAACAGAATTACATTTTTATTCATACTCACACTCGGTCATTAATCGTCTCCCTATATAATGTGAGTATTTGATAACTGCATTCTAATGACCGAAATTCATTATGTTTTATACACTTCATTGCTTGGTTATCAGCAAAATGGTTGATAGTGATGTGGAAATGGATTTCAAAGATGTTCTCCTCAACACATCTTTAAGAGTCTGATGGGCAGACTATGAGTTTTGTCCCGACAACTTCATTTGCCCGTTACTTTCTTGATATTAAAGGTTTGCTCATCTGTGTTTTTATTTGATATCTAACTACTCAGGCTGTGGTGAGAGCAGGCTGCTAGCCAATAATTTACTTCAATGTCTAGGTCACTAATATTGGCCGTGATAAAATATGAACAAGGCTGATTCAACAACCAATCACAGCAGACAACGTGGGCAAATATGATTCGCAGACGTATGGCTTAACTTTCCGAGAAAACCAGAAACAACCAATCAGAAGACTGTGTTTGTCTGCTTGAATAAGCTATAATAACGTACATGAAATATATTTAAATATGTGCTGATTTCCGTAATAAAACGATCTGTTGCCGGCCCTTGTCTTCTGTTGTTACAAGGCATTCCTTCTCTCTCTGTCTTTCTCACTTTAACCCTCAGCATGATTACGAAAAATGCCTACTGAAGAACTTTGTCTATATGCACTTGTAGATGGACAAAGTGTTAGCTGAAAAAACTGGAGTGCAGTAAAGTAATCTGTTATTTGTTCAGTTGGTATCTAAAAGATTTCTCATTAGAATTTAATCACTAGTTATGCTTACTAAACAATTTTGAAAAAGAAAACAGGAAGTACATAGGAAGGAAAAGTATCAAGGTTAGCTTACAATAGGGCTAACTTCCTCAAATAAGTGAAATAGACCCCATAAAGTCATACCTGCTGTAATGCAGCTTACACTCCATTGCATCGTATATGGAAAGATACATTTTTCATGTTCATTACAATAAATTTCACAATGAGGCAATATAAAATGCACATACATGTTTTAGTTCAGTTGTAAAACCTAAGTTCCGGAACGGTTTCAACTTCCTTTAGGTTGGTAGATAGAACCCGCCTATGGTAAACATTTTCGTTTTAGATTTAAGTATCACTCTATTACATAACCAGTAAACATGTGACTAAACAGAACATTATTTATCACCAGTCTCATGCTGTAGATGCTACAAGTATTAATGCAAAGTGAAATTCACTTCACAGAAACAGAATTATCAAGTGTCAATGTGCAGGGATTTGATTGGCTAAAGAAAGTAGCTGAGGTCTTAGCGAGAAGTCGTAACCAGAGGGGTTCACCAATTCAGGCAAGAGGACAGTTACTCGGCCACGAAATTGTCTGGAGGTTGTGCTAAATATATATCACTACTTGGCAGAAGTTAGGATTCATGGACTAGGCATTGGACCGGGTCCCAGTGGCTTAATGGTCTACAAGCTCGCCTCGCGTTGATGAAGAGTCCAAAGCTAGGACGAAACGGCTATCTGATACTCCCAGTTTTCCCGATGGTCCTCTAACCAATGTTAGTTAGCTCATGATCAATCCAAAAATAGAATCATTTGTAAACAACTAAACCATCAAAAAGATAAGTGTGAAATTTTAAAGTGCCAGTTTTCAGGGATTTCAAGTTTCATGGATCAACATCAGTTGGAAAACCACTGAAAACCAGACAGTACTGGAGAGCTGTTCCGTGCTAGTTTGGAACTGTTTAGTAATAAGCACCCACGACCCCACTAAGTATAGAACTCAGAAACTTCAGGTCATAAGAGGAACCCGTCGACCATCCAGCCACTGGAATGGAACGCAGTGGCTTATGATTTCTAGCCTCTATCGATACGCGATATGTAGCGCTACCGCCAACTAATGTCACCAGCCAGTGTTTAACCTTACAACCCACTTGATGTATCTCAATGGTTACAACTACTTACTAGAACTAAGATTTCAAATGATTAAAACTAGAAGACAACTTACATAATTTTGTGAAAGTAACTGCTTGGTTGAAAAAAAAAACAACTTCCGAGACAATTCAGGTATGTTATAATCTAATGAATTGAGACAAACTTTCTCATTCAGCACAGACTGCACATTAAAGTGATTATTTTATGCTGCTGGCGTATATAAAAGGAGCTATCTATCCAGAAGTCATACCCGATTCAGATTTACGGCTTATTGGTGGTCCTCAGAAATTATTAACTATGATGCTGACAATATTTACATTCGTTATGTATTTTATTACTCAAGCCAAGCTACTGAGGCATAGAGTAACTCTTCTTTGCAGGACTAATGACATCATGAAAAGCACACACACACTGAGATCTTTAGGTTTAAGGAAATAAAGCCAGCAGATGTCTGATTATCTGAGAGGTATGAATCCTAATCTTGTCTCAAATGTTATTCTCTTCAGTATTAATAAATTAAGCATTATATTTCAGATGCAACAAAATCGTTAAAAAAGGATTAAATTTACTGTCTAGTTAGGTTAGATCACTGTTTTCTTTCAGTTTTCATGCTTTTTTTAGCTTAAAATTTAATATTTATTGGGGATTTCTCGTTTATTAGGTTAAATAGAGTTGCTTTTATAAAATATATGTCTGCTGTCTTCCATAGACTATATGAATATGTCTTTATACATAAATGATAAATTACGCTATCTGATGCTTTACCAACTCCTAAAGAAGAAAGAAAATGTTAAATATGTATTTCTATTGTCTATTTTCGTTAATTTCGGATAGTAAAATATTTTAGTTACTCGTTAATGGAAGAAAAAATGCATACAAGACGCATAGTAGGCCTTAGGCTCAGTTGAATGAACTCTGTCTCTTTGCTTACCTCTTAATGTATTTCTGTCTCGATTTCTACACAAATAAAAAAGTTAAGTGCTTGTCAAAAGAAACACCCCTGAAATCATTTACACAATAACATTTTTGAAGAATATTTTGAATTCATTTGAATAGCAACTGATTACGTAATATGAGATTGGTTTTCACTAATCCCACTGATTTAAGAAAGACAATATTTTGTTTAATTTATCTTAAATTTGTTTATACTTCTAACGACGTCACTGCAAAACACATTCAAAGCTTTAATTTATTTCTCAATATTATAGTACTTTCAAAGTGATTAGTTGATTAAAATAAGCTACCAGATGCAATCAAAGTGTAATTCCATTATGGGTAAATTTTGTTTTGATAAAGTCTTACAGTGTTATACAGTAATGTTTACTGATGACCACGTTTCGGGCACAATTTATTGCTCATAATCACATCAAGGTAATCACACGACTTCCTAACTTCACATTTATATAGTTCCATTGTTTTTCACTTGATTTTCGCTTGATTTGATTGGTAGTAGTATTCTCCATATTTCGGATATGAGGGATGAATCATTTCTATTGTATGTGTTGGGTGTAGACTCGATAAACAAGGATTCAGTAATCAACCTCTCTCCACCTACCTAGATTATATTTTAGAAGGCGGCCAACTTAAATAATTGGGCTCCCGAAATTACTTTCCTTCAAAATGCTTAATTTCATCTGGATTTATCATTGTTTTAATCGTCCAGTTATATCAAATGACTTATACATAAACTTGCGCGATGATTTAACTTGCTCCCAAGTACGCTGGACAATTCTTCAACGAAATGAAGATATACTTCAGATTATTACTTTACATGTGAATCCTGTGTGAAGAAAAAAGTACTTTGGAACTGAATACGCTGAAAATTTTTGTACCGTATATTCGCATACTGTCTTAAATAAAGCTTTACCATTATTATTATTATTATTGTGTGATTGTGTGTTAATGCCGCATTGCAATTGCTGAGCTTTTTTTTCTAAATTACTTATCTTCGCTGGGTTAACCATTCTTACCTTAGCTAAATTCTTATGCTGTGACAATCTGACTACCCCTGACCTACTAGTTTGACCTATGTGGTTGACCTCACAGTCATTGCAGGGTATTTTGTAAATTGTATTATTTTGTGTAATTGGGTCAACTGGGTCCTTTAACCTACAGAGCTTGTCCCTGAGTGAGTTTAAACCTACAAACTCACTCAGTCTACACCCAACACATACAATAGAAATGATTCATCCCTCATATCCGAAATATGGAGAATACTACTACCAATCAAATCAAGCGAAAATCAAGTGAAAAACAATGGAACTATATAAATGTGAAGTTAGGAAGTCGTG
The DNA here is from genome assembly GCA_944472135.2 of Trichobilharzia regenti. Classification (NCBI taxonomy): domain Eukaryota; kingdom Metazoa; phylum Platyhelminthes; class Trematoda; order Strigeidida; family Schistosomatidae; genus Trichobilharzia; species Trichobilharzia regenti. The sequence continues at coordinate 92,975,713 of OX235262.1, read as the reverse complement.
TGATTACCTTGATGTGATTATGAGCAATAAATTGTGCTCGAAACGTGATCATCAGTAAACATTACTGTATAACAATGTGAGACTTTATTATTATTATCATTATATCCTTTAATTCCTAGAGGAACAAGGGCTTCAGCCTACCACGTTTCCATTGCGTTCGGTTTTCTGCCAACTTTTTCACTCCGCTCCAAGTCTGCCCAGATGCTTTCATCTCCTCTTCACGTGACCTTCACCCTTGCACTGACGACCAAACCGCCGCTTCCCTTTCGGGTTCCACTCGAGCGATGGCTTGTCTAGTGATGTTACTTGATGGTTTCCTCAGAGTATGGCCAATCCACCTCCATTTCTTCCTGCCTATTTGTTTCACGATCGGTTCCTGGTTGGTTCGCTCACTGCCAGAGATCCCCGTTACTGATTTTTTCTGGCCAGCCATCCGATCTTGAGCGAAGTACCGAGCGAAGACAGCTGTTAATGAAGGTCTGAAGTTTGTTTGAGATGCTCTTTATGACGCGCCAAGTCTCTGATCCGTATAATGAGTAGAACTGACTTCACATTGGAGTTGAAAATCCGGATCTTATTTTTGATGCAGAGTTTTGTTGACCTCCACACAGACTTAAGAGTAATGAAAGCTTGTCTTGCTTTTCCGATTCTTGCTTTGATATCCTCGTCAGTTCCATCCCCCTGTAGTTGAAACGATGCTTCCCAGGTAGGTAGGTAGGTAGGTAAAGGAGGTTGTTTCTTTCAGGTTCCTCCCATTTATGCTGACTGTTGTCTGTTGTTGTTGCTGTTACTGTGAGACTTTATGAGAACAAAATTTACCCATAATGGAGTTACACTCTACCACAGTGCACAAGTTTCATTCTTATATGCAATTGAAGTGGTTGAATGGAGATGGCTTAACTAAGCACAGGATCTAAAGGATTGGAAGTCAAAGGCGGAAATGATTTAAAAATTACCAAACTTTAAGGAAATCATTACTGTTCAGCGCTTTCTTCCTTTCAATGTTTCAGTGACGGCTATCTATCCATAATAAAATTTACATTCAGATTAATTAGTTTTTTGGGAATCTTCGAAGTGAATTTAAGGATGGCTCATATAGATAAGCTTTATCAAAAGAAACAATATGAGTTTCACTCAGGTGTTCTGATGATAGTCATTATCAAGCTTGTTACAAACATATACACAATATAGTTCTACTGAATACAGAAACTTGCGGATGAGTTTTAATGTAGGTTTCATCACAAACCAAAATTAGTTGGAGGTAGCTGAGAAGCATCGAGTTGTTTCGTCTTAGTTTCTGATCATCAGAAGTGCAAACACATGACCTCACTAGGAAGTGAACTTGGGATCTTTAGGCTACAGAATCAAGCTCATTGATCACTCATCCACTTATGAATGTCTAATTAACCTCTAAAATCACCAAAGGATGGGTAAAACATAGAAAGAGTGGGAAAGCTGACCGTGAGCTTGCTTTTAGTCAGTAATATCACCACATAAATAAAAACCAGTGGAACCATCCTTTCGGGATCGTGTCATATCAACTAACCTTTACATCTAACCTGTAGAAATGATTAAAACACAACTATTAAGGTGTTAGACAGAGAAAAATATTCATGTAAACATTTTGATGTTGAGGTAAACAAACAAAACATCTTTTTCTGGTAACAGATTATCATGGCTACTATAAAGCTGACTTAAAATTCAAACCAGACCCTGATGATAAGAATTATAGATGAATGCTTTCCTAACAATACTGCTTGTTAGATAGAGTAAACTGACATTCAAAAAAATCCTTTCAAGTTTATAATCTGATCTAATTATCTTTCATACTAACTTAGAAAGTCATAGGAATCTAATATCAAGAAGTGATTTGAAGTTATTCTTGAAATCTACACTTTGTACCTATCTTAGTTATTCAACTAGTGTTAGAACTCCTGTAAGAAGGATATCTTCTTATAAACCAAAATATATAACACGTCTTAGATAGTTGGAGGCAATCGGCAGGAAGCCTTGAAACTAGGTTTTGTGCTGGTTGGCACTCACCAGTCAGCAAGGCGTGTCTGCAGCTTTTAAGGAACTCATGTCCCATCTGAGATTCGAACATGCGTGACCCAGTGCTGCAGCCAGAGACGACACCACTAAGCAATTCGGTCTTGCAGTTGACCTCCTGTAGGACTGCAGTGGTTATTTTGATTAGACACTAGTAACTAATGCGACGTGTCTAGTCCTTTCTTTGGTGCGGACTGAATAATATAACAGGTCACTTATTACAGTAGGGCAATGATTTGCCTTCTTATTTGAGGTTATGATATGTTCTCTTCTGAAATCCATAGAGACGAAAATATCTTAATAAATATGATTTAGATTCTTACTGTGGTGTGTATCACTAATAAGGTTTATCAGTAGCATATAAAGAGATGTTCATCCACATAAAAATATCAGTCAGCAGGGAGACAGATTTGCTGTCAAAGAAAGCAAATGATTCGGCGTTGAGGAGAAACATGGGATACGTAAAAGGAAGACAAGGAAACACAGTTCGAAGGCTAGAATTAGCACAAAATGGAAGATTTCTGCGCATGAGGATTTGGAGATAAGTTGTACATAATTTCGCTATATATATATATATATATATATATATATATATATATACTAGGTCTTTCATCTTCTACCGCTACAATACCATTCCAGTGGAAGGTCTAATTTGCATAAGGCGCTCACAGTAGTAGTAGTAGTCCATATTAATACAATCAAGTAGTTTGAGCATTTCACCAGAACTAAGAAACCTGGATGATATTTGTATATTATTACTAAGTTTAAGCAACAGGTTACATGAGCAGTAATCAATTTTATTCTTTAGTTCACTTAAAAGTGTGTTTCTTCATACTTTCTATAAACCTTTCTAGGTATATATGCAGTATATTTTCTTCTTCTTAATATCTAAACAAGATTTTGACATGAATCTTTAAGCCATGAAAGAGTTATTAACAAATGAATAAGACGTGTTATTCAACAGATTGAAATTTTTATCACAAACTGAGGAATATTACACTAAATTATCTTTTGTAAATGAATCATACGTAATTATTTCAAATTAAGTTAATACAAAACCTCGCTTAGATTACTAGCTCGCCAGTTTTCTAGCCGGTCCCAAGCCCGGATAAAGACGGAGGGTTGTAGCGTAGTGCTAGCAGCTCCACCCTTAAAACTTAACCAAATTGCTACAGAAACTTCAACATATAAATATATTAAAAATTCTAAAAATATAAACAATAACCTTATTTTTCTCTGGAATCAGGGAAGTGAAATGACGCAGGCTGGTGTAAGCCTTCGGGAAGCCAGTCAGCCGATGTGCCTTCTTTCGATGAAAACAAAAATAAGGATGGGAATGTTCGTACAATGTACGAAACTGGAAAGGCTATCCAGGTAGCCGCAGAAATGAGAAGATATAGAGTAGAAGTGTTGGGAATCTGTGAGAGCAGATTGAACGGATGTGGAAGGTGTCAACTGTCAACTGGAGAGACAGTAATCTATTCTGGTCACCCAGAAGGCAACCACGAGCACACCGAGGGAGTGGCCATCATGATGTCACCATGCTGACTCCATTATTGCAAAAGGTCTGGGAGGAGGGAAAGGTGCCTACTGACTGGTGGAAAGGTTACCTTGTGAAACTGTCAAAGAAGGGCGACTTAGGACTCTGAGAGAACTGGCGAGGAATCACGCTGCTGTCGATGCCAAGTGAAATCCTGAGTCGCATCATCCTAGAGAATAAAGGACGCACTGGATACAGAACTCCGACCAGAACAAGCTGGATTCAGGAAAGGAAAATCACGTACTGACCGAACAAAGCATGGAATAGCAATCAAACCTGTACCTCAGTTTTATAGACTTTGAGAAGGCCTTCAACAGCGTTGGCCATGAAGTAATTTGGAAACTACTCGAGTACTACGGAGTACCCCAAATATTCATCAACCTCCAAGGGTGACACGGAGGAGATCGTGTGAAGAGGAGTTGAAACAGTATGGACTAACATGAATGCAGGTGAAAAGTACAGCAAAAGACAGAAGCAAGTGAAGACGTGCAGTTGAAGCCCTATGTTCCACTAGAAACCCAAGGGAGCAATAATAATAAGTTAATAAAATGTCTTTTAGAAGTAAGTTTGTTGAATATACTCTAGAAACATCACTGCTTTGATATGATCATGTGATTGAAGGAGAACAGCACGTTTATGTTACCGGTTAGAATTTCTGTCTCTAGAATCTGATACTTCTTACTACTAACTCAAAAGGAACATATCTTATGATAAGATTATCTGGGATAGCTTTGAACTGACTAAACACTATTGATGTACTGCATGATGACAAGAAGGTGAAATGAAAGCCCAGGTTATAGCATCCTCTGAAACAGAGAATTTCATGTTACTAGCCTGAAGTTATATCAGATGGATTCTGGAATCCAATCACTAATTGAATCAACATTTCACCGGTAAAGTATCATAGCTATCACCATCAAGTAAGGTATTTTTAAATATAAGAGCATATGAAGATAACAAATCAATGAGGAATATTGATCTGATTTTATCTTGAAGTACTGTTAAGTGAATACGATAATTATCCCAAAATAACAAATCAAATAAGGTACGTTTGGCGTGAGATTTCACTATAAGATAAATATATAAGTACCTTTCATACAGAGTACCTCAATCAATTATGTAATCAAAACTTAGCTTATAGTATGCGGACTACTGAAAACAGACAAAATTCAGCCGTCAGGTCTGAATCTAACGGCCCATGTTTTTCAACATCTATTCCGTGTTACAGGGTCAGTTATTAACATGCATGGCTGCTATTCAGTGATAACTCTGGATGGAGTGTGTGTGCTGTATTGCTGAATAAACATGATTTAGAATAATAACCTATTGGATTGGATCTCGTGTTATCTACTGATAATATACTTCGTCAGAGCTAGAGTCTTCCATTCGGTGTTAGATGATAATGAAGTTTAAACTGGAAGTGAATACGTATTTAATATTCCATTATATAAAGCTGCTTTCCTGGGAATTTCAGCTGATGACGGAATCTCTGCTTACTAAGTATATTGATTTTTTTCGAATATACCACAGAATAACACGTTTTAAATCACCCTAGTTACGAGGTGTTCGGCATTTGACTGTCACAGTATCCTCTCTACTTTTTAATTCATGAATAATTTCTATACAAGCATTATTGAAAATGATAACAGGTTGTTCAGGGATGAAACTCTCTTCAGTAAAATGTACTGTTAATATACAATTTATATTCCATGATATAATTTACAGACGAAAAGATAGGTTCGCGGTGGGCCCACTGTTAGCTGACTCTTTCATGACATGTCTCGAGAATGGTTCACTGAAATCAATTAGTGATAATTTTCAACTGTATAGAAGGTATGTGGACGACATTTTTACCATTTTTTCATAACAGTCATGACATTAATAAGTCGTTACAGGTATTTAATAACTACAGTTTAATAATAAGATTCCCTCTTGAAATGGAAATCGAATCCAAAATCCCTTTTCTTGATATTAAATCACTAAGAAGAGCAGACAAAGGCCTATGAAAGCCCATCTGAAAAATACCCACATGGAACCGTCAGCTGATAAGTTTCTACAGCAGAGTACCGACTGTATGGAAACGGAGTGTAGTTTTTAATTATATCATTTGACACTCGTCTCCAAAGTTTTCTCAGCTCTGACACTTTAGAATAAGAATTAAATATTCTGAGAGAAATCCTCATCCAAAATGGACATTCATCCAGACTAAGTGAAAAGAACATAAAATCCAGAGGCAAAAGACATCATCAGTGTATAAAAACGAACTTTACAAGAATCTTTCTTCAAGAGTGTCCTATTCTATGATGTCCTTAAGGGACGAATTTTAACAGTTTTTGGGAACATAATTCGCGGTTACGCTGAGAGATATGTTCTCCAATCTCGTGTTAGTCTGCAGATGTCTGAAAGGCAAGATCTCCCATCCGACCACTTCCATGTGTATACATCAGTCGTCTAACGAGTATCCTGTCTAAAAGTGTTCAAGAACACTGTCCTTCGCAACTGCAGGAGGTTAACAGAGGCTCCATAAAGAGTGTAATAACTGAACTCTTTGTCAACAATGGTCTCTGCATCCCAACAAATTTCTCCTTCAAAGTAACCTACAAAGTCAAGAATAACCTGCCAACCAAAATAAAGTTCCTAATCCTGTGCATTGCACAGGCTCTAGCCGTCTAGATAAAAAAAATCAGAGCTCTGCATACAGAAGGGGATTTCTCAGACAGCTCTGCTACCACGGTAATGACCCTGTTATTTAAAAGAAGTTTGTTACTTGCTTTTTAATTCTTTCTGACTTATGCAACATCCTGCTTACAGAGCATTCATTAAATAAATTCCCTCATTGCGTAACTTGATAATCTTATCCAACTTCCCTTACGTACTAATTTTTATTAGCGACTATGTTCATGGCACCGAAAAGAATCTTTTTGCTGAGCTAATTGTTTGCCTTCCTGTTTATTGTTGAGTCATGATCTGCATGTAACTTTGACTTTCACTCACTGAGTTGAACTCAGTACCAATCTTCCAATTTACTCAACTGTTTGTCTACCTAACAACTTTACTTTTGCTTACAATATCTTTTCACTTCCACCCTTTCTTACCGAATTCTCCATCACATTACGTATAAATAAACTCTAGCTCTTTAATCAATAACCACTATACATTCATATCGCGTTTTCTAATATTATTACACTAAGAAACAATTTTGATGTTATTTATTCGCATTTGTAATAAATTACGTCATTTCTGTGCCACTTATATCTAAAGGAAGGAAAATGAGATAAAATCAGCTCTTTTTTCTTACAAGCTTATTCGTTCATTCATTGTTCAAACTAGCCAACAGCGCCTCCTGGATAGTCTCTATTTGGAATGATTTTATAATCGTGATCTACAAAAGTGCAAGGCCCTATATGCGTACTTCAGCTTATTTTAAGACTGAATAGTAACCACTTTTTCTTGTTCTCCCTCAGTGTTTCCATGATCTATCTTCATCAGCCAATAACAACGACTTCTTAGTAACAGAATTCCCCAATATTATCTTGGATTTTTCTTTTTCTGTCCTTTGTTATTTCCGATGACTGACAGTCGTTGTACAATCTTCTTGTCGTCGTACTTGTAATCTTTTTATGCTTATTATTGCAAGCGAAATATGCCGGTGTATAGTCTTGGGACATTCATTCAGGTTACTGAGATCAACAGAATCCTTTAAAGAAGGTTACTTCAGTCTCAGACACTACTTTAAGAAAATACTGTGGACGGTGTAGACTTGCCCAAGATAAGTAATATCTTCCGTCTGCCTGGCCAATTCATTCTGAAATATGAATTTTGAATTTTCATTTCTAAACTGAGTTCTGAAGTCTTTCAACTATAGTGTCTCCAAGCTGATTGATTAAAGCTTGCCAGAAAAGACTTCTGAGAACTATTCGGTTTCTGTTATAGATTAATTCTAGGTATTTCAGCAAACGCTGCATCATATTTTGTGAACACAATAATAACGAATTACAAGTGTTATCCATCTATATCTACCTGAAATTTAGAAGAAGTCGCTTTCCCTTATAAATTTCTGAGATTTCGGTGACTCTTGGATTAGACATAATGTCTTTTTAGATAATTGCTATTTTATCAGTCGTGATACTGAAAACTATATGGATGATGTGTTCATATGTATAGGGAATTAACTGGCTATCAGTTCGGATGAAATAAAATCGGTAATATAATGAAATCCTATTTGTAGTATGGTAATGCCAAACACTCAACAGCAGTTACTGAAACACACATTTCGGCCTACTCTACTTAGTATTGTATAAGAAACCCTTTGACACATTCTGTTATGGAAATGATCACCAATTGCAACACTAATACAATAAATTAGCGAACAGCTGAGCGATTTCATGATACAGTTCATCACAAGCAGTGTAACTTCGTATGATGAAAACATAATGAGATAAAAAGTCCGACCATCTGAAAAGATATAGAGATTAGATCCTCAACTAAAAACTTGTTTAAAAAAATATATTGTTTACAATATTACCCAGATTAGACCATAAGAGGCTGGAACTAATTTTACTGAGTCACTTTCATCACAACAGCGTAGTGCATAGTCACCATTTTTTATCTCAGCTTGCCCGACGTTTCGATGAACCATTTGATACCAGAGAATTTGTAGGTTTCAACGGTGACAACTGGTGACGACTGATTGCTTTGTTGGAGTATCTGCATTCGACTCGATCAGATGTAGTTTCAGCACTCTTGTTAGTAACCATGTCTCCAGACGATGATTTAAGAAGATTTTCTTCTGTTTCCGCATCACTGTCTTCTAAGCGACAATGTTCTGCTATACGCCTAAGAAAAAATAAGGGAATTAACACACTGAAATGAGAAAATTATTATTAAGTAAAAAAGAAAAGCCACTTTAGTTTATTACAATAACCAATCAAGAGTTTGATGGACAAACCATTAGAATGTGTATTTGATATGCAAGGGATTCAGAGAAGAAAAACGTCATTTTTAAAGGGTTTGAGTTGACAACTGTCAGTGTGACAATTTTTATCACAGTCAACTACAGCAATCCTATAATATCAGTTTTAAAAAAAATTAAGTAGAAAGGCCCAAAATGATACATTGGTTGAAAATATCACTTTCAGAGTGGGTTCCACTTACTTATTTGCCTGTCTCCAACTGTTTCTTCCCAAACCCATACAGTTAGCCAAATGAGCAGCATAGCGTGTTGCAGCAACCTTAGAGTTACACTTTCCACATCGACAATAATTTGTAGTTTTGTTTGAATTTCTGCTAGAACTTGACTTTGAAGTGCCAAAATCACTGTTATCAGTAGAATCGGGATTTGTTTCAGCAGCAATAATATGAAAATATCCTAGTTTAATTGCACGATGCATTATTAGAATATCATCCATTAGACATGAATCAATTAAATCGCAGATGAATTCTTGTAGGACTTCTTGTAGGTCAGCATTGGGAATAGGAAGTGGCTTATTCATTCTGCTGACAGGGCAACACAAACGTTATTACTTTAAGTTTATATCTGAAAATAGAATGGAAAAATTCTTTTTAAAAACATAATAAAACAAACAGTAGTCTCCAGATAACAGTACTCATTGCTTAACAGCACATAAACAAAGTTAATTCTGGGGTAACACCCTGTAAAAGCCACTGTAGAATCTTCCGTACTGTTATTTGGTGGATGATGACTAACAGTGGAATTCAGAATGCATATTTCTCTTTCTCTTTAACTTTGCCATCGATGACATTCTGCAGTTAGCTCTAAGGGATGTGCATGAAGGTGGTGTAGATCTGCTACCTGGAGATAGACTTTTCGACCTCGAGTATGCAGACGATATCGTCTTACTGTGCGATAGCATGCGGGCTGCCCAAATCGCACTTAATCAGTTGGCGATCAGTGTCTGTAAGTATGGTATTTGCTTTGGGCCGTCTAAGTGCAAAGTACTGTTACAAGATTGGCAGGAGCCTGTACCTGCACTCACTCTTGCGGGTGAACCGCTTGAAGTTGTTGATAAGTTTGTGTATCTGCATTACAGTTGCATTGTGTGAGTTCTGGCGGAGGGGTGACGGATGAGATTTCCAACCATATAATGAAGGCTAGGGTGGCACATATCAACTTGAGCCACCTCTGGCGCCGTCGCGACGTTAGCCTGGCTGTCAAAGGTCGGGTATACAATGCTTCGGTGAGGGCTGTCTTGCTCTGTGCCTGTGAAACCTGGCCTCTCCGAGCTGAGGATGTGCGGTGGCTCTGCATATTCGATCATCGCTGTCTCCGCAGGATTGCTTGCGTTCGATGGCATCATCGCGTGAGTAATTTTGAGGTTCGGCGGCGTATGTTTGAATACAGTGGAGATCACCATTCATTGAGTATCGTCATCTGGAAACACCGGCTCCGGTGGCTTGGATATGTGCTGCGAATGTCACCCCAGAGGCTTCCTTACGGGTCTCTGTTCACTAGCCCTGGGACGGGGTGGAAAAGGCGGAGAGGTGATCAGTCCATGACGCGGCATCATGGGATGAAGGATATTTTAGCTAGGTTGGCAGTGGTTGGTGCTTCACGTCTCCCTGGTTGGAGTCCGCGAGGTAGCTCGAATCAATGGCTCGAAACGTTATCGAATATGGCCGAGAATCGTAATCGATGGTGAACGTGCTGCGATTTCATTCCTTCTTTCCTTCATGATGATATATAACGAATACTGTTTGAACTTGTTAAGTATGGCTTTTTCCTTCCTGATGAAGTTTTTTCCGTTCTCCACTCATATTTTTACTTTTAATCTGTATTGTTTTATTATTGTTGTATGCCTTATTGTACCAAGTTTTTCTGCACTTAAATAAATAAGTAAAATTTCTCCCTGTTTATGATTCGCCAAGCCTATTTACCTACAATCCTCAGTAAGTGATAGTGTTCCCATTGAGATTTGAACGCAGTACCCATCGCTCTGAAGATTAGACTGTTATTCACTAGACCACTTAGGTCTCAAAAGCCCCACCTCTTGTGCGACAGAAATCAGTTTTGTTTTTCCTGTTGATTGATTGGACGGAGATGTTCAGCCTCTGATGATATATAGTCTTCTAGTACGGATGCTTCGACTATGTCTGATGACTGATATGATGTTATATGGTATGTGGTGATGTTTCAACAGAGGACAAACACTTAGGTATAATCAATAGACGGGAAGAGTAGAACTGACATAAACAAACTTTATGTACTGTTAGCAATAAGCCCAATCCCACTGCAGAAAATTCACTCTACACTTTCATTAACTATTGCTTAATATTTATGTCGTAAAATGGAACAATGTTTGCTATTCGTCTATCATTTGTGCACGTAATTATATTTAGCACATCCATGATGATGTAATAATACAATTGATTTATGGGTTCGATACTGATGCCGACCATTAGTTATTTCATGCCCCCAGACCTCACGCGAACAAAGACAGAAGACATACTGGTCCGTGAATTACCAAAAAAAACTTTGCGCAAGCACTGCATACCTCAGAAAGTTAAGCTAACAAATAATTATATTCGTTGCATAGGGTCGGGCTTCTAGATTTTCCAATCACATTGTACTGAGTGTTCTACCTCGGCCCAGCAGTGTAGTTAATGCGAACTGGTTTAAGCCAATTTTAGCTGGTATGGGCTTGTTTCAGTAGGTTTTAGCCGCTTCCTATAATTTAAGTGTGTTTACTTATTTATATACAGAGCTGTAAACAATACGTCCACACGTATCTTTCGCATCTAATGACGAAAAGTAGAGCATAAACAAGTGAGAATAATAATTATTATTATTGTTGTTACTTAATTTTAAGCAGTACATGTAACTATTGTTTTTATTAGTATATTGTTATGAGTAGTAGTATTAGTAATAGGAAGAGTAAGTTTTCATTTTATGCAATTAGTCTTAATTTCAATCAAATATGATTATTGATTGGATTATCTGATTTGTATTAATGAGAACCTGCTCTATTAACAGAGAAAGTCTATACACAAATGCAATTATACAGTCTACACAGAAATATATACAAACAAATGTTTACAAAAAAATATATGTATACGTATTGTGAAGATATGAAGTAAATGCATAACTAAAGTAGTCATTAACAGTAACATTCCTAGAGTTACTGATATAATCGTTTCATTAGGATATTAAGATATTAATGAGCACTTAGGATACAAAATATACTACATGAACATCAGATTAGTTAGGTTACTCTGAGATTTGTTTTAATGGTGAATTATTTTAGTACAAAATCCTTCATCTTTGGACATTTATATTATACAAAGGATACAATTGTTGTATGATCCTAATGTGTAATGTAATGAAACCTATTAGGCAATAAGCTTAGCTTTCATTCATTTATTAAACTGTATTGTATTCCTTTTGAATCATGCATAAAATGAGGAATGAATTGGAGAGAAAGAAAACAGATTTATCAGTTACCTCTGTGACTTCTAAAATCACGGAATATACACAATGGGTCATAGGAGTTATTAAGAAGACAATTGCAGCGAAGAAAATTTTATTTTCGACGAAGTTACCGTCAACTAGGCTGTGCATTCGTGTATTTATATCAAATGGATGGAAAGTCCCAGAATAATTTCCGGTCAAGGATCAAATGAATAAAAATCCTTCAAAATCATATACATGATTCACTCAAACCTATCAAAGGGAGTGAAATCAAGACATCTGGGCATAGCCGAGGCGCTAGCTATCCAAAAGCTCAAACACACACTTTGTATCCAAAAGAAATACGTCCAACCCCTGTCCCTGCCATGGCCATCATAAACAGGTAATTATCTTTTAGTAATGACCATCCCATCGCCTTTCTTATCTAAACTTCCTGTTTATTCATCTTATTTTTTAAGTTTTTCTGAATTCCTGTTTACACTACCATATTTTCATACCTGAACTTCGTGTTTTTGTCACTTTACTATTTCTACATATTTAATCCCTGATTGCATAAACAATTATTCATCACATTAGTATTTTATCCAAACATCCCGTCTGTTTTGTTATTTCTACATTTCTAACCCCCAATTGCACAATGTCAATCTTCTTAGCTATCATGATGCTACTTTGTTTGTTTTATCCGCCCCCCCTGTTTATTATGGCATCCTAATTCCTAATTGTAATTTTTATTAATTTGACTCTTGACCGGAAATTACTTTGGAACTTTCCCATCCATTTGATACAAATACACGAATGTACAGCCTAGATGATGACTTCGTTGAAAAGAAAATTTTCTTCGCTGCAATTGTCTTCTTAACAACTTACAAAATCCTCTAATAGCCGGCTGGAATTTTAAAATATGAACTTTATCATCCATAAAGTCACTGAGGATAGGAGGTGAAAACTTTATGAGTACGCAAGCGTTTTTGAGTAATATCAACAGATGTTTTTTCGTCAGTTTTTGATCACAAATATTGGTTTGGCCTATTATGTTAACTACACCAGAGTTGTACTTTGCTACACTGCAGGATGACAACCGATGTATATGCTAAATAATCAGTTTCAATCGGAGTTTACGGATAAACTTTGGAATCTGATTACTTAGCCAAGTGATGACAATGTGAAGTGTTTAGTTTAGGGTTTTCAAATTTCCATGGAGCATATCATCATGAGCTGACATCAGTTAGAGAACAGGTGGAACAGCTGTCCGGTACTCCCGGGTTTTCCAGTGGTTCTCTAACTGATGTCAGCTCATGATGAAATCCTCCATGCAATCAAACATAATCCCTACAAAACCAATACTTGAAAAGTTTTCCAATTTCTCAAGTTAACTAGAACGAAGGCATTTATGACACCTAAGTATCATTCTTGTAAGCACTGATCATCAAGGTATTCCTACAGTGTTGATAATGTTTGGATGGGAAGAGATATATATTAGGACTCATTTACTATGCAACTTGTAAACCAAACGTTTGACTTTAGTGTAGATTAAACGGCAGGTCAGGTAAATTTTACTAGTTCATGCCCAACACTTTTTATATCGCTAACTAGCAGTTTACTGTTTGCCTAAAAATGACTATGCAAATAGCTGTGATTTCTAGTGATATTACTTTCACCAGGAAGCAATAAATATTTTCTCACTAAGTCTTCTGGGTGTTCAATGAAGGAGCAGTAGACGGTTCACCAGTCGAATATTGTTGTTGTGTTGAGCTAACACCAGAGCGAACACAACTCCAGTATTATCCCAGATTGGCTCAGTGGCCAAGGGTGTTGGTTTAAAGGAATCATTACTTTTCTTTGAGTTGTAAATGTGCTGTGTGTTCGAGCCTCGAGGGGAACATCATCACTCACTGGGAAATGCAGGTACATCTAGAGGACGACTCCAAAATAGGACGAAATGCGCATCCTGGATTCCACTACTAGTCACCATCCACCAATTAAATTCTAAAGAATTCAGGTTTACAGTATTTGATTGATTAGTTCTAAGCTGTGACACTAAACTTTCTTAGTAATCGTACTCACCATGTTTTGTAGTACAGTCGGTAAGTTCTGTGGTGAGCAATGTAGGTTTGAATGTGTCAGAAGAAAACGATTTTCCATAGGTTATGTGTATTCTGACAATCAGTCACAAGGACCAACTCAATAAGGGCTGCTATCGGAAGTGATTTTCATAATATCAGCTAGAAATAACAATTACAGTTTATTATAATAAGGGTTTTTGTATTTCCCAATGAATGAAAAACAAAACGATACTGTTTTTACTCACAAAATCAACACGAATGTGATAAGCAATTTCACTATGTAAACACACACTGCTTTTCATCGAAGAAGACATTGCGAAGTGGTCGCGCTATGTCGTGAACTGGCAGAAGTTATAATTCTAGGACCATTGGATCGGGTCCCAGTGGCTCAATGGTCTACGAGCTCGCCTTGTAACCAGAAGGTCCTGGGTTTGAATCCCGGTGGGTGCGTACTGCTTAAGAGTCCCAAACTAGGACGAAACAGCTGTCCAGCACTCCCCGGGTTTCCAGTGGTTCTCTAACTGACGTCAGCTCATGATTGAATCCTCCATGCAAACACACTGCTTTTATAATTTTACACACTGATGAAATCCGACAATTTGCACTTGATTTTTTTATCGCTAAGAATTCACCAACTTGACAACCAAAAATGAACCCAGACTAACCAACGATGATCAAGTTAGTAAACTTTGTTTTGATATCATAACAGATGTACTATTACCTTTGATATTTGTTTAAGTGATCTTCATTGTTATTTTGACTTTCAATATGTCCTTTTAACTTGACCTAAGTCTATTTTCTCACCCCTTAACTCTATGTTGTATATATGCTGAGATTTTGTAAATTCCGGTTTAATAATACTTTGCTAAAGCTGTTAGCATTAAATAGCGAAACGTCAGTAAAAACAACATCGTTTTGTTTTTCATTCATTGGGAAATACAAAAACCTTTATAATAATGAATATCATGTACCCAATACCCAAATTTCTTCGAACTGTTAGAAGTGAACTTGGTTTGGACATATATAAGAATTACAATTATTGAGACCTGCAAGTTGTCGTCTTAAGTCAGTTAAATTTCTCTCTATATACATGTATCTCTTTCAGTTTGTTGGACTATACTGAATAATAGTGTAGTACTAGTAGGGTGTTTCCCCATAGACAGACGACTAACTCTTTCATATTACTTATTTGTAGTGCCTTTCCTTAGTTTGTCAATATTTTTTAATATTGTATTTCTTTACGTTCCCAGTGGGATATAGGGCTCGAAGTTAGAGCCTTGAAGTTTCGGTAACAGTAGTGCTAATTTTTGCTGGTTGGGGTTACTAACCTCGTGCCCAACCTCTACTCTTTACCAGTCTTATTACTAGCTTAGCGAGGTAAAGGAATGCGTCAGTGGCCGGGGATCGAACCCCGAACCACCTGCGTGGTTGGCGAGCAGTCTACTGCTGCGCCACTGACGCCCAGTTTGTCTATATTTTATAGAATCATGTAGAATATAAATAAGGATGAGGTAAAATATTTTGTCCATGTGGTAAACAAAAAGGTTTCTGATTGGCCAATAAATATTCTCACCAGTCGATTACATTTCGAACGTACATTCATAAAGAGTTAAAGACGAAAGAATGATGAAAACTGATACAGATGTGAAATGAGTTAAATTATCTAATCACAATCTTTACGATGATGTGGGAAAAGAATGAATTAACGAAACACAATGCGAGTGAGTTTTCATCAGTCGTCATTAATAAACTGTACTATCAAAAATCTACATCTACAGTAGCGGAGTGCCACAAGACACGGTTCTCGGTCCTCTCCTATTTATTCTGTATATCAATGAGTTACCTCTGCTCACCGACTTCCCTATGGTCCTATACGCAGATGACTTAAAAAATTGGAGAGAGCTGAGGGGCAACAGTGATACGCTCACTTTGCAAGAGGACCTCAACAAATTGTCAGATTGGTCCGTTGAATGGATGCTCCCGATCAATGTGGTAAAATGTGCAACCATGCGCATTGGACAATCAAGCACAAGCTCCTACGAATTAGAGGGAATAACACTTCCATCAGTTCAGAATCACTTGGACTTAGGTTTCATAGTTAGCCACGACTTAAAAACAACAGCACACTGTCGCGCGGTGGCTGCACGTAGTTTCAGGTCCTTATGGGGGATTCGCAGAGCCTTTACAAGAATTACCAGAGATATGTTCACCTCCTTATATACATCTCTGGTTAGGCCAAGACTGGAAAACTACATCCAGGCCGCCAGTCCTTGTCTAAAAGGGGATTCACACATTCTAGAAAGTGTTCAAAGGAAGGCAACACGTATGGTTCACGGCAGAGCTAACTTACCATAAAGACTAGGCAGTTTAAATCTCTTCTCACTGTCATACCGTAGACAGAGAGGAGATTTAATCACAATGTTTAAAATTTTAAATAATGACTACGGACATGACCTATTCTCTCTTTTCCTCCCCACCAGATCGGAACATCTTTGAGAACATAGCAGGAAAGTTCAAAAGCCAAGGAGAAGTCGTACTGCTGTTCAGTACTGGTTCTCACACTGAGTCCTAAACTCTTGGAACCGACTCCCAGAAGAAGTGGTGTCTGCAACCTCAACTGATTCGTTCAAGAAGGGTTTGGACAACCACAGAAATTTACTAGGTAAGGATTAACATGGGCTCCAAGCCTTCTATCCTCAACCAATAAATATGAATCTGAAATTTATACACAGAAAAGATAAACTTATGAGCAACTGGTTATTTAATATGCAAGCAAAGTTTCACCAAATATATTAAGTGATATTTCTGTTTCCAATTTATAGAGTATGTATAAAGACTCTTTAAAAGGGGAAGATGAAATCGTAGGCATATGTATAAGTGATAGAATTGATTGAAACATAGGTCACCTTGCCATTGCCTGTTCTTTAATTGCTTATAATTCTTGTATTCATTCAGAACTCTTACGTAATTTCGTATTATCTACTTTGTTTCTATGTGCATCCTTAGTAAAACTCACTCATCAAACTATTCATATTATTACATAACTTCTTTTAACAACTGTTTGTGACAACTCATCACCTTTGTTACTACCCTAATTTCATTAACACCTAGTTTTCATGACTGATTTTGTATTATGTTAACTCCAATTACCAATCTTCACCTGTTTAGTTAAAATAACCACAACCAATTGTATTTTTGTTTGACAAACTTAATGTACACATACATACAAAATAACACATATATTTGGGATTGTACAGCTAAGAAAATGAAATCGCCAAGAAGAGACTCTTCGCTGATGTACGTGTTTTCTTTTCATGAATTTTACATTGTAAGACTATCTGATTTTGGATGCGGGAACAATTAACACTGCTTCTGAAGATATACGCAGCGTAACTGATGGCATATCTGTGAATTTTCACTCCTCATGGTAGATACTGTTTTAATACATAGAACTAAATAAGCGACTGTATAGAAGACTGAGACTGTGAAAGAATTCAATGAATAAATATTCTCAAGTGTTGGTTTGTATATTGTCTGGTTGGTTGGAGGATTACACCGTGAGCTGACATCAGTTAGAGAACCATTGGAAAACCAACACGGAGTACTGGTTAGCCGTTTCGTCGTAGTTCGGGACTCTTCAGCAGTACGCACCCACCGCCCCAGTTTGAACCCAGGACCTTCTGTTTACAAGACGAGTTAGCTCGTGGACCTTACAGCAACTGGGACAAAATCCAATGACCAGCCTATGAATTCTAACTTCTGCTAATTCACAACAACGTGCGCCCGATTCACAATGTCTTCTTCGATGAGTAACTCTCCTCACCTTTTCCAATTGTTCTCTAAACGATGTCAGCTCATGATGAAATCCTCCAACCAATCGAATAAATATTCCCTCACTAATGAAACATAAAATGCTTACAGTAGATAAGTGAAGCAAACATAATAAATCCTTTGTTAATTCTGTAAGGATACTGTGAGCATCAGCCAGTTTATACATATGTACTTAAGAAGGAAACTGCTACATTTTATACTTTTGCCTGAAATCGCTTACAGATTTTAAAAATGAGAAATATTCTTTCTGTATCTTAGAGAGACATAGTTTAAAATCTTCATGATCTAACACAAAAAGTTAGTTGTGAATGGTGGGTAACATGGCAGGTGTAATTCATAAATTCAAAATCACCCCAACATGAAATTTTACAGCTGTATATTTGAATTTACAATCATCAAATCACTATATCAGTAATTCCGAGAATCTAGAAATTCAGTAGCAAGTTAAAGCAGTTTCGATAATGTAGTACTAAGACTTGACTATACTCAAATGTGTCTCTGGATAGGTAAATACATATTTTATCAAACAACTAAGTACCTGTCACATAAACCTTTCAAAGGTTATCATGTTTGCATTATTTAAACATTGGATATGTGACAGTTCTTCATATTAAATACAAATCTGGTGTCATTTGTAATAATTAGATCAGTAATAACATCTAAAGAATCGCACTTAATACTAGTTGCTGGAGAAATGTATAAAGATGAAACTACTTAAAAATCTCCACTGAGTCATATAAAATAAACGGCATTCAGAGAAGAGTTACTCTTTCCTGCGAGATCGTTCTCTAGCTGTACAATCGCATATACAGAGAGAGCAAAAGGAATATTTCCAAAGATGTTATCAAAATTTTAAATTTTTCTTTAGATGAAAAATTACGTAATGTAAAAAGCAATAATGGGGTAGAAACTAAAATAACATTAAATAAATAAGTTGATTAACGCAATATAAATCATAGACTTGAGGAGAATTCAACTACAAAACCAATGATTCACATGAACTTGAACGTGGATAAGCTACTGCTGTTGGCCTCATCAATGTGCATCTACCAATTCACCTGCTCGTGTGGAGCTAGGTATGTCAGCCGTACCCAGCGTTTGCTATCCAAACGTATCATCAAACATATAATCCCATGGTTTTAAAAAGCAGAAAAAAGACCCCTCTGCAGCTCTATCCTAGGACACCTGATCTAATCTGGACACCAAGCTAACCCACGAAGGAATTTCAAAGTTATCTACAGGATACGTAGGAATCTTGCTAAAAGAGTGCGAATCAACATTCTTCAAACCGTAGAATCGATGGCGAATCAGATGTTAAATACTGAACTCTGCAAACAAATTAAGTTTGTTCAGTTATTAAATCTACAACAGACCTGATCTACCTTAACACCAAATACGTAATTTTTGTTTTTTTCTCCTAATTGTATAATTTTCTTCCCCCACCCCATATTATTATTATTTTTTTAATTTACAGCTTGATTCCACACTGTATTTTTGGTACAAGTATGGAATTTTCAGCATGGATATCGGTGGCCCAAATTTTGCAGGCCGACCATAGATATCAGGTGTGCGTCGGCGCGGGCTCGAACCCCGGACCATGTGCCTCTTATTACCACTGTTGTTAACTTGACTCTTGTTCAAATTTCAGTTGAATTCTACTCAACCCCATCAATTATATTACGTTACTCAACTTACTTACCTAATTTTATTTTAGTTTCTACCCCATTAACGCTTTCTACACTGGGACAACGTTCAAATATTAGACAGAGGAAACAACAAGAATACTAAAGAATTTTTAGAAGCTTGGCATTCCAGTGAATCATCGATCATTAGACACATCGAGATTCATCAACCGATAAGAAGGAAACCTCACACACAAAGGGTCAAAGTTCAAGTCAAAGAAACAATCACTTCTAATACAAGTAAACTAGAAGGTGTGAAAACACATAAAAACAACCAATCACGTCCAAGGTCACCCACCAGGAGAGATGATTAATAAACTCGTGGAGAAATCTAAAATCTCACTTCAAATTGAAGGGTACTCTGAGGTGAGGATGTTGCCTAGTAGGACGATGAATGCTTCGCAAATTAACTATCTAGCTCAGAGAACACAATCACATCAAAATTTGTTATCTAAAATATACAATTCTAATGAAACACCCTTGGAAATATTCCCTTTGGTGCAAAGATAATTTACTTCATATATGCGATTGTACAGCTTGACAATGATATCGCCAAACAGAGTAGCTCTTTTCTGAACATCTTTTCTTTTAAAAGATGAAATTATAAGCCATTTTACTGCGTTATCCAAGTAAGAAAAACAGGATAAGAATTTGAACGTATTCATATTTTTCTATTCTTGTAGGAATTAACAACATGCAGCATAATGTCATTTAATTTATCGAGTATTTACTGAATGCAACCAGACACATGTTACTGCATTTAGTACATATTATTCACATCAAATGTGACAGATTATCTCGGATGGTGGTGACTGACACTGTAAGTGGCATATAAACTACATATGAGAACTTTATTGGAACAGCCTAATAATATATGTATATATATATGTCCATGGTAAGTTAGGTAGTGAGTCACCTTTGTCTCATTTTCTGCTTACTAGATAAACATAAATCCATGCAGCATACGTTTTTGGGAGCAGAGTATAGTATGAGTATGCATATGTATTATACATATGTACAACTTGTCTGAGCAGTACTTATAGCCTTTTAGGTTTGATTTACTTTTTGCAATATTTAACACTTCATATATTTGCACACATAAACCATGTGTTTAAAATGGAGTGCATAAAAGTGTTTCCGCTTCGCTTTTCTTAGAATAACGTACACACATATACGAGAAAGCAACTGTCTCTCTCCCTCTATCTTCACACCTATGTTCATTGTTTTGCTTGTAGATATATCTATTTCAAAAAGGTAATGTGGACTAGTGTTGGTTGTGTTTTGATATACCGGCTATGTGTTAATAGGTAGTCTTAGTGATAGTTCTACCATACTACTTTAATTATATGTTAAAGGATTTTTAAATAAATTTTGTTCAAATCATAAATTTTTTCTTATAATAGAGACAATTCAACAAACGAAAGCAAGAAATGGTTCCACTGCCTATTGGTGAGAAGTACTGCTTAGACGAAATAAAATGAAGAAAGACACTATTGAGTAAATTTTGCTTGAAATTTCAGTAGAAAACAAGAGTTGTACATTTGAAAAATGTCTAACAGAGTAGTGTTAAACAGCAGTAAAAGAGACCAACTTATAAATGTAGTTTATTCACTCAGATTGTTATGATTCAAGTATCTACTATACATAAGAGTTGGGTGTGAGTCGACAATGAAAATTTAGGAGAAAAGGTTAGAAGTGATTGGTAGAAAATGACGAAATATAACAGAGATAGTTAATTAATTAATTAATTTTCACCGGTGAAATATAAAATCTTATGATAGTTCTGTACACCGTAAAGTGCATCGGTAACAGTGCGGTAGAATGCTCGCCAGCCACTCAGGTGGTCCAGGGTTCGATACCCGACCAACGCACTCCCAAACCTGCGTCGGTAGCACAGTGGTTAGGACTCTCGCCGACCATGCACATGGTCCAAGGTTCGAGCCCTGGCCGACGCACACCTGATATCTATGGTCGGCCTGCGAAATTTGGGCTACCGATATCCATGCTGAAAATTCCATACCTGTACCAAAAATACGGTGTGGAATCAAGCTGCAATCAAAAATTAAAAAAAAATAATAATACAAAAACCTCGCTTAGTCGGTAATAAGCCAGGTAAAGAGGGAAGGTTTGGTTTGAGACTAGCAAACCTCCTCCCTCAGAAAATAAAATAAAATAAATAAAACCACTGCTACCGAAAATTTGAAGCTCTAGCCTGGAGCTCTATGTTCCACTGGGAACACAAAGGAATAAAAAATAACGATAGTAACTCCGTGAAAAATTGTTGACTGAATAAATCCCTTTGGCACGAAACAGTTCACGCTTTAAGACTTTACTTGCATAGCTTCTACAGCTCGGAAAAGCTTTTTCTTAAATCTTTACAGAATATTCTCACATTTCTTTTTATATTATTTCATCTTACCACCTTAGAATTTCAACTTCGCTTCCCAAATTTTGAATTACAGCGAAAATTCAACTAAGTATTAGTTATCAGTCATAAACGAATCAAACTTAGAGCCAAGTTATCGCTTTAGTCAATAAATATTCGCCTTCCATCAAATCACATAATGTAATGAAATCAACAATTAACAATAACTTATAATAAAATATCACGCTAATATAGCAGGCAATTATAAGGTGAAGCACAAGAAAAGATACTTAAAACTTACTTTTTACAGTAATAAATTTGACTTGTACCTCTGGGTGAAAATAATTTAGTGCTTTAACAGCTTTCGAATTTATTTGGTAACATTTCACTATGATTTACTGAGTTGTTTGTTATCAAACCGGATTTTAAAGGTTATTAACTTTAAAATGAGGGATAACTTTTATATCACAAGTTGACCTTTAAGATCAGATTTTTGTTAGGTCGCACTATGACCTTTTTGAATAGTTAATTCTATTGGTTGTTGTTTAGTTGACCTTTGACAATTCACTATTTTGGTAAATTCTGATCACAGTTCAAATGATTTGTACTCACATTTATTCATTTTTGTGTACTCAGAATTATATTCCAGGTTGTTGACATTTGTGCTAAGTCACTCTTGTTACATGTGTTCAATGTGGCCCTAATGAATATAGACACCAGTGGAATAATTAAGAGCTTAAAATTCTGTCTAGAAAGTAATTATTTTACATTTAAAGGGAGTTTATATAGATAGACAAATGGTGGTGCTATGGGTTCACCAGTTTCCCCAATAGTCGCTGAACATTGCATGAATAAATTCGAAAATAATATCTTCTCAAGCATACTCACTCCTAAAATATGGTTAAGATATGCAGATAATACTTTTGTAGTACTAAAACGAGAACTACACAATTTATTCCTGTATCCCCCAAAATCCAATTCACTTCGGAAGCAGAATCAGACATCGGTGAACTACCATTTCTAGACTGCCTAGTCAAGAGAAAGGAAAACGGACATTTTAGTATATACATATTCAGGAAGAAAACCCACTCCAATAAATATTTAGACTTCAAATCATCACACCCCATCAGTGCAAAGATTTCGGCTGTTTCAAGTCTTCTTAGACGAGCACACTCTCTGATAACGGATGAGAAAGAAAAAGAAGAAGAAATAGCAAACATTACTGAAACTCTCAAGCAAAACAACTACCCGAGGAACTTCATCAACAAAATCAACACAGACATTAAGTATGGCTGAAAATGCATTCCGAAAACATGGACATCAACAGTCGTCATTTTATACAGAGCAGAGACGTCAGACGATATCAGAAGAGTACTCAATCAGCTCGACATTAGAGTTTTCTTCAAAACATCAGACACACACACTACGAAACCACCTTGTTCATATAAAAGACAAAACCCCAAAAGATTCTCTATCTAATTGTGTTTGTAAAATAAAATGCTTGGAATGTGATGCGATCTACATCGGACAAACATCTCGAGAAATCAAAATCACAAGAAATGAACGCCGTCGAGCATCTCTTCGACCACCGAGAAATCCAGTTGAACTTGAAAAATCATCAGCCATTGGTCTGCATGCTATAGAATCAGGCCACAAAATTGATTTTTACAATATTGAAATAATCCAGAAATCACAAAGAACGTCTAATATCAGAAGCACTTTATATCAAGTGGAATCCAAATTGACTGAATAGGAATGATGAACTAAAACAGAATCTGTCTGGTTACAACACCTCCCTCTTCCATGAAGTGACAAAATCAACACGAATGTGATAAGCAAGTTCACTATGTAAACACACATACTACTTTCATAATTTAACACACTGATCAAATCCAACATTCTACACTTGATTTTGTTATCTCTACCAATTCACCAACTTGACAACGAAAAATGACCCCAGACTAACCAACGATGATCAAGTTAGTAAACTTTGTTTTGATATCATAACAGATGTACTATTAACTTTGATATTTGGTTTAGTGATCTTCATTGTTATTTTGACTTTCAATATGTCCTTTTAACTTGACCTAAGTCTATTTTCTCACCCCTTAACTCTATGTTGTATATATGCTGGGATTTTGTAAATTCCGGTTTAATAATACTTTGCTAAAGCTGTTAGCATTAAATAGCGAAACGTCAGTGAAAACAATCTTGTTTTGTTGTTTCTCATTCATTTGGAAATACAAAAACCTTTATAATAATGAATATAGATTCCGTTAAAAGTCTCTCTTTTCCATTTGTTCATAGTAGATTTCAGAATACACTTATTGTTCCAATCAATATTGCGGTTTTTGTCCCATGCGTGTGCAATATAGACGATTTTTTTCAAAATTGTTGTAAGCTTGTGTTCTTATGGGATGACCTTTATTTAGGCGTTTATGTTCATTCACTCTTATTTTGAGTGATCTGGACGTTTGACCCAAATACTTAGTCGGACATTCGGCACAAGATATTTTGTAAACTACATTATTTTTATTGAATTGAATCTTTGATTTTCCCATCGATTGATTGAACCGAAGTGCTCGGTCTCAGGTTGACATGTTGGCTTCTTGTGCAGATGCTTCGACGATGTTTGGGCATTTAATTAGTATACAACTGGTGGATGGTGGCTAGCAGTGGAATCCAGGATGCACATTTCGCCCTATTTTTGGACTCGTCAACTGGATGTACCTGCATTTCTCAGTGAGTGATGATGATGTTCTCACTGAGGCTCGAACCCAGTGTCCATAGTTTCCAATGCTAGAGCGTTATCCACTAGACCACTTTGGCCACGAGAGCCACCCCTTGTGCAATGGGTCTTATTAATTTAATTGAATTTTTGATTTTCCCCGTCGACTGATTGGACAGAAGTGCTCGGTCTCATTATTTTTATCCATCATTTTAATGGGATCTTTCACTTCATTTATCCTATTTTTAATTAGATTCGTTGATTTAAGCGTGATGCAAATCCGAATATTTTTGAGGTTTCTTCGAATTGCCTCCAATGTACCATTTATATATAGTATTGTGATTGTTTTTCGCCTTTCTCCTTCTTGTCATCCTGTGGTTTCACCCTTTTTACTCTTATCTGAGATAAATTATTTTGGGTAGTTGTTGTCGAATAACACTTTGAATAAGACGTTGATTTCTTTTCGCTGGTCATCTGGTATTGTTGCAAGTCTACGTATTCTACCTGCAGACCTTGTATAAATCCTCGTTTTACCGTGAGTAGATGAACAGAGTGATAATCAAGGAATCTCCTAGAATGTGTATTTTTTCCACATAGCGTCGCTTTATTGTGCCATCTGTTACTCTTTGTATTTTGCGGTTTAACATAGGCAGTTCCCTAATTTCATTCTGTATTTCCATCTTTTCCCTTTACGTTCCTCAGGGGAACATAGGGCTTCAGGCTAGTGGCTTAAAGTTTCTGTAGCAGTGTTTATTTTTACAGGATGGGGTTGCTAGCTTCACGCCCAACCCTTTCACTTTAGCAGCATTATTTCTGGCTTAGCGAGGTAAAGGAGTTCTTCGGCCGGGAGTCGACCCTGGATCATGTGCATGTTTGGCGAGCGTCCTAACCGCTATGCCACCGACGCGTAATGTGCGTCGGCGGCGGATGTAACTCAAAACCATATACGTGGTCGCAGAGCATTCTACCGTTGTGCCACTGACGCACTAAGTGAATTTTATTGAGTCAGCATGACTGTTTATGTGTGAGAAGAATTTCTCAAGATCGTTCTATTTCATCATTACTAACTTGCTGTCTGTATATCTCCGCCAACATTTTACAGATGACCTGAATGGTTTCAGTGCATTCTCTTCCCAAAAATCCACGAATATGTCAGCTATGATTGATAGGATGGCTGATTCCAAGGCTACTGCCTCATTTTGCTGGCATATTTTTTTTTCTCATTTCGGCTTTTTGATAATCTACCCAGGACATCAAATTCTCAAAGTAGTTAGTTTACAGTGTATTTTAAACTCCTGTTAAATTTAAAAGCAGTCAAAATTCTTGACGCATCCAAAATACGAATTCAACTTCGATAAGATTAAAGGTGTGGCGTCTAGAGTTTAATTACAGGAAAACTGAAATTCTTTTCTATTCACCACTGCCATGGAAACTTGTTAACACAATTTGAATGAATATTTTAAATAAAAAAAAGTTCCCTTAAACTTTTCTTTATTACATTTGCCTCAATATTTAGTCGTCACTTACTCATGTTTTAAACAGATTAAAGCATTAATAAGTATCAGCATAAGGGTACTATTTGAATAGAGCTCATTTCCGTTAAAACTAAGTGACATGCAGGTTTATTTCAACCACATGTAAAAGACACACCCACTTTTTGATTTACTGACTTAACTTCCTTCTTTCTATCTAGCAGAAAACTTAAACATCTAAAATTTACCAGGAATATTTGAAACGTTATAATTCCCTGATATCTTTCTGTCATAGAGTATTTTGAGTGAATCATGAACATCAGGTACTTACTAGTTAATATGACAGAAATCAGATAGATGAGAAATGAGTGGCCACGGTGTTCACTCAAATACCTCTTTTTTTCAACAGTTAGTCTTCATGAGAATGCATGAATAACAGTTTCATAAGAGAAGACCCCTAGTTTTAATATTTTCTTGTACATTTCCGAATATTACAGTTACTATTAGAAATGCTAATTTTAGATCGCCTTATCCATTCACAGACTGAAGCATAGATTTTGTTAGACAGAATAAATGACAAATAACCGGTTACTTTAAGTGTTTAAGATGGAAACTAACGGGTGTTCAGCTTCTCCAGATTGTATTTTTTTTTCACACAGTTCATCGCCGATCAGTTAAACAAAGACGCATCTGGATTTCATTATGAAGTGACGTCAGTCAGAGAGCCAGTAGAAAACTTTGGAGTACAGCACAACTGTTCCTTCCTAGCTTGGGATTCTTCAGGAGTACACACTCGCCACAAGGGTTCAAACCCAGGACCTCTCGGTTACAAGGCGAGCTAGCTCGAAGACCATTAAACCACTGGGACCCGATCCAGTGACAAGTCCATGAATTCCAATCTCTGCCAATTGACAATATAGCGCGGCTGGCACTAGCCAGTGTCATCACTGGCGAGTATCTGTCCTCACACTCAACCTGCTGGACCCTGCTGGTCACGACTTCCCACTGGAACCCAGGTAACTACCTACCTGAATAGGGCCAGTCGCCAGTGAGCATCTCATTGGTATTCAAGTGATGGTTTGTAGGGATTTGATTGCTTTCAGGATTTCATCATGAGCTGACATTAGTTAGAGAACCACTGGAAAACCTGGGAGTACTGGACAGCTGTTTCGTCCTAGTTTGGGAGTCCTCTGCAGTACGCACCCACCACCACAGTTCGAACTCAGGACCTTCTGGTTACAAGGCGAGAGGGCTCGTATACCATTAAGCCGCTGGGACCCGATCCAATGGCCAGTCCGTGAATTCTAACTTCTGCCAATTCACGACATAGCGCAACCGCTAGCCAATGTCTTCGGCGAGTATTTGTCCTCACACCCGACCAGCTGCACCCTGCTGGTCACGACTTCCCACTGGAACCCAGGTAACTACCTACCTGAATAGGGTCAGTCGCCAGTGAGCATGTCATTGATATTCAAGTGTTGGTTTGTGTGAATTTGATTGGTTTCATGATTTCATCGTCAGATGACACAAATGGTACGACTTCTGTCTAATAATAGTAAAGACTTTTCATAAAGTTCAACCATGTATATATTCGTCTTTTTTCATGTTCTTGAATTGTTATATTGCTCACATAATGGCATTTTATAGGCCTAATTCTGTGCCCGACAGCAATCATTTTTGTATCCCATTTCTTTAATAAACCGATACCACAGTCAGGTTCCTTTGGTCAAACTGAATATCTAGTGCCTCATTTTTTTATTTATTCAATATTAAGTTGTCATTGATGACACTTTATAAGCTACCTATATTTAAATTTCGGATACAATGATACACGATGATTTTGCTAAATTACTAATTTTTCTACGTAAACCAAGTAATATAACAGTTCAATTAACAAAAATGTAAGAGCAAGTCAGTTTAAAACAATGTGCTATTATAAGACAATCTTTGTTTTCCCCCCATTTATGAATGTAATCATAAAAGTCTTTCGATAATCATAAACTATAAAAGACACGGTACCTGTTTTAAATTAAAATGGCGATTTTTGAAATACTGTTATTTTATTTCACTATTACTTTTTAATATTATTATAGCTTAATTCCAAACAGTATTTTGGTACATCTACGGAATTTTCAGCATGTGATATCGATAGCCCAATTTAGCAGGCCAACCACTGATATTAAAGGTGCGTCTGTCGAGGATTGAACCCCAGACCATGTGCATGGTCGGCGAGCGTCCTAACCACTGTGCCACCGACGCACTTCGTATAAGCATTCAAAATCACGACTAAAATTGGAAATTATATAGATGGACAATCGAAGGAAAGAAGTTGATGAATATGTAAAGTGATAACAAGTTCTTCTTAGTGAAGCTTATGTGAAGCAGCTTAAAGCATTTATTCTGTTGCTATTAAAAGTTTATCCTCCTACTAAAGCGCATTTGTAGTCAGTTATTTGCAAAATAAATGTGTGATGATAATAATAACAACAATAAAGAATCACCAAATATATACAAATACTTCAGATAAAACTCGCATGTGACAAATTTCTGCACAAACTACTGAGAATTTCAATGGTTTATGGATCTTGTCTCTTGAAATTATCAGTTTGAATCCCCGGCTAATTTATTTTATTGGAGCGAAGTGCACGGCGATTTTCTACATGTCACCTTGATAACATCTTTAGGTTCACACTATGTTACTTGATTGATGATGGGAACACCATAACAAAGGGTGCATCCAGGTACATCCAGATGAGGAGTTCCTCATAGAATTAAACGTGACGCATGGATTTCAATGTTGGCCACCATCAAAACAATTTATGATTCTGTTTAGAGTATTTTGTCTTCAATTTATGATTATTCCTTACCTTGGGTTTATTCATCAGCTGTCGGCTGAAATTTACTTCAACTATGGTTAAAACTCAAGAACAACATTGTGTCAGTATTTCTGAATGTTCACACTTCTGAAAAGTTCACTACCATAGAAATGAAACCATAAAGGTGAATTTAGTATCATTTTCTTCATATATATATATATATATATATATATATATATATATATATATATAAGTTATTCCACAAGTATAAAACCTAGTCACTGTGGTAAAGTATAATTCCACTATAGATAAGATTTACATGAGTGAAATTGTCTCATCAAAATAAAATATTATCTATAATGGAGTTTCATGCATTTATTCCCCTTGGGGAATTTGAATAAAGCAAGAACAACTGTGATTTGTGCAGAATAATATGGTACCATCATTGTTTATTTCGTTGGCTTCTCATCAGCCACTTGCAGCCTAAATAAACTATTAGGTTTATGTACAGAAACGTTTTAACATACTTCCAAATTTTTCATGGTGTCAATTGACAGAAGGTTCCACAATTAGTGAACAGTACTCAGAAAATTGCGCTTATATAGTTTTTACACAGGCAGTTCAAGTTTAAACAAAATAAATGTATGCATACAATAGTAAAGGAGTTATTTAATAAAGACGAGAGATGTGTAAGATGCAGAGTGACTAGTAAATTAGGTAGCAATGTACTGAGTTCAACTCAAATCATAGAAACGTGAGACAAGCAAAATTACAAATTGTAAAAGGGGGTGGGGCTGAGGTTAAAGACAAAGATGGAGTTATTTCACAAATGTTGGTTTGCAGGAATTCGACTGGTTTCAAGTTGGATTTCATCACGAGCTGTCAAAGATCATGGAGTACTAGACAGTTATTTCATCCTAGTTTGGAACCCATCATCAGTACGCGAGCACGACTTCACCGACAGTCACACCCAAGACCTTTAGTTTATGAAGTAAGTGCATTATCATTCACCTAGTGGGATGGAGTCTAATGGCCTATGAGTTTTAAATTCTGTCACTGCGCAATA
The DNA here is from genome assembly GCA_944472135.2 of Trichobilharzia regenti. Taxonomy (NCBI): domain Eukaryota; kingdom Metazoa; phylum Platyhelminthes; class Trematoda; order Strigeidida; family Schistosomatidae; genus Trichobilharzia; species Trichobilharzia regenti. Next base: position 92,945,676 of record OX235262.1, on the reverse strand, counting down.
TATGGCACCAATGACCCTCCCTACTTATGTTATCGCTTAATGTCTACCCTAATACACTTGAAAATCATATTGTTCCTTACATTTATTCCCCTTAATGAATTTGAAAAAAGCAAGAACTACAGTTTTAGCAGAATAAAGTGGTACCATCTTTTACTTCGTTGCCTTCTCGTCACCTGCTTACAGGGGAAAGACAGTATCAAATATATCTACAAAACAATTTTAACATACTTGCACAGAGTTCATTTTAAACAAAAATCAATCGATCAGTACTTGCATACAGTAATAATATATGCATATATAAATGTATTATTAAACACTATTCCGAACAATAGTAATCATGCACAATGGAAGCTTTTCAGCATTTCGCACTAAGATGAAAAAGAGGTGAAAAATATCCAGTTACCAGGGCAAAGAAAGACTGATAACCGCTTCTTTCTGAAAGCATAAATCAGGTCTCAGGCGCTTGATGGAAACGGCTTCAGCAAACTTGAGGAGAACTGAGCTCTTTTGTCTATTGATAATTCTGAACAACTTTTCGACGTCCACCTCATGACCCGCATCGAGGAGATGCCTGGTGATGGCATTGTTTAAAGCATTTGTTGCATTTAAACGTGAGCTTTTTGGTACATGTTCAGAAAATCGTAGATATGCCCTTCTTTCTGTCCTTCCAATGTAACTGCTCCCGTGGATACATGTAAATTTGTATATATAGCTGGAGTTAACATGAGAAGGATATCTATCGATATTTCATTGCACCAAAGAGTAAGATGTTCGATAGACTGGGACTAATATCTGACTGGAAGATTTATGAGGAGTAGACTTATTTTACAGAACACCTGGATAACTGATGAATACGAAGGAAGATTGGACACCAGCTTCTCTGCTATAAGCTAACGAAATCTTAATCAGTTCTTCTAGAACAAATGTCTTATTAGACTATTGCTCGCTACGGTAGATAGTTTCCACAGTGCTTAAAATCTGAGAAAAAGTAGAATTAATTCATATAATCAAGAAAAAGATATTTAAGTATTGGTTTGTGGGGATTTGATTGGTTACAGAATTTCATCATGAGCTGACATTAGTTAGAGAACCACTGGAAAACCTGGGAGTACTGGACAGCTGTTTCGTCCTAGTTTGGGAGTCTTCTGCAGTACGTACCCACCACCACAGTTCGAACTCAGGACCTTCTGGTTACAAGGCGAGAGGGCTCGTATACCATTAAGCCGCTGGGACCCGATCCAATGGCCAGTCCGTGAATTCTAACTTCTGCCAATTCACGACATAGCGCAACCGCTAGCCAATGTCTTCGGCGAGTATTTGTCCTCACACCCGACCAGCTGCACCCTACTGGTCACGACTTCCCACTGGAACCCAGGTAACTACCTACCTGAATAGGGCAAGTCGCTAGTCAGCATCTAATCGTTATTCAAGTGTTGGTTGGATATTTGGCGATAAATGACCTGGTAAGTTTTCCATGCTTCACGAAGGATATGTAATACGTTCATTTTTCAAAATGAAAATAGATTAATCTTTGCAGTTACACGCTTTGTTGTTGAAAAACTAACATTTTTAATGAAAATACATGTACAGTATTTGTAAGCAGACTGATACACAGAATAATAATGAAGCACAAGCGGCATTAGTCAACAGTTACATAATCCCCGAATTAATCACTAGTAGTTCATTCATTGGACATTTCAGTCGGTGTAGGGAGAAGAGGAAGAAAAGATCCAGCATACATATATATATATATATATATATATATATATATATATATATATATTCGTGACAACTGACATTCACTTTAAAGTCTGCCTATTATGCCTTCATAATAGCTTTGTAGTAATCAAACAGATAGCCGAAAGGTATCATGTCTATGAAGACAACTGTTGACTATGATCATTAACCTGGAATCATGCACATATAGGTGTATATATATACATGCCGATTATAAACAGTTGTCTTTCAACTTACTCATAACGATATACTGCATAGTCTATGCTAATACTAGAAGAAACACTTTACTATTCTAGAATTTATGCCTTCCTATAAAAAGAATTACCCTATTAAAAAAGTGACATAAACACTCTGTTTAGCATCCAGTAATCAACTATTGATTTTAATTTATGTTCAGTTAATTATATATATATATATCTTTTGTGTTGATTTGTTTTCACTTTTTCTGCCAGTGTTAAGAAAGTCAGTGGAAAAGAAAGAGAGACCTTAAAGTGTTTATATGTTTCTACAGAAATCGATATTTAAATTCTTTCACATTATGCTTTTATGGTACATTAAAACATAGTGAATAAGTTTTCAATTTTGTTTTAATATTTTTACGGATTGTGAAACAACAAAGTGGTCAAAATATTAGTCTGAAAGTGAACTTTAAAACTATTCATTACGGAGAATAAGACAGACAAAATTTGCTCAGATCAAAAAGATGTCGGTGAATTGTTTTTTGGGTTATTTGATGTGAAGAAAAATGCAGTGAATGTCTTAAGTATTATGGTTTAGCTTTATTCTGTAGCATTACTTCTAAACTCATCTACTTTTAATGTTTTGTTTACTAATGATTTCATTTTGATTTCGTTAACTGAAAAGAAATATGATTATGGTCAAAATAAATTAATTGAGCTTATACGGATAAAGTTGGTTTGTCTGTTGTTCGGGTGTAGAATACTTACCAACCACGCACGTGGTCTGGGTTCAGTTCCCACTTAGTGCACTCTTATGCCTTGCTTAGCTGGTAATAAGCTTAGTAAAGACAGAAGGATGGACGTGGGGCTGGCAATCTCACCCAGTAGAATAATGACACCACCGATGATGAGACCTTAAATGTTGAAGCGCGAAGCCCTACGTCCTACTTGGAGTGCAAATGAGTATATATACATATATATATATATATATATATATATATATATATTCATAGGAAACTCCGATTGAGAGATATAGAAAATCAAAACAAGTCATTCAGATAAGCGAATTTTTTCAACGAAGCGTGATCATTGAACATCTCATCACGGAATATACACATTAGGTCATAGGGATTATTAAGAAGACAATTGCAGCGAAGAAAATTTTCTTTTCAACGAAGTTACCGTCAACTAGGCTGTACATTCGTGTATTTGTATCAAATGGATGGGAAAGTTCCAGAATAATTTCCGGTTAAGGGTCAAATTAATAAAAATTACAATTAGGAATTAGGATGCCATAATAAACAGGGGGGGGGCGGATAAAACAAACAAAGTAGCATCATGATAGCTAAGAAGATTGACATTGTGCAATTGGGAGTTAGAAATGTAGAAATAATAAAATAGACGGGATGTTTGGATAAAAAACTAATGTGATGAATAATTGTTTATGCAATCAGGGATTAAATATGTAGAAATAGTAAAATGACAAAACAAACACGAAGTTCAGGTATGAAAATATGGTAGTGTGAACGGAAATTCAGAAAAACTTAAAAAATAAGATGAATAAACAGGAAGTTTAGATAAGAAAGGCGATGGGATGGTCATTACTAAAAGATAATTACCTGTTTATGATGGCCATGACAGGGATAGGGGTTGGACGTATTTCTTTTGGATACAAAGTGTGTGTTTGAGCTTTTGGATAGCTAGCGCCTCGGCTATGCCCAGATGTCTTGATTTCACTCCCTTTGATAGATTTGATTGAATCTCGTATATTACTTTGAAGGATTTTTTGAAAGGCGCTGAATGTCCTGAATTGGCCAGATGTTTTGTCACTGAACTGTATACACGCTTTTGGTCTCCTGTTACTAATCAGACTGGGTAGTGTTCATTAACGCGTTTTTCAAGTCGGCGCATGGTACGGCCGGTGTACTCAGCTCCACAAGAGGAAGTAAACTGGTATATGCACGTTGAGGTGGCCTAATTCGACAGCTTGTCTGATTGATGATGACCACCTTGTCTTTACAGCCTCCGCCTTTAAAATCGTCTACAAGGGGAAAAGTAATCTGCCCAAATTACTTTATATCCTACTCATCTGTAATGCTGAAGTTTTGGCCAACGAAACAGAAAAGCCGGATCTCTGTGTACAGAAAAAGTTCGTTCCACCCTTCTAAATTTCATGGTCTCAATTCCTCTATGCTAAAATAGGGTAGTCTCTGATCATCGTTTGGTTCTACTTATTTTTCGTTTTGTTTATTCACTTTGTATACTATTCCTTTATTAAGTCAATTGTTACTATTACTATTTTCACTTTGAATTGTACCCTGCATTATTTCACTTGTCCCACTTGTCATTCTGTTTTGTAACGTTAAATTCTATAATACCAAATTTCACACAGTGTTACGTAATGTTTTTATTTTTATTCTATTTGCCTACTAATCCTGTAATTTCATATCCCTTCTAAGTTCTATACATCGTATGAATGATGATATACATGACATTAATCGTTTTGCCATTTGACATTTGACAATCATTAAAATCACATGATGAAATCCTGAAACCAGTCAAATTCACGCAAACTAAACATTGAATACCTATATGAAGCTTACTAGCAACTGGCCCTATTCAAGTAGGTAGTTACCTGGGTTCTAGTGAAAAGTCGTGACCAGTGAAGTACAGCAGGTGTGAGGGCAGATACTCGTCAGTGATGACACTGGCTAGTACCATTTGGGCAATATCATGAATTGGCAGAAGTTGGAATTCATGGACTGGCCATTAGACTGAGTCCTAGTGGCTTAATAGTCTATGAGCTGGCTGGCCTTGTAAATGGGAGGTGCTGAGTTCGAAACCCCGTACTTGAATAACAAACATTTTAATTGCATTTCATACTATTTTTATTATTCTTGATTCATTTAAAGTTATCTTTTATCAGTAGCATTATCTTAACTCACTTCAGCATTATTATTATTATAACTATTACTATTGATATTACTCTTAAGTTTTCCGAAGAAATCTCTGTCAAGCGCTGAAACCCGATTTATGCGTTCAGAAAGAAGCAGTTATGAGCCTTTCCTTACTCGGACAACTGAATGTTTTCATCTTCTCTTTCACCTGATTACGCAACTCCGGAAACTTGCATTGTGTATGATCATTATTGTTTGGGATAAAGTAATTATTATTATTATTAGCATTGTATGCATATATTGATTTTTTTGTTTGAAAATGGACTCTTTGTGTAAGTATATCAATGTTGTTTCTGTACATAAACTTAATAATAATTTTGTGCTGTAAGAAAATGATGAGAAGCCAATGAAATAAATCATGGTGCCATTTTATCCTGCAAAATCTATTGTTCTTGCTTTATTCAAATTTATAAAAGGGAATGTATGTATGAATTGTCGTCTTCTACTTACCCGACAATCCGTTCTCTAATTTCATCACCTGGAAATTGTGGTCAAAGAAACACTGGTTTCTTCTCTACAGTAATTTACCTTCCTCCGACTGCCTCTACAATTTCACTCTGTGAATAGTTTTGAATATCAGTTGTTCCTTCGATATTTGTAGATGGGAATGATTTTGTTTTCTAATATCTCTTTACAGCAAAGCTCATATATTATCTGGTATAATGTCCCCCACTAAGCCTCTCTGATTACTAGGCACAAATTTAAAGCAAGCAACAAATGTTAATAAATAAATATTTTTTGAATTTGTTAAATTTACTTAGAACTCCTCCACCGAATACTGTATATACAGTGTCATATGTATATTATGATATGAGCGAATAAAAAACTGTAATGAATTAAGCATAAGAAGAGGAGAGATAAAGTGTTTCACAGGTTCAGTTCAGATGGACAGAGAGTGAAGGGTTTAGTTACCTTAGTAATTCAATGTCAGTAAAGTACTTCTAGAAAAAAGTGCCTTATAGAGGATATCTTTTAGTTTTTCGTACTTTAAAGTTTATGGAAATCAGTTCAACTACTTAATTACTTTATTACTTCATTATTGTCTAACACCGACTTAAACATCAAATATACTGCTCCTTTTTAACTGATTTTGTTATTTAGCTACCAGTTATTTATGAAAATATTTTATTTTTAATGTTGTGTTTTCTAAGCTACACAGCTGAGTTGTAAAACTTTCATCCTCCTCCTGGATGGCGTCGTCAGCGGCAACTTCAGTGTGAAATAAGCCTTAGGAATTTTCCATGGATGAAATATCCGTCTTTCCTGATAACACTGACTGTGACTAGTTTTCTCTAGAGATTTCCATGGGATTGTATTCCCTTGTAATGGCATTGATCCTTATCGCTGACCTGATTAATATTGAATACTTTTAGTCGTGGTGTTTATTCTGTATTGACCGATGTATTTGTTGAGTAGATCAGGTTTGTAGATTTCACTGCAAACAATAGTGAAATAGGAAGTGCATACATAAGTGAATACTGAATTCACGTCATCATGTAGTTCAAAAAACAAACTGATTTTCAATAACGCATGTTGTGACCACTTCAGTATAGTTATTTTGGCTATTCTGTGCGTCGGTGGCACAGTGGTTACGACTCTCGCCGACCATGCACATGATCCGGGCTTTGATCTGTTGCCGACACACACCTGATATCTATGGTCGGCCTACAAAATTTGGGCTTCCGATATCACATGCTGAAAATTCCATACTAGCACCAAAAAATACAGTGTGGAATCAAGCTGTAATAAAAAAATATAGGTCTTTGGCTAAGAAAGGATAGGATGAACGGAATTACTTAAAAAACTTGAAAATTACCTGTATATTTCCTATATTTTCAACATATCTTTGGTGGACATACGTGCACTATTAGCTAGGCGACTATAAATATGAAATGTAAACTGTGAAGTTATGGCTGAGTACATTTCAAACAACAACAGACCAACCAAGAGCCGATTACTCAACAAATCCATACTAGAAAATGGAGGTGGATAGGGCATACGCTGAGGAGGCTGTCGAATGATATTGTGCACAACGTAGGCCATCGCTCGAGTGGAATCCGAATGGGAAGCGAAGAATCAGTCGTTGGTGCGAGGGTGATATGGAGGAGATCGTATGGGAAGAAAGGGGGATGGGACATTATGGAAAGTCATGAACCCAGCTGAAGAGGACAGCAGAATACAGAACAAAGTGGAGATGTGTTGTTGAAGTCCTATGTTCCACCCGGAACTCATGTGAATAATAATAATAATACACTTCAAATTCGATAAACAGAAACTTTATGGTCACAAAAGGGCTTATTTTTTCATTTTAAACAACCATATACTCGGTTTCGCTGGTACGGTTCCTTAAGGGTTATACCTATTAGTGATATGAATGTTCTTCAACTCTCTGTTTCTATTAATCAAGGGAGATTTGCGGCTTTCCATAAAATGGATACATATTTAATGTTCTAATCTTGAACAAAGAACAAAGCATTAAGAATAAGAGGAAAATGCTGTGTCGAGGGAAGAGAAATTTATCTAAGTAATAATAGGACTAATTATAATTTATTTTATCACTGTCTTTTACAAATATTTTTTTACATTTTAGTGGCGATTTCCATCATGTAACATAAATTCACATGGAAACTGGGTCAGAGTTTACAGCACTTAAGACGCTGACAAGACAAGATTGCGATGATATAAATGAATTTCCTTCTAATATCAGACTCTGACCTTCATTTTTTTATGAAAAAATGTTTTGTTTAAGTCATATTATCAGTAGCAATACAAATCTGAACAGAAGTTTCCCAATTAATAATAAGAATACGTATGAATCATAAACAAAGACAAGTTGTAGAAATAGGAGAAGCCAGAAAGTACAGAACAGTATTTTAATGTTATTTTATGAATTATGAAACATGTGGTTGCAGGATTTCATCATGAGCTGACATCGGTTAGAGAATCTTTGGAAACGAGTAGGGAGCACTGGACAGCTGTTTCGTCCTGGTTTGAGACTCTTCTTCAGTACTCACCCTTTGAGATTCAAATGCAGGACCTCCCGGTTACAAGGCGAGCTCATAGTCCCATTAAGCCACTGGGACCTGATCAAGTGCCTAGTCTATGAATCCCAACTTCTACCAATTCACAGCACAGCTCGACTGGTACCAGCCTGCTGCACCCCGCTGATCACTGCTTCCGACTAGAACCTAGGTAACTACCTACGTGAAAGGGCCAGCCACTGGTGAGCATCAGGTTGATATTCGAGTCTAAGTTTGTAGGGATTTGATTGATTGGTTACGGATTTCATCATGAGCTGACATCGGTTAGAGAACCATTGGAAAACCTGCAGGGAGTACTCGACTGGAATTCATGGGCTGACCATTGGATCGGGTTCCAGTGACTTAATGGTCGATGAGCTAGCTCTCCTTGTAACCAGGAGGTCCTGGGTTCAAACTGTGGTGGTGTGTGCATACTGCTGAAGAGTCCCAAACTATGACGAAACAACTGTCCAGTACTCCCAGGTTTTTCAGTGGTTCTCTAACCAATATCAGCTCATGATGAAATCCTGTAACGAATCAATCAACCCTCTACAAAGCAATATTTAAACTTGTGGTTGTTTGGATTTTTGTTTTCGCTGTGATTCAACCCAAAGATTTAAGTACTTGTATTCAATGATAAGTTTTAGTGTAACATTATTCACTTCATAAGATAAAGTGGTTGTTGTGCTATTACACCATCTAACTGATCATTGGACAAACAAAGCAAAAAAGTAGGACTTCACTAAAACTAAGCTTAACAAAGAAAGCACTGCATTTGCGAATCATATATACATATATATAGAAAGTGCCCGCATTTCCTTTTCTCCCTTATCTAGTCATATATTCTTTTTTTATTCATCTAACGGTGGTTAGGCTTTATAACAAACCATTTACCAGTTAATGTTTAGAAGTGAGGTGCATCTGAAAAATACTTTGATAAAACATGGTAGACAAACGCATTTATAAATTTAAGCCTTATTCAATAATTATATTTATATATATAAATTAAGTTACAAGACTCTATATTTTACTGTAGTGATTAATTGGTAGACCAGGCGCCACCTTCATAGCACACACAAATTTTATCATGAGTCTGATTATAACTGTATTTATAAATGGCCATATTTTATAAAGTAATGACACGCTATCTCCCATTTTCTTTCATTAATAGACTCATTTCAGTTGACTGTATGCACCGAAAATTCTCAGTGATAAGACAGCAAGCATTTCATAGTCTCAGAATTGAAAGTCTAGCTGATGATACCTACTGTTTTGGTCATAAAGATCAAGGATATTTCATTAGTAGTTTTGTATACATATGGCGGCAAAACGGAAACACCTTGGTTGTGAATATGTGCCAAATATAATAAAATTCAATTTCGCATACTGCAGACTCTTGAAAAGTTTATGTACGCATGACCTTAATTCAATACTTCATCGCTGGATATGGATATAAATGCTGTGACAATGCCTCCTGCAAGGTAAAAAATGATATCCGGTTCATATTAGACCGAAAGTCCAGTCTTCTTTATTTCTGAAACACGGTTATTCTGTAAGTAATCACAGATATGTTGTCTAGTTCTTAAAGCTATTTTTTCTGTCAAATTTGCAACGCTGTCACAAAACTAAGAGACTCACCATCGGGATGTGCTTTAAAGTGATGTTATCTGGTTGAGGGAAATCGGTAAGACGTCCTTCAATGCCTCTGAAGTAATATCTTTCACTGTAGTCATGATTGGCACGGCTTCCAATCCCAGACATCTTATCAGCCCCTGAGAGGTAGAGTATTACTGACATTTTTCAACATGGACAAAATCTATATTCAAGTTTTCATGTTGACTTCGTTTCACCACCCAGCATCAATTACCAATGTGGTTTTATTAATTTAATGCATTTCTTAATTCTCCAATAAGTGTCCTCTCTAGTGATGAGTGAGTTTTCAATTTTATGACTTGTCCTTAACATTTTTTGCCAGACATGTTTCAAGAGTACTTTAAGCTTTTTCAAGGAGTATTCAAATAAGAACTTCATCATTTTAAGAAAACAATTTTAGATATTCACTTTTATTGCGTGTGAAAATTTGCAAGTTACATTTCATATTTATGCAAATCTATTTTCTTGAATTCTCCAGTCTTGTTTTAATTTGTATCAAAGTGGATAGGTACGGAAATCCAGTAAATCCCATAACACTTCTTTTTCTTGATGTGAGTACATGTAAAATTCTATTGACAACTCATTGTTAACCATGAGTACAGAAAAATCACTATGAAAAGTAGTCTTTAAGCTGGTATGTAAACTTAAGCCTATTTAAGACTCTTTACATTAGTCTATTTTCAATCCATCAATAATTTTCACTATTCCCAGTAAACACCGTTGACTGGTGGGTACGTTTAGATGAGTGGACGTAGCATTAACAGATGACAAAGTACAAAATATGAGAAATATACCCACTCACTGCTAATTGTATATCACTGCTCTCATTAATATTACATAATAAACAAGAAAAACAAATTGTAGGGAAAAGGCAACTAGCATAGAGTTGAAAGGGAAATTCGAATGTTTTTGGGACCAAGGCTTTCATTTCCATTTTACTCATCACATTATCAAATTAAGACACGTTTGAATAATAGTGGGAAATAATAACACCAAGGTTTTCTTTTTAGGTATTGGTTTTGTGGGGATTTCGTTTGATTGGTTGGAGGATTTCATCATGGACTGACATCAGTTACAGAACCATTGGAAACCAAGAAGGAGTACTGGAAAACCGTTTCGTCCTAGCTGGGAACTCTTTGACAGTACGCATCCACCACCACGATTCGAACCCAGGACCTTCTGGTTACAAGGAGAGTTAGCTCATAGACCATTAGGTCACTGGGACCCGATCCAATGTCCCAGCTTTTCTACTGGTTTCCCAACATATGTCAGTTGACGATAAAATTCTCCAACCAATAACACCAAGAATATGTATATATAGGACGATCTAATGGAAATTTTCTTGTTTACTAGAAACACCACATGGTAAATTATCTTTTTGATAAAAGGATGAAACTTAGGCACTGTGGTACAGTATAATTCCGTTATGGACAAAATCTTATTTTAATCAAATCACACAGTTTATACAGTAATATTTACTGATGACCACATTTCGAGCACAACTTATCACTACTCATAATCATATCAAGGTACTCACAGAATTTTCTTGCTTCATTTATAAGCATGAGTAAAAACTGACTAAACATTTGAATATAATCAATATAAGACTTGCGTGAAACAGAATGGAAGATAAAGTACATTCGAAGATAATATTAGGATGGGAAATAAGGGGAGCGTTGTTAGTCAATAAGATATTTTTGTAGTAAAATAAATAACTTGTTAGACTGTTAAAAGGTGAATTGAATATTAACATAAATAAGAAAGACATAAGACATCTACAGTTTTACCATATATGGAGGTGACACCTGAAACCTTACGTAGGATTCTCAATAAAGCAGGAATTAGCATGGCATTCAAACCTACAAACTCATTCGAAGACATGCTTTTCAGGATAAAGGACCCTGTCGGTTGACCGAATTAAACAAAATAATATAATTTAGAAAATACCTTGCAATGACTGTGAGTGAGGTTAACTAGATAGGTCAAACTAGTAGATTGGGGGTAGTGAGATTTTCAGAACATAAAAATTTATCTGAGGCTAGAATGATTGATCCCACGAAGATAAGTAATTTAGCAAAAATACTCAGCAGTCACACAACACTTTTATACAAAGAAAAGTTGTCGATCACCGGCCTTCTGACCGACATCCTAAGCGGAAGAATATCTAACGCCCGGAAAAAACACTATATGCTGCTACATGACAATTGGTATTCTCCAGCGTGCCACTGTTCTTCAACAACTCCTAAGGTAAACTATCGCATCTGAACACTTCTCTATGTATCTACCAATTTACTTGCTCATGTTGAGCGAGATATATAGGTCGTTCAATGCGTGTTTTAGCTAAAAGAGTCAAAGAACATTACCCCACTTGGCTAAGAGGAGGTAACAGCTGATCAATAAGGAGTGCTGTAATTGAACATATAGTCAATACTGGTCACTAAATATGTGTAGGGAGAATTCATTCAAAGTCATCTACAAAGTGAAAAGAAGCCTCCCGAAGACGCTAAGCTTCCGTATACTTTGCATTATCAAGGTCTCAGAGATCCGGATGCCAAAGCCTTGATTCATATATAGAGAAGAAATTTCTCCATCCCCTCCTTCTACCTTGAGTATAATTCCAAGTTCGACTACTTTTTTAGTGATAATATTCGTGAGTTTTTGTCTGATATTTTAGAAACATCTTTTTCTTCTTATTATTATTGTATCCTTTAGTTCCTAGAGGAACATAGGGCTTCAGCTGCGCATCTCCATTGCTTTCTGTTTTCTGACAACTTTTTCATCCCGCTCCAGGTCTGTCCACATGCTTTCATCTCCTCCTCGCATGACCCCCTCCAAGTCACCCTTGCATTGACGACCAACTCGCCGCCTCCCTTTCGGGTTCCACTCGAGCAATGGCTTGTCTAGTGATGTCACTTGATGGCTTGTTTTCTCAGAGTATGGCCAATCCACCTAACTCCATTTCTTCCTACCTATTTGTTTCACAATCGGTTCCTGATTGGTTCGCTCCCAGAGATCCCTGTTGCTGATCAACTCTGGCCGGCCATCTGATCTTGAGCGCTGAGCGAAGACAGCTGTTGATGAAGGTCTGAAGTTTGTTTGAGATGCTCTTTATGACGCGCTGGCCAAGTCTCTGATCCGTATAGTAGCACTGACTTTACATTGGAGTAACTAACCATTTATTTACTCTTTCTACTTATTACATAATTTATTTCGGATATTTGTCTCCATGCTCTTTCACTAATATCCAATCTTTCTGAGTGTCTTTCACATTACGTAACCCTTTTCAAAACTTTATAATCTCCACCCACTCTAGTTACAATTGATTATTCATCACATTTTTGAATCATTTTTATGACATATTCATCAATCCTAACTAGTGTTTATTGTCGTGTGGCAAACCTAATGTATAGAAAATCAAAACAAGTGATTCAGCGAAGAGACTCTTTTCAACGAATTTATCATCAACCTGTACAGTCGTATATATATATATATATATATATATTGGAACTGTCCCCGGTATTATTTCACTTGTTCTACTTGTCATTCTAAATCAATTCTTTTTTACAACGTTAAATTCCATGCTATTAAATTTCACACAACATTACGCAACGTTTTTGTTTTATTCGGTTTGTCTACTAATCCTATAATTGCACACCCTTTTTCAAGTTCTATCCATCCTATGAATTATTCTATATATGACATTAATTTGCTTTACCACTTGACATTTAACTACGATTATAATCACAAACATTTTAGTTGTAATTGAACTTCATATGATTATTATTATTATTTTATGTATACACACCTAAGATTCAATTCCCTCACCGGATATAACTTCTGATAAACCATATATATACAACTGTACAGGTTGATGATAAATTCGTTGAAAAGAGTCTCTTCGCTGAATCACTTGTTTTGATTTTCTATATGTTACAATGGGAATTTTCCTAATGTACACACGCACAAATAATTATATATTATTGCTATTGTGCAGCTAAGTGAATGAATTCGCTTAAAATAAACTCTTCGGTGAACTATTTGTTCTTATATTCATATCTGGAGGTGTATTGTTCGTTAATTCGGAGGTGACAAGTGTTTCCTTTTCAAGAGATATGTCGCACTTAATAGTGAAAGTGAATTTAATATCTTGCTACTCCGTAGATTTCAAATCTTTAAATATTCCCATTTATAGTATTAGAACAAGACATATAAGCAAACAATATTGTTTTCAATTAGATCCTCTTCAGGCTTTACTCTAATTTACATAGACTTATATATATAAAATTTTAACCAATGACGGTGATTTTGTGGATCAAATAATAATAATGTGGTAAATGTTTTGAACGTAGATTTGAAACCTAAACCCGCAAAAACATATAAATGTAACTCCAGAGACTCTACACTTGTGTCACTGTAATAACTAGTGCTAAGTAAGCGTAAAAATAAATATTCAGCTTACTATTCCTACGGTTGCTTTCTCATTGTTTCAAACATAAATGACTTAACTGGGATAATTATTTTGATCATACTTAAAACTTTATCTATCTTGATTATCTGTAGAAACGAAAATGCAGAAATTCAGTGAAGCAATTATAAAGTCCGTGACAATAGGCAAAAGTTAATAAACACTTCCGAAAGGATAGTTAGCATAATTAAAGTGTATAGTTATTATAAGTTGTACAATAATCTTTTTAATGCTGCATCACCTTTAAGTGTAAATCACCCGCAAAAGATCAATAAAGACTTCTAGCATACTTCTGCTGTCATAGTAGTGATTAAGGGTGTATTCCACATTTTATCCTAGTTACTTACTTTATAGACTTTGAGAAGGCCTTCGACAGTCTTGACCGCGAAGTAATTTGGAAACTACTCGAGTACTACGGCGTACCCCAAATATTCATCAACCTTATTCAACAGCTGTACGACAACAGCACATATCAAGTGATCCACAACGGAAAACTCAGCGAGGCGTTTAGAGTAAACACAGGAGTCAGGCAAGGGTGCTTATTATCACCAATGATACTCTTAATTGTGGTGGACTGGATTATGCGTCAGACAGTGAGTGGGAAACGAGAAAACAGGGAGGGATATCCTGGATCGAAATGAAGAACCTAGAGGACCTGGATTTCACGCGTGGATGATTTATGTTTGATGTCACACAAAATCGAAAACTTACAAGCGAAAACAGACAAACTGGTCGAAGAAGCAGCCGGCGTAGACAGGACTCCAGGTGAACATAGACAAGACGGGGGTTATGAAAATAACCAACCAACAACAGAAACAACATCCAACGTCAATCACCATCAACGGGAGGGATTTGATAGAGGTTACTTCATTCATTCACTTATATGGGGAGCATTGTCTCAACTACAGGCAGTCGGAACGGACGAGGATGTCAAATCAAGCGAGAATCGGGGAGGCGAGAAACACATTCATCAACCTCAAACCAATCTGGAATTCTTCGTCTCTCACTCAGCATCAACAACGAAATTCGGTCGGATTTTCAACAAAAACATCAAGTCAGTCAGTTCTTCTATACGGATCAGAAACTTGGCGGGTAGGTCACAAAGAATATTTCCAACAGCCTGTTGCAGACCAGACCTTCATCAACCAACAACTGTCTTCGCTGTATCTATACTGAAGATCAGATGGCCGGACCAGAAAGAATCACTAACAAGAAGAAACTATGTCTGGGAACAAACAAAACAAGAACCAATCGCCCAACAAATATTCAGGAGAAAGTGGAGATGGATTGGACACTCGTGGCTGAGGAGGCCGCCGCTGGGTGACATCGCGTGTGCGTCAGGCCAGTTCTCGAATGGAACACGAAAGGGAAGCGGCAAGTGAGACGTCGGTGTAAGGGTGACATGGAGTAGATCGTGTGAAGAGGAGTTGAAAAATTATGGACTAACATGGATGCAGGTGAAAAATACAGCAGAAGGAAGACAGAAGTGGCAAGTGGAGACGTGCAGTTGAAGCCCTATGTTCCACTAGGAACCCAAGGGAACAATAGTAATAATAATACTCTTCATTAGAAGGATATGTATACATGCATTTATGTGTATATTAATGTTTCTTCATGAAAACTAAACTGATTAAAGGTAGCGTAGTGGTTTCACCAGTATCCTGTTTCGTAGTAGCAGCTGACATTACTGTCTGATAATGTTTAGCTTGAAAATACCAAAATAATCATTAATACTGGCAATTCTTCTTAATAATACCAGTAGAGTACTGGATTCTCAGTATGACATTTTGTGTATTTTAGTAACTAATTGGTGTAAAGATAGTAGAGAAAAAAGATTAGTCACTAAACAATATTAGATATTAGTCATCTGACTGATACCTTTATGCATTTGGATGCCATAGCTAAATGCTTCTTTCTTTCCTCATATATTCATACAGATATGGGAGAAAAAGTTTTTAACTTGTACTAGTAATTGATTCATATATGAACACTTGTCATCGCCATTACCAACAAGGAGAAATAAGTGAATAAAATATATAAATATGATTAGAGGTAAAGTAGTTAGATTCATAACATAGTTAAAATAATAGTAACTTGTAAGCGGCATTGTGGGAGCGGAAATAACCAGTGCTTACACTGACGTTAGGATGGCCGACGTAAGGAAAGGGTTTTCACAGGGTTTTCTTCAAAACGCACAGTTGAGTTGTCTTCCGGTGTACTTCAATGGCTTCTTCTATATGTTTGTAGCTACCTTCGCAGGAACAGTCAAACTGGTAGATAAATATAGAGTAAGCGAAATTAGGTTACTTAGACTTCTTTCTCGAGTAGAAAATCGGTTTTGTTATGAAGCGATAATTCTACTGCAGAAAAATGTTCTTTTCACACCATTCTTCATGCACTGTGTTACAATTTTACTAATATTAATATCCCCAAGAAACTGTAGTTTCAAGAACAGAAACTTTCTTGGAGCTGTCAATACACTAATTAGGTTAGACAGCAAATTCGTATCTTTATCAAGGAGATTTTCTGGATATCAAACTTTACTGAATAATTCATGGATTATCTTAGGTTCCGCATGAAGATGGTTGACTAAGCAGATTCGCCCGGCTCTGTATACTGAACCCTTTATTAGACTGTTTGCATATACTGAATTGTTGATGTTACTTTTATATATATGCTTCTCTCTACTTCTTCTTATTGGTAGACCCTTCTGTTCCAAGAGGAACATGGAGCTTTAGTAGTACTCCCCCTATTCGCTCTGTTCTCCTCCGTATTCTTCTCCTCTCTATTATTTCTCCCTTTTCTCAGTCATCATAACATCTAAAAATGAAATACATTTTTTGTTTCCCTTCTCGATGGTGAAATCTATTGCTGAATATATGTCATTACATTCATTCAGATGGCTCCAGTCTCATTCTCACCTTTCAGAATCAATAAACACTAATTACTTGTTTTAAAAGCTTTTTCTCCTATTTTTCTAGGGAAAATTCAACTAGAAACGCACTGTGGGATGACACTACTGTCTCACCATCCATTTATCGTTAGAATTTCTTGTTAAGAGTGGAATCAAAATTCAGTGTACACTTTGAAAGTCTTTATCATGGAAGATACAGGAATATCAATATCAGTGTTTAGTTTTATGAGGTCATTGTGTAAGAATCCTACTGATTATATTAACGGCATATTAGTCAATAAGGAAGGTTCATTCAAAAGGTATTATGAAGCTACGCTTGACTTTCAAATTTTTTCAGGGCGTTCAAAAGTATCTTTCATGTCAGCTTCTGCCAGTTCACTATGCGATGGTTATAGGAGTCTAATTACTTCAAGGAGTACGTGCCAAAACTATTAACTTAACTTTATTCTGTTGTTTAAAGTTTAGCAATGAGTGAGACACTTGAAAATGTTATTGACACACAGGTTAATTTTCACTACAACAACAATCGTAATTAAGAAGTGCAGTGCATATTTTCAATGTTTCAGAAAATCATTAAATAGTCTAGAGACCTATTTCTTTATTCATCTCACAGTTTCTCCATTTATGCAATTAAACTAAAGTACTATTTACTTATGCTGCTTTTTTGTAATTTCAACGAATCCACAGTGATCAGTGTACCTTTTATCACCATTCGTTGCATATTTTAAAATCCGTATGAATAAAAATGCTTATAATGACATATTAGGGAGAATTATGCCTTAGTTGTAGCAGAATTCGAGCCCATCATCTCCATCTACTAGCAAGGTGCTCTGTCAGTTGATCTAATGGATTCAACTTGTAATCAAGTAATCATTTTAATGCATTCATCATTCCTTTGGTGATGATGATGATGCCCAGGTACTCCAACTCACCTTGTCTCCACCCTCGAGGCGGTGACAAGCATTTTGTGCGTCGGTGGCACATTGGTTAGGACTCTCGCCAACCATGCACATGGTCCGAGGTTCGGACCCCCTGCCGACGCACACCTGATATCGGCCTGCGAAATTTGGGTTACCGATATCCATGCTGAAAATTCCATACTTGTACCAAAAATACAGTGTGGAATCAAGCTGTTTTAAAAAAAATAATAAAATAAAATATTAGATGGTTGGAGGCAATTGGCAGGAAGCCTTGAACCTAGTTGGCACTGATCATCAAGGAGTATCTGCAACTAGTGTCCAATCAAAGTATCCACAACAGTCCTACAGGAGGTCAGTCGCGAGCCCTAATAGCTCAGTGGTTACGTCTCTGGCTGCGGCACTGGGTGATGCGAATTCGAATGTCTGTAGAGATATGAATTTTTTCAAGGTTGAAGATACGCCTTGCTGACCAGTGCAAACTGGCATGAAACCTAGGTTCAAGGCTTCCTGCTGATTGCCTCCAACCGTCTAATATCATCAAAGTGATGATGAATGCATTGAAATGATTACTTGATTACACGTTGCGTCCATTAGATCAACTGGCAGAGCACTTTGCTAGTAGATGGAGATGATGGGTTCGAATCCTGCTACAACTAAGGCATAATTCTCCCTAATATATCAATATAAGCATATCACCGTGATGGTGAGCTATCTGGAATGCTGGCCGCATTGCAAAACTGACTGATAGAATTCAGTCTGCACCGAAGAAAGAACTAGACGCGTCACACTAGTTACTAGTGCCCAATCAAAGTATTCATCATTACTTATACCACTATCAGTCTATCAATTAAAGACTATCTCATATCTCTCCACCAAACTAATATGGCCGATTACGATTGTCATAATCACTAAGTTTGAGAGAGGTCTTCCACAAGCATCTATGTTCTTGGAAGATCTATGTATATATTTTTTACTGCCACTTACAACACTACATCTCATAATTTCTTAATCGCAAAAATGAAAATGTGTTGTTTCAACCAGAGTATTAATTACATTTTATGAAAGCATTCTCTTGCTTTGAAGTCTTTAACGCTTTTTACGACATTACTATTTGGATATATTTATTACCTTTTAATTAGCATTATTTAATCTGTCATTTCAGTATGTCAACCAGTAATTAATTTAACCTAACAATGGAATTACCTAGGTTAAACAAATTATTGTGTTCCAGTTAAATCGAAGTTATCATTATCTACCTGGACCAGTGAAATATTTGCAAAAACCTGTATGACTAAACATTACTCTGCAGTCATTGGCTGACTCGTTGGACCAATCAGATTTCTAACAGTCCTCGTGTGACCTGTCTTAATTGAGAGCACGTATTAGACTTAAAATTTCTAACAATAATATTTTAACTACATTATATACTTTGACTCATTTATCTGAGAAAATAAAATTTCAATATATTGACTGTTTTCTACGTGTTATGGACTAAAGGACTAGTAATCAATGCCGAAAACATAGATATTCACAAAAAAACCTTAGTGGACCAGATTATAGGAAGAAAGCTTTCTTATGCGCTGAAAAAAAAAACAGTGGAATAAAGTTTAATTTTCTTTGATGTATACAGTTATCTAAATTTCACTATGGTTTATGGGAAAGGAACAAATTGTGACAAATTATGGCGTGCATGGAACACAATATTAATCACAATATTACACATATTTCTTATCTATGTTGGAATTAATCGTTATTTAGCTTTCAAATCACAAGCATTTGATGCTAAATTCGGTGGAGCTTGGGATCAATCATGCATGAATTTCACATTGGCTATGCTTATTACAACGTTAACATGTTTTAGCCTTTTTCTATTGTGTAGTCTTATACGCACATCGAATTATGCCAATGAAGGTACACAGATTGGAAGGGATACCAATAACTTGCATCTGTTAAACTCAACCTGTGCATGGAAATCTGGACAACCAATGATGAAGTTAACTTCACTTACAGATCATCAAAACTGTATTTATCCTAATGCAACAAATGGGAATGGGAATGTAATGCAAACGCTGAGTAGAAATGGTTATAATCCTGGTGAGGATGATCATGCCTCAGCTATCGGAACAGAAGATGTTCTCCCCGGTCCTAATTTTGACACTTGGTCAGGACGTAGTGGAGTGAATCAAACATTGTATAACTCCTATGCACCGAATAATCACAATCATAATAACACGTCTACTGTTCAACGTTTAATCTCCAATGATAGTGTGCAACATCTGTCTTTTAAGCACAGCCTTCAATTATTATGGCAAAGATTTAAACGGAATTTCTTACCATATTCAGTTGTTTTACATTTGATTATGGCTTATTGCCTGTTTATTCCTATACCACCGATGCAAGCACAACAGATATATCATCGAGCACTACCTGTTGGTAAGTTAACACAATTATCTAGTTATTTCATTAGTTGCAAAATTCCTCAGTACTGTGAAACTTTCTATTAATTAAAAAGTGGTCTTTCATATTTGCTTCTATCTAATCTAGATGGCTGATATATCTTTTCTTATGCATAATAAGCGTTAGGTTACCTCTATACTAATGTGAACGAGATCATGTGAGTACTGATAGTACTAAATTCAGCTAACTGACGTACATAAGTACTAACCACCCTAACAATGTTTCCAATAAAAGTCAAAATAAGGCACAGTATTTCTGCATGACTATAAATTATCCTATTGAAATAACAAAGACGGTTAAATCTCCCTGAATAGTAGAAATCAGTCATTGAATAATGTAGATAACTTTTCTGTAGATTAATACCATTGATGGGCAAAGTTAAAATTTTAGGTACCTGGCAGGCACGGGCGCATCATTGAACTTGGAAGTAGCCATAGTGTTGAAAAGTGAATTTGGTCTGCTAACTCAGCCTTGATCCTAATCTTTCCTTAACCTAAACCTAATCTTCATCTTCCATTAAGCTAACCTCAAACTAATCATATGACCTGTTTAATATCATGACACTTCGTTCAACACCTTTTGCTCATGAATATGGTATTATATGCCTGGTTTCACTATCTTCCTGACTGAATGTTCTAGGGGTTTTGGTGTATTCGTGCCTGTTGGGCGACTAAAGTTTGATTTTGCCTACTAATAAACATACTGTAATGGTAGAAGACCGAACAATCGGTAATGGAATGTTTACTTGTAATTTGGTATCTCCATTTAAAGATATTATGTTTACAATATCTGAAAATCATCATTTGCACAGAAATTCCGTGTTGTGCTACTTTTGGCCTTCATGTTGTGTTTCTTCGTCTTCCTTTTACGTCTCCCATGTTTCTTCTCAACGCCGAATCATTTGCTTTCTTTGAGATCAAATTTCTGTCCCTGCTGACTGATATTTTCATGCCGATGAACATCTCTTTATACACTACTGATAAATTTTATCAGTAGCACATGCCACAATACTGCCAATTGTAAATATCTTAATAAACTTCGAGTGGATTAATTTTCTGGAGTACACCTAATTTACATCTGCTCATCCTTTCCTTCTACTCTAATAAATAAATAAATATCTTCTTACTATTAATTATTCAGAATTGGTAAAAGTTCGAATTCATGGCTTGGCCACTGAATCAAGTCCCAGTAGCTGAATGGGATACGAGCTTGCCTTGCAACCTGAAGGTCCTGGGTTTGAGACCCAGTGGATGTGTACTGCCAATGAGTTCCCAACTAGGACGAGACAGCCGTTCAATACTCCCTGCCGGTTTTCAGTGATTCTCTAAACTGTTATCCATTCGTGGTCAGCCTCAGAAAATATTCAAAAATGTTGAAACAACTCTAACTTCTCCTCTATTTATTTACAATCAATTACTTAATAATGATATACCATCAAATCTACAATTCTCCTTGTAGATCTTAAATATATGGTAGTAACCAGTGTTGGAAATTCAGGGTGCAGATATCAGTGCATTTTGTGTCTAATGTGAACATGATATTAGATGGTAGGAGGTAATCAGCAGGAAGCCACACCTGACCTAGGTTTCGTGCTAGTTGGCACTCACCAGTAAGCAAGCCGTATCTGCAACCTTGAATCAAATCAATGTATGCACCGTAATGGTGAGCTACCTAGAATGGTGGCCACACTGCAAACCTGACTGATAGAATTCAGTATGCACCAAAGGAAGGACTAGACGCATAACACTAGTTTCTAGTGTCCAGTCAAAGTATACTGTTTTTCTATCAGATGATAGTAGTCTGTTTTCAGAAAAGAAACTATCTATAAGACAGTTTTGTTTTATAATTTATTGGTGTTACTACAGCTTACTATCAGTGGGACACTGACGATTACTTCTTTTAAAGTTCATTCAGAATTTTTTTCAAATTAAAATAAATCGTCTTCAGACCGTAGAGAAATGTTTACCTTTCTTGTCCTTATAAACATAGTGAGAAATAGTATAAGTACTAGTTTATAGGGAGTGCATTAATACGTCGTTTTCTGAAATATCTTATTCACTAATTGATTTGCAAAAGCAAAGATCATCTGTCATGAAGTACACGGAATTTCTTCACTGTTATTGTAATAACACCATGTCAACTTGAATGACCTCCACTTTCGTAACTTAATCATTGAACTGTATAACTTACAATGTGCACTTATGTTTCACCTGAGATTTATACATATATGTATAATAAGGTCACATAGTCAACTGTGTTGCTTAAAGTTCATTAATATTCACAACAATACTGTCAAATATTAAGAAATTGCTCCTTGTCACTTTTCGAGAAAAGAGATATTTTTCTTTTTACTGTTGTCATATTTCACCTTAAAACCATAACATAAATGTCTCAACAACTACACGGTTCATACATTAACAAAATTGGTTGAACAATACTCTTTTCTGAACTATATTCTTTCTTTAGAGATTTTAATATACTTACGGTCATTTGTTTTACACTTTTTTGTGTGATTATTTTCACGTAATGACTAAATTACACGATTATTTACATGAAAACGGTTGATTTGAAACAGCTGCTTTGAAGGGCAGTTCGTTATCTGAAACATTTCAATAATGTTCTGCTAGTCAACAACAAGCTTGAATGTCCCAAGCAGACGGCTGTCATTATGCCTGTAGTCATTCGATAATCATGCATCATAAATTTCTTGTGTCAAGGCATTGCCGCTTTGTGCGACTTCAGTTTAGAATATTAGAACGAAAGAAGTTAAAATGAGAGCTCTGTTTTTAAGGGCGTTAATCTTATATGGGAATTATCAGATTCTCACATTCAACTATGACTGTATGCTTGGAATATGAGAATAAAGATCCCCTTATACAATGAATCAATATGAACTGTGCGTTCATGGTCTTAAAAACAATGAAATCCCACTCTGGTCAAGACATTTTTAAGCGTCGGTGGCACACTGGTTAGGACTGTCGCCGACCATGCACATGGTCCGAGGTTCGATCCCCTGCCCACGCACACCTGATATCTATGGACGGCCTCCAAAATTTGGGCTACCGATATCCATGCTGAAAATTCCATACGTGTGCCAACAATAAGGTGTGGAATCAAGCTGTAATCAAAAATAAAAAAAGCTTTTCACTTCTTTAGATGCTCTGTTTTAATTGCTATTGTGTTCTACAAAATCAAAACTATTATTATGACATCTATATAGGTGTGTGAATTGTGTGACGAGGATAATTTTTCTTATTATTCCCAACTATCTTTTCGTGAGGGTCACTGAATGGATGACGTCATTTCGATTTCGTATTCAAGTAATAAACTTTGTATAGAGCAAAAAAGACCAATATAGCAGGATGATCTGAGCTCATTTTTCCTCTGTTATTTCATGAACCCCTCTCAACTGGTTACAACCTGAACAATATCAAAATTATAAATTAAATTACAATGATAAGGAGTAATTGACTGGAACTAAGATTAACACTGGTCAGGAATGATGTGAGTTGTTAAGGTATTAAGAGTGAAAAGGATCGACTATTTATAGAAGCATTGCATAACTAAGCTTGGAAACAAAAGGACAGAGTTCAACAGATGTTTTGTGGGAAGAAACAAAGTTTAACTAGAAGGAGCATAAAAAGTAATGGGTTACGTAACCACAGAATGACACGTTTTCATATGAAAGACAAAAAAGAGGATAGGCTGAGTCATGTTTAGGCGAAAAAATCGAGGTTTCTAGACAGAATAGAAGATGATGTTTCTTTTGTCTGTTGACTATTTTGAACGCCTTCAGGTTTACCACAACATGGCGAGTGTCCAGTAGATGGCGTGCTTGTGGGTTCTTTAGTATGTTTTCAGAAATGTGGACAATAACTCTTCTCTCTGTTCTTTCAATGTATGTGCTTTGGCACGTACATGTAAATTGGTAAATTGGACAATTTGAAGACGTTCAAAATAATCAACAGACAAAAGAAACCTAGCCTGCTTCGTCTGGTTGAGGCAATCGCAATCAAACGCCTAAAACTAAATCTATGTACACAGAAAGAGACAGTGATGAATCTTGCACTGCCTTGGTGATAATAAAGCATACAAATTTCACTGTGTAATCTTATGTTCTGTTTAGAAACCTCGATTTTTTCGTCTAAACATGACTCAGCCTATCCTCTTTTTTGTCTTTCATATAAAAATGTGTCATTCTGTGGTTACGTTACTCATTACTTTTTATGCTCCTTCTAGTTAAACTTTGTTTCTTCCCACAAAACATCTGTTGAACTCTGTCCTTTGTTTTCAAGCTTAGTTATGCAATGCTTCTATAAATAGTCGATCCTTTTCACTCTTAATACCTTAACAACTCACATCATTCCTGACCAGTGTTAATCTTAGTTCCAGTCAATTACTCCTTATCATTGTAATTTAATTTATAATTTTGATATTGTTCAGGTTGTAACCAGTTGAGAGGAGTCGACGAAATAACAGAGGAAAAATGAGCTCAGATCATCCTGGTATATTTGTCATTTTTGTTTTATTCAAATTTATTAATGGGAAGAATTGTATAAAAGAAATTTCGTTTCCTAAACAGTCACTAAACAGATCGAGTTAAACTCTCAGTACAGTATCTATGCGAAACTTAAATACTAAATTGAAGTCATAACTTGTAACTTGCTGGACACTATAAGACGTAAGAAAGAAAGCAAAGATGAATGTAGTGTACTTCGAATAACTCATATTAGCTAACAAATCTTGTTAATATTTACAAAAGAACAGTCATTGCATATCGGTAAATATGCATTTCGTGTAGTTATTGCCAAACGACCTAAGTATGCTGATACTTTTCGACTAATATCTGCCTTGATAACAATAATAATAATCACGAAACAGGCTAACATTTCAGTGTGTCGTGTATGTTTACATATTTCTGTATAGAAATAATGGAGATTTGTCCAGCTCAGAGCACACAGCTCCACCAATATGTTTGGATTTCTTCGTACGCCAGGACTCTACACATCAATATCACTATATTATGTAACAAAATTTCTCAATAACGCAAGCTGATTTCAGTTGACAGTAGTCTGTTATCCTTAGGTACAATTAGATTGTCCCCATTTTGCATAAGAATATCTTTGTATTTTCAAGAGTTGGACTGTAAAGCATTCGACTTGTTTTTACGAGTTTGACCACGGATTAATATCAGTTAGAGAACCACTGAAAACCATCAGGGAGTACTGGGCAGTCGTTTCATCTTAGTTTGTGACTCATCAGCAGTACGCACCCACAGGGTTTCAAACGTAGGACCTTCAGGTTACAAGGCAAGCTCGTATACTATTCAGCCACTGAGATCCGATTCTCAATGGCCGATGAATTCTAACTTCTATCAAGTCGCGATTTTAGCGCCACCACCAACCAATGTCATCTGTGGGAAATCCATCCTCACAGTTGACTGGATGAACCTCACTGATCTTTGCATTTGTCTGAACCATCATACATATTCCAGTTAAATTTTGACGCATATATCTATCAAAAGCCAGATTTAGAGAACTCAAGATTTTGAATAAACAAAGACTCCCTTATTAATAAATAATATTAATAATACTCCTTTTAAATATATTCTGAATACTCAGTATTCAGGCTTAGTTAATCTATATACTGAGGATCTAATTTATTATTCACCTAAGATGCTATATATTTTGCTTTTGTACATAGACTGTTTTGAGAATTCAGGAGAACTAACTACCAAACTGCTGTGAAAGTGAACGCCTTTTTAGTTGCCGTATTACTATTATTATTATTATAGATATAAATAACCGATTAGATAATAAAGATTCCATCTCTACGATTTCCCATCAGCTTAAAAAAAATTAAGTTGCTCATTGTTTTCGTTAATAGTGAACTGATCTTACGATTTTCCAGGCTTATTTTCCCAATGGAATACAATGTATAGTAGGAGTTAATTAAACCGTTATATATATATATATATATATATATATATATATATATATATATATATATTCAGGGAAGGAGACACAGAGAGAGAGACAAATATGCATATATTTACGGCGCCGATATATTCCCAGTTAACTGATTTTTTACATTCACCTATTTCACTATTCATTTAACGGAGATTTTATTCATTTCTATTGTCACTACCTATAAAACAAGATTTAGATTATACTAATGGGGTGAGATGCGCGTTGTTTGTATATCTGAAAACAAAAAACAAAAATACTCAATTAACTTATTGACCAAGTGGATGATAGTTGAGACCTATTTATTAACTAGGAGAGAAAATGATTGTCACAAAGATAAGCAAGCATGAAATGCAGACTTTCTCATATTTATTTGTTTATTTGAGTGCAGTATAAATCACGCAAATGTAACAGTTTTGTAAAAAAAAGGCGTGATTTATGCCTTTCACAGGTACATATATATATTTACGCACACACAAATAATAAACATGCAAACATACTGAGAATATATGAAATATTTGGTCTAATATAAAGTAATACAAGAATAAAGTGGAAATGTTACACTCTAGCCAGTATTCTTTCTTTTTTACACAAACATTTAAATGTCTGAATAAGCAAACATTAGTAGTGTTTCTTCTGTGTCGGTACCACAACGGTAGAATGCTCACCAACCACGCCTCATACGGTTAGGGGTTCGACCTCCGACCGACACACTCATTTACCTCACTAAGCCAGCAGTATTATTATTATTACATCCTTTAATTCCTAGAGGAACATAGGGCTTCAGCTGCGCGTCTCTATTGCCTTCGGTTTTCTGCCAACCTTTTCACCCCGCTCCAAGTCTGCCCACATGCTTTCATCTCCTCCTCACATGACCTCCTCTAAGTCACCCTTGCACCGACAACCAATTCGCCGCTTCCCTTTCGGGTTCCACTCGAGCAATGGCTTGTCTAGTGATGTCACTTGATGGTTTGTTTTCTCAGAGTATGGCCAATCCACCTAACTCCATTTCTTCCTGCCTGTTTGTTTCACAATCGGTTCCTGGTTGGTTCACTCATTGTCAGAGATCCCTGTTGCTGATCAACTCTGGCCGGTCATCCTATCTTGAGCGTTGAGCGAAGACACCTGATAATGAAGGTCTGAAGTTTGTTTGAGATGCTCTTTATGACGCGCTGGCCAAGCCTCTGATCCGTAAAGTGAGTAGCACTGACTTCACATTGGAGTTGAAAATCCGGATGTTATTTTTGATGCTGAGTGGTGAGGGTTGACCTCCACACAGACTTAAGAGTAATGAAAGCTTATCTTGCTTTTCCGATTCTAGCTTTGATATCCTCGTTAGTTCCGCCCACCTGTAGTTGAAACGATGCTTCCCAGGTAGGTAAAGGAGGTTGTTTCTTTCAGGTTCCTCCCATTTATGCTCATTGTTGACTGTTGTTGCTGCTGTTGCTGTTGGCCAGGAATCTTCATCACCTCTGTTTTCTCTATGTTCACCTGTAGTCCTATTTTTGATGCTTCTTCTGCCAGCCTGTTGCTTTTCACTTGGATATCTTCCAGTTTGTGGGAAATCAGACATGTATCATCGGCGAAGTCCAGTTCTTCCAAGTTTTTTGTGTGCCCGTTGTCTGTCTCATTATCCAATCTACTGCAATCAGGAAGACCATTGGCGATAGTAGACAGCCTTGCCTCATTCCCATCCTCACTTCGAAGGCTTCCGTAAGTTTCCGTAAGCAGTAGGACTGGTGAAAAGAGAGAATGTTGGACATGAGGCTAGCAACTCCATCCCATGAAAATAACAAACACCACTGCTACTGAAACTTCAAAGCTCTAGCTTGAAGCCGTATGTTCCGCTTGGAACGTAAAGGAATGAAATAAGTAAGAAGCAAAAAAGTAGTATTTCTTGGAGACTTTAAAATGTTTCACTAATGACTTAGTCCACTTTACTTATTATCTAATATATTTAAGTGTATTTTGCTTCTCCACTAATTATTCATCCACGGGTAACACAAGCCTGACGTATTTTTACCTATATCTTTGACACACTAAATCCACCTGATTCATCATCAGGTTAATACAACGCACAGAATTTCAGTGACAACATTTTTAACTTTCATTGATTTGAAGAATTTAAACTTGCCTAAAAATATCTCCCACTGCATGCAAACAAAGATATACTTGTATACGTTCCAGTAAATATTGAAAGCTAAACATTGTTGTTGATGAGTAACCGAAATAGACATCACGTACCACAGTAGGTCATTGCTGTTTTAGGGATTCGAACCTAAGTCATTTGATTTGACAGGTAGATATCACCACTGACTCATTCTAGATAATTAAATCTTTTAGCTAAGTGATTAAACTGTGAAACTGAATTATGAAATAGAGATAGCTGTAGTGATCACTACTCAAATGTTTACCGAAATCGTTCAGGCTGCATTAAGTTCCGGATACTCAAACTAGTGAATTATTCCTCTGGACGAAATGAATAAACAGATAATGTACAGAAGGACTAATGTTTTTCACTGCTTTTTGGTTAACCAGTATCAATTTTTCTTCAAGAACTTAATATATTAGGTCGACTATTTGATGGCAACACAACCAGCTGGGGAATTAAATTAAATTATTTCAGGTTTCATTTTAAGTGGTTGTAGGCAATCAGCAATCGGTGAGAAAATCATCACTCACTGAGAAATACAGATACACCCAGTAATAAGTCCTAAATAGGATGAAATGCGCATCCTGGATTCCATTACTAGTCACCATCCACCAATTTAAACAGTGAGAATCCCTGGATCTAGATTTCATACTTACTGGCACTCATCACCAAGGTATATCTGCAACTTCGAAGGAACTGATGCTAACTCCGAGAATTAAAGCCAGATCACCGAGTCCTGCAAACATAGATGTTACGACTGAGTTATTCGGACTTACGGTTGACTTCACTTAAGACTGAAGTGGACACATTGATCGATCACTAGGTAGTAACGGTTTTCATACGTTTAGTCCTTGGTGTCGATGCTGAATGAATTGTTTTAGTCCATGTGACTCATCTTTGAGGTACAGGGACTAAATTCAGCATAATAATGGTTACTGTCTAGCAACCAAACAGTTTACTAAAGGTTTGCTGAAGTGCAAATTATTCAAATATGAAGAGATTCAAGGATTATCTAAACACCAACCAACAGATTTTTAATGTCAGTTATTTCATCACATTTTATATTCATGGTAGAAAAGAAATGGCTGAGAAAATTAACTGAATATGTAGTTAAAACACCTTTTTGTTCTGAAATCATTTACACTTTACTCCAATGAATTTTAGTCTAAAATGAGCCAAACGACTCCAAATATGCGTAATTCAAAATTTTACTATATCCACTTCATTTGCCTGGTTCAGTTATTATTATTATTATCATCATTATCATTTTCATTACCTTTAGTTCTAAGTGGAATATAGGGCTTCAACAACACATCTTCACATTGTCCTATCTTCTGCCGTCCTCTTCAGCTGGGTCCACGATTTTCCATAGTCTCTCATCTCCTCCACGCATGACATCCTCCATGTTATTCTCGCATCGACGACCCGCTCGTCGCTTCTCATTTGAATTCTACTCCAGCAATGGCGTGCATTGAGAGTGATGTAATTCGGCAGTCTCCTCAAAGTTTGCCCGATCCATCTCCATTTCCTCCTACATATTTGTCGAATGATCGGCTATTGCACGGTGGTTTGTTCATCTCCAGAGTTTTTTGTTACATATTCTTTCTCGCCATTTGGTCTTCATTATGGGGCCAGATAAGGGGGCAGCTGTTGGCGAAAGTCTGCAGTGGCCAGTTGGAGATGATTTTCGTGACACGCGGAGTAGATTTCTGATCCATATAGAAGAAGTGACTGATTGACTTCACATTTGTGCTGAAAATTCGAACCTTGTTATATATCCAGAGTTAGTGCAGAAGATTTCCAAACTATTTTCCAAATAATGAAGGTGTATCTCGCCTTTCTAATTCTAGCTGGCTGGTCAGCTTTGATATCTTTATCCGTGCTGTCCATCTATGGTTGAAACCGTGCTATCTAGACAAGGAATGGAGGTTACCTCTATCAAATTTCCCCCATGTGATGGTGATTGGTGTTGGTTGTTGATGCTGATGGTTGGTTAGTCGCTTATCTTCATGGCCTCCGTCTTCTCTATGTTCACATTGTGTCCCATCTTCGCTGGCTGCCTGCTTCTTCATTCAGTTTTTCGGTTTTCGCCTGTAATTCCTCGAGTTTGTGTGATATTAAACATAAATCACCCACACGCGAAATACGGATCTTCTAGATTCTTCTTATCTGTGGTCCGGCGTATTCCTGTTTTATTACTTCATGTGCACAGTCTGACGCATAGTCCAGTCTACCACAATTAAGAATATCATCGGTGATAATAGACAGTCTTTTCTTACATCTGTATCCACTTCAAAGCTAGGCTCCACCGAATTTCCTGTTGTGGATCACCTGACATGTGGCATTGTCATATAGCCTTTGAATGAGGTTGACAAAGACTTGAGGTACGCCGTAATGTTGAAGTAATTTCCGAATTACTTCTCGGTCAACGCTGTCGAAGGCCTTCTCGATGTCGATGGAGTTGACTGCCATTCCATGCTTTGTTTTGTGATGACGATGCGTAGAGTTGTAATTTGATCAGCACATGATTTGCCTTTCCTGAATCCAGCCTGTTCCGGGATGAGTTCTGTATCCATAAATCTTTTATACTCTTCAGAATGATCCGACTTAGTATTTTACTTGGCGTGGAGAAGAGCATTATTCCACACTAGTTCTCGCAGAGGGAGGCGTAAGTCGTTCTTCCTTAGCAGCTTGACAAGGTAGCCAGCTTTTCTTCAAATCGGTGGGTACCTTTACTTCCTTCGAAACCTTTTGCAATAATGGCGTGAGCACATCTACGGTGGTCTCTGGGACTGTTTACAGTGCTTCGAGGTGAGGGAATTCAGTCTGGTCCTGACGCCTTCCCAGTCGGAATTCAGTAACTTGAAAGCTGTAGGATCGGTGTCCACTGGCAGTTGTTCTCTGCGTTCTGTTGGTAGTGGTGTATTTCTGGGCGACTTGTAGGTGATAGTCGATTCAGGAGTACTTCAAAGGGATCAGTGCTTTGATTTATTTGCTTAACCTTCTTCCTAATGATGTTCTCTTGAACATCCTTTATTGGTTTCATCATCTGGGTTGATCTCTTCCCAAATAGACACCTGGATATTTGATATAATGTCCTGAGGTCCTTTTTACCTGCGGCCTGCCTGTTCTGCTCCATTGTCAGTGTGTTGTCAAATTGTCTTTTGTCTTTCCTAGCACTCTTCTTCACTTGCTTATTCAGTGCAGTGTGCATTGAACTCAGCTTCTTCTTCTGTTGTCCATCTTTGCATTCAGTCATCTTCTTCACCATCCTCCACTTCTCTTGAGAGTTATCCCTTGTTTTTTCTCTTCTTTCTTCCTAGAAGAGATGTACATGTTTCCTTGAATATTGCCTTGAAATTTTCAGTTCCAACGTTGTTCCACACAAATCTCCTCAGTGATACTGCGTAGTGTCTCCGACTGTGCTCTGATCTGATCTGCAGTGAAGGTATCCCTTGTAGTTTTTTCCTTCAGTTTCTGAATGTTGAACCTGAATTACAGTGGCACGTCGCCAGTTGTTTTCAGGGATTTCAGCTTCACCCTGAAGGCTTCTTGAACTGGGTGATGGTCTGAGACCACATCTACTCTCCTTCTCGGCCTTGTGTCCAGCAGACTGGTTGCGTATCCACTTTCTTAAGCAGTAATGAGACGAAATCTGTTTAGTTTTCGGTGTGTCCGTCAGGCGAAATCCATGTTACTTTGAATATATCCTTGTGTTTGTACATGTTGCTTCCGACGATCAAATCATTGAAAGCGCAGAAGTCTGCGAATAATTCTTCGTTCTCATTCAGTTCTCCGACAGCCTCTCGACTCATGATGAGTTCCCTTGCTGTATTATCTGCTCTCAGTTTGGCTGGCTACCATACTGCCCCTGAGGATTTTGGTGTCGCTATTCGCAATGTTGTCCATTACTGTTTGTAGTTGTCTGTAAAAGTCTTCCTTCTTCTTCACTGGTCCCGTATTGTTTGTAGCTCTGTGCGTGGCATTGAATAATTGTAACCTTCCTTTTTTCTTTTTGCAATGAATCTTGGTATCATAATCCTGAGGGATGAAATTGGTTCCTACTGCATTAGGGCTTTAGCTACCACCGGTGACAACATGACTACCACTCACTCCCTTGGTGTGCTTGTTCCTGTCCTCTGGGTGGGTGACTGGAGTAGATTACTGACTCTCAAGTTAAAACTTTTGATAATCCACAACCATTCTATCTGCTCTCGCAGATACTTCCATGCCATATCTTCACATTTCGTTGGCTACCGGGGCAATCTTTCCATTCAGCCTCGTACATTGGACGGACATTCCACATCCCCATTCTCATTCTTATTTTCATCGACAGAAGACATATTGGCTGGCTGAAAGGCTTTCACCAGCCCGCTGTGTCATTTCGCCTCTCCGCTTGCAGAGAGGAATAAGACTGTTATTTGAATCTTTTGTATTTTGAATATATTTTCTGTGTTGAAGTTTCTGTATCTATTTGATTGGTTTTTTGAGGTAGGTTTTGCTAGCTTCACGCTCAACTTTCAGTCCTTACTCGGGCTTGGAACCCGTTAGTTAACTAGGTGAAGTTATTAAATCCTCGGAGTACTATAAGACTGTTTCGTTCTAGTATGGGACTCTTCACACTACGTACCAGCTGAGGTTCGAACCCAGGACCTTCTGGCTACAAGGCGAGCGAGCTCGTAGACCATTAAACCAGTGGGAACGGTTCTGTTTTCAGTCTTTTTATTTAAAATTAAAAAATATATAATTATTTTTTGATAACATTCATTAATAAGAAAAAAAAGAGTGCTTGTTTCTTTTCTTCAAATACGATTAGTAATTATCCACTCTTGAGGGAAATATGAAATCCTTTAAAAGTCTAAAAAAAAAGAAAGACAATTTATCGATCCTGCTTAATTATTTTCTAATTACCATGATTGTTTTCAACACAAGTGGTATACATTCCACCAGAGAAATACGAAAAGACTAAGAACATAATCGTAGCAATAATAATAGTAAATAACAATACTTTTTTTTATATATTTAGACTGCATGTTATTGTCTTCACTGAAATAATCTTCTCTCCTACTATTTTATTTGACAAACTCAGCTGGATATCTTAAGATTTTCATTTTTATTAAGAATTTGTTTTCAAAATAAAAACCGAAAGGTTGTAGTCAAATTAAAATATTTCCTACTATACACATATTAAAATAAATTATTGAAAGAGTGAATACTATGCAGGATGGGAAATTTTTGTTTTTGTTTAATTTGCAATATGCTTGCATATTATTTGCAGAAGAAATATATTGCTGTGAAAATGTACTGTAAGCTGTTTGGTGACAGCATCCTAATTTCAGGTTGAAAGTGAACTGTTTAAATGTAAGCTTAATTTCATTGTTTCGAATTTCAAAAACAGCTACAGTGAAGGGCAAATTTATATGTCTGTTGAATGATAAGATTAGAAGAGATTTATGTGCCTCACATAAGGGGATACTCGGCATAACTTTACCGTGATTTCCGTTTATCCAACGATACTTGAATGGATACTGTGTGTAAGCTGTGTACTGAATTTTAGTGACTGTTTTAATTCTAGTCTTGATGCTAATGTCTGTTATGCAGAAAGAATAGAACAGCTTTCAGATATGACACCAGGTATGAATTCACATATCTTATGTGTGCGTAGTTGGTTCAGTGGTAGAATCCAGGAGGTCGAGTTTCGATTCCCAACCAACTCACTGTTAAGACTCAGTTAACTTGTCAAAAGCCATCGCTGGAAAGAAGGGAGGTTAGGCGTGAAGCTAGCAGTCCATATTGTAAACATTCAACACCACTGCTTCTGAAACTTCAAAGCTTGAAGCTCTGTGTCCCACTGGGAAAGCAAAAGAGTGAAAAAACGGATGAGTGAAAGTTTAATTATTTCAGGTTAAATCACGGATTGATGTCAGGGAGTACTGGAGAGCTGTTTCGAACTAGTTTAAGACTCATCGGCAGTACACACCCACAGAGTTTCAAACCCAGGACCTTCCAGTCACAAGGCGAGCTCGTATACCATTCAGCCACTGAGACCCAGTTCTCAATGGCCGATGAATTCTAACTTCTATCAATTCGCGACTTTCGCGCGACCACCAATCCGTGTCATCATCGGGACTTCATCCGTGGTCTAGCCTGAAACAAACCGAATCCCTACAAACTGATTTCTTGACGATAGTCTAGCTGCGCTTTTTAAATTTCCTAGCATTTTTATAATTTAGACAGTATCGAAGCACATGTTTTAGAAGGAACGTTTTATTGCTGTTTACCGGTGAAAATAATTATTTCACATTTCTGAAGATTGATCTTTAGAGGAAAAGAGCAGTTAGTGACCGGAATGTTATCATTATCAATACTTAACAGGTGATGAAAGTTGATGAATTCTGAGTAGGCAGTCTTTTTCTGTTTGTTTTTTTTCAAAGGAACTACAACCCGGTTAGAGACTAAATGTTTCTCTCTTTCTCATTGCGATGATAAATTAAGAGTTATTTCTTATTATTTGAGGGTTATACTAGAAGTATTTTGCTGACTAATTTGCAACAAGAGAGGAAAGCTTTTTATTTCTATAATGAGTGTAAAACTGTTGTGTAAACAATTTTGAAATGTACTCAAACTCACCTGTTTCTTGTCATCATTAATCAACACTGAATTTTTATTGATTGATTCAGCAGACTAAGTTCTTTTGTTCAGTTTCCCCCTTTTTTCCCATATTTTTCTTCTGTCTTAACCTATATACATACCTCCTGGAGAAGATGTAGATTTAATAGTGACCAACTGTATTTTATGATAGACATCAAAGTTGAACAAACAAAACAATATTTGCTATAAGAACAACTATTATTTTCTATTTACACATTGTATGTGCTTTTCTCCCCAAAATTATACTTTCGCTTCTTTGTTTATTTGCCCAGCTGAAAAGGGAGAATAAGGAGAGCCATGTAGTAGTCATCTATAAACATCATCACCTATGTGAAAAGTTTAAAGGAAGCAGTTGAATAATTTACGAGGTAACTAGGTGGCGCTATTCTTGAATTAGATGTTTCAAAAGAGGTGAGGTTGTTCGAAAGATGAATTTTAACATCCATAACCTGTTAATTCAAACATCTTTAGTCAAACACTTCTCCCTGATCAATGTAATCTCTCTTATTAAATCTTCAGTTAGCAAGCATGTATAAACATGTTATTTTTTTTTATCTTATAAGACCTTCGTAACTATTTCTTACTAGCCTTAACTTAAATAACTAGAAATTATGACTTTACGTAGTTGAATCTTTATCATACATATTTGGCAATCACACAATCGACATTTGTCATTACATCTAAGTAAACATACAGTATAAAAAGTGATATATATATATATCTTACTATCAAGCTAAACGAGACTCTTGTCTGCTCATCGTTTATGTAGCAATGTTTATTTTGACAGTATTTTCAGTGCATTTTGTTTTTAATCCCTTGTTGTTGTTGTTGTTGTTGTTGCTGTAAGAGAATATTTATGTTTTGAAATATTTTACAACAACTCTACTTGTCATATTCTTTCAGTTGTGTTAAACATATTTTCTTCTTTATACCGTGCACATGGATAGGTACGATGTGATATAAAATAATACTACAATTGATATGGCTTTCTTACTATTTCTTATTACTTTTTAACTAGTTGATACAATTTAATAATTATAAGATCCTTTTGATACAATGAGTCAGGCGTATGAAAAAAAAATTACTCAGTTTACTGATAGACAGACAGACAAACAAACAAGGATAGTTTATCTGTTTTCATTTAATTTGGTAACCAGCATTTCACCTCGATATACTCGAATACACTCTAATTCTGTTAAAAGACAGTCAGGAGGAACTTTCAACCTTTGTTAGGTGGTTGGAAGTTACTGAGATTAGTAAACGAGGTGTATCTACAACCTTGACTGAAGTGATGTGTTTTTTTCAGGGTTCGAGACCGCATCACCTAGTACTGTAGTCAGAGGTGTTAAGACTGAGCCATTTATGTTCACGACTGACCTCCTGTAGGACTGTAGTCGTCATGCTGATTGATCAGCACAGAGTAACTAAACTTATGTGTCCAGTCTTATTACTGGTGCTGACTAAAACCTACAACTCGATTCGATTGAAAAATAGACTTATAGAAAATGTTGAAAAACTTGCTTGTTTTTAAGTCACCTCACATATCCTCTTTCTCTATGTTGGTGTTAAAGTTTGTATTTATACATTTAAATTTAATATTCAATGCCCTTATCAACAATTTAATAACAATAATAAATTTTATAAAAGTTGTAGTTAATTGCTGGATGGTGACTAGCAGTGGAATCCAGGATGAAAACAAAACACGTAGTTCAGCGAAGAGTCCCTTCTCGGCGAATTCATTTTCTTAGCTGTACAATCCCAAATATATATATATATATATATATATATATATATATATATATATATGTGTACATTAAGTTTGTCAAACAAAAATACAATTGGTTATGGTTATTTTAACTAGACAGGTGAAGATTGGTAATTGGAGTTACATAATACAAAATAAGTCAAGAAAATTAGGTGTCAATGAAATTAGGGCAGTAACAAAGGTGATGAGTTGTTAAAAGAAGTTATGTAATAATATGAATAGTTTGATGAGTGAGTTTTACTCAGGATGCACATAGGAACAAAGTAGATAATACGAAATTACGTAAGAGTTCTGAATGAATACAAGAATTATAGGCAATTAAAGAACAAGCAAACAAACAAAAGTAAATCATAAAAAAAATGGATTTCAAGTGAGATTTAGCAAGCGATATTCTCAAGAGAAGGATCACATCATCTCTGAGAACATTTTTTGCAGCAACGCTAAGAATAGCGTTCTCCATTCACCCTCTGATTTGCAGAAGCCTCAAGGACAAGATCCCGCATCTGACCACTTCTGTGTGCAGATATCAGTTCACCTGCTGCTATGGAGCCAGGCACATCGGTAGTTCGACGCGCATCCTGTCCAAGAGGATTCAAGAACACTATCCAGCATGGTTGTGAAAAGGCAATAGTGGTGCAATAATGAGTGCGATAATTGAACACCTGGTTAACACTGATCATTCCATTTCGACAAACGCCTCCTTCAAAGTAATCTACAAAGTCAAGAATAACCTACCAAAGGCAATACGGTTTCGTTTTCTTTGTATCGCTGAAGCTCTGGCCATTCACATGGAAAAACTGAAGCTGTGCATACAAAATAGGATTACTCAACCACTTCTACTCTCATGGTAACAACTTTTTTGATGACTTACTTTTGTTTGTTTGCTTGTTCTTTAATTGCCTATAATTCTTGTATTCATTTAGAACTCTTACGTAATTTCGTATTATCTACTTTGTTCCTATGTGCATCCTGAGTAAAACTCACTCATCAAACTATTCATATTATTACATAACTTCTTTCAACAACTCATCACCTTTGTTACTGCCCTAATTTCATTGACACCTAATTTTCTTGACTTATTTTGTATTATGTAACTCCAATTACCAATCTTCACCTGTCTAGTTAAAATAACCATAACCAATTGTATTTTTGTTTGACAAACTTAATGTACACATATATATTTGGGATTGTACAGCTAAGAAAATGAATTCGCCGAGAAGAGACTCTTCGCTGAACTACGTGTTTTGTTTTTGTTAATGCCTGGATGGGGATTATCCACGAATCCAGGATGCTCATTTCGTCCTGTCTATGACTCGTCATCTAAGTCTACCTTCATTCCCCAGTGAGTGGTGGTGTTCCCACTACTTCTCGAACCTAGTGCCTGTAGTTCCAAATGTGAGTGTTATCCACTAGACCACTTAGGTAACCAGAGCCAACTCTTGTGCAACGGGTTTTATTAACTATTTAATTCAATTTAGATTTTCCCGTAGACTGATTGCACCGAAATTTTCGGTCTCAGGTTGAGATGTCTTCTCCTTTTGGACTGGATCCGAGCTTCGGCGGGAACATCATCACTCAATGGGAAATACTGGTACATCCAGATGACGATTCACAAATAAGACGAAATGCGCATCCTGGATTCCACTGTTAGTCACCATCCATCAGTTGATTTCGGGTTACACCACTAGACATCGTAAAAGCATTTGCACAAGGAGCCGACATGTCAACATGAGACCGAGCACTTCAGTCCAGTCACTCGATGGGAAAATCTAAATTGAATTTAAAAAGTTGTAGTTATTTGAAACAATGATCAGCCTTGACAGTAACTCTGATTTTCTACATTTTGTAACAGATAGTAAAATAAAGTAGATTATTATCCTCTATTTACGGATGATTTTAGCATTGGGTATAGCTACATAGCAAAATTATGTACACCTGATCTTCAAATCATTATTTGCAAAGTTTTGCCATGTTGCACTACTTCTTGCCTTCACGTTGTGTTTCTCTGTCTTCCTTCTCACGTCTCCCATGTGAATAAGCCACAACGGTGAAACATTTGCTTTCTCTGACGTCAAATCTATCTCCCTGCTAAATGATATATTTATACCGAAGAACGTCTCTTCACATACTACTGATATATCTTATCAGTAGCACTACTTACGCCATTATCATTCTTTTTATTATTTTCAATAATTACCAACTTTTTAATACCTCATCTGAATACCAAAAACAGGTTTTTGTCACAGCTATCTTTTATATTGCACAATTAGTGATATCAATAGATAAAATGAAGGTAAAGGTGAAATTCGATAATTTTAAGTTCCCTACAGCCTGTTAAATACAATATGTCAGTCATATGCATCAGGAAACAATGAGAGAAATAGTCACATCAGACAATAAGTATTGCTTTGCATTCATTCATTAATAAAACTAAAAATAGTTTTCAATTACCATCATAACTGAAATCAGTTAGTTGCTTTAGTGCACATGTAAAACTTTTACATAGCAGACAAAATTATATGAAGATTTCCAGGTAAAATGGAGAAGATACTTTAAACAATGCTGATAATGATGAGTTACTGTGATTAAATCTCACAGATTGGTGATTGTAATCGTCTTATCTTGTGATTTATGATGAATCCCTTGATGACCGATGTATATTGGTCTCAACTGAGAAAATAGGCTGAATGAAAGAAGCATTATCAATAACTTAAAAGTGGAATAATACTTTAGTCAAATCGTACCTCTGTCGGTTAGAGGTAGAAAATTCGCCGACCACGTAGGTCGTTTGGGGGGTCAAATTTCCGACCGACTTAATTTTAAACCTCTTGGAATTTACTAGTTGATAGTAAGCCCGGAATATAGGGAGGGTTGAACACAAAGCTGGTAGCCTGAAACCCTATGTTCCACTTGATCACAGCGGAATAGAAAATAAGTAAAATAGTAATAGCATTCAAACAGGCATAAGGATTCTTGACAATTTAGTTCATTCGCTAGAAGAGTTGGTTATGTTTTGTTGTCTCGGTAGACAAAGCAAGAAGTTATGTTGATCACTTATACAAAAGCTAAGCAGTGTATTAATACACCCATACGCACACATAAGACTTTCAAACAGGTATTTTTATCAGCATGATGCCATATAAATGATTAGAACTAAACTATTAAGGATATTTTATAGTTGTCATTCACTGAATAGTCATTGTGTCACTCTGCCTACAGAAGTGACAGATTAAAATTTTCTGATCTCATACACTGGACCATAGTGATTCATCACTATCATGTCCAAATTGCTAATCCAAAAAAGAACTACATTTTGTTTGCTTCCAAAATATTCTTTGTCCATAAAAATGTCCATAGTATGACTATTTTGCAGCTTAGTGACTCGTTATGATAATCGATTCCGTATAATGTGTTAAAATGATTTTATCTGTATTCCAGAATAAAAGCACTTCTTATAGAAAGAAACCTATTAGACATGTACGAACTTGTTGGGCAAGTGACAATGCTTATTCATGATCCATAGTTCATCTTGATGAAACAGTTTTTATATTGCATTGTCAGTATAAAATACTCTTATCACTTTCTTTTTCACTTATTATTTACCCTAATAAACTTTATTTTTGATGCATGTGCTTAGAGTATATTTCATTAGGTATATGACTAAAGTCAGTGATATTCTCCACATTAATGTTACCAATATTGTTCTATGAATACTGCCAATATTACAGTTGCTATATGACTATTCTCAGAATGCCATGGACAAACAGGACAGGACATGAATTTATCGACTTTATATATATATATATATATATATATATATATATCATGTTTTCCAGAAGGTACACTGTTTAAAGTGATACTGAGTGCGTGACTAATATCTTTTGGCCAAGTGCTCCAGTAGAATAAACGTCATCTTAGTGACCGATATTTGTCATTCAATGTAGTTAGTATATTTTAAACCATCCACTCTCTTTCATACATATATGTGTATATGTTAACATGCAGAGTTGTATCAGCTTTAACAGAAATCATAGTTTCAGAGTGATAAGATTGTTCTAGTTTTAACTGAAAATTAATGGTGAGCAATGGTATGACTGTGTATCGGTTTAATTTCATGACATGGGGTTGCATTTGGAAAGTTTTGGTAAATGTATCTTATTACTTAAACTCTGATAATCTATTCGTTGTAAAATATGGCATTGGAATTGCTGTGTTAATTAACACTGATTTTCGATAATGGTTGAGCTGACGAAGTTCTTTGAGGAATGCTGCCAAGAAGTTGAACAAATCATCAGTAGTATAACTTATATTAAAGACATTACCATTTTATCTCTAGTCCTTGCAGAATATCAGTTAGAACGTAGTAAGAAAGACCCTGTCCCATTATTAAGAATACGTTTTACGGAATGCGAATGAATCATACTTCCAGATATATTATTATTTCCCTTAATTCCTAGAGGAACATAGGGCTTCAGCCACACGTCTCCGTTGCTTTCGGTTCTCTGCTAGAATTTTCACCTGGCTCCAAGTCTGCCCACATACTTTCATCTCTCTTCACACGACCTCCTCCAAGTCACCCTTGGACGACCAACTCGCCTCTTCGCTTTCGTGTTCCATTCGAGCGATGGCTTGTCTAGTGATGTCACTTGATTGGCTTGTTTCCTCAGAGTATGGCCAATTCATCTCCATTTCTTCCTGCCTATTTGTCGCACAATTGGTTCCTGGTTGGTTCGCTCCCATAGATCCCAATTGCTAATCTTTTCTGTCCATCCGATCTTGAGACAGCTGCTTAACTGCTTATTTCACATATTTTTTATCGATTTCAAAGGAATACGTATTTGAGGTTCTAATCTATTAAGTGGTTTACATCGACTTCAAATACGTAAATTTCTGTTAAGGAAACTGATTGTCACGTGAATTGATGGACTTCAGTACATGCTTCAGAAAATAACTGTAAGCATATGCGTTATCTAAAAATTATTAACTAGTGCACATGCTATAAATCCTGAATTCTGGTGATTTGATGAAATGTAGACGAACTTTCATCATCTGAATGATACTGAGTGAGGAAATAGCGTAGCATTTATTAGATAGTGAATGTGACCACGCATAGCAATTATTAAGTGACAAATAGTTGTTTTATAGCCATCTTAAGTTGAATCCATTACGAAAATGATTGGAACTATAGTGTATATGTACTATTTGTGAATACATAACAAGTTAGCAGTGTATATGGACACCAGTCTGTGTCATAGATGAATAAGTAACTTATTTTTTATTTTTATTTTTTTATTTTTGATTACAGCTTGATTCCACACCATATTTTTGGTACAAGTATGGAATTTTCAGCATGGATATCGGTAGCCCGAATTTTGCAGGCCGACCATAGATATCAGGTGTGCGTCGGCGTTGGCTTGAACCCCGGACCATGTGCATGGTCGGCGAGAGTCTTAACCACTGTGCCACCGACGCACTTACCGTAGAACATTTCTTGACTCTTTTATATTAGGACACAACCGTCTGGTGAGGAATTTCTTTAACTGGTTCAAATTCAAAGGAATTAACATCTTATATACTTTTTGTGAATTAGTTACAGACACCATTTTAATAGTCAAATGAAATTGAGTTTATATGGTAAATAGATTAGTGACTCATTTCTATAAATAAAAGTCACAATAACCTTCCGCTTAAGTGTCTTCTTCAACAAGTTATCCTAAGGTTATTTCCAGTCAAAAATCCTAAATCTAGTTAGGTTTGTAAGAGAAAAAAAGCATGAGGATGATAACTGAGACTCAATGGGAGATATAATCAGGGCACTAATCAAAGAATTGATCTACCGCATCTATTTTAATATCGTAGCTAATCTGATAGTCAACGCACATTTGTATATTTCTTCATTTCCAATGCCATATTAAGCAGAAATGAAATACCAGTTGAAAAAACTCATGCTAACCCATACCAGTGTGAGGATGTTAATTAAAAGTTATGAAGCAATTTCATTCTCAGTGTGTTACAGATAATTAATTAAAATGTTTACAGTAGGTAGCCTTTCACTTTTTTTGCCTTTTTTCATATCAATAAATTCTAACCACACGTGATAAAGATGAGAAAGGAAGCACATAGTTTGTACAAAAATCTACATTTCTATTTTAAACACCAGCCATATTTTGCTTTTCTTAAACATTTGGTGTTTTTTGAGAAAGGAAGAGTTGTAAGAGAAGTAATATGATTCTACTAATGTTATCAGCCTACACCATATTATTCATACTCTTAATCCCATTTGCATGGAATACCTTTCCTGTGGAGAGTACTTACTTGTTCAATGACTCTCATGTTTGGAGCCTTGAACCTAGGTTTGGTGGTAGTTGACAATCACCAGTCAGCAAGGCGTGTCTGCGGGTTTGAATCTCAGGAGGGACATGAGTTCCTCCAAAGTTACAGATACGCCTTGCTGATGACTCTAATGTTTACGGCTCA
The DNA here is from genome assembly GCA_944472135.2 of Trichobilharzia regenti. Lineage (NCBI taxonomy): Eukaryota > Metazoa > Platyhelminthes > Trematoda > Strigeidida > Schistosomatidae > Trichobilharzia > Trichobilharzia regenti. The sequence goes on along the minus strand of OX235262.1, from coordinate 92,902,363 downwards.
GGAGAACATCTAAATACCACTAACTTAGTGTGATTGAATTAAAGTGAATAAGGAAAGAATGTAATGTATGCGCGAGGGAAAATGAGACATAAGAACAACTGACATGAATCGTCTTCTGCTGGTGTGTCTAACTTCTAGGTTTTGTGTAAATTTTTACGAAGAAAATTTTCATTTTTCAATAATTTAAAAACTGTATATATACACATCCGAAAGGAAATAAACATGTTTACTTTTTCTACGTGACATTATCCCATGGTTATGCATAAAAGGATTCACATACGTACATACACACACATGCAGATAGACAGAAGATGATGACAGGCACCAAATGACTTGATTCATTTGCATTCATTTATCCATGAGTTTATCTACAAATCTGAATATATCTATACGCTTAGCTTTACAGTTAGCTTTTTCTAGTGTAGACTATCCCGGTTTACAGTATGCAACAGTAATATATCCGAAAGTGCTTGCGCGTATGACAAGTGAGCGCCTGTGGTATCATGTAACTTAATACGGCTTTTCGATCATTGGCCAGTTAGTAAATAGCTACGACTTATTTATTTACTCAGCCTTCAAAAACTTTTTTTATATCAATGGCAATAAGCCAGTAGTAATGTGATAAATACACACTAATCTTGGTTGATCATGGTGCCTCTGAATAGCTGTGAACACTGTAGTTCTTTCAAAGGTAAATATAAATTCGAAATCTATGCTTGGGTCCAGTGGTATGTAATCCGATTACTGAGGGACAAAACAACACACCTACGAATGACTATAGGAGTTATAGCAAAATAAACTTGCCGTGGTTTCGTTTCAGTTTACTTGAATTGGGAGAACAATGGAGGCGGTCACTTAAGCTTTGAATTTCTTCAGGTAGTTGGCCTTATATAATTGTGTAGCATGTCCTAAGTGCTGTAATGCTGTAATCATGTCATATGTTTTGTTTGGCTGCTTTAAAAGTGTTTTATCGACTTTTTACGTGGTTCGAGTAACTCTTGTGGCGTTTGCCCCGTCGCGAAAACACCTCACCATTGCTTCTATCCTCAATCCACAACTACGTTTACATTTATTGACAAAATGAGTGTTGACCATCAAAAGGAACTTTTTATATTAGTCTTTCGTGTACTATTATGTTATTATTATTATTCCTTTGGGTTCCGAGTGAAAAACAGGGTTTCAACAACGCATCTCCACTTTTTCCTATCTTCTGCCATCCTCTTCAGTTGCCTATAATCTTTTATCTCCTTCTCACACCATCTCTTCCAAGTCACCGTTGCACCGACCACCCACTCGTCGCTTCTCGTTTGGATTCCACACAAGCGATGGCCTGCATTGAGCGCCATGACATTCGACGTCCTCCTCAACCTATATCCAATCCACATACATTTTCTCCAACATATTTGTTGAGCAATCGGTTCTCACTCGGTTGCTTTGTTCCCAGACAGAGTTTCTTCTTGTTTCTTCTTTTTGGTCGGTCAGCCATTTGATCTTCAGTATGAAGCCAGCCAGCGAAGGTGGCAGCTGTATGTAAAAGTCTGCAACCTGTTGGAAATCCTTTTCGTGACAGGCAGTGCAAGTTTCTGATATAAGTGCTGAAAATCAGAATCTTGTTCTTCATGCTGGCTGAGACAGTGCAGAAGATTTCCAAACTAGTTTCCGGTTGATGAAGGTGCATCTTGCCTTTCCGATTCTGACTGGCTGGCCAGCTTTGACATCTTCACCCGTGCTGTCCGTCTGTGGTTGAAACTGTGCTTCCTAGACAAGGAAAGGAAGTTACCTCTATCAAATTTCCCCCGTCTGATGGTGATTGCTGTTGGTTGTTTTTGCTGATGGTTGGTTGGCCGGTTATCTTCATCACCTCCGTCTTCTTTATGTTCACCTGGCGTCCCGTCTTCGCCGTCTGTCTGTTTCTTAATTCAGTTTGTCGGTTTATTTCTCTGCAAGTCTTCGAGTTTGATTGACATTAAACATCAGTAATTTACATGTGAAATCCAGATCCAGCCCAACATATTCCTATTTCCTCACTACTTGTGCACAATCTGACGCATAGTCCAGTCCACCGCAATTAAGAATACCATTGGTGGTAATAGGCAGCCTATTCTTACTTTTGTATTCACTTCGAACGCCTCACTGAGTTTTCCGTTATGGATCATCTGACGTATGGCATTGTCATATAGCTGCTAAGTGACATTGATATAGACTTCGGGCACACCAGATCGTTTTATTATGGAAATCAACACGTATATAAATTTCACATACATTATTATAGCCTAGTCAAGTAGACAAACGCAGTCTTCTGATTGGCTGTTTTGACAAATAGAGTTCTCTATCTGCGAATCATATTTCGCCACGTTAACCTTGCTGTGATTGGTTGTTGAAACAGCCTTGTTCATATTTTCTCACGGCCCATATTAGTGACCTAGACATTGACGTAGATTAATGTCAACCAATTGGCTAGCAGGCTGCTCTCACCACATATATATGGAATATTTGTTTGGGGTTTTATTGTTAACCACCTACAAGATGTTAAATACCTGCACCTTCAAATAACTTAACATATTGTAAACTTTTTGAATAACTGCTTGTACAAAAGGAATATTTTCACACAGAATGAAAATCACAACTGAATGAAACAATGCAGATAGGAAATAATGTTTTCCGTGGGAAACCTGTTTAAAAAAGCTAGAAAGTGGAAAGGACAAATGAGATGTAAATCTCTATTCCCATATAATTAGCTTGCTAGTTTCTTAAGATAAAACAAATAAATATACCCAGTGTATGACACATTATAAAGGGTAAATAAAAATGAGCGCAGTTCCAAAGGCATTGATGGTTTTATCCCCTACTCTATTAGTGATTTGATATACGGGACTCTTTCTATACCTAGAATTTTAGTACTTACTGAATGAATAGGAAATTTTATGCATGAAGCCTTTATTTTCAAGGATGACAGTTGATTCTGATTTGAAATAATGAAGAAGATTTGTAGCCCAGCTGAATATATACTTTTGGTGCTGTTGTATTCTCTGAGTTGGTTCGTTTAATCACAAAGCTTTCACTATCTAGAAAACACCTTAATTAGTGCACACTTTAAAATAAAGTGAACTTTTTAATGTTCACTGTGAATAAAACAGTCACATTTCCAGTTGGCTGTTGTGGAGGATTCTCTGAAGAATTAATATTCACTCATATATTTCTTATTTAATAATAATAGCTTTATCCTGGACAGTGTTTATATGATGTACACAATTTTCAGTGGAGTTTATCGCATGATATTTTGGGACCTTCGTATAGGATCTTCAAGTAAAATGTTAATTGACAGTAGACCATGTGAGACCATGCTCTATGAGCTGAAACACAAACCAATCTATTGTGATATTTCTGCTTTATCTCCTTGGAGAAATCCATGACATTTGGTTGACAGCTAACCATAAGAAGTTCGGGAGTACTTTTGAGACCTAAGGACACAACTCAAGAATAGTTATCTCGTATATTGGGATACGTCAACAGTCACAATCAGGCGCGAATCCCAAGTTTAGTAGGAACTTAAGAATCAGCGGGTTGTAAACATTTTAAATGCACGCAAAAGTGAAGAATACCATTAGAGGTCATATTCTAACCGATTAAAACAAAGCAAACGAGAGAAATTACATGCAGCAAAGAGGTGTACGTATTTAATATCTCAAGATTTCGGCAGGTCGCGGGTGTCAATACATATCACTGTGTGCACTGATAAATGTGTGACCAAGTGAAATCAGACGGAAATATCACGAATATTCTGTACTTACTGTTTACTTGTATTTTATACCTTAAAATGTCTCGTTATATGTCATATATTCTAACCACTTATACAATACTGAAATGCGAGATACTCAAATTTCCCACCTTATTATTATTATTCCTTCACGTTTCCAGTGGAACATACGGCTTCAAGCTAGAGGCTTAAAGTTTCTGTAGCAGTGTGTATTTTTACAGGATGGGGTTGCTAGCCTCATGCCTAACCTTTCCTCTTTACTAACTTTATTTCTGGCTTAGCGAGGTAAAGGAATTCGTCGGCCGAGGATTGAACACCGGACTGTGTGCATGGTCGGCGAGCGTCCTAACCTCTATGTCACCAACGCACTAATTTCCCACCAAAGTATATCTCATATCCTAAAAAATAACTAATCATTATACTTATATATTTTGGTTTAAATGGTAGTTTTAATAGAGTAATTAGTCTATTTATTGGTGATATCAACTCACATTAAAAATATTTCTAAAAGCAACAATCAGTTAGTGACTGTGTCAGTCAACTCGTATCAACAATGAAGTTCATCTGATATCATCTGGTATCGCATGTTAACACCTATTTATCATTTTTATAGAATTATTCGACCAATCAGTTATTTTGATTGGAAATTAGTCAATAACCAGTGTAATGTGTCTAGTCATATGTTTCGGTGCAGACTGAATTCTATCAGCCAAATAACATCTCTATTAGCAGCACTGGGTGATGAAGGTTTGAATCTCAGAAAGGACATGAATTGCTTCAAGGTTGCAGACATGCCTTGCTGACGAGTGCCAACTAGTACGAAACCTAGGTGCAGGGCTTCCTGTGGCCGCTTGCCTCCAACCATTTAATAATCAGTTATTTCTTCTGTTAAATTCGAGTCAATCATGTAAGTAGAAGCCGCATCACAACATAATATTAGAAGTTATGATAACCTTAGTGCTTTTATACCAAACTATTATGAGTGTTTAATTGCACATTTGTTTCTTATTGTCAGTTGTGAATGATGTTTTCGCCCATCATTTCGCCTATAGAATTAGCTAGTATGACAATGGGAATGTTACTGCTGACCTACTGTATGACTGAATCAAGTAAACTATCTTTTAAATATACAAAATGATCGATTTTTGTTTTTGCTTTAAGCACTCATCCAAATTATCCACGCTAATGAATTCCGACAAATTGTGTAAAATATAACATTTAACATTTTAAAATATCAGCTTTAATTATGCATAAACAAGTCACAAGTAATGTCCTTTCTTAAAGAAACTATGATATGGTAGGTATTACCTAGTAATACATACGTATTAACGTCTTAAATAATGACATTTACATTCAACCCTTGATGGTCTTTGAATTATGCTAAAAGGGGAGAACAACTTGAAACTACCTGTATCATATATATGCGTGTATATGCATTAATAGGCACTTCTTTCATATATTTACATGCCTACTTGAATGTGTTTTCATCAGAAACATGTCAAATAAGCCAAATTTATATTTTATATGCATATTTGTAAATTTGTTTTACACAGAAACAGTTAAATGACATGAATGTATGTGTAAGACTTCGGCACTGTAGTAGTAGATCCATATTAAATTGTTTATTAAATGTATCACACAGTGAGTGAAACAAGGTTTCGAACAAAATTTATTGTTCATAATCATACCAATCAATTATAATCACACTACTTCGAAACTTGAGTTTTATAGTTTTCTTTTTTCTCTCGGAAACCCTACGCAGAATTCTTAACAAGGCAGGAGTAAAAGTGGCTGGCATTCAGATCACCCACAAACTCAATTAGAAACAAGCTTTGTCGGTTATTAAAAGATCTTGCCTGTGGAGCCTTTAAAACAAAACAATTTAGTTTATCTAATACCATGCCTACAATGATTGTCAGGTCAAATACATAGGTCAAACTAGTAGAACAGGGGCAGTCAGACTAGCCGAGCATAAAAACCTAGCCGCGAAATCTAGATTAGTTGACCCAAATAAGATAAGAAATCTGGAGAATAGTTCATCTATAGCACTCACTACATGCAGTTGTACACAACCATACAATAGGATGGGATAGGATGACAGTTTTAAAATCTAATGTAACAGGCTGGAGGGAGAGATTGATGACAGTGTAAGCTTTGTTTATCAAATCAACTGAGAGAGAATACGTGTAGTAGGAATGATTCAACTCCCGTCCATCCAGATATCTGGAAAATTTTACTACCCCAACGACGACAAATAGGAGAGAACAAAGAAAACTATAAAACTCAAGTTTCGAATTCGCGTGATTATAATTGATGGAATGATTATGAACAATATATATTGTTTTCGAAACCTTGTAATCCAGTAAATAACACTGTTTCACTCTGTGTGATACATATAATAAACAAACTAATAGAGAATTAAATGACATGAATTTCTCACATTAGATAGAATTACCTTTTTTCTATTTAACAGCCAATGTTGACGTTTTATTCTCAAAGAAACAACCAAATGTAAAATGGGCGTCAAATTATGTGAAAGAATAATAAAATTGCTTTTTTTAAATGACAAGTATATTCAAAAATAGGCGAAAAATGAACAATTACACTTCTATTTGCTTTCCCATCATACAAAAATATAACACATGTACTTCTCTTAAATTCCCTGAAAATAATTTTTAAAAACATTGGCAATAACAATGGAATAGAAGTTATTCTTTTCAGTTTTATGAGTGCATAACATTTAGTTAGTTGCATTTAGTTAAATCATATGAATCAGTCAATTTAATTATTATTATTATTATTTAATTAAATTAGCCTATTATTATTATTACTATTGTCATTCATGATTTCTATAAGTTAAATTACCTGACAGACAAGGTGCTATGTATGAAGACTTTAAATTGATTAATTTTTATTGATTTATATATACTGACTGATTTAAACAGAAAAGAAGAAAGAATTAGACTATGAATTAATTAGTTAGTGTTTAAGTAATATCAGCCTTGTTTGTACTCCCTTTTGTTAGTTATCTAAGTGTATTCAAGTTAAATGAAATAAAATAGTATTTATTTAACGATTTCATAATTCCATATTTAATACCTGTTTTTCTTGAAAAAAAATGGATACATTTATTAATCTTCTAGAAGAATTTAGTAATTTTGCGAGAGAGACAAAAAGAAAGAGGAATTTATGAGCAGAGCAAGATTGTGTATAATACAAGTTTAGGTAATGTATGCAGCTAGCTGTATTTGCTTTTATACACACACACTCTATCTTAGAATGATGTCTTCATCAAACAATGCAGAATAGAACACATGACTTTAGAATTTATTGTGTGCACTATAAAAGCCTAGATTTTGTTTTTGACATCACCATCAAATTACTGTTTTTTCTCTTTCATTTCTACTTTTAACTACATGATGTGATGCAAAAGAATAACTGGGTAATGTTATTTAAAAATCCAGCTAGTTTTTGCGTATTATAATTTGAAATTCTTGTCAAATGGATCAATAAAATAGGTGAAAAGGTATTTCAGAGTGGTGAGATAAAATAATGAAGATATTTCTTGCTTCCAGGTCTGTAAATTAATGCTTTTACTTTTAAACTTGCTTCTTAACTACTTATCTGGTGACATGGATAAGAATTTCGAAGCTAACCACACTCGGGAATGTAAGACAGCAGATCTACAGAGCTTATATAGCATAAGGAATAACATCCAAGATTTCAACACTGATATAAAGTCGGTGCTTCTGCATAGTTCAGAGACATATAATGTGAAGGGCTTCCAAATGGCTGAGAACTTTTATCAGTAGATGTCTTCTATCGATTTCGAAGATTAGATGACCAAAAGTGATAAGCAGGAGAGAACTCTAGTAACGAACCAGTCAAGAATGTATCGCACAACAAATATGCAGAAGGAAGTGTAGATGGAGTGAATATTCCTTTAGGACATCACGCACCAGGCTATTGGATGTAATTCAATGAGTTGAATATAAATGGGTGACAGTAAGGGGATCATGTGAAGGAGGAAATGAGAGCTTATGAGCGATTGCGCAACCAACCGAAAAAGAACTGTAGAGAAGAGAATTAATTTGACATTTGCTGCTAAAGTCATATTTTTCACTCGGAATGACACGAACAAATAGAAATAATATAATAATAACAAATGAAAATTACAACTTGAAAGTTTGAGCCATATTAACCTGAATGTACATTCTGAATGCGTCGGTGGCATAGCGGTTAGAACGCTTGCCGACGATGCACATGGTTCGGGGTTCGAATCCCGGCCACTGACGCACTCCTTTACCTCGCTAAGCCAGAAATAATCCTGGTAAAGAGGAAAGATTGGGCTTGGGGCTAGCAACCCCATCCTGTAAAAATTAAACACTGCTACAGAAACTTCAAGCCACTAGCTTGAGGCCTTATGTTCCACTGGGAACGTGAAGGAAAAAAAAACATTCTGAATAGTCACTGAAAAAGATATATACCCTAGTAATTTAGTCAAAATGATTTAGTACGAAAGTGAATTTATCACTTTCATGTACATAATTACAGATCCTAGTACTTGGAACTTAAGTAGGATCAGGCTCAGCCACAGATATGCAATAAGCTTATCTAACTCTGTGTCTAATAATTAATGAAGGTGATTAAATCGAACAATGTTATTTGAAAAAAGTTTATTTCTGTGAATTTCGCTCCTAATTTTTAAGTTTGTTATTTTTTAGCAATGTCAAATATTTTATAAATTCTTTTCGAGAAATGAATTATTCCTAACACAAATTAAATTAATTGATTCATTACAATGAAATTGAACATCCTACTGTTTGATTTAACCGGATAGAAGTGCTTCGTGTCTGTTGACGCGTAGACGCATAGTACAAACTCTTGTACGATGTCTTGAGATAACTTAGATTTTCTTAGTTCGACGGTGAATAGCAGTTGAAGCTGGATGTAATATCCCAGAGCTGAAGCATTCTGGGTGAAATCAACCAACAGGAAATTCAAGACTATTTCAGTAAAGAACAACTGATATCCATTACACAAGATGTGTCTCCTGTAGCTCAGTAGCCCGATGGATAACTCTTTTTAGTGTTTGAAAAGACCAGTCCCAGATACAAAGAAATGCGTTTCTTGTATTCAAGTACCACTAAATATTAACCAAGTCACATTTACATGAACCGGATCTCATACTTTGTTTAAAGTTTGGATTTAATAAACATTTCTTTTGCTAATAGGTATGTACGAAGTACTACAAAGTATCGTCATGATCTGATATTAGTTATTGAACCAGTGGAACATCTGGGAGTACTGGACAGTTGTTTTGTCAGCCTGGTTTGGTAATCATCAGTAGTACACACCTATCACAAGGGTTCGAACCCGGAAACTTGGGATTGCAAGGCGAGCTCTTAGACCATTAGGCCACTGGGACCCGATCCATTGACCACTCCATGAATTCCAGCTTCTACGAATTCACGGTATTGAGCGAATATCATCAACCAATGTCATTTCTGACGAGTATTTGTCCTCGCACCCGATTTGATGTACTCCGTTGGTCACAACGTCTCACTAGAACCTAGGTAACTGCCTACGTGAATAGGGCTAGTCACTAGTGACTATCTCATTGATATTCAAGTGTTGGTTTGCGTGGATTTGATTGGTTTCTGGATTTCATCATGGAATGACATAGGTTACAGGATCATTAGAAAGCCTGGAAGTACTGGACGACTGTTTCGTCCTAGTTAGAGACCTGATGCTGATGAAGGGTGCCAAACTAGGACGAAACAGCTGTTTAGTACTCCCAAGTTTTCCAGTGGTTCTTTAACCGATATCAGCTCATGATGAGATCCTGTAAATAATCAAATCCCCTCAAACCAACCCTTGAATACTACAAGATACTTTGCTCATATGTTAAAAAGACTGCCAATAAGACTACCAGTATATAAACGTCAAACTGACTGTGAATAATAATCACCTGTACTAACTATAACTAGGTAACTAATTCAACAATGATAATTTGCTGATTCGAAAAAATTGATTCTTTCAAAATGGTCAACGTTGGAACTGTAATAGGGAATATGAAAATTAAGGCACAAATTGTAATGATGATAAAAACCTTTTGAATAAACGTGAACATTGACGAAATTTTTATGTCAGAATTTAGATTCAGATGTTATTTTTTTATTCTTACAACTTATCGTCTGCTGTCTTAAAGTTAAACCAACACAGGATGGTTACATAACTAATCAGTATAACTTTAACATATGTCAAAACTATTCTGTGTCAGAAGTTACTTTTATAGTAGATATTTTCTTCCATATTCATTGTAAATTAATAACTTGTCAGAAGTTTGTAAACCATACTTCTGTATAACCAACCTTCAGACAAACATTTACACACATGTGTCTTGTATTTCATTCACTTTGTTTTGATGACAAACATAGAATGTTTCACTTTGATTCTCCATCACCACAGTTACCACACTCCCAAGGACCACCAGTACCATCACCAACAACACTGTTAACGCTAGTCAGGCGTAGAAGTCAATGTGTTTATTTGTTTATGGTTTCAACACCACCACCACCAACAACAACAACAATGACAACAACAACAACAACAGCAAAATCAAATTTTAACAGATAGAGCAAATAAATCAACATAAATATTTTATAAACAGAAAATTGTAGTTTGATTTCAGCGTTTTTGATGAGAGAATGAATACTGTCAAACGAGTTCATTGTACACTGATGTCTTAATATCCTGTTACATTTGTCTTAGAAATTCTATTCAATGATGACTTCACAGCTTGATGTGATGTATGAGTGAGTGTACAGTGTACACCGACAGACATACTAGGCATAGCTTGTCTTTTGTACTCCATGCAACTGTTGAAAATATGCATATGTAAGTTGTGTAACACATCAAGAATTATAAACTTCAGAATAGTTTAAGATCTTTTCTGAATTTTTAACTAATAATTATGCTAGAAGCGAGAACAATTTTATTTTATTCCAGCTGGTTTTGATTTCATACCTCTCATAAAATGCGGTGTCCATAGAAAACATTAAGGGAGAGATTAAAATAGCTTTTGAAGGTATTTCAATACTCATGAAAGAGAGCTACTGATCATGTAGTAAAGTCCACAGGTGGCAGGAGCCTTGCAAGAAAAACCCTGGACTTTACGTGTTTCCCATTCAAGACACCAGAGTAATATATGTGTAAAACTTGGGCATTGTGGTAGTAAGTAATTCCATATTAGTTTGTTTATTAAATGTATCACACAGTGAAACAGTATTAGTACTAACTGGATGAGGTTTCGAACAGAATTTATTGTTCATAATCATTCCATCAATTATAATCACGCGAATTCGAAACTTGAGTTTTATAGTTTTCTTTGTTCTCTCCTATTTGTCGTCGTTGGGGTAGTAAAATTTTCCAGATATCTGGATGGACGGGAGTTGAATCATTCCTACTACACGTATTCTCTCTCAGTTGATTTGATAAACAAAGCTTACACTGTCATCAATCTCTCCCTCCAGCCTGTTACATTAGATTTTAAAACTGTCATCCTATCCCATCCTATTGTATGGTTGTGTACAACTGCATGTAGTGAGTGCTATAGATGAACTATTCTCCAGATTTCTTATCTTATTTGGGTCAACTAATCTAGATTTCTCGGCTAGGTTTTTATGCTCGGCTAGTCTGACTTCCCCTGTTCTACTAGTTTGACCTATGTATTTGACCTGACAATCATTGTAGGCATGGTATTAGATAAACTAAATTGTTTTGTTTTAAAGGCTCCACAGGCAAGATCTTTTAATAACCGACAAAGCTTGTTTCTAATTGAGTTTGTGGGTGATCTGAATGCCAGCCACTTTTACTCCTACCTTGTTAAGAATTCTGCGTAAGGTTTCCGAGGTTCTTTCCTTGTATGAAATGTATGTATGATTTAACACCTGTCCCAGATATCTGGAAAATTCTATTACCCCAACGACGACAAATAGAAGAGAACAAAGAAAACTATAAAACTCAAGTTTCAAAGTCGTGTTATTATAATTGGTATGATTATGAACAATAAATTTTGTACGAAACGTTATCCAGTAAATGCTGATACTATTTCACTGTGTGATACATCTAATAAACAAACTAATATGGAAGACACCAGAGTATCTACAACTTAAGTTTTCGATGATTAAATTTGCTTCGGACTTTTCTGTTTCATCTGTTACTCTGGTGGAATGGTAACTGCTTCTTAACTACCGATACCACTAGTATTGAAGCCAGTACACACCATCAAAGTTTTACTTAACTGACGTAAACTTAAGTAATATTTTGAGCGATCTAGACAACATTAAACTATCATCTTCAAAGAATGTAATCACTCAGAATCTGGAATGATTCCTTTTATTTAGGTATTATAAGTAAACAATACGAAATCGTCTTTCACATACTGGAATAGAAAACCACTTCACTGGTACATAGAAACAGGATGTCAGAGATGTCTACAAAATGAAGTGATGCTCCAGAAGTTGACATTATTAACTTGTCATAAGTTATATAGTTTGTGCTTTCAACTCTTAACATACTGTTTAATTCTTGTGAAAGATCATAATGAAGCCATTTAGCTTGTTTTTAATACACATATTTTTGTGTATGAATTTGTGTGAATTTAAATTGAATAACTGAACAGAATGTGTTGTGCACGAAATGTTGTCAGTTTTCGCCCCAAAAAAAACTGTCTTGCCTTTTGCGTGTTTATGTATGCATGTGTTAAGGAAATGATGCGGAAACTAAACCACAAATGGAATGACTTCCAAATGTGTTTTTTTTATTGACTATATTTTGAGTTTTAATGGACTGTTTTCATAATACATCTGTCTGTTAAACTCGCGAAAATTGTATGTTGAAACTGTCTTTTTTAAAACTTCAATATTCGACGAAGAATAACTACAACTCTTATGCCTTTCGTATGGCGTAAGTCACAAAATATGTGATGCAACTTTCCTCTTACAAAGTAGACAATTTCCTAGGCATCAATAGAACAGTCAGCCAGTTATCACTATACGGGGATGTTATACAAAGTATGGTTTAGTAAACAGATTTTTGTGGAGAGTCTTTCAACCTACTTATCAGTTGGCGATAGTTACTCACAGTTCACATAGCGCCTAAATGTATTCACTGGTTGTTAACTCCTTCATCTAACTTCTGCTCATATGAAGAATGTTTTGTATTGTTTTCTGACCTAGTTTAGTCGTATTTTGTTACCTAAACATATCGTGAGTTTTTTGAATCCCTTTCCTCGTTCATGTTGCCTTTGATGTAAATTTCTAGAGACAGTCGGCATGAAGATCTGGGCTGACGTTTCGGGCTTTTTGCTACCTATTAACAAGACATATCGTTAACGTTGAAGGAAGTGATGGCCGTCTGAGATCTGTTTTGTTGATGAGTGTCAATAAGCACAAACATAGGTTCAGAGCTTCCTTCTGATTGCCTTTAACTATCTGACATCAGTCCAGAATGCCGAGTTACTTAGCAAACTTCACAGGTACTATTCAGTTAGCATAAATACCATGAACTCGGTGCATGACATTGGTTACTCCCTAGTGACCAATCAGTGTGTCGCTTTTTTCTAAAGAACTAATTAGTAATCATTAAGTGATATTAAATTAAGGTAGATTCGATTTAAACTTGGCCGAAAATGAATATCTAAGTATGCCAGTATTATGCAAATGTGTATCACCTCTTAATGAGAGGATTGTGCTGAAGATGTCATTAAGCCTGAAACGAAACGTCCTGTATCAAATATGAAAGCTAGGAGAGCACTAGAAAATTTTGATATTGAAACTGCTTATGAAGCCTATAGAAGTGAAAGTACTAATCCATATCAATATGAATATCAATGAGATGCTCACCGGGGACTTGCCCTATTCAGGTAGGTAATTACCTGGGGTTATAGTGAGAAGTTGTGACCAGTAGGGTGCAGCAGATCGGGTGTGAAAACAAATACCCGCCAGTGAAGACATTGGCTAGGGGTCGCGCTATGTCGTGAATTGGCAGAAGTTAGAATTCATGGGCTGGCCATTGGATCGGATCCCAGTGGCTTAATGGTCTACGAGTCCTCTTCCCTTGTAACCAGAAGGTCCTGGGTTCAAATCCCGGTGGATGGGTACTGTTGGAGAGTCCCAAACTAGTCTAACGATACATCTCTCCAGTACTCCCAGCTGGTTTTCTTATGGTTCACTAACTAATGTCAGCTCATGATGAAATCTTGTAACCAATCAAATCCCTATAAACCAACACTAATCCATATCCTCCAATTTGTATCCGTCAGCTAAATTAGACTTGACTAGTGCGAAGAAAGGTGACCTATCTTTTAGATTACCACGTTTCCCTCATATGACATGATTTTTCAGTAGCTCCTCACAAAGTTGTCTTGATTTGCTTAAGCAATTATGATACCAATAGGTTGGTATAAACTTAATTTCCACCAAAGAATAATTTAGCATGAGACTGAGAAGTTCAAAGAGTTTTCTTTTTTGTAGGTGTCAATTACACAAGTCTAAAGACAAAGAAGTGAAGGTCACGATCATTCGATGCACACATTATCTGCAATTTTTTAAACATTATCACCTTGATATGATTATGAGCAATAAATTGTGCTCAAAACGTCATCAGTAAACATTACTGTATAACACTGTGAGACTTTATCAAAACAAAATTTACCCATAATGGAATTACACTCTACCACAGTGCACAAGTTTTATTTTTATATCAATAAACATTATCAGCTCTATCAATGCATTACTAACATACTTTAAATTAAAACAACTTACCTCATAGTATTTTTGTCCGTCTCTTGAAATACCTTTCCTTTGTTGTTATTTCATGTTTACCGCGTTCTACAAATGCTTAAATAAACAATAATGTGTAATTTTAAGTAAACACTTAACCATTGAAAGGCAAAACGTTGATTATATGACTAAGGTAACAAGCTGTATTTTTGTGTTTTTATTTTGAAGTTTGTTTTAAAATAAACAACAAGAATAATGTCGGTAATAGTAAACAATTTATTGGTACATACTAGAAAGCAAAATAAAAACAAATATGAAATCTACAGAAGTGTTAAATTCACTTGTTCACTTGTTGTTTTATCTCTTAATCAGATTAGACGGAATATGAAAAGCCTAAGTGTTGTATTGTTTTTTAATATTGTCAAAAGGAAATCAATCTTTTCTTTGCTGTGCGTGTGTGCTTAAGTGACACAATCATTAAAGAGGTATTACAAGTGTACAGAAAGTTTCACGTTTGTATGAGATTGTATTACTTTTTGTTTGTATGATTTGTGACAGTGCTAATTCTCTTAACTAGTATAACTTCATTTTTGTAGTATTTAGTGAGGAGATAAATTTATCACTATCCAAACTTTCTTCATCATTGAAATTGCATTAAAAGGTTGTCTGTTTTACTTGGTGTAAATGTACATAAACGAGCATGTAGCATTACCTTTTCAGTACATATAGATGTGGGTCGGTAGCACGGAGGTTAGGACGCTCGCCGACCAGCTAAATTTGAGCTACCAATATCACATGCTGAAAATTCCAGGCTTTTACCAAAACTATTGTGTGGAATCAAGCTATAATAAATAAGTTTTATTATGGCTTGAAGACATGAAAAGGTTGGCTGTTTTTGATCATAGATGTCTACGATCTCTTTCTCACGTTAGGTGGTTTAATAAGGTAAGTAATGTTGACGTTAGGCGTAGAGTGTTGGGCAAAGAGGGAAAATCAATTGACGAGGCTATAAAGTCACATAGATTGAGATGGCTAGGTCACGTGCTGCGCATGCCTAGCCATCGCCTCCCTCGACGGGCATTACTAGCTGATATAGGTGTAGGTTGGAAAAGAGTAAGTGATGGCCAAACAGAAACATGGCCTCATCAATCCATGAAATCTTTGACAGTTAAACTGAGTCAGGGTGGGGAGATGCAGACTTCCGGGTTGGGGCCCTCGGGACTCTAGGAATCAATGGCTGGAGGCAATAGGTGACATGGCTCAAAATCGTTGTCAATGGCTAGCGCAGATGTATTTAGTCTCTGTAATCTTTCATATTCCTTTCTACCATTACCCATTCTGTTTCACTCTTATACTTGTCAAACTCTGTTGATTCTCTTCATTCATCTTCTTGTATACCTTTGCGTGCTATTTGGAAGGTGGCAAATCGAACTGCTGCACTTCGGTGCCAAGTTCTATGTTGAATCCAGACAGAGATAATAAATAAATAAATAATAAAAGTAGTACAAAACTTACAAGGGATAACTACAGTCAATAAACACTGCTTATTCCCTGAAATCTCAGTGTTACTAGAATTATATAGTCTCCATTATTTCGATGTATCTGTTTAAATTGTTTTCTTTTTCCTGTCAAATACGAGTCTAGAAGTCATGAGAAATCTTGGAATATCTTGTAGTCGACCAGTGAACATATTAACTGGCTTGTTCACAAAAATAACCTATGTAGTGTACTATTTTAAGAAAATCGTTTGTGACAGCTGTCTTCACATATAAGTTGACTAAAAAAATAAAAAGCAAAGCCACTATGTTTTCAATATTATTTGGTTAGACAAAGTCATCGAAAACAATTGAAAACATATTTTATTTTTGTTATATATATATACTGATTTGAATAAATTTTTAGAGGAAACTGATAAACACTCATAGAGTTAAATTTATTTTACGAGGATTTACACTGAATTTTTAAATGCATATAACCAGTACATTTCTTCTGGTAGTTACCTTTCAAACTGCTTGAAAACTTCTATATAAAGTGATGCCGAACATTTGTATTTTATGCATATATTTCTTATTTTGGATCATAGGAATTATAAAAAAAAAAAAGACGGTTACAGAGAAGAAAATCTTTTCGACGAAGTCATCAACTAGGCTATACATTCGTGTATTTATATGACATGTGTGAGGAAGTCCCAGAATTATTTTCGGTCAGAGGTCAGATTAATAAAATTACTAAGTGTAATAAACGGAAGATCGGGTAGAAAAGACAAAATAAGATTATAATTACTATAAAACTAGTCAGTTTATATAATTTCGGGCTGTGGATGTAGTATTAACCAAATGGGTAGGAGGTTCGGACATATAAAAATAAAAACAGTAACCAGATATAATAATGCAGATAGGGATTTAAAAGGGAGAGCGCAAAGGGGTATATAATTCGATAACAGAACATCTGGTGAATTCAGAGCCATGTATAAGATCCGATCCGACCTACCAAAGGGAGTAAAATCAAGATATCTAGGAACAGCTGAGATACGGGCGATCCAAAAACTCAAGCCTATTCTATGTGTCCAAAAGAAATACGTCCAACCGTTGTCCCTTCCGTTGTCCTCATGAAAAGTCAGTCTCACCAATAATGATTATCCTAGTAACTTTCTTGTCCAACCTTCCCGTTTATTTGTTATATTTACCTTTCAAATCCCTATCTGCATTATTAGACGTGGTTGCTGTTTTTATTTTTATAAGTCTGAACCTCCTACCTATTTGGTTAATACTACATCCACAGCCCGAAATTATATAAACTGACTAGTTTTATAGTAATTATAATCCTATTTTGTCTTTTCTACCTGATCATGCTGGTTACTAGACACTGTAATTTTTAATTTGACCTTTGGCCTGAAATATTTCTAGAATAGTGCCACTACCTATCTTCTGTTTATTACACTTAGTAATTTTATTAATCTGACCTCTGACCGAAAATAATTCTGGAACTTTCTTACACATATAATATGAATACACGAATGTACAGCCTAGTTGATGACTTCGTCGCAAAAAAAATTTTCTTCTCTGTAACCGTCGTTCTTTTTTTTCCTTCACGTTCCCAGTGGAACATAGGGCTTCAAGCTAGTGGCTTGAAGTTTCTGTAGTAGTGTTTAATTTTTACAGGATGGGGTTGCTAGCCCCAAGCCCAATCTTTCCTCTTTACCAGGATTATTTCTGGCTTAGCGACGTACAGGAGTGCGTCAGTGGCCGGGGATCGAACCCCGGACCATATGCATGGTCGGTGAGCGTCCTAACCGCTATACCACCGACGCACAAACCGTCGTTTTAATAACTTCTTATTTTATTTAACATAGAAAATACCTTATTGTTGTCTGTCCTGTAGCTACACTATTTAGCAGAGAAATAAGTAACTGTAGTGAGCATGCGTTTTCAATAGGCTAGAAATATACTACTGTCTTAACTGAAGATACAAGCGTTTCATAAGGCAAAACCACTATTGATGATAAAATATGACCTATCGAAACATACTGATTCACCATAACATTAGTTCTAATATAAAGTACAATGCCTTATACTACTGACTAACTGACAAGAGTGATTGGATGCCATTCTCATCGACCAGTAATGATTGCTAACCAGAGTCGAACCGAGGCCGCCGCTAAACAGCTTGGCTCCGAACCAGTGAAACAGCCGTCCAACTGTTTAGATCACTTATAATCACTCAGTTGTGAACCAAAGCTAACTATATTAACACAACTGAATTCATCCGTCTGAAGTTTATGATTTCTTTCATTAAGAATCGAACAAATGGCTTTGAAATTTACTATACAGGTTATTATTACTCTCAACACTTCTTCAACTCACTATCTATGACACTAGCATGGATTTCACGCTAAACTAATCAATGAATGTCCTTTTTCTTCAGAAGTATGGTAATGTGTACCTGACAGAAATATTCTTGGTAATGACATAGTGTGAATACAACACAATCTTTCTAATTTTTATCTACAAGAAAGTGCAGCTATTCCACATAACGATACAATAAATCAAGGAGATTATCGTTTTAATAGTTACATACAGTGAAATCTCATCACTTTTAGACGTTAGACAGCACTGTTAAACAAATTCTTAGATTGTTAACAGTAGTACAATACATTATTAGTAATCGTAAAAGTGGTCTCAGCAAAGTGGATGATATTCTGCATAAGCCTAATAAATGATTAATTATTGTCCCTTGTGTTTTGCCCAGTAATGTAAACTAATTACATATATTTACTACCTAGGCATTGTCTCTTTTCTTTCCTTTTCTGCCTTAGTACTGTCACACTTACAGTTAAGCTTTTTACATATATATACACATATAGATATACACAGAGAGACACTCAACACTGTTTAGAATTCTCTTCTGCTGTGATTATTTCCAGTGATTTAATGTTGTTTTTTTAATTAGTAAGTTCTACAATTTAAAACATGGGAAAGTAAGTGATGTGTTGAAGATTTATCTGTAAAAGTGGAGAACATATTCGGTAAGTTAACTTGGAGCAATTGTCGCCTGTCGACAAAAATGGTGGATAAATTTTTTTTCCAACCTATGAAATCGCTACATATAGCTGCATTTTTCGGAAATAATCCTCCCAGGCATATTCCAAATTTAACAGCAACACTCAGTAAATCCATTGTGGTGAGATATAAAAAGAAAAAACAAACAAATGACACAACTGATGACATATCTGTATCGACAATTAGCAAAAAACATAATTAAATTACTAACCCTTGATTTCATGTAGACTTTTTAATCCGTATGAATTAGTTTAAGAAATACGCTTTCCCTTTGGTAGATAAAATAAATAACAAAGTCAACTAGGACGCCCTTATTTCCTAAATCAGTACAATCGTGTAAATAGTAACTGTTTCATTCTTAAATCATTGACTGTATACGTGTATGGAGTTTTATTGAGGTGTTATGTTTAAAAATCGATACATGATTTTGTCAGCTGGATAAATAAGAAAATATAATGGTGTTTTAGACACCAAAGTGTTGTATGCATTTTTTTTAAAAAAACATGCTTGATTAAAGTAACTATTCTAACAAAAAGTGTTTAGACAAAGTCCCTGTTATAGTGTGAGTAATATTATATGGTAATCATTATAACAGGAAACGCATAACAACATTAACAACGTGAAAAAAAGAAAACTCAGAATAAATCATAGAAATTTCAAAATGACGAGTGTTCCAGAGTCTCATGTGCGTTAGAAAGTGGACCACTTTAGAAGTGTGGTTAAAAGTTTTTGAGTTCAAATGCTAGAATATATATATATATATATATATATATATATATATATATATATATATATATATATATATATTTACTTGGAGACAAAATCTTTTGGAAAGGTTAATGTCGATTTCGTCAGTAATCATCGGTGAGTTATTCAAGGATGAATGGAAGTATCATGAAAGACATACAAACCGACTTTGTCATTTTTAAAGATTCTCATAAATTATATATGTCTAAACCAAGTTCACTTATAACAGTTTGAAAAAACTTGGGCATTGGGTATATGATATTCATTATAATAGAGGTTTTTGTATTTCCCAATGAATGAAAAACAAAACGATATTGTTTTTACTGTCGTTTCTCTATTTAATGCTAATAGCTTTATCAAAGTATTATTAAACCGGAATTTACAAAATCTCAGCATATATATAACAAAGAGTTAAGGGGTGAGAAAATAGACTTAGGTCAAGTTAAAGGGACATATTGAAAGTCGAAATAGTAATGAAGATCACTAAACCAGATAACAAAGGTAATAGTACGTCTGCTATGATATCAAAATAAAGTTTACTAACTTGGTCATCCTTCGTCTGTCTAGGGTCGCTTTTTGTTGTCAAGTTGGTCATTTGGTAAAGGTAAGAAAATCAAGTGTAGATTGTTGGAGTTTATCAGTGTGTAAAATTATAAATGCAGTGTTTACTTAGTGAACTTGCTTATCACATTCGTGTTGATTTTGTCACTTCATGGGGGAGCGACGTGTTGTAACCAGGTCAGATTCTGTTTTAGTCCATTATTACTTTTGTCACTTGGTTCAGTGGTCTTCATTACTATTCTGACTTTCAATATGTCCCTTTAACTTGACTTAAGTCTATTTTCTCACCCCTTAACTCTTTGTTATATATGTGCTGAGATTTTGTAAATTCCGGTTTAATAATACGTCGGTGGCACAGTGGTTAGGACTCTCGTCGACCATGCACATGGTCCGAGGTTCGATCCCCTGCTGATGAATACCTGGTCGGCCTGCGAAATTTGGGCTACCGATATCCATGCTGAAAATTCCATACTTGTACCAAAAATACAGTGTGGAATCAAGCTGTAATCAAAAATAAAAAAAGTAAATAAATACTTTGATAAAGCTATTAGCATTAAATAGCGAAACATCACTAAAAACAATATCGTTTTGTTTTCCATTCATTGGGAAATACAAAAACCTTTATTATGATGGATTCTCATAAATGTCACGAATTGAAGGCGTCGTCGGACGACCAACATGTTTAGTTGCTCAAAAGTACATGAAAAGATGCCTGTTGACTGAAATAGACAGTTGCGGCAACCTATCCTTAATGCTGATAGACTTCAGAGTGGAACTGTGAACATTCACTAGTATGTCAGCAACCACGTTAGTTAACTTTAGATGTAAGGCTGTAAGAGGCAGAAAGTTACTTAAACTAGTGTCTCGTCAAAGTTTTAAACCGGAATCAGTAAGCATTGAAATGCAGTTGTACTGGGGCCTTTTACATTGAAGAAATAATTAATTATAAGTGAAATATAGTTGTAAATATGTATTGATAAACGCAGGAAATATACTTCTGTGATACAACTGATGATGACCACGACGCACCCTTGTGTAATCATAAAATCTCATCTCTCAAGTAATAGGTGAACAACACATTTTTATCCTTCTAATTTAATGACATAATCGTGTTACTGTCATCAATATGACTAACATTGTAGGCCTAAGATAATGACAAGTGCACACACACACGTGAATAAAAAAGCGTCCTGATCTCTTCTGTAAAATTAGGTCATAATTGTTCACATATTCACTGGGTTGGAAAGACAAGACTTTTCACAAATAACTCTCTTTAACCGATATGTTTTTCATTATTATAATATAACGATTTGCCTTTTAAATTACTAGTCAAATTACGAAAAAGATATACGAAACTACAATGGTGATTAATCACCATTTAGCTGTAGGTCAAAATATGTCATAAACATAAAATTAGGTCATAGTCAGTGTGAATGGAAAGACCAGTATGCTTGTCAGTGTAGTCAACTACTTATTTAATTGAATTCTAGATTTTCCCATCGATTGATTGGACCGAAGTGTTCGGTCTCAGGTTGACATGTCGGCTTCTTGTGCAGATGCTTCGACGATATCTGCGCATGTAATCAGAATTTAATTGGTGGATGGTGACTAGCAGTAGAATCCAGGATGTGCATTTTGTCCTATTTGAGACTCGTCAGCTAGATTTAACTGCATTCCACAGTGAGTGATGATGTTCCCAACAAGGCTCGAAGAAGCTGACATGTCAACCTGAGACCGAGCAATTCGGACCAATCGACGGGAAAATCTATAGTTCAATGAAATAATTAATATGACCCGTTGCACAAGAAGTGGCTCTCGCGGCCCAAGTGGTCTTGTGGATAACGCTTTGGCGCTTGAAACTATGGGTACTGGGTTCGAGACTCGGTGGGAACGTCATCACTCACTGGGGTGTGCAGGTACATCCAGATGACGAGTCCCAAATAGGACGAAATGCGCATCCTGGATTCCACTGCTAGTCACCATGCACTAATTTAATTGTAGTCAACTACTAGTAAAACCAATAGAAATAAGTAAGCTATTATGGAAGATAGTTTTGTTACTACTCATTTTCCGAAACAGTCAAAATAATATATGAATCTGTAAAGGCACTCTTGTGAATTTTAATTCCATGCCTAATTAAATGAATTGCTTCCCAATAGGATGTTATTCAGACAGTGAATGCTTCTCGAGGTCAGTATTTTTTTTCAGGTGACAGCTTTCTTCTTCATTTATTTAATATATCTAGCGATATAGTACCAATTTCTTACAACCAGAAAGCAGTGGGTATTTGATCTGTCTTACACTGGACTGCTCAGCAAAGCACCCTAGTTGACATAAAGAAAGGAGAGTTCAGCCTATTCGGTTAGCAGATGAGTACATTACCATCCGGCCGATGGGTTGCACTATGATGGACAGTTAATATTTTCACTTATCTAAACTTTCACTTTCACTGCAACGCTATGCAGTATCGTCAGTGAGTGACCTTCGTCACCTACAGCCTGATGGATCTCATTAGCAGCGACTGAGTTTTATAGACTACTGGACCCTAGCATAACTACTTGAATAGGAACTTTGTTCCCCACAATCTAATAGTCCCGGTTTCAAACATCCTAGAAATTATGTCGCTTCATGACTGAATCTATCTTCAAATCAATATAATTCATATGAATCTGTTGCAGGATTTCATCATGAGCTGACATTGGTTAGAGAACCACTAAAAAACCTGGCAGTACTGGACAGCTGTTTAGTCCCAGTCTGGGACTCCTCACAGTACTCACCCACCGGGGTTCGAACCCAGGACCTTCTGGTTACAAGGCTTGCTAGCTCGTAGACCTTTAAGCCACTGGGACCTGATCCAATGGCCGACAAATACTTGAATATCATATGAATGTATCAGCCAAACACCCCTAGTATTGTCTAAATTAGATAAAATTTCAGATTAATCTAATTAACCCTGAGAATATGATACTAAGAGGAATTTCTTTCTTCTGAATCACATGTTGGTGTTGCTTTACCTTTATTTGTTTGTTTAGTTCAAATGACCCCATTCAACCAACTGCTTCAGCTTAATTAATTGGGTTATTTTTATCATTAACCAGCATACTGTAAACATTTAAAATGAACTTGTATGCACTTAATCATATAAACAAATAGATGTATCTTTTTCTTCACTGGTGTCTAGTTCACTCTTTTTTTTCATTTTTATGTGCGACACTGTGTTTTTCTGTTATTATATTATAACAGTACAATGAAATAAATAGCCAGTTACTGAATCGTATATCTAGGTCAATTTTGTGTTAAGCAAACATTTTCTGTTGTTTATGGCCATATAATTAGTAATAAGAAGAATAACTGTTTAATGCTAATGATAATAACTCTACATGTTCTATCTTGTTATTTTTATGGCTTAGTTATCTAGTTCCAATCATTGTGTGTTGATTGTTACATGTGATAAAGGTGAATAATTACAAACCAGTAAATGTATTTTATGCATACTAGTGTATATTATATTATTGTCATTATTTATATATGTATAAATTTTCTTCACGTCCCCAGTGGAACATAGGGCTTTAAGCTAGTGGCTTGAAGTTTCTGTAGTAGTGTTTATTTTTACAGGATGGGGTTGCTAGCCCCATGCCCAACCTTTCTTCTTTACCAGCATTATTTCTGGCTTAGTGAGGTAAAGGAGTGCGTCGGTCGGGGATGGAACCCCGGACCATGTGCATGGTCGGCGAGCGTCCTAACCGCTGTATCACCGAAGCACTATATATATATATATATATATATATATATATATATATATATATATATATATAATTATTTCCCTGAGACTCAGGACTTCATCAGCAGATCCCCATTTCATCCTCTTCTCTACCGTCGTTTCTATCTGGTTCCACGATTTCTTATCCATCTCCTCTTGATACTATGTCCTTCACATCACCCCCGGACTCCCAACTCTCATTTCAGTCACACTTGAGAGCCTGGCAGGCGATGTCACTCAACCATGTACTCATCCATAGTTCCTTCTGCATATAGGTTCTTGGTTGGTTCACTGTTACAGTTCGTTGTTGGTAGTCCTTTTTGACCGTCTGATTTTCAGTTTGGAGAGAAGAGAGCTGTTTATAAAAGTCTCGCGCCAAGTCTTTGACCCATATAGAAAAATTGACCAACTTGGCTTAACTGTTAAAGATCCAAATATTTTCTTTATGTTGGGTGTAACAGGCTTCCAAAATCATTTTAGATTAGTGAAGGTATGTCTTGATTTCCTGATCCTCATTAACTCTGTTTTCCCCCATCTTGACTTGAAGTCCTGTTTTTGCTGCCTGCATCTTCTGCCAAATTGTTAGTTTTTGCCTCCTGATCTATGAGCTTCTGAGAAATTAGATTTAAATCGTCCTGATCTTCGTGTTTCTTCTTGTCGGTCTTATGTATGGCTGTTTTTCAGCTCCACACTATCTACAGCATGATAGGGACAGCCACAATTAGGAATATCATCGGTAATTTTAGGCAACCTTGCCTTACTCCTCTTTTTACTTCAAAGGCTTTGCTGAGTTTTCCGCTGTGGATCACTTTACTTTTGGTATTATCGTATAGCTACTGGATGAGATTGAAAAAGGTTTCGGGCACTCCATAGTTTTGGATCAGTTTCCAAATTACTTTGCGACCAATGCGGTCAAAGGCCTTTTCAAAGTTTATGAAGCTGATGTAGAGATTTAATTACCCTTCTATGTACTTTTCGATGGTGATGAATAGCATCATAATTTGATCCTCACGAAATTCACTGTGCATAAATCCAGCTTGTTCTTGTAAAGTGAAACCTATACAAATAATTTCACTTTATACAAGATCCAGTGACGGTTAGATCAGCCATATAGGAGGTATAGCTTTGACTTCCGACCAAATGACTCCTAAATCTCACCTACTTTACTATCTTGTAATAAACATGTGAAAGAAGGAAGATTTGTTGGGAAGCTAGTAATGCTAAACAGTGAAAACAACAGCACCACTAGTGAAAATTCAAGCTTGAAGTTGTATGCTCGATTCAGGATGTAAAGGAATGAAAGCAGCGGTCGGATAGTAATGGGAAAGAGTACTTACTCTGATTTTACGATGAACAGATTAAATACTTTTTAAATGAACACCTTTTAATTGAAACTGGTGAACTCTTTGTATAGGTTAAATGTTTCAGCGTAGATAAATGAACATATATTCATGTGTTCTGTTAAGAGGAGAGATGGTCACTGACCTGTATTACCACTTATTGACTGTGGCATACAATCCGCCCATTTAAAGTAAATGATAAAAAATAATGAGAATAATACATATATATTTTTAAACTTCGGCATAACAATAGTCAGTACAATTTACTCACAAGTCTTTTTGTAAAAGGTGAGGCTTTCTTTCGTGTTTCCTTTTAAAAAAATTCCAGATGGTCAACTACAAGAGATATGGTTCATAATATTATTTAAGGTCACAAATGCGGTTTAACCAAACCAACTGAGAGAAGGCTTTAAAATAAAATTGAAAAATAATAATTACGCTTATTATTCTACTCTATTCTTTTTGTAATGTTATCATCATGAAATTCACATTCATTCATTCACTCATTTTCCTTTCTGCGTATTATTTATTATGAAATGAGGGTAGACAGATGGTCATCATGTAAATTTCTTTATTGTGTATTTATTATTCAGTCTCACCTCTTCCTTAACTGAAATTGTAAGCACAACTCTACATTGATTGTTAATTCTATAAGATTATAAACCAGGTATGAATACAATTTACTTACGCCTTACGATAGATAAACACCAGTTGTGTACATGTTAACATAATATTTTGCCTTTTAGACTAATACTGAGTATTCATCGGTATAAACTGTTGTTGAAACTATATAGAATAGAGTAATTGATAGAAGTTGGAATTCATGGACTGGCAATTTGAATCGGGTCTAAGTGTTTGATTGGTCTACAAGCTTGCTTTGCAACTGGAAGGTCCTGAGTTCGAAACCCAGTGAGTGTATAGTGCCGATGAATCCCAAACTAGAATGAAACAGCTATCCAACACTTTCTTCTGGTTTTCCATGGTTCTCTAACTGATATCAGTCCGTGGTCAAACTCGACAAACACTAATTATTAGAATCCTTAATAGTCATAATTTCAGTCAGAGTGATTTATTTCGGTTTTATATAAAAATAGTCTATACTCTCTATAGAATTGTGAAAAGTAAGAGCGGCAACAGGTTAAACAGATATTCGTATATTATAACGTAGAATAAGTGACCTTTAGCCAATTGTAATTCACGTGCTGTGTTGTTGATAATGTATAACAGTCTACAAATACCCCCTGCTCAATCTCGGTCTTTTTCAACTGTAATGTGGCTGACTTTGTCAATTTCCTAGGCGTTCTTTTAAAATGCTGTCACTGTGTCATCAATGTGTACTTTATAAATACTAACCTTATATGATTGATTTTATAAATAATTTTTATGAGAATTAGCTGAAAATGTCGATCAATATGAGAATCGCGAAAGAACTCAGTGAGTTGTCCTCAGAGATATGCTGCTTGAGAATTTTGAATAGTGTATTTTTGAATTCGTACCAATGCTGATTTATTCTAACTTCTCACATATTTAAGATGTGTTTATTACGTTTTAAATGAAGCATGCAGGAAACACTAAATTGTTAATCTATTTTGGCATTTTTTATATGGAAGTAACAGAATAAAGGCATGCATCATTGACTCTTGTATATAGATATTTATTTTTGTATTGAAGGAGTTATTTAATGAAGTCAAGACATCAGTTTTCTCATTTGACTTGTCCGCTTTAAGTGACATTATAAAACAGGAAGCAGTTTCGCTTAATGGTCTACGAGCTCGCCTTGCAACCACGAGCTCCTGGGTTCGAACCCCGGTGGATGCGTGCTGATGAAGAGTCCCAAACCAGGAAGAAACAGCTTCCAGTACTCCCTGCTGCTTTCCAGTAGTTCTCTAACTGATGTCAGCTCACGATGAAATCCTATAACCAATTGTTTCTATTTATTTTTAAAACGGTGTTTCACTATATCATAGCTGATAGTCGGCTATTTCAATATATAGAGAAAAATTAAGCTTTTTACCGTGTGAATAACGAGTTGAAAGGAACCTCAGTATACAACATTATCTAATAGTCAACTTTTAACCACTGGTATTATTAACCTTTAAAGAAGTTCCTGTAAAGTGCTTAAAAAATCAAAACAAAATTTTTCTAGGCGTAATATCTATGAACTGGATACCTATACTCTTAAGTTATTTCATTTGATAAATCTCTAAAATATACCACAGAATACTTCACTCAGAGATAGTTTTGTTTCGTTTTTGTGACAGAATGTGTTCTTAGGAGAATAAATTCTTTCATTTACACAGTAAATAGATAAAAAACAGTTGAATACGATCAGTAGGTTTCATTGTAATAAACAAAGAACATGTGTATTGTGTATGGCTATATGAAATACAACAACCTACCGATCTGTAGTGAAATTTAATTGTTCTGTTGAACTCCAGTGCGTCAGTAATCCAGTGGCAGCATACTTATCAACGACGCATACGGTGCCGATCGACCCATTCTTAAACCTCACCTAGCCGGTGGAGAATCCTGAAAAAAAGGAAAGATTGGGTAAGAGGCTGATTACCTCATTCCGTAAAAACATCACTTGCTATTGAGACTTCACAGCCTTCAACCTGATGTCTCAATCGGAACGCAAAAGAATAAAGCCGAGTAGAAGTAAAGAGGAAAGGATCATCAAACAGTGTAAATAAAAATAACAGTTTAAAACGACAGAAATGGATTTCGATAGCCAAGTAGCATCTCACTTCACCGAGGTGTTGATGGATGAAACATTCAAATCTGTTCAGGCTAACGTATCTTTCTTTTATCAGATCAATGATTTCAGATCCTATGCTTCAATAAGTATGCATACCGGAAAAAGAACAACAGTTACCATACTGATAACACTCAGTATTTTTCCTCGTGTATACTCAAAAAATTTATCAACGTTTTGCTAAAACAAACATCATGACTGTTATCATTTAGGTGTTTTTCTGACATAATCTCTTAATCAGTATACACTGTGTTTTGATTCGACAACAATTTCACACCATAACAAGTAAATAAGATATATAGAATGTTTCCATTTTGTTATTCTTTTTGTTTACACTTTGGAAACAGAGGGAGCTAGAGAGAGAGAGAGAAACGGCCTGAGATTTGCGTGACGTTCAGTTGGGAGGGTAGTATACATGATAAATTGTCAGTCTTCTCTCCACCTCATTATTCTCCTCACTTAGAGTTATTCAAACAAATAAAAAGGATTATTGAATCAATAAATCAACTGTTGAGATCAGTGTATCTAGTGAAGCGTTAACTTTGACACAGGAATTTGTACTAATCAAGATTGATGACATTGTAATTTTTAATATTCATGTTTTTAGTTGTTTCCCTATTTGATAAAAATTACATTTACATTTACTAAGCTAATAAATACACTATAAGTGTATAAACACCAGAGTGATTGCCTATCAGTAGTATTATTAAGCTTTACTGACTAGAGTTTAATTATGCGTTGTTATTGTTACTTTCATTTCATTCATACCTTATCTACGCATACATGTGTCCTGAGCTCACACATAAACTAATTCATAAAATCAAATGAGTCAATGTCCACTTAGGAAGTTTTATTTGTTTGTTTGTTTTATTTATCTATGACTCATGTTTTGCTTTGTGTTTGAGTGATATGAAGTGAAGCAACCTTGAAGTACATTCTATATAGGCGTGGGTGTGTATACGCTGAGTATATTCAGTCA
The DNA here is from genome assembly GCA_944472135.2 of Trichobilharzia regenti. Lineage (NCBI taxonomy): Eukaryota > Metazoa > Platyhelminthes > Trematoda > Strigeidida > Schistosomatidae > Trichobilharzia > Trichobilharzia regenti. The sequence continues at coordinate 92,873,118 of OX235262.1, read as the reverse complement.
CTTACTCTTAAAAAGGATTTAGGAGTTGTAGTTTTAAAAAAAAACAATGGAAAAATTATTGTAATCTGATGAAACTAGATTTTTTTTTTTTTGATTTACAGCTTGATTCCACACTGTATTTTTGGTACAAGTATGGAATTTTCAGCATGGATATCGGTAGCCCAAATTTCGCAGGCCGACCATAGATATCAGGTGTGCGCCGGCGTGGGCTCGAACCCCGGACCATGTGCATGGTCGGCGAGAGTCCTAACCACTGTGCCAATGATGTTTGTGATACCATGGTGATATTTGTAACCGCACTGATTAGATCATGTTGGACAGATGCTTTGATATTCCTATAAATGAGAACTCAAAGCTACTTGTTTGTTGGTGGATATCAGTAGAACTCAGGACGTGCCTTTCGCTGTATATGGATCTTTCGGTCTGCTATAATAATTCTCTAGTAAGCGATGACGTTCAGATTCAGATTTCAGATGTATTGGTGAAGGATAGAAGGCTTAGAGCCTATGTTAATCCTTACCTAGTAAATTTCTGTGGTTGTCCAAACCCTTCTTGAACGAATCATTTGGGGTGGCAGACACCACTTCTTCTGGGAGTCGGTTCCAAGAGTTTATGACTCGGTGTGAGAACCAGTACTGAACAGCAGTACGGCTTCTTCTTGGCTTTTGAACTCTCCTGCTATATCCTCTAAGGTGTTCCGACCTGGTGGGAAGGAAAAGAGAGAATAGATCAGGTTCATAGTCATTATTTAAGATTTTAAACATTGTGATTAAATCTCCTCTCTGTCTACGGTATGACAGGGAGAAGGGATTTAAACTGTCTAGTCTTTTCTCGTATGATAAGTTAGTCATGCCATACGTGTCGCCTTTCTTTGAACCCTTTGTAGAATGTGTGAGTCCCTTCTTAGACAAGGACTGGCGACCTGGATGCAATTTTTCAGTCTTGACCTCACCAGAGATGTATATAAGGAGGTGAACATATCTCTCGTGATTCTAGTAAAGGCTCTGCCAATTGCCCATAAGGACCTGAAATTACGTGCAGCCACCGCGCAACAATGTGCCGTAGTTTTTGAGTCGTGGCTAACTACGACACCTGAGTCCAAGGTCCCCCTTCAAGCTGCAGCTGTGAAGTGTCGGTAGCAGTAGTGTTTATTTTTACGGGATGGAGTTGCTAACCTCATGACCAACCTTCCCTCTTCACCGGTCTTATTACTTGTCTAGAAAGGTAAAGGAACGTGTCGGCCGAGGATCGAACCCCAAACCACATGAGGCGTGATTGGCGAGCATTCTACCTCTGTGCCATGGACGCAGGCATACTGGTACCTTTGAAATAACGAGTACTGGTTGAAGATGAGATGGAAAACTGCGAATAGGGCAGAATTCGAACCAATGACATCTGAGTTAATAGGCTGAAACCCTATAGACTGAGCTACCAAATCTAACTGCTAACCGTCTCTTAATTTCCATTCATCAAGCTTCGTTTTGTACAGCTGTTTTACGAATGAGTTAAATACATATACTTGTTCATTATCACCACAATAGCTGCTCAGTGGTATCTTCTCCTTACATCATAAGGCTATTTCAGGTGGTTTTAACAACTACTGTACATTAATCAGATCTTTTTTACATGTATCACAAAACGAGATAAGTTTTAAGATAGTTTGTTCAGTTTGATGTATGTGATAAGTGAAGTCGAAACGCAAATTTTTTGTATAATTCACAAAAGGACTTCTTACATCATGCAGAACTAAAATCTGAAGGCAATACCAATAAGCGTTACTTCACATAAATGATTTCAACGGTTTTGGATCCTCTAATTAGAACTGCTTGATCATATAGCTTATACTGCCCTTTCACAAAAAAACTTCAAAGTTGCTTTAATGCGTAGCACTTCTGAGAGCCTCATTTACTATTCCAAAATCTATTTACAATATTTTCCAGTGTGGTGACAACCGCGAATTGCATTCAATAATTTCACTTTCTGAAATCAGCTTCCATTTCTCAAGCAAAAATTATGGCCAAGGGAATAATTATGATGCTAACTAGCGAATATTTGTCTGGTGGTAACTCGACAAGATGGGTATCATCACCTACTCGTAATGAAATATTTTACTATATTCAGTTCCTGAAAACAACGAACTAAAAGTAGCAGTGAAGTTGAGTATTTTATAATAATGAAAATAAAATTAGACGTATAAGGAGTGTCTTTGTTGTTAAATATTCTATAAGTGAAGCCCTTATCTATTATTTATTCATGTATTTTCTAGTAAACTGATTATTTTGCCATGAACATTAGCCATTAACCCCTTAGGGGATAAATTAGGATCATATGAGAAGAATATGCATATATATACTTATATACCTGTCCGTCAATGAAAATTTTACTTATCAGAACAAAGACAAAAGCAACACTAGAAAGAATCAAATGGGCGTATTCACTTTTTTACCCTGCTTTTCCCTGTTTTTTGTTGTTTTGTTGTTGGCTTATATATTGCCTTGTTTCAAACTTTGTAATAAACAGAACTGCTAAGATACTCAGACGACTTACTCCTAATTATACCAGTAATCATAATAATGATAATGTGTATTGTCTTTCTCACCACTTACTTTATAGTTGGCAATCAATCTATTCATATATTAAAGGAAATTCATTATTTCTTAGCTGTGATGCTATAGTCCTTGCCACATACCCCTTGGTCATAAGGTAGAATATATACACATTCAGAACAATGTGAATTATTCCCAGCACCCATTTTAGCTGTAATACTAAATAAGTCCAATGTGGCAGCTGAAATGAAAGTTAAACAGTTCTACTCTTTTGATAACAACGTTATATTCAGCATATCTTATGAGATTGTTTCACTGTTATACTTCAAGATATGATCTGAAAGGCCACGGTGCTAAGTACATGCTTGCACAGACAACACAGTCATTACCGGATCTACATAAGACACATACTAGCAGAATATTACGCCTCCTATAGATCGTCTAGAGACTCAAATAACAGAAATGTGTAATAGACATACACAGAGTAAATTGATATGGCGCCGACAGCATCGTAGTAAAATCAGATTTTCAAGAATTGGTTTTTGTAGGAATTTTATTTTATTGGTTAGAGGATTTCATCATGAGCTGACATCAGTTAGAGAACCATAGGAAAACCTAGGAGTACTGAACAGCTGCTTCCTGCGTCCTAGTTAGGGACTCTTCAGCAGTACGCCTTGTAATCAGAAGGTCCTGGGTTCGAACCCCGGTGGGTGCGGACTGATGAAGAGTCCCAAACCAGGAAGTAGGAAACAGCTGTCCAGTACTGCCAGGTTTTCAAATGGTTCTCTAACTAATGTCAGCTCATGATGAAATCCTGTAACCAATCAAATCCCTACAAACCAACACTTGAATAAAAATAGATTTCTTCAAGAAATGATGAAAGCTAGTGAATCAGTACATACGAGGTACCACCAGACACTTATTTTGTCTTAGACTGGGACTAATTATCAGTGATCTCTTAAGTAACCAGGCCCGAGGCCATGAGCTTACAAGACTAGTAATATACTATTCAACCCTTAAGGCCAGAATTTAATGACCATTTATTTGTGACTTCTGCCAGTTCATAGTATGTTGTCGTCATCACGTATATTCATTGGTAACTACTCTGACTTCATTGGAACCAACTAATCAAGACTTCAAATTACAAGTCTAAAAAAGTTTATATCGACTTGAATTAGTAATACACAGCAAAATGGTGTTGATATTAAATAGTCGTCTGTAGTCGGCAGGAAGCCTTGGACAAAGATTTCGTACTTGGTGACACTCATCAGCAAGTCGTATCTGCAAATTTAGAGGACTCCATGTCCGAGTAGCTCTGTAACAACGTCTCTGAATGAAGCACTGGGTGACGAGGGTTCGAATCTCAGAAGGGATATGAGATCCTTCAAGGTTGCAGATATGCATAGCTGAAGAGTGACAAACAGTACTAAAGCTGGAGCCAAGGCCTCCTGCCGAATACCCCTTACCATCTAGTACCAACAATTCACAGTGCACCATGATGGCAAGCCACCTAGAATGGTGGCCACATTGCAAACCTGACTGACAGAATTCAGTCTGCACCAGAGATAGGACTGGATATATTAAACTAGTTACTGACTAGTGTTCAGTCAAAATAATTTCTTAATTATTTATTTAAAACAAAAATAACTTCGTAATATGATGTGTAGTCTTATTAAACAGTGCAATGCATATTTGTTATTCTACTTTAATGGTCCATCAAGTTAGGCATTCAGCTTTTAACTGTTAAGGTCACTGATTTGTTTCACATTCAATCGTAATAAGATTTAGTTTCTTGCTAACTGCTTATGTCTTACCTATTTCACTTATATTACTAGTCTTGAATGATGAACTAATAATTAGTACTTGATAACAGCATGATCTTGTCCCAACTGCCACCTAGTAATGGTAACTAGCCACCGTACTATGTATGGTCAACAGTTGAACTCATTAGCACCATTGTGTATAGTGCACTGAAATCACTAGGCACACTAAGATTAAAGGTTTTACTAAACAGGTATGACAAATGAATTGATTATTAGATGATAACTAGTGTACTATAGGTGCCAGAACCAATCCGTCAACTATGCAATTTGGTTGACCAATAAGTTAAATGTACTATATATTCAAATGTACTTTAGCACCAGATGGGCGATGAAATGAAACGAGGACTCAAAAAGGCAACTGCTTTATTAACCCATTTAATGAAATTTCTAGTTGTTAATGCCAGTAAAACTTAATTTAAACTGGGTTTTTCGTTTTAGATTTCAGTTTATCTACTATTACAATGTTTGTAAAATATTAGAGAAATCGAATTAATCTTGTTTATTCTCTGGTTTTTATTATTTTTAAAGATTGGGTTTGGCGTTCTGATCTGGATGTTCTGTTTGGCCTTCACAACGTATTCATCCAGTCTACAGGACACAGTGAAGCATCATCATCATTATCCTCATCGCAGTCTTCATCGTCTTCACTACCATCTGGACAAACTTCTAATCCGTCATCAGCTACAAAGTTGGATACTCAAGGAATTCTTAAAGAAACCCGCCTTATAAACAATGATAAGTTAGCTTGGGATGATCTAAGAGCAATATCACCGGAATTTTTCAATTTAGCTATTGCATTTCTAGTGCTCAGTCTACGTTATCCAAGTGTATTTTGGTATACAAATCGTGGATTTTCATTTGTCTTCTCTTTACTTTTACTGTTGACTGGTGTAAACGCTTTACTAGAATGCTGTGCAACATCTATACTAGTCCGCCTAGGCTGGAATCAACATTTACTACCACGTGATATTTGGCCTAATGAATTAAAACTTGTCACCTTATCAAATTTACCTGTGAAAGATTCAAGTGTAGCAAAGGATGCGATCAAATCAAATGAACCCTTTGAAGAAAAATCCGATTTCGCAGAAATGTTAAGTGTAGAATCAAATGTTACACTAAGTATTATTGGACCGTTGGCGTTGTCATTTTTTGGAAATATCCTATTTCTTAGCCTTTTTATAGCAGTGTTCGAGTATGGTTATCATCAGTTTACAGAAAATCTTGCAGCTTATAGACATTATCTTCTTGGATCATGTAATGCAAATGGTTATCCATTAATCAATGGTGGTCTTATAGCAAACAGTGAATTAATGGAGAGACGTAGTAACTGTGGCGTGAATGGAAATGGTTTATCTTCAGGGAATGTATTCAATCACACAGTGACAGAGTCAATACATTCAGGTCAAATGAGTGGTGGAAAGTCTAGTCATTGTCTAGGCAACGGTAATGATACAACAAATGGTTGGAATTCACGTAAACTTCGTGGTTTTGGTAATGGTGCAGAGATGTTGCATACTGGATGTCGGTGTTATCTCTATTCGTATACACCGCATATATGTGCTTTAATTGGTAGCTTAATTGTACTGGCGTTTAAAATTCCAATTATGTGGGATTGTATCCTGGTCTACAAAGTAACACGACATTCTATTCTGTTATTCAATGTAATCTCAGGAATTATTGTCATATTCGTTTGGTTTATTGCTTGGTTTGCGTTTACCCTGAAACCAGCTTGGAAATTTCAAGTAAGTCAAAGTATATTTTGACATACATTTTATTTCTTCACTGTGTGGTAATATAACTTGCATCTTCAAGAAAAGAAAATAGTTCCTTGTGTGATTACTTCTGTTTTGTCTATTGAGTAAAAGTTTTTTTAAATACAGAGAAATGTAAGTTATCCACGACTTTACCTCTAAATCCTTCAGGAATGAGAAAAGTCAGAGTACTTTTATTTAACATGCATTATTACCGTGCAATTAAGGAAAGACAGAGTTGCTACAGTCTCATAATAATAACTCCAACAGAAAAAATGTAAACAGAAACTTTTAGTCTCCTGATTGGTTGCACTTAAGTTATTAACTGTATGTAACTTTTCTTCATGCAGCGGATGGAAATGAAATCTGAAAGAATGTCAGTAACACTCATAGGAATTAAATCCCAAAGCCTTTCTGAAATCAGTTTAGGCATATTTGTTATCTGGAAAGTCGTAGTAAGCCATTAACACATATCTATCGATTCTAATGTGTTGGTCTGCAGGAATTTTATTGATTTAAATTTTGATCACAAACTGACTTTGGTTAGGGAACCACTGAAAGCTAGGGAGTATATTCTAGGGTCGTTTCGTCCCTGTTTGGGACTTCTCAGTGATCAGATCTACAACAGGATGAAGTTTCCTGAATTTCTAGTGAGAATCCAAGATTAGCCGGGTCCAGAAGATCGTAAGTGAAGACAAATACTTACCTACGACATTGTTCGGCGATCGTGCCATATATCTCCAACTGGTAGAAGTTGGAGTTAATAGGCCATTGGATTTTATTCCAGTGGCTGAATGGCATACGAGTCTCCCTTGTTACCAGAAGGCCCTAGGTCCAATACCTAGTGAGGTCATAGGTAGGTACTACTGAGGAGCCCCAAACTTGGAGGAAACAGCTGTACAGTACTCCCTGATTTTCAGTGGTCTCCTAAATGAAGTCATTTCGTGACCAAAATTGAAAACATGTCTGTCTATAGAGTTTGAAGAGCCCGTCGAATACTTATCTTACTGCTGAAATTTTTATAATTCTTATATAAACAACAGCAGTTGATGATTAGTGAAAATTTTTTGGCCTGTATATTCATTATGAGTAACGTGTGTTTGTGTAAAATTTTCAATGTATGGCCTTGGTTGAGAAAATAAGAGAGTCCTTAGCATTACCACAAAGAAACATAGAATTTTTACACCTAGTTCTAGTAGTACTCATATGCACTAAGTGGATTAAGTACTAATAAAGAGCAAAGCAGTGAGTTGTTTTACGAATGTATAAACTCAAAACCACTACATTTTTAGTAACATATACTAGGATGAGACAAAAACAGAGAAGTTGAACAATGAGTATGAGAGACTTTATCTCTTCCTTATTTGTTCATTTTTTTTTCGCTGTGAAAATACATCTAAATTCTTGGATTAGACAAAGAAGTAAACGCTATCCAAGGTAGTTAGTTAGCTAGTTAGTCAGATAGTTTGTTAACCTTCAGTGTAGATGAAAGAATGAAGAAAAGACAATAAAAATGGGCCCAATAATAATTTCATTAATAGTAATACAAAGATTGCTGGCCCAGGAAACATCCTGCACGGTTATTCAAGTAAAATAGAAGGATATAAAAGAGAGGAAGGTAGGTAAAAGGAAAAACAGAAGACAGAATTCATCATTAATTGATAAACGACTGTACAGAATTTAATTGGTGGATGGTGACTAGCAGTGGAATCCAGGATGCGCATTTCGTCCTATTCGGGACTCGTCAGCTGTACAGAATGTTATTTAAGTACTTCGGAGCAACTATAGCAGATAAAAGAAAACGATTTCTAAGACTAAGAAAACGATGTTTAAAACCGAATGGGGAAGTATATGAATTTTTGTAAATGCGGGCGAGCATTAACATACGAAACATGAACCGCTCTACAGATGAGATCGAATGAAAGACAAAAATAGAATTAGGTGTGATTTTCTCTTAAAAAACTTAAACCCTGGTCACGTCTTGTGATAGTATCTGCGATTAATATCTAGATGTCTTTAGAAATACATACATAAAATATTTAGCCTAATATTAATTACCTTGTAAACTTTTGTAATCTCAGGGTGAACAACTTTAAAACAGGAGATTTTATGTTAGTGAAAATGCCATATTTCCCGGTACCATTGAAAACAACCTGGATAGGAAGTAAACACATCCTGTTGGACGATATAATGGAATTTCTAGTCATTACTGAAATTTGGTACATTAAATTTATCAATGATGTGAAAACTTGACTATTCTGATGAATAGTTTGAGCTAATCTATCCAAAAGAATATCGATAATGGTAGTGTAAGATACTGTTTTATCTAGTAAATGGATAGCACTGTTATTTGTTTTTACCATAGTTGACAACATTTCATTTCCAATGACAAGTCAGCCAATGGAAAGTATAATCCGCATATCCCATTTCCCTCTGTGTCTTTAGGTTTTATCACAGGATTTTTGAGAGAAGAGGTGTGTAATTTAAAGATTTCGTCCAAACAACCAAACCGCTCCACAGTCTCTACATAAGATGATTCTTAAAGACCCATTCAAAATCGTTAATTTGGTCCTAAAACGAATGTTTAATGTTGAGGAAACATAGACCAAGATGAAACATCTATCTACTTATTTTTGCGATTGAATGTTGTTTTGTCTAAACCACATCGACTAGTTACAAGATTATGCTGAAAATATTGGGTATGGCTTACTGATATTATTTCAGTGTTACTGACTAAACCTTCAACTAAGTCTGTGATTTGTTTGACTATTTGGTCTAAAGTGAATCAGCTGTAGACAATTTTGCTAATTTATGGAAAAACAGTATGGACCGACTAAAACATAAGTCATGAAAAGGATTTTCAGAAACTCACAAGCTTTTATCAACAGCTGCTACCTTCGTCAGCTCCATACGGAAGATCAAAAATGTCGGTGGGCCAGAAAAAAATAGCCACAAGAAATCCTGGCTGAAAACGAGCCAATTAGAAAGAGCCGATGGCTTAACAAATATGTAGAAAGAAATGGAGGTGGATCGGGCACACTTTGAGGAGACTGTCGATTGACATCGAGCACTGCAGGCTATCGCTCGAGTGAAGTCCAAATAGGGATAGACGAGTCGGTCGCCGGTGCTACGGCGACATGGAGAAGATCGTGTGGCGAGGAGGAAATGAGAGATTATGGTCAGTCATGCACCAAGCTGAAGAGGACAGCAGAAAATAGGAGAAGGTGGAGATGTGTTAGTGAAGCCCTATGTTCCACTCCGAATTCGAGTACATCAATTGTTACCAACAGATTCACAAATATTCTTCATTGAGAATCAAAACAAGCTTACTGGGTTATTGAAAATTAGAGAATGGCTAGTCCCCCATCTTTTAATTATGCCAAAAAGTTTCCACAAGTCAAAAGTACTCTGTTAAATACAGATGACAATTAGGTGGTGATACGTATAAGGAGGAGTTAGTGATATTTAGTCATTCGTATTTCATTACCAGGCTTGATGAGGTCACACTCACTGTGTAGGCTATTAATGCTTTACTCTTAAAGCTCAACAGTGAGCTAAAATGTGACACAATCCATAAATCAGAGATACTATTTGTGTATTGTGTATTTAAAATCGGTAAAAGAAATTAATTTTCAAATGAAAGCTTATATGGTAATATTATGAATACTGTCCATTATAAAAGTGGTTATTTACCACTGCGTAAGATATTCTCGGGTTCAAATCCTTCTCTAGCAGCTTTCGTTACCCTCCTGTCACATCAGTATCGTTATGCTGCGCGGAGGTTATATATGAGAGTCTCATCAACATCAAGTGTTAAAATCAAGTAACACTACTTATGTATTTAGGTTAATTCGCATTTCCCGTTCTAATTCCAGTGGAAATAACATCATTTACTGGGAGTGCAGGTTTTTCCTGATGATGAGTCTCCAATAAGACAGAATGGGAATTCAGCATTCCACTGCTAGTAACCTTCGTCCAAAATAACAAAACAGTATTTTAGTTCTGAATCTGCAGTTATTCGAAATATAAACACGTGAAAATGACTTAACTGTCAGATGTTGAGTATTGCTAGAGTTATCATAAATGATAACCTGCTACAATAATGCAACATTTATAGTGCTAAATACTGAAATAAATATGATTCCTGGTGAGCGTAAGAAACAGAATAACTTCGAAGATAACCTGCTACAGCACTGCTACTAAATAACGATTAAATTATAGACAGACAAAACTCTCAGGTTTTTGTAAGACAATGTTTTCTACAAACTTTTGTAGTCACTGTTTAAAGAAGCATTCAGATTGATCAAAACAATGAGTCGTTGGTTGCTCACTGAAAATAGTAGGAAAAACTTAAAGTTTGGTTCATTTAATTTACAGTGCCAGTCAGAACCACGGCAAACACTTAAATGTCCACTTCATGCCTATAATATTAACTCACTAATCAATTTACTGATACACTGCTTTTTTTGTTTTTTTTTTTCCTTCACGTTCCCCAGTGGAACGTTGGGCCTCAAGCTAGTGGCTTGACGTTTCTGTAGCAGTGTTTATTTTACAGGATGGTGTGGCTAGCCTCATGCCCAACCTTTCCTCTCCACCAGGATTATTTCTGGCTTAGCGAGGTAAAGGAGTGCGTCGGCCGCGGGTCGAACCCTGGACCATGTGCATGGTCGGCGAGCATCCTAACCGCTATACCACCGACGCACTCCGGGCCAATTCGCAGGCCGACCATAGATATCAGGTGTGTGTCGGCGAGGGCTCGAACCCGGGACCATGTGCATGGTCGGCGAGAGTCCTAACCACTGTGCCACCGACGCACGATACACTGCTTAGTAGAACAATAATATGTTAAAAATGAAGATAAAAACTGATTTGCATTTTCAGAAGTATTTATCCAATAGGCACTTTTATTTATTTTTTATTTTTGATTACAGCTTGATTCCACACTGTAATTTTGATACAAGTATGGAATTTTCAGTATGGATATCGGTAGCCCAAATTTTCCAGGTCGACCACAGATATCAGGTATGCATCGGCAGGGGATCGAACCTCGGACCATGTGCATGGTCGGCGAGAGTCCTAAACACTGTGCCACCGACGCCTTTGGACGATGCATTGATTTTCCTAAGACAAGTGAAGGCAGAGATATGGTATCATTATTCCCTTTTAATGAAACCTGTCATAAAAGTTTCTTCAGCAGGATTTAAATCTATCACTTTATGTTTAGATGCGAAAATTTTCACAGTATTAATAAATACTTAGACATTAAACTATTTTAGTACAGTTAACTTTACCTTAATTAAGGTATCACTTAATAACTATTAACTATGCAGCTTAATTAAGCTCATAAGATATTTTGGTGGTGCATACTTCTGTATTAAAGTTATTAGAAATCGTGAGGCAGTGTGTCTTCACGTCGTCAAACGTTTTAAATTTTTAGATGCGTCTGTAGTTTTGAGCTGTTTGGCAGATTAATCCATAGGCTGTAGTCCTAGGTGCTTACTTACTCTGACATTTAGAATAGGAAAAAGTGATAGCTCAGATTCGAGTCCTGGTACTGAGACCTGTACAATGGAAAATATTTGATAATTTAGTATTATTATTACTTTTTTTGCGGGTTGATCACGGATTAATATCAGCTGGAGAACCATTGAAAACAAGGGAGTACTGGACAGCTGCTGTTTCATCCTAGTTTGGGACTTATTGGCAGTAGGCACCCACCGGCTAGCTGTCGCGCTATATCGTGAATTGGCAGAAGTTAGAATTCATGAGCTGGCCATTGTAACCTGAAGGTTCTGGGTTCGAACCCTGGCAGTGGGTGTATACTGCCGATGATTTCCAAGCTAGGATGAAACAGCTGTGCAGTACATCCTGCTGGTTTCCAATACTTCTCTAACTGATATCAATCTGTGATTAACTCATAAAAACAAAACTAATCTTTACAAACCAACTATAGAAAATTGTTATTACTTTCCATTTCTTCATTTTTAATTTAACTTAGAACTAACTACTTGTGAGTAGTGTATATAGACTAACTTGAAATTAGTATATTTTACATATCATGCATGAGATGTATATGTTATCTCCCCACTATTTATGTTCTTACTTCTGTCTGTCTTACCCTGGTAATCAGACCTTACATCATAATACTCAATGCTTGGATGAGGATTATTCATAAACCACTGAATACAGCATGAATTTTGAAGAATTAATATTTTATCTGAAAAGACTAGTATTGATGAATAGTTTTCGTATACTGATGTTGATAGTTTGGGAATGGGCGTCAACTTCCTTTATCCTGTGGTAAAATTTAATGCAGTGATATACTTGTGCAGTGAATATGGATATTTATATGTATGTATGAGTACATCACAAAATCATGGAGACAAATAAAACTACAACTGTGAATGATTACAAATGACAGATGTATTAACTCAAAATTATCATAAAAATAAATCAATAAACTAATTAAAAATACACAGATTTATGTAGTTTTTCATCTGGAAATGAGCAGTATAACTGTAATTCTTAATATACACTTTCCGGTCATTGACATATACATCTTATTCCCAGGCCATTTTAGAATAAAAATGTCTTCTTGCTAAGAGACACTCTGAGAATTAGTCACAATGGCAAACATATATATATCCTATTGATTTTTGATAGTAAACAAAGATAACCATAGGATAATGCTAGAGGGAAGTGCAACTGTATTGATAGAAATGAAATACACGAAAAAGAAAGCCGGGATTTTAGAAGAAATTAAATGTAATATGACAAAGGTTAGCTGTCTAATTCATAGGATGACCCAAACAAATCTTAGTGTGATTGGATAAATAACTGTCTAAAATTGTTTATTAGTATTATTATAAAATGACTGATGTTGTTTGTTGATTGTTGTATTGACAGTGTGGTAAACATTGGAATTTGAAATGCTTAGGTAGTTAGGAGAAAAAAATGTCAACTACCACATGCTGTGTGAACATTAGCTTATATTCTTAAAATCATTTTGTATGCGTCTTTTCCTGTGTCCGGTGACCATAATTTCTGTAAAGGTTGAAATATTTCTATTTGTAGGCAAATAATTTATAACTGTCTGAATTAGATAATCGTTATGGTTTAATCTCTTCGGGGTTCTGTGATAGAATGCTTGTCAACCGTGCAGGTGGTCTCGGTTTGATTCCAGGCCAATGCATTCCCAAACTTACCTTAAACGATAGCAAGCTTAGTAAAGAGGGAAGGTTAAAGGTTAGGCTAGCAGCCCCGCCTCGTAAAAACAACGCCGCTGTTACTTAGACTTCGGAGCTAAAGCTTGAAGCTGTGTGTTCCACACGGAGCACAAAGGAATGAGAAAAGTGGTGCAGTCAATGTTCGGCTGAATTTTACAATCTTAGAGAGGGCGATAAAAAGTCATAGACCACTGAACAGCTGATTCTCCAGTGTTTTTGATGGACTAACCCGTATAAGGTTACTCACAGGACTTCCAGATGTTATTTCCAGCACATAACCAGTCAACCACTAGTTCGGGGTTAAATGATTGAAATGCTGAGAACGATTTCTGAACGGTATCTGTCATCTGATGTTCAGAATAACAGGAGTTTAAAAAGATGGAATTAAGGCATCTATGGTCAAAGCATCAATCTACTTTAGCAGCTGTATGTCACAAACTTAGAGTACAACAAAACCAAATTATCCAAAATAATTATATTTTTAAAATATTTTATTCTTTTACGTTTCCAGTAGACTATAGGGCTTCAAGCCAAAGCTTTGAAGTTTTTTTCGGTAGCAGCAGTGTCTATTTTTGCGGGATGGTGTTACTAGCCTCATGCCCAACATTCGCTCTGTACTGCGAGTCTTGCTATTGGCTTAGCGAGGTAGAGGAGTACGTCAGCCAGGAATCGAATTCCGAACCATATGAGGCGTGGTTGGCGAGCATTCTACTGCTGTACCACCCACGCACAAATCGAGTATAATGGATGGCTGAAAATAATGAGTTGGTATATATTGCTAAAACCTAGTCAATATTTCCTAAATATCCTGTAGATGAACCTTAACATGATAAACATTTTTCAACTCATCAAAAAACTGCAGTTTATCGGTTCTAAAAAGCTATTTATCTTGAGTTAAGCGGGAGCTATTTTGTTCACACTGAGTCAAATGGAAAGAACTGTCTTAGAGTTATGAGTGTACGGATTAAAACATTTATTGCTCTTTGAATGGTCAGCATGGTATTGACGTGGCAGTGACATGTAAAATCATTGAAGATCTAGTATATTTACTGAATACATCTCTAATGAAGTAACTGTTGCTTAATTATAACATAAGATAAAATCTGTTGGCCTATACTGATAGTAACATTAATCCTCACACTTACAATCAACTTTAATTGTTTTCTTAATCATCAATAGGGTATTCAGCACCTTTAATTTAAATTTTTATGTCAGTAGATTCGGAAAATGAATCATGCAATAATATCTTCACAAAGCTGTCTTTTTTACAGCTGTATGTGATCATAAAATATTCTTTGTTAACCCTGAATCTTTAGCTAAAGTTCATTTAAATATATTTCGAATTCTTTCAGCTATCTTCTTGAAGATCCACGGTCACTTCTGTGTAGTTTTCCAAAATTCTATATCCGGATAAATAGCAAAATGTCTGTATGTAAATAGAACTGACAGTCATTTATACAGGATAATAGTAAGAATATCACAGTTAGGTAATACCAAATATACAAAGTTGGGGAGTTTCTAGTCTCTCGCTAACATCAGGTGTGTAGTTATGTAGAAATATCACCAATTCTGATAGTCAGTGCTCTGAGTGAAGCTTAAGTGAATGTCATAAACGAGTTGGACAGTTTGGTAAAATCTTGGAACTCGACACACTTTCAGTAGATATAGATAAACAATAAAATTCACTTCTCTAATAAATTATACCTTCTTTGATTTGGAGTGTAAGCTAATACCGCGCGTTAGTATTAGTTACTAGATATTCTTTATCAAAAATATACAGAATTCATAAAGCGCTAACTAATAGGTACCGTTTGGAATTCCTGTTCAACAATATTCCAGCTATATGAATCTGAATGGGTGTCGGTGACACGGCATTAAAATGCTCGCCAACCAGGTGTATAGTTCAGAGCTCGATCCTCGGCTGATTCACTCCTTTACCTCGCTAAGTCAGTAATAAGACTGATAGTGAAGAGGGAAGGTTGGACATGAGGCTAACAACTCCATCCCTTAAAAAACCTTTGCCTTGAAGCCCTATTTTCCACTGGGAACGTAGAAAAAATAAAAGAAAAACAAATCTGAATAGTCTAGTTGGGCCATGTACAAAATATTAGGTAAGAACTAATTTCACATAATAAGTCAATAGACTGCTAAAATGACAATAGTAGTTATTTCAAAATTTATCACAATCTAAATTTATTCTTTATCTTCAATACTCATTCATATTTTCCAATAATAATTTAATTAACTAACTACCCCTTCCATAAATTCAAATGTCATACCTTTAAACGAGTGTCAATTTGAACAGAAGTATTTGACCTTTCAGATATTTTAGAAATGATTCAGGAAATAACACGTATGAGAGTTGGGCAGCTGAACTAACGAAGTTCAAGCGCGCGCGCGCACACATACACACAAATACATGTACATAAGTAACATAAGTGAATTAATTCATACACTGTCAGCCTTTTTTCTAGCATGTCATAAAGAGTTACAGTTAGATGACAAGAGTTTTAAAGTTAAGCTCAGTCAGTTTTGTAAATTTATCAATAAAGTAGTTGTTCCTTTTTTAATTTTTGATAAATATTCATGCACTCCCACAGAATCTACAGTGTAGCATAAAATCAAAGCGGTGTGAAATAAAGGATGAAGAATGATTCCGAAAAGTCGAAGTTTTCGTTTCATTCTGGAAGAAGGGAAATCTAACCTAAGGGAACACTGTTATCTGATTGGATTGAATACAATTTGTTTTTCTTATCCTTATTTTTTTTATCATATAGTGATATATACTGGCATAAATCTTTAGTCTTTCGAAATATTGTTATATGAATTGTTTATATCAAAAAATATAATTAAATCTGTCTGTGAGAAGGAACACTGAACGTTACAAAAAGGTTACATGTATACACATTTGTGCATGCAAAACATACTGATTACTGCATATCTGAACATACATTGATGTGATTCATATTTTTATTACCCTATCAAGGATGGATATAAAAAGTTGAAATGTAATAAAACGAAAGGACAGAAGTGTCGTTAGGTAAAGTATTTGTGAGGGTACATAGTTATATTCGTCAACGCATACACACTACACACAAATGCATACAGGAGATTTCTGACGAGGTAAACACAAATTAAATTTTTTTATTTTCATCAAGCTCCTTGAAATCTTTCAAGTATACACTGACACAAATAGGAAATATAACAATATTTTCTATGAATTAATTAGTCATTCCCATAAAAAGATACATGTTCGCACACTGAGGTGTGAATTAATGTTCCGATAGTTTTATAAGTAGGGAAGAATCACGAGAGATTAACTGGAACTGCGCATCTTCTAACCATCCCCCTTTACTGCTCTCCATTATTCTTTCCTGGATTACTTAAGAAAGACTTTGCTTCACTGAGAAGGGCACTAAAAGCCGTTAGTAGGCCAAGTGGGATAGCGTTAAACCAACTGGTTAACACTATTGTGGATAAACATATAATGTCATGTATGAAACTAGCGTATACTTTATTGTCAGACCCCGAGCATCCTCTCTACACGCAGCTGTCTCCTTGCATTTCGTCTGGTAGAACAAGAAGCAGCTATAAGAGGCTGTATGCTACGACTACCAAATACAAAATCTCTACAATACCATGTCTAGCAGAGGTGTTATGTGATGAGAAATCCGTTAGGTATGACACGATCAACTTACTGCGGCACTCTAACAAATAGTCCCATTAGTTTTTGTTTTTCTATCCCCGCTACTATTACACTTTTGTTCTCATCTTCTATTACACACCAATTTTATATTTCATATCCTGTAGTGCATTGTTTAAAATGTAAACGCAACGCTGTTCTTTTCATTTCTTTTTATTTATCTATTTTTTTGGTTGTTGCTTTTTGGTTTTAAAATCTTATAAAATTTATGAGGTGATTAGATACAATATATTGTAATGGACGCTGAAAATTCCATATCTGTACCACAAATACTGTTTGGAATAAAGCTGTCATTATATATATACTATTGTGTTATCAAGTATTGGTTTCCAGGGTTTTGGTTGGTTACAGGATTGACAGCTTGATCATTAATCTGATACACACTAGTGACTTGTCTTATACAGGAAGTATCTGGGGTTCTAGTGAGAAGTAGTCGTGACCCGCGGGGTCCACGAAGTCACGGAAGAGGACAGTTACTCACTCTTGATGTTGGTTGGTGATTACACTAAATATATATTACGAATAAGAACAGAAGTTGAGATTTACGGATTGGTCATTGGACCAGATCCCAGTGGCTTGATGGTGTACTAGCTCACGTTGTCACCGGAAGGTCATGGGTTTGAACCCACTTTGGTGTGTACTGATGAAGAGTCATAGACGAGGAAGAAACAGCTGTTCAGTACTTTCAAGTTTCACAATCGTTCTTTAACTGATGTGTCACTCTTTAACTTGAAGAAATTGAATTCTCCACAAACATCATGCATTATTGTGGTTTTACTACAGAATGGTTAGTCGTTTAAAATTTTTAAGTGTTTTAGCTAATTAACAGTAGACAGAGCAGATTTTATTATATCCTATTGGGGTTGGGATTAGTAACACTTTTTCTTCAAACGGAAATTTAGCTTCCAACAGACAGGTTCATTCATTTTAATGAAAAAGGCAGACAAAATACACATTTTTCCCTAATACCTAATTACACTCAGCCTTTTAATACAATATTTTCACAACGATGTATGTATGCATGTATTTCAGTCAAATGCTTAGTGGGAGGACAGCTATCTGGCTTCCTGCTTTATGTCAATGTCAATAGATATTACAATGGCGAGAATGTTATTCACTTAGCTTTATTGACAACCATTTGGCTAATATGGAATCAAACATTTGCTTGTTTCGTTATATGTAGGACTTATTAACAGTCACAGACCTTCACGTCGTCTGAACTTATTTCCGTTATTGTTTCCAACGTAGTATATACTCTTTTATCATTCCTCTGCATTCTGAGTGGAACATTGGACTTCAAGCTTTGACTTTGAATACTTAATAATGGTGTTGTTTTTAAGGCCTAAGATTTATAGCCCTACTCTCAATTTTCCTTTCCTTGCCTTGGCTTACTATTGGTTAAGCCGGGAACAGAAGTGAGTCCGCTGTGAATCGACCCCAAACCACATACATGGTTGGTGAAAATTTTACCACTGAACCATCGCCTCTCAGACATATACTCACTGACCTATATTTTGAATATGTATGGCATTGATCAGGAATTTATGTAAATGCACAAATGATTGTTACTTTTAACTTATCTCTACCAGAGCTTTCGGTTATTTCTATAGTGTATTTGAAAGTAGTAGTAATTTGCTAATTAAGTGATATAGATCAGGTGTTCAGGCTAAACTTGTTGTTCAAATATTGGTTTGTAGGGATTTGGTTGATTGGTTACAGGATTTCATCATGAGCTGACATTGGTTACAGAACCATTAGAAAACCTGGGAGTACTGGACAGTACTGATGAAGAGTCCCTAACTAGGACGAAGAAGCTGTCCAGTACTCCCAGGTTTTCCAATGGTTCTCTAAAAAAATGCCAGCTCATGATGAAATCCTGTAAACTTGTTATCTTTGTTGACTCATATTGGTTCCGTTTTGGTCCTGAAATAGATTTTCACTCCACATTTTCAGGAACGTATAAGTTATACATATATTGTGAAGGGTGGACGTATCACTTAGCTAGGTATAGGGTTTAGAACGTCTGTCAGAATCGCTGAAAAGTAAATACCTCAACCACAAAATTATAGTTTCATGATATGTTTTAATAGTCAGATGAAAACTAGAGAAACATAATTTTAATGTTTCGGGATTTCATCGTAAGCTGACATCGTTTAGAGAGCCATTGAAAAACATGGGAGCACTGGAGGCTGCTTCGTCCTAGTTCGGGGCTCTTAATCAGTAAGCACCCACCATATGGGTCCTGATCAAGGACCTTCCAGTTACGAGGTAAGCTAGCTCGTAGACCACTGGGACCCGGTCCATTCGCCAGTTCATGAATTCCAACTTATTCCAATTCACTCTCACATCCCACTTAAAGTACACCACTCGTCACGACTTCTCACTACAACCCAGGTAACGTGAATAGGGCCAGTTACTGTTGAGCATCATATTGATATTCAAATGTTGATTTACGGGGATTGAATTCATCAGAGGATTTCGTCATGAGAAGTCGTGACCAGTTGGGTTCAGCAGGTCAGGTGTGAGGACCGATGCTCGCCAACTATGACATTGGCTAGTGCTAGTCACACTATATCGTGAATTGGCAGAAGTTGGGATTCATAAAGAAGCCACTGGGTCGGGTCCCTTGCAAGTGGGAGGTCCTGGGTCTGAACCCCTGTGGTGAAGAGTCCTAAATTAGTTTGGAGAAAGTTATCCAGTATTCCTTGGTTCTGGGTGGTTTTCTAACCGATGTCTATTCGTGATCCATAGTTTTAATTACTTTATAAAAATATTGTTGTTAAGACAAGCTCTCATTTTCTTCATATTGATCATAAATTTTGATAAAACTGTCCCAATGAATACACTCAACAATGTAAGCAGGAAAAAGAAAGCAAACAGTAAACAGTTGATTTTTCTTCTAATCAGTTCATGAAGCTTATGGCTGTTGTTATCATTAGGACTACTGAAGTTATTAATTCATAGTTAATTTTAGCAATAGAAAGTTATGATTAACTCATTCTATTACTGAGCATACAAGTGAGCAGTTACTGTAGGTTTCTTTTGTGTTAAGATTGTTACATTGTTTCTGTTCAGTAGTGAATATTGTTTTTGACAACAAAGACAGCAAATAATGGTCAAGAATTATTAGATAAAATCTGAAAAGAAATTCTACTTTATCCCCCCCTCCCCTACCAGAAATACACAACTAGTATTCATACGGAATGGTCAGACCACATCTGAATCATCTGAAGAGAAAAAACAACAATTGTACACATCCATCATTTGGAACAGTTTTGTGTATTTACTACTTATGATATCCTGTATTAAACTATTCAGTATTATATTGTTCAACTTGAATATAGAACATTTCCGTGATGTTTATCGTTTGAAGTTAGTTAATCTGAAGAAAGGCTTCCTTTTACAACCCAATGAGTTCGATAATTACCTTGTCACAAAACTGCTGTTCTCACTGAATCAATTAAAGCTTGCGTTTATGCCGTTTCTGAACTGATGCCTTTAAAAATGCCCTCTGAATGAATTCTGGCATTTTATTATCTATAGTAATATATTCATGTAGCGAATCAAAAGTTTCTCGCCCACTTCTCTTAACGTAGGTAAAATATTCCGTCTCGTTAGTCTCACATTGCATAATATAAGTTAATGAAGATATTTTCTAGAACAGTAGTAAACTTTCTAATAGTTGAGTTTTACAAGGTATGTCAACTAGTTACATCTTTCCCCATCCTCTAGTTTTTGAGGTCTGATAAGTTCTGGTCACACTGTAAATTCATCTTAGCAATTACCAGCAACAGAATGTTCCCCTTACATTGTTAATATTATTGTTCGCTTGGGTTCCTAGTGGAACATAGAGCTTCAACTGCACGTCTCCAATTGCTTCTGTCTTCTGCTGTGCTTTTCACCTGCATCCATGTTAGTCCATATTGCTTCAACTCCTCTTCACACGATCTCCTCCATGTCACCCCTGCACTGACGTCCCACTCAAGTGATGGTCTGACGCGCGTGATGTCAACCAGCGGCCTGGCCTCCTCAGCGAGTGTCCAGTCCATCTCTATTTTCTCCTGCATATTTGTTGGTTGGCGATTGCTTCTTGTTTTGTTTGTTCCCAGCCATAGTTTCTTGTTGGTGATTGTTTCCGGCCCGGCCATCTCATCTTCAGTATAAATCCAGCGAAGACAGTTGTTGATAAAGGTCTGCAATAGCCTGTTGGAAATATTCTTTGTGACCACCCCGCTAAATTTCTGATCCGATCCATATAGAAGAACTGACTGACTTGACGTTTGTATTGAAAATCCGACCGAACTTTGTTGTTGATGCTGGCTGAGTGACGAAGATTTTCGGATTGGTTTCAGGCTGATGAATGTGTTTCTCGCCTTACCGATTCTCACTCGATTTGACATCGTCGTCCGTTCCGACTGTCTGTAGTTAAGACAATGCTCCCTAGATAAGTCAATGAATGAAGTAACCTCTATCAAATCCCTCCCGTTGTTGGTGATTGGCGAGGTTCCCTTAGCATTAGCGCTTAAATAAATCAGTTTAAAAAACGGTGATTGAGTGCTTTGAACATTTTAGTAAGCACAAATTTATAGGCCTTTGAAATTTTTACTATTTGGGATGGAAATACTCAATACAACTTTCATTGATTTGCAGTGCATATTTTACTTGATACCTGCGACAGAGCATCAAGTTTGCAGTATATGTTACCATCCTTTGTGATAGTAGTGATAAACAATCCACAGACAGAGTGAGCTAATTTGACTACTGGATGACCGTTTTCTCAATATAAGCTCAAATCCTTGGAGCGTGTTTTGTGATTAATTTCGTTAATGCAGTCAAATGAGTTGTTTAAGTTCGCCTTGTACTTCTCTCACCTTCACTTGACTAGTCAGAAGTAACAGAGCTGATGTCGATGGTAAGTAAGACAGTTCATATTTACCGAAACCGCAAAAAGAATAGAAAATATAGTGACTATTAACAATCAGTAATGAAACGGATGATTAACGATTCCACAAATGTAACGTTTTTGAAAAACTGAAAAGTTAAAAGTTTCAAGTAAGAAGAAAAGAGTTACTTTGTTTCACTCGTCTAGTTCTTTTCTTCTTCAGCACAAATTATTAGGTCTTTATATAATTTATATAGACTTTATATTCTTTTGCCTTCCATTCTAGCATTATATTCACTTAATGTAGTTATAAACTTCTAATGTAACACTCTTGACAGAAGGAGTAAAAAGACCAAATGTTTAACTGTTCCTTCTTTTTCTCTTCTTTATGAAGTTACATTTACATTCCAGTGTATTTGAAGACTAAGTACCTTTTATTAGAAAAAATTGAGAACCATTTCTTTACACCCAATGGAGAATTTTTATTATTTGTCTGTTAGCATAATACTTGAATATTGTACTGTCTAAGTTTGTGTAATGATAGAAAGGTGTTTTCCATTTCACTTAACATTAGACGATTATGTCGATTTAATTATTACTAAGTGAAGTGTTAAAATAAGAAGTCTAATTTTGTAAAAATAACTACATTTGTTTTGATACATATTATGATGGGAAGTGGTGGATACCAACCCTCCAACGAAAGCAGAAATCCTGAAGACCATAAAGATTCTAAAAACTGGAAAAGCAGCAGGACCAAGTGGAATCCCAGCTGAGGTATTGAAAATGGACCCAGAGACACCAGGGGAACTGATGACACCACTACTGGAGAAGGTGTGGAAAAAAGGCAAGGTACCTGTGAATTGGAAGAAAGACTACCTATTCAAACTGCTAAAGAAAGGAGAATTCAGTCAATACAAGAATTGACGCGGCATTATGCTCCTGCCTGTCCAAAGCAATATATTAGGCCGCATCATCCTGGAGAGAATCGAATACGCCCTGGATGAAAAACTCCGACCGAAACAGGCTAGATTCAGGAGGAACAGGCCATGCATCGATCACGTCGCAACACTACGTATCATCATTGAACAGAATTCGGAATGGCATTCAGCTCTCCACCTCAACTTCATCGACTTTGAAAAGGCCTCCGACAGCGGCGATCGACAGGTAATTTGCAAAATACTTCGCTACTACGAGGTGGCACCAACAATTATACATCTCATCCACCAGTTTCACGACAACGCCGCATGCCAAGCAGTCCACAACGGGAAACTTACGGAATCCTTCGAAGTCAAGTTGGTAGTAAGACAAGCTGGCTGCCTACTATCTCCAATAAGTTTCTTGATTGAGGTAGACTGGATAATGTGACCGACAGCGGGTAGCGAGGAGACAGGCATAAAATGGACACACACAAAAAACTTGGAGGACCTGGACTTCGCCGACGATATATGTCTGATTTCTCACAAACTGGGGATATGCAAGTGAAAAGCAACAAGTTGGCAGAGGAAGCATCAAAGATAGGCCTTCGGGTTAACATAGAGAAAAGAGAGGCGATGAAGATTCCTGGACGACGGCAACGGTAACAACAACAGAAAACCGTCAGCCCAAATGGGAGAAATGTGAAAGAAGCAACCTCCTTTACCTTAACACCTAACTGGGAAGCATGGTTTCAACTACAGGTGGATGGAACTGACGAGGATATCAAAGCAGCGTGGATCGGAAAAGCGAGACAAGCTTTCATTACTCTCAAGTCTGTGTGGAGATCAACAGCACTCGTCATCATGAAAAACAAGATTCGGATTTTCAACCCCAATGTAAAGTCAGTGCTACTCGCTATACGGACCAAAGACTTGGCGCCGCGTCACGAAAGGCACTTTGAACAAGCTACAGGCCTTCATCAACAGCTGTCTCCGCTCAATACTACTCAAGATCAGATGGCCGGTCAGAAAAGATCAGTAACAGTAATCTCTGGCAGCGAACCAACCAGAGACCAAGTGTGCAACAGGAACGTGTGCAGGAGGAAATGGAGGTGGATTGGCCATACTCTGACAAAGCAAATATCAGGTGACATCACACAGCAGGCCATCGCTTGAAATGAACCCGAATGGGAGGCAGCGAGTAGGTCGTCAATGAGAGGGTGACATGGAGGAAGTCATGTGAAGAGGAGATAAAGGATGTTGGGCAGACGTGGAGCCAAGTGAAAAGGTTGGCAGAGAACCAAACGTATTGGAGAAGTGCTGCTGAGGCCCTAAGTCCCTCTAGGAACTAAAGGAGTCAATAGTAATAATAAACACAATGGGAAGTAGTCTGTTTTGTGATAGTTGTGTTATGAAGTCTTTTTCCAAACAATGCTGCGTGGGACATCGTTTAAAATTGGTTGAGCAAATACTCCGAAATGTGTTAGGCGAATATCACACAGGAATTTATTACCTTTTTATTCTTTCATTGTGGCAGTAAACCCGAGAAATGTAACTGAAATGCTAGGGCAAATAATTCATTGAATTTTTTCTGGCAATTTTAAAATAAATGAAATGACGGTATTTATCGAGACCACTTGCTTACCTCTTTTTCATTTCTTAATGAATACCTTTCCTGTAGTGAAAGAGCAATTTGTGATTATCTATTGTGTATGCTAGTCAAAAAAGGCTAGTGAGAATGTGGTCAGTGGCATCATACAGTCTACTTTTTAAGTACTTTTACATTTCAGAAATCCCTAGATACATTTTTTCATTTTCAACTTATGACTTTACATAGTGAAGTCAAAAAGTGTATCATAATTCAGGGTTACGATAAGCAAACGACTCATATAATGTTACATGTTATAAAATGATCAAGCAGAATTTCACCAATAAACTGGGAGCAATTTCATACACTAAAACACACCGTTACTTAAGCTATTATATGAATGCAAATGATAAGGTTTTGAATTACTATAAATCTTCTTGGTTGTACGTTTCGATTCATACCACTTCGCCAGTAATCTTGAATTTAGTATTCTCTGCAGAAATAAACAATTATAATACTTAAAGCTGTTTAACATTCAGCCTCCTGAAGAATGAAAGACTATTCAATAGAAAGGAAGAAACTTATTTTAGGATTTAAGAGTGTAAAATGTATCCATATCATATATTAAAAGTTAGTTTGAACGAAATATATATCGCTCTATATCGTGAATTGGCAGAAGTTGGGATTCATGGACTGGTCATTGGATCAGATTCCGGTGGTTCAGTGGTCTACGAGCTTGCCCTATGACCGGGAGGTCCTGGGTTCGAACCCCCTCGTAGTAGGTGCGTACTGGTGAAGAGTCTTAGTCTATGATGAGACAGCTGTGTAGTATTCTGTACTGGTTTTCAAATGGTTCTCTAAATGATGTCAGTTCATGATGAATTCCTGAATAATAATCACAGCTTAATCCTGGACAAAATACTCACACAATCTACAGAATTCTCAGCATAATTACTGAATAATATTTTCCCTCCATCCAGGATCTTCAAGCAAATTAGCATCCTATAGTATATTATGCGACGAAATACTGTTCGATCTGAAGCACAGACTAGTCCCGTGTAATATTTTCCCTCGTCCCCGAGAAATGTGCACTAGTAGTTTGAAAACCAATTAAAAATGTGCATGAGTCCACTTTACTATTCAATGATATAATTGAGTAGTTAAAACAATAGGAATTAGAGAAAATGAAATGCAGTGTTGAATGGAAATTCAGATAGCCCAGTAGTTCAAATAGGCCACCAGTAATTTGTGTTATTAAGCTTCAATACACCATAAAACTGTATGAAAGAGTCACTGAAGAATAAGATTTCCCTTATGGGATATTATGGACATATGTAATTATATGTGATTATTCCATAAAAACATAAATATTAGAACTTTCAATACTTTCTCATTTTCATATAAATTCGGCTAAAATCCATGTGTACAATAAGGATAACAGGGAAAGTTTTAAATACGCCTGCATTTTTCGTGTTTACCTAATGATTATTAATTACACAGTTGCACGAAAGTTTCACTTCAGAATTTCGACTTATTTTGATATTTTTTGTTCGTCTTTTTTATATTCCTTTACTTTCCCAGTAAAATGGGTCTTCAGGCTTAACTTCTGAAGTTTCGGTAGTAGTGGTGTTTATTTTTTACGGGAAGGGGTTACTAGCCTCATGCCTAACCTTCCCTCTTTACCAGTCTTATTACTGCTTACCGAGGTAAAGGTGTGCGTCGGCCGGGGTGTGGTTGACAAGCATTCTACCGCTGTGCCACCGACGCATACTTTGTTTGTCATAAATAAAACTCAAAATAATCGAGCAAAGAATATTCTTTTCGATAAATTCCTCTTCTGGCTCTATAGTTATATATATATATATATATATATATATGTTTATATACACAAAATATTCAAGATTGGTAGTTAATAACAATATTAGTGTCTTTTAAATACATAGGCCGCACAATTAGGCGTGTCTCTCGTCGAATTTCCGAACATCACCCTGCGTGGTTAAGCAAAGGTCAAACAAAATCCATCCGCAGCGCTATTCTGTCTCATCTTGTGGAAACAGAACACAAGATTGACGTTAACCATGCTTTCAAGGTCGTTTACCGCATACCTACGAATCTCAATGTTGCCTTAAGATTTCGACTACTAAATATTGTTGAGGCTGTGGGGATCCACATTAACAAGCCTAATTTATGCATCCAAAAGGAGTTCGTTCAGACATTATCATTACCTTGTCCATCCAGGTTTGAATTATCCTGAATTTTTGTGCAATTTCTCTAATTTTAGATGATATTCTATTCGCTATTATATCTTTATTACTATTATAATTTAAGTGTTTTTAGTGAACTGTAATTGCATTGATCATACTTTACAAATTGATATTATTTAAAAAACACTAATATTGTTATTAACTACCAATCTTGAATATTTTGTATATATAAACATATATATAATTGTAGAGCCGGAAGAGGAATTTATCGGAAAGAATATTCTTTGCTCGATTATTTTGTGTTTTATAAATACAACTAACTTATATCAGTAGTCTTTTCGATAAATTCATCATCAGGCTCTACATTTATACATACATTATGGTGAATGAATGAATCAGTGTTATGAACGACATTAACGTTTGAATAACATCAAATCAATAATATTGATAGATTACAGCTGAATCGCATCAACATAAAATAAGCTGAATGTCAGAAGAATTAGGAAGGATAATATTACAAATTCATGAATTTATAGTCTCTACTGAGGGCCAGAGCAATAGTAGGGGCTGGACTTGCTTCTTTTGGATACAGAGTGCTGGTTGTTTGAGGTGAATCGCAATAGCCTCTGCTGTTTGGAGCATGTGGTGCTTCGATGTTTTTGTTAATTTATTTGGCACCCGGTATAATATAGAGAAGGATTCATATACGCTGGCTTTGTGGCCGATTTGCACCAGATGTTCCAATATCGAGCTGTAAATAGTTTTCACTACACTTTTACTTAGCCATGCTGGGAGATGTCCTCGAGCACGAAAAATCAAGTTCCTAGAGCAACGGTCAATATAACTGGCTCCACAAGCTCAGTCGAACTGACAGATACAATTTGAAGTAGCTAGTCTAAGTACTTCATCTTTCAGTCGAGGAATCACCATCGGTCGTGTAGAGAATAATATGTGTAGTTCGCCAGCAGTAAAAGTTCTTTGAACTGATTTTCTTAATTTCTTCACAAACAGGCCACAAAGCCAGCGTATATGAATCCTTCTCTATATTATACCGGGTGCCAAATAAATTAACAAAAACATCGAAGCACCACATGCTCCAAACAGCAGAGGCTATTGCGATTCACCTCAAACAACCAGCACTCTGTATCCAAAAGAAGCAAGTCCAGCCCCTACTATTGCTCTGGCCCTCAGTAGAGACTATAAATTCATGAATTTGTAATATTATCCTTCCTAATTCTTCTGACATTCAGCTTATTTTATGTTGATGCGATTCAGCTGTAATCTATCAATATTATTGATTTGATGTTATTCAAACGTTAATGTCGTTCATAACACTGATTCATTCATTCACCATAATGTATGTATAAATGTAGAGCCTGATGATGAATTTATCAAAAAGAGTACTCTTTGTTCAGTATCCATTCTTTCGAAAATTTTAATGGCATTTTTAATCAGTTATAAAAGTAGACCTGTAAGCCTCCTAACTGGGATATTCTAGTGATAACATTGTAATAATAGAAGTGCTGTGATAAGCAAAGATGCATGAAGTGAGATTATAGGCTCGATGTGTTTTTGAATATTTTGAATCTCTTTAAGATGACTTCACTCCTATAGCTGTGAATGACTTTAGCACGAATGTACTGCCCACTGTTTCTAGTCGTGAGATCCATATCAATCATGATCTGGCAAAAAGTCATGAATTTTCTGGTTGTATCATAGTAACATTCAAAATGGTATAATAATGCAATTATGGTTCGTGAAGAAAAATTCTAGGAAACTATCTCCATTGTACTGTAAAAGAAAATCATGCTACTGATAATGACTACTTTTAGGATTCACTGTTGACACCGTTGGTGTTTCATTTGTTCATTATTAGTAGGTAATATCTGAGTATTGCTAAGCACATTTGTGTCATGGCGTAATCATCCTTCCGATGCCCGTATAAGCTGTTTACATAATATACCATTATGTTAAGAATATAGTTCTGTGTGTCTGTGATTTAAGGATCCGCATAGATTATCCAATTAATCTTGAAAAGTCGACTAAACGTTTAGCCGGTTTAATTCTGGTAGCGTAATCTTGTAATTAGTACCCAATTATCGGCATTTTTGTCGTGAAGGTCTGACTTGGCGTTATCCTCGAGGTTGTATCAGATAATTTGTAGTTGACTGTTTTTAAAAGAAGTTTTATTACTCCACATGGTATTTTGTCATTGATTCCATATCTTTATCCGACTTTCTATCATTGTAATCAAGGTGAATCTTCCGTTGCAAACTGTATCATCTCCAGGAGTTATGACAGCAGGATTTCAGACAATGAATTTTATACCACCAATCAATTATCAACCAGTAAATGATATGATACACAATTCAATGCTCAATAGTCAAATAAGACAAACAGCAACACAGGGAACAAATTATGGAATTGCAATGAATGGAACAAGCAATCGATTGACTGGGACACTACATAATCCGAATTCAACAAATATTCACACACAAATGACTTTACTCGGTTCAACCGACGATGGTTTTACGCATACTGATGTAAATGGTGGACAAGCAGTCGGTGTACCATCTAGTCCAATCTATGCATGTTTTCATGATAGAAATACTGGCTTTTATGGCATATCTGCTAGTGCATCAAGCATCGGCATGCCGGTGAATGCACCAATACTAGTCAGCCCAGATATGATAAATAATAGTAATAATAACAACAATACTCTTGGTAATCATAACAATGCTAATAATTTACTCACTTCACCGATTGGACCGAATCATCAGATTAACAGTAATGCAGACTCACGTAATGGAGAACTTGGTAGTGAAGATATTGAAGCCGGGAGCCGACAAAGTGGTAAGAGAAATTTGGTTTTATCATATTTTTGTTGACTGAGTAACCTATTTATCGTGTCACATCACATGAGGAAGATAACAGTTTATTGAAGATTCTCTTGTTAACCGAATTTGGTTACGATAACAGTATTCAGAGAGTTGGTAATTTGAGTTCAGAGGGAATTAGCGAGTTTAACTTACATGAGTAAATAAATAAGACTTGTTAAGATTGTTATGAGAAATATGGAAAATCACTACCTCTATATTTCAAAACATGAAACCAGCAAAACATTTATTATATGTGTCTCAAAAGCCAGACAGACTCTTTATTTAAAGCTGTACGCATCCAGAAGCATGTTGTCCCCAACATTAGCAGGTGAATTGAATCAGAAACCAATATGTTGTGTAGGGAAAGTATTGCTCTAAACCTCTTCAGTGCAATGGCTTTTTTTAAAGATATAGGTTAGCGAAGGATATTTTCTTCATGACCTCTCATGATAGCTGTATACATAAAAACAAAGGTCATAGAAAACGCCAATCGAAGTCGAATATTTACATTAGTTTGTAAAAAAACACTAAATTTTATATTAGGAAAGAAATTGGTAAATTATTAAGCTTAGTTAGATGGTCCACGTAATGATAATAGCTTTATTCCAAAACAGTACTTGTGATACATAATGGAATTCTCAGCATTTTTACTACAATATTGCATCCAGTTAGTACATGAACAATAAATAAAGTTTTGCATAGATTGAGGTAATCTCAGTTAGTTTTGACAACAACATATTAGCATGTCGGTAGCAAAGCCAAAATTTAAACAGAGTGTTTGAAGGTGTTAGAAAAGTAGATACTACTAGCATATTTACTGGCGTAGGCAGAAGAAAGAAACAAAGCTGCACATAACAGAAAAAGAGAGAGAGAAAAGGAAAAGAAAGAAAGAAAAAACGTTGTACCTTTTAAATGATATGAGTTGGAAAGATGAGGTCTAATTGTTCTACTGACTGTTTAATAAGTTAAAGGTTTCACGCCTAATGCTTTCTTTATCGCACAGAACACGAGCTAAGTAGGGTATGGATGAGTTTTTGTACTTGGTAGTGGGAGCATATAGTTTCCTGTATAGGCTTCTGGTTTTGCCTGATGAGATACAAGGGGAGAGTTGTGAATGAAGAGGGTGTTGTGAGTCAGATAAAATGGATTTTGCCCATTTTTCACATGAGTCCATGTGCCTGTCAACCAGAACATTAACAAGCTGGTTAAGTGGCACATTGCTTAGCCTGCTGACAACCTTTAACATCCTGCGTATTAAGGTATAGTCTTTCTTCAGTAGCAAGCCCTGGAAAAAACTAAGGGGGAACAATAGAGAATAACAGGCAGAATACGGGAGTTGACGAATTGTAGGAGTAGGTGTTGGGTTATACCAGAATGTCTTAACTCCTTGATGTAGAAGGTAAGACGGAATATTTTTTAGAAATCATCAGGATATGAAACGACCAGGAAAGATCAGAAGATAGAATGACGCCTAGGTATTTAATTTCAGACTTGGTTTCAATTTCAGTGCCATCAATGTTGCACACCTCGTGAGTGCTAACCAACTTGTTTAGGTCAGGTTTGTGCCTAAAAGTGAAATTAACTGTTTGGCATTTGGAGGGGTTTAAGGTGAGACCATTTTCCTTGGACCATTGGCTGACTTCTGATAAAAAGCCGTTTAGTTTAGAGCAGTCATTTTGACATTTGACAGGCAAAGATACAGTCAGGTCATCAGCATATTTGACAAAATTAATGTCGTTTGAAGATGGTAGGTCATGTAGAAAGAAAGAAAAGAGAAGTGGGAAAAGTACAGCCCCTTGGGGGACACCAGCTTCAGTGAGCACAGCAGAGGAGGATTCGCCTTTGTATACGGTATACTGCATTCTGTTAGAAAAGTAGGAATGCAACCAGTTAGTGACCCAGAACTCAGCTTGTGTCATTTAGGGCTTATTTAGCAAGAGACATCTAGGTACAGAGTCGAAAGCAGAAGTGAAGTCGAGAAACGTGCAGCGGACGTATTTGGCACCTTTATCTACTGTGCGTCGGTGGCACAGTGGTTAGGACTCTCGCTGACCATGCACATGGTCCGGGGTTCGAGCCCTCGCTGACGCACACCTGATATCTATGGTTGGCCTGCGAATTTTGGGCTACCAATATCCACGCTGAAAATTCCGTACTTGTACCAAAAATACGGTGTGGAATCAAGCTATAATCAAAAATAAATAAATAAAATAAATGATGAGACGATACTGTTGTGTAAGACCGCTGCAGCGTCTAAAGTACTCCTACCCTGTCACGGAGTGATTAGTATGGTTTAATAATGATTATTATTGCTTTTCGTTATTCTAATAAAACTGATTCTTTTTTTCAATAGTTGGTTTACAAGTTGATCACGGATTGATATCAGTTAGAGAACCACTGAAAACCAGGAAGTACTTGACAGCCGTTTCGTCGTAATTTGGCAGTCTTCATCAGTACGCACCCATCAACGGAGTTCGAACCCAGGACCTTCCGGCTAAAAGACAAGCCCGTATGCCATTCAGCCATTGGGACCCGATTCAATAGCCCATGAATCCTAACGTCTACTAATCCGTAGCTTAGCTTGCCTTGGATCCTGAAGGTCCTGGGTTCGAAGCCTGTTGGTGGGTGCGTACTGCTGATGATTCTCAAACTAGGATGAAGCAGCTGTCCAGTACTCCTTGGTTTTCAATGGTTCTTTAACTGATATCAATCAGTGATAAACTTGTATAAACTGATTATACTTCAGAGCTGATAAAAATCAGGGGAAATTAAAAGTATCCAAGTATTTATAACCTCAGATGTAACGTTGTGACCCACTTTTTTGAATGATATACGTTCAGGACAGATAATAAATATCCAAATATTATCACTAAATTAGAATACAGTGAAATATGGTACTTCTTTTTTTAACCTGAAGAAATATGGGATTTCACAATAAACAAAGAAAACAGAAAGCAGTATGATACTTTTGCTGAGATTTTATGTTTAATTTTCGAACTGTCCTTTTGAAATATGAACTAGCCATGCAGTATGCATGTAAAGCCCCTCATAAAGATTGTGCGCATGTAAAATGATGGGGAAAAACAACGCAGCCTTCTGTTCAAAAGTCAACAGGTATTGTCATAAAGATTGAAATTTCTTTTAATTTCTGATCAAAATCATCTTTGAAAATAGTGATACACAAGTGTATTCTACAGGCTAAACACCATTTCTGTCATTTTATCAACAGTACGTGATACTTTATGGGAATATAGAAGAATTATCGGTATTCCTATCTTAATATACACTTCTCGTTTTTTTTTGCACACATTCGTCAAGTAAACGGGACATCTTCTTACTTCTTCGGTTATGAAAGCGTTGCTGGTTCTTCTTTTCGTAAATTTGTTATCCTATATTGAGATATGTCATTCAAATATTATGCATATGTATGTTATATCTTGTATTAAATCAACATAAAAGTTAACATTGATCTCATGTATACAAGAATGACTTGTTAATAAGTATTTGTCTTAAGTAGACTGAATTTTCGCATTTCTCATTTATCCGAGCTATCTTCATCAACTGTTTTTACACAGTGTCGATGTGGTTGTTTTACTTTCAGAAATCATTGTACGTAAAGGTAGTAGCAAACATACTATCCCTCTTATTATTATTTAATTGTTTTCTTGGTCCTACAATACCATAAATTATTGAGAAACTATTAGCGTAGACTGTTCACAACATTTCTGTGTATATCAGTGATAAATGAATGTACCAGTACTGACAGAACATCAATAAAAATCACTTGGGTAAATGCTTTTTCTAGAGATTAATCACAGCGATTCAAAGAATGTAAATCATTCACTGCAATGACTTTCTTTTTTTCAGTAGGTAAAAATGAAGTTAATTGTTCAGTAAGGTCTTATATTCAAAGCTCCTTCATTTTGGAAAGATTTGCTGACTAATCTCATTACATATTAGGAAATAATAGGTATATTTGGTTAAAATTTGTATTAGTGAGGGCAGTCTTTATGAATGTACAATCATTACACTTATCACACAAGTATGTGATTTATGGTTTATGATTTGATTACTGAAGCGCTCAGCTGTTTGAATAAAACAGTTGTTCACACACAGTCTTGTAAAAAGCAAAACAATAACCACATGTGTGTACTTTTAACTTTCTAACTTCTATAAGATAAGTGCGTTATTACGTAAAAGTTTTTTCTTAGCCTTGTCAGAAAAAACTACGCAACCATTTTCTTTTGAAAAACAGTCTTATGCGTTGATGAAACATGCTGTTCACATTACATCATTAAATACAATATTTACGTTCAGGTATTGTTGAAGTTTTTTTCATGAAGGGAGTGTATTTACGCGTATTTACAGTTAGCTAGGTATCATTACTACTTTAACTGAAGGACAATTTATCGGATCATCCGTGGTATTACCCATGACATATTCGACAGGACTGGAGTTAGAGGATAATTCTTTTTTATTTTACAAGTCTTGATTGATGCTCTATACATGATAAGTTTAAACAATATTGAAAGTAAATTACTGATATTTTTTAAAAAAAATTCCGGTCCATTTTTACTTTTGATTACATTTTTATTGAATTAATAACACTAGACACTATGGCTCATTCTAGCTATCCCTCATGGATGTATGAGTTATAATCAAACGAATATACATCCGTTGTTGTCTCCTCTGAGGTGAAAGATTTAATCACAAAACTTACATTGTCATGGTAGACATCACTACCAACACTAATACTATCATTATTGCCTTGGCTTCGATGTGGAACATAGGGCTTCAACAATACATCTCCACTCTTTTCTATTTTTTGTCATCCTCTTCAGCTGGGTCCAAGATTGTCCATAATCTCTCATTTCCTCCTCGCCAGTCGTCACTTCTTATTTGGATTTCATTTAAGTGATAGCCTGCATCGCGCGCGATGTCATTCGACGGCCTTGCCTAGTTATCTGGCTAGCTAGTTTTCAAGCCGTTACCAAGCCCAGGTAAATAGGGAGGTTGGGGCATGGGGCTAGCGACTCTACACCACAAAAGCTATCAAATCTCTGGAAAAAAACTTCAACACCAACCCTCTATAAGTCGCTTAGGTTTTTGACTGAGGAAATGAATAACGTGGGTGTTGAAATTCTAGAGGTTTTCTAACACTTTTGCTATTTCCTGTAATGAAACTTATACTTTTGTTCATATGGATTCGTGTAAATTATCGGGCCTATAACTGTTCCATTAAAACTATTTTATTCTGCTTTATAAGTTATCTCCTACAGTTACTTGTATAAATAATTTTTTGATTCCCTCTTTAGTGCATTTGAATGCACTTTTTGTCTTGTAAACGTGCCCATTGGCTAGCGGAATCATGTCACTTCCTTTGAATCTATGTAGCATTCATTCATTCATTTAGAAACACTGGACTAAAATTTGCAACATTATTCATATTTGTCCACGTACACTAACGACATATTATGTACAGCGTTGTTGGATCTTGTCATACACTTGTCAATTGTGTGAGATTTGCCTCGTTTTCTTCACTTGTTCCTGGTTTACATAATGTAGTTATTTTTATCATTGATTTTGTATTCACTAATTACTATAGAAAGTATCAGTGAACTGAAGTACGAATCCTTCAACATTTATCCATTCTAGTTTAAATCATCTGACAGTTAGAAAACTAGATGGGAAAGAGATGATCTATTTTCTCTCGGTTTAAGCCACCAATTACTTTACACTTTTGTCATTTCACAAAGTAAAACTACAGGAGATCTAGTCTGTATGGATATCGACTGAATATTTTTTAGCTCTCGTTATTGATAATACCACAGTTGGTTTTAACTCTGTCCCCTAGGGGGAGGAAAGTCCTTAGTTTTTGAACAACGGTTTATATGAATGTTCTAAAGCCCCCATTAATCGCTAAATCCAAACATTATAAGCAGTAATAAGAGAAGTAATAACAGGAGGCTGCTGTATAATTAACACAAATTGATTTTCAATAGTTGGTTTGCTAAGATTAGTCCTGTTTTTACGAGCTGATCACGGATTCATATCAGTTATAGAACCATTGAAAACTAGGGAGTACTGGAAGGCCGTTTCATTTTAGTTTGGGAATCATCGACAGTACGTACGTATCAACAGGGTTTGAATCCAGGACCTTCCGGTTACAAGGCAAGCTCGTATACCATTCAGCCACTGGGACCCGATTCAATGGCCAGTTCATGAATTCTAACTTTTACCAATTCGTGATTTAGCGCAACCACTAACCAATGTCATTGGAGGGACATCCATCTTCACGCTTGACTGGATGAACCTCACTGGTCACGACTTCTCATTAGAACTCCAGGAGACTCCGTCCTGTAGCGAGTCACTAGCAAAGATCAGATTAATTTTCTATAGTTGGTTTGTAAGGCGTACTGTCAATGATTCCCAAACTAGAATGAAATAGCTGTGCAGTACTCCCTAGTTTTTGATTTAATGGAAACTACATTGAGAACTACAAATACTGTTGCACACACATTTTATGTTTATCTATTCGTGTAAGATCATTATTGCATCAAGGTATTTTTTGATCACATGGAACCTGAAATAATTATGCACTGAAAGATTAAACATTGAATGCAAACATTTGTATTCTTATTAGAGCATAAGCGCAGTATCTTATGGGCACCAAGAAATGGGCCACACAGAATCTTATAGTTTGTGCGAAAGCCAGAACACAATTCGGATATACAGACGGAAGCATGCGGTTGTCTTAAGAGGTCATTCCCGAACCTGTGACTCGAGGTCTGATCCACAAGACAGCGAAGTAGTGTCAGGAGCTATGTTACCATGACTGATGGTGACCAGGACAAGTTCATACACCACTAGATCCGTTCGATTTATACAGCCCATGTAGGTTTGGTATCAGGATTTCTCAGTTCCCCTAGTTAGACCTAGATATCCACCAGTTCGCTTGGAAGTACCAGAAATTCGCACTCGACTTGTCACTTATATGAGCTAAACCTCCTTCATACTTCTAGTAGTCAGTCCCGTAGTACGTCCAACAATTGTATTAATCCTAAAACTGTAATTCTAGTGAATTTGTTCTCCTATGAATCTCTTCTCTTTAAAGAATGAAACTTGTAGAGGTTAAGTCAAGTCATCTTTTCGGTGCTTAATTCAATCATCTATGCAATGTCTGCTAATAACTTTTATGTAACCTGTTTTTATGGTACGTTTTACAATTTTAGTTTCATAAACTTTTTTTCTTTTGATAAAAAATGTATTTATTCTTATATTTCATTCAATGATTACTTTTACAGGAGGAAATAATTATGTTTGTCTTCAAAGTGCACTGAATTCAAACAATGTGCCGAATTTAAGTCAAGGAATTCTTGTTGCAGGCAACATCAATACTCCTAATAATAATAACAACAATAACAATAATACTGATGGAACAACTTTACCTACAATAACAACAATCCCTATATCATCATCATTACCTGGGCAAGTTCAGTACCCGACGCTGAATTTATACTCAGGACGTGTCAACGCTAACAATAATAATAATAATGCAACCATCAATACTCAAATATCATCAAGTTCATCAGGTCATGGGGGAGTGGATGATGATGGTGAGAATTCAACAAATACAATACAACCTACAAGTGAGGAATATGTGTAGAGCATATATGTATATATCATATGTTCTAATTTTCCCTTCGAAAAGATCTCTCTGAGACTGTTAGCGAACTAACTGCTCATTTTCAAAGTTTGCGTCACAATCACTGAATGGTTAAGAAAGGCCCAAACCAAGGCACGAGGACGTAATGACAACGTGGCCAAGTGATTCCCTCATACAAACCTTGTCTCGTAATTATAGAAGGGGCAAAGATAAACTTTTAGCATCACTAACTGCCAATCAGAGAATGACCTCGAATGCATCAGTTACATGAAGAAGGCACTTTTGGGTATGGAATACAAATATTCATGAAAAAAATGCATAAAAACTGCATAAAAATGGTTCATAGGTTACTTTTCACTCATATGTGATAAAAACATCTCTCAGTTGAGCATAGAAGTGTCAAGTGAAAAGTTACATCACATTCTATACATGCATTCATCTAAATGACCATAAATGACATCCTTTTGAGATCTGCTAATGGCTCTAATCCTGTTTTTCAACCTTCATCAAAAGTTTTCGATAGAATTGTTGTGTGCCCCTGTAATGGAACCCACTAAATCTTTAGAATGGTGGACTTTGTGGTGAATATATCCAAGGAATGGCAAGGAGTTATAACCTTTCCACTCATCTGTGTGTACCATAGATCCTTGTTTCACAAGTCAAATGATAATATGTATTATGGTACTTGGCTTTCTATCTGCTATCGTCTCGAAGAATACTTTATTTAAAGAGGTATCATATAGACCAATCACACGAACATTATTCGCTCTTTCTCGACCACGATTGTATTTTTTCGTTAATAAGACAGTTTCATTCACATGTACGATGACACCTTCTCCTCCCAATAAGGAAGTAAGCCTCTCCAAGTCGCGATATCCCTGCAGGTCCGGTACCACTGAACTGTTGATATGAGGCTATTTTATGTCTCAGCTCAGCTGCACCTGTCACAGGCTGTTTTAGACCCCATTAATTACAAATATAGAAATCTGGGTTTAAGAAAAGTGGAACCTGGCAGAAAATGTTCCTGGGAAATATTAGTATCATCAGCTTACCTTCCCTGACACTAACTCGTCTCAAACAAGTTGCACAACGATACACATATCCATCAACAGACCTGCTAAAGTTTTTTATACTAATGACACCTCCACATGAACGAATCCTTTCTTTCCTAATTAACTCCTCATCCTAGTAATACTGGAAAATCTTATCCTCACCAAATTGTAAGCGCAACTGCGTTAGAGAAGGCACTTGACTCGAATCAAGCGGAATAGAAGCTTTAATTCACGTGGATGAAACTCATTGGACAACTCATGGTCAATGGTGCAGTCGCGCCCCATTGGTAGTTGGTGGTGCTTAAAGTTTAACTTGTCCGTAGAAGGGTCTGAAAGCAAACCAGGTTGCGTATGATACTTATATATATAATATAATCTTTAGATAAAACAATTTAGTTATGTATATACACTAATCAAATTCACAGTTGTCAAATTAATTTTCAATTTACACAGTTCGAAGGGTGAAATTTAAACACAGTTTCCTTCGGAAACCGGAATTATTCATATCACACTACGTGGTCTGCTTCATACTCTGAATGGTAATCAAGAACGGGAGCCTATTCACGCAAAAGTATTTACCACTGACTGAATGATATGAGTATTTGTATACCATTCACATCAACCAACAGCACTTACTAGGCAAATCGAATATCTTAACACCAGACAGTTGTTTCTCTCATCTGGGGTTGAACTCATCAGAAACTGGGTGGCCCTCTTGGCTGAGACAAACCAGGCTCCAAATGAGTGAAAAAGGTGTTTGGTGTTTATATCACTTCGATCTGGCTAACAAGCACTACCGGTTGTTATGAGTGGTATTCCCTTAGTCATCTCAGTCAATCAGTAGCACATAGTTTTATGTGTAGACATTGTAAGCTTACTAGTATTTGAGACTTGGAAGTGGGCGAAGGCGATTCGCTCCTTTTTCCCTCTACTTTTTTCCAAGAAAATATTTGTGTTAATTTGACAAGCATCTGAAGACCAAAGTGTGATGTTCTGAGGAAAATCGCTGCTTATAACTCAATTGAAAATTATTGATATAAAATCTTATCCATAATGGAGTCAACTGAAAATTGTTGTTATGCAATTTAAACTACTTACAAAACGTTAGTAGTATATGACGTTTTCTACAATTTAATATGCTAGGAAGAAAATTGAAAATGCACCATTTATACATTGGGATAAATTCTCCAAAAGAGTAAGGGTGGAATTAATGTCAAGGTATTTTCATTAATAGGTCAACAGCTGGTGCAACGGATATTCCAGCTGTTTAAACAACACGGCGGTCAGGACGCTCGCTGACTATGCACATGGTCTGGGGTTCGATCCTTGGCCAACTCACTCCTTTATTTCGCTAAGCCAGAAATAAAGTTAGTAAAGAGGAAAAGTTGGACATGAGGATAGCAACCCCATCCTGTAAAAATAAACACTGCTACAGAAACTTCAGCCATCTAGCTTGGAGCCCTATGTTCCACTGGGAACTTGAAGGAATAAAAAAACCCATAAAATACGATTGAGTAATAAAATAACCAGCTCGCTAAAACTCATGGGCCATCGACCCCGCTCTTAGTGTTTGTATAGTCTACTAGCTTACTTTGTAGCCGGAAGATACTTGGTTCGAAACCCAGTGGGTGGGTTCTGCCAATGGGTCCCACACCAGGATAAAACAGCTGTCCAGTAGTCCCTGTTAGTTTTCAATGTTTCTCTAATTGATATCACTCCATGTTCCAACTGGAAAAAGAAATTTACTTCCATATTATTCTGTATTTATTCCCCTTTCATTTCGCAATATGTTTAAGGGAATACTGTGATCGTTTCAAATATTACGTTTAGCTACTATAAAGGTATTTTATCGATTCTTTACACAGCTGGGATATCTATTATACCGTTTGCTATGTTGTACTCTAAGGCACCATGAAATCACACTCATCCTTACCCGTTTACAAGGGAAGTAGATATTCAATATTTCTGTCACACTCATTGAATGATACTCGGAAGGAATTAAGGCATTATCGTTAGTTCCACCTGGTCAGTTATTTTAAAAACTA
Source organism: Trichobilharzia regenti (assembly GCA_944472135.2). Taxonomy (NCBI): domain Eukaryota; kingdom Metazoa; phylum Platyhelminthes; class Trematoda; order Strigeidida; family Schistosomatidae; genus Trichobilharzia; species Trichobilharzia regenti. Next base: position 92,832,839 of record OX235262.1, on the reverse strand, counting down.
TTAAAAAGAATAACTTAGATGAATAACTTAGACTGTTCTTATAATTTATGTTTCTTATCCAGATAAAGCGTCTACTCAAGGGGGGACATTGTATACAGGATATGGCCTTACCTCTCCAAAAGTGTCACATTCGAATTCCTTCTCATTATTGAACCGTTTTCCAAATGTCACAACTGAACAATACGGGAATTTTCCAAGAGCTGCTGTTTCAAATGAACCAAGTTATATTAGGTCTCATCAAAATAATGCAACATCTTCAACTGGTGTTGAAAGTGGGTTAATGAATCTAAATTCACAGCATAATGACTCTTTACCACCAATTAATATTTCATCGTCTTCAAATGGTCCACGGGTAACTTTCAGAGATGATATAAACTCTACTAATGGAACTGCTTCATACACCCCAAATGGACCAACGTTAGCACATACAAATCTATCAGATAATAAACCTACTGAGGAGAAAACTACGGAGAAGGAAAAGTCCGCTCCAGTTACATTTGGTAGCGGTCCATATGATAATGCATTCCCGACAACATTTCGCTCTAGTTTAGTGATTAAAAGTCATTTACAAGGAGCAAATAAAAGTCCAGGAGAACACTCTGAGTTAAACAAGCCATCGTCAAATTCATTCATGAATAGTTCAGCCTACATGAGGCACGGTAATCCCAGTAACAGTAACAATACAAATTTATATTCTTTATATCCAAATACAAATGTTAACCAGACAAATATTTCAGAGATGATAGAAGGCTCACTTCATAATGGAAAAAATAGCAACAGCAGTAGTGATAATAATAACAGTCATGTTCCCAATCGACTGGGTGGCAATAATGGTAATGGTAATAATAATAATAGTGGTTTGATGATTGGCGACACATTTGTTGTTAACGGACAACCTAATTCTATGGAAGAATTACCGTTATTACTGTCAGCTCATTTATCGACTGATGAAAGCCAAGAGACTAGACTATGCAGCCAAGTATAAAGGAGGATAATTCGACAAATATATTTTATTTTAGTTTATTTCCCGCTATGCTTTCATAAATCAAGTGTATCTGTTGCATTTAATTCATCTAAACCTTTTCTCTGCGCATCATCTCTCTCTCTCTCATTCCATCTTATGCAGTCATCTTGCTGTATCTTATTGTTTGTATTGTGTTCCATGTGGTATTTCGACGGAACAGACAATTATTTCCTATGGAAAATCTTGTATGTTGACTGTGTATGCTATTACTGTGATTCCCAGTTCAGGTTTTAAAGTACGACTGATGATAACTAATCGATCAGTTTGTGTTCCCCAACCCTCCCCCTCCACTCCATTTATTTCACTGTATTGTATTTCAGTGTTTCTAATGTCATGGCTTTCTTACGTGTATTCCTATGAATAGTATATATATATATATATATATATATATATATATATATATATATATCATTCTGCTCAAAACCCAGGAAGCAACACCTTTATTGTCATTTTCTTGGTATTGATTATACTACTAAATACGATTTCTTAGTAGTAGAGTCCGTCAATGAAGTCATGCCATCTATGCATGAAGAATATTTGTAAATAATCATAACATTTCTGCACGTATGCTATTCTAGTGTGTTCATGTAACTTTTGTATTCCGCTAAAAGCGCCAATTTTCTCAAAGAAGTAAACATTTACAATCTAATATATCATTATTATTGTTATTATGACTTAAAATTATTGTATTACTTACAATCTACAACTTTACGTTTTATCGAATTTTATTGTCTACACGAAGAGAATGAAAGGCAAAGAACCTTCTGTCCCTGTATTTATGTTTGTAGTCATACCGTGGAGAAATAAAGTTCACTTGAACCTTCTTTCTTTGCTTACCTATTTCTTGTGTTTTACTATTATTATTATTATCATTATTACTGTTTTTATTATTAATAATATTATCATTGTTACTATCTGTTGTTCAAACTTTGCTCTATAAGCAAACGCCATTCTGTTTTATTTGATATAAAAATGTATTCTTTATGTTAGCTTTTGTGTTTGTATATACATAATATATATACGCATAGGCATTGTTCATGTCTGTCTATGAGTATCCATGTACAATGATGCGTTAAGCCACATATTTGTAGATTTATTTAAAAGAGAAACGTACTAAACCATTCACTAATGTAATACCTTCTATTTATTTGTTTATTTACTGGGGAAATTGTGTTGTTCTTCCCATTGACTGTCACAACATCCTTTTCTTCTTCTTCTCTTTCTGCCTTTTCATGTTCTACTTTCCTTTCTTTTTACCCTTCAACCAGTTTTCCTGCATTCTTTGACAGCTACCACCTTCTCTCCTTCATGTTCTTCCTTCTTTAATTTCTATGTACGCTCTCACAATTTAAATGAGTATATTAAAATACACAGTTTTAATGTACTTTACCCATTATCATAATTGGTTATTACTTTACATTTTTTCTTTTTTTTTCAGGGCTTATTCTATGTACCAGTCATTTTAAAGAATAAATCAATCAATTAAAAAAAAATTCATTGAAAAATTTACACAAAAGCTGTTTTTCTCTTTAAAACAAGAAAGACCAAACAAACATGCGTTTAATTGTATCGATTAATTTATATGTGTGGCCGGTCGGTTTTGTCCTTAGATATTTTTCTTTTTCAGTTAGTAATCGACTGTTTCATGGAGTATATAAACTCATCTAACAGTTGATTATCTTTAGTACAAGGTGTTTTGAAGTGGGCTTCTAACAGAATATTAGTTAAAGGACTTCATTATGAGCTGACATCGGTTAGAGAACCGTTGGAAAACCTGGTCGGGTGTGAAGACAGATACTCGCCAGAGATAACATTCGCTAGTGGTCCCGCTATGTCGTGAATTGGCAGAAGTTGGAATTCAAAGGCTGGCCATTGGATCGGGTCCCAGTGACTTAGCGGTCTACGAGCTAGCCCGCCTTGTAACCAGTAGGTCCTGGGTTAAAACCCTGGCGGGGGATGCGTGCCGATGAAGCGTCCTAAACTAGGGCGAAGCAGCAGTCCCCTCCTTCCTGAAGGTTTTCCAATGGTTCTCTAACCGATGTCAGCTCATGATGAAGTCCTGCAACCAATTAACCAAATCCCTACAAACCAATACTTGAATAACAGAATATTAATTAGCCTCAGATCTGAAATAAGAAACAACTTCTAGTACAGCGAGTTGAAATAATGAATTCATGAAATTTCAGTAAAAGACAAAAAGAGTTTGAACAAAGAATATTTGTTTTTTTTTGATTACATCCTCATTCAGGTGTATAGCTATTTATTATTATTCTCGTGGGTTCTGATTGGAACATAGGGCTTCAGCTGAACATCTCCATTTCATTCTGTTCTCTGTAGTCCTTTGTATCTAGCTTCACGAATGCCCATAAGCTTTCATATCCTCCTTTCACGATCTCCTGCATATCATCCTTGAACGCTAAACCTGCTGCTTCTCATTCGGGTTCCTCTCAACGGCCTGGAGTATGATGTCATCCAGAGGTCTTCTCAGTGTGTGTGTGCGACCCATGTCTATCTCCTCTTTAATATTTACAGGTTGGACGATAGGTTGTTTGTTAGTTCACTGCCTGCCTGGATAAGTCCAGGGAGTGATGTCCTTCAAATTCCTTCCCTTGATAAAGATTAGTGCTTTTTTTGGCATCTTGCCTATGTTCAGTTGAATTCCTGTCCTTTCTACTTCTGCTTCCAACCTGTTGGTTTTACGAGTAGATTTTTGAGTTAATTTGACATTAGCCATAAATCGATAGCAAAGTTCAGATCTTCTAGAGTCGTCTTATAGATCCAACGGTTATACTAACATAATATTTCAAGGATTATTTTTATTGACAACATTGAAGTTTTTTAAATAATGTGGAGTTATTAAGATCAACAGAATTACTGCTGAAAAACATGTGTAAGTGATATACATAAAAATGTAATAGTAAACTGAATACCAGTAGAATTAAGAACAATAGTTTACGTGACAATTAAAGACACGTCAACACAATGATAGATTGTGAAAGGCTTAAAGAGAAGGGAACGTCGTCATATTTTTACAATCAGGTGAAGATGGTTAAGGTAGGGAAAGTGTTTAAAACAATTTCTTCTTGGCTTTTTCAGGTGAAATTCGATGGCTTCAGCTATGTTTTGAAGACGAACTCATAAACAAAAGTTAAGATAAATCAGAAGATCACATAAAATTTTAACAAGGTGGCTAAAACAGAGCTACGAATAGACCTTGTTTATCCATTCTTTAACCATGCAACATGATGTTCAAAAGTCTGGTAATGAATATACCTAACTGTACTTCCAAAGTGACTCGCTCCACAGGATCAGTCATACTGGTAAATACACATAGGGAAAGCAGTTTATCCTCATTTCCCAAAGGTAACTTTGGAGAAGTTTTGAAGAGACACTGTGATTCTGCTGCACTGAATGATATTTTTACTGCATTCGTTAACCACTGTGTATTATTTCACTGATGTTATGTGAAAGGAAACACAGTTTTAAGAAGAAGGACTTCTTCTCAGATGTTGACATATTAGCCTGTGTTGGCGTTGAATATATTTCTTTATCAAGAAACTTTTCTCTAATAATCTTGACTTCTGCATTAAAACAGTCAGTAGAGCAGGTTACTCCAACTCTGTGAAACAAACACTTTAGTAAACTGTGCTTAAATTTTAGAGGTGCAAAACTCAGAAAAGGAGCATATTGACCAATCATCGTTGGGTACTCTTTATCCATTGAAATTTGTTCTCTGCATATCTATTGAATATGTTTCATTTGTTGTATTTAACAAGGTATGTTGGGGATCTAGCTGGTTGACCAGTTCTATCAAAATTTCATGAATTTATTAAATTCCATCTTTGTGAAGGTTCTGTTCATATTTCACGTCCCTATTGGGAATTAATAGATTCTCTGATGTGAAGTTAATTAAATAAAACCTTCGAAAAACATTTCAGACAGGATTTCTTTCATAGATTCATATAAGGAGATACCTATTTAAAATTTGGAAAGTATTCAGCACAATTCAACATGGAAGTGGAGAAATGTATAATAAGCGTCATACTGTCATGTTAAATTGTGAAAAGACTGAAGAGATAATAGGTGTTAAACGAACACTAACTTAATTATTATTATTATTGTCTCCTTAAGTTCCTAGAGAAACATAGGGCTTCAGCTGCACGTCTCTATTGCGTTCGGTTCTCCGACAACCTTTTCACCTAGCTACACGTCTGCCCGCGCACTTTCATCTTCTCCTCACATGACCTCCTCCGTGTCACCCTCGGACGAACAACTCACCACTTCTCATTCGGGTTCAACTTGGGCAATGGCCTGGCGTGTGATGTCACTTGATGGTTTGTATTCTCAGAGTATGGCCAATCCACCTCAACTTCTTTCTGCATATTTGTTGAACAATTGGTCCCTGCTAGGTTGGCTCGTTTCCAGAGATCTCTCCCGGTTGCTGATCTTTTCTGGCCAGCCATCTTATCTTAAGTACTGAGCGGAGATAGCCATTGGTGAAGGTCTGTAGTTTGTTCGAAGTGCCCTTCTTGACGCAGCGTATAGTAGCACTGACTTAGCATTGGAGTTGAAAATCAGGATCTTATTTTTCATGCTGAGTACTGTTGATCTCCACAAATTAATAATACTGAGTAACTTAATAACAGATCCACTAATTTAAAATGCCTTCTGAGGCACTTATCATAAAACACTGACAACTACACTGACAAAAGCTGAAAAACTTTTTGATGATTTTAATGACATTATCATTTGACACTTTTTAATTCTTCAGTTCATTCGTCATGATATATGCGATAATTCTGGTAAGTGAACAGCCTCAAAAAGAAATAAATCAACGTCAATAGGTTTTCGTCTCTCCTTTTACAACTGAAAATTATCGAGTGCAACTATTTTTGCAAATCCTAGTCTCTCGTTCTATTCTGCATATTAAATAAGGAGATATCGGTGTTATTCCCTTTATATATACACTTTACAAAGACTTCGATGTATATTGATCAAAGGTACTTTTATAAAACACAGATCATGACGAAAAACAGTTCCAGGGTTCATGTTAAGACGGACAGGCTTCTTTGTTAGCCATCAACTGGTGATTTGTGCATCTACTGACATGATAACCTTATTGGACAGTTTCACTTCGTCTATTTATCACTTAATTTTCTGAGGAATTCCAGTGTCATAGAACTAATCAGGTGCATCGGTGGTACAGCGGTTAGGACTCTCGCCGACTATGCACATGGTCCAAAGTTCGATCCCCGGCCGACGCACTCCTTTATTTCGCTAAGCCAGAAATAATGCTGGTAAAGAGGAAAGGTTGGGCATGAGGCTAGCAACCACATCCTGTAAAATAAACACTGCTACAGAAACGTCAAGCCACTAGCTTGAGGCCCAACGTTCCACTGGGGAAGGTGAATGAATAAAAAAAAGTACTAATCAGTCTGTTTTATTGATGGCTTAGATTTCTGAGGGTTTTGTAAATACAATATACCGCGTATTTTGTGCAGTTGTCGTTTGTCCCAGTCTGACTTTTATGTCTATCGCACTGTGGGAGGTATTTTCAATTGTTCTAAAAGCGCATTCTAGTCAACTTAGATGAGCTTAACAATTATTCTGTTATGCTCTAAATAACAGTTTATAATAATTCAAAGAAGTGTTTAACCCCGCCCCCGCTGACGGATCACTCAACATTTAAGGATGGCAATATTAGTTTCAAATAGACCTTAACCTTTATCACCTTATCCTGTAGCATTGCATACGTTAGACTTTAGTTTAAAAGCACAACAAATACAATTTGTAATTCAACAGCAGTGATATTGTGTCTTGATTTAATAAATATGAGAGAGCAAAAGTTTTCGAAATTTCTTCACTATTTACTGACTAATTTTCTGTTACAATTTTGAGTGAGTGTCTTGGTGTTTGGTCTTGTCGTTTTTTGCGTGGGTGTGTGCGCTTATATCGATTATTTGAGCTGACTCTGTCTTACTGTCACTACATATATATATATATATATATATATATATATATATATATATATATATATATATATACTCGTGCGTGATAGAACCATTGGGTTCAAGCGCTTCACTACCTTATTAGCCAGTCTGACATTATCAACACCTGCCTACGTCGATTGACATAAAACAAAAATAATATGATGATTCATTTATTACTAAATAGGTGGTACTTGGAATTTGTGTGTTTCTTTCTACCTCTATAATTAAGCTAAATACAGACCTTTATGTTTACTAAGTTCAGTTGTAGACTAACTTTTTTCTTCATAAGCTGACAATAATATTCACTCAAAAAAAGATTAAAAAGGTTCATTTGAAAAATTCTGGAATTGTGGTATCGATTAACAGTACAATTTTGTTGAGGCTACAGATCATAAAGATAACATGATTTACGTGCGCTGGAGAATTTTCTGAAATGCTAATTGTTTTTAGTATCCTACTGTGGTGACTGCTACTAATAAGATTTATCAGTAGTATATAAAGAGACTCTATCAAGTTATCGTCTGCTACCGCGTCACCATTACTTAATGATTGTTCTTTCCGCTCCGATTTACAATACTCAACGCAACGAACAAGATCCAGATTTTGAATACTTTTGTCAAGTCAGTTCGTCTATATGATTTAGAGAGTAGGCGATTCATGAAAAGAATTTCTAACAGACTGTCGCAGACTTTCATCAACAGTTGTCTTTGGTGTCTCGATACTGAAGATCGAATGATCAGAGAGAATAGGCAACAACGAACTCTGGCAGGCAGCGAACTAACAAACTATCTATCGTCCAGATGTTGGTTTGCAAGGATTTGATAGGTTAGATAACCATTGGAAAACCTTCAGGGAGGAATGGACTGCTGTTTCGCTCTAGTTTGGGGACTCTTCATCAGTAAGCACCCACCACCAGGATTCAAGCCCAGGACCTTCTAGTTACAAGGCGAGCTGATAGACCATTAAGCCACTGGGACGCGATCCAATGGCCAGTCCATGGATTTCAACTCCTGCAAATTCATGATATGGCTGGACCATTAGCGAATGTCATCACTGGCGAGTATTTGTCCTCACACGTGACCTGCTGTACCCTAGTACTTCCAGCTTTTTCAGTGGTTCTCTAACCGATGTCAATTCATTATGAAATCCTGAAATCTATCGTCCAACCAGCAAATATGAACAAGGAAATGGTAATGGGTTGGACATGCTCTGAGGCGACTGGTAAGTCATGTCACCTTCTAGGCTGTCGAATGGAACTCACCATTTGGGTGTGTGAGAGTGGCATGGGGCGGATCATATGAAGAGGAAATAAGCACTCGTGGGCAGACGCAAAGCTAACTCAAGAAGACTTCAGAGAACAAGGTGAAACTGAGGTGTACTACTGAAGCCTTATGTTGCACTCGGAACTCAAGTGAAGAACAATAATGCTAATATAATCAACTAACCTGGCTAGGCTTAAACAGTATGGTTTAATATAAAACGAATAAAACTTCTATTTTCAGATATCGTATTTTGTCACTTTCTTCCATTTATGAATTCAATTTAAAAAGATGCTGAAGATACACAGTTGACTATCTATTTGTCTGTATGAGTTCTATCACTTTTGTAACTATAAATAGTTTCATCTGAAAAATGCATTGTTAGGTTTATATGGCAAAGTGAGGCATAACCAACCAATGAAACTTTATAAATAAAAATATTGATTGAATAAACAATTGCATTCATCCTAAACAATTCAGAATTTATTTACATAGACGTGAGCTGACTCAGAGTTCAAAAGTATCTCATGGGACATTAGATTTGGCGATGACCTTTATCGCTTTCATCAGTGTTTCCTCAGCAGTATTTTTTTTTCTTTCTAGTAATAAATGCGTGTTAAAAACTGATGTTCTTCTGTATGACAAGGTTACATGTGAGTATGATAAACAATTACTGTTAAAAATACTGTGGCTTGGGATAGAATCGAATTGAAACTGAGTATCAGGAGTTTACCGGTTGCGTACCCTACCATTATTATTGTTCCCCTGGCATCCTAGTGAAACATAGGGCTTCAGCTGCACGTCTCCACTTGTTTCTGTCTTCTTCTGTACTTTTCACCTGCATCCATGTTAGTCCATACTGTTTCAACCCCTCTTCACACGATCTCCTTCATGTCACCCTTACACCGACGTCCCACTCGCCGCTTCCCTTTCGGCCTGGTTCCATTCGAGCAATGGCCTGACGCGCGCGCGATGTCACTCAGCGGTCTCCTCAGCCACGAGTGTCCAATCCATCTCCACTTTCTCCTGCATATTTGTTGGTTGGCGATTGGTTCTTGTTTTGTTTGTTCCCATAGTTTCTTGTTGGTGATTGTGATTCTTCCCGGCCCGGCCATCTGATCTTCAGTATAGATCCAGCGAAGACAGTTGTTGATAAAGGTCTGCAACAGGCTGTTGGAAATATTCTTTGTGACCTACCCTCCAAGTTTCTGTCCATAATTTATCATCTTCTCCTCGTCACACGATCTCCTCCATGTCAATCTAGGAAGACCCATGCTTCGCTTCCCATAGGGATTCCATTCGATCAATGGCTTATAATGCGCGCGATGGAATTCGATGACCTCCTCAGCGAATATCTAATACATTTCCATTTTCTTCTACATATGTATTGAGCAGTCGGCTGTCGCTTGGTTGGTTTGTACCCAAATAGGGTTTCTTGTTGATAATTTCTTCTGGCCGACAGGCTGGCCATTCAATCTTCAGTATGGAGCCAACCGGAGAAGACGGCTATTGATAAAAGTCTGCAGTAACCTGTTGGAAATGCTTTTGGTGATGCACTGGTCACATTTCTGACCCGCATGGAATAATTGATTGTCTGACTTCATATTGGTGTTGAAAATCCGAATCTGGCTAAGACAGTGCAGAAGATTTCCAAACTAGTTTCAAGTTGATGAAGGCGTATCTTGCCTTTCCGATTGTGGCTGTCTGGCTTTGACATCTCTATCCATGCTGCCCGTCTGTGGTTGAAACCGTGGTTCCTAGACAAGGGAAGGAGGTAACCTCATTCAAATCTCTTTGGTTGATGGTGACTGGTGTTGGTTGTTGTTGCTGTTGGTTGGTTATCTTCCGTATGTTAACCTGCAGTTCTGTCTTCTCTGCTTCCTTCTTCAATCAGTTTATTGGTTTTCACCTGCAAATCCAGATCTTCTAAAGTCTTCTTATCAGTGGTCCAACGTATTCCTGTCTTCTCATTCTCTGTGCATCCATCTCTGACGCATCCAGTCCACCATAATTAAGAATATCATTATAATTAGGAGATATTTTTAAGTTATATCACTGAAAACATCCTGTTTCATGTGTTTAATCATTATTCTCTGTTTTTCTCTTGTAAATAGGCATCATTTTTATGTAAAAAATCACTGGATTTTAGAATTACTCGGTTCAAGGTCAGTCGTGCAATCCCATCCCATGGATCGATATATTTTAACACTGCTACTCTGATGTTATTTTAAAGAAACGAATTGATAACCGCACCTCCGACCTACCCCGTCTTTTCTAGGCCTATTATCAGACATTCTATGTCTTCAGAAGTGAGTCTGTCGGGTATCCGAGCCAAATCACCTGAATAACTGGCGAGCATTCTGCCGTTGAACCATGGACACACAAATTTAAGACGCTATATACAACTGCCTACTTGACTGAAACATTGTCATCGCCAATCTTCTCCACATACTATTTAAATAAATAAAACTAGTTAATTTAGTTACATGACATTAATTTATGGTATGTATGTAATCACTTTCATGAAAAACCAGTAATACATTTTAAAACTGACAATCATCGACTGATGCTTATAATGGCAATCACCACTTACATGGATGTTTAACAGACAGTTGTGAAAAGAACATAAAAGAAAAGGGATTTACGTCATTGAGTGTTTATATTTTGTATGGAATTCAACAATCACATGGAATACTGATTGTATGACGATGAAAAAGAAACATTTTGATGTGATTACACTACTTAAAAAAGAATAATGATGCAAATGTCTTTAAACAGGATTTTATTTTCGTCTGACTTAGGTGAAAATTAAAATTATGTCGGTGTCATATTAAGTTGAACAAAGACCAGTTGAACCGGTTTTTTTTTAGCTTAATTCACTTTAAACAACATTCAGAATAATTTTTTTGAAACATGTTGATGACGTTGCCATTGTCAACGGGAAGCTTTTAAAAGCTTGCTCACCTAATTGGTTTACTTGATTGACTTAAGTGAAGAAGTAGAACACGACAGGTTACCCACTGACTGTATAGACATCATCATGAGGATATTTCTTTTGATCATCACAGGGAATAGTGTAATATTTATTGCAGTTTAAATAGGTGTAGGATATTTTAATCGGTGATGTATAATCATATTGTGAAACATTGGATCATTTCAGTACAGTAAGAAGTCCAAATAATGGGCATCTTTAGTAGTTCTGATTTAGATTTCTACAGAATGTAATCAGTAAATTAAGACCCCCATATTGAAATCAAAACAAGATTTTGAGCGAACAACTGTTTTCGATAACTTCTTCTTCTTCAGGCTCTAAAGTTATAAATCCATGAATAACAGAGTACATTTAGCCAATACAGGCAAATGAAAATAATAATATCAGAAACTGTATCGGAGTGCATATGTAAGTTGAGATGATAGTCCATTAGTTAACATAGTCAATCAAATGTGTATAGGGTGTATAGTCAGAAAAAATGTGATGAAGTGTGAATGAACAATTGGGCGATATAGTGTTGTTTTATAGTCAATAGAATATAAGTGTCATTGGGGTGAGAGAAATGCAATAACCACAAAATACATACAAATACACATTAACAAAGGGAACACTGGATAATGTCTAGTGATAAAATAAAGAGGCTAAATTGTGAATTGCAATAAAATGCTACAGTATTGGTAGGCTTAGTACAAAATTATGAAGGTTGACGAAAATAAAGGTAACAATGAGGTGAAATAAACTGGGTGGAGAAATGGATAATAAAGACATGATATCACAAAATAATAATAATGATAATAATAGTACGAAAAATTATGATCCTGGTAACCTTATAGTGGGCCAGGGTAGACAAAAAGAGTGATTAAGTTTTTTCTGTACACATAGGTCTGGTCTCTCTCTATTAATCTCTAAAGCCTTAGCTATGGCTAGGAGGCGTAATCGTATGCCTTTGAGGAGATTGTTCGGTTCTCGATACACAATTGTAAGTGACTCACCTACTTTTATCCAGTGATCGCTATCCACTAGAAGAGATAGAATTGCACTATTTAATGATTTGGTTGCTCTTTTCCCAAGCCAAACAGGAATATGTCCACCTGTGCGTAAAGATAAATTCCTCTGGGTACGACCTATATAACTAGCTCCACAGGAGCAGTTGAATTTATATATATACACATTGATGTCTCCATTTTGGGCAATCTATCTTTAATGCACAGTGTCAATATCGGTTTGGTTGAGAAACTGACATGCAGTTTTGCGGCATTAAAAGTTCTTTCAATTGATCTCGTTAATCTACGGTTTAGTATATCACAGGCTATAACGCCTTTGAATTGTACATTTAAATAAAGCTTTTTCTTGCTTACTGTCTCGCTTGGTTTTATGTGTAGTTTCGTAGATATACTTCTTTACAGAGTTGGTTGCTACAAAATGACTATATATATATATATATATTCATGGCGGCCTGCTTAAAACTTGGGCTACTAAAAACTTCTATCTCTCTACTGCATACATTTCCTCACGTTCTGTTTGTTTTAATCGATTAAGATATGACCTCAAATGGTATTATCTACTCTTGTGTGTATTTAAAATGTTTACAAGCTCCGGATTTGCAAGTCCTCACTAAAATTGGGGAAAGGACTGATTATGGGTACATGAGATAACTGTTCATCATTTGTGTCCTTAGATCTCAAAATGTACTTCTCAACGTCTTGTAATTGGTTTTCAACTAGATATCGTGGATTTCTTGAAGGAGACAAAGCAGATTTATCATAATGGAATGGTTTGTGCTTCAGGTCAGAGACTATAATGTCACAGGACATACTGTCAGTTGATATTTCACTTGAAGATATTGTACGAAGAAAAAATATCATGTAATAAACTCCTCTGAAAACTCTTTATAGAATAAAGATTATATATATATATATATATATATATCATCTATCTCAATAAAAATTCCAATTTAAGGAAGAAGTTGTCTTCTCACCATTATAACGCAATTTTTCTTCACAGGCATGAAATTGAAATATCTTACTAAAGTAGTTTCATTTTTATTACGCCTCGTTTTTATTGGTAGTAATGTAACAACAGAAGACAAGGGCCGGGCAACAGATCGTTTATTAAGGAAATCAACACATATTTATAGATTTTCATGTACATTATTATAGATTATTGTTAGCAGACAAACACAGTCTTCTGATTGGCTGTTTCTCATAGAAAGTTAACCTTGCATCTCTTTTTGGCTGTTTCTTGAATGTCAGATCATCTATATGTTAACTGTATCCACCTACGCAAAGCCTTTGTTCTCATTTTTCTTACGACCAATATTGGGGACATAAACATTGACGTGAATTACTGTCCACCAATTTTGACTAACAGCCAGCTCTCACCACAGTCATACTTTCCATGCCTCTGATGTCCATGTTGCGTAATACTTGAAAGGGGTTGATTCGATAAAAATGAACTTAGTGATCAGCTTCTCCCTCCACCTACCTATAATACGTTTTAGGACTGTAGCTCTGTCTCTGACAATCTACTGTGAGTTTTTCTCTAAGTTAGTCACCCCTTTTACACTTATCTAAACCTCTTTCTTCCGACAACCTGACTAACTCTGGCCTATCGGATTGATCTTTCTAGTTGACCTTACAATCGTTACAAGGTAATTGTGCATATTAAGCTAATTTGTCCTACCAGGTCAATGGCGTCTTTTGACCTACAGAGCTGATGCAAGGGTGAGTTTGTGTGTTTGAATACCGACTTAATTCCTGCTTTATTAAGAATTCTTCTAAGGGTTTCGGATACCCCTTCTTTATATGATAACTTTCTAGATCCTTCAGATTCAATTTTTCATTATGTTATGGCCAGTATCTTCAATAATATTTCTCCTTTTATAGAATTTTAGTGAGATTTATAGGAGAGCTATTTAGTACAAATGTCTCCGCTGTGAGTTACGCATACTCTGCCCTTTAACCTGTTCTGCTATGGTCTGATTTTAAATATATCTGAATGTAGATTTCCTAACGGACTAGAATTGGTTAAACGTCAGTTAAAAGTATAATCTAAGTATAAATCCCCAGGTCATTGACTGATAGCTACTGAATGGATATCCTGAGGCTGTAGTGACAACTCTTGACCAGCAGGATATACCATACCAGTTAGAATCCACTGGTCATCGAATTCCGGTTCAAGTGGCTGAATAGTCAACGGACTTGGCCTCATAACGTGAAGGTCTCGGGTTCCATTCTCAGTGGGATCATGGATATGCATTTCTGAAGAGTAACAAAACTAGGACGAAACAGCAATCCACTGCTCCCTGGTTTCTAATGATCTATAACTGATGTTGGTTCATGACGAAATCAATACTGAAGTTAATCCAGATCCTTACAGAAATCCTCAATACATATATATATATATATATATATATATATATGTATATTCATGGCGGCCTGCTTAAATCTTGGGCTACCAGAAACTTCCATCACTTTATTGAGTATATTTTCTCACGTTCGGTTTGTTTCAGTCGATTAAGACATGACCTCAACCAATGGTATTATCTACTCTTGTGTGTATTTAAAATGTTAACACGCTTCTGTTTCTCAAGTTCCTATTAAACTTGAGGAAAGTCCTGACTGTGAGTGACAACTTGTTCCAGTACGTGAGATAACTTCTTCACTTATATCCTTAGTTGTCAGAGTGGACTTTTGAATATCTTACAATAGGCTTTCAACTAGATATCGCGGATATCTTGGAGGAGACAAAGAAGATATATCATAAACTCCGCTGAAAGTTATGTACATTTAATAAATACTTTCTAGAATAAAGACGTTATATATTAGAAATACTATTCTCCTTTACCTCTTATTCTAAGGAGATCTAATCTATATCACAATAAAAATTACAAATTAATGAAGAAGGTATGTCTTCTCACCTTTATAATGGGGTTTTTCTATGTCGCAAAATTCAAATGTCTGGAATGATCTAGAAAACGCATCTAAATCTCACATTTTAAAATATTCAAAACATGTGACATATTTTTTGGAAAAAAAATTAGCGGATATTACTACTATATATAGTTACACCTTCTGAAAAAAGGTACATTTCTCGATAAAGGCATTCCGTTTAAAAAAAGTAGAAATAACACGGAAATATTTCGTGTGAAAACTGTTGGGCTCAGTAAATGAGAACAAAGTTTCAGCTAAAGGCTTTTAATTTGTAAAAAAAACAGCTCAAATTGTAATCAAAGTCAAATAATAGAGGGAGTAATTTAGTTTAAAGAGTATCGATTAAGCATTTCTATGCTTATATATATATATATATATCTTTACAAACACCAAAAAATCAATAAATTTATTCAGTTTAAGAAATCAATTTTTGCGCATCAATCTTTTTCAGTCTGAACTATTTCAGCTCTATGAATACAATTCATTCTTTTCATTTTTATACTTAGATTTAGATCGAAATAAACGATCAGTAATTACTGCAATACATCACCAAACAAGCAATATAAACACTTTACTTGAATCAAAGATGCTAAATTCGCTGAAGTTATCTACACTTTGGTAAGTTATTCGAACGGGATTAGAAATTCGCTGGTCCAAGACGCCTGTTAATCCATCCATCTTTACCTAGTATGAGTGGATAACTGATCTTGTAGCATAACATTTACGAATCACACACATGATAGAAACTTAACGCTTTCTTCTATTACAGCAGAACAGTATTAAAAATATGTTGACTTCACAGTAGGAGGAAAAAGAGTCACGTGACACAAATCATGGGATAAAATGGTATAGTGCATTAGGCAGCAAGTAAAAAAAGGAGAAATTTAACATTTCCTTTCATTACTTACAGCTTAACATCACTGATCACATGGTTATAAGAATTTCAAGGTCAGCTGGTTGTCAGATAGTTAAACACATATATTCTTTTGACAAACAAGTGTGTGTTCAAAATATTATTATTATCATTTCGGGTTCCGAGCGGAACATAGCACTTCAAAAACACACCTCCACTCTTGATGGTATTAGATGGTTGGAGGCAACCGGCCACAGGAAGTCTTGGACCTAGGTTTCGTGCTAGTTGCCACTCGTCAGCAAGGCGTATCTGCAAACTTGAAGGAAGTCATGTCCCTTCTGGGATTCGAACCCGCGTCCCTCAGCGGTGCAGTCAGAGACGTTACCACTGAGCTATTCAGGCCCGCGATTGACCTCTTGTAGGACTGTAGTGGATATTTTGATTTGACACCAGTATCTGGTGTGATGCGTCTAGTCCTCTGAATGGTGTAGAGTGAATTCTATCAGCCAGGTTTCAGATACGCCTTGCTGACGAGTCCCAACTAGCACGAAACCTAGGTCCAAGGCTTCCTGCCGATTGCCTCCAACCATCTAATACCATCAAATCAATGTGCACTGTGATGGCAAGCCAGCTAGAATGGTGGTCACATTACAACCTGATTGATAGAATTCAGTCTACACCAATCAGAGGACCAGATGCATCACACTAGTTACTAGTGTCAAATCAAAACACCTCCATTCTCTTCTATTTTCTCCTCTCCCCTTCACCTGCGTCCACGACTCAACATGATACATCCTCTACTCTACGTCGCCCAAACACCAATATCCCATTCGTCACCTTCCATATGGATTCCACTCGAGTGATAGCCAACATCACACGCGATGATATTCGACAGCCTCCTCAACGTATTCCTCATCCATCTCCATTCTATCCTACATATTTATTGATCGGTCATCTCTCCCTCAGTTGGTTTGTTTCCAGATAGAGTTTCTTGTTCATAATTCTCTCTGGCCGGCCGGCTGACCATTCGATCTTCAGTATGGAGCCAGCCACTGAAGTGGGCAGCTGTTGATCAAAGTCTGCAGTAACCTGTTGGAAATGTTTTTGGTGACGCGCTAGTCACGTTTCTGACCCGTATAGAATGACCGACTTGACATTGGTGTTGAAGGTCCGAATCTTGTTGTTTATGCTGGCTAAGACAGTACAGAAGATTTCCGAAGTGATTTAAGGTTGATGAAGGCGTATCTCGCCTTTCCGATTGTGGCTGTCTGGCTTTGACATCTTCATCCATGCTGTCCGTCTGTGGTTGAAACCGTGGTTCCTAGAGAAGGGAGGGAAGTTCGCCCTGTCAAATCTCTTCGGTTGATGGTCACTGGTGGTATTTATTTATTGTTGTAGTACCAACTAACTCTCAGTATTTAATTGACTGAGAGCAGAATGTCTACTCTGAATTATCTACAAGTAGGTTATTGGCTGCAGCATAAATCGAAAAGGAAGCCGATGAATTTGATTATTGTTTATGCCTAAAAATTACCAGACAGTTGTTGAAGATAGATACTGTGATAGGGCATAAGCGACCACCTAAATGAAACCGACATGCTCTTAACACAGTCATCTTGGGAGGAAGGTATAATTGAAGTTTCCACGGCTCAGAAAACAGTAGGTTGTTGACGATTAAGTTAAGTCTCTTCCATTTAACGGATCCACTGACCTAGAAAGTGGGTAGATGTTTAAGTGTCATGTCACAATTAAAACAGGTTGATTGAATCAATTTTTTTTTGCATATATCGATTTCACTTTGATTTTTTGTCATTACTCTTTTATATTTACTTTCCCGTGGTTACACAGCACAACCATTCTTATCTGAGCTGACTAAGTGGAGAGGATATTTTCTGTGGAACATTATAGTTGAACTAGGCTGACGATATTTGGCATTTTGATAAGTCAATAAAGTCTAAAAGACCATGCGTGAATTAGAATGTGTACTTGAATAATTTTTTTTGGCATATTGGTCTCAGTCATTCCTATTCCGTCATCTTAGACTACAAAGAATTCACTTACACTCTCATTGGTGTTGATCGTTTGGATCTGAAGCCTCAATTTATCATTTTTCTAAGTGACACTAAAAAAAACTTGTCACATTTCACGTGTGCATTTAAGTATAAAGAACATTTCAGCGTATTGTCGACAAGTTTTACTCACGGTGTGTACTTCAATTTAACGTATATTCATAAAGACGACAGTTGTATGAAGGGCATGAAGTAGGCTACAACCACTTCATCAGAAAATATGATGGTGGGATCACTTCAAACCAAACTCAACTGTGAAAACGAGCATAAAAACCTTAACAAATTCACCGCTGTATTGCACCAGTATAGTGAGAAGACAGAGTCTTTACAGCATTTCATCAATGATATTCTTAACTGCAGTGGATTGAATTATGCATCAGACTGTACACGGGGAGTGAGAAGACGGGATACTTTGGACCACTGAAAAGAAGACTCTAGAAGATCTGCTATTCCCGTGTGGATGATATATGTCTGATATCACACAAACTGGAAGAATTACGCGCAGGCGAAAACCAACAAACTGGCTGAAGAGGCAAACAGCGAATAGAGGACTCCGAGTGAACATGAAGAAGACGGAGCTGATGAAGATAACCAACCAACCAACCAACAACAACAACAACAACCAACACCAGTGACCATCAACCGAAGAGATTTGACAGAGCGAACTTCCCTCCCTTCTCTAGGAACCATGGTTTCAACCACAGATGGACAGCATGGATGAAGATGTCAAAGCCAGACAGCCACAGTCGGAAAGGCGAAATACGCCTTCATCAACCTTAAATCACTTCGGAAATCTTCTGTACTGTCTTAGCCAGCATAAACAACAAGATTCGGACCTTCAACACCAATGTCAAGTCGGTCATTCTATACGGGTCAGAAACGTGACTAGCGCGTCACCAAAAACATTTCCAACAGGTTACTGCAGACTTTGATCAACAGCTGCCCACTTCAGTGGCTGGCTCCATACTGAAGATCGAATGGTCAGCCGGCTGGCCAGAGAGAATTATGAACAAGAAACTCTATCTGGAAACAAACCAACTGAGGGAGAGACGATTAGTCAACAAATATCTAGGATAGAATGGAGATGGATGGGTAATACGTTGAGGAAGCCGTCGAATGCGACCGTGTGTGATGTTGGCTATCACTCGAGTGGAATCCATATGGAAGGTGACGAATGGGATATTGGTGTTTGGGCGACATAGAGTAGAGGATGTATCATGTTGAGTCGTGGACGCAGGTGAAGGGGAG
The DNA here is from genome assembly GCA_944472135.2 of Trichobilharzia regenti. Lineage (NCBI taxonomy): Eukaryota > Metazoa > Platyhelminthes > Trematoda > Strigeidida > Schistosomatidae > Trichobilharzia > Trichobilharzia regenti. Next base: position 92,813,472 of record OX235262.1, on the reverse strand, counting down.
AGGAGAAAATAGAAGAGAGTGTAGGTGTGATGTTGAAGCTCTTTGTTCCACTGGGAACCCAAGGGAATAATAACAACAATAATAGAATATAGTTAAAGGGATTTAGGATGAGACCATTTGATTGAGGTAGAGGACGGAATTTGCATAGTCCTTGAAGAATTTAAGACAATCTGACTCATCGAAATCCTCTTCGACTGGTTTTGATTAATGGTTCTCGTTTTACTCACCTATACTTTTAGGTTTAAGAAATCCTTGTTTCCAATAGCGAATAATTATAATTTTCTTTGTGGTTCTAATTGAAACTGGAAGATAGAACGTGTGAGTCCCAGTATTCGAGACTGCCATGTCTGATGTACTAGTCCTCTTATTTGATTATATTGCCAGTGAAACCTAGACACCACAGACAATGTATTTAATCAGAAGATGATATTCAGTAGACTGATGAGTTAATTACTAAATCATCTGTATATAGGTATCCATCAGTGCAGTCGATACACGAAAAAGGACCGACCGATAGGGATCAATGAAACTAACCTAACTGTAGTATAAATATTTAACAATAATGAATACATCTCTAACTGAACTGGTTCGCTTTCGTTTTCGTTCTTGTATTTTTATTACCCAATAGCACACGTAAACAGACTATTTGAAATTTGTTAATTTACATGTTATCTTATCAATATATAAGCTTTTATTGGAACTATTATGAAATAGTACATCACATAAAAAAACACAACTTTAAATCACAAATACTAGTCCTGAAATATGTGCCATATATCATGTTTATATTGATTACCAACGGACAACAGTATTTTATCGATTGGTAACTTGAGATCTAAAGGGTCGATTAACCTTTAAAAAATATCTAAATGTTAAATCTAACTTCGAATTGAATATTCAATAATTTTAAAGAGCAAACAATACAAATAGGTTTGGAGACTTCCAGAGTAATGGGTGAATTAGTGATAGAAATTTCCTCTCGGAAACGTAGATTACGGAATGAAATGATTCAGAGAATTTATTATGCGCATAGAAGACACTTCTTCATCCCCTCCTCTTACGTTGGGCATAGTTTCAAGTTCTACGACTTTGCTAGTAATGTTTAACTTTTTTTGGTTTTTTGAATTTTTATATGACATCTTAGTAACATCTTCTTAACCAGCTCTTTATTTACTCTTTCTATTTATTACATAATTTTTTGGACACGTGTCTCCATTAACATCCTATTTCACAATGCGCAACCCTTGTCAAAACTTACCAATCTCCCCCCCCCCTCCCAAGTCACCATTTTGATTACTCCTCCTATTTTGGAAACATTTCGGTGACGTAAACAGTAACTCCAACTAATTTTTATTTTTTTTGGTTACAGGAGTTCATCATGAACTGACATCGTCCTAGCTTGTGACTCTTCATCGGTACGCATCCACTTCAGGGTTTCGAATCCAGGACCTTCTGATTACAAGACGAGCTAGCTCGTAGACCATTAAGCCACTGTGACCGATCCAATGGCCAGCCCATGAATTCCAACTTCAGCCAATTCACGACATAGCGCGCGCGACCACTAGCCACTGTCATCCATGGCAAGTATTTGTCCTCACGCTCGACATGCTGCACCCATCTAGTCACGACTTCCTTCCTAGACAGTACTAGTCGCTAGTAAGTATCTCACTGATTTTCAAGTATTGTTTTGCAGGGATTTCATTGACCGGTTACAGGATTTCATTATGAGCTGACATTGGTTAGAAAACCATTGGAACCAATTTGTTTGACAATCCTATTGCACACACACACACACACGGAATAATTATATAAAAATGAGATTGCATTAATAAGTGAGTGAATTCGCCGAAAAGAGACTCTTCACTGAGCTTTGTCTGTTGTTCTTACATTCACGTCTGGATGGGTATTTTCCGTGAATGTATTATCAAGCTATACAATCGTAGGTATATGATGACTTTTTTGAAATAATAATGTGAATGGTGTTAAAATATTTGTGATTATAATTACAGTTTAACATCAAGAAGTAAAACAAGTTATATGCTGTATAAAAATGGTTCATGGAATGAATAAACCTCAGTGTGGGGTGAAGAACTAATGGCATTTGTAGACAATCAAAGCATAATGCGGCGAAATGAGAACTATGATAAGACAACATTATGGAAATTATATTGAACTAAAACAGTTAGTCTGTTTGATATATGTAAATAAGGCATTAAGAAGTTAAGTATTTCATACATTCAGTTCCCTTAGTAAGTTTTGATAAAGAAAGAAAGATCAAATTTGCAGTGTAAAAAGTTATATCATTCTATTTCACAGGTTCTTATCAGCTGCAAACTACCTGAAATTACAATGGTTATAAATAGTGACATTTCAAACTTCAATGTTTGAAAGGTAATCGAGAAAACATCATAAGATGAACGCATTCTATTTTAAGTTACCATCAATTCATATGCTTTCAAACTATGAGAAAAGGGGGATGAGAGAAAACAGAACAAATCTCATACACAGTGTTAATTTGTACGTCTGCATAGCAACTCAAGAAAGTTATAGCTCATCTAATTGAATACTTGCTCAGGGAGCTGAGCTCACTAGTGTGTATGACTTATCAGTATAATCAAAGTCATACGGTTATCAAGGGAGTGAGAGATTGACTACACTCTCTTTCTGTGTGCATAATTTTGGTCTGAAGCGTTAGATTGTAAATGCTTCAGCAAATTGAAGTAGATTCTCTGTCGTTTGTATGTTTAATATTTTGAAGGATTTGGAAACCTCGACAAAATGACCCGTATCCACGAGGTGTCTGGTAACTGAACTTTTTAACAAGTGATTTCTTGGAATATGCTCTGAAAACCGTATAGCAGCCCTTCTTTTGTTATTCCAATGTACTTGCTGCTGCAGATGCTTATACAGCATGTAGTGTGCCGTATAGCGTCACCAGTTTCGCTTCAACAAAGCAACCTTTTATTGATCTATTCATCCTCTTGTCAATCTTTTGTGATACTGCTTCTACTTTGAATGGGAGGCAAATGAACACTTTCTTCTATTCAACTGTTGGATAATTCACTTTCTCGATCTTTTCTTTGCTGTACTTTAGGATAAATCCCTTTGGATACCTATTTTCCTTAAGTATTACGGGGTGGTATCATTTCGTAGTTTCTTCGCCATCCCTTTAGTAATAGTGATAATAATAATAATAATATTAATGGCTTTAATTCAAACAGTACTTCGATGCAATGTGGAACTTTCAGCATGTGATACAATATTTCCTCTAATTTCCCTGTTACATCATATAGTAAGGGGGAAATAATTTGGAAATTCTTTAGAGTGATAATAATTTTAATTAGGTTGGGAATGTTAACTTAAGTAGAAATAGTGACAGCAATACATTAATGAAAGAAAGCCTAAAAAGGACCGTTTACTTAGTGTTATGCAATAAGTTAGTAGTTTTACGCTTAACAATTTTTTCATCGCATTAAAATGTTTGCCAGATGAAGTATCGTAGAGTTTTTTATTTGTAGCCGTTCGAGAATAAAGTCTCTTATGATTGCTTTTAGTCCTACTTGATGAGATGCAAGGGCAGAGTTGCCTATAAAGAGGATACTCAGGGTCCACCAATATGATATTTGTTCATTTCTTGCATAAGTTCATGTTTAGATATAATGGAGAAGATTTGCAGATCAGCTGAATGATTTCGATGTGGTTCTGCCCAAAGATGTTGCCTAATAGGGCGATGAAAGCCTCGCAAATAAACCATCCAGCTCGGAAAACACAACTACATGATAAGTTCAGGTGTCTATCTACAGCAGTATTAGCAAGTTTGTTTATCTGTAACACACTGGCTTTATCAACAGCTTTTAGTGCTCTTTGTAGTGTACCAGTGCCTTTCTTAAGTAGCCCAGAGAAAATCATGAGGAAGCAATAAAGAAGAATAGGTATAATACAAAATTAGACAAACTGTAAAGGTAGACAGCGAGTGATACCACATCGTCTTAACTTCCCAGCGTAAAAGGTTAGACACGAAGTATCTTCACAGAAATTAAATTGATATAGGAAGGCCAAGGAAGATCAGAGGAAAGAGGTAATCCAAACTATTTAACATTTGACTAAGGTTCAACTTCTCTGTCATCTGTGAATCATGCGAACGAATCAGTTGATGTAAGTCGCACTCATGTCTGAAAGCGAAACTAACAATCTACCATTTTGGAGGAATTGAACTCAAGAACATTTGACAAGGACTACTGACTATTTTCAGATGAGGAGCTATTCATTTTGGAGCAGTCTGATAGGCAGGTAATCGTCATGGAGACAGTTAGGTCATCGCCATACTCACGAGAATTAGTTTCATTAGCATTAGGCAATTCATGAAAGAAGAAAGAAAGCAGAAAAGGATAAAAAACAGCACTTTGGGGGACAACTAGCATGGTTCACAATAATAAAGTTAAATAAATAAATAAATGGTGGAGAATAAAATAATATCTGCAATTGTTCGGATTGAAAGTAATTACAAAACTATTCAATTGGTGGATGGTGACTAGCAGTGGAATCCAGGATAAAGCGCATTTCGTCCTGTTTGGGACTCGTCAGCTGGATGTACCTGCATTTCTCAGTGAGTGATGACGTTCCCACCGAGGCTCGAACCCAGTACCCATAGTTTCAAACGCCAAAGCGTTATCCACCTGAGGCCGAGCACTTCGGTCCAATCAATCGACGGGAAAATCAAAAATTCAATTCAATAATAACAATACTACTCGAAATGATAAGGGATACGTATACAGATTAATCGAACAAAACGAAAATTAATAAGGCCAAGACAGAAATAGAAACTATAAGAATTTAACATTGGAGTGTTTGAACAAACGTTTTCTGTATACAGAGCTCTGACTTTTTGTTTAACTGACCGAAGCTTCAGCAATAGAGATGAGCCGGATATGTAATGATTTCTGTAAATGATGTTCCGCTGATTAAAAATACCCCTATAAAATTTTTTCAAAAATATTGGTTACTAAACAAAGAACTTTCTTTTATATAACCTGCTCTTCTTCAGGTTCTACGGTTACATATACATATAAGTGAATAAATTAGTGTTATTAACAACATTAATATTTAAACAACATCGAATCAGTTCGACTGGATCAATATAACAACACCCTGAATATCGGAAAAATTAGGAAAAATAATAATACTTATTCATGAATTTATAGTCTCCACTGAAGGGCAGGGCAGTAGTAGTGAAAGCACCGCTTCTTCTCCAAAAAGAGAACCACTTTTCTCAGGTGAATCAAGATAGCCTCTGCTGTTAGGAGTATGCAGCACCTGGATCTTTATGGCAATTTATTTGGTACCTGGTAGGTGATAAAGAAGGATTCTTCAATGCTGGCTTTGTGGCCGGTTTGAACCAGGTGGTCTAATACCGAACTGTTGATGGTTTTTACTACATCTTTACTTAGCCATATTGGGAGATGTTCTCGAGCACGAAAAATCGAGTTCCTAGAGCAATGGCCGATATAAATCGCTCCACAAATGCACTTGAATTGGTAGATACAATGAGAAGTGGCTAGTCTAGGTACTTCATCTTTCAGTTGAGGAATCATCATTGGTGGTGTAGAAAATATGATTTTTAGTTTACCGGCATTATTTTTCGCTTAATAGATACCTTTAAAGGAATTTTTCGAGATAAAACGACCAAAATTGATCAGATATTCAAATACTTCACTTCTAATAGCTCCACTCTCCACTCTTTGTAACGACGCACGATAGTATTCTTTTACTCTTTCGGACAAAACCCAAGTTCAGGGGTCAATATACCTAACCATGTGGGAGCAGGTAAATTGGCGAACACATAGAGTCAATCAACTGTGGGATCTTGTTATTCAGCTTATTAAACAATAATAGTCAGATAGAAAACACTATTCTCAGAGATGCTGCAACTTATGTGCTTTATAGGAATCGTTAACTCCTTCTTTTAAGGATGTTAACAGTAAATCCTCTTTGAATCCAAGGTTCATATCTAACATTTCATTTGACACAGAGATCTAACCATATTTCATAGGTTTTGGCTGTATTCATATCTGTAAAGCGTAGTGGATATTCATTTTCGATCAGGATTTTGTTTAGAAGATTTAACATTTCTTCCTTGGCATAAGGACTACATCTACACTGAGTGCCACTGGATCATGGAAACCGGTTTCGTTTTCAAACAATGGATACCTAGCTGTAGAAATTCATTAACTGACCATTCCATTATAGCTTTCCATAATCCTGTCTCTTCAGAGTTCCGTCACTCGTCCTTGATAACTTTACATCAATAGGATGAACATTAGTCTCGTTCTGCATTTCAAGTGGGAATTTCGACACTATACGACAACTACTGAACGCATTTAACATATTATTCAAATCACAGTAATCAACACAAATAGTAAAGCTGTCATCTGCAAACCATTTATACAAATGGAAACCTTGGATTACTGACTTCAGTTAACCATTTTTTTTCTAGACTGACCCCAAAACAGTCTGAGAAGAGACGACATGAAGGAGGCCCTATGGCAGTACTGTTCTTTTGTCCCCTTGATATTTCATTGAATGCAAATTGCACACTTAATATGCATCTCAGTAGTGGTTCCTTTAGATTTGTGGTCGGTTTATCCATATCGGACCCATGAACTGCAGGTTATAAGGCGAACCCGCTGACTGTTCATACGCTAAAACGAAATCCAAAGGTAAATCAATTCTACTTTCTACTAGGGAATTTACATCTTTAGAACTGACACAGTTTACTGCTGAACTTCAGTTGTTTAAATGGATTTCGATCCTAAGGTAAAGAGATTGAGTAGTGTAAATCGTGAGCTTTGATTTCATGCACTCGTATGAATCAATAGTGTCAGTTATCTGTAAACTAAATTTAGACAAGGCAACAGTGTAATTCATCTTATCAGGTTAACGAAAATCTACCCTAAAATAACAGAAAGATCATTACGTAATTCTGTGCACTGATTAAAATACATAAATAATCATTTATCAGAAACACTGACACATCAAAAGTGTGTGGTATAGTCAAGATTGTAAATCCTTTATTGTTGTTCTATTCTCGTTAACAATCATAAAGGGGTTTTCACGTCGTATTTTCAGTAATCTTTATTCTTCATTCTCCTCCCTGACTTTGTATCAGTGTGAACTCACGATAGCCATATTTGAATCTATAAAACACAAAAAGAAACAACTTTTTCTACTTATAAAAAGCTTTTGATATGTTTGCCATAAACAAGAAGATAACTTGATCAATTCAGTCAGATATTGGTTAATTTTCAAGTATTAGTTTGAAGAGATTTTGTTCGATTGGTTGGAGGATCTCATCATGTGCTGACGTTGGTTAAATAGCCAATGGAAAGCGTATAGGGAGTAGTGAACAGCTGTTTCTTCCTAGTTTGGGTGCGTACTGTGAGGAGTCCTTAACTGGGACGAAACGTCTGTTCAGTGGTCCCAGGTTTTCCAATGGCCCCCTAAACGATATCAGATATTGGTTAAGCAGAAGTTTGTAAGTGGAAATAAATTACAAGTTACCACATCTCTGAGCAACTGATTTTGTTATTAAAAAAGAACTCATTTAATAAAGAGTCTCTGTGACCACTTTCATTGCAAATGAAAGCAAAGAATTGATTATCTGTAGTCTACATAAAAAAGATTAGTGAGAACTTTTAAAGTGGTTAAACAAACTGAAATTAGTTACAGAATTTCATCATTATCTGATATTGGTTAGAGTACTCAACGGCTGTTTCACCCTGGTTTGGGCCTCCTCATCGGTTCGAACCTACCACAGGGATTAGAACGCAGAAGCTTCTGATTACAAGGCGAGCTCATAGACCACTAGGCCAATGGGACCCGAACTATTGGTCATCTCATTAATTCCAACTTCTGCCAATTCATGACATAGCACGGCCACTAGTCAATGTCATCCATGGCGAGTATTTGTCCTCATACCTGACCAATACTCGAAAACTGAAATCAAAATTAATTTGAGCCCTAACTTACAAAGTAAAATTAGAAGCATTTCAGCGCCTCTGCAAGTTTACTTTCATGTAAAACATTGTAAGGCATCAGGATTGTAACTTAAAGTCTGCTAACCTCAACTTGATCATGCCTTTGACAGCCTTTAGCACTGGCTTGTGTGAAATATTATCTCTCCGATAATTTCAGTTGACGCTAAGACTCTTCGATAAAGTTTTCTTTTGAATACACAACACTGTTCATAATGTTCACTTTCATCAGCTGTAAAATTCGAATTTGTGTTGTCATAATAATTACGAGATATTTTCTTTATTGTCAAACTGTTAAATAAGAATTAAAAACGAACTTTATCTAACTACTTACATTGTAAGCCCTAAACTAACTTTCTATACAATGTTGGTAAGAGATACTAATTGTCTCAATAAGCGTCTGGAAATATAACAGTATTTTTTAGCCCAACTTCCAAGAATACAGTATCAAGATTCATCTCTTTCACAGGTACAGTGTGTATGCAATTCAGATGTAGGTCGAAAATCAAAATCAGAAGGTGAACAAAGTATTTTTATTTCTTTAAATTTTATTACAGCTTGATTCCACATGGTATTTTGGTACAGGTATGGCATTTCCAGCATGCGACATCTGTAGCCCAAATTTAGCAGACAGACCATTGATATCAGGAGTGCTTTGACTGGGAATTGAATTCCGGACTATGTGTATGGTCGGCGAGCGTCCTTACTTCTGTGCCACCGACGATGATATCTAATCGATGAACAAATGTAACCAAGTAATACGAAATAACCCATATCATGTATCTGGTCCATAATCTTGATGTTCGCGAACAAGGGAACACCACTGCCGAGGCTGCGGTATCTCCCTGTTAGTGATTGAGAATAAGCATGAAACCTAGATTTACGCCTTCCTGTCAAATACCTTCAACCATCCAACATCAATAAGAAATTTGTTAATAGTACAAACATTAGCAACCGGAAATTTCAGAAGGCAGTTCCATAAAATATTTAAGATTATAAACATTGGAAGTAGATTGGACAAAACTCTTCTAATCATTCAAAGAAGTCGAATGAATAGCTTACTGAGCACTCAACTTATTTATAAATGATCAACTTTCTGTGGTCTAGATCTAAGGGAATGTTAATGTAGGCTCCTCCCCCTCCCGTAGTGAAGGGAGGAACGATTTTTGCAGGATGCATGACTCTGATAACTCAGGAACTTGTAGAATCTTTATGACGGATCTTAAGATTTCAGAAATCCTTTTGTAGAGGTATTCTCTTAAATTGCATTTCGAACTCCTTTCACATATGACTGTGAGTGTTGTTTGATATAAATCAAAACAGACGTGTATGTTTATCTCATACGCGATTTTAGGTACTTACGGGATCCTTCGAAGTAAAGACGGTAGGAAGACAAGGCTGCCTACTATCTCCAATGATTTTCATGATTGTGGTAGACTGAATAATGCAACAGACAGCAGGCAACTAGGAAACAGGCATAAAATGGACCCACGCAAAACAATGGGAGGGTTTGTATTTCACCAAAGATATATGTCTGATTTCCCACAAAATGGAAGATATGCGAGTGAAAATCAACAAGTTGGCAGAAGCAGCATCAAACATAGGAAGAAATTCAGGTGAACATAGAGAAAACAGAGATGATGAAGATTCCTGGCTAACAGCAACAGTAATAACAACAGACAATCAGCATAAATGGGAGAAATTTGAAGCAACCTCCTTTTGCCTACCCACCTAACTGGGAAGCATCATTTCAACTACGGGTGGAACTGACTAGGATATCGAAGCAAGGATCGGGAAAGCAAGACAAGCTTTCATTACTCTTAAGTCTGTGTGGAGGTCAACAGAACTTAGCATCAAAAATGAGATCCTGATTTTCAACTCCAATGTGAAGTCAGTGCTACTATACGGATCGGAGACTTGGTACGTCATAAAGAGCACCTCAAACAAACTTCAGACCTTCATTAACAGTTGTCTTCGCTCAATACTCAAGATCAGATGGCCAGCCAGAAAAGATCAGCAATAGGGATCTCTGGCAATGAGCGAACCAACCAGGAACCGATTGTGAAACAAATAAGCAGGAAAAAATGGAGGTGGATTAGCCATACTCTGAGGAAACCATCAAGTGACATCACTAGATAAGCCCTCGAGTGGAAGCCGAATCGGAAGTTGCGATTGGGTCGTCAGTGCAAGGGTGACTTGGAGGAGGTCATGTGAAGAGGAGATGAAAGCACGTGGCCAGATTTGGAGCCAGGTGAAAACGTTAGCAGAGAACCAAACGCAATGAAGACGTGGGGCTGAAGCCCTATGCTCGTCTAGGAATTAAAGGAAACAATAATAATAATTCTAGTTACTCACAAAGGCAATTTAAAATGTTGTTCAACAGCTAACCTCCTCATCACAAACTCTTTACATACAAAAAAATTGGATGAGCACTATCACTTTTGTTTTCATCTGTCTGACTAGTACATATTTTCATTGAGTCACCATTGCATATAGTGAAGTAAATAAAACAAATTCAGTGTTATTTTCACCTTAGAAAGCAGAATGGTGTGTCTCCATTAATGCATAACTATTTCTAAACAATAAAATCATACGATAATAACTGACAAGTCTTAAGAAAGCTTACATGCAGAACTATGCCTACATTTTGTAAAATGAATTCTTAGTATAATGATTTTAAAAGATGAATCAACAATAGGTAGATATTGTTATCAATACTTCTTCAGCTGGAAGCAGTTTAAATGCCTATTTATTTCCTTAGAAAATTAATTTATTTTCCAGGCCTATGTTAAACAACTCTAACAAGAAGGCCTAGTTTCTCTTCTGACGCTATCGATGAATACTTTTTTCTGGATGTGGTTTTCGAGGTTATCAGTACGCATTAGTAAGGTCTATCTAAAACTTTGAGCATACTAATGCTCCTTTTTTAGATTTTAACTTTCATCACTCCAGGTTAAAGTCACGTACTGCATTAGTATATCTCTTCAAATATGACAGATTCATGATCGTATCTTGTGCTTCTAAACTGGCAGTCATGTAATTTCGGCATGATGCTTATTGTTAACACCTCTTAAACGCTGTAAACTACTCACCTTTTTGCTGCTTTATAATTAATTCAGATTAATACTACGCTTCTTTTTCACTGGCTGATGGCAAGTTTCAGCAGTTGGTTGTGTTCTCTAGGTTGGTTGGTTTAACTGCGATGCTTTCGTCGTCTTTCTGGACAACATCTTCGGCGCAAGTTTCGGCATATAATGAATTCATCTGAATTCTTCATGAATGATAAAATTGTGTATCCTCGCAAAAATCTTCGTAACTGGTAGTCGGTTTAAATCTGAATTGGTCATTTATTATAGAGTTGGAATTTGAACTTTTCTGTCACGTGATTTAATTTTTATTGGCTGGTAAATTTGATCTACATCAATATGTTTTTCAAGTATTGGTTTTGTAGGGATTTTGTTTGATTGCATGGAGGATTTAATCATGATCTGACATCAGTTAGAGAACCACTCCCAGGTTTTCCAGTGGTTCTCTAACTGATGTCAGCTCATGATTAAATCCTCCATGCAATTAATATGTTTGTTAATCGCTAATTCTGTGGAATACTAGACTTCTAGGAATTCTCTGGCACTTTTACTGTCTCCTCTGCTTAAAATTTCGAAATATTCTTAGTCAAATTGGTTTCCATAATTATCTATATGCATTGATATGAAAGAATATATATATATCGTATTTTTTCACAGCTAATTTGTATTCCTGGATTCCGATTCGAATTGGATGCCTACGTTGGCTGATGTAATGTCTATTACAGTTCATACAATTTATTCTGTAAATAAAAAAAGAACAGAATGAAGATTTAAATGAGATAATACTGAATAATTGTAACAAAACTTCTGCTTATTACTATCACACTGATTATGGTTCTGTACGCATATGAATTAAGTTAAGTAAAGATAGATTAGAAAATCATTGAAAACCATGAAACAGTGGACAGCTGTTTCGTCCTAGGACTGGCCTCTTCACCCATAACCTTCAGGTGACAAGCCAGCCGACTTACCATTCATCTACTGGGTCTTTAATAAAACAGGAGTATTCATTACTCATCAGTTTCAACTTCTTTATATGATTTTTTGGCCTTTCTTTAAACATTATTTGAATTTACAACTTGTTTTGGCTTACAAATGAATTGATTCCTCTACATGTGAGCATACAAACACACACACACACACATGCAAGAACACATGGTACAATTGACACCTATTAACATAATCCTAAAATTTGAATATATATTGTCAAGGAACTTAATCAAAAGTTCCTATTATTTACGAAGACGCTCCAAACCGATAGTTACTATGTACTTTTCTCGACTTTAACTCCAAAACATCAGTACTTGTTGGAAAGTTCTATTGATTGGCAATTAAAGATAGTTACAAGTCCGTAAACAAATGTTTACAAATAAAAACCGTGTATTTTTATTCGTCTTCTTCCGACTTGTACACGATTGAACCATTTACACCTTTGAACTGCCCGTCAATGGCTACCAAGGTCAATAAACAAATGTTCAATAACCGCGTCCATTGACATATATTGTTCATGGTATATAAATTTCCCAACGTAGAATAGAATCACTGTGATAAAAGAAGGTATAACAATATGAGCTAAACAGACAAACAAACAAATAAAAACTTTTCTTTTTTACAATGCCAACTGCCGTCCATGCTTAATTTATTCATCAGACAATAACAGTCACCTCATTACCAGATGACCTATTTATTGCATTCTATTGTATTCGTAATGATCGCTTCCAAATTCATCTACACACGGTATAAACAATTTGATGCCAAATTCTGTATAGCAGTCATTGTGTTTACGTGACTTTCTCTGTTTATTCTTTAAGCGTAAACATTGTGAATACCTAATAAAAGACTGATTTATAATTTAGTGGGTCTAGTATACATTTACCTTTATTTTTTGTATTATTATTGCTCAGATAGTACATCAGAGTTTATCAAAATAGTCTCGAAATTCTGACTTTTTTTTCACTGACAAAAGCATATTGTCTATGAATCAATCAAATCATAAATGAGTGACATCGTTTACTGATAATAATTCGGGATATATCACTAAGTGAATATAAATTTGGGGGACAATCTAATAATGGTTGAACTTATCAAAGACGATGCTTGAATCAGTGTCAGCATACATCAGGAAAGTGTACAACGCAAGGAATTCATAAAATAGAAAATGTTAATATCAATATGATCCTTTAAAAGATAAACTAATACACATGATGTATCGATCTGATGTGATCCAGAATTATTTACATATATAAAAGTATTTTTGAATTGAGTACTTTATATCCTCAGTGCATTGGTGGCCCAATGGTAGAAGACTCACCAACCACGCTGGAAGTCGGACTTCATTTCACGGCTGATACATTCTGAAAGTCTCGTCCAGTTTGATAGGTGGTAGTGAACGTCTGAAAAAAAGTGAAGATTGGAGGTGAGGATAGCTACTCAAACCCGTAAAAGCATCACTATCGCTATTGAAACTTTAAAACTCAGACCTTGAAACTCTGAGTTCCATTTGGAGGGTGTAGACACCTTTGTGCATTAACTATAACTTGACATGAAGATCATATATAAGTAAACTAAGGTAAGAGTAGGATTTTGGCACTGTAGCAGTCATGTGATTACATTTGTGGAGGCCGAAAAAATTTCAAATTATACATTCATTGTAAAATAGTAAAAACACTGAATTCACTGCACGTCATGGGTGTTAATTGATATATTGAATAATAGACTTCATCTTGATCACGGCTCACTACGGACGGTACAGCTTTGCTTCTCGCTTTCGCCAATCACCACTGACCGGTGCCTAGTCCGTATGTCTACGTTTTGGATCTTTTGTTTCAACCTCCTCTTCTCTTCGCAAGTACCTCTCGGGCTGTTGGCTTAGTGCTGCGAGGAGTGAGCATTAGTAAATCGGAGGGATTACTTCATCACTTCAGCTCTATACGTCTTTATTCGTGTATTTTGGAACAATTATAACTCACCAAATAACTGTTTCTTATGTATATATACCTTAACTCAAGTTTATATTTGTTTGGTTATTTATCTTCGTGTATAAACGAGCTTAGTCGGTTAGTCTGTTACAAAGTGATACGGTTATGAGCAATAAATTGTGTTTCAACACGTCACCCAGTTATCAATAGTGTATCATCATGTATTACATCGGACCAAGTGAACTGTTTATTCATTTTATAAATCTATATGCCTTAAAATGTTCCTAAAAATTGGACGTAACTTGTTGTGAATGCTACTTTTAAAAGACATTTAGTAGAATATAACCAGCTAATATATTCACAACAAAAGGTAAAGGCAAATTTCAAGATATCCTATTTCTGAGGTTCTATAAAATGCTAAAATGATTTAAATAATCGAGGCTTATATTGACACGTCAATAAACCCACCTCTTAGCTGTATACCTCTTCGAAACAAATGAAACCTGATTAAATATTACTGTAGAATAAGAGTTCAACATTATCTGTGAATTACCTGAAGAGAATTAATATTCGACCGCAAAAGCCAAGCGAAGAATGATAATGGTCTCTAAAAGACTGTTAATGAACCTGCAACTCCAAAGTAGCATTCTTATTGATGGTTTTATGCATAGAAGGAAAAACAGACAGCTCAGTTCTTCCTGTTCCATATAAATTTATCAGTTTAGTTGTCGTAAAAGAGAAACAGACAGGTTCATTGTCTAGGTTCTAACCATTACTCGGCCTGGCTGGCTAACAGCCAAGTTGGAGTGATAAAGACTTTCATATTTGTACACCTACTGGGCATTGTAAATTAATTGATTAATAATAATAATAATAATTTGCTTTATTCCAAAACAGTACTTGTGATACATAATGGAATTCTCAGAATTTTACTACAGTATGGCATCCAGTTAGTACATTAACAGTAAATAAAATTCTACATAGATTATGGGTAATCTCAGTTAGTTATGACAACAACATATTGGCATATCGGTAGCAAAGCCAAAATTGAACAGTGTTTGAAGGTGTTATAAAAGCAGATGCTAGCGTATTTACTGGCGTAAGCGGTAACAAAAAGGTCGAGATATACAGAGTGTGAAAGAAAGAAGAAGAATGTTTCAAATAGAGTGTGTAAGGAAGAAAGAAACAAAGCAGTACATAACAGTAAAAAAGGGAGAGAAAAGGAAAAGAGAGAAAGAAAACGTTGTACCTGTAAATGATATGAGTTGGAAAGACGAGATCCAGTTGTTCTACTGACTACTTAATAAGTTATAGGTATCACGCCTAATGCTTTCTTTATCGCACAGAACACGAGCTAAGTAGGGTATAGTTGAGTTTTTGTACTTACTGGTGCGAGTATATAGTTTTCTATATAGGCTTGTGGTTTTGCCTGATGAGATACAAGGGGAGAGTTGTGAATGAAGATGGTGGTGTGCTTTCCTAATTTCTAACATAGTATCATTTCCCAAAGAGTCAACCGACTTGTATGTGAAGCGGGGTGATCATAATTTCGATATGTTGTCCCATTGAACTCCACCTTAATGGCTGGACAATGACAAGGTTGTCTTAAAACCTGAAAATCCCAGGTTTGAAAATTTATGAGTCCTTAGTTAGCGTTTAAAATTAAAGTGAAGACACCGCCCTTAGGCTTGTGGATTTTAAATACTCTGATCATGTTTTTAATTTTCAGATCTCATAACAGCTGTGTCGACTACCAGACACAAGAATGAGGGAAAAGGGGGACTACGATTCAAGTTTCCAACCACCTGAAACAATGAGGTGAATAGTTATAAAAGTGTAGATTACTTTTTAACACTGATAATTCTGATATAAAGTGAAACTGAAATTAACTGTAAACGAGTAACAAGTATAACAACAAAATAATTAAGGTTAATTTAATGCATAGAAACGAAAGTAAAACTAAGCATTCAAAACCCATTTTGTTTAACATAACCGTCGTCATTTGACCTGGATCAATAAATCTAAGGTCATTCACTTGGCGTTGGCGTCAATTTTAAAGAATCATCAATGGAAAATAAATAAAAATAGTTCGTGGTTTAAAAGAAAAGGGATATTGCCGAAGAATTACAATATTTTAATGATTCTCTACCTGATATCAATCCATAGTCAAACTTGAAAAACAAATCAACTCTTCAAGATTAATCTGATTTTCGCTAGTGACTTGCTACAGGACAGAGTCTCCTAGAGTTCTGGTGAGAAGTCGTGACCAGTGAGAATCATCCAGTCGGGGGGTGAGGATGGATTTCCCACCGATGACATTGGTTGGTGGTAGCGCTAAAGGAGATCACGAATTGGTAGAAGTTAGAATTCATGGGCTGTTTTAACGGGTTCTAGTGGCTGAATGGTCTAGGAGCTTACCTTGTAACTGGAGGATCCTGAGTTCGAAGTCCTATGATGGGTGCATACTGCCAATGATCAACAAACTAGGATGAAACAGCCATCCAATGCATCTTGGTTTTTAATGATTCTTTAACTGATATCAATCCGTGGTCAAACTCGAATAACATTTATTCTACTGAAAGCACATTTTCGTCTAAACGACACTTTAATTTAACAGTACAATGAAAATGATATTAATGCAGCTATCAATTTAAACAATGACGATTTATAAAATTAGTAACTAGTCAATAGAATCGCTTGTTCAATAAACATTGAATTTAGAATAAAATTATTACTTTAATTAGATATGAAAGTTTACAAACCGGATTTAATTTTTATTATTTAAATATTGATGAATGAATAGTAATTACACTAGTATAAAGTCAATCATATCATGTGTAGTTTAATTTTTTCCGTGTTAGTAATTAAACAATCAGGAAGTAATTTTATTTTGCCAAATTTGAGATCTGGTAATTTAAAAATTATAGTAATTTTCATTTGTGGTGTAATTACTTAATTTATCCGAAAACTCTTTAGATTGCATTGATTGATCAGTGTGGCGTGTGTGGATCGTAAAGAAACTGCAAAATGATATCAACTCACAATATTTGTCTTCTTAATGCCTTGCTTGAATTCTGTCAGTCGGCGGTTCCTGTTAATTGCCTTCAATCGTTTAAGAATAATTCAGAGTGCATCGAAAAACTCAATGGTATGATCTCTGTTTTCACCATTGGGTAGAATGGTTTCGAATCCCCAGGAGGGCAGCACATCCTCTGTGGCTACTGATACGCCTTTATTACGAGTGTCAATAGGGCATTAAAAGTGGGTCTGCCGACTTCTACCAGTTCCCTCCTACTAGCTAATAACGCCTGGGGGGTAATGCAGATACTATGCTAATATTGGAGCGAACATGATAGTCATATAACCTGCATTTTCAGCCTTTAAAAAGAAACTAGCACATGTGAATGGTCAACAATTAGGATTCAAACTTTTCTTACTTTGATACACAATATTTAAAGTTCTCTATGCTCATGACATATTTTGTTAATCTATAATACTGTTACATTTAGTGTCACCGTCTGTCGACAAATGGAAAGCCTATGTCCTGCAGTTTTTGAAGGACTTCGAGGCTGTTGTGGTGTTGAATGGCGTTCAGGATCCGTCAGCGAAGACTCTGTTACTTTAAATGCTGCTGGGAGGTCAGGTGAGGGTAGCATATGGTAGTGTGAAGCGACACACCGGCGAATACACACCAGGGTCATGCGAACTGCTTCCAAAGTGAGAGGGACTATAGACAGTCACCATGAGACGGGGTCGCGTATATACGATCAGAAATGCAAACTGTCTGTCTGTCTGTCTGTTTTCGACATAGAACTTTGCACAAATGTGCGGAAGTTCAAGTCGCCACATTCCGTGTAGCACGCGAAATGCAAACGAAGAGAAGTGGGTGAACATCAGCGAACTCTGGAACTGGTGGTGTGATGCGGACAGTGTATTCCAATGGAATATTATTCTCACATACCCCCCCCCAGTTCAATGCTACGTTAGCAACAGAATACTACGTATTTCAACATTCTATTCTATGTCGTTTAATGAAAGTCAAAATCACACGCTCTGTGATTGGTTAACGAATATAAACTGTATATATATAAACAGCGGTTTGATCAATGAAAAATATACCTTGGCTTCCGTGTCTTTCCTTCTTCTGTTACAATTTCAATGTTATGGACATGAGTTCGAACCTCTTGGAATAGCTTCCTTTGCTGTTGTTTTTTTTCGAGTTCAGTCAGTGTTCTTATCAAAACCCAGTGCTCTACAACATTTTTCCTTCACAATCTTCTTGAACTGCCTAGCTGTATATTAGAAGTCAATTAAAAATTTGAGTCAGTTCATGTTGTGATCCAAAGATATAATCAAAAGATTTAAACAACAACAAAAGCAAAAAAGTAGATGCATTAGGCTCGATGATAATTCAGGTCGCCTAGTAGTTTATGTAAGCCACCAGGAACCTACTAGTTATGATTTAAGTATTTATTAGACAAGAGAAAAACTGAGCTTTTCCTCAAAGCACAATATGTCGAAATTTCGCGCTATCTTTCATTTTAGACGACATATTGTTAAGTTAATCACTTAAAACTATAAGAAATGAACATTTTGATGAATGTTGATACTATTGACAATATTTCCCCATTGTTTTAAAATCAGCAGCTAATGATCAGGTTTAGTTGACTGTTGCTGTTATTCAAGCATTAGTCTAACATTTTATTTATAAAATTTATAAAACGCCTTTTTCATAGCACGAATTGTAATCAAACTGTAAACTGCAGAAGGTTGTTTATTGATCTGTTGAACCACTACTGTAACGGCAGACGACTAGAGAATTGGCAACGAGAATTTGATATTTTCATTGGACATCAGTAACTAGTGTGATGTGTCTAGACCTTTGTTTAGTCCAGACTAGTATACATTCAAGAATATCTAATACAGTCCTACAGGAGGTCAATCGCGTGCCCGAACAGCTCAGTGTTATCGTCTCTGACTGCAGCACTGGATGACGTGGGTTTGCTTCCCAGGAGGGACATGAGTTCCTTCAAGGTTACATATACGCCTTGTTGATCGATGAGTGCCAAATAGCACGATACCTAGGTCCAAGGCTTCCTGCTGATTCCCTCCAACCATCTAACATAGAAAAATCCGATATCTCTGTATGGGGAAACTATGTACACCTTATGTGAAAATCGTCGTTCGCGCAGATCTTCCGTGTTGCGCTACTTCTGTGCTTCGTATTGTCTTTCTTTGTCTTCTGTTCACGTCTCCCTTATTTTGCTGCAGCACTGATTCATTTGCTCTCTTTGACGTCAAGTCTATCAATCGGCTATTTGATATTTTATGCCGATGGACATCTCTTCATATACTACTAATAAATCTGATCAGCAGCACATGCCACACAACCATCTGAAGTACAGAAATTATAACAAAACTTATTGACTTTAAGTAAACTGCTAGTTCACAGGGAATTATTTTTTAATAGTAAAGGGTACAACAGATATGAATATTGAAGACTTACTAAACAAAACGGTTAGTTATTGGCATTTCTGCCTACTAAAAAATATCAAAAATATAGTATTTCCAGTAATTACTTGAGCTGTAGTGAATAATACAGCAACTTAACATGTATTCATGCTTCCTTTCTCAACTATCATTTTTGGTATCAAGTGGGGTGCATGTGGTATTCTGAATAATTTTTTCCCTTCACGTTCCCAGTGGAATATAGGGCTTCAAGATAGTGGCTTGAAGTTTCAGTAGCAGTGTTTATTTTTACAGGATGGTGTGGCTAGCCTCATGCCCAACCTTCCCTCTTTACCAGAATTGTTTCTGGCTTGGTGAGGTAAAGGAGTGAGTCGGCCAGGGATCGAACTTCTGACTATGTGCATGGTCGGCGAGCGTCCTAACCGCTGTACCAATGATGCACTAACAAAAATGAATAAAACAAAATAATTGAGCAAAGAATATTCGTTCCGGTAAATTCCTCTTTCAGCTCTACAATTATATACATATATATGTTTGTATACACAGAATATTCTAAATTAGTAGTTAATAACTATTACAGTTCACTAAAGGCACTTAAATTATAATAGTAATAAAGATATAATAGCGAATAGAATATCATCTAAAATTAGAGAAATTGCACAAAAATTCAGGATAATTCAAACCTGGATGACCAAGGTAATGATAATGTCTGAACGAACTTCTTTTGGATGCATAAATTAGGCTTTTTAATGTGGATCCCCACAGCCTTAGCAATATTTAGTAGTCGAAATCTTAAGGCAAAATTAAGATTCATAGGTATGCGGTAAATGACCCTGAAAGCATGGTTAACGTCAATCTTGTGTTCTGTCTCCACAAGATGAGACAGAATAGCGTTACGAATGGATTTTGTTTGACCTTTGCTTAACCACACAGGGTGATGTTCGAAGATTTGACAAGAAACACGCCTATTTGTGTGGCCTATGTAACTGGCTCCACAGGGGCAGTTAAATTGTTAAATAAACATGGATGAGGCGAAATTTTTTTGATTGCAGCTTGATTCCACACAGTATCTTTGGTACAAGTATGGAATTTTCAGCATGGATATCGGTAGCCCGAATTTTGCAGGCCGACCATAGATATCAGGTGTGCGGCAGTTTCTCTTTTACTCTCGAACGCAGAAGAGGAGTGGTTTTAAAGATACAACGTAATTCAGCAGCAGGGAATCCTCGTTTTACCGCATTTCTAATACGCTGTGTTAGTATCTCGCTAGTGTTGTCCCCAAGGAACTGCATCTGTAAGAATAAGGCTTTTTTGGAACTGTTGGTAACTTCGGATGCTTTGGTTTTAAATTCATATTCTTATCAATGAACTTTTCAGGATAACCATCCTCACTTAGCAACCGTTTAATATTATTCAGTTCTTCATCAAGACATTCGTCCGAGCAAATCGCTCTTGCTCTGTGAACCAAAAATATTCTTTACTCAATTATTTTGTGTTTTATAGATGTCTGAATGAATATTTTTGCTATATTGAAATAAAAATGAATAAGTTTCACCAAAATATTAGACTTTTAATAAGTGGATCAGTTCACATCTACCTGACACGCTTTCAGTGTGCACACTGAGAAACACAGTAAGAATCTTAAGATGGTAGTCAAATATATTTAGATTTTCTAAGTGAACTTGTCAATACTTTATATCATGTCACAGAAGAAAGAATGTCAGCAGTGAACTTAGTGTACAGAAGTGTCTACAAAGTGGGGTATATATGAAAAGTTAGTTATACAGGGAACTAAAAGTTATTTTATTTTATTTTTATTTTTGATTACAGCTTGATTCCACACTGTATTTTTGGTACAAGTATGGAATTTTCAGCATGGATATCGGTAGCCCAAATTTCGCAGGCCGACCATAGATATCAATTGTGCGCCGGCGAGGGCTCGAACCCCGGACCATGTGCATGGTCGGCGAGAGTCCTAACCAATGTGCCACCGACGCACAGAAGTTTCACAAACAGACTTTGTCTTGAATGAATCACATATATAACAAATATTTTGATAATAAATTCACTTCTCAGAAATTATTCCTCCTAATGAATTTGAATAAAGCAAGAACAACAATTTTTGCAAAATAAAATGGTACCATCATTTATTTCGCTGACTTCTCATCAGCTGCTTACAACCCAAAGTCATTATTTAGTATATCTACAGAAACAGTTTAACATACTTACACAGAGTTCATTTTAAACAAAAATCAATCAGTCAGTCAATATATGCATACAGTAATATATAATAATAAACATTTCACTCTGAACAATAAAGATCATACACAAGAAACTTGGAATTGCGTAATCAGATGAAAGAGAAGATACCATCGCCAGGTATCTCCTTGATACGGGTCATGAAGTGGACGTCGCAAAATCGCTCAAAATTATCAGTAGGCAAATAGTTCAATTCTCCTTAAGTCTACCGAAGAAATCTCCATTAAGCGCCTGAAACACGATTTATGCGTTCAGAAAGAAACGGTATCAGTCTTCCCTTGCCCTGCTAACTGGATATTCCCACCCTCTCTTTCATTTGATTGCGTAATGTGGAGAGTTTCCATTATGTATGATCACCATTGTTCCGAATAGTGTTTAATGTTGTTATATATATATATATATATATATATATATATATATATATATATATTATGTGCATATATTGATTGATTTTCGCTCAAAAATGAACTCTGTGCAAGTATGTAAAAATGGCTTCTGTAGATATACTTAATAATGCCTCTAGCCTGTAATCAGCTGATGAGAAGTAAACGAAATATATGACAGTACCATTTTATTCTACAAAAATTTTTGTTCTTGTTTTATTCAAATTCACGTTTGTAGACAGGAAAACAGTTCACTGTGCTTTTCTTATATGTTCATTGCAAATATTCAGAAAAGTTACCGGTGTAATGTAATCAATCATTTTGTTTAGTGATGTAAACGAATCACCGAATAATCCTTTCAATCTAGCCCTGATTTCATCTCCAAAAAAACCTAATTCTTCCTTTTATAGAGTAATATTTGTTGTGATATCAGTCTGAATAACATTTAAAATAGTCTAAATATAGAATCACTTTAACAATCAGCAGTTTACAGTGTTGGAGGTGGAGGTTTATCACAGTTTCATTTGGGAATAGTAATTATTCAGAATAGCGTCGGTGGCACAGTGGTTAGGACGCTCGCCAACCATGCACATAGTCCGAAGTTCGATCCCCGGCCGACTCACTCCTTTACCTCACCAAGCCAGAAACAATTCTGTTAAAGAGGGAAGGTTGGGTATGAGGCTAGCCACACCATCCTGTAAAAATAAACACTGCTACTGAAACTTCAAGCCACTATCTTGAAGCCCTATATTCCACTGGGAACGTGAAGGGAAAAACATTATTCAGAATACCATATGCACCCCACTTGATACCAAAAATGATAGTTGAGAAAGGAAGCATGAATACATGATGCTACATACTCTTATATCTGGTTGACTACCACTGCAGGTTGATATACTTGGCATTCAACTAGTCGTACTAATCAATCAGTGGTCTCCAAATAGGTTTATAACCTAACTTATTTATTTGAAGAATTTTTTAAAAAAATAGCAGAAATAATGGTTGTCTTAGTAACCCAGGCATCAATCTGAAGTGGGTTTGGAAACCTTCTGTACTCAGATAGCATGAAGAACAATATCCAACGCCAACGTGAAGTCAGCTTTTTATATGGGTCAGAAACTTGTCCATAGCGTCACGTAAACGATATCCAACAGATGACTGCAAACTCCTATCATCAGATGCAAAATGAAGATCAAATGGCAGACCAGAAAGAATTAGCAACAAGAAACCGTGGGAAAAAACTAACCAAGAACCTATCATTCAACAAATCTGTAGGAGAAAATGGAGGTGGATAGAGCACACACTGAATACACCCCTGAATGACATCGTTCGCCAGGCCATTGCTTAAGTGGAATCGGAATGAGAAATGACGAGTGGGTCGTCGGTGTCAGGGTGGCACTCAGGAGACCGTGCAGCGAGGAGGAGATAGGAGATTATGGGCAATCGTAGACCTAATTAAAGAGGACAGCAGAAAATAGAAGAGAGTGGAGATGTGTTGTTGCTGCCCTATGCTGCACTGGGAACCCAAGGGAACCAAAATGTAACAATAATAGTTGCCCAGGTGAATGGCTATTCGCAGCTGTTTTCTCACTCAACCGTTTACCAACTAGTCCTAATTTCACCCCACGAGTTCATCTTTTACACATACACACGCCCTAAGAAGCTTAACTTATGTGTCCAGAAAAAGTTCGTTCAACTGCCTTCCCTACCTCAGCCATTATTTCTTGATTGGAAAAAATCTGACAATAGCCTTTTATACAGGCCATCATTGTGTTTAACTGTCTTGAATTGTCACATAAATTTTTTTCCTTGATTTTATCTGATAATCTATTCAGTATTACATTTTATGCACATTATTACTTACACATGCTTTTGAACTGTAATTCTGTTTATCTTAACAACTGGATATTATTTAAAAATCAATGTTGTCAATAACAACTACTCTTTAAATATTATATATATATATATATATATATATATATATATATATATATAACTGTAGAGCCCAACAGGAAGTTATAGAAGAGAATATTCTACGCTCAGTCTCTTTTTCATCCTTTAAATGTCTAAATGAGAATTTCCACTCTAATCTTCCTGATGGAGAATTCCTGTGTTCTTATCCTCTCGAGCAAGTTAAAGAAAGCACGCAGAATTGGCCACAGTTAGAGGAGAAAGAATGTAAAGAATCATATAGTTTCTGACGGTGAAGTCAGTTTTTCGACGGTTTTGGACCGTTGGTGACAGTTCGGATAGTCACCGTTC
Source organism: Trichobilharzia regenti (assembly GCA_944472135.2). Lineage (NCBI taxonomy): Eukaryota > Metazoa > Platyhelminthes > Trematoda > Strigeidida > Schistosomatidae > Trichobilharzia > Trichobilharzia regenti. Next base: position 92,789,065 of record OX235262.1, on the reverse strand, counting down.
ATCTTTCCTGGTGTCGGTCAAGTCCTCTTTGAAAAAGCAATATCTGGGACGTTTTTGGAATTGGGTCAAGTTCAACAATGCCTGGGTCAAAGAAGGGACAGAGCATCTTGGATGCAAACAGGAAAGTAAGTCATGGTGACTTGTCTGTTACTTGTAATGATGTGTCTGATGTTAAACATGACATGGTTGATGTCACTGTTTTGCCGTCTAGGGATAATAGGAACATCAAACTCCCTAAATTTGAACCACGGTGTTTCGATGGAAACCCGGCTGATTATTTACAATTTGTAAACGAGTTTGAGATCATGCTGAGTAGTTTTCTATTAAATGATGAATTGAAGTTAATGTATTTGATGAGGTATTGCACTGGAGATGCTTCAAGAGCTATACAGTGCTGTAAGTTTATGAAGCCAAAATAGGGCTACTACGAGGCTATGAGCATACTACGTCAAAGGTTTGGAAGACCTTCGATGATTGTAGGGAAATTATTCGAGGCTGTTAAGGGTAATGGTGGTCAGTTGCAGGATGACTCCCAGGCACTCACTGAGTTTTCAGATAATTTGCTGATTTACAAGAATGCATTGATTTCGATGAATTGCATGAGTGCCCTCAACTCGAGTTTTATACTAGAAGTAATAGCAAGACGCCTACCTACTCGACTGCAAAGGAAGTGGGTATGTAAAAACAGAGAAAACCCAAGCAACCATTTTTTGAGCAAATTTAACAAATAGGAAGATTCAGAAATACTTTTTTATATTTCTCTCCAGGTCTTGTTAGGTAGCTTTACGGCTTAGGAAATATTTGTCAACTATTCCTGTCATCTGAATATATATTAAGTGTCCGGTCATCTACATTAACTTATCATTACGCATTACACTATTCATCAATGTAGATGTTTTGTAACATAGTTTAATCATCGTGTACTCAATAGCATAAGTAAGTGGCCAGTTACAGAGTAAAGTAGACCGTCGCAACAATCCCCTTCCTCTTTAACAAACAAATATATCAGAATAAAACTTTGTAAGAGCTAGTAGCACTAAATATCGACACGTCAGTGAAAAAATGTAGTTTCGTTTTTGGTTCCTTGGGAAACACGATAACCTTTACAACAACAAAAATATATCGCTCCATTATGGATAGAATTTTATTTTGATATAATCACACAGTGTTATACAGTAATATTTACTGATGACCACTTTTCAAACACAAATTATTACTGCTCATAATCATATCCAAATACTCACCTATACAACTTTTTTCCTTCACTTATATACATGAATAAAAATTGATTAGATATCTGAATAAAATCAATATAAGATAAAGTACATCCAGAAGTAATATTAGTGTTATCAATCAAATACAATAAGGTGGGAAATAAGATATTTTTACAGTAAAGTAGTTAACTTGTTAGAATGTTATAATGTGAATTGAAAACATTTTAAGATTATTTATTATCCTCCTCTGATTTGACTCGTAATAATACCTTACATATCTCTGGTATTTGCGTTGAGTCATTACCATTACATGTGTTCAGTGTAGACTCGATGAACCAGGCAGAATTCAGTAATCAATCTCTCACGCTCTCCACCTACCTACCTATATTACTTTTTAGAATTTTGACTCTGTCGCACCCACCCTATTGTGTGGTTGTGTGTTAGTGCATGCAGTGCGATTGCTGAGCTTTTTCGAAATTACTTATCCTCGCGGGATCAATCATTCTAACCTGAGCTAAATTCTCATGTTCTGACAGGTAATCTCACTAATCCTGATCTACCAGTCTGACTCACGTACCTGACCTCAACCACAGTGATTGCAAGATATTTTGTGAATTATATTATGTATAATTGGGTTCACCGGGTACGTTAGTCTACGGAGCTTGTCTTTGAGTGAGTTTGTAGGTTTGAATGCCACCCTAATTCCTACTTCATTGAGAATCCTACCACGTAGGGTGTCAGATGCCCCCTCGTTGTGTGGTAAAACTGTAGATGCCTTATATTCTTTCTTATTTATGTTATTATTACTACTTTCACCATTATTTTTATTTTGCTTTCAACCTTTTCTGATCTTCCTAATGAGTTTTATAGGATAGTTGTTTGACACCAACGTTTCTCCTGTGTGTTTTATTTCATCATTTAGGTTTTTTGTTGTACCGCTTAGTGTTACTGCTTGGTTTATTAGACAGCTAACTAAGACAGCCTTTACAGACAACGGATGAGATGAATTAAAGTCTAAATATCTATTAGAATGCATTGGCTTTTTATAAACGTTAGTGTGCAGTTTACCTCCCTCTGTTCGTTTTATTTTACAATCTAACATCATAGCTAATTCTTCTCGTTCATTTTCAGATTCAAATATGAATTTTATTCTCTTTACTAGTGAGTTTACAGGTATGAAGAAACTGGAGGTTTGTTTTGCTTTCAGTACTGTGAAAGTGTCATCCTAATATTTCCAACATATCTGTGGAGTAGGATTAAATGTAAATATTACTGTATAACATTGTGTAATTTTATCATAATTTTATCCAATAATGGAGTTATACTCTACCACAGTGCCCAAGTTTTATCCTTATAAACCAAAAATAGATCAGCTTGTTATTCGGAATTTCACGTATTTGACTAAAATTTTTTTGAAGTGACAGATCTTATTACAGTGTAAATGAAACAGACGAAATCGTTTCTTCTGTCGATTATCCGATGGTTTATTGTCACAAGCATTTAAATTACAGAGAGGACAACAGTAGGAATTAGCGTTCTCAACCATTTGGTTACTTAGATAATAATTTATTCTTGAATGATCATTAGAAGCCGCTCTTAAATTTGTTGTTATCTTTAAAACGGACGTTGGATGAAATATGTTATTTCTCTGTTAGTGGTTATTGTTTAGCCTTTGCGTGTTATATTTATCAAAGGCATTTTTTAAACATATCTGAGAGACAGTATGGTCTGGAGTAGGAGCTTTAATTAAAGCACACTGGTAACTTGATAGGCGAAACACCAAACCACTGCCTTAGCAGATGAAATACGCCTACAAGTTCTAATCACAGTGATTTTTAATATTCAGCAGAAGAAACATGATTAATGTGAAGCATGCAAAGAATCAGAACTGAGCACTAATCAACAGTCTAAATATTTAAATTTAAAAAAATCAGATTCACTGTTCTTTAAACAGTAAACAGTGGAATGAAATCAAGAGTTTGACCTAATGTTGTCTTTTACATTGCTAAACTGAATATTTACCTCCTGCAGTCTGGTCTAAAGTTACGTACTTCATAAGAGGTACCAGATAAATTTATACATTTCTATTTGATTTAATTAAAAGAATTTTCATGTGCTTATGTATCCACATGATTCGAATAAATATAGCGGTTTTGTAACTTGAAAATTTTAGAGTGATAGTCATAATAACTACATTGGTTCCTAGCAGGGGGCCGTTTACAAGTGTTTGTAGACTTAGTCTGACGTGTATCGAATGATTAGCTTGTTTAAGATACATTAGAGTTGGTATTTTGATAAATCAAAATCTACAGCTATTTTTAGCGATTTACCATAGATAATACTGTCAGTCTTTACGCAGAGAGAAAAATTGTTTCTCATAGGTTGTTTAACAATGAAGGTAACTACTCACTGAAAAGGCATAGAATTACACCATTTGAGTCATGAAATGTCCACTATACTAGACAAAAAAAATACAAGGACAACAAAAGTAAGACATGTTACAATGTTTCAGAGGAAGGAAATTCGTGAATAGATAGATGGTTTTCGTCCCTTGAAACTCTAAAATCAATTTCACTGCAGTGGGATAACTTAGTAAGATTCTTGAAAGATTCTTCTCAGTATTTGTTCATTTTCAATCCATTCAAATACATCACTATACATTTATAAAGTTATATTTGTAAAATCTCAGCGAAATTGAAATGATTAATTCCAACGTTTCGTTCGGCAATCTGGTCCGAACTTCTTCAGGGGAAATTAATCGAAATTAACATAACAAAATTTATATATAAAGGGACACCTTATTTTTAAAATTTTGTCCAATCATGAGTCATGCAACAGTTATCAATATGTATAATAAATAAATAAATAAATAGAATTGTATGTTTATATAAAAGCACATCTCTTATTTTTAAATATGAATCAATAGGTATACTAAAAAAAAAATTGTATGAACTATGATCAGAAACTTTTTTGCAACTTTTGCAACTATCCGGTCAAATCTTGATCACAGTTCGTATGAACATCACTATACGATTGTTCACATATTAGCAACCAATCATAATAGCGGGTTAATGGAGTTCACAACTCATGTTAGTAAATGACGTTTATGACTGTTGCACTTTTGTCTGGATTTCGTCCATTGGAATCAAAAAAGATCTTAGACAACATATTAGACTACAAAAAAACATAATTTAACATATCAGGTTGTTGAAGTAAAGTCAGATATCACTATTATTTTTATTTTTTTGTTTTTGACTACAGCTTGATTCCACACCGTATTTTTGGTACAAGTGTGGAATTTTCAGCGTGGATATCGGTAGCCCAAAATTCGCAGGCCGACCATAGATATCAGGTGTGCGTCGGCGTGGGCTCGAACCTCGGACCATGTGCATGGTCGGCGAGAGTCCTAACCACTGTACCACTGTACTTTGGTCGGACACTAGTAACTAGTGTGATATGTCTGGCTAGTCCTTTTGTTTGGTGCAGACTGAATTCTATCAGTCAGATTTACAATATGACCACTATTCTAGGTAACTCGCCGACACGGTGCACATTGAATCAATGATATTAGATAGTTGGAGGCAATCGGCCATAGAAAGCCTTTGGGTATAGGTTTCGTGCTTGTTGTCACTCATCAGCAAAGCATATCTGTAACCTTGAAGGAATTCATGCGCCTTTTGAGATTCATACCAGCGTCACCCAGTGAGCCCGAATAGCTCAATGGTAACGTCTCTGACAGGTAGCACTGGGTGACGCGTGTTCGAATCTCAGGAGGGACATGAGTCTCTTCAAGGCTGCAGATACGCCTTGCTGACTGATGATGAGTGCCAACTAGTACAAAATCTAGCTCAAAGGCTTCCTGTGGCCAATTGCCTCCAACCACCGAAAATATTCCTATTTCAGAAAAATAAATCTGAAAATCTCTCAATGAACAATCTATTTACAATACTGATACTGATTCAGCTAACTTCGTAATTACTAGAATTTGTCTCCTCAACTGCAAATCATTGTTCTAACGTTTGAATATCTCCTTTTAACTTAATCTTTATTGCTTGTCTTTGCTTTTAAACTTTTTCTTTGCTGTTGTATCATAGTATTGATAATGTTGTTTTACAACCACAAACTTATTTGATTGAAGTCAAGGTTACTCCATGAAGTGACTGCTTGACTTTCGACTGCCTGTGGGAATTCGATGATAGTAATAGCTTTATTCTAAACAATGTTTATATAATGTACAGAATTTTCAGCCTAGTTTGCTGCGTGGTATTTTCTAGATATGATAGAGAAGATTTGTAGCTCAGGTGGATGATTTTGATGTGGTTTTGTTCTCTGAGCTGGATGGTTAGTTTGCGAAGCTTTCATCACCTTACTGGGTGACATCTTCAGCGCATACTTCAAATTGAAGTATGCGCTGAAGATGTCACCCAGTAAGGTGATGAAAGTGGTATTTTCTCTTCGTCTCGGATCTTCAAATAAAAGATTCACTGACAGCAGATTCTGTGACACAGTCTTATCCCACCTGAAGCACAAACCAGTCCATTAGGATATCTCGTCTTTGTCTCCACCCCCCCGCAAAAAATACACAACATTTTGTTGAAAGTCAATTATAGAAAGTTCAGGAGTACATTTTGTGAACCAACGACACCACTCAGGAACAATCATCTCTTGTATTAAGATGAGTCGGTATCGAGGATAAGGCTTTCTACTTCATGTTTAGTACAGACTTGTAAGTCAGCAGGTTGTAAATGTTTTAAATACTTGACAGAGTAAACAATACTATCAGGGACCGTACTTTAAAGATTTAAACAAACTGATTAAGAGAAATTATATTTAGTATACTAATAGAGGTTTTCGGTAGCCCAGGTTTTAAGCAGGCCGCCTAGGTTTGATTCTAGCAAACACAGTTCTGACCCCAACATATCGGGGATATTCTTACTGACTCTCAAGTAATACATAACTTTGCTGTACAATAGGCATTTTGGACTGCACAGCTGTCGAACGCCGTAGTTGAGGTGGCTCTACATCTTTGGTATGTTTTCAGTGTTGACCAGTACCATAGGTTTTATTGTCACTGAAATTGCCCCTTTGATATAATTGGAATAATTTTGGACTATGCGGGACGTGCAGAAGTTTGCGGAGCTACAACACAAAAGGAGACATGGAGCGGTTTTTGAGTTCAGACTGAAATACTTAAGTTTTGGGGGGTTACAGCTACTCCCGTTTTTCTCTTGAATGAAATCAGTTAACAGAAAAAAAGCCAGTCGAAATAACAAAGGGCATGAGTAATTGCTACACTTATACATTTATATACACCAAACATTACATTATTAAATTAATCTAACTAAGCTTAAGTGATAAACTCATGAAGCCAAAGAAAAACACGATTTGTATATACAATCTCATTTAGTTATATATATTTTTTCATGGCATTAAAACAATCGTCTGATAAGCTTTGAATAAGTGAACTGTCTCACGCATTCGTTTTTGGCATTAGATTGTTATACTCTAAACATGAAATGAGTTGAAAAGATTTTTATGCAGTAGGCTGTTTAATACTTTAGGAGGGTTAAATAAATAATCTTAAAAATAATATGAATGCATTTTTAGTCAGAATTAATGAGAAGATAAAAAGGAGTATTCACAGGTAATATTCTTTTGGGCATAAATTGACTAGAACATTCACCTTAGTGACGAAATTCCGACAGACGTATGAAACACCATCCAGTGAATTAAATACACATTACAGTGAATATATAATTCATCGCTTTCTTGCACACGTTATCCTGAAGTAAGCGCTCACATTATTTACTGATACATACATATAAGTACTAATTATCAAGATGGATTACTCCCTTGTATACTGAATAGAAAGTCACACAACTTGGACCGATGTAATTTAAGACCAGCCATGGAATCAGACTGCCTTTCTACCTGTTTGAAAGCTATCTGGTCAGATAAACAGACATTTGTGTTCTAGTAATTTACATGACTGGGTGGTTAAACTCTTAGTGAGTGAAACAGAACAGAGATAGTCTCACAGTTCAGTTATTAGCTTGAAATCTGTCATGGTTTGAATGTTGGTTTCAACTTCAGTTATCACTCTGTTTTACTAAGACCATTCTGTCTATGGAAGACCATCTCGAATAAAGCACACTTCATATGTGCTGACCAAGCCAGTGATTTCACGACATGATTGCCTTCATTTCCATATGGAAGGATTCTTTACCACTTGCAACGAAACTCTTTAAATGGTATTATACCCTAAATGTAATTTTTTTCGGGTCTGTCTCTTGGAGTGACACTAATTTTTTCCAGACCATATACGCATGAAAATTTAGTAGATCACGAACCATTAAGTCATTAATTTGTTCTTTAACCAAATTTCTGCCTTTCTGTTAATTATGTTTCATGTTATCTCCATATATAGAAAAGACAGTTATATATAAACATTCTGAAATGTGGGTGCGACTTAAATCAATTATTAAATCGTCCAACTGATGTTGATGATGAGGACATTATATCAGATAACCAAATCTCTATACGGGAAGAGATCAACACAAGCGAAAGCTATAAAAGACAGCCGAGGGAACCCAATTACCAAGGAAGAAAAACAGATAAAACAATGGGCGGATCACTTCAAAGGACTCTTGAACCAACCATCACCTGCAACCCATCCAGAAATACCAACAACAGCACGTACACAACTGCAAGTTGACACCAATCCTCCAACGAGAGCTGAAGTCTTGAATGCAATCAAGATTCTGAAAGCTGGAAAAGCAGCTGGACCAGATGGAATACCCCCTGAAGCACTGAAAGCGGACCCAGAGATTACAGCAGACATGCTGACTCCATTATTGCAAAAGGTCTGGAAGGAGGGAAAGGTGACTACTGACCGGAGGAAAGGTTACCTCGTGAAACTACCAAAGAAGGGCGACTTACGCCCCACTCTGCAAGAACTGGCGAGGAACCATGCTCCTATCGACGTCAAGTAAAATCCTGAGTCGCATCATCCTGGAGAGATTAAAGGACGCACTGGAGACAGAACTCTGACCAGAACAAGCTGGATTCAGGAAAGTCAGGCAAATCATGTTCTGACCAAATTGCAACTCTACGCATCATCATCACAGAACAAAGCATGGAATGGAAATCAAACCTCTACCTCAACTTTATAGACTTTGAGAAGGCCTTCGATAGCGTTGATCGTGAAATAATTCGGAAATTACTCGAGTACTACGGCGTACCCCAAATATTCATCAACCTTATTCAACAGCTGTACGACAACGGAACATGTCAATTGACCCACAGCGGAAAACTCAGCAAGGCGTTTGGAGTAAACACAGAAGTCACACAAGGGTGTTGGCTTATTATCACCAGTGATATTCCTAATTGTGGCGAACTGGATTATGCGTCAGACAGTGGGAAACGAGAAGACAGGAATATCCTGGACCGGCGCGAAGAACCTAGAAGACCTGGATTTCGTGCGTGGATGATTTATGTTTGATGTCACACACAATCGAAGACTTACAAGCGAAAACCGACAAACTGGTAGAAGAAGCAGTCGGCAAAGACAGGACTCCATGTGAACATAGACAACACGGAGGTGATGAAAATAACCAACCAACCAACAACAACAGCAAAAACATCCAGCGTCAATCACCATCAACGGGAGGGATTTGAAAGAGGTTACTTCATTCACTCATTTATCTAGGGAGCATTGTCTAAAATACATGCAGTCGGAACGGACGAGGATGTTAGATCGAGAATCGGGAAGGCGAGCGAGAAACACATTCATCAACCTCAAACCAATCTGGAAATCTTCGTCACTCAGCATCAACAAAATTCGATCGGATTTTCAATACAAACAAAGTCAAGTTAGTCAGTTCTTCTATACGGATCAGAAACTTGGCGGGCGGGCGGGTCACAAAGAATATTTCCAACAGCCTGCTGCAGACCTTTATCAACAACTGTCTTCGCTGGATCTATACTGAAGATCAGATGGCCGGGCCGGAGAGAATCACCAACAAGAAACTATGGGAACAAACAAAACAAGAACCAATCGCCAACCAACAAATATGCAGGAGAAAGTGGAGATGGATTGGACACTCGTGGCTGAGGAGGCCGGCCGCTGGGTGACATCGCGCGCGCGTCAGGCCATTTCTTGAGTGGAACCAGGCCGAAAGGGAAGCGGCGAGTGGGACGTCAGTGCAAGGGTGACATGGAGGAGATCGTGCGAAGAGGAGTTGAAAGAGTATGGACTAACGTGGATGCAGGTGAAAAGTACAGAAGAAGGAAGACAGAAGCAAGTGGAGACGTGCGGTTGAAGCCCTATGTTCCACTAGGAACCCAAGGGAGCAATAATAAATAATAATCAACTGATGTTGACTTTAGGAGATAATGTACTCGATTTTGTATAGTAATTTTTAATAAAAATGCTTTCCAACTCAATTGATCAAGGTTACTTATGCCTGAAACTGTTTACAGAAAAGAACAGAAAAAGTAGAAGGTGAAAGTGAACTGCAGATATACTGTGTATCACTTTACGCGGTTTATCATACATAAAGTCTGTCTCTTATTTGCATTCTTATTTCATTGGGTTCAGAGAGGAACATAGGGCTTCAGCAACAGTATTGGCTATCAGTAATTATTATCCGGATTACTTCCATGATTTATGCTGGCACGTGTTTCCTCCTGAGCTTTGCAAAGATTTTAGTTATTGATGAACGTGAATAACACTTTAACTGATACACCGAAGATTTAGAAATACAGCCGACTTCAGTGTCAGTTCATTTTATTACAAAAAATTCAAACAAATGATAAGCATTTGAATAAAGCGAGAACTACAGCTTTTGTAGAATAAAGTAGTGCTAACATTTATTTCGTCCGCTTCTCATCAGCTGATTACAGGCCACAGTCATTATTAAATATATCTACAGAAACCATTTTAACATACTTGCAAAGAGTTCATTCTTAAATAAAAATCAATCAATCAATGTATGCATACAGTAATTACATATATATATATATATATATATATATATATATATATATATATATATATTCCGAACAACAGTGATCATACACAATGGAAACTTTCGGCATTACGTATTCAGATGAAAGATAGATGAAAATATCCAGTTACCATGGCAAAGAATGACTGATAAACGCTTATTTCTGAACGTACAAATCAGGTTCCAGGCGCTGGGTGGAAATGGCTCCAGCAAAATAAGGAGAATTGAGCTCTTCTACCTATTGATAATTTTGAACAACTTTTCAACGTCCACCTCATGACGCGTGTCGAGGAGATGCCTAGAAGTGGCACTGTTTAAAGCATTTGTTCCCTTTAGACATAAGGTTTTTGGTACATGTTCAGAAAATCGTAGATATGCTCTTCTTTCTGTCCTTCCAATGTAACTGCTCCCACAGATACACGTTAACTTCTATATACAGCTGGAGTTAACATGAGAAGGATACGTATCGATTTCTGATTGCACCAAAGGGCAGTAGTTCGATAGACGGGAACGAGCTTAGCTGCAGGATAGGCTAAGGCTAGTGAGGTACTCAGCCTTATGTTGATCATCGCTGCAATGTTTTCACCTTTATAATCAAGCTGAATGTCGTTTGGCTTTTTACCTGCTTTGATTTGTCTTACATTTGCGACTTCAGATCTTCCATACTTGTTGATAAACCTTTGAAAGTACCCATTGCTCTTCAATATCTTTTCAAGAAGCTCAAGTTCTTCTTCTAATTTCTCTATAGAGCTTATTCTCTTCACTCTATAGTATAGAGTCTTGACTAGTCCATATTTCAAGCTATTGGAGCAAAAACTATTAAAATGTAAGTACTGTCACTTCAATGTGGGCTTTCGGTTAAATTGACTTCTGAAGACTACCGTCTTCTAGGCGTTGCATAGCTATGTCGAGGAAGTGGAACTTTCCGTCACTTTCATGTTCCATAGTAAACTCAATATTGGTATGTGCACTTCTTCACCCATATACACTGTTCCATTTCACATTAGGAATAGAATATTCAGCCAAAAAGCTCTTTTCAGCGAATTTATATTTTTCCAAGTTGATAATGGATTCTTATCAGCTAGAGAACCATTGGAAACGAATTTATTATCAAGGTATACAATCGTACGAATATATATATATATGTATGTTTCTCTAGAGAAATTATATCCAGTGAGGGAACTGAATCAGAGGTGTGAATACATGAAATAATAATAGTAGTATGAAATGCAATTAAAACGTTTGTGATTATAATCATAGCTAAAGTGGCAAAACAATTAATGTCATATATAGGATAATTCATAAGATGCATAGATGCTGGAAAGGAGTGAGTAATTATAGGGTTAGTAGGCTAACATAAAATATTACATAACATGGTGTGGAATTTGGCAAGATAGAATTCAAAATTTCAAAAACATTTCTAGATTTAGAATGACAATGGGAAAAGTGGGAAACATTTCAAAGTAAGAATGGTAATAATAATAGTGAAGGAAAGATATACGGATTAACCAAATAAAGAAAATAAATAAATGTCTATCTTCCTACGGGCAAGGCACAAGTAGCGATTGTACATACCTCTTTTGTACACAAAGGTCTGGTTTAAATTCATGAATGGTCAAGGACTCCGTTGTCTTTTGAAGTTTATAACGAAGAAAACGCGGCACTTCATCTCGAATTCGATAGACGACCTTAAAATGATGGTTAGGGTCGGTAGAGTGACAGAATAGAGCTTTGAACACCCTTCCTTTCGCCCTTGTAAATCCATGCTGGGATATGTTGTCCGATCCGTGTGGAAAGCATTCTCTGGCTACGGCCAATCTACCTTGCTCCACAAGAATAGGCGAACTGATAGATGCACATGGTGGCAATCAGACGAGGAAGCTTATCTTTTACAGAGATGGAGAACAACTCATTTCACATTCACAGTTTCGAAAGTACAGGTTTAATTACCATGAACTTTATGCATATACATTTATTAAAACTTAATATGAAAGTACGCACACACACATTTTTCACAATGAACAACTGTTAATATTATTAGGTGTGCCTAGTGTTTTGAGTGCAACTCAGAGTTTTAGCATTACACCTTTATTGTACTCCATTCACTACTGCCATTTTCACCTGACCGCATAGCCGTCCTCATCCTTTCATTTCCTCTTCCTATGATATCCTCGATGTCATCCTCGATTCCGATTCGGGTTTCATATTTTCTTCTTTATAGTTTGACTCCATACAGTACTTTTAGTACGACTGTCGAATTTTCAGCATGTGATATCGGTAGCCCAAATTTAGCAAGCCAGCCGACCATTGATACCGGGTGTGCGTTGGTAGGGGATTGAATCCCGGACCTTGTGCATGGTCGGCGAGCGTCCTAACCGCTGTGCCACAGACGCACAATTCAGACACATAGTTTGGCAAAAAATAAAAATTTGGAAGTTTTTAATCAGTTAGTAGACAATATTTATGAAAAACAATAATAATAACAATAACAATTTCGCTTTATTCCAGAAACAGTACTTGTGGTACAGTGTGGAATTTTCAGCACATATCTACAATATTGCATCTAATTTCATCGTACATTTAAAAGGAGTATTATAAAAAAAAAAACAAAAAAACCAAAAAAAAAAACCAGAAATAACAAAAAAACATAAAAAAAAATGCAAATAAAAATACCAAGTAAAAAGGAAGATAAACACAAATAATGAAAAAAATATTTCAGTATTGGTTAGTGGAAGCTACGATATGTGTATGCGTGGTGAACAGTAACAGCTATAATCATACGGGAAATTATGAGATGTTCTTAAAAATGTTTATAGCCAAGATGATCAGTTAATTTGATTGAACAACACTAAGCAATCATAAGATAAACATTTCAGGTTGTTTTTTTTTATTGTCAGCACTAATGCGGTGTTTGTAGTGGTAGTGTGAGGAATCATGCATAATACAAAATTTTTTAAGATGGTGATAGTGGCAATAACAAACAAGATTGTCAGTTAAATAGTGCCGAACAAAGAACAACCACAAAACTAATGTTACATGATGGTTAATGACGGGACAATTTTTAATAATCATAGTGATAATATAGTCGGACCCAGTAGATATACAAAAGAAGGAATAGAATAAAGAAAAAAAAGTAAGCCAATGATAATAATTTTAAGCAGCTAAGTATGTTTAAGAAGGTTGTTCACTATAGAGTACAAATAAGAGAGTGTAAGGGGGAAATAACAAGGGCCAAAATTATGTTATTAACAACAAAGCAAGTCATAGGTTTCACGCTTAACATTGTCTCTGTCACTTAGAACACGGGCCAAATATGGTATCGTTGAGTTCCTATACTTGGTTGTACGAGCATATATTATTTTGTACTGATTTCTGGTTCTACCTGATGAGATGCAAGGAGAGAGTTGGGAATAGAGGGGGTGTTGGGGGTCAGAGAGTATGGTTTTAGACCATTTCTCACATGTATTCAGATGCTTATCCACTAATGTTGTGACGAGCTGACTGAGTTTTACACCGCTAGTCCTACTAACTACCTTCAACATCCTTCTCAGGATGGTATAATCCTTTTTCAGTAACCCAGGAAAGACTAACGGGGAACAGTAAAGTAGAATAGGTAGGATACGAGAGTTGACAAATTGTGAAAGCAGAGGTTGAGGGACTCCAGTTAGTCTGAGTTTCTTAATGTAGTAGGTTAGACGAAACACTTTCTTGGAAATCATTTGGATATGAGATGACCAGTAAGGTCGGAAGATATAACTAATCCGAGGTATTTTGCATTAGACTTTGTTTCAATTATAGTCCCCTCAATTCTACAGACATCATGAGTGCTTACTAGTGTTTGTAGATCTCGTTTATGCCTAAAGGAGAAGTCGACAGTCTGGCATTTTGAGGGATTCAGCGTTAGGCCATTTAGTTTAGACCACTGACTGATGTCCGACAGGAAGCTATTTAATTTGAAGCAGTCTGACTGAGACTTAACGGGAAGCGAAACAGTCAGGTCATCTGCATATTTGACGAAGTTGATTTCGTCTGAGAGAGGTAAGTCATGTAAGAAGAAGGAAAAGAGAAACGGCGAGAGAACAGCACCCTGAGGAACACCAGCTTCAGTAAGCAAAGGAGAGGAAGCTACACCATTATATACCGTGTACTGCATCCTATTGGAGAAGTAAGAGTGCAGCCAGTTGATAGCCCAGGACTCAGTTTGTGTAAGGCTAAGCTTGTTTAACAAAAGGCCTCTAGGTACAGAGTCAAAAGCAGATGTGTAATCAAGGAAAGTACAACGGACATACTTGGCCCCTTTGTCTAAGGAGGATACAATGTTGTGATGAAACACAGCAGCAGCATCCAAAGTACTTCTACCCTGTTTGTAAGCAAACTGCTTTGGATCGTTTGAGAAGCTTAGGGAGGGAATGAGTTTTTGTAACAGTAATTTCTCCATCAGTTTCAAAAAGGAGAGGTAATGGCAATTGGTCTAAACTTAACACTATCTCCAGAACCAGACTTGGGTACAGGGATGATTTTAATATCTTTCCACAGAGAAGGTACAATTATTAGAAAAAGAAGTATTGAAAATGCTTGTAAGTGGGTTACTTAAAATATCAGCACATTTCTTTAAAACAATGGCAGGTATACCATCAGGGCCTAGACTCTGGGAAGGTTTAAGAGATTTCAAACATTTAAGAACATCAGAAGTATTGAAACGATGAAAGTCACTGGTCGTGTTATTAGTTAAATTGAAGGCAGAAAGGACATTTGGAGGGCGGATGAAAGATCTATTGAGAGTATTTACATCAATAGAAGAGGCAAAATTATTATGCTTACCACAACCAGTAATTTCTCTAAAAAGCTTCCATATGTTTTCTGAGGTTTTACAAGATAGTATTGTTTGATTATAAATGTTGTTTAGTCTCTTGATTTCAGATTTAATTTGGGTGTTTATCTTCTTAAGACCAGATTTATTCTTTGTCTTGTACAGACAATCATATTTAGTGGAGACAAAACTTTAATTAGAAACACAATAGGACTATTCATTGTTTAAATAAATAAAATGCATCCCTATATGCGATTTAATTTAGTCAAATAGAATCACTTGCGTTTATAATATAAGTAAATACTTTATTGAACACACAGCTTATGAAGGATACCCTTTAGTTGTACAATATCCATTCTGTTTAAATCAATATTTTTGTTTTGTTTAAGTTATCATTAAGCTGATGACCGTTGGGTATTTATATTTATATTTAAGCAACATGTATTTATCGTATCACAGTAGTAAATATTTCAGACATACAGTTGAAATTCTAACCAACAAGGCAACTAACTATATTACAAACAGAACCACAGGGATTAACTTCCAGAAAAGAGAGAGAAAATCACCTGTTAGATCATCCACTATTGAAATAAGGGTAAAACTTGGGCCCTGTGGTAGACTATATATAATTCCGTTATGGATAAAATTTTATTTTATAAAGTCACACAGTATTAATCAGTATTATTTACTGTAAAAGCAGGCTTAGTTAGCTGCCTAATAAACCGAGCAATAGCGCTAAGTAGTACAACAAAAAACCTAAATGATGAAATAAAACATAGATAGCGTTGGTATCAAACAACTATCCTGTAAAATTCATTAGAAAGATCAGAAAAGGTTGAAAGCGAAATAAAAAATAATGGTGAAACTAATAATGATAACATAAATAAGAAAGATTATAGAGCATCTACGGTTTAACCATATAAGAATGGGACATCTGAGAATTATGATGGCATTCAAACCTGCAAACTCATTCAAAAAGAAGCTATATAGGTTAAACGACCCTGTCGACCTAATTAGACAGAATAATATAGTTTACTAAATACCTTACAGTGAATATGACTGAGGTCAACTACATAGGTCAAACTAGTAGATCAGGAGTAGTGAGATTACCTGTCAGAACATAAGAATTTAGCTCAGGTTAGAATGATTGATCCCATGAAGATAAGTAATTTCGAAAAAGCTCAGCAATCGCACTGCATGCACTAACACACAACCAAACAATAGGGTGGGTGCGACAGAGTCAAAATTCTAAAAAGTAATATAGGTAGGTAGGTGGAGAGCATGAGTGATTGATTACTGAATTCTGCCTGGTTCATCGAGTCTACACCAAACACATGTAAGGGTAATGACTCAACGCAAATACCACAGATATGTAAGGTATTATTACGAGTCAAATCAGAGGAGGATAATAAATAATTTTAAAATTTTATTTCAATTCACATTATAACACTCTAACAAGTTATTTATTTATTTTAGTGTAAAAATATCCTATTTCCCACCTTATTGTATTTGATTGATAACACTAATATTCATTCCGAATGTATTTTATGTTCCATTCTGTTTCACTTACTTACTTTACTTTTACTTTACTTCGGCTATCTCCTACGGGAGGATGAGCCGGCTTCATGAACGTCTCGAATCATCGCTGCCCAGGCGCGGCAATTTGTAAGAGAGTTCATGAAGTTTCATGGGAATTTTGTACGAGTGATGTCCCCAGCATTGCTCGGCCTTTTGTTTGAGAGTGCAGCTCTAGCCTTTACACAGCCAAGTGTGACCTACAAGGCAGTAGGAGTGGAGTAAGGAGTCCACTATCCATTGGCAGCCGGTGACCGGAGTTCGGTTCATACGCCTTTTTGAATGGGGCCAGACATCCAGGACATCCAACAAGCCCTTTGTCCATACGTCTGCCGGTGAGCTCCAGTGAGCTTCATACGCCAGTCGTTGGAGGTTTGGAATCAGGGTTTAGCCATCTCCCCTAGACCGTCATCCAATGGACAGTCAACCCGGTGGAGAGCGCCGGGCATCCGCTTTCGCCCTCTCACTTTGGTGAGAAACACCTCCGCCACGTGAAGGCAGTGAGTAGGACTCCCTCAGGAGAGGCTATGTAAGACGCCCGGTCATATGGGAGCATTTCAAGAGGTGTGCGGAGGGGTGGCCAACCCGCAGCGCAAGGCACCCACCCCCGACCATCCTGAGGCTTTGGAGGCATTCTGTTTCACACAAGTCTTACATTGATTTTATTCAAATGTCTATTAGTTTTTACTCATGTATATAAACGAAGCAAGAGAGTTGTGTGAGACGTATCTTGATAGGATTATGAGCAGCAATAAATTGTGCTCGAAACGTCATCAATGAATATTACTGCATAAGAATGTTTGACTTAATCAAAATAAAATCTTATCGATAATAGAATCTGGTGCACTGTTTATATCCCTCAATCTCTTGAATGTACAGTTTACAGTCCTCTGCCAAAATGCATATACAGACAAAGTATTATAAGTTTAAAATGAGCATTTTAAAATGTATTAATTTACTTAGAGAATGATAAAAGTAGACATTTGTAAAAAATTATATTTGTAAAATCTCAGCGATATTGAAATGAGTAATTCCAACGTTTCGTTCGGAAATCTGGTCCGAACTTCTTCAGGGAAATTAATCGAAATTAACATAACAGGTTTATATATAAAAGGAACATATTTAGTTTTTAAAAACTTTGTCCAATCATGATTTATAAAACAAATATTAACAAGTATAATAAACAAAATTGTACGAGTTGTGATCAAAATTTGACCTCAGATCTACCTTTGTTAAACACATTAAACACAGTGTGTATGTGTGTGCGGATAAACAGTTGTAAAACAATGTCTTAACGTCTCCATAAGATAGATCTTGACTACAGTTCATTTGAATGATAAAAGTGTCTAAAGAAATACCTGTAATCAAGGAATTCAGACATCAGATACTTACTATGAAGCAGCAAACAGATGGGGAAAAAACCAGACTAAGAACAGGATTATTGATTATTTTTATAGCTTGTCAACTCTCTTTTCATGTCACCGGGATTATACACACACGCAGTGAACAAAATACTTCGAAATCTGTGAAATATGCCTATAACTAGTAGACAACTATTTGCTGAGTTAGTTGTGAAGACCAGTAAATTATCGATTGAGAAGCGAAAATGAAATTATTGACTATATTGTAGCTTATTTGGTATTATATACACCTCAGAAATGGTGTGTACAATGATTGTGTATGACTACATAGGTTGGTTACAACACATTAGAAGTCGTCTTTTTACAGAGATCAGATATAATTCTCACGTTCTAAAGCTTGGTATGTGTATATAAAAATATAAACTAAGAAAGTTCACTCCTATTTACGTAAACAGCAAATGAATTTCAAGGCTTGATCTAAACAGGTTGACTAAAATATTGTACGGATCTCAGCTGCTTATAACCTAATTAATTTATCTTTAGCGTTGCTTTCAGTTGATAACAACATCTGCCGTGTAATTCTCACTGGTGTTCACTGAGTTCATAATGTTTAGAACAGAAAATTCAGTAGAGTCTAGCGTGTTACGTTCGAAGTTCTGTTTCCAGTTGAAAAGTGAGTCTCAAACTTTAGGAGATTAAGCACCTTAAACATAGCATGATTAAATACATTTTCGAATCCCAGCATTTTATGAATTGTCCTAACCACTCTGAGTTTTGTAACACGCATAAATTTTTTTAAATACTGAGGAATAAATCCAGAGGTCGAAGTTTCCGAAGAAGACAGTCGCGTGCATTTGTATATTTCTTACATGGGAGAGAGACAAGTGTCTATCAGGCTTTTATCTTTTAATTCTTGTTATGACCAGCACTATGAACTAGTAGACTATGACCGAATACTAACTTTAATGCGTTGGCTAATCTGTCCTAATCTCACGTCAACAACAACAACAATGACACCACCGGACTGCGAAAGACAGAAGAGAAGACCGGACGTTGGTAAGAGAGCTTATACTGTCTCAAAACAACAATCAAAAAAGGTTGACAGAGCTTTAAAATGACCTTGAGAAGCACAAATGTCATTGACAAATTAAGACAGTAGACAACCAATAGTATTCCAAAGGTCATAATTAGGCTGAGAGAAAGTCAGGTCATAAATCAATAAGTGTGGTGAGTGAAGTACAAATTGACGTGCAAAATGATATGTAGAAAGTTAGGTCTACATATCAATTCCGTAAGTGTTTCAAAACTGACGTAAACATACGAAGATTTTATTCAACATTAATACAGTTAGTAAGCATGTACTACTTGAATACGTAAAAATCCTCAAGCCTACTTTTCTATTGCTTATAGCTTATGACTCAATTAATGCTAATAACAATTCTGTTATATGCTCTTTCATTACCAAGTAAAAGCATGACTGTATTACTCAGGGAAACGTGATCTAGTTGCAGAAATCTCATCTCTTGGTAAGTAAATCAAAATCAAAACACTGAGTTTATGAAAATTCTTATATTATTTCACTGTTTGATGGAAACCTCTGCCACCAGAAAACCTGAAACAAAGCTTAGTAGTCGAGTATGCAGACGATATCGTCTTACTGTGAGATAGCATACAGGCTGCCCAAATCGCACTTAATCAGTTGGCGATCAGTGTCTGTGAGTATGGTATGTGTTTTGCGCCGTCTAAGTGCGAAGTACTGTTACAAGATTGGCAGGAGCCTGTACCTGCACTCACTTTTGCGGATGGACCGCTTGAAGTTTTTGATAAGTTTGTGTACGTGGGTAGTTGTGTGAGTGCTGGCGGATGGGTGACGGATGAGATTTCCAACCATTTAATGAAGGCCAGAGTGGGTTACATCAACTTGAGCCACCTATGGCGCCGTCGCGATGTTAGCCTGGCTGTCAAAGGTCGGGTATACAATGCTTCGGTGCGGGCTGCCCTAACCTGACCTCTCCGAGTAGGCTGAGGATGTGTGGTGACTCTGCGTGTTCGATCATCGCTGTCTCCGCAGGATTGCTTGCGTTCGATGGCATTATCGCATGAGTAATTCTGAGGCTCGGCAGCGTGTGTTTGAACACAGTGGAGATCACCATTTGTTGAGTGCTGTCATCTGGAAACACACGCTCCGGTGGCTTGAACATGTGCTGAGAATGTCATCCCAGGGCTTCCGTACAGGTCTCTGTTCGCTAGCCAGCCCTGAGACGGGATGGAAAAGGTGGAGAGGTGGTCAGTCCATGACTTGGTGTTGTGGGATGAAGCATTTTTGTGCTAGATTAGCATCGGTTGGTGTGTCACGACTCCCTCGTTAGGGTCCGAGAGATAGCTCAAATCGATGGCTCGAAACGTTATCGGATATGGCCAAGAATCGTAATCAATGGAGAACGTGTTGCAATTTCCTTTTTTCTTCCCTTCCCGATGATAGTTAACGAATACTGTTTGAACTTGTTAAGCATGACTGTTTTCCTTCCAGATGAAGTTCTTTATCCGTTCTTTACTTACATTTTTTTCTTTTCTCTTTTTTGATCTATGTTGTTTTATTATTAATGTGTGGCGCATCCTTCTTGGTGCCATATTGTACCGAGTTTTTTATGCATTTAAATAAATAAATAAAATAAAGTATCGAAACTGACGTAAATATACGAAGATCTCTTTTCAGCATTAATATAATTAATAGGCATGTGCCACTTGAATTCGTAAAACTTCTCAAGCTCACTTTTTCATTGCTTACGACTTAATCAATGATAACAATAACCGTTATATGCTCTTCCATTACCAAGTAAAAGCATGACTGTATTACTCAGGGAAACGTGATCTAGTTGCAGTATTCTCATCTCTTGGTAGGTAAATCAAAATCAAAGCACTGAGTTTAAGAAAATCCTTATATTATAATCACTATTCGACGGAAACCTTTGCCACCAGAAAAGCTGAAACGAAGTTTAGTAGTCGATTAAATACATATAAGGAAAGTTCAAATTACTCAACCGACTTCCCAATATTTTAATAAGAAAACAATCTTGTTCAGAACTTCACTTCTCTACTTCATTCAATATCCATTGTACCTGACTACTTTCTGAATTATTATTATATTTTCCAGCGATTTCTGATTTACAAGAACAAACAAGCCTAATAGTTTCAGTCACCACAATAAGTAATCTATTTAAAAATTCTGTCACATTCCTCGTCAGGCATGACATATGTTTTAGTCACCTTAAATGATTGAGTTTAGCAATCCAATCGACTGGTTTAACTTCTTTACCAAAAGCTTTACGTACAATGACGTTATTAGTTACCACCTCGCTTCGCCTAACGAAAGCAAGTTAATAAAGACAAGGCCGAAAATCCGGAAGATTTATATATTTCACTTCCTTTAATGAGAGATCTTTCCACAGCAGATACACTGACATGTTAGAAACATAGATAACACATGGTGGCAATCCTGTATCCATGTCGAAAATTTGACAGAAATCAGTCCGTTACAGCTGATCCAACTACCTAAATATGTGAAGTGGCTAACATCTTACTCTCTATTTTTATAAAATAGGAGTTTATGCATGCCAGTTTTGAAGCATCGTTTTACATTTAACGAAAGTGAGTACTCAACTAACAAAATCCTGCGGTTCTTCTTCCAGATGACTGACTTTCCCCAGCATTTCCTCCCTTTTGAAATATGTTGTCTGAGAATTCGAAGTTAACGAGATTCTGCCATGTTAGAAAGTCAGTTATTTTGGGATAAAAGAAAAGTGACCCATCAGTCAGTGAGATATCGGTCATCATAAAGTGTCTAATAAGTTTATATGGTTTAGTCTTACAAAAAAATTATGATATGAATAAACAAAACATAAACTCTGCGAGAGATGGATACACGCATATCAAAAGCGAATTGCCCCATGATTTAGGTATTTCTTCTTGACAATTGAAAGAATGGTACCTTTTGATAGTCCCCC
Organism: Trichobilharzia regenti; assembly: GCA_944472135.2. NCBI lineage: Eukaryota > Metazoa > Platyhelminthes > Trematoda > Strigeidida > Schistosomatidae > Trichobilharzia > Trichobilharzia regenti. The sequence continues at coordinate 92,767,093 of OX235262.1, read as the reverse complement.
TCCAACATATAATCTAAACATTACTGAATGTCAACGAAAGTTAGTTCCATTATCTTAATTATTAGTCACATTCGCTGACTCTTCATCTTTGTAGAACACTAAATATGTGCAGTTAGTGACATCCGTCTCATTGAAAAGATGTTTCGCATTTGCCAGTTTACGCCGCCTCTGGTGTAGACGAGATATCCGACTATCGACCAAAGGGCGTGCGTACTGCTCATCAGTCCGCTCCATCCTCCTTTATGGCTGTGAGACCTGCCCATTGAGAGTGGAAGACATGAAAACGCAAACTAGCTGTCGTTGATCATAGGTGCCTGCGCTCTTTCTCTCGTGTGAAGTGGTATAATAAGGTGAGCAATATTGAGGTTAGGCATCGAGTTCTAGGTAAACAGGGGAAGTCGATCGACGAAGCTGTGAAACTACATAGATTGAGATGGTTAGGACATGTGTTACGTATGCCTGGTCATCGCCTTCCTCGACGAGCAATGTTAGCTGACTGACCAAGGGTCAGGCTGGAAAAGAGCTAGCGGAGGTCAAACCAGAAAATGGCTTCACCAGTCAATGAAATTCACAACAGTTAGTTTAAGCCAGCCACGTAGGAAGGTGTAGACTTCCTGACTGGTTGGAGTCCTCGGGACGGTAAAAACCAATAGCTGGAAACAATTGGTGATATGGCTCAAAATCGTTCTCAGTGGTTTGGTGCGGATGCATCCACTCCTTGTGACTTATGATTTCCAGTGGAACTATATTGTTCTCCATTGTTACTATTCCTTTGTCTCACACTTCTGTTTACTGTCTCTATTATGCATTTCTTCTACTTTCTTCTCTTGGTTTGTGTGCTACATGGAAGGAGTGTGGCGACATGAACTGGCGCACATATGTGCACAGTTCTATGTCGAAAACAGACAGACAGAGAAAAGATGAGACAAACAGTGATTTCATTCCTCTTGTTGCTCAGATTGTTTGTCTGTCTACTTACTACATTTATTTTAGTTTAGTAGGTTAGAACAAATACCTGAATTGGAAGAAGGTTTCAAGAATGAAGTCTTTCCAGGGACTCAGTGTTTCTTCCCAACCTGAGTAGTCTATTCACTGGTTTCAACATAACAGTGAACAATCTTAATTTATCGTTTAAATAAGTAATTAGATCATTTCAAATGATTAACATGTTATTACTTGTGTAGGGTAAAAACGAATGTCATAGTTTTGTTTAATTATAAGGTATAAGTAAAACAGTTTAAAATAGATAAAGGTATACACTTTAATTATTACGCCAGTATGAAAATCAATTATCTACATATTGTAGTTCAACGTGACTCCATTGTCAGTAAGCTGCGAATTCACTAGAATATCAATTTGTCTGATGTTATTTTCTTGATTAGAATTAAAGATAAGATAACAAAGTGAAATAGGACGAGACCTATTCTGGTGTGCGCTACTGATAAGAGCTATCAGTAGTATATAAACAGATGTGTATAAAAAACACATCAAATAGTAGGGAGTTAGATTTAATATCAAAGAAAGTAAATGATACAGCATTGTGGAGATACATGGGAGACGACAAAGGAACACAAAGAAACACAATATGAAGGCCAGAAGTAGCACAACACGAAGATCTGTACAAATGGTGATTTGCAGATGAAGTGTACGTAATAATTTGGCTATATAAAGATACCATATTCCAAATAAACATTCCTTTACAAAGTCTCTCACCTTCTACTGTTACACTATGACCATTAAGGAACATTGTTAACAAGGGTAAATATGAAAATCTAAGAATATTTTACTAGTACTAAATTACCTCCTTTGTGATTTCTGACATATTGTCTCTAACTTTTTGTAAGGTATAACTTATACTTTATTTTTATTCATTCCTTTGAAGGCTACTTACCCATTGACTTCTGAAGCTATAAAATTCTTGGCTAAGTTTTTCAGTCAATGTTATATCTTATGCATACATCACAGTTGTTGCTAGTTAAGTCAGACAGCAGAAGGTATCAAGTAAACACTATAGTATTTTTCGTGTTCTGTAGTTGCCGATAGATGTCAGTTGGTGTTACATCATCAGAGTGAGCCACTTAATATATGAGTCAAAACAGTAAAATACCTACATCAGCTGGAGACAAGTAGGCACAATACTTAAAGCAGCGTTTAGTGAATTCATAAATTTCGGTAAGACCTATTCAGCTGAACACTCTACAGGCATTATTTTTATCATATCATTTCCAAAGGTGGTTAGCAGGCATATAAACATAATTGATAGCATAGCATGACGCATAAAAAGATGAATAATAACTTGCCAACATGGTTTGGAGGAAGTGATAATATGCAAAATAAGCAAACAGTACAGTTGAGAGATTAGTTATGTCAAAATCCAACATAAATGAGGTAGTTCCTAAATATTAATAACTTCCTTTCAGTTCACTAATACGAGTATCTAGTCAGAATATAGTTAAACAAGACAAGAATAGTCTTTTCTGTAGCAGATCAAAGTGTAAACAAAAACCACTGAAGGATTTATTGGTAGAAAATGGTTATTCGAAAAGGTGACTGCAATACTGGGTTGTCTGGATTCGAAACTCAGAGGGAATATGAGTCCCAAGGACGAGACCTAAGTGTCCAAGATTTCCTGTCTATTGCCTCCAGCCATCTAATAATAACAACTCCGAGAACACTGTGATGCCAAGCGATCTAGCATAGTGATCACATTGCAAACCTAACTGATAAAATTCAGGACTAGACGCACGACAGAAGTTTCTACCAAGAGTCCAATCAACGCTTTATAAACGAGTATTGCAAAGGAGATAAATTGGAATTAATATCTGAGACAGTCCTTACAATGAAGGTACACAGTGAACTGTCATTTAAGACAGAGATAAAGTTACTCGGACAAGGCGATAAAACAAACCTTATATTCAGTTGAATTGGTACTCCTGAACAGAAATCATAAAAGTTACTTAAACAAAGCGAAAACCTTAGATGATATGTATGCCAACATATGTATTTATCGACGTCAATATATTGGGCATTCAGAAAGGTGTCTCTCAGTCCGCATCACTGAACGCAGTTCAAAGAATGTTCTTCAAATCACATTCGGTTATGTAGGAATTCATTAATTGTATCCCTCTTGAATTTTAGATTTAGAATTTGTTGTTTCGTCAACACAGCGTTTAGCGGAGAAGCGGTCTTTCTCTTTAAATGTTTATCGATGAAAGACGATATCCATTCTTAATCAGAGTACTTCTGCAGGATTAGGAAGATCCCATAGTCAAAGTATCTTCAATGAAGATACGACAGAACCTCATCTCAAGAGATATGATGAGATTTCTTTTCCCGATTATTATAACGAAACTGTTAGAGTTTCTCAGCTGTCTGTTTCATTTTGGTTGCTCTTCGCAGAGATCCATCCGTTTGTTTTGGAAAGCAGAACTTCTTGGAAAGATAATTCGTCTTTCAATTGAACTTCACTTTTCCAAGTCAACTAATTGCTAAGTATTGTTAAAGATTACCACCCGCATTTTACTTAAATAAGCATTTCCATTGATAAGAAAGACATCGCTCGTAAACTTTGTATTGACTAATGGTCGACTGAAAGCTACTCGATACCAGGCATACCATAAACCAATCAGAAAGTAATCAATTAGGTAGTAAATCCATTTCTACTCAAACTTCTTGTCAGTACATTTGACAGTTGAATAAGAGTTGGACATTTAAAGAGCACTCAACTATTTAATATACTGAACAGGTTCACCAACTTACGTCGACTGAAGTCATACATATCCAGACATATTACCACTGTACTTATACATCCTTGAATAACTGTACAGTTTCGAAGAGAAATTAAGAAAAGAAATCTGTTTGCTGGCTGATATCGTCTTAATGCACAACACATGGAAATTTCTCATACTTTAAAGAGATACAATATTTCCTACATTTGGTTCCTTTGATAAATTTCGATAGAGAAAGAAAGACCAGATTTGCAGTATAAAATGATATCATTCTACTTCACAGGTTCTCATCAGCTGCAAACTACCTGAAAATACAATGGTTTTAAATAATAGCCTTTAATACTTCATTGTTTGAAAGGTAATAGAGAAAACATTATAAGGTGAAAGCATCATCAATTTATATACTGTCAAACTATGAAAAAAGAAAAAAAAGGGGGGTGAGAGAAAAAAGAAAACAGAATGATATCATTTTATACTGCAAATTTGGTCTTTCTTTCTCTATCGAGATACAATATTGTTTGAACGTATTGCACGGTAGTTGAATTATTTGCAATAGTTCCTTGAAGCACAATAAAGTCAAGGAGATGGAAGTAAATAAGCTAAAGTGATAAAACTGTCGTAATTTTTGAAGAAGTTACAGGGTGAGTAGATTTATACAACTGTTATCGATTTCAGTTTTATTTTTTTTTTAATAAGGCGTAGTGTCTCTGAAGCTAAGCATCACGGCAAAGTTAAAGTATCATAATTAAAGTCAAGGTCTGTCAAAAGTTGACCTATAAGAACCAATCAGATATAGAGAATGCTATGAAATTTCATTCGAAATCAAGTCATGCCTAGCTTTTTGGACCTGGAGAGGACACATAGGTATTTACTAGGTACTTTTCCTGCAAATCTACACTGTTTTGTGGGGTTATGGCTTCTAAGAATAAGGTTCAGGGTTGAAGTTAGAATTATGGTTAGAGTTAGGAGTAGGTTAATAACAGTGTCAGAAATATCAATGGATCTCAAATGACCATGACCTGCAGTCATCTAGATGAATGCATCTACAGTGTATGGTATGATTTCTCTATAAATCACCGGTGTAGTAGCTGAGAGGCATGCTTAAAACTCATACGCGACAATTACATGGTGTTATATCATGTTTGCAATGTTTTCTGGTGAATTTTTCAGTGATTATGTGACTTTCTCGTGTCTGAATTCTAATTGGTTGTTTAAGGTCATTGCGACTTTGGCTATGAAAGTTTAACTGTGCCAATAAACCGAATTGGTCAGTTGACAAGGTTGAAGTCATATTATTATTACGTTTTGGCTTGGTCAGACAATCTGTTTACAACTTAATTCGACTACACCCATATGTAATCTTCATAATATTTTCAGTTAATCTCAGTGTTTATTATATCAAAACTCTTAACATGCATTTCTAGACAAAGAGGAAATTACACACGATAAATAATTATTATTGTACACCTCATTCTCTGACATAAGTAGTGTCAGTTATAATTATCAAAGACTTTAATACTCTGCATATGTTACTTCCGATATCTTAAAAAGTTAATTTCAGTGAATCATAAGACCGGAACAATGTAGTTAGTGGATTTTAATTATGTATTAGTATAAAATTAGTTATTTTCTGTCATCTATTAGTTATATGTCAGTACATTGGGTCCAGGTTCGATTCCCGGCTGATGTACAGCTGAACCTCACTTAAGCGGCAATAAACTCGGAAAAGAAGAAAGTTTTGGCACGAGGCTGGCAACCCCCACCCACCTAGTAGAAACAACACCACTGCTACTACTGTGGCGGGAGCAGACTGCTAGCCAATTGGTAGACATTAATTAACATCAATGTCTATGCCGCTAATATTGGCCGTGAGAAAATATGAACAAGACTGATTCAACAACCAATCACAGCAGACTTAACGTGAGCAAACACGATTCGCAGATATATGGCTTAACTTTCTGAGAAACCAGGTGCAAGCAGTACAGAATAACCTTGAGCAGGAAACAATCAATCAGAAGACTGTGTTCGTCTGCTTGAATAAGCTATAATAATGTACATGAAATATATATAAACACGTGCTGATTTCCTTGATAAACGATCTCTTGCCTAACTCTTGTCTTTTGCCGTTACACTACAACTTCAAGGCTCAAGCGTGAAGCTGTATATTTCACTCGGAACAGAATACGAAAGTCGAATTCAAAGATTTAAAAAATATGTATATAGTGAAATAATAATAACAATAATAATAGGCACAAAATCAGGCTGGTATTATTTCATCATGGAGTCCATTAACTACAATTGTCATCTAACAGACTTAAATGGCGGAATTTCGATTGCGCGGCAGTTGTACATACTATTTTCACTTGATAACAATTCACTAAATACACGAATCCTCTGAGTTTAATTGACCACAGTGTTTGTGCAAGAGAAAATCAAAGCAATGAGTGCTTGAGTTGAGTGTGTATTCGAACCGATGAGAGTAATATCACAGACGTAGAATTTGTTTTCTAAATGTGTACACATTATTATTGCATATTTATAGAAAGTATCTTTACTCTGTTAAAAATAGGAATGTGAATGGATGGAACAGGACCTGTACACTTGTGATTTATGATTCAATGCTGACTTTTTTTTGTTAATGCACGCCAGATGGAATTTTGTTTACTAAAAATATCACTATAATGATGCAGTCAGCATACTTTAATATTTTGGTTGCGGACATTCAATTTCACCGTTTGTAGATGGTGGATTCAGATTTCGTTTACTAGGTGGAACTAAGTGATCCGGTAAACAATCTGGTATCTCATTGCCTTTTGAGGCTAGTTCTATCAAGTATTTAGCAAGTACAAACTCATCAACATCCAAATGACCATCCATATCTATATCTGAAAGTTTCCATATACGATGTAATGTGAAATTGGGTAATCGTGATTGTAACAAATGAGATTTTAACGCTCCACCAGCAAGACGACCGTCAACTGGATTAAATTCTTCGAATTCCTGAAAGGAAACAAAAGCAGGTCAGTGAATAATCGGCAAACCTTAAAGAGTTAAATCAATGGGGATTAAAACTGGTATCATTGTATTCTCTAACAGCTGAATGGCTTAATTTTACAGCTTTCATTGCCTTCCTAGATAAGATCTTCAACCTTAATCATCCAGCTCAGAGAATATAACGACAACAATAACAACAAATCCATATTCTTAAGTAGTTATCATCTAAGCAAATGTGAATTCAATACAAATTCACAATTACACTCTACAAGAGAATAAATTTACCCTTGAAGTTAGATACGTACTGTCTGTCTGTTTTCGACATAGAACTGTGCACATATGTGCGCCAGTTCAAGTCGCCACACTCCTTCCATGTAGCACACAAACCAGCAGAAGTCAGTAGAAGAAATGCATAACAGAGACAGTAAACAGAAGTGTGAGACAAAGGAATAGTAACAATGGAGAACAATATAGTTACACTGGAAATCATAAGTCACAAGGAGTGGATGCATCTGCACCAACTATTGAGAACGATTTTGAGCCATGTCACCAATTGTTTCCAACCACTAGTTTTTACCGTCCTGAGGACCCAAACCAGTCAGGAAGTCTACACCTTCCTACGTGGCTGGCTTAAACTAACTGTTGTGGATTTCATTGACTGGTGAAGCCATTTTTTGGTTTGACCATCATTGCCTCTTTTCCAGCCTGACCCTATGTCGGTCAGCTAACATTGCTCGTCGAGGAAGGCGATGATCAGGCATACGTAACACATGCCCTAACCATCTCAATCTATGTAGTTTCACAGCTTCGTCGATTGATTTCCCCTCCTTACCTAGTACTCGACGCCTAATCTAGATACGTACAGATTATTCATGTAGGAAAAACACCATAAATTAAGAGATGATAACCTCACTGACTGTCATATGTATTTTTCCAACTTACGCTGTGACTAATCAGATGAATGAAAGCTCAAAGTAGCATCCTACTGAAGCAAATCAGTTCACGTTATCATACTTCGAAAAAGCATGTAATAGAGAAATATGACGATACTATAAATGAATGTGTGAGAAGAATAATCGAACAAAAGTAGTTCTCGAAATTTTAAATATGATAAGTATTGAATAAATCTATACGATGTCAACATTGATTTTGATGTGACCTAGCTATCACAATCAACTTTATAGACTGATCTGATTTCTCTACCTGAAACTCTACGTCAGGTAGCACAAACAGTTATTATTTCTCTCGAAATAAAGCCAACAGGTAAACACAGACAACTACAGCTGAAAACCTAGATTTACATATCTTGTCTACTTCATTACAGCATCTCACAATCTTACAGTAGGACAAAATGAATAGCTTCACTGTATATACACTTGCCTGTCACACCGAAACTACAGATTACACAAGTCGGTAACCCTGTTGGTAAACAACACTTTTTATCTTTTTTTTCCTTCATGTTCCCCAGTGGAACATAGGGCTTCAAGCTAGTGGCTTGAAGTTTCTGTAGAAGTGTTTATTTTACAGGATGGGGTTGCTAGCCTCATGCCCAACCTTTCCTCTTTATCAGCATTATTTCTGGCTTAGCGAAGTAAAGGAGTGCATCGGTCGGGAATCGAACCCAGGACCATGTGCATGGCCGGCGAGCGTCCTAACCGCTATGCCACCGACGCACACTGTCTCATCTGCGCTGAGAATATCACGGTTATCAATCAACTACAGCTGATTCAACTACTTAAGCGGCTGACACATTCCACAAATTTATTTGCTTCTATTCAAAGTCTAGGAGTCGATGCAGACCGGTGCTGTAGCATAGGTTTCGACATAGAACTTTACACAGAAGTGCACCAGTCCCAGTTGCCACACTCCCTCCTTGTAGCACACAAAGCAAGAGAAGAGAGTAAAAAGATATTCAAAACAAAGATAATAAACATATATGAGGCAAACAACAATAGCAATATGGAAGAACAACAGAATGTCATTGAACATGATAAATCACAAAGAGTGAATGCATCTGAACCAATGAGAACGATTTCCAGCCGTATCACAAATATTCTCCGGTAATTGGTTCTTACCATCCTGAGGATCCCAAACAGGAAGTCTACACCTCCCGACGTGGCTGGCTGGCTGACTAAAACTACCTGTTATGGATTGCATTGATTGATGAAGCCATGTTTTGGTCTGACCACCACTAGTCAACTCTTTTCCATCTTGATCCTATGTCAACTAACACTGCCCATCGAGGACGAGGAAGGCGATGGCTAGGCATACGTAACAAATGTCCTAACCATCTCAATCGGTGTAAGTTCACAACCTCATCGATTAATTTTCCCTCTTTAACTAGAACTCTACGCCTAACCTCAATATTGCTCACCTTATTATACCACTTCACACGAGAGAAAGAGCGCAGGCACCTATGATCAACGACAGCTAGTTTGCCTTTTCATGTCTTCCACTCTCAATGACCATGTGCGTCGGTGGCACAGTGGTTAGGACTCTCGCCTACCATGCACATGGTCCGGGGTTTCGAGCCCACGCCGACGCACACCTGATATCTATGGTCGGCCCGCAAAATTTGGGCTACCGATATCCATGCTGAAAATTCCATACTTGTACCAAAGATACGGTGTGGAATCAAGCTGTAATCAAAAAAAATGTCTTACAGTCATGACGGTGGACAGAGCAAACTGCTAAGCAGTACACACGCCCTTTGGTCGATAGCCGGATATCACGTCTACTTCAGAGATGGCGTAAGTTGGCTGGAAAATGACAAACGGGCCTTCTGTATCCGTGCTGAGATTTCGTCAGAGATCAACCCGTCAGCGTTGGCTGATCTAACTCCCCAAATAAGCAAAGTGGTAAATACGCTCTACTACTTCACTCCCTATATTTAAGCTAGGAGTCCTGTGACATAAACTTGCATGTGACTGGATCGAGCATAAAACTGTCAAAACCAAGCTTCTGGACTTTGTAAGACTGCACTTTGTCAGCATTTTTGTAAAATAAAAATGTTATATGCATACTTTACACCAATCATCGCTTCTCCAGGTATGAAGTCGTTGAAACTAAACAACCATTTTCTACCGGCGCGTTTACAATGAAATAAGGTAAAAATGGAAAGTTGGACATACCTAACAATATACCACTGGTCGCGCCACTTAACTTTTGAAACAGAGTTCCGAGACAACTCGGCACTACTTCTCAGTCAGACATTATATCACAATATTTCTCCATTGACAGAGACGAATCCATCTGTTGCCTTTTCGATTTGATACGCTTGCATCACACACTAGCCCTCACCATCCTTACAAAGACATTTAGAGAGCTTTGGTTTATCTTAATGCTCGGAGATCTTGATCAGCTCGAGTGAGGTCCATGGATTTCATCGTAGAAATTATTTTTCCCACTTCATTCAAACTGTAATCGGTGTTATAAATAAACGAAGACTACAAAATAGCATCCATGAATATCACGATGTATCAATTTTGTTCTCGTAGATACATTAAGCTGAACGGCTGGAAACAACTGTCCAGTGACCTCAAGTAAGACAGTGATTTTTGCTATTGAACCTATCACTACAACAGCTAGCCCATAGAAACCACTCCACAAGCAAATTAAATGAGAGGGGAGACGCAAATGAGGTGTTAAGAATTATGATACTAGCCGACTACCGAAACTTTGATGGGTAAGACAAAGTTTTAGTTTATACCCTAAGATGTCAGAGTTTTGGCTAGTGAGTCTGTTGTCCAAATTGGTCAATTTATTGAGTTGAAAGCGCCAACTTGATGTTGGCATGAGACTTTACTAGACTTATAAGTTGTTAGCAACGGTCAAACAGTTAAAAGTTGAAACCATTATAATTTTAATTATACCGATCTTAAAATGTTCGTCAAGTTGGGATTATAAATAGAGTAGAGCCTTAAATGATATTTCAGTTCCCGATTTCAGTGCAATTTTCTGAAGTCCATGATTATAAGTGACTAATTCAAACTGAATCAGGCTGATTACGACGTCATTAAAATAATGCAAGGTTGAAGAACATTTTCAACTCAACAAACATATTTGAACTAAAGACACACTTCATCAACTCGAAATTTACAGATAGTTTAGATTACGAAGTAATAAGCTCAGAATATTAAACAGAAATCTTCGTGAAATCAAATCTTCAACATTCGAATATGAAGCTCGAACATATTTAATCAAACCACAATTTCATAATAGAAAGGAGTAAAAAAAACTGCTTTCTAAAACCACAAAACATTCATCAATACTTCCGACCTAAGGCATATAGTAAGTTTATTGAGCAAATTCGACGTTCTGCAGTCTATCCAAGGTATGCAAGGCAAAGCAGCGGGACCTGATGGAATGACTCCAGAGGTATCTAAGTACGGTGGAGACAGTTTACTGTCTGCATTAACTGAGGTTCTAGGCAGCGTCTGGGAATCAGAGGAAGTCCCATCGGGTTGGTGTAAGTCACTGATTATCCCCATATACAGGAAGCGAGACAAGTCTTTCTGTGGTAATCACTTGCACTTCGGTGCCAAGTTCTATGTTGAATCCAGACAGAGACAGACAGTGGTAATCACAGAGGGATTGGTTTGACTAATATAGTATCTAAAGTCTTAGGCTCAATAATATTGCGTAGACTAAGTGGTGCTCGGGAGGCACAAACACGAGAGAGCCAGGCAGGTTTTAGACCAGGAGAAGGGTGTATTGATCATACCTTCACCCTCCGACAGATTCTAGAACATAGGCATTCCTACCGGCGTTCAACAATCATTATATTTCTTGACCTAAAGGCGTCATTCGATTCTGTCGACCGAGAGGTTTTCTGGCGATGCTTGGCTGTAAAGGGAATTCCGAGAAAATACATTGCACTGATTAAGGCACTCTACTCGTACTCATACAGCCAGGTGAGGGCTTACGGCGAGTTGTCATCTGAAATGGTGACGACTTGTGGTGTCCATCAAGGATGCCCATTATCCCCATTCCTATTCAACTTCATCATAGACGTGTTAATGGACTTAACCCTAAGTGACTTCAGAGACTCAGGGGTTGACTTGCTACCAGGGAATAACCTCGTTGGCTTAGAATATGCAGACGATATAGTCCTCCCTCCTAGGCGAGGACGCTGACAAAATGCAGTCTTCTAAACACCTTGAGCCGCAATCTACGAAGGTTTGGCATGCGATTCGCTCCCGCCAAATGCAAGATGATGTTACAAGACTGGACTCCACCGACCCCTAGATTAGTAATAGGAAGTGAAGTGGTAGAGCACGTTGACCGCTTCACTTATTTCGTAAGTACCATCAGCCACTGTCAACGGGTTGATCTCTGACGAAATCTCAGCACGGATATAGAGGGCTAGTTTCGCATAGGCCAGTTTACGCCGCCTCTGGTGTAGACGCGATATCCGGCTATCAACCAAAGGGCGTGCGTACTGCTCATCAGTCCGCTCCATCCTCCTTTATGGCTGTGAAACCTGGCCATTGAGAGTGGAAGACATGAAAACGCAAACTAGCTGTCTTTGATCATAGGTGCCTGCGCTCTTTCTCTCGTGTGAAGTGGTATAATAAGGTGAGCTACATTGAGGTTAGGCGTCGAGTACTAGGTAAACAGGGGAAATCAATCGACGAAGCTGTGAAATCACATCGACTGAGATGGTTAGGACATGTGTTACGTATGCCTGGTCATCGCTTTCCTTGACGAGCAATGTTAGCTGACTGACATAGGGTCAGGCTGGAAAAGAGGTAGCGGAGGTCAAACCAGAAAATGGCTTCACCAGTCAATGAAATCCACAACAGTTAGTTTAAGCCAGCCACGTAGGAAGGTGTAGACTTCCTGACTGGTTGGAGTCCTCGGGAGGTAAAAACCAATAGCTGGAAACAATTGGTGATATGGTTCAAAATCGTTCTCAATGGTTTGGTGCAGATGCATCCACTCCTTGTGACTTATGATTTCCAGTGGAACTATATTGTTCTCCATTGTTACTATTCCTTTGTCTCACACCTCTGTTTACTGTCTCTATTATGCATTTCTTCTACTTTCTTCTCCTGGTTTGTGTGCTACATGGAAGGAGTGTGGCGACTTGAACTGGCGCACATATGTGCACAGTTCTATGTCGAAAACAGACAGACAGACAGATCCAAGGTTTCAAGAGTTTAGGCTGAGCAATTCTAAATTTTGAAAAAGTCCCATTCATCGCTCTCTTTTGATTACTAGTTCCGATCATTTTTAAAGACGAAATTGCTTCACCAGGTGGAACTTTGAATCAGCGTACCACATGAGTTGCTAATAAAACGTTTTGTCTTCAGATACAGCAGATTGTCCATATAGAAGCTAAAGATCACAGAAGGATATATTGCTTTGTACACACACTCAAATAAAACACGAAAACATCTTACAAAACATAGGCTTACTTTAGTCCATTTTTCTCGATATTTTTCAGCCACCCATTGACTATCATAACGTCCACGATTAATATCCAGATCAGCTTCTAATGTGAATGGGCTGTCACCTATACCACCATCGAATGCTCCACCTTTAACTGAATTTTTGCCCTGTTGAGCACTTTCAGATTGTTCCTTTAGAAAATTAATAAGAGCAATTTAGTTTAGATATATGTGACTATCCCTTAATATGTGTTTAAAATTTGAGCCTTGTGGCAGTAAGTAATTCCATATTAGTAGTTTGTTTATTAGACAAATCACACAGTGAAACATCATTATTTAATAATAACAATAATACTGTTTCACTGTATGATATATCTAATAAACAAACTAATATGACTATCAACTAGAAAGAAACAGACCATCGCAACAAATAAAAAGGGCCAATGAAATCACTCTCGATGGTAAAGTCGCTCACATTTTGAAAACCTTGTGCAGAAAACTTTAGGCGGAGTAAAAGTATACAACCGCCTATTACCATTACTTTCAACCCTCAAGGGGCTAGCTTATTTCGCACTGTCGATGGCATTTTGAAGATAGCTCTGAACAACGTACTTGGTAGTAGTATAGGAGTTTGCTGACTGGAGAAAGACTATTCAGCTTGGAGTATGTGAACGGAAACACAAACTGCTCAAGTTGCATTTAACCACTTGAGGACTAGTATGTCATAATTAGGGACTTTTTATATACAGTCGATACACTATGAAGGTTATTCTGAGGTTTCATTACTTGTGTCTGGAAAAGGTTAACACTATCATTTAATAAGAACATCATCCTGAGAAACCAGCTTCTGTAGCTTAAACGTACGGTACGAATATCATCACAGCAGCAGCTTTTGTATAGCCCACTATCTGTTAATCCCAAGACCGGTTGGAGAAAGCCGAAAGGTGATCAGTGCATGATGCAGAGTTGTGGAATGAAGGATAATTTTGTTAGTTTAATGTATCTCGGTACATTATGACTCCCTCGGTTTGTTACGACAAGATTTGTGACTTTGTGGTTTTAAACACTGTCAAATATGACTCAGCATAGAAATCACCAACAAACGTACTGCAGTTTCCTCGTTTCTTTTGCCACTAAAAGTGATGACAAAGTAATGAACCCTCTCTTTAGAACGTCTTCAGTAAGTCAGCTTACCTGTTTTACTACGTTCTCTAGACATTTTTTCTTTTTCCTTTATACTGTTGTTGATATTCTGTGTGGTGCATTTCTTAACTTAAAAGGTGTGTCATATTTACGTGTGATAATATTTCTCATCGCCTTTAGTAACTAAGTAGCACATAACTTGGCTTTCACAGACTATAGGAAACAATTGTGCTATATTAAATTAATAATCCTCACTGAGACAGAACAAAGATTCCAGCGAAGAAAATCCCCTTTAAGATGGTTTCATTTTCATAGCTGTACAATCGTATTTATATGTGTAAATTACACAATTTCATGGCTAAACAAATGAAATCGTTTGAAAGATCATTTTCCTTGTTGGAATCTTCGTCTTACTTGTGAGGTATATTACAGTTGTCTCGGTTAGTAAATTAGCTGATAACTAACTAGTGATTTCATACATTTATTCCCCTTAATGAATTTGAACAATGCATTGTTCAAATAACTAGTGATTGGTCGAAGATTCTTTTAAAATAAACGTTACTAAGAAAAGCAAAAACAAATTAAGTATCCTGTGTATACTACTTATATGAACTTATGAACTCCAATAAAATTCTACTTAATGATGAGCGAATAAGTGAAAAGTAGACAAGTAAAACTTTTGTTTGTATAAATTTCAGAGGTATTGAAATAAATAATTCCAGTTTCTTTCGATAAAATAGCCCAAACTTCTCCATGCAAATAATTAAAATTAAACTCCATCAACTGAAGCGCTTAAGTGTTGGTTTGTAGGGATTTGGTTGGTTACAGGATTTCATCATGAGCTGACATTGGTTAGAGAACCATTGGAAAAAACAAGCTGGGAGTACTGGACAGCTGTTTCGTCCTAGTTTGAGACTCTTCATCAGTACGCACCCACCGGAATTCGAACCCAGGATCTTTTGGTTACAAGGCGAGCTCGTATACCATTGAGTCACTGGAACCCAATCCAATGGCCCATGAATTCTAACTTCTACCAATTCATGACATAGCGCGACCCTAGTCAATGTCTTCGGCAAGTATTTGTCCCCGCACTCAACCTGCTGCACCTTACTGGTCACGACTTCTCACTAAGGCTCTTAGCCAAAGTACTTAAGAGTTTGGTCCTCATCTAGCAAATAAATCAACTATTCTTATTCACATCTTACATATTGTCTAGTACTACATTTTATATTTTAAAAAGGGTCACATGTGATCGACACACAGAAAACTTCTTTAAGGCTTTTTGGTCACGAAAAACTAGTTCACCCCTATCAAATACTTTAATAAGTCAACATGCTCCGCATTATGAAAAGCCAGAAAAGATCAAAGGTTCACAAGCTACTGATGACGCCCCTTCTACTACTCATCTTTCATCTTGACTTATTATTATTAATAATGTGGTGAGAGCAGACTGCTAGCCAATTGATAGACATTAATTTACGTCAATGTCTATGCCCCTAATATTGGCCGTGAGAAAATATGAACAAGACTGATTCAACAACCAATCACAGCAGACTTAACGTGGGCAAACAAGATTCGCAAATATATGGCTTAACTTTCCGAGAAACCAGAAACAACCAATCAGAAGACTGTGTTTGTCTACTTGAATAAGCTATAATAATGTACATGAAATATATATAAATACGTGCTGATTTCCGTAATAAAACGATCTGTTGCCGGCCCTTGTCTTCTGTTGTTATAATAATACTATTTTTCTCCTTAAGATTCCCCAACTTTTCTCTACCCTGCAAACTCTAATGATAGAAAACCACAACCTAACAGTTTAAAACACGCTGCCAACTTTGTATCAGAGCTTACAATATCTCAAGTCTAGGCCAAATAAGGCATTAAACAAAATTCGATAACTACAACTGATGGAATTCCATACAATGACTGGCATTTAACTGCTTCATCCTCATGTCAATTCGATGTTTTCCAGGAAAAATCATCCCACCTCTCTAGACGTTTTGACTTCAATAAACTAAGCAATTAACTTGAAGCAATCACATTTTTTCGAACAAATACAGGCTGAGACTAAGCTCAGGGATTTAAAAGGGATTCAAAAGCATCAGAACAGGAATTTCTAAATTCTATCAGCTGCTTAAAAAGCTGTAGTTTATAAATTCAAGGATAAGACTTTTAACCCATGCAGCCCACTTTCAAACTACATCACTCCTAGATAGAATTTCATACAATGATTCCCTTTTAAAATTTGAACAATGAAAAAGGAAATATTGGCGCAGAATAATCTGTATCCATTTTATTTCGTCGGTTCTCATCATCTGCGTACAACCTGAATTCTTTAATAAAATAAAAAGTGCACAATTTTAACAAACTTTTGTCCATTAGCAAGCATATTGTCAGAGCGTCATAGTGAAATAAGGCGTTGCGATTTACAAGGTGTCTAAAGTGTTAAGATATATATATATATATCTTGTTAGAGAGAAGTTACTTGAAAAAAATTAATTAACAGTTGTGTTGTTGGGGTGGTAACAAAAGACAATTAGTAATAGTTACGTAGTTAGATGAGAGAAGATCAAAATTTCGGTGCACATGAGGTCAGATGAGAAGTTGATGATGTAATACAGTGAGCAGAACTCAGAAGATTAAGAACTATCTCTTAAGAGAGTCAAGCGAAAAATAAAGGGGGGGAGTGAAAAGATAAGTTAACAAAATTAGAAAACAAAGAGTTACAAAGAAGTGAGTTACCAGGGTAATTGAAGTCCAACAACGGATTCTTTTTGGACACATATATCAGGCTTCAATCGTTTTATTGCTATAGCTTCAGCAAACCTGAGAAGACTTGAGGTATTTTGTCTGTTAATTATTTTGAATGATTCCAGCACATCTACTCGGTGTCCTATGTCAATCAGGTGTTTGGTGATTGAAGAGCTTAAACAATTCGGTCCCTTTAACCGGAGGCTTCTTGGTACATGTTCGCAGAATCTGACGTAGCCCCTCCTCTCTGTTCTTCCAATGTAACTGCTCCCGCAGATACATGTGAATTGGTATACACAGCTATACTGGCTGAGACTTATGTCTCTTGAGGTCCTACCATACCAGGCAGGTTGTTTGGATAGCGGTTAAACAAAAAGCAGCTACCCAATCCAACATCATGACCAATACAAAATCACAAAATTTCATGCCGGATCGGCCGTGGCCCGGATTAACAACGACCGCGCTCCCTGCTGCCGTGTCACAGGGCAGGAGTGATAAGTATGCTACTGAGGCACACCAAACAAAACAGAACAAACAAAAACAGGTCGCGTGTGACCGGCCTCAAGCAGTTGTCCCCTGGGCTCTGCGGTCACGCAACCAACTTCCACGGTGTGGGCAGCCGGGAAGTGACAATCGCCCTCACAATCCGAAACGCACGCGAAACCTCTCTACTACTCACTCATCTTTGTTTTTATCTTCATCTCTATCATCTTGCCTTCCTTCCACTGATGCAACTCCTCGACTTGATAGCTCTCCACTTCCTCCCCACTCTGCGTCCACTGAAAACGATGGAAGCCAAAAAAACCACCACCGACAGCCTCTTACTTCGCGTGCTACACGGAGTGTGGCGACTTGAACTTCCGCACATTTGTGCAAAGTTCTATGTCGAAAAAAGACAGATACACAGTTGGAGGTAACATGTGAGAGGTAACTGTCAATCTTTGACTGCACCAATGAAGAGGTTGTTCAGAATAGAGTTACTGATAACGCTGCAGGATACGTCCTAGACAGGGCTGCGCTTGATCTTTTATTAACCATTCTTATAATGTCGTCGCCATCATAATCAAGTTTGATGAAAATAGGCTTCTTACTGGCTGTAACTGTATGAAGCTTCTTGAGTTCATTCTTGTCATATTTGTTAATGGAACTTTGTGGGTAACCATTTTCTTTCAAGTATTTTTCAAGAAGCATTAGTTCATTGTCTAGTTTGTTTGGTGAACATATTCTCTTCGCTCTGGAGAAATGCGTTCTCACCAGCGTTCGTTTGTATCTCACTGGGCAGAAGCTGTTGAAATTCAAATAAAGACCACTCCATGTATCTTTACGACATACAGATCTTTCGAGTGTCACGTCGTATTTCCTCTCCAGCTTTGCGTTCAAAAGGTGGAATTTTTCATCATCTTCATGCTCCATCGTGAAAGTGATGCTTTTGTGTATATTGTTGAAAGTCTAAATATAGGTACTGGTTAGAGATATCAACTAGTCTTGATTTGAACCAACCTTTCTTATCTTATCTCTATTAGACTCTTTCAACAATGTTACCACCCCAACAACACAACTGTTAATTAATTTTTTTCAAGTAACTTCTCTCTAACAAGATATATATATATATATATATCTTAACACTTTAGACACCTTGTAAATCGCAACGCCTTATTTCACTATGACGCTCTGACAATATGCTTGCTAATGGACAAAAGTTTGTTAAAATTGTGCACTTTTTATTTTATTAAAGAATTCAGGTTGTACGCAGATGATGAGAACCGACGAAATAAAATGGATACAGATTATCCTGCGCCAATGTTTCTTCTTTCTTTGTTCAAACTCCTAGTTAGCTTACATAAGCAAACACGCATCTGATGCGTATGCGAATACCACCTAGTCTGACGATGATTAAAGGTCAGTATGTGTTTAATTCGTAATCAACATATAGGCAATAGTCGGGTATCAAAGTAGCATGTAATTCTACATTAACATGTTATATTTAATGGTTAAGTGTACCCTATAAACGACCTGGCATGGCCAAGGTTAAGTAGACTTCGTATTCTCTCTTGAAATGCTTTCATGTGGCTGCACGTTAATGGGTTCTAATAGCTTCCTATTAACTACCTTCACGCAGCGATGGTGTTTCTAACAAAAGTGAAAGGGCGAATGAGAATGTCTGGCGCTTAAAACAGGACCGATGGAAATGTTGGTCAACCTAGGGGCACTAGAAAATCCGAAAGGATTAAATGGCGCATGAAGCTGTATTGGTCACCGTCAACTAGGGCAGTGCAGCTGCTGTTCCGGGCTGTAGCCTGACTTTAGTCAGGTCGTCCGCTCAGTATTTCAGCCCAAGTACAAACTACAACATTTCTGTAGTACATCCCTTATTGCCCATAATGTACCCAGTTTGTGTGGTTATAATATAAACAATAACAATAATAAAAATAATTATGGCGATAAAACACTTACGTTGGGCAGCATCTGCATTAATTTAGGTATTTCCTGACTCAGCATTACATCAACACTTTCAACTAGCCTTTCCTTTAGGGCTGGGAAAGATGAAAAGTCATGTTCGTTTAGTAAACTTTTCATTTGATTAATATTCGGAAAATCACCGGGTGAAATATGATGCAAACGGGAAATAGAATCGTAAATCTGTTGAAGGTTTTTGATAAGCTCTTGTTTCTTTTTGTTTTTGCCTACAAGTGAAGGCATTTCCTTCTTGAGATAGCCAATTATGTAGGCATGTACCTGAAGTAAAATTTACAAATAGATCAACTGATTGTTCATAAAATATGGATTGAAAATAACAATTTTATTCTATTAAATTTTGAAAGTATCACAAATGTGATTGAAAGCGTCATATATATTTGGAGTTTACAGTGATCCGAACTTCAGAAAGACGATAAATCACATTCAATAAAACCTTAAGAAACAAAATTCAACTCTGTACTGAGGGTGGCTACAATACAGATATATGTGAGATTAAGAGCTACAAAACATTTAATATACTCATGAATCATTTTCATTTTGAAAACAAATTATTGGTCCATAAGTCGAGCAGTTTTATATCGTATTTCTTTATTACAGGTGACCCTTAAACTATATCGGAAATCCGGTTACAACGCTGCAGAATGTCATCCTCTTTTATCAAAAACTGCTAATGCATTATGCACATAATTGGCAGGTAAATGAATTCACCAATGATAAATGTAGCATACTTCGATAAAATCTATCTTAAATTCACTCCAAACTTCATAAGTAATAAAGGCCAGTAAATTCGAACACTAAAGTAGAATGATAAATGTAACGATAACCCAAAAGATTAAGCTTATTCTGAAAACAAACATTTTGGTTGTCCCACTAATGATTTCTAACAAAACTAGAATAGACATGAGAACAGTTTCGTTGACCAAAAGAGTGCACGCAAAATAGTTAAATAAGCGCCCACTTTTATCAACGTGTTTCCATAATAATCCCTACGGTAAATAAATTCTTGGAAGTTAGTATGATACGGAAGGCTCATATTGAGCTGGAAGTTGTGAAGAAACTCGGACAAAAATGTGAAGATATTTACATCGGCTGGCTTTTTACTCTATTTGAACTACCCCAACAGTCCAAAGCCTAAGGATGGTCGGGGGTGGGTGTCTTGCGCTGCGGGTTGGCCACCCCTCCGTACACCTCTTGAAATGCTCCCATATGACCGGGCGTCTTACATAGCCCCTCCTGAGGAAGTCCTACTCACTGCCTACACGTGGCGGAGGTGTTCTTCACCAAAGTGAGAGGGCAAAAGCGGATGCCCGGCGCTCTTCACCGGGTTGACTGTCCATTGGATGACGGTCTAGGGGAGATGGCTAAACCCTGATTCCAAACCTCCAACGACTGGCGTATGAAGCTCACCGGCAGACGTATGGACAAAGGGCTTATTGGATGCCCTGGATGACTGGCCCCATTCGAAAAGGCGAATGAACCGGACTCCGGTCACCGGCTGCCAATGGATAGTGGACTCCCTACTCCACTCCTACTGCCTTGTAGGTCACACTTGGTTGTGTAAAGGCTAGAGCTGCACTCTCAAACAAAGGCCGAGCGATTCTGGGGACATCACTCGTACCCAATTCCCATGAAACTTCATGGTTCATGAAGCCGGCTCATCCTCCCGTAGGAGATAGCCGAAGTAAAGAAAGAAGAACAGTCCCGTGCACTGAATATACAGAATGTACTCTCATAACTGTAAATACCAAGACTAAACTGTTACATGAATCACTTCTTACGCGTTTATTTGTTTCGGACCACCAGTTGCTACTATTAATATGATAATCGAACTCATCTATTACGGTAAACCGATTACTCTGAAACTAGTTTCTTTAGGTTCCACTTTGACAGGAAGTCGGTACTAGAAAGATGACCAACTGCACTGCGACCAGATACTGAAGTCTAAATGTTATTTTCTTTACTCAACTGTTTAAAACTTGGTCGCGTGAAACATTTTTCATGCACCGGGTTTCGAGTCAGACTTATTGCAAGGGCTGATAGTACTGGTTAGTTGCTCGTGCTGAATTAGGCAGAGCGCCATTCAAACCTGAAACAATCGGCTGGAAGTAAAGTTCCTACACCAATACGTAGAATACCTCGATAATAAAAAGATCCCAATCACTGAACTAGCGTTCAGAGTCATACTCTGAAGGATCTAAGGCTTAAACTATACATCAACCACACAAGGAAGCTTTATCAGCAAATACTAACATTCTGGCCATAGGTTTGTGAAACCTATACAATTGTTTGAAGTTTGCTTGATATCCTAACCTTGCCCATGGGGGGGAGGGAGAATTGTCCACATTTCCACAGGTTGTAAGTAGTTAAACCTCAACACAGCTTAAAACCTATGACATAATTGAATGTCAAAGACTGTGGTCAGTGGGTTACAACTGCAGATGTATTTTGTATAATCTTGAATTAGACTCATTATAAACTATTAAAAACACAGAAGACTGGCAAACAGTTTAATAATTACCCGTTCAATTAAAGGATATTCTTAGCAAGTTTCATAATATGAGAAATTAATTTATCCTAATACTACCTCACCAGAAATATAACAGAATAATCCTCATTATAGGTGAATGCATACCATATCACTAAGGATTATCTAATCTGAGTATCCTAATTCTGAACACTTTTCACACTTTCAAATATTATACTTACTGCTTTATACGAATATTTGAACTTGAATAGTGGTTGTCACAAAACAATTAATATATGGAGAGAACTAACATACTATTAATATAAGTATTCCGAACACTGATATGCATTACTCTTGTAGATTGTATGACAAGACTTGGAGACGTGATGCATTGGCTTGAGCACTCGGCTTTAGTCAGTAGGTCCCATGTCCGAGTCCCGCTTCACCTTCTTCAGCCTCAGCAACAGGAAAGTATCATTAACACCCCACATTGCTTATAGCCTAGTGCTGGGTAATTGAGATCTAAGTAACTAAATACACTAGACAATGCTTAAAAATGATAAAATACAGACGCAGGAGAACTGAAGTGTTTAAGCAAACAGATAACTTAAAGTGAAGAGAGATACTGTCTTACAACCCTCAAAATAAGAGCAACGCCAACTCCAAAAAAGCTACACGGCTAGGAAAACGTGACTGAAATCCCACACAAAATGCTAACCTCGCTTTTAGGAATACACATACTGTTTATTCAACCAGGCAACTGCTTTAAAATGCCCATTTACATAAATGTTTGAGTAATTTGATGGTGCATAAAAATAACTAACCTTCGCTAGCCTTGCTCGTCTAATTATATCATTTAGTTTTCTCATCGCCGCATTAGCTGGTAAACTTCGAAGGTCTTTGAAAAGATCCTGAGATTCTAACTCAAACAAGCGACGGTTGGCGTCACATTGCAGTGGTTGGTCCCAAAATGAGCCGATAAACACTCTCACGACCTCTGGAGTTCCCAACACTTTACCCAGACCCCACATTAACGCTCCATATACACGCATTAATTGCTGAGGATCAATCATATCAGCCTTATTCAGAACAATACGAATTTTGTCGTCGAAACCCCTAATAGACTCTATAACTCTGCGAAACTCATCGGATATGTCAAGCTTGTGCGCATCGAACAGCAGAATAATTCTATCAACATGCTCTGCAAACCACTGAACAACAGCTGTGAAGTCATAACCACGATCCAACCTTTGTTTTTCACCACTCAGTATTCCAGGAGTATCAATAATAATAATACTGTCTAGAACTGAATTTTGAAGCTGACAGCACTGAAAGCGGTTTAGAAAATTATTTCCAAATTTCGACAAAGGACGGAAAGGTTTCTGTGCATCGACAACAAGAGCATTTCCAGGTATAATGCCTTCATCACCACTCATTACGACACTGAAACGGTCAGTTGTTGGTTCAGGACCAATATGCATTCCGGGAAATGGGGATCCCAAAAGGTATTTTATGAAAGTAGTTTTTCCTGTCGAATACTGTCCCAAAAGAAGAAGCATTGGTTTAGAACTAAACTCTCCAGTATCAATAGTTGGGGAATGGAACTGTGGAAACAGATAAGTGACCTCTAAAGGTTTCAGGCGTTTGTCATAGAGGTGATGCAATCCATCCATTACATCATGAAAACTGCAATTCTCTTCCTTCTGCTTAACAAACTTCATCATGTTAAACTCAGCCGTAACGGTTTTGTCTAAACTTTGCGCTTAAGAAACGTGGACCCTTTAGCGAATTAAAAAGCTGTTGGATATTCAATACACATTGCCTCTAATCTTCAGCGAAATAATTAAGAGGCTGCCAGCCAGCACCAAAATTTTCTTCGTATTTTTGGAATTCAGAAAGTGAGGTAATACAGTTGGCTGAAGTCAAATTTTGAAGCCGAAAGTAGTTATAAACGGCTTACTGACTTTCTCTCAGTCCTAATTTGTTTTAGTTTCGAAAACTACTTGTGTCAATGAAATATAATTTCATTACCATAAAGCGCAGCAGCCAGCCATCAATGATCTATAGGCGCACTTATTCTAAACCCATGAGGAAAACAGCTAAATCTTATGAGGTTCTCTAAGCTAACAGTAATATTTGGGCGAATACAGAATGATGTTATTGAGGATAAGATTTAGATTCCCTGAATTAGCGAGGTTTTCATTTTGTGTCTGGATGAAATCCTAACAAATATATTTCCATAATATAGGAAGGATGCTGGACTGATGAGCTGTAAGTCAGTCATCTCATATATCCTTTTACGTAATGGTAATTGGTGCTAGCCCTTATGTTCCAATTTCTTTACTCTGATATTATTTTGTGAGAGTTTCATGACAATAACGAACCTATTGGATAAGCAAGCGGACAAATTTACACTGATGATACTCTAAATTTAGGATGTGGCAAGTGTGGTCCAAGGTTAATGACCTAACCTCAGCACTTCTAGTGGCTTTATTGCACATTCTCGCTAATCGTTGCTTCGATGTCTGTTGCTATGGTGATTTAGTAACAAGTTTTGTCCTTTGTATGCTTTTTAAATGAAATTTTGCTTTAAAAAACCTTTCTGACGAATATGATATCGGTACCATAATGTAGATGAACTGCGTTACATCTGCTGCTCTTGTATCAAGAAATCTCGCTTGATACTGATATCTGCGCAATGCGATGGATTAAACAATGTGGAAAGTTTCAAATTTAAACATATATTTTCGACTTTTCAAAAACCATGCTAGTATATGTGACCTATATGATGAAATGCTGTTGTCTTAATTGGTTTGCTATTTGTTGGCATTCACAGCACAACTTCAACATTACTTTTAGTTTTCATTTACTCATCACAGTCTGCTTCTTATTTTACGAGACAAATTATTAGCACTATGAGCGCAATGTGCAGCACTGTTGTGAACGTGTTTCTCAAGTGGTGTTTATTTTGGAGAAAGAATAAATTGCCTTAAGATTCTGATTTAAAAACGTAACTGAGGTTCATACGTGATAGAAACTTAGTACTCACTTCATGGGCTTACCAGGGAACAGTCTCGTCGACTGAGAGTATGGTGATGCTATTGTCCACCTAGGTTGTGAGAGGTGACCACTGAAAATGGGAGGTTTTTATCGCAGGTGTCTCTACCCTATCCCTTGTGTTAAGTAGTCTGGTATGGTGAGTAATATTGGGGTTAGACGTATAGTGTTAAATAGAGATATGACTCCAAAGAGGTGTCAATGTCACAGATACATTCACTCTGAGTAATCTTATTTAGCTAACCAACCGTAATGTTTTTTCCTGGTCACTATTTGTTCCGCCTCACTTTTATGCTCATTAGAGTTCAATTTAATTTCTTTTTTCTCTACCTTTGTGTGTGTGGAATGTGATAACTTGAACATGTGCACCTGTGTGCAAGCTTCAGTGTTGAAAGTCAGTCAAAATGACATATAGTCTAGGTATAATAAAATGCTAAAAAGCTCATAATAATCACTGAAATGTCAACAAGTGGTGATCGTATTTTTTCATTTGCTCCTTGTCTAAGTCAGGGAAACAGTTATCTTACAACAATTTCTCCTATTACCCGAAATAACTTTCCCACTGTGTCTCGTCATACCTCATGATTTAATTTATTTTATCCCATACCCTAAATGCTAAGTCAAAGCACATCTGATGAAATATTTTTTGCTTATCACCAACTAAATATAGTATTTTTCAAGTGTGGAATGTAAAAAATTGAAATGATGCACTTCTGTGCTGAGTTCTACGTTAAAACTCAGTCAGTCAGTATTTGTCACTGCAGCTGCCTCGTGTCTCAACTTTTTACAGCGTTAACTGGCTGAAACAATTATTAATGCCGTTTCCTTAGTACTGTATGCATTCCCCAATTCCTTAAATTGTCCAGCTAAAGGGCGCCAAAGGAGAAAACATAAAACAAAAGTCAGTAACACGGACATAAAAAACAGTGTGAATAGAAGTGAATGAAATGAGTGAATATTTTTATCCCTTTAGTACGCTTAACTAAAATACTCATGTATACCAATGAAGCAAAACTTCGTGTGGTTGACTTGACATGATTTCGAGCAATAATTTGTGTTCGAAACGCCATCAATAACTGATGACTGTACTGTACAACACTGTGTGATTTATCAAAATAATATCTCATCCATAATGGAGTTACACTTCCACAACGCACAAGTTTTATACTTATATCAAAAATGCTTATCTTAGGCATTATGTGTCTCCCAATTGTTTCATTTTCATCTTCCTCATTGCAAGTTGTCAATCCTCCTAGACATTCTACTAGATGCCGTCATACATAGTGTCTGCAAGCAGTCTTTCAACACATCAATCTCTCACAATGTTGTTGGTACGAAGCCTTGAGATTATACAATTCGGGCCGTGGTACAATTTGTTCGCCTATATTACTGATGCAATGACATGCAAGACTTGTACATGCGTGCAATAAAATTCCCTACATAGTAAATACAATGCTTATTGTAAAATTTCGTCATTATCTTTTCATTGCGTTGACAGGTCAGTATATATTAGAAAAAAGCTAACCTCGTCGTATTAGCTCTTGAAAGTACTTTCACTAAGTGCCCATGCTTCTGCTTAGTAAGAAGTGCCACTCGTGGTCAATGAAATACTTTTTACTGCATCCATAAATAACTCTCAGACTATTATTATTTGGAGTAGTGAGACAGGTGTATGAAATTTAGATGTTAATGTGTATTTGCAGTTACTGACAACATATGTGCACATCTTTTATTTTCAAACAAGAAAATTTTTTGGGATAATTTGGGACTGAGCGCAGTGAGTTATACACCGTTCACTGGTTGGCCATAACTACGAGAAGGAAACGGAACGAATTTTTTGTTCTCGCTCAAATGTGATGGTGACCTTAGTGATTGCCTGTGCAATAATCGAACAATTTGAACTTTTGGAAAAGTATTAATTTGCAATACTTCACGACTGTAACTTGTAACACAGCTGATCACGCATGTAAAAATGGAATACATTCCTCGAAAACACCAGTTTATGCGAAATATAAATTATTATCATTATTAATAATGTATTTATCACTGTATACCTCTTGTAAAAGTGAGCTGCTTCTGCTCAACTGTTGAAAAAGCTGCAGTATATCCCCGCACGGTTTCTAAACTGGACTCCCACTTGATAGTGACGCAATCTGCCCAACTCATCGCGAAATAGTCGAACTAATTTTTCAACTAAAACGGGTAATAGATGTATTACTGAATGTGTGGTCTACCTGTAAACTAAAGAATTCTAGTGTAACACGGCATCACATCACGGTAGGGTATTCTTTGTTTCGTAAACCTCCGCAGGTACAAGTAGAATACATAAATCGAGGATTCGTGAAATATGGAAGTGTCCCATAGGGGCGACTACATGGCATGCCCTCTGTTTTAAGTGGCGCCTCTTGCCTACCTTGAGGACATTTACGAGGTCTACTTGATTTGAGTTTGGCTGATTTGCTTCGTTTGATCTAAGTAGATGGATTTGACGTGATTCTGATATTTATTTGGCTTGAACTGTGTTGATTTCGTTGCGAAAAGTCGTCAAAAGCTGCCTCTAAGCCTGAAGACATTTATCCTGCAGGAGCATGCTTCAAAATGTGTGTCAGTGTAGTTGAAGATTGAACAATCAATTCATGGTTGTTTGCTCAAACCCAACTCCTCCATATTTTTCGCGGAAGTCATCAATCCAGCAGTCATCGTTTGATCGTTCGCTGTTCAGTGGAAGACAAAAACTATCAGAAGTAGTATCGTGATTTATTGCTATAACATTTATTCTTAGACCTTTTGTATAATAACCTTATTGTTGGTTACATATTGGCGCAAGAATAAAGGATTCTCGAGTCGCCAATATGTGTTCTGGTTTTTTCGCGTTGGTCAGTACAAATTGTTTCTGAAAGTCTCCCAGGGACAGAGTGAGCTCCAGAGTAGTAAGAGCTAGACATCGACAGTTTCTGAGAGTTGGCTGAAATCGACTTTAACTCCAAAACACAAGTATTGTAGGAAGCAAGTTATATTGTTTGGCAATTAAAGCGGAGAACTGTAAAAGTTTTTATTCGTTTTTGATCGTCTTCGTTGAACTTGTACACGACCGAACCATTCACGCCTTCGAGTTGCCCGCTAATGGCTACCAGTTTTAAAAGCAAACGTTCAATGTTCATCTCCATTGACATAGGTCATTATATCAAAGAAGATCAATCTAAGGCATTCACTTCACAATAGGCACCAGCTGAAACTTGTCTTTTGTTTACAATTTGATCAAAAAGTCTGCATGTATTAGCAGCTCTCTTACATGGTAAAAACTTTTCGTTTAATATTCGATTTGGTCCTTGCATTGCAAACTTTGTCGGAGAGTTTATTCCCCGAGGCTCAGGATTATCATGCGATTTATGCATATTCGTTAAGCTTTTTTAGTTGTGTGGGAGAGTCCCTGTAAGATCTCGTAAACAGCAGGACAGAGAGTGTCTACACGGAACTTGAGATAGCAGGCGATATTAGAAACAGTAACGCTTGGCATTTCGTCAACAAGTAGGTCGCAGTCAGCATCGTGCAACGTGCATCTTAGTGTTGGAATGTTGTCATGTGAGTAGGATCGTTCTTGGTTTTTCCTTGTTAGGTGAACGAAAACCCTTCTGTGTAATTTGTCATACACATTCGGTAAAATATGAACAATGTAATGGTCAGAGTTCAGCAATGAAGGTCTCCTAAGCACTTCGTTTATGCCACGATCGTCTATGAAAACCAAGTCTAGAGCTTTGTCCAGACGAGAATTGAATTTGGCAAGGTCCTGATGACCAACTGATATGAAAAAGCTGTGATCGCAAGAATCAAAGTCCCTACAGACTATGGACAAGGAATTTCCAAAATTAGGCGCGGAAAATTCAGTAAATTTGTTTTAGAAGGTAGATATACCAAGGGAACTGCAGTCTGAAGTCATATAAACGTTTGTTATGTATGTATAGATATACTTACTTAAGTGCTTTGGACGACACAAATCAGGTTACGGTATATTTTCCTGGTAATATTATTGACAGAGGCCAACAATCAAAAATTAGCTGAAATATCCAGATAGCCATCAATATTGTGAACATATCGTTCAGGAGATTTTCTCCAAACAATTGTTCCGCTGCACTTGGTGTAATGAAGAATGCATGCTCGTGGCACAGTTAACCCTAAAATGACGTATCACATAAAAGCATCTCTCTGGGGTCCAGAATCCTGAAATTTGGGAGGGC
The DNA here is from genome assembly GCA_944472135.2 of Trichobilharzia regenti. Classification (NCBI taxonomy): domain Eukaryota; kingdom Metazoa; phylum Platyhelminthes; class Trematoda; order Strigeidida; family Schistosomatidae; genus Trichobilharzia; species Trichobilharzia regenti. The sequence continues at coordinate 92,737,845 of OX235262.1, read as the reverse complement.
GATGACATCAGATCAGCGGATCTAAAGGCAAAGATATGTGTGAGTCACTCTCTCCTGTCAGATGGCCCTGTCCTTTGCTACGGCTCCTTGCTTTGGATAACTTTTAGGTAAAACTAAGAAGAAAACCCGAATGGCAGCGCTTTAATGTGAGCTCTCTTTTGAACACAAGCATACGGTATTAGCTTACTATTTCAGATAGACGCCCGATTGTTTGCTTCAGAACACAATATTGATCCAATCCTCCTTTTATTCTGACTCTTGCTTGACGTTTCTCCTTTAACATCTGCAAATTTCCTATAGGCAATGGCTGCTATCTTTTCATCAACGCTACACATCTTTGCCCTTTATTAGCACAAACAATACAAAACTTCCTAACTATAACTTCCCAGGAAATCAAAGGGATTCGTCAAATCAACTGGAAATCAGCAAATGTTCACCTTCAGTTATTACTTTCTTTATCTATACGGAGTTAAACACAGCTGGTCTTTCACATTTTCAAGGAAAAGGAGATTGGTAGCTACTATGTGGTATGATTATGTATGTTAAGAGTGTCTTCAGATTATGTTATAATATATACACTTTTTAGCAGCCAGTTGTGTTGCATCCTCCATCCACTATTTAAGCTGGTTTTAGGAACAGTTTAACTACCAGTTTAGATGGAGCAAGCTGAAGAGCCAAAAAGTCATGTGACTAAATCCCGTTCCCAGCAGTACAGATAGAATTACTCCTAGTTGAAGCCGACTGGAAGTGAGCTTGAAATCGTTCATTCTGTCTCACCAAATGGTTTTCTAGAATTTAACCTTTTGGCATATAATAAATACCATGGTCACTATAAATGATACATATATGACACGTTATTGTATTCCGCTTACAGCGAAGTTATATTGTCAGCCACTACTACTACCCTCCCTAGGCTTCATCCCTCCTCCTTCCCTCGCTTAAAACATTCCTCCCTGAATCACGACACTTATGCGGTAGCGCTATATACTGCATTTGTGTTACTCGATCTCAGTGCCAAATTCCCACAAACTACATGGTCGCGTCATTCATTGAGGAGTTTGAATACTTGATAAGGTTCAAGTAACCTTAATAATGACGCTGTACCTAACAGTGATTGTGTACTTGCCAGGCTACTTAGACGCCAGTCGCCTCCCATCAGTCTCTGCCTATATACTACAGACAGATCCTGTCATTAGTATATGGCACTCCTACCCACGTCAAATAGTTTCAAGAGGAGCTCTTCTAACCTTATTGGAGCTATCCACTTTTGCTGCGCCTCGCTATCGCCTTGGTACCTGATTGCATCCATCGCTGAACCTGTTAACACGCTTCTGTTTGTCTCCTCTTCTGATGCTATATACAGAACCACGTCTCTCGGTGGCAGTGTATGGTCCTTCCGTCTTGTATATATATATATATATATATTTCTTCATGTTTATGCAGGAACATACCAATTGTACAGGCATGGATAAGTTATTATATAAATTACACATAATTTAATGTATGGTGAATTTACAGTTTGGTTGTTCTTTCTGACATAAGAGTCAGTCGGAACAGTCTGCTATAAAGTTTGTTTGTGTAGCACATAAAGAGATATAGAAATATTGTCTTCGGAAGGTGTTTCCGTGATTGCCTTAGTCTCATATAATTCTTCAGTTTATTTGGGTTGCAGCTGAGTATTGGAAAGTTATCAGGAACTAGATTATGATATTTCGACTTCCGCAGCTGTTGTGACGGAGTGTTAAAGATTTGTTGGTTGTTGTTTAACCTGTCTAGAATGAGCTTACAGTTACTGACCTGAAGTCAACTTGGACATTATTGTTATGACTGAGATTGGTCCGGATTTCTGGGTAACTCTGACAACTGGTAGAAGAATATTATTTTTATTCGGAACACCACATTCACAGCATATATTGAATAAGGCCATGTTCGCATTACTGGACAGGCTTCAATCATGTTACTTCTCAGTTTTACACTCACTGGAAGAAATTTTTGCCACTTTCCCCGTGCCGTTAGTTTTCGAAAGACTGATGAACCCTCAAGTTTTGAGTTAACCTTGTACCGCCCATGATTAAGGATTTCTACATAGATGTTCATTTACATATAAAATTATGATACCTGGAGAAGTAAAAAATTTTGTTCTACCTCTCTCATGCTACACACGTAGTTCCTGAACTTGGTTTCACTTTTCGTTTTTCAGGTCACAGAATATCTTCGCAGGTCTGAATGTGTGAGGAAGTTGCCCGCGAATGTATCTCAAAATTTTATTATTACATTTACCAGTTGTTTATTGCTTTATTTTTTGTTTGGGTGGTGAAGCAATCTTCAGGGAGTGTTGAAATATTTTACTTTTTTAACTGCACCTTCTTTCCTATTTCGCATTACAGGGATCCCCAGAGTGAGATGAGTAAGCACCTGTTTGCCTGTCAGAGCAAAGTTTAATCCTACTTCACCGAGGATGTGTTCAGTAGCCCACTCGTGGCAGTTATTCGAACAGTTTCTTTCTCAGCTTAACCAAGTTTTGACTGTTCTGTCCATCTAACTCTCCTCTCCGTTTGGCAAGGCTGGTTTCTATGCCAGCATGAGTGCATCAGCCGTTATTCTGGATGGCACCCACAAACAGCTCAAAGGAATATACCAAGTGGCCAACCTTAGTGATAAACATTGCCAAGGTAGGAGAATAGAGAAGGACAGATAGATGAGACACTAAGTCCAAAAGTTCATAGTATAAGACACTATGTCAGTCACGTCTCGTAAACCGTTAATGCCCAGCTCTTGCTATGCTGGGACTCACCCTGCTCCTCGAAGCTTCTCAGAAACGCTTAGTACGAACGGACGCAAAAACCAGAACCCAGTTTGGCGACTCGAGAATTATTTATTCTAACACCAACATATAGCCAACTTTACAACTAAGGTTTCTGACGGTTGTCTCCTGACTTCTTTCTGAACAGCGACCGATGAGACGATGACTGGCTGATTGATGCCTCCGCTAAAATTGGGGAAGTTGGTTTTGAGCAAACAACCATGAATTGATCGTTCAATCTTCAACTACACTGACACTCCCCGGCAAAAATAGGATCCAATCCTTTTATCCTTCACGACCAATGCACGTTGACTTGGATGCCATTGCGAGAACCTTGATCACACGGGCAGAGCTGAAATGGAAAACAAACAGAAAAGCCAACACACCACAAGCATACCCACAGCACAATCTCACACATCAATGACGACCTGCGCCTCCAGACAGAGACTTCCTCTTGACATCTTGCAACACAATCGCCACTTGCTAGAATGACTCTTGCAGAATCCAACGTGACCATAGCAGCACCTCATGATACTCTATGCACATCCTCTTATCTACTCACTACCAATTACCACTGAAATCGCTTGTCACTCATTCTGCCTCAGTTCTAGTAACGGTGACGTATGCAAGACTCAGTCGTCTACACTCTTTCTCCCCGGCGTGTCGAACCGCAGCTAACAATTATCTCCGTGTGCATTTCATTCTCAACAATAGCCTAGCCTCCCGGCATATACGACCCATCTGCTGTCCTTAACATCAATCAATTCATTCATGGATGTAGAAGACTAGAAACAACTTCAGAAATAATCACGACGAAAATTTTAACAAAATTACGCAATAACAACAAGGTACGAAAACAACGAGTAAACACAATGAATCCAAAAAACACCAATTGATATGACACACCACACATATATACAAGCAGTACACACAAACTCGCAGATCGTGTCTCGATGGAATTCCTTTGAAGAATCGCAGGACTTACACCAGTACGCCTGCAACCCTTCTCACGTTGACGATTGTAAGTTGTAGAATGTCCGGACACAATCAAGGCTCACCAACAATTACAATAATTGGAACCCACTCAATTACTTTACACAAACTGTCAATGGAGTTGAAGATTGAACGATCAATTCTTGGTTGTTTGCCCAAAATCAACTTCCCCAATTTTCGTGGAGGCATCAATCAGCCAGTCATCGTCTCATCGGTCGCTGTTCAGAAAGAAGAGTGAAACATCGTCAGAAGTAATACAATGATTTATTATTGTAATATTTGTTTTCAGACCTTAGTTCGCTTATTCTTTTTATATGTTTGTGTAACAATAAAGAAATATCAAGCGGCAGATCGGTGTTTTGGTTTTTTCGTCCGTTATTACTAAGCGTTTCTGAAATCTTCGAGGAACAGCGTGGGCCCGAGCGTAGCGAGAGCTGGGCATTAACGGTTTATGAGACGTGATTGACACAAACATATGTACAATCAATACATCAATTGTTGTGGATTCTGCCTTGATGAACTACCCTTGAAAAACTGTAGGACTTACAGCAGTACGCCTACATTCCTTCTCAGGTTGATGATCCAAGTGGAAGTCGTCCGGACACAAACAGAATTACCAACAGTTAGATGAAAGATGATATCAATTCAGTATATACAACATGAACATATGTACAAAATCATACACCAAGCAGGTTGGGCTGCTCATTGATGCGCTACCATTTGAAGAATTGTAGGACTTACAGCAGTACGCCTACAACCCTTCTCAGGTTGACTCTCTAGGTTGGAAAATCGTCTAGTGGTTCATCCTCCGACTCTCGACTCTCAGCACCTTCCAGTAGACACAGTTTTCTAATATCTCGCACCAACATGCCACAACTTGTTCTCACCTCAACCGTCCTCACCAATCCATCACCACTGCAGAGTAGCCTTACTACCACTCCCAAAGGCCATCTACCTGTGGCACATTTATCTGTTACTAATACTATGTCACCAACCTTTAATTTTCGGCACAACTTTTTCCACTTGTCCCTGGTTTGCAGTGTTAGAACATACTCCTTTAACCATCTTTTCCAAAATATATCTTTCATGTGCCTGGCTTGTTTCCATCTTTTAATCGTAGGTATTCGTTCCCCGATTGAGTTCTCTATGCCAGGGTTGCCTCTCAATAACAATAATTTATTTAGGGTTAACAGATCGAAATCCCTGACGTCGTCCCTCACAGGTGATAAAGGCCGGTCATTTAATATTCGTTCAGCTTCACAAAAAAATGTCTCCAGCGTTTCGTCATTCAAAGTCTGGTTTTTAATTATGGAGCTTAAAATACGCTTGATAATTCCTATAAGTCTCTCCCGTAGCCCACCTCTGTGTCTGGTATGTGGTGGGTTGAAGTGCCACTCGATGTTCCTCTTCAGTAACTCTTCGTGAACTCTCGTTTGGGGACCTTCGAAGTACTCTTTAAGCTCGGCGTGACAGCCAACAAAATTAGTCCCTCTGTCGCTGAACATCATCTTCGGTGCACTCCGGCGATTTATAAGTCTATGTAATGCTAGTACGAATGAATCAGTAGTTAACGTATGAACCATCTCAATATGCACAGCTCTCATTTTCAAACGGGTGAATAAACAACCATATCTTTTACATAGGGTTCTGTCTCTCTTTACCACCAAAGGTCCGAACAAATCCACCCCAACGTGCTCGAATGGATAATTCCCTTCAGAAGCTTGCCACGCTGGGAGTGGTGCCATCATCTGCTGTGTTGAACGAGCATTTCGGAGTTTACATTCCATGCACTTATCAATTATTTTACGGACAGCGGTACCTCCTTTCACTATCCAGAACTTACATCAAATACTTGATAGTACTTGCGAAGAACCCAAATGACCTTCAAGGACATGGTAGTGTCTTATAATGAGATCAGTGGCAGGATGGTAGCAAGGTAATAAAGCCGGATGGCGGGTCTCATATGACGATTCTAACATTTGTAGACGTCCACCAACTCTATAATAATAATAATAATAATGTATATTCTCATATAAACATATAAATTTACATGAAAATGCATGCCATTTTTACAGGCACGATCAAGTATGATATAATATCAAATCGTAGATTGTCTACAAGTTAATAATGTTTCAACAGTTAAATATTTGATATATATATAAATACACATTGTCTGAACTAGGCTGTATAGTTATTGAATTGTACAATTGTCCTCCAGGTTGAGCGGGAAAATCGACTTCGTTTCGTTTTCATCCCGTGGTTGTCGGCATACGATAACCAACCAATATTGAGGTAAGTACAACGTTTACAAGGGATTGAAAGCTGTTTTAGAAAAGTAAAAGTGCTGAGGTGAATCATTAAATTGTAATGAAATAGGTAAGTGCAAGTATCATTAATAAATGCATTAATAAAGAAAACTCCCTAGGCTGACAACGTTCATTTGCAATGTATAATGCTACACGTATATCTCGTACTATCATGATGTCCACTTTTGGTTTTAATACATTTATCCTCAGTTGTGCCAGTTGTTTTTGTTTTATACCTTTTTGTGCATTTAGTGTACAACCGTACCCTTCAGAGAGTAGGAATATAATAAGTCATAAAGAGCTGTAAAATGTTAGGTTTAATGGGATATAATGAGGATCAAGTAAAGACGTTATTGGAAAATGAATGAGATAAGACATTGTGAAGTGGTATTTAAAGATCAGACAATGGACAGCAAGTTAGTTTATAAGATGCCCCATAAATCTGTGCAGATCCCACGTGGTCGCATCTCAACAATAGGCTGAGCGAATGGTATATTTTAAAGGTAGAAGCATGATCTGTCAAGGCGTTCATTATTATCTTTTTCAAGATAAAGATCTAAGCCCTCATAAAAATCAGAAATATCTCGAGCCTTTAATTTGTATATTGCTGTTCCTGCAGAATGGGGCGATTCACCTTAGTGACCCCCACCATATCTACTGATCAGCTAACGCCACCCTCCCTCCTTTTTTGATGTTAAGCTCTGAGACTATGATTATTATGGCTACCGCAAATATATTGCTTGGTACCAGACATGTTCGTACCTCATATTCCATCTCCCTAGCTTTCTTAATGAGTGCTTCCAATAGGTCTCCGCGTACATCTTTATGAACATTATATATGTATGCATGCGTCCTAATGAACAGATTACTTTACAAGAAGTTAGAACCTTAAAGAATAAAAAGAATAGGTTTTGTGAATAGTGAAGCAAGATTCAGCAGAACAATATAGTTAGGGATCAATGTAGGTAGTATGAACTGAAGGTAAGGTCGGTTGGCAGGACTTAGTGTACTAAATTATCATGACAGTCTTATATATAGTAACATTTGACATTGCAAAGTAACCTGTCTACATATATTATAAAAAGATATTAACAGAACCAACAAAATTTCAGCATTTGTTTAACAATACTACAGAAGGGTAGTTAGTACTACAGGTAGTCGTAAAGTAAATCAATCTATGTATAATAAGAGCATAGTCAGTGTCATAATTCGTATTATCAAAGAATACATTAGGCTCAATAACTGAGTGTTATAAGGGAAACAAGCATGGTAAAGCAAGAGAACACTTGCCGCATAGCTATTTTAATCATTTTAAGTATTTTAATGACAATCGAATTTCAAGTATTGAACCTACATAATTACTAAGTGTTATTATATTGGTATTGGGACTAGTGTACTTTCCGTAGTTAAATATTGAAAAGCCATTGTCTCTCCACTCTACCAGCAGTTGAGATCTTTGAGGCGGGCTAGGGTGGACATGTTTATATGTTTTTCTAGGCTCCTTTTGAAACTGTCAGGCCTTTCACAGGATCTTATCTCAGAGGGTAGTTGGTTCCAAAGTTTGCAATATTTAATGGTGAAGAAGTTAGCTCTAGTGGTGAGTTTATGGGTGTTAACCTTGAGAAGGTAGTTGTGGTTGCGTAGTCCATACGATTTAGGATTAGCCCAGGTTATGGACGAGTTACTGTTACAGTGCTTTCTTATAACTTTGAATAAGAGAAATAAATTGCACTTCACTCTCCTTAACCATAAGGGCTCTAAGTCCAGTCGAATACATCTGTCAAGGTATTCTATTTGCTGACCATAGCCTAATATGCGTTTCGTAAGGAATCTTTGGACACTTTCAACTTTTTTCTGTCTGCTGATTTAAAGCTACTGTATAAGTGGGCACAGTATTCAAGTTTGGGGCGAATGCATATCTTATATATGGCTAATCTGGCTTCTGGAGTGTAAAAGTTGCGTAGCACAAAGCCGGTTAGACGTTTACAATCAGATACCACCTTATTTGCATGTTCAGTAAAGGTAAGATCTGAGTATGTTATCCCGAGATCTGTGACTGTGTTTGTGTTTGAGACAAGGTCACCGTACATGTATAGACACATGCTAGGTTTCCAACGTCCGAAGTATGTTATCCCAGATTTAGCTGGATTGAACGTTAACTGCCACTTTTCACTCCAATTACATAGACTATTTAGGTCTTCTTGGATTTTACTAACAATATTCATATCATTATAGTCAAAATCATAGACAACTTTGAGGTCATCTGCAAAGAGGTATGGCTTGCCATACTTGATCATAGAGACAATATCATTTATGAATACAATGAATAGGGTAGGGCCAAGAACACTACCTTGTATCACGCCGCTGGTTATCGGTTTGGATGTTGATAAGTGATGGTTGACTTTAACTAACTGTTCTCTTCCTGTAAGAAAGGAAGTTATCCACTCAAGAAGCCTTCCACTTATTCCATAAGATAGGAGTTTCAGTATGAGTCTTTTATGTGGGACTTTATCAAAAGCTTTCCTAACATCTAGAAATAATGTTGCTGCCGAACGACCTTTGTCTACACATTCAGTAATGTGATCGAAATAATCTAACTGGCACGTAATGCACGATCTTCTATTTAGGAAACCGTATTGGAAAGGGGATATTAAGTCATTCGAGAGCAAATACTGAACAATTTGCTTCTTTACAATCTTTTCCATCACACGTGAAACTACGGAAGTAATGTTGATGGGGCGGTAATTATCTATGTCCGCTGTAGGTCCGGTTTTGTGAATGGGTACAACGTAGGATTTCTTCCAGCTATTTGGATATGTTCCACTCCTTATCGAAGTTGAAAATATCTTGAGAAGAAGTAGATTCATGTCATTTCCACCATTTTTTAAGAGGACGGAAGACATTCCATCTGGGCCGGGAGTATTAGTAAGCTTAAGAGTTGTGATAGCTTTATCGATTTCTTGGGCGTTTAAGACTACATCGCTTAGACACTTTTCTGTTTTACGAGGGAAATCTATATCCTGGTCATTTTCTAGAGTGTACAGTTTGGCAAAGTGCGTGCTAAACACCTCACATATATCCTCAGCACTTTCGTGAGTAATGCCACCTAGGTGTATTATTTTTGGATATGTTGATTTGGAGTTAGTTAACCTACTTTTGAAGAGTTTGGCTATTTCTCCAGTGTTATGTGGCGACTGAATTGCCCGCGTTTCTTTATTCCTAAGACTTAGATTTTTTAACTCATGGATTCTAATGAGGATTGTTTTGATAGCGATTAACGACGATAAGTCGTCATGTCTATAGTAACTTAATGAATGCTTCCGCAAACTTCTTCTTAATGATATTGGAATAAAATCACCTTGAGGGATTTTGAATTTAATCAGTTTCACAGGCGCTATGACATCATTAACCGACTGTATATTGTCATAGAAGTTTTTAAGGACTTCCTCTAAGGAGTCATTGGTAAAGTAGGAATCCCAATTAGAGTATCTAATCAAGTCCTGATACAAGTCCCAATCAACCCGCGTGTATGGTCTTATAGGTGTCCGACTAACTTCGTTTCTGTGTATAGTTTCTGGGGAAATGTTAAACGAACATGCAACTATTTTATGATCGCTACCTGGGAATTCATGTCCCACATGAATTGTAGATGGTGCTACGTTGATCGTGAATATAAGATCAAGAATGTTATTGGACCTAGTGGGTACATTTATGTGTTGCGTCCATCCTCCAGTAATGATGGAATTAAGAAGATTATCATACCTCGAGGGTCCACGAAGTGTACGCCATGATATATCAGGCAAATTGAAGTCACCTCCAATTATATTATAACTGAAGGGGAGATTGGATGCAACACTAAATATGTTGCTGAGTACGTTATCGTATTCGCGGTTGGATGATGGCGGTCGGTATACGCACCCTATAAGGATAGGTTTACTTCTGAGAACTTTTATTTCGACCCACACCGAATCATTAAGTTGTGACAGAATAGGGTGACTAAAATGCGTTGCACAAATGGGTTGTTTAACGTATATGAGTGTTCCACCCCCACGACCTGTTTCCCTATCCCCTCGAAAAAGATTGTACTTATCAATTGATAAGCTACCATCCACAATGTCACTTGAGCACCAGGCTTCAGTGATCATGATCAGCGACGGATTGCATATAGAGGCTAACGTACATAATGCTAAATGTTTGTTAAGAACTGATCTAGCATTTATGAGGATGACGGATAGACTTTGACGAAGTGGTTTTAGTGTATGGGCAATATCATAATAAAATACTCTATGGTTATCAACTGAATATGTGCAGTCGTTATTGGATTCATTAATTACAACATTTTGATCACTAGAGACGGTTTCTTTAATTTGATAGTTAGGGATGGGTTGTGAAATGTCACTCGTGAGTAGTTGGTCGTTTAGATATTGCGTGCTATGGGAGATACTAGTATGATAATCTATGGTATTACTATTGGTATTAGGTGTGTATAAGATGTTTGCTATCTTTCGGGGAAGAAGCAGTTTCCCTGTTGTAAGGTGTTCGCTATACCAGCAAGGAATTGGTCTGATATCATGCGTGCTATGTGCATGATCCCAGGCGTTTCTGCCAGTTGTCGCTGGAGAAAATTTTGGTCATATGGGTTGGCTAGTGTCGTGTAATCTGCATAGTTATAACCGAAATGTGTGATCGGCGTGTTGTTGTGTGCATATGACTTAGATCCCTGTGTCTGATTAGAGTACTTCCTAGGCCATGATGAGCATTGCGATCCCTTCGGAAACTATCGGAGATAATCTATCTAACCGCACCTTGAAATCTGCGAAATCAGGACTATCCTCCTTGGCAATCTCACCCCACGCTTCCCACTGAGCAGCCCTCAAAATCGCTAACTCTGCATTTCTGATATCTTCGACTCTCAAAGGTCCCACATTCATATTTTTGTATCCCGCAATATGCATGACCTTTAAATACGTAACATATCGTGTCAACCACGCAACAGCTTTCAGTAATTTGTACCAAGAAGAATAATATTTAAAAAGTGGATGTAAACCCGAATGTCTTTCTTGAATAGATGTTAAACTGACACTTGTCTTCAACTCCAAGGCACACTCGTTTATCGGTGGCTCATCTCCTCTACGAGGCCACATACTATCAGCCCTTAGCAAGAACTCCGGACCTTTCCACCACTTATTTTTAACCACATTCATATCAACAACTCATCGCGAGGCTAGATCAGCTGGATTTTTTTCCAGACGGTACGTACCTCCACCGCTCAACAGTTGTTAATGCGTCGGTGGCACAGTGGTTAGGACTCTCGCTGACCATGCAAATGGTCCGGGGTTCGAGCCCACGCCGACGCACACCTGATATCTATGGTCGGCCTGCGAATTTTGGGTTACTGATATCCACGCTGAAAATTCCACACTTGTACCAAAGATACGGTATGGAATCAAGCTGTAATCAAAAATAATAAATAAACAGTTCACGAATTTGAGACACTCTGTTAGCTACAAAACATGCATATCTTGCTGACTCGTTGCGTATATAATATATCACAGACATCGAATCAGTCCAAAACGTTACGGGATACTTGGGGTAATCCAACTCTTTACACACCGTTTTGAATAACTGCGCAGCCAGTAGGGCTGCAGTAAGTTCTTATCTCGGAATCGAAACCGTCTTTAGAGGTGCAACTCTAGATTTACCCATCACTAGGCGAACACCTTTATCATCCCTTAAGGTGGTCCTGATGTATACGGCTGCACCAAATCCAACCTCAGAGGCATCAGAAAAAACATGGAAGTCAATTATATCATGATTTCTCGATGGCTTAAGTGGACGTGAGACGGAATGTAGATTCAGCATTCTTAAACTGTTAACCCACCCCTTCCACTCTTTTCTCTGCCTCTCACTTAATGGTTCATCCCACTGTAACACTTTCCTGCATGTCTCTTGAAATAACCTCCTAACCGGAAGTAGATAAAGTGCTACTAATCCAAGTGGGTCAAACACGGACGAAAACACAGAGAGCACACCTCTCCGAGTAACTGGCTTATCAGTATCACCAACTGTCAATCACGTCTCATAAACCGTTAATGCCCAGCTCTCGCTACGCTCGGGCCCACGCTGTTCTTCGAAGATTTCAGAAACGCTTAGTTATAACGGACGAAAAACCAAAACACCGATCTGCCGCTTGATATTTCTTTATTGTTACACAAACATATAAAAAGAATAAGTGAACTAAGGTCTGAAAACAAATATTGCAATAATAAATCGTTATATTACTTCTGACGATGTTTCACTCTTCTTTCTGAACAGCGACCGATGAGACGATGACTGTCGTATTGATGCCTCCGCGAAAATCCGGCAAGTTGATTTTGAGCAAACAACCATGGATTGATCGTTCAATCTTCAACTACATTGACACTCCCCGGCAAAAATAGGATCCAAAACTTTTATCCTTCACGATCAATGCACGTTGACTTGGATGCCATTGCGAGAAACTTGATCACACGGGCAGAGCTGAAATGGAAAACAAACAGAAAAGCCAACACACCACAAGCATACCCACAGCACAATCTCACACATCAATGACGACCTGCGCCTCCAGACAGAGACTTCCTCTTGACATCTTGCAACACAATCGCCACTTGCTAGAATGACTCTTGCAGAATCCAACGTGACCATAGCAGCACCTCATGATACTCTATGCACATCCTCTTATCTACTCACTACCAATTACCACTGAAATCGCTTGTCACTCATTCTGCCTCAGTTCTAGTAGCGGTGACGCATGCGAGCCTCAGTCGTTTACACTCTTTCTCCCCGGCGTGTCGAACCGCAGCTAACAATTATCTCCGTGTGCATTTCATTCTCAACAATAGCCTAGCCTCCCCGGCATATACGACCCATCTGCTGTCCTTAACATCAATCAATTCATTCATGGATGTAGAAGACTAGAAACAACTTCAGAAATAATCACGACGAAAATTTTAACAAAATTACGCAATAACAACAAGGTACGAAAACAACAAGTAAACACAATGAATCCAAAATACACCAATTGCTATGACACACCACACGTATATACAAATAGTACAAACAACATCGCAGATCGTGTCTCGATGGAATTCCTTTGAAGAATCGCAGGACTTACACCAGTACGCCTACAACCCTTCTCAGGTTGACGATTGTAATTTGTGGAATGTACGGACACAAACAAGATTAACCAACAATTACATCAATTGGAACTCACACAATTATTTAACACAAACATATGTACAATCAACACATCAAATGTTGTGTATTCTGGCACGGCAAACTACCCTTGAAGAACTGTAGGACTTACAGCAGTACGCCTACATTCCTTCTCAGGTTGATGATCCAAGTGGAAGTCGTCCGGACACAAACAGAATTACCAACAGATAGAGGACAGATGATATCGATTCAGTGTATACTGTATGAACATATGTACAAAATCACACACCAAGCACATTGGGCTGCTCATTAATGCGCTACCCTTTGAAGAATTGTAGGACTTACAGCAGTACGCCTACAACCCTTCTCAGGTTGACGCCCTAGGTTGTAAAATCGTCGCAGAGTTCATTTGCTGACTTCCTTCTATGAGCTAAATCCTCAAATCTGAACAGTAACACGCCCATGTCATTGTATCGTAGAATATAGATGACGAACAAACACACGGCATATCTCATCAACCAAGTGTAGAAACAGAGTAATTTACACCAAAGATAATAGCATTCAATTAGTAACTTGAAACTAGAAATGCCTTTATTCGTGCAAGTCAATTTAACAGTTACTCTCTCGTTTACACTTGGCTTATCCTCACTAAACTGACCATTGATATTCGTCCTTTCAAACGAACTGATACCAGCATAGTCATTGGACAAGATACTTGAGTTGATGGGCGTCCGTTTCATTGTGGATGACAGTACCAACGACGACTGATTGATATCAGTTGATGAAGTTAGCGGTGAATCAAAAGCTGTTGCTGCTCGGCATTCAGAAAGTTGTCTACCTGCAAGACAACCATCACTGCTGTCTTTCACTACTAGTTCGGGTTTAGCACTATCATCTGATGATAGGTGGGCTACATGCTGATCAATTACACTGACTGTCTCACAAGTATGCACACCTTCTGGAACTGCATCTGCGTTCAATTCTACTTCACGTTGTAGTTGTACAGAACCTTTATTTAACTTAGCAGTAGTAGGCATATCCCTCATCTCATAATGATCAACCAAAGACAACTGTGAAGTATCATGATCATTACCACAAATATTCAATTTACCGTCAAGTTCATCATTTTCAAACTCTTTAATAACAGAAGTAGACAATTTTGGTTCCTCCTCACAAATCATTAAAGGTTTTATATCTTCACTCTGACTAATTATACCTTGTAAACTTGTAGGGTCAGAACTGCACTCTGAAGCAGTAACTCTATTCTGTGACACTCTATTCAACAATGGCTTACCAGTTGCAACTACAGACTTCTTCACCGCACCGTTATCGTCACACAATTCGGAGTCAGAACTTGATTTCACACTTAGCCTACCATTGAACTTGCTCACCGGTTCACAGTTCACTTCTGTATGCACCTCTTGCACACGTGTAAAACGAAACCGTGTTTGTCTTGCATCTTGCAACTTATCTGTTGAGCATGTACTACGAAACCTGTTGCACTCACTAAGTTTATATGCATTACTAGACATCATGGAGCCTTCTCGATATCCACCTCTCTGAGGCCTACTAGTCATCAATGATTGCATTTTGATTTCAGACTGCTCTATTCTAGGGGTGAGATCCAATAGATTGGAAAACTTGCTCATAGATTGATTGACACTAGTATTTACCAGTTTCAGGATATCATCAAACCTTGACTCGATACCCTCATCCTCCATACGGGAGCTTATCTTCACCCACTTCCTTTGCAGTCGAGTAGGTAGGCGTCTTGCTATTACTTCTAGTATAAAACTCGAGTTGAGGTCACTCATGCGATCCATCGAAATCATTCCATTCTTGTAAATTAGCAAATTATCTAAAAACTCAGTGAGTGCCCGGGAGTCATCCTGTAATTGACCACCATTACCCTTAACAGCCTCGAATAATTTCCCTGCAATCATCGAAGGTCTTCTAAACCTTTGACGTAATATGCTCATAGCCTCGGAGTAGCCCTCTTTTGGCTTCATAAACTTACAGCACTGTATAGCTCTTGCAGCATCTCCAGTGCAATATCTCATCAAATACATTAACTTCAATTCATCATTTAATAAAAAACCACTCAACATGATCTCAAACTCCTTTACAAATTGTGAATAATCGGCCGGGTTTCCATCAAAACATCGTGGTTCAAATTTAGGGAGTTTGATGTTCCTATTATCCCTGAACGGCGAAACAGTAACATCAACCATGTCATGTCTAACATCAGACACATCGTTACAATTAACAGACAAGTCACAATGACTTACTTTCCTGTTTGTATCCAAGACACTCTGTCCCTTCTTTGACCCAGGCATTGTTGAACTTGACCCAATTCCAAAAAGTTCCAGGTATTGCTTGTTCAAAGAAGACTTAGCAGGCACCAGGAAAGATGAACGGCGACTATCCAAACTTTCACCAACTGTTTGAATCCGCCGGATCTGTTTCCATCGTCAGAAACTGTCAATCACGTCTCATAAACCGTTAATGCCCAGCTCTCGCTACGCTCGGGCCCACGCTGTTCTTTGAAGATTTCGGAAACGCTTAGTTATAACGGACGAAAAAACCAAAACACCGATCTGCCGCTTGATATTTCTTTATTGTTACACAAACATATAAAAAGAATAAGCGAACTAAGGTCTGAAAACAAATATTGCAATAATAAATCATTGTATTACTTCTGACGATGTTTCACTCTTCTTTCTGAACAGCGACCGATGAGACGATGACTGGCTGATTGATGCCTCCACGAAAATTGGGGAAGTTGATTTTGGGCAAACAACCAAGAATTGATCGTTCAATCTTCAACTCCATTGACACCAGCGTTAGCTAACACTTCAGTAATGCTTGTTGCACATCTAACTGCAGACTTATCATCATCGAAGGAGTCTAAAAAATCATCCACGTCGAAGCAACAATCGATGACATCCAGCAGATCATTAGAACCGAATGTGGACACTGCCTTTCGTACAGCAAAATTAGCACAAAACGGGGAGGACATGGCACCAAATGGATGCACTGTCATCCTATATTCTGACACCTTACCACAAGGACCGTCATCAAACCACAAGAACCTTAAGGGATCTCTGTCACTCTCTGGCACCTTCTCCTGTAGGAACATTTCCTCAATATTCGCAGCGACAGCAACTGAAAACTTTCTGAATCTTAACAGCAGTCCCACTAATGAGCTCACACAATCTGGGCCACTATACAGATTATCATTTAAAGAGACTCCTTCATGTTTCGCAGAACAATCAAACACCACACGGAGTTTACCTGGCTTCCTTGGGTTAAAGACGGGATGATGGGGCAAATACCACCTCCCTGGCTCACTCTGATCAACTAGTCTTTCAACGTAACCCTTCATTATATGTTTATCGACGACGTCCTTATATTTGGCCCAGAGTTCTCCATCTGACAGAAATTTCTTCTGTAAACCCATTAGTCTCTTAAGAGCAACTTTTCTATTACAAACCAAATGTCTATCTTTGAATCTCCATGGTAGGCCAACGCTGAAACGCCCGTTTTCGTATTTACAAGACTTCTCAACTATTTTAACTGCTTTTAAGTCTTCTACAGAACGACCCCTCTCTGGGACATCGCAGTCACAAAACTCCTTGTCATACATATTTTTAATCATAGTCTCTAGTTTGTCCCCATCGTTTGCAACTAATGGTGATATGTGGACTGTGGGTATAGGTCCTCTCACTGTCCATCCCAGTGGTGTTTTCGTCGCAAACAGATCATCTCTACCTCCGAATCTCTCTTCTAATACCTTATGAGCTTCTGGCACACTACATCCAATGAGTACTCTCACTCTTCCATCTTGCGGTGTTGGAAGAGGCATGTCACACAGGTATGGCTTACCGACAACCGTTTCACGACTAGGTACTATAGCTTCGCCGAGTTTCATACTGGAGGTAGTGTAAGCAGTATCTACTTCAACGGTTTCCCCAGTAGTCAAGGATTCTAACTGAAATGACACTCGTTCACATACTATCGTTTTCGAAGAATTGAAAGTATGTACAACCAAGGGTTGCTTTGGGCCTTTAATACCCAAGCAACCAGTCAGTTTAGCATCTATCAATGTAACGTCTGAACCATTATCCAACAATGCATAAGTCTCTACTGAAGATTTCGGTCCTTTTACCTTAACTGGTAATACCCCTAAGAAAACTTGTGGGGTGTCAAGGGGTCTAGAGATACTATTACAGTTAACCAAATTCCCAGGTTCGTTTGCTGTCCTCAGAAGTGGGTGCATATCCGTTAAACCACTACTTCCTTTGTTTGTTGCCTTATAATTCAACTTTGTGTGCCCAATCTTTAAACAACTGAAACACAGCCGCTTCTGCTTTGCCATTTTTAACCTTTCTATGGGTGACAGCGATGAAGCGATTACAATCACTCAATTGATGCATATTATGGCAAACAATACACTCGTCCTTTCTCGTTGTGTCTTGAGACTTCACCACAAATGCTTTCCTTATATTCACTGGTTCCTTAGGTTCTACCCTAGAATGCAAAATGCTGGCGAATTTGCCCATCGCCTGGTTGACACTGTCCTTCACCAGTCTCAGAATATCATCAAACCTTGACTCGATACCCTCATCCTCTATACGAGAGCTTATTTTCACCCACTTCCTTTGCAGCCGAGTAGGTAGGCGTCTCGCTATTACCTCTAGGACTGAGCTCGAGTTGAGGTCACTCATGCAATTCGTAGAAATCAAGGTATTCCTATAAGTCATAAGATTATCCAAAAACTCAGTAAGTGCCTTGGAGTCATCTTGTAGTTGACTGCCGTTACCTCTGACAGCTTCGAATACGTTCCTTACGATCATTGAAGGTCTTCTAAACCTTTGACGTAATATGCTCATAGCCTCAGCGTATCCCTCATTAGGGGGCATAGGCTTACAGCACTGTATAGCTCTTGAAGCAACTCCAGTGCAGTACCTCATCAAATACATCAATTTCAACTCATCACTTGATAAAAAACTACTCCGCATAATTTCAAACTCCTTTACAAATTTTAAATAATCAGCCGGGTTTCCGTCGAAACATCGTGGTTCAAATTTAGGGAGTTTGATGTTCCTATTATCCCTGAACGGCGAAACAGTAACATCAACCATGTCATGTCTAACATCAGACACATCGTTACAATTAACAGACAAGTCACAATGACTTACTTTCCTGTTTGTATCCAAGACACTCTGTCCCTTCTTTGACCCAGGCATTGTTGAACTTGACCCAATTCCAAAAAGTTCCAGATATTGCTTGTTCAAAGAAGACTTAGCAGGCACCAGGAAAGATGAACGGTGACTATCCAAACTGTCACCAACTGTCCGAATCCGTCAGAAACTGACTGCAAGCCGTCAGAAACTGTCAGTCACGTCTCGTAAACCGTTAATGCCCAGCTCTTGCTATGCTGGGACTCACCCTGCTCCTCGAAGCTTCTCAGAAACGCTTAGTACGAACGGACGCAAAAACCAGAACCCAGTTTGGCGACTCGAAAATTATTTATTCTAACACCAACATATAGCCAACTTTACAACTAAGGTTTCTGACGGTTGTCTCCTGACTTCTTTCTGAACAGCGACCGATGAGACGATGACTGGCTGATTGATGCCTCCACGAAAATTGGGGAAGTTGGTTTTGAGCTAACAACCATGAATTGATCGTTCAATCTTCAACTACATTGACACTCCCCGGCAAAAATAGGATCCAATCCTTTTATCCTTCACGACCAATGCACGTTGACTTGGATGCCATTGCGAGAAACTTGATCACACGGGCAGAGCTGAAATGGAAAACAAACAGAAAAGCCAACACACCACAAGCATACCCACAGCACAATCTCACACATCAATGACGACCTGCGCCTCCAGACAGAGACTTCCTCTTGACATCTTGCAACACAATCGCCACTTGCTAGAATGACTCTTGCAGAATCCAACGTGACCATAGCAGCACCTCATGATACTCTATGCACATCCTCTTATCTACTCACTACCAATTACCACTGAAATCGCTTGTCACTCATTCTGCCTCAGTTCTAGTAGCGGTGACGCATGCGAGCCTCAGTCGTTTACACTCTTTCTCCCCGGCGTGTCGAACCGCAGCTAACAATTATCTCCGTGTGCATTTCATTCTCAACAATAGCCTAGCCTCCCCGGCATATACGACCCATCTGCTGTCCTTAACATCAATCAATTCATTCATGGATGTAGAAGACTAGAAACAACTTCAGAAATAATCACGACGAAAATTTTAACAAAATTACGCAATAACAACAAGGTACGAAAACAACGAGTAAACACAATGAATCCAAAATACACCAATTGATATGACACACCACACATATATACAAGCAGTACACACAAACTCGCAGATCGTGTCTCGATGGAATCCCTTTGAAGAATCGCAGGACTTACACCAGTACGCCTGCAACCCTTCTCACGTTGACGATTGTAAGTTGTAGAATGTCCGGACACAATCAAGGCTCACCAACAATTACAATAATTGGAACCCACTCAATTACTTTACACAAACTGTCAATGGAGTTGAAGATTGAACGATCAATTCTTGGTTGTTTGCCCAAAATCAACTTCCCCAATTTTCGCGGAGGCATCAATCAGCCAGTCATCGTCTCATCGGTCGCTGTTCAGAAAGAAGAGTGAAACATCGTCAGAAGTAATATAACGATTTATTATTGTAATATTTGTTTTCAGACCTTAGTTCACTTATTCTTTTTATATGTTTGTGTAACAATAAAGAAATATCAAGCGGCAGATCGGTGTTTTGGTTTTTTCGTCCGTTATAACTAAGCGTTTCCGAAATCTTCAAAGAACAGCGTGGGCCCGAGCGTAGCGAGAGCTGGGCATTAACGGTTTATGAGACGTGATTGACAGTTTCTGACGATGGAAACAGATCCGGCGGATTCAAACAGTTGGTGAAAGTTTGGATAGTCGCCGTTCATCTTTCCTGGTGCCGGTCAAGTCTTCTTTGAACAAGCAATATCTGGAACTTTTTGGAATTGGGTCAAGTTCAACAATGCCTGGGTCAAAGAAGGGACAGAGTGTCTTGGATGCAAACAGGAAAGTAAGTCATGGTGACTTGTCTGTTAATTGTAACGATGTGTCTGATGTTAAGCATGACATGGTTGATGTTACTGTTTCGCCGTTCAGGGATAATAGGAACATCAAACTCCCTAAATTTGAACCACGATGTTTTGATGGAAACCCGGCTGATTATTTACAATTTGTAAAGGAGTTTGAGATCATGTTGAGTGGTTTTTTATTAAATGATGAATTGAAGTTAATGTATTTGATGAGATATTGCACTGGAGATGCTGCAAGAGCTATACAGTGCTGTAAGTTTATGAAGCCAAAAGAGGGCTACTACGAGGCTATGAGCATATTACGTCAAAGGTTTGGAAGACCTTCGATGATTGCAGGGAAATTATTCGAGGCTGTTAAGGGTAATGGTGGTCAATTACAGGATGACTCCCAGGCACTCACTGAGTTTTTAGATAATTTGCTAATTTACAAGAATGGAATGATTTCGATGGATCGCATGAGTGACCTCAACTCGAGTTTTATACTAGAAGTAATAGCAAGACGCCTACCTACTCGACTGCAAAGGAAGTGGGTGAAGATAAGCTCCCGTATGGAGGATGAGGGTATCGAGTCAAGGTTTGATGATATCCTGAAACTGGTAAATACTAGTGTCAATCAATCTATGAGCAAGTTTTCCAGTCTATTGGATCTCACCCCTAGAATAGAGCAGTCTGAAATCAAAATGCAATCATTGATGACTAGTAGGCCTCAGAGAGGTGGATATCGAGAAGGCTCCATGATGTCTAGTAATGCATATAAACTTAGTGAGTGCAACAGGTTTCGTAGTACATGCTCAACAGATAAGTTGCAAGATGCAAGACAAACACGGTTTCGTTTTACACGTGTGCAAGAGGTGCATACAGAAGTGAACTGTGAACCGGTGAGCAAGTTCAGTGATAGGCTAAGTGTAAAATCAAGTTCTGACTCCGAATTGTGTGACGATAACGGTGCGGTGAAGAAGTCTGTAGTTGCAACTGGTAAGCCATTGTTGAATAGAGTGTCACAGAATAGAGTTACTGCTTCAGAGTGCAGTTCTGACCCTACAAGTTTACAAGGTATAATTAGTCAGAGTGAAGATATAAAACCTTTAATGATTTGTGAGGAGGAACCAAAATTGTCTACTTCTGTTATTAAAGAGTTTGAAAATGATGAACTTGACGGTAAATTGAATATTTGTGGTAATGATCATGATACTTCACAGTTGTCTTTGGTTGATCATTATGAGATGAGGGATATGCCTACTACTGCTAAGTTAAATAAAGGTTCTGTACAACTACAACGTGAAGTAGAATTGAACGCAGATGCAGTTCCAGAAGGTGTGCATACTTGTGAGACAGTCAGTGTAATTGATCAGCATGTAGCCCACCTATCATCAGATGATAGTGCTAAACCCGAACTAGTAGTGAAAGACAGCAGTGATGGTTGTCTTGCAGGTAGACAACTTTCTGAATGCCGAGCAGCAACAGCTTTTGATCCACCGCTAACTTCATCAACTGATATCAATCAGTCGTCGTTGGTACTGTCATCCACAATGAAACGGACGCCCATCAACTCAAGTATCTTGTCCAATGACTATGCTGGTATCAGTTCGTTTGAAAGGACGAATATCAATGGTCAGTTTAGTGAGGATAAGCCAAGTGTAAACGAGAGAGTAATTGTTAAATTGACTTGCACGAATAAAGGCATTTCTAGTTTCAAGTTACTAATTGAATGCTATTATCTTTGGTGTAAATTACTCTGTTTCTACACTTGGTTGATGAGATATGTCGTGTGTTTGTTCGTCATCTATATTCTACGATACAATGACATGGGCGTGTTACTGTTCAGATTTGAGGATTTAGCTCATAGAAGGAAGTCAGCAAATGAACTCTGCGACGATTTTCCAACCTAGGGCGTCAACCTGAGAAGGGTTGTAGGCGTACTGCTGTAAGTCCTACAATTCTTCAAAGGGTAGCGCATCAATGAGCAGCCCAATGTGCTTGGTGTGTGATTTTGTACATATGTTCATACAGTATACACTGAATTGATATCATCTGTCATCTATCTGTTGGTAATTCTGTTTGTGTCCGGACGACTTCCACTTGGATCATCAACCTGAGAAGGAATGTAGGCGTACTGCTGTAAGTCCTACAGTTCTTCAAGGGTAGTTTGCCGTGCCAGAATACACAACATTTGATGTGTTGATTGTACATATGTTTGTGTTAAATAATTGTGTGAGTTCCAATTGATGTAATTGTTGGTTAATCTTGTTTGTGTCCGTACATTCCACAAATTACAATCGTCAACCTGAGAAGGGTTGTAGGCGTACTGGTGTAAGTCCTGCGATTCTTCAAAGGAATTCCATCGAGACACGATCTGCGATGTTGTTTGTACTATTTGTATATACGTGTGGTGTGTCATAGCAATTGGTGTATTTTGGATTCATTGTGTTTACTTGTTGTTTTCGTACCTTGTTGTTATTGCGTAATTTTGTTAAAATTTTCGTCGTGATTATTTCTGAAGTTGTTTCTAGTCTTCTACATCCATGAATGAATTGATTGATGTTAAGGACAGCAGATGGGTCGTATATGCCGGGGAGGCTAGGCTATTGTTGAGAATGAAATGCACACGGAGATAATTGTTAGCTGCGGTTCGACACGCCGGGGAGAAAGAGTGTAAACGACTGAGGCTCGCATGCGTCACCGCTACTAGAACTGAGGCAGAATGAGTGACAAGCGATTTCAGTGGTAATTGGTAGTGAGTAGATAAGAGGATGTGCATAGAGTATCATGAGGTGCTGCTATGGTCACGTTGGATTCTGCAAGAGTCATTCTAGCAAGTGGCGATTGTGTTGCAAGATGTCAAGAGGAAGTCTCTGTCTGGAGGCGCAGGTCGTCATTGATGTGTGAGATTGTGCTGTGGGTATGCTTGTGGTGTGTTGGCTTTTCTGTTTGTTTTCCATTTCAGCTCTGCCCGTGTGATCAAGGTTCTCGCAATGGCATCCAAGTCAACGTGCATTGGTCGTGAAGGATAAAAGGATTGGATCCTATTTTTGCCGGGGAGTGTCAATGTAGTTGAAGATTGAACGATCAATTCTTGGTT
Organism: Trichobilharzia regenti; assembly: GCA_944472135.2. Taxonomy (NCBI): domain Eukaryota; kingdom Metazoa; phylum Platyhelminthes; class Trematoda; order Strigeidida; family Schistosomatidae; genus Trichobilharzia; species Trichobilharzia regenti. Next base: position 92,714,338 of record OX235262.1, on the reverse strand, counting down.
GTTAGCTCAAAACCAACTTCCCCAATTTTCGTGGAGGCATCAATCAGCCAGTCATCGTCTCATCGGTCGCTGTTCAGAAAGAAGAGTGAAACATCGTCAGAAGTAATATAACGATTTATTATTGCAATATTTGTTTTCAGACCTTAGTTCACTTATTCTTTTTATATGTTTGTGTAACAATAAAGAAATATCAAGCGGCAGATCGGTGTTTTGGTTTTTTCGTCCGTTATAACTAAGCGTTTCTGAAATCTTCGAAGAACAGCGTGGGCCCGAGCGTAGCGAGAGCTGGGCATTAACGGTTTATGAGACGTGATTGACACAAACATATGTACAATCAATACATCAATTGTTGTGGATTCTGCCTTGATGAACTACCCTTGAAAAACTGTAGGACTTACAGCAGTACGCCTACATTCCTTCTCAGGTTGATAATACAAGTGGAAGACGTCCAGACACAAACAAAATTATCAACAGCTAGATGACAGATGATATCAATTCAGTATATACAACATGAACATATGTACAAAATCATACACCAAGCAGGTTGGGCTGCTTATTGATGCGCCACCCTTTGAAGAATTGTAGGACTTACAGCAGTACGCCTACAACCCTTCTCAGGTTGACTCTCTAGGTTGGAAAATCGTCTAGTGGTTCATCCTCCGACTCTCGACTCTCAGCACCTTCCAGTAGACACAGTTTTCTAATATCTCGCACCAACATGCCACAGCTTGCTCTCACCTCAACCGTCCTCACCAATCCATCACCACTGCAGAGTAGCCTTACTACCACTCCTAAAGGCCATCTACCTGTGGCACATTTATCTGTTACTAATACTATGTCACCAACCTTTAAGTTTCGGCACAACTTTTTCCACTTGTCCCTGGTTTGCAGTGTTAGAACATACTCCTTTAACCATCTTTTCCAAAATATATCTTTCATGTGCCTGGCTTGTTTCCATCTTTTAATCGTAGGTATTCGTTCCCCGATTGAGTTCTCTATGCCAGGGTTGCCTCTCAATAACAATAATTTATTTAGGGTTAACAGATCGAAATCCCTGACGTCGTCCCTCACAGGTGATAAAGGCCGGTCATTTAATATTCGTTCAGCTTCACAAAAAAATGTCTCCAGCGTTTCGTCATTCAAAGTCTGGTTTTTAATTATGGAGCTTAAAATACGCTTGATAATTCCTATAAGTCTCTCCCGTAGCCCACCTCTGTGTCTGGTATGTGGTGGGTTGAAGTGCCACTCGATGTTCCTCTTCAGTAACTCTTCGTGAACTCTCGTTTGGGGACCTTCGAAGTACTCTTTAAGCTCGGCGTGACAGCCAACAAAATTAGTCCCTCTGTCGCTGAACATCATCTTCGGTGCACTCCGGCGATTTATAAGTCTATGTAATGCTAGTACGAATGAATCAGTAGTTAACGTATGAACCATCTCAATATGCACAGCTCTCATTTTCAAACGGGTGAATAAACAACCATATCTTTTACATAGGGTTCTGTCTCTCTTTACCACCAAAGGTCCGAACAAATCCACCCCAACGTGCTCGAATGGATAATTCCCTTCAGAAGCTTGCCACGCTGGGAGTGGTGCCATCATCTGCTGTGTTGAACGAGCATTTCGGAGTTTACATTCCATGCACTTATCAATTATTTTACGGACAGCGGTACCTCCTTTCACTATCCAGAACTTACATCAAATACTTGATAGTACTTGCGATAGTACTTCCCTAGTGGTACGTTCGAAATTGGTGACATTTTTGCACGTGTTTGCTCTGAAATTTATTTACTGCTTATTGTCATATAATTCTTGAAATTATGGTCCAAATCTCTAAAAAACGTGTTCGTAGAAACACAATTGTTTTAGATAGTGGCTTAAATTCGGTTATAACTGCATTACCGCCTGGTAATACAGTATCAACTACTAGCTCTCAAAATGGTTTGAGTGCAGATCTCACTCCTGTGATACAGGTGAAAGATGTTCTGTTAGAGAACTCTGAGTTCTGTAAACTAAACCTCCTTTTGAAAGATATGCAGAGGCAAGTAAGTGAAATTCAGAAAAAATTAGATCAGTTTGATAGTATGTCACTGCCAATCTCAAATACCACGGAGAGCCGTTCTGATATTGGCCAGGTTAAGTGTTTACTGGATGTAACTCAAAATAAGCTTTTGAATTTAGACCCAATAGCCTGTCTTTTAGAAAGGCATCCTAAAATATCTCCAGACAACCTAAATAAAGCTGAAAATCTGATTGACTGCTTGGCTACGGAGGTGATGAAGCGTATAACCTCTTCTCACCAAGCTATAGTTTACAACGTCCCAGATTCTCTGCCCCTGAAAACTGTAAGACACAAAATCCTGATTTGTTGCGGCATGGCTAGTGTTCCATGTGAATGCAAACGACTTCGTAAAAAGTCTAACCAGGCTAATTGCCCAATCATTTTTAAATTCAGTAATTCCCTTGATGCTAGTAAGTTTACTAAATGTCAGGATCACTTAAGACTGAATAGCAGTTATAAGTCTATAACCGTAGCTCAGGATAAAACACCGTGTCAGCGCAGAATAATGCGTAGTAATAACCTGGTCACCTCCTCTAGCTTTGATTTACCAAATAAGGATCGTGCACAGCAACAGACACCTAGTGCTGAAACTAGCATTCAGCAAACTACACAACAACCACACCTGCCAATGGAACTAGGAACTGATTTAGATACCAGTACCCCTGTAAAAAAGGCCTCATCGAAAGATGTTAAAATGACTAGAACTTCTGCAAGTTGTTCTAAGAAATTTCCCCCCAAACGTAGTAACCTCACCACGATGAACAAATTTCGCAGGGTTGAGACTAATGATGGGGAAGAATACTTTGTATTCAATAAGCCTGCTGAGAGTAAGAATGCCAACAAACCATCACTTGTTACGAAAAACTCCTCTCGAAACATAAGTACATCTGGAGGTGTTCCGCATGCTCCACCTTATAGAAAGTCAGGCTCCAAGACTCCTAAAGTCTTGCAGCCAAAGCACCTTCCTTCACAATTCCCTTTAAGTTATAAAAACAACCCGAAGGTGTATACCGGTATGACGAATAGCAGTTGGATGGGTAGACCTTCTGATGCTATGCCTTTTAACCGTCAACCTAGGCCCAACCTGTACTACCCTTATATCCAGGAACACATGGTAAATTTTCCAGGTGTCCCGAATCACTGGTACGACCCATGGCACCTAGGACCACCTCATTGCACACCAACCCGATGTACAGACACCCAGTCCGACCTCCTTTTCATTCATAAATTCTTGCGGTGCTGACGCACAAATAGATTTAGGTTATGGTGACATTTTAAGCCAGTTTGTAGTATCCCGTGACTTATTCACGATATTGCTAATTAATGCACGTTCCTTAATCAATAAGATATCTGAACTAAGGACATTATTATTAGTCGCCAAGCCTACTGTAGCTCTGATTACTGAGTCATGGTGCTCATCCTCTGTACTTGATGTGCATATAGGTATCGATGATTACACTGTACACCGTGCAAACAGAGATTGCAAGCGTGGTGGAGGATGTCTCATATATATACATAGCTCATTTGTAGTCAGTAAGGTGGAAGATGAAACAATGAATAATGTACCTGACTCACTCTGGGTTGTCTTACATGGAGATAAGTACAAACTTCTCATAGGCTGTGTTTATCGAGCACCAAGCTCAACAAAAGAAACTGATGCGTTATTAGCTAAATCGTTTGCACACGCATCCTCGTTTAGTGCTAATTACAAAATAATTGCAGGGGACTTCAATCTTCCAGAAGTCAATTGGCTAACTAGTTCCGGCCCCCAACGCTTCGACGAATTACTTGCCACTATAGACTGTTATGGATGGCAACAACACGTCCAGACACCTACTCGTGGTGACAACATGTTGGACCTTGTTTTTTGTCATGACACAATCCCAGTATCCACGTATGTTGGTAATCGATTTTCCAGTAGTGACCATAGAATGGTACTCTGCTCTCTGCCTTTCTCACCACTAAATACAGGAAACAAACAAGACTCAGGAAGCACAATATGTCGTAGTTACAAATATACAGACTGGGGATTAGTCCAAGAACTTATTCGACTCTGTCAATGGGATGACTATTTTACCACTGACTCCCTGGAGGCCTTAGTAACCCTGTTTTACAGGAATGTTACCCTTTGTCTAGATACAGTTGCTCCAAAGAAAATAGTGAAATTAAGTAGACACCGAACTGAATATATTCCAAGGGCACACCGTAATAAGTTAAGGAAACTGAAGAAACAGTACTATTCCACTAAGGACATATCACTATTGCTCTCAATCCACGAGTCTCTTGAATCTCTCAAGCGCCTACGCTCTCAAAAGGACCTCGACGAAGAGTTAACGGCACTTGAAAGTACCTCCAAAGTTTATAACTTAACGGCACTTCTTAAAAAACGAATGCAGTCGGCGAGGGAAATCCCATACTTACTTCACGACAAAGTAATCTACAATGAACCTGCCACTATCTGTGAACTCTTCAGTGATTGGTTTGCAAACTTTAGTTTAGAAACACATATGCCTGGTGAAACCGCTCCCCTTACTATCTCTTCCCTTGAAAGCATTGTGTTCACTAATCAGTTAATAGTACAAGCAATTAAAAGCCTTAAACCTTCCACTAGTACGGGACCGGATGGCCTCGCTTCGATAATTTTCAAAAACAGTGGGTGTGATATACCCTTGTTACTTCTTAAATTCTTCTCAATATCTATGGACACTGGCACTTACCCTAGTGAGTGGAAAACTAGCTTCATAATTCCACATTACAAATCTGGTGATAGGGCAAACGTCCGCAATTACAGACCCATAAATATAACCCCAGTTATCTCACGAATCATGGAGAAAGTTGTAAAAGATCAATTGTCAGACTACCTAATTAGGGAAGATCTTGTTACAAGGTCTCAACACGGATTTCTCAAAAATAGATCCTGCGTTACTTGCCACTTCGACTTTTTCAACTGCATCACTAGTAGTCGCGAAGCACGTAAGCTAGTCGTTGTTCTCTACTTCGATATATCTAGGGCATTTGACATGGTATCTCACAGTATTCTCTTTGAGAAGCTGTACTCTTGTGGAATTCGCAACCCATTACTGAACTGGTTAAAATCATTTCTAAGCAACAGGGTACAAATAACCAAAGTTGGATCTGTATTGTCTCATCCTAGGCAGATCTCAAGTGGGGTCGTGCAAGGTAGTGTCCTAGGTCCACTTTTATTCACAGTCTACATTAACAGCATTTGCAAGTGCTTCACCTTAGGCAAACCATTCCTATATGCTGACGACCTCAAAGTCGTCTACTCCTGCTACACTCATGAATTAAGCGATATGGTTACTAAAATACATCTTGAACTAAGTAGTCTCGCAACATGGTGTGCTGAATCCTGTCTAAATTTTAACATTGACAAATGCGGCTGGATTTGTATCGGCAACAGTAACCTTGATCTAACTCTTGAAATAAATGGGCGAAAACTAGCTAAGCTCAACTCAGTCGTAGATCTCGGTATTAGATACTCTAGTAACCTAACGTTCGCTGAACAGACTGATTATGCCAGACGTAAAACGCGAAGGCTGATAGGATGCATAACACGCAATTTCTTTTGTTGTGAAACTAGGGTTTTATTATACAAAGTATGTGTCCGACCTATCTTAGAATACTGCCCGTTTATTCTTAGCGGACTAAGACAAAATGACAAGCTTAAATTAGAGGGAGTGCAACGGCAGTTTACCTCAAGAACTCTTGGTTTAGAAAGTGGTCTGGAATACCATGAGCGATGCGTAAGACTAAGATTAGAACCCCTCTGGAAAAGACGCCTTAAGCTAAACCTTATCTTTTACTATAAGCTAACTAATCTTCTCTTGCATTCCTCCGAGCCAATAACTAAACCTACCGCTGTCATCAGTTACAATCTTAGAAATCATCACAACCTAGCTGCTATGGAGCACTGTCAGACTTACGTGCGGTACAACTTCTTCTTAAATAAGTTTTCAGTCATTTGGAATAGACTACCAGCTAATGTGCGCGATGCAAACACACTTCCAGTGTTCATCTCCTCAGTCACCAGACTACTCAAAGATGACAATGCACTTTTGCGCCTGACTCTTACACCTTCTTTTTCACCCTACATAGATATTTTAAGTTCTTTAAACGTGTAGTTACAACAAACTACAATTATAAATTTTAATATTATTGGAACTAGATGATTAACATTTCTACACAGGACAGTAATATTAGTTTACACATAATATAAAAGTTAGCATAACGGGACTAGTTAGTTTGTGTACCAAAATAACCACAGTTACTAAACAGAATATATATGTATATATTTATTAATCACTCCTTAAGGACTCCCGTTGCTTTCTTTTGCGTTGCTGTTGTTTGTCTTCTTTTTTCTCTCACCATTTCAGCTTCCATTTGACTTTTTGAATGAGAATGAATAATGTGGATATTTGACCATTTACAATGACAAATGATCTGCAAACATTATTGGTCCCGTATCTTTCAGTTGCCTGGTTAATAACGAATTAACTTTCTCCACGACGCAACCTGGATTACATTTGTGGAATATACTCTTATACCAATGGAAAAGTATCAATTTGTAATACAACGTCACGATTGTAGCTTATAACATAACTGATCGTATCTGTAAAAATAGCTTCCTTATTACCCAATTTGGATATAAATCAAATCAAAAATAAGATTCGGATTTGTACACACCCAAGTTATATTGAGGAATTACTTCAAGCTTTATTTTTTCCCAAGTATTTTTAATCCATCCAAAACTTACTTGGGTTTTTTTGTTAATGCGAAGACAATATTCCTATATTTCATGATGTGCTCCATTGAATGACTGTTATCAAGTATTTTTAATCCATCCAAAACTTACTTGGGTTTTTTTGTTAATGCGAAGTTAATATTCCTATATTTCATGACGTGCTCCATTGAATGACTGGTTATCATATTGTTCCCACAGACCTAAGACAAAAACGCCAGCAACCATGTAACTTAACCATAAACCAAATTTATGAAATTTATATAATGCTTATCCATGCCTGTATATTTGGTGTGTCCTACACAAGTAGGAAAAAATGTGTATTTTATTAAAACATTATTATTAATTATGATTGCTAATCGTATATGTAATTTATCATATTGATGATGCCTGTAAACTGGCGTCTCTCATGTACAAAATGAGAATATACTATTATTATTATTAACCCAAATGACCTTCAAGGACATGGTAGTGTCTTATAATGAGATCAGTGGCAGGATGGTAGCAAGGTAATAAAGCCGGATGGCGGGTCTCATATGACGATTCTAACATTTGTAGACGTCCACCAACTCTAGCGATCCCTTCGGAAACTATCGGAGATAATCTATCTAACCGCACCTTGAAATCTGCGAAATCAGGACTATCCTCCTTGGCAATCTCACCCCACGCTTCCCACTGAGCAGCCCTCAAAATCGCTAACTCTGCATTTCTGATATCTTCGACTCTCAAAGGTCCCACATTCATATTTTTGTATCCCGCAATATGCATGACCTTTAAATACGTAACATATCGTGTCAACCACGCAACAGCTTTCAGTAATTTGTACCAAGAAGAATAATATTTAAAAAGTGGATGTAAACCCGAATGTCTTTCTTGAATAGATGTTAAACTGACACTTGTCTTCAACTCCAAGGCACACTCGTTTATCGGTGGCTCATCTCCTCTACGAGGCCACATACTATCAGCCCTTAGCAAGAACTCCGGACCTTTCCACCACTTATTTTTAACCACATTCATATCAACAACTCATCGCGAGGCTAGATCAGCTGGATTTTTTTCCAGACGGTACGTACCTCCACCGCTCAACAGTTGTTAATGCGTCGGTGGCACAGTGGTTAGGACTCTCGCTGACCATGCAAATGGTCCGGGGTTCGAGCCCACGCCGACGCACACCTGATATCTATGGTCGGCCTGCGAATTTTGGGTTACTGATATCCACGCTGAAAATTCCACACTTGTACCAAAGATACGGTATGGAATCAAGCTGTAATCAAAAATAATAAATAAACAGTTCACGAATTTGAGACACTCTGTTAGCTACAAAACATGCATATCTTGCTGACTCGTTGCGTATATAATATATCACAGACATCGAATCAGTCCAAAACGTTACGGGATACTTGGGGTAATCCAACTCTTTACACACCGTTTTGAATAACTGCGCAGCCAGTAGGGCTGCAGTAAGTTCTTATCTCGGAATCGAAACCGTCTTTAGAGGTGCAACTCTAGATTTACCCATCACTAGGCGAACACCTTTATCATCCCTTAAGGTGGTCCTGATGTATACGGCTGCACCAAATCCAACCTCAGAGGCATCAGAAAAAACATGGAAGTCAATTATATCATGATTTCTCGATGGCTTAAGTGGACGTGAGACGGAATGTAGATTCAGCATTCTTAAACTGTTAACCCACCCCTTCCACTCTTTTCTCTGCCTCTCACTTAATGGTTCATCCCACTGTAACACTTTCCTGCATGTCTCTTGAAATAACCTCCTAACCGGAAGTAGATAAAGTGCTACTAATCCAAGTGGGTCAAACACGGACGAAAACACAGAGAGCACACCTCTCCGAGTAACTGGCTTATCAGTATCACCAACACTAAACCCAAAGGTATCAGAGTTCACATCCCATCGCATACCTAATGTGCGTTCAACTGGTAGAGTATCAACAGGCAAATCTCGTACAGTAGGTGCTCTGTCTTCTGGAACTATATGCTTCAAAACGTCTAGGCTGTTTGAGACCCAATTAGTTAGACGAAAGCCAGCCTTAGCTAACACTTCAGTAATGCTTGTTGCAAATCTAACTGCAGACTTATCATCATCGAAGGAGGCTAAAAAATCATCCACGTCGAAGCAACAATCGATGACATCCAGCAGATCATTAGAACCGAATGTGGACACTGCCTTTCGTACAGCAAAATTAGCACAAAACGGGGAGGACATGGCACCAAATGGATGCACTGTCATCCTATATTCTGACACCTTACCACAAGGACCGTCATCAAACCACAAGAACCTTAAGGGATCTCTGTCACTCTCTGGCACCTTCTCCTGTAGGAACATTTCCTCAATATTCGCAGCGACAGCAACTGAAAACTTTCTGAATCTTAACAGCAGTCCCACTAATGAGCTCACACAATCTGGGCCACTATACAGATTATCATTTAAAGAGACTCCTTCATGTTTCGCAGAACAATCAAACACCACACGGAGTTTACCTGGCTTCCTTGGGTTAAAGACGGGATGATGGGGCAAATACCACCTCCCTGGCTCACTCTGATCAACTAGTCTTTCAACGTAACCCTTCATTATATGTTTATCGACGACGTCCTTATATTTGGCCCAGAGTTCTCCATCTGACAGAAATTTCTTCTGTAAACCCATTAGTCTCTTAAGAGCAACTTTTCTATTACAAACCAAATGTCTATCTTTGAATCTCCATGGTAGGCCAACGCTGAAACGCCCGTTTTCGTATTTACAAGACTTCTCAACTATTTTAACTGCTTTTAAGTCTTCTACAGAACGACCCCTCTCTGGGACATCGCAGTCACAAAACTCCTTGTCATACATATTTTTAATCATAGTCTCTAGTTTGTCCCCATCGTTTGCAACTAATGGTGATATGTGGACTGTGGGTATAGGTCCTCTCACTGTCCATCCCAGTGGTGTTTTCGTCGCAAACAGATCATCTCTACCTCCGAATCTCTCTTCTAATACCTTATGAGCTTCTGGCACACTACATCCAATGAGTACTCTCACTCTTCCATCTTGCGGTGTTGGAAGAGGCATGTCACACAGGTATGGCTTACCGACAACCGTTTCACGACTAGGTACTATAGCTTCGCCGAGTTTCATACTGGAGGTAGTGTAAGCAGTATCTACTTCAACGGTTTCCCCAGTAGTCAAGGATTCTAACTGAAATGACACTCGTTCACATACTATCGTTTTCGAAGAATTGAAAGTATGTACAACCAAGGGTTGCTTTGGGCCTTTAATACCCAAGCAACCAGTCAGTTTAGCATCTATCAATGTAACGTCTGAACCATTATCCAACAATGCATAAGTCTCTACTGAAGATTTCGGTCCTTTTACCTTAACTGGTAATACCCCTAAGAAAACTTGTGGGGTGTCAAGGGGTCTAGAGATACTATTACAGTTAACCAAATTCCCAGGTTCGTTTGCTGTCCTCAGAAGTGGGTGCATATCCGTTAAACCACTACTTCCTTTGTTTGTTGCCTTATAATTCAACTTTGTGTGCCCAATCTTTAAACAACTGAAACACAGCCGCTTCTGCTTTGCCATTTTTAACCTTTCTATGGGTGACAGCGATGAAGCGATTACAATCACTCAATTGATGCATATTATGGCAAACAATACACTCGTCCTTTCTCGTTGTGTCTTGAGACTTCACCACAAATGCTTTCCTTATATTCACTGGTTCCTTAGGTTCTACCCTAGAATGCAAAATGCTGGCGAATTTGCCCATCGCCTGGTTGACACTGTCCTTCACCAGTCTCAGAATATCATCAAACCTTGACTCGATACCCTCATCCTCTATACGAGAGCTTATTTTCACCCACTTCCTTTGCAGCCGAGTAGGTAGGCGTCTCGCTATTACCTCTAGGACTGAGCTCGAGTTGAGGTCACTCATGCAATTCGTAGAAATCAAGGTATTCCTATAAGTCATAAGATTATCCAAAAACTCAGTAAGTGCCTTGGAGTCATCTTGTAGTTGACTGCCGTTACCTCTGACAGCTTCGAATACGTTCCTTACGATCATTGAAGGTCTTCTAAACCTTTGACGTAATATGCTCATAGCCTCAGCGTATCCCTCATTAGGGGGCATAGGCTTACAGCACTGTATAGCTCTTGAAGCAACTCCAGTGCAGTACCTCATCAAATACATCAATTTCAACTCATCACTTGATAAAAAACTACTCCGCATAATTTCAAACTCCTTTACAAATTTTAAATAATCAGCCGGGTTTCCGTCGAAACATCGTGGTTCAAATTTAGGGAGTTTGATGTTCCTATTATCCCTGAACGGCGAAACAGTAACATCAACCATGTCATGTCTAACATCAGACACATCGTTACAATTAACAGACAAGTCACCATGACTTACTTTCCTGTTTGCTTCCAAGACGCTCTGTCCCTTCTTTGACCCAGGCATTGTTGAACTTGACCCAATTCCAAAAAGTTCCAGATATTGCTTGTTCAAAGAAGACTTAGCAGGCACCAGGAAAGATGAACGGTGACTATCCAAACTGTCACCAACTGTCCGAATCCGTCAGAAACTGACTGCAAGCCGTCAGAAACTGTCAGTCACGTCTCGTAAACCGTTAATGCCCAGCTCTTGCTATGCTGGGACTCACCCTGCTCCTCGGAGCTTCTCAGAAACGCTTAGTACGAACGGACGCAAAAACCAGAACCCAGTTTGGCGACTCGAGAATTATTTATTCTAACACCAACATATAGCCAACTTTACAACTAAGGTTTCTGACGGTTGTCTCCTGACTTCTTTCTGAACAGCGACCGATGAGACGATGACTGGCTGATTGATGCCTCCACGAAAATTGGGGAAGTTGGTTTTGAGCAAACAACCATGAATTGATCGTATAATCGAATTCATCACTCATACCTTTGCCCAGGCATACCATTTCGCTACGCATTTGAACTGTAATTTGGATAGATTTAGGGCATATGCATATAGCAGAGTCTCAGAAAATTGTTGGCTACTCACATCTGGTGTTGCTTGCGTAAAATGCTGACAAATCCATACAAATAAATCACTCATTTTCTAAGTTAATACCCAATTTGATCATAAAACAAGAACAATATACGATGCCGGACACAACAAATTTATATGGAGAGATTGACTTGAAGCTTTATTTTTTCCTCAAATATTTGTAATCCATCCAACACATACTTGTTAATGCGAAGACCATATTTCTATATTCCTAATGTGCTCTATTGAACGACTAGCCATCAGGTTGTTTACACGAACTAATGTCAGAGAGGACAGCAGCCATGTAATTTCACCTTAAATCAAAATTCATGTGATGTAAATAATACTTATCCATTGCTGTACAACTGGTCTGTCCTACATAGACAGGAATAAATATATATATTATGCTGAACAGACAGGATCCGGAAGGCCCCAGCGACTGGTTTTGGATATATGTACTCTTCACAAAAATAGTCCTTAGCTATTGAATACTGGGTAGCACTAGGAGGGGGTGCTGAAACTAGAAAGTGACCGATAACAGTCTTATAATACCATTTCACTATGAAAGGTTGGGAATAAACTAAGCTGACGAACGGAATCACTACATTTCTCCGTAAATTACTTGATGAGCAACCTTAACTTGCGCCGTGGAGACGTACTACATGTATTCGGTATCTTCGTGGGGTGATTTGAAGTAACGACTAGCTAGCTGTTTTCATAGCCCCGAAGGCACTCCATAGAAAACCCTGGAGAAGTAGGGGAAAAGCAGAGAAGAGAGAACTTCAAGAGAACATGGGAAAGACTAGGGTGATGAAGCAACCTAATCTAAAACAAGCCTCAGTCACTACCGAAGTTGGAAAATCGCAGGTCACTTTTTAACTTGTCCAGTTAGCATCGTTTCGATTGCATGCAGCGGCACAGATGAGGTAGGATGAGAAAGCCAACTCAGCCGTGACTACTCTGAAATCGGTGTTGAAATCCACTACGACCAGCGTGGGGCACAAGATTCAGATCTTCGACGCAAATGTGAAGTTAGTGATTGCTTATATACAGTTCAGAGACTCGGCATGTCGCTTAAAGTATTTCGAACAGCCTGAAAGCTTTTATTAACGGCTAACGTCACACCACACTGAAAGCATTGACGCTAGGGAACTCTGGCTATCACCCAACGAATAATCAAATGCTAACACAACAAGTATGTCGAGATGGACCTAGTAAGGGCTGAGGAGACTGTTCAGTGACGTCACGCGACAGGTCCCTGATGGGAAACGGGTGTCTGAAGATGACATGGGAAATATAGGAGCTTATGAGCAGTCGCGGATGCAACCAAAGAAGATCGCGAAAAACAGCACGAAGTGGGGATGTGCTGATGAAGCCCCTCATTTCACTGAGAGCCTAAGGGAATAATAACGACAGGCTGACTCTTGGGCTGAGCAGTTGATGGCTTTTCACAGTAGCTGGAGTTCGTGAATGAGGCCAGGCATGAAGGTCACGTGATGTTGTCTCGAAGCTTGATGTACGTGTCATCTAACGAGCAAGGTTGTTTGCTACCATGTTATGTGGACGTGCTTAGGCCTAGCATCTTAGTGTTCACCTAGGTGTCTTTGATGGATAGCTAACTGGTATGTGTTCGTGTGTTCCTTTATGGGTGATGTATCTGATATTCGATTAAGTCATTTGCCAGTGTAATGCATAATATATCGTATGTGAACGTTCTATTAAGAGATACAAGACCAAGGTTCACGTAAGGCCACGCCGGTAGTTAGCACTGAGATTAGGTGCAATCTGAATGTTGACACAGAGTTTCAACGTGCCCCTCGCTTTGCGAGGCTCTTGAAAATTTCTGGCCTCTTCAGAGGATCTAAACTTGAAAAGCCTTGAACAGGTTTATTTGGGGGACATCTTGCGAATAAATAAAAGCTGAGGATGTTAGGGGCCCTTGGGTTTGATAAATACTTGAAAGGACTAGCTGTGTAAAGTAGGGAATGCTATCAAAATGTTCACTATTTTTAATTTAGGAAACATCGGAATCCTTTGCCGTGATCTACATCTTCTTCCAAGCTCTACACTGAATTAGATGCCCCTAATTTAGGTTAGCCCGTTGACTGACACGTAAAATCTTCACGAAAAATATCTGAGATGGTTGGCGAGTATTACGACCTAGTCTCTATGTGTGCGTTTGACCGATTTAATTGTTAAAACAGTAAGGCTTCTTGCAACCTCTCACAAAATTGTTTAGTTTGAGAGAAGTACTTCAGTGTCACCAAATTAACTAGAACAAAGATTAACAAGGTATCAATAAAAAAGCATAGAGCTATACTTTCCGCCAGATATTTTGCTTGGGGGAAATGGTATGGGTTCAGTTGAGAACAGTTCACCTTAGACTTCAAGGCTGGAAGTCCCACATGCAAATGCTGTATACAGTCTCAACTAACATCTATATCATTTCAAACATGGATATTTGAACTGTGTGCGAAATGTGACGGCTTTCAAATAGGACCACGGTATAATAATTTTAAAAAGAATGGGTATGCAGGGTGAAACAAGGTGACTGGTAGTCTGTGTTTACAGGTCGCCTTGGCTGAGTGAGACTGAGATATTTGAAAATAACTGGATAAATTATATAGTATCTTAAGTTCACAAAATGTACAGGACTTTTTTGGCATTCATAGATGCACGAATGTTTTGTTCTTCCTCCGGTTTCTTTGTGTCTGTTTGCAGAAATAACCGCAATTTCAGATGTCAGATGTTAAAACTATTCGGCCCTGCCAATATACAATACTTTCGGTACTCTTTGATTTATTCATGAAAGTGAGACTAAACCGCAGTGACGTTTCTGGATTAATGTTATTGGGGGCTGCTGTAAGTTTAGTGAGCACTAAGTTTTTTAACTGGAATTCCGGTACCAAGCTCTGGAAATTTGTGTGATGTTTTCTTCTGCGACTAGTGATATAATAAAGTATTGGTTTTGTAGGGATTTTGTTTGATTGCATGGAGGATTGAATCATGAGCTGACAGCTGCCGTGACCAGTAGGGTACAGCAGGTTGAAGATGAGGCAGTAACTCATCGAAGAAGATATTGCGAAGTGGTCGCGCTAAGTTGTGAACTGGCAGAAGTTGAAATTCAAGGACCACTGGATCGGGTCCCAGTGGCTCAATGGTCTACGAACTCGCCTTGTGACCAGAAGGTCCTGGGTTCGAATCTCGATGGGTGCGTACTGCTGAAGAGTCCCAACCTAGGACGAAACAGCTGTCCAGCACTCCCAGATTTTTCAGTGGTTCTCTAACTGATGTCAGCTCATGATTAAATCCTTCATGTGATATAATAAAGCTTTAGAATCGTCAAATTCGTGATGCAACTTGCGCATAGTTCTTGTTGCGAAAATTTGTGGGCTGACTGACCAATATCCACCATATTCGAGAGGGAACAACAATAATCATTGGAAAAATTTAGTTGTCCAGTGTGTTTTTCCAAACCCTCTTGTCCTTTACTTTTCAGATGGCTTTAAATAGGGCAAATCCTTGCGTTATATTATTAGTAATCCCTGTCATTAGCTGCTCTTTTGTTCAACAGCCGGCTAAGAATTTACGTTTTTCCTCACTTTTTTTCAGAGACATTGGAATGGACTTTTTCAATTATTTTAATGATTGAAACTATTGTGACATTTCATGCGACATGCATAACGCAAATCCTTTCGTATGAGTGTATGTTTTTTAGTGCAAAAAGCGGAAATATGTTAAATGTAATCAAAATTATATTGATATGTTTCGTAGATTTTCTGACCAGGTAACTAGGTTCTGGTGTGGAGTCTATTGGAAATTGGACACAAGGTAACTAATCAGAAAGTTGTTTGATTTTGTCCGCTACCCCTTCTCTCCGAGCTTTAGTATTTGTAATGTCGTCAAATCCGTACATGGCTGCGGGTGACTTGCGTCAGAAAGTAACAGGCCTTCGACGTCAACTCAGTCACCCACACCTGAACAAATTCAAGGAGGCCAAAAAGGAAATAGGCAGTATATATGATGAAATTCTGAGTTATGTTTCCGACTGTCATAGATTTACTGAGGAACAAAGTCAAGGTAAAAACTCTTTAATTTTTATTTTCCAATAGAAGAGAAATTCTCCAGGCTGATTGGCGAAGGCACGTTTTTAGAAGTTGATCACCAGCTACAGAAAATTCGCAATATTCAAGAAATAATCGCCCGTAACCAAATGAAATGTGCATTTTTTGGGAGGTAATTCGGGTTTTATGTTAGGTAGTCTTGTTTTTAACGTGGAGACGATTTCAAGTGAACCATGTTTTTCTCTGCTTCTTAATCTCATATTAAAAATCCCTAAGTAATTCGTGTAGTTACATATATATATATATATATATATATATATATATATATATATATGCATTGGCTCCAGTTTCTATTGGAGCTTGGGCCAATACTTGGAAGACAGTAGCTATGGAACTCGAAATAGACCACAAGTAGGTGTATTCGTGCCATCTTTACAATTTAAACTATTCGCACTATCTCTTATAGGGATGTTGTAGCCTCGTATAAAGCCCCCTCCTGATATTGGTATCCTCACTACTAGTTGCGTTACAAATCTGTATGTTTACCGGCTAATCTCTAATATAATTTTAAATAACTTTCTTGCTAAGTGGGAGGTAAATAATTGTTTGTATTTTAAAGTAAAATGTTGCTACACTTCAGGTTACCTGTCGTGTATGTTGGCAACAAATAGCAGTAGTTTATCGCGCTTCTTTTCAGTCCCAAACACATTTCTGCGTTTCTTAATCTCAAAAAATGCTTTCATCCATGCGAAAGTGTCTCAAGTATGCTATTAATTACGTCCAAATTAACTTAACAGATATTACGCGGTTACAGTTAGTGGTTTGGGTCAATAGAGTGGTAGTTAGAATTTTCATGTATCCCGTTTGCCGCTTTAAAAGTCTTGGGGGTGACTTGAGTTTTTCGAATCTCCTTTCAATCGTGTTCTAAGTTGATCGAGAAAGGTTTGTCCATGTACCAGACTGTGGGCCACATTTATTGTGTAGGGTCTGTTACTACGTCGTCTTCCAGTATGAAGTAGGTGGGGCAGCATTAGAACCCGTGGCCGCTTGACTAAGAGTCAAGTGCTCGAGCTAGTAAATCAGTGTCACCTACTAGCTTAAAACTAACTTATCTCTTTATTTTCGTGGTTTATGGTGTACATCTGTTGTTTTATAATTTTTTGGTAGTAATATAAGTCGGTTCCTAAACTTCACAAAATGTCTGCATTTTTTAGTTTTAGCAAAATAACTGCACTTGTTTTACTTGACAGTATGTGTTACGAAGGTGATTGAGTCTTAGAACGATGAGTGATGCTTGAATCTTGAAAAGACGGATGAACCAAGAATTTAGGCTTTATTCATTTTACAATGAAGCCGGAATGGCTTAAACGTATAAAGGGAAAAAAGAGTGTTAATAGCGGTAGAGATATGAATATGACTAGATACGTATTATAAGAAAAGTTCACAACATTCACTGCGGCTTGAAAAGGAATGAGCCATTATGTCACGCTTCTCTGGTACGCAAATTGTAAGGCCGTACACGTTGTTTTTCCAAAAGAATACGCCCGTTGTTCGTTTCAGTTGTATTTTCTTCACGAAGAATATTAGGATCAGTGGTCGCATCCCCATTTACTTGTTGCTCAGGAATTGCGTCGCCCTCCGGTATTGAATTTTCAACTTGATCTATATCTTCGCCTTTGGGTGCCAGATGATGAAGAGCAACTGTATCTTCACGTCCATTACCGAAGCGAACGTGAGCGAATTGCGGGTTACAATTCAATAGCTCCACCTCTTCAACCAGGGGATCGAATTTGGACTGACGAACACTCCGCCGGAGAAGTACTGGTCCTGGTACAGTGAGCCAAGTAGGAAGAGTTGTCCCAGATGTCGATCTTCGGTTATAGGTAAACAGTCGTTCGTGTGGCGTGGCGTTCGTTGCAGTACAGAGCAAAGATCTGATGGAATGCAAGGCGTCGAGTAGAACAGACTCCCATTGTGCCGTTGGTAGGCCCCGTGATCTTAATGCTAGAGTGATGGCACGCCAAAGTGTTCCATTGAGGCGCTCGACCTGCCCATTGGCTTGAGGATTGTATGAGGTAGTACGACTGGTTGCTACGCCTTTCTCCAGAAGAAATGCCCGTAATTCGGTAGACATGAAAGCAGCGCCTCTGTCGGTATGTATGGAAGGCATACCGAAAATCGAAAACAGTTGGCAAAGAAGACATGTCGGGGCAGGCGAATGCAAAGGGGAATCGAGAATATTCATCGATCAGCGTGAGCAGATAGTGATTGCGGCTAGCTGACGGTAGAGGTCCTTTAAAGTCGATGCTTAACCTTTCAAAAGGTTGGGTTGCTTTTATGAGTTTGAAATTAGAGGGATTGTAAAATTGAGGCTTTAACTCACAGCATGTCACGCATTTACTGGTTACATTGCGCACCTCGTCAAGGGAGAATGGAAGGTTTCTCGAGCGTACAAAATGCATCATTCGGACAACTCCAGGATGGCACATAGAGTCATGGAGAAATTTCAAGTCGCACACTGACTGCAAGGAACCGCAGAAACTACGGGAAAATGTATCAGCAGCTTGATTATCCCTTCCAGGACGATAAATGATGTCATATTGATAAGGGGATAGCTCAATTCTCCAACGCATTATTTTATCGTTCTTGATTTTGCCTTTATGAATCTTGTCAAACATGAATGCTACTGAACGTTGATCAGTGACAAGTTTGAAGTGATTTCCGAGAAGGTAATGCTTCCACTTACGAATTGCTTCAACCACGGCATAGGCTTCTTTCTCAACCGATGAATGATGTTTCTCACTTCGAGAAAAGAAGGCGACAGGTTTACCATTCTGGTTTAATGTAGCTGCAATTGAGACATCTGAAGCATCTGTTTCAACAACAAGGGGTGCTTTCGGATCAACTACCACAACGACTGCACGTTCTAAGTCGTCTTTCAGTTTGTCAAAAGCATTTCGAGTTTCGATATCAAGAGGGAAAATCCGATTATTTACCAATGGGTGGATTTTATCTGAGAAGCGAGGGATCCACTGTGAATAATAAGCAAATAATCCAACGGCCCGTTGTTGAGATTTGATATCTGTGGGTGGTTCTAGATCACGAAGAGGTTTTAGCCGATCGGGATCTGGTTTAATAACCCCTTTGAAACTTCATAACCGAGTAATTGTATGCTTCTGCTTGAGATCACACTTTTGGAATCATTAAGGGTTATTCCATAATTGCGTGCTGCTACCATAAACTTGTTTAGATTTTTGTCGTGTTCCTCCTGAGTTTTGCCGCAGATAGTGACATTGTCAATGTAGGCAAACGTGCTTGTGAGTTGTTCTTTACTGATCAATTCATCGATAATGCGTTGAAAACAAGCTACGCCATTGGTAACACCAAAAGGAATTCGGCAAAATTGGTAAAGTTTCCCACAAGCCTCGAAAGCAGTATATGGTTTATCTTCGTTCCTTAGGGCAATTTGATGATAAGCATTCTTCAGATCAAGAGTGCTGAATATGTCATATTGTGCGATTTTTTCTATCATTTCGTCAATCCTAGGTAATGGGTAAGCATCCAGAAAAGTGAATCGATTGATTGTCTGACTATAATCAACTACCATCCTCTTTTTATGGCGTTCGTTTGACGTAACAAGAACTTGAGCTCGCCAAGGAGAATTAGAAGGTTCAATAACACCTTCTTGCAGTAACCGGTTGACTTCGGTGGAAATAAAACTTTCATCTTCACGAGAATAACGCCGGGATTTTATCGCGATCGGTTTACAGTCTTTTGAAAGATTTTCAAACAGAGTAGGCAGGTCGACGCGAACACAAGGTAGACCACAGAGAGAAAAAGGCGGCTTTGATCCCCCAAAAGGAATCTCAATGTGTTTGTGAAGTTTTAAAAAATCATGTCCAAGAAGGACGTCTGCACATAAATTATGAAGAATGGAAAATTTGAATAGATCATAAGTGTGGTTTTTATAGCAGATGGATAGAAGACAATGTCCTTCAGTATGACTAGTAAGATTCGTACTCGCCATTGTGATTCTGTTTCGAGACTTATGGACTTTCCAGTTATACTTACGAACAACTGAGGAAGAGATGTAGCTCTCACTGCTTCCGGTATCCACTAGAGCTTGCATTGATTTCCCATTGACAGTAAGCTGCGTAACAGCATCAGTGAGACTTTGAGGTGCTGAAGCCACAACGAGAGATGAAATTATAGAGTTAACTGAAGATGGACCTTTTTTCGTAGATGGCGCAGACCTGCAAACCTTCTGAAAATGTCCTTGCTTGCCACAAGCTTTGCAAACTGCATCACGGGCGGGGCATTTGGAACGAGGATGTCTACGATTACCACAGAAAAAGCATTTGGATTCAACGGCAGCAATGGTTGTTTCATTGACGGAGGGTGTGGAATCTGATGAATGAGGTACATCATGTAAAGAAATGGACGCGCAAGGTGTAACAGGATTGTTGTATGACTGCGATTGTTGATGTGCCATCTCTAGAGCTCGTGCTTGATCGTATGCCGCTTGAAAAGTTAAAGTACGCTGTTCTAATAGCCTCTGGCGTATCATCGAAGACTGTATACCTGAGATGAATGAATCACGTAGAGATTCGTTACGATGTTCTTCGGCTGTAACTGCCTGAATGAACAATCTGTAGTCAGCGACTTGAGTCGACGAACAAACTGATCCAGATTTTCGCCAGATTCTTGTTTACACGTTGCTAACAAGTGTCGAGCAAACACTTCGTTGCAAGGCTGCATGTAGAGACTCTTGAGAGTGTCGATAGCTTCTTCGTATGTTTTGCATTCAGAAATGCATTCGTATACAGAAGTAGAAATATGATTGAAGAGAATATGTAGTTTCGAAGGATTTTCGGATCCCATTGATTCAATGAAGTAGGAAAAAGTCGCAAACCAGTGATCCCACTTCTTGGCAGCTCCAACTGCGTTAGGTTCTACGTCGAACCGATCAGGTCGGAAAAATCGTTCCATGAATATTGTAAAATGAATAAATTGTTACGAAGGTGATTGAGTCTTAGAACGATGAGTGATGCTTGAATCTTGAAAAGACGAATGAACCAAGAATTTAGGCTTTATTCATTTTACAATGAAGCCGGAATGGCTTAAACATATAAAGGAAAAAAGAGTGTTAATAGCGGTAGAGATATGAATATGACTAGATACGTATTATAAGAAAAGTTCACAACAGTGTGCCTAGTGAGTGCTAGCCGATTTTTAAGTAAGTTCATTGAAGCAAAGGAGTTTAGGGAGATATTATACTTCATTTTTGTATTCTTTTGACTTTACGCAAATTGAGAAATAAGGTGTGCGCTGATGCCTATTCTGACTATACACAGAATTGAGTGCGTCGACCATTTCGATTACTTAGGAAGTCACATCCGATTAGATTTTAGGAGATATGAAAGGCCTATTTCATTTCCATGACTTTGTGGGGTATCTGATTTACCATCTACTGTCTTGCATACTGCACTCACTGACTTCTAGCTTAGAAATAAGGAGTGAAGTGGTAGAGTGTGTTGAACACTTTACTTATTTGTGCAGTTGCATCAGCCCCAACGGGTTGATCGGTGACGAAATTTTAGCACGGATATAGAAGGCTAGTTTCGTATATGGCAGTTTACGCCGTCTCTGGTGTAGATGTGGTATCCGGCTATCCAATAAAGGACGGGTGTACTGCTCAACAGTCCACTCCGTCCTCCTTTATAACTGGGAGACCTGGCCATTAATAGTGGGAAACATGAAAAAATTAGCTCTCCTTGATCATAGGTGCCTTCGCTCTATCTCCCATCTTAAGGTGAGCAATATTGAGGTTAGGCATAGAGTACTATGTAAGGAGGGGAAAACAGTCGACCAGGTTGTGGAGCTACATTGGTTGAGAGAGATAGTTAGAACATGGGTTCGCATGTCTAGCCATAGATTTCCTCGACGGGCAATGTCAGGTGACATAGGGTCAGTTTGGAAAAGAGCCAGTGGTGGTCAAACCAAAACATGGCTTCATCAGTCAATGAAATCCACAACAATTAGTTTAAGCCAGCCACGTAGGAAGGTGTAAACTTCCTGGTTGGGGTCCTCGGGACGGTAAAAACCAGTGGTTGGAAACAATTGGTGATATGGCTCAAAATCGTTCTCAATGGTTGGTGCAGATGCATCCACTCCTTGTGACCTATGATTTCCAGTGTAACTACATTGTTCTTCGTTCTATTCCTTTGTCTTACACCTCTGTTTATTGTCTCTATTATGCATTTCTTCTACTTTCTTCTCCTGGTTTGTGTGCTACATGGAAGGAGTGTGGCGACTTGAACTGGCGCACATATGTGCAAAGTTCTATCTTGAAACCAGTCAGTAAGTCAACATACTGCACAATAGTGCACTTGCTTGTGCTGTATGACTAATAAATATGACCGTTAAGGATAAATCTTTAGAGGTTGGGAGTATTTATCCACACTTACTTTTTGTTTGTCGAAAAAATCAGGCGAGGAATGAAAATGTCCAGAGTTTTGGAATCATCATTCG
This sequence comes from Trichobilharzia regenti, assembly GCA_944472135.2. Lineage (NCBI taxonomy): Eukaryota > Metazoa > Platyhelminthes > Trematoda > Strigeidida > Schistosomatidae > Trichobilharzia > Trichobilharzia regenti. The sequence goes on along the minus strand of OX235262.1, from coordinate 92,691,916 downwards.
TTTGTCTTACAAATTCTGCGCGCGGAGACTTGATAGGTATTTTCTGAGAGCGGTGATGTCGTGTAGAAGAGTGTAGGTTGTGTGACTGAGGTTAGTGACCACGAGAACTTATGGTCATTTGACCTAGTTGATGTGGTTTAGAATACCAGTAATGAAAATACATTCATAATTTATTTGTGTGTTTATTGTGCTGTCTTATTTTGTTATTTACTATCTTGCGTGTTGTGCTATATGATCTTTATTTATATTATCTCCTTGTCTCACTTTCCCATATCTATCTGTTGTAAAAATACGAGGTGTGACAAGCTGAATCAATGTGAATTTGTACTAGGTAGTACTTGGATTTTTCTGTCTTTCCGTTCATGCTATTCTCCTTAATACTTACTTCTGGATACAGATACAACAAGCTCCGTTACTTTTAATTTTATGATGTGGAATTATTGAAGCAAAGGTTGACTGGACAGTCATCGAGTACATTTGTTTTTCGTTTTCTTCATTTCTGCACTCTACATTCACGAAATGAACAGGAATATTTTTCTTTTTTTCATATACAGAACGTCAAATGGTAAAAGTACTGTGATAAATGCAATGCTGGGCTCAAAATTATTACCTTCTGGTTTGGGCCACACTACCAGTTGTTTCCTGCAGATCCAAGGCACTGACCAAGAAACAGGATACCTTCTTATGGCAGAATCTGGAACTGCTAGCAGCGAATCGTCCGACATTCCCAGCCAGGTTTGATTAGTTACTCATTTTTTTCGCCAGACATTTTACTTATACGAAGTCTTATTATGCTACTGGCTTAACATAAGTACATTTACTGATATCAGCTAACTGTACATAGTTAACGTATCTGAGTAAATGGTCTGACTGTTTAAACAGTCATTTAATTTTGAAGGTACACCTAAGCAATTAGTTTTTATAGGGTTTTAAAATTATAATTCCATTCAGATACGTTTATTAAATCCTTCAAAGAAGTTTATGGCTGAATGAATTGTTGTCGTTCGGCACATTTGTGTATCTGTCTGTGAATATGATTTTTTAATTTTAATGAAACATATTGTTCACCGTATGTCGTTTTAAATTTTATTAATGAAATGGCACAACGCGATGGTCTGATTTTACGTTAGTCAAATGTATACTGAAGTTACTGAAAATAGAACTAATCTTTGTTCTTAGTTGAAGGCTGTTATGAGAAGTTACTTGTGTGCTCTGTAATTGCCAAACCAGAGAAATCAGAAAGGTAGGCACAAGTACTAATTATATCGGCTGAAAATGTGACAAAGCATAAGGTGGATGTTTCACTATTGTTCGTCAGATAGTTTGATCACGTAATGAATGTTTAAGCACACATTGTCCAAATATTGATATTGATTTTAATGTTTTGTAGAGGCCATTATAGGGTAGAAATTGAGATTATCAACTTAGAGCAATTCTTCTCAAATCTATACTGGTCCCTCCTTCGAATCCAACTTTTTCTGGTGCATGTCATGTTCACATTCATGTAACGGATGTGTGAAATCATGATTTAAGTGACTAATTCGTGTATTGAGCTGTTAATATCAAAGTTCTTAGTTCACTTTTATAACTGGGTGATTCATCCCCTAGGAAACATGTTTTAGTGCCGTTTAATTTCAAAATCAATAAAGGTGCTGTACCATTAGCACGCATGTAAGTATGCCATGTAACGTATCATATGCACTTGTACGTAGTTACTAGTTAGTTAAAACTCATTTACCCAAAGTAGACTTTTCATGTACTAGGGTGTGCTCTACAATTATTGTGTAAGGGCTAATAACGCTTGCTAGTCTCCTAGTAAGAAGGACAGGATTTAAAGCCAGGACCCATCTTTTGAGACTCTATGGGCTACATCTCCATTGTACATATTTCCTGTAACAATACATTACTTTAATCAGCTGTAGAGAATCTTTTAATCAAATCATCATATATTCTTTCTGAACAGGCTCGTCCTATCGATTCTGTTGGTCAGTTGGCACATGCCCTCAGTAGTGTTAAACTTTCTGCGGACACGCTGTTGAAGATATTTTGGCCCAACTCACATTGCAGACTACTTCGTGAAGATGTTGTTCTTTTGGATAGTCCCGGTATTAATGTAGATCCTGATATGGATAAGTGGATCGATCTTCATTGCTTGGATGCAGATGTTTTTATCCTCGTTGCTAATGCCGAGTCAACATTGATGCAAGCTGTAAGTATTTAACATGTTTAAGTTTTATTTAGAAAATGCTAGTTAGAGATGCTAGTTTGATAGGGATTGACAATTGTAAACTTAAAGGAATTCTCTTATTGGATATTTTAAGGAATTTTTTTCTAGTTGGGTAACGAGCAGTCAGGAATAATAGATTATCCAACGTCAGTAATCAGCAATACTTCTTTTGTAACAATAGGAAAGAAGTGAAGGTTTCGCTTTAAAATTATTCATTCGGGATCCAATATATTGGAGCTTTTTAGCTATAGTTCACTGTGATAGGAATCTTCTGAAAGCTTGTTTGTGGTTGAAGATTTCGCGCCTAAGCCATCTTTTACAGGTTATTCTTTGCTTTTCATTTTGCAGGAGAAGGATTTCTTTCACAAAGTTAGTCAGAAGTTATCCAAGCCTAACATTTTTATTATTAATAATCGTTGGGATGCTTCAGCAAATGAAATAGAATATGTAAACGAGGTATGTATTTGTTTATTTTTCTTTCACTTCTTTTTATATTATTCATTTCCTTTAAGAATTAATGTAATTTGAAACTCACTAGATAAGCTTGTAAAGTGTGAACAGCTTTCCTATTAAGAAACATTGTAAAAGGAATGCTCTAACTATTGACTACAACAGTTATGCTACAAGCGTACTACATAGTTTGGTATCAAGTGGAAATGTGAAGATATGCCCTATATATACATCAAGTTGATTTGAATAAGAGGCGTGAAAGGGAAATGAACGTTAAGTGTTTTATTCGTAAGTGTTAAAATAGTTGTACCAATCAAGTGAGAAAATGCCGAATACAGCTTTTGGTTGAATTTGAACTGGTGGAGTATCCTTTGTCTTTGGCAGCCTTATGTTCCTTCATCAAAGTGTACGGTAACTAGTTGACCTGGGGCTTAATTAAATCTCAGGAATACAAATAAGTCTTACATATTGTGGTAAAATAACCTTTTACTTGAAAAATGTCTACCAAACAACTAGGTTCCTATCGGGGAAGAGATTGACACAAATTAAGCCAATGAAGAATGACAATGAAAAGTCAATCACCAAAGAGGTGGAGCAAAGAAAACACGGCCGAAAACTTCAAAAAACTTCTAACTCGACTTAAAACACGCCCAGTAATACCAACAGCGAAAGCAGAACTACCAGTGGATATGAACCCTCCGACGAAATCAGAAATCCTGAAGGCCATAAAGATGCTAAGAACTGGAAAGGCTGCAGAACCAGACGAAATCCCTACAGAGGCGTTGAAAATAGACCTGCATACATTAGTGGACTTGATGACGTCACTACTGAAGAAGGCGTGGAAAGAGGGCAAGGTACCTGCTGATTGGAAGAAAGACTACCTACTCAAGCTGCCAAAGAAAGGAGACTTAAGTGAATACAAGAATCGGTGAAGCATTATGCTTCTGTCTCTCCCAAGCAAAATACTAAGCCACATCATCCTGGAGAGAATCAAACAAGCCCTGGATGAAAAATTTTGACCGGAGTAGGCTGGATTCAGGAGAAACAAGTCATGTATTGATCGAATCGCCACTCTACGGATCATCATTGAACAAAGCTTGGAATGGCAGTCACCTCTCTATCTCAACTTCATCGACTTTGAAAAGGCCTTCGACAGCGTCGATCGAGAGGTGATTTGGCAACTACTTCGCTACTACGGGGTGCCACCAACAATCATTTACCTCATCTAATAGTTGTACGATAGTGCTGCATGACAAGTAATCCACAACTGAAAACTCATGGAATCCTTTGAAGTGAAGACGGTAGTAAGACAAGCTGGCTGCCTACTATCTCCAATGATTTTCCTGATTGTGGTAGACTGGGTAATGCGACAGACAGGAAGCTATGAGGAAACAGATATAAAATGAACCCACATAAAAAATCTTGGACTTCACCGATGATATATGTATGTCGGCTTTCCCACAAACTGGAAGATATGCGAATGAAAAGCAACAAGTTGGCAGAAGAAGCATCCAGAGAGGATAGGACTTCAGGTGAACATGGAGAAAACAGAGGTGATGAAGATTCCTTTTCAACAGCGACAGCAATAACAACAGACAACAATCGGCATAAATGGGAGAAATCTGAACAAGCAACCTATTTTACCTACCTGGTTATCATCGTTCCAGCTACAGGCGGATGAAACTGACGAGGATATGAAAGCGAAGATCGGGAAAGCAAGGAAAGCCTTCATTACTCTTAAGTCTGTGTGGAAATCAACAGCACTTAGCATGAAAAATAAGATCCAGATTTTCAACTCCAATGTGAAGTCAGTGCTACTATATGGATCAGAGACATGACGCCGCGTCACAAAGGGCACTTCAAGCAAGCTACAGACCTTCAACAACTGTCTTCACTCAATACTAGGCAGGATCAGATGACCGGCCAGAAAAGATCAGCAACAGGCAGGGATTTCCGGGAGCTGATCAACTTAGCTGGAACCAATTGTGCAACAGGAATGTGTCCAGGAGGAAATGAAGGTGGACTGGCCATACTCCGAGAAGACCATCAAATGACATCACACACCAGGCTGTCTCTGGAGTGGAACCTAGATGGGAAGCTGCGAGTTGGTTGTCAGTGCGACGGTGACATGGAGGAGGTCATGTGAAGAGGAGATGAAAGCATGTGAGCAGACGTGGAGGCAGGTTAAAACGTCGGGGGAGAAGCGAACTCAGTGGAGACGTGCGGCTGAAGTCCTATGTTCCTCTAGGAACTAAAGGGAACAATAATAATCGTCGTCTTCTTATTTCATTCTCAATGATATATGGTCGATAGAGCCACAAAAATATTCTGAAGTCATTTTATTGGTTACTCATTTAATCTGCTCTTTATACGAGTATTCGAATGTCTACATAACATTGGAGCACAAATTAATTTGTAAATAATTTATGATTCGATGCCCATGTATTCACCAGCAACCATTATGTGTCTTAATAGTAACGGTAGAAGTTCAGTTTAATCCATATTTTGATTGTTCAATTTACTGTCGTTACTTAATACTGGTGAATTAGAAAAGGGTTCCTCAATCAATTTGCATTCTATGCTAATATATCTATCACTACTTTCAATCAATGATCACTTTATGATATACTGTTTGATTAAAGTTTTTAAAAGATTCCTGACTGATATTTTTTTGACGCAATTTCAAATTTCTGTTCAGGTTCGTGAACAACATCTTCAGCGTTGTGTAGCATTCCTTGTTGATGAGTTGAAAGTTTGTTCACGTGCAGAAGCAGAAGGACATGTGTTCTTTGTTTCGGCACGCGAAGCATTAGCAATGCGAACGAAAGCCAATTTAGGTGAAAGCCCTCATTCAGCTCCTCCTGGAGCAGCCACAAGCATAGGATCTCCTTTACCAGCAGGTAAGTTGCCGATGTTATGTTAATACGATTTTAATGCTTGAGGTGTTTAATTCAAGATTATCGAAGTCTGTATAAACGTCTGTTTATCCTTTGAATTTCGTTTAAATTCCCAGTCTTTTGAAACGTAATTTTCACTGATTTTTATATTTGAGAGATTTGCGTCATATAGGCTCCTTAAAAATGTAGGATATTTGAACCTTTGTATGTTGAAAATCCTCTTCTGATCTAGTTTTGAATAAATCACACTGTTGATAATATTTTTCTCGCCTATGTGGTTCTAAGTGTTCTTTCTATATATGCAACACAATGTTTTTGTATCGTGCTTCTAATTTTTCGGTTTGCGTGATTCACTTTATTGTTATGAATTATTGCAACTTGTTTTATGCACTGCTACACCAAGACATATGTATGTAAATTTACTGAGCTAAGTAAGTTTCTTCTTATTCTGTGAACATTCTTGATGAAAGGAAATGATTAAATGTCAGCGTAAAAGACAAACTGTTAACTTGCATGTCTCATTTGTTGACTATCAACAAACCAATTCTTCTTATTCAAATATTGGTTTGTAGGGATTTGGTTGATTGGTTACAGGACTTCATCATGAGCTGACATTGGTTAGAGAACCATTGGAAAGCCTGGGAGTACTGGACAGCTCTTTCGTCCCAGTTTGGGACTCTTCAGCAATACGCACCCACGGGATTCGAGCCCAGGATCTTCTGGTTACAAGGCGAGCTCGTATACCACTGATGAAGAGTCCCAAACTGGGACGAAAGAGCTGTCCAGTACTCCCAGGCTTTCCAATGGTTCTCTAACCAATGTCAGCTCATGATGAAATCCTGTAACCAATTCTTCTTAATTTTTGGGCCTTTTCCCAGTGTCAAAAATCCACTGGCAGAGTTCCCTGTCTTTAAGGCCGGTTGTCATTCACCTAGTTTTTATATTTCATCATCGAAAAGTGGCAATTTACATGGAGAAGGTTGGAGACAATCGGCAGGAAGCCTTGGACCAAGGTTTCTTGCTAGTTGGCACTCACCAGTCGACGAGGCTTATTTGCAACCTTGAAAGGAACTCATGTCGCTTCTGAGACTCGAACCCACGTCATCCAGTGCTTCAGTCAGAGACGTTACTACTGACTGTGTTATATGGGTTTTAGTGGTGAGTCGCTTCCTTGTTAGGCCCTGGATGGCAACTAACTTTTTAGGGTATGTGTCACTGCGGCTGCTCCGCTCTGCGTCTGGTGCAATTGGTTGAAATCCTATGACTCATTAATGTGTAGACCGCTGTGCCCTAGTTCTATGTATCACCAAGAAACAAATAGCTTTATGGGAAGTATTTTCCACTCAATATTACGTCAGACTTGGTCCTGGTAGTTTTAACACCTGAAATACTGTTTGAATAAGAAAATCATTCTGTATGGAGGTTTGTTCAAGATCTACAAATGTACACCAGACAATTAACTGAACTTCTTATGTTTTGCTGTTACTTGTAAATTTTTCGTTTTCAGAAAGGGTTTAACAGTGAATCACTGTTGTTTGTGCAAAGACGTGATATCAGCAGGCATTGAGTCTTTGTGAAGATTTTATTATTTCACACAGTATTATACGATTCATTGTTTTTAATTCATTTTAGTGGCCTATATGGCTGAAGGATGGAAAGACAGGCTTTTAGAATTTCAGAATTTCGAAACAGTTTTCGAGGTTAGTGGTGGAGTTATTTTCTTATATCTGTTTTTTTGCCTGTGTATGTTGATAACAATGACTTAGCTGGCATTCCACATTTCGGATCATTTGGTTTCACATACTGAATTACACTTTTAGTCCTATTCAGTGCGATCAAAACAAAAGGAGACAACAGAGTGCATAAATAGCTACTTAGTTATTAGTTAATTTGGTTGTTTCCAGTACTTTTTCTTAACATACGAATAAATGTACTTTTTTCTTGGAAAGTTATTTCTTAGAAAATGGACCCCGAACTTGAAAGGTTTTGAATTTGTTTGTACCATCATGAATGGTGAATTTAAAACATCTATTACAACTTTAATGTTATGTGAGAATCATCTTCAATAACTAATGCTTCAATTTATTCTGGACGAATGCAGTAGTGAAAAAATATTGCCCGGGTAAAATTGTTTTCCAAGGACCTAAATATGTACTACTGTAACGGTAGAAGACGAAAGACTTGGTAAAGGAATGTTTATTAGGAAATTGGTATCTCCACATTGCCAAATTATGTACGCCTTATCTTCAATGCACCATTTGCACAGATCTTCATGCTGTCTGTCTGTCTGGATTCAACATAGAACTTGGCACCAAAGTGCAGCAGTTCGAGTTGCCACGTTCCAAATAGCACACAGAGGTAGACAAGAAGATGAGTGAAGAGAATTAATAGAGTTTGACAAATATAAGAGTGAGACAGAATGGGTAATGGTAGAAAGGAATATGAAAGATTACAGAGATTGAATACATCTGCGCCATTGACAACGATTTTGAGCCATGTCACCTATTGTCTCCAGCCATTGATTCCTAGAGTCCCGAGGGCCCCAACCCGGGAGTCTGCATCTCCCTACCTGACTCAGTTTAACTGTCAAGGACTTCATGGATTGATGAGGCCATGTTTTTGTTTGGCCACCACTGGCTCTTTTCCAACCTTCACCTATATCAGCTAGCAAAGCCCGTCGGGGGAGGCGGTGGTTAGGCATGCGCAGCACGTGACCTAGCCATCTTAGTCTATGTAACTTTATAACCTCGTCGATTGATTTTCCCTCTTTGCCCAACACTCTACGCCTAACGTCAACATTACTTATCTTGTGAAACCACCTAACGTGAGACAGAGATCGCAGACATCTATGATCGAAAGCAGTCAACTTTTTCATGTCTTCAACGCGTATTGGCCATGTTTCAGAGCCATAGAGAAGGACGGAGCGAACTGATGAGCGGTACACACGTCCCTTGGTTGATAACCGGATGTCACGCCTACGCCAGAGATGGTGTAAGTCAGCGAAAGCAGCTCGAGCTTTTCGGATCCGTGCTGAGATTTCATCGCCAATCAATCCGTTGGTGCTAATACAACTTCCCAAGTAGGTGAAGTGGTCAACATGTTCTATCACTTCCATCCCTATCACTAAGTTAGGGGTTGACGTGGTCCAGTCCTGTAGCAGCATCTTACATTTTGCAGGGGCGAATCGAATGCCAAATATACGAAGATTGCTGCTCAAGGTGTTCAGAAGACTCTGCATTTTGTCAGCATCCCCCCCTAACAGGACTATGTCATCTGCATATTCTAAGTCCATAAGATTATTCCCTGGTAACAAGTCGATTCCTAAGTCATTACGTTCAGTTAAGGATATTTCCATTAGCATATCTATGATGAAGTTAAACAGAAATGGGGAAAGTGGACATCCCTGTTGGACACCGCTGGTTGTTACCAATTCAGATGACAATTCCCCATAAGCCCTTACACGACTACGTGAGTTTGAATAGAGTGCCTTGATTAGTGCAATGTACTTTCTTGGCACTCCCTTCACAGTCAGACATTGCCATGCTGTGGTACTTCTGAACTTTATGTTGTGTTTCTTTACGTTCCTTTCACGTTTCCTATGTATCTCCACAACGCTGTATAATTTGCCTTCTCTGAAATCAAATATATCTCCATGCTATTTGATGTTTTTTATGCCAACCAACATCTCTTTATATACTACCGATACACCGTATCAGTAGCACTCGCCACACCACTGCGTTAAACTGCATTCTTTTGAATCAGAATAAAAATTTAAACAAAATCTCAACGGTTGTTTAGCTACTGATGACAAATAGTGGAATCCAGGTTGTGTATGTCTTCTTAGTTTGTACGTGTCATTTGGATGTAGTCGTTTCCTGGTAAGTGATGGTATTCCCACCGATACCCTTAACCAATTGTTTCGAAATCCACAGTGCTATCCACTAGGTGGTGGTTACTCAGTCGATTGAGTTGGTGGGCTCGAGTATCATTGGGAGCACCACCACCCATTAGGATGCAGGTACATCTAGTAAGATTCCACTGTTGGTCGCCATCAATCAAATAACATTCTGTTAACCTTAAGAGGTTGTTGAAGAGTCCGTACTAGCAGTTGACATAACATTAGAAACTGAGCATTTCAGTTCAACATAATCAACCAACGGTAAGTAATAAATAATATAAACAAAAAAGCATTCTTGAATACTGTCAGTGTCATTACATTCGCAATATATAATGCATATTAATCCAAGTATCAGAAGTAGTTGTGTAACGACAGAAGACAAGGGTCAGCCAACAGATCGTTTATTGAAAAAAATCAACAGATATTTATAGATTTTTATGTACATTATTATTCGTTATTGTTAGCAGAGAAACAACGTCTTCTGATTGGCTGTTTTCTTGCTGAAGATAATTCTGTACTGCTTGTGACCGTTTTTTAGAAAGTTAAGCCATGTATCTGCAAATCGTATTTGCACACACCAAGTCTGCTGTGATTGGTTGGTGAGTTCCTCAAGGTTAAGCTTTGTTATCGTTTTTTCTCTTGACCCCGATGCGGGACGTGAACATTGACGTAAGTTGTTGCCTACAATTGTGGCTAGCAAACAGCTCTCACCACAGTTGTCTTACAATGGATATCATAATGCTTATTATCGGCACAAACCCTAGTCATTGTGTAACAGTCATTAGTTGGTGTTTAAAATGATTAGTGTCTATGTCCATTAATGTCTATCGTGAGTACACAATTTGGGGTCACCGGTTTGTCTGAACCTTTTGTTTCAGGTAAATATTGATCCAATGGTTAAACAATATTGCGAAATGATTACATAAGCATTCTCATCTGACATAACCCAATGACACATAAGTTAGATTTAGTATGCACTTTTATCATATGATATGTTTTGATTACTCATGTATTCAATCTCTGTTGTTTTTTACAATCGGATGTATACTAAAGATTTAATCTGGAATGTTTTTATTTTCCATAGAAAAATCTTTCAGAGTCTGCTACCCGAACTAAATTTGCTGCTCATTCTGAACAAGGTAAAGATGTGGTGAATAGATTTCGAACAATAATGGAAAACATCTATGAAACTACTGTTGAAGAAAAGTAAGCGTCTTTTACATTTAGGTGGAGTTTTTATTTGAAAAACCCCCGTATCCATTTTGTCGTATCAAAGGTGTACATGTTTCTTTTCACTATACTATCCAGATCGTGGTTTTTTTGGAAGTTCTATTATTCTCTGTGTATGTCATGTCTTGTGCGTCGGTGGTATAGCGGTTAGGACACTCGCCGACCATGCACATGGTCTGGGGTTCGATCCCCGGCCGACGCACTCCTATACCTCACTAAGCCAGAAATAATGCTGGTAAAGAGGTAAGGTTGGGCATGAGGCTAGCAACCCCTTCCTGTAAAATAAACACTGTTACAGAAACTTCAAGCCACTAGCTTGAAGCCCTATGTTCCATTGGGGAACGTGAAAGAAAAAAAATGTCATGTCTTAATCATTTTCTTACCATTGTTATGTTGATATAAATTTCATGTTATTAACAATGAATGTACACAATACTGGTTTTGCAGTGAGTTGGTGGTCCAGTGATAGAACACTCGTCAACCATGCACATTGTCAGGCGTTCGGTCCCTGGCTGACGCACTCCTTTGCCTCACTAAGCCGGTAGCTTGGCAGGTAAAGAGTGAAGGTTGGGCATGAGAGTAGCAACCCCACCTCGTAAAAATAAGAAAACACTTATACTGAAACTTCAGAGCTCTAGTTTGAAGCCCTATGTTCCATTCAGAACTTAAAGGAATAAAATTATAAATAAACTGGTTTTGATAGTGTGAAATATTCCCATATTATGAATTAAACTGGTTTTGCAATATATTCTCTGGTTTTTAGTTATACCATTAATTATTCCCTGGCTCTTGTTAGACTATACTTTATTAGCTATCGGCCTTCCTGTATGTACGACTACTCCTTGTTTACTACCACCGGATTTACTTTGTATACAGGTGATTTATGCACTCTTACGTATTTTTGATAACAAGGGAACTAGTCCCTTAATTGAGGGGAAACGAAATCTGAATAAATCCCTTACCACTCCGATCCGACGTATCTGCAGTCCAGACTTCCTGGAAGCAGAATTGCATCTCCTAAAAGAAACCTTCATCCAAAATAGATTCCTACCAAGATTCATCTACAAGAATATCAAAAACCAAAGGTTCAGAAGAATGAAATATCACTTGTTTCAAAAAAGATACTTTACATGAATCTGGATTTCAAGGGAGACTTAGCTTGTGATATCTTCGAGAGAAGAACTTCTGCATCTTAGAAAAGAACATTCTTCACAGCAACGCTAACAGTAGTGTTCTCCAGTCATCCATTGATCTGCAGATGCCTTAAGGACAATACCTCGCATCTGGCCACTTCTATGTGCGTATATCAGTTCACCTGTTGTTGTAGAGCCAGATACATTGGTCGTTTAATGCATATCCTATCCGGCATAGCTACGCAAAGGTAAGGTTAGCTGTATGAAGAGTGCGATAATCAAACATCTCATCAACAGTGGTCATTACATTTCAAGAAACCCCCTCTTCAAAGTGATCTACAAAGTAAAGAATAACCTACCAAAGGCAATACGCTTTTGTCTACTTTGTTTTACTGAAACCTTAGCTATTCAGTTGGAAAAGCCAGAGTTATGCATACAAAAGAAAATCATCCAACCACTTCTACTGTCATGGTAACAACCGTGTTGACTTCGACTGACTTGATGCTCGGGTGCTTGCTTTTTCTTCTATCTCCTTATAACATTTGTAATTTTCAGAACTCCTAAATAATTCCATATTTTCTTTTGTTTCTATGTGCATCCCAATCAAACCTCATTCATTAAGCCATCTTATTACGTAACTGTATTGTGCTTATTAAACTTCTTGTGTGTGTGTGTGTGTGTGTTAATAAATATGTTTTTTGACAACACATCACCACTACCGTCTTCACCTCCCTCTGATTACAGTTTTGATTACTTATCACATTTTTGAAATGTCTTGACAACAGTAACTCTAACTTATTATTTTTTTCTATCGTACAAACCGAATGTATACACATACAAAACTAAGCATGTATAATTGCGATTGTACAGCTATGTGAATGCGTTCGCCGAAAAGTGACTCTTCACTGAAGTATGTGTTTTGTTTTAATTAATGTCTGAATAAGGATCATTCATGAACCTTTATTTTTTAACCGTTACTATCAGTTTTATATATCTCTGTATTTATTGTTAATTATCTTTACTATTGCCAAAATTACTTTCCCTAGAGATGCTGCTGTTCGATGTCGTCGTCTGTCCCAAGCACATTTAGAAGAAGTACGAGCTCGATTGATGAAGGTAACTCAAGCTGTGGATGAAATGCTACATGCTAGTTTAGCTCGCGTTGAAGCTCAAGTTGCCAGTGCTTTAAATTCTGAGATTCGACGCCTAAGTGAACTTGTTGATAGTTATTCACGTCCTTTCCATCCAGATCCAGCTTTATTACACGTATACAAACGAGAACTAAACACGCATGTTGAGCGGGAATTGGGTCGTAAACTTACTGAAGCTTGTTCTAGTGATATTCTCAATGAAGTTGCCAGATGTGAACAGTTAATGATGAGTGAGTTATTCAATGTATATGCTAGCTGAGATTATTAGGATTCTTACATCTCTAACGATGAATCAGTTTTCTGCTAGAATTATAGGATAAATTAGTGCTATTAGATGGTTGGAGGTAATCGGCAGGAAGCCTTGGACCTAGATTTCGTGTTAGTTGGGACTTACCAGCCAGCAAGGCGTATCCGCAACCTTGAAAGGAACTCATGTCTTTTCTGAGATTCGGAAATCAAGGTCTTAAGTGTTTCAAAAGTTCATATTTGATCACACACAGAATATATATGCTTCATATTTCCTAAACTACTGTCATAGAGTCACTGTTGAACCACATATGAATTGTTAGACAAAAATTACAGTCAACCATTTGTGAAATTTACGGGAAGTTGATTCATTATTAAAATTGTCTTCACTAAGGAAGCAATAAATAAGAACCGTATTACACTAGTCTTATTTTAGTATTTCTCAGTAACATACACTGACGATCCTATGCAGAATCTAACTCCAGTGTCTATCAAGTTACATAAATAGCAAATTATCTTTTATTGTTCGGGTTTAATTCCAATATTCTTTATTTCCTGTTCATTTCAATCTGTAGTAATCATCCGTTGTCATTCAGTTATTTTAGTGAACATTCCTCTTCTGTTCTCTAAGTAGTGTCATTATTCTATAAAATGTAGCAATTTTATTCTAACCATAGTCATTTTAACTCCTTTGAGTGGATCTTGCGTTGGTGGTTGTTCAACGGCAGAACGCCCGCTAACCGCGCACATGGTCCAGAGTCCGATCGTCGGCCGATACACTCCTGGACTTCGCTAAGCCGGTAGTAAGGCTAGTAAAAAGAGAGGGCTTGAGGCTAGCAATCCCACTCTGTAAAAATAAAACCACTGCTGCCGAAACTTCAAAGCTCTAGCTTGAAGCCCTATTTTCCACTAACAAATAACTATAAATGAGTGGATCTTATGAACTTTGGCGTCAAATTAGTGCTCCAAATGTCTGTATATCTAAAATGTAGGAACTGGTTAATATTTTTAGTAATAACTGCTGAAGTTGCAGTGGATTCTGTCTTGATCACTTCATTTTGTACCAAAATGCCAGTGCCAGTTAAGTTTTTATGGTGTTTAACCCTTTTAAATTTTAGATAAGCATGCTGCAATTGTTTCAGATGAAGCCTGTAAAAGTCGCATCCTTCAATTAGTGGATCCTACAGCATTTTCGCCAGAATTTCATGTTGACTGTCGTAATCTTTGCGCTAATTTTCGTGAAGATATACAGTTTCGTTTTTCTCTTGGTTTGGGTACATTATTTCAAAGACTATCAACTCCACGTCGTTCAGCAACTGGCGTAAGTTATAATCCACTTTAATGTTTTTTCCTCTCAGTACTGTGATTAGTTATTGTTATAAATAGTTATTACGTACATGAGATTGTCTTATTAGGCGTGAATAAAGTTAGTACTGTACGGGTAGAGTGCGTCGGTAGTTCTGTGGTGGAGTGCTCACCCAACCATGCACACAGTCCGAGTTTGATTCCTTACTGACAATTCGAAACTCCAGTTAGTCGATAAGAAGCCTGGCAACGAGGGAAACTTCGGAATGGGGCTTCCAACCCCACTGCGTAAAAAACACCACCGCTACTGGAATTTCAAAACCCAAGACAAAATCCCTATGTCCCACTAGGAATGCATAAAAAATGAGAAAATGCACAGATAGAGGTTCAAAATCATGTTTTGTTAGATTCTTATGTAGCATTCAGTTAGTAATGTGGTCTCTATGGCCTCGGTTTATGACGAAATCGTGGGTGTCTGTACTGCCAAAGAGTCTCAAACTAGTGTAAAACAGGTCTTCTTGATTTGAGTTAGTTCTCTGATTGATTTTATTTCGTAATGAAGTCCATCTTAAGTACGTTAACACTTCGTTACCGTATATCTTGCTCAGATATGCAAACACAAATATAACATATATCTTTATGAAACCTTATTTCTATAGCGTTTGTGGAGAAATTGATGCTCACTTAAGTATTTTAAATCATGAAATATCGTTCACCTGCTTCCAGCCATATACTATTGATCGATATGACTAGATGGATGCCAGTCACATCAACCAGTAGTGCTTACTGTTCATATCGAAGTGATCGAAACACTGGACAGCCGTTTCGTTCATTCGTTTTTCTCAAAGCTCATCAGCGATGTACCCTGTCTGATTTAGCTCGAAGAGCCGAATAACTTGAAACCACCCGAATGGTATTCAACTACTCATATAAGTCAGTCAGTAGTGTATAACATCTTGCAGTTTGGATGTCTTTAGATGTAGTAGTTTTGAATGTTAGTTCATTGTATCTGTTGTAAATATTAGTCTCCTCATTTGTCGGCGATTTAGACCAAACACTGAATGCTTCATGTAGAAGCCGTAATATGCTGTGTTTTTGTGAGTCACTTGTAGTTTAAGATGTGAATATTTAGTGTATTATTTAATATTATTAGATATCGAGTTTTTCCAGCTTCTCTAGTTAGATTAGCATGCCTACCAGTTCGGTTTTAAGTGCCGGGCATTCGCATTCGCTCTTTCACTTTTGTGAGGAGTACTATAGCCACCTGACAGGGACTATGCATGCGTAGCCACATGAGAGTATTTCGAGAAGACTGAAATCTACTTCGCCCTCCTCCGGTGGTACTAAGTCGTGTACAGGAGTGAATATCTACTGTAAATTGTTCATCGGCTTGGTATTTTGCTCGTGTTATGCAAAATAATATTGTTAAGATAACTTTTTAAAGTTAGATATTAAGCGATTCTGTTGCTCAAAATGTTCCTACTCTTTTTGTTTGATCATATGGCTTTCACAATTTTCTTAAAATTCAAAATTTCGTTTTATATCATGTCATTTATACTCCAATTAGTATCACTGGACACAATCTGATGGGATTTCTTCTAGTTTCGTTAATTCATCTTTATTGGCCAGATCTCCGATGAGTATTGATTTATTCCCATCGCTAATGAGTCGAAGCTCTGTTGGAGCGGTTATTCTCTTGGGAATCGTAAGTATTATATTCATTTGTTTGAAAACGACTTTTCTTGCATTATTTTTAGTGTTGGAAAATGTACTTTTATTACAGGATTTCCACGGATTACTGTTAATGTTACTTTATATGTGTAAATTTTTGTTGAGAATGGGAGGAAGTATGAGTAACCTCAGCAAAGCTTGTCACGAAGTATGCTTTTAGCTTTATTACTTTTTGTGGATGTCCTTAGTAGAAAATGCCATTAAAACTGATTGAACACATTTTATTCGATAGGAAACACCCCCTGGTGTGTGTGGGTGGTGTGGGCATGTTTCTGGGTCTAGCTTAATGTGTTAGACAGTTAATTGTTTACATAATTAAGAGAAAATTTGTTTGTTTCTCTTTTTGAAAAAAGAATATTTAAAAGTCTGCATTATTTTTATCACTATTTTTAGAAACGTTTCCTTCCCATGGATAATCTATTTTTCATTGTAACATTTGTAGGGGCTTTGTTTTTTATGTGTATCAAAACTTTCAGAATGGTAGTTGCTTGTACTGAATTCCTCTAGTTATTTGCAGCTAGATGTACTTCTTAATTATTTTTTATAGGCTATTTCTTCTTGGTAGTCATTAACACTGGTCATTGAAGCTTCAGATGCACAGAAACTGACTCATTCGCCTGAACCATTCTGAGAGAGGAGATGGTTACAGGATTTCATCATGAGCTGACATTAGTTAGAAAACCTTTGAAAAATCTGGGAGTACTGGACAGATGTTTCGTCCTAGTTTGGGACTCTTCATCAGTACGCAACCACCGGGATTCGAGCCCAGGACCTTCTGGTTACAGCTCGTAAACTATTAAGCCACTGGGACCCGATCCAATGGCCCATGAATTCTAACTTCTGCCAATTCACGATATAGCGCGACCGCTAGCCAATGTCTTCGGCGAGTATTTGTCCTCACACCCGACCTGTTGCACCCTACTGGTCATGGCTTTTCACTAGAACCCCACGTAACTACCTACCTGAATAGGACAAGTCGCTAGTGAGCATCTCATCGAAATTCAAATGTTGGTTTGTAGGGATTTGATTGGTTAAGAACCAACACCTGAATAGAGATGGTTAGATTTTGTCATTTCTTCTAGGGGTAGATTCAAACACTCGTTGTACGTCTATGTAGGTGTTTATGTATTGAATGGTCAAACTTCATTCCTTATCATATGTCTCTTCGTAGAAAATTAGCACAAATCTTTAATGGGTATCGCACAATCCTTTACATTATGGTGTTGATCATTCTATCAATACAACAAATTGAATGGCTACATTTTCCATGTGATTCTTTGTGATTATTACAGTTTATTGTAAATAAAATTTATGTCTCAATCATTTTTTAAAATTAGAATTATGAAACATCAATTTTTGTTTTTTTGCACAAGGTGATTGAGTCTGACCATGTAATAATGTGACACACGTTTGCTTAGTCAATATTTCAGGCTTACAGTGTGTAGTTTTTACCCTGTGTGTTTTAAATGCATTATGTTAATATATTTTCTATCTATGCATACCGATCTTTATTTTTGTTAACGGTATCTGTAGGAAGTCGAAAATTCCTCTATTATTTTAGTCAGTAATTTCATTATGGGTGTAGGTGCGTCTGGTGGTGGCCCAGTGGTAGGAATGCTCGCTAACCACTCACGTTGTCCGGTGGCCGATTCTTGACAGACACAGTTTGGGACCCCGGCTGGTTTACTATTCGGTAATAAACTTGGAAAAGAGGGTAGATTAGGCATCAGGCTAGCAACTGCGTAATCCATAAAAGCAACACAGTAGCTATTGGTGCTTTAAGGTTTCAAGTTTGAGGCCCTATCTTCCTCTCTTAAAATATTAGAGATGAAAAAATCGAATAGTGGTTATGTTTTAAAGAACGCACTGTTAACCCTAAGGCAGTTGAGCGGTGATGACATTTGATTTAGAATTTTAAGAAACGTCAGAAGAAGTTTTATGTAACCGTTTATCTGCCTTAGTGAAAACCTCGACACAAAATACATATCGCGTCTATGTAGGACCCAGCATTACTTTACCAGTGGACCAGCTGACCACATCTCATACCTCCTCATCAAAGAGTTATAAAAAAGGGGAACAAGGAAATATAGGTAATACAATTACAGGTTTTGCAGTGCGATAAGTTAGGAGAAGAAAGACTGATCAAATAGTAATAGACAAATATCTCAATTAGTGTTAGGTTAGAGAATTAGTGCATCTGTTCCACTGTTGTAGATTTCAAACCAGATCACTCACAGTTTATAACCCCATAAGTTAAAAGTCAATCCGAACGAAGAATATTCTTTTCAATAATTCATATACCTTTTTAACTGTTCCTGTAGTTCAAGTTATATAGGGCTAATGACTCTCTGAGCTCAGAGAACACTATTAATTGCAAATCATCCACCTGAGTTACAAATCTTTTCTATTATTTCTTTACCTTATTGTTTCCTACTATTTAGCTATCAAAAGCTGTTGGATGGCGTGTTCTAGCTGTTGCATCTGGTATATACGGTGGTCTTTATCTTTATGAACGTCTTTCTTGGACAAATAAAGCAAAAGAAGCAGCTTTTAAACGTCAATACGTCGATTTTGCATCACACAAATTACGTCTAATCGTTGATCTGACTAGTACAAATGCACGTCATCAAGTAAGTTTATGATTTTGGTGGAATTCATAGTATTGCCGAAGAGCAAACTGCATAAGAATAACAATACAGTTACACTTTTAAGTCACTTTGTCATTAGAAAATACTCAGCCTGGGAAACCGTTTAGAAGTCATAACTATGTAAGTCCTACGCTTACGTATGCATTCATCGTTCAGACAGTAGATCTTGCCCGAGAGTGGTAATAAACGGACGTAAAGAAACAGTATTCATTCCATTTGTCCTCTCGCGAAATTAACTTACTGATGGAATTTATCGAGTAAGATGGAGAGACGGTCTTCACAAAAATGAAAATAGTGAATAGCTAACAGATACACCGTTGTGAATCGATTTGGGTCAATAGCTGAATTAAGAACATTTATTTCCTGATGCGCATTCAAAACAAGTAACAAAAGTTAACAAAACAGAATTTAATGAATTCATCAAATTTCAGTAGAACTCTTCAACTGGATACTCTACACACAGTGGTTATACAAATTAAGATAAAATGCATTACGGTTCAATTACATCACTTAGATAAACAATTAGTTATCAGTAATTGAAAGAACTTGAATATATCAAAAATTCTGAACTGAATAATATTTATGATAATAAAAGCCTGGTACTACACTCAAGTGAATTAATAATTGACAAACACATTATTATAAACCAAATTCATCAGCTAATAAAAAGTAAATCACATGACAAGACAGTTCAGATTCCAATTCAATAAAAATGAACAATAGAGACGTAAATAAAAAAACACACAGTCATAACAGTGGTTGCCGGGAGATATAATTATATCATTCTTGGAGAATAAGTTCATTTTATACTAAAACCTGTGCTGAAGATGTTGTCTAGTAGGATGACGAAAGGTTCGCAATTAAAATCAATCAGCTCAGAGAATACAACTAATTCAATAATAGTGCTAATGATGTTAACAATAATAATAACAAGTGTTAAAACGAGTTAAAATAGTGATAATGGTAAAAGATAGTTTTAAACGAATCAGAAATTGTAATAAGAAGTAGAATGAACTATTAATAATAATAACAATAGTTAATAGGTAAACATATTACCTTGATAGTTTCAAAGTGACTACCATTTGCTTTTGTACACGGATATCTGTATGTTGAGTATTCGGATGAAGAGTCCTACTGAAATTCGATGAATTCATTAAATCTTGCTTTGTCAACATTTGTTGCTTGTTTTAAAAGCTGGATTCATTCATAAGAAGATAGACCGAACTAAAGAAATTAAAAAAAAGTGAAGGCTACGGATATATATGCACGTTTCTGTCTGTTGGATGGTTGGAGGCAATCGGCAGGAAGCCTTGCTTGACCTAGGTTTCGTGCTAGTTGGCACTCACTAGTCGGCAAGGCGTATCTGCAACCTTGAAAGGAGCTCATGTCCCTTCTCAGACTCGAACCCGTGTCACCCAGTGCTGTAGTAAGGGAGACGTTACCACTGAGCTATTCAAACTCGCAATTAACCTCCTGTAGGACTGTATTGGATGCTTGAATTACATTTCAAAGTACGTTTCTTTCTTTTGCGTACAATTTTAAAAGCCATCCGAAGTAAAGGCGCGTACCTTAAAACGGAAAATAATCCCATGTAGAACAACAAAAAAAGTTTTAGACTTTTGACTGAAAAAAAGTAGACGTTTAAATTCCAATTCCAAGTGAAAAGCAACAAGCTGGGAGAAGAAGCATCCAGAGAAGATAGGACTTCAGGTGAACATAGAGAAAACAGAGGTGATGAAGATTTCTGGTCAACAGAAGCAGCAACAACAGACAACAATCAGCATAAATGGGAAGAACCTGAAAGAAACAACCTCCTTTACCTACCTACCTGGGAAGCATCGTTTCAACCACAGGTGGAACTGACGAGGATATCAAAGCCAGAATCAGAAAAGCAAGAGAAGCTTTCATTACTCTCAAGTCTGTATGGAGGTCAACAGCACTCAGCATCAAAATGAAAATAAGATTCGGATTTTCAACTCCAATGTGAAGTCAGTCAGTGCTACTCACTATACGGATCAGAAACTTGGCCAGTGCGTCATAAAGAGCATCTCCAACAAACTTCAGACCTTCATTAACAGTTGTCTTCGCTCAATGCTCAAGATCAAATGGCAATGAGCGAACCAACCAGGAACTGATTGTGAAACAAATAGGCAGGAAGAATGGAGGCGGATTGGCCATCCTCTGAGAAAGCAAACCATCAAGCGACATCACTATACAAGCCATTGCTCGAGTGGAACCCGAAAGGGAAGTGGCGAGTTGGTCGTCAATGCAAGGGTGACTTGGAGGAGGTCATGTCAAGAGGAGATGAAAGCGTGTGGACAGACTTGGAGCGAGGTGAAAAAATTGACAGAAAACCGAACGCAATGGAGACGGGCGACTGAAGCCCTATGTTCTTCTAGGAATTAAAGGATATAATAATAATAAATTCCAAAGGACAAACGTCTAAGCTTATATACTGGTGTATTATTAATTTATCAGAATACTTAATATAATTAATTCGCTATGTAGACAGACAACTGGTGAAACATAAGCACTACTGCTTAATTGAAATCTATGTCCTGTGAAGTTTCACTTCCCTTTCGTTTTAGTTCTAACTGTTAGTTTTTAGGTTTAATAATAATCACTTTATTCCAAACAACAATAATAATTATACAGAATGGAGTCTTCAGCGTTTTTATGAATATTGTGACTATTCAGCTCCTTTTGTTGATATGTACATACTTAAAATTAAAAATGGTAATAATAATAGTATTAATAATGAAACGACTATAAAGAGAATGTTGGTAGAAACATAATGAAGATAGTATCATGGATAATAATACATGTAATAATAATCTTTGCTTATACTTTGCAGTTCAGATTACCGATTTAAAAAGTTTATAAGTTCTTTTTTCTGACATTTAACTCTTCACAAAGAACACGTGCTAAATATGGTGGTATGAAAGAATTTTTACATTTAGTAGCTGTACAAACAGGCGTAAATTCTTATAAAGTTTCTTTTGGTGTTACTTGAAAATGGACAAGTAGAAAGTTGAGAATAAAGAGGATGTTCAGTATTAGACGGGATAACTTCAGTCAGCCGTTTGCAAGAATTGAAGCCCCCATTTATGATAATGTCAGTTAGTTGAGCCGAAGACATACCATTAACCCACTTAAAGCCTTCAATGTTCTACATAATATGACATTGTCTTTTTTGAGAAGTCCAGGGAAGAAAAAGAGGGTGAACGTCAAAGAAGAATAAGCCGAATAAGTGAATTAATGAATTGTAAAGGAAGAGGTTGAGTTATTTCAGAATATCTCAGCTTCCTAATGTGATAGGTGAGACGAAAATGTTTCTTAGAAGTCATGAGACGACCAACATAGATTTGAAAAAGAAACTGATACTGAGATGAGAGATATTCGATTTACTCCCTATCACAGTGCCGTCAGTATTACAGGAGTCATGGGAGTGAATCAGTCCACACAAGTATTGTTCTCATCTGAAACTAAAATCAACAATATGACATTTAGATGGATTCAGTTTGAGACTATTTAGGCGAGACGACTTAAGAAACGACATAAGAAACTATTCATCATATAAGAACAATCCAATGCAGAAACTAACTGGGACAGAAATGATTAGATCATCGGCATATTTGATGAAATTAGCTTTGGAAGAATATGAAAGGTCATGTAAAAAGAAGGAAAAAAGAGTCGGGGAGAGAGTGCAGCGCCTTGTTTCTGTCAGCAAAGAAGTGGAACGCCTTCCATTCAAAACAGTACGTTGTTTTCTATCCAGAAAATAAGATGACAGTCAGTCATTTTGTGACCCAGGACTCAATGGGTGCTAAAATCAGCTTGTGTCTACCTTTTGTTAACCGTATACTTATTTTTTTTATTCTTCTTAGGCTAAA
This sequence comes from Trichobilharzia regenti, assembly GCA_944472135.2. NCBI lineage: Eukaryota > Metazoa > Platyhelminthes > Trematoda > Strigeidida > Schistosomatidae > Trichobilharzia > Trichobilharzia regenti. Next base: position 92,669,107 of record OX235262.1, on the reverse strand, counting down.
AGAGAATTACATTTGGCTCATAAAAAATTATCCAGTGAAGTGGAACTTTTTGGTGATAGCCTTGTTGAAGAAGTAAAACAATTGGATAATGATATCAGCCGTTTAGATTTAATAACTGCAGATGCAAAGAAATTGAAGTGAGTAGACTTTTTCTGGTGTTGATCGAACTGTTTAATAACTGTTTAAAAAAGAAATTCAAGCCTAGGCCTTTATCGAATTATCTGTTAGAGCTGATATCTCACGGGATATGCAAAAACACAGAGGCTGTTTGAATTTCTATATCATTAAAAAAACTGATAGTTATTTCATTTATCATTTTGCTAATACCATTATTATTGGTTAATGTATAAGCGTATTCAAACCAGCCAATATGGCATGTATTACTGAAACGATTTATCAGTAGTATGTATATAAAAAGAGGTTTATCGGCATAAAAGATCAAATAGCAGGGAGATAGATGTGCTATTAGAGAAAACAAATGATACAGCGTTGCGTGGATACATGGGACACGTAAAAGGAACACAAAGAAACACAATATGAAGGCCAGAAGTAGTACAACATGGAGATATGTGCAAATGGTGGTTTGAAGGTAAGGTTTACCCAATTTGGCTATATAGAGATCCCAAATTGCCGACGAACGTTCCAAGTCTGTCGCCTTCTACCGTCGCACCACATTTTAATCTCAGTCCTTGCATTTTACCAGTTATCGAAATGCTTTTTGTGACAGAAGCTTTGTAGTATTGACTATAGTTCACGGTGGAAACCAACACACACACATATGCACATTCAGGTATTTCAGCTTTTTGGCTGTGTACGTTAGGCTTCATCAAGAATTCTACAAAATACTTATGGTTCCAAACACTAAAATATTGTGACTAGTCTCTATAATGTGCTATACAATAGATGATGTTGGGCATCTTTTTCCAGGATTAATTGTATCAGATGATTATATTTGTTCTTACAGCCACTTAGGAATGTGTACTGTAGCCTTGGTAGGCTGAGGTCGATGGATCCTCCCTGTGTGTACCCGTGAACACGCATACATGTAATTTGGTAAACACAGTGAGATGTGACACTGTCTGTTGTATGGTGTGAGGGTTTACTGGTTAACATAAATCTCATTATCTCTACAAAACTGAATTCTAAGCTGCATAGTGACTTCTTTTAAGTACCTCTATGAGCGTCCGTCTAGTGACTAGACTTTAGTGATCACTCTTGCATTAAAGAGATATATAAACATCGTTTTTGGGAGTTGACTGGATTGGTGGAGCCCTTTGTTTAACACTTCTGTAGCTTTTAATGAATGTCAGTGGATAGTTGGTAGTGTGACAATATTTCAGTGGGAATTTTTATTTCTCCTTCAATAGTATTCTCTGCAAGTATGTTGCATGTTTCTAAACAAGCATTCAGCTATTGATTTTTATATTTGAGTGGACAGGAACTATGGTAATTTTAAATGATTGGAGGCAGTTGGCGGGAAGCCTTGGACTTACGTTTCGTACTAGTTTGCAGTCACCAGTCAGTAAGGCATATCTGAAACCTTGAAGGAACTCATGTCCCTTCTGAGACTCAAACTCGTGTCACCCAGTGCTGCAGTTAGAGAGACGTTACCACTGAACTGTTCGGACTCGCGTTTGACCTCCTGTAGGACTGTATTGGACATTTTCGATTGGACTAGTAACTAGTAACTAATTAGTCAGTAACTAGTGTGATGTGTGTAGTCGTTTCTTTGACGCAGACTGAATTCTGTCAGTCAGGCTTTTCAATGTGGTCACCATCACGTTTTGCAGATACGCCTTGCTGATGAGTGCCAACTAGCACGAAATCTAGGTGCAAAGCTTCCTGCTGATCGCCTCTAACCATCTTATATCATCAAATCAATGCGTGCCGTGATGACGAACTACTTAGAATGGTGGCCACATTGCTAACCTGACTGATAGAATTCAATCCGCACCAAAGAATGAGCTAGACACATCACACTAGTTACTGACTAATTAGTTACTAGTTACTACTAGTCCAATCAAAAATATCCAATTACAGTCCTACAGGAGGTCAATCGCGAGTCCGAACAGCTCAGTGGTAACGTCTCTCTAACTGCAGCACTGGGTGACACGGGTTCGAGTCTTAGAAGAGACATGAGTTCCTTTAAGGTTGCAGATACGCCTTACTGACTGATGGTTTTCGTTGGAAACTGTTCAATTTCACATAAATGGTATTTAAAAGTTTCTGCTAAATGAACAAATGAAGTTAGCGTATTCTCACTGTTTGAATCATGCAATTTTATTGGATTTTACCAGTAGAAACAGTATTTGTCTGTTACTGTTGTCCCAAACCAAGCTTGTCATTAGTTACATTGAAGCATATACCTTTTCTGTTTGCAGAAGTTAGTGATACATTCATTGAACTATATCACCACAGTTTGCCTAATTTTTTTTGTTTAATTGCTTTACGTTCCTGGTGCAACACATAGGGCTTCAAGCTGTTGACTTGAAGTTTTGGTAGCAGTTGTGTTAATTTTTTATAGGATCGGGTTGCTAGCCTCATGCCCAACCTTCCCTCTTTACCAGTCTTGTTAGTGGTTTAGCGAGTAAAAGCGGTGCGCCGTCTGAGATTGAATTCCGAATCACTTGTGTGGTTGGCGAGCATCTTACCGCTGTGCCACCGGAGCACAGTCCGCCGAATAGTTATATAAATATATCTGAAGTGTACGTATAAGTTAACTGTTGTAATGGCTATGTTTAATATCATAACGATAAAGTAAGTTTACTGATAAACAACTATTGATCACGTGCAACAAGTTTCCTTTTAAAAAATAGTATATTGTCGTCAGTGTTTTCATGAAAAAGGTACTTTGTCAACTGATGTTCAAAATAAACAATATGCAAGATACTGGTATTTTCACAGTTAAAATAGTCTTGATTTATTTATAACGCTGTTTCTTTTTATTCGGAAAAGAACATACTACTACTAATCTACTGTTATATCCTTTTATACTCTACAGAAACCGGGCTAATTATTTGGCCTCTAAATTATCGAAATTCCATGAAACGTTTATTCTAAATCCATGGGATGAAGCTAATTAACAAATTAATTTCGTCAGTTGAAACTACTTGCTCGGAGAATGAACAAAAATATGTATACCTGAGATAATTAGAAGCTTGTCAAAAGTTTACTAACTACTTAGCTTTATTTTCTGAGTAGTAGTATAATATGTATATTTCGTTTTTTCCTCTCTCTCTCTGAAATGTGATCATTAGGTTCTATTTTAATGACTTTCGCTGTTTAATTACTGCATACCTTTTTCTTGTTTTCTTATGCGTATGCACAAACTATCGGTTATAACGTAGAAAATGAAATACTTTCAGAGTTCGAAAAAAAGTTTGAGTGCAATATTACGTCCTACTTGTCTTCAGCTAATATTTATGAATATATATGCTTTACATTTCTGCGAATACAGATTCACGCTTATGTGGTTATATGATGTATGTGTTTGTCAACACAGTGGTGGTCGCCTAGACGAATGTTTTGTAGTCACATTATACTTTGTTATTTTTCGTTCTTCTTCTTCTTCTTGTCGTTGTTGTTCCTACTGCTATCAGCCATGTCATCATTATTTTTCAAGTTTTTAAATGTATGCATGTACTCCAAGACAAGATGACAACGATTTACTTTTGTACTTCAGCTTAAAAGCATAATTTCATTTAGTCAATAAATGAGTATTACTTCCTCCTCCCCCTCCTCATTATTATTATTATTATTATGTAATTAACCGTTTGGTCAGTATAACATTTGTGGGTAAGGACCAAGTTAAACTTTAAGCACTCCTAACTACCAATGAGGTGTGACCTCAACAATGACCTTGAAGCGCTCACTGAGCCAGTTAGTGTTGTCATCATTAGTTAAACATGCTCATCGAAGTGTTAGGTTATCTGGGATGTTTCAACTTAGGTTTGGGAAGAATTAAGTTGCAGTTTAGGCCAAGGACAAGTTAGGGTTAGGCTAACCTATTAAAGGTGACATTAGAGTTGGTTTAGTCATATTTTCCTGTTTGAGCTAGGTTTAGGAAAGATTAGGGTTGTTGTTGGTGTTAGAAGACCGAAATAATTACGTGCATAGAATGTAGTTAAATTACTCTGTTGATATAAGAATAGAATTGTGCACTGTGGTAGGGTATAATTCCATTGTGGGTAAAATTTATTCTGATAAAGGCTCACAGTGTTATTATACAGTAATATTTACTGATGACGTTTCGAGCACAGTTTATTGCCCAGTAAATGTTACTGCATAACACTATGAGACTTTATGAAAATAAATTTTACTCTGTTGATACTCCAACCTAAAACTGAGAGCTAGTTTTATCAAATGTGAGAGAAAGATATCCTCTATAACACTTTTAAAAAGTTTTTACATATTATTTTCATAAATATATGTATTTCATACACAAAAATGCCTCTTGCACGTGATTGGTGCTTTCGAGGTCATTCGTTGATTGGTAGCTGGTGGTGTTTAAAGGTTAACTTTGCCCATAGCTATACATTATTAGTAATTGGATGATGTTTTAAGCGTAATCTATTGCTCATAATCATGTCAATGTGTTTACACAGCTTCATAATTTGCCTTATATATATGTCTCCCGCTTGTTGTTTATTACAATTTTCCATATATATATATAATATATATATATATATATATATATATATATATATATATATATATAAATCAGGTGTAGGTGTTGTATCATTTCAATTGCACTTTATTTGGTGTTGATTCGATAAGTACCTAATTATATTACTCTTTACTACTTTCCCCCTATCCTACACAATTATGTGATTACATCCAGGCGAATGCATCTCACTGTCTGAGCTGTGTTTTTCCTAGGTTATTTGACGTAGCAGGACCAATTATTCTAGGTCTTGCCAAATTTTTATGTTCCAATAATCTAGTTGACCCTGATCTATTAGTTTTACCCATATGATTTGACATCACAGTCATTACATGGTATCTGGTAAATTACAGTATTCTTCTCAGTTAGATCTATCGTGTCCTAAAGCCGACAAAGTTTATCTCTAAATGAGTCGATTGGTTTAAATGGCACCCTAATTCCAGCACTTTTAACAATCCATCCTACGTGTAAGGCGTCTGATTTTCCTTCTCTATATGATCGTACTATAAAGTAATTGAATCCTTTATTATTTATGTTATTTGTATCATTTTCACTACTACTGTTATTTTCTCTCTGCGTGGGCAGTTGTTCACTAGTAATATTTTCCTTATTTGTTTGATTCTATTATTTGAATCTTCTGGTTTACTAGTCAGGCTCCTGGCCCGACTGTATAGACACTGACGAAACCTACATATACTGACTTTGGGTGGGATGAATCAAAGCCTTAGCGTTTATTAGAATGTGTTGGTTATCAATAGCCTTCACCACTGTTTCTACGAGTCTCCTACTGACCCTCACCATCAGTAGCTTCTGGTTTATTTCAGTCCTACGTTACTTTGATAGTGAAGGTCGCCACTTTAGGCTATGTCTCTTTGTGTTTGAAGTTAGTGCTGATCAGGAACACATGATTATCTGAACAGAATTGTAGAAGACGATCATCATTGTTGGTTCGTAGGTGCTGCCAACATACCTCTCTGACTGACAAAACTTCTCTACTTGAGCATTGAAGTTGTCTACTTAGCTGAGTGGAGCTGAGTGTTTTACTTTTGGCAGCCAGTTATACAGCTTCTGATTGAACGCATCTTTTATTTCGTTTGAACTCCAGTCTGTTGTGGCGTATGCAGAGGTTATGAAAAGATAACTACAGGTATTACAATCTTACCTCTAACTGGTCTGTTCAGATGGATGACACATACGACTGTCAATTGGGATCCAGTCATTCAGTGATTTTTCTGACCTAGCCCTCGATGCTGTCGGTATACCTGACAATCTTCGCGAATTAGACAAGAAATCTCCTAGCGTCCGTAGAATGAGTTCTGCATAGTGACTCTGATGGCCAAATGGAGTTAAGTGAATAACAACAATTAACTGTTGTATATATTACTTGCAAAGCACAACATCATACATTAATGATTTGAAATGTCATAGTTTTAGCTAGTGATGCCTTTTGTTGTCCTGATGTTAAAATACTCCAATTTGAAGTTGGCTACTTGGTTTTAAGAGACTATCAGCAGTAGTTTTCTGGCTCTCATTGCTAATATTGGTTGAAAAGTTAAGATATGAGGGATCTGTCTGTCAGGTAGTATTAACAGTTGGAGGAAAGCAAGATGATAATATAGTTGACGTAGATAAAGGTTGATAGGTGGTGGTTCATAGTCAAGGGAGCTTTGCATGCTTTTGGAAGTGTTTGGATGGTTGTTAACTTCCCTGTTGCTCACATAGTGGAAATAAAGTTTTTTCTTGGAGTTTCTGGAACAGAAGAAGCATTAGTATTGTGTTACTGCAGAGTTCAGGGGACAAACTGCTTGAGGCCCGTCACTACTGAAGTGACTAAATACAACTGTTTAACTTACCAATGAATAAAATTCACTTTACAAAATGTTATGAAACATACATGTTGCCCTAGATTTCAAATCGCACCAAGTGGCAGACATTTCGCAATCAGGGTATACTGGTTAATAATCAAGTACTTAGTTCAATAGATATCTAATCTTTTGTGAGAGAGAAAAAGAAAGGGCTTTCGAAATTTTAGGAGTTTAGTAGCTCAGAATTATTGTATCAATTATCAGGAAAACTACATCTGTCTCATCTAAATGACTATCACGGAATTATTCTTTACGAAATTGAATTTGAAATTAGTATTATCACGGACAATTGATGTCTGGTGTCATATAAACTGGGAGACTTATAGGTGAAAACCAAGAAAACAGGATAAAAGGCTGCCAACGAAAACAAAACTTCGAGTGAATATAGGGAAGACATATAGGTGAAGATACCTAACCAACTCAAAGAAGCACCAGTTATCAACGGAAGAATTTACAAATGTGTCACTTTCGCCTATCTAGGCAACATCGTTTCAACTACAGTTGACGGCACCATTGATGATGTTAAAGGTAGGCAGGATCAGAAAAGCCAGACGAACCTTCAATAGTCTGAAATCAATGTGAAAGCCTATTACACTCAGCATACAGAACGAGATTCAAATTTTACAACACTAATGTCAAGTCAGTATTTGCTTCTATGTGGTTTAGAGGTTTGCTGCGTCACGAAAAGAATTCCTAACAGATTTCAGGCTTTTATCAGCAGCTGGCTCGATAGTGAAGATCAGATAGATGAACAAAAAGGATTAACAACAGTAAGTTATGTCAGCGAAGCTGCGAAGAACCCGTTTCTCAGCAAATATTGAGGAAACTGATCATTAGCACCAAGCACCAGTTTTTGAATGAAACCTAAATGAGCAACTGTGAACTGGGTACTAATCCAAGGTTGACATGTTGTAGATCGTCTCAAGTGGAGATAAAATCTTATGGGTAATTGTGGGACTAACTGAAGAGGACTGTATAGGACAGGATGAAATGATTATGCTGTTGAAACCTTATATCCCCCGCAAAGGAATAATTACTAAGGCAGGAAATGCTTAACATAATTTTCCTTCCACGTTCTACTTACCAAATAATTATTTGGACAAGTGCATTTATTGTCACTGTCTTCTTTCTCCACCTATGGTTTCTCATATTAAATTCTTACTAAATAGTCAGTAGAATAAATGGATCTCGTCTTTCCAACTCACATCATTTACAGGTACAACGTTTTTTCTCTCTACTTTTTTTTTCTGTATTTATTTTTGTTATGTGCTGTTTTGTTTCTCTCTTCCTTACAAACTCTACTTAAAACATTCTTGTTCGTTCTTTCACACTCTGTATACCTCGACCATTTTGCTATCGCTTACGCCAGTAAATATGCTAGTAGTATCTACTTTTCTAACACCTTCAAACACTCTGTTTAAAATTTTGGCTCTGCTACCGACATGCTAATATGTTGTTGTCAAAACTGACTGAGATAACTTTAATCTATGTAGAACTTTATTTATTGTTAATGTACTAACTGGATGTAATATTGTAGTAAAATGCTGAGAATTTCATTCTGTATCACAAGTACTGATTCGGAATAAAGCTATTATCTTATTTTATCTTATCTTCTCATGCCTATTAATGATAATCCTGTGAATACCTTTTATGGTATATGAGCGTCGTAGTGTGGTGAGAGCTGTCTACTGGCCAAATTGGCAGACAGCAATTTACGTTAATATTTACGTCCCAAATCTTGGTCATGAGGAAAGAACAAGAACAAAGATTAACGCAACAAACAATCACAGTAGACTTTGCGTGGGCGGATATGATTGGCAGATATATGGTCTGACCTTCAAAGAAACGGCCACAAAGAAACGATAGAATAGCTTTCAGCGAGAATACAGCCAGTCAGAAGATGCTGTTTCTCCACTAGTAATAACGAATAATAATGTACATAAAAATAAACGATCTGTAGCCTGGCCCTTGTCTTCTGTTGTTACAGTACTGCATATTTCATTTTCTACCGATTGAGGTGCTTAGGACACGTGTTACGCGTGCCTAGCCATCGCCTTCCTCGATGGCTAATGTTAGCTGACACAGGATCAGGTTGGAAAAGAGGTAGTCGTGGTCAAACTAAAACAAGACTTCATCAGTCAGTGAAATCTATAACGGTTAGTTTAAGCCAGCCAGCGACGTAGGGAGGTGTAGACTGCTGTCTGCTCGGGGTCCTCAGGATGGTAAAAGCCAATGGCTTTATATCGTTCTCTATGGGGGTGGGTGGGGAGATGCATTCACTCCTTGTGATTTATCATACGCCTTAAAATTCTATTGTTCTTCCATATTACTATTCTTTTTGCCTCACACTTCTGTTAATTTTCTGTCTTTTGAACTCCTGTTTACTTTCTGCTGTTGTTTTGTGTGCTACATGGAGGGAGTGTGGCAACTGGAACTGGTGCATATCTGTGCAAAATTCTATGCTGATAACAGACAGTCAAATAATAAAGCAAATTATTATTATTATTTCATTTTATTTTGCATAGTACACTTAAAAAAAGGAATTTTAAGCACTGATTATTCAGTACTGAGTATTTCGACAAAAGTATCTTTATTTTTATAATGAAACATTCGGCGTTAACATGGTGTGAAGGTTTTTATATATTCAGTAAAGAGTTACGACTTATACATTAAATCTTTGAACAGTCGTAAACTTCAGTGTAGTAATTTCATGCTTTTTGTTTGTGTGGCGAGTGCTACTGATAAGATCTATCAGTAGTATATAAAGAGACGTTCTTCGGCGTCAAACATCAAAAAGCAGGGAGATAGATTTGATATCAGACAAAGCAAATAATACGCCGTTGTGGGGATACATTGGAGATGTGAATGGAACACAAATAAACAATATGAAGGCCAGAAGTACCACAACATGAAGATCTGTGCAGATGGTGTGTTGAAGATAAGGTGTACATATTTTAGCTATATAGAGACACCAAATTTCAAATAAACATTCCTTTACCAAGTCTCTCGTCTTCTACCGTTTCAAGTGTACTCTGCTGTGCATTGTGTTCGCAGTTTCATAATAATAATAATAACTTTATTATGCACAATTTTCAGCGTAGTTTGTCGCCTAATATTTACCCTTCATCCAGGAGTTTCAAGTAAAACAGCTATGTCCAGTAAATCGTGACGCGGTGATGCTAGATCTGAAGAGTAAAATAATCGACTACGATATTTTTCTCTGAACCCACAGAAAAATGCCCAACGATAGGCTGCAAACTAGTTAAAAATGTGCATGAGTACATTTGGCGAACCACAGATACAATTGAATGATTATAACAACAAGAACTAAAGAAAATAAGACACAGTATCTCGGATGGAATTTCAGATAGCTCAGAGATTCAACTTGGCCGCCAAGAAAAAGACTAGGAAATATGCCATCATTTGCAGTGAACCTATGAAAATTCATTTGATGTTAAAGTAAATATTTATAGTTCAGAGTGTAAATGGTTTAGTTAAAGCATAATAGATGGTGGAGTGTTAGTTCCCCGTTCTTCAACTGCTCTTTTATTTAAAATCCGGTTTCTTAAATGCCTACTTATTTCACATTGATACTTTCTTGTGTTTACTTAACTCACGCGCTCCTGATTTGCTCCTTATTTGGTTAGCTGTTATCTGATCGTGTTTTTATTCAAATTACGTCAAACTCACTGCTTTGAAGAAGACTCATTCAAAATTATTCAGTATTTTTGTATTTCTTTTCTCTGATGGGCTTTCGATATTTACAGGGACTACCGAAGAGCCTTTCATTTGGTTTGGGCCAGAAATTCCACTGGTCTTCTTCAGAAACTTGGTTATTTTAGCAGTCGATCTTTGGTGTTAGTGATCTGATGATGTTTTAAAACCTCAGGAATTAGTTTCACGATCTTTCTTCATAATTTTTTCAGTGCTTCGTAATCTTTGTCTTTATGTCATACCTTTTACTACAATCACGGTGACTCCAAGGGTTGTCTACTAGTCTTCGAAACACTGTCTTCTGAGATCGAATTAAAGTTGGTTTCCTTGTAAATAATTTTTTTATTCATGTTCTTTTAATGAACGAAATATTGCCATATTTAGTCATAAGAAAAAGACGTAAGCAGAGAATAAAAATTTCTTTTCGACGATTCACTTTCATAAGCTGCGCAACTGTTGTTATAACAGAGAATTAATAAGACGTATTATGTAATGTAAGGTGTAGACTAGAAGGGGTGACTAATTGTCTTCTTCAGACAATTAGAAGAAGACACCTTACGCATCACATTTTCTAGCAGACAATTCATCCAGTCTAACGTTAAGGATAAGATACCGCTTTTGGCCACCTCAGTGTATATTTATCAGTTCACTTTTTGGTATGGAGCAAATTACATTCGCCGTACGCAACGTCATTCCCGAAAACGTATTTTGGAACATTGTCCAGCTTGTCTAGCCAGAAGAGGAAAGAAGAATGGTATCAGTACCATCCTTGAACACCTTGTCAACTCTGGACATCGAGCACCCCTACATGAATGCTTCAGTCTTTCAATATCGCATGAAAGGACTTCGAATATGCCATCTGTACATAGGTGAATCAATGGCTATCCGGGATCTGAAACCGGACCTCTACATTCAAAAGTATTACATACATTCACTCGTCCTGCCATGGACACAGTAACGTTCTCACTGTAATTTAGCTTCCTTTTATTATGTAAGTTTGCCATAACTATTATTATTCTCGTAATCCTTATTTTATTATTATGTCTAAACTCTAATACTGTTTATCAATAACACTGCATTTTCATACAGAATTTATAACAATCCTTTATCGTCTTTCTACTAGTTCTTGTCCCGTCTACACAACTATATTTATTAGTTGTTTTATGACACATTACGTCATCCCGACTTCTGCCCTTTTTATAATTTGCAATTTTTCACTCCTTCTAAACTCCATCTTACATTGCGTAACACGTTTCCGAGGATACATTTTACCAGTTTCTGATTGGTCTTATAGATTCTTTATTAAATACAGTGAAGATTGATCATCAGCTTATGAAAATGAATCGTCGGAAAGGAAATTGTCTTCGCTGTTTTGCATCTTTACCTCATGTTTGTTTATTGACATATGCTGTCTACCAACACACTGTGGAGGGACCGATAGCGGATTAACAGTAAAATTTACGCTATGACATTTCCACCTCACTTCATTGATGCTTTTGTTTAGGAAGTCTTTTGTTGAGGTGAATGACTTCATAAGCGCATTTTATTTCAGATTATAAGAGTTAAATATTCAGAAAAACAATCGAAATTATTGGAAATGGTAAAGTATTCTTCCCTCCGAAATGGTTAACGAAAAAGCGTAATCAGACTAAAGATTTTATTCCACTTTTTTATTTGATAATTCAATCAGTCTTGCACCAACAGTTATTTGGATAGGATACAATGATGATTGTTCTTCAACTAATCTCAAATGGATGACAGCTGAAAAGTTTATTCTAACTAACAGGGAAGTAGAAGTAACTTCAGTGACAGTGTTGAGACTACAATGAGCAAAGATTAAGAGAAAAAGTGTATAGACAAGAAATTCATACCGTCATGCATGATTACATTGCCTGTGGTGCACCAATCGATGTCTATACTTCATTTATATTTATTGTATTGACTGATTTCTTTTGGATAAGATCTTTAAAGGCTAAAGGTATTGACGTTCACGGATAGTACGAAGTATACTAACGCAAGATATAATACCCACAACTTCTATAGTATTCGTTCCGCATAGACCAAAGGCAAAGCAAAAATTCAGAAATGATCGTCCAAATTACGAGTTATAATTCGGGACCAAATCGGAGTGCAAGATGATTGCTTAACTAGCTAAGGATCTGATATGTATCCATATATATATATATGTGTGTGTGTATGTTGATCTCTCTTTCTGTTGCTCTCTTAGCCTGTGACCATTTCACCTTGATGAACCTGTCTCCTTTAACAATGTATATTCCCCTCATATTATATATAATATGAGTGTTTGTTGACAGTCCGTTGCTTGGTGACAGATATCCATATTATATATGTGGTTGTTGACATGTCTGCTATATTTTGCTATGTATATATGGATCGACACTCCATTATAATTAGCCATTCATGTTAAGACTGTCTATTGATTTGTTCACACACTTGTCTGGACGGTCATATATATTTCGCTCTCACAATCTTGTGACACTTTACTTTGGTGTGATACCACTTATTGATTCTCCTTGTGTTTGGAAAATAGAAGTATCATCGCAAACCTAGTGGTCTCCTGATTTCCGCCTTCTTGCGTCAGGACTATTAAATTCTCGACCAGTACATAGCAATAATTTGGCGACGAGTACATAACAGGATCGTGCACGAACGAACGAACTTAGCGCGACACTGTGCTAAATGGCGTGGATACTTGACTGGAAGCCTTCAGCTAAACAAATCGACTATAACAGTGAGGGTCAGCATCCAATGTCCAGTGATGAATGCTGTAGTCAATAATTCTGGGGAATTACCTAAAAATTTATCGTCTTTTTCTGTGATTTGATTGGATGCGTATATTCCACTTACGCTCTGTGTATCTGTCAGCAGCAACTCTCTATACTTTTACTATGATCTATGCGTTGGTTTCAGTGTCAGTGTTCAATAACTGTCTTGCTTAGGAAGCTAATGAATTATTCTGTATGTAGATCAATTTATGCATTATTTGTGAATAAACCAATCAATCATCAGTTGTCGCTAGTATATTATCGGTTTGAAAGGATTTGTTTAGCATTTTTTTGCAGCACATAACCTATAGGGGGTATAAAATCAGAAGTAAAGATTGTATGCTCAATAGTAAGTAGTTTTCTTATTCATTTTCCTTACTCACCCCGTATCTTCTGTTGGCTTTCTTTCCGATCTCAGACATATTAAACCTTTCAATACTGTGATGTCATTTCTTTCTTATTTGATGATCTAATTCAATTTTCTAGATTTTCCCGTCGATTGATTGGATCGAGGTGCTTGGTCTCAGGTTGATATGTCGCGGTTTCTTGTGCAGATGCTTCGACGATGTCTGGACATGTAATTAGAAGTTAATTGGTGGATGGTGACTAGCAGTGGAATCCAGGATGCGCATTTCATCCTATCGAATTAAATAATTAATATGACCCGTCGCAAAAAAGGCGGCTGTCGTGGCCCAAGTGGTCTAGTAGATAACACTTTGGTATTTGAACCTATATGCATTGGGTTTGAGCCTCGGTGGGAATATCATTACTCACTGTGGAATGCAGGTACATTCAGATGACGGGTCTCAAATGGGACGAAATGTGAATCCTGGTGGATTCCACTGGTAGTCACCATCCACCAATTAACCTGTATTTGATGATTGCTTGTACTCTCTGTTCCTTTTTTTGATCTACCATTTTCTTCATTTAGTCTCTCAGTTATCTGATTATTTTAATTCGTACATCATTTTGGTTGATATTACTCTTACAAAAGTTTTTAAAAAAAAATTCATCAGTCTGGAAAATATAAGTCTAGTCAAAGATAATAATTATCTTAATCGAAGCTTGTCGGTAAGACCTAACATATATTGTGCACGTGTGTATAGACTTAGGTGCCTTATAAACTTATAGGTGTTTCTAACGTTGTCAGGTAATGGTGAAAAAAACCGAACAACCATAGGCTATGGTTTTCATTTTACTCTTGTTGGTGTAAATATTTAATCTTTTTGTGCATTTCATTCTAGTCAGATAACAGAAATCTTTCCTCTCGATTCACATATATGTGCATATGTGTACAAAAGAATGTAAAGCTGTTAGAATGTAAGATTCAGTGAAGTCCGATTGTGTTAAATGTTAGAAATCAACAGGTAAGATACCCTGTTGTTAAATACATAAGTGAATAGTGTTCGTGGTAGAATGGTAATCAACGACCGGTCGCGCTATGTCGTGAATTGGTAGAATTTAGAATTCAAGGACCATTGGATCGGGTCCCAGTGGCTTGATGGTATACGAGCTCGCCTTGTAACCGGAAGGTCCTGGGTTCGAATCCCGGTGGGTGCGTACTGCTGAAGAGTCCCAAACTAGGACGAAACAGCTGTCCAGTACTCCCAGGTTTTCCAATGGTTCTCTAACTAATGTCAGCTCATGATGAAATCCTGAAACCAATCAAATCCCTACAAACCAACACTTGAGCACTTGAATGTGTTGGTCGAAATCTATCCATACCATTATTACTGTCCCCTTTGGTTCTGAGTGGGACACAGTACTTCAACAACACATCTCCACTTTTTTTTTATTTTCTTCTGTCCTCTTCACCTTGGTCCACGATATAGAAGAAGTGATTTAACATGGGTGTTGAAAATCCGAAATTTTCTGTATGATGATGAGTGTAGAAGATTTTCAAACTGGTTTCAGGTTGATGAAGGTGTATCTTGCCTTTTGATTTTAACTTTGACATCTTCATCCGTTCCGCCGGACTGTGGTTGAAACGATACTTCCTAGATAAGTGAAGGAGGTAACCTCTATTAAATCTTTCCCTTTATGGTGATTGGTGATTGCTGTTGGTTGGTTGGTTGAATCTTCTAGAGACTTCCTATCGGTCTGCCCAGCGTATTCCTGTCTTCTCACTCCCCACGTACAGTCTAACCCATAATCCAGTCCACCACAATTAGGAATATCATCGATGATAGCCGATAGGCAAGCTTGTCTTACTCCCGTATTCACTTCGAACTCCTCGCTGAGTTTCCCGTTGTGGATCACCTAACACACGGCATTGTCATACAGCTGGTTGTTGGATAAGGCTGACAAAGACTTGAGGTGCTGTGTGCTGTAGTGTTGAAATAGTTTACAAATTACTTCTCCGTTAACAGTGTCTGTCGAAGGCTTTTTCGAAGTCGATGCAGTTGGGGTAGAGGTTTGACTACCATTCTATTCTTTGTTCTATGACGATGCCTGGAGTTGCAATTTAATCGGTACATGATTTGCCTTTCCTGAATCCAGCTTGTTCCAGTGAGCTGGCGGTATTCTGTGTCCAGTGCATTTTTTATTCTTTCCAGGATGACGCAACTTACTACTTTACTTGACGTGGGCAAGCGCATTATTCCACGTCAGTTGTTGCAGAGTAAGGCGTAAGTCACTCTTCTTTGGTAGCCTGACAAGGTAACCGGCCTTTCTCCCAGTCAGTAGACACCTTTCCTCCCTTCCAAACCTTTTGCAATAATGGCGTCATCATATCTGCTGTAGTCTCTGGGTCCGTTCTCAGTACTTCGGGGTGGTGGAACTCCGCACGGTCCTGCTGCCTTCCTGACTGATGTTCAGTAGTTTGATTGCATTCCGCTTTTGTTGGAGGATTGGTGTCCACTGGCAGGCAGTTTTGTGCATGCTGTTGGCAGTGGTGTGTTTCTGGACGAGTTGCAGGTGATGGTTGATTCAAGAGTCCTTTGAAGTGATCATAATGAAAGGACGTTGATGGTGTGTTAAAGTTTGTGACGTAGGCAACGAGTAATGCAGGTTTAAATTTCAGAGAATAGATATAAATCCTTGACGCTGGAGCTGTGTTTGACTGATGAGTATCAACTAACACAAAATACCTGGCCACAGTTCCCTGCTGACTGACTTCTAAATATTTAAAACAAAATCGTTTCTAGAATAAAATGCACTCTCAATTATTTTAATTTTTGGTCTGCTGTACTGAAAAGTCGAAATTAAACCAGTGTTTGAGGATTTCATCATGAGCTGACATTAGTTAGAGAACCATTGGAAAGCCTGGGAGTACTGCACAGCTGTTTCGTCCTAGTTTGGGATTCTTCATCAGAACGCACCCACTAGCGACTTGCCCTATTCAGATAGGTAGTTACCTGGGGTTCCTGTAAGAAGTCATGACCAGTAGGGTGCAACAGGTCGGGTGTGAGGACAAATACTCGCCGACGACTAGCTAGCGGTCGCGCTATGTCGTGAATTGGCAGAAGTTAGAATTCATGAACTGGCCATTGGATCGGGCCCCAGTGGCTTAGTGGTATACGAGCTCGCCTTGTAACCAGGAGGTCCTGGGCTCGAACGCCGGTGGTTGCGTACTGCTGAAGAGTCCCAAACTAGGACGAAACAGCTGTCCAGTACTCCCAAGTTTTCCTATGGTTCTCTAACTAATGTCAGCTCATGATGAAATCCTGAAACCAATCAAATCCCTACAAACTAACACTTGAATAACTCAGTGTTCTTATATACTGAATCAGTGTATACTATTCTTTTGAGACAGTAAATAAGTAGTGAATACAAATAAGCGTTATGAAGACGATTTACCATCATAATGACTAATATAGTTTGATATTTAACTATAAGCGCCTGTAAGATGATAGATAATTTGACAACTTAGACAAGAAAAACAATCATTAATTATCTAACTCAGTTAAATAATTTCAACCGCCGCACCCACCCGCCATAAATTGTTGTCTATTAGACTTACTTTATATCTCTGAAACACACTACAAGGCGAAATAGAAATACCAAAACAACGAAATTTCAAACAAGTTCTCAGCAAGAATGAAGAAACTTTATCAGTTTAATTAATTTGCAGTTATTATTGTGTTATTGCTGTTTTGTTTTACAGACAGATAAGTGAAACACGGTTTGGTCTACAGTTGCAGTTAACTGATATGGAAAATTATTATTCTCACGTGAACATAACAGGATGATAATAATAATAATGGCGGTAGTCATGATCTCAATCGTGAGTAGACACTTAAGATAACTAAAGAATACTTTCATTGAACACTAGTAACTAATGTGATGTGTCTAGTCCTTTCTTTGGTGCAGACTGAATTCTGTCAGTCAGGTTTGCAATGTGGCTACCATTCTAGGTGGCTTGTCATCACGGTGCACTTTGAATTGTTGGTGTTAGAAGGCTGGAGACAGTCGGTCACAGGAAGCCTTGGACCTAGGTTTCGTACTAGTTGGCTATCGTCAGCTAGGCGGATCTGCAATGAGTCCGAATAGCTCAGTGGTAACGTCCCTCTAACTGCAGCACTGAATCTCAGAAGGGACATGAGTTCCTTCAAGGTTGCAGATACGCCTTGCTGATTTGTGAGTGCTGCCTAACACGAAACCCTAGATCCAAGGCTTCCTGTTGGTGATTACCTCTAACCATCTAACATAACTAGAAAAATAACTGTCAAAAAAGGTTATTTTTATAGTTTCTCTTGATGCCACTACAATCACATAATGGTTGTCAGAATTCGAGGTTTTCGAAGTTAGACACTGGATACAATCAAGTGTGAAGTAATCTGGCTGCTGCCTTCGACGCTACGGAGTACAGTACGGCAAACATTTATCAACTTCATTCAACAGCTAGATAATGATGCTGCATGACAATTTATTCACAATGGAAAACTCTTTGAAGTCTTTTCAATGAAGACAGGAGCAAGACATGACTGCCTTCTATCAATTATGACATTCCTGATTATGGTGAAATGGATAATACGACAGAACCGACGAAAATACACTAGTAGATCTGGACTTCGCGAATAATTTATGTTTCACGTTGTACAAACACGAAAGTTTACAGGAAACAAACAGTAAACTGGCAGAGAAGATAGCAATTCAAGTGGAGATAGAAAAGAAGGAGGTGAAGGAATCTAAGGAACAGTAACAAGCACCAATCATTGTCAACTGGAGAAATTTGACATAAGTCATTTCTTTCACTTATCTAGGCAGCGCCGTTTCAACTATAAGCTGAATAAATGTTGAAATCTGTTACACTCAGCAAACAACAGCAAGTAGCAGTCACCACAACTGAGAGAAATCCAAGGAAGGTTGTCACTTCGGCTTATCTGCCATGGAAGCATCGTTTCAACTACGGGCAGCTTGGATGACGATGTCAAAGACAGCCAGGATTAGAAAAAGCAAGACGGACAGTATGAAGATCTACAACACTCAACACAAGAAAAAAAAACTTCTGGATTCTTGGCACTAATGTCAAATCATTTAGTTCTTCTATATTGTTCAGAGACTTGACGCACTCGTCAACGACAGCATGCTACAGAATCTGGTCAATACTTGCCTTTTCTGGCTCGACAATAAACATCATATGACCTGTTGAAAAGGATAGGCAACAAGTAACTTTTGTCAGTGCAGTGAGTGAACTGAGAACATATTACTCAAGAAATATGCAGAAGGAAATGGATATAGATTGGACGTACTAGGAGAAGACCATTGAGTAATAGCACATGTCAGACTGGGTTGGGCATCTGAGGATGACATGAAGTAGATTGTGTCAAGAGGAAATGAAAGTTTATGCGCAATAATGGAGCCCCACATAAAGAAGACTGCAGATGGCAGGATTAATTCGAAATGTGCTGTTGTAGTCCTATGTTCCCTTACGAAACCAAGGGACCAATAGTAGTCTAATGATAAAAATATCCATGAAGACTCACATTTATGCGTGAGAGTATACCGTCAGTGGATGTACCCAAGTTTAGGAAAATTAGAACTACTCATTGTAAGCATTCTGTTCACACACCAGTTGGTGACTACATCTGCCGTTTATTTTGAATCAGATTCATTGAAATAAGAGTAGATTTAGTATGTGTGTTAGTGAGAAGCTTTTAAAGATGAATCAAGTAAAAGGATTATAAACTACAGACTAAACGTATATTATAACACGACAAGAATTTAAAGATATGCATAAAAAGTTACCTAATTACTGAAGCGAAGAAAATAGAATCTTTTTTGACATGTTAGTCTCTTCAATTTAGACAGAAATGATTGATAGAGTATAACAAAAAGTAGTGTACATTTTTTGACAAGGCATTTTAACGAATGTTTATGATAAAACAACAACTAACCTCTAAGTTTTTTTTCATACATTCGTTACTTCCTAGCCTTTTAATGATGTTTAATATAACGTTATCGTGGAGTATTTAGAGACATACTAGAAAATATTGAAATGATGGTTATCGGTTTGATTTTTTTTATTTTCCGAAGTGAAGACACATTGCTGAATGATATTTTTTTTTTGCGTAGACAAATCTTATCAATTGACGTTTAATTGATGATGTGAGACTTAAAAACTAATTGCAATGCAAAACGTCTAATAATTTCAACCACCTGTCATTGGCATTAATGATAATAATAACAATAGCTTTATTCCAGACAGTCCTTTTTGTACAAATATGGGATTTTTAAGCATGTAATAGTACAGTATTGCATCTTATTTCCTCATTACGGGGGGCAACAATTGAAGTAAGCCATTTACATTGATAATATCTTTCAATAAGAAACGAACATAAAATGAAATTAAGTGAAAATATTTATGATAGTGTAACAATGAGAACAAACGAAAAGGCCGTTTACTTAGAGTTCCTCGGCACGTTAGTAATTCCCCGTCTTACACTTTTTTCATCACATAAGATGTGTGTTAAATAAGGTATTGTGGAGTTTTGTACCTAGTTGTAAGAGCATGCAGTATTCTATAGTTGCTTGTAACTCTATCCGATGAGATGTAAAGGGAGAGTTGTGTGGGTTTAGAGAATGTTTACAGTCTGACAAGATAATACTTGCTAATTTCTTTCAGGAATTCAAGTATCTATCCACGATAGTAATAACGATTTGGTTTAAATTGGCGACAACTCACTCGCTCTGCTGACGGCTTTTGGTAGCCCAGGAAAGATTAAGGGGGACAGTGAACAATTGTGTGCAGAGTACAAGAATTAATAAACGGCAACTGTAGGGACTCAATGACACCAGATCTTCTTAACTTTCTTACATAGAACACCAAATGAAATATCTTTGTGGAAACTAAAAAGATGTAGAAAGACCAGGTATCAGGATCAGAGGAAAAACACACTCCAAGGTATTCAACATTCGATTTATTTTCATCTTCAGTGCTATCTATTATAGTGGAACCGTGTCAACTAACCAGTTCACGTAAGTCGCGCTTGCATCTGAAAGTGAAATTAACTACCTAACATTTGGAGGGATTAAGCTTAAGACTATATGACGAGGAACGCTGACTAATTCCTAGTAAAAAGTTATTCATTTTGGGATAGTCTGACTGTGAAGTAACCATCGGTATAGAAAGAGTCAGACCATTGGCATACTTAACAGAATTGGCTTCGTCAGAATGTGCAATTGTATGAAGTGGCATACAAAAAAAGTTCACAGTTTTCCATCCTTTCTAAGTGAAAAGAAAATGAACCCCACCTATAAAGAAAATGACTTTGTTCTCCGCGTTTCCAAATGAGATGCGTGTTTATCAGTTTCTATAAAAAGGATAGAAGTATGTTAATGGAATACCAAACGTTTCACGACAAAACTTAATTATATGAAATCATGATAATTAGGTTGATAATTTCAAATATCACGTTTTTCGTGGTTAGTCAAAGTATTCCATATAATGAACTGTAATAGGGTACCCCTGTTCTTTGCTTTCCTTGTGAAATATAGGATTATAGCACTCTTTTCTGTGCAGTCTTTTTATGCTGGCTCCAAGATCGCCCACAATCTTACACTTCCACCTCACATGACCTCTTCCATGTCACACTAGGCCCCACACTCAGTCAGTCGTTTCTCATTCTGGTTCTATTTGGATGTCCAGAATGTGGTGTCACTCAGTGGTCTCCTCAGCTTATATCCAGTATATCTCTATTTCCTCCTTTGTTGGACAAGAGGTTGTTGGTTGGTTTGTTGCTTGCCAGAATCCCTCGTTACTTATCCCTTCCGACTGCCTATCTTCATTGTCGAGTTGATGAAGACAGCTTTTGATGAAAGTTTTCACCATGCCGTTGGAAGTGTTATTTGTGACGCATGCACCACGTCTCTGAACCATATAGAAGTACTAACTGACTCGATATTAGTGTTGAAAATTTTGATGTTGTTCTTTGTGCTTAGTGTTGTAAAGCTTCATACTGATTTCAAGGCAGTAAAACCCTGTTTGTCTTGATTTCCCTACTGTAGTGGTGAATAATTCCTCAAAATTATAAGCCTACAGCATTCATTACTCAACAATGGAGACTAACCTTCATCCTGTAGCCAGTCACTAGCGAACACCATAACTGTCATACGTATTTATGTAAAAGGTAACAGGGTATACGGTATCGCATGTTTTACCAATGCAGGTCACAATTTTTACGGGTCACCATCACAGCTGTCCAGTACTCCCTGGTTTTCACTGGTTCTTCAAATGATATCAACCCGTGGTCAAACTCGTATCAACAAATCTAATTCTTAACAAACTCTTGAAAATTAATCTGATGCTTGCTAGTAACTGGCTACAGGATGAAGTTGCCTGGAGTTCTAGTGAGAAGTTGTGATCATTGAGGTTCATCTAGTCGAGAGTGAGGATGGAGTTCCCACCAGTGACATTGGTTGGTGATCGCACTAAATATCCCGAATTGGTAGGAGTTAGAATTCATGGGCTGATCATGGACTCAGGTAACAGAGGTTGAATGGTATACTAGTTCGCTTGGTATCTATAGCGTCGTAGGCTCGAAACCTTATTGTTGTGTGCTGTCGATGATTCTCAAACCGGAATGAAATAGCTGGAAGAACTTCAGTGCTGCTTTTCAAAAGTTCTCTAACTGATATCAATCCGTGGTCAAACTCGTAAAAACAAATTTGGTCCTTACAAACCAACCCTTGTAAAGGATTGATATCAAAAGATATAAATTGGGTTAGATGTGATCGAAAAATTAAAATAACCATGATGATAGAGGAGAACAAGTGAAGTAAAATGAACTCATTTAAAGATAATAGTATTAAGATCAAGGTTTTAGAGCTTAGTTTTCTGTTTTTCTACATTTAGTGTTTCAAATGTGTACAAGTGATGGAAAAGTAGAATTTTAGGTGAAGTTGAATTCAGTAGTAATTTTGCTCGAAATGTTACCAATAACAAAACTTATCATTGTGTGTAAACTATTGAAATATAATTATACTTTATTGAATTTAGCCCTTTAAATAACTCTAAATGATAAATCCCAGGGAAATAAATGTTCTGAATGAAGGTTTTCATAAATGGAAGATGTCTGCGTCCTATGTTCCCCTTTGCTCAGCCAATCTATATAATATTCAGCTACGCTTTCCTGGAGAATCCGCCCACACAACCTAATGTGATTAACTCTATAAGAATGTATGAAATCATATATAAGCCTAGAGGTGAGCGCAGACAGTATCTTATTTTTCATACATTGTTGCCGTATATTATGGCTCTAATTTCTCAGGAGTGAGTCAGCTATACAGAAAATGCATGCATTCCGTGAGTGGGTGAGCTATATTTCCGCAACGGTACTCTCTGTGAATCTAACATTCATAATCGATGTCTTCTTCAGCTGTGTGATTTGACAAAGAGTGATTTCCAATCTTAATATTTCTGAAGATAAACCTGTCTTCCTTCGATGATGTCTGATTATTTAACTTGAAGTGAATTGGTGGATGGTGACTATCAATGGAATCTAGGATGCGCATTACTTTCTATCTAGGACTCGTCAACTTTTTTTCCTTCACGTTACCACTGAAACATAGGGCCTCAAGCCAGTGGCTTGAAGTTTCTGTAGCAGTGTTTAATTTTAAAGGATGGGGTTGCTAGCCTCATACCCAACCTTCCCTCTTTAACAGCAACATTTCTGGCTTAGCGAGATAAAGGAATGCGTCGACCGAGAACTCATCAACTGGCTGCACCTAAATACCCCAGTCATGGAGTGATAGTGCTCCATTGACTTTAATCGTACTCGTGCTGATTTAGCAGTTTAAAAACTGCTGCTAACAGCTTTCTGCATAATACGGATACATCTGAATAAATATTAGACTTCCTTATTTACGGGTATATTTTATCGTACGAGGCGTGAAGTTTAGAAATGATCAAATATGATAGAGAAGATTTGTAGCTCAAGTGGCTGATTTTGATGTGGTTGTGTTCTCTGAACTGGATGGTTAATTTGTGAAGCTTTCATCACCCTACTAGGCGACATCTTCAGTGCATACTTCAATTCACTGAAGTGAGCTTTTAGATTTCTCCATGAGTTTATTGATCATCTCTCCTGGTGACCTTGGACGTGATTGGTTGCTTTTGTGTGTTTTCACGCCTTCTAGGTTACTTGTATTGAAAGTGATTGTTTCTTTGGCTTGGACTTTGACCCTTAGTGTGTGAGGTTTCTTTCTTATCGGTTGATAAATCTTGTCTATCTCTATGTGTCTATTGATTGATGATTCACTGGAATGCCAAGCTTCTAAAAATGCTCTAGCCAACATTCTTGTTGTTTCCTCTGTCTAATACTTGAACGTTGTCCCAATCGAACTGATGTCCGTGGTTGTCTGTATGTAGTGATATGAGGGAGTGGATATCATGTCTTTTGACGGCTAGCTTATGTTTGTGGATACGAAGACGAAGGGGACGTCCATTTTGACCAATGTAGTGTTTTTCGCAATTGTTACAATTTATTTTGTCGATGATGTTGGTGTTATCTTCTTTCGCTGTTGAGTCTTTTCGTTGACATAGAATTGAGTGAAGTGACTTTGTTGGTTTGTGTACGACGTCAATTCCTAAAGGTTTGAAGAGTTTTGCAGTGATTTCTGAGATTTCTTTTATATATGGTAAGGCGATTTTCTTTGTGCTTTCCTTGGGGGCCTTTGGTTTGATAGGTTGGCTTGGGGGTATATGTCTTTTGATGAAATTCCGTGGATATCCATTCTTTTGGAGGACGTCCACGAGATACTTTTCTTCAATTTTACTTAAGGTGGGAGTGCTGCAATGATTCTTCGCCCTCTTGAATAGTGTTTGTATGCAGTTCCTTTTGTGTTATTGGGTTGTTGCTATTGT
Organism: Trichobilharzia regenti; assembly: GCA_944472135.2. NCBI lineage: Eukaryota > Metazoa > Platyhelminthes > Trematoda > Strigeidida > Schistosomatidae > Trichobilharzia > Trichobilharzia regenti. The sequence continues at coordinate 92,644,774 of OX235262.1, read as the reverse complement.
AATTCAGGATTTGGTCTGTGTGAGTTGATTTTTTATACACTTGCGTTTCTAATTCCCCTGTGGTTATTCTCTTGACTAAGACGTCCAGAAATGGGATTTGGTTCTTCCCTCATATCACTACATACAGACAACCACGGACATCAGTTCGATTGGGACAACGTTCAAATATTAGACAGAGGAAACAACAAGAATGTTGGCTAGAGCATTTTTAGAAGCTTGGCATTCCAGTGAATCATCAATCAATAGACACATAGAGATAGACAAGATTTATCAACCGATAAGAAAGAAACCTCACACACTAAGGGTCAAAGTCCAAGCCAAAGAAACAATCACTTTCAATACAAGTAACCTAGAAGGCGTGAAAACACACAAAAGCAACCAATCACGTCCAAGTTCACCAGGAGAGATGATCAATAAACTCATGGAGAAATCTAAAAGCTCACTTCAGTGAATTGAAGTATGCGCTGAAGATGTCGCCTAGTAGGGTGATGAAAGCTTCACAAATTAACCATCCAGTTCAGAGAACACAAGCACAACAAAATTAGAAATGATCAATTTCACATACTCAAATATACTACTTAATTGCAGCAGTAGTAGAAAAGTCTTTCGTTCTTTTATACAATAAGCTTCGTGTGTTTAGTTTAATCTGATAAATATTTACAGTTTATTTAACATACTGATAATTTGTTAATATTAGCAACATGTCAAAAATCAGTATGAGGAATATCATATGATATAAATACAATTAAATCTGACGTGCCATAAGAAGACATGTACTGAAGACAGTTCAGTTGTTAAGTAATCTAAGACTATTTATACTACTTTGACGGGAAAAAACAAACAAACAAAAAACTATTCACCCCAGCCTTTGAAATACGTCAGATATAATTAATGAAAGTTTTTGTTTCTTTTATTTTTGACTTTCAGGAAAGTTGAAATACCATAGGTGACTCCTTTTTTTCTATCAGAGACTAAATTGTAACACATTTATCAACTTGAAGGAGTAGGAACTATGTGAAATTAGGAAAGAAAGAAAGGACAGAGCCCAAGAATTACTATAAATTAAGGTGTAATAGCAAATAACATTTAAGTTTTTTTTAAAGCACAGATAGCGGTAGAATCGAAATTTCTGCGTGAATGTCTGACAGAGAGAGAGAGCGAAGAAGCAGAAAGAATGAAAGAAATATTCGAAAAAATTAACAGAAATGTTACATATGTATGTTTCGTATGTAAAATGATTAACTTGATGTCGGAAAAGTCACATGGATTGATATTTGTCGTCGTCTTTTTAAGTTGACTTAGAAGATGACTTTTGGTAGATCAAAAGAAAGTATTAAAAAGTGTACTTCATGAATAGTAAGTCCATTTTTGTCACGTATATTTTATGGGTGACCATCATGACTTTAAGTATAGCAAGATGAAATTATGTGTATACGTGTATAACTTGTTTACAGTAATGAAAACATCTTTTAGATAAGGAATTCAAACTTCATTTCATCAAGTTCTTGTTTTCTTGTACCTAATGGCTTTGACAGCTGTGAGAATCACTATTACTCGAGTGAAGTCATAGTTTTAGTTGTACTATGGTAATAAGTGCTAATCAAGTAAATAATATTTAACATTTAGCTAAGAGCACATAAATGCTCTTAACCATACCGGCAGAACTAATGTGGATATCAAAACGAGGATCGGGAAAGCAAGGAAAGCTTTTATTATTCTCTAGTCTGTGTGGAGATCAACAGTACTCCTCAGCATGAAAAATAAGATCCGGATTTTCAACTCTAGTGTGAAGTCAGTGCTACTCGCTATACGGATCAGAGACTTGGCGTGTCATTTGGAGCACTTCAAACAAACTACAGAAAAGATCAACAACAGAGATTTCTGGGAGCGAACCAACGCAGTAGAAACCAAGTGTGTAACAGAAATGTGTGCAGGAAGAAATGGAGTTGGATTGGCCATACTCTGAGAAAGTAAACCATCAAGTGACATCACACGCCAGGCTGTCTCTCGAGTGGAGCCTTAAAGGGAAGTGGCAAGTTGGTCGTCAGTGCAAAGGTCGTGCGAAGAGGGGATGAAAGGATATGGGCAGACGTGGAGCCAGGTGAAAAAGTTGGTGGAGAAGCAAACGCAATGGAGACGTGGGGGTGAGTCTTTATGTTCCCCCAGGAACTAAAGGAATAATAATAATAATCACTTTATTCCACAACAATAAAAATTTACAGCATGGAATTTTCAGCGTTAAAGCGCTCCCGCGCCGGGAGTCGAACTTGGGCCGCCTGGGTGAGAGCCAGGAATCCTAACCGCTAGACAATAACCACTAGGAAACAATAATAATAACAGTACATGAGTCAGGAGAAAGATCACTCTTCGTAATTTCACTTCACAGCCTAATAGTTATTTAGGAGTTTGCATATGTGATGTTAACTTAGAACAAAGGTCAGAGGTTATTGTTAGTTTGTAACAAAATAAGTCAGAATATATGAGAAATAACGGCGTGTAAAAAATGGTGAATAGTCTTATGCAGTCGAGACAGCTGACAACCAATTAGATCTATGATGAATAGTCAACTGGCAATGATCGAAAGGAAACAAAAGCACAAAGGATTGGAAATGAACTACAAGAAATAGAAAAGCAAAATGAGTAAAATAAAAAATTAAATGAAAATCTCTAGGAATCCGTAAGAAAAAGGCAGGACGTTTTTGTTCAGAAACGTCTTATCCGACCTCTTTTAATATCATGGCCTTAGTGTGTTTTATTTTCCTCAATTATCTAATGCTAAGCTTTGTGTATTTATTTTTATTCTTGTAACTCATTTTCAGTCCTTTGTACTACTGTTCCTTGTCAGTTATTTCCAACTAATATTCATCGCTTAACTAATTAGTTGTCAACTCTTTCGATTACTTACATGATTAATTCATGAAGTGACATCGGTTGGAGAGCAACTGGAAAACCTGGGAGTACTGGATAGTTGCTTCTTTATCATAGTTTCGGACTCTTCAGCAGTACGCGCTCACTAAAAATGTCCGAAGCCAGGACCTTCTGGTTACACGGTAAGTTCTTTAATTCCACCATCTGCCAATTCATGATATAGTGCGACGACTGACGAATGTCTTCGACAAGTATTTGTCCTCAAACTCGAATTTTCGTAACCCACTGGTCAGGAATTCTGATTCGACGATGACATTCGATAATGCTAGTCGTGAATTGGTTGAAGTTGGAATTCATGCACTGGATACAAGACGGGGTTCCTGTTGCTCAGTTGTCTACGAGCTAGTTAGCCTTGTAACAGGAAGGTCCTGGTGTCGAACACTGTCGGTGAGCACGTGCTGCTGAGACTAGCCTGATGAAACAGCTGTCCAGTACTCCCAGGTTTTCCAATGGTTCTCTAACCATTGTCAGCTCATGATGACATCCTTAAACCACTCGAATTCCTACAAACCAACATTTGAAAATCTCTCGATTAATTAAGATTATCCGCTGTTTCTTCCATACAATTTTATTTATCAGACACTTTAACTTATTTTGTTCCTAAGTGACAATAATCTCTGACATTTGTTGTTAATTAACATTGTGAGTGTCAAACTCCTAAATAAGTGTGCAGCTTTGAAGTGAATTTACGTAAAGTGGTCTGCTTTTTGTCTTGTGTAAGTAAAACGAAAAATTTCAATTTATTGACTTTTTTACATTTCTACCCATTTTAATAAAATGTTATTGTAAATCTACTAAAAATACATTTCCTCCAAGTAGGAAATTTATGAACTTATATAAACACATAATTTCATGTACATAATAGCTTCAAACTTCACTAACATTTAAAACTTTAGTTTAACAAATGATTCTATTGATTTTCAGGAGAATAACAGTTTTGTTTGAGAGAATGTCACAGAAAATGTACAGACTTATTTATATCGGTTTTTGTTTGCGGATGTTTCATGATCAGTACTAAAGACAATGTAAAAATTTCAAAAAATATATTTTCAGGATCATAAATCAACCTCATAATTTGAAATTTACTCGGATTGAGGTGAAATTTCATCAAAGATTCATTTAGAACCAGAAATGTATGAGATCAGATCAGTATGATCCGATTGATAGCATAAATGGTAATCAAGAAAACAAGCATAATTAGATGAAGATACTTTAAGGGAGGTGTAAATTATCTAACTGGGGTCCACAAGGGCTGTAGAATCCGTAATTTGAGAGTTTTTATGATATAACTTTAGATGAGTTACAATGAAACAGATTCATTCACTACTTGCAATCTTCAAGATTCTAGATATCTTCTTTACTCTTCACCTAATTACTCTGTCTTGTAAATCATTATCTAATGAAGTCCCATCACATATCTCTCCTGTACTTTATGCGTGTTGTTCAAAGTGTGGTACTCTGCTGTAGTGTACCTTTGTTCATACCTCTCCTTTGTTCAGTCATTCCATCAGTCATGTCATATGACTTAGCTGATTTCTTATGACTTTTAATCACCCTTATACTTCTGTAAAAGTGTTTGTTTAGGGTTGTGCACAAACAAACGACACATTTCAACTGTGAAAATTTTAAATCGGATTCAGCTGGTGATAGGCATTAAACTGATGTTTCACTGAAGCGTATATATGGATTTATTGGATTTCTCAGCTCAAGAAATAGACAGTAAAGTAAGCTAGAATAGTGCCAACAGTGGTAATATATGAAAGTAGTCTGATCAGTAAGCATTCATCAGACTGCGAGCATCCACTTTACCCCGCAGCTCCAACCCTGTATCTCCTCAGGTAAAACAAGAAGTCTTTTCAGCAGACTTTATGCACGTAGGTTCCTTGCATAAAAATTCCTCTATACCATATTTGGCACGTACTTTATATAATGAAAATAGTGTTAAGCATGAACATGCTAACCTTCTTTGCATTATTTAAAAAACCATTTCTTTCACCCTTACAATATCAACCTTTATTGTTATTGTACTTCTTATATTTATAATCCTCTCAATTTTTTGTTTTTATTTGTTTATTTTTTCATAAATGTGAACATTATTTAAGCTGTGTTATAACTGCCAATTTTGTATTTCCCTTCACCTTACTATATCAACAGAAGATTAAATTCAATACTCTATAACATGCTCAAACTTAATCGACAATACTGTTTGGAACAAACTCACTGTTATTATTATATTTAATATTCTCAATTCTTACTTAGAATATTTTTGAGTTTATACCGTAAATGTGGACAAAGTCCTCTAGTTAATTTTGTTTTAATTTCATTTATATTTTGAGTAAATCAAATGCAGTATTGTGACAGATGCTAAGAATTGTATTCTGTATTATATGTACTGTTTTTGGAATAACGTGGATTATTATTGTTGTTTAAAAAGCCAACTTTATTTGAAAAGAGAACATTGCTGTCAACAATAAGGTTCTTGACATCACTTTTGTGGCATTGTCTGAGGCGAATTGTAGAAGATATGTCATGTGACAGCTTCTGATGGGGTACTATTCATTTGTGGAAATGTATAATATTACAAAATATAAAACATAATCCTGGACTAAAGTCTATTAAGATCTGTTATCTGCATGTCTTGAGGGAAATTTCAAGTTTTCGCCTCTTGTGGAATATTGTAGACGTTGGTATTTTTAAAAAACGCGTAATCATTTAATCACTACAACTCCAGAAATATAGTAAGACATCATATCAGATTAAAGCCTGGATGTCAGTATAAGTTGATTTAATTGTTTTGCAAATCAAATAATAACAGTTATAATAATAGCTTTATTCTGAACATGTTTGCATACAGTGTAGGGTATTCGGAGATTTTTTTATCTACTTCTTATAGGGAATACTCAAGGAAAACAGTAGTCTACAGTATTTGATTAGACAGAATTTCATTCGATCTGAAACATGCGCAACCCCCAAAGTATTTTCCTTTTAAAAACGTATAATAACAATAACATCTTGATTCTAGAAAGTATTTATAAAATGTACAGAATTTACAGAGGAGCTAATTGCATAATATTTTCCCTTTGTACAATATCTTCGAGTAAATTATTAACTGACACAATGGTCTCTGAGTTGAAGCACAATCCATTCCACTATGATATATCTGCCAATCGTATGATGTTCAGAAGCACATCCTAGGAATGAAGGACACAAGTGAAGAACAGTTACCTCATGTATTGGAACACGTTACCACCTACAATCAGACCTTTCCTCAAATTTAGTAGGAACTTGCGAATCAGGAGCTTGTAAACATTTTAAATACACACAAGAGTAGATAACACCATTAAAGGTTATATCCTAAACGATTAAAACAAACCGAAAGAGAGAAAATATATTCAATAGAAAGATGGAAGCTTTTGGTAGCCCAAGTTTTAAGCAGGCCACCATTCAAAAATACACATGAGTGCAGATTTTTCTTCAATGGATAGTTAAAATAAACTACAATTGGGTAAATTTGGCTCATTATGCTATGCGGGAAATTAAGTATCACAATGATTTGAGAAAACTGCCAGAAAACTTTATTTGAACGAAAACGTAGGTCAACGGCCAAACCTAAAGTTTCTGTACCTTCCCAGTACTTGCTTGCTATGCATATTTGTAAAACGAAGCATTTCTTAAGACAGCGACCGTTGACTACGTAGATAAGACCTATTAGTGAGAACCGAAAGGCACGAAACCTACATATTTGCTCCCCGAGCTTTTTCCTCTGAGCTTATATATATGGACATACATATTGGAAAAAGCCTTTAGGGACTATATGTATGAAGAAAAGAAAAAATCGAGAAATTTTAAAACAAACTACTATAATTTTTCTTTAAATTTCAGTAATTTATTTATTATTTTGTTGTTGCAGTATTTGGTACATGTAACAACCATGTAACATATGTGTGCTTCGGTGTTTGTATAGATGCATGTTTGACACGTGTATGCGTGATAGTGTATTGGTTCATCATTCATGACTTAAATTTCATTTTTTATCACCAGTATACACATCTATGAATTGACTAACAAAAAAAGAATCACAGTTTTGGAGATTAATAGAATCAATCATAAAAAGGATAAGAACAAGGAAGAAGACGGAAAATAAACAAAAAGTGTAAACATTTATGTCACTTCAGTGATATTATATATAGTCTTGTGGTTCTACTCCTGTGAAAGTTACAACTTCAGCCTCTCTGTCTAAAGCTAACTGAAGGAACAAATCAAAGAAAAAGTGTGAAAGAAGAAGAATCAATACATTTGTTATCTGTCAGTGTTTCTAGAGCTACAACACACACATACTGGAAGAAAGTGATAAGGTCTAAAAAAAGTGAAATCAATGCTCACTTCTCTCCTGACCAACTGTCTCACTTTCTACTTATCATTATTACTTACACTCATTCTGGATAAATGTTAAATTGAAATTAAAAAAATAAAATAAATTCATATGTAAATATAATGTTATTCTAGTGTACATGGATAAATGGATGGACAAGTTTTATGAGCTGAATTCAGTAAAAAGTAGTATATATATATGTAAAATGTGTATTAGGTTTAAGGAATGTTTTGATCATTGGCAAAGTACAATGCCTCAGCTTTGAAATGTAAGTCAGTGAAATAGTTTCCATCTAATTTGTACAAAAAACGTTTCATGATTGAATAAAATTTGTAAAACTAGCTTGTAGAATAATCATCTGTGATCTATTTTGTTATCAAGCAGCTTATTTTCACTGTAAAAACTGTGCAGTTTCTATAAAACAAAAAAGGGAAAAGGGAGGAAATTCGTATGGAAGGTACTTCATCTGTCGACATCTCATTCCCCTATCCCACCGCCAGTTGTTGTTTTTCTGGTATATGATAAAACTCTGTTCTTGGCAGCACGTCGAAAATAATAATTGGTAAAAAATAACTCATTGTAATAAAATGGAGCTGAGTACTCTCCGTCTATACTGCTTATACTTAGCTTGTGTTCTGTTGCATTTTGAGTGTGTTAGAGCCTCTGCAGGTTGAAAAGACTTGAGAATAGTAATAGTTATGTGCACAAATCGTTGAATAAAATCATGTGAAAAGTTATTGATTTAACACATACACACACAAAAAAATAATTATCATCTTTGTGTTTGATGAAATAACTGACTGTTACTTGAAGTAGTTCTATTTTTCTCAAGTGCTACAACTACTGAAGATTTTACTTTTGATTGTGTATTTTGTTCGTTAACATTAGGAAAGTTGAATTGTTGTGTAGCTTGTGTATTTGACGAAGAGTATTTTGACGATGTCAGGTGTTGGGATTTTCTACGAGCTGCTGGTGCGCATATAACTTTGATTGGTTTAGTCATTTCACTGATTACTTTAGGACATTCTTCACCAATTTCTAAATGGCAGATACATTTACAGGTGGAGGGTTGATGACCTAAACGGAAATGGATATCAAAAAAAGATAAATTGAAATAACATAGTATACTTTTTCGTAGTATGTAAAGTAAAACCTATTTCACAGCGCTGTGCCTACCTATCGACGACAGTGCTCATTTGTGAGGTCATAAATGGCAGGTGAATTACGACTACCAAAGTGAGCTGTTTGATATTCAAGTGTTGGTTCGCAGGGATTTCATTGGCTACAGGATTTCGTCAGGAGCTGACAATGGTTAGAGAACTATTGGAAAACCTGAGAGTACTGGACAGCTGTCTTCTCAGCCCAGCTTCAGACTTTTAGCAGTAAGCAATCACTGACAGTGTTCGATACCAGGACCGTTCTGTTACAAGGCTAGCTAGCTCGTAGACCATTGAGCTACAGGAACCCCGTCCAGTATCCAGTGCATGAATTCCAACCCTACCGATTCACGATATAGCGTGACTGGCACTATCGAATGTCATCGGCCAGTACTTGTCCTCACACCCGACCACCTATTCCCCACTCATCATCACTTCCCAATGGAACCTCCCTGGATCGCGCCAGTCGCTAGTGGTTATCAGATTGATATTCAAGAGTTGGTTTGCAGGGATCCAAATTTGAATTATAATGCACTGCTTTAGACTAGATATGATTTCTGCTTTAGTCCGTTGTTTTAAATATATGTGTAATGTATCAAAGGTACATTTGTCACATTTTTGTAACACAAAGGGAGAAATCAGATAATATTTTCAATCACGGGATAACTTATGAAAATTTACTGAAGGACAAGGCCCGGTGATCAGGTTTTTCATCTTTCGTTCTTTTCTAAGGAATAATGGGTGGGAAACTAGTGGACATAGGAATCTCTCAGTAAGAATGTTACTACTCAGTGAGTGGTTTATAATTAAACCGTTCTGAGGTCTTTAGTTTCATTCACCTCACTCTAGGGTGGATTGAAAATACGCTGAATGCGACTGTTTAAATATTTCCCATTCATCTTTTATAAAGTTAAACCTGTGTAATGTTGAGAAGATTTACAGTAACACTAAATAATTGTTGAATGCCTTAAAATGTTTCTCTATGTGCCTGATTTTCAGTTAATGTAGAACAATAAATTGTTTAAAGCGGGATGGGTATGCCTTATTTCATTTTGGCTTCTGTATGAAGTGTTCAGCTGCTGATAAGTTTTGATAAATACTTTTCGTGCTCGTGAACATCTAACACTGTGGTTAAATAAAGGTGTAGTAAAAACCATCAACAGTTCGACATTAGACCATCTGGTGCAAACCGGTCACAAAGACACCATTGACGAATCCTTCTCTGTCATCTACTGGGTACTAAAAAATTGCCGAAAGCATGCAGGTATCGCATACTTTACAAAGCAGAGGCTATCATAATTCACCTAAAACAACCGGTGCTGTGTATGCAGAAGCAAGTCCAGCCACTACTACTGCCCTGGCCTTCACTGGAGACTATAAGTTCATGAATTTGCATTATTATTTTCCTAACGTTTCTGATATTCAGTGTATTGTTATGTTGATGCTATCGAACTGTAATCTATTAATGTTATTATTGATTCGACGCCATTTAAACATTAATTTTGTCAATAGCACTAATTCATTCACTATTATGTATATATTTAACTGTAGAACCTGATGAAGAGCAGGTTGTTGAAAAGAATATTCTTTATTCAGTAGTCATTCTTTTGAAAAAGCTTTTAAACCAATTAGTTTACTTAGGAACACATCGGAAGTTCTGCGTTATGCTCTGAAAGTCTTTCCAGGAGATCCAGTTGTACATAACTACGTAGAGCTGAACATCTGGAATCCATTTGTCCACCAAGTTCACAAAACTGTCTCAAGTGTTCATGACACGATATTAGTCAGAAACTTGAGGTTAGTTCTAGGGTTTTCTACAAGATCATTTCAGTGGTTGTTTCAACTAGCTGGTTTACACTTAATCTAAGCAGAGCTAGGACGTATTTAACACAATTCCTCTCTGGTATGTCACATATGAAATGAATATATAACGGTTTCAAGATTGTAATTTCTATGTTTCTCAAAGGCTGATTCTTCAAAATAATTTAATTAAACAGCATGTAAACGTTTTAAAACATTTTCTAATTTCTATCATACTTACCTGGGGACGCAGCACATCTCAGTAAATGGTACACAGGGTCTCCGAATTCCACTAAAACAGAGAAAGAAAAATATCATGCAGTAAGTTGAAATAACTGCTAAGAAGAATATTTCATGATTTAAATACTGAAAAAGTAATGTAACAATTTATGGTGCAATATAGCATTAATGTAGATGATTAGAAAAGCAGTCTAATTACTCATTTCGACAAATAGTAAGTATGTAGCTTATGCTACTGATGAGATTTATCAATAGTATATACAGAGATGCTCGTCAGCACGAAATATCCAACAGTGGAGTAATAAACTTGAAGTCAATGAGCCAATGTTGCGGAGACATATGGGAGACACGAAAAGAAGACAAAGAAACACATGCGAAGGACAGAGGTAGCACAACACGGAAGAGCTGTGAAAATGGTGATTTTCACATAAGGTGTACATAATTTCCCTATGTAGAGATTTCAAATCCTAAATAAACATTCCGCTACCAAATCATTATGAAATCATTATGATCCATATTCAGGCAGACTCCATTCATACAATACCAAGTTGATTATTCATTTGGTTATTGTTTTATGTATAGACTTATTAAAACTGGTAACCTGTCATTATATTTTGACGTATCACATTGACTGGTCATTGTTAGACATTAAAAGGCTAAGAAAACAGAACATAAGGTAACCAAACATTAATCAGAATTACAAAGCTTGAAATATATTTCTGAATGACGATAAAATGGTACAAAGCAGATAAAAATGTGATATTACTAGTGAGATGATGGCATAAAAGAAGTTTTAATGTCTTAGTATCATATTATCTAGAATTTTAAGTCATTCTATTCTGTTGTCCTGTGACCTTTACCAAGCCCAAAATTTCATAAGATTTGATAACTGACACTACATGCAAAACTAGTGACTTTAAATCCGAAATTTTCTCATATTTACCATTTCACAGTCATATAGAAAAGTAAGCGAGAAGCACATGTAGTCTTTAACATCTCACTGCTCATAAAAGGCAATCATAGTAATTTTTGAAGTTTCAAAATTATTTTGACCTCTTTTGTGAAAATGATCAGGTCATGAGGTTGCCTCATGTTTATTCGATGTGTCATTCAGGGAATTAGTACATAGGCAGTCAAAATGTCAGGCAAGATCAATTCTTTTTCAAATAAGGAAAATGATTTGCGAATTTTTATTGTGACATAAAGAGCAAAATATTCAGGGACGAGAATTTTTCAAAGATTTTACATTCATAGTACTTTTTAAGTACTGAATTTTGCAAGAAAATTTGATCAATTGTTCGTGTAGATTTGGCAGGTAGTTATAATCATGGCGAGAAAACTATTTAGGTCATGTAACACATAAAATTACACATAAAATGTCTGCACATTAGAAAGGGGTGTGACATGAATAAGGTTACTAGACAAATGAATTATTACGTAACAAGGTAAGACGAAATAACTAGAGCGGATTGTTTTAGTCCAAAAATGCATAGAAGACTCGAAGAGTTTGGTGGATTAACAGTTGCAGGAAAGGATATACAAAGGATATACAGACTGACCCAACAGAGATAGAAAAATTATGAATTGGAAGAAGTTGGATTTCATGGGCTGGCCATTGGGTCGAGTCCCAGTGGCTTAATAGTCAACGAGCTAGCTCGCCTTGCAAACAGAAGGTTATGGGTTCGAGCCCCGGTGGGTTCATGCTGCTGGAGAGTCCCAAACTAGGATGTTGGAACAGCTGCCCATTACTCCCAGGTTTTCCAATGGTTCTCTAACTAATGTCAGCTCATGATGAAATCCTGTAACCAATCAGTCAAATCTCTACAAACCAATACCTGAATAAAAAAGTGTTGTTTTCCTATTATTTTCATTATGAATAATTTTGATTCAAAAATGGACCTGTTTGGAATTCTCTTATTTAAACAAAATCTCAGCTTCAGTTCATGAACAGCTAAGACCTTCGCTATGTTAAGTGGTAAGCATACAGAAGGTCAAGACGAGTTCTACAGGCGTTCTTGAACTAAGGAACACCCTTAAAAAGCGTCTCGTCCTATCTTGGAACTTTTCAGTGGTGTACACCTATGATACCACTAGGTGAGCACAAATATTTTTTCGAAAAATCTTCTGTATGTGTGAGGGTATTCCACAAATCGACTAGACTGCAGTAATTAACACTCTTCTTCTTACTGTTATCACGAACTCTGGTTTAAATATCCCTAAGGGATAAAGTAAATCATATTCGCAATCAGCAAACTAATTCTTGATTTAAACAGTTCAGAGTGATTATTTCAACATATTTTCAATTTTAAATACTGAGATTAATCAGACCACAATATCTAATCTGCTTGATACCATAAGTGGCGATCAAGAAACTCAGCATAAAACTATATACTACTCTATATGAAGCAGTCAGTAGTATACAGTTTGATGTATTAAGGGGTACAGTTTTCAAGAATATCATATATAAATATCATAAATTATACCTCTATAATAAAAAAACCTCTTCATAATTGCATGGATGATAAGTTTGAAACAAAGCGGGTGATTGTGAACATATATGATGGTCTCCGTTGAATTCAGCAACAGCAGAATGTAATTCATCATTATAATAATTTCCTTTAATTCACAGAGGAACATAGGGCTTCGGCCGCGCGTCTCCATTGCCGTCGGTTTTCTACCAACGTTTTCACCCCGCTCCAAGTCTGCCCACATGCTTTCATTTCCTCTTCACATGACCTCTTCAAAAACATCCTTGCGCTGACAACCAACTCGTGACGTCCCTTTCGGGTTCCACTCGAGCAGTGGCTTGTCTAGTGATGTCACTTGATGGTTTCCTCAGGGTATGGCCAATCCACCTCCATTTCTTCCTGCCTATCTGTTGCACAATCGGTTCCTGGTTGGTTCCCCATTGACAGAGATCCCTGTTGCTGATCTTTTCTGGCCGGCCATCTGATCTTGAGTATTGAGCGAAGACAGCTGTTAATGAAGGTCTGTAGTCTGTTTGAGATGCTCTTTATGACGCGCCAAGTCTCCGATCCGTATAGCGGCGAGTAGCACTGACTGACTTCACACTGGAGTTGAAAATCCGGATGTTATTTTTGATGATGAGTGCTGTTGACCTTCACACAGACTTGAGAGTAATGAAAGCTTGTCTTGCTTTGCTGATTCTGGCTTTGATATCCTCGTCAGTTCCGTCCACCTGTAGTTGAAACGATGCTTCCCAGGTAGGTAGGTAAAGGAGGTTGTTTCTTTCAGGTTCCTCCCATTTATGCAGGCTGATTGTTGTCTGTTGTTGTTGTTGTTGCTGTTGATGTTGGCCAGGAATGTTCATCACCTCTGTAATTCATCATTAACTTTCACAGAACTCCGAACCCGGATAATGAATACATTATAGTTGTAACGAAATTAAGTTTATTTATTTCCCTTCAAATTCCAACATTGTGAAGAGTGAATTTGAAACTTTAAATGATAATACATGTAAATGCTTTCATTAAACTAACAAGAAAGTAATTTCATTATAGATAAAATTTATTCTGATAAAGTCTCACAGTGTTATACAGTAATATTTACTGTGAGACTTTATCAAAATAAAACTTTTACCCATAATGGAATTATACTCTACCACAGTGCACAAGTTCTATTCCTATATCAATTGTAAGAAGAAAGTACTTTTTGACATGGTAGGTTGTATCAATGTAGAAGGTGATGAAAATTAACATAAAACTAAACGAAGCTTTTAAGATGTTAAAAAGTAGAGTATTCATAGAATGGTTACCAGAATAGGCCAGAAATTGAATTATCGTGGGAAACACCCATTAAGACAGAGTAGAGAAAAAAGCTCAGCAAAGAAAAACTAAAATGTATTTAGATGCCTAAATATGTGAAACTATTTCGTTATTCCAGGGTTGTGTAGACTAAGTGAAAAGTGGCTACATCTTATTATTAGTCTTCGGAGTAAATTCATCAAAATTTGTAAAATTAAGTAAAAGGTTCATTTTTCGAGTTTGACTACAGACCGACATCGAATAAAGAACCAATGGGAACTAGGGAGTACTGGACAGCTGTTTCATTCTAGTTCGGGACTCATTGACAGTACGCACCAACCACACTTGGGTTCTAATTCAGGACCAAGGCGAGGACCAGGCAAGGTCTTGGATTCGAACCAAATTGGGGTGGGTGCGAACTGTCAATGAGCTCCAAACAGCTGTCCAGTAATCCCTGGCTCCCAATGGTTCTTTATTTGATATCAGTCTGTGGTCAGACTCGCAAACAAATCAAATCATTACAAACCAACTCTTGAAGATCAAGAGCTTCATGTATATGGAAGAAGTCAGAAAATCAGACAGACAATAAGAATAATTGAGAAGTGAAATTTATGATAGAATAAAACATTATTAACCGTTTTAAAATAAATACCACAGCTGTGACTGGCTTGGGCGCACAAGACATTCATATTAAAGATGATATTTTTTATTATCATTATGTTCCTAAACTATTATACAATTTCAAAATTTAATTGTCTCAAAATAGCACTACTCAGAAACTATGAATCATTAATTATCACTTCAGTAGATAATCGATACCATGTGCGTCTCAAAATCTTAGGTCCCCAAATCACTCTAGAATGAGATATTGCTTATGTATCAGTGGATAGTTCTAAGATAGGTCTATTGCCGTTTGGCTTTAGCTGTTTTTTGATATTTTCACTTATTTAGCATATAGGAATAATGAACAATTTTTATTTCATCAAAGGCGTGTAAATTGGTTGACAAATTTGAAATGGAGTAGAGGGTATCCTAGCGTTTGGGATAAGTCGATTTAAGTGTAGCGATCGCTGTAGTTCTTTGAGAAATCTTGTAGAAACGACTTTCACAATAATATTCTGGTTCGAGGGTATCATGATGAACTGGCATCAGTTAGAGAACCATTCAAAAATCAACACGGAATATCGGACAGCTGTCTCGTCAACCTATTTACAGACTCATCATCACTACGCACCCACTACACTGAGGTTCGGACCCAAGAACTCCCGGCTACAAGGGGGGCTCGTAGGCCACTAAGCCACTGGTATCTCGTTCCAATGGTCCATGAATTCTAACTTCTGTCAATTCATGATATAAAGCGATCACTTCACAATGAAACCCAGCAACCTATCAAACACAGTCCCCCTAAAAGCAAATAATTGGAAAACAATCTTTTTCATACGTATAAAATATTCAGAAAATGCTTATTTTCTACATGCTCCTAGTGAGGCATACGGGTTTGTTGTATCATTTACTCACTGTTATGATTCCGTTCATTTACAAGTGCGACACAGGGGTTCAAAAGCACATTCCCACTTCGCTTTATCTTCAGTGATAGTCTTTGATTAGCAACACTCTTCCTCCGTGTAACTATCAAACACCAAACTCGCCATTTACGATCCATCAATTCCATACCACAGCCTCGCCCGTCATATCACTCAACGGTATCCTTAGCGTATCTTCAGTCCATCTACCTCCATTTTCTTATGAAGTTTATTTGTTGCGCAAAACATAGGTCATCAGTTGATTCGCCGCATGTCAAAAATCCTTGACGATTATCCTTCCCAAGCAGCCACCTGATCTTCACTAGTCAGACAGAAAACCTAAGTGTTGGTGGAAATCGCCAGCGTTGTGTCTCAAATACTGTTGGTAACTGGAACACCAAATCAATCAACCACATGAAAGCAATCGCTGACTTCACATTAATGTTGAAACTTCGGATGCTGATTCTTGTGCTGAGTACCGTAGATCTACACTCTGATTTCAGAGCAGTGAATGCCTGTCTTCCTTCTCCGATCCTTAATGCCTTCAGCACACTCATCTATGCTCTTACCTGAAGGTAACAATGCTGCGCAACCTGCAAAACAACGCTGCTTAGATAAGCGGAAGAAGTGACTTTCTTCAGATTTATCCCATTTTGTGATGATTGGTGATTGCTGTTTTTGTTGTTGTTATTGTCGTTGTTGTTGTTGGTAGTGATGGTGATGGTCAGATATCTCCTTCACCTCGGTTTTATCCATATTCAGTTGGAATCGTGTCTTCTCTGCCTGCCTGTCTACATGCCTGCTCATCTGCCAGCTTATCAGTTTTCGTCTGTGCATCTTCCAGTTTGTGTGACATAATTCATCCGTGAAGTTTGAGATCTCCTAGATTCTCCTTGTTGTTTCACTGTATGTCTTTCTTCTTACCCACTATTGTATGTCGCATGATCCAGTCCACCACAGCTAGGAAGATTACCGGTGGTTGTAGGTAGGCCTGTCTTACTGATCTCTTCATATCAAGGTCTTTTTTTAGCCATTTGAATTGATCAATCAGGTTTTAGGTCTCTGGTATATAGGCTTCCTTCATTATCTTTCATCGGTTTCGACTACGTTGACGTCTCCTTGGTTGTCGACCTGGTTATGATGTTTATCTTACCTACAGCTTGTTCTGTTTCGGTTGTCATTATGGCGTTAAATGCTTATTTTCATTTATCTAGACCCTCCTTGACTGTATGCTGAATAAGTGACGAGTTGTACTCATATTCTCCTTTCGCTGTTCACCTCTACATCAGTTAAGATCATACTTCATCACCTTTCTATCACCTATGAACTTTAGTTTCTCTGCAGAGAGTCATACTTTTGTTTCGTCTATTCTTGCCGAAGACGTTAATACAGACTTCTTTCCACATAGCTTTCAGTAAGTTCTCTAGTTCTTCAATGTAGTTATACTCAGTGTCGTTGGTCATCATCTCTAACCTTCTTGCTGATAACTTCTGTTAATATGTCATTTGTAGCTCCAAGCTTCAGTTTCTGAGTGTTGAACTTGAATTGTGGTTGATCTCCGGCTTCTTTAATGACTTCCAAATTTACCTTGAATTTTTCTTACACTAGATGGTTTTTATTTTTTTATTTTTGTTTACAGCTTGACTCCACACCATATTTTTGATACAAGTATGGAATTTTCAGCGTGGATATCGGTAGCCCAAAATTCGCAGGCCGACCATAGATATCAGGTGTGCGTCGGCGTGCGCTCGAACCCCGGGCCATGTGCATGGTCGGCGAGAGTCCTAACCACTGTGCCACCGACGCCTACGTCTTTTCCTCTTCTTTGTTTCGTGTCCAGTAGGCCACGTCCTCACTATCTCAGAGCTGATATGAATTCCGTTTGTTCTTTCGTATGATCATGTGGTGAAACACATCACCTCCCGGGTATTCTTTTGCTTATACGAATCACCTCTCATCAACTTGATACTGAAAATGCAGTAGATTGTAGAGAATTGTCCGTTCTCACTAAATTCACTGAGTACCTTTCAGATTATGCTGAGTTCTGCGCTTCTTGTTTGTCTGGTGTTTGCGCAACACTTTAGAATTGCGATTTCGCCATTTTGAAGCGGTTTGGTCGATTACTGTTCGGTATTATCTGTATAATTTCTCATTCTTCTATTGGTCTATGTTGTTTGTCGCATTTTCTCTGGCAATGAACAATCTGAACTTTCATTGATTTTTAGTTGAGTCTGGTAATTTTTATCCTGGAAGAGATTGGTTCCCACTACAAAGAAGCCTTTGATGCTGTTGATGACATCGTGATACCTGCCCCGTCAGTATATTCACGGTTGTCGTCTGAATGAATTAAGTAGACCACTGACTCTGCAGTTAAGAGTTTGGACAGCCCACTAGCATTCCATCTGCTCTCGCAGATTTTTACCACTTCCATACAATATCTTCTCATTTATTTTGCAATCTGGAACCTCTTGCCAGCCAGACTCAACACATCACTCGGATATTCCGTGTCCTCAAGCTCATTTTTCTTTCATCAAAGAAAGTCACATCTGACGACTGGCTTCACGATAGCTTTCATAAGCCTACGTCATTTTTCCTCCCCGATTTCAGAGAAGAATAAATTTATTTTTTAAATATTTTTGTGCTTTGAGGCTTCTGTAGAGATTGAATTGACTAGCCGATAAACTAAGGGTAGCCTGTAGTATTGCTTGGTGACTACATTTAGTATGTTCAAACTTCATTTTCACCACTTCTTGTCGATCTGTATTTAAAGTATTTCTGCACTGTAATCTGTGAATCGGTAGAACGGAGATAGAATGCCCGCCAGCCACGCAGGTGGTACGGGGTTCGATCCTTGGCCGACGCACTCCTTTAACTCGCTAAGCCAATAATAAGACTGGTAAAGAAGGAAGGTTGGGAATGGGATTAGCAACTCCGTCCCGCAAAAATAAACACCACTGCTTCTGAAGCTTCAAAACTCTAACTTGAAGCCATATGTTCCACTGGAAATGTAAAGGAATTACAGAAAACAACACTGTAATCTAATTTAACTCATTTCGGTCTCGTAAACTTATTTATTCATAAGAAAGTACATTTGGCCATCTATCTTCGAATAATTTTTGCTAACTTACGGTTTTCACTGTATCTATAACATGAAAACAAGCAATGAATTTTATTAAATGCTCAGGTATACCTTTATAAACTACTATCATGATATATTTATCTTCGATATGAGCATGAGAATTTTTCCAATTTCGTCCGCTTTTTGGAATTATAAAATCATGTATTTTTGAATCATTTCATCATCAGTGCTCCGGAGATATTTTCAAACGGTAACTCACAAGAATCAATTATGTCTATGTACGTCTGCTTGTCGAGGTTAGAGGCCATTAGTTTAGTCAGTCATATTTTTATGTCCTAAATTACTGTTGGTCAGAGAGCTAACTTCACTAACCGTCTTTTAGTTTAAATGGCTTTAACCCTTGCAGTTTAAGAAGTCCTAATTTGATGCCTGTGTTTAAAAGTTCGGTATTTCATTGGAGGCTAAGTATTTTTTTTAGCAAAGTCGCCTTCCGTCTCCGCTGACATACAGGCGATAGGCGTAAATGTAATAGCCTTAAAAGAAAAACAAAGGAGTGATGATTCTTCGAAAGTTTACTTTACTCTTCAGTTAAACAAGCAAAAGCAATGAAATTCTGACAAAAATGTGCATAGATTTTAATAAATTTATTGTTTTCTAAAATATTCTTTCCTGGACGAATTAAAGTCATATCCATTTCAAAACATATATGACGGGATCTATTGAAGGTCGGTTTCTTGGTTGTACCGTAAATCATCAGAACCTTAGAATCTGGAGGCATATTAATCATCTTTTAAAAACTTCAGATTGTTCACACACTCTAATGCTTTCAGGCCTGAAATTTACCGCTTATGTTTCACTGCCTTTCAGTGGAGTTTACCAACTAGGTGAAAATGTAATAAGTAAGAGATTTAGAGAACAGAGTCAAGTCTAGCAGTATGACAAAACTCAAAATAGAAAATGTTAGAGTTTAACTTATATGTTTCATTAATTCAGACTGTATGAGCTATCAGTGAAAGTGATAAAACAAATATTTCACCTGATCTGAGGACTGTAATCAAAATTGAATGATTTAACTATTGGTTTGCAGGGATTTGATTGGCTTAAGCATTTCATCATGAACTGGCATCGGTAAGAGAACCATTGGAAATCCAACATGAAGTACTGGGCAGATGTTTTGTCAGCCTAGTTTCAGACTCTTCATCAGTACGCATCCACCCCACTGGGGTTCGAGCCCAAAGGTGAACTACTGGGGTGTCGGTCCAATAGTCCATGAATTCCAACTTCTGCCAATTCACGATATAGCGTGACTGGCACTATCCAATGTCATCTCTGGCGAGTATTTGTCGTCACATCTGCTTTGCTAGTAGTGGATGTTTTAGTCTTTTTTCTTAATTAGTGGAGGCTTCAGTGAATAGCATTTAAATTCACATAGACGTTTGTCAATATCGTCTAGTGTCTGTGTGTGTGTGACGTTTCATGCTATGTCCTACCAGTTGTAAAAAATAGAATACATTACACTGATGTCATAAATTTCATGACTGCCCTTCATGCATAAGTTTCTTACCGTTTTCAGTAATTATTTTATTTTAGTTTTAATGTTATTCACTGAAAGCGTATTGGATTCATTAAGGCATATGGAGGATGAAAGGTATGTGGAACGGATCACATTGTCTAATAATATAATATTCATTTTATGCAACAGAAAAAAGAATCCTCTCTAGAATTTCACCTAGCCATTTATCATTTATTACATGCTATTGGTATTTTAGAAGCATTCAATAATCTTTTTGTCCCCAGTTACTTTTTCACTTTTGTATTTTATCATTTTGCAGCACAAAAACAAAAAAATCAAACAAACAAATAGTTATGCCTCCATTAAAGAATCTATCCTTGTTCAACTAAAAATTGGTCACAATACTTGAAATCTGTAAATATATTTCCGCATTGAATTCAGGTAGACTTGTATGCAACTAACTTCGATTGTTGTATGCCGCCTAATTCTTTACATAAATCAATAAAATACGGCACTAAAATGGGGGGGGGGAGGGGTTAGAGTTAATTGTGTATTCATTTAATAGTGCTAAGTTGTTGTGCTATTGTAGAAGTGTATAGAGAACTGCTGAGCTTCTTAGTTAAGTAAAGTAAGAATGTTGTCGATTAACACATACGTAATTTTTACGTCAGATTAAACTTTTAAATACGATTTATTTTCTAGTCCAGAAAAATAATGTCGCCATTTTACACTAAATAGGAAGGATTTGTATGAATGAGGAGTAACGTTTTTCTGTTCTTATTTCTAAACTGTTTAATTTTTTACTTAATTCTAACCGAAAATTGACTTTATCTTCAAAGAAAGCAACTGTTTCACTAACAATGAATCTCGAAGTGACAAAGAGAGAGAACAACGTTTTCATACGTATTCTGTAGTTTACTCTGAAAATGGGTCCAGAAACATAAGCGGATGTCCTCAGACTAATATTGCAGAAAGTTTGGGGGGGGGATGAGAAGGTACCTCTTGATAGAAAGGTCTACCTTGTCAAACTATCCAATTGGGCCTTTGCAATCACCAATGCTGAACCAGGCTCCTATACATCCTAAGCAAAATATTTAGCCACATTATCGCGACAAGACGAAAAGATGCTTTGGATACAAACATGTGCAATTACAAAAAATTCATCCAAAAGAAACAAATTATGTGCGGATCAAATGGTGAATCCATCCATCATCATCGAAGAGAGCATAGAATGGCAGTCATTTCTCTACATCAGTTTCATTGACTTCGTAAGGGTGTTTGATAGCATAGAGTAGTTCCGAAATTGTTTCGGCATTAAAGGTGTGTAGTTCCGAAAACTTGTATCAATCTCATTTAGCAGCTGTATTATGATAAAGTAAGTCAGTTGATTTACAACAGAAAACTAAGCGGTGGATTTGAAGAAAGACAGGAGTGAGACAGACTTATTTACTATCATCGGTCTTCTTCCTTCTTCAGATGGACTGGATCATGTGACATGCAGTAGTGAGTTAGGTGATAGACGTAGGGAGAATTGACAAAAAGAATTTAGGAGATCTCAAACTTCACGGATGAATTATGTCACACAAACTGGAAGATCTACAGACGAAAACTGACAAGTTGGGAGAAGAGGCACGCATGTAGGCAGGTAAATAGGCAGTCACAGAAGACGCGACTTCAACCGAACATGGATAAGACAGAGGTGAAGGAGTATGCTCACCATTATTACCACCACCATCACTATCAACAACAATAACAGTAACAACAACCAAAACAGCAAGCACCAATCATCATAAATTGGCATGAATCTGATGGAAGTCACTTCTCTCACTTATCTGAGCAGCACCATTTCACCTTCAGGTGGAAAAACACAGATGAGTGTGAAGGCAATCAGGATCGGAAAAGGAAGACAGATCTTCCCCACTCTGAAATCAGCGTGTAGATCTACGGCACTCACCACAACAATCAGCATCGGAATTTCCAACACTAATGTGAAGTCAGCGAGTGCATTCATGTGGTTGATTGACTTGGTGTTCCAGTAACCAACAGTATTTGAGACACAACGCTGGCGATTTCCACAAACGCTTATGTTGGCTGTGTGATCACTGAAGACCAGGTGACTGCTTGGGAATGATAGTCAGCAAGGGCTTGTGATGGTGAGCGAGTCAACCAACGACCTATTTCTTGCGCAACGAATGAATCTATATAAGGAAATGGACATGGATTGATTGAGGATACACTGAGGAGACAGTTGAGTGACGTGATGTACGAGGCTGTGGTTCGGAATTGATGGATTGTAAATGACGAGTTTGGTGTTTGATAGTTACACGCAGGAGATTGTTTTAGGAGGAGATGAGGGTTTACGGACAATCAGGAGGCAAGTTGAATATTAACGACGAACGTGGAGAATTGATTGTGGTGTGTGTTTGCTTTCGAAGTCCTATTATTCACGCCTAAGCTAACAGAATAATAATAATCTCTCTGAAGAGACACTGAGTGTCTATTGTAATTTTTGGCTGTAGCTGTTCCTTCACATTTATTTCTCAAGGTGACACAAGTGTAGTGGTTATGTAGAGAGCATCAATACTTTTACTGCATACTTAGTAATTTCAAATCTAAAGTTTTTTTCTTATTCTTTTGCGTTCCGAGGGGAGCAGATTGCTTGAAGATTGCCTTTCAAAGTCTCAGTATTGTTGGCATTTCTTTCAGGGTGTGGTTGCTGACCTCACACCCAACGTCCCGTCTTTTTTTGCTCACAACAGGTTAAGTTAGGTGCAGGTGTGCGCCAGCCATAAATTCGACATCGGGCCCATTGTTTGTTAGGTGAGGTTTTTACCAGTGTAACATCGTTGTACACTTTACTTAGGTGCATAACAAAAGCCCTAGGTCTACATTAACCGGCACCAATCTATTATATTTTAACTGATTACTAGAATTCAAACAAGAAATGGACAAGGTCTTCGAAAAATAACATTAAAGATTCCGTACTTTCCAGAGGCATTTACTGAATGCACTTTCTGCGTCTTTCGAATCGGCTTCTGTTTATGACTAAAACTACTAATATATTTTAGAGTCTGGGTTTTAAGTCTGGTAAGGTGGGTCTTGTGTTATGATCACAGCATAAACTAGACTTAAAGTCACAGAAAAATGAGAGATGAAAGTCAAAAAAAGCAATGGAAATATTTCATGACTTTCAAAATAAATAAGTTAAGCAAGTGAATCAGGCGAATATTCGGTAAAAGAAAACCTCATACTCAATCACACCAGTTGTAAAGAATTCGATATACAGTAATAATTAACTGATTAGTTCGATATGGTCGAAACCTTTATAGGACAGAAATCTACTGAGCTTATTTCATAGTGTTGTCTGTCCATTTCACCGAAAGTCTTAATACTATTTCCAAATTTTGTATCCTAATCTTAGATTTTTGTATACGATTGTATTTTTTTTGATTTTTTGATTTTTGATTTACAGCTTGATTCCACACTGTATTTTTGGTACAAGTATGGAATTTTCAGCATGGATATCGGTAGCCCAAATTTTGCAGGCCGACCATAGATATCAGGTGTGCGTCGGCGGGGGTTCGAACCTCGGTCCATGTGCTTGGTCGGCGAAAATCCTAACCACTCTGCCACTGACGCACAGTGAAATATATCATAAAAAATCAGACGAACGATGTAAACTGGGACCATCAGCAGCTTAATAAAAAAATATTAAACTACAGATTATCTGTAGGTGTGAACAATCCAATAATTTGTATTGATCATAAGTTGATAATGCTACTCCTCTGATACAGAAGTTGTCTGTAGATTTAAAGTGTTAAATTGAAAAAAAGCTAAATAAATTCATCTTAGGTTTTGACAAAACAGTAAGAAGACGTGATTTATTTACATGCATAATTGTCACACATTCATTCTCAAGAATTAGTTTGCAGGGATCTTATTTGTTTCAGGTAAGACCACAGATTGATATTAGTCAGAGAACCACTGAAAACCAAGGAGTGCTGTCATCGGCAGTACGCACCCACTGGGTTTCGAACCCAGGACCCTCCGGTTACATGGTAAGCTCATATATCATTCAGCCACCGGGAACCGATTCTCAATGACCCATGAATTAACACTTCTACCACTTCGTGATTTTGGCTCAATTTCCAACCAGTATCATCGGTGGGAACTCCATTCTCACTCCTGACTAGATGGACCCTACTGGTCAAGACTTCTCAATAGAACTTCAGGCAATTTAGCCCTGTAGTCAGTCACTGGCGAACACTATAAGTGTCATACATATTTATGTAAAGGGTAACATAGCATAAAGTATCAAAGGTTTTACCAATGCAGGTCATTATTTTTACGGGTCACCATCACATATAAAGGGGTGAGAAAATGATGTAAGAATAAAATATATTGTTATGTAAAATGAACCTTGGTTCTAAAATTCGATTATTAAGGTAGGTCCAAAGTAATGACAAACAGTTTTTGAGCATATAAAACAGGTTTGTAGTTTGTTCATGTCTAAGGCTTCATCAAATTTAAGCTTTTGGCAAAAAAGTATTTTAAAAGCAGTACTGAAGCCAAATTTTAGACCTGTCTCCTATGTATATTTGTGAATTTGTGCGGGAATAACTAATCATGTGGATAGATTCACACCCTCTTCCTTATGTAATATAGTTCGGCATTCACTTTCTAGATCATGTAAAATGTACTACCATCTAGTGTACAAAGACACCTATTTGATTTGCGGACTTCATTGAGTGATGTGAATAAATTTCAGTTAATCTTAACAGTAGTTAATTCGTTATTTTGTCATACTAATTCTCTTCTGTGCTGCATATTATTACAAGTTAATCACTGACTGGTAGATTTAGTACCAGTAGGTTGTATCACAATAGTTAGTTACTTTTAAATGCTGTCTTCAGAATTTATTATTCCGTCTTTTCTATATTTGTTTAAGAGTAGATTTCACCTTAGTTAACTCTAGTCAGGTAGGGTCGCATTTACGAGAAAAATATCTGTCCTTCTTTTTGAATTCTTCACTCTTGCTTCGATTTTTTCTCATCAGTTTCTCTTTCTCAGACGAAGTAACTAATCAGGTAATACTATACGCACTACAGATAATGTAGATACCTCTAGAAATCTCTACTATCGACTTCAATCCTTTCATTCATGAAAAGTAACAAAAGTCTTAAGTAAATACTAACGAGATATGCAGGTTTCGAATGATTTCAGGCATCAGTCTGAATATTTTTAGGAAATAGAGAATCATAGTGATCTATTCTGTTTTCTATTTATTTATGTTTGATACATGTTGATACCTGTTGCATGATTCATGATTGGACAAGAATTTTAAAAACAAGATGTGTCCCTTTATATATAAACTTTGTTATGTTAATTTCGATTAATTTCCCTGAAGAAGTTCGGACCAGATTGCCGAACGAAACGTTGGAATTAATCATTTCAATTTCGCTGAGATTTTACAAATATAACTTTATATTCTGTTTTCTGTTTGGAACCTTCTGATAATTACCATCATCGACTAAACACATCAGGTTTCTGAGACAGCAAGGTGTCCTTCATTCTCTGAGCTGAAATCCCATCACCTAAGTTCTTCTGTTTCAAACAGTTCGTTGTATCATGTGGCCACTATCCGAATTGCTTCGTGACACATTCAGCCATATGTACAAGGGACTGAACACATCAGCTCCCCTTTTTGTTTCAAAGTGTTGGCGATTCTACCTCAAAACCAATACTCAAGGTGTCTCAAATTACTTATACGAAACAAGATAAAAATTAATTGCCAGACCATTATTTTCGAGGCTATAAATGACTTTATTCTCAAGATATGAAAAAGTTCTAACACGAAACTTATTATTTGGTTTAGTAGGAACAATGGATGTGATATTTTAACAAAATACTACTAACTTACAGTTTTCATCAGTTTGTTTCATTCTTTTCTTGAACAGTAAGTCTTTCTGTTAAAATTATTGAAACAAAAAAGTGGAAAGAATAAAGGTGAATTTAGAAACAGTAACTTTTATTCATTGTTAAATGTGTGAAACAAATAATTCAAAAGCATTTCTAGCTAATATCACCTTAAACACAGTGGGAATAAAGATGGAACTTTAATGAACATCATGATTTTGTAGTATTTGTTTTGACAGTAGTTGGAATTCACCAGCCAATGGGTCTTGTCCCGATGTCTGAATGGTCTACGAGCTCCCTTAATAATCTGCAGGCCCTATGTTAGATCCTCAGTGCAGTCCACATATTGCGATATGAATTATTTCGGTTTTCAAACGAAACCGGGGTGAAATTTCACTTCGAACTGTGCAGAATGGTAACTACTAATCAATTTGCTAGTTGCAAATTTGATTTAGTGTGTCGAAAGTTGTCGCTGTGTGTAACAGGAATCTGCTGGAAGCACTGCAGAATGCTAGAATCTAGGTTTATTATAATTCTATAAAACTTGATACGGCCATCAAATACAATCGTGTAGCTTACGAGCCTCGTAAGAAAGAAAAGAAATGGATCGTTAAGTAGGGAGCTTTCACTGTTTCGAGTCAGTGGTGAAAAACACTTGACAGCTGGTCCATATACCTGTGTATATATAGGTTTGAATGACCTTGATATAAATGGTTTTAAAAATCCCAACTGAATTATTAATGGATAAATGACGCTTTCAAAATCTTAGGGATATAACTTCATGGGGGTGCTAGCGTCTGTCTGCTATTTATGTAGAGTCCTTCTTCAATACCGTTGGTTACGTCTTTAAGAACTAATTTTGTATGTGTCTAGTGAATTTTATGTGGTGTGAAAGCAGTTATTATTTTCATAGTCGCCAACATATGACACCATAGTTGTTGAAGGAGGGAGTCTTGTTTGGTTTAAGAATTGATCCCAAATACCATAAATCCATTAAAAATTTGAAGTCGCTATATTGCATTTGACAGCTTGCTATTGTTGATAATTTTGTTTCAATAATCATGAAATCATTATATCAACTCTATTTGATATGGAACTAACAGGTATAATATATTTTGAGGATAGAATAACTAACTTTTTTATTTATTTTTTAATTTTTTATTTTGATCACAGCTTGATGCCACACTGTATTTTCGGTAGAGGTATGGGATTTTCAGCATATTATATTGGTAGCCTAAATTTCTCAGGCCGATCAGAGATATCGGGTGTGCGTCGACGTGGGATCGAACCCCGAACCATATGCATGGTCGGCGAAAGTCTTGACCACTGTGCCACCGACGCACAAGGCCTTTAGCAGAGCGTGAGGAAAAATGGTTTAAGTCGGTGGCAAAGCAGTAGAATGCTCGCAAACCCCGCAGATGGTTCGGGGTTCGATCCCCAGCTGACGCACTCCCTCACTTCGCTAAGCCAGTATTAAGACTTATGTAGATAGTTTTGGTCAGTCAATTATGTTTGAAATTTAAATGAGTAAGGAACAGTTTACTTGTTTACAAAGTCATACAAACGAAGAAATTTATAATCACTCAGACTTCTCACCTATTTAGCTCGTAAATTGAGAATAAAAACAGACAAGTTTTGGCTCTAGAGAACTTAGTAGATAAACTGAATAAAGATAGCTTTATTATGGATGTCACTGTCCAGTTAAAGCTACATTAAAGTGTTAAAGTAATGCTTGTTTTGAAATACTTATAGAAATAACAACAAACAGTTCAGCGAAGAGAATCTTCTTTGAGTGAATTCATTCAGTTAGCAGTACATTCGTAATTATATATAATTATGTGCATATTCAGTCTATCGAACATACAATGAGAATAAACAGCTGAAAGTATTGTATACATCATCAAAATATTTCAAAATAATAATGAATAATCAAAATGTCACTTTGCTGAATCGTTTGTTTCTTCTTTCATGCCTGGATGGACATGGTCAATGGTTTTATTAAGTCCCGTTTACAAATTATTTTATAGAGAACATTAAGACGAACAGAAAAGGACGACAGCAAATTAAAGAGATGTCGGTTATAAGATCTTACATCTGTTCTTCGGACTTCAGGCTCAAGTTAACATATATGTGATAAATTTCTAGGGGGTTTGTCAATTACTCAATGATACTGGTAGACAGTTGTTAAAAAAATGAAGAAATTCAGCAGAATCTCATCTCTTTTCGAGATTACTGGTTATCAGAAGCTCTTGAAATCATCATCATCAACTTTTCATATTTAGGAATGTTTATTTAAAGCTAATTACAATGGCGAAGTGATTACTCAGTCATTCCAAGTGATCACCTGCGTGTACTGTGATTTAGACCTCATTTACTTAGTTCCAGTTCACGTAAATGTTTCCACATGCATTTTCTTGAGCAGGTTTTACTATCCAGTATTTTCTAATTTATTCATTGTGTCGGACTAACATCCCCTTAATTAATCACAAATGCATGTTAAGTGAAATACTATTCTCTTTCAATGTTAACTAACTTTTCCAAGTGTGACCACTCTTATATTGCTTTAATACCTGATTTTAAAGTGTTTAGATTCACATATTGTGTACTACTTGACTGGTTTTTTGTTAACAATGTTACTGATTTCTTTTAAATGTTGGTTGAATTTAGAATCCATCGGTCATTGAATTTTAAACCAACACCCGAATAATGAGTGTGATCTCGACATATGAATAAAAATCCCAGATTTTTACGGCTAAATGGGTACACATTACTGAAGAGCCCTTCGATTAAGAAGAGATTCCTGACCACTACTCTCTGGGTTTTAGTAGTTCTCTGACAAATATCACTTTCTGGCAAAACCTATTTTCTAAACAAGTAATGTAAAAAAGGACATCTAAAGTTCAGATAAATAAATCCAGTAAAAAAAAGATCAAATCAAATCAATAGACAGGTCAACTAACAAGATCTAATCATGTGTAAGATGTGTTATAAGGTTAGGAGACAATTCTTCATGAATACTCATGAAAAGTTCATCTATTTATCTTCCTCATGATGTGAAGACGAAAAGATCGTTATTGAGTTGGTTGGTAAAAATCTCAAGTTCAAATAATTACGTTGTGATAAATTTCCCTAATAAATTTGAACGAGGCAATAACAGTACTTGGTGCAGAATAAAAATAACATCCATTCTTTACTTCGTATGTATCTTGTCAACTTCATTCAACCTAAGCAATTAAGTTTAGTAGCTTTATAATTTTTAGCTTGGGTCACTTCATTGGATTTAAAATGTGGGAGAGGAATTGCGAATGATCATGATGTGTAAATGTATCGTAGTGTTAAGTTTAGAAGATATAAAATATTGCTTTCTCTGATAAATAAAATGTAGGGAGTAAGGGTATAAGCCGGTAACACAGCAGTAGAATGCTCGGCAACCACACAGGTGGTTCGGCTGTATGTTCACCTGAAAGAAGTCTTATCTTTGATGCTTCTTCTGCCAACTTGTTGCTTTTCACTTGCGCATCTTCCACTTTGTGGGAAATCAGACAAATATCATCGACGAAGTCCAGATCCTCCGAGATTTTTGTGTGGGTCCACTTCATGACAGTCTTCTCGTTGCCCGCCGCCATCTGTCGCATTATCCAGTTCACCACAATCACGAAAATCATTGGAGATAGTAGGCAGCTAGCTTGTCTTACTCCCCTCTTCACTTTGAAGGATTCCGCGAGTTTCCCGTTGTGGATTACTTGGCATACAGCATTATCGTACAACTGTTGGATGAGATGCATGATTGTTCGCGGCAACTCATAGTAGCGAAGTAGTTTCCAAACCACCTCTCGATCAACGCTGTCGATGGCGATACAAGTTGAAAATTTGAAAAGTCTTTGGCTTTCGACGTTTTGGTTATCTTTTTGAAAAAAATTCAAGATGCCTCTTTGATTCCCTGTATCAATCAAATCTCTCATATCTGTGCTGTTCAAAGTTTTACTACCCCTAATTCTATGGCTGTGCCTCCGCAGCTATACGTAAATTGATATACAAAGTTGGAACTAGCGAAAAGAAGAGTATCTGCGGACTTTTGATTTAACTAACAAGTATTCTGTTTTGTACTCATGGATCAATCAAGAAGCAGGGAAAGTCCAAATCAACTATTTCTTAATTCACCTATTGGTTACCCCTTGTATGTTATCACCATTTAATTTTAGGTGGAAATCGAAACATATAGGTTCTCTAACCACATTTAACAAGGGCTAATAACACCTGTCTGAAATCTTAAGGAAAACTGATAGTGAATTCAATTTACAGTCATTACAGTCAAATACACGTATATAACTAGATTTAGGACATTCTGTCTTTTTATCTTAATAGATGACAAGAAATACTTATCAATTATTTTATCACGGTCAGAACGATGCGTATACTTGTTTGGAAATAACAGTAATAGTTTTTTTCTGTGTAAATACTTTTCGTGAATTCATTACGCTATTCCACTTATATACTTTTATTCCTCTTAGATGATTACATATTTAGCAGTGCATTATTTTGTGTTTCAATATCTTGCAACTGTTGTATATGTAAGTAGAACCGACAAGTAATCATAGAATGTTGTGTAGTTTATTTTATTTGAGGAAACAGTGACTTTAATTAGTGCCTACTAATGCGTGTGTGTGTGCCTATGTGTACAAGAGAATGTACGAATATCATAGTTCAAGATGTGTGAAGAATCATTGGCATATTTAATTGGCCCAATGTTGACTATTTTTAATCAGACAATCAAATGAAATTAGCCTCAAAAACTTCATGATTTCTTCTGTTTATTTGTGGAGAGTAATTTTACGCATTCCGTTCTTTTTTGTCTTGTATTTTGACGCCTAATTAACTAACTAACCAGAATAAAAGATTCACAACTTGAAGTTGCATACAAAATTCTGTAGAGTATGGAATCCATGCAGTTTAAAGTCTTAATCACTCCTTCGTCGAATGCAAGATATAACCGTATAAATAATTCAGATAGAAATTTATTTGACTAGAAGACGTTTTATCTCGTTATGAGATTTGAAAAGGACTAGAGTTAATTTACTGATATAAAATTTTTGATTTTCTAGGTAGTCGTTTTAATGTTATTATGCTAAAACAGACTACAGTTTAAGAATGACTGAATTAACGTGAATTTACATAGTATACTGGAAAAATTGGGCAAAAATTCTATTTCAAAGTTCATTGTGTGCAGAGTTTATCCTAGACTTTCAGTCAGTTCACAGATTCCATTTCAAGGTCACGAAATAACACTCTAAAATCTTACAATGAATAAGTTCAAGAAATGTGATCTTCTGAAGTATGATGTTTCGGTAAATACTAACACATAGGTATATAGATAAGAATTCCATATGCTGATTAATAAGGATTAACAGTCTTACGCATTCTTTCAGCTACAGACGACACACATGAGAATGTCAAATCCCAGATGGTATGAGCGAATAAAACTTCATTAACCTAAACATAGGTGAACACAGAGAAAACAGAAGTGATGAAGATTCCTGGCTAACAACAACAGCAACAACAACGACACCCAACAATGGGCACAAATGAGAGAAATCTGAAAGAAAAAATCCCCATTTAGACATTTAGAAAACAGAAAGATTGAGCGAAGAAATATTTACTTTTCGATTAGATCCTCATCTCTGGCTCTACTAATATATATATATATATATATATATATATATATATATATATATATATATATATATATATATATATATATATATATATATATAGCATTTTAATTACAATACAACAGTTTGTCAATCAAGTGGCGATAAGTTTGTTAAAAATAATTAAACAGTGTCAATGGGTTAATAGTTAACGAAGAAAATCAATACAGATTTAAAAAGTGGAAATGGATAGAATAAATTAATTTTACAAAAATAACACGTAAATTAAAGATAAAGTGGTCAAAATAAAGGTGACGCAGTCCTGTTTATCCATTCTTGTGACGATGGCCACGGTAGGGAGTGTGGCTGTACAAATTTTTTCTGTACACATAGGCTTGGCTTCTTCAAATGAATGCCAATCGCCTCAGCCGTCTGTAGAAGACGAACTCGCAAAGCAAAATTAAGATAATTTGGAATGAGATAAATAATTTTAAATGCTGTATTAACATCAATCTTATGCTCAGTATCAACGAGGTGGGCTAAAATAGAGCTACGAATAGATCTTTCTTGTCCCTTACTTAACCACGTTGGATGATGTTCGGAGTTTCGACGATGAACTTGCCTAATTGTACGCCCACTGTAGCTGGCTCTGCAGCTGCAGTCAAACTGGTAGATACACATAGAGGAGGCGAATTTAGGTAGTATATCCTTATTTCTCGAACATATAATAGGGGTGGTTGTGAAGAGACAACGTACCTCAGCTGCATAATAAGCTCTTTTAACTGCATTCTTCAGGCGCTGTGTTATTAATTCGCTGATGTTGTCACCGAGGAACTGCAATTTTATGAACATTAGTTTTTTCGGGACTGTGGCCATACTGACTCTCCTTGGAGCTGAATTTATATTTTTCTCAATGAATTTATCTGGATAGCCATTTTCTCCAAGTAATTTTCTAATAATCTTAAGCTCCTCATTGAGGCAGTCATCTGAACAGATTAACCTAGCTCTATAAGCCAGACACTTCACGAGGTTACGTTTATATTTCAAAGGTACAAAACTCAAAAAATGTGTGTACTGACCTGTTGTAGTAGGTTTCCTGTACACACTCCTTCTTAGTGTGCCATCTTCTCTCCTTACCATGAAGACGTCTAGGAATGAGATACTGTCATTACTTTCTTTCTCTATAGTAAAGTTTATCGCTGAATGTGCATCATTAAACTTGTCAAGGATGTTCACTGCATCATTCTCATCTTTCATAACCACAAATGTATCATCCATATATCGACAATAGAAATCCATGTCATTAATTACTCCTTTCAGTGGTCCATTCTCTAATTTAGCGAGGAAAAAATCAGCTAGGATTGGACCTAATGGGGAACCCATAGCCACACCATCAATTTGTCTGTAATATTCCTTATTGAATAAGAAATGAACATTCATTGTACATCTTAAAATAAGTTCCTTCAAGGTGGTTACAGAAATCCCGATATCTATGTTTCGTGTAGTAATCTCCAGTCTATGTGGAGATCAGCAGTACTCCTCAGCATGAAAAATAACAATCGGATTTTCAACTTCAATGTGAAGTCAGTGATACTAGTTATACGGATCAGAGACTTGGAGTCGCGTCGTGAATGGCACTTCGAACAAACTACAGACTTTCATCAGCAGCTGTCTTCGCTCAATGCTAGTCAAGATCAGATGGCTGGAAAAGATCGACAACAGAGATCTCTGTGAGCTAACCAACCCAGCAAGAACCAATTGTGCAACAGGAATGTGTGCAGGAAGAAATGGAGCTGAACTGAGGCCATACTCTGAGAAAACAAACATCAATCGATATCACACGCCAGGCTCTATCTCTTCCGAATGGAACACAGATGGGAAGCGGCGAGTTGGTTGTGAGTGCGAGGGTGATATAGAGGAGGTGATGCGAAGAGTAGGTGAAATGATGAGGGTAGATTTGGAGCCAGGTGGACACGTTGGTAGAGAACCGAACGCAATGGAGATGTGTGGTTGAATCCCTATGTTTCTCTAGGAACTAAAGGAAACAATAATCATAACCTGAAATCAGTTTGAAAATCTGCCGGATTCAGCATATAGAACAAAGTTCGAATTTTCAGCACCAATCTCAAGTCAGTTTTCCTATTAATTCAGAGAAGTGATGCATCAGTCTGCAAAGGAATTTCCAACAGGTTGCTGCAGACTTTCATCGACAGTTAGTTTCCCTAGATACAGGGGATCAGATGAGCGGAAAGGGTGAACAACAAGGAACTCTGGGAACGAACTAACCAAGAACCTGTTACCCAGAACATATAACGACGAAAGTGGAAATGGATCTCACTTCACACTGTTATTACTTAAATTATTCATACCTTCAAAATAAATCTCTGAAAAATCGTATATATATGCACGACTGTATGTTTTGATAGTAAATCTGGTGAGAAGAGTCTGTTTGCTGAACATTTTATACTCATGTGGACTTCATAGACATCATTTTTCGGCATACTAACCTTCTGTAAACTTTTAAGCAGGATATATAAGTGAATTTCCGTTAAATTACTATAATGGTGGCAATATTATAGCCAAATACCGCAGTTGCAAAAAAGTATAGGAATTTTTATTGTAATTTCATTACTAGCTAAGAATAGTGAAATCAATATTTTCCAGTATTGGTTTGCTGGCATTTGATTAGTTACAGGTCGGATCATGAGCTGATATCAATTAGAGAGCCATTGGAAATCCAGGGAGTACTGGACAGCTGCTTCGTCCTTCCTCCCCGTAGATTTCCGTTGAAATCTGATATGTATCCATTTATATATATATATATATATATATGTGTATGTTGGTCTCTCTTTCTGTTTGCTCGCTTAGTCTGTGACCATATCATTTTGATGAACCTGTCTCCTTTATCAATGTATATTCTCCTTATATTATATTTAATATAATATGAGTGTTTGTTGACAGTCCGTTGCTTGGTGACATATATCCATATATGGTGGTTGTTGACATGTCTGCTATATTTCGCTATGTATATATGGACCGATACTTCATTATAATTAGCCATTCATGTTAAGACTGTCTAGTGATTTGTTCACACACTTTGTCTGGAACATTTCATATATATATATATTTCGTTCTCACAATCTTGTGACTTACACTTACTTACTTTGGTGTGATACCACTTTTGCATTCTCCTTGTGTTTGGAAAATAGAAGTATCATCGCAACCCTAGTGGTCTTCTGATTTCCGCCTTCTTGCGTCAGGACTATTAGTTTCTCGACCAGTCCATAACAATAATTTAGCGACGAGTACATAACAATTTGGCGACGGGGAAAAATACTATTAACCACTCAGCAGCAGCAACATAAGAAAATCAGAGGAGAATATTAAAGTATGTATTAATAGGGGATGTACTACACATCCCAACCTGTTGGGTTTTCGTGACTATAATAACGCTTCTTATTGTCCTTCAAGTTGTGTAGGTCAGTGATTAAAATACAGGCTCTAATCATTCTTCGGCACTAAACTTATAAATTAGTAACAGAATGCTTAATACGAAAAAACTCTCGACAAACTAGGTGTAAATGAAAAGACCATAAAGAAAATTAACAAGATATTTTATGTAATAGAAGAAGAACAGAATAAATAAGGAATAGTCAGGAAAATAATGCTCATAGTTAGAATAACAGGAATAGAGAACAAAAATAGTAATAATAGCAAGATATTTCTAACAGCTGACTTTCGAATAATGTACTAGGTGGGAGTGAGTGGACAAACTTCTATAATCATGAACTCACGTTCTCCACATAATTGACCATGACCTCAGCAAAGCAACAAATACAAACACAAAATTCAAGTGTTGGTTTGTAGGGATTTGATTGGTTTCAGGATTTCATCATGAGCTGACATTAGTTAGAGAACCATTGGAAAACCTGGGAGTACTGGACAGCTGTTTCGTCATAGTTTGTGACTCTTCAGCAGTACACACCTACCGGGATTCGAACCCAGGACCTTCCGGTTACAAGGCGAGCTCGTATACCATTAGGCCACTGGGTTCGAATCCCGGCGGGTGTGTACTGCTGAAGAGTCACAAACTATGACGAAACAGCTGTCCAGTACTCCCAGGTTTTCCAATGGTTCTCTAACTAATGTCAGCTCATGATGAAATCCTGAAACAAACACAAAATGTTTGGATGGGATTTTTTTGACTCGGTAAATAACTCTGAATGATTTTTTTAGTGACTATGTTAACAGTATTGAAAATGTACTCAGTTATAGGACTTAGTGTTGACTCAATTTAAATTCTGCGTAGAATTTGGACAACTTATTTATATTACTCCAGAGAAGGCATTGAATTGGTTGATTAATACTGAAGTTATCCATTGCGATGGTTTATCTTTTGAGTTATTCAAGAAATGTCAATCTTAGTATTAATGCGAAAAATGTTCTTTAAAGAACATCTGTTGCAGAGGTCCTTACTGAATGTTACGTTCGTGTAAGCCATTTTCTCTGACAAAGATATGAAATTTCATTTTCTTCGTTTGAGTTTTACGTGTTTCTCAGTAAAGTTCAGATTATGCCTTATTTTCATTTAACGCCTTCTTTAAGAGAGTGATCATGTCATCCAGTGATTCTGGACTGCAGGTTTTGCGGGCTCGAACCTCAAAAGATATTATCAAGTTTCTTTTACGAGTACGACCATCATCAACATACCTTTTTAGATTGAAGACAAGGTTCCAGTCGCTGATTTCAGTCAACTGTTTCTCGCACCTATCATGGAAATATCTGCGAGTAACGGACAGAATCACCAACAAGAAACTATGACTGGGAACAAACAAAACAAGAACCAATCGCCAAACAACAAATATGCAGGAGAAAGTGGAGATGGATCGAACACTCGCTGAGGAGGAGGCCGCTGAGTGACATCGCGTGCGCGTCAGACCACTGCTCGAGTGGAACCCAAAAAGGAAGAGGCGATTGGGACTTCCAAGGGTGACATGGAGTAGACCGTGTGAAGAGGAGTTGAAACAGTATTGACTGCCATAGATGCAGGTGAAAAGTAGAGCAGAAGACAGAAGCAAGTTGAGACGTGCAGTTGAAGTCCTATGTTCCACTAGGAACCCAAGGGAACAATAATAATAATACTAATAACGGACCTAAAGGTAATCCCACTGTTATCTTACTGTCTATAAATGAAACTACTAAACGTGCATTAAATATTAAAAGTGCATCCATGTAGAAGTTATGTTGGTTTTTCAGTATTCAAGTTGTTGCTTT
The DNA here is from genome assembly GCA_944472135.2 of Trichobilharzia regenti. Classification (NCBI taxonomy): domain Eukaryota; kingdom Metazoa; phylum Platyhelminthes; class Trematoda; order Strigeidida; family Schistosomatidae; genus Trichobilharzia; species Trichobilharzia regenti. The sequence goes on along the minus strand of OX235262.1, from coordinate 92,607,560 downwards.
TCATGTATCTGCGAAGAAAGCGAGTTTTTTATTTTTTATTCTTATGATATTAGCTTGTTATATTTTTGGTACAAGTATGGAGTTTTCAGCATGTGATATCAGTAGCCGAAAGTTTGTAGGCTGACCATTGATATCAGGTGTGCTTCTGCAGGGGATAGAACCTCGAACCATGTGCATGGTTGGTGAAATTCTTAACCGCTGTGCCACAGGCGCACAGTAATCGAAACACTCGTGAAAGGTGACTCAATATCAAGTAATACAATCCATCTTTATCCTAAATTCAATTCTTTAATGCGGTCGGTGAATCCAGGCCGGTAGGTACCTTGAAATTCGCTTCCTAACACTTTCTAGCGATACTGAAGTCGTGGTCCAACTTTTTTGTGATTTCGCTTACCCGGAGACTATCCTTGAACAGAAGTTGGCAGAGTACTCTTGTAGACATCCTCATTGATTAAGTGAATATTTTTTAGCCTCATCTAGACTTCTATGAGTTGCCTCTCGGCTGCTTCATTTTAATACTGTGCATTGGTGGGAGAAAACATTTTTGTTCAATGTCAACCACCTTGATACTAAATTTAATCAGATCATACTGAGTAACAAAAAAAACCTTCCGTTGACATAAAACTGTGATGTTATCAAATATCGCCTTGTTTATTTATTGATTTTCTGTCATAGTATACTGCAGACTTGGTTTATTTTTTTAAAGACATTACCACTGCCTTATCTTTTTGTGGGAAAATCGGCTGGTTTGAAGTTTGTACTTTGCTGGAGTTCATATTATTATTTTTTTTTATCAAAGAGTGAAAGATTTTGTATTCTGTCTGATAAACGTACTTCATACGCTTAAAAATTGAATGATTTAAAAAAAAATTTGTATCTAATTCTTCACTTATATCTCTAATGGACATGTGACTTTTATACTGACCAAAATATTTTGTAATATTTTAGTTTGCCTTTTCAAGTTTCATATCACTAGCTGATTGAATTGACAGCCTCTGAGCTGTCTTTGACCAGAGATGGATTAATATGCCTACTGACTTAATACAAGTGTATTAGTAACAATTTTGTTTATAAAACTACCTTGATTAAGTTGACTGAAATAAGGTTTTGAAATCCATCACTTCGTATTTTATGTTTTTGCATATATATTTTTCCGGCGATTTCATTCTCAAAAGCTGTACAACCCAACTTGTAGATATAAGTTTACATGGATACAATTATTATTTATTTAATTCCATATAGTAACGAAGCTGTTAATAACTTTTAGGTTGATATGAAAGTTTGAAGGTACGAATATAGATTACATGGGTCTTAGAGACAAGATTACATAGGATTAGAAAACAGTTACAGCGTATGCAAAAATAATATATGATAACTGGAGAAATAATTTTAAAGGCGAATAAAAGGTGAAAATTTTTTCCAGCTGATATACTTCTACAGTTGGATACCTATCAGTCGTAAAAGAGCTCTCATCATCTCGCTAGCCCACAGTATCAGAAGAATTTGTAACGATGACTGTCTATTTCTCAAGGGCATCCTGGTTAAAAAATGGATACCCACTGCGTTTCGTGGGGAAGAAAATGAAACCAAAGCCAAAAAGAGAATGTACTTCAGTGCCAAAGAAAACACCTTATTTGAATGTGGAATTCAAGGGAGACCTAGCAGCAGATATCCTTAAGAGGAGAATCTCTTATTCCCTGAAAAAGAATTTTCCTGCAGCAATTCTAAGAGTAATATTCTCTAGCCGCTCACTACTTTGGAGCAACATGAAGGACAAACTTCTGAATATGACCACTTCAGTGTCAATATATCAGTTCACCTGCTCGTGTGGAGCGAAGTGCATAGGTCGTTCTATGCGGGTCTTATTCAAACTTGTTAGAGAACATCATCCAGCATGTCTGTAAAGAGGAAGCACTGGTTCAGTCAGAAGTGCCATAACTGAACACCTTTATCAATACCTGTCGCAGCATTTCAACTGACTCGTCATTCAAACTAAACAAAAATTTACCAAAAGGCAGAGTGTTTCCGACTTCTCCATACCTCAGAGGCTCTCGCCATATGCATCGAAAAACCGGACCTGTGTGTTTGAAAGAAACTAGTCCAGCTTTTACAACTACCATGGACCTAGTTCCGTATGTTCCCTTAGCCTCGGCTTTTTGTTTTATTCGCTTTGTGTATTCTTCTCTCTTTGCCTTCATTCAATTCATCTCATTTTCTCATTTATAAAATCAGTCGTTTTAAGTTTGTTTCCATGCTCCTCCTGCTCACACACGTAATCCGTTTAGAATAACTATTTTCCAATTATATTCTAATCCTGCGTAATTTTTTGTTTCTAAACCTCTTGTAATCTATATTCACACCTCCTAACTTATGTGTCAAGCTGAAAATCATTATTTCAATTTGTTGCCATGTTCATTTTGTGCATACTTGTAATTCGTTCTATTCCTGCGTAAATTTTGTTTCTGAGCCTCTTGTAAATCATATCAGGTTGAAAATAATTGTCACCTTTTTATTAGCCTTTAAAATTATTTCTCCACTTATCATATATTAGTTTTGCATTCATTGTAACTGTTTTCTAATCCTATGTAATCTTGTCTCTAAGACCCTTGTAATTTATATTCGTACCTTCAAACTTCCGTATGAAGTTGAAAGTTATAATCAGCTTCGTTACCATGTGGAATAAGATAAATAATAATTGCATTCATGTAAACTTATGTGTGGTTGTACAGCTTTTGAAAATGAAATCTCCGAAAAGATATCTTTGATGAACTTGATATTTTTTTCTCTTTGATGTTACCGATGGGTATTTTCGCGATTTTATGTTTCCTACGATTTCTGTAGAACCTTTTAGCTATAACTAGCTTCGGAAATGCTCCTTAATTTCAATTCTGTGTCTTTGAACATTCCCTTTTCAGAAAATTGTCAGCTGAACTGTTTGTCTAATTCAACTGTTTAATATCCTTCTGTTCAATGAAATTCCCACTTTGTATTGTAACAAATGCATATAAAAAGATAAATGTTGGCAATATAATTACCTCAGTTAAATAAATAGCTAGGAATTTGATAAGATGCTTAAATGTTAAGCAAGCCAGACGAAAAGATGACGCAAGCAATTCGAGTATTTCATATTCAGCATAAAATATCTGTAGCTCTCTAATAATTACTTCTTCTGTAGGTTACAAAGAAAAAAGTATTAAACTAAAAGGCATCCACATATGTCAGGTAAAGTATCTAGAATTCAGGAGTTTATCTTTACCACTGAAAATATCAACAGTGTACTTATGTATGGTTACCTAAGATTTTGAAATACACGAAGGAACGCTGGTATGGAAAGTTAATGAAGTTCAGACTAAAGGTAGATGAGAATTGAAATATTTAAAGCACTGAGATGTCATTTGTATCTCTATGCTGTTCAGTTTGCAGGATTTTAAAGACTCCAACACTTATGGGAAGATTATCAGAGCACTTTTGAACGTGTCGTTTGCATTATTAGAAGTAAAAATTTAAAATTTTGAATGAATCTTCCATGTTTTAAGCTAAAATGATGACATTTTGGTGTTTTTCCCATTTTAGCCACCTGTTTTCCTCCTATAAATAACCGAGCTGATAGATAACATAAAATCAGTGATATGTCAAATTTCTAAGTGTCCTTGAATTTTTAAATTCGATATATATACATACGTAGTACAGTAAAGACAAACTTAAGATATATTATCAGATGAAATGTGGGTTTTTATCTTCATTGCTACGTATCCTGAGTGGAACACAGAACTATTATTCTCACGGGTTTCAGCTACTAGCCTCACATCCTACTTTCTCTCATCTTCAGGCCTATTCATGACTAGTAAGCTATGTTGAGTTCAGGGGTGAGTAAGTCAGGAATCAAACCTTAGACCAAATGCGTGATTGGCAAGCATTCTACTGCTGAATCAACGAGATGAAGTCCGATATTCTGATATTATTGAAAATATGAAATATGTGTTTATTATTTAGTTGCTGAATTCCATGAAGAGACTTTTACCTTCACTAGAAATTTAAAAAGAACATGTGTTTTCCATTGTTATGTAAAGTTAGAAAGAATACATCAAAAAGAAATATATGGGAGTATTATCACGACAACAATTCAGTTTATGTGCAACTTTTTGACTAAAGTAAACGGATAGGTTGTTTTAAAGTAGATTTTCAGCCTGGCTATGGCCATAATGCCTAATGTGTATATGTAGTAAACAAGTAATGTCATTGAAGTTAGCATCAAAATATTATATGAATTAGGAACAAAACTTTATCGAGGTCTGAAGAAGCTTGTGGAAAACAACACCTATCTCACATGAAATGGTAGCAAGTGTTATAACCAGTATTTCATGCCGAATGTTTTCAAACAACAAAAGTTTTGGATGCACTGTACAGCTTAATTCTGAAAAATTTAGTGGCTGCTACTCTGCTTCTATCACGGGGTTGAAATCATGTTATTCTGAGTCACTTGTCGGAAAGATCTATACAAGATTCATAGATTAGAAGTCCACACTGAAGGAAATATATTCAATTCGTGAAAAATACTGAGTATTTGGAGGATAGCTGTTATTTTAGGAAATAGATTTGTTAACAACTGATATCACTGAAGTCATCTAAATATCCAACCCATTCGTCGTCAGGGAATAGCTTCAAGATAAACTTCTTCAGGTCTTGATGAAAATTTACGATGAGTTGGGTCCACATGTTCAGGTTTTAGGACAGATGCTTGCCAATAAAATCGGATGAATGTATCTTTGTAATTAGAATCAGCAGTATGTCGGGTCTATGAACCACTGGATTCCAACTCGTTTAGTAAATATTAGTTTTCTTAATATTTAACCTGACGATTTCGATTTTTAATTCTTGAAGGCGTTATGTATGCCTATCAAAGTCAAATCCAAAACTAGGTGGAAACTGAAGTCTAGTATCTTGTGGATTTTTAACTCAAGTCAGTCTGTGACAAATCCAGTATCGGGATGTCTTCAAAAGATATAACAGCAGAGTACTTGAACTCAATGGAAAAGTGACGTGACTCTAAAGTCTCTGTCTTAAAAGATTCACACTGATGAAATTCTAAAGTCGGTCTGAATTGCGTGTTTCAAGGTTGTCACCGAGAGATTTTCCTTGTCTTAGGACATCATTTCCTGGGAATGGTTTCATAATAAATCCTATTACCTAGTAATTTGTGGCCCGCTATCACCAAATGAAAGGTGATTAGTATGTCCCAGGATTTTCTTGCGTAGAAAGTATATAAATACCAAATTTATATAGGATTATTATTTTAATGTGCTCAACCCTTAGCCGTTACAACAGCATAAATTAAATGACAGTATTAAACGATACATAGACTGTGACTAGTGTGTGTCGGTGGCACAGCGGTAGAATGCTCGCCAAGCACTCAGATGGTTCGGGTTCGATCCCCGGCCGACGCACTCCCTTGCCTCGCTAAGCCAGTAATAAGACTTTTAAAGAGGGAAGGTTGGACAAGAGGCTGGCTAGCAACCCTATCCCGTAAAAATAAATGCCAATGCTACTGAAACTTCAAGCCTCTAGCTTGAAGCCCTATGTTCCACTGGGAGTGTAAACGAATGAAAGAAAAAACTAAGACTGCGTTTTAAATAACGTTTCAACTGTGCGAAAAAAGGACAGCCTAATGTAAACGGTAAAATTACTGGTTCAAAGGGATTGTGAAACTTTTTTTATTTGAAACCTTCTTGTTTTTAAAAAAACCCCTCATTATATTTTCTATTCTAGCTTGACTTTTCATAAGTCACACTATCAGGATTGTAATGTATCGATAAATAAAATTCCGAAAGAATTTAGAAATACGCCATAAAATCTCCTCACATTTAGAGGAAAATTATGTAATTCATTGTTTATTACATCATAGGCAGTGAAATTGGAAGCCAAAAGAGCATGTATGGAGGTGTGCGTGTATTACCGTACACCTGAAGCCGAAATCAGTCACGTGTTAAGCAAATTATTTGCCTTTTACTTACTTTAGCAACTTAATTGAAGGTGTTATTCAGTAGTGTTTTCATGTAAACGATAAAATAACTTAGGTTATGATATATATATATATATATATATATATATATATATATATAGTGCATATCATTTGTGTGGATACATATAAAACCACTATCTGTGTGGAAATCGGTAAAGATGAAACTTGAAAATAGTATACATAAATGAATTAAGCAATTACTTTTTCTCCATCTTACAGCTACTGAATAGCTAACTGCCTTATACTCTAAATCTATCAATTAATAGTACACAACAATGTTATTTAAATGGATCCAGAGGGAAAGTTTGAAAATTATTCAGTTTAAAACAGCTGGCTTTGACCATATGTACTAGTGTTTTTAGACTTTATCATCTTGTAAATTTATTAGTATGTTACCAATCTGGTACATGAATTCATAATCCTCATAACTTATAAATTTTTATTCAAGTATGGTTTGTAGGGATTTGGTTGATTGGTTACAGGATTTCATCATGAGCTGACATCGGTTAGAGAACCACTGGAAAGCCAGGGAGTACTGGACAGCTGTTTCGTCCTAGTTTTGGGACTCTTCATCAGTACGCGCCCACCGACAGGGTTCGAACACAGGACCTTCTGGTCACAAGGCGAGCCCGTAGACCATTAAGTCAGTGGGACCCGATCCATTGGTCAGTACATGCAATTTTACTTCTGCCAATTCACAACACAGCGTGACCAACTAGAAATATCTTCGATGAGTCGCTGTCCTCACCTTCCACCTGCTGCACTCTACTGGTCACGACTTCCTACTAGGTCCAAGTGGCTTAAGGGTCTACGAGCTCGCCTTGTAACCAGAAGATCCTGGGTTAGAACTTATAAATTTTTGTTCGATTTGTAGAAAGTTGATCTAATTTCCGGGTTAGTGCTCACCATTCCTGGGTAAATATACAAAGAAATATCTAGAAAAAAGGCTTGAAATCAGTTTTCAAGAGTTGATTTGTAAGGATTAGACTTGTTTATATGAGTTTGACCACGGATCGTTATCAGTTAGAGAACTACTGAAAACCAGGGAGTACTGAACAGCTCTTTCATCCTAGTTTAGAAATCATCGGCAGTACACACTCACACAGTTGGGATTCGAACCCAGGACCTTCCTTCCGGTTACAAGGCAAGCTTGTATACCATTCAGCCACTGGGACACGATTCAATGACCAGCCCATGAATTCTAACATCTACCAATTCGTGGTTTAAGAATCATATCTTTAAGTGTTGTAAACTGACTGAATATATATTCTGTTTGATTTCAGCGTCCAACATACAATTACATTTATTTGTAATGCGTTAAACATATCGATTTTTATCCTTGTTCACAATTAAGTAAAATGATTGTGTAACTTATCAAAAAGATGTACATTAATCATTTTGACGATGTGAAGTTAAGAAAACCTATTGATAAAATGTCACCTTTTTCATATGAATATTTTCCTAAAGTAACAATTATTATTAATCGCTGTCTTCAAATGTCTATAAATTGCCTGAACAGAATAATGTGTTGTGCAAACATAACGGACAAACATCTGTGCATACTTTGTGTAACACAATGTTAAAATTTACTAGTGGTATTATATCTTCTAAATTAAATTTTGCGAAACGACAACAGTATGTGAACAGTATGAACAAGATAGAAAATTGACATTAAAGTTGACTTTAATATCACTACTAATATGGCGCTAATTGAAGTTCCCACATTTCAAAACAGTCATGTCAGAGGCATTTAGATGTCTTCTGATTTTTAATATTTTTTAAACACAGCTTTGAAACCACTTTTAGTTAATATATGTATATATATATTCCTTTCTTACTGATAAAATGTTTTCTGAAATTTTGTTCTGTTTATGTGATGAAACGTACAAATTCTCATTCTGCAGTATAATTTTATAACTTTAAACTGAGTGTATGACATCAGTAGATCCAAAGAAGTGAGTTTACGCTTCAACAGAAATGTCGCATAATACACCACTGAGGTGAGTGTAGGAGTTTGGATATATTAAAAATAAAAAAAATAGAATGGCTACAACGACTTCAAAATGATAGAAAATTTGTATAAATTTTCCTCTTCCACAGTTCTGTAGTCGCTGTATGGCAAATTTTGTGTGAGATTCACTCAACTAAGTTTACCTTGATTCAGACAATCAGCCTGAGTTTCTACTTTTTGTAAGTGGACTTTGTTGTTGGAAGGTAGCAACCAAGAAGCTTAGGTTATCTAGTTCCTTACATCAATGGACCTATGACGGTTAGAATAATTTTTAGTTCAAAATGCAAACGGATAGTGGAATTTGGGTCAGTATACCAAAATAGCACAAAAGTATGGTAGGAAAGGAGGAAGGATTAAAAAACATACAGAGATATGATAAATTATTCGGATTTTTAAAATCCGAGTAATTTTGCTGAAGAAACTGTGTCTTACGCAGTGAAATGTTCAGAAAAAAATCTTGTTTTAATTTTTTCTTAAACACGCTGGGACTATTTTAAGTAATTTATAATGATTCAAAAGAATGGTTAATGAACGAAGAGTACTATTTTCTGACTTTGGGATTATCAGTCCCTCATCATTCATCAGTTCTTTTAGTTCTTCTCTGTGCTCCTTTGTCAAGAAATGTTTACTGTCGCATTTGAGGTTTTTGTACTGATAACAACAATCCACAAGACTGGATTTGAAACGTTCTAGTTCCAATGTGGACGATGGAACTAGATCCCTTGTTTGACTAAATAGGTTTTCGAATTCAATATCAATATCTAAGTGATTAACTCGTTTCGGTGTATCACGAAATCGAAGGCCAAGGGAAAGAACTTCAAGTTGCATCTTATTTAATTCAATACTATTATAATGGTAGACGTGCCTTTTAGTATCTGCTGGAAATTTACCAGCCTCTGGCTTCCTTTCAAGCCTGTTCATAAGCTCTTTCTGCTTCTTCTGTCAAACAAGGGATTTAGTTCCATCATCCACATTGGAACTAGAACGCTTCAAATCCAGACTAGTGGATTGTTGTTATCAGTACAAAAACCTCAAATGCGACAGTAAACATTTCTTGACAAAGGAGCACAGAGAAGAACTAAAAGAACTGATGAATGATGAGAGACTGATAATCACAAAGCCAGAAAATAGTACTCTTCTCTCAGTACCCATTCTTTTGAAAATTTTAATGGACATTTTTAATCAGTTATAATGATTCAGTCTGACTTGATGCTCAAATTATACTGGGGAATTCATGATATATATGACCAACATCATCTCAACTACAGGCGGAACTGACGAGGATATCAAAGCCAGAATCGGAAAAGCAAGACAAGCTTTCATTACTCTCAAATCTGTGTGGAGGTCAACAGCATTCAGCATCAAAAATAAGATCCGGATTTTCAACTCCAATGTAAAGTCAGTGCTACTCGCTATACGGATCAGAGACTTGGCGCGTCATAAAGAGCATCTCAAACAAGATACAGACCTTCATTAACAGTTGTCTTCGCACAATACTCAAGATCAGATGGCCGGCCAGAAAAGATCAGCAACAGAGATCTCTGGGAGCGAACCAATCAGGAACCGATTGTGAAACAAATACGCAGGAAGAAATGGAGATGGGTTGGCCATACGCTGAGGAAACCATCAAGTGACATCAGTAGACAAGACCTCGAGTGGAACCCAAAAGGGAGGCGGCGAGTTGGTCGTCCAAGGGTGACTTGGAGGAGGTCATGCGAGGAGGAGATGAAAGCATGTGGACAGACCTGGAGCAGGGTGAAAAAGTTGTTAGAAAACCGAAGGCAATGGAGGTGCGCAGCTGAAGCCCTATGTTCCTCTAGGAACTAAAGGATACAATAATAAATAATAAAATAATGACCAACATGTTTATATAGATGTGTTGTTAAGATATAATAATGACAGAATGCTTGCATAAGTACACTGGGGGAGTTGACAGCTATTTTTAAATAAACAAAACACTGCAAACCAACAATTGAATATCACTAGCAACTAGCCCTATTCAAGTAGGTAGTGTTCTGGTGGGAATTCGTGACCAGTGGGGTACAGCAGGTCATGTGTGAGAACAAATGCTCACCGATGACATTCGCTAGTGCCAGTCGCGCCAGATCATGCATTTGGAGACGTTGAAATTCATAGATTGGCCTTTAGATGGGGTCCTAGTGGCTTAATGGTGTATGAGCTCACCTGGTAACTGGAGGGTTATGGGTCCAAACTATTGTAGTGTGCGTACTACTGAAGGGCCCAAAACTAAGCTGGCGATACAGCTGTACAGTACTCCGAGGTTTTCCAATGGTCATGATGAAATCACGTAACCAACCAATCAAATCCTTGAAAACTAACTCTTGAAAACGAAACAGTGTTGTGTTCCTCAGTCCTGCCTTTTTTATAAACTTCATTTTTTTCGGTTATGCTTAAAAGGAACATCTAAAAGTATTACAAATATTGTATCATGGTTTTCAGTAAAGTGAATTCTTATATTACGTTCATTGTGTTAAATATACCAACTGCTGCTTCTTTTTTAGTATTTCACTTTTGTCCTTAATGATACTACACATTTCATATTCTACTTGTTTCTCTTTGGAATAGCCATTAACTTCAAACTATATATTTTAGTTGATTTACGCATGAATGATGTTGTATATTGTTTTACTTAGGTAATGTGTAATCTAAAAGATACTTTTCGCTCATTCTAAAACCAGCATACACTTTCAATAAGACTGTTTATGCAGTCGATCTAAAAACAGAACAAAAATAATCAGTCTGCCTACGTTGAATAACCAGTTTATTTTTTAAGCTAAGTGCTTTATTTAGCGCTAATACTTTTTCTTATAACATTTTTGACTATGTGAAAATTCATGTTAATACCAAGAATCATGACAACTGCTGTCTGTTTTTTTATACTGAATATATCCATTTCGACTTTCATCACCATAGAAAAGAAAGGTAAATCGTATTAATTAAAGTCAAAAAGCGTGAAGAGTTTATCGCCTACCCAGTATGGCGTGTTAAAAAACCTTAGTGTTGATGCTGGCTGAATTCTACCAGTCATTTTCGCACATTAAAATCGTCGATGTGCCGAAAGCCAACATTTACAGGGTAGTACACTAACTTAAGCAGCTGGGTACCTATGGGTACCTGCACTCCCTATGCTCCAGAATTTGGAAAATCTTCTATATAGATACGGTTGACATAGAACAAGAAAGCCTGCGCACAACTGTCTCATATGATGGATATCCCAGAAAGTTTATCGACAGAAACGCCAAGAAGGAAACCGTCCCTAGACAAGTCACAGTGCCAAAGAAGACACTGTTTATAAGTTTGGCATTAAAGGATTACACTGTTTTTGAAGTAATTAAAAGTCATTTATCGAAGCGTATTTCACGGTGTTTTTACGCAGCTGACTCGTATTTAGCATTAACCAGCCGAAATATTGTTTGACAATGAGCAAAGCATAAATTACCGCTTATGTCCACCTCTGTGTGCGTATACTCACTTACATGCTGGTGTGGAGCTGATTACATTGGATATTGTAAGCGTGTAGCTGTGAACACTACCCAGTTTGGTTAATGAAAGTTGAGCAAAGGACAACACGGTCTTCAATCTGTGAACACCTACTGGAGTTAGGTCACTCAACCCCACGTGATTTAACCTTTACAGTTACGTACAGTACCAAATCCAGCCACTCCGAAAGGTTACGTTTTCTCCACTTATGTATGGCCAAAGCTCTAGCTATACATGAAAATAAGCCAGAATTATGTGTTCAAAAATGTTTTGTTAGACCTCTTTCTTTACCTTACCTTCTTTCGCACTTGAATTCATTCCACTTGACTTCATCTTTGCCGTCTTTACTGTTATCATCATCGTACTGTTAATTTTTTAGACAACACTTGGCCAACTTCTCCAAAATCTTAGCGCCAATACACTTATGTGGTAATCTCTAAAAGTACTGTGATTCATCCACTTCAACTGTAACCAATTAGTACATCGTTTTAGTTATCTTTATTCTTATCATAAGTATTCTTCCTAGGCTAGGCTCTTTAATGTGATGTTAAGTGGCTGATGGTAATCAAAAGGATGTCCTACCAGGTGAAGAAAAGTACTAAATGTAAATTTAAAATTAAGCCGAAAGTTTACCTTCTGTTACCGGAAATAGACTATCCTTTTGAGAGCTGCATTTTTCTAGTGGATTTAATATCACCCAAGTTAATTGAGGCAGTTTAAATATTAACATACATATATATTTATACGTACTTTAGCCTTTAAGGAACACAGCGCTTCCTTCCACGACTTCTTCTTTGAATTTTTTATAGGAATCTCTATTTTTCCGGTAGCCATCTAGATAAGTTAAGAAGAGAAAAAAAATAATCATTTCAATGTGGCACATAACGTTAAACTGATGTAATAAACTAATTAACTAAGTGCATTAAAATAAATATAAAAGTTAAATTTTTGCGAGTATACCTCAGTAGGCTAATGTGAAGAAATTTACTACACTGCCTATACATTTGTTATTTAAGTATTGGTTTGTAGGGATTTGATTGATTGGTTACAGGATATCATCATGAACTAACATCGGCTAAAGAACCAGTGAAAATTCTGGGAGTACTGGTTTTCTAATAGATGTCAGTTCACGATGATATCCTTTAACCAATCGATGAAATCTCTACAAACTGACACTTGAATATCAATTTGATGCTCACTGGTGACTGGCCGTATTCAGGAAGTTAGTTCTGGTGGGAATTTGTGACCATTAAAGTACAGCCGTTAGGGTGTGAGGACAAATACTCTTCGATGATGTCCGCTAGTGGCCGAGTCTTATCATGAATTGGCGGAAGTTGGGATTCATGGAGTAGCCATTGGATGGGGTTCCAATGGCTTAATGGTCTACGAGCTCGCCTTGTAACTAGAAGGTCCTGGGTCCAAACCCCTGTGATATGTACGTACTATTGGAAGGTCCGAAACCAGACTGACGAAACATATGTCCCGTACTCTAAGGTTTTCCAATGTTTCTCTAATCGATGTCAGCTCATAATGAAATGCTCTACACATTTACTATTAGGTATAATTTTTGAGAACTATTTGAAAGTTTTACCTGTGTGGAACACTATGATCACTTTCGATAAACATCATATAAGTTTTAAAGGACTAAAAAAGCATATGTTTTGAAGCCTAAAAGTATTTTACTTTGGAAAAAGAATCCATGATGACATCTGCAATCATGTTATTTTTGGTATTTACATGTAAGTTGACCAAATAAAAATTAAACCTCATAAATTTAAAAAGACTGAGGAAAATTATCTTTCATCATCTTGGCGACGATTTGTGTTAGATAAAATAAAAAATGACCATCTTCTTCATTTAGTATTTTAAAGTATGACGCTAAACCTGCTTTACTTAGTTCTACTTTCATTCTGTCTTTTAATACAGTCTCCTAAATTGTTGGGATTTCTGTGCAATTAACCTGATATGCTTATGACTACTAAATTATGGTTGAGGCTCTATCCAGCTATTAATACTCTATTTTTGTATGAGATCAAATAAACTAATCTAATTTGGAATCATAGTATATCAACAAGGTAGAAAGAATCCTTCGCCTAAATTCATACAACTAAGTTTCGCTTGGTAGTCAGAGGCTTAAACTATAAATGCAGTAAATTTTAAATAAGGTATCCTAAAAGATTTAGTATTTTAGCTTAAGTCTTACTCAAATCTCACTGCATAACCGAGAGTATGAAAAGTAAGCTTTATCTTTGCGAAAATTATGTTAATACTTAAAAAATGAATGACTAAAATTCTATATTTCATCCAGTTCGTATTTTCATTGATATTACACAAAACCGACCTGGAGATATTAAAACTTTTAAATATGCTGCTTTTAGTGCTATATGAAATCTGTTCACTTTAATACCTGAAAAAAGTTACCTACTGTTCACTGTCAAGTATTTAGACTAAGATTTCTGATATTAGAAAATACTCTTGGCCCTGTAGTAAATATATTGGTGTTTTGACTTTCAGTGAGTCTATGAGCCCCTTGTCAATATATGCCAGAATAAGATGGTTGGAGGCAATCCTCAGGAAGCCTTGAACCTACCTTTTGTGCTGGTTTCCACGCACCAGTCAGTGAGGCGTACCTCCAAAATTGAAGGAGCTCATGTCTCTTTTGAGATTAAAACCCGCGTCAACAAGTGATTCAGTCATAGACGTTACCACTGAACTATTCGAGCTCGTGATAGACCTCCTGCAGGACTGCATTGGATACTGTGATTGGACACTAGTAACTAGTGTGATGTGTCTAGTCCTTTCTTTGGTACAGACTAATTTCTGTCAGTCAGGTTAGCAATGCAGCCACCATTCTAAGTAGCTCGCCATCACGGTGCACATTGATTTGAAGATAATACATGGTTGGCGGCGATCGGCAGAAAGCCATCTGATATCATCAAATCGTTGTGCATCGTTTTGGCGAGCTACCTAGAATGGTGGCCACATGGTAGATCTGACTGACAGATATCAGTCTGCACCAAATAAAAGACCAGGCAAATCACACTATTTACTAGCGTCCAATCAAAATATACCAGAATTATAATTTTGTCGTTATTTAATAGAATTTACTAATCAAATATAATTATAGCATAAAAGTTATCTTTACTAGAAATAGTTGGGTAACATCTGCTTGCCTACGTAGAAAATATCAGCATTATCAGTTTATTATTTTTATTTCATTCGTTTATGTATCCAGGGGAACATAGGGCTTTAAGCTAGACCTATAAAGTTTCGGCAGTAGCGGTGTTTATTTTCACGGGTTGAAATTACTATCCTCATGTCTGGCCCTCCTTATTCACCAACCTTACTACTGGCTTAGTGAGGCTGAGGAGTACTTTGGCCAAGGATCGAGCCTAGGACCATATGCATAATTGGCGAGTGCTCTATCGCCGAACCACTGACGCCAGAAAATATCAGACCCTCAGTTAAATAAGCGTTATACAACTAAGTTACCATTGTGAAAACGAACCCCCTACATGTAGGCAAATACTGAGTCCTTAGTAAGCGAAAACAAGCCTCTGTTCAAGGTGTTCCCAATAAAACAAACTGAAAGATTAATAGAATTCAATGATTTGACAGGTAACTCAGTCGCCAGTTTCAAAATGACGGCATTTGCATTTTTTCTTTTATTATTATAATAAACATTTATATTATAAGCCCAAATGGAAAAAGTGACGTAATATCTTGTGCACTGACGTGTGTGCACTGAATAAAAAACTATTTGTAGATAGTTAGAATAAACTTTAGAATTCTCACTGCGCTTTCTTGATGAACGCCGATAAATTCAACACAACAATTATCTTTAACAACCACTGTGAAGAAGCATAAACACAGTCATCTGGCTGAGGCGTTATTTATTTATGCCAATTAAGCTATATACAAGTAGAAAAGGGGTTTCATTTTCTTTCATTTTTTTTTCAATAAATCCCAAAATGTTAACTGTATTTTTTGTTATCTGTAAGAAATTAATGAAATCCCACCTGATCTAAATTATATTTGGTAAAGTGGAATGATAAACGAAATTGAGATATGGTTTTCTTTTGAAAGCAAGTGCATGCAAACAGGAATGCTGTACACAGAAGAGAATTTTCCAAACTGATGGATAAGTAAAAATATGAAGCAAGAGAACACAGACGTCTTCATGCAATAGATATTAAACTAAATAGGTGGTGTATGCTGCATTATTTGACTAGAAGTCAATTGAAAAGCATCTGTTTTTATATGTTTAACATGATGAGATATTCAGAGAAATATCAGGAAATTTTTTTGGAATGCATTACATATTTCATCTTCGTTCTTAACATGATTAGAAATGTTTTCAAGGTAGTTTTTTTTCAGAAGAATGCATACTGAACAAAGAATACTGTTTTCCATCACTTCATCATGCTTTACAGTTATATATATAAATATATCTTTATATATTCTTATATATAATGGTGACCGAATGAAACAGTGTTATGAAAAACATTAATGTTCTTTAAAAAACATCGAATAAATAATATTATTAGATTACACCTGAATAGCATCAACATAAAGTAAGCTGAATGTCAGAAAAAATAGCAGAGATAATTATACAAATTCATGACAGTAGTAGTGACTGGACTTGATCCTTTTGAACACAAAGCACTGGTTCTTTGAGACGAACCGCGATAGCCTCTGATGTTGGAAGCATGCGGTGCTCCGAAGTTTTGACAGCTTATTTGGCGCCAGGTAGATTATAGAGAAAGATTATTCAACGCTGGCTTAATGGCTGGATTCCACCAGATGGTCAAATATCGAACTGTTAACAGTTTTACCTACACCTTTACATAGCCATACTCATAGATATTCTCGAGAACGAAAAATCAAGTTCCTAGAGAAACGGCCAATATAACTCACCCCACAAGCGCTGTCGACTTGGTTGATACAATTTGAAGTGGCTAGTCTAGTCAAGGTACTTCATCTTTCAGTCTAGGAATCACCATCAGTCGTGTAGACAATAAGACGTGTATTTCGTCAGCATTTAAAGTTCCTTGAACCGATTTTATTTTTGTCCTCGTAATTATCTCACTTGGTATATCACTCTTGAATCGCAGTCGTAGACAAAGTTGCTTCTTGTTTACAGATAGTGAGTAGTCCTCTTCCTCTTTCTTTGTCATGTGTTTCCTCCTAAATTTGTCGCGATAGCCATTTTCGATCAAAGTATCATATACAATGCCTAATTCATCTTCAATTACTTCTTCTCAACATATGGCTGTAACTCTGTGACTGAGGGTCTTCACTAAGTTTCTTTTGTACTTGAGAGGAACGAAGCAGTGAAAATGTGTATATTGTCCTGTCCAAGTACTTTTTCTATACAAAATTCTTTTTATGCTACCATCTGGTCTTTTTGTAAAAAGGAAATCCAGGAAGGCAATTCTGTTTTAGGATGGCACTTCAGATGTGAAAATCATAGCTCAATGTATTTTATTCAAGTCCTATCCGAATCCTTATCACAAAGAATGAGGGTGTCATCCATATTCCGGAAATAAAGTGATAACTTTCTGATAAGGTTGTTCAAAGGTCCGTTTCTAGTTTGCTTAGAAAGAAATCAGCCAAAATGAGACCCAATAGGGAGCTCATAGCCATCCCATCTTCTTGCCTCTAAAGCATGCCGTTGAATTTGAAATTTACATCCATGATGCACCTTAATAACAATTCTTTCATGATTTCAGTACGAATCCCAATGTTCATCGACTGGTTATCCACTTGTCCACACGTGTAGTTAACTGTTTCTACTATAGGTACATTTGTGAATATACATGTTATGTCCAGAGATATCATAGTTTTATCGTTGGTATTAACATCTTTGAATTTGTCTACGAATTCAAATACATCTTTGACGCTATATTTCACTATCTTCTCATGCAAAGGTTTGATAATATTTACCAACCATCTAGCTAGAGCATGGTAGTGCGAATTTTGCATATCAAGTATTGGTCTTAACTGTACCCCTGGTTCATGCACTAAGAATTCTCATATTAGATAAGTTTATTTTGATAATCATTCATTGATGCAGTATTAACAACTGGATGACAAGGTTTCGAGCATAATTTATTGCTGATAATCATATCAATTTATTCACACGATTTAACAATTAGCCGTGTGCATATACGTATTTCCTCTCTTTCTTTCTATCCATCCAACCTCCCTTTGCTGTTTGTTGTCACTTTACATATCGCTGGTATAGGCATTGCGTCAATCCGATTGCACGTGTTTGGCGTTGAATCGATAAACAAAGCTTTAGTAAATAATAACTTCTTTCAAGTATCATAAGGGGATATAAACAAAACTACTGTGAAACAAGTCAGAGCACAATGCGATTTGATACTAAAATGTGAGAAGAAAAGAAGAAGCAACTTACTATTAAAAGAAAAAACAGCTGTGAAAAGCTTGAGAAACGAAAATAAACATGGTGATTGCAAAGGCGGACGGACAAGGGATAATACAACAGTAGTCGTGGAAAAATCAGATTACATAAGCAAGGCCGATCAACATATTGAAATAGGCCCTAAGAGAGGTTAGTCACTGAAGCTTTGTTTATCGATTCAAAAACACAGACATGCAATCGGACTGACGCAACTCCTTTATCAGAGATATGCAAAGTGGCAACAGACAACAAAACGATGTTGGAGAGACAGAAAGAGAGAAAAAATATACATAACGCAAAATGTGAAAAACATGTGAATAAATTGATGTTATTATGAGCAATGGATGCGTCGGTGGCACAGAGGTTAGGACGCTCGCCGACCATGTACATGGTCCGGGGTTCGATCCCTGGCCGACGAACTCCTTTACCTCGCTAAGCCAGAAATAATGCTGGTGAAGAGGCAAGGTTAGACTAGCAACCCCATCCTGTAAAATTAAACACTGCTAGAGAAACTTCAAGCCACTAGCTTGAGGCCCTCC
The DNA here is from genome assembly GCA_944472135.2 of Trichobilharzia regenti. Taxonomy (NCBI): domain Eukaryota; kingdom Metazoa; phylum Platyhelminthes; class Trematoda; order Strigeidida; family Schistosomatidae; genus Trichobilharzia; species Trichobilharzia regenti. The sequence continues at coordinate 92,589,063 of OX235262.1, read as the reverse complement.
GTTACACTGGGAACGTGAAGAAAAAAAAGAGCAATGAATTATGCCCGAAACGTCATCCAGTTGTTAGTACTGCATGACTGAGTGATTATTAACATGAACTTATCAAATGTGGAATTACATTCTACCACAGTACTGAAGTTCTACACTTACATTGATTACTAGTAATTTATTTAAACCAAACTTGTTAACAGTTAAGGTCGAAAAATCTCCAGTGTTTAAACCGGGAAATGTTTACATTTTGCATTACATACATGAAATGACCTGTCATTGTAAATGTTTGTTTTTAGAAAAGTCAGTATTATTTTACAAGTGTAAAAATATAACACTGAAAAATGAAAACATTTTGTTAGAATTGTTTGTTGGTGGGTGGTATTTTAAGTTGTAGGCATGTCAAATTTATTTTATGTTTTAACTTTGGTCCAATTTCATATATCACTTTTTTGGAAACATCTTATTCAAAGCGAGAGCAGGGCAAATTACCGATATCTCCGAAAAGGACATTGTTCTTACAACTTCAGCTCCTCGGGGATGACATCACTGAGATATTGACACGACGCCTAAGGAATGGAGCACTCAGTGCTGACGAATTCTGCTGTGTCTTGAAAGCCACCCTTGTTGACTCGTTGGCCTAATTTCTTCATATAAACTTTCAGAAAATATCTGCTTCTACCTTAGTTTTTTCAAACTTCTAGTTAATTCATCGCCTATTTTGTTATTGAAATCTTTTTTCTCCTCAAGTTTTTGAAACTTCTGTGTGTCCTACAATATATGATTCATCTTGTTAGTATAATCACTTCTGTTAAGGAGGACTACTCCTGATCCTTTATCAGGCTTTGTGATTATCAGGCTGTCATCATTCATCAGTTCTTTTAGTTCTCCTCTGTGCTCCTTTGTCAGGAAACATTTACTGTCGCATTTGAGGTTTTTGTACTAATAACAACCATCCACTAGACTGGATTTGAAGCGTTCTAATTCCAAGGTGGATGATGGAACTAGATCCCTTGTTTGACTAAATAGGTTTTCGAATTCAATATCAGTATCTAAGTGATTAACTCGTTTCGGTGTATCACGAAATCGAAGGCCAAGGGAAAGAACTTCAAGTTGCATCTTATCTAATTCAGCTCTACTATAATGGTAGACGTGCCTTTTAGTATCTGCTGGAAATTTACCAGCCTCTGGCTTCCTTTCAAGTCTGTTCATAAGCTCTTTCTGCTTCTTCTGTGCTTTTCGTTCACTAACTTGAGAAACGTATTCCATAAAAGGCGTGCTAAGATCTTCTGGCAGTTCATCTACCTCATATTACCTGGAAGCGATATTCACTTCATTTTCTTGTATGTATGTGTATAAAGAGCCTAATTGGTTTAATGCATATCGCTTCAGCGTCTTCCTACTGGGATGAACTCTGCTTCGACGCAGAGACTTGTAATAAACTTTAGGATAGTGACTTTCCTCGATGCAGTTGTCAATGAAGTCCAATGTAGCCTTTGTTTCTTTGAGCTTAGCGTTATACTTCAGGTATGCATTGAGAGTCTTCAACGCTACAGGCGGCTCACAACATTTTAGCTGATTGAAAATTCCCATTAAAATTTTTTAAAAGAATGGAAACTGAACAAAGAGTACTTTTTTTGGTATATTCATCATCAGGTTCAAGATTCATGTATACATTATAGGTAATTATTGGAAAAGTTATTAAGATCTGCAAATATAGGTTAACGCTTTTGTTCTAGTTTAAGGCTTTACATCAGTGACCAAAATTAGAATTTTAAGTTTAGAAGACGAGCATAATATTGTTCAGCCAACAAACCCACTAATGCTTACTTTCGTCAATCAGTGATGTAGCCTGACAGCCATTCACTGTCATCACACCACAGTTGGTGCAAATCACTGATCACGACATCTCCTTAGAATTCCAATTTCATCCTGTAATGAGCCATTATTTAGATATGAGACGCCTTTTTGTTATTTATTTTGATTCATAATTAGTAATAAATGAATAATTGTGGAGTAAAAACCAATTAGGATAATTATACTTTTATTCTTATAAAAGGTGAGTCAGTAGCACAGCGGTAGGATGCTCGTGTGATCCGGGGTTCAATCCCTGGCCGATATGCTTCCTGACCTCACTAAGCCAGTAATAAGGCTGATAAAGAGGGCAAGTTGGGTATGAGGATAGTAACATCATCCTGTAAAAACGAACACCACTGCTACCGAAACTTCAAGCCTCTAGCTTAAAGTACTATATTCCATCTAGAACGTAAAGAAATAAAAAAATTCAAATAAAAAATTATGAAAGACTGGAACTCAAAAGCATCTAAATGTCATTCTTTACAATCTCAAAATTATTTTTTTTCAGGTAGACCAGATGTTGTCTAATAAAGAATCCGCTTGCGAAGTTTAATGTCATCACCTAAGCAGAAAAATGTGAATTAATAAGTGAGCACTCAGTTAGGTGTAAACTGTGAACCACAGACGAAAATCAACAAGTTCGTAGAAGAGGCAGAAGGCGAAAACAGAACCTCAAGTGAGTGTAGAGAAGACAGAGGTGACGAAGATATCTAACTAACAGCAACTGCAGGTTCTGATCACTTTCACTTATCTGGCAAGCATCCTTTTAAATACAAGGGTTAGGGTTGAGGTTGTTAAAGATAATTAGTGTCGAAGAAGGAAGATAGACTTTCATTAATCTGAAATCAGTGTGGAAACCAATTGTACTAAGCACAAAGAATAAGATTCCAACTTTTAACAGTAGTGTCAAATCAGGTATTGCTTCTACATGGTTCAGAGGCCAAAAGCATTTCCAGCAGGATACTACATAATTTTATCCACAAGGGCCTTTGCTTCATACTGAAGATCAGATGGCCTGAAAGAATAAGTGATAGAGAACAATGGCAGAGAACCTGTTAGTCGACAGACATGCCGAAGAAGAAAGAGATGGATGGGAGACACACTGTGGAAACCACTAGGTAATGTCGTGCGCTAGGCCTTCAGGTGGAACCACAAAAGAAAACAACCGCCTGGGTGTTGATTTGGGGGTGACATGGAGAAGATCATATGAGGAGGAGTCGGGAGCTTGTGGACAATTGCGGAGCCATCTATAGAAGGCTTTAGGGAACAGACAACGATGGGGATGTACCGTGTAAGACCTATATTCCACTCGAAACCTAAAGGACTAATACAAATAGTAATAAATGTCTTGAGTTTGTCAACAGGAGTTTGAGAAAATGTCATACATTGAATTTTTAATGATGTGGAAAATAAATGAGATATCTTCAGTTATCAGACATTCAAAGGTCCTCCAGTAAATAGTTATCCCTTCTCTTAAACATAAATAATATCTGCAAATTTCTTTGACTGTAAACTTGTTCAGGCAAGCAGAGAAATAAATAAATTAAAAGAGTTATAATGATAAACAAAAAATATTTGAAATTATGCTGAAATTAATTATTACACTCATAATCATGTTGATAGCTTTTAGCTCCCAACTTTACTTACTGTCTCAGTGTGAACTGACAAATGTTCAGATATTACTCAGCGTATTTGAAAAAAAAATGGATCATGCAGAGAATGTTTTCAACTCTATGTTTTTTTCTTTTCCACTTTGTTAACTGTTTCACAGATAACACATGTTCCCTATTTTTTTTTGTTTTCTTCTGCCCACAAAATTTGCTCCCACCTTAGAACAGTACACTTAATTCATATTTATTTTAGCATTACTATATATTTTTGAAAAATTGTGCTCTGCTTGGCATAACAGTTTAAAAGGAAGGATGAAAATAATTAAATCATTAGTGGAGAAAAATAATTAGTGTTTTTATTATGAAATTCAAGCAGTCAGTGTAGTGTAGGTCTGAGTGAAGGATAATAATAATGAGAAAATAATTATCTAACAGGATTTCATCATGAACTGACATTGGTTAGAGAACCTTTGAGAAACCTGAGAGTACTGGACAGCTGTTCCGTCAACCTAGTTTGGGACTCTTCATCAGCACACACCCACTGAGGTTCAAACCCAGGCCTTTTTGCTTACATGGTTATAGTACTCCCAAGTTTTCCGGCGGTTCTCTAAGTGATATCAGTTTATGATGAAATCCTGTATCCAGTCAAATCTCTGCAAACCAACACTTGAATATCAATGAGATGCTCACTAGCGACTTGCCCTATTCAGATAGGTAGTTACCTGGGGTTCTAGTGAGAAGTCGTGACCAGTAAGGTACAGCAGGTCAGTTGTGAGGGCAGACACTCACATACACACACACACTTGAATTTAAGGACAGTACTTTACAAAATGAAAATAAAACCTGAAGAGCATACACTATACAATCTATCTCCAAACAATTTGCTAATTTCTGATAAACTGATAAGTTTTGGGGTTTATGGGAAAGAAAGCTGGGAGGAACCGTTCCAAGCCAAATGAGTGACTAGAATAGTTGTGTTTCTTTGACAATTGTGAATCTTGTTTGAACCAAACTAAAATTATGTTTAGCTTGCACGGCAACACTACTTGTTTATTTATTGAAATTGATGATATGAAGTGGGTCGTTGTTATCGCTGATCATTGCATTTCACCAACTTAAATGAGCCTTTTGTATAGGTGATATTTATCAGTACCCAAACTTAGAATATTAAGTTCTCTTTTAATTGATTTCAAGGAAGTCTGAGATGGGTGAAGTGTAACATACTGCAAGATCTACCGTTATTGAATTTGATTAGATGAAGCACCTCTTTGTAGAATTCTGTTGCTGTTAAGTTCACTGCCTAAAGTTTTATGATCGCCAACATGCAAAACCTTTTACTTGTCGTATACTAATTCTTCTAAATATCATAAATGTGTGTACATATACCATTAAAAGGAATTCCATGCTTTCTTTCAATGATGCTTATCAGTTTGAACGATAAAACCTCGTGTGAAACGTCGTTTGTTAGTGAAATCGCATCCACCTTGAGCAAAACAAAACAACTTGAAGACCAAAAGTAACACAACATATCAGTATGCAGCTTTACTGAAAGGCTTACAGAGAGCTCACACCCTCTGAACGGCTATGCTACTTTTAGGCATTATGAATAAGTTTTCTTCCCTAAAATCTTGAGCCGCTACTCTTTCGAAAAACACACACTTAAAGTAGGCACACCTTAAAGAATATCAACGTAACCGTGTGAGGCGCAAGGATTCTTTCCCTTAAATGAAGTGGAAATATGAATACAAAGGCATACAATACTTTCCAGATAGATGTAACTGAATAATGTGTTCCTTTTAGTACCATAACTTTAAAATTAATTTAATAGAGAAAAATCTTGATCAAAGAATATCCTTTTCGAAAATTTCCTCCTCTGGCTCTACAGTAACATGTATATGCACATACATTTACATACATAGAATATTCTAGAGTAATCATCATTACCACTATTGGTCTCATTAAATATTATCAAGTTTTTAGGCAAGATCAATGAAATTACATTTCAGTAAAGATGCACAAATAATGATAAACATAAAAATGTAATAGCAAATAGAATATCAATTGAAATAACGGAAATTTCCACAACAAACTGAGGATCATTAAAATCTTGATGGCCATGGTTAAGAAAGTGTCTGAGCGAACTTCTTTTAAATACATAGGTTAGGTTTATTAATCTGAATTCCAACAGCCACCCTCAGCAGTATGTGGTGGGTAGACTGCTGAGGTAAAATTAGGATTCGTCGATAAACGGTAGATCACTTGGAAAGCCTAGTTAACATCGGTCTTGCGTTCTTTATCCACGAGATGAGATGGAATAGAACTATGAATGGAAATACGGTTACAAAACACGCCTAATTTTATGGCCTACGTGAGTGTCTACATAGGAGCAATCCAAATGGTAGGTACGAATAAAAGAGGTGAAATTAGGCAGTTTTTCGTTAACTCCCGAAAGAAAAATAAGGGTGGCTTTGAAGACACAGCAGAATTCGTCAGCAATGAGTGCTCCATTCCTTAGGCGTCGTGTCAATATTTCAGTGATGTCATCCCCGAGGAGCTGAAGTTGTAAGAACAATGTCCTTTTCAGAGATATCGGTAATTTGCCTTGCCCTCGCTTTGAATAAGATGTTTCCAAAAAAGTGAAATATGAAATTGGACCAAAGTTAAAACATAAAATAAATTTGACATGCCTACAACTTAAAATACCACCCAGCAACTAACAATTCTAACAAAATGTTTTCATTTTTCAGTGTTACATTTTTACACTTGTAAAATAATACTGACTTTTCTAAAAACAAACATTTACAATGACAGGTCATTTCATGTATGTAATGCAAAATGTAAACATTTCCCGGTTTAAACACTGGAGATTTTTCGACCTTAACTGTTAACAAGTTTGGTTTAAATAAATTACTAGTAATCAATGTAAGTGTAGAACTTCAGTACTGTGGTAGAATGTAATTCCACATTTGATAAGTTCATGTTAATAATCACTCAGTCATGCATTAATAACAACTGGATGACATTTCGAGCATAATTCATTGCTCTTTATTTCTTCACGTTCCCAGTGGAACACAGGACCTCAAGCTAGTGGCTTGAAGTTTCTCTAGCAGTGTTTATTTAATTTTACAGGATGGGGTTGCTAGTCTAACCTTGCCTCTTCACCAGCATTATTTCTGGCTTAGCGAGGTAAAGGAGTTCGTCGGCCAGGGATCGAACCCCGGACCATGTGCATGGTCGGCGAGCGTCCTAACCTCTGTGCCACCGACGCATTCATTGCTCATAATAACATCAATTTATTCACATGTTTTTCACATTTTGCGTTATGTATGTTTTTTCTCTCTTTCTGTCTCTCCAACTTCGTTTTGTTGTCTGTTGCCACTTTACATATCTCTGATAAAGGAGTTGCGTCAGTCCGATTGCATGTCTGTGTTTTTGAATCGATAAACAAAGCTTCAGTGACTAACCTCACTTAGGGCCTATTTCAATATGTTGAATGACCTTGTTTATGTGATCTGATTTTTCCACGACTACTGTTGTATTATCCCTTGTCCGTCCGCCTTTGCAATCACTATGTTTATTTTCGTTTCTCAAGCTTTGCAAAGCTGTTTTTTCTTTCAATAGTAAGTTGCTTCTTCTTTTCTTCTCACATTTTAGTATCAAATCGCATTGTGCTCTGACTTGTTTCACAGTAGTTTTGTTTATTTCCCCTTATGATACTTGAAAGAAGTTATTATTTACTAAAGCTTTGTTTATCGATTCAACGCCACACACGTGCAATCGGACCGAAGCAACGCCTATACCAGCGATATGTAAAGTGACAACAAACAGCAAAGGGAGGTTGGATGGATAGGAAGAAAAGAGGAAATACGTATATGCACACGGCTAATTGTTAAATCGTGTGAATAAATTGATATGATTATCAGCAATAAATTATGCTCGAAACCTTGTCATCCAGTTGTTAATACTGCATCAATGAATGATTATCAAAATAAACTTATCTAATATGAGAATTCTTAGTGCATGAACCAGGGGTACAGTTAAGACCAATACTTGATATGCAAAATTCGCCCTACCATGCTATAACTAGATGGTTAGTAAATATTATCAAACCTTTGCATGAGAAAATAGTGAAATATAGCGTCAAAGATGTATTTGAATTCGTAGACAAATTCAAAGATGTTAATACCAACGATAAAACTATGATATCTCTGGACATAACATGTATATTCACAAATGTACCTATAGTAGAAACAGTTAACTACACGTGTGGACAAGTGGATAACCAGTCGATAATCATTGCGATTCGTACTGAAATCCTGAAGGAATTGTTAATAAGGTGCACCATGGATGTAAATTTCAAATTCAACGCCATGCTTTAGATGCAAGAAGATGGGATGGCTATGAGCTCCCTATTGGGTTTCATTTTGGCTGATTTCATTCTAAGTGAACTAGAAACGGACCTTTGAACAACCTTATCAGAAAGTTATCACTTTATTTCCGGAATATGGATGACACCTTCATTCTGTGTGATAATGATTCGGATAGGACTTGAATAAAATACATTGAGCTATGATTTTCACATCCGAAGTGCCATCCTAAAACAGAATTGCCTTCCTAGATTTCCTTTTTACAAAAAAAACAGGTGGTAGCATAAAAAGAATTTTGTATAGAAAAAGTACTTGGACAGGACAATATACACATTTTCACTGCTTCGTTCCTCTCAAGTACAAAAGAAACTTAGTGAAGACCCTCAGTCACAGAGTTACAGCTATATGTTGAGAAGAAGTAATTGAAGATGAATTAGGCATTGTATATGATACATTGATCGAAAATGGCTATCGCGACAAATTTAGGAGGAAACACATGACAAAGAAAGAGGAAGAGGACTACTCACTATCTGTAAACAAGAAGCAACTTTGTATACGACTGCAATTCAAGAGTGATATACCAAGTGAGATAATTACAAAGAAATTAAGAAAATTAGTCCAAGGATCTTTCAATACTGGCGAACTACACTTCTTATTCTCTACACGACTGATGGTGATTCCTAGACTGAAAGATGAAGTACCTAGACTAGACTAGCCACTTCAAACTGTATCTACCAATTCACCTGCGCTTGTGGGGTGAGTTATATTGGCCGTTTCTCTAGGAACTTGATTTTTCGTGGTCTAGAATATCTCCGAGTATGGCTATGTAAAGGTGTAGGTAAAACTGTTAACAGTTCGATATTGGACCACCTGGTGTTAACCGGCCACAAAGCCAGCCAGCGTTGAATAATCTTTCTCTATAATCTACCTGGCACCAAATAAGCTGTCAAAACTTCGGAGCACCGCATGCTTCCAACATCAGAGGCTATCGCGGTTCGTCTCAAAGAACCAGTGCTTTGTGTTCAAAAGGATCAAGTCCAGTCACTACTACTGTCATGAATTTGTATAATTATCTCTGCTATTTTTTCTGACATTCAGCTTACTTTATGTTGATGCTATTGAGCTGTAATCTATGAATATTATTGATTCGATGTTATTTAAAGAACATTGATGTTTTTCATAACACTGTTTCATTCAGTCACTATTATATATATATATATATATATATATATATATATAAGTGTAGAGCCTGATGATGAAGTTATCGGAAGAGTATTTTTTGTTCAGTATCGATTCTTTTGAAAATTTTAATGGGCATTTTTGATTAATTAGTAGTCACACACTGTAGTATACCTTATATCATCATTTATGCCGATAGCTTCATGAACATAAACATAAGCAAATGCTTTATTGGAAATAATGCAATAGTTTATTATTATGACAACAACTAAATCCTGTTGTACCAAGTCTACTAATCGGTTATACAAACACTTAACTTTTCCCGCTATTGTACAATAATATCACTATTTACAAGGCTGGCATAAAGTGTCTAGATAACAGCTGTTCATTCATTGACAAGAATGTTGATATTTTAATAAATTTATGTGTAACACTTGATGGCTTGCACTGTGTGTGTGTGTATTTAACACTTTCCATTAGCATTCTGATTTCCTTTCAGGCATCGTTCGGCTAATGTCCAACAGAAATTCTAAATCTCTAATTTTATATCGCCTAATATAAGGTTTGTTTCACATTTTATTGACCATATTCGAAAATTCTTTTCGAAATAGTTTGTGAAACAAATGTCTTAATGATTTGATAATTTAAGTAAAATACTTATCATCACACAATTGTTGTGTTCTTTTGTGTTCTATTGCAATTTGCTTTTAGCATAACATGGTAATTAAGAGTTAATTAGTATAATATATCTACTCCTACATAAAAATATATCACATAAATAACAAATTGAAAAATAAAGCTTATTGTAACATGAACATATGTCAATGAAACACTGTAATATATTTTAGCATTCTTATGGGGAACCAAATAGGCAATATATATATATATATATATATATATATATATATATATGTATATATATATATATCTGATCAAGGATTGATATCAGTTAGAGACCCATTGAAAATCAGGGTTTACTGATTAGCTGTTTTATCCTAGTTTGGGAATCATCGGCGATACGCACCCAAATCGTAAAAACAAAATTAACCCTTACAAAACAAACCATAGAATAGATGAAACTGTTAGATAATTAAAGTGTTGGTTTGCAGGGATTAGATTTGGTACAGGATTTCGTCAGGAGCTGACATAGAACCACTGGAAAACCTCGAAGTACTGGACAGATATTTCATCCTAGTTTGGGACTCTTCATCAGTACACACCCACCGGGTTTCTTATCGTTAGATAGGGTCTCAATGACTTAATGGTCCACGGGGTCGCTTTGTAACCAGAAGATCCAGGATGACAAGTTCAGGGGGTGCATACTGATGAAGAGTTTCAAACTAGGATGAAACGATTGGCTGTAAAGTACTTCCAGGTTTCCTAATTGTTCTCTAACCGATGTCAGCTGATTATGAAAACCTGTAACCAATAAATCAGGTGATATTTTTACTCCACCATTTCGAAAACACCTTTTCCAATCCAGTATTTTTCTTATTATTTCTTTAACTACTAGCTCTTTTATGAATTACGAAAATAATGGAATATTTATAAGAGCAGATAAATTTGTTGCAGACAATGAAGGTGGAAATTTCTGGAATGTATTATCATATGCACATGATTTGTTTGTAAAATGCGTTGTTGGAAAAAGTTCTTAATGAAAGAAGTATTTGAGGCTTCAAGATAGAATACAACGATTCCAGCTTTATTTCATTCACTGTCATACAACACAAATAAACAAAGAGATGGCCATAATAAAAGTGTGAAGGACAGGATGACAAAAACCTCACACATGTGATTCTTTCACATATAAATAAACATTTTGAAGACAGTGCAATAATTTTTTTTTATATATTTTAAGTAATTACGTAGTTTTTGTAAATTTATTTGAACTAAGGGGATAAAATAGTAAGACCAATAGGCACTGAGAACTGCACCACGTTTTCTATTTAAAATATTTAAGGATAATAGTCAGGATTTAGAGTTTAGAGGATTCAAGAATTTTACGCAGAGCAGAAGGGACTAAAACGTTGATTAAAACCTCTGTAGTGCGATGGTGGCAACTATTGAGCTTTCAGCAAGCAAGATGGAGTATGATGGTTAGGTGATTGTAGATTCCGCGAGTCTAGGTCTGTCTGGTAATAACAATGCTTACCTTCAGTGTTTGAATCTAATATTTTTTGCAAGCTTTGTGGTACTAGGTGAATGAATCTGGGAAGGTATCAACGGTAAAGTTCAAGTATCCTGGTATGTGCTTAGGAAATTTGATTAGTTATAATCTTTTGCTTTTTCACTAGGTCTAACTGAACATATATGTCCAAACTGCTTAGCATAGTTATAGTTATTGATAGTCGACATTCTGTTCACCGTCATTTCAGTAGATTACCATGATGTTTGGTAAAGTGACAAAATTTCTTCCCAGATGAGTCTCACATAGTAATCTTGACTTGCCTATTGTTCTTTTACGAAATACGATAACCATTAAGCCTAAGTTTTTTTACTGGACTATGTTACTCTTGCTGTGTGTTATTCGTATGCTATCGGCAAATAGGTTTTATTTGGAAGACAATGCTGCAGATAGTTATTAGCTGTAGCAAGTTGATTTCAATTGTTTAACGCTCGGAATTTTATACTGACTGCATTTCTCCGAATGATAAAATAAACTTAATTATCCACTATAATGAAGGCTATGCAACAGAAACAAACCGTAAAATCATTTGACTCAATAAAAAGCTTTCTATAGTTTTGGTTTGTAAGGATTAGTTATGTTTTACGAGTTGATCACGGATTGATATCAGTTAGAGAACCATTGAAAACCAGGGAGTACTGGACAGCTGCTGTTTCATCCTAGTTTGGGAATCATTGGCAGTACGCACCCACTGGGATTCGAACCCAGGACCTTCCGGTTACAAGGCAAGCTCGTATACCATTCAGCCACTGGGACCCGATGGTTGGGGTCGCGCTAAATCACGAATTAGTAGAAGTTAGAATTCACGAGCCATTGAATCGGGTCCCAGTGGCTGAATGGTATACGAGCTTGCCTTGTAACCGGAAGGTCCTGGGTTCGAAACCCAGTGGGTGCGTACTGCCGATGATTCCCAAACTAGGATGAAACAGCAGCTGTCCAGTACTCCCTGGTTTTCAATGGTTCTCTAACTGATATCAATCCGTGATCAACTCAATAAAAAGCATAAGAAATATCCAGAGGAAACTTGGTAAAGCAGACAGACCGATAACATCTATTCCCTCATATACGCTACTGTTCACTAAGTTTGTCACTTCTGAGTGTTATCTTCCAAAATATTTCAATATAAATTAGCACTAGAAGAACTCAAATTGGGGTGATATTTTGCATTATTTCTTGACTACTGGATTGGTTTTCGGATGTAACTCATCGCATTTGTACACATGAAGTAATTAGTATTCTGTCTCTGTGTTAATCGTCTCCTTTTCCCTCATGCTTAAAACTGACGGGAAAAACTTCTAGTACTGTAGATTCATTACTACTAAATACAGTTTATATTAGTAATAGCCTTACTCTGAATAATGTCAATATAATGTACAGAATTTTCAGCAGAGTTCATTGTATGATATTTTCTCTTTGTCCACAACCCCGAAATAAAAGATTAATTGACAGGAGATCGTGCGACACAGTTCTGTCTGACCTAAAGCATAAACTAATCCAATCTTTCATACATTTGGTTCCCTTGATAAATTTTGATAGAGAAAGAAAGACCAGATCTGCAATATAAAATGATATCATTCTATTTCACAGGTTCTCATCAGCTGCAAACTGCCTGAAATAACAATGGTTATAAATAATAATATTTCATACTTCATTGTTTGAAGGGTAATAGAGAAAACATTATAGAGTGAACGCATCTGGAATATAAGTATTATAATCTAAGCCACCATCAATTTATATACTGTCAAACTATGAAAGAAGAAAAAAGGAGGGGGGTGAGAGAAGACAGAAAACAGAAAAATCTAATAAACAATGTCAACATAGCAACTCAAGAAGGTCAAGGTTCATCAATTTGAAAACTTGCTTAGCGAGTTGAGCTCACTAGTGTGTATGGATAAGTACCCTGCTGATATTACCTGCAACTGCATTTATAAATTTATGTGTACCTGAGGAAGCAAGTACATTGGAAGGACAGAAAGAAGGCAGGGCTTCTATCCGGTTTTCAGAGCGTATTCCAAGAAACTTATGCCTAAAAGGAAGCAGATATTTACAAAGTGCAATTACCAGACACCTTGTGGATACAGGTCATTTTGTCGAGATTTCTAAATCCTTCAAAATATTAAACATAAAAAGGACAGTGAATCTACTACGATTTGCTGAAGCAATTGCAATCAAACGTCACAGACCAAACTTATGCATACAGAAAGAGAGTGTGGTCAATCTCTCACTCCCTTGGTAACCAAATCACTTTCATTACACTGATTAGTCATACACACTAGTGAGCTCAACTCGCTAAGCAAGTTTTCAAATTGATGAACCTTGACCTTCTTGAGTTGCTATGTTGACATTGTTTATTAGATTTTTCTGTTTTCTGTCTTCTCTCACCCCCCTCCTTTTTTCTTCTTTCATAGTTTGACAGTATATAAATTGATGGTGGCTTAGATTATAATACTTATATTCCAGATGCGTTCACTCTATAATGTTTTCTCTATTACCCTTCAAACAATGAAGTATGAAATATTATTATTTATAACCATTGTTATTTCAGGCAGTTTGCAGCTGATGAGAACCTGTGAAATAGAATGATATCATTTTATACTGCAAATCTGGTCTTTCTTCCTCTACCAATCCAATCTCTTTCGAGAAATATACCCCATTTTGTTGAATACCAGTTATAAAAAGTTGAGGAGTACATTTTTTTGAAACAAGGGCACCACTCAAGAACGGTCATCTCATGTACTGGGATAAACTGCCATCCTTCTGGATGTTTTATCTCATGTTTAGTAGAAACTTGCTATCCCGCAGGTTTTAAGTGTTTTGAATACTCACCAGAGTAAACAACACTATTAGAGGTCATATCTTACCAGATAAGATATACAATATTTTAATGGTGGTTTCTTGGTAGCCCAAATTTTAGGCAGGCCGCCATTTTGTGTATCCAATGGTTACTTAGCTATAAACGTGAAAATAACCTTTCGTAAACATGAATAACCAAACATTATTGCCATTATAACAATGCTATTTTACAAGAGTTTGCACTTCCTGAGACATTTTCATATGATTTACTTTTCATTACTTTCAAGTATTTTCAAGTATTTCCATTTTGATGTGAAGGCATAATCATAAATAAGAAAAAAAGATTTTACTTTTTAATAGTCTACATTATCTGATCATACAATGATTATCTTTCTTTTTGTTCATAAATAACAGGCTATCTTATGCCTTGTTGAAATAACAGTCATTAATTCGCTGAACACAATTATACCAGCATGCATGATTCGTAATATTATGGACTGTGTACTTACTAATTATCATTGAGAGAAAAAAGGAGATACCTGGCTGTATTCATTTTCTGTGTATATCCTATAACCTAATGATTTGTTCGATAATGCCTGTTTGGCTTTTCTTTTCTGACTTGGTGTTTTTCTTTTTTTGTTAAACTTTTAAGTGGACTTGAAATTCTGACAGTGTTTAAGACACCAAAAAGAAAGTATGTTTAACTTTCATAAAGTCTTGTTAGTAATCAAAGATGGAAGTGAAAATTGACTGAAGAAGAATGTTTTTCTTTGTAAAATGTCTCAGCAACATGTAGGTAAGAAAAGACATGATCAAGGTCAATAAAAGTACATGATGTGTTACTCCGGCTAAAAACAAGCACACACAGATTAAAGTGTCAATATCCAGCTTTAGGTCAGTTCATTCCTCTTGTAGTTGGTGTACATTATTGTACCGTTAATGAAATCAATAATTTTCAGTGAACGTTTCATTAAAAGTCATTTTGGTATAGTGAACTTTATCCTTCTATGGAACAGTAGAAAGGTTATAAGTATCACTGGTCGAGAAATGTTTGCCTATGAAATTAGATTATGTAATCTTATTACCGTGATGCTGATTTTGATATTTTCAAAAAAACGTTTCCTTTTATAACAAGAGAAATAAACCACAATAACTTAGAAATATGATGCTATTTAGAGGGGTGAGTATCAGTCAAGTCATTATAGACTTTTCATGAGGGTAATTAAGCTTGATGTATAGGTTGCGTAACCTGAAAAGTATTTTAATATAGCGTAAGTATTCATTCAGATATCTGCGTTGGGGAGTAAAAGATGAACTGCCTAATTTCGCCTCTTCTCTGTGTATCTACCAGTTTGACAGCTCCTGTGGAGCCAGTTACTTTGGGCCGTACAATTAGGTGTGTACATCGTCAGATTTCCGAACACCAACCTGTGTGGTTAAGTAAAGGACAAACAAAGTCCATTCATAGTTCTATTTTATCTCATCTTGTTGGATACAGAACACAAGATTGATGTTAAACAGGCTTTCAAAGTCATTTGCTGCATACCAACTCATCCTAACTTTATGTTAACAGTTCGTCTACTATATTTTACTGAGGCTGCTGGGATCTACATTAAGAAACCCAACTTATGTTTCCAAAAGTACTTCGCTCAGACACTGTTCTTACCTTGGTCATCATGATTTTAATGATCCCCTATTTGCTGTAGAAATTTCGTTAATTTTATTTGATATTCTATTTTCTATTAGATTTTTATGCTTATTTTAGCTTAAGCGTCCTTCTTGAGGTGTAGTTCCATTCATTTTACTTAACAAATCGATAATATTTCAAGATATCACTATTGGTAATGACGATTATTCTAGAATATTCTGTGTGTAAACATATGTGTATAACTGTAGGGCCAGAAGAGGATATTCTTTGCTCATTTTTTTTTGTTTTTTCTAGATGTCTGAAAATTACTTAATGAATGAATCGTCATTGACATTCTCAGCATACTACTATTTACGGTGGTAGTAAATGAATTCGCCAAAAGGAGTCACATTCTTAGACAACAAGTTTTCTTATGTCATTAGTAAACTTGAATTCAATTCTGTTCAAGTTTGCAGTAAAATGACAGGTGTTCTACAACAGAGATCACTAAGCTAATATTAAATCCATCTTGTCAAAAGTTATGTGATGACAACAGTCAAATAAAGTCATAAATAATGCTCAGAGTAGTAGCCGAAATTTTGATTACAGATTAGATATACAGCATACGATCAAGGATGAACTTTGATATCTGATCATAGACACCTCATCAACTTGCTTAGTGTTGTTTTCAAAGGTAACTTCACTGAGAAGTTCTGATGTAGTTTATGATCATCCTTAAGTAGTCATCATCCAATTATATACTTTTCCCCCATTTATCAGCAGTCTGTTTCTTTTATGTCTTCCCTATCCTTTCTCTCTTAATTCAAATCGTTAGAACTATTATTATTATTTATTATTGTTCCCTTGGGTTCCTGGTGGAACATAGGGCTTCAACTGCACGTCTCCACTTCCCGCTTCTGTCTTCTGCTCTACTTTTCACCTGCATCCATGTTGGTCCATACTGTTCCAACTCCTCTTCACACGATCTCATCCATGTCAGCCTTCCACTGACGTCCCACTCGCCACTTCCCTTTCGGCCTGGTTCCACTCGAGCAATGGCCTGACGCTCGCGCAATGTCACCCAGCGGCGGCCTCCTCAGCCACGAGTGTCCAGTCCATCTCCACTTTCTCCTGCATATTTGTTGGTAGGCGATTGGTTCTTGTTTTGTTTGTTCCAACCCATAGTTTCTTGTTGGTGATTCTTTCCGGCCCGGCCATCTGATCTTTAGTATAGAGCCAGCGAAGACAGTTGTTGATAAAGGTATACAACAGGCTGTTGGAAATATTCTTTGTGACCCACCCGCCAAGTGTCTGATCCGTATAGAAAAACTGACTGACTTGACGTTTGTATTGAAAATACGACCGAATTTTGTTGTTGATGCTGAGTGACGAAGATTACCAGATTGATTTCAGGTTGATGAATGTGTGTGTTACTCGCCTTCCCGATTCTCGCTCGATTCGACATCTTCGTCCGTTCCTACTGTAGTTGAGACAATGCTCCCTAGATAAGTGAATGAAGTGACCTCTTTCAAATCCCTCCCGTTGATGGTAATTGGCGCTGAACGTTATAACGGTGATTAAAGTGAATTCGTTATTACTGTTGTTTGACTCTGGGTTTCACATACTCAGTTTTATTTCATCGCAGTATTATAGGTAGGTGAATTTACTAATCACACTGTTTTTTCTTCTGTTTTATTATCTCTGATGAAAATCTTGCCAAGAGTGGAGATGACACTTTAGTGAATTAATATTCACAGTGGAAACATGACGAAATTTAAGTCATTAATTGATAACATGTAATAAAGAAATAAAGGTTAAACAACTCCAGAAGTCTACATTATCCTCTGCTGATATATATGTATATATATTAAGTAGTAAACTGTTTTTAATCGTGAATAGAGTAAGGTAAACATACTGGAATTTATATACAAGGAGGTCAACCATAAATCACTTATTGATTTCATTTTGTTGTTAAAATCCCTAAAAACCGTCACCTTACAATTAATCCACTTTATCATAGTAACTAACACGTGATGGACTTCATGGAGTTCTTTTCGAGACTTGTAACACGTATATTTCACGAAAATGGGTGTAGGAACGGAAGTTCACTGTGGAATAAATATCATCTTGGTGGATGCATGGTAATGTGTCCACCTCTTAACCAGTAAATCTTGTGTTTGACCTCAGATAGGGTTTTGACAGAGTACTGATGAAGTTTCCTGAGGCAGAATGAAATCAATTGCCTCTCCTTCTTACTACTAATCTATTTTCACTAAGCATTTTCATATCAAAAAGAAAACCTGTTAAATAAAGAAGAAAAGAGGTATCTCCTACGGCAGATGTGTTTTTACTCATGTTTTTCAGATTAATTAAGGCAAGTGGTATTTCCTTGTGAAGTGACACTAAATTTCCTGAAAATGTCCTAACTAAAATTTAATTTTCTTGTAATACAATATTCCCAGAACATGAATAAATTATTTAGTACACTTTCGATGGATTCTCTCTCACTCTGTGTACTAAATATCTTTCTCATTTTTTATGTAGTATTGTAAATAATAACTCCGATGTGTAAAATGTGAAAAAAAGTAACACAATTACAGGCAATATTATTTATGTCTGCTTTACCTTGGTAATAGGCATTCGAAATTCACTTCTCAGTATCATTTTACATTGTAACTTATTATTCCAAACCATTTATAAAGACTGTACAAGTTATACTCTCTATATATTTTGCATTATATGATACTCTCATAGGCAATAAATAAATTACACTATACATTGTTGTATCCGATAAGTACAGTTTTTGCTATAGCATAAATTAGATTATCAGATAGAATATTTACATAAAAAAACCTCAAAGCAAAGTGAAATAAATTATCTTTGAAGAGTAAGAGACATTAAGAAGATTTAGCGTATCATTCAGTTTTTAGAGATAAGAAATATATCTTATTTTACTCCTTTACTTTTCCAGTGAAACACAGGGCTTCACGCTAGAGGCTTGAAGTTTTGGTTGTGGTGGTGTTTATTTTTACGGGATCGAGGTGCTAGCCAGCCTCATGCTGAACCTACCCTCTTTATCAGTCTTTTTCTTGGCTTAGCGAGGTGCAGGAGTGTGTCGGCCGGGGAGCGAATTCCGAACCACCTGCGTGGTTGGCGAGCATTCTATCGCTGTGCCACCGACAAGAAATACGGTGATTTTGCACTAAAACGAAGATGGACAACTGTAGGTTGAGTGAATATTGTTAATAGAGGTATGCTGATTCACTATGTGCGAACTGACAGCGCTCGCTATTGTTAATACAGCTAGATAGATATTCGATGACCACGTTGACATCAATAGAAATATGCGACTTCGGCTTCAATGTCAATTATGCGTATGAGACCGCTTGCCTCAAATGTAAGGTCACTATATGATTCTGTGTATTAAAGCAGTAACACACTGATTAAATATATATATATATTTGCATATACCAGTTTACTTGCTCGTGCGGAGCTGAGTATATCAGCCGTACCACGCGCCAACTTCAAAATTGCGCTCGTGAAAACTATCCAGCCTGGCTAGTAGATGGAGAACAAAAATGTGTATATAGTTCAGTGATAAAACATCTGGTCAATTCAGAACATTCAACGCCATTCGAAAAATCTTTCAAAATAATATGCAAGATTCGATCAAACCTATCAAAGGGAGTAAAATTAAGACATCTGGGCTGAATGGGGCACTAGCCATCCAAAAGCTAATATCCACTATATGAATCCAAGAGAAAAAGTCCTTTTATCACGACCTCGTCCAAGGTCACCAGAAGGCATGATTAATAGACTAGTGGAGAAGCTCACTTCAAATTGAAATATGCACTGAAGCTGTCGCCTAGTAGGGCGATGAAAAGTTCGCAAATTAACCATTTAGCTCAGAGAACACAACCACATGAAAATCATCCACCTTAGCTACATATCTTTTCCATCATATAGAAATACGTCCAACCGTTGTCTCTGGTATGGCCATCAGAAACAGGTAATTCTTTTCATAGTGACTACTCCATTGCCTTTCTTATCTAAACTCTCTGTTTATTTATGTTATTTTTGAGTTTTTCTTAATCCCTGTTCACACTACCATATTTTCATATCCGAATTTCCTGTCTATTTTGTCATTTTATTATTTCTACGTATTTAATCCCTGATTGTATAAACAATCATTCGTCACATTAGTTATGATCCCAATAAATTTTTTTATTCAAACGTCCTGTCTATTTTTGTTATTTCTACACTTCTAACCCCTAATTGTACAATATATGAATCTTCCCAGTAATTATAATTCTACTGTGTTTGAGTCGTATCCGTCCCTTGTTTATTATGGCATTTTAATACCTAATTGTAATTTTATTATTTGACCCATAGCCGGAAATTATTCTGGAACTTTTTCACCCATTTATCATAAATACACGGATGTACAGCCTAGTTGATGACTTCGCCGAAAAGAAAATTTCTTTCGCTGCAATATATATATATATATATATATATATATATATATATATATATATATATATATATGTATATAATGAAGTACAAAGGCAAACAGCTGAGTCCTTTTATTCTGCCGTCTGACATCATTTCGTTAAAGCAGTACTGTATAATAACCTTAAAGCAAAACATTTCGGTATACAATAAAGTGTTAAGATCTCCTCGGTCTGGTTAGCAAGCACTGCTGGTTAATGTGTGTGTGAGTGTGGGTGGTATGCAACTACTCATATCCACAAATCAGTAGTATATAGTTTTATGAAAAGTATTTGTATTACTACACAAGCAGAGAAAGCCACTCTTCAACAGTCTATCCTTTAATAACAAAAATCTAAAACATTCATTTATCACCGCTCCACCTTTCGTTTTTCTTTACCAGATATGCATCAGGATGATTTCAGGAATCACAAAAACTCACGGCTGTGTAAAACTTAAAGAAAAATAATGACTGTGGTTTTCAGAATCCCAGAAAACTTCTAATCTTGTAACAACAGAAGACAAGGGCCAGGCAACAGATCGTTTATTAAGAAAATCAACACATATTTGTAGATTTTCATGTACATATTATAGATTATTGTTAGCAGAAAAACACAGTCTTCTGATTGGTTGTTTCTCACAGAAAGTTAACCTTGCATCTCTTTTTGGCTGTTTCTTGAATGTCAGATCATCTACATGTTAACTGTATCCACCTACGCAAAGCCTTTATTCTCATTTTTCTCATGACCAATATTGACGTAAATTACTGTCCACCAATTTTGACTAACAACCAGCTCTCACCACAATCTTATCTACTAGACTATTTATTAAAAGATAAAAGGACACGTATTATAAAGTTTAATATTATAATTAATTTTTTTAGTTTAGTTACCTAACGGACTGACTTTATCAATAGTTGATTCAATGTTTTAAGGAAGAATAGTATACTCCCTTAGCTCGTAATACACTACCGATGTGTGATACTTGTTTTAAAAACAGATGGTGAATTTTCACACCACAAAAGTTCAATCCGGTTATGAGAATTATTGGATTTTAAGAGAAAAGCTTTTGGGGAAACTTTGAAATTTGATTCATAATATGAGGTTTACCGTACTTTTTGAATATAGTTTCATCAAAACGAATTCTTTAGCTTCTTATAACTAGAATTGCATTTTTTTGGAAATGTCCGAAATCAAGGATCAGATATCACAGGATTTCAGCCACCATAATCAAACGATTTTAGGTTTTATTCAAAGTGCCATCTTCACTACTAATAACTAACTATTAAACAACATTTAAATTCCTTTATTATTTCCATTAATTAAGTTTCTTTTTAGAATATTGTAAGTACTTTTTTGTTAAAGTAAGTGGTTGAACATGAAGAAATTTTCAAAGTTATCTCTGCGATTGCATTCTTTAATAAAAATCTATGTTACACAACTACTATTTGGTGTATTGTTAATTACCAACTGTGGTTGACGATTACCTTATAAAATGGTTCAGTTCAGGTTGCTGGCGCAAATATTTTCTTCTGAAAAGGTCGCTTCGTTGAAACACATTTCAGATATTCGACTGAAGTTTATGTTGAGGATATTATAAGTGTGTTTGTGTAGATGTGGTACTTGTAAAACTTTATTCCGTATGCTAAGAGTAAGATTTTTGTCAATATGCTGAGATTTTCTGAACTTTAACATCCGCGAACAACCACATAGCGCATACTGTTATCACCGAAAGACTTCACTTTTTTTTGTACTTTTTGTACCAGCCTTGAATGAATTTGATAAAAGCCTCAGCTGATCTGCATAATTTCACGCAATTCCTTATGGTTATTGTATTTGTTATAGGAAGATGTACACTGTCTCACAGAACTGTTTATATCACACACATATCATATCTCTAGTGTCATGAATTATTTAAACACTTAATTACAGAAGGAGTTTTACTTTCTGTACTTGTCAGTTAAAACTATTCAACAATTCAATAATAAGTCACTTGGTGAACTACAATCAGCTGTCAGTTACGTGTAGTGGCATGCAAAAAATTCCAATTAATTCAGTTGGTGACTTATTCGGTGGGATAATTTAAGCTATCATTGTTCTAAAAGACTAAAATATGCACCCATATTCACTTGTTAGTCTGAAAACAGTTAGTTGCGCCATTTTAACTACGACTATTCAAATTGTGTTTGATAAGTACGACAATATTTACCAGCAGTTGCCAGTCGCTTGATACTGTTGGTCGGATACTGAGGCAAGATAATTAACAAAAAATTTCAGCTATGAACCAACCGGTGACCTATGGTTGGCTCGATAAATATGCAGAAGAGGGTAAAGATTGGTGGGAAACACACTGAGGATACCGTTGAGTGTCATCAATCGCCAGACCTACAAATGGAGCCCTAATGGAAAACGAGGGGTTGGGGGGTTCTACGGCAACATGGAGAACATTATGTGAGGTGGGAATTACAGCCTATGGACAGTTTTGAAGCTGGCTAAATCAATCTGCAAAGGGAAAAAGTGAATTGAAGATGTTCTGCTGAAGCCTTACATACTGTTCATAATAAAAAGTGTAACGAGTTGGTTTAGGAAAAATCTTGAGTATTTATCACTAACAACTTATAATTCAGTCATAAATATTGAGACCAATTTCCTGTGTGTCTCAATCCTGTTAATATCTACTTATTACAATGTTAGATGTTAGTAGAAGTACTCTTCGAGGAAAGGTTCTTTTGGATAGTCAATCATTGGGTACCAAGAGGCAGTGAACAATGGCTTCTTCATAATCTTGAATTATTTTACTGTACAAAACTGTAACCGATTTCTGTGTTCAAGCGCAATAACGTTGAGATTTACGTGAATAAGCTAGAGATCAGTGGTACGTTTTTAAAAATATTTTCTAGTGGACTCCCGAGAAAAAAACTTTCACCTGAATAAGATGAAATATTTCATTTCACCTGGTATGTGATAGCAAACGGATGAATTTATTTAACGGTGTTTTGAAACACTAATTATACTGTTCTACAGCAAAATTTCTTATATATTATCAACAAAAAGATAAGTGTTACTGAGTTAGTAATAAAAGATCAGCAGCACAGAATGTTAATTCAATTTACTTTAACTATTAAGAGTAAGGATAGTAAATAAGTGGATAAACTTTACGCTTATTTAAACAATTCAATTAGTTCGAATAATAATGACAACGAGAAGCCAGTTTAAATTTCACTTTGGTCTAGAACGTTTTATTAAGTTACTTCACAAATATGAAACGTTAAAAAATAAAATACTAATAACTTTTTCAAGTTCAACACCCAAATAAAATCTAATGACCTGTAAGTTACTATGTTCTGCACTGACTGTAAATAAGTGTAAATTAGATTATTCAAAATGAACTTTTTTTATCTTCACATAAATTATCTATAGAATAATAGTATTTGTAGATTAGAATAGATTATAATGTCAAATGTGGTTTACAAGTCTTTTGCTGAGAATTTATAACCACGTCAGTAGTTTTACCGCTGACATGAGGACCACGGTATACATTCTCAGCGTTCCCAATTCCTTTTTCTAATACGTACTCATCATACACGTAAATCTCCATGTTGAAACAGATCATCAAATTTAAAATGATCCAACTGAGGTGAATACAAGCTTACAGTATCATGAGAAAGTTTACATTATCCTTATTACAAGAACAGTCAAAAGTAATGGAATGATTTGATCATAAATACACTCTATTCTAAGGAGTTTCAGTGTTTCTATTTTGTTGTTTCAAAATACTGTTTCTAAGTGAAAACCACATCTGTGTTTTGATCATTTGATTTCATATTGAAGTAAGAAAGTGCAGTAAAAGAAGATGGGTTATGTAAAATGAATGAGAAATTCAAAGTTTGACGACGGAATTATTTGAAAAACGATCTGGTATGGAACCTGTATGGTAACTACTGTGATTTCATCATGAGCTTATATCGCTTGCAGAACTATTGGAAAACCTGGCAGAAGTTGGAATTCAATGTCCATTGGATTAGATACCAGTGGCTTAATGGTCCATGAGCCCAGTTTCTAACCGGAAAGTCTTGGATTCGAACCATGGTGGGTGCGTGCCGATGAAGAGTCCCAAACTAGGCTAACTAAAAAACTGCCCAGTACCCCCAGGTTTTCCAATGGTTCTTTAACCGATGTCAGCTCATGATAAAATCCTGAAAAATATCTCTACCTGAGAAAGCAAGTCTACTAAAACTTATTAACTCTCCTTTAAGTTATAGAAAACCTACAAAATAAGTAGAATCGAACGCAAAAATCTCAAAGATTTACATTTTCATATCAAAAGAAAAAGTGATGAGAGATTCAGGATTCCAGTTGATAGGAAACCAACATACTGCAGCAAACATTTAAATTTCCATTCCTATCAACTAGAGAGCACCATAATTACAGTAGCCTTAAATCATTTAAATGGAGCTGTAGAATTTGTAACTCTTATGCATGATATGACGAATAAAAATTGCCAACTTCTATTAACAGTGAAAACAGCTTTGAAAAACGGAGCGCGAATATAAAGTGCAAGAAACTAGAAATACAAACCGAAATTCTAGCTGTGGACAATAACTATTCTATGTGCAAGAGTATTTGACTTACATATGTTTAAATGAGACTTTAACTCTCAAATTAATTAATAAGAACTTGCTGTCAGCCGAAGAATGTATTTTTTCCAATGATGACACTTAATAAGTGTTTATCAAACAGAGAATTCAACATGAGAATATTGTGGTCCAAACAGGCCACAAAGCCAGCATTGAAGAATCCTTCTCTCTATCATCTACCGAGAACCAAATCAATTGCCAAAAACATCAAGACCTTGCATACTCCAAACAGCAGCGGCTTTTGCGATTGGTGTGAAACAACCAGTGTTTTGTGTGCAGAAGAAGCAATTCTAGCCACTACTACTGCCCTGGCTTTCAGCAAAGATTATAATTCAAGTGTTGGTATGAACTTATATTATTATTTTCCCTAATTTCTCTGATATTTAGCCTATCTTTATTTTGATGCTATCGAACTGTTATCCATTGATATTACTATTAATTCGACGTTATTTAAACACTGTTGTTATTAATAACATTAGTTCATTCACTATTATGTGTATATAAATGTGGATCCTGATGATGAAGTTATCGAAAAGAATATTCTTTGTTCAGTAACCATTCTTTTGAAGAATTTTAATGGGCATTTTTAATCGGCTAAAATACAGGAAAGATATGAACAAGTGCTAGCTTAAGCAAATAAACGCAAGATGTTCATGAAGTGTTCACCTAATGACAAAATTAAACCAGAATGTTCAAAAAAGGCCGGAGTAATACACCACTGTGGCAGAAATTGGACGTGTGAATGATTCTGACAGTATTAAACTGCTCGAAAACAATTTCCATCCAAATAAAAAATTTTCTAATTAGCTAGTAGTTTTGTGATCCACACAAATTGAAGGGAGGAAATTTTCACCATAGTTTCTTTTGGAAATCAAATCATTCAGATGAAAGTATACTATCTGCTTGATACCATAAGTGGTAATCGAGAAAGCAATCATATTTATATCAAAACTATATTTTTTTTCTCCTTTACGTTCCTAGTGCAAAACAGGACTTCAAGTTAGAGGCTTGAAGTTTCTGTAGCAGTGATGATTATTTTTACAGGATGGGGTTGCTAGCCTCATCCCCAACCTCCCTTTCTTACCAGTTTTGCTACTGGCTTAGCGAGGTAAAGAAGTGCATTGGCCAGGAATTGAAGCCCGGACCAGCTGAGTGGATGGCGAGCACTCTACCGCTGTGCCACCAACGCATATCATAACTACATACTACCGATTTACTGGACTGAGTATTTTTTTACCGATCATATTAACCAGTAGTGTGCCTACTAGCCAGATCGAGGTGACCTATGCTCCGGACAACCTCTCCGCTTGTTAGGGGCCGAGCTCATCTGAGCTGTTTCCGGTTTCACTAAGTTCAGAGACCTGTATCAGCCCAAATTAACTAGTTTCTCGTGAATATAAGTGGAACACAACTAAGCATCTCAATCAACCAGTAACATATAGTTTTACGCAAATAGGTTTCCATTCAGTTGTCGGATGGTGACTAGAAGTGGAATCCAGGATGCGCACTTCGTTCTATTTGGGAATCGTCAACTGGACGTACCTGCATTTCTCAATGAGTGAGGGTGTTCCCAAATGCTAAAGCCTTATCCACTAGACCACTTGGGCCACGAGAGCCACCTCTTGTGCAACGGGTCATATTAATTTAATTGAATTTGAGATTTTCCCGACGATTAGAATAGGAGGTAAAATAGGATGAAATGCGCATCCTGGATTCCACTGCTAATCACCATCCACCAATTAAATACTAATTAAATACCCAGACATCGTCGAAGCATCTGCACAAGAAGCCGACAAATCAACCTGAGACAGAGCACTTCGGTCTAATCAATCGACGGGAAAATCTCAAATTCAATTAGGTCTCCATTCACATAATGGAAGTTAACATCTGAAGTTTGATATAAATCGACAACAAACAGGAAGGCGGAGACTTTTCACCTATGTGGCAGATTATAATTAGGCACAAAGATCAAAGGCGTTTAGTTCAAACAGATTCTTTGAACAATAGCTATAACTTTTTTTCTTGTGTTATCTACTCGCGTGTTGTTTTTATTCGAAAGCTACAAATCAACCTTACAACTAAAGTACACATAAAGATAGATATTGTGTACACATATTTAATATTTTTATTGACAGTAGACAGGAAATATAGATACATAAGTGAATTTTATTTACTCATTCAGTGAATTTTGTTAATATATTTTCACTTTCCTGGTGTATTACTTCATATGCCTATTTGAATATACATATTTCATTTTATCATAAAAAGCTGGATACTTCTAAGGAAGATGCTATGGCTTAAATAAGAGAGTGTCTAGAAAAACCTAATTCATATATCCTAACTATATTAAAAGTATTTTAAATAATTTTATAATAATGTGATCGGAGTGGACGATCAATTTATGCCAGGGTATTATGGTCTGGATGTCTATAAACTAAGTCATATCCAGCGAAAATTGATATGTAGGGATTGTTTTGTACAGATATGTGTTTATACACCTAACTATGTATTTTATGAATATGTTTACATATTTATTCAAAGAACCTTAATTAAAATGTCATTTACCTGGAGAATATTATATGTCAAAGAAACTGAACACAAGGCGAATTGTAGCAGCCTTCTTTCAAGGTCACCTATATCATTAGTTTACTTATTAGTTAACATAAGAACCATAGAAGTTAGTCTTGTTTTAGTGTTGGTTAAAAATAGATGACAAACCTTTCGGATCGGGAACTAGTAACTCGTCTGATGTGTCTAATTCTGACTTTGGTACAGACCGAATTCTATCATCCAAGTTTTGCAATGTGGCCACCATTCTAAACAGCTTGCCATCAAGGTGCTCACTGACACATCACACATAGTTACTAGCGTCCAATCAAAGTATCCAATACAGTCCTACAGGAGGTCAATTGCTAGTCTGAATAGCTCGGTGGTGACGTCTTTGACTGGAGCACTCACTAGGTGACGCGCGTTCGAGTCTCAGAAGGGATATGTGTTCCTTCAAGGTTACAAATATGCCTTGATGACTCACGAGTGTCGACTAGCTCGAAACCTAAGTCAAATAAGGCTTCCTGCCGGCTGCCTCCAACCATTTAATTCGTTCAAGTTTTTCATAACATGAATTTATAGTATAGAATGGACAATTCAGAAATCTTCTAGAGTAACATATTGGTGATAAATAATGATAGGAATCGAGGTACAGTTTTATTTAGGATAAAAACGGGTAGTTTAAATTCAAAAATAAACATCAATCAGTCTTAAAGTGACTTAGTTCAACCTTCACAAACTTTACTTTTGAAGCTGCTACGTTTTATTTCACCGATGTCGCAATTTGGATGTCTGGAATTCTAAATTCATAAACATTCTGTTTCTATGATGTTAGTGAGTGTTCAAAAGTCACCAATTAACTCAATATTTGATTACTGTCTATGTGAGCTGAAAGTTCGTATGTGCTAATGTGCACTTGTGCAAAATTCAGCAATTTTTTACTCCCTGAATGTTGGTTATATCAAGATAACCTGTTGCGTCATTTGAAATTACCTGATGAAAAATGTTTATCACTTCATCTATATTTGGGAATTTCAATATACAAGTAAGCCTGGCTTGATATGCATTTGACTGAGTGATGGCTTTAGCATTGATGCCAAGAAACTTGTGTTGGTTATGGATGAAGCGTAGTTTGACTATTTCTTTTATCCATACATCATCATTATCTTAACCTTGCTTAGTCTTCTAGCCGGTCTTAAACCCCAAAAAGAGGCTAGATTTAGCGTGGAGATATGAGAAGATCCTGTATAAATGTATTAGAAATCTTTGACAGCATATGGAATGGAAGTAGACAACAAAAAAGAAACCATCGGGTTAGGGGTTAGCATGACGACGCCAATCGAAACTAAAGCTTTCGTGTAGTGAGAACTGATTTCACCCAGAAC
Source organism: Trichobilharzia regenti (assembly GCA_944472135.2). Classification (NCBI taxonomy): domain Eukaryota; kingdom Metazoa; phylum Platyhelminthes; class Trematoda; order Strigeidida; family Schistosomatidae; genus Trichobilharzia; species Trichobilharzia regenti. The sequence continues at coordinate 92,560,401 of OX235262.1, read as the reverse complement.
AATGACAGCAAGATTCAGCTAAAAAGGAAGGAAAGTTACAATTATCAAATGCTGATCTCTTACCAACAACGCAAACCAAGAGGAAGAGGAAGACTTCCATAGACAACTCCAAGTAGCAATAGAGAATAGAGAGGTAGTGGCATCAGAATAACGATGGGTGATATGCATGCCAAACTAGGAGCAGACAACACAAGAAGACTAGTCATCATGGACAAGGAGGCTCTCAGTGAAATGGGTGAGAATGGAGAAATCTTGGCAGAAGCTTGAGATATACTACAATTCAAGTTCAACATCTAGAAAATGAAGCATACGTACATGAGTTAAGAAAGAAGAAGCTGAGTTCGATGTACAATGCACTGAATGCAGGAGTGAAGAAAAGTGTTAGAAAAGATTCGTAACGGAATCAAAGCAAGCTACAAGTAAGAGGAATCTGATATGACTAAAACAGATAAGCGGGTCGCTATCATGGAAGACCGATAGAGGTGAAAAAATAAGGTTGTCGTAGGGAACCTAATTACCAAAAAGAAGAAACTTAGAAAACACTAGACTGACCATCTCAAGGGACTCCTGTCACTCATCCAGATAAACCACCAACAACCACTGAATTACCAGGGAACATCAGTATTCCGGTAAAAGCAGAGGTCTTGAAAGCAGTAAAGCTACTAAAAGCCGGGAAGTAAGCAGGACTGGATGCAGTTCCTCTGGAAGCCTTGAAAACAGATCCACAGATCCTAGCGGGTATCCGCACAACATTGTTGCAGGGAGCTTGAAGGGAAGGAAACTTGCCTACAGATCGGGGGAGATACCACCCTCTCAGATTTTATTTTTTTTTATTACAGCTTGATTCCACACCGTATTTTTGGGTACAAGTATGGAATTTTTAGTATGTGATATCGGTAGCCCAAATTTTGCAGGCCGACCATAGATATCAGGTGTGTGTCGACAGGGGATCGAACCTCAGACCATGTGCATGGTAGGCGAGAGTCCTAACCACCGTGCCACCGACGCAGATTGCCAGAAAGGGCGACCTTAGCCACCGATAAATCTATCACAGAATCATACTCCTCTCTATTCAAAGGAAAATATTGAAACAGATTACCTTGGAAAGACTGAAGGGTGCATTGCGCGCAAAACTCTGGAATAAATTAGGATCAAGAAAAGCAAGTCGAGTCGTAACGCTAAGCACCATCATCGAATAGAGCGTAGATTGGAGGTCAACTCTATATCTCAACTTCAGTGACTTTGAAGAGGCTGTTGTCATTGTTTTACGGAGAGTGATATGGAAATTGACTCAAAACTGGAGGGTGCCTCATACTTTTATAGCTGTATGATGAGAAGTGTCTGTTTGAGTTCACTTTACCTCAACACCTTATCCATCAATAATGAATCATTCAATGAACTCTCAACAATATAATGCACCCTATAAGCAGTTTTGTTACACTGACTAACTAAATGAGTTTTAACTTAGAACTTCGCTCAGGAAAGCAGAAGTTCAAGTTGCTACATTCCATGTAGTCTACAAAGAGATAGAAAAGAAAAAATCTAAATGACTCTGATGAACAGAAATTGCTGGGAAAAATAATAACTATACACAGGAACATGAGGGCTTAAGGGAACTAGGATGTCCCAAAGAGTGAATTCACTTGCATCATTGAGAATGACTTTGAGTCATGTCATCAACAGTTTCCATCCAAGGCTTCTTAGATTCTTGAGACTCTCTACCAGGTAGTCTACACGTCTCTACGTGGCTGGCTGAAACCAACTATGGAAGATTTTATGGATTGACCCCAGGTTTTGATGTGACCACTCCTAATTCCTTCCTTATCTTAGTTTATGTCAACTAACACAGCTCGACAGGGAAGATGACGGCATGAAATGCGTAGCACGTTTCCTAGCCATCTCAAATGATGCAGTTTCACAACCTCATCAATCAACTTGCACTACTAGTCTAGTACCCTACACTTCACCTCAGTACTGCTCGCCATGCAATACCACTTAACACGGTAAGTAGGTGTCAAACATCTGTGATCAAACCTGACTAATCTCTTCAGGTCTTCCACTATCATTTGCAGTGTCTAACATATCCAAATCAAGACAGGGAGAATTGCTTCCCAGTACACCCATCCTTCGACTGATAGCCGAATATCACGTCTTTGCCAAAGATGATGTAATTCGGCAGACGCCTCATGAGCTTTCGGATTTGGGTAGACAGATTTTATGTGAACTAATATAGAAATGTATGCATGCGATTCAGGAGAAAAAATAATTATGACTGTTATGTGGTCTGAATTAGAAATAATATTAGCTGAATTTCTCAGTCCGAACGGAAACTAAAACCGTCTGGCTCCACTCGAGAGAAGTGACCTATTTATCCCTATTATGTTTGTTAATTTACATTTTTTTACTCTCCATAAGCTCTGAAGTAGTTGAAATATACTCGCAGTTATATAGAAAAACTTCCAGCTCTTCACAACTAAATAAATTCAGTAATCGGGATTAGTTCCATTTAATGCGGAAACTTTCTACTACTGAAGAAGTGAAAATGGCAGTTCATTTGAAATTTTCGCAGAATAATATTGCGAAAACACAAATATACACACTAAATATAATCACACGGGCTGGGAAACATGTGCAACAATGCATCCACGAAAGATCATTCACAACTGTTCGTAAAATAAATGACCAATTGTGATTTACGTGACTGAAGACTTAATACTTACAACCTGTATGTCTATAGACTTAGAGAACATAGCTACTCCATGTTTTAGGTTCATTACTGAGTAACATTTTATACCACTGTCCACTAAATCAAGTAGTCTTTAGGATAAAGGACTAAATTATTTCTACTCACCGTGGTTATTTGAATGACTCAGTAGTAAAGTTACTGGATCCTGAAGTTTTCACACAGGTTGAAATAGCGCATAAAGTAGTGCAGTGTTGCTTATGGATACCAACAAATGTGAAACTCAGGGCATTAATTGTTTGCCACCGATGAACTCTATGAATATTAAACGTCAAGTGACAACGCACCACAGAATTCAAAACTCTTGTGTTACCTAAGTCAGTGGTCAAATTTCTCGCTTCACTAATATATTTCATTCAGCACATACACCTGTAAAATTACACTACTTGTCATCAGGAAACCAATGCTTATACAAATAAATGAATGGAAGCACCAGTGGTTTAGAAAGTGTCTGTTAAATCAGTCAGAAGCTAAACAGATTTTTTACGTAAATTACTGATTTATTAGCATCTAGTCTCTTACATTACTGTGTACACTATTACGTAACACTTGCGGAGTTTAACAGTGAATATAGAAGGGGAGAAAGAGAAAACTGGGAAGAATGAATAGCGAATTTAATCTAATACATTATCTGAATAAATATTTATTGAACAGTGTTTTTCACATTATTATCCCTCTGTCAATATAAACACAATTTTGGTTACGCCACTTTCCTTTCATCGGATAGCCTTTTTTTAAACAATATTATAATGTTTGCTTTTAGTATTTGTGTCTTTGCAGTACCTATCTGTTTAACAGGTGTAATTAAACTCCTATCTGTTTCACTGTTTCCTTTCATTATTTAATCGGAACAGATATAGTTCCTTGTTGATTCTGATTTAAACTCCTACTTTCTTCCTTAGCCTGCCAGCTGAATTTTACAGTTTGATAAGTGCTTCAGCTTATTTACTTATCCTTATTCGTAAATCATGTCTTTTTTTACTTCACGTACCCAGTGGAACATAGGGTGTCAAGCAAGTGGCTCGAAGTTTCTGTAGCAGTGTTTTATTTTTACAGGATGGGGTTACTAGCCTCATGCCCAACCTTTACTCTTTATTAGCTTTATTTCTGGCTTAGCGAAGTAAAGGAGTGAATCGGCCGGGAATCGATCTCTGAACCATGTGCATGGTCGGCGAGCTTCCTAACCGCTACGCCACCGACGCAACTGGTTATTTAAGAAGAGGCTATACTGTAGTGGATGACAAAAGAGTGTATTAAACAAGAATGCTGTTATTCGAAGGATTTTTTTCTAAATCTTATAGGTAGAAGACAAAGATTTTCTGTTTCTTTGATATTATTATTGTCTTCAGAAGCACCTCGCAATTTCGCTTTGTTCTGTACTATCTATTTTAGCTGACTGCATGATTATCTATAAGCCTTAATCTCCTCTCCACGTGATCTCTTTCTTTTAACCCTCAGATGCTCATCTCTTTACTATCTACGTTCCACTTGCCTCTCTGAGAAGCATGTGATGTCACATTATCGTCCGAACCATCCTCATTTCTTCCTGAATATTTGTCGCATAGTAGGTCTCGGTTGGTTCACTGAAGTGACAGAATTCCTTGTTGCCTAGCTTTTTCAGCCGGCCATCTGATAAACAGTATAAGATCAGTCTAGGTGGTTGTTGACGAAAGTCTGTAGCAAGCTGCTTTTCGTGACGCGCCAAGTCTCCCTACTATATAAAAGCACTGACTTAGTATTAATGTTTAAGATCAAGATTTTCACACTGACTTTGGAATAACAGACATCTTTCTAGTTTTTCTGATCCTATCTTCGGCATCCTTATCCGTGCTGCCGCTTGTAGCTGAAATGATGCTCCCTGGGTAGGTATGCTTAGCTGAAATATTCCTTCAGGTTTATCTCACTGATGGTGGCTGGTACTTGTTTCTTGCTGAATGGGTACTTTCATCACCCTTGTCATTTATATATTCACTTGAAGTTTGTCTAAACTGATTCTTCGGTCACGGTGAATAGATCATTCACAGTTTTAACTCGATTTTATATGGAGCGAAAACAACTAGACAACACAAACTACTTGGCTGCTTTACTAAGATTTTCCAATGTATACACAAAACTGCAGTTTCTTCACTAAATTTCCGTATGAATTTTAACATACAGTTTTTTTTAGAAAATTAATCTGTACAATGAATCAGTCATCCTGGAAACTTTTTTGCTCAAGAGAAAACTTTTTGAATTCAACAACATGGTGTGTCTAACCTGAATGGCTTAAAACATAAAGATAAAATTTCAACTGATATTAGTTGTTTATGCAAAAACACTTATTCAAGGCTAAATTTCAGAAGATTAATACCATCGATGATATTCATTACATCAGCAGTCAGATATGGATTTTTTCAGTGAGTAACCTTCCATGAAAAAGAACACGCTGGTTTCATACTGTAAACCAAAAACATTTCTGTCCAAGGTAAGAATGTTAGCTGCTCACGCAGGTAATATTCAGTTTGTTTGCTCACGTGAACTTCCCTGATAACTACATATCTATTTGTCACTGAATAAAACAGATTTTCGAATACTCTCTCGTCGCTGAACCAATTTATGCAAAACTAATCTGATTGACTGCATTTTGTTACTTTTTCTTGTGCGTTGAAGGTTTATGTAGCAGTTTGATTGATTTTCCGAGGTTGGGTTGCTAGCCTCAAGCCCAACCTTTTTTTTGTTTTCCCGGTTTTGGAACCGCTTAGAAAACTAGCGAGCTAGTAAATTAGGACCAAAAAAGAGGCATCTAGAAGATTTGGATTTCGTCTGCGGATGATTTATTGTTTAATGTCATGCAAACTCGAAAAACTCCAAATGAGTATAGAGAAGATGGAGGTGATGAAGATAGCCAAACAACAGAGACAACAATCAGCACCAATCACCATCAATGGGAGAGATTTAACACACTTCCTTCACTTACCTAGGAAGCATCGTTTGAACTAGAGTTGGAACGGATGAATATGTCAAAGACAGCATGGATCAGAAAGGAAAGATACGCCTTCATCAACATGAAATCAGTTTAGAAATCTTCTGCACTCATTCAGAATAAACAACAAGATTTGGAGTTTCAACACAAATGTGAAGTCGGGCAGTTCTTCTATATGGGTCAGAAACTTGGCCAGCAGCGACCCACGAAATGTTACAGACTTTTACCAAGAGCTTCCACCTTCACCGACCCCATTCTGAAGATCAAATGGTAGGTTAGAATATATTATCAATAAGAAACTCTGACATCCAACTAACCAAGAATGTAACGTTCAGCAAATACGTATGAGAAAATGGAATGGATAGGGCATGCACTGAGGGGGGGGGTAGAGTGGCATCGCGCAATACAGGCTATTGCTCGAGTGGAATCTCAGTGTGAAACAACGAGTGGGTTGTCTGAGGATGATATGGAGGAGGTCATGAGGGGATGAGATGAGTGACTATGCGCAATCGTGGGCCCAGATAAAGAGAACAGCATCAAACAGAACAAACTGGAGATGTGTAGCTGAGGCTCTATGTTCCACTCGGAAACCAAGGAAATAATAGTAATAAGCGATCTATTTAATTACCACCAGTTCATTGTTAACTATTATTTTCAGAAAAATGCAAGTGTACAAGTACAAATTTTATGTTTATCTGAAGGATTTCTTTTGTAAGACAAATACCCATAAGTGAATGCGGCGTTTTTAAACAGTTTCGCATTTTATGTTAAATGATTTCTTGATAAGAATACACGAAGGGTTTCAGTGATAAATTTACCTCTGTCTTTTTTATCGAGTCCTAGACCTGTTTAAAACCTTTCACTCAAGTTGGGTGAATTTATTAGAGAAATATAAAGCAAATCAGCATTAAAGTGAATTCATCTTTGTGGCGGGCAAAAGTTGACATTTGCCGAAGATACTTAGACGACACTTTCATTTCCTGCAAAAAGAACAGAATTCTTGATAATGTATGTTTGCATTTAACAACCGCCATACCACTTTAGAATTCACCACAAAAAAAGAATCTGAACTAAGCATTCCCTTTCTTGATATCTGCCTTAGTAGACGCAACGCCTGATCTCTCAAAAAATCCAGCCACCAGAAAAGTACAGGGAATGGACAGCTAACTAATTTTTATAGTTGGATGCCTACCTCAAGGAATATGGGCCTAATTCATTCTCTTTGTTTTAGGATAAGAAACATTTGTATTACTGATCGCGTTGACTGAGAGCCTGCCTTCTGAAAGGCCACGCTCGCAGAAAATTATTACCCTAACCGACTTATTGACAGCAACATGAAAGATAAGCAGTCTAAACTGGTCATTGACTCAGTTCCAAAGAAAACATTATTCAGGAACTTGGAATTCGAAAGTGATCAAGCTTCAAATATGCCTAAAAGATCGTCTCTTTGAATCACTCAGTAAGATGTTCTTTGCAGCAAAATTACGAATGACGTTCACCAGCTGTAAGTTGTTCTCCATCTCCGTTAAAAGATAAGCCCCTCCTCATCTGACTGCTTCCACGTGCATCTATCAGTTCATCTGCTCTCGTGGAGCAACATACATTGACCGTAGCCAGAGAACGCTTTCCACACGGTTACGAGAACGTATTCCAGCATGATTTTACAACGGGGAGACGAAGGGTGTTCAAACCTCTATTTTCGAATACTTAATCGACTCCTGTCCCCCTACCAACCCTGACCATGATTTTAAGATCATTTGTCGAATTCGAGATGAAATGACGCGTTTTCTTCGTTAAAAACTTCTATAGACAGTGGAAGCCTTGATCACACATGAATTTAATCCAGACCTTTGCATGCAAAGGAAGCATGTACAATACTTACTTCTGCCTTGGTGGCAGAGGGATAGACATTTATTTATTTTGTTTATTTAGTTGATTTATGTACCTTTCGCTCATTACTACGAATATTATTATTACTATTATAATTATTCGCACTAAGAATTGTACCCCTTGTCCCATTTTTTATTCTTAATCTAAAATATTTTTATTTTTTATTCTTTATGTGACATTAATTGTTTTGCCGCTTGACATTTAACTATGATTATAATCGCAAATGTTTTAATTGCATACATACTACTATTATTATTTCATGTATTCACACCTTTGATTCAATTCCCTCACCGGATATAACTTCCTAAAAACCATATATATACGATTGTAAAGTTTGATATTAAATCCATTGTTTAGAGTCTCTCCTCTGAATATTGCGTTCTTAATGGTACAAAAGGACACACAGAGGTTTCAAAAACTTGAGGGGGAGAAAGATTTCAATAACAAAATATAGAATGAATTAACCAAATGTTTGAAAAAACTAGAGGAAGAGCAGATATTTTCTGAAATTTTGTATGAAGAAATCAGGCCAACGGGCGTGTAAACGCCAAGATTTTGTGGCCTACCTAAAGTGCATTAACCAAGGGTACCGTAAAGACCAATACTTAATATGAAGTATTCGCCCTACCATGTTCTAGCTAGGTGGTTGATAAATATTCCCAAAACTTTGTATGAGAAGAAAGTGAAATATAGCATCGAATATGTATTTGAATTCGTAGACAAAATCAAAGATATTAATGTCAGCGACAAAACCATGATATCTCTGGACATAACATGTTTATTCACAAATGTACCTATAGTAGAAACAGTTAACTACACGTGTGGACAAGTGAATAACCAGTCGATGAACATTAGGATTCGTACTGAAATCATAAAAGAATTGTTATTAAGGTGCACCATGGATGTAAATTTCAAATTCAACGGCATGCTTTAGAGGCAAGAAGATGGGATGGCTATGAGCTCCCTATTGGGTCTCATTTTGGCTGATTTCTTTCTAAGTAAACTAGAAACGGACCTTTGAACAACCTTATCAGAAAGTTATCACTTTATTTCCGGAATATGGATGACACCTTCATTCTTTGTGATAATGATTCGGATAGGACTTGAATAAAATACATTGAGCTATGATTTTCACATCCGAAGTGCCATCCCAAAACAGAATTGCCTTCCTGGATGTCCTCCTTAAAGGAAAACCAGATGGTAGCATAAGGAGAAATTTGCATAGAAAAAGTACTTGGACAGGACAATATACACATTTTCACTGCTTCGTTCCTCTCAAGTACAAAAGAAACTTAGTGAAGACCCTCAGTCACAGAGTTACAGCCATATGCTGAGAAGAAGTAATTGAAGATGAATTAGGCATTGTATGTGATACTTTGATCGAAAACGGCTATCCCGACAAATTTAGGAGGAAACACATGACAAAGAAAGAGGAAGAGGACTAGTCACTATCTGTGAGCAAGAAGCCACTTTGTATACAACTGCAATTCAAGAGTGATATACCAACTGAGATAATTACAAAGAAACTAAGAAAATTAGTCCAAAGATCTTTCAATACTGGCGAACTACACGTCTTATTCTCTACACGACTGATGGTGATTCCTAGACTGAAAGATGAAGTACCTAGACTAGACTAGCGACCTCTGATTGTATCTACCAATTCACCTGCGCTTGTGGGGCGAGTTATTTTGTCCGTTTCTCTAGGAACTTAATTTTTCGTTCTCGAGAATATCTATGAGTATGGCTATGTAAAGGTGTAGGTAAAACTGTTAACAGTTCGATATTTGACCATCTGGTGGAATCCAGCCATTAAGCCAGCGTTGAATAATCTTTCTCTATAATCTACCTGGCGCCAAATAAGCTGTCAAAACTTCGGAGCACCGCATGCTTCCAACAGCAGAGGCTATCGCGGTTCGTCTCAAAGAACCAGTGCTTTGTGTTCAAAAGGATCAAGTCCAGTCCCTACTACTGTCATTAATTTGTATAATTATCTCTGCTATTTTTTCTGACATTCAGCTTATTTTATGTTGATGCTATTGAGCTGTAATCTATGAATATTATTGATTCGATGTTTTTTAAAGAACATTAATGTTTTCCATAACACTGTTTCATTCAGTCACTATTAAATATACATATATATATATATATAACTGTAAATCATCATGATGAAGTTATCGAAAAGAGTATTCTTTGTTCAGTATCCATTCTTTTGACAACAGGAATTATTAAATTACAAGTATAAATGCTATACGCTTAAATCAAACCAAAACGTGTTTATAAATGCGTGATAAATTCTAACATTTTTCCATAAGAAATAAGTTTAGGTTTATTTCCGGACTAAAGAAAATTGATTAAAGAAGCCAGCAAGAGTCGGTCGGATATGCAAAGCAGACGGAGAGAATGTTGCACATAACTATCAAACCTGAAAGAGAAAAAAATCTTGCGAGCGGTAAATTTCTAGCCTGACAGCTGATTTTCAATTATGGTTCGACTGTTGCAATATACTGACAACAGTCAAGAAGTGTTACTAATATCTGTAATCCCTCATCAGGATAAAACAGTAATACATGTATATATAAATATATAAATGTTAGAAAAAATTCCCTTTTCGTGGTATTTTAGCCTCCTTTAAAAATACTGAAACTTTTGCTAAGTTAGTTTCTTAAATGTATATATACGTCATTTACTAAGTCAAGTACTGAAGTGAATCAGAGAAATATATACACAAATTGTACAAGTGTGAAAAAAGGAATGCTGGTCCGTAAAAAATGTTACTTTTAGCGTTTTTGAAAGAATAATCTTCTGAGGCAAATTAAGGCACAAAAGAAGAGAATAACGGATCGATTTAGTCTGAGTGAAGATAACAAAATCTTGAAATTACAAGCAATTAAAATGTTTGGGACAGGTATTCAGTTATCTGCTTCAGAGGTACGAATCACAGGGAAAGTGTTGAATGAAAATTCAATTCAATCATAACTTATTATTATTTCCCTATCTTTGGAACTTAAAGCTTCAGTAGCACGTAACCATGTCACTCTATTTATCACAGTCTTTTGTGGTTGGCTCCACGATCGCCTATAAGCCTGCGTTTCTTCCTTAGATGTTTTTCTGTATGTTACTCTTCAACTGACACCCAACTCATAGCTTCGCGTTTGGGTTCCACTTGAAGGGCTTTGACTATGCTGCCATGCAGTGATCTCCTTCCGTGACTGACTCATCCACATTTCCTTTTGTAAGTTTTTTTTTCGGACAGTCGGTTTTTGACTAATTTGCTGTCGAAGTTCGTTGTTACTTATCCTGTCTGGATAGACCACTCGTCGCTGAAATGAACTTCAGTAACTCAGACTTGTCGGATATTTTTTATTCACTTTACAGTACAACTCTAACTGAATGCCAGATGTGAGTAGCTAATTTCCTACTCAGACCCAATCAAACGTCTGGCCCTAAATCCTAATTACAGGTCTGAGAAATCCATATCGTGAGAGATCACACAATAGGTTCGTTACTAACTTAACAGAACTGCAGGCAGTTGTTGATTAACATTTCAATCAAGTTGGTGGTTCAGTGGTCCAACGTTTTCAAACCAATTAGGAGGCCCATGTTCTGTTCCTGGTTGACTCACTCTTAAGCGTCGACTAGTTTATTAGCTGATAGTAAGGTCACAAATAAGGGAAGCTGCTTGGGTGTAAGGCTAGTGACCTCATCCCGTTAAAATAAAATTACAGTTGCTGAAAGTTCAAAGCTTGATTTCCTAAGTTCCATTGCAAACGGGAGAAATGAAAAAAAGAGAAAACTCTCAACCAGGTGGATGCAAGACCGTTGAATAACAATTATTTAGGCTGGAAAATCAGAGTAGACTTTATCATGAAAACTTGAAATTAAATCCCTGAAAAATTTAAATCCTGAAAAACAGAACCGAAAAACTACTGGTACTAAACTGTTTCATAACACTAAATTTCAGATTTTAAGACTAAACTGTAATTAAGAATAAGTGTCACTAAAACTGGTATAGTAAAACGTCCCCTCTAATTTCATGTGATATACTTTCAATTATCGATGTCATGGAAAATAACTGTACTAAATCCAGAAAAATGAGGCTGACTTTACAGTTATTTCATAATTTATTTTTACTTTGAAACGTAACCTCTTCATACTGTTAGAATATATCTCACTCATTAATTGTTTGCATCTTCAAAAATCGAATAACATCTTCATTTACAGTCAGTAAGAGAGATTAACAAAACCTAAAATTCATCCTTTCTATAGGAAGTCCCAAGCAAGTTTTAGATTGTCTTTAGAAGTTTCCGTTAAACCAGTATAAGTTTTCAAGAGTTGATTTGTTTTTTTTAAAGTTTGACCATGGACTGATATCATTTAGAGAACCTTCGAAAACCACGCAGTACTGGACAGCTGTTTTGTTTCAGTTTGGGAGTTTGTTTCAGCAGTACACACCCACCATGGTTCAAACCCAAAACCTTCTGGTTACAATGCAACTTAGTAGACCATTCAACCACTGGGACCCGATCCAATGGCCCATGAATTCTAACTCCTACCAACTCGTCACTGTAGAGTATTTTTCCTCACTCCTGACGTGGTGGACTACACTGGTCATGGCTTCTCACTAGAACTCCAGGAGACTCTGTCGCGGTTTCGAATTCTGATGGTGCTGGTGAGTTTCAAACTAGGACGAAACAGCTGTCCAGTACTCCCCAGTTTTCAATACATCTTTAACTTAGTTTCCTAGATTAGTGATGAATAGTCACAAAGCCAATGATGAGGTCATGAATTAATTAAATATGTCTGTTGATGGTTTTAAAACTTTTTGATGACTAGTTACCCTGAGAAGAAGTTAGCGAATCCTTAGCACGGTTAATCCATACACTCTACTTTCACACTGTTCAAGCGCAGACTTTGCCAGAAGCCTAAAACCACATACGGAACAATCAGTCATAATTCAATGTCACATAACTTACAACTTCCATCAGTGATTTATCAAGTAACAAAAATGAAGTATTCAAAACAGTATTTTCTATAAAAACTTGTTTCTACTGTGTATCATGACTGCAATGATCAGTAGCTCTATTGGCTTTTGAATACGATTGGTGATTTGAATGAATCATTGTCAAAGCTTAATATCATGTTTTGTGATTTAGATGAACGATCAAGCTATACACTTAGTCCCTAGACGCTATTCACTAAGCATGTCTGGACGATGGTAGTTATTACTTCCTGGTAAGCTTCACTGTTCATCAAATTTTTCACTTCTCTGTACTACATTTACAGATGATGTAATGAAGAGTCGTCAGAGGTGTTGACGAACTGAAACTAGGAAATAAACGAAAGGTAAAGTTTTATTTCTGAATGGATAATTTTATGACTGTTAATTCCCTTAAAAGACATTTCCAAGCATGGCTTTACTGATTCTTTCGCTGCATTTTATGACTTTATTTTATTGAAAACTACAGCTTGTATATATTTAATATTTCAAATGAAATTTATTTTATAGATAGATAAAATGCTTTTCTTAATTGTGCAAAAGGATTAGAGGATTCAGGCTACAAAAACTTTTCTCAGATTGTAAAGAAATCTTTTGACCTAATTTACGATTTTTTTCTTTGAAAATTACTCTTTGTAGTACATGTAAAAAGCTACTTTAAGTCTCTTAAAATCCTCTCACAAAATAAAGCAGTCACTTTGAGTTCAAACTTAGTGATTTGAAACGAAATATAAGTACTGCATAAATGATATCCATTGTTACTACTGATTCTCTTCTTTCATTAAGTAATTAGGAAACAATATCTTCTTGAAATCTCTTTCTCATTAAGAAATTAAAGTAACAAGGGTGGTTTTTAATTTTAAATTCAGTTGATTGGCATTCTTAAGGTGACCTTGAACAATCTGTTTAAAGATTGCTGCTAATGACCTAGGTGAAAGTTAAAATGCATCAGGAAGTATTGAGTAGGCATTGTTTTTTTTCTGCCTTATTTTCGCCTCATTTTAGTTAACGTTCATTGTGTTAGTTTAAACAAAGCACAGTGTGGTTCAATTGTGACTCAAAAATATAAACATTATGTTGAACATTGAATCTCCATAAATGCCTATCCTAAAATTCAGTCTGATTTATTGATTTGGTGTGTTTTTTAAATTTATTATAATATAGATCTATCAAAACTGTAAGCTCTACTACTAGGTTCAGTAAACATGTTTCGTCTTTTGGAGTTGAAGAAAAAGACTCAACTGCATGATTTCATTCTTTAATACGGTAACATTTACCCATTATTTTTATATTTGTATGAAATTTCAATGAGTTATCGGCAATAAAGTGAGTAATGCCGTGATTTGATGCTACATACTTCTAGGTACTTTCCCATTAAAGTACAAAATTTGAACCACCTGCCTTCGAATCACTTGCTCAGTAATCAACCGGACGAGCTAAAGGACTCACCTGTTAACTAGATCACCATTTCATAGCCATTTTCAAGATTGATATCCTGCTGGCAGATGGGTAGATGATACGTTTGTCGTCACACTAGATAACCATTTGTGTCCTCTCCTAATTCTATTCATACTAAATTAGGACGATAAGATAAGATCGTCAGTTGAAAGTATATTCATTAGCCATCACCCAGTATACAGACAGTTATTGAGACAAAAATGTTACAGGATTTCATCATGTGCTGACACTGGTTAAAGAAACATTGGAAAACATTCAGGGAGTACTGGACAGCCGTTTCGTCAGGCTAATTTGGGACTCTTTAGCAGTACGAACCCCTTGTCAGGAGTTGGAACATGGGATCTTCTGGTTGCAAGGCGAGCTCGTAGACCATTCAGCTACTGGGACCGGACCTAATGGCCAGTCCATGAATTCTAACTCCTACCAACTCGTCACTGTAGAGTATTTTTCCTCACTCCTGACGTGGTGGACTACACTGGTCATGGCTTCTCACTAGAACTCCAGGAGACTCTGTCGCGGTTTCGAATTCTGATGGTGCTGGTGAGTTTCAAACTAGGACGAAACAGCTGTCCAGTACTCCCCAGTTTTCAATACATCTTTAACTTAGTTTCCTAGATTAGTGATGAATAGTCACAAAGCCAATGATGAGGTCATGAATTAATTAAATATGTCTGTTGATGGTTTTAAAACTTTTTGATGACTAGTTACCCTGAGAAGAAGTTAGCGAATCCTTAGCACGGTTAATCCATACACTCTACTTTCACACTGTTCAAGCGCAGACTTTGCCAGAAGCCTAAAACCACATACGGAACAATCAGTCATAATTCAATGTCACATAACTTACAACTTCCATCAGTGATTTATCAAGTAACAAAAATGAAGTATTCAAAACAGTATTTTCTATAAAAACTTGTTTCTACTGTGTATCATGACTGCAATGATCAGTAGCTCTATTGGCTTTTGAATACGATTGGTGATTTGAATGAATCATTGTCAAAGCTTAATATCATGTTTTGTGATTTAGATGAACGATCAAGCTATACACTTAGTCCCTAGACGCTATTCACTAAGCATGTCTGGACGATGGTAGTTATTACTTCCTGGTAAGCTTCACTGTTCATCAAATTTTTCACTTCTCTGTACTACATTTACAGATGATGTAATGAAGAGTCGTCAGAGGTGTTGACGAACTGAAACTAGGAAATAAACGAAAGGTAAAGTTTTATTTCTGAATGGATAATTTTATGACTGTTAATTCCCTTAAAAGACATTTCCAAGCATGGCTTTACTGATTCTTTCGCTGCATTTTATGACTTTATTTTATTGAAAACTACAGCTTGTATATATTTAATATTTCAAATGAAATTTATTTTATAGATAGATAAAATGCTTTTCTTAATTGTGCAAAAGGATTAGAGGATTCAGGCTACAAAAACTTTTCTCAGATTGTAAAGAAATCTTTTGACCTAATTTACGATTTTTTTCTTTGAAAATTACTCTTTGTAGTACATGTAAAAAGCTACTTTAAGTCTCTTAAAATCCTCTCACAAAATAAAGCAGTCACTTTGAGTTCAAACTTAGTGATTTGAAACGAAATATAAGTACTGCATAAATGATATCCATTGTTACTACTGATTCTCTTCTTTCATTAAGTAATTAGGAAACAATATCTTCTTGAAATCTCTTTCTCATTAAGAAATTAAAGTAACAAGGGTGGTTTTTAATTTTAAATTCAGTTGATTGGCATTCTTAAGGTGACCTTGAACAATCTGTTTAAAGATTGCTGCTAATGACCTAGGTGAAAGTTAAAATGCATCAGGAAGTATTGAGTAGGCATTGTTTTTTTTCTGCCTTATTTTCGCCTCATTTTAGTTAACGTTCATTGTGTTAGTTTAAACAAAGCACAGTGTGGTTCAATTGTGACTCAAAAATATAAACATTATGTTGAACATTGAATCTCCATAAATGCCTATCCTAAAATTCAGTCTGATTTATTGATTTGGTGTGTTTTTTAAATTTATTATAATATAGATCTATCAAAACTGTAAGCTCTACTACTAGGTTCAGTAAACATGTTTCGTCTTTTGGAGTTGAAGAAAAAGACTCAACTGCATGATTTCATTCTTTAATACGGTAACATTTACCCATTATTTTTATATTTGTATGAAATTTCAATGAGTTATCGGCAATAAAGTGAGTAATGCCGTGATTTGATGCTACATACTTCTAGGTACTTTCCCATTAAAGTACAAAATTTGAACCACCTGCCTTCGAATCACTTGCTCAGTAATCAACCGGACGAGCTAAAGGACTCACCTGTTAACTAGATCACCATTTCATAGCCATTTTCAAGATTGATATCCTGCTGGCAGATGGGTAGATGATACGTTTGTCGTCACACTAGATAACCATTTGTGTCCTCTCCTAATTCTATTCATACTAAATTAGGACGATAAGATAAGATCGTCAGTTGAAAGTATATTCATTAGCCATCACCCAGTATACAGACAGTTATTGAGACAAAAATGTTACAGGATTTCATCATGTGCTGACACTGGTTAAAGAAACATTGGAAAACATTCAGGGAGTACTGGACAGCCGTTTCGTCAGGCTAATTTGGGACTCTTTAGCAGTACGAACCCCTTGTCAGGAGTTGGAACATGGGATCTTCTGGTTGCAAGGCGAGCTCGTAGACCATTCAGCTACTGGGACCGGACCTAATGGCCAGTCCATGAATTCTAACCTCTGCCAATTCACGATATAGCGAAACCGCTAGCCGATGTCTAAGACGAGTATTTGCCCTCACACCCGACCTACTGCATCCTACTGGTGCGTACTGCTGAAGAGTCCCAAACTAAGACGTAGGAAATTGCTGTCCAGTACTCCATGCAGGTTTTCCAATGGTTCTCTAACCAATTTCAGCTCACGATGAAATCCTGTAACCAGTCAACCAAATCTCCACAAACCAATACTTGAATACAAAAAATGTTACACTGTGAATTCTGTGCAAAAGTCAGTTTTCCAAATAGTCAGTTGCAAAACCAAAGTTTAAGAGTATAGTTTCCTGCTGACATAGTTGATTAAGTCAGATTTCATCTCATTAGAAGTTAAAACATTGTTTTTTGTTTGTAAACGTAATTGTATAAAAAAGTTGGTGTGAGAATGGATGAGTCGTTAACTGCATGGAAATACTTATTTATTTGAACTTCATGTATGTAATACTGGGAAAATACATTGAATGACAAATATGACATACTACTGGGAATATGCAGAAATAAAAGCTTAGTTGCACATACGTTTCTAGATATACAGCGGTTTGTGGATAAATACTCTGACCACCACTGACAACAAAACAAATAAAACGTGCTAATTAGAGATTCAAACATTATCTTTCAAGTGTTAGGTCGCTGAAATTCAATTGGCCACATGTTTGATCACGAAGTGACATTAGTTAGAGAACCACTAGAAAACTAGAGACTACTAGGCACCTGTAGCACGTATCCACCAGAGTTCGAACCAAAAGCTTTTCATTTACAAGACGAAGTCGTATGACCATTCAGCCAATGGAATCGAACCCAAAGGCCCACGAGTACGAATCTCTGCGAATAGGCCAGAAATTCCGCGACCACCAGCCAATTTCATAGGCAAGTCAATGTCCTCTTAAATGACTTGATGGCTTCGTTGATGATGACTCCAAATCTGGGGGTTTTCCAGTGTGCTTCGGTAAATGAGGTCAGATCGTGATCAAACGTGTAATCAATCATTATCAGCTACATGTATTAGTTTGTATTTTACTCGAAACCACTGATGTTTCGTCTTGGTTATAAAGTTAATAAATTTCAGTTTTTCAGCTCTTCAGCTAAAATTTTTACTTCACATTGACTTCACCGCTGTATAACATGATTCATTCACCCAAGTTATTTGGAGTGAATGAAATTGTGTTTAAATGAAATATGTGGTGTTGGTTGACAGACTAACCTCCATTCAGACTTAGTTTCACTAGCTAACACTGCACACCTAGAAATAAGAATAAATTCACAACTAGGTGTAAATAACCAAGTTACTTATCAAGTAATCATTTTTCTTCATCTCTTTTGTATAATTGCCTACATATTCAAGCCATCTAGAGTGAAAGGAAAGAAGAATAATCGCGTTATTTGTATACTGATGTTTTTCACACGGTTGATTCGTTTCACTTTTGTAGTATTCGTTCAAACAAATGGCATAACTTGAAATAGTTTTTAAGATATTATAGTAAACGCCTAATTTCCTCTTTCTTCATCTGCTCCTTTCTGCTACACACAGTTTAATGGAGTAATATACGCCTCCTTCAGCGTAAAATTAATCACTAATCAGCTTCATTTCGTGTTTTTGTATAATTATGACTGACAATTCAATTATCTAATTAGCACGAATGAATTTTTATACTAATTAATTCTGTTGTTGCGTTCCCTTTATTGAAAAAAAATGCTTCTTTATTTCATATATTCCATAGGAAAGAAAATTATATCCCCAAATTCTTCCCAGTTATATATTTATTTACAAACTAGAATTAGAGGAAAAACAAAAGAAAAAAAAAGTTAAATCGAGTAGGTGAACAACTGTTTTGTTGTATGAATTAGAAAGCCCTGTAATGTATTTAAGCTTCAGTCACTTGATTTGAATGCGCATTTTGTGCTGGCTGGTACTAATTAGCACATATCATGTATTAGGCTTTAGAAATCTTGACAAGTTTCAATACTGTTTTAAGGATTATAGCAGTTAGACAAATTTTTGATTACTTAGTGGTCAGTTAATATACATTAGGGTAAAATTTAGTTGTTGGACACTAGTAACTAGTGTGATATGTCTAGTCCTTTCTTTGGTGCGAACTGAATTCTATCAGTCAGGTTTGCAATGTGGTCACCATTCTAGGTATCTTGCCATCACGGTGCACATCGATTTCATGATATTAGATAGCTGGAGGCAATTGGCCACAGGAAGCCTTGGACCTAGGTTTCGTGCTATTTGTCACTCTTCAGCAAGGCGTATCTGCAACCTTGAAGGAACTTATGTCCCTCTGAGATTTTTACTCGCGTCACTCAATGCTGCAGTCAGAGACGTTACCACTGAGCTATTCGGACTTGCGATTGACCTCCTGCCTCCAGCTATCTAATATCATCAAATCAATGTGCACCGTGATGGCGAGCTACCTAGAATGGTGACCACATTGCAAACCTGACTGACAGAATTCAGTCTGCACCAAAAAAAGGACTAGACGTATCACACTAGTTACTAGTGTTCAATCAAACTACCAACTACAATCCTACAGAGGGAGAATCGCGAGCCTGAATACCTCAGTTGTAACGTCTTTGACTCCAGCACTGGGTGACACGGGTTCGAATCTCAGAAGAGACATGAGTTCCTTCAAGGTTGCAGATACGCCTTGTTGACGAGTGCCAAATAGCACAAAACCTAGGTCCAAGGCTTTCTGTGACCAATTGCCTCCAACTATCTAATATCATCAAATATACAGTTGAAAATTTGACTGAAACATGTTTTTTTTAGTATCGACTAAACATCATCATTCTGTTGTACTCCAGAATAACTGGTAAAGAACACAGAGAATCTATAAATTGATTCCACTGCTTTCTGTTTATAAGTATTACTCAAACAACACTGAATGTTGAGTACAGGTTGTTAAACAGATTAAAATGTTATCTAATCCGATGTAAATGTAGCTTTTAGAATCGTAAAACTTTTACAGGAAGCATGAAAATTCAATGTTTTGCTTATCGTATAATAATAATAATAAAACGTTAGCCTTATTCTGACGAAGTATGCACCCGCTTCAGTGGTACATATGTCAAAGTCAGAATCGGAAAGGCAAGATACGTCTTTATCAACCTGAAACCAGTCTGGAGATATTCTGCACTCCCCAGCAAAAACAACAAGATTCGGAGTTGCGACACAAATGTCAATGAAGACAGTAAGTTCTCCTAAACGCATAAGAATCTCGGCCAGAGTGTCACGAAAATCATTTCCCATAAGTCGCAGACTTTCATTAATAGCTGCCTTCATTGGCTCAATACTGAAGATCAAATGTTTGGCCAGAAAGAGTTAGCAATAAGAAACTCTTGCTGGCAACAAACCGACCTAGAGCCGATTGCTCAACTGATGTGTAAGAGAAAATATAGATGGATTGAGCATACGTTGGGGAGGTCATCGAATGATATTGCGCTCCATGCAGGCCATCTCTCGATTGCAACCCTTATCGAAAGCGATGAGTGAGTCGTCGCTTCGAGAGTGATATGGAGGAGATCATGTGGAGAGGAGGGGATGAGCGACTATGGGCAATCGTGATCTCAGATGAAGAGGACGACAAAAAATAGAGGAAAGTGCAGATGTGTTGTTGGAGCCCTATGTTCCAGTCGGAACCCAAGGGAATAATAACATTCTGAAGAAGGTATATATGCAAAATAGAAAATTTTTAGCGGGTTTCATTGTAAAGTACTTACTCCTTGTACAGAATCTTCAGATAATAAAATAATCTATAATATATCATCTGAAGCAATACTGTTCCATCCGAAATCTGCTCCAGTATTACTTTGCAATGTTCTTTCTCCATTTCCTTTAAAAAGCTCCTAGTGATAAGTAGAGACTTATTTAAAATAGTGCGCGAGTATGAACAGCCATTAATTTTGGTAATTAGATCATTAAAACAGCATGAAACAAAGTAAACAGAATGTATGGTGGTGGATAGGGAATTTAAGGGAACCCAGTGATTTGGACAGACTTCTGTTGTCGTATTAAACACCTAACATTTAACTTATTCCAGTATCATCTGTATCGTGTTACAACTGAAGTCATTTAATGCACACAAACTTGACCTGCTTTCAGTGGGGACGAATACACCGTCAGTTCTGTTATTCATGTGATGAGCCTGATGTGGTGCTAGTAAATGATATTTGTGTCCTGTCTTCAAAAAATAATGAATATAACACTCAAGTCATCTGATAGAGAGGTGATCAAATCTAAACGCGTAAAGAAAGCATTCCTAATTTATCATAATCTGAAATTAGTGCACCCGTTATCTAACTGTATACCGAAAAAAAGAAATTTAAATAATATCAATCATATATATATATATATATATAAGTGGTGAAATATAAAAGAAGCAATAAGTCCTTTATTCACAGAGGTAATACATAATACATGAACTTCCTATGATAAATGTTTTATTGGTAAATTGGTATTTTTTCTTACACATCTAAAATAGAAATGTATTAGACCAAAATTTAGATTAACCAAAAGCTGGTTAGTACTGAAATCAAGAAATTGATATGCATACTTTTCTTTCGTTGTTTGAAATTAAAATAAACAAACCAGACCAACGGTCGTACTGAGGCAGAATATTTGATATTATGCTAATAGGCAACCTCAAGGCCCGAAATTGTGTAACTACTTAAATTAATTATATATTGGCGTAACTTCCCGAAGTAAATGATACTTGTGTGTAATGCATTTTTGTATAATAAAAGTCAATTGTTCTCACCGACTCGGACCAGTTCATCTTTTGTCTTTAGCTAAGTGTTCTCTAGGGGACAGACGTAATTGGAAATTAATATTACCGCATAGTCTTCAGACGAGTTGTTTATTGGCTTTCCGTACCAAGCAGTGGTCACACCATTATTACCAGTGTCGACCATATTAAACCATACGAATTTAAGTTACGTTACTGATCCCAAACAGCAGTATCCTTATCGTCTATATCATGTGATCAGGATTTATCATGAAATAAAATAGGCACTGAGCAGACTGTTATTGGGAGGAATAAATGCTTATTTAGTAAAGAAAAGTGGATTTATGGTTGTTTGCGGCCTCATAGGAGCAGCTACTTCAATGAACAAAACACCTAGCGTTATCCTAAATTTCAAGTTTAATAGATACACATACGAGAAATTAGCCGGTAAAAAACATGTTTCCAATTCGTAATTGTCTAAAGTAACTGAAATATGCAACACCTTATGTAACCATTCGCATCCTGTTGAAGTTATGTGGAATAAAATTGTGAAACTCACTGAATACTTCCTGTGCTTGTTGACAATATAAGCGTGAGTGATTTCAGTGGATGCAATTGATGCATCACCGAAAGGAAATTTACCAGTGAAGTAAATTTTCATTCACTAACCTTTCAGTGAATGATTACTGAAATGTGTGTACTTGAAAACCATTCTGAATAGGAGCTACTGACTGACGTTTAAGGCTCATGTAATTATCTCGCAGCACATAACACCCATTAAACTGATAAGGTATTTTTCTTTTGTGAAAGTACCTGTACTAATGATCATTGGTTCTCTTTATTTTGAATGAGACAGTTCTGGTGATTCGACTGCGAGTCGATGTAACCTTATAAAACTCTCAACATAATTGGAGTAATAATGTTTTAAATTCTATTGACCAATATATTAGGTTCGCTTTAACAAGTGAAAGAAATGAATAGTGACATTAAAACAAGTCATAGACTAATGCGCATGTATTACTTAACGGAACTGAAGCCAATTAATTATTAATGCAGACGAGCTGAAGGCCTCGCTTAGACTACTAGCTTGCTAGTTTTCTAGCCGTTCCCAAGCCCGGATAAAGAGGAAGGGTTGGGGCGTGATCCTAGCAACTCCGCCCCAAAAGTTAACCAAACCGCTACAGAAACTTCAATCCTGAAAGCTGGTTTTCAGAAATTCATTATCCCATTCTTTAAATGCACACTGTACCTACAAATCTCTAACTACAAACCCACGAATTTACATATATCAGTGCTAAAGTCTCCCCAGGATTCAACAATATTATAGCATGATTGATTTTTTTTCATGTGATGCAAAATTTGACTTATGACCAAAAGGATCAGGTTAATTTTCATCTTAACATGATTATTTAATATTAACATAAAAATGCATATGACAAGTATATGAAATGAATAAGTAATCACTTTTTATCACAACAAAAAAAACAAAGATTCACTTCATTTAAATCTAAATGCCAGAAACCTCAAGCATAAGTGTCAGATAATTCAGCTTGTGATAAGCAAGTAAACATCACACTTTCACACTTATAGAACAAAATCACCATCATCATATGATTCAAACTAAAAAGTATAATACTAAACTGAAAGCTTGAAAGAGACTTCAGAAAAAGCATAAACACTTCATCTTTGTGTCCTTTAGTAACTGAAATTTCTTTGTACAAAAAATGATTAGCTAAAGACAATTTTCAAATGTTGCTTTCCAAGCGGTAGATTGGTTATAGGTTCGATCACTGGGTTCCAACTCCAGTGAGTGCTTGCTGCTGATGGGTGACGAACTGCGGCGAAGCGGCTGTTCAGTACTCTTAGACTTTCTAGTGATTCTTTAAAAATACTTCTGCTACTATGAATTCATCGTTGGTGACATTCGAATCTGATGAGTCGGGTTTCAACATGATATCTTTAAAGATAAAGATAAGGATTCCTTCAAAGATACTTTGGCATACCAAAAGAAACTTGAATATTCACATATCGTTTTATGTTAAATCTCTTTTTTTCAGTAGATTTTAGGGTGTGTTGTAAATATGAATTCAGGTCACTGTATATACTCAGATCCCCCAAAACTTTACTCAGTCATCCCAAAAATAAACGTCGAACACTCCGCACGCGAAGCAGAAATATCTGTACTGTCAGCTAAAGCATTAAGTTAGAATTCGTATCATCCTTTACGCTTCACAATCAGATTAAAATCATCTATAACCTGGAGACTTAACTTGCGCTTGTTAAATATAAATGGAAGTATCTCCGAATTTTGTTTTCATTGTCAAAACATGTTTTTTGCTTCAACAGAAACTGAAAATGATGGAAAATATTTCCTTGATGTCAACGAATGCAGCTAACAAATTGTTGTTGTATTTTATATACTGACTTTCAAGTATTGGTTTGTAAGGATTTGATTGATTGGTTACAGGAATTCATCATGAGCTAACATCGGTTAGAGAACCATTGGAGAACCTGCAGGGAGTTGTGGACAGCTGTTTCCTATATCCTAGCCTGGGACTCTTCAGCAGTACGAACCCGCTGTCAGGGGTTCGAACACGGAACCTTCTGATTACAAGGCGAGCTACCTCGCAGACTGCTCAACCACTGGGACCTGATCCAATGACCAGCCCATAAATTCCAACTTCTGCCAATTCACGACACAGTACGACCACTAGTAAGTGTCTTCGGTGGCTATTTTTCCTCGCTCTGCACCCAACTAGTCATGACGTCCCTCTAGAATCCCAGGTAACTACCTACCTGAATAGGGCTAGTCGCGATTGAGCATCTCATCCAGTTTCAATTATTGGCTCAGAGGGATTTGATTGGTTGGTGAGTTGGCAAGAGTTGGAATTCATGGACCATTGGATCGGGTCCCAGTGGCTTAGTGGTCTACGAGCTCGCTTTGTAACCAGAAGGTCGTGAGTTCGGACCCTGTCGGTGGGTGCATACTGCTGAAGTGTCCTAAACTGGGACGTAGGAAACAGCTGTTCAGTACTCGCAGCTATTTTTCCAATGGTTCTCTAACTGATGTCAGTTGATGATGAAATCGTCAAAACCAATATACATTGGCTATTGTTAAAGTGAAGAGACATTTAGGCGACCTGAAAACTGGACTGATTACTTTCGAAATGATTTAAATGTATGGGAACCAGAGAGACGGAAATCAGTAAAAGCAACAATATAATTACAGTTAATGCTAACTGTAGGCCATCTGGTGTGATGAATGTCTTGTACATATTATGGCAGTTGAAAAAAAGGATAAATCCGAAGAAACCTTAGTTACCGGCTTTGGATTCTTTAATAGAATTCATCTGTTGCATAATTATTACTTCTATCATTCAGTTTCAGATTTTTTATATTCATAAATTATGTTGCCTGTTTATTGACAGGTTCTTGACATATATTTGATAGTTGACGGACATCAAACAGTGTGTTCAATATTTCTTAAGCTTCTTTACATATCTGGCATTCTTGACTGTCACACACATATGTCAAAACATATTTTGTAATCAAATTATAGTCTTACTAATGAACATTTTAAAATAAAAATATTTATTTAGGCTAATTAAGCTTGATTATTCGCTGGTGTGTTTTTATCAATAAACACTACAAGTTAATGACTGATGAACAACTGTGTACCATTAAAGAAAAAGAGAAAATTTGAGCAAAGAATATCCCTTTTGAGAATTTCCTCTTCTGGCCTTACGGTTATATATACATGTTTATATGCACAGAATATTCTAGAATACCTACCAATACCTACTATCTACCAATTTGACTGCTTCTGTGGAGCCAGTTACATAGGTCGTACAATCGGGGGTGATTACCTTCTGAATACCAAACACCATCCTGAGTGGTTAAGAAAGGGGCAAACAAAATTTATTCGTAGTTCTATACTACCTCATCTTCTGGATGTAGAACACAAGATTGATGATAACGAGGCTTTCAAAGTCATCTATCGCATTCCAGATAATCTTAACTTCACTCTAAGAGTTCGTCTACTACATATTGCCGAGGTTGGCTTTCGGGATCCACATTAAGAAACCCAACTTAAGTATCCAAAAGAAATTAGTTAAAACGCTTTCTTCACCTTGATCATCACAGTTTCAATGATCCTCAATTTGTTGTGGAACTTTCCTTAATTTTATTTGAAATTCTATTTACTATTACATTTTTATGCTTATGATGACTTGAGCGTCCTTCTTGAAGTGTAATTCCATTGATCTTACTTAACAAATCGATAGTATTTAAAGACACCAGTATTGTTAATGACGATTATTCTAGAATTTTCTGCGTATATCAACATTTATACATAATTGTAGAGCCAGAGGAAGAAATTATCGAAAAGGATATTCTTTGCTTAATTTTCTCCTTTTCCAAATGTCTGAATGAATATTTTCACTGTATTTAAATATATAACAGTTTGGATTTAAAATAGTTTAGTTTGTATCTTCTCATTATAAAGTCACTTATTCGGTGTTGTCCTTTGTGACATATTTTCATAAATAAAATCTGACTACAAAATAAAATAACTCGTGTATTCTAACTTTGTCGATCCACTGAAATCCGACGAAAGTGGCTAAAAGGTCAACAAGCTCAACCTCACGGCTCAATAGTCCCGGGTTCAATCTTTGATGAGGACATGACTGCGAGCTGCGGAAGAGGCCCAAGCAAGGACGAAACAGCTGCCCAGTCCCAAATGGTTTTCAATAATCTCTGACTGATTTTGGTTTGTGATCAGACCTACAAAGGAATTATTTCCAAGTCCCTACAAAAACCTATAATCTCATAGTGAAATAAGATCGATTTCAGGCAGGAATGTTTATTTTAAATAACCTAATCCTATTTGATTAAAATGTGCATGACGTAATCCGACCCTTTCTTTGCTGTAGGTATGAAGAGTAATATGTAACATTGATGTAAACTGTTCTAAAGTGCTTATTGGAGAAAACTTTAGAAACGTTTAACCGAAAGCAGGACATTTTATTTGGATGAATACTTTTTTGTGATTTCGATGACTTATAAGTACAGTATGAAGATATGCAGTTAAATATGCTGCTTTAGACTTTCAAGTATTTCGGAGAGGGTTGGAGAGGAAGTCAATGTGAGCGTTTATCCATTAATTCACCTGAAGCAAATAATAATTATTACCTCTCTATTTCCTACTTTTATTTATTTTATTTAAAATATATTCCTAAATTCTGATTATTTCTAAAGTTATAAGCTGAAGTACTTGCTGTCAGATGCAGACAGCAGGCAGTCCATCATTTCTCAGTGTAATTTATAAGACAAATTTGCATAAAAGTTTGTTTACACTATCTACCTGCTTGCAGAAGCGAAATGTCCTTAAAGTATGTTTATTCTAATATATATATTTTTTTGAGGAAGAATTATGACAGAAAATTAGAAGCATTTAACAAATATTTAAACAATCACTTCTATAGGCTTCTGTCAAAAAGCTTCGGAATAGCCGACAAGAATTAGAAAAATGCTGAGTGGAGATGAAAAATTAGACTTCTGTTGAAAAGTTTGTGTTGATGTCATATCAAATGTGTTCCTACAGTACGTGAAATAAGAATTAGTTTCATGAGAACATTAGTGTAATCAAAATATTAGAAACTCAGTTAAATTACATATTTAGTGATTGTTGATTAGTGACATCTATGTTTACGTTTACTGAAAACTTTATTCGAGGTCTCAACTACCCTTACATCTTTATTATTCAGTTTACCCAAGTCTATGCAGTCAAAGTTTACAAAGTGGCAGTAGCATGAGATAAGTGATCCTATCAGTCTTATATTAACATTGGATAGACCAAAAAATAATTAAAAATCTGAAGGGATTTGTCGACTGTATATTTTTTTTATTTCTTTACGTTCCCAGTGGAACACAGGGCTGCAAGCTAGAGCTTGGAAGATTCGGTAACAGTGATGTTTACTTATAAGGAAATAAGTTGCTAGCCTCATGCTCAACCTTCCCTCTTTAGCAGTCTTAATACTAGCTTAGTGAGGTTAAGGAGTGTGTTGGCTGAGGATCGAACCCTGGACCGCATGAGGCGTGGTCAGCGAGCATTCTACAGCTGTGCCACCAATGCACATCGTCGACTGTATACACCATTCCTAAAAAGTCTGCACTATGCTGACTGAAAATAATGTGTTTATTGATTGAGAACGATGTCATATGTAGTGATGTCATGCATCTAATTCTTTTTTTTTTGGCGTAAACTGAATTTTATCAGTCAAGTTTTTACAGTGTGGCCATCATCTTATAATCATCTGGTACCTAATAACAACAGTTAAGAGGGCACCGCAAGAGCGAGCCATCTAGTATGGTGGCCACATTGCAAACTTGACTGACAGAATTTAGTCTTCAGCAAAAACAAAGGACGAGATGCATGGCATTTGTAAGTATCTGATTGGAAACAGCTTAAAATAGTAACTATCTGGTAACTCGTCATATGATTCATCGTGTGATCGGATGACTGTAAAGTTTAGCAATCGTTTTTTCACCTCGGTCTTCGTCAAATCAACAACCTCATATAATATTTTTCTTCGCCTATCAACTCAAATACTCTATTTTAATGTGGTACAAAACATGTAAATTTGACGTGCTTATCCCAATAAAATTGTATCCTAAGGGTCAGAGGTCAGTCTTTGTGATTTAATATTTACGTGGCTATGTGAAACAGAATATAACGCGGACTAATAGGTGTATTATTATTCAAGTGATGGTTTGTAGGGATTTGATTGGTTTCAGGATTTCATCATGAGCTGACATTAGTTAGAGAACCAGTACTCCCAGGTTTTCCAATGGTTCTCTAACTAATGTCAGTTCATGTATTATTATTATTCCCTTGCTTTCCGAGTGGAACATAGGGCTTCAACTACACATCTCCACTTTGCTCTGTTTTCTACCGTCCTCTTCAGCTGGGGCCACGATTGACCGAACTCTCTTCTTCACACGACCTCCTCCATTTCACCCCTGCACTGACGACTCATTCTTCGTTTCCCATTTAGATTCCACTCGACGGCCTGGCTTGCAATGTCATTCAGCGGCCTCCTCCTCCTCCTCGATCCATCTCGACTTTCTCCTACATATTTGTTGAGCGATCGGCTTTTGGTTGGTTTGTTCCTAGCCAGAGTTTCATGTTACTAGTTCTCTCTGGTCAACCAGCTGGCCATTTGATCTTCAGTAGAGAGCCAGAGAAGGCAGCTGTTGATGAAAGCCTGCAATCTGTTAGAAATCCTTCTCGTGACACGAAGTGCAAGTTTCTGACCTATATAGAAGAACCTACTTGACATTGATTTTTGGTACAAGTATGAAAATTCCATACTTGTACCAAAAATACAGTGTGGAATCAAGCTGTAATCAAAAATTAAAAATTAAATTAATTAAAACTGATGTTGAAAAACCGAATCTTGTTCTTGATGTTGAGATGGAATGCAGAAGATTTTCAAACGATTTTAAGGTTGATGAAGGCGTATCTTGCCCTTCCGACTCTTAAATCTCTTTCATTGATGGTGATTGGTGCTGGTTGTTTTGCCGTTTTTGATGGTTGGTTATCTTCATCACCTCTGTCTTCTCTATGTTCACCTGCAGTCCTATTTTCGCTGCCTTTTCAGCCAGTTTGTTGGTTTTCGATTGCAAGTCTTCTAGTTTGTGTGACACTAGACATGTATCATCCGCAAAATCCAGATCCTCTAGAGTCTTCTTATCGGTCATCCAGAGTATTCCTGATTCCTGACTAATAGGTGTACTTAACATATTAACTGAGTTGTTGATTATGTCAGTATGATTATACCCACGCATGAGTCCACTCAGTCATATCAGTCGACTTAAGGGTTTATAACAGTATCCAATGACAGTATCCAATATAGGCCTACAGCAGGTCAATCAAGAGTCTGAAGAGCTGAGTAGTAATGCCTCTGACTGTAGCACTTGGTAGCACGCATGCGAGATTGAAGATGCGCCTCGCTGACAAGTGCCAGCTAGCATGAGATCCAGGTCTAAGGCTTTCTGTCGAGTGAATTCAAACAAGTGATGAAAATAATGCATATTTCCCTAGGTTCCAAGTGTTTTTTGAAAGCAAAGTAAATGTACTATTCAACCAACTCTTAGCTTATGGAAAAATATACCATCTAGAAGTCATATTCTTCACCTAACCTCCAACTAAATGAAGAAGACAGTCAAGTCGCTTATCGTATTCACAGTGATATATTACCTTAATGAATCAAAATTTGGGTGTGTAGGCAATTGAAGTAGAAGCATATGTGAAAACATCTGTGTCACTGATTTATTTTAAATTTAAATAAAGAATCAACTGTCTCATAAATAAAACTTACAAAAGTCAACTTAGAATTACTTATTAAAAAAAAGGAGGAGTTTAATATACCATAACTTTATTAATTCATTTAGTTTTGGATACATTGTGCAATCCCACACACATAGAACAAAGTTGTGAGTGTAAAACAGGTTTTAAATTCTACTTTCTTTTGAACTTCTTTCCATTTAGAAAAAAATAAAAACCAACACATATGTTTTTCACTATCTAAGAGGTAATCATTAAAAATTCTTAAAAAATGTACATGCAATGTAGAGGTTATTCTGTGTACCTTATAATGGATGTAAAGTTTTTTCTGAAGATAAAATGTAAGCAGATAAAAATAGTAATGGAGAAGACTTATGCCTCAGGTGGATAATACTGAGTTGGTTGCTTGCCTGTTTTCCTTTGATTTTCTATAATACAGAAAATCAAAGCACACAGAATAAATACTCAACTATGCTAGTAGTTACCCGATTACCCACAAAAGAAACTGTCTGCAGACAGACATTGTTTTAAAGAGTTTGAACACACTGCAGCACTACTCCGATGTTGAAGGATATGGAAGAAAAATACTTACTAACAGTCTTTAAAAAAGAATAAATACTCCCATAATTTCATCAAAAAGTGTTTAAACTCGAACCGTTCACCAAAGAAGAATATGGCTTCAGGGTTATTAATGTATTTGCACTCCTAAATCCTTATTCTTTAACGTGGCCCTTTTTTAATCAGAGGCTTTAATTCTATTCGTAGATAACGACTGAATACATGGGAGTTTATGATTCAATTTGACCATACTTATCAGAGTAAAAGGAATGGGAAATCACATGACCATTGAATTAGTTGTATTGTCTGGGCTAGTTGATTTAATTGCGAAGCTTTCATCATCCTTCTAGACAACATCTTCATCGTGGGTCTTTATTTAAAATGGACTTATTTAAATCATTCATAAATGATCAAAGAGACACCAATCAGATCGTAAATATGTGGATTAATAGCTGAAGCCATTATGCAAAGATTAGAATTTATAGCCCTTCCTATAATTAAACCAAAAATCCGGGTATGTTACGTTGATGCAACATTTCTAATAATTAAAATAAATGGTTTGAAATATACCCACAAATTAATAAACAACATATTTAAAGACTCCAAATTCACACGAGAACAAGAGTTAGACAACAAAATTCCATTCTCAGATATCTTAAAAAACAGAACTAACAGGAATTTAAGAAGCACAAGTATATAGAAAATCAAAGCACACAGACTGAATACTCAACTATACTAGTAGTCACCCGATTACCCACAAAAGAAACTGTCTGCAGACAGACATTGTTTGAAAGAGTTTGAACACAATGTAGTACTACTCCGTTATTGAAGAGATTGGAGGAAAATTACTTTCTAACTGTCTTCAAAAAGAATGCATATCCTCACAATTTCATCAAAAAGTGTTTAAACTCGAGTCATATTACCGACAACAAGCCCCAGGAAAATTCATCCTACCATATTTCAGAAAATATCTCCAAAATCATAACAAGAATATTAAGACTGTTTGAATTAGATATAGCACACAAGCCAACCAACACAATCACAATCATTCGACATTGTTCAAATCGAAAGAACAATTCAACAGAAAAGAAGATAAAATTAAAATCATTTGCAAAATAAATTGTATGAACTGCAACAGACATTATATCGGTCAAAGTGGGCTTCCTCTCCCTTCGAATTAGAATCCAAGAACACAAATTGGCTGTAAAAAGATATGGTATATATTCTTACATATCAATGCATGCAGATAATTATGGACACCAATTTGATTGGGATAATGCAGAATTTTCAAATAGAGGAAACACCAAAAATACAGTCAGGGAATTCCTAGAAGCCTGGTACTCAAGTGAATCAGGCAGAGATAAACAAACACATTACTATAGACCGAATTTACCAACTAATAAAAAAGTGAATCACATGACAAGAAGGCTTAAATTCCAAGTTTATAAAAAGGAATAAGTAGAGATGTAAATCAGCTACCAGTCACGACAGTGGTGACCAGGACATAGAATTACTTGATTCATGGAGAATTCAAATAAGTTCATTTTATGCTGAAACTTGCGCTGAAGATGTTATCTAGAATGAAGGAAGACAAAAGCTTTGCAATTCACTCAACCAGTTCAGAGAATACATCTAATTCAAATAAAAATAGTGATTTGGAATCAGTTAAATAATTACAAGAAACACCTCTTGATTAGTTAGACTGTGTAGTTTAAAAAAACGCACTTTTATGAACTGAGGATAATTAGCAGAGACATCTTCTTGGTGATTTAATCCTCACATTTTTATACATGAGGTTACATAAATAGTCTGGTGGACAGTGAGTAGCAGTGGAATCCAGAATGTGCATTTCGGCCTGTTTGTGACTCGTCATCTGGATTTACCTGAATTCCCAGTGAGCGATGGTTTTCCCACTGAGGCTTAAACCTAGTTTCCATCGTTTAAAACAACAAAGCGTTAACCATCAGATTATCTGGATCATGAGAGCCACTTCTCGAGCAACGGGCATCAGTTACTATTGGTTTTCAATTCAAACATCCAATCAATCAACAGTAAAATCAATATTGTATTGAAAACAAATGATAAAGTACCATATTTACAATTATTCTTAGTTCAATATAGTGACGAAGCTAGATTAAAGGGGATAATCATTTTCAACTTGATTTAAAATTCTGAAGATGAGAATATAGATCGCGAGCGGCACAGAAAGAAAATTACATAGGATTAGAAAATAGTTGAGTATTATATGAAATAGTTTTAACGAAGACAGGCTTGAGCAAGTGGGCATATAAACAAACTAAAGAAGTAATTTTCATGAGTTAGGTATTACGAAGTTGATTTGTTTCAATTTTTGATCACATGAGGTACTGTAATCCAACCCTGTTCGATACGTGCTGATGAAGGGTCCCGAGCATGGACGATACAGCTCTCCAGTATAATTATTCTTTTGGGTTTCAAGGGGAAAACAGATCTTCAACAAAACATCTCCACTTTCTTCTGTCCTTTGCTCTCCTCTTCATCTGGGTCTTCGATTCCCCATTATCTCTTATCTGCTCCTCGAACAATCTCCACCATGTCACCTTCGGATGACCCATACTTTGTTTCTCATTGGGTAACAGTAGAGCGATAGCCTCCTCAACGTGTGTCTGATTCATCCATATTTTCTTTAATATATTCGGTGAGCAATCAGCTCTTGTTTGGCTTGTTGCCAGCCGAAGTTTCTTGTTGCTAACTCTTTCTGGCCTGCCGACCATTTGATCTTCAGTATGAAACCGGAAAAGGTAACTGTTTTGATAAAAGCCTGTTATTTTTTGGAAATTCTTTTCGTGACACACTGACCAAGCTGCCGATTCACACATAACAACTGACAGAGTGACTTTGCATTTGTGTTGACAATCTGAATCTTGTTCTTCATGCTTAGGCGGAGTGCAGAAGATTTCCAAACTGGTTGCAAGTTGATGAAGAAGTATTTAGTCTTTCCAGTTATCTCATGCTTTGACATCTTCATCCGTTGCGCCTCTAGTTGAATCCGAGCTTCCTAGATAGGTGAGGAAAGTGAACTCTGTCAAATCTCAACCGTTGATGGTGACTGGTGCTCGTTGCTTTTTTTTGCTGTTGGTTAGTTGGTTATCTTCATCACCCGTGTCTTCTCTATATTCACCTGGAGTCTTGCCTTCGCCGGCTACTTCTTCAGCCAGTTTGTTGGTTTTCGCCTGTAAGTCTTTGAGTTGGAGTGACACTAAACGTAAATCACTGACGAAATCCACAACTTCTGGAGCCTTCTTATCGGCCCAGCATATCCCTATCTTCTCACTCCCTGTGTGCAGTCTGACGCATGATCTAGTCCGCCACATTTAGGAATAGCATCGGTGATAGTAATGAGCAGTATTCACTTCAAAGCCAGGTTTCTCTGAGTTTTCTGATGTGGATCACCTGACATTTAGCATTGTCATATGGTTGTTGATTGAGGTTGATAAAAACTTGAGGCACTGCACTCAGTAGTGTTGAGGTAGTTTCCGAATTTACTTCTCAGTCAACGCTATCAAAGTCGATTAAATTGAGGTAGAGGTTTGACTGCCGTTCAATGCTTTTTTCTGTGATGACGATGCGCAGAGTTACAATTTGACCAGCACATGATTCGCCTTTCCTGAATCCAGATTGTCCCGGTCTGACACAGTTCTGCATCCAGTGTATCTTTTATTCTCTCCAGGATGTTGTGACATAGTATTTTATTTGGTGTGAACAAGTACTCTCTAGCTCTTAATGGTTTACTAACAGACAGGATTCCATGATCAAACTTGAAATAATTGTGTTTTTCTAACTGGAGATGAAAACTAAGGGGAATAAAAGAGAAAAGAATGCTAAGGAGCCAGGCACAACTAGATTCATAATGAATTTAGTTGTGATCTATATCCACCTTTATCCTTCTTCGTTTCTATGCTGGACTGAAATAATAATTGTCACTATGTAAACTTAGGTATAAAAATGCTACTATACAATTCTTGAGGATGAAACCACCAGGGTGCGTCGGTGGCACAGCTGTAGAATGCTCGCCAACCACGCAGGTCGTCCAGGATTCGATACCCGGCAGACACATTCCCTAACCTCGCTGAGCCAGTAACAAAGACTGGCAAAGATGGAAGGTTGGGCATGAAGCTAGCAACCTCATCCAGTAAAAAATGAAACACCACTCTATCTTGGAGCCCTATGTTCCACTGGGAACGTGATGGATTTTTCACCAGGAATGTCTATGGAGAATATGCATTCTTGTGGAGTTTAGTTTGGTGCCTGAGTATTATATTCATATATCTATACTTTTATTAGCTATTCATCTAAATTTACTTTCTAGAGGAAACTATTTGAACAAAACAATAATAATAACAATCATAATAAACACGTGTTGTAGGATAAAATGGATCAATTTTACTTCTTCACTATCTTATCAGTTACTTATAGCCTGAATAATGATGATGATTATTGCAGTTTTCACATGTTTTTAGTAAATCAGAGGGAAAATGTCAAACAAGGGAAATTGTTTATGGTATTCTAGATGAATCGAAATGTTAGTTAAGTTTGTAAAATCTAAAAATATTCCTGTACTGATATATATATATAGGTATCGGGAATGAATTTAGAAAACTATGTTCAACAAACATAAAGCGGCATTTAACTACAAAGTTATACTTGATTTTTGAAAAGTATATATGCAAAAGGTGCTTTTGTTTCAAGATATTCATTCGTAAACTTGGCAGAAACTGTTATCATCTTGAAGTATTTTTGTTTTAAGTTTGACTGATTTACAGCATCAATCGTTATTAAAATTGAAAGTTTAACTATCCTATCCTATGTAAGGGTGAAACCAATCTGGAAATCTTCGTCACTCAGCATCAACAACAAAATTCGGTCGGATTTTCAATACAAACGTCAAGTCAGTCAGTTCTTCTATACGGATCAGACACTTGGCGGGCGGGTCACAAAGAATATTTCCGACAGCCTGTTGCAGACCTTTATCAACAACTGTCTTCGCTGGCTCTATACTGAAGATCAGATGGCCGGGCGGGCCGGAAAGAATCATCATCAAAAAACTATGGGAACAAACAAAACAAGAACCAATTGCCAACCAACAAATATGCAGGAGAAAGTGGAGATGGATTGGACACTCGTGGCTGAGGAGGCCACTGGGTGACATGGCGCGCGAGTCAGGCTATAGCTCGAGTGGAACCCGAAGAGGAATCGGCAAGTGGGACATCCAAGGGTGACATGAAGGAGATCGTGTGAAGAGGGGTTGAGACAGTATGGACTAACACGGATGCAGGTGAAAAGTAGAGCCGAAGACAGAAGCAAGTGGAGACGTGCAGTTGAAGCCCTATGTTCCACCAGGAATCCGGGGGAACAATAATAATAATGTAAGGGTGACCAGTGAAAGCTGACGCTTGCAAGATGGGGAAAATACACACAGTATAATGACTGTTGATCAGCATAATTCAAAATAAAACATTTATTCTTCCTACTGAGGTAGTTCAACATTTACATAAGGTCATATATGTTTAGAAAACGGAATTTATAACTTTGTGACATTTTATTTCCTTTAGTATAACTTTATATTATAAATAACATGCATTGGGAAAATTGTGGTGATACTCTATGAATCTAGTTGTTGCTAATGGTACTGGTTCACTGTATGTTGTAGTATGACACATATAAGATAAGATCTTATCTTGATTTTCACACCTTGACCTTTGTATTCATTGAAAAAATAATCTATGAGATTAAAAACATCATAAAGTGACAAATATTTATTTATTTCATGCTTAAAAAAGGTAAGTAAATGAAATAAGAAAAAAAAACGGGTTAAGACGCTTTCTAAAGTTTCAGGTATGAAAATTAGTGTGAACCAAGCATAACTGTATGGGATTTGATTTTATAAAACATTTTCCCCATGTGAACTGGAAGACAACAAGTTAAGTAAGAGATCAAATTTGATCGTGGATCG
The DNA here is from genome assembly GCA_944472135.2 of Trichobilharzia regenti. Classification (NCBI taxonomy): domain Eukaryota; kingdom Metazoa; phylum Platyhelminthes; class Trematoda; order Strigeidida; family Schistosomatidae; genus Trichobilharzia; species Trichobilharzia regenti. The sequence goes on along the minus strand of OX235262.1, from coordinate 92,523,954 downwards.
ATATCCTTTAGAGAACCAGTGAAGACCAGGGAGAACTTGACAACTGTTTCGTCGTAATTTGGGACTTATTGACAGTACACACAAATTTTATTGCAGTTCGAAGCCAGGACCTTCCGATTACAAGGTAAGCTAGAGGGAAATTCAGCCATTGGGAACAGACTCAATGACACATGAATTCCAACTTCTACCAAATCAGATCTGTTCAAATCAACTTTTGAAAATGAATATGAAGCTCACTGGTGACTGTTCACAGAACGGAGTTTCCTGGAGCTCTAGTGAGAAGTCATAACCAGGTGGTCCATGCTGTCAGAAGTGAGGACAAATGCTCGTCAAACATGAAAGTGGCTGGTATTCGCGTTATAATCGCCATTTCGTAGGAGTTAGAACTCATAGACCATTGAATCAGGTCCCAGTAGCTGAATAGTGTCTCAGCTTACCATGTAACCGTAAGGTCCTGTCTTCGAACCCCAGTGACTGAGTGCTGCTGATGATTCCCAAACTATGGCGAAACACATGTGCACTACTTCCCGGTTCTCAGTAGTTCTCTAAATCATATCAGTCTGTAGTCAAACTTGAAAACCAAATCAAATCCCTGCAAACTAACTCTTGAAAGGTAATAAGATTAGTCACATTGGTATCCATAACCCTGTTACAGTTGTTCGTCACTTTCATGGAGCAGACGTTGTAACTACATTTAAAAAAATTATGACACTTGCAAAGATTGAGTCTAACACAATGTTCTTCCACCATACTTCCACCCGAAAGTTATTGAAATATTAGGTGAATAACAAACCAAATGATTTGAGAGATCTCTGTGAAATAGGTTTCTATAAAAGAAATTATTAAATATAACACTGCAGAAAAAGAATATTAATTGAGAAAACTTCTTAAATGGTTAGAAATCATGACAAAATTATGTCGACTTCTATAAATACAGAAAGGAAAAGATTATTCAGCGAAGAAAATTTTCCTCATCGACAAAATCGTCTTCGGAGGCTGGGCAGTCTCGTATATATATTTGCCAAAGAAGCATAGTAGTCTATTATTGAGTAATAAGGGGTGACATTATTGACGTAATTACTCATAAGTGGCCTCAGAAGCAAAAGTAAAAGTGTTAAATTACGTAATACTGAGCGGCACAAAGGAACAAAGCGTTAGAAATTCAATAAGGTTAAAATTGTTATTGAGTAAGAAGAAAGGTAGTTGAGTGCCAATCTCACAAGTGTGAAAAGGGTGAGAAAATGTGCGAAAGGAACATATAAGAGTGACAACAATGAATTAATTATTAAAGTAAAAGCGAACTGAAAGTAAAATTGAAATTAAAAAAAATAAAAATTAACATGTTTGATAGGGAACGACTAGTGAAGTTGTTAAGACTATGGTAGAATAAGAGGCTGGACAAACTTTTTCTGTATGATACAGAAGATTATATCACTACAAGTGATATGAAGGATATCTCAGAAATCACTACAAGACTCTTCAAACCTTTAGGAAGTGATGTCGTAAACAAACCAACAAAGTCACTTCACTCAGCTGCCTCTGTGTCAACCAAAAGACTCAACAGTGAAAGGAGATCACACCAACATCGTCTACAAAATAAATTGTAACAACTGAGAAAAGCACTACATTGGCCAAAGTGGACGTCACCTTCGTCTTCGTATCCACGAACATAAGCTAGCCGTCAAAAGACATGATATCCACTCCCTCATATCACTACATACAGACAACCACGGACATCAATTCAATTGGGACAACGTTGAAATATTAGACAGATGAAACAACAAGAATGCTGGCTAGAGAATTTTTAGAAGCTTGGCATTCCAGTGAATCATCAATCAATAGACACATAGAGATAGACAAAATTTATCAACCGATAAGAAAGAAACCTCACACACGAAGGGTCAAAGTTCAAGCCAAAGAAACAATCACTTTCAATACAAGTAACCTAGAAGGTGCGAAAACACACAAAAGCAACCAATCACGTCCAAGGTCACCAGGAGAGATGATTAATAAACTCGTGGAGAAATCTAAAAGCTCACTTCAGTGAATTGAAGTATGCGCTGAAGATGTCGCCTAGTAGGGCAATGAAAGCTTCGGAAATTAACTATCCAGGTCACAGAACACAACCACATCAAAAACGTTCTCTGTATACAGAGTCTCTGACATACATAAATGCTGAAACCTAATGCCCTTTGTATCATTTGGCCTCATCTTACAGAGAATCTTGAAAGACGACCCTGGTGGAGCTGCATGGTTTTAGTTCATTAAGAGATAGAGTATTGAGCTATTAAATGTCCTGCACTGTCCTTTCGCTAACCATGCCGGATAATGTTCACAGATGCGTCTGGAAAGCGTGTGCTTTGTGCGGCCAATACAACTAACTCCACACGAGCAGGTGAATTTATAAACACACACTGAAGTGGCTTGAAGCGGCAGTTTATTCTTCAAACATCTGTTGATCATCTGTCGACTAAAGAAATTGATCCATAGCTCAGTGATCTGCATAAGCGGTTCTTCAGGAAGCGTGCATATATCCAACAGTGTCTTCAGGGATTTAAAACTGAACGACTGGAATACGTCTGACATTTGTGATTAACTAGTTTACAGAGATTTAAATGAGGTCGTTTATAATCTTCACATTTTGTAATTAGTTTGTAGGCTTGATTACAATAGAGAGAACAATTCATATTTCTTCTGTGAAATAGGATATTTCTTGAAGCTGTAGATGATGGAAAACATTCATAATGTGCTGCAAGAAAGAGGCGAGAATTTCCATCTTACTGCTTAGCTGTATTCTAAACTCATAATAAGAATAAACAGTTATCACTTTGATCCTGTTAGTAATAATTAGCCAGATTCTGATGAATTTTGATAATTCACAATCACAGAATAATGTATGCAAAGTCATTTGTCCATAAATACGTTTCAGCTCTAAAATAATTCGACCGACTATTAAAACAACAGTATTAGATTTGATTTTACGAGTTGATCACGGATCGACATTAGTTAGAGAACTATTGAAAACCAGGAAGCACTGGACGGCTGTTTTGTCTCATTTTGAGACTCATCGGCAATACAAAACCGCCCCATTGGAGTTTGAACCCAGGACCTTTCGGTCACAAGACAAGGTCGTATACCATTTAGCCACTAGGACCCAATTCAGTGGCCTATGAATTCTAACTTCTACCAATTCGCGAATGGAATTTGGTCGCTGAATCGGCTCCCAGTAGCTGAATGGTATACGAGCTTGTCTTGTGACCGGAAGGTCCTGGGTTCGAACTTCAGTGAGGTGAGTGCGTACTACCGATGAGTCTCAAAGTGAGACGAAACAGCCGTCCAGTACTCCCTGGTTTTCAGTGGTTCTCTAAATGATGTCAATCTATGAACAACTTGTAGAAACAAATCTAATCTTTACAATTCAACTGTTGAAAATATTAGATTCGCAGTATTTAGCAAGGATAACATATTGAAGGTTTGTTATTTACTTCCAAAGTGTTACTAATATAAACATAATTTCTATTATAATCAATAAATTTATAATGTTTACACTTAGAAAAATCGTCAAGATTCATGTATTTATTTATTTCTGGACAATAGATAGAGATGAGAGGAATATGACATTTTATGTTTCCTTCAGTATATATATATTCACATAATATTATTATACTTCAATCAACCAGGTGATAGATTCATCTCAAAATGAGGTTAGGAATATTATTATTATTTAAAAAGATGAACTGCTTTTATTTCACTCTTTAATAAATGAAGAATGATTTGAAAAGTATACCAAAATGAAGTAGAGAATACATTTTTATCAATGCATATGCAGCAAATGTTCAAGTATCAAGATATACAGATTCTGTCTGTTACTTCCACATTAGTGTGACTCAACAATTGCTAATAATGAAGTAATTACAGTATCACCAGTGTTCCTAAATTCTTCTATTTTAATGAACTTTTTTCTCACCTAAATGTTGTTTTATTGAGAAATGAATAGCTGAAAAAAATTCTGGTCGACACACTGCTATCGGCATAAAAATTAAGGGTTGGATGCGTGACAATGGTTACCTCGTGTGACCAGTCAGTATAAGCATAAAAATCCTACAGAAAGTTAATCATGGCTCCAAATAGCTCAGTGGTATCATCAGTGATACAGATTCTGACATCCTAGGCCACATCACTTTCTTTCAAAGTTGTGCAGATAGGACAAGAGAACAAATGGTAATACTCGAGAGAACAGGTGTCGGCTTAGTCTTCTGAAACCAGAGATAGGTCCAGGATCTCTGCGATGTGGATATTTGACAACATGCCTAAGGTTGTCTGTGAGGACAAAAACTCGCCGAAAACGTTGGCTAGGTGTTGCGCTATGTCGTGAATTGGCAGAAGTTAGAATTCACGGGCTGGCCATTGGATCGGGTCCAATGGCTTGATGGTATACAAGCTCACCTTGTAACCAGAAGGTCCTGGATTCGAATCCCGGTGGGTGTGTACTGCTGAAGAGTCCTAGGACGAAGCAGCTATCCATTACTCTCAGGTTTTTCAATGGTTCTGTAATTATTGTCAGCTCATGATGAAATCCTGTAACCAATCAAATTCCTACAAACCAACACTTGAACATGCCTAAGGGTTGGTTACAGGATTTCATAATGAGCTGATATCGGTTAGAGAACCACTGAAAACTCTGGGAGTACTGGAGAGCTGTTTCGTCCTAGTTTCGGACTTTTCAACACTACACACCCACTACAAGAGTTCGAATCCAGGACCTTTTGGTTACAAGGCGAGCTCGTGGACCGATAAGCCCCTGTGAGCCGATCCGATGACCAGCCGATGAATAACAACTTTTACCAATTCATAACATAGCGCGAGCGCTGGACAACGTCTTCAGCTAGTATTTGTCCTCACACCCGACCTCGTGCACCCTACTGGTCACGAAGTCCCACTAGAATCACAGGTAACTACCTACCCGAACAGAGCCAGCAGCTCGTGATCATCTCATCGATTTTCAGTCAATTAAATCCCTACAAATTAATGATTGAAGGCTTAATTCTTGTAGCCTGCAGTCACCTAATGTGAAAATATCTTTCAAACATGATTAACACAGGTTGGTAAGAATCACTTAAATACTGAAAACCAGTGATATCAAAACAACTTAGTTGTATCTTGTCTATATGAAGACTTGTTCATATTCCTTTGTTAAAGAAAGTAGTTTCCAACGTGTTTCGTTTAAAAAACTAACTAGTTTATGAATCGCTTCTACTCATTGTACAACCTACAACTGTTTGCATGATTCAACTGCTGATACATTTATTGATATTCTATATTAGATAAAATCACCAATTTTTCCCATCTTACATAGATAATTAAACAAATCGTATCACAGACAACAATTTTCACTTATTTTTTTGGTGTTTCAAAAGAAGGAGTTGAGAAGCTCCAATCTGTCCTCAATATGAAATCTTGATTGACAGTTGATGAACACATTAGCAAGCCTAAGTATAGAACAATATGGTATTTTAGAAATATCAGTTTCTTAAATCTTAATAAAAAAAGTTTAAAAAGGACCACTGTATGTTTTGACTTACAAGAAGAATCTGAATTTATACATTTATGTTACCAAAGTATGATCAGAAAGGTAATTCAAGCCATCCTAAACGAAATATCTAAAACAACTAAACTGTGCACAAAAGACCTATATATATACTTTCAGACAGGTGTTATTTTAGAGCATTAGAACCACTTGTTTGATTATAGACACCTGCATTCTATCTCCTGTGCTAGGCGGCATAATAAGGTGAGCAATATTGAAGTCTCTGTCTGTCTGTTTTCGACATAGAACTTTGCACCTATATGTGGCAGTTCAAGTCGCCACACTCCTTCCATGTAACACACAAACCAAGAAGAGAAATTAGAAGAAATGCATAACAGAGACAGTAAACAGAGGTGTGAGACAAAGGAATAGTAGTAACGAAGAACAAAACAGTTTCATTGGAAATCATAAGTCACAAGGAGCGGATGCATCTGCGCCATTGAGAATGATTTCGAGCCATGTCACCAATTGTTTCCAACCATTGGATTTTACCGTCCCGAGGACCCCAACCAGTCAGGAGGTCTACACCTCCCTACGTCGTCGATTGATTTCCCCTGCTTACCTAGAACTCGATGCCTAGCCTCAATATTGCTCAACTTATTATCCCACTTCACACGAAAGATAGAACGCAAGCACCAATGATCAAAGACAGCTAATCTTTTCATGTCTTCCACTATCAATGGCCAGGTCTCACAGCCATGAAAGAGGAAGGAGCGGATTGATGAGCAGTACACCCGCCCTTTGGTCGATAACCGGATATCTCGTCTACGCCAGAGACGGCGTCGAGTACTAGGTAAGGAGGGAAAAACAGTGGACGAGGTTATGAAGTTACGGCGATTAAGATGGTTAGGGTATGGGTTAAGCATGCCTGGCCATCGCCCTCCTCGACCAACAGGAAATGTTAGCTGACATAGGACGGATCAGGTTGGAAAAGAGCTAGTGATGGTCAAACGAAACAATGAATTCATCAGTCAATGAAATTCACAACAGTTAATTAAGCCAGCCAGCCAGCCAGCCACGGAGGGAGTTGTAGACTGCTCTGTTCTTTTTGCCTCACATTTCTGTTTATTATCCCTCTCTTGAATGTTTCTTCACTATCTTGCTCTCGAGTGTGCCAACTCGAACTGCTGCACATCAGTGAAAAGTTCTTTGTTGAAACCAATCAGTCAGCCAGTCGGCATACTGACAAGTAGACATCCCTGTTACCACAATCTACAACAGAATATTTATTTTTATTGTGCTAACCCTTATCCAAAACTGTCAGTACTATTAAGTTGCACAGCACTGAATCAGTTGCCAAAAAGGCAACTATCTCTTCTCAGTATTATTGATGGTTATTCTTTAAGAAACCGAAATAGAACATGCTGATCGGCTGTTATTCACTGATATTACATATCATTGTTGTTTTTAGTAAACTGTATGATCTGTCATAAAATTTAGTCATTATACTATCTACCCAGATCAATAACTACACTTAGTACTTAAAGGTCAAACATTGACATTTTTAAATATTTTACCTATCGAGTTTTTGGCGATAACGTAGAATAATTTTTATTCGACACTTTACACATAATAGTAAGTGTACCTTGTATATGATAAGCAGTGTTAAAAGTTCATAAATCTATAAGAAAGAAGAAAAGGCGAGATCAATTTGTTGAGTGAATCAACAAGACAAGATGTGAATAGTAATCTCTTAGGATAACAAGCGTTTTAGAAATATTATCAAAAATATTTCGAAGAAGGATCTAAAGCTGACTAACAAAAGTCAAAGTACAATAGTATTATATGCTACCATCATTTATTTCGTTGGCTTCTTGTCAGCTGCTTACAAACTAAATAAATTATGAGGTTTACGTACAGGAAAGTTTTAACATACTTTCAAAAAAGCCTGTTTTCATTCAACTAGATTTTAAAGGTGAAAACATTGCAGAAATCATCAGCAGATGACTGAGAACGTCACTAGCCAGAAACTATCCTGCAGCTAAGTTGGTTCCCGTCCGTCGAACAACATGCTCTTTGGTGCAGTCAAAAGTCGATAAATACCCTTCTCATGTTAACTCCAACTGTGTATACAAATTTACGTGTATCTGAGTTAGCAGTTACATTGTGAGAACAGAAAGAAGGGCACACTTCTGATTTTCTGAATATGTGCGGAAAAGCCTACGTCTCAAGGGAACAAACTCTTATAGTAGCGCTTTTACCAGACATCTCCTCGACACGGTTTATGAGGTGGAAATCGAGAAATCCTTTAAAATTATCAATAGACAAAGGAACATCATTCTCCTCTTAAGTTTGCCGAGGCAATTTCTATCAAACGCTTGAAACCAGATTTATGTGTTCAGAAAGAAGCAGTTATTAGTCTTTCCTTGCCCTGATAACTGGATGTCTGTATTCTCCCATCTGATTACGCAGCCTTTGTCTTTAACCTCACCCTCCCTTTTATAATCTGTAATTTTGCTTGTCTCTTGTTTCTATGATTTGAGTTATCCATATAATGTGTGTGTTTGTTTGACAGTTTGATATATTTTGCTATGTATATATGGATCGATATTCCATTATAATTAGCCAATCATGTTAAGACTGTCTATTGATTTGTTCATTTTGAATATTCGTCGGACATTCATATTTTGCTCTCACACTCTTGTGTGACATTGATTCTCCTGGTGTTTGGAAAATAGAAGTATCATCGCAAACCTAGTGGTCTTCTGATTTCCGTCTTTCTTGCGTCAGGACTATTAAATTCTCGACCAGAACATAACAATAATTTGGCGACGGGGAAAACTATGGATCCTTCTAAATTGGAATTACTATTTGAACGACAAATGAAATTAATGGAAATGTTCGTCAACCAACAGACTGGTCCAGCTTCACCTTCAAGCAATCCCAATCATACCATGCTACCATCTGTCGACGGCATTGTGAACAGTATTTCACAGTTCAATTATGACCCAGATGCTAATGTCACTTTTGACACATGGTATCAACGTTATGAGGATTTATTCACTGTTGATCTCGCCTCACAAGACGATGCTTGGAAGGTGCGAGTGTTTTACGTAAATTGGGTCCGCAGAATATGAACGGTACTGCAACCTAATTTTACCCCAGAAACCACGTGACAAGTGTTTCGATGATACAATAAAGCTGCTGCGTGAACATTTTGGAGACCACTCCTCATTATTCAGCATACGTTATCGTTGCCTCAAGCTGACAATGAATGAAAATGATGATTTTCTTACTCACGTTGGCACAGTCAACCGAGAATGTGAGAGATTTCGACTCAGGTCCTTAACAGATGATCAATTCAAAGCCTTGATTCTCATATGCAGTCTCAATCTCCTCGTTTCACAGATATCCGAACTCGACTGCTCAATCAGCTAGAACAAAATCCTAAGTTAACATTACATGACATAGCTGATGAATATCAACGGCTGATTAATTTGCAGAAAGACACACACCTGGTCGAATCAACACCTTCGAGAAGCTCTGATATTCGTGCATTACGAAAGAGCAAAAATCTCTCATCATCCAGTCCTGACCCACCTTCTCTAATGTTCCGCGGAAATCTACACATACTCGTCCAACTTCACAAAATACTGCAAAGAAGACCCCACCATCACCATGCTGGCATTGTGGCGCGTGGCACTTTGTAAAGTCTTGTCCATACAAAAATCATCGTTGCAGCAAGTGCAAAATCATCGGTCATAAAAATGGTTTTTGTCAGCCACGCAAACCAGATATCATAATCCAGCGAAAGCTCGACAAACTGTTGGTCCTAAATCTCCAAGGAGATCATTGAGTCTACTCGCAACCTGTCAAGTCATAACTCCATGTATGCGGAAATATCTTGACCTTCAGATGAATGGTCATGATGCACGTCTGCAGCTAGATACCGCCTCTGATATTACTGTTATATCAAAGAAACTTTGGAATAATATTGGCAGACCACCAATCGCAAATACTTCTCAGACTGCTGTCAGCGCCTGTGGTGGGCGCCTCAAACTAATTGGTGAACTCGAATGTTCTGTTTCCTTCCGCAATATCAAATTCACAGGAATTTGTTACGTCACCAAGAGTGATTTAAATCTTTTGGGACTTGATTGGTTCGATCGTTTACATCTGGCTGATGTCCCACTTAGTTCTGTATGCAACGCAGTTAACAAGGATGAAAATTCAGCCAACTCCTTTTCTGATTTATGCAAACTATTCGCACCTGTTTTTCAACCCGGATTAGGTCACTGTACCTCGCTGCAAGCTACCTTTCGAGTATTACCAGACGCAAAACCGGTTTTTCGCCCAAAGAGGCCAGTTCATATGCATCTGTACCAAAAGTTGACGAAGAATTGGAGAGACTGCAACAACAAGGCGTATTAACACCAGTCACGTACTCGGCATGGGCAGCACCCATCGTCGTTGTCAAGAAAGCGAATGGGTCCCTACGTATTTGTGCTGATTTCTCTACTGGGTTGAATGCTGCATTAGAACAGCACCACTATCCTTTACCTACGCCGGATGATTTATTCACTGTTTTAAATGGTGGATCTTATTTTGCAAAACTGGATCTTGCTGACGCATATCTACAAGTGAAGTAGCCCCAGAATGCCGAGAACTCCTTACCATTAATACACATCGCGGTTTGTTCCAATACAACAGATTACCTTTCGGAGTTAAAACTGCCCCAGCTATTTTCCAACAACTGATGGATACTATCTTGGCAGGTATTCCGGGTGTTGCCGTCTATCTTGATGATATCTTGGTGGTAGCGAATTCTATAAACGAACTTTACAGCAGGACAGAAGCTGTCTTGTCACGCATGCAGGACAACGGTCTACGACTACGCTCAGAGAAGTGTCAGTTCTCCTTGAGATCTGTCAAATACCTTGGATTTATATTTGATGCATCGGGTAGACGTCCAGATCCTGACAACATACGTGCTATAAAAGAGATGCCCGCACCTACTGACGTGCCTTCCTTACGCTCTTTCTTGGGATTAATTAGCTATTACTCGGCATTTCTCCCTGCGCTGCATAATGTTCGACACCCCTCAATCGACTACTCGAAAAGAATGCAACCTGGAAATGGTCCGAAGCTTGCAGATCAGCTTTTGAAAAGTTGAAGTCTATGTTAACTTCTGAATTGCTTCTGACACATTATAGTCCAACACTTCCAATTATAGTTGCAGCGGACGCTTCAGCAAGCGGAGTGGGAGCTGTCATTTTACATGTCTTCCCAGATGGTTCACAAAAAGCAATAATGCATGCATCTCGAACACTAACTGCGGCAGAAAAGAAATATGCACAAATTGAAAAAGAAGCCTTAGCTTTAGTTTTCGCCGTACGACGTTTCCATAAAATGATCTACGGCCGCCGATTTACCTTGCTGACAGATCATAAACCGTTACTTTCCATTTTCGGATCTAAATCAGGTATCCCGGTACATGCAGCTAACCGACTACAACGCTGGGCAATAATATTACTTGGATACGATTTCGATATTAAATACAACCGAACTAACGAATTTGGTCAAGCCGACGCTCTATCTCGGCTAATTAGCGACTATCCTGCATCAAGTGAAGATATGGTAATTGCATCGATCGCCACCAAAGACTATGCAGTTAACCTCATCGACAATGCTGTTCGATCTCTACCAGTAACGTTTGCAGAAATCCAGCGAACTACAAGCACCGATGCCACCTTACGACGTGCTACACAGTATGTATCCAGTAATTGGCCAAAGATTAAATATAGTGGAGACCTAAAACACCTGTTTGCCCGTCGTGATTCCTTATGTGTTGTAAAAGATTGCTTGATGTTTGGAGAACGCGTAGTGATACCTGAAGCATTACGAAATAAACTCCTGAAACAGTTTCACATGGGACATCCTGGTATTCAGCGGATGAAGAGTATTGCTCGCAGCTACGCATACTGGCCTAATATGGATAAGCATATTATCGACTTTGTTCAACGATGTTCAAAATGTCAACAATCAGCAAAGCTACCCCACCAGCTACCTCCCGTACCGTGGCCTCCAGCATCCCATCCTTGGTCCAGAATTCATATTGATTTTGCTGGCCCTACAAATGGTGCATATTATTTAGTGGTGGTAGACGCTTTTTCTAAGTGGCCAGAAGTTATACCAATGGTTTCGCCGACAACGTCCCAGACTCTCAAAGCTCTCACTGACATATTCTCCCATCATGGTCTCCCAGAAACCATAGTTACAGACAATGGTTCGCAGTTTACCTCTCATCAGTTTCAGCAGTTCTGTCGTCAAAATGCTATCGAGCATATGTTCACACCGCCGTATCATCCTCAGTCAAACGGCCAAGCGGAACGTTTTGTCGACACTTTGAAGAGAGCCTTACTCAAAGCAGAGGGAGAGGGGACACCATTTGACATCATCCAAAAATTCTTGATGGTGTACCGTACAACGGCGAATGAGTCAACACAGAACATTTTTTTAGAAACAGAAATTCTTTACGGACGCAAACTTAGAACGATTCACAACTCAATGTTACCACCGACACCCAAACGTGCCGACGCATCATTTCGGAATGAAAAAAATTTGATGTTGGTGACCCTATCTATGTCCGCGACTATCGAGAAGGACATAAACCTTGGAATAAAGGTTCCATCGCAGCACGACGTGGTCGAGTTATGTACGACGTGAAAGTTGGTAATGATTTATGGACCCGTCACTACAATCAGTTGCGTCCAAGAAACTCAAATATCCCTACCAGTACACAGTCATCCCTACCTCTGGATATTCTCTTGGATACTTTTAACTTACCTACGACTGACAAAACAGAAAAGCAAAAGTGCGCAGCCCAGACAACTCCAGACAAAGCAGAAGCCGCAAACTCAACAAGCAGACGAAGCAACAGACGTCGACAACAAACTGAACGGTTTCAGATAAACCCCAAGAAAGCACGCTATTAATCATCAATCTTCTCAAAAGGGGAGGTGATATATATCCATATAATGTGTGTGTTTGTTTGACAGTTTGATATATTTTGCTATGTATATATGGATCGATATTCCATTATAATTAGCCAATCATGTTAAGACTGTCTATTGATTTGTTCATTTTGAATATTCGCTCACACACTTGTTTCACACACTTGTTCGGACATTCATATATTTTTGCTCTCACACTCTTGTGAGACATTGATTCTCCTGGTGTTTTGGAAAATAGAAGTATCATCACAAACCTAGTGGTCTTCTGATTTCCGTCTTCCTTGTGTCAGGACTATTAAATTCTCGACCAGTACATAACATCTTGTTTCTATGATTTGAGTTGAACTCAGGACATTGTTACCTAATTTATTAGTCACTCTGCGTCTAATGCATGTGTCGTCTTTATTACGTAACTCCTTTACAATTGTATGCATACATTTATTTTGTTTAAACTTGAACTGCCTGTGTAAAAACTATATAAGCGCAATTTTCTGAGTCCTGTCCACTAATTTTGGAACTTTCTGTTCAACTGACAACATGTAAAATATACAACAGTATAACTGTTTAAAGAGAAGATTTGACAAATATTTTAACCCTAATTATTGAATGAGAAGCAATTTTCGTCGTTGAAAGTTGAATCTGTATTTTAGGCTGTTAGAACTGCTGTTCACGTTAAACTAGAGAATCTTTTGTCCAAACTTTCTCGCGGTTTTAACTGCATAAATTTGGCGGATGAATAATCTCGAAGAATTTCATAAAACTTCAGTACATTCAACTACATTCGAAATAAACAAACAAATTTACTCGATACCTTTAAACTATGCAGAAATTTCAGAAAACAGAAAGCGAGATAATCTATGCGTTCTAGTAACATTTGCACCTAAAATTCGTCATCTTCAGATGCGTATCCTGTTCACACACGCCTTACACAGTGAATACTGGACGATAGTATGACTATCTTTCTGACATCCTGGTTAAAGCACCTAAATCTTCACCGAGCATAATGAATCTACTTTTCTCCGTTATTTTTTATTGTTTTAAGCTTCAAGTGACTTCTTGGGATCTCAACACAAATTCACATAAATGTTTAATTAGCTTCCAAACCACTACTGTGTACTTTCAGTTAAAAATAAAGGAAAAATAATGTTCTATAGGATTGGGTCTTGTTTCGGATAGTGTGACGTTGTGTCATATGATGTACCATCGATGAAACTTTATTCGAAGATTCTAAGCGGGAAGTAAGTGTTTTGTAAGAAATTAGTCTGAGAATTCTGTTTCTTTTATTTAAACATAAGTTCCAGAATAAAGCTTTTATTGTTCTTGTATTCTCAGACATATCTAGACACGTTGGAATAAATGTGTTGAAATCTTAGTCCATTCATAATCGAAAGTATTTGGATGGTGTAGAAATGTGTCTTATATCACCAAATTAGTTATACATCTGTCATGTATACAGCAGGAAACTTAATTGTATATCGCCTAGAGAACCACTGAAAACCATAGAGTACTTGACAGCTGTTTCATCCTAGTTTGGGAATCATCGGCATGAATCATCCCCACCACCAGGGCTCGAACTTAGGACCTTCCGGTTACAAGACAAGCTCGTACACCATTCAGCTACTGGGACCCGATTCAATGGCCAACATATGAATTCTTACTTCTACCAATTCGTGATTTAGCACGACCCCAACCATTGTCGTAGGTGGGACATCCATCTTCACACGTAACATCTGGATAGACCTCACTGGTCATAACTTCTCACTAGAACTCAGGAAACTCCAACCTGTAGCAAGTCACAAGCGAGCATCAGATTAATTTTCTATAGTTTGGTTTGTAAGGGTTAGTTATGCTTTTACGAGTTGATCACGGATTGATATCAGTTAGAGAACCATTGAAAACCAGGGAGTACTGGAAAGCTGCTGTTTCATCCTAGTTTGGAAATCATCGGCAGTATGCACCCACTGGGATTCAAACCAATACTACTCAGCATGTCACGTGTGTGGATGGATGTCCCACCAACAACAATGGTTGGGGTCGTGCTAAATCACTAATTGGTAGAAGTAAGAATTCATGTGTTGGCCATTGAATTAGGTCCCAGTGGCTGAATGGTGTACGAGCTTGTCTTGTAACCGGAAGGTCCTGGGTTCTAACACCAAATGGATGAAACGGTTGCCCAGTACTCCCTGGTTTTCAATGGTTCTCTAGCTGATATCGGTCAGTGATCAACTCGTAAAAACAAAACTAATAGCTATAAATAAGGGTTCAGAGTTCAATTTAATACTTTACACAAATTTGAATCACTGACAGACGAGCTTGTTTGCAATATCTGTTGAATTTTTCAGGCTTTTCCGTATCCACTTCAGTAATTTTATAAGCAGATGTTTTTATGGGAGAAAAATGTAATAATTTTAGGGGATTTAGTCATTTTGTCTTGCATTGAGGAAGTCAGTGTCACAGACTAATTTTACACTGAGATGTCAAAGTTCTATAGACGCTTATCTGTTTCTTAACTTGAATAGTTTGTAACTGACAATTAAATTTTGCTATTAAGTCTTAACCATTTAAATAAAGCAGGGGATGACAATACCTAACGAAGAAGCAGCAATCAATCTCAATAGGAGGA
The DNA here is from genome assembly GCA_944472135.2 of Trichobilharzia regenti. NCBI lineage: Eukaryota > Metazoa > Platyhelminthes > Trematoda > Strigeidida > Schistosomatidae > Trichobilharzia > Trichobilharzia regenti. The sequence continues at coordinate 92,508,791 of OX235262.1, read as the reverse complement.
TTTCGAAAGAAGTCACTTAGCCAGATAGAATCGTTTCAAATAAGGATGGGATCATAGATGAAGATATCGAAGAAATAATCACAAAAGCTAAACAAACCTACATTTTTCTGAAATCGGCCTGGAAATTTCCTGCACTAAGCATTAGGGACAACATTCAGATTTGTAACACTTATATGAAGTCATTTAGAGCTTCTTAATAGTTTGGAGGTTGGCAAACACGTCAACAAAAGCGACTCCAACGGGGTACTGCAGGGCGATTAACAGCAGCTGCCTTCTCTACATTACTAAATATTAGAAGGTCAGAGAGGATCAGCAACAAGAAATTCTAGTAACGAACCAACCAGGAACCTGTAGCTCAACAGATACGTCAAAAAACGGACACGAATCAGAAACACGCTAAGGAGATGGTTGAGTGACACTGCACACCAGGCCCTTGGGCGGAACATGAATTGGAGGAAGACTAGTTGGGCATAGGTGAGAATATGATATAAAGGAGATCATCTGAGGAGAAGAGTATAGAGCTAGCTAAAGACGACTGCAGGGAAGAGGTCGTCATGGAGATGTGACGTTGAAGCCCGATGTTCGACTCGGAATCTAAAGTAGTAATAATTACAGTGTTAAATTACACAGAGATAATACATTTCTTTTCTAAAAAAGATATGTCTTATAAATTTTCAATCTACTTCAACATGCTTCCCTGGTGAATTTATTGATTTTATGAAAATTTTTCTCCTTCATTTTAAATAAACACATGCGTATAAATATTATGATCAATAGGGAAAATCAATTCTAGCATATAGATATATCTAATTGGTGAACAATACACACAAAATGAAACAATTATGGAAAATTTAAAGTCTAACTTTGCTTAAATCAATTATGTATTACTCAAAACAAAATAATAATTCTATATTTAACATTTATAAAACATAGTTTTGTTCATGAATATATCGAAACTTGCCACAAAGGGATTAAGGCATGTAATGCACTGTTTAAAGAATTCGCATATTATGGTGAGAGCATATTTAAAAGTGTATAATCGATTTGAAAATGTTTCTACTAGATAAGGTTAATACATTGATTTTAAACCTCCTAGGTAGGAAGTTGATAAACACTATGAACACTACACACTTAAAGGTGAACAAGTATATCAGCGTGATATCATATAACACTGCCTGCTTAAAATTTGGGCTACCAAAAACTTCTATCTCTCTATTGCTTAGATTTTCTCTCGTTCAGTTTGTTTTAATCGATTAAGATATGACGTCTAGTGGTATTATCTGCTCTTGGGTGTATCTAAGATATTTACGAGCTCCTGATTCGCAAGTTTCTACTAAACTTGAGGAAAGGTCTCATTGTGGGTGGCAACGTGTTACAATACATGAAATAACTGTTCTTCAAAGATCTCAAAACGTACTCCTGAACAACCTACAACTGGCTTTCAACTAGATATCGTGGATTTCTTGAAGGAGACAAAGCAGATATATCATAATGAAGTGGTTTGTGCTTCGGCTCAGAGGCCACTACGCCACAAGATATGCTATCAGTAATATTTCACTTGAAGATATTTCACGAAGGGAAAACATCATGCAATAAACTCCTCTGAAAATTCCGTAAATTTTATAAATACTGTCCAGGATAAAGACATTATTATAAAGGGCAGACGCGTGTGTATATTTGTGTATCTTAGACTTCATATAACATTTCCCTGCAAATCCTTCTATTTGAAAATTACAAAAATCAGGGAGATGGACTTAACTCAATAAGCATATGTAGACTAATTAACTACCTGTAAAGTCACTAAAACAAGCCACCGATGGACCATACATTTCAATAAGTTCATAAAATTAAGAAAGCGTTTCATGTGCAGTAGTTTCCTGACTAGTATTTCTTTGAATGGGTTTCCCAATTATAGTTTCATCTATTATCGAATATAGAGGAGAGTAACTCTTGAAGTATAATGAAAATAGTTCTAATGTGTCTTATACTTAGGCAATGATCTCACTATTCTTGTATGATGGTAACTAGTAGTGGAATCTAGTTTGCGCAATTTGTCTTATTTCGGACCCTTCAAACTCCAGAATGATTGACGCAGCGTTAGAGTTTCAGTGGGAACACTATTACTCACCACAGATGCAGGCACATTCAGATGACGAAACTTGAGAGTGTCGAAATGTGCATCGTGAATTCCACCAAGTGAGATAAAATCACTATCTCAAACAGTCAAAGCGTCAATAGAAACTGAACAGTTCGATCCGATATAATTAAAATAGAAAGAATTTTCACACTTTTATAGTTGTGTCCAACAGAGACAGAAATTTTCAAAAATATAAGTATGAAAAATGCAGATCAACACAAATTCGAATAATGCTGTAACATACAGCCTCCGTTAGCCTAATATGTAAGCCATTGAATCGGGTCCCAGTGGCTGAATGGTATACGAGCTTGCCTTGTAACCGGAAGGTCCCGGGTTCTAATCCCAGTGGGTGCGTACTGCCGATGATTCCCAAACTAGGATGAAACAGCAGCTTTCCAGTACTCCCTGGTTTTCAATGGTTCTCTAACTGATATCAATCCGTGATCAACTCGTAAAACATAACTAATCCTTACAAAACAAACTATAGAAAGATAATATGTAAGTATTACCTAGGTTTGTATATTCTGATCTAAAGAGAAATATATGTCTTAATATGCATAGGCACTTGCATTTCCTCCTATGCGATAGAGAGTATATAAATAAAATGCATTCTATCCGTGTAAAGTAATACACAGCTGTGTCACCCTAGCTTGGAAATCCTCAGTATCCCCTATTTACGACTTCCCTAGACAGCTAAGTGAATACTCAGACCACAATGCCATAGCGTCATTAGGTATCCAATGGGTTTAAATCCACTCATCCATAAATTCTAACTCCAGTCGACCAGTAATATAGTACCATCATTGTTCAACGTTATCGGTGAGCAATTCATGTCAATTAGTGATATGACCGTCAAGAAAACTTGCAAGCTTACAAGTCCGGTACGCTAACGAGCTTCCTAACCAGTAAATTTGCCAGCCTACTAACCTAATCACTTTTTGCAGCGACTACCACCACAACGCAAAGAAGAAGGGAAAAAGAAAATTGTTGAATAGAGGACTTTCACTGTCTCAGAACAGCACTTCAAATGGCAGTCATTATAATATCATATTATATTTACATAGATTTAAAAAGATAAAAACAATCAACAAAATAAATATTGACCCATTATAGTACTTATGAAAACAGTAGACTTTGTATGCGAAGAACTTATTAGACGAGACATCAATGTCGGCATTCTTTCATCTTTTATAAATAAGCTTCTTTTGAAATGCACATTGAATGTTCACTTTTTACTTGATAAGGAACTGACTATACAGACAAACTGATGGTGTGGCATTTGGGCCACCACTAGGAACCATTCTACTTGACATTTGCCTTAACTAGAGAATGAGCCTTCGAAAGATGTGATTCATGAGCTAGAATTCTGATATCATTGCATGGCACATACACTTTCGATTATGAAAAATGAGAACGGAGAGAAGAGCATCCTTGACAAATTTAACGATTTAAGTCTTGCGATAAATTTTACCATCTACAAAGAAAAAAACTCTGGTATTTCATTCCTAGACGTCCTTATGACTAGAAAAGAGGACTGTACATGAATGTGAAAAAAAAAATCTTCTCTTTTTCTTTTGGTTATATAAAGGAGTTGTTCCAATAACTCTTTTCTTTAATTTTATTCATTTTATTTTATTTTGAGAGAGAGAGGCCAAACAAAACTCCCTCCCCCAAAAAAAATTATTTTTTTTTAATTAAAATCAAAAAATTTTTATTTTGGCAAAAATTTAAAATAATTTAAAAAAAAAAAATATATTTTTTTTTTTTTTTTTTAAAAAAAAATTTTTTATATAAAAAAAAATAAAAAAAATCCCCCCCCCCTTTTTTTTTTTTTTTTTTTAAAAAAAAAAAAATTAAAAAAAAAAAAACCCCCCCCAAAAAAAAAAGAGAGAGAAAAAAAAAAAAAAATTTTTTTGGAAAATACAAACTTTTTTTGGGGGGGTATATAAAGTGAGACAAAAAGGGTGAAAAATATTTTTTTTTTCATATTTTTATTTTCCCCCCCTTAAAAAAAAAGGATTTTTTTCTTTCTCTAAAAAAACACAACAACAAAAAAACCCCCCAACAAAAAACATTTTTTAAAAAAAGGGGGGTTAAAAAAAAAAAAAAAAAAAAAGAAGAGGAGAGAAAATAAAAAAATGGAGAAATATAAATGGGAGAAAAAAACCCGAAACCAAAAATTTAAAATATTTAAAAAAAACTTGCCACTCTATATTATTAAAAAAAAAATAATAAACCTCCTTTTGATAATATACAAAAAAAGGAAAAGGGGTGAGAATTAAACAAAAAATCATTTTAAGACCCGAAAAAAAAAAAATAAAGAAGTGGTCCAATAATAATATTATTATTCCAATAATCTTTTTTTGTAAATAAAAAAAATCAAAATATATGAAAAAAATAAAAAAAATTAGTGGAGACCTCAGCAAACCAAACTTTAATAAAAGGAAGAAATTGGGGGGGGGGGGTGTGGTTGAAATTTTTTCTTTTTTTTTTTTTAAAAAATTACTTTTGTGTTGGTTATTTTTTTTTTTTAATTTAATAATTCCGCTAAAAAAAAATTCCTGATTGCTGCCCTCTCTGGGTTTTGTTTGGATTCTTATAATTCCGTCATCTCGAAATACTAATATTTCAATTACAATAAATTACTACAGAAGTGTACGTAAAAAAATACATCAACTGATCTGTATGCTCATTTTTTCAGCTTCATAACTTTAAAATACAAACGCAATCTAATAAAGTGTTTGGTCCATACCACAAGAGCAATCCACGCTGATGAATGTCTTATTGAAGGGCTGAATATTATCAAACAGTTGCTCAGTGAGAATGATTACCCAGAAAGAATTCATCGATAAGAGTGTGAATCAAAAGTCAGAGCAGGCCAAAGTACCAACAGTTTCTAAAAAGACCTTGTTCTTACAACTTCAATTTCTTGGGGACGAGATCAGTGAGATATTAACACAACGCCTAAGGAATATGATGGTAAACAGAGCATTCAGGGCTGCTGCATTATGCTGTCTCTCCCAAATCACCCGTAATTGCATTCAAGATTTAGAGGTAAACTACCTAATTTTGCCTCTTCTAAGTGTATTTAACAATTTGACTGCTCCTGTGGAGCCAGTTACATAGGTCATACAATTAGGCGTGTTTATCGTCGGATTTCAGAACACCATCCTAAGTGATTAAGTAAGGGACAAACAAAATCCACTCATAGCTCTATTCTATTACATCTTGTGGATACAAAACACATGATTGATATTAATGAGGCTTTAAAAGTCATTTTCCGCTTACCAACTAATCTGAACTACACCTCAACAGTTCATCTATTACATATTGCTGAGTCTGGCTGTTGGAATCTACAGTAAGGAGCCTAACCTGTGCGTCCAAAGGAAATAAGTTCCGACGCTTTCTTCATCTTGATCATTAAGATTCAGTTATCCTCAATTTGTTGTGGAACTTTCCTTAATTTTATTTGATATTATATTTTTATGTTTACTACAACTTAAGCGTCTTTCTTGAACTGTAATTTCACTGATCTTACTAAACAAATCGATAGTATTTAAAAAACACCAATATTGTTAATGACGACTGTTTTGTATTATCTGTGTTCTATGACCTGGTTGATTTAATTGAGAGGCTTCCACCATCCTTCTAGACAACATCTTCAGCACAGGTTTTAATCAAATCCAAATCCAAGAACACAAATCAGCTCTAAAAAGACATTATGTATACTCTTTTGTATCAATGCAGACAGATAATTATGGACACGTACAATTTGACTGGGATAATGTAGAAATTTTAAATTGAGGAAACACCAAAAATACTGTCACGGAATTCCTAGAAGGCTGCTACTCAAATGAATCAGCCAGTGATAAACAAATACATTCTTATAAACCAATTTCACCAACCAATAAAAAGTAAATCTCATGATAAGAAAGTTCGAATTCCAAGTGCATGCAAATGATCAATAGAGACGTAAATTAACAACTTGTCACGAAAGTGGTCATCAGGAGATACAAATACATGATCCTTGGAGAATTTAAATTAGTTCATTTAATACTATAACCTGTACTGAAGGTGTTGTTCAGAAAAGGAGATGACAAAAGCTTCTCAATTATCTCAGCCAGTTCAGAGAACACAACAAATTCAATTTCAAGTATTGGTTTTGTAGGGATTTAGTTTGATTGGATGGAGGATTTCATGATGAGCTGATATTAGTTAGAGAACCACTGGAAAACCAACTGGGAGTGCTGGACAGCTGTTTCGCCAGCCTAGTTTGAGACTCTTCATCAGTACGCACTCAACGGTGTAAAACCCAGGTAGCGCTACGTCGTGAATTCGGAGGAGTAAGAATTCATTGGCCATTGAATCTGGTCCCAGTGGCTTAGTGGTCTACGAGCTCGCCTTGTAACCAGAAGTTCCTGGTTTTGAACCCCGACAGTGAGTGCATACTGATTAATAGTCCCAAACTAGAACGAAACGGCTGTCCAGTACCCCAGGTTTTCCAGTGGTTCTCTAACAGATGTCAGCTCATAATGAAATCCTCCATCTAATCTAGTTTCATCTACCTGAGCTACAAATCTTCCCCATGAATGACAATTATTCTAGAATATTCTGTGTATAAATGTATGTATCTAAAAATGTATAACCGGAAGAGGAAATTATCAAAAAGAATATTCTCTGCTCTCATTTTCTATTGTCTTCTAAACACCTGAAAAGGGGTAAATCAACTGGTATGCTCCATATTGATCTTCATATTAACATCCAATAAAGGGCGTACAATAACAATACGAGGTGTATATAACACTTAATGAAGAAATGAAGTTCAAATAAATCGAATCTCTACAAATGTAGTTATATATATACATGCAACGTGCACCCTGACTTCAGAAATTACCTCAATATTACTGTCTGAATGTAATCATGCCAAGGTGAAAAAGAATGAGCCAAAATTTCCTACCTCATAAATCGATTAAACAAAAGTAGTAATACAGTTAAAAATTAACTGCAAATTTTAGTTATGTATATGTATTGTATCTTTATGTTCTTTTTAACATGCATTTTAATGCATATGATACTTTTCCTGCTTGCAAAAAAAAATCATGTTTTGAAATGGAAAACAGGTGGAAGGTGGATTGGATTCAAAATTGAATTAATCAATTAGTATCCGTCTCTTATCAAAGTTAAGGCTTTTTTCAAATTAGATAACACAAAGTATGCGATGAAGCTGTGTCACAGAGAAACTGCTTCAGCTTTTATTGACAAAACAAGTGCTGTCCATATAACTGGATCGTAATAACAGTGAATGAGTGACTGTCATTCAAATCTTTGACTCTCCTGATTCAAAAGTTAAATAAGAAAAGTAGTAGAAGCACATCTTAGTCCTGTGGCTGGCTGACTGACTGACTGTCTATTAGTGATGATATGCTCTTTCCTATTCACATACCTGTCTGACGAAGAACCTCAACTCACTTTCCATAATGGGTAAATTTTATTTAGATAAAGTCCCACATTGTTATACAGTAATATTTACTGATGACGTTTCGAGCACAGTTTATTACCCATAATCATATCAAGGTACTCACACGACTTCTTAACTTCATTTATATAGTTCCAATATTTTTTTACCTGATTTTCGCTTGATTTGATTGGTAGTAGCATTTTCCACATTTCAGGTATGAGTGATGAATCATTCCTATTGCATGTGTTGGGTGTAGACTCGATGAACAAGGATCCAGTAATCAACCTCTCTCTCCACCTAACTAGATTACTATTTAGAATTTTAACCCTCTCCCACCCTATTGTGTGATTGTGGGTTAATGAGCTTTTTTCTAAATTACTTATCTTCGCGGAGTCAATCATTCTAACCTTAGCTATATTCTTGTGGTCTGATAATCTCACTACTCCTGATCTAATAGTCTGACTCACCTATGTAGTTGACTTGACTCAGACTCATTGCAGGGTATTTTGTAAATTATATTATTTTGTCTAATTGGGTCAAATGGATCGTTTAACATACAGAGCTTGTCCCTGATAGAGTTTGTAGGTTTAAATGCCACCCTAGTTCCTGTTTTATTTAGAATCCTACGTAGGGTCTCAGATGTCCCCCTCTTCATATGGTATAACTGTAGATGACTTATATTCCTTCTTATTTATGTTATTATTACTATTTATTTTGGCCTTCTTCGATCTTCTGAATGAATTTTAAAGGATAGTTATTTAACACCAACTCCTCTTCTATCTGTTTTATTTAATCATTTAAGTCTTTTCTTGTGCTACTTAGGTGTTACTGCTCGGTTTGTCAAACACTTAACTAAGCCTGCCTTAACAGTTAACGGATGAGATGAATTAAAGTCTAAATATCTATCAGAATGAGTTTATAAAGCAAAAAATATACCACAGTCAGAAAAGACATCTCTAAAATAAATAACTGAAGTCATGGGCTCAGAATTATGTCGAAGACTCAACTTAATCCCCCTGGAAAATGTTTCTCAACTAGTTTACCTCTTTCACATTCAATCGTATGCACAACTGTGTCGATGTTTAGTGAAATGCAAAATGAAAATGTCTCCAGGTAGTCAATCAGATCTTCTCGCCATGCAGTGGGTATGATGAACAACGACCAGCAGGTAACCATTATCAATGAAGTTGTCTAAAAATGTTGATTATTCACATAGGAAATCTTAAGGCAAACAATAGGCGAATACAGATGGCTAACACTGTTGGTTAAATTATGCAGTAATACCACAGGTGTAATACAAACTGAATAAACCTACAAAATATTTTATTTTTATTTTTTAGTTGTGAATAATATCTATTAATAAACCTAACACATCGGATATGAAAATGTATTCTTTCTGAAAGACGACGAATGGCCACGTGTATAATAAAATGTTGTCTAAATAACCGATATGTTCCGAAAAGACAAATGTGCTAGACGTTTGCCTGTAAGAGCATAGTGTTTTGAAAAAAGGATATCTGTAGATATAGTGGATAATTTGGAGCTAGTTGTGTTCACTATGAAGTCATACTGACGTTTGTGCTGAAGATATCTCCAAGAATGTGATTGAAAGCTTCTCGAATAAATGACCTGGCTGAGAGAACACAGCCACATCAGAATCTAGTATTTGTATACTTTGGTTTTGGAAACCTGAAATGATCGCTTTGACTATCTTTGCAGCTGTGATTTAACCCAGAAAAGAAGCCATACAATCGCAGTTACCGTGAGTGAATTATTGGTCGACTTCTGCAAAAATACCATCTTAATAGGAAGTTATATTATACACTAAAAGGTCTATCTATCTAGTAAATGAAATGTTCCCTATGCCAAATACTTATTTTGTCACCAGTCTATCCATGCATAAAACTATAAAACAAAATTATTGTTAGGCATTATTGAATTTTTCACAGCTTATGCAGAATGACATCAGTTTTTACTCTGGATTAAGATAACATATTAACACAGACTCCTATCACATGTTAGCCGATATCAATTGGTGAAAGAAGGCTTTGAGAGCTTTTAAAATCCGTTAGCATTTAAAAGAAAACGAATGAAGCTTGGTAAAGCTGATCACTGTGTGGTTTGAGGAATTCACTTTTAGTCGAACTCACTTTTTGAACTATCACCTGTTACCACTTCACTCATTAGTACCTTTATTTTGGAGACTAAACTTAAATTTACTAGTATTCCTATGTTGAATTCATTCATTCATTCAGTTTATGGACCTACGAGGAGTCCCGAAGGCTGAAAATAAGAGAAAACTGCTAAATTGTAGACGGGTCTCACGGACGCCGATATACAAACCTTTATTGACAATAAACACCTAATCATTGTGTTAATCTACAGATTACACAGCCGGGATGAAATATGGGGAATCTCTGGGATAAAAGATTTTAGGACTCTCTGTGGGACAGATAATTCATTTATGCAAGAACAACATCTATGTAGTGAAAACAAATTAAATTTATTTAGAACACTATCACTTTACACTCTCTAAAATATTGGTATCAATAAATAAGTTCTATTTGTTTGGAAGTTCGAAATATAGCCTAGTAAAGTTAAATGAAGCTTAAGTCCCAATGATCCTGTAGTTCTCACAATTCAGATTTCAGAAGTAATGACAGATAGTTTTTGATGGATCAAGTGAAATCACATCACTTCCAGGAATGTTATTCATTATCACTCTAATGATGAATGTTGAACTGGCAGATAAAATGTTATAGCTTTGAAATTACTATACCCAAGTAGTATGAAAAAAATAGCTAATAAAATAATAAATTGACTTACTTCATAACTTGATCTTCTTACAATATGTTGTTCAGGCTGCTTCATTCCTTGTTCATCCATACTGAAATTAACTTCAGCACTTCTGTATAATTTATCTTCTTTTTTATTTGATCTAAGTAACTGTGATCCACCTGAAGTATATGGGCTACCACCAGAACTAGTTACACTAGGCATACTTATCGAGGAATCATGTGACTCTGTTGATCTTTGATGAACTAAACTTAACAGTGTATTATCTTCCATTGTTGTTGTAGTTGTAGGGGATATCGATGGTAATGTACTTGGCATGAAATCTCTACCAATCACATTACCACTTCTTACTAGGTAAGGTTTAGGACTCAGAGAACCTTTATGGTTGGTTTTGCATGTAGTATACCCTTCAGATGACAATTTATCACTTGTAGTAGTTTTAGTAGTCGGAGAAACTGTGCTCGATTTATTATCTACAGTATACTCAGGGCTTATGGAATCATATGAAAAGGTTAATGGATGCAAAGTTCTATTATATGGAGGTATTAAAGCGTTAGGTGAACCTTTACGCGGAGAGGTGGATAACGCTCGCATAGTTGTCGTGACATGTGCTAAATTCTTTTCAAAATTTGGTGAATAACTCGATTCACTTGGTGATACAGGCATTGATGTTCTAGAATCGACTGAGTCAGTTTTATGCATCACATTACGACTATAGGTTGAACGTGATGATTGAGGACTAGTTGTTGGGGAACTTTGATCATCAAACGATATTGTAGGCACAGAGGTTTTAGAGAATTGTTTACGTGCATTAAACAATCGAGTATTTACACGAGCAGTTGAAGAGTCTTCTGGATTTATTGATTTCTGTTCATATCGTATCTCCTCTGACCTATTCATTGTTCGTGGAGTCATTCTGTGTGTTAAACTACGCAACTGGCTACGTTTACTATTGATTCGACTTTGTTTTGTTAGTGTTGAATTCGACGATCTATTGAAAGCGGATTTTTCATTCTCCATTTGGTAGGTTGATTTTGATGTGCAACAGCTTCAAGTGGTAATCTTCAAATCACTCACTCACTACATAACTGATATTTTTTATCTTCAAATAAAAAATTTTTTAATTTAATTTCGAATTATTTTGAATTTATTCACTTTGTCATTAGTTAAAATGAAATTTCAGAGTTTGAGTGTCATTTACCATCTTTGAGTTTATCATCATCTAAGCCATGGAACAGGAGAAGTATACTGTAGGCGTCACATGACCAACGGAGATGATGTAGGAACTGAATAATACAAGACAGAAATCCGAGGAATTCAATCATACAATATTGATGATTATAATAATAATAAGACGTAACGTGTTCATCTCCATATCTTAGTGAATCATTCTCATGGTTACAACTAATTCATAAATGTGCGAAACGATTATTATTATTTCAGATGAAATTTAGAAATCAGGTTAATCCAAATAATCCACTGAAAAAAAATATAAATTTTAATAATTTCCATATATTTTTTATGCTATCGCAACGGTATTACCAAAAGTAGTAATCCGTTGAGATAGTTATTATTCTTAATAGTAAGAATCGGTGCCATTGTGTTTACATAGCGCGTTCAGACAGTCGATTTTTGAAAAATCGTTTGTGAATGGCTACTAGACATTGACAAGTATATTTTTAATAAGGTAATATCAACATTTCTGCGCATAAGAATATAAAGACAATCTTATATAAGGGTGAAAGATTAAGATTATGGTATAGTATATTTTATTTTTGACCGCACAGTTAGGCACACAGACACAAAACATGTACGCATAGAAAGAGACTTACGCAAACACACACACACACGCGCAGTAGTGAATTTTGGGACACGTAGACACGTACACAACTACGCCTTACAGAGGAGATACATAGAGAAATGTAAACCTGAATTTTGATTGGTATTTGCGTGTTTTAGGTTTTTTTTTAAACGACAAAGTTAAACAAAAAGAAAAGAAAACAAAAAAACTTTTCCTAACACTTTCGGCTTACTTGAAGGTGGAAAAAATAAAAGCAGTCAGTGTACATGTTAGTCTCTGTTTTGTGACATAATGACAAGAGAAAGTACAAAATTTTATTGAAACTATCTCAAGGAAGATAAATAATAAATTATTTTATAGAATAAAATTACATAAACTTTGTGTTGTGGTTTATGTAAGCAATGACAAACTTATTATCATTTATTGACACAAATAATTTGAAATTCAAACAAAGTTTACCACTCTACGTTTATGTATCCATGATAAAATAGGTATTAAGCGACATTGAAGAGCAGCTAATGAACACATTTTAAGAATACATTTGTGTAAATGGTATGTATGTGTACACACACACATACACCTCAAAAATGAGGTTGCATAACATGTGTGGACTAATATTTGCAATTGCGTCGGTAGCACAGTGGTTAGGACTCTTGCCGACCATGCACATGGTCCGAGGTTCGATCCCCTGCCGACGCACACCTGATATCTACGTTCGACCTGCAAAATTCGGGTGTACCGATATCGCATGCTGAAAATTTCATACTTGTACCAAAAATACAGTGTAGAATCAAGCTATAATCAAAAAAAGTGCGCAAATGCTGGGTATATCATGTAACAAAGTAGGAACCACTGAATGCATTATTCCTTATAGCTCAGCATACTTCCGCTAGTCACAAACAGCACAAACTTATTCCATTCATATCTGTGGTACTGTTCAATAAAAATAACATACCAAGGAAAATGCATAACTACCTCAACAATGCCATCAGATAGCTATAAGAGCAAACAGTTTCTCAGGTACAAAGTAGGAAGTGCTTGGTAAAGTTAACTGACCAAACACAAGTATAAATTATTTGAGAATCGATAAGAAGATTACCAACAAAGTAAGATCGAAGCTGTGTCTGAAAGAATCGAACAAAAACAAACGCATTTCCAGCAAACAGTTCATGGTCAATGGGTCACTGCAAAGATTGACCTTGACTTCATTGAAACAAAATCTCAGTCATAAAACAACCCATTATCAACACCACAGGTAGCGTTAAAAATAAGGATTAAGTCAAAAGAGGTATGCAAACCTTACAACAGTGATATACAGCTTAGGTGGAGAAAGTCGAATGTTTGAATCCTACTACTGTAACAACAAAAGGCAAGACACAGAAGCTAAAGTATATTTTATCAATCATACCGCTGTTTATATATCTACAGTTTATATTCTTTAACCAATCACTGAGCGTGTGATTTCGATTCACATCAAACGACATGAAATACAATGTTGAAATATACATAGTATTTTGTTGGTAATTCAGTAAATAACCATGGGAAAAGTATTTTGTCTCTAACATCAAACAGGTGCGTCGGTGGTACAGAGGTTAGGACGCTCGCCTACCATGCACATGTTCCGGGGTTCGACCCCCTGCCGACACACTCCTTTACCTCACTAGTAAAGAGAAAAGGTTGGGCATGAGGCTAGCAGCCCCATCCTGTAAAAATAAACACTACTAGAGAAACTTCAAGCCACTAGCTTGAGGCCCTATGTTCCACTGGGAACGTGAAGGAAAAGAAACATCAAACAGAATGTTCAAATAGATGTATTGTATTATATTGCTATTTCCGACTTGAACTGTGGGAGTATGTAAGGATAATATTCCGTTTTCACAAATTATCTGTCTCACCACCACACTACGACCCAGATTTTTATTACATCCTCAGTCATTATTCATTTGTGCGAAATAAAAGTATGTTGCATTTTAGTGCTTAAATTATAGGATTCTATCAATTTTCAGTATACTTGCTTACTTCAGATGGTCGTTTAGATGCTCGTATTTGACCACAGTTACCTGAACCCTTAAATCACTAACCAAATCTATGGAATTTTTGGTCATGAACTAAGTCTCAACAACAGATTATATGGTGTTATTGCTGAAGCTATCATGAGAACTGGTGATGAAATCTTCACAATCAAATAACAAAATTCAGAGAAAATCAAATAATATCTATTCGCATAAGGAGCTTCAACGCGGGTTAACTAGACTGGTTTGATGAATAATTCAGTAACCTTAAAATTATTTAAATCTTTCCTCTGTTATTTAACTAGTGACTAGATCGCACACATTTTATTTAAAGTAGCATATTACTAGTGAATGAGTACACATGTCATTTTATACTGGCTGTTTACATTCTACCATAGATCATTTTGGAAAAATTAGTCGGAGTTTTCAAGTGCATACTCGTGATCATTCTTTAATAGATAACTGGGATGAAAAAAAAAGACGGGGAATACAATTTGTTTTAAAAATAAGAAAACGTCGGAAATTGTGTCATCACTTTTTTCCTAAATAGAAAGCCACATAGCTTTTATAGGTTTACGTTGTAAAGCATGTTATTAGAGCAATCAAATACATTAATGTTAACAAAACATGTGGATCAGCGAAGAGTCTCTGTTCACCGGCGAATTCATTTTCTTAGCTGTACAATCGCAAATATAAATCTGTTATTTTGTATGTGTGTGCACATTAAGTTTGTCAAACAAAATTACAATTGGTTATGGTTATTTTAACTAAACAGGTGAAGATTAGTAATTGAAGTTACGTAATACAAAATCGGTCAAGAAAATAGGGTGTAGGGTAGTGATGGGTTGTTACAAACAGTTGTTAAAAAGAAGTTATTCAATAATACGAATAGTCTGATGACTGAGTTTTACTCAGGATACACACAGGAACAAAGTAGAGAATGCAGAATTACGTAAGAGTTCTAAATGAATACTAGAATTATAAGCCATTAAGGAAACAGGCAAACAAACAAAACTAATTACAGGATTTCATCATGAGCTGACATTGGTTAGAGAACCATTGGAAGACCTGGAAGTACTGGAAAGCTGTTTCGTCCTAGCGTGGGACTCTTCATCAATACGCACCCACCGCCACGGTTCGAACCCACCGGGACCCGATATAATGGCCCATGAATTCTAACTTCTGCCAATTCACGATATAGCACGACCACTAGCCAATGTCTTTAGCAAGTATTTGTCCTCACACCAAACCTGCTGCACCCTACTGCTCACTAGAACCCCTGGTAACTACCTCTACCTGAATATGGCAAGTCGCTAGTGAGCATCTCATCGATATTCAAGTTTTGGTTTGTAGGGATTTGATTGGTTACAGGATTTCATCATGAGGTCCTGGGCTCGAACCCTGTTGGGTGCGTACTGCTGAAGAGTTCCAATCTAGGACGACACGGTTATCCAGTACTCCCAGTTGGTTTTCCAATGGTTCTTTAACTAGTGTCAGCTCATGATGAAATCCTGAAACCAATCAAATCCCTACAAACCAACACCTGAAAACAAAATTAAGGTATTAAAAATCAACAAACTTGTTATCATTACAGTAAAAGTTGTTGAGTAATTCTCTTGTGTATGCTCATTCAAATACATGAAGAAAAATTTAACCAAGCCCTAGTTTACTTATAATCTTGAGTTTGAATGGACTAGTAATATGTCTTATGCTGTCTGTTGGATATCTAGAGCTGCTTCTTGACCGCCACTATCTCAGCTAACAATCTGTAGAAAATAAAATGGAGATATACGATGAATGCGAGTCAAATACAGAGAAAGATATTGGCAACGTTTCAGGTATCTGCGTCGACCTTAAGCAATGCATAAGAAGGGTGAAAGTATAAGGGAAGTTGATATTCCGTTAGAACGCACAGCATAAAGAATGAACTAGAATTTCGATAATTTTTTCTGGCATATATTTGAATGACTTCACAGTATACCTGACGGGATCAGAGTAAATATTCCGTTTAAACTACCCAGCACCTCATTTTTGTTTTTTATATAAATTCACTAAATATGTCTAATCCAGCTTCAGGTAATGACATCGTAGTTTCTTTATTCAGTATCCTATGAAGCAGAAAGAGTATTATTTGCTTTCTTTTTAATCTCTATATATTCATTATAATAAAGGTTATTGTATTTCCCAATGAATGAAAAACAAAACGATGTTGTTTTTACTGACGTTTCGCTATTTAATGCTAATAGCTTTATCAAAGTATTATTAAACCGGAATTTACAAAATCTCAGCATATATATAACAAAGACTTAAGGGGTGAGAAAATAGACTTAGGTCAAGTTAAAAGGACTTATTGAAAGTCAAAATAACAATGAAGATAACTAAACTAAATACCAAAGGTAATAGTACATCTGTTACGATATTAAAACAAGGTTTACTAACTTGATCATCGTTCGTCAGTATGGGGTCATTTTTCGTCGTCAAGTTGGTCAATTGGTAAAGGTAACAAAACCAAGTGTAGCTTCTTGAATTTGATCAGTGTGTAAAATTATAATAGCAGTGTGTGTTTACATAGTGAACTTGCTTATCACATTCGTGTTGATTTTGTCACTTCATGGGGAGGGAGGTGTTGTAACCAGGTCAGATTTTGTTTTAGTGCATCCTTCCTGTTCAGTTCAGGCAATTCGGATTCCACTTGACATGAAGTGCTTCTGATATTAGACGTTCTTCGTGATTTCTGAAGTTTTTCTGGATTACTTCAATATTGTCGAAATCAATTTTGTGACCTGACTGATTCTATAGCGTGTAGAACTATGGCTGATGATTTTTCAAGTTTTTCTAGATCAATTGGATTTCTCGGTGGCCGAAGAGATGATCTATGGTGTTCATTTCTTCTGATTTTGATTTCTCGATATGCCTGTCCGATGTATATCGCATCACATTCCAAGCATTTTATTTTATAGACACAATTAGATAGAGAATCTTTAGGGATTTAGTCTTTTATATGGACAAGGTTGCTTTGAAGTGTGTCTGATGTTTTGAAGAAAACTCTCATGTCGAGCTGATTGAGTACTCTTCTGATATCTTTATTATACCTTTATTATAATGAATATCATATTGTCCAAATTTTTTTCAAACCGTTAAAAGTGCGCTTGGTTTGGACATATATAACTCTATATATTCAGCTGTGGCTAGGAGACGTAATCGTCTACCCTTAGGCAGATTGTTTAGTACTTGGTACATAACTGTCATACAACGTCTTCATCTCATTGCCCTTCTTATTCCTTCTCATCTAATTCACTTTTTATCATTATTATAACCTAGCTTATTTTGTCTCTATTACTTGATCACAGTTCATCATTTGACCTCATTGTCTTATCATCACATTTATTATCTGTCAGCTCTCTGACATAAATTCAGTGTGCCTCATTTGTCTGTTTGTAATTTTGTGATATTCATCCTTTTCTCACACTGCCGAATATAACTCACTCCCTGAAACTTATATTTTGTTGATTATAAAATAAAAGACGTTCAGTGAAGAGTTACTATTCTCTGGGTTATCATTCTCACGCTATAAAATCGAATATATGTAGTAAGTAATCTGATTTACGCTAGCGACTGGCTTCACGACGGATAATCCTGGAGTTCTAGTGAGAAGTCGTGAGCAGTGAGGTTCATCCTGTCGGGAGTGACGACAGAGTTCCCGCCGATGATACTGATTGTTGGTCACGCTAAAATCACGAGTTGGTAGAAGTTAGAATTCATGAGCTGGCCACTGAACCGGATCTCAGTAGCTAAATGGTATACGAGTTTGCATACTGACCAGAAGGTCGCAGGTTCCAGCCTTCAGTGGGTGCATACTGCCTATAAGTCCGAAACTAGGATAAAACGGCTATCCATTGCTCTCTGGTTTTGCATAGTTCTCTAAGTGATAGCAATCCGTGGTCTTTCCTAAATCAAACAGAATCCTTACAAACTAATTCTTGGAAATTAATTAATTAAATTGAGTGATTTAATCTAATTGATGGGGTTGAGTAGAATTCAACTAAAGGTCAACAAGATTCATGTTAACAACAGTGGTATTAAGCGATAAACATTTAATAGAAGGTGGGGGAAAATAATACAATTAAGAAACACAAACAAAAATTACATATTTGGTGTTGAGATAGATCTGGTCCATTGAAGATTTAATGACTGACCAAACTTCTTCTGCATGCAGAGTTTAGGATTTAACATGTGAATCACCATTGTTTTTGCACTTTGAAGAAGCTTAATTTGTACTCTTTTAGTAGGATTCCCACGGATTCTGTAGATAACTTTGAACTTCCTTTGTAGGTTAGCTAGGTGTACAAATTCGATCAGGTGTTCCAGGATAGAGCTCTGCTTTATAAAACCATGATGGTAAGTGTTCGATGATACGTTTGGATAGCAAACGATGGGTATGGCTGGCATACGCCAGCAGGTGAATTGGTAGATGCACTTTGGTGAGGTCAACCTTGGTATCTTATCTTTCACTCTCATGCGAATCATTGGTTTCGTAATGAAGGTTAATCAATGTTCAGCCGGGAGTGGGTCAGACGGTTTCTCAGTATTTCTATTGATGAGTCTCCATAGAATTGTAAATTAGTATGCCACTTATTCATTATTCACACTACTTTATTTTATATAGCGAATGGTTGTACTTTTTATATGAATTTAGTTGACAATGTTTAATAACAGACTATTATTCCATCTTATACTTGTGCCCCAGTACAGTTTCTGATATAATTTTCATTTGCCTTTACCAAACTATTTGTAATTTACTAGTCATGGGTTTATAACTGCAGAACCAGAGTAACCAACTTCAATAATATCTAAAGTAATGTGATTATGAACAGTAATACTCTCGTTTAAATGTTACCATATGACTAACTGCTGTTTCACTGTGTAACTGAACATAAAATAACTGATACCTACTGAGACATAAAAAATATCCTACTTTACTTAATACATTCGGTAATGACTAGACTGTTGAAGTTAGATATTGATTAAGTTAGATAAATTTCCTTATAATGTTGAATGTTTTAATATTTTTTTATTCCTTAACGTTCCCAGTGGAACATAGGGCTCCAGTCTAGAGGCTTGAAGTTTCAGTAGTAATGGTGTTTATTTTTACGGGATGGGAATGTTACCCAGCCTCATGACCCACCTTCCCTCTTCATCAGTTCCATTACTAGCGTAACGAGGTGAAGAAGTGCGTCAGCCGGAGATCAAACCCTGGACCACATCAGGTGTGGTCGGCGAGCATTCTAACGCTGTGCCACCGACACACTTTTTTAATATATCTGAGAATAACGATAACGAGTAAACCACCATTAGGTGTACAGTGATTGTCATCAATCCGATTCAGTTCACCTTGTAAAAAGAAATACATTTCAGTTTTCAGTTTTGTAAATGTGACATCTACAAGGACAACTGATAAAGCATCAAACAGATAAGTTTATAAAATATTTATTCGACTAGACACGTATTTAATTTCCATAGATTAGCTAATTAGTCCTTCAAATCTGAAATGAAGATAATATTTAAAGGTAGCTGAGTAAAACATTCATATAGAATTTTTTAGAAAAGAACTATTAGGTGAAAAACACTTTGCAAACGAAAATTAGGATTTATGAATGATATTGTCAACATACTACTTAAACCGGTTTGGAGCAAAAGGCTTACTGTTATGGCTATGTAATTAACCGACAATAACTGTTAACTGGTTCTATCAGATATTGTTTGCTTCTTAGTATTGCAAATTATTACATTTATTGACTTTAATAAGAAACAATACCTCAGTAGGATACCTTTTTAAAGGAATTTGTACAGACTTAACATTCTACATCTGTTTACTTCTCATTAGAGGCTCAGCTTTTGGCGCATCCAATATAAAAGTCTAACTGATTAAATATTGCCAATTATAAATTTGCGAAAGCTTAGTTTTCATTGCTTCTCCTTATGCCTCGAGTGAGTTAGGCATTTTTAAACTCAGTAGTCTTTCAGCTGCAGCGGCTGAATTCGGTGTACGACTGACTTCAAACAGCAAGAACAACAGAATAAGAGACCAAATCGCCGAGTCGAAATTTTGTAAATGAAATTTTTTTTATTTAACATTCCACATCATAAATTATTGAAGAAATTGTTTTATAAAACACAAAAAATAATAAATATTGCTTCGTTCATCAAATGAGTGAAAACAAAAGCTATCATGCGGTGGCACAGTGGTTAGGACTCTCGCCGACCATGCACATGGTCCGGGGTTCGAGCCCACGCCGGCGCACACCTGATATCTATGGTCGGCCTGCGAATTTTGGGCTACCGATATCCATGCTGAAAATTCCATACTTGTACCAAAAATACAGTGTGGAATCAAGCTGTAAATCAAAAATCAAAAAAAAAACGCTTTCGATTCAATGTATGGTAAACACTACAACGGATATTCCAGTCCAGTAAAAAAATCTAATAGAACACCTTTAAAATAGACAAAGATAACATCTAATAGTATTACAGCATTCCTCTAAGCACATTATACAAAACCAGACATGAGACCATCTACTTAAGGAAATTCGAATCACTAATGATCACGTTCTCCGTTCTTCTCAACCAAATATACTGGGATGAAAGCGCTACAAGTTGGTTTTGCTATAACATATATAACCACTCTCTGTAAACCTTTACTGGTATTCATTCTACATAAATTTATGGAAAGAAACATGAAATAAACACGAAATATTAACAAAGCATCAAGCAGACTTAAAAATAATACGTCGAAGTGGAATAGTTAGTTGATAATTCTTTCCCCTGCTCACTACCCATAAACTGGAAGAAAAGCTCGCTTATACTACTTTTATATCACTAAATATATCAACTATTCAACTTTCTTTTTCAAATGATTTGGTAATATCATCTTATACCATTCAGCCGCTGGGACCCGATTCAAAGGCCAGCTCACGAATTCTAACTTCAACCATTTTGTGATTTTAGCGTGACCAACTGTCAGTGTCATCGGTGGAAACTCCATCCTCACACTTGTCTGGATGGACCTCAGTGGTCACAACCTCTCACGAGAACTGAAGGTAATTTATTTCTGAAGCCAGTCACTAGCGGGCATCGGATTAATTTTCTATAACTGGTTGTTAAGGGTTAGTTTTTATTACGAGTTTATCATGGATTGATATTAGTTAGAGAACTAATGAAAACCAGGGAGTACTGGACAGTTGTTTCATCCTAATTCGGGAATCACTGGCAGTACCCACCCACTCCATTGGGGTTCGAACCCAAGACCTTCCGGTTACAAGGCAAGCTCGTACATTTCTCAGCCACTGGAACCCAATTCCATGGCTCAATCCACGATCAACTCTTAAGAGAACAACTAATCCTTACAAACCAACAATAGAAAACTAATCTGATGCCCACCAGCGAATTGCTACAGGGTGGAGTTTCCTGGAGTTGTAGTGAGAAGTTGTGACTAGTGAGGTCCAGATGTCATTTGTGGGGATGGATTTCCCAGTGATGACAATGATTAGTTGTCACGCTAAAATAACAAGTTGATGGAAGGTAGAATTCATGAGCTGGCCACTGAATCGAGTCCCAGTCGCTGAATAATATACGAGCTTTCCTTGTAACTGGAAGGTCTTGGGTTCGAACCCCGGTGGGGTGAGTGGGTACTGCCATGGATTCCCGAACTAGGATGAAACAACTGTCCAGTACTCTATGGTTTTAAATAGTTCTCTAACTGACATCAATCCGTGATCAACTCGAAAAAAATAATATCATCTTAATCAGTTGCGGGAAGTTGGCACTGGATCTGTCGCGATTGCAGTTTTTTTAAGCATTTCGTCAATAAAAGTAAATTATAATACAGTGGGATTTTCACTAAAAAAAATTGCATGCTGATATGTACCAACGATAACATATTTTCAGCAGAATTCCATGAACTGGACGAAAATATTCCTGAATTTTATGTGTTTCTCTCAAGATTCAAACAATCATTATTAGAAAGTCAAATCTCTTTTTATTAAATTTGTTTAAAATTCTAAATGCTTAATTGTAACTCTCATTTGCATTCATACATTCGTGACACAGTTCTGTCTTGAATTCCTTAAACATTTTGGTTGGTATCAGTAAAATGTTTGAGTATTGTGGATTAGATCAAATAAAGTATAATTATATTTCAGTAGTTTACACCAATAACAAAACTTATCATTGCGTGTGAACTATTGCAATGTAATTATACTTTATTTGATTTTTTTGGTTGGCATTATCTTTCATGATTGTCTTAGTTAGTGACACCAACCTACATCCTGTTTAATTATTATCGCTCGATCTAATAAGAGGTTTTAAGAAGACTCTAATTGAAAAGTGACTATATGGCTTACTAAGAATTACTGGTTAAAAAAAGACACATTATGATGCTGTATTATCTTAGAGAGAGATTAAAAGATGTTATAGATGCAAAATTCTACTCAGAAGAAATCCTAGAGCTAAGAAAAACAAACCGATTGCGTGTCAGATAGCTATATTGAGCCTAGTCACTTTACAGAGCGTAGAATGACAGTCAAATCTCTATCTCATATTTATGAGATTTTTAAAAAAGTCTTCAACAGTGCTGATCGTTCAGTAATTTGACAGCTGCTCAAATACTCTGTATGAGATGTAGATGTAGTGATAATGTCAAGTGATTCTCAACAGAAACAGTATGAAATCTTCGAAGTGAAGACATGAATAAGACAAAGCTGCCTACTATAACCAATAATGTTCCTAACTACGGTGGAGAGAATCACGCGGCAGGCAGCAGTGAATAAGAAGACTTACGTACGTTGAACTGAAAATATGGACCTAGAAAATCTTGACATCGCGGATGATTTGTCCATTCATCACTGTGAAATAAGCGTAAAGACCTACTGCACTTAGCTCAAGAAACAAGTTCCGAATTTTTTACTCAATCATTGGTTCTGTTTGGTTCATAGAACTGAAACACGCGTCACCAAAAGCATGTCCAAAAGCCCACTGCAGATTTCTGTCTATCTCAGGTAAATGCTGGATATCACATGGCTGGCTGGAAAGGTCTGGCAGTACACAGATCCAGAAAAGAGCCTTATAGACGACAAATATATTTTTTTATTTACTTATTTAATTTTTTTATTTTTGATAACAGCTTGATTCCACACTGTATTTTCAGTACAAGTATGGAATTTTCAGCATGCGATATCGGTAGCCCAAATTTCGCAGGCCGACCAATGATATCAGGTGTGCGTCGGCAGGGGATCGAACCTCGGACCATGTGCATGGTCAGTGAGAGTCTTAACCACTGTGACACCGACGCCACAATAATTGGACACTGTAGAGACATTTAGGTGACACCAAACACTAATCAGAGTGTCCAGTGGTTTCCTAATGGAAATGATAAGATGGACGTCTGAGGGTATCATGAAGAGATTATGTGAAGAGGAATGGAAGCCTGTTGGTAGTCATGATGCCAGCTAAGATAAACCTCAGAGAACCTAGTGAAGTAGTGATGTGTTGACGATGTGTTATGTTCTATGTGGAATCCACGGGACAAGTGATAATAATAAATACGATGCCGTATCAGCTTACACAGTAGTCATGATAACTGTAATCAGTATGTGTATTTATAAATGCACTACTTTATTTAGGAAGTTTCTATTCTGCCTAATATTCCGAATTCGTTAGCAGAGCCTAGTACTCAAGTTTAGTTGTCATCTTCACAACTTTATTTTTCACTTTACATTTCAAATATTTTCTCTGATTATAGTTTGTTAGATAGTAGGAGTTTTCATTTTACCGAGTGAATGATTCTAGCTAAAAGTAAGTGAAAAAATATTTACATTTAGCGCATTTTTTCATTCATTTATCAACATTTTTGATGATTTAAATTTACGCGATATAAATATCTTGTTTTACTGGTTATGTCCATCAGCATAGCATAACAGACAATACAATACAATACCTGGTAATCAATGAATATACTTTATCTGAATATCTTATACGCATGTCAAAATATTTATTTAAACTCATTTGTTTTTCTTCTTATTTCAGTCTTATATGTCTTCGTGTCACACGAATGAAAGATATTTCTGAATACCAGAAAAATTGGATGTTTTATATACAATTTTCATGTGTATAAATGACAAAAATAGACTGATTTACGTTTTGTTGACAGTAGCAATTGGGTAAATGGTTTTCCTGATGTATAGCTGAAAATTATACTCTTTTATTCAAAGTAACCGGATACTTACAAGAAGGGAACTCGTTTATTTCAATCTATTATTTTTATTTTTTTTTTTATTTTTTATTTACAGCTTGATTCCACACCGTATTTTTGGTACAAGTATGGAATTTTCAGCATGTGATATCGGTAGCCCAAAATTCGCAGGCCGACCATAGATATCGGGTGTGCGTCGGCGTGGGCTCGAACCCCGGACCATGTGCATGGTAGGCGAGGATCCTAACCAGGCGAATAACCTCGAAGAAAAAAAAGAATTTTTTGCACTTCCTCTTTTTTTACTGTACCTTGATTCCACACAGTATTTTCAGTAAAGCTATGAAATTTTCAGCATGCCCAAACTTAGCAGGCTGACCATTGATATGAAGAGTGCGTTGGCAGGGAATAGAATCCTGGACCATGTGCATGGTCAAACGGAGTCCTAGCCACTGTGCCACCAACACTTGAAATAACCAGTGTTACACCATAATGAAATTGATAAAGCCTGTCTATTTCATCCAAAGATTAAGTTTCAACGTGTTATCAACGTGTTATTGAAGGTTTTTCTTTCGGCTTTTGTAATACTCTAAAAAGGCCTATAGCTCTATGGTACATTTTCACACGGAAAATGAAAACAATGACTCACTTCACGTGAATTTCAGCATTATTCCAAAGGAGAAATTGATCTTTCGATAAATTTTGATAATTTTTCATAAAATCACACAAATCTTTATTTCAGACGATGATATATTTTTGCACGAGTTTAAGAAAAAACAAATGTTAAATGGAAGCGAAATATTATCTTTAAATGAAGAAGGAAATATAATGACAGCAGAGTGACAGTACAGTTTTTCAAAATACGCAAACAAAACAAAAACATCGATTTTTTTCAATGTTCAGTGTACGTTATATAAGCTTTACTCCAAAATATTCTTGAATATAGGTCAAAATCTGAGTGAAATTCACCTTTCACATTTTTGAAACTACAGGATACTTAGATGACAATTCGGCACCTGAAGGCATGTCTATTAACTGAAATTCCTTTGATATTTTGAACTGAAGTGAGTGACTACTTTGGGCATAAAAATGGTGAGACTTAAAATTATTTAAATAAAAATATACTCTTCCTCAAAAATCAACTGATAATGATTAACGTCGAATAGTTTCCCTTCTGATATCAATGAAGATACAGGCCGTATCTATATAGTAGGAATAATAATCTGCTTTACTCCAAAATGCAAAAACGGAATTTTCAGCATTTCTCAATATCAGATGGTTGGAGGCAATCGGCAGGAAGCTTGGACCAAGGTTGCTTGCTGGTTGCCACTCACAAGTCAACAAGGCATATCTGCAAACTCGAAGGAACTCATATCCCTTCTGAGATTCGAACCCACGTCATCCAGTGCTGCAGTGAGAGACGCTACCACTGAGCTATTCGGGCTCGCGATTGACCTCCTGTAGGACTGTAATGGATATTTTGATTTGACACTAGTACCTAGTGTGATGTGTCTAGTCCTTTCTTTGGTGCAGACTGAATTCTATCAGTCAGATTAGCAATGTGGCCACCATTCTAGGTAGCTCGCCATCACGGTGCACACTGATTTGATGATATTAGATGGTCGGAGTCAATCAGTCACAGGAAGCCTTGGACCTAGGTTTCGTGCTAGTTGGCACTCATCGGTCAGCAAGGCGTATCTACAACCTTGAATGAACTCATGTCCCTTCTAAGATTCGTCAGTATCTTAAGTTTTTCCATGTTTGCATAGTTTAAACTGCTATCCTCGCTTCGATAACGTTTCTTTTCCTATTTTCCTATCGTAAAACCGTTTATAAATCGAATTATCACCAGCAGTCAAACTTAATATGGTACTAATTATTAGCCTTGAGTAATGTTTAAAAACTAAATTAAACATCAGTGCTTCTATCGAGTTATCCGTAAGTTTCTTGATTAACAATTATGCTACTCACAAGTAAGCTAGATATATATCTGAAAAGTCACGACATAACATAGAACATCACCTAGTAAAAGAACATTTTCGACTTATTTTCTGGCGTCAACAGAAAGTTGACAACAGGTAGGATTCTATAACACTTAACAAGTAGTATCAAAGAATCGGATAATTCTCAAACAGAAATGCGAATATCAGTCTTCTATAAAACTGACATAAGAATACATTTCGAAATATGTGTACATGTGTTATCGTGAAGTATAGTCATACGAAATTAACAGTCACAAATCTTGAGTAGTATTTTTCAGCGTAAGTAATCATAAATAACAATGAGCATACCGAAGTGAGTTCTAGTGATAAATACTCTAAAATGGAACAATGACTGAAGCATAAAATTGTTTTCAGCAATTTTTGATTTAGGCTTTAATTAACATGGGAATAAAGTGGAGCACAATAGCCAATATAGAGCACATACTAATATATTTCAGTATCTAAACGACTTTTAAATATTATTTTAACAAGCTGCCTTTGAGAAATAATCATTTCCTAAGTGATATTGACGCAGTTCGTTTACTATGTTAAATGTATGAATACCAAGGTAACTAGGCAACCACTTTATATAGTGTTAGTAAAAAAAAACACATTCACACACGTAATCACACCTTATCGATAAACAAATCGTATACTTCTATTCTGTTTCATCGTATCTTGATTGTTCTATGAATAATGTTTAAAGAGTAACTAACAGAAGGCTTATTTTTAATCCAATTCGAACAGATTGTTAACACTTACTTAAACGCCTCAGAGCCTTTGATGATAATGACTCCATGTTTTAATATCATCACTTTTCTTCATCAAATTTATCTTCAAGAAACTTATTCTTAACATCAGAAGTACCTGGAACTCCAGTCAGGCACGTTTTCATGACTATGAAATATTCAGTGATTAGAACACACTGTGAAACAGTCGAACATATGACTATCTAGAACTGCACCAAAACAAAGACAGAGAGGCGCAAAGTGCTCCTGAGTTTTACGATTATTCTGTGGATAGTGTCACTGCATAATCAAAGCTATTTACATGATCATATATACTGATGACTCCATCGAAGATGTGATAGTTCATACCGAGTAAATGAGAATACACAACATTGTAATGTGTGGAGTTAAATCTTTCTTGTAGATGATATTTAAGATTGTATGAACATTTTTCAATTTTTGACCAAAGGGTAATGGAAGTCAGAGAACTACTTGAAACCAGGGAGTACTGAACAGCTGATTTGTCCTACTTTATGGCTTATTAACAATACACACCCTCCGTGGTTCAAAAACAGGACCTTCCAGTTACTAGGCAATCCAGTACACCATTCAACTACTGGGATCCGATTCAGTGGCCCTCAAATTCTGGCATCTACTATTTTGTGATTTTAGCGTGACCGCTAATCAGTGTCACCGGAGAGTATTCGTTCTCACTCCCTACCTGGTTGGACCCACCGGTCAAAGCTTCTCCGTAGAACTCCAGACAACTTCTTTCTCTAGCTTGTCCCTTGCAAGCACTAGATTAATTTTCAATCGTTAGTTTGTCTTTTGCTGATATACAGGCTACTATTGCAGACTATTCAATAGTGCTTATAAAAAGTTCTGCCTTATGCACTTAGGATTAGTTAATGGTGTAATCGAGAAATATAAAAAAACATCTGGTCGTACTCTGTATGTGCAACTACAACCGCTCGAGAGATAATCTTTTGGTATGTGTACAAGGACCTAATAGGCTAAGATTTGTAGCAAAGTAAATCACATATATCATCAACGGCAAATACAGATTTTTATCCTCTATTTCTTTTATTCCTTTGCGTTCCCAGTGGAACATAGGACTTCAGGCTAGAGGCTTGAAGTCTCAGTAGCAGTGATGATTATTTTTACTGGATGGGGTTGCTAGCCGGCCTCATCCCCGACCTTCCTTCTTTACCAGTCTTATAGCTGGCTTAGTAAGGTAAAGGAATGCTTCGGCCGGGGATCGAACCCCGAACCACGTGAGGCGTGGTTGGCAAGCATTCTACCGTTGTGCCACGAACGTAAAATGATTAAGAAATTATATTAGTCATCCACTATGCCTCAAATAAGATAAATCTCCTGAGAGTTGTATGCAGAATATTTAAAAATATGGTGTTTGGAATGAGAACTGATTCCCAGTCTCAGATGGTACACCAAGTTCACGATGCAGTCAAATTTCGATGACGATCCTCCACAATCGTCGAACTGACGTTCTATTTTCCAATGCTTTCACTACCGCTACTATATGTATATAGGTAAAAGTAAAATTTACTGAAAATTGGGATATCGTGCTGTGCGTAATTACGGAAATCTGAAAACGTCAGACAAAAATCGCTTCAGCTATTTCATAACCGCGAAATTTTTACAGAGAAGATACTAATGACATATGAATTTATTTTTCTCTTTTCTGATCAGAATTTAAAAGCAGGAAACTTCAATTATTAACAGATAGAAATGACCACTGACATAAAGACAGCTGCAATGAGGAAGAGTACTACGGTGTTAATATGCTAGTAATCAATAACATTAATTAACGTTGCTTTAATATAATTTCATCTATCCTTAACACAGCAACATTCTGTTTCCAGTATTACATGAATAGATCTCAGTGACTGAATAAAGTTGCCGCAAGACTCATCTTCTGCCTGGGACAAGATTAGATTACATCGACGAATTGTTAATATTCTCACATCACCGTTTTTCAAGCAGCGGTTCGATAACTGAATACTTAATAAAAAATGATTTCACAGTATCAAATTCACCTACAAAAGTTAAACGGTTCATTATATTCACTTTTGTTCTAGACGACTGGAGCAAAGACTTCTGAATAAAACTTCATGATTGCGCACAAGCGTAATGGGTATAATAACTTATCATTGGCTAATTTCCCTGAGTTTCAAAGATTGGTTTGTATGGATTTGATTGATTGGTTACAGGATTTCATCATGAGCTGACATCCGTTAAAGAACCATTGGAAAACCTGGGAGTACTCGACAGCTCTTTCGTCACCCTAGTTTAGGAGTCTTCAGGTGTACGCACCCACCACAGGGGTTTGAATCCACGACATTCTGGTTACAAAGCTAGCTCATAGACCGTTGAGCTACTGGGACCCAATCCTATGACCCATGAATTTCAACTTCTGCTAATTCATGCATAGCGCGTCCCCTAGCCAATGTCTTCGGAGAGTATTTGTTTTCATACCCATTCCGCTGCACTCTACTGCTCATGACGTCCCACTAGAACCCAGGTAATTATCTACCTGAATAGGACCAGTAGCTAGTGAGCATTTCATTGATATCTGAGTATTGGTTTGTAGGGATTTGATTGAGTTTCTCCTTTTGTCTCTAGCTATTGCAGAGGCTTATGATCAGTTTTCATATAGAACGATTGACCGAATAGATAAAGACTCCATTTATCTAACGGCTACACTATTGCTAAATATTCTTTCTCGACCATTTAATACTTTTCCTCCGCGAGTGTTAGAACATGACTGAAATACAGTAACTTCTTCGCTCTGTCTTAGAAGTGAAACTGTTTCGTGATTGCTCGTAAACATAGAGACTGTGAGTTGTCTTCCAGGTACACGTAGTTTTAGAGTAATCTACTGGTGGCAATCGAATTGCCTTTTAGTGCTTTCAAGTGTCCCCTGATAGTTTTCTAACGAAATAAAGTATGACTAACCTAGAAGCCAACAGAGCGCAGCTAGTAACTTAATGAATTTTTCTCAACTTTCCATAAAAAGCCGTTCTCCTCAAGTGCTGTAGCAATTTTTCTTTGATTTAGGGGTTTCAGTGGTGTTTATCGTTAAATTTCTCCCGGGCAAGGGTTTTATTTCACGTTTTCACGATTTATGTTCAAACAGTGTAACATTCCTTTTAGCTGTCTGAGATCTTGTCTTGTTCAAGTCTACACAAGTTACTTTTCTGCATCATTATAAATATATATATATATATATATATATATATATACATGAATATATATTTCGTTGACGTACACTTCCACGTTCTTCAGGTTTTTAAAATGACGAGGTCATTAATCGTCTAAATACAAAAAGTTAACCTACCAGTTCGAACTACTTACCGATACTGGTTTTAACCCCCTCCCTAAAAAACCACCTACCAACTGATTGTACGCTATCAAACCTAGGTCTCACTGTTTTGTGGGTGTCTGCTAGTATGCTAACCGGAGATCTAGAAATGTAAAAATGCATGAGCATTTTGTAGGTGACCCCAGGGTTTCTGCGAGAATCTGCATGGCATATGTGGTCTTGTTTCTGATATACCGTTCAGCTCTCGGAAAGTCGCACAAAATCAATACTCTCGTTGACTTTCTTCACGGGAAAGACTGGGGAGCTGTGTGAACTGTCGGTTAATTCCTTCAATCAATACAGTGACGGGCACATTTATCACTGTCACGAAGCTTATTAGAAATGCCTCTCACAAAGAAATGTACACAGTCCCGAGCAGATTAATACTTGCTTACAAAGATACTGAAAGTCAGCAGACAACTCAACTTAGTACTGATAATGACTGTTCTCCCTAAAATACCTTCAGTTTCATTGAACCAATAAAATATCAGAAGGCAAAAGCTGGTCATTGACTATGGTAACCACCTTATTAGATAAAAATAAATCACATTTTGTGCACCTCTAATGCATATAAAATTACGCTAGGTCAGTAGTTGAATGAACCAATTGGATTGGTTGTGCGAATTCAGACATCTGGTTAAATAAGGTAGAATATTTGGTAGGAGATGAAGGGTAAGGTTGTCATTACCATGTAACAACATAAATCTGAAATTGAAACGCAAGACCTCCTAATTCTATTTTCTATGCCTCAAAATGTAGGTTCTAGGTTTAGGCATTTCCTATCGCATTATTTATCAATATGTATCCTAACCTAATCAAAACGCTTGGGGGCTATAACTGACTGCGATCTAAATTAAACTTTTATTGCTATCAAAAATCATCTATCCATTCGAAAGAAGACCTAGATAGTTAACCCTCATTAATTAGCATTGAACTGCTTCGGAGGAACAGCGGTAGAATGCTCCCCAACCACGTGAGTGAGTTGGGGTTCGATCTCCGGCCGAAGCATTCCTTTAACTCGCTAAGCCAGTAATAAGACTGGTAAAGAGGGAAGGCTGGGTATGAGGCTAGCAACCCTATTCCATATTAGTAAACATCACTCCTAGCAAATTTTCAAAGCTGTAGCTTGAAGCTCTATGTTCAGCTGGTAACGTTAAGGAATTAGCACTGAAACTGCCTGATAAATTCTGAATTTGAAAAGAAATCTAACCTGCAAAACATCTGCAGCTAAATCACCTTTCATTGACCAATATCACGTATTCACATACTTCACAGCCATCTGATTTTCTGCACGAAAATAATTAGTTTTAGAAATCCTGAAAAGTTGGACAATTAAATGGAAAACATGCTAGTTTGTGAAATAGTGAATTGATCAATAAGTACTTTAGGATATCTGTAGTCACATAGATGGTTTTCACTAATCCATTAATATAAGAAATTTTTCTTTATTAAGTGCACATAATTATTTATCCATTGATTATTTTCTTACAGTCCTAAAACTTTTTACTTCATTAAAATGAGTGGTTTTTATATCTATAGCTGTTTTGGATATAAACAATTGAAAATAAGGAATATATTACTGTGTATTTGCTATAGGGAATACATCAGTTCATCTGTTACTGTGGGGTGGGGTACATTGGTCGTTTGACGGGTATCCTGTTCAAAACGGTTCAAGAACACTATCCCACATGGCTGGAGGAAGGTAAAAGTGGCTGTATAAGGAGGGCATTAATCAAACATCTCGTCAACACTGGTCATTCCATCTCTACAAACGCATTCTTGAAAGTGATCTACAATGTAAAGAATAACCTGCCGAAGGCGATACGCTTTCGTCTCCTTTATATTACTGAAATCTTAGCCATTCATTCGGAAAAACCAGAGGTATTTACACAAAAGAAAATCATTCAACCACTTCTACTATCATGGTAAAAACTGTGTGAACTTCTATTGGTTTGATGTTTACGTGCTTGTTTTTTCCAACTTCTCAAAACATTTGTAATCTTTAAAACTCCTAAATAATTTCATATTTTCTTTTGTTTCTTTGTGCATGCGCTAATAACAACCCATTCAATAAACCATCTATCCTGTTGGGTAACTCTATTACGCTCATTCAACTTTTTTTATGTGTGTTGACTAACATTAATAAATATGTTTTTGACACCACATCAGCACTATGCTCTTCAACCAATCTTCACCCATCCCTAGTTACAGTTTGTTTATTCATGTCTTGAAAACAATAACCCTAACTAACTTTTATTCTTATCGGACAAACCTAGTGTACACGCACTCAAAGAAATAAGTACATATAATTGCGATTTCACAGCTGAGTGAATGAATTCGTTGCCGCAAAAAGAGACTCTTCACCGAACAATGCGTTTTGTTTTTATAGGGAAATGAATTATCGTTTCAAGGTGCTACGATATAGTTATGAGCGATAAACTATGCCTGAAACGTCATTCAGTGAATAATGCTGAATCAACATGCGTTAACGCAAAATAAAGTGAGACACTATCCTTCTAAATTTAGAACGTTAAAGGTAATTATTTTGATAATTATTTGACAACCTGGGCAATCAGTTACACACATACTTGAACAATTTCAAACATTTTTTACACACAGGACCGAAGGTTATTTCCAAATAGACAGTTTCATGTTTTCGTTTCTATTATTAATGTACTTTTCATACAATATTATTATTTCCTGCAGTTTGTCGGTGATATCAAGACGTTTCGCTTCTCCTTACTTATTTCCACAGAACTAACTTCCAGTATGCTCGTTATCAGACAGAAGCAGAAACCTATTATTATTATTAGTAGTAGTGTGGTGAGAGCAGGCTGCTAGCCGATTGGTTGGCACTAATCTACGTTAAGGTCTAGGTCACTAATATGGGCCGTGAGAAAATATGAACAAGCCTGAGTCAACAACCAATCACAGCAAAGTTAACGTGGCAGAATATGATTCGCAGAGAGAACTCTATTTGTCAAGGAATCCCGAAACAACCAATCAGAAGCCTGCGTTTGTCTACCTAAACAACCAATCAGATGACTGCGCTTGTCTATAATAATGTAGTTGAAAGATGTATAAATACGTGTTGATTTTCATAATAAAACGATCTGTTGCCTGGCCCTTGTCTTCTGTTGTTACAGTAGTACTAGTATTCCCTTTGGGTTCTTAGTGGAGTGCAGGGCTTCAGCATAACTCCATTTCTCTAGATTCTCTGAATTCTTTCAACGCTGGCTTCATAGCTACCCATCAGCTTTCCTATCTTCTGTGTCAATTTTGCACACCGAACTCACAGTTTTCATTCGGGCTCCACTTGAATATTTCGAGTATGAGGTTTCTCAAGAGTATAATTTCTTTCTGCATGTATTTGGTGGGTAATAGGTTTTTGGTCGGGTCTTCGCAATAGTCCATTCCTTCTGTTTGGCAATCCGATCTTCAGTATCGACACAAGACAGCTGGATGATGAAAGTCTGCAGCAGGTAGCTGAATACGTTTTTCGTGACGCATGCGCCAAGTATGTGAATCACATTGTGTTGAAGATGTGGATCTTGTCTTTGGGCTGATTGCTGTAACCTTTCACACTATTTCAACAGAAGTGAAAGTCTATCTTGCTTTTTATGATTGTGGTTGACTTTGACACAATCTATACTCCTGCCTATAGTTGAAACGATACTACCCAGATAGGTAGATTTCTCTTTTTGATGGTGATTGGGTGTTTGTTGTTAGATGTGTATTTTCATCACTTCTAACTTTCTTGTCTTCACTTGTATTTGTGATTTTCGTCAGCAGCAAGATAAACACATAGTTCTTGAAATGCTAAACTCTCTAGCAACGTATAATAATTGAATACATCTCTAGTCTTTTAGAGACTTCTACAGTTCCGCTTATCAGTAACTTCCTACAGACTAGTATCAAGGAAATAGATAGTAACCTATAAAAAAGAAGACGCATATAATGTAGTCTTTCAGTCAGCTCTACCTAGTCTGCAGTATAAATGGAGAATTATAATGAGTTAGTAATAGTAATAATTGGGTCAAAAGGCAGGCAGTGAAGACAGGACTCCAGGTGAACACAAAGAAGACGGAGGTAATGAAGATAATCAACCAACATCATCAACAATAACCAACACCAATCACCATTAACGGGAGAGATTTGAATGAGGTTACTTCTCTCACTCGTCTAGGAAGCATCCTTTCAACTACGGGCAGTCTGAACGGATGAAGGTGTGAATGTCAGCCAGAATCGAAAAGGCGAGATACACCTTCATCAACCTGAAATCGGTTTGGAAATCTGCTCTCCGCCTAAGCATAAATAACAAAATTCGGATCTTCATAACCGACGTCAATTTGGTCCTTCTATACGGGTCAGAAATTCGCCCGGCGTGTAACGAAAAGGATTTCCAACATGCTAAGGCAGATTTTTATCAACAGCTGCCTTCGCTGTCTCCATACTGAAGATCGAATGGCCGGTGTGAAAGAATTAGCAACATGAAACTCTGGCTAGGAATAAACCGACCAACAGCCTATCGTTCAACAAATACATAGGATTAAATGCAGAGAAATGGGGCATACGTTGAGGAGACCATCGGATGAGATCGGTCGCAATGCAGGCCACCGCTTGAATGGAATCCTAATGGGAGGTGATATCTAAGGGTGACAAGGGAGAGATCTTGTAGGGAGGAGATAAGAGATTATGAACAATCGGGGCCCAGGTAAAGAGGACATCAACGAGTAGAACAAAATGGAAATGTGTCTTCGAAGCCCTAAGTTTCACTCGGAACCCAGGGGAATAGTAATAAGCATAAAAGTGTAGTAGTCCAAGTTGTCACAATCCATCTAGCACATAAAAGTAGTGACAAAAATCCAAAAGAATTATAATGTACCAAAATTTACGGCGGAAACATAGAGTATTTGCGGATTAGCAAGGATTGAAAGGACCTAGGAGATTACAAAGAATGAATGCATTTGAGTCAGTGAGAATGGTTATGAGCCATATCTTTAACAGTCTCTAACCATTGGTTCCTTGTGTTTCAAGGAACCCAGGTAGACAGTGTTCACCTCCCTCAGCGTTAAACAATAACTCAGTTTCTTGAAATGCACACTAATTTATATCTCAGAATTCGTTGACTGTTACGTGGCAGTCACTTGCATCTATTACTTTTTAAATAATGTTACCATTCCTAATCATTGGAAAATTTCTAAATTCTATTCACATTGTAACTCATATTGTATCATTGAACTACCCCATTTCGGAATCTACTAGAATCCAAATAGAAGTGTTGATAACATATCAGTTTGACGACTGTAAGTGTGCACTTAAGTGTATGTAGTCTTTTATACATATGGATTTTAATGTTTATGTAGTTTGAGTTAATTAGACATGAAGCATATCAAAATAACATGTGATAAATCTAATCAGTTACCGTTCATCTTAACCTATATTTATTCATATGATGGGTTTTATAAAAATTTGATAACCGACTTAAGAGGACTTCAGATGGAAGATAACTTCATTACAGTGTTCACCTGGCTTCACCAATTCTCTTCTTTTTATATGGAACCTGGACTGGCAAACACAGTGATGCAAATATTATTATTACTGAGTGATTTTTGGAGATTGTTTACCTTGTCTTTATTAGGTGCCACATATTTTTCTGCGAAAAAGGAACTAAATCTGTTTACTGATTAACAGAATTATTATTATTCAACAGTTAATAAGTCCAGCATTTCTTTTTGTATAAAGCAGCCGAATCAATATTCGTTATTATTACTTTTTTCATTAACAGAGGCTTTGATACTGAGATATAAACAGATAAGTATCGGTTTCAAGGAAAATTAACAAAGGTGCATAACTTTTGATATTTGTGGATACTTTGAGAGAAATGTGTTGATTGACTTGAGATTTTTTTGAGTTTCACCATAAACTGACAATGGTTAGAGGACGGTTGTTTCATCAGCCTAGTTCCAGACTCTTCAGAAATAGACAGTCACTGAGGTTCGAACCCAGGACCTCCCGGTTATAAGGCGAGCTCGTAGACCATTCAGCCATTAGGATCTGATCCAGTGGCCACTCCATGAATTCCAACTTCTGCCAATTCACGATATGGCATGACCACTAGCGAATGTCACCGGTGAGTAGTTGTCCTCACACTGGACCTACTGGACCCCACCGGTCACAACTCTTCTGCAAATCAACAGTTGAAAACTAACTTATCATTAGGTTTATACTTGTGCGTCGGTGGTTTAATGGTAGAATGCCAGCCAACCTCGCATGTGGCTTAAAGTTCGATCCCCGACTGACGAACCACGAAACCTCACAGAGTCGGTAATAAGACTGCTAAGGAAGGAAGGACAGACATGAGGCTAGCAACCTCACTCAATAAAAATAAAAAACGCCACTGATACCAAAACTTGAGCTTGTAACCCTATATCCCATTGGGAACGTGAAGAAATAAAATTAAAACAAAAGCTATATTGGTGATTTGTATGAATAATAGTGATTCAAAGAGTCCATAAGAAAGATCCAGTAGTTAATAAAAGATAACAGGCAAAGTTAAACTTTCGACACCACTAACAACCAATCAGCAAACGATCTCGAACGGACCAATCACATTAAAGAGGCATATATGATGAATGGAAATGTATATTTATAGAAAAAAGCATAAAATAGATAATAAAAAAGGTTACATGGGATATCTTTCTCGAACATGTGAGAGAAAAATCTCCCAGTGTAGCATGGGACTGTCAATGGAGAAGTTACACCATATGCTGTACATATTTTCATCCATAATGACCAAAAATAAAAAAAAAAAAATGAGATCCTTTTGAGGTACGTTTATAGCCCTTATCCTATTTTCCAACCTGCCCCAAAATCCTTCATTAGAATTTGTATGTGTCCTCGTAACGGGATCCACAACATCACTTGAATGGTTGTCTCTACGATGAATATATCCCAGAGATGACAGCGAATTGTAGCCTTTCCGTGTGTATAATTGACCCCCGCTTAACAATTCTGGTAACAATAGGTATAAGAGTAGTTGCTTTTCTATCTGCTATCCTTAGGGAGAGAAGCGACCTAGCGAATAAAGTTCCTACGAAATAATAAAATTATCAGCATACCCTCTCTAGTGTTAGTAGGCTTCAAACATATAGCACAACGATGAACAAACCCATCGGTTGATTTGGTTTAGCTTTTTAAAGTCATGATACCACCATACAATCAAATTCGTTCTTTCCGGAGCAACTGAAATCTAGGAAATACTGGGAAACACTAACCTCCTCGAATTGCAACAACAGCCTTGTAAGGTCACGCATTAGAAATGAATCAGGCGCTATACAACATTGAACTGCGCTCGTGAACCTCATTGGATGATTCGACATCGTTCGTGAATCTCATTGGATAATTCGCTGATTGGTAGTTAGTGGTGTCGAAAGTTTAACTTCGCCAGATAACAGTTATTTGCCGAGATCTATATTTAACATTCGGTTGAATAGACAGCCGGGAGTGAACCCCAACATCTGACTCGAAGTACTGTTATACGGTTACGTGTTCAAAAGTCTCTTCCAAGTAATTTCTGTTCTTGTGATACAATGGATGGGGAACTGGGGCGACTAAGACAAGTCGTCATAGAGAATGGATATCCTCCAAGATTTATCGAGAAAAAAATGAAGTTAAGGGAAAAGCCTGAAAGAACCCTGACGGTGATGAAGAAACTGCTATTTATGAGTGTTGAATTTAAAGGTGATAACGCAGCTGAGATCGTGAAGAACCGCTTATGCAGATCAGTGAGGAAAGCCTTCTTTATGGCTGAGCTACGTATCAATTTCTACAGCTGACAAATGATGAATGGATATGTGAAGGATAAACTGCCGCTTTGGGCCACCTCAATGTGTGTTTATCAATTCACCTGCTCGTTTGGAGCTAGTTATATTGGCCCCACAATTCTCAAGCATTTCGTGAACTCAGGCCACGTAGCCCCACCAGAGTCGTCTTTCAAGACCATCTACAAGGTGAAGCCAAATGGTACAAAGGGTGTCAGGTTTCGCCTTTTGTGTATGGCGGAGGCGCTGGTAATTTATCAATACAACCCTGAACTCTGTATACAGAAACATTTTGTCCAGTCTCTTATTCTACCTTGATCTTAACCTCTTCCACTAATCGTTCCCTGTAAAAACATTTTTTTCTTTTCTTTTTTGTTTTTAATTTTGCTTTTAGTTTGCTTTTGCTTTAATAATTAATTCACTATTATCACTCTCATATGCTCCTTCTGTACACTTCACACCTTCTTCACACTTGGTAAATTGACACTCAAATACCTATATTCTCACTAAGTAGCAATTTTAACCTTATCTAATTTCTGTTTGCCATCTTCCTATGGCGATTCCCACTGGCTTATGTATTGAAGATCAAAGTGAGTCAGCTTGAATAACTTCAACCTCTACAAGCTCAAATAGCACATTTTACGTCCGCTTATCTGTGAGTACTGTGGCACTGATGTTATGTCAGGCGTTAAAGCTGGAAGTGAGTTACTGCTCTGAATACGCATTAGTAATCATTTATTTTCTGTTAGCACAGAAAACTAAATTCGATTAAGAAGTAACTAAGCATAATCAAATTAGCCCATGGTCACTTATGTCTACCTATTGGCAGCGAATTAATCCGGATGCAACTAAGAAAAACGTCCGGTCATCAAGTGAGTGATAAATCAAATTAAATAAGCTTGATAGATATCGTAATACTACTTTGAAACCTGAATCCTGGTTGGACGTTTAGCCTCAGAGAAGAATCATTTAGATGAACAGTTGAATTATATAGTCACAGGTTAGATATTGGAAACTGTCTCCTTCATATTTGTGTAGATCATGACCTATTCCTATCCAACACCAAATTCCAGAAAAGTTATTGCTGTTGCGTTACCTAGTGTTCTCTGTCACTCAAGTCTGGGCTTAAACATGTTACACTTCTATTAGCTAAAGGGGCAATGGAAGTATGAGGGACTGTTATTGTTGTTTGATTGCTTATCTCAGTATCATCCTAAACAGGCTGATGCAAGAATGCTCACCTCAGTAATACGCAGCTAAATATCACAGATATTTAGATGGACCGCTAGGTTCTGGATCTAATGGAATCATAGACAAACACTGGCATTAATTACAAGGCATTACATAGAATTCCCTACTGATTAAAACTGAATTCCAAAACGTTCCTTATTTTTTTTATTTACTATCGACGACTTTCTGAAAACACCTCTTATGTTTACGAGTGGTGATATTAATCTTATAATTGTGAAAAGACCTTTTGACCTCCCGTATGCAAGCAATATCGTCTTTCTGTATGACAGAAAAGCGGCTACCCAAATTACCACTAATTCTTTAACCACCAGTCTCTGTTAGTATTACTGAGTTTCGTTTCAAGAAGCCACTTCTCACAATAACCCTCCTTAGTAAACTGTTAGACATTGTTGGAAAGTCCGTATATCTTAATATTTGCACAACTGATAGCAGAAGTATGATTAGTAAAATTTACACTGGTATAATGAAGCTCTGGATCACTTCTGGAGATATTACAATACTAGTCTGGTCGTCAAAGGTTGAGTCCGCAGTTTTTCGCAGTGTTCAGTCCCTTCTTCTCTGTAAAATCTAGTCTCATCTTTCTGATTATGTGTGTTGGCCCTGTGAAACTGATAATTTTCGTCTTGAATTGTGATACAACGTAAGTCACTCCGAGGTCCATAAAAGTGTGTATTTTTAAAGAGGGGAGACTTTTTTCATTAGGGACATCATCTCCGGATACAAGCTTCAGTAGCTTGAACATGGGTTACGAGTGTCACCCTAACAAATTTGATAGCCCTCACTGTTTCCTATGTTTCAGATTGATTGAAAAAAGTTCAAAGATGGTCAGTTTATGACGTATTATCATTGGGTAAAAATGTTTACAGCATATTTTATTCTACTTCCTCCATTTATCAAATCTCTCTGTTCAACACACTATTGTTCAGGTATTCTGCATGGTCCTTTTATTGGTGCCCATATTATTCCACGTTTATCTTCAGACAAATAAATAAATCAGCTTTTCAATTATTGGTTTTGTAGGAATTTTGTTTGATTGGTTGGAGGGTTTCATCATGAGCTGGCACCGGTTAGAGAACCATTGAAAAACCTGGGTGTACTGGATAGCCGGCTGTTTCGTCAACCTAGTCTGGGAGTCTTCATCAGTACGCACACACCACAGGGATTCGAACCCGGAACCTTCTGGTTACAAGGCGAGTTTGTATACCATTAAACCACTAGGACCCGATCCAATGGCCCATGAATTCTAACTTCTTCCAATTCATGACAAAGCGTGATCACTTCTCGCCTTGTAACCAGAAGGTTCTGGGTTCGAACTCCTCCGGTGGGTGCATACTGATGAAGAGTCCCAGATTGGGTTGATGAGACAGCTTTCCAATACTCCCAGCTGGTTTTCCATGATGAAACCTTCCAACCAAATAAATCAGCCTAAAGCATTTCTCCAAATAATAAAACATTCTTTTTTGCGGAATCTAACGTTATGCATCAGAAGAAACAGCTGAGTAAACTAAAATGTTTAATTTCACATGACTTCAGATTGAATACCTAGTTAATTTTGGAATTCTTGAATACGTATAAATGATTTCTATATTCTGAGTATTTGCATTACTCCATTTATGAACAAAGTAAAAAATTCACCCAAAAAGAGAATTACACACGGTTCGTAGGCTCGAATCTTACAACAGAAATGAATGAATTCCACATGTTAGTGTTTTGAAAAAGCAGTTTTACACTAAAATTCACAACTTTTAATAAAAAAAAATCAAATTCTGCAAGAATAACTCATAATTGTAAAAAATAGTCTATATATATATATATAATATAAAGTAAACGTCTTATATATATGTATGCAAAATAGATCTATTAAACATGATGTCAATTGTGAATCTACTTTTCAATGGGAATATTGGAACAATAGGGATTTAATTGACGTAACTCATAAATAATGAACGCCTAACAGATTCAATTGCGTCTTAACGTGTCTACTTACATGACTACATTATAAAAGATAGTAATGTTGATGATATTTATTGCAAGAAAACGTGTCACTTTACTGCAATTTCTCTTTACAGTTTACTTATAACCAAATCAATCAAATGTAACTCTGATCAATATACATATCTCGGCACAAAATAAATGATGGGATATTATAGAAAATAAGTGGTTATAAAATAATTGTGCAAAAATGATAATTTAATTACAAATATACGGTGATTATATATATATATATATATATATATATATATATATATATAACTTCCTAACAGATGGAAACATGTGAAAATACAAGCGCGCTTTAAATAAGGTAAATCATACAACTTGTGTATACTTCAGATAAGCATCCCTAGCCATTTTAGATAGCTTACGAGACTCTTCTTGGCCTGTTCCACGAACTAGTTTAGCAAATGGACCAGTACCAATGATAGGCAAGTCTTCATCATCCATAGATTCTATATCTGTTATATCACCTTCACCTTGTTTAGTATGTAGCAAGATATGCGGGGCACCAGTTTCTATGATTTCACCATTTTCCAGAACAACTATGACATCATTTTCAATTATTGTTTGAAGTCGATGAGTTATTGTTAACAC
The DNA here is from genome assembly GCA_944472135.2 of Trichobilharzia regenti. NCBI lineage: Eukaryota > Metazoa > Platyhelminthes > Trematoda > Strigeidida > Schistosomatidae > Trichobilharzia > Trichobilharzia regenti. Next base: position 92,466,589 of record OX235262.1, on the reverse strand, counting down.
TGTACATGTGGAAAATTGTTTTCTTAAAGTTTCTTGAATAAGTGAATCTGTTCTGAAAATAGAAGTTTTTTAAAAAACATTATTTAATAACTCAGTATTTTGTAATACTACTACTACTAATAATAATAATCATTTCGCTTTTATTCCAGAAACAGTACTAGTAGTACAGTGTGGAATTTTCAGCACATATCTACAATATTATATCTAATTTCATTGCACATTTAAAAGGAGTATTTCAAAAAATGAATATAAAAAAAAAAAAACAAAAAACACAAAAAGAACAAAAAAATGCAAATAAAAATACCAAGTAGAAAGGAAGATAAACAACAATAATAAATAATATTTCAGTATTAGGTAGTGGAAGCTATGATATGTGCATGCGTGGTGAACAGTAACATCTATAATCATACAACAAGTTATGAAATGTTCTTAAGAATCTTTATAGCCAAGATGATCAGTTAATTTGATTGAACTACACTAAACAATCATTAAATAAACATTTCAGGTTGTTTTTTTTTATTGTCAGCACTAATGCGGTGTTTGTTGTGGTAGTGTATGTAATCATGCATAATACAAACATTTTAGGATGGTGATAACGGCGTTCACAACGAAGATTGTCAGTTTAATATTGGCGAACAAAAAAAACAATCACAAAACTAATATTACATGAAGGTTATTGGCAGGATAATTTTGTAATACTCATAGTGATAATATAGTCGGGACCAGTAGATACACAAAAGAGGGAATAGAGTAAAGTACAAAAAAAAGTAAGCCAATGTTAGTAATTTAGGTAGCTAAGTATGTTTAAGAAGGTTGTTCAATATAGAATACAAATAAGAGAGAATTAAAAGCGCTAAAATTATGTTATTAATAAAAAAGCAAGTCATAGGTTTCGTGCTTAACATTGTCTTTCTCACTTACAACACGGGCCAAATATGGTATCGTTGAGTTCCTATACTTAGTTGTACGAGCATATATTGTACTGATTTCTGGTTCTACCTGATGAGATACAAGGAGAGAGTTGAGAATAGAGGGAGTGTTTGTGGTAGAAGAGTATGGTTCTAGACCATTTTTCGCATGTATTCAGATGCCTTTCTACTAATGTAGTGACGAGCTGACTGAGTTTTACACCACTAGTCCTACTAACTACCTTCAACATCCCTCTCAGGATGGTATAGTCCTTTTTCAGTAGCTCACGGGGAATAGTAAAGTAGAATAGGTAAGTTAAAGTAATATTTCATATTATTTATTACCTGGAATCCACATTTGCTGTTACTTCATCCACTAAGACGATACGATTATCATCGAGAATAGCACGTGCCAAAGACAATAGTTGACGTTCACCTGTACTAAAATTTGATCCTCCTTCATCCATTAAAGTATCAAGACCTTTATCCATACTTGAAATAGTCTTCTCTAGTTGTACCTAAATAAACCATCAGAGATTAGAGTATATAATAAGTCATTCATCTTAAGAAAAGTTGTACATCAGTTAATAGTTCAAGTCATGAAAAAAATGATTACAGAGAGTTATACTTCTTAAACGAAAAGTAATAGATTCATTACAAAACTTAAGAAGAAGGATCACTTGGAATGTAACACTAGAACCATAATCCAACATACTTACACTACTTTAGGAATAAATAAAAATTTGTCATTCCTTGCTTCATTTTGACAGCTGAACTTGAAAGAGCGTTTTTTACAATAATATCGCTCAAAAAGCAGAACAATTACCAAAAACCATATTGGATGAGGCCAAAGAATGACTCATCACAGCTGTATAATAACACATAGTTAGCTATGTGTGTGTGCAGCAGATGGATAAAAATGATTCCAACTTCCGATACTTCTTATCTGTCTTTGATCCAGCCACAGTCCACAGTGTTTTCAGTCACATGTTGGTTAATGAAATTTATCGTATAATGAAAAGGTGAATAACAAAGTTACCGTATTTATTTCCATGTGAATGTGTCGTTCCTGTGCACACTTCACTCAGGTGATCCATCTCGACTACTCTGAACTTCATTTTTTAAACGTGAGTGTAGGTAAACGGTTCGAATCTTAGAAAGGACATGAGTTCATTCAAGGTTGTAGATACGCCTTGCTGACCGATGAGTGCCAACTAGCACGAAACCTAGGTCCAAGGCTTCCTGTGACTGATTGACTCCGACCATCTAATATCATCAAATCAGTGTGCACCGTGATGGCGAGCTACCTAGAATGGTGGCCACATTGCTAATCTGACTGAGAGAATTCAGTCTGCCCCAAAGAAAGGACTAGGCACATCACACTAGTTACTAGTGTCCAATCAAAATAAATGGTATATTTCATTCAATTTCATTAGTATTTCATTTACATCCGCCTTTTTATCAGTAGTGGTAAGGGTGACAGCAATTTACGTGTAATACCTATTCAACTTACTGATAAAATATCTTAGTGATTCGTTTTTAAGTCTGCTAGAAGCATGCTTGATGGTTGGTTTGTGGCTATCCCATCCACTCGTTTATGAAATATACTGCCGTAGAAAAAAATGTATATTCACTGAAAATGTATGGAGGCCAGACTGAGGAATTTCACTATCAAATCGTATTTCAGTGATCAGTTAACATACGTGTCAATATATCTAATTAATCCTCAAGAATTAGTTTTTAGGGATTCTATTCATTTAAGTTTAGACCACTGATTGGTATCCGTTAAAAAACCATTGAAAACCAGCAGGGAGTACTGGACAGCTGTTTCGTCCTAGTTTGAGACTCATTGGCAGTATGCACCCACTCGATTTCGAACCCAAGACCTTCCAGTTATAAGGCAGGCGGCTCGTATACTATTCGGCCACAGGTAGCTGATTTAGTGGTCAGCTCATGAACTCTAACTTCTACCAAATCGTGATATTTAGCTCGACTAACAATTAGCGTCATCGGTGGGAACTCCATCTACACTCCCGACTAGATGGACCACACAGGTCATGACTTTTCACTAGAACTCCAGGCAACTTAGTCCTGAAGCCAGTCACTAGCGAGCAACAGATTAATTTTCAAGAATTAGCCTGTAGGGATTCTATTTGTTTCATGTTAGACCAGGGATTGATATCAGTTGGAAAACCAATGGACACCATATTACTCTTCCATAATACGGAGAACTATTCGTTACTAAAACTAAAAGGAAGTCGCAGTTTGTTTATTTATAGTATTACACCAGTATTATGTTATTCACCGTCGTTTTCACTGAGCTATATGTGGTTGTAGAACTTTTTCCCACTTAGCTGTAATAACAAGATAGCGTCAGTCATTGATTTTTCCGGAAAATACACTTAGCTAAACAATGGTTCTATTTACCAATAAATTCTGCTTATAGTAGTGATCACGGCTAAGACAAAGAGTAGACACTAAGTCCGACAATATCGTTTTCAAAAATGCCTACTGAACACCAAAACAAACAAACGACTAGTTTCTCCTTTTCTGTTAGTATTTGAAGATCAATCCAGATACTGGTAATAGTGTGAATAATCTGAAGGCGTTCAGAAATATCACCAGACATAAGAAACCTAACCTGCCCAGTTTTGTTGGGGCGATCTTCATCAGACAGTTAGAACAAAGTCTATGTACGCACAGACACATAGTGCTGACTTTTCTCACTACCTAGTGTGTTTAAATATACAAAACGAAGTTATACAAATATATTACGTCGTGTATTTCTTGTCTTTTCTGTTCTGTTCAAGAATTCGTATTGCTTCATCCGAATATTATTCAGCTTACCCTTTCTGTTATTTTATAAAACATATTCCATGTGGTTAGGCAACCTATTTTGTTGACATACTCTTTCTAGTTAAACATTGTTTCTACCCAAAATTTTGAACTCTATCTTTTTTCAAGAATATTCGTCTAATTGTCTATCCTTTTAAGCTCTTAATAATTTAACAACTTACATCATTCTTGACTTATGGGACTTTAGTTGTTATCAACTACCGTTCGTCTTCGTGGAAAAAGTAAATTTCAAAAGCGTTTTTAATTTATATTTTAGTACTATTCGCGTTGTAGCCATCTGAGAAGAGTTTCAGATAATAATACGAAGTGAGCTCATATCATTGTGATGTACTTGTCACTACTGCCTCTCAAAACATAAAATGATCACACTTTCATCAGTTTATTATAGAACATGGAAGTGACGAAAAGTTTCACTTCCTTGACACTGCCATGCAGCGTCTAGAAGATGGTAGTCTCCAGAAGTCAATTTATCGAAAGCCTACTTGGAAAGGACAATACTTACATTTTAATGGCTTTTGTCCAAACAGCTTTAAACGTGGACCAGTCAAGAATCTGTACAATAGAGCAAGGAGAATATGCTCTAAAGAGAAATTAGAGGAAGCATTTGAGTTTCTTGAAAAGATACCGAAGAGCAATGGTTACCCTCAAAGGTTTATCAACAAGTATGGGTAAAAAGCCAATATACATTCAGCTTGATTATAAAGGTGAAAATATTGCAGCAATGATCAACAGAAGGCTCAGTACATCACTAGCCATAGCCTATCCTGCAGCTAAGCTCGTCTCTGTCTATCGAACAACTTGCTCTTTATTGCAGTCAAAAATCGACAGATATCCTTCTTATGTTAACTTCAACTGTATATACAAATTTACATGTATCTTCGGTAGCAGTTATATTGGAAGGATAGAAAGAAGGGCATATCTCCGATTTTCTGAACATGTACCATAAAGCTTACGTCTAGAGGGAACTAATGCTTTAAATAGTGTCATCGCCAGGCATCTCCTCGACACGGGTCATGAGGTGGACGTAGAAAAGTCGTTCAAAATTATCAGTAGACGAAAGAGCTCAATTCTCCTCAAGTTCGCTGAAGCCATTTCCATCAAGCACCTGAAACCTGATTTATGCGTCCAGAAAGAAGCGGTTATCAGCCTTCCTTTACACTGCCTGGTAACTGGATATTTTTCATCTCTCTTTCATCTGAATGCGAAATGCTGAAAAGTTTCCATTGGGCATGATTATTATTGTTCGGAATAGTGTTTAATATTGCATATCTATATATGTATATATTTATAGTGTATGCGTATATTGATCGATTGATTTTTTTTTAAATGAACTCTGTGCAAGTATGTCAAAATTGTTTTTGTAGATATATTTAATAATATCTTTGCCATGTAAACAGCTGACGAGAAGGCAACGAAATAAAAGATGGTACCAATTTATTCTGCAAAAACTGTAGTTCTTGCTTTGTTGAAATTCATTAAGGGGAACAAATGTATGAAATTTCATCAGTTAGTTATCACTAAAATACTAATGATAAGTTTACCAAAGTTTCATTTGAAGGTCAAAAGATAACCTTAAAACTATTTACATAATAACTTCCTGATAAAACACCTCTAAATCTATCATAGATAAAAAATTTTTTCATAAAGCTACACAATCTTCAATAGTATTTTTTACCAATGACGTTTCAACGACAATTTATTGCTGCTCATAACCACATCAAGGTACTCACGCAACTTTCCAACTCCGTTTATTAAACAGGAATAAAATTGATTTGACATAAGAAAAAAGTCAATGAAAGTTCAATAGGCATTTGTGAAACCGAAAGGAAGATAAAGTAATATTCGGAAGCAACATTAATGTTATCAGTAAATATGATAGGATGAGAATTAAAACGACTGTAAAAATGAAACGATAGGAAGAGGATAAACTGAACAATAGCATTTATAAAAATAGCCAACGCATTCTAATGGATATTTAGACGTCAATTCATCTCATATGTTGTATGTAAAAGCAGTCTTAGTTAAGTGTTTGACAAACTGAGCAATAGCACTAAGATGTACAAAAGAGACCAAAATGAAGAAATGAAACAGATAGAAGCGTTTGTAATAAATAACTGTCCCATAAAATTCATTACGAAGATTAGAAAAGGTCAAAAGTAGAATAAAAGTGTTGGTGAAACTAGCAATGATAACATAAATAAGAGAGAATATAAAGCATCTACTGTTAAACCAAATAAAGAGGGGACATCTGAGACCAAACGTAGGGATTTTCAATAAAGCAGGAATTGAGGTGGCACTGAAACCTACAAACTCACTTACAGACAAGCTCTGTAGGTTAAAAAGCCCGGTGGACCCAATTAAACAAAGTAATATAACTTTCAAGATACATTGCAATGACTGTGAGTTAATTCAACTACATAGGTCAAACTAGTTGATCAGGAGTAGTCAGATTATCAGAACATAAGAATTTAGCTCAGGTTAGAATGATTGACGCCGCGACGATAAGTAATTTAAAAAACAAAACCCAGCAATTGCACTTCATGCATTAACACACAACCATACAATATTATGGGACAGAGTTAAAATTCTAAAAAGTAATATAAGTAGTTGAAAAGCGTGAGAGATTAGTTCAGAATCATGGATCATCGAGTCTACACCCAACACATGCGATAGAAGTGACTGACTCAACACAAATACCGGAGATATGGAAGATATTATTACCAGTCAAATCGGAAAAATAATAAATACTGTTAAAATGTATTCAATTCATATTCTAACATTCTAACAAGTTATTTATTTCACTATAAGAACATCGTATTTTTCATAACATTAATATTATTATTTCCAAATGTACTTTATCTTATACTGATTATATTCAAATGTCTAATCATCAGTTTTACTCATGTATATAAATGAAGCAAGAAAATTATGTGAGTGAGTACCTTGATATGTTTATGAGCAACAAATTGTGGTCGAAACGTCATCAGTAAATATTATTGTATAACGCTGAGTATGACTTTATCAAAATAAAATTTTATTCATAATGGGATTATACTCTACCACAGTGCCCGAAATTGTATCCTTATATCTCTAACTGTGATATTTTACTGAATACTGGGCCATTTCAACTATGCTAATTTTGAGGTGAATGATAGAGTTTAAATTCGACAATTTTAACTTTGGATTTCAGTATATTTTTTTGTATGAAACGATCTTTCTTTTTTTAAGAAGAATATATATTTCAACACTTCGAATTTGCCACCATAATTAATAGCTTCCGTTTTACCCAAGCAAGAAGGAAGATTCACTAGTCCTCCTCTTTGTTCAAACTCTGAACACCACTGATCCTGCCGGAAAATGTTTCTTATTTGTTTAAAAAAATGATTTATACTTTCAAAGTTTCCGGTATCTTATATCTCGAGTAGAAAGAAATGTGAGGAAACCAACAATTTAGCTGAACACTGCAATCAAAATTCCCAATTGTCATGATAAATAACAATTAATAACAACAAGTTGAACAACTTAAGACAAACGATAAATTAATAAATCACAAATTGAAATCATCCACAAAAAGTCATGAAATACAAAGATGGGTAAAACTACTGCAAACATTTAAAATGTCATTTCCTTTTTCAATTAGCTTTTTCTCTACTTACTGAGGATAATGCATTCCAAATTCTTGTATCACTATGCTCTCCACGTGGATCAAGATTCATACGTATAGAACCAGCAAACATCATGGGATCCTATTTGAAATTGTGAAACGTTAAACATGAAAATGATTTAACTTTGAACCAAGTAATGGAAAAACGTCATTCTGTTTATACGCCAGTTGAGAGGGTTGGACATGCATACCAACTGGCTAGAAATGATTAAAAAAACCAAAATTTGTAGCTCAATCACAATATACTACTGTGTATTCTCCCGCCACGTCTTCTTTGAGAAAGAACATTTTGAGATTACAACTTGATGGATAAGTTGCTTTTTATTTGTGGGAGACAAAACTAAAATTATTTTTTCTTTTGATTACAGTGTTTAGTCAACTTCTACATATTTCATCGCTCAGCATACAACGTATCAGAATAATACATTTTTGTGTAATAACATATCAGAAGCGGTAGGTTTTCGTGCATTATTTCTGGCGTGTCATTACACTTATCTTATCAAGAATGGTTTTCAGTAGATATCACTATAAAATTTTTCAACATGTTGATGTATTCATAAATCATATTTCATACAGCACTATTACATAGAAATTACGTCAAGTGTACTTAGGTGCTAATGGTAAACTTGTTATTGAAGAATATTTTCTTAGTAAAAGGTGGTCTGAAAATATTATATTATTACTATTTCCTTTAATTCCTAGAGGAACATAGGGCTTCACCCGCGCGTCTCCATTGTGTTCGGTTCTCTGCTAGCCTTTTCACCTGGCTCCAAGTCTGCCTACATGCTTTCATCTCCTCCTCACATGACCTCCTCCAAGTCACCCTCGCACTGACGACCAACTCGCCGCTTCCCTTTCGGGTTTCACTCGAGCACTGGCTTGTCTAGTGATGTCACTTGATGGTTTCCTCAGAGTATGGCCAATCCATCTCCATTTCTTCCTGCTTATTTGTTACACAGTCAGGTCTTGTTGGGTTGGTTCACTTCCAGAGATCCCGGTTGCTGATCTTTTCCAGCCGGCCGTCTGATCCTGAGTATTGAGCGAAGACAATTGTTAATAAAGGTCTGTAGTTTGTTTGAGGTGCTCTTTATGACGCACCAAGCCTCTGATCCGTATAGCTAGTAGCACTGACTTCACATTGGAGTTGAAAATCCGGATTTTTATTTTTCATGCTCAGTGCTGTTGACCTCCACACACAGGTGGCCTGAAAATATAGATGTCTAAAATTCTCTCTTATTTGTATAATCGCTACTCGTTTCACTAAAATAATAATAATGATTACCATTATTACTATTATAACAGTGAAACTAGCAGTGATAACGATAATACTCATCTTATTTACTGATAACACTCGTCTTATTTTCAATCTTACTGCATTCACACTTCCTAATCTCCAAGGGTGACATGCAGGAGATCGTGTGAAGAGGAATTGAAACAGTATGGACTAACATGGATGCAGGTGAAAAGTACAGCAGAACACAGAAGCAAGTGGAGACGTGCAGTTGAAGCCCTATGTTCCACTAGGAACCTAAGGGAACAATAAATAAATAATAATAAATAAATGTATTTCATCTTCCTATGATCTTTTTCACGTGTGTCTGTTAAAATTTGCATTCACCTTTATTTGTTCATTGGTATGTCTAATCATCAGTTTGTCACTCATGTATAGAAAACGAAGCTGGAAATTTGTGTGAGTACCTTGATATTGATTGTGTACACTAAATTGTGCTCGAAACGTAATCAGTAAATAGTACTTACTGTATAAAACTGTGTGATTTTATCAAAATCAATTTTATCCAGTATGGAAATATATTCTACCACAAAAAGCTCTGGTCTTTTTCTTAAAGTACAATAAAGATTATCAAGCGATACACTTATAAATAACGTGCATGGAAAATTCAGATAAGTTTTCTTTTATGTATATAAGAACTTGAGTTGAAGACGCTGTCTAGATGGAGAACGAAAGCGTAGCAATAAAATCACCCAGCTGAGTGGACGTACCTATATAAAAATCATCTACCTGAGCTTCAAATCTACCGTATTAGTTCAATTATTATTATTGTTCCCTTGGGTTCCTAGTGGAACATAGGGCTTCAACTGCACGTCTCAACTTGCTTCTGTCTTCCTTCTGCTGTACTTTTACCTGCATCCATGTTAGTCCATACTGTTTCAACTCCTCTTCACACGATCTCCTCCATGTCACCCTTACACTGACGTCCCACTCGCCGCTTCCCTTTCGGGTTCCACTAGAGCAATGGCCTGACGCACACGCGATGTCACACAGTGGCCTCCTCAGTGAGTGTTCAATCCATCTCCACTTTCTCCTGCATATTTGTTGGTTGGCAATTGGTTCTTGTTTTGTTTGTTCCCAGTCATAGTTTCTTGTTGGTGATTCTTTCCGGCCCGGCCCGGCCATCTGATCTTCCGTATAGATCCAGCGAAGACAGTTGTTGGTGGATAAAAGTCTGCAACAGGCTGTTGGAAATATTCTTTGTGACCCGGCCGCCAAGTTTCCGACCCGTATAGAAGAGCTGACTGACTTGACGTTTGTTTTGAAAATCCGACCGAATTTTGTCGTTGATGCTGGCTGAGTGACTAAGATTTCCAGATTGGTTGTTCCAGATTGATAAATGTGTTTCTCGCCTTCCCGATTCTCCCTCCATTTGACATCCTCGTCCATTCGAACTGCCTGTAGTTGAGACAATGTTCAATAGCACTGATAAAACAATATAGTGATGTAAATACACGTGGTATAGAGATTTCTCGACATCTTAATCCCACACAATGGATATGAGAAGTCTAAATGTAACCGGTCTAACACTGATTTGTTTAATAATGAGGAAACTTTTATTTTTCCCTACAGCTATTGTGAAAAAAACCTTTCTAAAATAATTTGAATGATACACCACAACAGATTTTACTTTTAAATGTTGAAAATACATTTTTTTCAAAGAGAAACTAAACAACGTACTTGTGGAATAACAGAAATATGTTTCCTCAGTTCTTCTAATTTCACTTTCTTGATATCAACATCATCTATTAATATCTTGCCTTGTTCTCCTGTTACTAGTCGAAGAATACAAGAGAATAAGGTACTTTTACCAGACCCCGTACGACCAACTATTCCGACCTATATATGATAAGTAAATAAAATATAAATTGGTTACAGGATTTGGTCATGAGCTCATATCGGTTACGGAACCATTGGAAAACCTGGGAGTACTGGACTGCCGTTTCGTCCTAGTTTGGGACTCTTCATCAGTAGGCCCCGAGAGTAGGGGTTTTGAACCCAGGATTTGCTGGTCACAAGGCAAGCTTGTAGACCATTAGACCGCTGGAACCTGATCCAATGGCCTATGAATTCGAACCGCAGCCTTAAAATACTAATGCCATTGACCATTGCTTTTTCTCATCGAATCATGAAATTTCTAACTTGTTAGTGATTAAGCCAAAATGTCATTTTATTGAATAAAATACCTTAAAGCCAGATTCAACGACGAAATTAATATTTTTAAGTGCCCATGTCTGTTCTCCATCGTAGCTTATACTAAAATTCTGAAATTTAATCTGTCCAGATTGTGGCCAATTATCAGGAAGTGTAACTTGATTCGACGTGTAATTTAATTCTGGTGGGAGATCAATATACTCAACGATTCGTTCTACAGAAACCATCTGAAATATGACAAGGAAAAAAAGAAGAAATAATTTTAATGACTAGAAGAAATGAATGTTAAAATAAATGTTTAATCAGCGCTGAATAAATATATTCGATTCAGGAAAGACCTTTAACTAGAATAATCTTTTTCCGTACACAATATAAGGCAGAGTTGAATTATCATGGCCTAAATCGCAGCGACCTTGAATAACCAGTAAGGATTCAGATGCTGTAGAGGGCGCATAATCGTTGAAAATGCATTAAAAATTGCAAACATGGTGTATTACACTAGATAATTCTCACTTATGTCTTGTAAGAATTTCTCCCAGTCTCTACATGGATAATCTACAGAGAAATCATACCATGAGCGATAGCTGTATTCCTCCAAGGGAATGTAGATCATGCTACTTTGAGATCTATTGATATTTCTGACAATGTTCTTTAACTGACCCCTAAATCTAACAATAATCTTAATCCCTTTTTCTGGCTTTAAGCCTAATCCTAACCCTAACCTAAACTTAAAAAACATAATCCTAACTGAGAGTATAGATTTACAGAAAAGTACCTAAGGAATAATTAGAATACTGTATCTACCCTTGCCAAAGGTAGGCATGATTTAATTTGGAATGACCTTTCGTTGTGCTCTCTAAATATGACTATTTCTTAAAAGTCAGCTTTGATAGACCTTGACTTTGACTATGGTGGTTTAACTTCGCCCCATTTAGTTCTGTTTTAACCCTTTTATGTTGTCATCAGATTCCTAATTCCACAAGTGACTATTCGGCCATTGAAGCACATCATTGTGTTTCCTTAAGTTAAATTAGTTAGTTAGTAGTTGCATCATATCACTGCTCTAAGCAAAATTCCTACTGCATATGAACTTAGTCTCTGAATAATTTATGCAGTTTTGCCTCTTGATTTACCAAGATATGTATATGATTTATCTAACCAGCCTAATGGTTTATGCGCAGGTATGTGTCAGTCAATCAAAGTTCTCGTGAAATAAAAAAAGACACGTGAAATTATTTATAGTTATGTGGTAAATTTGTTCAATATGACTTCAGTCCTTACAATCACGTGATTTAACTTGGAAATGTATTTTGGTTAAAGAAATATTCCATTTTGGGTAAGCCATTCAAATACACAGAATTATAAATGGGCTGGCAGTATAAGTAACTTACAATAAATGTTGAATTGAATTTTTGATTTTCACGTCAATTGATTGGACCGAAGTGCTTGGTCTCAGGTTGACATGTCTGTTGGCTTCTTGTGCAGATGCTTCGACGATGTCTGGGCATTTAATTAGTATACAATTGGTGGATGGTGGCTAGCAGTGGAATCCAGGATGCGCATTTCGTCCTATTTGGGACTCGTCATCTGGATGTACCTGCATTTCTCGGTGAGTGATGATGTTCCCACTGAGAAATGCAGGTACATCCAGCTAACGAGTCCCAAATAGGACGAAATGCGCATCCTGGATTCCACTGCTAGCCACCATCCACCAACTGTTTACAATAAATGTGTCTAAATTATGATTCACTGAAAACCCGATGAGTTTGAAGGGCATGGAAACATGTCATATACTGTCAGATCTCACTAATGAAATTAACCGTTTATGTTGCTATTCTACCCAAATACATGGGAATAAATGGGTCCAGATTCTGGTTCGCCCACAATCCTTTTCTTATGAATGACTTAGCAACATGTCAATAAAAAATCATGAGTGGATAAAAATGAGTCTAAATGGCTTACTAACATGCGGCATATCATTAGTCTTTATTCTAGTTACAAGGATAGTTTAGTGTTTTTTGACTGGATACTAGTAACTAGTGTGACATGTTTAGTCCTTTCTTTGGTGCAGAGTGAATTCTATCCGTCAGGTTTTTCAATGTGGCCACCATTCTAGGCAGCTCGCCATCACGGTGAACATTGATTTGATGATATTAGATAGTTGGTGGCAATCGGCAGGAAGCCGATTAGTTAACATAGTCATCTTCTGTATGACAGTTTTACTGTACTGTTATCTTCGATTTAACTGAAGACAAACGTCATGTTGCGAGGCTATTCAAATACATTAGAATAAATGGTGGCCGCAATGAAAACTGTACTGATAGAATTCAGTCTGCACCGAAGATAGGACTAGACACACTACACTAGTTACTGACTAGTGTTCAATCAAAATATCCACTACATTCCTACAGGAGGTCAATCGTGAGCCCGAAAAGCTCATAGGTAATGCATCTGACTGCATCATTGGGTGACGCGGGTTGTAATTTCAAAAGGGACATCAGTTCCTTGAAGATTGAAGATACGTCTTGCAGATTGGTGTGTGCCAACTGCACAACACCTAGGTCCAAGACTTCCTCCCCATTGCCTCCAGCCATCTAACATCAACATTAGAATAAATACATCCAAATTCTAGTTCTCTCATAATCCTAAGTAATTGAATAAATTAGCAACATGCCGTATAATTTCGGTTTTCTATTGTACACTATGATTGTAATATGGATGAAGTTAAACTGTATGCATCAAAAGAGTGCCATGTACCAATGACGTTAGAATGCCCAGTCAGCAAGTTAGTGAAACCAGGTAAATGACACTATAATCATGAGTAAAATATGCCTAATTAGGTATTAAGATATAAAGCGAGATATCTGGTAAGTTCCGGGTCAGGTTTTGGGGTAAATCCAATTAGTGTTTAGACTAAGGACAAATTAGGGTTAGGCTAACTTAATAAGAGAGATTTTAGAGTTAGTTCAAGTCAGATTATAGATAGTTTCGTCTTAAGGTTAGGTTAAGAAAAGATGACGGTTAAGCTTAGTGTTAGAAGATGTAGTTAAATACATAAATTGAGTATGGTTTAATCAGCCTAATAACACCCCAATGCAAAAGTCTCTGTCTGTCTGTCTATCTGTCTGTTTTCGACATAGAACTTTGCACAAATGTGCGGAAGTTCAAGTCGCCACACTCCGTGTAGCACGCGAAGCAAGAGAAGAAAGTACAAGAAAAGCATAATAGAGACAGTGAGAGAGGGGTGAGACAGGAGTAATAAAGAAAAACAAAACAGTTTCATTGGAGATCATAAGTCACAAGGAGTGGATGCATCTGCGCCATGAGAACGATTTTGAGCCATGTCACCAATTGTTTCCAACCATAGATTTTTACCGTCCCGAGGACCCAGCCTGGAAGTCTACACCTTCCTACGTGGCTTAGACCAACTGTTGTGGATTTCATTGACTGGTGCCAAGTTTTTGGACCGCGCTAGCTTTTTTCCACCTGACCCTATATCCGCTAACATTGCTCGTCGAGGGAGGCGATGGCTTGGCATACGTAACACATGTCCTAACCATCTCAGTCTTTGTAACTTCACGACTTCGTCGATTGTTTCCCTGTTTACCTAGAACTCGACGCCTAACCTCAATGTTGATCACCTTATTATGCCACTTTACACAGGAAACAGAACGCAGGCACCTATGATCAAAGACAGCTAGTCTTTTCATGTCTTCCACTCTCAGTGGCCAGGTCTCACAACCATAAAGGAGGACGGAGCGGACTGATGAGCAGTACACCCGCCCTTTGGTCGATAGTCGAACATCTTGTCTACGCCAGAGTCGGCGTAAACTGGCAAATGCGAAACGGGCCCCCTGTATTCGTGCTGAGATTTCGTCAGAGATCAACCCGTTGGGGCTGATGGTACTTCCCAAATAAGTGAAGCGGTCAACGTGCTAGCTAATAAGACCCTCAAAAAGAAGAGGTTGAAGGTAAGGCTAGCGATCCCACAGCGTAAAGATAAACACCCCCTGGTACCGAAACCTCAAAGCTCTAGCTGGTAGTCCTATTTTCCACTAGGAATATAAGGAAATAGAAAAATACATATGCATGGAATGCATGGTTTCCTTGTAAAATTAATAGAATACCAGTAACCATATTCAGTTAGGGTTTAATTAAAAGCTACTTTCGGTTATGTATAAAAATAAAACTGTTTTACCTACTACACAGACGTTTTATAAAATGAAGACAATATCAATTCACTGGTATTTCTGAAAGGCGTATGAGTTTTGAAGAAAATATGTATCGCTATCATTTTACCTGATTTTGAACTTCTGCACTTTGACGAATAAACCACTGAAACAGTCCCAGAAAGTTTATTCCATATGTGATCATCAGACCAATCGCAGAAGGAGGAAAATCTAAAGTAAAAAATTCACAGTTTTAAGCTCAATTTGCAATTCAAGGGTTACTTTGATTTATAAAGTTATATTTGTAAAATCTCAGCGAAATTGAAATGATCAATTCAAACGTTTCGTTCGGCAATCTGGTCCGAACTTCTTCAATCGAAACCGGACACAAAATCGACTTTGATAAGACTAAGGTTTTACTGAAAAGTTTTGGTTCATACCAAGAAAGACTGACTGCAGAAGCCCTACATATATGGGTGAATCCCAACAGTTTAAACAGACGTGAAGGTGTGATGTTAGCTGATGCATGGAAAAATCCTGACTAATAAATAAAATTTGATATGTATGAACAAGTAGTCACACTTGGTCAAATTCCCGATTGTCTACGTCTTCTTATGGAGAGAATAACAAATTTATAAAAAATTAAAACAAAAAGACGACCCAGACTGACGAACTATGATCAAGTATTTCACAACCTACACTTAGTTTGGTTACCTTTACCTATTCTCCAACTTGACAACCTAAATGATTCCAGACTAACGAACGATGATCAAGTTTTTGATATAATAACAGATATACTATATCCCAAACTAGGATGAAACAGCAGCTGTCCAGTACTCCCTGGTTTTCAATGGTTCTCTAACTGATATCAATCCGTGATCAACCCGTAAAACATAACTAATCCTTACAAACCAAACTATAGAAAGATATACTATTACCTTTGATATTTGGTTTGAACGATCTTCATTGTTATTTTGACTTTCAATATGTTCTTTTAAGTTGAACTACGTCTATATTTTTCTCACCCCCTAACTCTTTGTTATATATATATATATACTGAGATTTTGTAAATTTCGGTTTAATAATACTTTGAGAAAGCTATTAGCATTAAATAGCGAAACGTCAGTAAAAACAATCTCGTTTTGTTTTTCATTCTTTGGGAAATACAAAAACCTCTATTATAATGAAAATTAAATTATTTATTGAATTGAATTTTTGATTTTCCCGTCGATTGATTGGACCGAAGTGCTCGGTCTCAGCTGACGAGTCCCAAATAGGACGAAATGCGCATCCTGGATTCCACTGCTAGCCACCATCCACCAATTGTATAAAAATTAAATTATATTTATAAAAATCTCAATTATTTTGCAACTATCCGGTCAAATCTTGATCACACCTTGTATGAGAATAGCAAAGGTTTCATGACTGTTCACACACACACACACATACACACACCATTGTATACTGCATATACACATATATTTTATAGTTTTGGTTTGTGAGGACTAGTTATGTTTTACGAGTTGATTACGGATTGATATCAGTTAGAGAACCACTGAAAAACCAGGGAGTATTGGACAGCTGCTGTTTCATCCTAGTTTGGGAATCATCGGCAGTACGCACCCACTAGGATTCGAACCCGGGACCTTCCGGTTACAAGGCAAGCTCGTATACCATTCAGCCACTGGGACCCGATTCAATGGCTCGTGAATTCTAACTTCTACCAATTCGTGATTTAGCGCGACCCCAACCATTGTCGTTGGTGGGGCATCCATCCACACACGTCACATCTAATTGGACCTCACTGGTCACGACTTCTCACTAGGACTCAGGAAACTCCAACCTGTAGCAAGTCACTAGCGAGCATCAGATTAACTTTCTATAGTTTTGGTTTGTGAGGCTTAGTTTTATATATATTTTAACATATATTTTAACAAAGTAGACAAATTCTGAAGGTTTGGGGTCAAATTTCTGATCATAGTTCATACAATTTTTGTTTATTTTGTTTAGTGTATTTATTGATAGATGTTTCTTGATTCATATGACAGGAAAAACAATTTAAAAACAAGGGATGTACTTTTATATATAAACATACAATTTTATTTATTTACTATACAGGTTGATACCTGTTGCATGGCTCATGATTGTACAAAGTTTTAAAAACAAGATGTGTCCCTTTTATATATAAACTTTGTTATGTTAATTTCGATTAATTTCCCTGAAAAAGTTCGGACCAGATTGCTGAACGAAACGTTGGAATTAATCATTTCAATTTCGCTGAGATTTTACAAATATAACTTTATAAACGTCTACTTCTTACTCAGCGCTCAATTATTTTGCAACTATCAGGTCAAATCTTGATCACAGTTCACATGAACTACTTTGATTTGTTAATGAACAATTTCACTGTACTAGCAAAACTTCGAAGACCAGACAGAAATTTATAATTCTTAATAGAAGAAATGTGAATTTCACTGTCTACCAAACTCTAATGCATGATTTTGAATTTTTTGTGTACTCTGAGCTGGTTGATTTAGTTGAGAAGCTTTCGTTGTCCTTCTAGATAACATCTTTAGTGCAAGTTTCATATTATATATTCATGACAAACTATTCCAGATAATAACTTAAGTGAACATTATGTACTGAATTACCTTCATTATAAATTATTTAAATTAATCCCAGTGTGTTAAGAAAATCAAAACAAGATTTTTCTGAACGTTTCGCCGTGTAAGCCACAGCTTCTTCAGCAGATTTATTCGGATTATAATTAATCATCAAAATAAATACAGGACTATATATTTTGATTTTCTTAACACGCTGGGATTAATTTAAATAATTTATAATGAATCAATCTGACTCGGCGCTCAAATTACTCCAGGAAGTTCGTAACACCTACGGTCTGGAAACCTATAAATTACCTTCAGTTATATACTAATTTCAAGTATTGGTTTTTGTGGGGATTCAGTTTTGATTAGTTGGGGGATTTCGTCATGATGCTCTCTAGCGACTGACCCTACTCAGGCAGTGAGCTGGGTGTCTGGTGGGAAGTCGTGACCAGTAGGGTGCAGCAGATTGAAGGTGAGGCAGTAACTCATCGAAGAAGATATTGGTTAGTAGTCATGCTATGTCATGAATTGGTGGAAGTTTGAATTCATAAAGTGGCCACTGGGTCAGATTTCAGTGGTTTAATGGTCTACAAGCTCGCCTTGTGACTAGGAGGTCCTATGTCCGAAACCCTGTGGGTGTATGCTGACGAAGAGTCCCAAACTAGGCTGACGAAACAGATGCCCAGTTCCTACTGCAAGTTTTCCAATGTTTCTCCAACTTATATACTATTCTTGTCCAATTTTATGTTTTACACTTTATTACACTTGTGCAGAAATTCCTCTTTTCGGAAAATTGAAATAAAAGTGTTTTACCGAAATAAGCAAGTTATTTTGAACCGTGCATAAATTCTTTCAATGAGATTAATAACTTCACTTTCATATAGGCAGGCTTACCTGTATAAATACTGAGTAACAAGCAGGTGATAATTATTGTTACAGTGAAGAATACGCAGAGTAAATCAAGACGTAGCGCAAGCCAACGGCTAGCTGCTATAGTAAGGTAAAACACACTTGTATGATAATCCATCACCTCTTGAAACTTGACTAGATGATCATTTTGACGTAAAGTTGCACGGATGCATGGTAGACCTTGTAGAGTAACATTCACCCATGATATTATCGGAGCTTTAGCTGTAAGCAATAAAGTAATACACACTAAAAATTAAGCTATGATCTTTATTTTTAAAACTCAAAGCTAGTCTTGCTAAATAAGTGAGTTTATGCAAATGAAGAGTTTGTGTATACGTGAATAGATTTCAAGGAAACTAGTACACAAAGCACACTTTCAAATTTCTCATTTAATAGTAACACTATACTAATGTTGCTGGTGATTAAGGAAAAAGTGGAGAAAGTTGAAAATCTATTTCACACTGTGTGAGACTCTTCATCTGTATGCACCCGTAATCCTTTACAAGATAGAGCCGAAGACCTTTACCACCAATGACTGCACACATTTTTTTATTTAATTATAATAGTAAAGCTTTATTTCACACAATATGTGAACATATACCACAGAAATTTTCAGCTTATTTAGTTCCAAAATACTTCTTCTTCATACAGAATTTACATGTGAAGCAATAATCTGAAGTACACCATTTATCGTAGTGTTTAAGCATATGAGAATCAATTCTGTACATTTCTTCAATTCCTTCAAGATTTGCATAGCGTATAGTATGAAATTAATTCTATATGTGCGAGAGTTCATCTATTGATGACTCAACATAATTGCACGATTAAAACACTAATTTCAGAAAAGTGTAAGCATTTTGATAGATGGAAATTCTGGCAGGCCAGCGACTTAAGCAGGCCGCTGATTACTTTCCAAACTGTTAACTGAATAAGTTCTTCACTTGTGATCTATCAAAAGTAGACGCCGGTGGCACAGAGGTAGAATGCTCGCCAACGATGCATGTGGCCAAAGTTCAACCCCCGACCGAAAAATTCCTAAACCTCGTTAAGCCTCCAATAACATCGGCAAAGAGGAAAGGTTGAGCATGACGCTAGCAACCCAACCGAAACTTCAAAGCTGTAGCCAGAAGCCCTGTGATCCACTAGGAAGGTAAAGGACTTGAACAACATAAAAGTAGATACTCCAAAATAAAACTACTAATAACAGAGTAGTGTTTCACAGACACGTTTAAATTGAGTGTAACTTGATTTACAACCATGAGATTTCAGCTTTACCTTGTTTACAGTTTTAATATTCGATACAACTTTTCTGACAATGTAATGCAGCATTACAATTACAGCCATAGGGCATTTGTGAAATTTACAATGTGTCGATAATTACTGTTCATAGGATAAAACTGATTTTTAATACTTTGGGAGTTGAAAGGTATTGTATGAAGTTATTTAATTTTAACTTGTGAATTGTTCATTTAAGAAGTTTTATATCTGCTTCTCTAATTTAAAAAGAAACATAATTTTTGTCATTAGACGGAGAAATAGTGAAGGTTTTAAAACCTGCCACTTTTTATATGCTAAATTTAACAGTAATTTTTGTTCTCCTTTCGATAATGGATTATTTTAGTTTACAAAAGAATTGCTTATGTTTGAAAACACACTAATTCAGGTAATATTAATAGACGGTCAGTTAATTAAAGTGATGTCACTGAATTTAATGTTCCTAATATACTTTTGGTTGCATATTATATATATATATATATATATATATATATATATATACATATTATTACTCCCTTGAGTTCTGAGTGGGACATAGTCTTTAAAATACACATCTCCACCTTCTCTTTTCTGCCGTCCTCTTCATCTGGGTTCACGATTTCCCATAATCTCTCATCTCCTCAAACTCGCATGATCTCCTCCATGTCGACCTCGCATCGACGACCCACTCATCGCTTCCCGTTCGGATTCCACCTAAGCTATGACCTGAAGCGCAGTGCCATTCGACGGCCTCCTAAAAATAGTTCATATTTTTTACAATATGGTTATAGGTAAAATGTAGACTGACCTGCAAGTACTCAATATTTAAACTTACCACATAATGAGGTAATCCTATGAAGTGACAGCTACTGTCATAGTTAATCCGTAAGAATGATTAATTACATGTGCATGTTTTATTTATCGCTTTTTGTTTCAGTAGAATGCTGCAGGTATTTATGTGCAAGTAGAGCAAGATATGTCCAGACTACCAGGCTATGATAGAATTTACATATTTTTTCAGACATAAAATTCAGTCTTTTAAACACCTTGGGTAGAAACCTAAGTGTTTTGGCTCTATGATCTGAATGTAAGACAGCGCTGCAAGACTACTTCATGTCGACTTCTGGTATGGGGACTGGAAGTAAAATGGTTGAATGTATTGACCACCTGTTCTAAGGGAGTGATTGACGATGAAAACTTCAGCAAGGACATAAAGGACCAGTTTGGCATTTTCAAATTTGCAGGTGTGATATCATCTATGAAACCATGCATGTACTGTTCAGAATTTTGCTCCATCCTTATTTATAACAGTGGGAGATATGAAAACATTGAGGATTTCCGATCACATACGCTTCAACTCAGGCTTTGGTGTCAGGTGTTATATCATAAGTAACAATCGGATTAGGTGAAAGGTGATAGGTAAGGAAGGAAATTCAGTGTATGCGGTGGTGAAACTCTCTATGCCTGGTGAAATGACTGGGACATGTGCTACACACTCCAGACTACAACCTTCTCTGATGATGAGCAGTCTGATTTGTAGTGTTCCTTAAAAAATGAAAGTAACAATCATTTAAGTACAAACCATTGATTTTTCCTGTCTGTTGCAAGAGTTTAATTAAAGTCAGTCTGTGAAATGAATTCGAGTTTATCTCCAGTACTGTATCCCATTTGATTACATGAAACGAGGACCAGGAATTCTGATGAGTTGCCTATCAACTATTTCATTCAGTTTAAATTTTCCCGTCGACTAATTGGACAGAAGTGTCCAGTCTCAGGTTGACATGTCGGTTGCTTATGCAGATGCTTCGACGATGTCTGGTCATATGACTTGAAGTCAACTACTGGTGGATGGTGACTACCAGTGGAACACCATTACTCATTGGAGAATGCATGTACATCCAGATGACGAGTTTAAAATAGGAGGAAATGCGCATTGTGGATTCCACCACTGCTATTCACCATCTACCAATTGACTTCAAGTTGTCTTTCAAGGCCAAATAAGTATTCTTTAACTTGATACTGGTGACTTATGTGACCTGGTAGTTTTAATCATTGTCCTTGAAGCATGCTGCAAAGAATAAGTATCCTGTAAAGATTTATGAATGATTGGCTCAGCAGTTTACGTTTCATTATGGTGCAAATGAATGGATTTATACTTTTATAAATCTCTCTGTTAACTTAACCACTATGTGTTCGCTCGTTCTTGATTATCTCTGTACTTGAAATTTTTTGTTCATAAGGTTTATTTTAATTATTATTGTTATTATTGAATTGAATTTTTGATTTTCCCGTCGATTGATTGGACCGAAGTACTCGGTCTCAGGTTGACATGTCGGCTTATTGTTATTATTAAACGAGACGAATTTGCCTTTTAAAACAAACAATATTCATCAATTTCATTTCACTTATTAAAAAAAGCAAAATAAACTTTAAAAATTACAGAGATAATCATGAAAAAAAAAGAAAATTACCAGCAGATTCGAGTCGTTTTAAATCTCTGGATATGAGTAAATACTTCTTCTGAGTTAAATAAAAGAGAATAATAGCCATAATTGTAGGTATAATAAACCAATAACTCATGTAGATAATTACTATTCCCATTATGAGAACTAAGAGAAAACACTGAAACAACACAAGAAAACAGATATATTCCATTTACAATATAGACTAGAATTGGTAGTAAACAACAGGAAATTGATTTAAAGTAAATATGACGGAGTTAAACCTGAAGGCACCAGTAAGGACCAATGGAGTAATGACCTTGAACGCACCAATCACGTCATGGAGGTGATTTTTGCGTATAAAATAAGCATATTCATGAAAACAATGAATTAAAAGGCATGAAAATGTTACATAGGATGCCTTTCTCTGACGTGTGACTAAAAAACCTCTTGATTTTGGATTGGAATATCAACAGAATAATTTAACCGCATTCTATGCATGTAATTAGCTAGGTCTTCTAAGCCTAACAATAACGCTAGTCTTTCCTTAACCTAACCCTAACATGAAAATGTCTCTAAACTAACCATAATCTAACTAGAATCAACCCTTATGTCGCCCTCATTTTTTTCCTTCATGTTCCCAGTGGAACATAGGGCTTCAAGGTAGAGGCTTGAAGTTTCTGTAGCAGTGTTTATTTTTACAGAATGAAGTTGCTAGCCTCATGCCCAACCTCTCCTCTTTACCGGCTTTTTATCACTGGTTTGGCGAGGTAAAGGAGTGAGTTGGCCAGGGATCGAACCCTGGACCATGAGCATGGTCGGCGAGCGTCCTAACCACTGTGCCATCGAAGAACACTCACACCTCATTAGGTTGACCTAACCTTAACCTGTCTTCAGACTAAGCCTTAACTTAATATTTCCTCAATCTAACCTGAAACTTGCTAGATATCCCATTTAGTAACACAACACTTCATAAAGCATATTTTGTTCATGATTACGATATTATTTAACAGGTTTCACCAACTTGCTAACTAAGCGCTTCAGGGTCATTGGTGCGGTTGCACTTCACTGACACTTATTGGTGCTTAAAGTTTAACCTGGCCGTAGATATTCTAGAAGAATTGCAAATTCCTCTCAAAAAAGTTGGTTGCTGCATACCATGTCACATAAAGATGTACATAAATAACTTAAAAGTGGATTAAAGAAACAGTATTTTAAACTGAAAATGAATAAGTTGAGATTTATTTTACCACTCATTTTTGTAGATAACTAGCGAGAGCTGTTCTTAAATTAACTGGTATATTCATAGCTAACTAGCGACTGTAATTATAGATACTTGTGTAGAAACAACTAACACGTAGGGGTCATGCACTTCATAACCACTTAATATATCAACATTTAATGAATGCAAATGATTCTTTTAATTCACATTTAATGCATCCCTTATTTAATAAGCGTTTAACAACTTTTTGTAGATGACTTAATGTCAGTCGTATTCCACATTAGATTTTATCACAAACTGAAATAAAAGAACTCTGAACAGCTTTTTGATCCTAGGTATGAGATTTCAGATTAATTCACACCGATAACCCATTTAGGAATCGAGGCAACAATCGGGATGTTACTAGGCAAACACGTTATATTTCAACCAATGAACTCATGAAATTTAACGTTTGTTTGTTCTGGGATTGTAGTGTTAGCTACAAATGTCATTGACGAGTATCTATCATCCCACCGAAACTGATGGATCTCAATGGTCTTAGCATCTCGTAAGAATTTCAGTATCCTCATTCAACAGTTAGTGACTAAGAACACTGAAAACTTTATTGATTTCAACGTAGATTTCGTCCAAATAGGAAATAACTCCGTTATGGGTTATTGGAAAACTTGGAGGTACTGGACAACTGTTTCAGCAGCCTAGTGTCGGATCCTTCACAGTGCACACACCGCCATTGTTCCAACCCACGACCTTTTGGTCACAAGGAAAGTTCGTAGACCATTAAGCCCCTGAGACCCGAACCAATAGCGCATGAATTCCAACTTTTATAAATTCATGAATAGTGGGGTCCACCATGTCAGGTAAGAGAAGAATTATTCACCTATGACATATGCTTGTGGTTGGGATAAACTCATGAATTCGTAGGATTTGGAATTCATGGGCTGCTGGATTGAGTCCCAATGGCTGGTATATACACACCTAATTTCCTACATGTCATTCTTACATATTTGTTTGTAATTCTGTCATCCCACTTATTGATTTATGACCTGACTTTCTCTCACACTACTAATGACCTTTGAAATCCTGTTGGTTGTTCACTGTCTTAATTAGTGAATGACATTAGTGCTTCTCAATGTCATTTTACACATATATATGCGCAAGTGATGTCAGCCTTTCTTGACCGTTGTTTTAAGACAGTAAAAGCTCTCTTACCAATGTCCAGTCTTATCTTCTACCTATTTGCTGCCTGGCAGTGTTATTATGATTGTTGTTATTGAGGTCTACAACGTCAGTCATGATGGCGGATTTACGGTCGATGATGACTCCTTTTAGTCGGGAGGTCCACGATTCGATCCGCAATGAGTGCGTACTGCCGAGGAGTCCCAAACCAAGACTAGAGACCTACTGGGTTTCCAATGGTTCTCTAACCATTGTCAGCTTATTATGAAATCCTGTAGCCAATCAAATCCCTGTAATCCAACACTAGGAAAAATGCTTGATTTAATATTCATATTTCAGCACAAATTTACTTTGCTAGTGTGAATAAAGTTTGAATTGTAAGAAAATGAATAGTGCATTTTTAGCCTTGTCATTTCATGTAAGCGAAAGCATTCATATTATATTCTTAGAAATGATAAACTGAATTTAAAAAAGTCACAAGTCGATTTCTTTTTGGTCAGATAATGTATCGCTGCTAGTCTTCAAGATGACATACATGAATTTATATTACAGTTTATCTTTGTTTAAAAGCAGTTCAATGCCCTTACCTGAATACTATGTTCCGAAGTTTGGTTTGTAAGGGTTAGTTTTGTTTTTACGAGATAGTCACGGATTGATATCAGTTAGAAAACAATTGAAAACCAGGGAGTAATAGACAGCTGCTTCATCCCAGTTTGGGAATCATCGGAAGTACGCACCCACTGGGGTTCGAACCCAATGGTTTGGGTCCCGCTAAATCACGAATTGGTAGAAGTTAGAATTCATGAGCTCGCCATTGAATTGGGTCCCAGTGGCTGAATGGTATACAAGCTTGCCTTGTAACCGGAAGGTCCTGGGTTCAGACCTCAGCGGAGTGCGTGCATACTGCCGATGATTCTCAAACTAGGATGAAACAGCTGTCCAGTACTCCCTGGTTTTCAATGGTTCTCTAACTGATATCAATCCGTCAACTAGTAAAAATGAATACTATGTAGTTTTACATTTCTCTTAAATTGGTTCACACTTACTACTACTGTTACTGAACTTAGATACAAAGCGATGTAAATGAATGGCAGTTGTTATAATTAAACATCTGGATGTTAATATTCTTCATGCATTTTGACTGCTTAAAGTATTATTTTACTGATTGATGCCTGGATTTTATATTTTAAGACAATGATAAGAATTCGAATATACGTAAAACAACTCGTCACACAAATGTCTTTCATTTTCTAAAGTCACCCTTCTTATTTCAATTGTATATCTGATGAGTTTAATTTAATACTAGTTAAACTCCCTTAAAAATATTTTGTACTAACATATTTCTAGATAAGGATTTCCTGATAGGGAAATTAAGAATCCTATTCATACTACTTAAAAGTAGTTAATTTATTAAAAAAGAAATTTTCTCACCTGGATGGCATCACACATAGCAATGGGCAGCATATCATCCACGGTAGTTAAATCCTTGGAAAATCGATTCACTATTGCTCCTTTAAAGCAAATAAAGAGGATGAGGGAACAAACAAAAATCAATAATTTTGGTAAGGATTGTACATGTGATTGCATATTACGTATAGACTACGGTTTTCAGTACAAGCAATATACCTTTGCTCTTAAAAAGATATGCCCTTTACTTTAAAATAAGCTCTATTTGAAGTGCTAACTGAATACATATTTTCATCTGCATAAAAAAACAACTGTGCGAAAGGAAGAGAATCTATATTCTTTACTAGCTAGTTCCTTGTTATTACTAATATTATTCCCTTAGGTAACCAGCGAAACACTGAGCTTCAAAAGCACATCTCCATTTCATCCTATTCTCTGGAGTTATCCTTTGTTGGCTCCACGACTGCCTATAAACTCCCATTTCCTTCTCACACTGTATACCCCACACTCAACTCATCTTTCATCATTAAGGTCCCACTCCAAAACCTTGTACACGATATCACACTACCATCTCTTCAGGGTGTGTCTTATGAATCTCCATTTTTTCAGCATATTTGTTGGGCTGGTATAAGAGTTTCTTGGTTGGTTCACTGTCAGACATCCCGTTTCCTAATCTTTTTTGACTGCGTGATCTTCAGCATAGACCGGAGACAGCTGTTGACAAAAGTATACCGCAGCATATTGAAAGTGTTTTTGATGATACACCAAGTCTACGAACCATATAAAAAAAAACTGTCGTAAAGTTAATGTTGATATTATAATGAGCAATAAATTGTGTTCAAAATAATACTGTTTCATTGTTTGATAAATCTAACATACAAATTGATATGAAGTTATTGTTGAAAGTTCGAATCCCGTTCATTATGCTCACGGCAGTTGATTTCCACATTTATTTTAGGGTAACGAACACCTAACCGTCTTGCAGTTTTGGTTGTGGCTGACTTGGAGATGTTTATCCATGCTATCGTTAACTCAAACAATGCTGTCTAGATAACTGAAAGAAGTGACACCCTTGATAATGATTGGTGATTATTGCTTCTATTATTGCTGGATAGGTATCTTCACCACCTCTGTCTGCGCTGCTTCTTCTGTCAACCTCTTGTTTTTCACCTAAAGACCTTCGAGCTTAATGTGCTACTGGACATAAATCGTCCTCAATGTTCAGATTTTCTAGAGTCATCTTGTTGCTCCGACATACCCCTGTCTTTTTGCTCCCTGCAACTTGCCGCTTGACACAGCTTACCACAATCAGGAATGTCATCGGTGATCCTCTAATGATTATTTTATTAGCCGTAATCTGTTTATCGATCGTGAAAGTTAGCGATAAAGTACTGGTTTGAACTGTAGAGTATTGTACGCTATCATCACAAGACATGAAACAAAAACACGGTTTTTTGACAATGAACTCTTGTAAATAACCGATTTGTATTTTCTTCAATTAGTAAAACATTTTCAGATTGTTCTGGTATAGAGAGAACATACTGCCATATAAAGTACTTTGCACTTCTTTTATGTTAGAGCCATCAGTATGATACTTGACTGCGTTATGTACGACCACTAGGTTTACAGTTATAAATTCATTTTGTATTGCCTCATTGTTTGTAGTTCGATAGGTTCTACATTTATTAATCAAATTACATAGGCATAAGGTGTTACAGAAAAATTCTACTTTGAGGGGAACTATAATTGATCACTTTTAGTACTGCTAATAGATCAATATAAACGTCTTAATGTTTTGTGTATCTATTTTTTATACCTACATAATCAAATTTAAAAAATTCGAGTTTTTCAATTGTTGCTTTGCAGAGGTTTGATTGATTTCAGGGTTTCATCATGGGCTGACATCGGTCAGAGAATCATTTGAAAACCTGGGAGTACTGGACAGCTGTTTCGTTAGCCTAGTTTGGGACTCTTCCCAGTACGCACCCATCGAAGTTTAAAACCAGGACCTACTAGTTACAAAGTGAGGTCATAGATCGTTCGGCCACTGGGACTCCATCCAACAGCCCTTGAGTTCCAGCTTCTGTCAACTCATGATATAGAACGACTGCTAGCGAATGTCATCGGCAGGTATTTGCCCTCACTACTGCCCTGATTAACCTCACTGCTTGCGACTTCCCACTAAATCCCAGGTAACTACCTACTTGAATAGGTCCTCTAATTTCTGTCAGTTCATGATGAAATTCGAATTTCTATTTACCTTAAAAATGACCAGCTTTGGCAAGCATTTATAGAGTTTAAAATTTATTTTTTTAACTAACCGCTGTTGTATGATAGGAAAAACATTTACACACTTTCAGCGTTTAAGATACACGTAGAAACCTTAGCAAAATCAGTGATACAGGTCAAAAAAGTAACAATCTGATGTTTTCACTTAAAACGACACACAATTAGTCTATCTAACCGTACTTGAGTAAAGTTCACGAAGAATACCATATAAATGGAGACGACTAGTTGCTTATCATCCATCTACATTATAGCGAAACTTAATTGTAGACTGACAATACTCTAGGGTTCATTCTGCCTTTGAATAAAGCCATCAAACATTTTAGTATCTATTAATCAACAAAAGTGATAAGCATGAAGAGTGGACAAGTGAGCATAAAAGCCCATATGAGTCGTCTATAGCTAGCTGATTACATAGTCAGTCATCTGAATGACTGCCCTAATTTTATTAAAATTTAAATTAGGCTTAGGTTTTTGAGGCATAAACACGACCTCATTTGACTGTACAGTACAGTTAAACATTCATTGCACAAGAAGCTGACATGCCAACCTGAGACCAAGCAATTCGGTCCAATCAATCGACAGGAAAATCTAAAATTCAATAAAATAATTAATATGACCGGTTGCACAAGAGGTGGCTGTCGTGGCCCAAATTGCCTAGTGGATAAGGCTTTGGCGTTTGAAACTATGGGTTGGAGCCTCGGTGGGAATATCATCACTCACTGGGGAATGCAGGCACATCCAGATGACGAGTCCCAAATAGGACGAAATTCGGATCCTGGATTCCACTGCTAGTCATCATCCTCCTCTTAAATTCTAACTATGTGCTCAGACATCGTCGTCTGCACAAGAAGCCGACATGTCAACCTGAGACCGAGTACTTCGGTCCAATCAATCGACGGGAAAATCTAAAATTCAATTAAATAAACATCACTAATATTGTTTCTCCGATTAAAGTTTCTTACAACTAACAAAATAACTTTAAAGACTCATTTACTTTATAACAGCAGATCTTCCAGTTAGCCATTTCTGTAATTCAGATCTACAAATTTAATAGACGCAAATTTTGCAACAATGATGTAACACTCACCAGATGGATTCATTTCAAAAAACTTAATTGGAGTGTGTAGACAGGAGTGCAACATTTTGTCATGCAAACGTCTTGCTGCAGTAACCATAAACTTGACAAAAATATTTTTAGAAAAAAATAAAAACAACACAGATTGTACAGTTTAAGGTATATTCAAATGAACAAAATAAATGAATAAAACACTTCTACACCAATCACATTGAAAGATTATAATTTACAGAATTCTGTACTAATATAAAATGTTCATAAGTGTGAAAGGTAAATTTAATTCCTTTTAAAGTTTCCACATGTGGTTCGTCACCTTGCAGTTATTACTGAGTAAGACTAAATATGTAATATTTAGAGAAAAATTGAGCATAGAACATCCTTTTCGATAATTTCCTCTTCTCGCTCTACAATTATACATATACCTATATGCACAGAATATTCTAGAATAGTCGTCACTAAGAATATTGGTGTCTATAAATACTATCGATTTGTTAATTAACATCAATGGAATTACAGTTCACGAAAGATGCATAAATTATAATAAGCATAAAGTGTAGTAGGCAAACAGAAAATTAAGGAAATTAAGGGAATTTCCACTACAAATTGAGCATTATTAGAGCCTTGATGGCCTAGGTAAGGACAGTGTCTGAAACAATTTCTTTTGGATACATAGGTTAGGTTTCTTAATGTGAATCCCAACAGCCACCCACCCTCAGCAGTATGTAATAGATGAACTGTTGAGGTAAATTAAGATTAATTGGTATGCCGAAGATGACTTTGAAGGCCTGGTTGACATCAGTTTTGTGTTCTGCATCTACGGGATGAGATAGTATTGAACTATGAATAGACTTTATTTATCCCTTACATAACCAGGCAGAATGATGTTGGGAAATCTCATGAGAAACACGCCTAATTGTACATTATGTGTAACTGGCTCCACAGGAGCAGTCAAACTGGTAAGTACACATAGAAGAGGCAAAATTAGGTAGCTCATCTTTGAATCCCGAACGGAAAAAGGGGTGGTTTATAAGAGACAGCATAATTCAGAAGTACTAAATGCTCTTTTTACCTCCGTATTCCTTAGACGTTGTGTTGATATCTCATTGATTTTATCTGCAAGGAAGTGAAGTTCCAAGAATAAGGCCCTTTTTTAGGACTGTTGGTACTTTGGCCTGCCTCAGCTTTTGATTCATATTCTCATCAGTGAATTTCCTGGGCAACCGTTATCACTTAGCAACTGTTTGATTATATTAAGCTGTTCATTAAGGCATTCATCAATGCAGACTGCCTTTGCTCAGTCCACAGAGCATACCTTAAGAGTTCGTCTATCACATATTGTTGAGGCTGTTGAGATTCACATTAAGAAACCTAACCTATGTATCCAAAAGAAATTGTTTCAGACACTGTCCTTACCTAGGCCATCAAGGCTCTAATAATGCTCAATTTGTAGTGGAAATTCCCTTAATTTCCTTAATTTTCTGTTTGCCTACTACACTTTATGCTTATTATAATTTATGCATCTTTCGTGAACTGTAATTCCATTGATGTTAATTAACGAATCGATAGTATTTATAGACACCAATATTCTTAGTGACGACTATTCTAGAATATTCCATGTATGCAAGCATATATATATAGTATCTCCAACTAATCAATGAGACTTCCTCTACAGACCTTGAAGCCATAATGAGGGCGAGAGAAAATAAGGAAGCCAAAATTTCAAGCATGAATAATAACAATTCTTAGTTTATTCACTTGCCCGCATCACAAAGTGACACAGAAAATAAATATGCAACAGCCAAATAGTATCAAAGTAAGCTTTGCCGGCATGCCGATAAATGGAGTTAACAAATATCACAAAGATTAATACTGATCTATGTGACAGGTAAACATTAATCATTTATTTGTGACTTCTTAGCCTAATTACCCTTCAAAATATCTGAATTCACCTGACGCAGAAGGTGTCTACCGATAAAAGACTTTTATTCACAATACTTTCTATTTGAAACAAGTTTTAAAGTAGGGAATTTTAGACGGACTCTTATTAGCAAAAGCTTTTTGTCGGTAAAATAGCAATGTGAAATTGAAATATGGAAAATAGTTGCAAATTACCGTTGTCATTTTACAAATGTTCATAGTTGCCTTCAATTTCTTAAATTTTTGCAGTATGCAAGAATGTTAGCTTCCATGTTAGCACATATGTGTACCTATCAATTATTTAACAGGTGCGTTCCTTATCAAACTCGCTTCACATTTGTCTAAATATCTGAGATAAAACTTTTACTTTACTCGGTTACGTCAACTAATTTCATCAACAAATAGTTTAAGTTTATTGCAAGTATTCTCAAATAACAAGTATATGCTTCACTTTGTTTCAAAATGTTACAGCAGGACTTTAACATCCACGGGGTTATTAACCTCTTTACAAGTTGCATAGGATAAAAATATTAGTTGCTTCTCTTGCTAAGAATGACATTCACAATCAAGAGAGATGCATGACTTCATTGTTTACGGATCTATTCTGCTCTGACTATCCTTATGCTTCTCCTACAAACTTCTGCTCTGGTTAAAGCTGTCTGTGGAGAAAGACAGTGATACGTCAGGCATAAAACGTGTCACATAGACCTCAACTGATGAAGTTATATAACTATGTGAGTTAACATGTCTTCTTGACCGAAACGTCGATGAACGTAACTTTCTCATCTATGCTAAGAATTCATAAGCAACCAGAAGTGATGCAAATTCTTATATAAGTAAAATGATCAGTAAATTTAATCATTTCACCACCCATCATCATACTGAGAGTCAGTGCAGACCAGTCCCTCTCTATCATCTAATACCTCACGAGGACAAACCATGTACCAAACATACTCAATTCTCTGCTAAAATCCCTCGAAAAATCTACAGCGTACGCCAGCATTTTCGCCAGCAACATTAGTTTTCGGTGATAAGTCAGTTGTCGAGATATCGAAGTCGTATACAGTCGTATTTGTCAGTATGTCTACTATGAAATAAAGTCACAGTAACTACACGGGTTGGTTATCACTTAAGATAATCATTCTTGCACATGTGTGAACTACTGTAAAGAGGTTTGGTTAACAAAATATCCGTTCTCGTAACTCTGTTCATGGTCACAACACCTCCTTGTCATTAAAAATAAAGATTTAGGGAGAACCTTTCCTGTGACACAAAAGATACGTGGAACAAATACAGAAAAACCGACTAGTTTTGAAAGAACTGGAAGTATATATACTTATACTTGACAAAATGTCATATCAGAAGGCTTAAAGACGTTCTCTTTCCCTTAAAGTCATCGATTAGTGAGCTTCTGTAGCACTTGACCTCATTATTAAAATAAAAGTCAATCAGAAGATGCTTGTAACGTTTTCTACTAGCGAGCAGATTACAAAGATGGCGAAGTTTAATAATAGCATCCCAAGGGATGCGAACGCTCCGATGACCTTGAACGCATGCTAGTCGTTGGCTAAGGGTATTTGTCATTACTACAACACAAATATGAACGTTTTTCACCAAATGAGGGGCAAATTTCACCCAGATCGTATTTTTAAGTACTGTTTGGATAACGTGTTAATAGCTCTCTAGGGCTAGGATTAGAGTTAAGGTAGGTATTAGGGTTAGGGTTAGGATCAGGGTTATAGTTAAGGTTAGGACCAAGGTTACGGTTAGTGTTAAGTTTATGGTCAGGGTTGGGATTATATTTAGGGTTACGATTAGGGATTGATTTAGATTTGGTATTATTTATTTTTAATTTGTTTAATCAGTCACATTTTGCTAATGAGTTAGTCGTCGATCCTCTTACTGGATACCATATTAGTTTGACCGATGGCTCTTGAAGAAGGCTGCGAAACAGGATAAGAGCGGCAAACGCGTCACAAAACAAGCTCAGTCACCTCGGTGAATACATGTGCAGAAATTGGTCAGACTTAGAAACTGATACTCTTCACTATAACTTGGATATATATTTAAGTCAGATCAGAGAAAGATACCCTGTTTTGTTTAACTTTGCCACAGAAATATCAAAATTATGAGATTACCAAACAAAATGATCACTGTACTAGTATTCTCATAAAACCATATTTACCACATACATGTACACTTATCAAAATCAATTAAGCTTACAGCGAAAAATGCCATAGCTCTGGTATAGGACACCAAAATTAAAGCGATAACCAAACAACTAAGTACGGTGAAATTAAAGCGTTTACTTCTCAAATCAAACGATCCCAATGAATAAACTGATACATTTCTCTGATAATTTTCGCTATCATTTAAGGCGAAATTGTCCATCTGACGGCACCTAAAAGAAAAATACCATTTAGATCACAGATTGTAAGCCAAACACGTAAGAATACATAGAATAAAAAAATTTAAACGTGGAAAACATCAATTCAGTATCATTTTGAGAATAATCATATTACCTTTATGTTTCTGTTCAAAAAAAACGTCTCTAGGTCGGAATGAGAGTGACTGAACTAAGTTCCTCTGAAAACTGCTGATGTCAGCTAACTCACTTATGCTTAGCATCCAAAGGTGTATAAACCTAGAGAGATTGAGATGGCGCTTTATATAGCCTGAATTTCTATAAGTCTTGTTCTGCTAATCCAGTAGGTTTTCTAACATATAACTCCTGACTGAGGTTATCTTTCCTTTTCCATACCACGTTTGATGATGCTTAAGGAGACAGTGGGCTTTCTGAGTTGTTTAACATATGTAACTGTCTCCACCAGAGCGACTGAATTTATAAATTCACACTAAAGTGGCTAAATTCGGTAGCTTATCCTTCACCTGCGTCGGAATTATGCAGCAGGTGGTGAACTTTAAGTACTATATTGTGGCGAAAAGTGTTTAAACTATTATCATTTGGAATTTCAGTGTCAATAGTTCAGTCAATGCATCTCCTGTGAACGATAAACTCGTTTACACATACTTTTCTGCTGCACTGGTTACAGAAATTTTCCCCTATTTGCTCTCATAATGGAAAATTGCACAATTTTCTCTGAATATCCATTCTCATTAAATGAGTCTTGTGTTTTCCCGATTTCATTATTCAAAGTGTCGATTGTGCAGATTTTTCTGCAATGAAGCTTAACAATGCTGATGAGATTTTGTTTATTAGCAAGAGGAACAAATAATCTAAAATAAGTGGATTGGCTAACTCATGACTTGTGTCTGAAAATATCCTGCTGAATACTGACATCTGGCCCTCTTGTTAGCAGGACATCAAGAAATGATGAAATATCGTCCTTCTCTGTGAGTAAGCCTTGTTGAACCTTTAAAGAAGGATCTTAATAATTATTTCATTCTTGTGTAAGATAAAAGGATCATGTTTAAATGGAGCATTGTCTAATTTCGACATAGGCATACCAGTGAAGAAATGACCCAAGGAGATTCCACTTCTATGCCCTCAACTTCATTATACATTTCGTGGTTAAACTGAAACTGCACCTTCACCTAAAATGTAGCAGCAGTTCCCTTTATTATCAGATGGTATCCCTGTGGTGAGAGGTGGCCGTGAGAATATATGAGAAAGGATGATTCAACAACCAATCACAGCAGACTTAACGTGGACAAATATGATTCGCAGATAGAGAACTCTATTTTTCGAGGAATCCCGAAACAACCAATCAGAAGCCTGCGTTTGTCTGCTTAACTTCCGAGAAACAACCAATCAGAAGACTGCGTTTGTCTACTTGCATAAGCTATAATAACGTAAGTGAAATATATATAAATACGTGTTGATTTTCGTAATAAACGATCTGTTGCCTGGCCCTTGTCTTCTGTTGTTACATCCCTACCTCCATATAATTTTCCAGCAAGGATTCACAGCTGAAATCAGTAGTATCAAAAAGCAGGACGTTAGTGGATAGGAAAGAAACATCCATTGAAATCACTTTTTTGTTGTTGAACTCCTTACCTCTCACTTTCCCTATTAACTCAAATGTATTCTTCTGGCTAAACTTAGCCAATTTTAGGTTCCTTAATGTTCGTCTACCAGCTAACGTGCTACTTCCTGAAATAGTGAATTACATTTGTCTTATTGGTTACAGGATTTCATCATGAGCTGACATTGGTTAAAGAACCATTGGAAAACCTGGGAGTAGTGGACAGCCGTTTCGTCCTAGTTTGGGATTCTTCATCAGTACGCATCCACCAGGATTCCAACCCAGGACC
This sequence comes from Trichobilharzia regenti, assembly GCA_944472135.2. Classification (NCBI taxonomy): domain Eukaryota; kingdom Metazoa; phylum Platyhelminthes; class Trematoda; order Strigeidida; family Schistosomatidae; genus Trichobilharzia; species Trichobilharzia regenti. Next base: position 92,430,976 of record OX235262.1, on the reverse strand, counting down.
TTCTGTTTACAAGGCGAGCCCATAGACCGTTAAGCCACTGGGACCCGATCCAATACATCATGAATTCTAACTTCTGCCAACTCACGACATAGCGCAACCGCTAGCCAAAGTCTTCGGCGAGTATTTGTCCTCACACCCGACACATTGGCTAACGGTCGCGCCATGTCGTGAATTGGCAGAAGTTAGAATTCATGGGCCATTGGATCGGGTCCAAGTGGCTGAATGCCATACGAGCTCGCCTTGTGACTAAAAGGTCCTGGTTTAAAACCCCGGTGGGTGCGTACTGATAAAGAGCCTCAAACCAGGACGAAACAGCTGTCCAGGACTCTCAGGTTTTCCAATGTTTCTCTAACCAATGTCAGTTCATGATGAAATGCTGTAACCAATCAATCGAATCCCTACAAGCCAACACTTGAACATATGTCTTATATTGAGCAAGTTGGAAAGCTGAGATTATGAATTGTAGGTAAACGGTGTATTTTATTTAGGTTTTTTCTACAGGTGATAGACATTCAAAAATTTAAGGAGACTACACGAATGGATACTAGGATTTTCAGTATCCTAGATAATTCCTCTCTTTTTTCTCTGTATCATCATTGCCGTTAGGTAATATTTCGAATTTTACATTATCGTGTAGAATGCTGTTCGTCTTATTGATTTAGTCAGCTCCATATAACAATATTATCTTAGTGGCAGTATGCAGTCTCGGTATAAGAATGTTTTATATGGGTTGGATTCACTTTAAGGCTTTAAAATGAGTCTTTCGGTGAACAGTTTTCTCGTTACACCTTCCTGATTGATATTGATAAAAATTTTCAACATGACAGACCTTGAATTCTTCTCACTATAATTGTAAGGAGAGAAAAAGTGATTTGTTTTATTGAAAACATTTTCAAACTATATTTCAGTTTACATAAGATTAGAACTTGTGCACTGTGGTAAAGCATAATTCCATTATGGGTGAAATTTATTTTGATAGTCTCACAGTGTTGTACACTAATATTTACTGAAGACGTTTCGAGCACAATTTATTCCTCATAATCATATCAAGGTGACAGGAGTAACTTAACTGGTGTTTATTTGTAATTGATTCAGAGGATAAATATCTCAGTAACAGTGAGGTGAGAGCAGGCTGCTAGCCAATTGGTAGACATTAATCTACGTCAATGTCTAGGTCAATAATATTAGACGTGAGAAAATATGAACAAGGCTGATTCAACAACCAATCACAGCAGACTTAACGTGGGCAAATATGATTCGCAGATAGAGAACTCTATTTTTCGAGGAATCCCGAAACAACCAATCAGAAGCCTGCGTTTATCTGCTTAACTTCCGAGAAACAACCAATCAGAAGACTGCGTTTGTCTACTTGCATAAGCTATAATAACGTAAGTGAAATATATATAAATACGTGTTGATTTTCGTAATAAACGATCTGTTGCCTGGCCCTTGTCTTCTGTTGTTACAACAGTATTTCATAGTTCTACTACAATAACACTGCGAATTGCATAACTGACAATACTTATTGTATCCCTTGGTTTCAAATTCTTATTTAGCTAGTGTGGCTTACCGAAAGAAAAGAGTGAATGCCACTGAGGACAGCTTTAAGCCATGTTATCAGTCTCAATTCGTTAGCTCTTATTATCAAGCAATCTAGACCTCCCTACCTGTCTCAAATCAACAGTCAAAGACTTAATAAATTAATACTATGCTTTGATTTGACCACTTATAACTATTTTCTAATTAAGTTGTATGTCAGCTAACACTGCTGGATGCGGAGAGAGGTGGGATGGCATACGTAACACGTGTCCTAGCCCTTTCAACTGATTCAGCTTTACAACCTCGTTCATTGGTTTCTTCTCCTTGCATAAAACTAATTGTGCAGTGGGTTCCTTTTGTAGCTTATAGACTCAAGTTGAAACTTAACTGTCACTTGAATATGTGGGTGTTGGGTTCCAGACTGATGGACGCTGTAAACACTAATTGAGAGAAGAGTACCTGTAGCTAGTTGTTTTAAAATAAACTGAAACTATGACCCACACATCACTGCTAGATGCCACTTAGTAAATTGTATAAAGATAGTTTAGTTTCTTTTCGGTATCAAACAGCATATGTCGATTTATGTCTTTTGAAACAAGTGATTTCAAATCCAGTTAGCTACATAATTAAATAGCATCGAAAAATAACTTATGTTTCTGATATAAAAGTGGTTAAAGCTTATCTAATTGCACACGGGTGAAAGTAGCAGAGGATATCTTTAATTCACGCTGTTATCAACTTACCAGCGAGCCAGCCATATATCCCATGCAACGTAGACACAAACGGCTAGAATAAACAGAAAAGCAACGCAGAAGGTCCCACAAAATCCTCCTCCTAATCGTGCCAACATACAGTAATGTCTCCATCCGACTACCCTGTTTTCAGATGTAGCTTTTTCTTCACCCTTTGTTACTTTTGATTTTTCACTATCAAGCAACCTTGCCTTTTCTTCATTCAAGTGATCGTATTCACTATTTGTTCGATTATTTGAATTGTTGCCTTTTGTCTCCGATTCTGTCTGAAAATTTTAAACCGGAAAAAGGGTTAAGTTAACCAGTTGAAAGGTAAAAACCACAATATTTAAAGGCAACTATTTTATTCAAATGATATAGGGTGACACATAAACGTAGTGACAACAGTATTTCGAAGACATATATATCAACGTCAGCCTTAAAGATTTTTATATAATTAGAAAATCGGCTTGATGTAGAATATTATTCATGTGACGAGTAAAATTTATTATACCAAAGTCATGAAGAAACTTAAAAATACCTTGATTGAAGTTAAATGGTGCTTCTTAGATTAACGTTAAGACTCATACTGATTTAGTGTTTGCTCATGAGATTTGTTTGCAATGTGCTATCTGCAGATAAAATTGCACTGAACTTGTACTCATTAACACCTTTCTCAGTTATATTGAGGATCAGAACACCATTTTTATTCCTAATCTCTTCGTTTTTCATCTTATATTACTCAGGAAAATTTGTTATTCTTTGTCATGATTGCACTCTCAAACCGATATATCTGAAGAAGTGATCAGGTGTGTGACTATACATACACAAAGTACTTCTATGATACACTAAATGTGTCAAATAGAAACTATTAACTTAATAAAATGTCCTATAAACAACATATATATTGAAAACAATTATATATATTTATTTATATACATACGAGATCTTTATCTGAAAGAATGTGATTTCCACTTGGCAGAATATACCATGCGATCAATCGCCTATGTGACATCGCTTCTTAGACTACATGTATTAAGTTCTGAATATCTACAACTTGAAATGATAGAAAACTGAAGAGTGATAAGATTTCATGTCTTTTGAATAACGTTCTTAAATCCTCTCTGTAAGTTGAACCTTATTTTATTGAAACAAATGCTTACTTCGTTAGGTTAGAAGAAGGTTAGACAACTCAGACTGCCTGAAGAACCATAAAAGAAAACCATAAACGTAACTAATTGATAAATGAGTTTTGTAAATACTACAAACGAGGCTATATTGACTTTTATGCATAAATTTTCTTCTCTCCAGGTGGGTTGTAGACATGACAAAAGCCAGTTATTGATGCCTTTTTGACTCCTATTAAAGAAGAGAATGTCTTATGAGAGCGTTTGTCAGACAAAGCATGAGAATGTTTTCGAATGAAGGATGACAGGGATTGTAAAAGACTTCCTTCAAAAATTTCCAGCTGTGTCATGCTGTCAGCGGGTTATTCCATGTTTTTATGTGTTCTCTTAGCCAGATAGTTCCATTACAATGCTTCTCTTTTTCATTCAAGCAATATCTTCAGATCTTGTCTCCCAGTGAAGTTTAACTGATGTTCTTAGGATTTTACCATATTTAAGCAACACACAAAAAACTTGGAGGATATGGACTTCACCGATGATAAATGTCTGATTTGCCACAAACTGGAAGATATGCAAGTGAAAAGCAACAAGTTGACAGGAGAAGCATCCAGAGAAGATAGGACTTCAGGTGAACATGGAGAGAACAGAGGCGATGAAGATTCCTGGCCAACAACAACAGCAACAACAACAACAACAGACAACAATCAGCCAGCATAAATGGGAGGAACCTGAAAGAAACAACCTCCTTTACCCAACCACCTGGGAAGCATCGTTTCAACTACAGGCGGAACTGATTAGGATATCAAAGCGAGGATCAGCGAAGCAAGACAAGCTTTCATTACTCTCAAGTCTGTGTGGAGGTCAACAGCACTCAGAATCAAAAATAAGATCCGGATTTTCAACTCCAATGTGAAGTCAGTGCTACTTAATAAACGGATCAGAGACTTGGCGCGTCATAAAGAGCATCTCAAACAAACTACAGACCTTCATCAACAGCTGTCTTGGCTCAATGCTCAAGATCAGATGGCCAGGAAATATCAGTAAAAGGGATCTCTAGAAGCAAACCAATCAGAAACCGATTGTGAAACAAATAAGCAGGAAGAAATGGAGATGGATTGGCCATACGCTGAGAAGAGAAACCATCAAGTGACATCTTTAGACAAGCCATTACTCGGATGGAACCCGAAAGGAAACCGGCGAGGTGGTCATCAGTGCGAGGGTGACTTGGAGGAGGTCATGTGAAAAGGAGATGAAAGCATGTGGACAGACTTGGAGTAGGGTGAAAAAGTTGGCAGAAAATCGAACGCAATGGAGACGCGCGGCTGAAGCCCTATGTTCCTCTAGAAAATAAAGGAAATGATAATATATGAGCAACACAAACCTGTATAATATAGAATGATGAGTTAAGTGGTAGCGTAAGAGAAAGCTTGGCGCTGTAATGAAGGCTTCGTAATAATACCACCTAGTTTAGATAGCACAATGACACTAAAAATATCTGCCAGAGCTGTAAATCTTCTGTATAGTGACTGTAGGGTCACTACACCTCATGAAATTCTGCTATATTTGTGTTTTTCTAATATATTATTATTATTATTTTTGTATCCTTTAGTTCCTAGAGGAACATAGGGCTTCAGCTGCGCGCCTCCATTGACTTCGGTTTTCTGACAACTTTTTCAACCTGCTCCAGGTCTGTCCACATGCTTTCATCTCCTCCTCGCATGACCTCCTCCAAGTCACCCTTGGACGATATATAATATATATATATAATATATATAAAACGAAATCCTCGTCAATATATTGTCTCATGTGGTAGTCTGCCAAGGTCTTTATTCCTTGTCACCAACTGGAAGTATTGCTCGAAGTTTGCAATATCCAGTGCTGTAGTTTCTATCCTCTTTGCGAAGGCAAGTTAGAAGATGACTGTTCAACTTTTCAGTAGTTGATTTGACTGAAACAGATCATGAAAGGGAGACATAGGAGACTCCCACATACACGCATTACCTGAAGATATGCAACGTAATATGATGAAACCTAGGGATTTACGCAGATAGAACTCAGTTTACTGCAACTATATGAACCTTAAATATTCTGTTGCTAGACAGTAAGATAATGCAACATCATTTTCGACTATGAGTGGAAATGTCTAGCATGTTAAGAAGATTTTTGTTAAAAATGCAGCTGGGAGTTCCAGGATATTCATGCACTCTCTACTAGGATATCTTACAACACATGGTTCTTCTTTGGTGATATTTTTATCCACTCCAGACCGACATAGAAAGTGGGAAATTGCCTCAAATTTCTTGTTGAACGTTTACTAAAAATATCTATCACTAGCATTTAGAAGGATAATGAAAACTTTGAGACCCATCCACCCGGCTGACAGAACACAAACACTTCAGAAACATCTACCTGAGGTGAAAATTGTCTCCATTATTTGAAAATGTCATTTTTAATCACTCCATGCCATAAAATTAAAGTCAAGCGGTATTAAAATCTGTATGAATCATCATTCTTTGGAATTATTCTCAAGTCGATTTAATTCTAAGGGTCTGCATTGGTCACTTAATACAAAATGAACGTTAAATTAATGAATATCACTGGTCTAGTGGGATAAACCTGGTATTTTCATTTCGAAATATCAAGAAGTTTTAATTAAATTTATACATGCATAGTTTACTAGAAAATATCAGTTAATTCAGAGTATTTACTTACACAAGATACTTCTTTTCCCCTTTGCTGCGATGCAGAATCACTAGATGCTATTAAATGATTCCGATTCAGACTTTCTTCATTCAATGGTATCTTAGAATCAGTTTTCCTTTCATTGTTATTACTATCAAACTTCATTAATGTATTACTGTGTTCATCTTCTTTGGATTTCTGATTAGTGATTAAAGGTGGAGTGCTGTTGTTATTAATCGATTCACTTATATCCATTGTATTGGCTTTGATATCCTCTGCTTTTGCTGAAGAATGCAAATTGTGAAAATCTAGTCCTTTTTCACACAATTCTGAATAATTGCCAGAGCCATAAATCGTACCCTATAACAGCAATATATGTTAAAACAATCGATATTATTTATATCAAAAAGCTTATGAAAAGTTAGACTGCATTTTATTGGTAATAATTTACTACTAATAAACTGGGTTTCAGTAGACAGAGTCAGCAAATTATTCGTTATTTTTTTAGATGTTAGTTAACAAAATCCTACTGACTGAATGATAAATTCGGAGCACGAATAAATCTTCCAAAATGGCACATGTACTAGCGATTGTCACTTGACGAGTTACATAAGAGGATAGAAGAGATTTACCAATTATTTCAAAAAAACTAAGAAATAGTCCACTTCTACTGTAGTCTTACCCCTACTGTCAACAGAATCATCTTCAGGAATTCCCTAGTAATTGTTTAACGTAAAGGTAGCCATAGAATTTCGAATGCAGTTAGTCCTCATAAACCCGTTTTCAAACCAAGCTTGCTATATGTGTTTGATGGCAGTTGTCGTGACAGGTTAAAATAATTTCCTACATTCAGTGAAAATCACAAATAACTGTACAGCTATTCCCGCAAACATGGAATATAAATATCCCTGACTAAATTCAAAATCTCAAAATCATCAAATCAGTTTTCTCTCAATAAGTTGGGATTTCAATAGTTGGTTTGCAAGGATTAGATTTGTTTTGACGAGCTGATCATGGATTGATATCAGTTAAGGAACCATTGAAAACCAGAGAGTACTGGACAGCTGTTTCATCCTATTTTGGGAATCATCGGCATGGTATATGAGCTTGCTTCGTAACCGGAGGGTCCTCGATTCGAACCCCAGTTGGTGCGTACTGCCGATGACTCCCAAACTAGGATGAAACAGCTGTCCAGTATTTTCTGGCTTTTAATGCTTCTCTAACTGATATCAATCCATAAATAACTCGTCAAAATAAATTGGAGCCCAAATAATAATAGTTAAGTAGTTTTATGACAGTAAACAAAAATGATGCAGTGACTTTGGTAGTCACTTACAACCTATCCTAAATATTATGAATAACTGTGAGTTAAGACTTATGACTGAAATTCTGAGGTTCTTACCCCGAAATCACCTAACACTATGGGATACATTAGTTTATTTCCTTGAATTTTTTTGCTTGAAGTTAGATGACTTTATGATTGACTTCAGAAACAAAATCAGGGAAGTCTATAGGACACGTTACTTAGTTTAAAACGTTTGTCAGTTTAAACCCAAATCCTTCAGATCCCATTCTATAGTTCAGCACGTGAGATGGTCAAAGTTGGTATTAAAGATTCAGTCTTAGTCTCTCTATTGTTTATGGCAATCGTTATGTAGTGCCTTAAGTATGTATCCATTTTTAAACTGACATTAAACAATAGTCTTAATAGTTTCAATGAAAACTTGACAAATATAATAATCAAACTCATTGTCTCTATATTATGAGTTGTTTTTCATTCTTAAAAATAAATAATGGAAGCGTTTAATAAAAATTTACCTCCTTTAAAAATACAATACTTCCAACCTTAGGCAAAAAGTGAACTTGATGAGTTGCCAATAATCTCAGTCTATTCGACATGAATCCATTTATACATTCTTCAAATATATGATTTGCCACGTGTACATCTACAGCTGATAAGGGATCATCGAGCAATACAAACGGTACACGAGAATAAGCAATACGTGCTAAGCCAATGCGAGCTTTTTGTCCACCACTTAAATTTACTCCACGTTCATCTACATGCGTATTATCACCACGAGGTAATTGAGTCATATCCTGATAGTAGAAGAAAATAAAAAGTTTAAAAGTTTTGTTCATATATAAAACTTAGAGAATAAGATATCATAGACTAAATACTCTAAAATTAAATATAAAAAAGTTACAAAAATAATGTAACAGTCTTTCAAAGATGTAGTATTTATGCAGATAAGAACTAGTTGGGGTTGAACAACTCAGTACACATTACTGCACAATATTATGTGAGAACTGATGGTTTATTATGTTTTGAAATAACTATAAGTTGTAGCCCTCCACGCGAGTATTTATGACAATGGTAGGTCACCTGACTGCAAGCAGATAAGCTGTTACCAACGCGTTGTGTCAAAATATGCATAACAATCAACATAAGATTCATAATTATGCTTTATATATTCATAGACAGCTATTTAAAATGCTTATTTCGACTGTTTTATGGATCAAATGGTAAATATAATTGTGTGCTACCTTTCTGTCTGTGCGTCGGTGGCACAGTGGTTAGGACTCTCGCCGACCATGCATATGGTCCGGGGTTCGATCCTCAGCCGACGCACACCTGATATCTATGGTCGGCCTGCAAAATTTGGGCTACCGATATCACATGCTGAAAATTCCATACTTGTACCAAAAATGCAGTGTGGAATCAAGCTGTAATCAAAAAGAAAACTAAACCCATTTTTTCTGATTTCAAATTGTTAGTCAACATATCAAAATGTTTAAGCCAAGTACCTTATGCCTTTTTCCATGAATTAAGACATTAATAATCATTTCAGGATCCCATTAATAAAATTAATACGACTACATGGACCCTTAGGAATCTCTAAAATAGTATATCAAAAACACGAATATTGAAATATTCTTCATTTAAACTCACCATTTAAGTAAGGAAAGCATTTTGACAGAAAATAGATGATGTTTTCTTGCAGGTGGATAGCAGTGAAATCAACCTTACTTGAAACCTGTCAACTGGATATACCTCAGTTTACAGTGAGTGATGGTTTTCCAACTTAAGTTGGACCACCACTTATTTTTTTCACTAGGTCACTTGGCTAAGGTGTCCACCTCTTGTGCTACGGGTATTAGGTGAAATAATGGAGAAGATTTATAGCCCAGTTGGATAATAGTGAATTAGTTATGTTCTCTGAGCTGGCTGATTTAACTGCGAAGCCTTCATCGTTCTTCTAGACAACATCTTTAGCGCAGGACGACGAAAGCCTCGCAATTAAATCATTCAGATCAGAAAACACAACTAATTCAATAGGCGTACTAGATATTGCTTGTTGGAATTATTAATTTGAATTTCATGTTAATTTATTTTATTGGACCAAAATTCCACTATCATTTGAAAAACATTATGTTAACCCTAGGGCGTTATCGAAACGTCCATACTGGGAGCTGAGCATTTGGATGCAATGAGATCATCTTGACAAGCATAAATGTAAAACTATGCAATCGAATTTAAGCCACTGATAACAGTCTCATTTTTCTAAACACCAAAGTGATAATTTCATTAGGTTCGTCCACATTGTCAGTTCTTAATCATAAACATTGACTCAATGAATTATCGTTCAGTAATAAAAATAAACTTTTAGCGTTTCCTATCTTTTCTGATTTAAAAATTCAAGAATATCATGGAAACAACATTGATAACGCTTGTCTCCATTGAGTTCTACTTAGTTGCATTGGTGATAAACATTTAGCATTTATTCATACATTCTTGATAAATTCAGGTAAATTAGCTCAAATTTATATGATAACTGTAACGACCAACCTACAAAATAGCGACCATGCAGTGAGAACTCACCGACGACTCTGAGCTTATACTATTTGTTGGATTACGGAATCTGCGGTTATTACAGTGCCAGTATGAACTATGTGCACGAACCGATGGACGAATTTCATCTCTTATCTCGTTTTCAAGTACTGTTTAAACAATGGGTTGATAGCATGTTATGATTAGTATCAGTATTACACTGTACGTCGGTGGCGCAGAGGTACTATGCTCACCAACCACGCAAGTGGTGTCGGGTTCGATTCCCGGCCGAAGCACTCCCAAACCTCTCTCAGCTGGTAATAAGCCTGAAAAAGAGGGAAGGTTGGGCGTGAGACTAGCAATCCCACCCAGTTAAAATAAAATCATGGCTATCGAAACTTCAGAGCTCTAGCTTAAAGCCCTGTGTTCCACTGGGAATGCAAAGGAATAAAATAATTTAGTATTAGGTTTCTGGTTAGAATTGGGCTAAGGGTTAGCGTGTTTTACTATTTTTATCTGCATTTTTCTCGTGAATAAATAAATCGGAAGAGAACGTCTCGTTCATATAGATGGAACCATTGTAATACCCATGAAACTTGAAAAATGATAACTTTCATTATAATTGGAAACTATTTTTCAGCCACATCAGGGTAAAATATCGTCTTTAATGTGTTCCATTATCAGTACATTAATTTTCCTCTCAAATAAACGACTTTTTGATATATATATATATATATATATATATATATATATAATGCACGGCAGTTTCTGTAATCCAACGGATGGTAGGTTTCCAATGCCATTGGTGCGTTCACACTGCGTGGCCGGTATTCTTTATGTTCATCCCACTAACAGTAGCTTTATATAAAAGAAAATATAAATCCGTATGTATAACTTACAACATCCAGAGCTGTCACTCTTAGAACAGTTTCATAACGCTCAGCTTCATAGGGTAGTCCACACAAAATATTATCCCTGATTGAACCTGGTAATATCCATGCTGTTCCAGGAAGATAAGCAATATCTGATGACCGCCGTATAAGTCCACTTGTTATGGACAACTCACCTAATACTGCTTGTAGAAATGATGACTTAATTTGGTGATTTGAAGAGAAAAAAATGCACAAACAGACTTAGTTAGCTGATTTTAAAATACAACCAAGTTAGAATACGGAAACTAAACAAAAAAAATGCAGACTGTCTGGAAAATTTTTGATTACATGTTTTTTTCAGACGATAGATGGTCAATTTATCACGATTTAATCAACAGTTTATCCTTAAGATGTTACCATGGTTGTTTTTTTTGAGTCATGAGTTGTCCAGTTTTACATTATGTGTAGAGCTATGTAACACAAAACCCCTAAGAATTTACTACATAAACAATACAAATCAATGAAATTACAGGAGGGCTGGAATTCCAAATGAGAAACAACCATTAATTATCGTTTCTGATAGAGATAACAGAAGTGAATAACTACGACTTAAATTGACGAGATATCCTTTCGGGATATTATTACAAGATGGAATTATATCAATAACTAAATTTAACAAATGGGATATTCAAGGACAGAGGAATCCGAAGTAAACAGCAGACAGCCTTTCCTAATTTAAAGTTTATCACATAAACGTAGTGGTCACAAAACTCTCCATTAGATTTGCTAGTTTACAACGATGTATGGCAATGCTTTTGCTATGGGTATTAAATGGATGTGTGAAGTAGGTCATACATAGTGAATAAGTTTAGGACACTTACCTGTGCTTATGATGACTATCACCTACCAAATACAAATGATTCAAGTTTGAACACGAGCTGACATCAGTTAGAGGACCATTAAAAGTCAGAGATTAGTGGGCAGCTGTTTCGTCCTAGTTTTAGACTCCTTACAGTACACACCAACAACACAGCCACAGTTCGAACTCAAACCTGACAGCCACTAGGCAAGCTTGTAGACCGTCCAGCCACTGGAACCCGATTTAAAGGCCCATGAATTCCAAATTCTGCCAATACGTGATTTTAGCACGACTACCAGCCTATCAAAAGTGAATAATTGTCCTCACACCTGACTAGGCGAACTCCACTGGTCACGACCTCCCACAAGAACACCAGGTAACTTTGTCCTGTAGCCAGTCACAGCCAAACACCAGATTAACTTTCGAGAGTTAGTCGGCTCATGATCAAACTTGAAACAGATCAAATACCTACAAGCTAACTCTTGTAAATACACATGTATTGAAATTAGAATGTTTTTTTATAATATGACTCTTAGTGAGTTAAATAAATAGATCAGTGTTTCAACGAATTCCCTAACCCCATCTATCACGACTTACTACCAAGTGGAAAAACGAATCACACATTACTTAAATACCACTAGTTAAATAAAAGTTAGATCTAGATAATTTGGTAAACGGCAAACTGTACTATAGCTTAAAATTAAGTTTAGGTTAATTCTGAATTATTATTTTATTCATTTTTGGATACACTGTTATTCTGTCCTAATGACGAATCTTATGGATAATAATTACCACGACACAGGACTATTGAAAATAAGATTGATAATGAAAAACTATTTCATTAAGTCGGTTTGTACTCTCTCCCAGAGTCTAAATAAATATTTTCAAACAGATTAAATAAAGTAATTTGTAGTAATTATGAGCTTTAGTATCTTTCTTCATATACTTCTGCAGTTGGTTTGTAAGGGTTAGTTTTGTTTTCACGAGTTAATCAGGGATTGATATCAGTTAGAGAACTATGGAAAACCAGGGAGTACTGGACAGCTGTTTCATCCTAGTTTCGGAATCATCGGCAGTATGCACGCACTCCACTGAGGTCTGAACCCAGGACCTTCCGGTTACAAGGCAAGCTTGTATACCATTCAGCCACTGGGACCCGATTCAATGGCCAACACATGAATTCTAACTTCAACAATTTCGCAATTTAGCGCAACCCCAATCAATGTCGTCTGTAAGACATCCATTCTCACATATGACATCTGGATGTACCTCACTGGTTCCAGTGGCTGAACGGTTTACGAGCTCACCTTGTAACTGGAAGGTTCTGGGTTCAAACCCCAGTGGGTGCGTACTTCCGATGATTCCCAAAACTAGGATGAAACAGCTGTTCAGTGCTCCCTGGTTTTCAATGGTTCTGTGACTGACATCAGTCCGTGATCAACTAGTAAAAACATACTTCTGCCCCTAATATCTTTTCACCAGTATATTTAGAAGATTTCTACCTACGATCTTTGTCCAAGCCTTATCTGAGTTCAGCAGATTACAAATAAATGAGCATTATTCTAATCAAAATGTTCTGCTAATCAGTATAAACACAATATCGTGCTAGAATACCAGACCAAACGACACGGACAATGGACCTAATGGGCTTACTACCACACGTAAAAGTGAACCATAAATTCCTCAGACAGATGGCTAAAATAAAATAAATAACGATGAGTTCAACACAAACACATGAGAGACAGGTTATATCCTTATGTCAATGAGACACTTTATACAGATGTGAAAAATGTTTGTAAAAATAAAATTTAATGGACGTTGCATTCGTAGACCATTAAGCCACTGGGACCCGATCCAATGGCCAGTGCATAAATTCTAACACCTACCAATTCATGAGATAGCTCGACCACCTCGTAGTGTCCTCTTTGATAAGTCACTATCCTCACCTTCAACCTGCTGTACCCTACTGATCCAGGCTCCCAGCTAGAACCCGAGGTCAATTCCCTGAGTAGGGTCAGTTGCTAGTGAGTGCACCGATGAAGAGTCCCAAAATGGGACGCAATGGATGTCCAGTACTCCCATGCTTTCTCTCTCTCTCTCTGGTTCTCTAATTGATGACAACTCATGACGAAATCCTCCAACCAATCAAACAAACTTCCTACAAAACAAATACTTGAGGATCGTTGAACTGTTTTCCTCATGCTAAACATTTCCTATCCCATGTATTAATCCGTCGGCCTCCATTCGATTACCTATATAAGTATGCTATAAAAAACAAATAGATATCTTCATGATAAATTCTTGCACTGATATATGCAGATGAAAGTAAATTCGTTGATAGACTGAAAAATAAAAGGTATTCCAGTTTTCTTAATATATTTTTATGAATCTTAAAACAAAACGCTTTCAGCTTACATGTTCACTTTTAGTAAATTCGTCTAGCGAATGTTTTAGTTTTGTATTTAGTTTCATAAATTCTATGAAAGAGAGCATTCGTATTTCTAAAGGTGTAGATATGTCTAACTTATGCGTGACAGTAATTATGAAACGCCAATTAGGAACTTCTTAAGGAAATACTTTCAACAACCCATCAAGACTGTTCAAAATATATCTCAATCACAATTTTGACTATTTGACAATCATAAATGATCTCAGAAGAAAATACCCCTTCTGACCTACACTAAACTTTGTTTTGTCTCATAGACGGCAAATTTGTAATTTCTTAAATCCCAGAGACACTTTGGTTATATCTTAATCAAGATATTTCTATTCCACCATCTATAGCTGAACTTCAGCAGATTCTGTCTATCTGTCTATCGATTACCAGTTCTATTATTATTATTGCTCCCTTGGGTTCCTAGTGGAATATAGGTGATGACTTCAACTGCACGTCTCCACTTGCTTCTGTCTTCCTTCTGCCGTACTTTTCACCTGCATCCATGTTAGTCCATACTATTTCAACTCCTCTTCACACAATCTCCTCCATGTCACCCTTGCACTGACGACAAACTCGCCACTTCCCTTTCGGGCTCCACTTGACCAATGGCCTGACGCGCGATGTAGCCCAGCGGCCTCCTCAACGAGTGTCCAATCCCTCTCTACTTTCTCCTGCATATTTGTTGGTTGGTGACTGGTTCTTGTTTTGTTTGTTCCTAGCCATAGTTTCTTGTTGGTGATTCTTTCCGACACGGCTATCTGATCTTCAGTATAGAGCGATGGTTGACAGTTGTCGGTTGATAAAGGTCTGAAACAGGCTGTTGGAAATATTCTTTGTGACCCGCCAAGTTTCTGATCCGTATAGAAGAACTAACTGACTTGACGTTTGTATTGAAGATCGGAATTTCGTTGTTGATGCTGGCTGAGTGACGAAGATTTCCAGATTGGTTTTAGTTTTACTCCTATTAGATTAATGCAACCTAGCAAATTTAGTATCTCAGTTTTCAGAATAGATTAAATATCATCAGTACAACAAAAGATAGTAAAGAGACACTTGAAAGTATGAATTTTCACATACTGCTTATCATTTAAATAATCGTATAGGCTCTTGCATATGATGCCAAAAATTCAGTGCATGACGAAGAATACCGCGAGTGATAGCATAAAATAATCTCTGTCGCATTTCACTAAATCAGTTATCAGCAAGATAGTCAGATTAACATAAAGTATGCAAAATAACCTCAAATCACCTGACAGTTAATAATTTAAAGCTAAAGCATTTATTAAGACATGTGAGTCTAATTTAATATGTAAAGATAATTATTACTGATTAGGTGTTGCAGTTTTAATCAACCTCAACTTATATATATATATATGGTGATTATTAAATTTACTATCAACAGAATTTAAAAAATACACAGTATGAACAACTACTTCAGTTTATAAGAAATGTGATCAAGATTTAACCGAATAGTACCAAAACAATTGGCGCAGAGTGAGAAGTGGATATTTGTGAACATTGTATTTGTAAGATCTCAGCGAAATTTAAATGATTAATTCCAACAACTCCTAGGTGCGACAAACTAATCTGAACTTCTTCAGGGAAATTAATCAAGATTAACATAACAGAGGTTTACATTATATAATAAGGACATCTCTTATTTTTTTAGAACTTTGTCAAACCATATGATTCATGAAACAGGCATCAAAATATAACAAACAAATAAATTATATGAGTTGTGAACAAAATTTAACCTGAGACTTACAAAAATTAGTATATTTTAATTGGACTTTTAGATTTTTCCGTCCATTGATTGGACCGAAGTGCTCGGTCTCAGGTTGACATGTCGGTTTCTTGTCCAGATGCTTCGACAATGTCTGGGAACTTAATTAAAATTTTATTTGTGGATGATAACTGGCAGTGGAATCTAAGATGCGCATTTCGTCCAATTTGAGACTCGTCATCCAGATCTACCTGCATTTCCTAGTGAGTGATGATGTTCCCACCGAGGCTCGAATCCGGTGCCCATAGTTTCAAATGCCAAAGCACGGAGCTCTGGGTTCGAGCCTCGGTGGGAACATCATCACTCACTGGGAAATACAGTTAGATCCAGATGACAAGTCCCAAAAGGGACGAAATGCGCACCATGGATTCCACAAATTACATTCTAATTAGTATATTTTTGCTAAACTCTTTCATCAGAATTTTAGTGATTACGTTCGACTACAAGTTCATGGTCGTAGATACCTGAATATGAAAATATATGTGTACATGCGATGGACGATAGTTTGTGTTCATGTGTGTATGGGTAAACAGTTGTATAACATTTGTTAGCCTCTCCGTAAGAAGATATAGACAATCAGGAATTTAGACAATAGCTCATGTAATCTGAGTAAGTGTTTATTTGGTATGGTAACTTTTAATTATATCTATACTAAATCAGTTAGTCACCGCGTATGTGTTTTAATTGTGACTTCTGTAGGCTTTTTCACTGACATCTTGCCTCATCACTACTGGAAAAGTTCACAATAGTAAATCGTGATATTTATTGTTAACCAGTCTGTAAAGATAGTTAGATATACATTATGTTTTTGATGCTTGTAGTATTGGCATAGAGTGACTACTTCATTTATTGATAGGGCTATCTGAAGAATTTACCCATGTTCATTCATTTCCAGATCATAAATATTGCGAATTTTTATGTTAGTTTGACTTACTGCTCTTAGTAAAACTGGACGATGAACTCAGTTGAAAGAAATTCGATTCAAGGTAAGATTTACCTTCAGCTAAATTATAAAAATCTTTTTTCAGGATGTCAGATTAAATAAATCAAACCTCAAATGACATTCATATTTTAAAAAATAAAAATGATGTTTGATAAAATGTTGACGAAAAGAGAAAAGATGATAAGATTGTTCACAGGTTTCCGCCGATATCTTCCGAAATTAAAGATTTAAAGTATGTTTCTTGCTAGCTGATTCAGTAGAACATCAGACTTTTAATTTAAGAGTCGGGGTTTCGAGCCCCCCCTCCCATAGGGTGATGGCTTTTGTTATGAAGATACCGGACCAACGACGAAAATAAGCACCAATCACTGTCAACAGCAGAATTTTAAAGGATATCACTTCTTTCACTTATTTACATAACATCGTTTCAACTATAGGCGACATGCACCAAGATATCAAAGGCATGATTAGAATTCTTTGGTTGTTGTTTAGCAATACTTAAAACAAGGTTAACAAACACTCGAATATCACACTTGAAAGCGATATATTTGCAAGAATTGTAGTTGACCTGCTCTGATCTCACTCCAAAATGCCAATCTACATTAGGAGGGTTGAAAACAGAAAGTAAAACTGAAGAAAGACTTTTATATTCAGCTGAAATGATCTAAGAATATTATAAAAGTGAAAGTAAAACTGTACTTGAAGGAAAGTTCGTTACATAAAATCGATAAGTGAATAACTAAAATGCTGAAAAACTCTAGAAATATTTGAAAGCTTGGTTAAAATAAATATAAACCTAGAGTGTTTCGTCTCCAACTAAACAGACTACCGATCATAAATCTATTGGATCATTAAATATAGTTTTAAAAACATACTGTTTAAGGATCGGTTTTTCAAACAAAAATCTTATTCTTTACTAGATGAACATAAACAACATGAAATCTAATTTCGAGTCAAACGCTTCACATCAGTGCACCGAAATCAATGTTACCAGCGGAAAAAGAAACGATTGAGAATAATGCTATCAGCAATCACAAGTCTCTATAAAACAAAGAGGAAAGATAGCAAATCGACAAAAAAAAATAATTGTGCTGATAAAAATGAAACATAGTCTTGTGTAGACCTTCGCGTGATATGACTATGATTTTATAAGTGTCTAACTTAATTATTTCACAATTTCAGGTACATCCAGATGACGAGTCCCAAAGAGGACGAAATACGCATCCTGGATTCCACTGCTAGCCACTATCCACCAGTTAACTATTTCACTGTTTATTACAAAATTTTGAGACGTCTGCCAAGCTGTTTTTTCTTGAGAAGTATCTAGAAATATTATCTGAGCTGTTAATAATCTCGTTAAATGGATCATATGACACCAAATTATTTGTGGATGTAATTCTTAAAATATTAAATGCTATTTCTTAATATGGTTCTGATATTTCACCATTAAAGTATAAGCTGACGCATTCTCAGTTAGTGTAAAGTATAAATTTCGACTTTATTTTTATCACCCCTTTTTATAAACACTTTGATGAGTAACAGTGTATTCATTTGCAATTAATAGTGTTCTCTGAGCTTGTTGGTTTAGTTGCAGAGCTTTCGTCGTCCTTCTGGACAACATCTTCAGCGCAATATTTAACATAAAGTGAAATGATTTAAATTTATTCATGAGTGATATAATTGGGTCTCCCGGTAACCATCTTTATATATGTATTGACCATTTTCTATTGACGTGGATTTTAAACTTTCTGGTCACCTGATTTACTTTTTATTAGTTGGTTTATTTTGTCTATATTAACGTGTTTTTTGATTGCATATTCGTTTGAGTACCAGGCTTCTAGGGATTCCCTCGCACTTTTGGTGTTTCCTCTGTTTAAGATTTCAACATTATCCTAGTCAAATTGATGTCCATAATTGTCTATATGCATTGATACTAAAGAATATATATGTCCATTAAAATTTCCAAAAGAATGGACACTGAACAAAGAGTACTCTTTTCGATAAATTCATCATCAGGCTCTTCATTTATATATACATTATAGTGAATGAATGAGTTTCGTGCTCGAGAACATCTCCCAGCATGGCTAAGTAAGGGTGTAGTGAAAACTATTAACAGCTCGATATTAGAACATATGGTGCAAACCGGCCACAAAGCCAGTGTAGAACAATCCTTCTCTATACTATACCGAGTGCCAAATAAATTGCCAAAAACATCGAAGCACCACAGGCTCCAAACAACAGAGGCTATTGCGATTCGCCTCAAGCAACCATTGCTCTGTGTCCAAAAGAAGCAATTCCAGCCCCCAATATTGCCCTGGCCTTCAGTAGAAACTATAAACTCATGAATTTATAATATTATCTTTCCTCATTTTTCTGATATTCAGCTTATTTTATGTTGATACGATTCAGCTATAATCTATCAATATAATTGATTCGATGTTATTTAAACAGCATTAATGTCGTTCATGACACTAACTCACTTATTCACTATAATGTATGTATAAATGTAGAGCCTGATGATGAATTTATCGAAAAGAGTACTCTTTGTTCAGTATCCATTCTTTTTTTTAATATATATGTCAAGTCTTTTCACGGCTGATTTGTGTTCTTGGATTCTAATTCGAAGTGGACGCCCACTTTGGCCGATGTAATGCTTGTTACAGTTCATACATTTTATTTTGTAAATGGTATTAATTTTATCCCCTTTTTCTGTTGGATCTTTCGGTTTGCATAATATCGAATTAAGCAATTTCACTGGTTTGTGTGCCATATCTATGTCAAACGGTTTCATTATTCTAGTTGTTATTTCAGAGATATTTCTCGTGTATGATAGGATGAATTTCCTTTCGGTCTTTGGTGATGGTTCTTTGTTGGTGCTTTGATTCGACTTTAAACACTATCTGATGAAATTTTGTGGGTAATCATTCTTCTTGAAGACCGTTTCTAAGTATTTTTCTTCCATTCTTTTCATTTATTTATTATTTTATTCGTTTACATTCCCAGTGGAACATAGGGCTTCAAGCTAGAGCTTTAAAGTTGCGGTGGAAGTGGAGTTTAATTTCGCAGGATGAGGTTGCTAGCCTCATGCGCAACCTTTCCTCTTTGCTAGCCTTACGACTAGCTTAGCTAGTTAAAGGAGTGGATCGGCCTCGGGTTGAACCCCGAACCACATGATCCATGGTTGGCAAGCATTCTACCTTTGTGCCACCGACACACAGTGATGACCATATGAAGTTGGTAACACTAACCGATTATTATCCGTGCTCAGTGCTTCAGTATACTTAAAGCTTACTCAGGAAATGCCGCGGTGAAATCGTATAGCCGTATTTACGTGATGGTGTATATGTCCCATGAAACCATAATTACCTTATGGTTTATTTCCTATTTAGAAAACCACTTTTATTTTACAATCTGTGCATTCATTTTATTTATTTAGGTTGAAAATGTTCGCCATAGAAGGTTAGTTGAACATTTTCAAGATTATTACATAAAACTTAAGATTAAGAGAATAATAACGCAGAGATACCATCCAAAAGCTGAATAAAGTAACGAATATTTGAACTGCACAACATTCTGTTTGCGTGATATCACTTTCTGGATTTATATTAACTAAATCACTCAAGCGGATTTCCCTGTATTCGATTCTGGAAGTCACTAATTTATGGAATCTTAATGTATATACCTTAATTTACTGTATATGATATAGTTTTGCCAACAGTCCTAGTGAAAGTAAATTCCAACGGTAATTAACTTCAAATACATTTACAAATTCTTTGTAAAATTATATTACATTTGGTTAAACTTAAATATCTAACTATGTACCTCTACAACGCCACAGTAATTGACCTACTAGTCATTAAAACATGGCAAGTTAGCAAACATGAAATCTCTGATAACCAAAGACAAAAAAACTCTGACTTCCTCTAAATTACTGGGATCTACTATCAAATGAAGCATAAAAAAATACTTAGATTTTAAAATAAAAATACAAAATCCTAGTGAACTAATGTTATGTAAAGTTTTCACACTAAAGTTTACATGACTCAATAAGATGTCAGTTTTGACAAACCGCTTAGTGTCTGATGTCTTTACTGCCCACCACAAAAACAATCATTCAGCACATTTAAGTGCGATATTCAAGGAGTTCGACTGAGTTTCAGTATACTGTTTTCTTCTGGTCCTACTAAAATCACAAAATCCCTAGTCAGACAGTCGACTTTAAATCTAAAGACTGTGAATCATTTCTGTTGGCTTTCTGAGGCTGTGTACGTAAGTGATGGTGGATCAGTGTGAAAAAAGTAATTCATCTTATTTAGTTACTTCCTTTTTTATCTTCCTTTGTTTCAGTTTTCAACTCAAATATCCAAGAAACTCAACAACATACAGGTACTGAAATGGTAAAACACATCTAGATTTCAATAATTTACAATTTTTTACAATATATGGAAGACTAAACTGTTTGTTAGCATAATACAGGTAGAGTGCTCAAGGAAAGTACATTATCTTTCAAGAGTTGTTTTGACACACTTTCTTCTGTACTTTGATTCATTTGATAGATATCGAGTACTGCAAGAACTCGCTAAACAAGAACCTAATTAGAAACGGGATAAGTGGGTGATGCAGTAAAAGTTTTGATGGGCGACTATAAGGAATGAACTTGGGATTTTAAAAATGGTATTTTCACCTGTTGTATAGTATGTGATCCAGAGGATAATTAAATTCATCGCAAATGTTCCCTTGATGGGAACCATCTAATAAATATAATTATTAACTAATGCTTAGTACCAGAAATAAAAAAAATCAGCGTACTGATAAGGAGTCCGAAACTAGAACGAAACAGCAGTCCGATACTCCCGTTGGTTTTCCAATGGTTCTCTAACCGATTTCAGTTCATGATGAAATCCTGAACCTATTGTATCTGTGCAACTCTATGCAGCATATCGTTACCTAGCTTCGTCCAATATATCTGTCACAACAACAGTATAACTTCATTTATGTTTGCTGACTAAGTAGAGAGCGCCAAAACATTCCATCATTGTTACGTGAATACTTGCATAGCACTGGATGCATCTTGAAAGCTCCTGTATGATTGACACGCGAACCAAAAGAGAACTTTTCACAGATGTGCTTCAGTTCAGTTAACCACAAGTCAAAAAGAACACATCATAGAACAGAAATAATAAACAGATGTAATCGACAGAATTATAAAATGTAGCGAAGATTTTCAAAGTTGTGAAGTCATGATGATGTTCGAAAAAGGTAATAATTTAATAAAGATTAATGAGGGAAATCACAATGATAAAGGCGAAAAGAAATGAATGCATCTGTGCTGTTATGATTAATTTTCTAACAATTCACCTAAAGTCTCCAACTAGTAGTTACTTAGCCTAATGAAGATCTAGACTGATTAGTACTAAGATCTCCATGCTCACCACAGCCAAAGGTCAGTTAGTTCATAAACTCAATCACTGCTTTCGTCCCACTGCTTCTAACTGTATTACAGTCGAATCATACTCCACTAAATGGAAAGAGTAGAGTGGTGGTGTGATACAGACAATGCATTCCAACAGGATATTATTATCACAGTAGGAATCACTGTATTTGTTGGTATTAACGCCTGAATACTATTCCCACAGTTCAATACTGCAATAGCAACAGAATACTATAGGTGTATTTGAACATTCTATATCATGTCGTTTAATGTAAACAAAATAACACGCTCAGTGATTGGTTAAAGAATATAAAATTATAAATATATATATATATATAAACAGGGGTTTGATCAATTGAAAATATACGTTTGCTACCGCGTCTTGCCTCTTACTGTTGAGGCGGTGTGGCGTATGCTACTGATAAGATTTATCAGTAGTATACAAGCAGACATTCAGCGGCTTAAAAATATCAAATAGCGGAATGATAGATTTGACGTCAAAGAGAGGAAATGAACCAGCGTTGCGGCAAAACACGGGAGAAACGAAAAGAAGACAAAGGAACACAATGTGAAGGGCAGAGGTAGCACAACACGAAAGATCTGTCCAAATGACGATTTGGAGAGGTCTACATATTTTTGCTATATAGAGATACCAAATTCCAAATAAACATTGCTTTACAAAATCTCTTGTCTTCTGTCGTTAAAGTGGTGTGGAATGTGTAACATGTATCCTAGCCACCTCATTTAAAGAATGTTCACAACTCACTGACTGATATACATTCTCTACCTGATATTCTACGTCTGGTCTCGATATTAATTTCTATTTCGTTTCATGTAATGTAAAGTACATTTGAACCTGTGATCAGTACTTATGATCTCTTCACAACTTCCACTTCCAAAAAACATGTATCACAAACGTAGACTGGAACGTGGTCAACCTTCTCAAGATACATTCCAACCTTTATAGCAAATAAAGTATTAAATCGACCCCAAATATGACGTATCTTAGCTTATTCTGAGATTACGTTGGTGCTGATGTGGCTTATTAAAGTGATGAAGTGGCCAGCGTCATCGATGAGATTAGCTTTTGACTCTGAACTAAGAGGCGGTGGAAACCAGATTCAGGATGGAATCTTATACTTAATGGAAGGGAGCTACATGTCGAACATGCTCAGAATTTTTCTCAAAGTATTGAAAAGACAGCTTTTCGTCAGTCTTTACCTGAAAGGACTCTATCATCTGAGTACTCCAGGTCATGAGGACTCTTCCCTAAAAATAAGTGAATCATGGACAAATAAAAGCTGATCATAAGCTCATCTATAGTCAAATCACATGAATATACTGAAATCTAATATCCGTGGTTGATACCATTGGTTGTGTTATCTTCAGATGACAATTCTCAATAAGCTCTTATACTGCTGAGTTGATTCCAGTAAAATACATTGATCAGCCACATATGCAATCTTGGTGCTCCCTTTACATTCAAACACTATCAAGTTACCTCTCAATCAAATGTACTAAGTAATACTTTCACGTCAAAAATGTGACAGCTTTAGGAAGCCAACAGAACTATAGGGATGCAGAACCTGCTGCATGATCAGCATCTGATCATGACTTTCACAGCCGAGCTTGAAACCTGTGGGATTTTCACAGTTTTTTCTCAATCCTAATTCAGCTAAGTTGGTGAGAAGCAGCAGGCCACTTGAATTATCCATCAAATTGGTCTGCTCAATGTTCCAAATGTCTTTTTTGTGGAGTCTCATCATTCTAGAGTACTGTTCCACCTATCAAAGCTTTCCTAAGATGCGTTTCCGTAACATGGCTAAGGAGTTGACAGTTAGTATCCAAAACTGGTGCCCATTATGTTTCCTATTCTTTTAAAACTCGACATTATTCTTGGCAACTTCGAAGAATTTTACTTAACCTACGTCACTTTCAGATTTTGCTGAAGTATGCCCAGTCAGTTGGGATAGAACGACAGGAACTCTCCTCCTTTGAACAACCGTTGGTTGTGGGCTATCAAATGCTATCATTATCGTTTTTAAAACAGACCGGGAGTAGTATATAACTGGTAGATGGTGGCTAGCAGTGGAATCCAGTAGTAGTAGGGAGTAGTATCAAGTATCTTCAAAATGAATATCATGGCTATGCTCAGATCAACGTTTAACTGATTGCTTCACAAATGCTCATATCCGAATTGAAAAGCAAGAAGTGGAGGGGCTGTGGAGCTGTATGTTTTCTATATCCATTCACTCGTGGACACAAACGCAAGATTAATGCAGTGAGTAAGCAGACACAAATGTTCCATAAAATTGACAGTCATCTATCGACCCTCTACATCTACTATGTATAACAAAGTAATATACACGTGTTTATCATCAGTCTCTTGTAGGCCATCAAATGGAAGTCTTTCTAATGTTAGCTCATGATGAAATCCTGTAACCAATCAAATCCCTACAAACCAACACTTGAATACCAATGAGATGCGCACTGGCGACTGGCGCTATTCAGGTAGGTAGTTACCTGGGTTCCAGTGGGAAGTCATGACCAGTAGGGTGCAGAGGGTCGGGTGTGAGGACAAATACTCGCCGAAGACATTGGCTAGCGGTCGCGCTATGTCGTGAATTGGCAGAAGTTAGAATTCAAGGACCATTGGATCGAGTCCAAGTGGCTTAATGGTATACGAGCTCGCCTTGTAACCAGAAGGTCCTGTGTTTGAAGCACGGTGTGTGCGTACTGCTGAAGAGTCCCAAACCAGGAAGAAACGGCTGTCCAGTACTCCCAGGTTTTCCAATGGTTGTCTAACTAATGTCAGCTCATGATGAAATCCTGTAACCGATCAAATCCCTACAAACCAACACTTGAATATGGAATATATGTTAGCTTATTTACATTCTTCAATAAAGTAATAGAACACTCAACACACACACACTTGAACAGATTTTCATCCACTTCTTAAGTACGCTAATTGTGAAACTCACTTTACCACTGCCAACTGTACCAACAACAGCAACGAGTTGGGGACCAAAAACTTCATAATTTACTTGATGTAGATTATAAGCACTTGCACTCTACAATTCAAAAGAAAAACAGCTATAAAGTATTCATTCATCACAGTTCACATTTCAGCTTTATATTCAGAAAGTTTTTTTATTAATGCAGTAAAAAGCCGAAAAATATCTACTGAATAAAGGTAAAATCTTTAATTCAAATAAAAGAGGTGTAATCACACATAGTTTTTAGCTGAATTAAAGAGTTTGGCTTCTTGTTTTCTGTGCTTCACTATATTCATCTGTCACATGATACCTTTTTATCTGTGCATATAACGTTTTATGAAATAGATTACTAAAACAGCTTGTAAGACATGTCTGACAATCAAATCTCTTTCAGTTCTCAAGAAGTATGCAAAAGTATCAGTTAAGTTAGGTTCCTAGGATCATTTTTAGTCAGCTTTATTTTGGTTTGCACAAAATCCACTGATTTGGTAGATCAATAAAATACTGCACAACTTAATGTCATTTATTAGAGGTGGTAGATGAGAATTATTTAGCTTAAACGGTTAAGACCCATAAAACATGTCGGCTAAGATCAGAAGACTTAAGAAAACTACACATTTTATGGTAGAAGTCCCTGATGTCACTTATGAAGTGTTGAAGCTTCATTTGAATTTACATTTAAAGCTGTCCATTGCTTGCGTGAAGTTTACCGCTCATTATTAGTTATACAGACTCTTCAAGTGCATTAGAACTATTTGCTATAAATGTGGTGCTACCTGGCACAAAATAATTATAAATGCTTGAAAATGATAACAGTTGATGAAAAGTCAAACCAGTAACTCTTTCAGTCATCGGTTGACTGATAATTTATTTCAGGATTTCATCATGAACTGACATCGGTTAGAGGACCATTGGAAAACCTGGGAGTACTGGACAGCTGTTTCATCAACCAGCAGTACAAACCCACCGCTAGGGTTCGAAGCCACGACCTCCCGATTAAAAGGCGAGCTTGTAGACTATTAAGCCACTGGGACCCAATCCAATGGCCAGTCCATGAGTTCCAACTTCTGCCAATTCACGATATAGCTCAACTGGCACTAGCAAATGTCATCGGTGAGTATTTGTTCTCACACTCGACCTGCTGTAGCTCACTAATCACGACTTCTCACTCCATCCCTATCTACCTGAACACGGCCAGTCACTAGTGGACATCAGACTGATATTCGAGAGTTGGTGTGCAGGGATTTCATTGGTTTCAATGGATGCGTACCAATGAATAGTCCCAAACTAGGCTGACGAAACAGCTGTCTAGTACTCCCAGGCTTCCAAATGGTCCTCTAATCGATGTCAGTTCATGATGAAATCCTGAAACCAATCAACT
The DNA here is from genome assembly GCA_944472135.2 of Trichobilharzia regenti. Classification (NCBI taxonomy): domain Eukaryota; kingdom Metazoa; phylum Platyhelminthes; class Trematoda; order Strigeidida; family Schistosomatidae; genus Trichobilharzia; species Trichobilharzia regenti. Next base: position 92,404,366 of record OX235262.1, on the reverse strand, counting down.
CCCTGCAAACTAACACTTGATAATTTATTTGATAAACAAAAATAAAACAACACGAAATAAAATTTCAGATGAATGCATCTTCTCTTTAGGTGACAAATATCGAATTATTATTCACTTGTCTGCTCCCATTAAAACCATATTCGCCTTTCTTATTTGCTTATTAAATGACTTTCGGCTTTATATATCTTCATATCATATCATTTTGTGAGTTATGGTGTGATAAACTCACTTAATTACACACCAATCATGATGACAGAATGTAAAGCTTATTCTATGTCTATAACTCGTAATTGTAAACACCATATTTTCTGTAAAAAACATTCGTTTAACATGAATATCAGTCAGAATAAAACAGTGCAATGGACTTAACAGTCAGTCTCACAGTTAAATGCAAAAATTAGATTATTAATTCTTTAATAGTGAAATTAATTATTGTACCATCTATGCTTGCACTTTCATTAAGTAGATTATAGCCTCTCTGTTTATATGAAATCTCTTCTTGAGAAAGCACTCTTTTCTCTAAGTGTTTTTTTTTTAATTAAACGCACTGTAACTCCAACAGACCCAGAGATTATTTCAAGCCTATCTGAAGTTTTATGATTGACAAGTAGTCATTCATACATTTGAAGTCACCAGCATTTTATAATACACAACTGAGCTATAACAATTTTTCTCAATGAGGAGCTTAAGATTATTAGAGAATTACTTAGAAAAAATGGTTATCCAGATAAATTCATTGAGAAAAATATGAATTCAGCACCAAGGAGAGTCAGTATGGCTACAGTTCCGAAAAAACCAATGTTCATAAAATTGCAGTTCCTCGGTGACAACATCAGCGAAATAATAACACAGTGCCTGAAGAATGCAGTTAAAAGAGCTTATTATGCAGCTGAGGTACGTTGTCTCTTCACAACCACCCCTATTATATGTTCGAGAAATAAGGATATACTACCTAAATTCGCCTCTTCTATGTGTATCTACCAGTTTGATTGCAGCTACGGAGCCAGCTACATTGGGCGTACAATTAAGCAAGTTCATCGTCATATCTCCGAACATCGTCCAACGTGGTTAAGCAAGGGACAAACAAGATCTATTCGTAGTTCTATTTTAGCCCACCTCGTTGATACTGAGCATAAGGTTGATGTGAATACTGCATTTAAAATTATTTATCACATTCCGACTAATCTTAATTTTGCTCTGCGAGTTCGTTTTCTACAGACAGCTGAAGCAATCGGAATTCACCTGAAGAAGCCAAGCCTATGTGTCCCTACTGTGGCCATCGTCACAAGAATGCATAAACAGGACTCCGTCTCCCCCCTCCCCCTAAACCTATAAAAATTATAATTTTCTAAATTATTTACTTTATTTTTATTTATTTTGACCACTTCATCTTTAATTACGTGTTATCCTTGTAAAATTAACTTATTCTAACAATTTTTGCCTTTTAAATGTGTATTGATTTTCTTCGTTAATTATTAACCCATTGACATTTCGATACTGACTAATTATTGTTAACAAACATATCAGTGCCACTTGATTGGTAAATTGTTGTGTAGTGTAATAAAAATGCTATGGATATATATTAGAGTAGAGCCAGAGATGAGGATCTAATTGAAAAGTAAATATTTCTTCGCTCAATCTTTCTGTTTTCTAAATGTCTAAATGGGGATTTTTTCTATATTGCAATCTTTAATTGTCATATGACAAAATGGAGAAGATTTATAGCTCACGTTGATAACAATGAATTAGTTGTATACTCTGAGATGGTTGATTTGACTGCGAAGCTTTCGTCATCCCCTCCTCTATACCACATCTTCACCTTGGTTTTTAGTATAAAATGAACTCATATAGCTTCTCCGAGAGTGGAGTAATTGTATCTCCTGGCGACCACTGTCGTGACTCGTTGTTAATCTAAGTCTCTATTGTTCTCCATTATAGAGAAAATTTTATTTTGATAAAATCACACTATGCCAAACAGTAATATTCACTGATAACGTCTCGATCATAAATTATTACTGCTCATAATCATATCAAGGTACTCACTCACGCAACTTTCTTGCTTCATTTATATACATGAGTAAAGATTGATTAGACATTTAAATATGATCAATTGTGACTGGAAAATCCAAAAAAAAGCTAGAGAAGCAACCTTAAAGAAATCAAAAACCACGAAAATTACGAAATTCAACAAAATATTAGAAGAAAATAACTGCACAATAAATGAAGCTGACAACAATATTTCATCTTCTATTGACAGAACAAAGTGGATAATCAATCTCTCTTCAAGAGAATTTATCTCTAGTGGGATAAAACTACTTGAAAAAGGATTAAATTTCAATTAAGTGGTTAGCAACCCTAACATAGAAGTAGCATTAAGTCCAATAGATAAGACGACAGCAGAAGAGGTTCGAACTCAGTTTGCATTAACTCTTAAGAAAAAAAGAAAACAGTCAGACTTAACGAAATCAGAAAGATTGGCTCTAATCAATCTTAAAAATGATAAAAACATCGTCATCACAAAAGCTGATTAACGAAACTCTACAACAGTTTTGAATAAATCTAACTATATAAAGAAGGTTACTGAACACATTGAAACGAGTCCATATGAAGAAATTAAGACGCCTGTAGATACAGTAATGAGTAAGATTAAGAAATCTACATCGGATTCAATACGCAGTATGAAAGTGTCACTGGGCGAGTCTAAATGGTTTGAGGAAATGTCTAAAACTAATAATGCTAGTAGAATTTACGGTACTATAAAAATGCATAAACCAGGTTATCCCACAAGACCAAGAGTAGATTTTAGAAATACCCCTACTTATGAATTATCACAAAAACTTAGCTCTACTACTATGTCCTATTAGAAATCATTCAAACTCTAGGCTAACTAATTCGTGTGAAGTGAAAAGGAAACCAAATGACATTCAATTAGAAAATAATAATTTGATATAATTAGCCTTTACACTAACATTGAGATCAATATGGCCTTAGAAGTAGTTAAAAGAGAACTAACTGCTAATCCCAAACCTAGTCATAGGACGAAGCTGCTCATTGAGAAAATCATTTAAGGAATTCAGTTATGCCTCACATCTACTCTCTTTAAATTCCAAGGCAAAATATATAAACAAACAGACGGCGTAGCAGTAGGATCATCAATATCCCCTATCGTAATCCACATCTTTATGGACAGCTGGGAAAATATTGCTCTTAATTCATTTAATCCTTACTCCAAAAATATGGTGGAAATATGTGAATGACACTTTCACAGTGTTAAAAGCAGAACATATCTCTAGCTTCTTGACGCATTTAAACTCACAAGTAGAAGGAATAAAATTCACATTTAAATCAGAAAATGAACAAGGAGAATTAACTATGTTAGATTGTTAGATAAGAAGAATAGAAGAAGGCAAACTACACACTAATGTTGATAAAAATTCAACAAATTCTAATGGATATTTAGACTTCAATTCATCTCATTTGTTGTCTACAAAGGCTGGTCTAGTTAAATGCTTAACAAACGGAGCAATAACACTAAGTAGTACAACAAAAAACCTAATTGATGAAATAAAACAAATAGGAGAAGCGTCAGTGTTAAATAACTATCCTATGAAAAAATTCATTAGGAAGATCAGAAAAGGCCAAAGGCAAAATAAAAATAATGATGAAACTAATAATCATAACATAAATAAAAAAGAATATAAGGCATCTAATGTTTCACTATATAAGGATAGGACATCTGAGACCCCACGTAGGATTCCTTATAAAGTAGGAATTAGGGTGGCATTCAAACCTACAAACTCACCCACTGACAAGCTCTGTAGGTTTAAGGGCCCGGTGGACCCAATTAAACAAAGTAATATAACTTTCAAGATACATTGCAATGACTGTAAGTTAATTCAACTACATAGGTCAAACTAGTTGATCAGGAGTAGTCAGATTATCAGAACATAAGAATTTAGCTCAGGTTAGAATGACTGACTCCGCCAGGATTAGTAATTTGAAAAGCAAAACTCAGCAGTTGCACTGCATGCATAAAATAGCGTGGGACACAGTCAAAATTCTAAAACGTAATATAGGTAGGTGGAGAGCGTGAGAGGTTGATTACTGAATCCTGGTTCATCGAGTCTACACCCAATACATGCAAAAGAAGCGATTGAACGCAAATACCGGAGATATGGAAGATGGTATTACCAGTCAAATCAGAGGATAATAAATAATCTCAAAAGTTATTTCAATTCACATTCTAACATTCTAATAAGTCACTTATTTTTACTGTAAAAACATCTTATTTCCCATCTTATTGTATTTTGTTTATAATGCTAATATTATTTCCGAATGTACTGTATGTTATATTGATCATATTTAAATGTCTAATCAATCTTTACTCATGTATATAAATGAAGCAAGAAAGTTGCGTGAGTGAGTGCCTTGATATGATGATGCGCAGTAATAATTTGCGGTCGAAACGTTATCAGTGAATATTACTGTACAACATTGTGTGATTTTATCAACGTAAAATTTTATCCATAAAGGAGTTATACTCTACCCCAGTGCCCAAGTTTTATCCTTATGTATCTATTGATCGTTTTTATTCACTTGGAATTCGAACTTTCTTGTCATGTGATTTACTTCTTATTAGCTGGTGAATTTGGTGTATAGTTATATATTTGCTAATCGCTGGCTTACTCGCTTGAGCACCAGGCTTCTAGGAATTCCCTGATTGCATTTTCGGTGTTTCCTCTATTTAAAATTTCTAAATTATCCCAATCAGATTGGTGTTCATATTTACTTACATGCATTGATATGAAGGAATATATCATGTCTTTTTACAGCTAATTGGTGTTCCTGGATTTGGACTTGAAGGGGACGCCCACGTTGACCGATGTAATGTCTGTTACATTTCATAAAGTTTATTATTAAATGCTATTAATTTTATCTTCTTTTTCTGTTGGATCTTTGGTTTGCATCATATCGGATGAAGTAACTGTGGTGGTTGGCTTGTGTGCTATATCTATTTCAAACGGTCTTAATATTCTAGTTGTTATTTCGGAGATATCTTTTATATATAGTGGGATGAATTTTCTTGTAGTCTTTGATGACGGTTTCTTGTTGGTGTTGTTATTCGATTTTAAACACTTTTTGATGAAATTTTGTGGATAACCATTCTTTTTGAAGACTGTTAGTAGGTATTTTTCCTCCATTCTGTTCAATAGCGGAGAAGTGCTACAGTGTGTTTGAACTCTTTTAAACAATGTGTCTGTCTGCATGAAGTTTCTTCTGTGGGTAATCGGGTTACGACTACTGTGGTTGAGTATTTAGTCTGTGTGCATTGACTTTCTATACAGTTGTGTTTCTGAACTTCCTGTTAGTTCTCTTGTTTAAGATATCTGAGAATGGAATTTCGGTGTCTAATTCTTCTTCTCTTTTGAATTTGAAGTCTTCAAATATGTTGTTTATCAATTTATGGGTATACTCCAAACCATTTTTTTAACTATCATAAATCCACCCAGATCTGCGGTTTAATTATAGGTAGGATAATTAATTCTGATCTTTGTATGACATCTTCAACTTTCAGTCCTGATATGGGTGATCCCATTGGTGTTTCTTTAATCGTTCATGGGGAACTTAAATTAGTCCATTTTATATTAAGACCCCCATTGAAGATGTTCTCTTGAAGGACTAAGAAAGTTTCGCAATTAAGTCAGTTAACTCAGAGGACATGTAATTTCTAATTCCTTTGAAGGCATATTCTTCGTTGGTGGACAGCATCTATAATTATTATAGCACCACTATGAACGCTAAGCACAAAGTGAGGCGTAAATTTCATCCTAACTTCGTTTTTAATCACTGTTTGGATAACGGTTTGAAGGCATGATTAGGATTAGTATTAGGGTTAGGATCGAGGACTGGGTTGGGATTACAGTTAGTCTAAGGTTTTGATATGTATCCACATATATATATTTATGTGTGTGTATGTTGGTCTCTCTTTCTGTTTGCTCTCTTAGTCTGTGACCATTTCACTTGTATGAACCTGTCTCCTTTAACAATGTATATTCTCCTTATATTATATTATATATAATATGAGTGTTTGTTGACAGTCCGTTGCTTGGTAACATATATCCATATATGGTGGTTGTTGACATGTCTGCTATATTCCGCTATGTACATATGGATCGATACTTCATTATAATTAGCCATTCATGTTAAGACTGTCTAATGATTGTTCACACCCTTGTCTGAACATTGATATATATTTCGCTCTCACAATTTTTGTGTGACTGACTTACACTTACTTTGGTGTGATACCACTTATTGCTTCTCCTTGTGTTCGGAAAATAGAAGTATCATCGCAAATCTAGTGGTCTTCTGATTTCCGCCTTCTTGCGTCAGGACTATTAAATTCTCGACCAGTCCATAACAATAAATTAGCGACGATTACATAACAATTTGGCGACGGGGAAAACTACTATTAACCACTCAGCAGCAGCAACATAACAGGTTTACGACTGCTGTTGGGATTATGGTTAGGGTGTTTTGTTTTTATCATACATATTTTTCTATTAAGTAGTTTTAGGGTATCCGTAATTACTATCTGTATTTTTCTAGTAGGTAAAAATCATTTTTATTTAAAAAAACGCCATTTTTCTGATTGGTAGCCTCAAGGTCGGTCGTGCGCCCGCATCGCTAAGCGCCACCTTTATCGGACGGGTATTTGGAAGCTTTAAGTAATAGGCCAAAATGTACCAGAGTGATTTCATGGAAATTCACTAATACATATTTAACTTTTAAACTTAATTTTTTTACTCCTATACGTTCCCATTGGAACATATGGCTTCAGGTTAAAGCTTCGGGGTCTCAGCAGCAGTGGTGCTTTTTATAAAATGAGGTTGCTAGTCACATGCCCAACCTTCCTTCTTTACATGGATTACTACAGGCCTGGTGAGGTAAAGAAGTGCACCGACCAGGGATCGAACCCTGAACCACTTGCGTGACTGATCAGTGTTCTACCACTGAATCATTGAAACACTTGACTTGTGAACTTTTTACCTCCCTTATTCCATTATATTGTGGAGTTATCAATGTTAAGCAACATTCTCTGATAAAAGTGCAGCAGATGTAACGCAGTTTGGGAATATAATACCGTCGACAATATATGCGTCAGCAAATATATTTTTAGCGCAAAATGTCATTTTAAAATATTTGCCATGGAGTTATAAAAAGCATCATTTTAGTTACTGGACCTCATTGTAATTTGACATTGGTTAAAGAACCACTGGGAAACCTGAGAGTACTGGACACCTGTTTCGTCCTAGTTTGTGATTGTTCATCAGTACAGACTCACTGAAGTTAGAACCCAGGACCTTCTGGTTACAAGGCGAGCCCGTAGACCATTAAGCCACTATCACACCGTTCCATTGACTAGTTCATGAATTCCAGTTTCTGCCAACTAACGACTTAGAGCGACCACTAGCCAATGTCTTCAAAGAGTAACCAATCAATTAAATCCCCACAAACTAATACCTGAGAATCATTTTACATTACTAGTGTCTTTTCAATTAAATTTACCAACAAGCAAACAAACGTAAATCTGTACATTAACTTACATCCTTCCACTTTGCACAAACATTAGAAAATTGGACAAAAGGTTCAACTGATTCAATTACTTCCGGTGGTATATCGGCTCCAAGTTCAGGTAGGAACAGAAAATCCTAAAAAAGGCATATAAGTACTCTTATGACTCTATAGTTTTTAAATTACTGTGTAAATGTGTGCTGCTACAAAAAAGTATTAGGTTATTGATCGTTTTACTACGTAATAAGTTTTTTATTCAATAACTACCTTAAAAATGTCTTTTCGTTCTCATTTACCATATAGAAAACTCAGAAGTCCAAGTTTTCAATAAACTTTTGTTTTGTAATTTCCAGTAAAACATCATACAACAATCCGGAGACATTCTAGATGTTTGAAGTGAAGCAATTTCATATTGTTCCAAAATAATGAATGACTAAACCGTAGAATCACAGTAATACAGCTTTGTTAAATAATATTATGCGATTTAGTTGGTAAATGGTGACTAGCAGTGGAATCCAGGATGCACATTTCGTTCTATATGGAACTCATCATCTGAATGTACCTGCATTTCCAGTGAGTGGCGATGTTCCCACCGAGGCTCGAATCTAGTGCTCATAGTTTCAAACTTCAAAGCGTTATCCACTAGACCACTTGGGCCACGAGAGCCACTTTTTGTGCAACGGTTCATATTAATTTAATTAAATTTTTGATTTTCCCGTCGACTGATTGGACCGAAGTGCTCGGTCTCAGGTTGACATGTCTGCTGGCTTCTTGTGCAGATGCTTCGACGATGTCTAGGTATGTAATAAGAATTTAATTGGTGGATGGTGACGAGTCCCAAATAGGACGAAATGCGTATCCTGGATTCCACTGCTAGTCACCACCCACAAATTAAATTCTAATTAAGTGCCCGGACATCGTCGAAGCATCTGCACAAGAAGCCGAAATGTCAACCTGAGACCGAGCACTTCAGTCCAATCAGTCGACGGAAAATCTAAAATTTAATTAAATATTATACGGTTCCTACAAAAATCCATATTTGCCAAATGACTTAAACTTTACTCAATTCTGTATTTAATTTATTACAACTAAGACTTTTAAGGTGGTATCCCGGGTATAACAGACAAAAAATAAAGAACTAATGCTTGTGTAGAGTGACAGCCACGGAGAGTATATTAATCTCTTTTAACAAACTTTTAATCTAACATAATGCTGTTGTCCGTGCCAAGTAAAACGCTAAGTCAGGTCATCCTGTAGAGAATAAAAGATGCACTGGATGCAGAACACCGCCAGCTCACCGGAACAAGCTGGATTAAGGAAAGGTAAACCACGCGCTGATCATATTGCAACTCTACGCATTGTCATCATCGAACGAAGTATACTATGGCAGTCAAACCTTTATCTTAACTTTATCGACTTCCAAAAGACCTTCGACAGCACTGACTGAGAATTAATCTGGACACTGCTTCAATACTACGAAGTTTAGTTCTCAAATCTTTATCAATCTCATTCAACAGCTGGCTATATGACAATACCACGTGTCAGGTGATCCACCAAGCAAAACTCAGCGAGGTGTTCGAAGTGCACACAGGAGTCAGACAAGCTGGCTGTATATTATCACCGATAATAACCTTAATTGTGGTGGACTGGACTACGTGTCAGACTGCGTTGTGAGTGAAAACACAGGAAAACGCAGGACAGATAATAAGACTCTAGACGACCTGGATTTCGAACACGTATGATTTATATCTAATGTCACACAAACTCGATGACTAACAGGCGAAAACTAACAAACTGGCTGAAGAAGCAGGCAGCGAAGTTAGGACTCCAGGTGAACATAGAGAAGATGGAGGTGATGAAGATAACCAACCAAGAATAACCGGAGCAAATCATAGTCAACAGAAGAGATTTAACAGAGGTCACCTCCTTCACTTACCCAAGGAAGCATCGTTTCAACTACTGGAAGTCGGAACCAATGAAGATGTCAACCAGCCGGAATCGGAAAGACAAGATACGCCTTCACCAACCTGAAACCAGTTTGGAAATCTTCTCCATTCCACTACATAAAGAGCAAGATTCGGATTTTCAACACAAATGTCAGTGAAGACAGTCAATTCTTCTATACAGCTTAGAAAGTTGGCCAGCGCGTCACGGAATGGATTTCCAACAAGTTACGAACTTTTATCAACAGCTGCCTTTGCACCAAACTGTAGAGTAAATGACAGGTGAGAAAGAATCAACTGCAAGAAACTCTGACTGAGAACAAACCAACCAAGAGCTGATTTCCCAACAAACATGTAGGAGAAAGTGTAGATGGATCAATCACACGTTGAGGAGGTCGTCTGATGACATTGTGCGTAATGCAGACCATCGCCTGAATGCAATCCCAATGGGGAGCGACGGATGGGTCGTCCTAGGATGACGTGGGAGAGACCGTGCAAGCAGGAGGAGGAGATGCGAGATTATGGTCAATGGTGGACACAGGTGAAGAGGATAGCATAGAATACAAGAAAGTGGAGAGGCCTTGTTGAAGCCTTATGTTGCACTCGGAACACAAGGGAATGATAATAACATAATCTCTACTGAAATTTGCTTCTCAGCAAGTTGTAAAATATTAAATTAACCAAAAAACTCATATCATAAAAATCCCTACGAAGAATAACTGAAAACACTTATTCTCACAATCTATGTTTAATGAGGAACTTGAATGATATCCAATGAACAGAATTACAGAATAATCTACCATCACTAAAATAGAAATAAACACATTCGATCCTCTAAAAGGTTTGCCATGATATACAAAAGCAGTAAAAGATGAAGTTTAAACTTTCAATAACAAAAATAAGTTAAAAGAAGGTCTGTTTACTTATTGCTTCGCGTTCTAATGAGTTGAAGTATTATCCACAATAACAAACACTAAATTACATAAGCAAAGCAATTCCATTTTCCACCGGTATATTAAATCAACTCCCGGGTTTATTGGTATTAAGTAGTTGAATAATAAACCTATCTATAACCTGCTTGCATGCAAAAGTTTGAATATTGCCACAGAATCACCAAGATAAAACTTCGTTGGAAGAGAAGTTGAAATGATGTCCACAACTGAATGTGAAAGTGGTATCAGCATAACTTAAAAATTTTCCTTTCTTAAAGGATTTACGATAGCAGGAATAATGTGATGATACAGACTGCTCTAAAATAATGAGTGAAATTGATATGTATCCACATAATGTGTGTTTTGTTTTTGACAGTCTATTATATTTTATTGTGTATATGGATCGATATTTCATTATAACTGACAATATGCTTTTGTCTGTCCACTAACTAAATAAACGTGGATGACCTTGTTGTTACATGACATTACAACCAATCATGTTAAGACTGTCTGTTTATTGGTTTATGTATATTAGTCATTTTCATATATACTTTTGTACTGTATACTTGTTCAGACTTGTTCCCACGTTTTTTCGTACACTACGTACCATTTCACTCACACTCTTGTGTGACATTTATTTTCATTGTCTGGTAAAATACAAGTATCATCGTAAACCTGGTGGTCTTCTGATTTCCCTCTTTCCGCGTCAGGACTATTAACTACTCGACGAGCACATAACAGAAACATACGTAACAAAGTGATAGGATAGGCCTTAGTTGCGAAAATAAAAAATGGAATTAGTGTTTGATTTTAAAATTTACCGCTTAAAGAGTAAGATGAACTTCCTAAAGTAAGTAGAAAAGATTAAATTAAATGAAACTTTCCTTCAACAAAATCGCCAGGTGAATGTTTGAAAACAACTAATAGGCCGTGTTATTTATGCTAACTAAAAAATTTTCAGTATATATACGAAACCAAAGAATCATAGTTCAAAGGCTATTTCCCAATCGTTATATTTGAAAGAATAATTTTATCTATTCCTCATTGCTGCAATGACTGATTACCAACTTTTTTGCGTGACCACTACTCTCATCTTTACGTTCTTGAAGATTTTTTATTGATTTTTATAACTAGCCGTTCGTTTATGCAGTAACTTACAATTAGTGCTCCCCATTTGTCTCGTGCGTCGGTGGCACAGTGGTAGAGTGCTCGACGACTACGCAGGTGGTCCAAGGTTCGATCCTCGGCCAACGACGCACTCATTTACCTTGCTAATCCAGTAGTAAGACTAGTAAAGAGGGAAGGTTGGGCATAAGGCTAACAACCCCATCCTGTAAAAATAATCACCACTGCCACAGAAACCGCGAGCCTCTAGCTTGAAGCCCTATGTTTCACTGGGAACGTAAAGGAATACGAAAAAATTGTCTCCCCAATAAGTTAAACTACTTAAATAATTAAATGATATTCCTAAGTTAAGAAAGCAATAATTGTTAGTGAAACAGTCAGTAAAAAAAAAGCCAAATCGTATACAACATGCGAAGTTAACTGAACATATTTAACAACTTACAGTAACACGTTTGCATGTTACATTCACTTCGAATGTATTTTGTAAACATATTGGTAGAAGTAATGTGACAGATATGAAGAGTGAACCAAGAAAATTAAGCACAGTATAGACATATGAACTTTTCAAAGTTATTAAGTAATCTGAATCAGTATTCAGTAAAACCATTGCTAATATAAAAATTGTCATACTCGTTTTTATTTGACACATAACTTGGGTGAAACGAAAAAGTTGACAAAAACGAGATTTCAGAAGCAGTTGAGTTTCTTTTCTGAAGAATATTTTATTAAAAAAAAGAAGTTAAAGAAACAATCTTGGAACTGATCTGTGTTCATTTAAAAAGCAAAAACGAAAGAGAATATAAATTTTTTTACTAGTTGATCACGGACTGATATCAGTTAGAGAAGCATTGAAAACCAGCGTCCGAGTACTGGACAGCTGCTGTTTCATCCTAGTTTGGGAATCATTGGCAGTGCGCACTCACCACAGGGGCTCGAACCCAAGGCCTTCCGGTTACAAAGCAAGGTCATATACCATGCCGATGATTCCCAAACTAGGATGAAACAGCTGTCTAGTATTCTAGCGCTGGTTTTCAATGGTTCTCTAACTGATATCAATCCGTGATCAACTCGTAAAAACAAAACTAATCCTTACAAACCAACTATAGAGAATATAAATTAGAAATTTTCAATCATTCTGCTCATAACTTGATGGTTATAATCACTTTACAATGTCAAAATACTGTTACAGTATTCTTTGGTTTTGTCAATAATTATTAATAAAACGATTAAAGTCATTTCTTAAGAGGTTATGATGATGTTTACTGAAATTCTACGTCTTTTTGAATACGATAGAGAAGATTTGTAGCTCAGGTGGATAATTTTGATGTGGTTTTGTTCTCTGAGCTGGATAGTTAGTTTGCGAAGCTTTCATCACCTTACTGGGTGACATCTTCAGCGCATACTTCAAATTGAAGTGAGCTTTTAGGTTTCTCCACGAGTTTATTAATCATTCCTCCTGGTGACCTTGAACGTGATTGGTTGTTTATGTATGTTTTCACACCTTCTAGGTTACTTGTGTTGGAACTGATTGTTTCTGTGACTTGAACTTTGGCCAATCGTGTGTGAAGTTTCTTTCTTATTGGTTGATAAATTTTGTCTATCTCGATGTGTCTATTGATTGATGATTCACTGGAATGCCAAGCTTCTAAAAATTCTCTAGCATTCTTGCTATTTCCTTTGTCTAATATTTGAACGTTGTCCCAGTCGAATTGATGTCCGTGGTTGTCTGTGTGTAGTGAAATGAGGGAGTGTATATCATGTCTTTTGACGGCTAGCTTATGTTCGTGGATACGAAGACGAAGGGGACGTCCACTTTGGCCAATGTAGTGTTTTTCACAGTTGTTACAGTTTATTTTGTAGATGATGTTGGTTTTGTCTTCTTTTGCTGTTGAGTCTTTTGGTTGACATAGAATTGAGTGCAGCGACTTTGTTGGTTTGTGTACGACGTCAATTCCTAAAGGTTTGAAGAGTCTTTTAGTGATTTCTGAGATATCCTTTATATATGGTAAGGCGATTTTCTTTGTGTTTTCCTTGGTGGCTTTTGTTTTGGTAGGTTGGCTTGGGGGTATATGTTTCTTGATGAAATTCCGGGGATATCCATTCTTTTGGAAGACGTCCATGAGATACTTTTCTTCAATTTTTCTTAGGGTGGGAGTGCTGCAGTGAGTCCTTGCTCTCTTGAATAGTGTTTGTATGCAGTTCCTTTTGTGTGCTATTGGGTTGTTGCTGTTGTAATTCAGTATTTGGTCTGTGTGAGTTGATTTCCTATAAACTTGAGTTTCTAATTCTCCTGTAGTTGTTCGCCTGACTAAGACGTCCAAAAATGGTATTTTGTTCTCGGATTCCTCTTCTCTTGTGAATTTGATGTCGTTGAAGACGTTGTTTATTAAGTTGTGAGTTTTGTCTAATTTTCAAAAGAAACGAATTAGACAAAACTCACAACTTAATAAACAACGTCTTCAACGACATCAAATTCACAAGAGAAGAGGAATCCGAGAACAAAATACCATTTTTGGACGTCTTAGTCAGGCGAACAACTACAGGAGAATTAGAAACTCAAGTTTATAGGAAATCAACTCACACAGACCAAATACTGAATTACAACAGCAACAACCCAATAGCACACAAAAGGAACTGCATACAAACACTATTCAAGAGAGCAAGGACTCACTGCAGCACTCCCACCCTAAGAAAAATTGAAGAAAAGTATCTCATGGACGTCTTCCAAAAGAATGGATATCCCCGGAATTTCATCAAGAAACATATACCCCCAAGCCAACCTACCAAAACAAAAGCCACCAAGGAAAACACAAAGAAAATCGCCTTACCATATATAAAGGATATCTCAGAAATCACTAAAAGACTCTTCAAACCTTTAGGAATTGACGTCGTACACAAACCAACAAAGTCGCTGCACTCAATTCTATGTCAACCAAAAGACTCAACAGCAAAAGAAGACAAAACCAACATCATCTACAAAATAAACTGTAACAACTGTGAAAAACACTACATTGGCCAAAGTGGACGTCCCCTTCGTCTTCGTATCCACGAACATAAGCTAGCCGTCAAAAGACATGATATACACTCCCTCATTTCACTACACACAGACAACCACGGACATCAATTCGACTGGGACAACGTTCAAATATTAGACAAAGGAAATAGCAAGAATGCTAGAGAATTTTTAGAAGCTTGGCATTCCAGTGAATCATCAATCAATAGACACATCGAGATAGACAAAATTTATCAACCAATAAGAAAGAAACTTCACACACGATTGGCCAAAGTTCAAGTCACAGAAACAATCAGTTCCAACACAAGTAACCTAGAAGGTGTGAAAACATACATAAACAACCAATCACGTTCAAGGTCACCAGGAGGAATGATTAATAAACTCGTAGAGAAACCTAAAAGCTCACTTCAATTTGAAGTATGCGCTGAAGATGTCACCCAGTAAGGTGATGAAAGCTTCGCAAACTAACTATCCAGCTCAGAGAACAAAACCACATCAAAAACTTTTTGAATACTCTTAACATCGCAACAGAGAATCATTAGAAGCTTTCGTTTGCTTACTTTTTTTATTAGCTGAAGACATCATAACTTAACGTCATGAATCCTTTAACAAATTTAGTTTCCAAAAGAAATAAGCATCAGTGAGATTAGATGCAGAGGATTGGTAGTTGTTTTGACCAATTTTGTAGCTTTATCACGTAAGTTTACCTAACAAAAAGCAGCATACTCCTCTTATAAGAAGGTAATAGGGGCTACCATAACTTAAACCCTCTTGTTCAACTAATGCAATAATTCATTATAATGAAACCTCCCTTGGGTAAAGGTTGAAACAAGATAACACATAGATAGCCCACTTCGTAATTTTCTAATCAAGTTCATAATGTAAGCCAGTAAATACTCTCTCAAAAGTTGACTAGATATCTGTAATTATTACAGTGAAATAAAAGCGTTATGAGTAAACAGACGCAATAGTATCTGTAAACTTAATTTCTCTACACCTCTCTCTATATTAATTTGAAGCTTCATAAGCTTTCCTGATGAGTGTCTTGGCTTCAGTAACTTTTATTTCTTGCTTTCTAAAGTAGCAGCATATCAATATTTTACATTTTCAACTTTCTTGTTCTATACCCCCACCCGATATAATTTCTGCACCTCATGTCATGTCATATATGTCATGTGCGTCGGTGGCACAGTGGTTAGAACTCTTGTCGACCATACACATGGTCCAGGGTTCGATCCTCTGCCGACGCACACCTGATATCAATGGTCGGCCTGCAAAATTTGGGCTACCGATATCCATGCTGAAAATTCCATACTTGTACCAAAAATACAGTGTGGAATCAAGCTGTAATCAAAAATAAAAAAATAAATAATTGTGAAACAGTCATTAATATTGATTTTGGGACCTGACATTAATGAGTGTTTTGCAATGGATGATGCTGCGTCTTTATTCAGATTTATCGCATTGGGATTTTCTATATGATTTAGTCGCCATTTTGGAACATGTCCTTTCGGACGACATTGGAACATTCTGTTGGTTCTACCTATATAGGTGTCACCGCAGCTGTAGGTGAACTTGTAGATATAGTTTGAAGTAGAGTCCACAGAATTTCGTCCTTTAATCGTAGGTACAGGGATCGAAAATGTTCGGCAAGTGAGAAAAAGAGATGTGGCGTAGAATGTGCGTTTGATGGCTGATCGAAGTCTTTGAGCTGTCAACTGCATAATCTGGTCCCCTTTGAATGGTAGGTTAATAAAGATAGCTTTCTTTGGTACAGAAGCTGTCTTTTCGAGATGTGGTCTTTCTTTAGTGTGGCAAGTCATAAAGTTTTACGGATAACCATTAGCTAATAAAACTGAATGTATGTATCGAAACTTATCCATCAATGTGTCACTCGTGCATAATTCTCGGGCCCTTGAGAACAAACATTTCACTGGGGAACTTTTATACTGGATAGGGACAAAACTGGTAAAATGAAGATATTGTCCACTCAATTTCTAGTCATTTATGTTACGTCATCCAATTTGTTTGCTCACTTTTAGTCCTAATTTAAATAGCATTATTCTCCACCCCACTTCTACTTAGTTTCTACCTGTAATTACTTCTGTTGCTATCTTGACCCAAGTTAAAACATTGTAGCCAATTATATTGCGTCATCTAACTAACTGACTCACTTAACCTTGTTTCTATATTAGATAATTAATGTATTGCCCGATTAACTATCTAAACTTGACAAACCCTATGTACACACACACAAAGATTATTATACATAAATGCGAGTATACAGCTACGTGAATGAATTCGCCAAAAAGAGTCTCTTCGCTGAACGTCTTCTCTTTTTCATATGACTCAATGGGGATTTTTAATATAAGAATAGAACTTGTGCACTTTAGTAGGGTATAATTCTATTATGAGTGAAATTTATTTTGATAAAGTCTCATAGTGTTATGCAGTATTATTTACTGGCGACATTTTGAGCACAATTTATTGCTCATAACCATATCAAGGGGATCTTCAAGCTACATGCATTAGATGTATTGGCTAGCAATAGGTGTCCTATTACTAGGGTTATTCGAGTGATAAACAGCGGAGATAAGCTAAAATTTGAAGACAATATATAGAATATGTCCGAATAGCACAGCAGCAGGCTGAATAATATTCAACTTATTCAACAGTATAAATAAAAGGATCATATTACTCCTGAAGTACTATGCCTTTTATTTAATATTTACGGTAACTAACTTTCTTTATATAATTAACTTTGGTTTATGTTATATTAATTCCAATTTCGGGCCAGTTTACAGTTTTACTTGATAAAGTATGTTTATTGTCAACCCAGTTTGATTTCATTCTCTACTAGCTTCAAGTAATTAACTATCTTACATTTTTCTTGCGTCTGAGAACTGTCTAGCTATACTATCCCTTTTGAAAACGAATATTTCATCCCTGTCAGAAACTGTTTTGTCACTTCTTAAGTCTCGAATATCAGTAGAGTCTTAAAAGTGAAAAGATTTCTTTGATCTATTCACCTGATTTCTTTTTTTGTATTAATCCACCTGGTAGCTCTAACCGTAGTTACTACAAGTACAAACATGAAGAAAACTTAATATGAAATAATGGTAATATTGAAAAATGCTAAAAAAATTGATTTATGAGAGATATACCTTCGAAAATTACCGACGAGTTTGAAAAAAGCATCCTCCCATGTCTGAAACTTTATCGTTCTCATTCCTTTGATTATGTCAGACAGTAGCCGAATGCGACTGACCGTTGCCCTTGCGACAGATAGTCTTGAGGGAAAAGAAGGGCATTAGTTAACACCAAAAATTACTTTTATGTTATGTTATAAACCGTATATCTGAAGTGAAAAATTGGTATATTCAGATTGGACCAATTAACTTATACTCCAAGAGGGATTAAGCTGTTAATTGAGCTAGAGTTTTGGTTGAAACATATTTTGGTTCATCTTGATTATATCCTCTGAAAGCATGCTAACTTTGTTTGAACACAATGAAAGACCGTATTGACAAACTGAAACTTTCGGTATCACAACGTTTGTCAGTTTTGGCTCTAAATCACTCGTTTTACGTGCTCCCCTCATGTTCCTCATATACGGATCTTCAGTGTACTTCATGCTCTTATTTTATTCGGAATAATGACTATGTAAACCTCATGACATCCAATAAAAAGTAAGAGCACTGCTAGCCGAACATTAATTCAACGAAGAGCAACTTTGCAGATGTTTTGGTAGTAAGGAAATATATTGACTTAGTAACCAATGCTTCATAAAAAACCACCTTCTAATTTGGCAAAAAGCATGATATCAGGTTGAGCCGGAGTTCCTGTCTAGTACTAATTATTTACATTTTTTTATCCATCTGCCTATAGTTAGGCAAAATCTTTCGATGGTCATCATGACTGCTACTTTGTTTATTTTAAAACAAGAGCTTGTTCAATACCAGTAGACACATGGTCTAGCACCTCTTATATGCTATTATATAAGTAAAATGGAATAGATGCTCACGGAACTCAAAGAGAAGGTCACTGAAGTGGTAATTAAAAATGTATCTGACCATGACTGTGACTATAAGGGTGAATTAAAGTAAAAGTAAATTCTTTTTCCCTGTCAAGCAGCTGATGATTATGATCATTTTCTCATAAGAAATACTAGGAGTTTCAGTAGCACATGTAACAAGCTAGCAGTAAAGACGACATCACAGCTATGTATCTTTATTACCTTACCACTCCAACTTTTAATCAAGATCTCATGTGGAACTTTGAAGGCTATGTCCTGTGAAAGAGTTTAGCAATCAATGATAAGTAGAAAAATCGATCATTTTTGTGAACTATTTGTACTCTGGAAATCTCATAGATGCAGTCTGTAAACTGAATATTTTAAATTAATATCAGTCCCTCCAAGACGCATTATTTTGGTAACATGATGTCCATCACTTAGTTACCTTTTCCCTAACGTTTTCCTCTGATTATAAAATAACTGTATTTGTACATGCAAACTCACCAAAACATACCTCAACTTGGAATACATTTTGTTCGAAATAAATCCCAAAGGGATATTGAGAAGCGTAACAATGAGTGCACAGATACTAGGTATTAATGCAATCCGACTCATTAGCCAAAATATTACAGCAAACTGAATAGGTGCAAGCCAAAAGTAATTCAAAAGTCCAAAAGCCTAAAAATAATTCGGGGTAAATTTCAGAAGTAAAAAGCCAAACTTCATAAAAATTCTGGTTTTTTAATAAAATTGTTTGAGGTGAACCTCATCATTTCTAATTAAGTTAAAGCATAAAAGTTGTATTAATCCACACTTCACACCTGTTGTTGCAATATCATAAAATGACCTTTCTTAGAAAATTCACATGAACTGCATACCAAAGACTACGAACAGTGTATATATAGAACCGTAAATTACGTTTAAATGAATCATTGTGCTTGCTATGTTTTGCATATAACGTTTATCCCTTTTGTTACAATATTAAAAGAAGTGTTTATTTGTGGTGGCAATAATTTTATGTGTTTATCTGCCATATAATAACTTGTGGATCCTAGAGAAGCCAAAACGACACGCATGTAAGCGCTTAACATCAATTAAATACCAAACTACCATATGCATTAAGCACTAAAATAAATCTAGTTGGATAACTGATATTAATTAACTTGGCGTTGGAACTTTTGGAAACTCTATGTGATCAGTTTTTACCTTTAGACTGGAAAAATGGGCCAGCCGATAACTAAACTTAGGTCTAGAAAACAATAACCCCAAAAAAGTGATCTACCGTGCATACACTTATTTTTATTCTACAGGAATAAATTTAAAATAGTTGGCTCAAAATAATGGATTTTGTATACTCAACATCGAAGGAAATACACTGTAGAGCACCCAGTAAATGTATCCAAAAACCACAACAATTCCTCTTCACAAGACAGACCTCATCTATCGACAATCTTAAGCCTATTTGTGCTGACTGACATTCACTATAAATTAGCTTTTAAAAACTTACAAGTAAGAAATAAAGTTGGAGTGATTATGTGGATAATATTGTAACAACAACCTTAGGGTATTTTCAATTATATATGGTTGCGCAAATCTGAGAAGCCATCTCCGAAACATCTTCAGCAATTAAAGTCCATCTTCACTTCTTCCCAATTCCAAAAGTCGTTAATTGTCGTGACCAAAAGTACAGGGATTTATTGAGTTTACGAGCTCGTTTCCAGTCTTAATTTGCCAGCCGAGAGCATCCTTACGCTTGTTCGCAAACTTCAAATATACAGTTTGAGTCCATTTAAACTGTTTCACCTTTTTAATCACAAAATAATGCAGTGTTATTTACTTCTGATGCTTCGAATCAATTTGCTACTGATGATCATAACAAAGGTTATTATTTAGATTAAATCTTTTGCATAAGAATGGTGCATTTCACCTGCCTAAATATACTAACGCCGTATTTACGTTTTTATTCACCTGAGCAGTTGAAACAAATCAGTTTTAAAAGCTGTGTACCTCCTGGTATATTTACATATCCATTTAAGTTTTAAGTTCTTAAACAATTTCATTTTGATTCGGGGCATCTTATGTTGCCAAATACATTTTTTGGGGGGTTGCTTGTCAACAAAACTGAGATAAATGACTCGCTCAAGACATTAAAAGCAAAGAGAATCGGAACCACCGTCACAGCACTTTGGTTTATTGGTATTTTATTAGTCAGAAAACTAGTGATCAGTTTAATAAAACCGTTAGAATACAATGGTAAAAGAACAAGGCTCTCAGCGTTTTGGGGAAGACCGACAGTGAAGCTTATTGTATCTCGTTTTGTCAGTTAATTATCACAACTTAGAAGAGCTTGATTAACTTTGTTCAAGAAATTCAAGTTTACTTAATAAATCTATAGTCTCTAAAGGTTTAAAACCTTCAAATCATTATGAATTAACACTTGTATAGATAATCTTCAGTCAAGATAAAAAATTGGAACCATCCATGAACGTCTGAGCAATATAAACGGGGCAAATGTGTAAGTTATTTAAAAACTGCAGAATTTTAGTTTTAACAAGCATGAAAATGTGTCCTCTGCAGTGATATGAAAATCGAGTTCCTGTTAAAGTCCTTACTATCAGCTGTCGTGTGGTTTTGAAATGCGTGAATATAGAAATTACCTCACATATAATCAAGATTGTCCTTTTCAAATGTAAAATAACTGACTAGATACCTTTCTTCAGGTCCGTTTGTTTGTTTGTATGCATATAAAGTGTTAATCGAAAACCAGTGTATTCCATGGGTTTGACACTAATGGTGTTCGAATGTAGCAGTTAAATATCTCACAAATCATCAATGTTGTTGATTCCTCCGGGTGAATATACTGCAATAAATTGCTACACTGTTGGCATTATCTTCATTATTTGTTGGAAAATCGCAATATTTGAATTGAAATTTATATCTGCAATCTATGAAATTTATTATCGAACTAAATTTATGGTGGAATACAAAACGTTTACGATAGATAGACTTCAAGATTCGTGTTTAATAATGCAACACACGATTTTAAAACGTCAAGTAAACCTTTGGTGCAGATGACATACAGAAAGAAGCATAGAAAAGAACTAAAACTTTTCCAACAATCTACTAAAATAAAAGCATAAATAAAGAATGTAAAAGGTACAACACAATGTAACATATATGCCTAACTTTCGGAAGGCATCGGCCAACAACTGTTGACGATGCATGTGTCTAAAATCTCTTACCACATCGAATCTTTGTATATCGGCAGTTAGCAGGGTAATAATATCTCCACTTGTTGTTTCAGCCAAAGACTTTTGACTGAAAGCAAGCATCTAAAAATTATGGGCTAAGTAAGGCAGTGTAAAACCTTTTTGAATATCAGGCCAGCGACTGCAACTCGAAGACGCATTCCAATTCTGTTGGTTATCCAAAAGGAAGTATTGTATGAAATGGCTCCAAATGTAATACACAGAGCTAGATTTAAACCGGAAACAAAGGCTTTGTACACCACATTGTTGACCTTCATACTCTCTATATCCAAAAGCACCTGCTGCAAAAGTATCGGACGTAACGTACATGTTGTTATCTAGAGAAAGAAAAACTTATAAAAGGGTAAATGTTACAAACGTCTACAAGCAAAAAAACACCTGCAAGGAAAATGTGAAACCAAAAACACCGTATAGCTGCCAGCCAAATACTTGGCTTCCGTTTTGACAATTCCTTAATCCATTCTCTGAAATTCACGAAAACGTTAATATGCATACTTTTCTAAATCATCTGTGACACGAGCAGCTGCTTCCGAAGTTGGTCTGATGTATATTTCCTTAGAATTCAAAGGACCACGTCTGGCAGCCTTAAATAGAGGATTTAACCAAGTTAGAAAGAGTTTAGATAAGATATTTGCTTTTCGATATGGTGATTCTATCATTTATGGCACCTCGAAGACGTAATAAAATATTGAATTTGAGTCGAAAGGCTTCACGCTGCATCGTGTTCAATATCCAATATCGGTTTTACGAGCTAGTATAAACCAATTTGATTTCTTTGTGCTCGCTTCTTGATTGTAAGGTATAGGTTCCTGATCTTCGGTAAACTTCTGCGTAGCTTGTCCCGCCACTCGACTGTCGTAGCTTTGGTTGACTCCAAAGGGAGTAGTGCTGGGATTAATTATATGTGGTTTGTAGTATCAGGTATGTTAAGACTGTTACTACTGTGATTGGAGTTGATCCTTTCGCCAGTTAGTCCTCCGGTATCGTCGACAGGAGAAAAGAGATAGTAATAATAATGATAACAACGATAATATATATAATTAGTGAAGTTATTCAGACTAAGGGAGAGAAACGGAAATAGGAAAGCGTAACAACAGTCAGCTCATTAAGTTTGAAGAATAATATATATATCGGTAATAATAATAGTAATAATAATTATAATATTAATAAGTTGTCAGGAGAGTAAGACGGGAGGGAATGCAAAGAAGTAAAACGACGGGTTTAATTGTCTACCCCTGAGCGGTGTATGCGATTTTAAGGAGATAGGCCATTTGGATGCAGTCCTTGTGTCGCTGCATGGTTGTTCAGCCTTCGCTTAAAGGCGTCCAAAGACGGTGACATAGCTACGTCTGCCGGTAAGGAATTCTAGGGACACCAAACCCGCAGTGAAAGAAGTGGGAGCGCACCCGGGTCCTTGCCCTCTGGTGAGCTATCCTTCTGTTCAATAACCAATGTAAATATGGAAAGCTTCCAGAAATCTCTCGAATCGCTGGTATTCTCTGCTGGTACGTCAGAATATTTTAAGGTTTCCAGGAAATTAAGAACATCCATCCGGTCGACTAATACAGTACTACTGTCCATAAGGAATAGTCATAAACATATTTTCATTCAGTGCACTGGAGTTGCTGCTACTTTTAATCATCATTTAGTCTGAGGCTCTCTTGAATTGACCAAACACACCGTAGCGGTAGACAATTGCCAAAAACTATGAGCCGCAGCACTCATCAATGAACATTGAATGCTGCCTCTCCCTGTTCGAGTCGACTAGTTAAGCTGGAAGCTCACGGTCAAGCATCCACACCATTCGGTAAACTGTTGCGTTATGTTCGTTCGTTTGTGCATGATACCTAGCTAGTTGAGCAACCCACCTGTCACTCCAATTTGATCCCGAAATATACTGGGTGATGATATAGGCTATGACAAGGTGTTCTCGCGCAATTTCATCGGTTACAGCGTTCACGGCTACAGGCGTTATAATCGCCTATTTTTTTGGAAATATATTATATTTGACTAGTTTTAGACTTCTGTAGTCAGATGGCAGTATTTTGTTCTTAGTAGAACGTAAAATCGTGTATCATAGCTCGGACGAATTATCAATGAAGAAGTTATCCTTTTTAAGAAAGTTCGCATAGAAAGACTATTATTTGCATTATAGTGCGTTGAGGGTTTGTTATTTGCGAGTTGTTTCAGATCTTAAGGTTGTAAATATACTGCAGGCAATGGATGTCGTCATTCCAGTGAATCAATGAGAATCTGACCTATAAAAGAGAAGTAGCATGCAGACATAGGTTAGATGTGTGTTTTGAAGATTTTAAACACTTCTGTTATCATCCGGGATGGCCGAAATATTCCATAACACATCGACGACATTATGCGATGAATGAGACAGGCTGCTGAATTTCCTGGTGATTATATCTATTTTGATGAAGTTCCTAGTTAAAACTGTCTAGGCGAAGATGTGATAATAGTTTAATTGGCATTTGCACATGGAATTTCAGAAGGCCTTAATTGCTCAGTACATGAAATGGCATCAGAGTATATTGACATCAGTGTTCATCCTGTCTCGAAGAATAGTATAAATAGTTCTTCTCAAATGTCAGAGTACTTAAAATGAGTATCAGCTTTCTGTTGATTAGTAGCTAACAGCTGTGTCATACAACTACTACACCTGTTACATAGGCCATATCAATCTTAATAATTATTTTGTTTCACATCACTAAGATATTCTGAGATCCTTAATGACTTAATTGTGGCTATGAAAGATATGGAAGATGCACTTATGGCTCATATATTTAAAGCAGTTATTATTAAACAAGTTATCTGTGATGTTCTGAATACTGCAGACTGTTGATAAGAAACTGCATCAAAGGAAAAAATGCCGAACAGCTAGAAAATACTACTGCAGTTTCGTTGATTATTACTTTTTGCATTTGTAACTCATCCTTCCAAAGCTCCGATTGACGCCAAACCATCCATGGTACCCTACAGAAATTTGTGAGAGATCTTACATGTCAGGTTGTCTTACAAATTGTAAGGTTGCAGATATTTCAATTTACCTGTCACTGAAATATCACTCATCTACTTCACGATGGTCTTTTTATTTGTGCACTATTACACTACATTTTATCTTAACTGGATATGCCTTTATTAAAGTTGAGACCTACTCTTTGTGCCTATTAGTTGCTTTCTTATAGTCTGGTTGCTTTTATTAGAAACACAACAGCACCATTGTTTGAACAAAGCTGTATTTTCATGGTAAACGTCATATTTTCTATGCTTACACCAATATGGTTAGCATTAAACATTGCAAATGTATACTAACATTCCAAAGACATAGCACTTAGCCAAATGTACAGTGTTCATTGTGAAGGGTTTACAATTTAACTCTTATCACAGCGTGTTCTAATTACTCGTACAATAGTTGAAAGACTACAACTTTTGAAGATGCACTAATTTATGATACTTTACAATGTGTTTGGCAGTGAAAACCACAGAAGAATGCTGTCATGAACAAGGAATGAGAAAGGAGAATGAATCATTTTCAGCAAAGGTAGGCAAATATAAAGCGTATAACTTTAACATTACTTCTTTCTTACTACAGCGATTTAAAAAACACTTTGTTTACTTATTTGCAGATATCCGGTAACGTCAGTCAACCCGGTCACAGTGATTCGACATTGCCCAAATTATTACGACGAACAACTGCGTAAAGACATTTGCTTGTTATTATTTTTCATTAAATATATTTAACATCCTGCTTACCAGACCTTTCTTATTCTATCTGAGTGTAGATATATTTGTCATGATGACTAGATGCAGGCATGACTTATTAATGAGACCTGACGAAGTAATTGGTGGCATATATTAGTGTAAGGTAAATCTAACTACGAGTGCTAAAGCTGAACGAATTCAATAATTTGTCTCGTGTAGACTTCAATTTACGCTACATGTTAACAGCCTTAGTCATATGGATTGACATCACGCTTTAAGTGAAACATTAGTAATGCAATACTTTAGAATACACGTAACCGTATAAGAACTGGAACTCGAATGCAGTGCCTAAGTTATGCCTACTATTGTCATTTGTCCCTAAAGACTTGTATATGACTATGAGACGTATCCACGTAACTTCACTAAAATAATTATAATTTAACACGTATGACGACCGACATCGTTCCTACACAATTACACTTACGTATAGTTAAAGTCCTAGAGAGCACCGGTCTAGCATGCCGTGCTCACTAAGGGAACACATGAATTGAAAGACAACAAGATTGACATGAAAATTTTATTTTAATTATGATACAAATTCAGTTTATTTACATATTGAGTACGATTGATTCCTGCGATTACTTCTGCTGAATAATTCCTGGCAAACACTTCTCCAAATTTGTCATTAATTCTCCTAATGCCCGCATTCATAATACTTATATAGGTTTCCAATGGCACTTCGATTTCGAGGGACAACTGCTGACGTGCTTTGAGATGCGAACAAGTTGCGTGACCACGTCCATTGTTTACAATTCTGCATCACATGGTTAACTACAAAAGGTGGAACAAAAAACGTAAAGATAACTATGAACTGAATATTACAGGTGCAATGATGGTAGTGCTTGTGTCCTGTTTCCAGTTAAGGCATGTACACACGAATACGGTAATGAAAATTACAACTTTCCGTATATAAGAACATTAATTAATTAAGTTTCGGTCGACATACATTAAAAACGGAGTCATAAAAACGCAAATATACCTGTAAAATATGGCTTTCTGAAATGGACCAAAAGCAAGTGTCGGCAGGGGTACCGACAGGTCTGAAATGTAACACACGTGCAGGTGCAAGCACTCAGATCAACCTCCACTCTATTCCCATTGTCTTGGAAGAATACATAATCGAAGGATTCAACCTCAACAAAGCCCATCGTCGCCTTTCGTATTCACGGATACCTTCCTCGCAGCGTATGGCGTCAGCAATCGTATAATTGGGATTAGACGTTGTGAACAGGGATAGGTGAAGCATCGCGACTGAGCAATAATCGCCTCCTGCTGTATTCTTGAAAAACTTTGTTGATACCATTTATACACCTTCAGCATACTTTTATGCAGACTATCTGATCTTTGCAAGTACCGTTTCATTTGCTTGTGGGAACTCTCGACGCGATTATTTGTATCATTCCCAAAAGTCAGCACGTTGTCTCTGAAACATGCTGCCCACAATTCTCGTCGATGCATCCAACGACGTTGTAGATATTGACTGACAGTAGCATCCAATCTGCTAATAACTCTGAAATAGAAATTAAATCTGGAAAATGAGAACATTAAAGGCATTACTCTGATCTCCTTTTACACTGCACTAGACGGCATAAGTAGTTCTTCACAATGGGATTTCTTGTCTACGAATAAAATGTAAAGTATGCTTTGAAAAACTTACTTTACGACAGAATGCTCGGCAAACATGGAAAGAACACAAAACAATGTGCGCTTGTCTGTGCGTTAACTTGACGGCTGCTATTTCAGCTTGCGCACAATCCATAATGAAAGATTCTGTTTTGGAGGTATCTTCCATTATTCGACGAAAACAGTCTAATATCCAAACTACATCACGTTTGAATTCTTTTCTAGTCCACGCAAATAAAACTGGTCGTCCGCGACCAAAATTATCCGTCACAAGTAATTGGAACAAAGAATACCTGCACGTTGATTAATGAATTGGTAAACTTACTTCCCTTTATTTGTATTATACGTCGAATCGATACCAACAACTTCAGGGAACTGTTTATACAATTCCATTTGCTCATAAGTTGCAAAACAAATTCTTGTTAGTGAATTCCTGATCGGTTCATCGGAATAATACTCCATTAACTTCCCACGGGATTTTAGGAATTCAAAAATGTCACGACGACTCGAAATACCTTAAGTATTAACAAGTACGTCAACGTTACCTTTATTAACTGCGGCTTTCATATTTTTAACGTCGATGCGAGTTATATCCTTGTGGTACTTCTCCTTAACATGCATTATTATTTCATCGGATGAGTGGGATTGCTGAAGAAGTGGTTCCACATTTTCTTTCTCTTCAACTGTTAGTCGTCTATACCATGGGTCATTCTGCATGTACACCCTGCTGCATGGATGGTTATGCACCATATTGTGGGAAGCAATTATGTATTCACTAAAACGCAAAACCACGCGAAATGAAGACGAGCAATTGCAACATTTAGACCTGAAATATTCATGAAATCATATACACTTCTTCTTACGACTTATTTTTCAATCCAGGTCTTGTACGATTCACTCCAAAAGTGCATTTAAAACCAACATAAGCGTACTTAAATCTGTCATCCGGTATCGTTTTGCTATAAGTATGAACATAGTGAGTGCAGGACAACTACATTGTTAGCATTAAATGACTTCCTCACTTTTTGAAATTCTGCTAATGACTTCTCAAATTCATCCCAGCTGAAGAAACGCCTTCCAAGTATGTATTCACCAAAAATTCCACTTAAGTCTGTGCTCCTTTCACTCGAATTGACTACCTGCAACGGACTAAAATAAAATTAACAATTAGTATCCATCTATGTCACAACTATTCCAAGATAAATCGTAAAAAAACAACATTGAAATACAGGGATGATCAATAACCATCAAGAAAATACCGCACGTATAACCTAAATTACAGAAAAACACAAGAACCCACCGGTTCGTTGACATCGCAAGCAACCGATAGACCAAACAACGAATTGTACGACAAACAAAGCCTAGTACATGCACAAACAAAGAAAAACAAAGCGTTACAATAGTCTAATTCACGTTTATAGTCATCACATATGCTGGCAAACGACGCAAACACAACCACGCCAAAACAGCACCCGACAGCACCCACCCAAGGACAATTCAAAATCCAATTGACCGCCACTGTTCTAGCCAATGAAAGACGGCAAAACCAGAGTCGTGGAAAATCTAACACGTCCTAACGTATACCCTCATCCGTTGTGCATGCTAGATCTTGAGTAGCATACATCGTATTATCCATGAATGGCAACACTCTCAGCCTTTGAACACCTTATAATATACAATATGAGGGCAGTTTGAAGGAAATCAACAAAATGAGTAGATAAAACTAGCAGAATGTTTAGCGATAGAAGACACATGAACCGATAAGGTGAAGAAGAAAAGAAAAAGAAACGAAAATGAGGGGAGGGTCAAGTAAAAAGACAGAATAGCTCGTTAGTTAAGTATTTCAGGTCAAAGGATATCTGTACAGCCAGTACATTTCCCGGAACTCGACTTCTATCATTACATTATAATAGAACCAGCGCACTGCCGTGGAGTACATTTAATCCTACTCCAAAGACGTGGCGCACATATGCAGATAAAACCTCCACAGTGTTAAAAGCAGAACATTTCTCTAGTTTCTTCAAAAATATGAACCCAATATTAGATGGAAGAAAGTTCATATATGAATCAGAAAATAAACCAGGACAATTAGCTATGTTAAGTTTTAAGACAAACAGAAGGTAAATAAATCGCTAGCGTTTATAAAATGATAACGTGTTTCAGAGGATTTCAGTACTTTAACACAGTTCATTTATTATCTTTGAAAGTATGCTTAGCTAAACAGTACATCGGAAATCTTAAATGATGAAATAAGACAGATGGAAGCATTGATGCTAGGTAACTACCATATGAATTTCAAAAAGAATATTACAAAGGCTGGCAAGAAAAGGAAAATGATAATGAGACCAGTAAAAATTAAATAAATAAGAGAAAATTTAAGATATCAACGCTTTTTTAATACATAATGAGGGAACATCTGCGGCAATACGTAGTCTTATTCATGAAGCTGCAATCAGAGTGGCATTTTAATATTCAACCTATATCAGCCACGCATCGTAACCCGTTAATGCCCAGCTCTTGATACGCTGGGACTTCCGCTGTTCCTCGAAGCTTCTCAGAAACGCTTAGTACGAACGGACGCAAAAACCAGAACCCAGTTTGGCGACTCGGGAATTATTTATTCTAACACCAACATATATCCATTGAACAACTAAGCTTTACAACTAAGGTCTATGAACAAATATTACAATAATAAATCACAATATTACTTCTGACGGTTGTCTCCCGACTTCTTTCTGAACAGCGACCGATGAGACGATGACTGGTGTATTGATGCCTCCGCGAAAAATTGAGGAAGTTGGTTTTGAGCAAACAACCATGAATTGATCGTTCAATCTTCAACTACATTGACACTCCCCGCCAGAAAAAGGGATCCATCCCTTTTTTCCATCACGACCAATACACGTTGACTTGGATGCCATTGCGAGAACCTGGGTCACATGGACAGAGCTGAAATGGAAAACAAACAGAAAAGCCAACACACCACAAGCATACCCACAGCACAATCTCACACATCGATGACGACCTGCGCCTCCAGATAAAGGTATCCTCCTCACATCTTGCAACACAATCGCCACTTGCTAGAATGACTCTTGCAGAATGCAACGTGACCATAGCACCACCTCATGATACTCTAGGCACATCCCCGTATCTACTCACTACCAATTACCACTGAAATCGCTTGTCACTCATTCTGCCTCAATTCTAGTAACGGTGACGTATGCGAGCCTCAGTCGTTTACACTCTTTCTCCCCGGCGTGTGGGACCGCAGCTAAGAATTAACCCGTATACATTTCATTCTCAGCAATAGCCTAGCCTCCCCGGCGTATACGACCCATCTGCTGTCTCTAACATCAATCAATTCATTCCCGAATGGAAAAGACTAGAAACAACTTCAGAATTAATCACGACGAAAAATTTAACAAAATTCTGCAATAACAACAAGGTACGAAAACAACGAGTAAACAATGAATCCAAAATTACAAATTGATAAGACACACCACACGTATACACAAACAGTACAAATAACCTCGCGGATCACGTCTTGGTGGAATTCCTTTGAAGAACTGCAAGACTTACACCAGTACGCCTGTAACCCTTCTCACGTTGACGATTGTAAGTTGTGGAATGTCCGGACACAAACAAGATTAACCAACAATTACAATAATTGGAACTCACACAATTATTTAACACAAACATGTACAATCAACACATCAAATGTGGTGGATTCTGCCTTGACGAACTACCCTTGAAGAACTGTAGGACTTACAGCAGCACGCCTACATTCCTTCTCAGGTTGATGATCCAAGTGGAAGTCGTCCGGACACAAACAGAATTACCAACAGCTAGATGATATGATATCAGTTCAGTAGATACAATATGAACATATGTACAAAATCACACACCAAGCACATTGGACTGCTCATTGATGCGCTACCCTTTGAAGAATTGTAGGACTTGCAGCAGTACGCCTACAACCCTTCTCAGGTTGACGCCCTAGGTTGGAAAATCGTCACAGAGTTCATTTGCTGACTTCCCTCTATCAGCTATATCCTCAAATCTGAACGGTAACACGCTCATGTCATTGTATCGTAGAATATAGATGACGAACAAACACACGACGTATCTGGTCAACCAAGAGTAGGCACAGAGTAATTTACACCAAAGATAATAACATTGAAATAGTAATTTGAAACTTGAAATGCCTTTATTCGTGCAAGTCAATTTAACAATTACTCTCTCGTTTACACTTGGCTTATTCTCACTAAACTGAGCAATATCTTTCGTCTTTTCAAACGCACCAATACTATCATAGTCATTGCACAAGATACTTGAGTTGATGGGCGTCCTTTTCATTGTGGATGACAACACCAACGACAATTGATTGATACTAGTTGATGAGCTTAACGGTGGATCGGAAGCTGTTGTTGTTCGGCTTTCAGATAGTTGTCTAACTGCAAGATTACCACCACCGCTGTCTTTCACTACTAGTTCGGGTTTAGCACTATCATCTGATGATAGGTGGGCTACACGCTGATCAATTACACTGACGGTCTCACAAGTATCCATACCTTCTTCAACCGCATCTGCATTCAATTCTACTTCACGTTGTAGTTGTACAGAACCTTTATTCAACTTAGCAGTAGTAGGCATTCCCCCCATCTCATCATGATCAACCAAGACAAATGTGCACTATCATGATCATTATCACGAATATTCAATTTACCATAATCTATTTGGCCGACTTCATCATTTTCAAACTCTTTAATAACAGCAGCGGATGATTTGGGTTCTTCCTCACAAATCCCTGAAGATTTTGTACCTTCACTCTGACCAGTAATACCTTGTAAACTTGTGGAGTCAGAACTGCACTCTGAAGCAATAACTCTATTCTGTGACACTCTATTCAACAATGACTTACCGGTTGCAACTACAGACTTCTTGACCAAACCGTTATCGTCACACAATTCGGAGTCAGACCTGGAGTTCACATTTAGCTTATCACTGAACTTGCTCACCGGTTCACAGTTCACTTCTGTATGCACCTCTTGCAAACGTGTAAAACACAACCGTGTTTGTCTTGCATCTTGTAACTTATCTATTGAGGATGTACTACGAAACCTGTTACACTCACTAGATCTATATGCATTACTGGACATCATGGAGCCTTCTCGATATCCACCTCTCTGAGGCCTATTCGTCATCAATGATCGCGTTTTACCCTCAGACTGCTCTATTCTAGGGGTGAGATGCAATATACTGGCAAACTTGCTCATAGATAGATTGACGCTATCTTTTACCAGTTTCAGGATATCATCAAACTTTGGCTCGATACCTTCATCCTCCATACGGGAGCTTATCTTCACCCACTTCCTTTGCAGTCGAGTAGGTAGGCGTCTTGCTATTAATTCTAGTATAAAACTCGAGTTGGGGTCACTCATGCAATTCATCGAAATCAATGCATTCTTGTAAGTCAGCAAATTGTCCAAAAACTCAGTGAGTGCCCGGGAGTCATCCTGTAATTGACCACCATTACCCTTAGCAGCCTCGAATAATTTCCCTACAATCATCGAAGGTCTTTCAAACCTTTGACGTAGTATGCTCATAGCGTCGTAGTAGCCCTATAATAATAATAATAATGTATTTCATATAAATTTACAAATTTACATGAAAATGCATGCCTTTTTTACAGGCACGATCAAGTATGATATTGTCTCAAATCGTAGATTGTCTACAAGTTAATAAGATTTCAACTGTTAAATATTTGATACATATAATACACTCATTTTCTGAACTAGGCCGTATAGTTGTTGAATTGTACAGTTGTCCTCCAGGTTGAGCGGAAAAATCGACTTCGTTTCGTTTTCATCCCGTGGTTGTCGGCATACGATAACCAACCAAAATTGAGGTAAGTACAACGTTTACAAGGGATTGAAAGCTGTTTTAGAAAAGTAGAAGTGCTGAGGTGAATCATTAAATTGTAATGAAATAGGTAAGTGCAAGTATCATTAATAAATGCATTTATAAAGGAAACTCCCTAGGCTGACAACGTTCATTTGCAATGTATACTGCTACGCATATATCTAGTACTATCATGATGTCCACTTTTGGTTTTAATACATTTATCCTCATGCCAGTTGTTTTTATTTTATACCTTTTTGTGCATTTAGCGCACAACCGTACCCTTCAGAGAATAGGAATAGAATAAGTCACAATGAGCTATAAAATTTTAGGTTTAATGGAGTAAAATGAGGATCAAGTAAAGACGTTATTAGAAAATAAATGAGATAAGACATTGTGAAGTGGTATGTAAAGATCTGACGATGGATAGCAAGTTAATTTATAAGATACCCCATAAATCTATGCAGATCCCACACGGTTGCATCTCAACAATAGGCTGGGCGAATGGCATATATTTAAAGGTAGAAGCATGATCTGTCAAGGCGTCCATTATTATCTTTTTCAAGATAAAGATCTAAGCCATCATAGAAATCAGAAATGTCTCGAGCTGTCAAATTGCGTATTGCTTTTCCTGCAGAATGGGGCGATTCACCTAAGTGACCGCCACCATATCTACTGATCAGCTAGCACCACCCTCCCTAAGTCAACATATCATCCAAAAACTCAGAGAGTGCCTCGGAGTCATCTTGTAATTGACCACCATTACCCTTAACAGCCTCGAGTAATTTCCCTACAATCATCGAAGTTCTTCCAAACCTTTGACGTAGTATATTCCTGGCCTCAGAGTATCCCTCAGTAGAGGACATGAGCTTACAGCACTGTATAGCTCCTGAAGCAACTCCAGTGCAGTATCTCATCAAATACATCAATTTCAATTCATCACTTTATAAAGAACTGCTCAGCATGATCTCAAACTCCTTTACAAATTGCAAATAGTCAGCTGGGTTTCCGTCGAAACACCGTGGTTCAAATTTAGGGAGTTTGATGTTCCTATTATCCATGGACGGCGAAACAGTAACATCAACCATGTCATGTTTAACATCAGACACATCGTTACAATTAACAGACAAGTCACCATGACTTACTTTCCTATTTGCATCCAAGACGCTCTGTCCCTTCTTTGACCCGGGCATTGTTGAACTTGACCCGATTCCAAAAACGTTACAGATATTGCTTGTTCAAAAGGACTTGACCGGAACCAGGAAAGATGAACGGTGAATATCCAGACTGTCACCAACTGTCTGAATCCATCAGAAACTGACTCCACCGTCAGAAACTGTCAGCCACGTCTCGTAACCCGTTAATGCCCAGCTCTTGATACGCTGGGACTTCCGCTGTTCCTCGAAGCTTCTCAGAAACGCTTAGTACGAACGGACGCAAAAACCAGAACCCAGTTTGGCGACTCGGGAATTATTTATTCTAACACCAACATATATCCATTGAACAACTAAGCTTTACAACTAAGGTCTATGAACAAATATTACAATAATAAATCACAATATTACTTCTGACGGTTGTCTCCCGACTTCTTTCTGAACAGCGACCGATGAGACGATGACTGGTGTATTGATGCCTCCGCGAAAAATTGAGGAAGTTGGTTTTGAGCAAACAACCATGAATTTATCGTTCAATCTTCAACTACATTGACAACCTACGTCAGGGACAAGTTCGGCTGAAGTACCCTACTGAGGCATTTCAACGAAATAATATAATTTAACGAATACCTTTTAGTGTCAACTACACAAGTGAAACCAGTAGGTCGGGGTAGCCAGATTATCGGAATACAAGAATTTGGTCAAGTGTAAAATGGTTGATCTTAGGAAGATGATTGATTGGGAAGAAGCTTATGAATTACGAAGCGTGTATCAACAAATAATAAGATAGGGAGGAGTCATAATTTCAACAAATAGTATAGATAGATGGAGACGTTAACTGGTGGGTCTTTATTCATCAAATCTGAACCTAACAAATGGATAATAGTAATATGTGGAAAGAGCCTGGATGCGGTCTAGCTGCTTTCATAATCACGTTTTAAAAATCTAATCCCTTATGATTCTGATTTTCCGATGATGATTTTGATGGCATTACCACCAAGTGTCATTCAGAAGATTAGAATAAATTTAATTTTACTTACATGCTTACCTTTACATTAAACCAGACTGTAGTTTTCAACAGTTCGATGCTTTTGTATAATAATTCTCTAAATTTACCACCCACTCCACATGAATTCTCTTACTATAGTCTTCAGAAATTCCGATTCTCGTTATTTTGCCCTCCCCTCAAATCACACTAACTATATTGCTGGAAATAAACAAAATTCGCGTTTGTACTCAAGTGATTATATACCGGGTCGAGTTGAACGTTTGATGGATCGTCATTATTCCTTCATTTATGAAAAGTTTAGTTAATTTTACTTGTACTTGAATCCATGTCCAAAAAGTTTAGGTCAGCTTATAAATGTGCTGGAAATACCCCAGATTCCGTCTTTTTAATGCATAATTGTATTGTCTCCTGCTTAAATAATGGTGTCAAGTATTCTTTTTAGGTAACAATGCTGCTTTTGATTCCGTTTCTGTGATACTTTGATGGTGACCTTTTCATCATCACACCTTGGGTCACAAAGCTGATTTCTTGTTTTTTGAGTGGGAGTACCGTATTTTCTCCATTAATTTTTTTATGACAGTGCATCACCTAGATTCGATTTCATTAATCATGTGACACTCTGATAGTTTCTGCTCGCATTATTTCTACCTTACATTACTCCCACACAAATGGTTTCCTCCTTGAATTTATCAAATGGTCCCATTAAGTGGACTGCTATTAACTGACTCATCTGTCAAAATGGCCGACGAAATTACCGACCGGAAACTCGCGTCAGACAGCTGTGCAGTTCAAACGTTTATTTCGAAAGCGTACTAGAGGGCATGTGAAGCGAAGAAACCCAGTCATGCGCACAGTAGGCTACTTGTCATTCAACATCTTTCAGTAGACATAATGAACCTTAAAATCATGATGTAATTCCCACTTGGTCACCCGTCCCGTCTTTCCAGATTCCGTAACTGCTCATTACCTCTGATCTACATCAGCCTTTCCCTAGAATCAACTTCCCGAGAATATCGGTTACACCGTTCTACCTTTCAAAGCCACACCTAGAGGTCTCCATTGAGTGCATTCATTTCCTCATATATTTGGGGTCGACTACTATTATGATTCTGGACCACAAAACGCTATTCAGAATCCCCAAAACATGAAGACTTCCAAAAGAAGCAGTGTGCCTTAACGGAATAGGCCAAGTATTTTACCTGGCATATTACGAAGTTAAGTGGTACTGTCATTTTCTAACCAATTATACTTCCCGTTTTTCCCCATTAGAGTTCCTATACCAGACTATTATCAGCAACTTTACAGTTTGAGCATCCTGCACCACGCAGTCGGTAATGTCTGCAAAATGATTATGCTTCTAAGAGTACGTCTTCTAAAGCCAGTAAGCAGGGCCCTCTCAACCTTTTCTCCATAGATTACGCGAATCCAGTATATTCTGCTACTTCTTACACGGTGTTTTTTCAAAGTTCAACTACAGTGGAATTCATGCCTGTAGCTGACAGATACGCTTTAACCAAAAGCATGGGTCATAAATTCGTCATAAATAGTGTAAAAACTGCTTGAAAGCTGGTGACCGAATGCATGCATGGTAAATAAACGTATACGTCAGAACATCGGATGAAGATAAACGCTATCGCAGACTGCATTTTCCTCGCTTTGTTTTCCGCATCTTTCACCGGCCAGGACAGTGGTGGTCAGTTGGATATTTGACTTTACTCAGACAGTCACCAGTGTGCACGATGCAGTGCAGTTTTACAATGTGTGCTTCGAAAAGAGTTATGATAATTTCATATGTGACATCTAGTTATTCTAAAGGCGATTAACAGTCTTTCGTACAGCTATAAAGCCTTTTGCACCGCAAGGATTCCTCAAATATGGTATTGGTTATTAGTGACTACGAACCTGTTGGTTTACTTGCATTTCTTGACTTGTGGTTACGAAGATGATATTTTATAGGTCAATGTTTTTTAAATTATGCAGTCCAATATTCTATATTCCTTGCCAGTTGACTGTGATAAGCAATGGCATTAGTGGGCAAAGTCAACGAGGCCGTTTTTAGAAGTTGATTGCCGTTATTCAGTGTGGGCGATGCCACACTGTGGACTACTTCTTAATAAGTCTCTCAATGGTAGTGTTAAATATTTAGCCCTACTCTTCCGTAAAATATAACTTCTCCGATTAGAATTATTTATTATGGTGAGTGTGTACTTAAGTGCTTCCATTGTCGCATCTTTGCATTTATAGTATTTGTATAGAGAATCTTTATAATCTAATTCCACATTTTCATCCGTATAAGCTGTTAACTGCATCGACCAAAAAAGTTTCAAAAAAAGTCTTGTCCACCTGTGTTGAAATTTGACTCATCCTCTAATACTGACATTTTTACAGCAGCCAAAACTACTACGCGTTACCATGTAATTAACTTAGATCGTGAGTAAACGCCAACCCAGAGAATGAATTCCGTGACTGATTTAAAAGCCGTGAATTCCAGTTATTCTACAACACATTCTCTTCTGTTGAGGCAGAAAAAAAGCTCCCTTTTTAAGCAGGACCAGCGTTATTTCAGAACATAGTGGGTGGAAAAAATATTCATTTACCAAAAAAGGCATTATCAACGCATAGGTTAGAATAAGTTTAGAATTTTTGTAAGCTTTTAGACGTTTAGAAAAGAACACGGCTGGTTCGGAGATGATTTAGGGCATCCCCAACAGTCCTACTGAGTGCGTCTACTTTCGATGGGATAGCAGCATCTGTTTTAGGGTATTCTGATGCCATAGTCTTTGTCAGAGCAAGCTTTAGTATTGGGTTTGCATCAGACGACTCTTTTCACAAAACTGAAAGTCTTTTGATTCCTCTACCCCCAAGTTCGTCGGTTGAGGGCTCTACTTATGTACTCGAATATGTAGTGTCGACAGAAAACTTCGAAACGAAGTGATTAAAGCTAGTAAAGGACATTGTTTGATGGTGTTCACTTCCCTGTGCCTTGATGCGATCCCATTGCTGCCCATGTCATCTCACGAACTCTGTTATTTCTGTCTCGGAACGTGCTTGATCTAAGTTTCTTCCTACTTTGCGTGACACTGCTCGAATGTGATATTTACCTGGTTTACGTCGGGGCTTGCGATGAGTAAATCACCTATGAATACCTTTGGAAATAACAGTTAACACGATAAATAATTCATATATTTCTGAAAAGTTCGTGTAGCAATCTAGGGACCGAGTGTCATTTTCAAAAACTCACACAATCCAAATGGACTGATAATTACTGATTATTGTATGCCTTCCCCACCAAGTAATAAGTGTGAACCAAGTATATTTTGGTAAATATCGTGGCGCTGTGAGGAACATTTGGAAAGACCCAGCTGTAACATTAAGGGTGTCCTGTTTGCTAATTCAAGACACTATAGTCACCACATTAGCTCTAGTCTATTTGATTTTTCTTAGCTGCAGTGTGCAACGGCAAGGTGCACTAACCACTTGAATGTTCGATAATAACCTCAACCGAATCATCTTGTCGACTGTTGCTGTCCAGCGATTTCTATTGTTTCGATCATTCGGATGGTCGAAGATCATCTTCATTGTGTTCGCTCTATGAAATATGAGTGGTGACACATAAGCAAACTAATATGAAATAAGCAGAATATTTTCGAAGAAGAAGACCTGGTGTCGAAGCAGAGACCAGTGAGATGCAGCTGTAGTTTGCGCATACCTCGCGCCGGTGGCACATCGGTTAGGATGCTCACCGACCATGCACATGGTCTGTGGTTCGATTCCCGGCAGACACACACCCGATATCTATGGTTGGCCTGCTAAATTTGAGCTACCGATATCACATTCTGAGAATTTTATAGCTGTACCAAAAAATACTGTTTGAAGTCAAGCTATAATAAAAAATAATAACTGCTACACGCCTGTTCCTTTTGTAGCAGATATTAAAGACCATCAGAAACCAAGCATGCCATATTATAGTATAATAGGGTAGCGCAACCTAGAAGGAGATCAAAATACTTTTTTCAGTCAGAAGACAAGAGGAGCAATCGAGTTCATACACCGGACTTAGCTAGGCTACATGAGACCACTGGAGATCATCTTCCAAACTGGTTCCCACGCTTTCAAAACATGGACTAATACATATTGGGACCTTTAGATTTTCAGGCACTCACATATGAATCGCATCAATAAAGATAAACAAACTGAGTAAGTATGTGTGGACAATCTGATCTGATATTCAGTGAATTAATTTGACCCTTGGAATCTTAAGATCTCTGCTGGGTAATTGAGGGTTTTATTTGTGAAATCTTTATCAGCTTTCATTGATTTGCTTTTGGTTAAAAGTAGTCACCAAATAGTGCACGCCGTAAGAAAGATGAATGTACCCCGTCGACGCATAATTTCATTTGTTACAGAGAATGAGCTGCCATCATATAACGGCGAAAAGTTTGACAGTAAGCCTTGAAAAATTAGAAAAACTAGATGTGAACAGCTTTTATTGAAGAATGTATTCATGCCAATGCCTTGTTTTAGTGCTCCACAAGATCTATGCTCATAAAAGCGGGAATTCGGATGAAAATTAACTGGCTGCTACCAAGATGAGCGTCTTCTTATTTGTACCAAATATCTTAGGTAGGTATAGATTTGAAATTAGTAGTATCTCCCGTTCCAATCACTTGCATGTGGTTTTTATACGAACCAGCGTGAGTTAAGCTTCAACTGGGAGAGTGACGGACACATACGTAGAAATATATTTCCACAGCCAATGAAGTCATTTTGATCCAAGC
The DNA here is from genome assembly GCA_944472135.2 of Trichobilharzia regenti. Lineage (NCBI taxonomy): Eukaryota > Metazoa > Platyhelminthes > Trematoda > Strigeidida > Schistosomatidae > Trichobilharzia > Trichobilharzia regenti. The sequence continues at coordinate 92,364,261 of OX235262.1, read as the reverse complement.
GTACAACCACTTGAAGATCATAAAATACTTAATCAAAATAAATCTTGTTTACTTAGGCAGGGCAAACACAATGCAGAAATACGTGTATATTTGCTCTAAAATATTTAGAAAAGTGTAAGTGTTAAACAGCTTGCCTACTTCAGAAATTTTGAAGATTAATTAGGTTCCGCATAATCGCCGATTTGTCTCCCGTTATTTCCGTACGTACTTAGCGGATTGAACCATAAAAGGGGTTTAGGATTCAGTTTCATCCCAGCCGGACAAAATAGGTAGATTTTCAGCAAATTGTGTAAATGGAATGTATGCAGCGAAAATATTCCTTCCGATAATTTCCTCTCCTGGCTCTAAAATGTAATATGTTTATATACATAGAATATTCTAGAATAGTAGTCAGTAACAAAATTATTTTTTAAAATAATATTGATATGTAAAGTAAAATCAATGAAATTGCCGTTCATTATAGGTGCTTAAATTATAATGATAAAAATATAGCAGATGGAATACCAACTAAGTTTAATGAAGTTTCCGCAAAAAATTGAGGATCATTCGAACCTAGATGGCCGAGTAAGGTGAATCTCTGAACTGGCTTCTTTGACACAAATTAGCCCCCAACGACCTCAGTAATATTTAGTAGACGAACTTTTATGGCAAAGTTAAGATTTGTTGGTAATGCGATAAATGACTTTGAAAGCCTCGTTGTCCTGTATCCACAAGATGAGACAGCATGGAACTGAGTCGATTTTGTTTGTCTCCAACATAACCCCTAAGGGTGATGTTCGGAAATTTAACGATAAACATGGGTGATTGTATGGCCTATGTAACTGATTCCACAGGAGCAGCCGTATTGGTAAATACACACAGAAGAGGCAAAATTAGGTTGTTTATCTTTAAATACCGAATGGAAAATGGGTTGCTTTAGGAGAGACAGCATAATTCAGCAGCAATGAATGCTCTATTTACCTTCATATTCCCTAGGCGTTGTGTTAATATCTCACTAATCTTGTCCCCAAAGAACTGAAGTTGTATGAACAAGGTGTTTTTCGGAACTGCTGGTACTTCAGGCTGCATCAACTTTTGATTCATATTCATATCGATGAATTATTTCCGAGCAACCATTCTCACTCAGCAACTGTTTAATAGTATTAAGCTCTTCATTAAAACATTCATTAGCGTGAATCGCTCTTGCTCTGTGAACCAAGCACTCTATCAAACTGCGTTTGTACGTCAAAGGCACGAAGCTGAAAAATGAGTATACTGACCAGTTGTAGTAGGTTTTCTACATACATTTCATACTGTGCCATCCTCTTTTCTGGTCATAAGAACGTCTAGGAATTAAATAATAGAGTCTCTTTCTTTAAGAGAGTAAAATTTATTGCAAGATGAACATCGTTAAATTCATGCAGGATTTTCTTTGCTTCATCCTTATTTTTCGTAATAGAAAATGTATCATCCAAGTATGGACAGTAAAATTCTAGTTCATCAATTACATCTATCAAAGGCCCATTCTGTAGTTTTACAAGGAAAATGTCGCCTAGAATGGGTCCTAGTGGTGACTCCATTGCCACACCGTCAATTTGTGTGTATAGTTGCTTATTAAATAAAAAGTAAATATTCATTGTGCATTCCAAGAGAAGCTCTTTTATAAAAGATATAAGAATACGGACATCTGTGTTTCGTCTTATGAGTTCTTCGCATACAGAGTATACTGTTTCCATAAGTGGTACATTGGTGAATAAGGAAGATACGTCAAATGATATCATGAATTTATTGTCAACGTTTAAATCTTTTATCCTCTCAATAAATCCAAAAGTACCCTTTACAATGTGTTTCACCAACTTAGTATATAGAGGCTGTAGGAGCTTGACTAACCATTTAGTTATGGGGTGGTATGGGGAATTTGACATGTCTAATACTGGTCGAAGTGATAAACCATTTCTGTGCACTTTAGGCGAGCCTTATAACCTTGGTGTGAACGTTCCAGTGGTAAATCATAGGTAGGTAATAGTTAAAATGAAAAGTGATGGCTAAATAATTGACTATATTGGTTGTATTTGGTAAAATACTTGTCAAATTATAGGGAAATATCGGTTCAGTAGTGGTCACCGGGGCTCACCGGCAGACGTATGGACAAAGGGCTTATTGGATGCCCTGGATGACTGGCCCCATTCAAAAAGGCGAATGAACCGGACTCCGGTCACCGGCTGCCAATGGATAGTGGACTCCTTACTCCACTCCTACTGCCTTGTAGGTCACACTTGGTTGTGTAAAGGCTAGAGCTGCACTCTCAAACAAAGGCCGAGCGATGCTGGGGACATCACTCGTACCCAATTCCCATGAAACTTCATGGTTCATGAAGCCGGCTCATCCTCCCGTAGGAGATAGCCGAAGTAAAGTAAAGTAAGTAAAGTTCAGTAGTGGTCGAAATTGTAAAATTTCAGTAAAAAAGGAAAACTTACGTCACATTACCGAATTCGCTCATGTTTTCCTACTGTCAGCCCTACTCATTACTCACTTATTCCCTACCATTTTTGTCCGACTGGGTAGAATGTTTTCCTGGCTTAGATATGGTCTTTAAATTCCCAACAGGATGCCATATCAATATACGTAATAGTTTTTACATTATTACCTTATGGTCATTCTTTAAAACTGTGATTAGCTGCCTCAATGTTATTAAAATTGTGGTTCTCTTGGATCCACATTCTTTAACTTCACCGATTTTATTATTCTGAAATGTAACATTTACCTCTCTTGCACTTGAAGGTTTCAAGTAGTTAGAATGTATTTGTAACTATGTAGTGTCTTTGTAGCAGTGCTGATAAATTCTGAAATGACTATAAAACTGTCGACCGCCGGCAAATATGTCAAAATATGTAGTTCGTGTAAATTATCGCTTTTAAGACTGCACTGTGTAACTCAGCGAGGTATTTTAGGGAAATGGAGCGCTAAAGCAGCCAATCAGGACCCACATTAACGAACTAGGGTATGAAACTACCTGATTACTTGAATCAGTGATTGAGTTACATTAATGTAACACTGTTTCACTTATTGAAGTACGTAGTTTGAAATGGACATTTGTCTCGGGCAAAGTGTATGGTTAATGAAGACTGATGAAATACTTAATAAAAAGGTAAAGTAGAGACTACTGCTAAAAGTTGATAAAATTACGTAATCGGATTGTGAGACACTGACCATATAAAAAGGCTAGCCGTCTTTGGCCACAGATGTTTACGCACTGTCTCATGTGCTAAATGGTATAATATGGTGAGTAATATCAAGGTTAGGCGTAGTGTTAGGTAAGAACAGAAAGTCGACCGATGAGGTTGTGAAGGTGAATCGATTGAGATGGCTAGGACACATGTTACGTCTACCAGATCATCATCTTCCTCATCGAAGAATGTTAGCTGACAAAGGATTAGGTTGAAAGAAAGTAGGAGTGGACAAATCAAAACCTGGAATCAGTCCATGAAGACTCCGACAGTTGGTTTAAGTCACGTGGGGATATGTAGGCTGTCTGCCTGTGGTTCTCAGGATGCTAAGAACCAATGGCTTGAAATTATTGGTGATATTTATTTTATTTTTGCTTAGTTTTATGCTGAAACTCAATCAGTCAGATAAATCTTAATGAGATTGTTTCTCTGAAAACTCTTTTTTGGCAACCCAAGAGAGTCCGATAAAAGCTTGTGCCATGTAACACAAAGATATTTGCATTTATCCTGCTAAAAAACTAAAGCGTTGGTGAGAAACATGGGATTTATTCTTTGTAGTTAAATTGATATCATTTCTCAAACATAAACATGGGACATTCTGACCTATTTTTCTTTTTTAGGTTACATACGCATTGTACTTCTGCTTGTTGCATGCTTTTTTATGAGAAGTAGTTGTGAAATAACGCTCCTCACTTATGTCTTGTCATGTCTACTTGATGCATTTGATGGTTATGCTGCACGATCATTAAACCAAAGTAGGTTCTACTTGTATTATTACTAATTTCTTTTTTATCAAGGTACCAAGTTTGGCGCAATGCTTGACATGATTGTTGATAGATGCTCAACAATGTGTTTGTTAGGATGTCTTATCTATTTCTACCCTTCGTATATGTTTTTCTTCCAAGTCGTCATGATAGTGGATATAGCTAGTCATTGGCTACATTTACACAGGTAAAAGAAGTCTTGTAATAATTACTTCTGCAGTTCTGTTTTATCAGGTAGTTCGAGTCACAAAATTGTGGACCTAAACAGTAACCAGTTCCTCAGACTGTACTATACAAATAAAGTGAATGACATCACAAGATGTTTATTTTCTGTTTAAACAATTAGGTTGTTCTTTTTCTGATGTGCGCTGGAAATGAATTATTCTATACGATGCTGTATGTATCTCATTTTTATCCTGGACCAAAGCGTAAGTTCACATCTTTTGCCATTATAGTGTTGCTGTATGTGGTTCATTTTTATATTGTAATAGACTAAATAGGGAAGATAGTGTGGGAATCTTGGTGACATTACGATTAAGAAGACTGTTTAGTAATATCTTAGACTTGTTTCTTACTTTGATATTCCTCTGATTAGCACTTGAGCCTCATACTTGATGTTCAGAAAAAAATACCAACACATCACACTAGTTACTAGTGTCCAATGAAATAATAACATTGCTTCACATTCTAAGCCACAATGATGCAATAAAAAGTAGTTGTATCGGTGAAACCGCCTAGCGGTCATTGGTTGTGTTTCACTCATCTCGAAATGTAACGAAGATCAGAGTACTGTGACTCAAAGTCCCATCTTCTAAACATTTAAAAGGCAAGATTCTCTTGCTTTTAGTGGCTCTATCAATCCAGCGGTAAGCTCTATGGATTAGTTTGTTCTGTGTGATTCAGTTTGTAACTACAGATATCATAAACATGGTTTATTATGTAATTAGAAGTCAATACAGATTAGGCTGACTAATAACTGTTACCTTGTTGAAGCTGTCAGGCTTGCAAGACGCAATGATCCAACAAGATACACCGACTAGAACTAATTTTTTCCGCTACGAAGGTCCCCTAGTTAGTGGTAGGTTATTTACTATATGATAGGAGTCTGACGGTGAAGTCGTGCTACTAGAAGAAAGGTGTGTAACAGCAATAGCATTTCCAATAGGCAATGAACCAGTCACTTTTGTTACCTTCTAACTTTGGATTTGAGAGGTTAGGAAGCTGTACAGCGGTACATAGGTGGGAGTAAGGTCTTCTGTCTGTACGAAACACCACAAATCCCACCTTCGAATGGGCCGTATGTTATCATTCTTGAATAGTTGACCTCTCAAACATATTCATGGACTCTGACCATAAGTTATTACCTACACCTGTATGCCTGACACTAGATGAATTAAAACAGTGTACACCTTTTCGAAGAAAACATAAGGTTCGTATTTATGGAGTAGATAACCAAATGCTTGTGACTATGACAACTGTATTCATCATGGGGAAACCTGGCGTCATATCCGTCCAGTGTAGCAAGAGAAGTGAAGGATTTTGAGAAGCTACAAATAGATGCATATAAATGACAGCGGGTTTTTGACGTTCAATCCTAATTGATTGGTTTATAAAGACTAATCCAAGTAGGCTTCGAAGATACTGGGGAAAGAACGTCACTCAAACGCAGGTTGCACAACTCTTATGAACAGTGGGAAGTAACAAAGGCTGAAGAAATGGTAAAGACATGGTGCTAGATTGACTACGACATTAGTTGTCTATGAGCAACCAAGATATTCACACCAATCCAGTGTCTATGATTGACCATGTCATTTTATAAAAAAGGAAACAAATCTTTCTGTTATAATAACGAAGATCAACTTGTTTGATATTTGTTACTCGGTTTCATTTTCTTTCAAAGACTAAGTAAGGTTCTGGAAAAGCAAATCTGAGAAAGTCAGTCTGTCTTGGGAGATATACCCATCATTCCTTAAAGGTTTCATGCCTGAAAGAGAGTGTACTGATTAAATCTTCACCACTCGTTAGATTTTGTATCATAGATATCTATCTCCTTGTTGAAAAAACACTGCTGTAACTCGAACAGCAGTAGAAGAGTTTAATGATGTTTGTCATTTGTAGTCAATACAGTCAGTGGTGTTCATGTAGGATGCCTAATTTCAACGTTTATGTTCAAGTTCATGGTGAATATGCTAACAGATATGGCTCTGGCCGACTTGTATGTTTCAGAGACCTGAAAAATCTTTCCGATCTGGGGTATGCAGATGATGTAATCCTTTTAGGTGTTGATGACAGCAAAACTCAGAGAATTCTTAACACTGAGGGCGTCTAGTATAGGATCCGCCCTTGTCAAATGTAAGATGATGCTTCACGACTGGTTCACATTGATGCCTAGTTTAAGAATAAGGAATCAGTTGGTTAACTGTTTCGATAACTTTACTCATTTGCAAAGTCGCAACAGTTTTAATGGATAAAAATTTTAGCACGAATACAAAAGACTCATTTCTCACTGGGGAACTTGCATCATTTTTGAAGCCGGCGTGATACCCAACTGTCCACCAAAGGATGTGTGCACTATGCAGCTGTGAGGCATGACCGTTAATGATGGAAAGCGTGAAAATACTGTTAGTGCTGACCACATGTCTTTGTCTTCAGTCTCTTTTATTAGATGTAGCAGTACGGCCTGCAAGCCGAATCACGACTTTCCTCGATGAGACATATTAGCCGACATACCATTAGGTTGAAATAAAGGTTAGGTATGGTCATACCAAAACATAGTGGGAGCCTGTGAAGTCTTGCACTGTTGATTTGGACGATTTAGGAAGGTGTAGATGGTCTAACGTCCTCGATTTGCTAAGAATCAGTAATTGGTGATTATTGCTGGAATGGATCAAAATCGTTATCAATATGGCAGATGTATCAGGTCCTAGTTATCATTTGGGTTCTGAAAACCTTCACCAGTCTTCATCTAATTACCCCCTTTCTCATCCTTTGCGATTTCATTAAATTTCTTTCTTTTATATTTATGTCCTTAAGTATTTCGCGAAGTTCTGTGTGTTAGTTGGCACAGATTATATTTCGAGGTTTCGTTAAGTGGTGGGAATATTTCTCTGCCTTAACCTTAACATGTTACTTTCAGTACAATGGCTCCGATTCAGAATTCTACCTCACCTAGTTACCTCTACATAAATGGGCTGTCTCACTAACCCTCACAATAGTTGTGTGGCTGATGATAACCTGGTACAGTCCTAACTACAGTTAATTGTGGCTCATCACCTATTAAGCAGATATACATGTTATTGGTATGCTTCGCCAGCTTTTTTCTTCAAGTTTTAGTTTGGTAAGTTAGCAGTCGTACTTACTTGTCATCAGTATGGAAATATATATGTTGTTATATTATGCTACTATGGTTTTAAATTTTTCAGAGTAAAACTCTTTTATTTTACCTTCCCAATCATTCCCTTTCTAATAATAATAATTGATTAGTGCTATCTTTGGGATTATCAAACGTGATGATTTGTTTGTTGGCTCCGGTTGCATTTTTGAAGACATCGATTAGCCTTATTCAATTGTATGCAGCTTGCATAAATATGGCTTCAGTGGATAAAAGAGAACGATCTGAAAATAAGTCGAATTAATAAAAAGTAGAAACCAAAAAAGGGCATGTACAATTATGAAGAAAAGCCGTCATAACAAACTTAATTACAATATTAACTAAATGCGTTTAGAATGAATGGCAGTCATTCAAGTGTAATCCTTCCCTACAAGATTCACTTTTTTTTAAGCTGATCTTAGTAGTCTCAAAGAATTTAATATTGTATTGTTGTATATGTCTTGTGATATTACGCCATTATTTTTGAATTTTTTTTTGTTTTTGCTGTTTTGAAGATGCCAGGCTAAATTGACTCTCCTAGTATCTTTAATATATTATCATTACGATGTAATTTGGATATGAAGTAAAGGACTTCATACTTATTTATCTTGAATGTTGTGTATTGCTGCCTCACCTCATTTTCGCTTCATTTTTTTCATCATGAATTCATTCTCAGCATTTCTTTCACTTCACTTATTTATTATTTAATATGATCATTTCATTCCATTCAGCTGATTGTTTTACATTCATTGTAATCAAGCTTTTTGTATTTCCCAATGAATGAAAAACAAAACGATATTGTTTTTAGTGGCATTTGGCTATTGAATTCTAATAGCTTCATTAAAGTATTAATAAAGGCAGAATTTACAAAATCTCACCATATATATAACAAAGAGTTAAGAGGTGAGAAAATAGACTTGGGTCAAGTTAATGGGACGTATAGAAAGACAGAACAGTAATAAAGATCACTAAACCAAATAACAAAGGTAATAGTGCATCTGTTATGATATCGAAACAAAGTTTACTAACTTGATCATCGTTCGTTAGTCTGGGGTCATTTTTCATTGTCAAGTTAGTCGATTGGTAAAGATAACAAAACCAAGTGTAGCTTGTTGGATTTGATCAGTGTGTAAAATAATAAAAGTAGTGTGTGTTTACATAGTGAACTTGCTTATCACATTTGCGTTGATTTTGCCACTTCATGAAGGAGGGGGGTGTTGTAGCCAGGTCAGATTCTGTTTTAGTCCATCATTCCCACTCAGGCAATTTGAATTCCACTTGATATGAAATGCTTCTGATATTAGACGTTCTTCGTGATTTCTGAAGTTTTTCTGGATTATTTCAATATTGTCGAAATCAATTTTGTGACCTGACTGATTCTATAGCGTGTAGAACTATGGCTGATGATTTTTCAAGTTTTTCTAGTTCAATTGGATTTCTCGGTGGCCGAAGAGATGATCTATGGTGTTCATTTCTTCTGATTTTAATTTCTCGATATGTCTGTCCGATTTATATCGCATCACATTCCAAGCATTTTATTTTATGGACACAATTAGATAGAGAATCTTTAGGGATTTAGTCTTTTATATGGACAAGGTTGCTTTGAAGTGTGTCTGATGTTTTGAAGAAAACTCTCATCTCGAGCTGATTGAGTACTCTTCTGATATCATCTGACGTCTCTGCTCTATATGGAATGACGACTATTGATGTCCATATTTTCGGAATGCGTTTTCGACTATACTTAATGTCTGTGTTGATTTTGTTGATGAAGTTCTTTGGGTAGTTGTTTTTTTACTTGAGAGTTTCAGTGATGTTTGATATTTCTCCTTTTTCTTTCTCATCTGTTATCAGAGAGTGTGCTCGTCTGAGAAGACTTGAAACAACTGAAATCTTTGCTCTGACGGGGTGTGATGATTTGAAGTTTAAATATTTATTGGAGTGGGTTTTCTTACTGAATATGGATGTGCTAAAATGTCCGTTTCCCCTTCTCTTAACTAGGCAGTCTAGAAATGGTAGTTCACCGACGTCTGATTCTGCTTCCGGAATAAACTGGATTCTGGGAGATACACAGTTTATTTTCTCTAGGAATGAATTGTGTAGATCTCGTTTTAGCACTACAAAAGTATCATCCACATATCTTAACCATATTTTAGAAGTGAGCATGCTTGAAAAGAGGTTATTTTCGAATCTATTCATGAAAAGATCAGTGGCTATTGGAGAGACTGGTGAACCCATAGCAACACCATTTGTCTATCTATATAAACTCCCTTTAAGTGTAAAATAATTGCTTTCTAGACATCTTTGTGTGTATCTTAATACACAGTTTATAGGCAGATGTAAATATCATGAAAACAATATATATATTACACATTTGTCTGTTATTAAACCAGAAGACGAAAATTCAGTCATGACACAATGTGTTTTATGAGTTCCAGTTTTTTTGTAAGCTTACAATGTCATGCATAATTCGATTATTGTAAATGACTAGAGTTAATGTGAATGACAAATGTAAAAGGCTAGTTAACACATAGTTAGCAGCTCCCGTGATCTGTATAAAGCTGACCAATTTCTCTAATTCCTTTACGTTCCCAGTGGAACCCAGGGCTTCAAGCTTAGAGGCGTAAAGTTTCGGTAACAGTAGTGTTTATTTTTTACGGCTCATGCTTAACCTTCCCTCTTTACCAGGCTTTTTACTGGCTTAGCGAGGTAAAGGAGTGCGTCGTTGGCCGGGGATCGAACCCTGGACCACCTGCGTGGTTGGCGAGCATTCTACCGCCGTGTCACCAACACACAAGCTGACCACTTATATGATTCTATTTCGAAAATATATATCTAGTGTATGCATTCGAGATATGGTAACCTAACACTGATAATATGATGAGTGCACTGGAGTAGGAATGCTATTTAGTAAGTGGTAGGGCTAATTTACATCCAATCTCCTTTTTTATTGGTGCATAAACTAAAGTCAGTGACAAATATTTCTTCTCTTGCCAACCCTTTTTTACTATAGTTAAACTTTCTAGTCTATCGGTGCAGGTGTGGGAGTTATTCAAAGAATTTTAAGGGGATATTATACACAAGTCTAAGATATTACTTATATCAGTAGCAAGATTATATATATATATATATATATATATATATATATATATATATATATATGAGGGTGTATTTATTGTAGGTAGCAAACTTAAATAAAAGGTATTTATCGGGATAACCGTGTTATATTGAAGTACATATAAAGAAAACTATTCGACGACTTAGAGATGTTAAAATAGACAGGAATTTTATTAAATAATGACTGGTGGTCATGTAGAATGAACATAGAAAATGTTTGCGAAATAACAACAAGCAGTTCAATCTTGAAGACAAAGTGGACGATTCCGAATGAAGGTCACTGCTCAATAGTATCGTTTGATTGATTTCAATAGCGTAGAATGTCTTCATAGTTTTGCGTGAGGCCTGACATATTGTCAAGATTCTAAGAAAACAGATAGTTGTCTTGCAGATTTACCACCCAGGCATTTGACTTCAAAGCTAAAGAGCAATTTCAGGAGGTGCATCTTCGTGAATCATATGTCATTCGTTAATTTGGCTCGGAGAGTTCTCTTTATCTATTATATGTAATATTTCCTAGGAAAGGCTGAAAATGGTTTTACTTAATGATGTATGTTAAGATAATTGTCAGTGTATTTATCACTCCTAACTATGCAGTTTCTTCAAGGAGAAGAAACTAAAAAAAACGACAACAATAATTAGTACCCTTCTCATATGAGGAGATTCAACAGCCTACTTCCTAGCGATGAGTCTCAAATAGAGCAAAGCATGTGTCCTAAACTTCTCAGCTGGTCACAGTAACCGGTGGACACTTATTTATTCTTCCTGCTATCGAATGTGAAATTTTTTTTAAAAACAAATGCAAACAAGCTTAAAGGTGAACATAGATTACTAATAAAAATGGAAGTTTGTCGATATAAGTGTGGGTATCCATGATAAAATGTTTTACTATGAGGCTTAAATATCATGTAAAAGATTATACAGGTTATTAGTTTATAATCCTTTTGTTTTGGATCATTTGACAGAATATTTTGTGCTACTCATTGCTAAGTAGTAATACCTAGGGGATTATTTTTAATCTTATTCATAAATATCAACGCCTAGATCTGTTTACTAAAATATCGATTTTCTACATTATATATTTATATAGTAAACAACCATGAGAAGAGATTACTACTAATGGGTCATTGCATTTATCAAGTACGACTTACATAGCATTTACAACAAGTAAACCATATTCTCTGCTTACAGTATGCATCCTTTAGGGTAGAAATTGTAAATTATTTGCCTAATTTATCTAAAATGCATGAAAAATTTATGTGATTTATACAATTAATAGATGTCATAAGCAAGTAAGTTTATCATCTGTGTAGTGAATTCACTCAAAACAAAAATTAAGTGAACAGATGTCTTGTCGACCATTAAGAATTTATTGATAGTTTTGTATCTAGAGTTAGTTGTCATTCATTCTACTGATTGAATCTAAAATTTGAAACAGACTCATCGAATATCCTTCAGTGATTCTCAAATCGAATGAAATAGAAAATACTTTCAAATTCATTAAATAAACATCCTGAAGAATTCGATTTAGGGAGGAAGAGAACTGTGAAATTGTCTCTCCAGATGTGCAGATTGGTAGGACCAACGATGGCAGCTTTTGTTCAAAACTACATGGGAAAGATACTCACATTGAATAAATTTTTAAGTAAAACAAGTTGGTTCGTTGGAGGATTTCATTATGAGCTGACATCAGTTAGAGAACCAACGAAAAAGCTGGGAGTACTGGACAGCTGTTTCGTCCTATTTTGGACTCTTCAAATTACTCATAAGAAACTTAGTGTAAAAACACTTTTCTCACCAGTTAATAAGTAATAAAAAAATCTAAAGAAAATCACTTACTCAAGGTGATTGTCCTCGTAGCTTTTATCGAAAAAGTTTATCCGTAGAATGTAGAATAACACAACTATAACAGTTCTCAAAGGTAATCTTACCTGGCGTGAAAGGTACCTCAGAAGCCATCAACCAATCTGTCACTTCGTTTATATTTGTTTCTAGATTGATAATGAAATCATTACAAAACCTACTGTGTGAGCGATCATATATATTGTCAAAGAGAAGTAAGGCCAATTTAATCTATATAATCTGCTTAGTGTATGAGAGTTGAGACAGTGTTCTGAAGAATGAAGTATTTCTCTGAACACCGGTTACGTTTCTTCGAATTCTATTCATAGAAGTTCATATTTAAGAGTACTTAGTGAGAAATAAAATACTGCCCTAGTGTATTAATTCTTGTCTCTATTCAGCTACCATACATGTTATATGATATCTCAAAAAGAGTGGACTGTATGTTAAGAATATTATCTACCATCCTATTCAACCTCACAGTCGCTCTTAATGAAACTAGAGACGTACTCATTCACTGTGACATCCAGATTTATTAATTAATACACATATATCTGCAATCACAAGTCTTGTTTGTATAAACATCAACAAACGACAAACTAATAAGTTTGTGTTATATATATCCATCTTATGCGATTCAGGAGCTTGGGTATATATTATCGCCAGCCTGCTTTTGAAGCCACTTCGAAATGTGTTCTGTAGCCGCCACATACAGGTTTGTTTTCAACTCCACTATTATTTTTCTTCTTGCCTCACAGTGTACGAAGCCTGGTCAATTAAAGTTCTTACAAGAGCACATTTAATGAATGGAAACTAATCCCACCGGGAAAATGACGTGTTCTAATTTGAATACTTGCTGTGCTTTTAATTTGTGGATGGTGACTAGTAGCGGAATCCAGGATCCGAATTTCGTCCTATTGGGGACTCGTCATCCGGATGTACCTGCATTTCCCAGTGAGTGGTGATGTTCTCACCGAGGCTCTAGCCCCGTGCCCATAGTTTCAAACGCCAAAGTGTTATCCACTAGACCATTTGGGCCACGAGAGTCACCTCTTGTGCAACGGGTCATATTAATTCAATTGAATTTTAGATTTTCCCGTCGATTGATTTAAAATTCAATTGAATTAATATGACCCGTTGCACAAGAGGTGACTCTCGTGGCCCGAATGGTCTAGTGGATAACACTTTGGCGTTTGAAACTATGGGCACGGGGCTAGAGCCTCGGTGAGAACATCACCACTCACTGGGAAATACAGGTACATCCGGATGACGAGTCCCCAATAGGACGAAATTCGGATCCTGGATTCCGCTACTAGTCACTATCCACCAATTAACTTATAATTACATGCCCAAACATCGCCGAAGCATCTGCACAAGAAGCCGATATATCAACCTGAGACCGAGCACTTCGGTCCAATCAATCGATGGGAAAATCTAAAATTCAAATAAATTCTCTGTGCTTCTTGAGATATCTACTGCAAGATTGTATTTAATAGTTTATTTGGTAGGTACCTAATTTGATTCTTTTTGTTGTAAGTCTATGGTGTATGATGTCGGACTCCGATTAATGTACTATAATACATCCACATCTTCATGTTCCACCACGTGCTAAACTCTGTGTACGACCAAATACAAACAACATCAAATAAAAAAGCACAAGTGAAGACTTGAGAAAATATATTGCAAACAATTGCGTAATCGCGCAAAGTATACATAAAACAATCGAAAACTTATGTCCACTCATACAATGACGAATATTCTGTAAGCATAAGTAAAAGTATAGTATGGGTATATGAATTAGCTTTAATAGCGTTCAGTCAGAGTGAATCTAGGGCACTACAAGTTTACCCAAGTACCGAGTCTAGATTATTACTCTGTTATTATTTATTTAGATTCAGAGTTGGACATAGAGCTTCACCAGAAAATCTCCCCTTTGTTCTGTACTCCACAACCCTCTCCATCTGCCTCAAACATTGCCCATAATCTCTCATCTCCTTCACTTTTCTCTCGGACTACCAACGCATTGCTTCTCATTTTCGTTCCACCCGACGACCTGGCGTGCAATATCACCCACCGGTCTCCTCAGAGTGTATCCAGTCTGTCTGCATTTTCTTCGGCATAATTGCTGGGCAATGGGTTCTTGGTTGGTTCGTTTCCAGAGTTCCTTTACGTTTACCCTTTCTGGGCATCTGATCTTCAGTATGGAGCGAAGGTTTTTATTACTGAAAGTCTGTAGTGGCCTGTTGGAAATGCTTCTAGTAACAAGTCAGCTAAGTCGCTGAACCATTTTGAAGCTCTTACTTGACATCAGTGCCGAATTCTGCTCTTTATGTTGATTGCAACAGATTTCCTCACTGACTTCAAAATCACGAAGGTCCGTCTCACTTTTCTGATCATGGCTTTGACATCTTGATCCCTGTCTCCTCTAGTTGAAACGATACACAGAGTGGTTGCCGTGAAAATTTAACCCAAATCAATGAGGCACCATCACCATTGAAATGAACAAGAAAGTGTGCTTAGATCACCACGATCTAACCAGCAATTATTAATACACTGTTAGTACTATTTTGTGATTGTTGTATTTTCCATTAAAACACAAAATGCGAAACTTACATTCCTTGATACCTTCATTTCGGAACTGTACCATAGACATTTTTTAAGATCTCTTTGTACAGTTACACGAACAATAACTAAAATTATCATTTCTGTTGTCAATAATCTGTTATTATAAGACCGTTTCAATTGGTCTCATAAATCAGCTATTCCATATCGAAATATTCAATGAATTCATACCACTCCTTGTACCAATGTGTTAATTACAATTAGTTTTAACCTTGATACATATTCCACTAATTTCCCTTCTACTATGCTGTTTATGTTTATTAACTTATTGATTAGTATTCTTTGGTATTCTCATTCAGCTTAATTACCATGGTATTGATTAAGTTTGTTTATATATGTCATGCTATCACTCATAACCTAAAATCGATCTCATTCTTCTATATATGTAGCTTTTATGTAAACAAATTACTTGATCCATTTTTCCTGTTGTTATCTAGTCAAATTATTTATCAAATATGGAACGCGACATAGGCGAAATGCCTATTTTCTGTAAATTCTCATCAGGCTATACACTTACATAATGATGAAATCATTAGTCGTAGACATTTGAATTAATGCGGTCAATAAAACATAGGATCAGAGTTCAAGGATGTGAATTAATGGATAACAATAGAGGTGATCATAACATTAATAGTAACAACAACGATAAGTTCATTCAAGTGTGTGTGTGTATAGGTCGAATGTGTATACTAGTAGGAATAGAGAGGAAAATAACTGATGTCACCTAAACTACTGCAGTTAAAAGTGACTAATCATAATTTGAAGGACACATCTGAATTTATAAAAAAAGTAAGAGATAAGAAGACCAACGATGAAACAATGATCTCTATAGATATCACCTCCCTGTTCACTAACGTCCCTTCATTAGAGACCATATACTTTATCTGTGAATCTCTCATAAAACATGATATGGATGTAGGTATACCGTCTCAGAAACTACGGGAACTGCTATTCCACTGTACGATGAATGTACAGTTTCGGTGTAACAACGAATTTTACCGTCAAATGGAGGGTATAGCGACGGGCTCCCTTTTGGGTCCTCTATTAGTCGATATGCTTATGGAAAAATCAGCGAATCGTTCACTCGAAAATGTAATCAACGAACTGTCGTTCTACTATAGATATATGGACAATACTTTTATCTTGCATATTAATAAATTCGATGCCGACGTCCTTGTCCAAGCGTTCAATAGGACCCACCTACAAACTGAGCTCATAACACCTGATCATTTCTCTATGTCCTGCTAACAAGGAAACAAGATGGTAGTACTAAGTGGGGTATTTTCCAGAAGAAATTATGGGTTGGCCAATGAACCCATTTTAAGTAGTCTGTTCCTTTTGCGTACAAACGTAATCTTATCGGTATCCTGATTTATTGTGCTAGAAAAATATGCACAACCGACAATCTAGACGATGATATAAGGAATATAGAAAATGTGTTATATGCGGACGGATACCCTGAAAGATTTGTTAGAGGTTTCCATGAGGGGAACAGATAGAAAAAAAATGCCTGCAAACGGTGTAGAAGAAACGTATATACATGATTTACCGTTTAAAGGAGACATAGCAACTGAATTGCTGGCATCGAAACTCCGAAGAATAATAGCTAACACATTCTTTGCCGCAACGCTATGTTTAAAGTTCGCCAATCGTTGCTTAATTCCAACGCTGGTGAAGGATAGGCTACCGCGTCTGAACAATTCAATGTGCATTTATAAATTTAATTGTTCATGTGGAGAAAGTTACACGGGTTAAGCAACTCGGCAAGCCCACCGTCGTCTTCTATGACATTGTCCAACGCGGTTAGTTAGAGGAGTAGTAAAGTCAATCAGAAATTCCGAAATGGCACACCTAGTGGATACAGAGCACAAGATTAAAAAAAACTACAGTTTTTCCAATTCTATGCAGGGCACCACATCAACTCTCTAGGTTGCCAAGTCTAGTTGAGGCAGTTACCACAATGGTTATTCAACCCAATCTCTGAGTTCAGAAAAAGTTTGTTCTGTGTCTCTCCCTTACCTTGCCTTCGCCCCCAACTGTAAATATTATCTCATTATTTTATATTTTATTTTTAATACTAACTGTATTATCAGTATCATGTTGTGCGGTAGTTGTACATTTTGATCTCGGTTTCATAATCCTTATAATAATAATAATTTCGCTTTTATTCCAGAAACAGTACTAGTGGTATAGTGTGGAATTTTCAGCACATATCTACAATATTGCATCTAATTTTATTGCACATTTAAAAGGAGTATCAAAAAAAATATTTAAAAAAAACCAAAAAGAAACACAAAAAAATGCAAATAAAAATACCAAGTAGAAAGGAAGATAAACAACAATAATAAATAATATTTCAGTATTAGGTAGTGGGAGCTATGATATGTGCATGCGTGGTGAACAGTAACATCTATAATCATACAAGAAGTTATGAAATGTTCTTAAGAATCTTTATAGCCAAGATGATCAGTTAATTTGATTGAACTACACTAAACAATCATAAAATAAACATTTCAGGTTGTGTTTTTTTATTGTCAGCACTAATGCGGTGTTTGTAGTGGTAGTGTGAGGAATCATGCATAATACAAACATTTTAGGATGGTGATAACGGCGTTCACAACGAAGATTGTCAGTTTAATATTGGCGAACAAAAAAACAATCACAAAACTAATATTACATGAAGGTTATTGGCAGGATAATTTTGTAATACTCATAGTGATAATATAGTCGGGACCAGTAGATACACAAAAGAGGGAATAGAGTTTAGTACAAAAAAAGTAAGCCAATGTTAATAACTTAGGTAGCTAAGTATGTTTAAGAAGGTGTTCACTATAGAATACGAATAAGAGAGGAATAGAAGGGCCAAAATTATGTTATTAACAACAAAGCAAGTCATAGGTTTCGCGCTTAACATTGTCTCTGTCACTTAGAACACGGGCCAAATATGGTATCGTTGAGTTCCTATACTTGGTTGTACGAGCATATATTATTTTGTACTGATTTCTGGTTCTACCTGATGAGATGCAAGGAGAGAGTTGGGAATAGAGGGGTGTTGGGGGTCAGAGAGTATGGTTTTAGACCATTTTTCACATGTATTCAGATGCTTATCCACTAATGTAGTGACGAGCTGACTGAGTTTTACACCGCTAGTCCTACTAACTACCTTCAACATCCTTCTCAGGATGGTATAGTCCTTTTTCAGTAACCCAGGAAAGACTAACGGGGAGCAGTAAAGTAGAATAGGTAGGATACGAGAGTTGACAAATTGTGAAAGCAGAGGTTGAGTGACTCCAGTTAGTCTGAGTTTCTTAATGTAGTAGGTTAGACGAAACACTTTCTTGGAAATCATTTGGATATGAGATGACCAAGTAAGGTCGGAAGATAGAACTAATCCGAGGTATTTTGCATTAGACTTTGTTTCAATTTCAGTCCCCTCAATGCTACAGGCTTCATGAGTGCTTACTAGTGTTTGTAGATCTCGTTTATGCCTAAAGGAGAAGTCGGTAGTCTGGCATTTTGAGGGATTCAGCATGAGGCCATTTAGTTTAGACCACTGACTGATGTCCGACAGGAAGCTATTTAATTTGAAGCAGTCTGACTGAGACTTAACGGGAAGCGAAACAGTCAGGTCATCTGCATATTTGACGAAGTTGATTTCGTCTGAGAGAGGTAAGTCATGTAAGAAGAAGGAAAAGAGAAACGGAGAGAGAAGAGCACCCTGAGGAACACCAGCTTCAGTAAGCAAAGGAGAGGAAGCTACACCATTATATACCGTGTACTGCATCCTATTGGAGAAGTAAGAGTGCAGCCAGTTGATAGCCCAGGACTCAGTTTGTGTAAGGCTAAGCTTGTTTAACAAAAGGCCTCTAGGTACAGAGTCAAAAGCAGATGTGTAATCAAGGAAAGTACAACGGACATACTTGGCCCCTTTGTCTAAGGAGGATACAATGTTGTGATGAAACACAGCAGCAGCATCCAAAGTACTTCTACCCTGTTTGTAAGCAAACTGCTTTGGATCATTTGAGAAGCTTAGGGAGGGAATGAGTTTTTGTAACAGTAATTTCTCCATTAGTTTCAAAAAAGGAGAGGTAATGGCAATTGGTCTAAACTTAACACTATTTCCAGAACCAGACTTGGGTACAGGGATGATTTTAATATCTTTCCACAGAGAAGGTACAACATTATTAGAAAAAGAAGTATTGAAAATGCTTGTAAGTGGGTTACTTAAAATATCAGCACATTTCTTTAGAACAATGGCAGGTATACCATCAGGGCCTAGACTCTGGGAAGGTTTAAGAGATTTTAAACATTTAAGAACATCAGAAGTATTGAAACTATGAAAGTCACTGGTCGTGTTATTAGTTAAATTGAAGGCGAAAGGGACATTTGGAGGGCGGATAAAAGATCTATTGAGAGTATTTACATCAATAGAAGAGGCAAAATTATTATGCTTACCACAACCAGTAATTTCTCTAAAAAGCTTCCATATGTTTTCTGAGTTTTACAAGATAGTATTGTTTGATTATAAATGTTGTTTAGTCTCTTGATTTCAGATTTAATTTGGATGTTTATCTTTCTAAGACCAGATTTATTCTTTGTCTTGTACAGCTTCTCTTCGAAGCTTTTTGAGATGAGGGGAAGAGAATCGGTCCATTCTTTTGAAAAGTATCTGTTTTGGACAGCATATATTTATTATTATTATTTATATTATTATCTAATCGATTTGTGAAATGTTTATTTTACTTTCTACTCCTACTAGTATACGCATTCAACCTATACACTCATCATTGCCTAGATTGCATAAACACTTGAATGAATTCATCCTTGCTATTATTATTAATATGATCACCTCTATTGTTATCCATTAATTCACATCCCTGAACTCTGATCCTATATTTTATTGACCGCATTAATTCAAAAGTCAATGATTAATATTTCATCATTATGTAAGTGTGTAGCCTGATGAGATTTTACCGAAAATACATATTTGCTTAAAACGTGTTCTATAATTATCATTATAGGAATATTTCAGTAATTTATAAAATGGACCACAATGAATGTTTCTTTTAAAAACATATCAGTTTTGTATTCTTTTTTGTAGAATTAAACTGATTTACTATGAACTGTCATTCAAATATCTACTTAAATCCTGAGGTAATTTATGAAATGAACGATATGAATTCCCATCCTCTGAGGATATAATACCTTTAGCCAATTATACTGACAGAATTCTGTGTCTCAAATACAAGCTAAGTGAAAGTTATTTGCACATTAAAGTGTTATCTAGCCTGAACAGAACCGAGAAAGTTGCATTGGATATTTTAAGCACAATAAACATTATTGTTTTGACTAAAAAAAGATTAATAGATAAGAATTCAATACAATATTCTTTCGAACATTAAAAATACTGAGGAGTTTAAAAGGAAAGAAATGGACATAATTATTGAAGAAGACGAAATTATGGCAAGTTTTGATGTGGTTTCTCTGTCCACTAGTATTCCTATATGTGATTCACTTGATATTATGAAATATGAACTTGAAAACAATCAGGAAGTATTAACTAAATCTTTATTATCAATAGATGAGGTTATAAAATGTTTAAAACTTTGTCTGGAATCTACATATTTTACATTTAAAGATAAACTATACTGTCAAACAAATGGAGTTGCAATGGGTTCACCAGCATCTCCAATTGTAGCAAACGTATATATGAAAGCCCTAGAAAAGAAAGCATTGACAAGTTTTAGAATATGGTACAGATATGTAGATGACACAATTATCATCATAACGAAAGCTAAAAAAGAAAACTTTCTAACACAAATTAACCTAATTTAAGAAAATATATAGAGTTTACTAATGCAGTAGCAATCGGCGGAGGAAACTGTAAACTTTCTTGATTGTCTTGTAAAAAGACAAACTGACAAGAAACTGAAGTTTACCATGTACAGAAAGCCGACACATTCCAACAAGTATTTGAATTTCCAATCAGGTCATCCAGTAGGAGTGAAAGCTTCAGTAGCTTTAAATCTTGTTAACATAGCTAGAAACATTGGAGAACGAGATATCCAATATAAAACAGATTTTGATTGGAAATGGTTATCCTGAAAAGCTACTAGATAATATCATCAATAGAAAGGAGCATAGAGAAAAACAAAAAGTTGAAAAATCCTGGCTATTGACGATAGTCATTCCATATCGAAAAGACACAGTTGAACAACTTCAAAGACTATTTGCTGCATATAATATTAAAGTCTATGTCAAACCTTCTAATTCTCTAGAGAAAGCTTTAGTGCATGTCAAAGATATAGTTCCCAAAATGTTACAAAGTAATTGTGTCTACAAGATAAAATGTTTAGAATGTGATACATGCTATATACGGGAGAGCAGTAGACAGGTGAAGGTCAGAGTGAATGAACATACACTATGCACGAAACGTCCACCTAGAAATGAAATAGAATTAAAAAGTCTAGAAAAAAGATCGGCTATAGCAATGCATGCAATAGACAGCGGACATAAGATTGATTTCGACAATGTTGAAATTCTTGGAAGAGGATTTCATTCACCTGAAGAAAGGTTGACCTCTAAAGCCTTGCACATTTTAACCATATCCAATGCGGTAGATAGGAAAGAAGGGATAGACTTATCACCTATATGGCAAACTCTAATGAAGCAAGACAGATGAAAAAAAACCTTTTAAAAAATGTAGCATCATGTTTATCACATGTGAATTCACGTCTTTTCCATATGACAATAACATACATACACACATACTCATACAAAACTAAACTTTACAAATCAACTATAAAGCAATAAATCTATCTAAGCCCTTCGAATATGCGAAAAAATGACGTCACATCCCACTGTATTTACCATTTTGAATGTACGTGTGGACACACATACATAGGGAGGACTCATCGATCTCCTCAAGCAAGGGCTTTAGAACATATTCCTAAGTGGTTCCAGAAACAAATGGAATCTTCAGAACCTATTAAAAGTGAGAACAGGAGACCTATTGCGAAACATATTATAGAGACAGGACATAGAATTGATGTTAACAGATCTTTTAAACCTATCTATAAAACGTGTTTGGGGGGTATCCTAAAGTTTGTGGAAGCCCTAGCAATTAGAAAGTTCAAGCCACCTTTATGCGTTCAAAAACAATTCGTCATCACATTAAACCTTCCTTGGTAAATTTTGTTTTGATACCATAGCAGATGCCCTATTACCTCTGGTATTTGCTTTAGTGATCTTCATTGTTATTTTGACCTTGAACATATCCTTTTAACTTGACTTAAGTCTATTTTCTCACCTCTTACCTCTTTACTAATTTCATATTTATTCCTATGACAAGTCCGTGTGTGATTAGATTGTTCGAAATGTGTTGCGCAAATACATTACACGATTCAGATAAATTACATCTTCTTATTGCTTTATCTAAATTCAGAAACGGAACTAATTGTTTTAAATCAACTATAGAAGAGTGAACACAACAACAATTTGACATTAGTCATTACAAATATATGTGATGACTGCTTACAGATTTCTTTTGATTTTCAAGTATTGATTTCTTTTGGTAAAAATGTCCATGGACAAATGACCTTCAAATAAACTGACTTCAATTTATGTAGAAAATTTTGACGATATATTTTGATGATTAATAAAAATCCGAATAAATCTGCTGAAGAACCTGTGGCTTACACAGCGAAATGATCAGAAAAATCTTGTTTTGATTTTCTTAACACGCTGGGACTAATTTAAATAATTTATAATGAATAGATAAGAATTGGTTACAGGATTTCATCATGAGCTGATATTGGTTAGAGAACCAGCACTGGACAGCTGTTTCATTAGCCTAGTTTGGGACTCTTCACCAGTACGCCCCCACCGGTGTTCGAACCCAGGACTTTTTGGTTACAAGGCGAGCTTGTAGACCATTAAGCCACTGAGACCCAATCCAATGAACAGTCCGTGAATTCCAGTTCTGCCAGTTTACGACATAGCGCTACTACTAGCTAATGTCTGTGGCCAGTAGGGTACAGCAGGTAGGGCGTGAGGGCAAATACTCACCAAAGTAGTCTTTTGTCCTCTTCATTCCTTTGCCTTCCAACTGGAACATAGGACTTCAAGCTTCTTGAAGTTTCAGTGGGGTGACCGTGGTGTTGTCTCTACTGGGTAGGAATTGCTAGTCTCACTTACCCTCTTTCCCCGATTCACTATTGGTTAATAAACTAAGGTGAGGTTTGTGAGTGCATCATCCGAGAATTGAACCCAGACCACATATACATAGTTGGCAAGCATTCTGCAATTAAGCCACCAATGCATATTAAGGAAGTTAATGCTCTCATATATATTTCGCAAACGTTTTGAGTGATATTAATTTTATTATTTACTGAACAAACTTATATTTTGTTAACCAGAGCTTTGACACTGTAGGACGTTGATAAAAAGATTAAGTGATGAAAATTCGAACTCAGTTAATAAATAAACACAAAAGCAAAAACTATATTTATATATATCTCAGGGAAACATAAAATCAATAATTCCATTGTTTCGTTCGGCATATTGGTCCAAATTTTTTCAGGGAAATAATCCATCATCTTCAAAATTCTTGTACAATTATGTAAGTGTCATGAATAACCATCAAAAGTTAGAAATTTGATAAGGTTAAAATTTTAGGTTAGACCGCAGATTTATATTAGAACTAGACAGTTGTTTCTTTCTAGTTTGTGACTGCTCAGAAGTGAGCATCCAGTGGGGCTGGAACCCAGAAACTTCCACTTACAAGGCAAGCTTGTTGACCATCGAGCCACTGGGACGTAACTCAACTGGCCGTGAATTCTAATTTCTACCAATTCGTGATTTTAGCGCTACTACCAACCGATGTCATCGGTGGGAATTCTATTCTCACTCCCAACTACATGAACCCACATCGGTCACGAGTTCTCACCAAAACTGCAGGCAACTTCATTCTGTAGCCAGTCACTAAACAGCATTGGATTAATTTTCAAGAATGGATTTTTGTAGGGATTCTGTTTGTTTCAGGTAAGACCACGGATGGATATCAGTGAGAGAACCATTGAAAATCAGCGCCGGAGTGTTGCACAGATGTTTCATTCAAGTTTGGGAATACTCGACAGTATGCATTCACTGGGTTTCGAACCCAGGACAGGGTAAGTTCGTATACCATTCAGCCGACGAGTTCAAAACTAGGATGAAATATCTGTGCAGTACACCCTGGTTTTTAAATGGTCCTCTAACTGAATACAATCCGAGGTCTTGTCTAAAACGGATAGTATCCCTGCAAAAGCCAATTCTTGTAGGTTAAAATTATTATTGAGTGAGAAGAAAGGCAGTTGAGTTTCCATTTTATAAGTGTGAAGAGGGTGAGAAAATATACAAAAGAAACATGTGGGAATGATAAATAGTGAAATAATTATTGAAGTGAAAACAAAGTAATCATTAAGAATAGAAATTAAAAATAAATGTAGTCTTAATCTCTTCATTAGTCGTTCCTTGCAAATGTTTTACTTTAAATGATTTTTTTGCTTTTAATTTAACAGTGAATTCACTATTATCACTCTCACATGTTCATTTTGTACGTTTTCTCACTCACGTCATTAACAGCAAAAAGAAAATTCACATGAACTGTGATCAACATTTCACAGGATAGTACCACAAGCTAATGATTAGTTTATTTTGTTATAGGCTGTAAACAGTGTGTACTTTTACATTGGCCTTTAATAACAATATTCGAATAAAGGTCATGGTCATGAAAATCTAAATTAGAAAAACATGTGAATGATATACAATGTGTGGGTATGAGTGAACATTTTTTTAGCCATATATTAGCATTTCAGTGTGAAGACAAATATAATCGGGATAGCAGATTGTTTCCTTGATGAACTTCCAAGTAGTTTGTCAATGTAACCTTGGAATTATTTCAGTTTGTTGAGTTCTATACACGTATAATTGGTTACAGGATTTCATCACGAATCGACATCGTGTAGAGAACCAGTGGGAAATCTAGGCGCATTGGACAGACATTTCGTCCTAGTTCGGAAGTCTTCAGCAGTACGTACTCACCGGGGTTCGAACACAGGACCTTCTGGTCACAAGGCGAGCTTGTAGACAGAAATGTTTTGATTCTGTGATAATACTTAAACAAAGAAATCACACTAGCTTAGGTGTTACTGTTGAGATGTAGGGCTTGAGCATCTTTCAAAGAAACATCTTTCCTATATCATGCATTGTAATAGTGGTCTGTATTTTTCAGAGGATGGATATTACTCGAAAATGTTAATGCAGAATACATTCAGTGAATATCTTCGATTTCTGTAATCATATGTTTAAGTTGGTTGAAGAAAACAAGGAATTACGTTGTATAGTTTATGGGTGATTTAAAGAGATACATTTATGTCAGATAAGTTCGTTATGGAATACAAATCTCTGGCAAACCTCTCTATCTAAAACACAGTGCTTATTCCCAGTTAAACATTTAGTTTATTCTCCTTCTTCAACTTTCACTATCCCTAGGGTTGTTTCTACAGTCTACTCCAGCTTAGGAAACATCATTCGACATCTAAGAGTCTTTAGGGGAGAATAGATTTTCACATACGGCCTTATCAATTTAGATGATGAAGAAATGTCGACGTTTACGCAAAGTACGCTGTATTCATATGCAAATTCTTATCCACCACCTCCTATGGTGCTTATTCTGCCTGGACCAGAGAAAAATTAAAGCACCGAATTGGACATCCAAAATACGAGATATACTTTGGGATCATATTCGTAGTACGATGTTGATTGGTTAGTTAAAGATCGTGCACAAATGAACAAACGGTATGCCACATGGTGTGGATCCTTGATAGCAAACCTTCAGCCTAATACGTCGACTTAAACAGTAATAGTCAATATCCAGTGTTGAGTGAAGAATGTTGCAGACTAAAAATTCTGGGTTTTTTTTACGAAATTTAAAATCTGGTATTCCATATCATAATATTTATTTCATGTACGATTAATTGGGAATTGTTTGTTGGTGGCACAGAGGTTAGGACCCTCACCGACCATGCACATGGTCCGGGATTCAATCCCCTGCCGACGCACACCCGATATCAATGGTCGGCCTGAAAAATTGGGCTGCCGATATAACATGCTGAAAATGCCATACTTGTACTAAAGATACCGTGTGAAGTCAAATTATAATCAAAAAAATCAAAAAATTATTATTGTTACTTTTACGGTGTTTTCCTTACGAATACAAGCAAGTTCCTGATGCATAGAAAACAGTATGAGTTCCAGTTTTGGTAGACTCAGTATGCACGAAGGATTTCTTCTTCAGTAAATTCGTTTCATGTCCTAATAATCATAAAATAAACTGTTATCATTTTAATAATAGTCGGGTATACGGGGATACATTTTAAAGTAGGATATGATCACAGACTTAAAATCAGCTTAGTTTTAAGCTATTGGGTGACAGGATCGATAGTATTTCTCGGACAAACATCGTGAGGTGAATAGAATTACAAAATAGCATGAAATGAATGAAAATGGCGAAAATCCCAGCTAGCAATGACTTCGGGCTCACTGCAGAATGTTTTGGGCACTAACACGAACGTTCACTGGCTAGAGATCAACCAATGGGAGTAAACCACATCTAATTCTTCAACCAACGACAGCTGACTTTGCTTAACTACGTTACAATGAATCTGAATTAGTCATTAGCGATACATAGATTTAAATAATAGACTCTTCTATATAAGTAATCAATGAAATATACTCTTTGCTTTCTGAATATATCCCAATAGGTTTTTTCATCAGAAGTCTTTTACTGGATTGGAATTCATGTTGGAAAAGAAGCGGTTTAATTCACAGTTTGTGTTTCCACTGCGGTGAGTAACCTGCGTGTCTGCCCAACCTCCTTGTTTACGAATTTTTCTAAGTCATTCACTGCATACTTCTGTGTTATATTTTAGAACTATTACAGTATTGTACGTTTAAAATATCATACCAAGTGTATTTGTTGTTTAGACTGCAGGAATCCGTTTGTTGACACTTTTTTCGATTTTTTTTCGAGCTAACATGAGTTTCAACGGTTCTTCATCCTACCGGACTAATCCACTAAACGACTTCATTGATAACAGACCACCACCTAATGTCGAGCCATACAGCCGGAAGAAATTGAGACTACGTAAGTTTATTTATCAGTTATCTGTTACGATGCATCGGAAGCTAATTTTAACCTAAGACGACATAAGTCAACATTTTATCGACGTCTCAAAAATATAATTTAGAGTGCAAGAAGCATTTAGAAGGTACGCTTGTTGTTTCATATTAATATACTCAGAATTATATGCAAAATCCCGTGAAATAGAACCAGAGCAAAAAATAACTCCAGGAAGCATGACTTAGGTCATCATAAATTCACATAAAATATGGCGAAGGTATATTGACAAGTTAACTCAAGATTATATAATTTTTTTGGTGCTTGACTAGTATAACTTTCATGTATGTAGACACTATTGGATTATTCTGATTTAGTATTAGTGACATTATTTCTTTTATGACTCTATTTCATTCATTTCACGTATTTATTATCTCATGGTGAACTTTTCACTGCATCCTTACTATCCTTACTATTGTCTTTACACTGACCACTCATCAGACATATTACAAAACCTTGAACTAACCTTTCAATTTTCCGTCACTACATTTTATTAATTTATCATGACTAATCGTCATCTGCATTCATGTCATGCTATTTTGTCATTCTTATTCAACCCAAGATATTTTTTCATAGAAATAATACTCATCATGTCACCCAACAACTTGAAACTAAGCTGATTTGAAGTCTGTGATCATATCCTTCTTTAAAATATATCGCCGTATACCTGGCTATTATTAAAATAATGACAGTTTATTTATTTTGTGGCTGTTAGAAAATTCATGAGCAGTTACATGAAGGAGTAAATAATATTAGAAGTACTGTGAATAGACATTGGTTCTACCTCCTAGTGACATAACTACATTATTGAGGTAAGTGTAACTGGATGAATGATTGGTTGATTAGTTACCTAGAATTATATAAAAGAATTTTCTGTTGTTTCGATTTATAAGGGATAGTTTTGTTTTTACGAGTTGATCACGGATTGATATCAGTTAGAGAACCATTGAAAACCAACAGGGAGTACTGGACAGCTGCTGTTTCATCCTAGTTTGTGAATCATCGGCAGTACGCACCCACTGGGATTCTCTAACTTCTACCAATCCATGATCAACTCGTAAAAACATATCTAACCCTTCCAAACCAAACTATAGACAATTAATCTGATGCTCACTAGTGACTTGCTACAGGATGGAGTTTCTTGGAGTCCTAGTGAGAAGTCGTGACCAGTGAGGTCCATCCAGATGTCACGTGTGTGGATGCATATCCCACCAACGACAATGGTTGGGGCCGCGCTAAATCACGAATTGGTAGAAGTTAGAATTCATGGGCTGGTCATGGAATCGGGTCCCAGTGGCTGAATGGTATACGAGCTTACCTTGTAACCAGAAGGTTCTGGGTTCGAATCCCAGTGGGTGCGTACTGCCGATGATTCCCAAACTAGGATGAAACAGCAGCTGTCCAGTGCTCCCTGGTTTTCAATGGTTCTCTAACTGATATCAATCCGTGATCAACTCGTAAAAAATATAAAAGAATGATGAACAATCGGATTACAACTGGTCTAAGTGTAGCTATTTAGATGACTAAGATTAAAAAATTTAACCAATATGTACGATTTATTCTACAGATGTTTATTAATATCTGGAAACTTCCCAGTAAGACATATAGAAAAGGTTTCGTCCCTAAAGGAAGCATCTCACAATCCATGAACAGGACATTCGCTACAACAACACTGATACTAATATTTTCCATTCGACCACTGATCTCTAATAACCTGACGTACAAGATCCTGCATACGACCATCTGCATTTGTGTTTATTAGTTCACCTGCTCTGATAATTTCATTTGTTTTTTTTCCAGTAACGTTCAAGAACATCACCAAACTTGGTTGCACAGAGGTACAGGTGGTGCTATAAGAAGTGTAGTGGTTGGACATCTTTTCAACCTCTCCATTGAGAATTATTCATACGGAGAAAATGCTCTGCACGAATTATTGCGTATTCACCTAGTCCTTATCATTGAAGCTCTAGACATGAAAATAGAGAAGCCAAAGCTTTTTGTATACATAAGAAGCTTGTTCGTGATCTTAATCCGTTTATGTCAAAATACTAGTAAAACAAATAAACAGAAAAAATATTAATTCTACTTATTACACAACGTATCTGTTTCTCTATTTTTATGTCGTTCTCGGTAATAACTCATGTCTTAAACATTTCATTGTATTACACAATCCCATATGTATAATTATTCATCTTCAATATACCTTCATAATATGATTAACACTCACTCATCTTGATAACTTCATATTTATTCTATTAGTTACCATGGGATTTAAGTGTGAAATTACTGGACAGATTCAAGAAACAAACTGTATGTAATTTCGGTTATTCAGCTTTAGAAAAATTTTCACTTGAAAAAGTCTCTTAGCTTTATTTTTTTATTTGTAAGTGTTAGATGATTAAAGGTAATAGGCAGGAAGCCTTGGGCCTAGGTTTTCTGCTAATTTGCACTCGTTAGCAAGACATATCTGCAACTTTGAGGGAACTCCAATGCCTTCTGAAACTCGAGCCCGCGTCATCCAGTGATGCACTCAGAGACGTTACTACTGAGCTATTCGGGCTCAGAAGGGGCACGAGTTTCTTCAAGGTTGCAGATACGCCTTGCTGACGAGTGCCAACTAGCACGAAACCTAGATCCAAGGCTTTCAGCCGATTGCCTCCAACTATCTAACATCAACAAAGTGCACCGTGATGGTGAGCTACCTAGAGTGGTGGCCACATTGCAAACCTGATTGATAGAATTCAGTCTGCACCAAAGAAAGAACTAGACACATCACACTAGTTACTGGTGCGCAATCAAAGTATTTATAGGTGTATTGATTAAATCCTGTAAAATTGCATCTATAAGAACAGCATCAAGATCAAAAACAGAAATTAGATATTCAGACAGAATCTCGGATGATAGTAAAATTTAAACATACAGAATGCTGTTTGGTTATCACTTTAATGGTACCAATCCAGCATATTAATAATGATGTCAACTTGTGATAAATCGATGTTCACAATCGTCTAAACTTCAGGTTGTTAGTGAAAAAAGGGCTAAAATAGTACAGAGGATTTTTTGCTCAGAATGAGTGTGGAAATTGTCTGATATCCTCTGAGCACTGGTATTTAATCATGGAGATTCTATCACAAAGCATTTCGATGAAACGAATCTTATTTATTCGCCAATATAAACCCAACAGCAGGTAGCAATAACTGAGCTTTGTTAGCTAAAATAAGTGGATTTGTGCCCATTTTGAATAGAACTTTGATCTTGATGAAGTTTTTCAGACAACTCCTAGTATGTATATAAACAGTCAGTGGATCGAAATGAGCTCATATCTTATACTTTATATTTAATCCATAAACTTATGGGTGTCATTATGTTTTATGTCAGCACATGAGTCACACTGTTGTATTAAGGACAATAATATCTCTCATATACACTGGAATCAGACATGGTACAATCGATTCCTGTGGATCCAAATCTAACTTTATTGTAGGAGTACGGAATAAATTTTTTTTCTGAGTGACCGGAGGCAGTCTGCATTAAATACCAGACTTAGTATATGTGGCGAATACAACTGATTAAGAAGCTTTATGTGCAACCTTGATACACCTTCAGTGAATCTAAGTAAATCACTTAGTAATACAGTCAAAAAGACTACATCCTACCTCTTCTAGATGCCTCCATGGATTCTGGATTCGAAATGGTTTACTGAAGTAGTGATGAAAGTAATCTGTGTGTTTACCGAACTGTCATAATTTTTCTTTTGATTGTAATACTGTGGTGTGTCCTACTGATAAGACTTATCAGTAGTATAAATATCAAGAGATGTTCATCGGAATAAGAAACATCAAATAGCAGGGAGATAGATTTGATGTCAGAGAAAGCAAACGATACAGTGTTGCGGAGATACATGGGAGACGTGAAAGGAACACATGAAGAAACACAATATGAAGGAAGGGTAGAAGGAGCACAACAGGGAAGATCTGTGCAAATGGTGCGTTGAAGATAAGGCGTACATAATTTGGCTATATGGTGATACCAGACTGTAAATAAACTTTTGTTACCAAGTCTTTCGTCTTCCACCGTTACAGTACCATTATGCTCTGTCTTCTCCAATTCTCCTCAAAATTAAGATCCCACTTTCTAAACCCAATTATTTCATTTAATCCTGTAAAATCGTTCAGTTTAGTGGTTTGATTTGTCCCCAATTTTGACAAGTTTTTATCTGTCATATTTCCATAATACATAGATATACTTAGATTAGAATAGATTATTTTTTGCTTTTAGAAGTAGTGCTAAATTATTTATTTCTTTGATGAACTTTGATCAAACAATAAGGTTTTATTTGTTTAAATCTTATAATGTATTTAACACGTTTGGTTTGTATAGAGCGCACTTCAAATAATACAATCATACACATTAATACCAGAGTAATTTATATGAATATACACAGGCTTAAAAAAGTGAAAATAGGTCAGATATGAAAGCCAGATTGAAGCTAGAAAAAAATGATAAAAAATCGATAAAACAGAGTAAAATTACATGGACTTGGACTTGACATTATACTTGTATAAATCTCATCGAAATTGAAATGAATAATTCCAACGTTTCAGTCAACAAACAGGTCCAAATTTTTTCAGAGAAATAATAGAAATTAAAGCACCAAAGGTATACATAAAAGACACATCTTGTCTTTAAAATTCTAATCCAGTTATTTCTGAGTTAAAATTGGTCGTCAAAACCAATTCACATAGTTTTGTTTGTGTTTCTATTTTGGCTTTGATGTCTCTGCATGACTTAGACATAGTTGGACAAGAATTTTAAACATAAGATTTGTGTTATATATCTGTAGTGCACCTTGGATGTTTGAACCTTTGTTTTAATGCATTCATATAATATGGCGCCGCACTTTCACTGTTTTTCCGGCGTGACTGCTAGTACGTGGCTTGCTCCCTCGTTGTGCTAGCAATAAGCGTACCCTTGAGCTCGCTACCCGAGGCAATTAGCAGATAAATTGTACAGTATTCTTGTTTATTAAATTTGACATTTACTTGTATTGTAAAAATACAATCCTCACCTGAGCACACTACCCAGCCACAAGTCTATTTCCTCTGAGCTCGTTTATCGGTATTTACCCTAACACTGATCAAGGTTAACTGAGGAAAACAAGTTTAGTAGGTGCTGATGTTAAAGACTATCTAGAGGTTGATATCAGTACTTACATATCTACCTTTGACATTTTAATTTTGATTATTTCAGACCAGCTGCAATTTTGCTGAGATTTATACAAATATAATTTTCACATTCCTACTTTCCATACGGTGTCCGATGTTTGTGAAACTATTCCGTTAAATTTTGATCAGAGCTCAGATATTTCTAGTGTGGAGATACGCCATTTTTTCAAGTCACAGGGATGACTTTAGCATTCTAACGACTAAGCCATCAAAGCTTAGACGTCACGTAATGTAAATGGGTTTAAAACAAGCGACAACTATGAAAACAATCAGTATTTAGTGAATTATTAAATTTCCATAGGAATCATCAGATGAACACTCCACAAGCATTGCTATTTTCACAATTCAAAGTTAAATACATACAAACACATGAACATTGCGACAACAAATAAGTGTCAATTAAAAGAAATATACGATCTATAAGTGATGAGTAGTCGTCTATTAATGTCATCATTAAGTGAATAATCTTCATCAATGCACATATTAACAATATTAGCTGGACTTATTGTTGTAGAATTAATACAATTATAAACATCTAGATTTGATAATATTTCAATACAGGGAAACTTCATAAAAAAACAAATGAGTAAATGTAACATATGTTAACCATATAAAACAATATTAATTAAAAAAAAAAAAAAAATAAAGGAAGAGAAATGAAAAGAAGGTTATCTTTCTTATGTAAACAAGAGCTTTGTTAATATCCTGCTTAATAGTAACTACAAAGCTTTACGTCACTATATGGTCACAGTTCAATAAATGTCGTGTGATTGAGCTCCTTGGGATTCCGTCATGAACATGTGGCGGTAGGTAATTCCCCAGGATTATTAACTACAGCATTCATCACTGAAGATTGGATTCTGACCCTCACTGTTTAAGTCGAATTGTTTAGCTGAAGGCTTACGGTCAAGCATCCACGCCATTTGGCACGTTGTTGTGTAATATTCGTGCACGATCCCTAGCCAGTTAATCAATCATCTCGCACTCCGATTTGCTCCCTAAATATACATCGTAATTTGGACGATAAGTTCTGTTGTTTTGCTTTACCCTTGGTCTACGCAGAAAGAATACTGTAGAAGTTGTGGGTATTAGATCTTGTGTTAGTATACGTCTTGCTACCCGTTAAAAGTTAACACCCTTAGCCTCTAAAAGTACTAGAAAACCACTGGCAACAGTGTTCGGAAACGGGAACCGAAAGACATTCTTTTGTGTGTCCAAACGCGAAAAACGATTCCACAAGCATATGCAAAATGTTATACATATTTTGATGTGGCTAGGATTGATATCTTATCTTTGGTTGTTGCGTGCACTATCCCTTTTGTTGTGTTTATAAGCAGCATACCAGCTGCATAACAAGTTCGTTTACTTGCTTTCTCCAAATGACATTTCACCTGCTGAACAATTGAAAGGTAACTTCAAATAAACCTTCTTTTCAGAAACAGTCTCTGATACTGCTTTTCCCCCATTACTGTTTTGTATACTTATTTTTAAATCTTCCCGAATACTCACTTCTCACTAGCACCTCTTTCAAGAATTTCTCTCAGCAGTCTAGTCTACTACCTGAACATGTCCTTCTGGCACTATAGAATAATATTCTAGCCAGACACCTTTTGTATTGGACTGGGACGAAGCTATTTGAATGTACATTCTGTACTACTGTTATTAGTAGTACTATGATCACTATGATTATTTTACCTGAAATACTGTTAGTTTTCATAGGTTATGTGCAAATCGAAAATAATGATTGAGTAATAATCTTCGTGGGAATTGTTGAAACTATCTCATGAGTTTAGATCAAACATACTGAAATCTTGTTATTTAGTCTTATATGGTTAACATATGTTAAATTTACTCATTTGTTTTTTAAGAAGTTTCCCTGTATTTAAATATTATCAAATCTAGATGTTTATAATTGTATTAATTCTACAACAATAACTCCAGCTAATATTGTTAATATGTGCATTGCTGAAGATTATTCACTTAATGATGACATTAATAGACGACTACTCATCACTTATAGATCGTATATTTCTTTTAATTGACACTTATTTGTTGTCGCATTGTTCATGTGTTTGTATGTATTTAACTTTGAATTGTGAAAGTAACAATGTTTGTGGAGTGTTCATCTGATGATTGATTCCTACGGAAATTTATGAATTAAACATTTGATAGTGTGAAATATTCTCATATTATAAATTAAAAGTCAACCTGAACGAAGAATATTCTTTTCAATAATTTCTCCTCTTCAGGTTCTTACAATTATAAAATATAATATTTATGGTCGTTACAATTAAGGCCAGATATGCGGCGGATACATTTTTAACACAGAATAACAGATTAGTTATGGGGTGTCAAAATAAATAGTCGTATTTGTGTGACAAGCGTGCTAGACTGAAATCGATTACAAACGATTGTAAAATGGGAGAGAATGGTGGTGATTATTCATAATAGAATTGTAGAGTGTGGGGTAGGAAAATTGACAAATCAGTTAAAGGTTATAAAAGGTGTCAGGTGAGTTTAGACATGGTAGTGAAGATTTGTAGCTCAGATGGATGATTTTGATGTGGTTGTGTTCTCTGAGCTGGATGGTTAATTTCCGAAGCTTTCATCACCCTACTGGGTGACATCTTCAGCGCATACTTCAATTTGAAGTGTCAGATGAGTGGCTTGTACAAAGTGGCCTCAGTTAAACGGGAGATAGTAAGACTGGAATGAGAGGTTCATAGTGAGGTAACGAATATGTTAAATGAAACAGGTGGAGGCATATATTGAGAAAACAGATAATATCACTAATAATAAGTCCATATAAATGAAAATTCGATAGTATTGAGGGAATGTTTGCATAAAGGGCATAAATTATGACGAATACTAATAATAACTGTAATAATAATATTTAAAATGATAAGCAAAGTAAAAACGAAAAAAAACCAGGAGGGTTAAGGGAAGGAGCACTCTTGGTGAGAAGAAGAATCTTCAATCCAAGGTTGGCCACGGTAGGAACAGCGTCTGAACGTGTTCTTTTTGGATACAAAGTTCTTGTTTAGTCGATCTTATTGCAACAACTTCAGCTATGTGTAGGAGACGTAAGCGAACTGTACGTGATAACGACTTCGGAATTCGGTATATAACCCTGAAAGCTGTGTTGACATCGATGCGATGTCCAGTATCGACCAAGTGTGACAGGATCGAGCTTTTTATGCACTTAATTTCCCCCCTGCTTATTTATTTTGACACCCCATAACTAATCTGTTATTCTAAGTTAAAAATGTATCCGCCGCATATCTGGCCTTAATTGTAACGACCATAAATATTATATTTTATAATTGTAAGAACCTGAAGAGAAATTATTGAAAAGAATATTCTTCATTCAGCTTGACTTTTAATTAGACATTACTTGTTTTCACAGTTGTTGCTTGTTTGGAATTGGCAACGAGAAAGAAATGTCTTCTGATAGATTTGGATTTCTTTTTTACAGGATGGGGTTGCTAGCCTCATGCTAAACCTTTCCTCTTTACCAGCATTCTTTCTGGCTTAGTAAGGTAAAGGAGTGCATCGGTGGCCGGGGATCGAACCCCGGACCATGTGCATGGTCGGAGGTCGTCCTAACCGCTATGCCACCAACGCACGATAGATTTGGATAATTTACATCTATCTGTTTTATGGCTTATCTGATTGATAAGTACGACAACTATGACTTTAAGTGGAATTTCTATTTCCAATAAAGTTAAGCGATTTGATCACCTTCTGAAAATAAATGATGAAAGTACTGATTGACAGAAGTACTTTTGAAAACATTTATTTCCCGATACGAATTTAAAACAAGCCAAAAAGGTTAATAAAGTAGGTGTCAATGTAGTTGAAGATCAAACGATCAATTCATGATTGTTTGCTGAAACCCAACTCCTCCATATTTTTCGCGGGAGTCATCAATACGGCAGTCATCTTCTCATCAGTCCCTGTTCAGAAGGAAGATCAAAAAACTGTCAGAAGTAATATCGTGATTTACTGTTATAACATTTGTTCTTAGACCTTACTCTGTAATACCAGTATTGCTGGTTATATGTTGGCGTTAGAATAAAGAATTCTTGAGTCACCAAACAGTGTTTTGGTTTTCGCGTCAGTTAATACTAAGCGTTCCTGAAAATCTTCGAGGGACAGCCTGAGGCCCAGTGTAGCAAGAGCTGGACATTAACGGTTTATGAGACTTGACTGACAGCAGGACTTAATGAATTCATCAAATTTCGGTAGAACTCGTCAGCTGAATACTCAACATACACGGATAAATATACTTTTGAAATTACATTGGGAGATATAAGACTGATAAGTAAACATACTACATTGAATTAGTCATGCAGAAGGACAGGTGCGAATGTTTTCCAGGTCATGTTCAAATAGATAAGGGGAGAGAGAGCATGAGAGATTAAAATTAAGATGAATTGCATTACGTTTCAATTACATCACTTAGATAAACAATTAGTCATTCGAGAATAATCACAAAATTCCAAACAGAGTAATATCATTAGTTATAGTTATAATAATAATAGTGTTGAAGTGAGTTAAGATAATCCTATTGATAAAGGATAGTTTTAAATAAACAATAATAATAATAGGTAGAATAATAAGTAAAAATTATTACCATGGTAGATTCAGAGTCACGACCATCTCCTTTTGTATACAAAGACCTGCTTTATAAACTCGAATTGCACAAGCCTCTGCAATTGCAAGCATCTTTTTGTTTCTTTGTCTGCTGACAATAATGAATGACTTGACCGCGTCGAAGAAGAGAATGTCTTCCTTACACTACTGTTGATTTAAAGCTTAATGTGAATGTTCAAAAGCAGTACCAGGGGTCAATAGATTTCTGTACTTTAGTCTGAATAAATAACATTAAGAAATATGGCTTATTTGTATCTGACGTTGAGGAGAAGCTAAAACTGAGGTAAGAAAACAGTTTAGCAAAAGTTAAGCAAAGACACTGATTATTGGTATCGACCTGTTTGACCTGTTTTACTATCTCAGTTGGTCTTAAAATCATATGTTTAAACTTTTTAATAAAATTGGACTTAACAGGTGAAATGTAATCTGTCTGTTACTAAAACAATTTAGGTGTGACTAATTAAGAAAGCTTTTTCAGAAGATGTCGGACACGAGTGATTGAATGCTATTTTTATGTCTTCAACGATTCGTTTTGTGTCCTTGCTCCAGTAACAGCTTGACAAGTGTATTGATAATGACACTCTAACCCTCACCACACATGTGAAATTTATAGGAAACCAAAAATGGTCAAAGAATTTAACTATTTACAAGAGCTGGTTCATAGGAATTTGATTTGCTTTAAGTTTGATCATGGATCGATATTAGTTAGAGAACAACTGAAAACCAAGGAGTACTGAACATTTGTTTCGTCATGGTTTGGAACATTTTGGTGGCACGCACCCACCAACGTTAAAAATTGTTAGCTTGTGTAATTTTCCCAAATTAACGTTAGAAATCAGTAGTTTGAAATGCTTATTAGATTAAATAATTAATTACTGTAATCTAAAGAACGATGAGTAGTCTGTTTAAGTTGAACTGAGCAAACTATGGTCGTATATTGTGTATATTATGGAAAGAACCTCCTTTACCTACCTGGAAAGCATCGTTTCAACTACAGGAGGAACTGACGAGGATATCAAAGTCAGAATCGGAAAAGCAAGACAAGCTTTCATTACTCTCAAGTCTGTGTGGAGGTCGACAGCACTCAGCATCACAATGAAAATAAGGTCCGGATTTTCAACTCCAATGTGAAGTCAGTGCTACTGACTATACAGATCAGAGACTTGACGCGTCATAAAGAGCACCTCAAACAAACTGCAGACCTTCATCAACAGCTGTCTTCGCTCAGTACTACTGAAGATCAGATGGCCAGAAAATATCAGCAACTGAGATCTCTTGCAATGAGCGAACCAACCC
Organism: Trichobilharzia regenti; assembly: GCA_944472135.2. Classification (NCBI taxonomy): domain Eukaryota; kingdom Metazoa; phylum Platyhelminthes; class Trematoda; order Strigeidida; family Schistosomatidae; genus Trichobilharzia; species Trichobilharzia regenti. Next base: position 92,325,946 of record OX235262.1, on the reverse strand, counting down.
AGGAGGAACCGATTGTTAAACAAATAGGCAGAAAGAAATGGAGGTGGATTGGCCATACTCTGAGGAAACCATCAAGTGACATCACTAGACAAGCCATCGCTCGAGTGGAACCAGAAGGGGAAGCGGCGAGTTGGTCGTCGGTGCAAGGGTGACTTGGAGGAGGTCACGTGAAGAGGAGATGAAAGCATGTGGGCAGACTTGGAGCGGGGTGAAAATGTTGGCAGTGAACCGAAGGCAATGGAGACGCGCGGCTGAAGCCCTATGTTCCTCTAGGAAATAAAGGATATAATAATAATATTGTGACAAAAGTGGAAAATTCTGTTGCGGTAAGCACTTTCTAAAACCAAAAAGTTTAGAATAATTCGACATACACGCGAATTACAGGGTAAAATGTTTTCAAAATCAACTAATGTTTAAGGCCAGTTGAAGTTACATTTTTGCACATCAAGCCAATATGAACTCTTTTCAGTAAGGGACATAACGACAGTAATTCACCTGATAGTCACTGTAAATGTATAATTTTAGTAAAGGATTTCTCTTCCAATGCTTTTTATTGGGTAGGATTTGAAGTCAAGTTATCAAATAAACTGATGAAGCAGTTTATATAATGTTTATTTGATTCTTCAGAAGGCTTAATTATAGTGGTTGTCTTCAACAAAATCCTCATAGATTTCTGTTTTCTAAGACACTTTAGAATCGGTACCAGAGTAAGATAAGATAATTCAATTGAGCCCTGATAAAATGTGAAGTTTTATTTGTACTTTATCAGAAAGCCTTAGAGATCGAATAACAAAGTTCAAAAAACACTGAGTGGTCATTATAATTTTGACTATGAAGTTATGATTCAATTTACTTCGATAAACCTGCCGTTTCCACTGTGAACATATCTCAGTTGTCCTTAATATGTACTAATATACACTTCGGTGAACTGAATGTTTAAAACATATGGCCATATTCTAAACGTTTTGATTATCATTTTTGTAAACTACTATAAAATATAATATCAGATATTAAACGTATTTCCGGAAGCATTAAACTGTTCAGAGTTGTAAATGAGCCTACATTAAAAGCGATTGCACAGGTATAATATCAGAGCTTATTCTCATGCACTCACTGATTTGTAGTCAGCTTCACTACAGTGTCAAGATCTAACAGTATTCAAGCTGAGTCTCAGCTTATCCTATTTCTTCATTACTGATAACCGTTCACCAATTTTATCAGTCATCCCTTGAACTTACATCCAACATATCCCATTTGTTTTTTGTTTTTTTGTTTCTTTGTAGTTTCCATACTTTCTCCCACATTCCCGACGTCAACTCACTCCCTGAAACGTGTACTTTTGTTAATTAGAAATGTACAGTCATGTCACACGAATATTTCATCTTATTTTACCTCTCACTCTCATTGACCATACACTTTATAGACATCTGAACTATTACCAAAACTAACTGACTGTCATTTTATCTTGTTCTTAAACCACAATACAGCATATGATACGATTTTAGTTTGTCTTTACCGGCTATTGCAAGCTTGCATCGATGGATGTATAACTTTGCAGCATAAGGAAGAAGTTATTTCGAGTCATTCGTATTCTGAGTAAAGAAACATTCACCAAAGTAGTATTCATGAAGCCATTTTCAAGGGTGGAGGGTATACCTGATTCCTAAATATACAGAATATAGTAGCATTAATTTCAGTGTTTAGACTCTCTGAAATTATCCCTGTTATTTGAAGCAATTCCGATTAAGAATATATCTGTTTCGTTTCTCTTTTTCAAACAGTTTGATAAGCACTGAAAAATAAGCCACAAATTCACTAAACCAAACACTTCTGTTGTAAATTTAACTAAAAGGCGACGGTAATTTCGATTGTTATTTACTGAAATTATCAAAACTTTAAAGGACCAAATAAATATTAAAACACGAAACGAGGATACAAGTAAAATGTAGAAAGGTATTTAAATTCAGTACATCATCGTGAGTTCAAGTTCGACAAAAGTGAAAATCATTTCGAAGCACGATGATTTACTTCTAATTCACCTATGACTAGATCTTCCATGGGTCATTGTTAATAGCTTTTATAAAGCACTGTGGTGATTGGCAATTTCTATCTCTGTATTGTTTAAATACTTACTGTTGATTGTTAATATATTTCTTATATGAATTGCATAATAATTCCGCTAAATACAAATTCCTGAATTCCGCCCTCTCTGTGTTTTGGTTGGATTCTTGTAGTTCGGTCATCTCGAAATACTAATACTACGATTACAAATAGTTACAACAAATTGGCGTCGCGATGGAACTAAATAACTTGAAAAATTTCCTATAAATGGTTCACCGCGGGAGATTGCTGATTACTTGAATGCTTCGATGCATGGTGCGTTTCAAAGAATGTTCGGGATGACAAAATTCCAGCACATTTCATTACTGCTATTGGGCTAGATGCATATAGCCTAGTGAAGAATCTGGCGTTTCCAGATAAATCCATTTCTCTCTCATATGACAAGATTCGTGAACTTCTGATAATCACTTTCATGTAACTACTTTTGAGACCAGAGAGAGGGCTCAATTCCATAAACTGGTTCGTGCTCCTAACCAGAAGATTAGAGACTTTATTTTTCAACTCTAATACAAGCTTCAAAGTGTAACTTTGGAGATCAGCTGCATACTCAACTACGTGATCGTCTAATTGTTGGAATCAATATTCCTAAGTTAGAGAAAGAGTCAATTCAGAATCCTTCTTGTACCTTTCAAACTGCTAAAGATTTATGTATTACATATGAAGATGTCAACAGTGAATACTCTGCTCCCACTACGTCAGTATCTGATGTCATGTTGTCCAAAGTCGGAAATACAAATGTTCATGGAAAGCAATCCAAACTGTCGTCCACAGGTAATAGAATGCAGCGAGAGATCAAAAACATTAAACCGTGTTTATCCTGTGGAAAGTTACATCTACGAAGCACTTGCCGTTTTCGGAGTGCTAAGTGCCATAAATGTGGTAAAGTTGGACACATCAAGACTGTTTGCAGAAGTTTGAATACTTATGTTACTCAGCATTCTTATAATTCTCCCAATCTGTCTGGTAAAATGGAGTCAATGTGTCTTTCAACTTTTCAAAATACTCAAGCTCATCCAATGAAAACCTCCACTACAAGTTCAGCAACTCAAGCGTCAACTGTTTTCAAAAATGAGGTAGCCGAGTTACAATGCGAACTGTCGAAAACATGAAAAAACTGACTGAGATGAGAGAGCAACTGATTAAAATGGAGGAATTGCTGCATATGCACAGACTGCGTCTGTTGAATGCAGAACATACAAGTACCCGTGAAAGTCCTGCAAAACTTTTCAAATCTCGAATTCTCAAAAAGCATCTGATGTCCACGACTTCTAATGTACATTATTATAAAGGTAATAACTATAGACCTTCTGTTGGAATTATACTAAAAAGAATGGGAAATCGAGTGGTGAAGATATTAGACATCAAAGATCACTCAGTTCATAACAGACACCTGGACAAAGTGACAATAAATGAAATAGGTCGTTCCAATTATAATTTTAATGATTCCGCTACTAATCCTGATTTTGTAGATAATTCAGAAATAAGTCCAGATAATACTGATGAAAATGATATCACAGAATCAGTTAGAAGGTCGCAGCGACTTGCAAGCAAACCGGGACATCGTTATAAATACGCAAGGAGATACTCGAGGTGTGGCGGATGTGGTGATTGACAATTTCTATCTCTGTATTGTTTAAATACTTACTGTTGATTTTTAATATATTTCTTATGTGAATTGCATAATAATTCCACTAAATACAAATTCCTGAATTCCGCCCTCTCTGTGTTTTGGTTGGATTCTTGTGATTCGATCATCTCGAAATACTAATACTACGATTACAAATAATTACAACAAATTGGCGTCGCGATGGAACTAAATAACCTTGAAAAATTTCCTATAAATGGTTCACCGCGGGAGATTGCTGATTACCTTGAATGCTTCGATGCATGGTGCGTTTCAAAGAATGTTCGGGATGACAAAATTCCAGCACATTTCATTACTGCTTTTGGGCTAGATGCATATAGCCTAGTGAAGAATCTGGCGTTTCCAGATAAATCCATTTCTCTCTCATATGACAAGATTCGTGAACTTCTGATAAATCACTTTCATGTAACTACTTTTGAGACCAGAGAGAGGGCTCAATTCCATAAACTGGTTCGTGCTCCTAACCAGAAGATTAGAGACTTTATTTTTCAACTCTAAATACAAGCTTCAAAGTGTAACTTTGGAGATCAGCTGCATACTCAACTACGTGATCGTCTAATTGTTGGAATCAATATTCCTAAGTTAGAGAAAGAGTCAATTCAGAATCCTTCTTGTACCTTTCAAACTGCTAAAGATTTATGTATTACATATGAAGATGTCAACAGTGAATACTCTGCTCCCACTACGTCAGTATCTGATGTCATGTTGTCCAAAGTCGGAAATACAAATGTTCATGGAAAGCAATCCAAACTGTCGTCCACAGGTAATAGAATGCAGCGAGAGATCAAAAACATTAAACCGTGTTTATCCTGTGGAAAGTTACATCTACGAAGCACTTGCCGTTTTCGGAGTGCTAAGTGCCATAAATGTGGTAAAGTTGGACACATCAAGACTGTTTGCAGAAGTTTGAATACTTATGTTACTCAGCATCTTATAATTCTCCCAATCTGTCTGGTAAAATGGAGTCAATGTGTCTTTCAACTTTTCAAAATACTCAAGCTCATCCAATGAAAACCTCCACTACAAGTTCAGCAACTCAAGCGTCAACTGTTTTCAAAAATGAGGTAGCCGAGTTACAATGCGAACTGTCGAAAACATGAAAAAACTGACTGAGATGAGAGAGCAACTGATTAAAATGGAGGAATTGCTGCATATGCACAGACTGCGTCTGTTGAATGCAGAACATACAAGTACCCGTGAAAGTCCTGCAAAACTTTTCAAATCTCGAATTCTCAAAAAGCATCTGATGTCCACGACTTCTAATGTACATTATTATAAAGGTAATAACTATAGACCTTCTGTTGGAATTATACTAAAAAAATGGGAAATCGAGTGGTGAAGATATTAGACATCAAAGATCACTCAGTTCATAACAGACACCTGGACAAAGTGACAATAAATGAAATAGGTCGTTCCAATTATAATTTTAATGCTACTAATCCTGATTTTGTAGATAATTCAGAAATAAGTCCAGATAATACTGATGAAATGATATCACAGAATCAGTTAGAAGGTCGCAGCGACTTGCAAGCAAACCGGGACATCGTTATAAATACGCAAGGAGATACTCGAGGTGTGGCGGATGTGGTGATTGGCAATTTCTATCTCTGTATTGTTTAAATACTTACTGTTGATTGTTAATATATTTCTTATATGAATTGCATAATAATTCCGCTAAATACAAATTCCTGAATTCCGCCCCTCTCTGTGTTTTGGTTGGATTCTTGTAGTTCGGTCATCTCGAAATACTAATACTACGATTACAAATAGTTACAACAAGCACTCTTAGGATTTAATTGAATTTTAGATTTTCTCGTCAATTGATTGGACCGAAGTGCTTGGTCTCAGGCTGACATGCCCGCTTCTTGTGCAGATGCTTCGACGATGTCTGGGTATGTAATTAGAATTTAATTGGTGGATGATGACTAGCAGTAGAATCCAGGATGCATATTTCGTCCTATTTGGGACTCGTCACTGGATGTACCTGCATTCCACAGTGGGTGATGATGTTCCCACCGAGGCTTGAACCCCGTGCCCATAGTTTCAAACGCTAAAGCATTGGCGAACCTTGGCGGGAACATCATCACTCACTGCAAAGTGCGGGTACACACAGATGACGTGTCCCAAATAGGACGAAATGTGCATCCTGGATTCCATTGCTAGTCACCATCCATCAAATTAACCTCTCACTTTAGGGATTGTTCTGATGTATGTGTAATAGGATTACGGAGGGTATTTATTCTTTTTCAATTATCAGCTTCATTTCGCCTTGTTAGCCTAAAATCAGATTCATCAAATAAGCATGTTATAAAGCCATGTTTAGGTCAAAATGTACAATAGCTCAGGGCGAACCGGGGCGAACTTTTGTTTAAATTGGATTTATGTTCAGGCTTCCATTTTCCATTAACAACAGTAGGATTTGTGTATCATAAAATTTAGTAATATTCTTTATATCTTATCTCATACACTTACTACAGTTATTATTAAAATTACTTATTATCTATGTTGTTTTAGGACTTTCCAACTTTACTGATAATTAACATTATTTCATATTAGTGTATAGTGGTATTCGTATGTAATAAGGGAAGACAATTATTTATACCTTTTTGAAGCACCTCAATAGTGAAATTGTATATATTTTGTTTACAACAAAATGCATGGATATGTTGTAAATCAATCAGCTTTCTAGTGAGTGTAACCTAAATTCTTTATTCTTTAAATCCCTTAGTGAAACAGTGATTGAGAGACATTCCTAGTCGTACATTTTCATGCAAAATCTGTTTAAATTAAAGAGAATTCTGAACCTCAACCAAATACAAATACTTTATTATTTTGCAGTTGTTACTGTTTTATTATCGATAAGCGCAAGTCCACTGAACTAACCAAACTAAATAGTGTTTATCTACTAAATAAAAAATATCATCTCATTAAGTTTTGAAAAATATACATCCAAATGGATGTCAGTGAGGAAAACTCTAGTTCTTATTTCTTATATCGCACCCTATGTTTCTTAAATATAGAAAGACTACAAAATGATGGTGACAGCATAATTATATATATATATATATAGGTACCCTGGGGTATATGTGGAGTCCTCGAAAATAAACTTATCCAATTTTTACTACTATATAAGAAATGAACATACTGTACATTACTTTGTTTTAATCATAATCTTTGTACTTGGACTTTACCTCGTGTTTTGAATGGAAATATAGTTCTGCCTTTGACTCTCCGTCTTCTCCACCATCTCAACTGCCATCGATCAATTCTAACCACCTGCTTTCTATCTCAAATTTCCGCAGGAGCACCGTAGTTTCTTCCTACGTACTTTGGTCGACCTCTGGCAACATCAACACTGGAGAATTAGTATTGGAGCAATCTTCTTGCAATAACTCTGGAGTCTGTTACGTTAATTGTGGATTTTGGGACCTTGTAAATAACCAAGTAAAGAACTTTAATATATTCTTCCAGTAACTTAACTGATTTGTTATTTTATTTTCTATTTGAATTTGGGATACTAAGCTAACAGAGTCTAAGGTCCATCACATATATCGCTCAGTGATTACATCTAAAGTTTAACAGACAACTAGAGCTGTTCATGATGAAGTCTCACAGTATGAGTCTCTGAGAAAAAAATGTCGAAGATTTATGGAGGCCACTGAAGTCATTTTAAGATACTCACTTTCTACTGCAACGTGATTCCCAATGCATTTACATTGTAGCGGTAAATAATTCCCCAAAATTATTGACCACAGCAATCACTCATTGGATGCTGACCACCACTGTTTAAGTCGACTTGTTTAGCTGAAGGCTTCCGGTCAAGCATCCCCGCCATTTGGTACCCCGTCGTGTAACGTGCACGATCACTAGCTAGCTAAGCGTTCGTCTAACGGCTGGTTTTGGTTCGTAAATACATTTCTTCGTTTGGACGATCAATGTTGGCTTTTGCTTTGTCTTTGGTACGCGAGAATAAATTAATTAGAAGTTGTTGAACGAGATATCACGTCAAACCTTTAATATCCTCCAACCTCTAAACTGGTGAGCCCACCGCGAACTTCACCCACGATAAATCCGCCCACCTTTAAACTGGTGAGCCCAACCGCGAACTTCATCTACGACAATTACTCAGATAATCCCGGTGAGTTCGTTCCATTTTGTATTTGTTCTTGTACCATATATTATTCGATATAATTTTCGTCATGAGTGATCTTAGTCCCAAGGTCATCCGTATCCGCTCAACTCCTAAAACCATTCAGCTCGTACCATACTGGCCAGATAATGCTGAAACGTGGTTTCTGCTAGCTGAAGCAGATTTTTGTGAGCATGGGATAACTGATCAACGTTCACAGTTACTTGCAGTTATTCACGCCCTACCGCGGGAATTCAGCAAGTACGTAACATCACAGATGTTGAGTCCCGAGGTAAGTAACTCGTACGAGTTGCTGAAAGCATCCCTCCTCAGGAGAAACGCTCTCACGGACAGACAACGTCTAGATGAATTATTTCGCAACATCGAGTTAGGAGATCAGTCAGCCGTGAGCATGCTGACAAGAATGAAACAAGTCGTCGGCCAATGTCAGTTCGACGAAGGACTGTTTAGAGAACTCTTCTTAACCAAGTTGCCACAATCTGTACAGACCGTACTTGTGACACTTGAGGGTACTGTAATAGAGAACTTAGCTATTACTGCAGATAAGATCCTAGAAATAACTAAACGGTCTGTCCCCGAAATATGCTCAATGACTAAGCAGACTTCGAGTGAGGATCCTGCAATGACAGAGTTATGCAACTCCCTTCAGCAGATGTTTAGGTCAAACATGCATTCTAAATCCTCCAACCGTCGTCCTAAATCTCCTCAACGCAGGAACTCGCGTGGTCGATCTAAGTCCAAACCACGTTCACTGAAAAACCCTGACTGGTGCTGGTACCACAACACCTATGGCCAAGAAGCGAAGTGTTGCCGTAAGCCTTGTAACTTCGGAAATGTCTCAAAGTCTGCGGGAAACTATCCCGCCGGCACGCGTTAGCGGCAACCGTCGCCGGTGGCACTAGCCGCCTACTTTACATCCATGATGTGATAAGCCAGACTCGATACTTAGTCGACACAGGCGCCGAAGTCAGCGTCCTTCCTGCTACAGCAGCAGATCGACAGAAGGAACCTACCTTCAACTTACAGGCTGCAAATGGAAAACCAATCGCAACCTTTGGTAGGAAATACGTCTATCTGAACGTAGGTTTACGCAAACCTATTCGGTGGATTTTCCTTCTCGCTGACGTTACAATGCCCATCATTGGCACGGACCTACTTAATCATCATGATTTACTCGTAGACGTCCGCCGAAAACGACTGATTGACAATACTACTAGTCTGTCTATCAAAGGCATCACCTACATAGGCCCTAGTTTGTCACCCGTTAAGATAAAGGCAATTCTTGATCCAACTTTTCAACCTATCGTTGACAAGTATCCGGAACTTAATTGCCCGTCGAACGACCTACCGTGCATAACCAGCAATGTTATGCACCACATCATTACCACAGGACAACCTGTGACATCTAAAGCACGACGATTAGCTCCTGACAAACTGAGAATCGCCAGGAATGAATTTGACCATATGCTTAGCCTTGGCATCATTCGACCTTCGAATAGCCCATGGGCATCCCCACTTCATATGGTTCCGAAAAAGGATAGCAACGATTGGCGACCCACCGGTGATTACCGGCGAGTGAATGCCAAAACAACCCCTGATTGCTACCCGTTGCCTCATATACACGACTTGACGGCAACCTTATCCGGCGCGACTATATTCTCCAAAATCGACTTGGTTAAAGCGTATAACCAAATCCCGATGGCAACAGAAGACATCCCGAAAACGGCTATCATTACGCCTTTCGGACTTTTTGAATTTCTACGTATGCCATTCGGTCTTCGGAATGCAGCCCAAACATTCCAACGCTTCATTGACGAAGTATTTCGCGGTCTCGACTTTGTATACGCATACTTAGACGACTGCCTCATTGCCAGTCCAGACAAGGAAACTCACCTTAGGCACTTGGACTTGGCATTTGACAGGTTACGCCAACATGGTGTTACCATCAATATTCAAAAGTGTCAAATCGGTGTTGACTCACTCGACTTCCTGGGTCACACTATTGACTGCAAGGGCATTCGCCCACTGGCTACTAAGGTTGAGCCTCCTAAGAAAAACCGTTCTGGACGCACCGTAAGGTTCCCAGAACATTTGCACACTTATTTGACTTAACGAAGTCGTGTGATTCACGCAACTCACTCGTTTGTGGTACTAACTATTTTTTTTTGACGTATAAATTTTTTTATATACAGTACCACCGAACACAAAAAATTTTTTTTCAACAGTTCATGTAACATACACAAAAAAATTAATTATATGTATTTTTTTTCGATGTTCTGAACTTAGCATTATTTTACTGTATAGTAAATGCACATAATTTTTTTTAACCAAAAAGGTCATTTCGTACATTTTCCTCGACATGGTTCTTAGCGTTCTTGTTTTCTTTTCCAGGTGCGACGGGCACTGGACGGGAAACAAACGAAGCACGGAATCCAACGAACAACACCAGGAAGCTATGTACAAACACCCCATTAGCATAGGCAGACAAACCAGTAGGCATAAGACCAAGCCGCTCGGAAGATTTTTTTCACCCGAAAGGGAACCATCGAGTTTTTTTTACTTCCGGCTGGTTCTGTCTTAGGGTCCTCACGACCCCACTAGGGGGGAGTGAGCTGTAGCGGTAAATAATTCCCCAAAATTATTGACCACAGCAATCACTCATTGGATGCTGACCACCACTGTTTAAGTCGACTTGTTTAGCTGAAGGCTTCCGGTCAAGCATCCCCGCCATTTGGTACCCCGTCGTGTAACGTGCACGATCACTAGCTAGCTAAGCGTTCGTCTAACGGCTGGTTTTGGTTCGTAAATACATTTCTTCGTTTGGACGATCAATTGTTGGCTTTTGCTTTGTCTTTGGTACGCGAGAATAAATTAATTAGAAGTTGTTGAACGAGATATCACGTCAAACCTTTAATATCCGTCAACCTCTAAAACATAATATTAGTGAACATCAGCATTGTACACAAGGTACTGCTAAGAAATATGAATACTTATTTTATTTTTTATTTTTGATTACAGCTTGATTCCACACTGTATTTTCGGTACAAGTGTGGAATTTTCAGCGTGGATATCGGTAGCCCAAATTTCACAGGCCGACCATAGATATCAGGTGTGTGGCGGCGAGGGCTCGAACCCCGGACCATGCGCATGGTCGGCGAGAGTCCTAACCACTGTGCCACCGACGCACATTGCCAGAAACAGAAAATTAACTGAACACAAACGGCTTTTCTTGGGATGCAGTCTGCTAAATAATGAGTAACTTTATAATGCAGTAGCACAGTGGTTAGGACTCTTGCTGACCATGCACATGGTCAGGGGTTCAATCCCCTGCCGACGCACACCTGATATCTATGGTCGGCCTGCAAAATTTGGGTTACTGATTTCACATGCTAAAAATTCCATACTTGTACCAAAAATACGGTGTGGAATCAAGCTGCAATCAAAAAAATACTATCGATTTTCAGGCTTCACAATCTACTGATATTTGAAATAAACAGATGAATGTATATATGTATATATATACATATATATTATCGGATGGAGAAGTTTTTCGACCACTTTTACTTAGTATTTTGAATTGAGCGGACAGCAAGAATCATGGGATGTAACTATGCTAATGAAAACAGGTAGGAAATATCCAGAGTAGTATCGCCAACGTCCCAAAACCACAGCTGTTTGCGCTTGAGATAACAGAAGCCACATGGTATGTGACAATGTTGTATGTGTTTCCTTACACAGTAAGAAACCATAGATGATTTTTTCATTTCCTTCTGAAAATGCGGCTATAACTGTGTGTATGCTGGGCTGATCGTTAACTGCACACTCGTATTTAGTATGTTTGTAGGGGATGGATTGGACACACTCGGAGGAGACAGTTGAATGACACCGTGCGCTATGCAGACCATCGCTCGAGTGGAATCTGAATGGCAAGAAACGAGTAGGTCATCAGTGTGAGATATTATGGTCAATTGTTAACCCAGCTGAAAAGGACAGCATCAAATAGATGAAAGTGGAGACTTCATGTTGAGGCCCCAATATTTCACTCGGAATCCAGGGGAAAAATAATAAACTAATAACATGTAAGGAATTCAGTCCAACTTCAACCATTTCACATTCGATGATCACTGGTTTGTCTGCGCTGCTGGGAATCAAAAAGGATACATTGCGTATGACTGGATTTTCAATAAACGAGGCACAGTGGTTGCTTCATTGCGTCGAGAACGTGTAGCTGTACATTCTGTCAATAGTATCGTCAACCAGATACATCTGTTGTACGACTAAGACAGCACTGAAACAAACATACTGCTGAAGTAAGTAGATAAAACTGAATCAATTTAATACCAATTAAAAAACGTCCAAATAATATGTAGGTGCTCTTGATATTTTAAGTTTTATTCTAAAGTTTACGGAAAGACTAGCTCGCCACCTCACACTCATTCTTTCTGTTGGTAACCTATATATTCTCGGAGTCAGCAGTTCAGCCACGCTAAGAGAATAAGTTCCTAAATCTTTTCTTTAAGTAATCTTGAAAGTTTATTCTGTTTGAATATATTACACACCCTATATGGCTGTTAAAAATTACTATTAATGTGTGGTATTATGGCGTGACCTACTGATATGATTTATCAGCAGTGTATAAAGAGACGTTCATCGTCATAGAATTATCAAATAGAGGGGGGGTAGGTTTGACGTCAGAGGATCAAGTCGTTTAAGGAACACGGAGAAACGCAAGATGAAGGACAGCGTTAGCACAACATGGAAGACCTCTGTGGATAGTGCTTTAAAGATAAGGTGTACAAAATTTCACCACATGGCGGTAGCGAACTCCAAGTAAAAATCCAGTTCCAAGACCCGTGTCTCCTATTGCTACGATTGGTGTCGTCGACTTCAGATAATGAAGATTCCATGGCTGGCTGCCTTCGAGGAAGGAGACGTTGAGAACTTCTTACGGGGTCTTGATGACGCCGCTGAGTTTTTGGGCGTCAGGGATCCAACGGAGAAGGCGGTCGTCCTGGGAACACTGCTGAGAGGCTACGTTAAGGAGGGTGCGATCAGTTGAAGAAGGGATCTGGTTCAAGAAGCACTCCAATTTGCTCTTGAAAACTGTGAAAACTAAAGCAAGCTCAAGAAAAGCTGAGGTGCATGCTACTGTGCACCGCTATCTCTCAGAATGGATTTATTAACCCTCCAGAGCTCTTGATTAACGGTCTTATATCTGACACAACTATATTAGGATCACTAACTCCTCATTGCTCCTGCAGTTAACACCTTTTGAGCTATCAGGCGTTTTGATGAGGCTGGCTTTTCGAGCGGTACACGTCAATGTAGAATGTCCGCACGATAATGTCCGAAGCTCACTAAGATTGGGATTACAGATTTACTGGCTTAAGAAAACATCCTAATTTTGTTGGATGGAAAGTGCACAGAACCTATTACATAATCACGAATTCTGTCTATACTGAATGAGAGCACACGCTATCACCTACATAGTTATTGTCTAACTTCAAAACAGCTGCACAAAAAGGAAGGAGTGGTTGTAGAGCGCTACTGAGCTTAACATTTAGGGAAGACTAACGCTTTTCAGCAAGCGTCGTACAATTTTTTTGTAATGTTTAGTACCTACTGCGATGCGCACACACATATCAATTGACATTAATGTCGTATTATTTCCACAGTAGAAGTGTGCGAGTAGGAAACCTTAGCGACCAGATTATTTTAAACCAACCAACAACAGCAACAACATCCAACATCAATCACCATCAACAGGAGGGATTTGAAAGAGGCTACTTCATTCACTTATCTAGGGAGCATTGTCTCAACTAAAGGAAGTCGGAACGGATGAGGATGTCAAATCGAGCGAGAATCGGGAAGGCGAGCGAGAAACACATTCATCAGCCTGAAATCAATCTGGAAATCTTCGTCACTCAGCCTGCATCACCAACAAAATTCGGATTTTCAATACAAACGTAAAGTCAATTCTTCTATACGGATCAGAAACTTGGCGGGCGAGCGGGCGGGTCACAAAGAATATTTCCAAAAGGCTGCAGACCTTTATTAACAACTGCCTTCGCTCAAAACTGAAGATCAGATGGCCGGAAAGAATCACCAACAAGGAATTATGGGAACAAACAAAGCAAGAACCAATCACCCAACAAATATGCAGGAGAAAGTGGAGGTGGATCGAACACTCACTGAGGAGACCGCTGGGTGACATCGCGTGCCAAGCCCTCGAGTGGAACCCGAAAGGGAAGCGGCGTGTGGGACGTCCAAGGGTGACATGGAGGAGATCGTGTGAAGAGGAGTTGAAAGAATATGGATTAACATGGATGCAGGTGAAAAGTATAGCAGAAGACAGAAGACAATGGAGACGTGCAGTTGAAGCCCTATGTTCCACTAGGAACCCAAGGGAGCAATAATAATAAAAAAATAATCATCAGACTACGTTGCTTGCAAGCCAGAAGTAAACGCTAGTATGATAGCTACATTTTGGGCTCAAAGGTCATCAGCAGCTCAACAATGTGAGCCAACTAGCTTCAATGGTAAAATCAATAGTCACATTAAAGAAACACTTCACCCAATCACCTTTCGAAAGAACAGTGTTAGGGTGATTCCTACTTAGTTACTACTACTATTAATTTACACTTCGTACTACTGCACTAACGAATAGCTTTTTAACCTTAAGGGGATATCATAGTGTGGTGGTGTGGTACAGACAATGTGTGCGAACGAAATGTTATGCTCACATATTTTCACCGTTCAATACTGCATACAATATATTTGTTTGAACATTCTGTTTGATGTTAGACAGAATACATTTCCCACGGTTATATACTGCATTAACAAAAGAATGCTATTTATATTTGAACATTCTACTCCATGCTGTTTGGCGTCAATCGAAATCGCACGCTCGGTGATTGGTTAACGAATTAAACTGTAGATACATAAACAGAGGTTTGATGGATGAAAAATATACCTTGGCTCCCGTGTCTTGACTTCTGTTGTTTCAATAGTAATATATAATATCTGCCATTATAAGTTACGTATGTAGAGACCTTTTACTGAGTCCCAATAAAGTTCCACCTAGCTTATCCAAGCACCAGAGACCTTTCTGACTGACTCGCAGTTTGTGGCTTTTGGTAGCCAACGTTTTTAGTTAAGGAGGATTTAACAATCTAGCTCCCACGTGCCTGATAAAACGAGGCTTTTATCAGTGAAGGATAGCTCCGCAGATGGTCTGCATTCAAGAATCTTCTCCCCTTCTTTTGTTTGCCAGTGTAACTGGTTATACGACTGCTACCAACTTTAACCATGTTTTGTGTTTCAGGCTTTTGGAACTAGTTAAAGAATTCCACTAATTCAGAAGATTGCGTCTTATAGTATCATATATATTGAAGCCAAATAACATCCAAATAACTTTTGGTGCTAGAAGTCGAAAAACCCACAGCAGACAAATCTTCCTACCTACAGAAAGAACTCAGAACACTGTAAAATAAAACGCCATAAATTCTTTCGCGATTCCAGTTTCAAAATTATGAGGCATATCTAGAGTAGCTGTGTTGAGTACGTAACAATGTGATTGTACACTTTTTGGTTACTTGTATAAATTCGAGATATTGTACATAATTTTTGTTTAAAACGCTTCTTGTTGAAATATACATAACTTCCGTGTACAATTGAAAAATACACTCTGCTGTTGGAGACTTCGTCTTCTCCCTGGTCACTTCTGCTTACTTGCTCCACTCACACCGTGTTGTATACTTCGGATTTATTGTAGGAGCCTACTACTCTCAACCGAAGACATTTCTACAACCGGAACACAGCAGCTACAGCAGACGCAGTCCAAACAATTAACGTGCCCGTGGATTATATAATTAATTTGTAGCCGAGGACTTAGACTTTATATACAAGTAATCCTTTTTGTTGCTATAACTCGTCACTGTATTTTTGGTAATATATTGTGATTTAACACTCCACTGACTTGGATTATTACTTTTATACTTGGAATGTTAGTGAACTCTAATATTAGTCCCCTACAAATTAATTGGTGAGCCCGATAAGAACACGGATTATTTTGGCATATTCATATTCTTATTTTTGCTATTTTTATATTCATTGTGATTTTGTGTGTGGTTTATATTTGTATCCTAATTTGCACCAATAACCTCATATATATAATGTCATCACCTCAGTCCGGTACATCAAACGAGCAGACAACTAATAGCGAGACAAATGCCACAATAAATGCCATCACTGATTTTCGTTTACCCCAATACGGTTTCGCAGAACCAAGGATTTGGTTTGCGGTAATTGAACCGTTGCTAGAAGCACGGGGCATTAAGTCCCAAATAGCCAAATATGGTATGGTGCTGGCAGAACTCCCTCCGTCAGTATTGACAGAAATCAGCGATTTCATCGAAGATCCTCCGACGGAACATCAATTTGATAAACTTAAAGCCCTCCTCATACAACGTACCAGTTTGTCGGATGAGAAAAGAATCCAACAATTGCTCACAGGCTGTGAACTAGGCCCACGTAAACCATCCCAGCTGCTCAGGCACATGCGCCAGTTAATCGGACATCATAAAGTAGACGAGGTAGTGCTGAAACAGATGTGGTTGCAACGTTTACCTAGAAATGTCCAGCAAATTTTAATCATCTCAGGAAAGTCGTATGACTTAGACCAACTAAGTGACATGGCAGATAGTATTTTGGATGTTTTATCCGATAACACCATAAGTCACGTAGCATCTGATAGTGCCACACCGTGTCATTCCACACCCACGGCAGACACACCGATACTCGCCGCCATTGCAGACTTAGCGGCAAGGATTGACAAGTTGGAAACTAATAAGTCTGATCGACAAGTCCGGAGACGGAGTTCACAAAGAAGGTCACCATCACGACGACGATCCTTCTCACGACAGCGTTCTTACACGTCTTCTCGGGATAGCAATATATGCTGGTATCACTGGAAGTTTGGACGTCATGCCCTGAAATGTGTAAAACCGTGCAGCTTTAGCGAAGCCAACCAGGCTCAGGGAAACGCCTCAGCCAGACAGTGATGGCGACAGCTGTTACTGGCAAGCAAACAAGTCGCCTCTTCTATGTGAAGGATAAAACTTCAGACACTTTATTCCTGGTAGACACGGGAGCAGAAGTTAGCGTAATCCCTCCTTCACTATCCAGGCGATCTACACGGACACCCGGAAAACTGTCTCTCCGGGCAGCTAACCACACAAGCATACAGACGTATGGAGAGCAATCCCTCATACTGGATCTAGGTTTACGTCGGCGTTTCACATGGATTTTCATAGTAGCCGACGTCAGTCACGCCATCCTCGGAGCAGATTTCTTGAGTAATTTCAACCTGTTAGTTGACGTCAACAATAAAAAACTGATTGATAACAACACCCATCTAAAGATCCATGGAATTATCTCCAGCTATTCTGTCTATAATATCAGTATTGAAAGACCAGCAGATTGCCCTTTTTCCTCCCTACTTCACCGTTTCCCTAAAATTCTTAAGCCGTCGTACAACATCGAGGACGTCCCTCACACAGTTACTCACAAGATAGTTACTACGGGTCAACCAGTTCGTGCTCGTCCCGTAGATTACCCCCGGACAAATTGGCAGCAGCCAAGGCAGAATTTGAACACATGATGCAGCTCGGCATCATCAGACCCTCCAATAGTCCTTGGTCTTCGCCCTTACACATGGTGCCTAAAGCTGATCATGATTGGAGGCCATGTGGGGATTACCGACATTTAAACAATGCCACAGTTCCCGACCGTTATCCTATTCCTCATCTTCATGATTTCTCCCTGACATTACACGGAAAAACCATTTTTTCTAAAGTAGACTTGGTCAGGGCCTATCACCAAATACCAGTTGCCCAAGAGGATATCGAAAAAACGGCCATCATCACACCTTTCGGTTTGTTTGAATTTCTCCGCATGCCATTTGGCCTAAAGAACGCAGCACAATCCTTCCAACGTTTCATGGATCAGGTCACACAAGGTTTGGACTTTGTATTTGTATATATCGATGACGTTTTAATTGCTAGCTCGTCGCCCGAAGAACATACTGATCACCTCACCATCTTATTTCAACGATTTGAGCAATATGGAGTCGTCATTAACCCCAAAAAGTGCATATTCGGTGTCTCCTCTATACAGTTTCTGGGACACCACATAACCGCGAATGGTATTACGCCTACGGAGGAAAAGATAGAGTCCATCAAAAACTTCCCCGAACCAGATTCACTCAAGAAGGTCAGACGTTTTTTGGGGATGTTTAATTTCTATCGGCGTTTCATTCCTTCGTGTGCCTCCATCGTCCAGCCGTTAACCGACCTCCTTAAAAATGATCCTAAAAAGTTTCAGTGGTCAGCTGAAGCACGCGAATCATTTTGCAACGCAAAAGATGCCTTATCCAGAGTCACTATGCTATCCCATATCAACCCCGAAGCGTCGCTTATTTTGTGCACAGATGCCTCCCAAGTAGCTGTAGGGGCAGTATTACAACAAAAGATGAAGGGCGAAGTCACCCCACTCGCATTCTTTTCTAAGAAGTTGGAACCGGCTCAGACACGATACAGCACTTTTGGGAGAGAATTGCTGGCCATATATCTTGCAGTGAAGCATTTCAGTTACTTACTACAGGGCCGGCATTTCACTATTTTTACTGACCACAAGCCCCTGTGTCATGCTTTCACTACTTCACTCGATAAACACTCCCCTAGAGAAGCCAGACAGTTGGATTATATCTCCCAATTTTCAACCGACATTCAGTACATCAAAGGGGATGCGAACGTGGTAGCCGATTCTCTTTCAAGAAGTGACATTAACCAGCTCCAAACGTCGGTAGACATCAGTCTTGATCGTATGGCTCAATTACAAAGAGATGACGTTGAACTCCAAACCTGCCGCAGAAACTCTTCCTTACAGCTCAAAGATGTGCCTATCCCCTTATCAGATGCAACCATAGTCTGCGATGTATCTACCGGCACTAATCGTCCATTTGTCCCTCTCAGTTGCCGAAAAGCATTGTTCGAACATTTACATTCGCTTTCTCACCCTGGAGTACGCGCCACGGTCAGACTGATCAGCGAACGCTTCGTGTGGCCTAAAATGAACTCTGACATTCGGAGATGGGCACGAGAATGTATCCAATGCCAATGCTCCAAAGTACACCGCCACACTATTACAACCCCGAAGACGTTTAAATTACCCGAAAGGAGATTTCAGCATATCCATATAGATATCGTGGGACCATTGCCAACATCAAGGGGATATACACATATCCTGACAGCGATTGATAGATTTACTCGTTGGGCTATTGCATGCCCCTTAAACGACATATCTGCTGAAAACGTTGCTTTAGTTTTTCTCGACCGTTGGGTGTCAAACTACGGTGTACCAACTACTATTACATCCGACCGCGGTCCTCAATTCCAATCGACACTCTTTCGCGAACTGACGAGACTTCTGGGAGTGAAACATATCTCCACAACAGCCTATCATCCGGCAGCGAATGGTCTAGTGGAAAGATTCCACAGACAACTGAAAAGCTCCCTGATGGCGCAGAATGATACATCTAAGTGGAGTGAATACTTACCTTTGATTTTACTTGGTATCCGTTCTACTATCAAAGAAGATTTAGGATGTACACCGGCTCAACTTGTCTATGGCACCAACCTAACCTTGCCTGGACAGCTAGTCCCCTCAGCCGATTCCACAGACGTGAACATTGCCGACTTCACTAACCGATTAACTAGACAAATGCTTCAACTTCAACCAACAGCACCTCGACAATCTCCCCGAAGAGATCAGATCAACAAACATCTACAAACTTGCAAATTCGTCTTCATTCGAGTCGACGCCATCAGAAAAGGATTGCAACCTCCATACGAAGGACCCTTTCAAGTTATTAAACGTTCAGACAAACACTTTACAGTGAACAAGAATGGAAGACGAGAGACTGTTTCAATTGATCGAATCAAACCCGCATACACCGACAACGACTTCGAATCTACATCGGCAGCTGCGCAATCAAATAATCAAACATCCGATTCCCCTCCACCGGCACCAAGTCTTATCCTCCCTCCATATCAAACACGTAGTGGTCGGCAAATCAGTAAACCGGCTCGCTACGTTCATTTTGAGGACTAACAAAAGAAAAATAATTAAAAATTATTATTATCTTTTTCGTTTAGACATTATCATCATGACCGTTAGTATTTCGTCGTAAACTTTGATGTTACTATCACTATTATTTATTTATATGTACCTCACCGAAAAAACAGGTAGTGTCCTTTCCAAAAACTATTGATCTTTAATCCATATTTTTTTTAATGTTTCTTTCCCCTCCTTAATTACTGTGTATTTACATATTTTTCTTTATACATTAAAAATCTATGTTCATGGTTAGTGCAAATTTAAGTGACATGACTTTCTATTTCAATTTTTATTGCTGAACTCATTGTATATGCTTTCAGACTTTACATGATTCACATACCTTCTCGCGTTTATGCATGTTGTAATATATCCCTATTTTTATCCAAAAGTTGCTATTACTATTATTATTTACTTCATAGTTTTACTTATCATTTTCCGGTTGTCTCTCCGGACCTCTAGGGGGGAGCCGTGTTGAGTACGTAACAATGTGATTGTACACTTTTTGGTTACTTGTATAAATTCGAGATATTGTACATAATTTTTGTTTAAAACGCTTCTTGTTGAAATATACATAACTTCCGTGTACAATTGAAAAATACACTCTGCTGTTGGAGACTTCGTCTTCTCCCTGGTCACTTCTGCTTACTTGCTCCACTCACACCGTGTTGTATACTTCGGATTTATTGTAGGAGCCTACTACTCTCAACCGAAGACATTTCTACAACCGGAACACAGCAGCTACAGCAGACGCAGTCCAAACAATTAACGTGCCCGTGGATTATATAATTAATTTGTAGCCGAGGACTTAGACTTTATATACAAGTAATCCTTTTTGTTGCTATAACTCGTCACTGTATTTTTGGTAATATATTGTGATTTAACACTCCACTGACTTGGATTATTACTTTTATACTTGGAATGTTAGTGAACTCTAATATTAGTCCCCTACAGCTGTGAGTGGTCTTTAAAAGGAATGCTAGCCATAAGATTAAGACATAGAGACACAAAAAAGGGGATTGTTCGGAGTCCTAGATCTAGATCTGGCTACCGGGCGTCGGCACAGAAATCTACCTAGTCTCCACTATTACTTCTTTACCATGTGAAGCGAATATGAGAAATAAGAAAGCGTCCCTATGCAAGGTCCTTCTCAGCGATAACAGTATAGGACCTAATCGCCTTTTAGTTCACTACTTCAGGTATGCGTTTTCGAGATTTCCTGTTCAAGTTAACCTGTTTTTTGAGAAAAAGTCGGTTGTCAACAAAGAAGTTAACTGGAGATCAAAATAAATTGGACGAAGGAAACAGTTTTCCAAGCTACCAGCAGTGGAGCTACATAATTTCAACTCACAAGACCAGAATCAACCGGAATACGTTCTCCTACAACCAAATAATTACGGTTTGTTTCATGAAAGCTCTTGAGAAATGGCGCTCATTTACTCCTGGAGTTTGTGGCACATGAAACGAAATATCAGTAACTCCCCCAGCTAAAGCCTTGACATTTCAAGGCGTTTCTTACAAATAGTTCATTACAAATAATAATTATTATGTAATGCTCTTTGATCTTCTTGAGTGACCGACTATTAAAAGGGTGGACATTGATCGAAAAGAGTCACGATCTTAATACAGGACCAAAAAACTTAGTGAGGCTACTGAGCGCTCCTTGAATAAGACGTGCTTTTCCTCTCTAACTGGAAATATCCAATTTTGTGGATTATTCGTTTGGGAAACCTGATCTTCCTACCCGGCGAATTTTATTCAACCATTTCTTCCTCACCGAGCCTGTGTGTGGTACTTCCCGCTGTCTCGAACTACTGCCAAAGCTTCAGGTGCTACTTCTGTAGCAACATCCTCCTCACTCTTTCAAATAAACAGGACTTGTGGGTCTGATGCGTGTTTGCTGTGAAGCCGAATAACCCGAAAGTTACAGGTAAAGTCAAAAGCTTTTACTTACACACTTTATCCTTCTTTTCTGTGCTCTCTATTGTCTTTTGCTGTAAGTCTATTGGACAAAATAACAGTCTCTTATTATATAATCACCAGTATTAATTTAGGAGTAAAATGACAATAGATTCTCACCCTAAAATAAGTAGTGGGACATCATACTCTGTAGTCACCAGGGCGTCAGCCAAACTGGGCAAACAGGTGAAGCTGATGGACTCACGCATACCGGTCTTGAAGACCAGGGCTGATATCTCCAGCTCGTACAAATTACCTATGTCGCCACAGTCCTACAGTGAGGCTGTACAAAGTCAGCCAAGTGGATGTGGCTCCACCCCTGTTAACATGACTAGGTTAACAGATCCGAGTGGGAAAATTGCACTAAGTGAGAACTGCATAACACCCATCCCCATGGTAGACCATGAAACAAATAGGAAGGCCAAAAAGAAACGTTCACGACGTCACAAGACGACAAGAACGCTCCCCAAGAAGACAGACGACTGCATGGTCTGCGCTTCTGTTGTCGAACAAGCAGACTGTGCTTTCGAATGTAACTTTTGCAAGCGATGGGTGCATTGCAGATGCGACAATGGGGTACCAAAAGCATATTATGACTTTATGCGTAGAAACCCATGCCAATGGCTCTGGTACATATGCCCGAGTTGCCGTCCTAATGTAGCCTCGCGTAGTCCTTTGAAAACTAAAGACGGTGCAGAAGTAGCGGGGAAAAATATGAAATGTTCGACCAGCACCAATCTGGAAATTAGTACAAATGCGCGTAAACCGGGGATACCAAAATCCTCACTGGTTAAACCTGTAACTCTTGACATAACCGCTCCAGACACAGAGGCTGGAGAACCACGGGTCTCCGTCGTTGGAAAAAGACCCCTCTCGTCTGCCAGTAATATTGGCCACAGCACTGAGACACAAAAAAATACCCAGTCGAACCAGACTAACCAAAACGGTCTTAAAGGAAATCACAAATGTGCGAGGACCGAGCCCAAGCCCACGGTTAGTAGATCAAATTGTGTAATCCTCTTTAACGTACCAGACTGTAGCAGTAGTCTGCTGAAAGATAGGGACCTACTTGATCAGGAACAGTGGCCCATCTTGTGCAGCACACTGGGTTTGGACATCCAACCGGTAAATCTATGCAGATTGTACAAGGGTACTGCTGCACCTGAGGGCAAACCATCCCCACTGAGGGTAACATTGGGCTCTACTGAGGATGTTGAAAAAGTGTTACTGGCTTCCCAAGTCCTTTCTATAGGGAGGGCCTGTAACATACGTGTTAAGCCAGACAGGCCGTGGAAGGAAAGACAAGTGGTGAGGGAGTCGCCAGAGCTCATTCCTTCTAACTCCATGGTTGTGCATGGCATTCCCGAACTGGTAACTGGGAACGCCTGCGGAAAGCATTGTCATGATGTACAACAATGGAGATGGTTGGCATCCCAGATGGCCCTGGGGAGTTCAGGGGCTGTCTCTATTTATAGACTGCCTCGACCCACTCATCTTATGTCAATTAACTCGCCACGTCTGTTAGCTGTCAAGTTCAGCTCGCAAGACCAGTTGACTACCGCTCTCCAAAGATGGTACGAGACCAAGGACAAGGCCAGCAAACACATTCGCTGCTGCGAGAGCCGGCCTCGCACTCAAAGGAGAGAACAAAACGTAGTTAAAAAAATCCTCAACCCCTAGTCACACTACAGCGGTGCAGCACGGACGATGATAGCCAGTGTCATCCGAGTACTCCGACTGAACTAGAAGAAAAAAACGCCAACAGGCCGGTTCCCGGGGAATCGGCCAATTAGTTCGTAGGATAACCCCTCAACCGATAGCCAATATCAAGCCAACTACCCCCCAATACGGGGAAGTGGTGAGACTGACTACCAGTTGCCTGTACAGTAATGTGAGAGGGCTAAGAGGCAAAATAGCTGAACTTAGACACCTACAATCACAACTGAACTCCAAAATCATCATACTGACGGAAACCTGGCTAACCCCTACGGTGGCAGACAGCGAAGTCAGTATAAATGATATGGTCCTAATCAGGCGAGATAGGGACCTGAAAGAAGGAGGTGGAGTCGCCATACACGTCGACAAACAGCTCAGATGTGTTCATGCGATGGACCCTCCCCTCACAGAGCTCCCTGACTCCAAATGGTGCCACTTCACCGTTGGGTACTGCAAATATCTAGTGAGCAGCATTTATCGATCACCTTCATGTGGAGCAGACCACAACCAGGTACTGCTAAATACAATCTCAGCAACTCAAGACATGGGTTATGATCAAATTGTCATAGCTGGTGACTTCAATGCCCCATCTCTTAACTTGGTGTCGGGAAAAGCCCATGATAGATTTGATCGAAGTCTGCTGCATACCATCAGGATGGCTGGATTCACTGAAAATGTCAAGATGGATACTAGATGGGGCCCTGATGGGAAGCCTTCTAGACTGGATTACGTGCTCACTAGTGACCAGCTACTAGTGGAAAACGTTCAGATCACGACTCCCATAGGTAGTAGTGACCACGCGGTCATAGTATTCGACATAGTCCTCCGCGAGCGCTTACAGTGGGACAATTATTATTATTATTATTGTATCCTTTAGTTCCTAGAGGAACATAGGGCTTCAGCCGCGCATCTCCATTGCCTTCGGTTCACTGCCAACGTTTTCACCCCGCTCCAAGTCTGTCCCACTTGCTTTCATCTCCTCTTCACATGACCTCCTCCAAGTCACCCTTGCACCGACGACCAACTCGCCGCTTCCCCTTCGGATTCCACTCGAGCAATGGCTTGTCTAGTGATGTCACTTGATGGTTTCCTCAGAGTATGGCCAATCCATCTCCATTTATTCCTGCCTACTTGTTTCACAATCGGTTCCTCCTGGGTTGGTTCGCTCATTGCAAGAGATCCCTTCCTGTTGCTGATCTTTTCTGGCCATCTGATCTTCAGTAGTACTGAGCGAAGACAGCTGTTGATGAAGGTCTGCAGTTTGTTTGAGGTGCTCTTTATGATGCGTCAAGTCTCTGATCTGTATAGTCAGTAGCACTGACTTCACATTGGAGTTGAAAATCCGGACCTTATTTTCATTGTGATGCTGAGTGCTGTTGACCTCCACACAGACTTGAGAGTAATGAAAGCTTGTCTTGCTTTTCCGATTCTGACTTTAGTATCCTCGTCAGTTCCTCCTGTAGTTGAAACGATGCTTTCCAGGTAGGTGAAGGTGGTTGTTTCTTTCAGGTTCTTCCCACTTATGCTGATTGTTGTCTGTTGTTATTGCCACTGTTGATGTTGGCTAGAAATCTTCATCACCTCTGTTTTATCTTTGTTCACTTGAAGTCCTATCTTCTCTGGATGCTTCTTCTGCCAACTTGTTGCTTTTCACTTGCATATCTTCCAGTTTGTGGGAAATCACACATATATCATCGGCGAAATCCAGATCCTCCAAGTCTTTTGTGTCAGTCCATTTTATGCCTGTTCCCTAGTTGGTTGCCGTTGTCTGTCGCATTATCCAATCAATTGCAATCAGGAAGATCATTGGTGATAGTAGACAGCCTTGCCTCACTCCCGTCCTCACTTCGAAGGCTTCCGTAAGTTTCCCGTTGTGGATTACTTGGCATGCAGTATTGTCGTATAACTGTTGGATGAGATATATAATTGTCGATAGGACCCCGTAGTAGCGAAGTAGTTGCCAAATGACCTCTCGATCGACGCTGTCGAAGGCCTTTACAAAGTCGATGAAGTTGAGTGAGGTGGAGAGGTGACTGCCATTCCAAGCTTTGTTCATTGATGATCCGTAGAGTGGCGATTTGATCAATACATGATTTGTTTCTCCTGAATCCGGCCTGTTCCGGACGAAGTTTTTCATCTAGGGCTTGTTTGACTCTCTCCAGGATGATGCGACTTAGTATCTTGCTTGGAATGGACAGAAGCATAATTCCACGCCAGTTTTTACATTGACTTAAGTCTCCTTTCTTTGGAAGTTTGAATAAGTAACTGTTCTTCCAATCCTCGGGTACTTTGCCCTCTTTCCACACCTTCTCCAGCAGTGGCGTCATCAAGTCCGCTGTTGTCTCTGGGTCTATTTTCAAAGCCTCTGCTGGGATTCCATCTGGTCCCGGTGTTTTCCCAGTTTTAAGCATCTTGATTGCATTCAGGACTTCCGATTTCGTCGGGGGGTCAGTGTTCACTGGTAGTTCTGCTTCCGTTGTTGGTATTGCTGGACGTGTTGTAGGTGGCGGACGATTTAGAAGTCTTTTGAAGTGTTCAACCCAGTGCTTTCTCTGTTCCACCTCTTTGGTGATTGACTTTCCATTGTCGTCCTTTATTGGCTTAATCTGTGTCGAACGTTTGCCCGAAAGGTTCCTAGTTGTTTGGTAGAGTGTGGCGAGGTCTCCTTTGCCTGCAGCTTGTTCTGCTTCATTTGCCATGGTTTCATAATATTTTCTTTTGTCTTCCCTGACACTCTTCTTCACTTTTTTGCTCAGTGTATTGTAGCTTGCATTCAGCTCCTGTTTTTGTTGCTCGTCAGTGCACTGGATAATCTTCTGTTTCACTGTCCTTCTCTCTTCTAATAGTTTCCAAGTGTCCGTAGTGAGCCACTGTTTGTCCTGTCTCTTTTTTCTGCCTAGAATTTCTATGCAGGTTTGGCTCCACACCGTTTTCAAGTTGTTCCAGTGCTTTTCGACGCTGACCTTTTCGCTGGTGTTGATTTGTATCTCGGCTTTTGTCAATGGAGTTGAAGATTGAACGATCAATTCTTGGTTGTTTGCTCAAAATCAACTTCCCCGATTTTCGCGGAGGCATCAATACGACAGTCATCGTCTCATCGGTCGCTGTTCAGAAAGAAGAGTGAAACATCGTCAGAAGTAATATAACGATTTATTATTGTAATATTTGTTTACAGACCTTAGTTCGCTTATTCCTTTTATATGTTGGTGTAACAATACAGAAATATCAAACGGCAGATCGGTGTTTTGGTTTTTTCGTCCGTTATAACTAAGCGTTTCTGAAAACTCAAAGGAACAGCGTGGGCCCGAGCGTAGCGAGAGCTGGGCATTAACGGTTTATGAGACGTGATTGACAGCTTTGTCCTTTATGCTTGCAATGAAGATGTCCTTTGTAGCCTGGTCCTTCAGCTTTTGAGTGTTGAACTTGGATTTTGGTCTATCTGCAGCTCCTGATTCCCTGAAAGCTTTTAATTTGATTTGGATTGTCCCTTGAACGAGATAGTGGTCTGAGCCAACGTCTGCTCCTCTTCTTGCTTTTGTGTCCAGTAGGCTGCGCCTCCACTTCCTTGAGATTGAGATGAAGTCGATTTGGTTTCTGGTTTGCCCGTCTGGTGACACCCATGTAGCCTTGTGGATATCTTTGTGTTTGTATACACTGCCAACAATCACTAGTTCGTTGAAGGCGCAGAAGTCGGCGAAGAGTTCTCCATTTTCATTCATTTCTCCTAGAGCTTCTCTACCCATAATGAGTTCCCTTCCTGTGTTGTCTGGTCCCAGTTTGGCATTCATGTCTCCCATTAATATTTTAATGTCACCAGCTGGAGTATTGTCCATCGTTGCCTGTAGTTTTCTGTAGAATTCCTCTTTCTTTTCGAGGTCTGCGTTGTTTGTGGGTGCATAACATTGTATGGTTGACACTTTCCTTCCTTTGGAGTTGAATCTGGTGGTCATTATCCTGGACGAAATCGCCTCCCATTGTATCAGGGCTTTCGTTGCCGTTGGTGACATCATGATAGCCACGCCCTCGGTGTGCGTGTGGTTATCTTCTGGGTGACCGGAGTAGATCACTGACTCGCCCGTTGACAGTTTGGTGAGTCCACTCCCATTCCATCTGCTTTCATATATTTCCAGCACTTGGATTCCGTATCTTTTCATCTCGTTGGCGATCTGGGCAGCTTTCCCAATCTCGTACATAGTTCGGACGTTCCATGTCCCCACACAGACTTTTTCTTTTGGTGCAAAGAGGTTCATTCTGCTGAAGGTTCTGTAGCAATTTTTTGTTTACAGGGTGGGGTTGCTAGCCTCACGCCAGTGGGACAATACACAGCCCTATCTGTGTTATAACAAAGCCAACTACACCAAAATGCGAAGACTTCTGTCTGAAGCAAATTGGCCTAAAAAATGGACTGAGCTAACAGTTAAAGAACACTGGAGAGTGGTAAAGGAGATCATTCACCAGGCGGTCTCAGATACTGTTCCTTTAGTCACACCAAAAGCTAGGAAGCAACGATTATGGCTAACAAGGGGGACACGACGCCTTCTGCAGGCGAAGCGAAAAGCCTGGTTTGCGTGGCGACGATCGAAGAGTCAATCCGAACATGAAGTGTACCTTGAACTCAGGAATCGATGTAACATACGAGTCCGGAGCGATAGAAGGACATTTCAGGGAGGCCGCGCCAATAAGCTTCTCGTGAACCCCAAAAGCCTATACAGGTTTATGTCCGAAAGAAAAACGACCAACCAGGGAGCATGCAATCTAGTGGGTTCTGATGGGAAATGTCTTACTAGTCTTGAAATGGCAGAGACGTTCAGCCTAGCCTTTCACAGGCAACTAAACAGTAACGAGGATATTACCCCCACAGAACATCCAGATTACATCGCAAAACCAAAACGCGAAAACCTCCTGGGTACATTTTAATTTACCCCGGCTATGGTACTTGCAAAATTGGGAAGGTTGGCTTCGGAAAAGTCTTCAGGTTGTGATGACATCAGACCATCTGTCCTGAAGCAGTGTTCAGAAAGTCTCTGTCAACCCCTAAGTGATCTGTTCCAACACTCCCTTGATGTAGGGAAACTCCCATGTGAATGGAAACGTGCAATCCTATCCCCTATCTTCAAGGGTGGTGACCGGCAGAATGTGACCAGTTACAGACCAGTTGCTCTACTTCCAGTGGTATCGAAGATATTGGAAAGTCTCATTGACGACCACATGAGAAAATACTTCGATGGGACTAACCTCCTTCACGAAGCACAGCACGGTTTCAGGAGGGGAAGATCCTGCGTGACGAATCTTCTACTAGCTTGGAACGATTGGACACTATCCTGGGACGAAAAGGTACCAGCCCACGTGATCTTTCTCGACTTTGCGAAAGCATTCGACACAGTTCACCATGGTCTGCTCCTTCACGAAATAAGCAAGGCGGGTGTTTCTGGAGCACTTCTCGCATGGCTGACAGATTACTTAGGCGAGAGAGAATTCTGCACCAAAGTCAACCGCATCCGATCATCCTGGCACACCTCGGCATCAGGGGTTCCTCAGGGTTCTATCCTAGGGCCGTTGATGTTTTTGATTTTTATCAACGACCTACCCTCCCAACTAAACTGCTCTGCGCTTCTTTACGCTGACGACGTAAAGATTTGGAGAGCAATAAACTCATCGGAAGACTCAGACAGATTGCAGGCTGACCTGCAAACTCTGGGAAACTGGGCTCTGGCTAACGGAATGCCTTTCAACCTAAAGAAGTGCAAAGTAGTGCAACTTCATTCGGGCAGGTCACAGAGTGTAGATTACACCCTTGGTGGCCAGAACTTGAGTTGTGTTCAATCAGAGAGAGACCTAGGTCTTATTCTAACAGAAAAGCTGGACACCAGTAGAAATTACTCGAGGGACGTCGCCAAAGCCTACGCAACCTTACACTTTATGCATAGGCAGCTGGGAGCTCTCACTCCGGAACTGTTCTTAAGGTTATATAAGGCATATGTGAGGCCACACCTTGAGGTGCATAATATCATTGCACCTCCGCTACTCAAAAGGAATGCTAACATTCTAGAAAGTGTCCAGAGACGAGCGACAAAATGGGTGATCGGCCTCCGCAACAAATCATATGAGGAACGACTAAAGAAATTAGGTCTTTTCACACTTAGTTACCGAAGGCACAGGGGAGACCTCATCACCGTCTACCAAATCCTAAATGACCAGGCCCACCCAAATAAAAGCATCCTGCCATTAAGTGACTATAGGCTTCCACGAGGTAACCCGCTAAGGATAGCACACCAGAGACCAAAGACTCGAGTGCGATCACATTTCTTTTCGCTTCGTGTTTGCCGTCTCTGGAACGCTTTACCGGCGGCCGTGACTACAGCGCCTTCTCTGGAGATTTTTAAGCGGAAGCTAGACAATCATGCAGAAATGCAAGGTTTGTGTCTCAATGGCTTATCCCCATAAAACTTGAAACCACACTGTCAATGAATAAGCGTACAAACTAAATCCCCACGACCTATTCTGCCTTCTCTCACTCTATCTTTTCCTTAGGTCACCTTTATTATTCCACTTATCTCAACCTATATTATCTACACTACAACCTATTATTATTATTATTACTATTCTGCTTTTATGACTACACCGAATGACCAACGGGAGTTAGGTCAAACTCCATTCACGGCAGCAATACAGTCCTAACATACTGCATACTACAAACCACATCTTGACCAATCCCCGCACCACTCCTCTTGGAGTCTACCAGAGCTAAAGCAGTCGAGTGGCGGGACTTACTACGCAGAAGCTCACCGAAGATCTGGAACCTCTACCTCACAATCAAGAAGCGAGCTCAAAGAAATCACTGGTTTATACTAGCTCGTAATCAGGATATTGGATATTGTATACACTGCTCTCAGGGTCTACCTCAGCTGAGCGTTTCAAGTTTATTCGTGTTGTCGCACTCCATCAGTTCTCATTGTTGTTTAAAGTTTTACTTGGCCGACTGCCAATAATGTCAGAGTACATCTCAGTCGTTTCAATTCATAAAACCACAGAAATTGGACGTTGAAATCAGTGGTTTTCAGATGTAGCAAGAAGTCAATGCGTTGCGTTACATCTTCAGGCAGGTGGTTGCTAGATACGGTTGTATTTGTTAATAGCCTTCGCTGTGTTTTGTTTGATCTACTGAGAATAAATTTTTAGGAATTTTTCAATTTTTTGTGTCACTGATTACATAAATTTTGGGGAATTGACGTGTATATACTTCTATAAGAACCAAAATAGTGATAGCTTTTAAACATTTACGTGGTGTATGGACTTCGAAATATATTTATTTATTATTCAGGGCGAAATTCTATCACTTTATGGCGTTTAATCTAAGTTCACATTGTTTTTGTGAGCCATGTAAATGCAGTTTCGAGTCATCTAGTAGGATAATTCTTATGTACTTGGTTAGGGTGTGTAAAAATGCAGACAGCGTTGCTCGTGAAATTGGGTGAAGGCTGGCTACAACAAAAAGACATATTATGCTCCCAAGCTTCCTAAAATTCCTTGTCGCCTGTAGAATACCTTAGTACAATGACACCTCATAATTATCCTGAGGTATTTCTGGTGGTCTTGCTCAAATTTTACTGGTATATGTCCAGCATCTCCATGAGCAAATATAATGCTCTTTAATACTATATTTCCATCTGAGCCTGGTGTTCAGCAGTTCAAATTCAGGAAAATTTCGCTCTGCACTCTGTTAATTTAGGTTTTTTTTCATTTACTGTTCACTGTTAAAACGGTATTTATACTCAAGAGATTTGTACTTATTCCTTCTTTTCTCTTCAGCATTTTAGCTTTATGAGTGCTCCTGTATTCAGCTGCATACATTGTCTATCTTGACAACGACATCATAATCTACGTTGTATAGCTTACAACCTTTTAGTACATCAGCATGAATGGTTTGAAAGAATTTCCTCGGTTGAATTCGTCTGTCCGAACATATACACTCGAAAAATTTCAGATGCTTCGTTTCGAAGTAACAGCACCATCGGGTTTGACTTTAGTTTCGGGCGCTGCTGAAATTTTTGGTACTGAACTTGTTTGCGGTTGGGAATTACATTTATATCCGGGTCAGCGAGGGACAGTCGTTACTTTCCATGGTTGCAAACTAATCGTTCAAGAACAAGGAATCGCTGCCTACGTAATAACTTCATCAGAGGATCAGGAGATTGTCCATGTCTACATGAATATTCATGCAAGCCTGGAGGTCTCACGTCAGAAAGCTGCAAGCGAACAAAGCAGAGGTCCACGAGTATTGGTCTGCGGCCAAGAAAGTGTTGGAAAATCTACACTTTGTCGCACTTTGGCAAGTTATGCAGCCCGCAGGAAACATAAGCCGGTACTTGTGGATGTGAACGTTGGGTTGAATCAGGCATGTTATTCACAATTTTATTTTTAACTATAGCTATACTTTGGTCCTGGTTCCTGATTTTTGTTGACAAAATGATTAATTATGAAGGTCAAGGCAGTTTTGTCTCTATTAATCTGTAATGATGTATAGTTCCATTCTATAAAGAAATTCAAAATGCTTTTTTAAAACTTCTGTTTATAAGAAAGAACACTTTCTCGGAAGATCTTAGACCTGCCTTTATGGCCTTTCATAAATGTGTTGGTGTCTATTCTTGGGACAGCTCGCTATTATTTGGTCGCTTCCAGTTAATAGTTGGTTGTAAGGTGTTATTATCAGGTAGCTTAGTTAAGATCATGATACTATAATGCAACTATACAGAAAAAAAATTAGTTTTCAAGGATTAGTTTTCCTATTAAATGTCATTGTTTAAATTTAAATACTTTTAATACTTCTTGAGGTAGTAGTAAACGAGCCTTCATGTGTAAACACTCCATTACTGTACCTTAACAGTTAATTCGTTAACTTATTGGCTTTTCTTTTACTGTGAACAAGAAAAAACGTTACAACTACTTCGTATAAAATTTAAAACACTCCGTTTAATAAATTTGGGTATTGTTATTAGAACACTGAGATTATATGGAAAATATGGGATATTTGGGCAATACATGTCGAAGAGTCGGATCACACATTTACTTATCGAGTTAATTTATACGGAAAATAAAGGTCAATTAAAACAAAATGATAAAGGACATAAAAACAAGAATAACTGACACTACATCTGGTTTTATAATCAAATAAAGGTTACCTAGGTAGGATGAGCATTAATAAATTGCTTCTGTACACACCAGGGAGATTTTAAGTTTTCGAATAGCTATCACATCTGTGTATTTCAGTAAGCGCTGCCGACTTTTCATAAATAAGCTGAAAAGCTGTTTTCATATATCAATTTTGTGGTTCATATCGATTATCTGTTTAGCTTTAAACGAAGTTGGTAGTCTTAGTCCGCTTAGTTTCACTAGGATTTCACAGTTCAGTTGTTTCTTATACCATTTAGGTAGATGTTCTCCTACGCTCACATGCAAAACCCGATTACTCCTCCCTGTGTGGTGTGTGGCCAAATACATATTTTAATTGGTATATCGTATACGATGTAACATAACTTGTGTAATGTTGAGGCTTGTGGAATAGCATGTTTTTGGCTTTTTCAATAATTATAAGCCGGACTGCATAGTAGGTTTTACGGATGACCGAGTTCAGTCTCTGTCTTAAAAACGTACTAATTATTTACTGTTGAAGGCATCTTCCTTAGGAACGGAATAGACTGAAGGTTTTGAAACTAGCTGATCTATGTGCGCGTTCAGAAACCTCAAAGGATATCCGTTTTTGTCAGTATCTTATTCTCATCATCTTTAGCATGTTGTACAAATACGGTGAATCCTCTTGAATGAGCACTTTACCAAGCCACCTCTATATTGTAATTAGGAGAATCTGGGAAAATTGAAATATTGTCTGTCCAAGTATGCTTTCTACTGGCAGCTTTATCGAGCCATCCTTTCGACAACTCAGAAATACAAGTTTGTGGAAACTTTCTTCACATGTAAAACTTGTTTAATTTTTCACAGAGTTGAGTCTATTCAGTAGAATCACATTGTCATAATGCTTACCTATTGAATACAACTCATAATTTACACTGCATAGACTTTGCAACAAAAGATAAAGTAAGAAAAGTGTAAAGTTCAACATAAAGAGTATTGTAGTAGTTGGAAGGAAAATAAGTAAGTAGAGTAATAAGGAATATAAGGGTTTGTCAGATATAAGATGAACTGTAATCAACCACATTGCGTACCAGTGATGCGAAGCATTATAATGACCACACTAATAAACCACGGGAAATCCGTGATTTCATATACTAGTTAGACTTCGTGATGACGTTGATCGTGCTTAGTAAAACTGCACATTCAAATTGTGCTTAGAATAGCAAACAAGGAGGATAAGCTGATGTGTTAACAAAGCTAAGTAAAAATTTACAGACTATTTTATGGGCTACGCAGCTTTAAGAATCTTAGCTCATACCTTTCATCTTCTCTTTGGTCTAATGTGCTTAGGAAATGTCTTATCTGTTATGGCTTTGTGTCATTTAACTAAAGGCATATTTGGCTAGTTAGGCTGCTTATGGCCTTGCGTTTTGTAGTTTATTGTTGTTTGGCGTTTAACGTCTGTATTCATTGGGTTATTAGCATAAAGAAAACGAATTACAAAGGGGTTTTCATTAAACTAAGGATACTTTTGTTTTAAACAAATGAGACTAATATGAAAGATGGTTTTTCTTCAGAAGTGATTCAAAGCTGTACCCCAACTAGGTGAACTTTTGACGTGTACAGTAACGATTTTATGGTCTTACTGGAGAGCTATTTATTATTATTATTCATTCCTTGCCTTACGAATGGGATTTAGGACTTCAGCATCACATCACCATTGTATCCTGTTTTCCGTCATCACATTCAGGTGACTAAATGACTGCCTACAAGCTCTCATTTCCTCTCCACATGACTTCCTCTGTGTCACTTCCAGACACCCATCTCGTCTCTCTCTACTCGGGTTCCGCTCGAGGGCCTTTCGTTTGATGTTACCTGTAGGTCTCCTTAAAGTATATTCATTCCGTCTCCATTTCTATCTGCAAATTTGTTGGTCAGTAGGTTACTGTCCGGTTTGCTGTGTTGCTTATTCTTTCCAGACCAGCCATCTGGTTGTCGCTTTCGATCAGAAATAGCTACTGACAAAAGCCAGCAGTTTGTTGAGAATGCTTTTGGTGTTGGGCCAAGTCTCTGAACTATATAGAAGCATATACATGGACAAAAACCTAAATTATGTGTTCAGAAACATTTTGTCTAACCCCTTTCTTTACCTTGGTCATAATAATGTTCTTTTATTTTCTTCTGATTTACCACTTGAATTCATCTCACTTCACCTTCGCCATCTTTAATGTTATCGTCATCGTACTCTTAATTTTTTAGACAATTTCAAAATGTTGATACCAGTTCACTTATTTAATAATCTTTAATAGTTTTGTAATTCATCCACTTGAACTCTACCCCTCTTAGTACATTCTGATTATCTTTACTCTTATCAAATGTATGTTGGCTGAGCAATTTCTAGTGCCACTTAATGCCTTTTTCCTTAATATAAATACAACTGTACAGCTTAAAAAGGAAATCGTTGAAAGGAGGTATTTCTTCGCTAAGCAAAAAACTGTTTTTCCTTATGAATTAATGGGTATATTTTTCGATACTTCTTTTTGCCTAAGATGTCTGTTTAAATTTCCTACGAGAGAGAAAGCTGTAGAGTTCTTCCACTCAAGTTTCTTCAGTGGTTTTGCCTCCTACGTTTTCCTGATGACTACAGGAAAGGTGTCCTTTGTAATTTTTTCCTTTTGTCTCTGAGTGTTGGACTTGAATTGTGGTCTATCTCTGGTTTTTTGAAGGCGTTGACCCTGGTCAATAAAGGTTGCTTTCGTTAGATAGTGATCTGGGCCCATATTTGCTGGCTTTCAGAAGGCTTGCATCAATTTGAGTCATTCGTCCTTCTCGATTGCAGCGGAGATTAAGTTTAAATTTTCTATGCTTTAAACTTGAGGTGGAGGTGAGGTTGTTTTTTGCGACTGTGTCTGAGTTAAGATTGTGTAATAGCATATGTAAACCAGAGTTATAAACATTTATATAGTTTATGGCTGATAAGAGGCACATAGGGGGACAAAGCTACCATATCAAAATTTATCAGGCGATCCAAGCGTATGAAGTCTAGCATTACTAACAACTTGTTCTTTTTACATTCGTGAGATTTGTTTGGCCGGAGGATTTGTGTTATCGTATTAGGAAATACGCTTATACTAAAGTAGTGGTTTTTTAAGCTCACACAATAATTGATTACGTTGGTTGTGGTCATAAATCAGACCAGTGTTTATAAATTAATTATTTCAAGTAACTGTAGTCTCAGATATCTTTCATTACTTTTAAGTTCATTTTGGAACTATCTTTATGATTTTAAATTTACTTCTCACAAGTCCACCTGTACACTTCGTCAATAGCAGGTTTGTTGAATATTTCTTATTTTCTTTAACAGGTATGCATACCGACAACTATTGCAGCGATCAGTGTCACTAAACCCTATGATTTAATGGAAGGCTGGGGTTTAGAAGAAGATCCACTTGTTTTTTGTTTTGGTCACACAGATCCTGCTAGTAACTTAAATCTTTTCCGGAACAAGTATGTTGTCGCTACTTTTTTTCAAATTACAATTATTTATAGGTAACATGCATGAGAAAAAGGCTTACACACTAAAATTAGTCAATAAGGCCATCGAATATTGATTTATTGTTACACAAGCACCTTTCTTTATAGGATATGAAGGACTCAGAAAGTTTGTGTATCGTATTGCCGTAATGCCTTTGAGTGGGTGCTCTCAATTCACCAAAGTAATTTATGATCACTAATGTTGCATAGCGCTGGGTATATTGTTACTTCTGCTCATGGTATAGTTACTGTGTGACAGGTTTGTCCTGTATATAGGTGTTCATTATAACCATCCTAAAGAAGTTGCCCTTACTATTGCAGCTAAACACCAAACAGAGTTAAATTCAAGGCTAGCTGATAATTATCCATAAATTATAGATAAACGTTGGCTTCACTTAATAAAACACATGAAGATAACGAGTGAAGTCGCCTTCCGTTTAAAAGAAGCATCTCGTTATGAAGAGAATGCTTCTACTACTTTCTTGCAACTTATCCATTTCAGTGAATGATAAGCACTTCAGCTATCCTGCTGTTTATATTATTTTTCATAAACTACAATTACATGATTTCTTTGTGATATATTGATGAAGTCTACAGCTTTATTTTATGCAAAAATGCATAACTTTTAACCTACGTTAACTTGTCTTTCTGACTAAAACACTTTGTGGTTGGAGAGCAGACATTTCATATTTTTGATAAGTGACTGCTATCTATTTCACCATTTAGTTACAATTGTGTAATAGTAGCTAATTGCAAAGGTGGGCAACGTTCAGAGTAGTTCATTCATTTTAAGAGAAATATAAATGTGTAGAATGTATGCGCAAGCGAAAAGCAACAAGTTGGCAGAAGAAGCATCAAAGATTGAACTTCCTTCAGGTGAACATAGAGAAAACAGAGGTGATGAAGATTCCTGGCCAACAGCAGCAACAACAACAACAGACAACAATCAGCCAGCAGAAATGGGAGAAATCTGAAAGAAACAACCTCCCTTACCTACCTACAGGTGGAACTGATGAGGATATCAAAGTCAGAATCGGAAAAGCAAGACAAGCTTTCATTACTCTCAAGTCTGTGTGGAGGTCAACAGCACTCAGCATCACAATGAAAATAAGGTCCGGATTTTCAACTCCAATGTGAAGTCAGTGCTACTGACTATACAGATCAGAGACTTGACGCATCATAAAGAGCACCTCAAACAAACTGCAGACCTTCATCAACAGCTGTCTTCGCTCAGTACTACTGAAGATCAGATGGCCAGAAAAGATCAGCAACAGGAAGGGATCTCTGGCAATGAGCGAACCAACCCAGGAGGAACCGATTGTTAAACAAATAGGCAGGAATAAATGGAGGTGGATTGGCCATACTCTGAGGAAGCGAACCATGAAGTGACATCACTAGACGAGCCATTGCTCGAGTGGAACCCGAAAGGGAAGCGGCGAGTTGGTCGTCGGTGCAAGGGTGACTTGGAGGAGGTCATGTGAAGAGGAGATGAAAGCAAGTGGGACAGACTTGGAGCGGGTGAAAACGTTGGCAGTGAACCGAAGGCAATGGAGATGCGCAGCTGAAGCCCTATGTTCCTCTAGGAATTAAAGGAAATAATAATAATACTAATAATAAAGTATATTCGGAAACATCTCGTTTGTGGATTCTTCACGTTTTCTTGACATTTTATGGAATATAAATCACTATACTGAGAAGTTCAGTTTGTTGGATTTGTGTACTCGAAGCCATATTCACTATGTTAATAGCACATAGATATCTGTGAGCTCTAAAAGTTTAAACTCCTTTCAGGTAATCACATTTCACTTCAGACTCATGAATAACCTTCTCAAAATTGGAAGAGTATTGCAGTATTTTCTGGGTGAATGACTCTTTTTTTAATTACCCTATATTTCACACCCTCTTCACCACAGTTTTCGCGTATATAATGCCCTTACATGACTGGATAATGTTTTATGCTCTATGCTTTTTGCTTATTAATCAAAAATTGTTTTTGTGACTATATCGTATCTCGTTGGACTTTTTGTAGGTGAATCGGTTAGCTGAACTCATAAATATTCGTTCTGAGAATGATATGAGCATTTTCACAAGTGGTTGTATCATCAACATGAGTGGATTTCGTAAAGATGATTCTGATGGGGGATCTAGTAAAGAAAAGGGTATACAAGCTATACGAACAACTGCTGCAGCATTCGAGGTATGATAAATTATGGCACGGTATTTTTTTTATTTATTTTACTGATCAACATTTAAGTATTTTATCATGATTTTGTGACATTACCAGTAGAAACAATTATATTAGTCTTAAAAGTAGATTTTCAACGATAATATTTAAAGGTCAATAACACCCAATGGATGTTACCTTGTAATGGTAGAAGACAAGAGACTTGATAGAGGAATGTTTATTTGGAATTTGGTATCGCTAGATGACGGAATTTTGTACACCTTATCTTCAGATCACCATTTGCATAGATCTTCCATGTTGTGCTACTCCTGTCCTTCATTTTATATTTCTCTGTATTCCTTTCACGTCTTCCATATCTCTTCGCAACACTAAATCATTTGCTTTCTATGACATGAAATCTGTCTCCTCGCTATTTGATGTTTTTGTGCTGGCAAACGTCTCTTTATATATTACTGATAAATCTTATCAGTAGCACACGGCACAACCTTAAATATCGATGTGGTATTGCCGCTACTTATTACTGATATGTATATTGTCTTAAATGATAGCATTTGTGCGTAGATTCTTATCTTGTCACCTTGGTTATTTTTGGTGAGCATAGGTTTCCTTTCAGTCTATGTAGGACAAACGAATATCCCTCGCCAAACTGAATGTCTGACTTGTATTGATGGGTACTACTTTACTTTACTTTACTTCGGCTATCTCCTACGGGAGGATGAGCCGGCTTCATGAACATCTCGAATCATCGCTGCCTAGGCGCGGCGATTTTATGGAAGTTTTCGCGACAGGGTTATCCAATTCTTGTTCCACAGACGGAGTCCGTAGACGGTTTGTAGCCCCAGGCACTCCATATCAGCCTTGACTGTACCAAGCCATGTTTTCAGCTATCCACCCCTGTGACATCGCCAAGATGGAAATGGCGAGGGATTTAGAACTGATTTGACCAGGTCGTCACCTGGTCGGCGCAGAACATGGCCAAACCACCGAAGGCGACGTTATTGGACCAGTACTGGAACTTGGTTGATATTGTAGAGAGTTCATGAAGTTTTATGGGAATTAGGTACGAGTGATGTCCCCAGAATCGCTCGGCCTTTTGTTTGAGAGTGCAGCTCTAGCCTTTAAACAACCAAGTGTGACCTACAAGGCAGTAGGAGTGGAGTAGGGAGTCCACTATCCATTGGCAGCCGGTGACCGGAGTCCGGTTCATACGCCTTTTTGAATGGGGCCAGTCATCCAGGGCATCCAATAAACCCTTTGTCCATACGTCTGCCAGTGAGCTCCGGTGAGCTTCATACTTCAGTCGTTGGAGGTTTGGAATCAGGGTTTAGCCATCTCCCTTAGACTGTCATCCAATGGACAGTCAACCCGGTGAAGAGCGCCAGGCATCCGCTTTTGTCCTCTCACTTCGGTGAAATAAACACCTCCGCCACATGAAGGCAGTGAGTAGGACTTCCTCAGGAGAGGCCATGTAAGACGCCCGGTTATATGGGAGCATTTCAGGAGGTGTACGGAGGGGTGGCCAACCCGCAGCGCGAAACACCCACCCCCGACCATCCTGAGGCTTTGGAAGGTGATATCTTATGACTGACTGCCTGTATTCGATTAATGTTCTCCTTTTGAGAAGCAGATATCAGTGAGTAATCATTTCCACTAAAGTCTTGTTGGGCTCCTTAGCTAATTAATTCGTACACATTTAGCAGGTACATGAATTTGAATTTTGACAATTTTCCTATACAGCTTAACCATTTTTAGAGTTTAAAATGTTTCATAAGGCTTTATTTCTGGGAAATACTGGGTAATTACTGTTTTCGGCATAGAACTTTGCACAAATGTGCGGAACTTCAAGTCGCCACACTCCATGTAGCACACAAAGAAAGAGAAGAAAGTAGAAGAAATACATAATAGAGACAGTAAACAGAGGTGTGAGACAAACGAATGGTAATAACGAAGAACGATATAGTTTTATTGGGTATTATAAGTCACAAGGAATGGATGCATCTGCACCAAACAAGTGAGAACGATTTTGAGCCATATCACCTATTGTTTCCAGCTATTGGTTTTTACCGTCCCGAGGACCCCGACCTGGAAGTCTGCACCTTCCTACATGGCTTAAACTAACTGTTGTGGATTTCATTGACTGATGAAGCCATTTTTTGGTTTGACCGCCGCTAGCTTTTTTCCAGTCTGACCCTATATGCGCTAACATAGCTCGTCGAGGGAGGCGATGGCTTGGCATGCGTAACACATGTCCTAACCATCTCAGTCTTTGTAGCTTCACGACTTCGTCGATTGATTTCCCCTGTTTACTTAGCACTCGACGCCTAACCTCAATATTACTCACCTTATTATACCACTTCACACGAGAGAAAGAGAGCAGGCACCTATGATCAAAGACAGCTAGCTTGCCTTTTCATGTCTTCCACTCTCAGTGGCCAGGTCTCACAGCCATAAAGGAGGATGGAGCGGGCTGATGAGCAGTACACCCGCCCTTTGGTCGATAGTCGAACATCTCGTCTACGCCAGAGTCGGCGTAAACTAACAAATGCGAAACGAGCTCCTTGTATTCGTGCTGAGACTTCGTCAGAGATCAACCCGTTGGGGCTGATGGTACTTCCCAAATAAGTGAAGCGGTCAACGTGCTCTACAATTTCCCTACTTGAGCATTAAAGTCACTAGCTAGGACGACTATATCTGAGGGTTTAGCCTTTCGCAGCAAACTAGACAGCTTTTGGTAGAATTCATCCTTCGTTTCATCTGAACTGCAGTCAGTGGGGGCGTAGGCGGAGATTGCGAAAAGGCATCGGCGAGTAGTGCAGTCCTTTCTCCTTTTTACTAACCCGTTCAGATGGACAGCACACATCCGGCTATCTACCGGGATCCAGTCAAGCAATTTCTTTTCTGCCCTAGTACTCAAAGCTATCCCTACACCACCTAATCCTCGTGAACTAGCTGCGATATCTCCTGACACTCTCAAGGTGAATTTCGCAGATTCAACCTGTTGGTCAGGTGGGGTTAGGTGAATAACCACAACTGGGTCTTGTATGCGTGTTTCTGAAACACAACATACATCAATGGCTCGGGATGCCAGGGTCTTGGCTAGTGATGCTTGTTGTCCTATTTGGTAAAGTGTCCTAACATTAAAAGCTCCTATATTAAATTGGTGGCGTGGCTTTAGGAGGCTGTCAGTGGTGGTTTTTTGGCTTCCATCGTTTTTAGTGGACGCAGAGTGGAGAGGAAGTGGAGAGCTATCAAGCCGGGGAGTTGCATCAGTGGAAGGAAGGCAAGATGATAGAGATGAAGATGAAGACAAAGATGAGTGAGTAATAGAGAGGTTTCGCGTGCGTTTCGGATTGTGAGGGCGATTGTTACTTCCCGGCTGCCCACACCGTGGAAGTTGGTTGCGTGACCGCAGAGCCCAGGGGACAACTGCTTGGGGCCGGTCACACGCAGCCTGCTTTTGTTTGTTCTTTGTTGTTTTGTGTGTCTCAGTAGCATATTTATCACTCCTGCCCTGCGACACGGCAGCAGGAAGCGTGGTCGTTGTTAATTCGGGCCACGGCCGATCCCGCATGAAATTTTGTGATTTTGTATTTATCATGATGTTGGATTGGGTAGCTGCTTTTTGTTTAACCGCTATCCAAACAACCTGCCTGGCATGGTAGGACCTCAAGAGACATAAGTCTCAGCCAGTATAGCTTGAATAGGTCATTGCGGTGTTCAAGCCCGACCACCACGTCAAGGTAGCAGCTTTCGGTCGGGTCTAGTCATAAGCTGATGGCTTTTTAGCCGCAATCTACGTAATCAGTTGAGTTTGACTACTTCACTGCGTAACTCCACTATTTACAGATTTTTAAATATTTGTAGTATGGCTTTATATCTTTCCTGATAATGAAATTAACTTCATGAATTTGGTTTGGTATTCGATTGATTGTATTTCCACTAATGAATTACTCGCCATTAGTTCTAATGCATATAAGGGCTATTCGTTATGACTATTTTCTTGGTTGAGTGTTTCCGAAATTGTGTTGGTATACTCTTCGATAAGAACAAAATATTCAGCGAAGAAACTCTTTTCAATGAATTTATTGTCAAGCTGTAAACTAGTATATATATGGATTTCGTTTTAAGAAATTATATCTGGTGAGGGAATTGAATCAAAGGTGTGAATACATGAAATAATAATAGTAGTATGAAATGCAACTAAAATGTTTGTGATTATAATCATAGTTAAATGTCAAGTGGCAAAACAATCAATGTCATACATACAAACAATCATGCGTAGACTGAGTGGTGCTCGGGAGGCACAAACACGAGAGAGCCAGGCAGGCTTTAGACCAGGAAGAGGGTGTATTGATCATATCTTCACCCTCCGACAAATTCTAGAACATAGGCATTCCTACCGGCGTCCAACAGTCGTTATATTTCTTGACCTAAAGGCAGCATTCGACTCTGTCGATCGGGAAGTTCTCTGGAGATGCTTGGCTGTAAAGGGAATTCCGAGAAAATATATTGCACTGATTAAAGCACTCTATTCGTACTCATACAGCCAGGTGAGGGCTTACGGCGAGCTGTCATCTGAACTGATGACGACCAGTGGTGTCCGTCAAGGATGCCCATTATCTCCTTTTCTATTCAACTTCATCATAGATGTGTTAATGGACTTAACTCTAGGTGACTTCAGCGACTCAGGGATTGACTTGCTACCGGGGAATAATCTCGTTGACTTGGAATATGCAGACGATATAGTCCTCCTAGGCGAAGACGCTGACAAAATGCAGAGTCTTCTAAACACATTGAACAGCAATCTACGAATGTTTGGCATGCGATTCGCTCCCGCCAAATGCAAGATGATGTTACAGGACTGGACTACATCGACGCCTAGTTTGAAAATAGGAAGTGAAGTGGTAGAGCACGTTGACCGCCTCACTTATTTGGGAAGTACCATCAGCCCCAACGGGTTGATCTCTGACGAAATCTCAGCACGAATACAAGGGGCTCGTTTCGCATTTGTTAGTTTACGCCGACTCTGGCGTAGACGAGATGTTCGACTATCGACCAAAGGGCGGGTGTACTGCTCATCAGCCCGCTCCGTCCTCCTTTATGGCTGTGAGACCTGGCCACTGAGATTGGAAGACATGAAAAGACTAGCTGTCTTTGATCATAGGTGCCTGCGTTCTATTTCCCGTGTAAAGTGGCATAATAAGGTGAGCAACATGGAGGTTAGGCGTAGAGTTCTAGGTAAACAGGGGA
This sequence comes from Trichobilharzia regenti, assembly GCA_944472135.2. Taxonomy (NCBI): domain Eukaryota; kingdom Metazoa; phylum Platyhelminthes; class Trematoda; order Strigeidida; family Schistosomatidae; genus Trichobilharzia; species Trichobilharzia regenti. The sequence goes on along the minus strand of OX235262.1, from coordinate 92,282,083 downwards.
AATCAATCGACGAAGTCGTGAAGCTACAAAGACTGAGATGGTTAGGACATGTGTTACGCATGCCAAGCCATCGCCTCCCTCGACGAGCTATGTTAGCGCATATAGGGTCAGACTGGAAAAAAGCTAGCGGCGGTCAAACCAAAAAATGGCATCAGTCAATGAAATTCACAACAGTTAGTCTAAGCCACGTAGAAAGGTGTAGACTTCCAGGCTGGGGTCCTCGGGACGGTGAAAATCTATGGTTGGAAACAATTGGTGACATGGCTCAAAACCGTTCTCAGTGGCGCATATGCATCCACTCCCTGTGACTTATGATCTTCAATGAAACTGTTTTGTATTTCTTTATTACTCCTTTGTCTCACACCTCTGCTTACTGTTTCTATTATGCTTTTCTTGTACTTTCTTCTCTTGCTTCGCGTGCTACACGGAATGTGGCGACTTGAAGTTCCGCACATTTGTGCAAAGTTCTATGTCGAAAACAGACAGACAGAGATACATAGAATAATTCGTCTGAGTACCAGGCTTCTAGGAGTTCTCTGGCACTTTTGGTGTTTCCTCTGTCTAAAATTTCGACATTATTCCAATCAAACTGATGTCCATAATTGTCTACATGCATTGATATGAAAGAGTATATATGATGTCTTTTCACAGCTGATTTGTGATCCTGAATTCTGATTCGAAGGGGACGCCCACTTTGGCCGATGTAATGCTTGTTACAGTTCATACAATTGATTTTGTAAATGGTATTAATTTTATCCCCTTTTTTCTGTTGGATCTTTTTGTTTGCATAATATCGAATTAAGCGATTTGATTGGTTTGTGTGCTATATATGTATCAAACGGTTTCAGTATTCTAGCTGTTATTTCAGAGAAATGTTTTACATATAATAAGATGAATTTTCCTGTAGTCTTAGATGTTGGCTTTTTGTTGGTGTTGCGATTCGATTTTAAACACTTTTTGATGATATTATGAGAGTATTGATTTTTTTTAAGACGGTTAGTAAGTAATTTTCCTCCATTCTTTTGAACACCGAAGTAGTGCTATAGTGTGTTTGAACTCTTTTAAACAATGTCTGTCTGCACAGTTTCTTTTGTAGTTAATCGGGTTACTACTACTATAGTTGAGTATTTGGCCTGTGTGCATTGATTTCCTATACACTTGTGCTTCTAAACTTCCTGTGTTAGTTCTCTTGATTAAGATATCTGAGAATGGAATTTTGTAATCTAATCCTTCTTCTCTTTTGAATTTGAAGTCTTCAAATATGTTTATTAATTTTTGGGTATATTCCAAATCATTTCTTTTGATTATTACAAATGCATCATCAACGTACATAATATATATATATATATATATATATATATATATATATATATATATATATATATATCAATTGTTCTCTAATTGATATGCTATAACTTGATATCGGTCAAATTTCTACAGAGCAATACTTAAGTGTGTATCGTTTTTACTCTACAATTCGATGAACATTCTATCTGGCTTCATGAAACTCAAAGCATTTTATTCTCTTACTTTTGATATTTGATTGTGAATATTCTTGTTACCAAGCCAGGTGAATTTATCAGTAGGTAAACTGTTAGGAGTCAGCTTAAAATAGTATCTTAACAGCCACAGTGACTCATTGAAGCAAAGGGCACCACGGACGAATAGACGTATTCAGCATATCAGTTGAGTTGTTCATTGCCTCAGTATTATTATAATCACGCATAAGTTCACTCAGTCATATTAATTGTCGATGCGGCCATATCAGTTAACGACAGATCCATAAAATATTAGCGACGAGTTCATTTCAACTAGAGACATAGATCGTAACATAGACAAACATCAACAAGATAAGAAATATAACTACTACACAATGGTCCAATTTGTCGCTCTATATCTGCATATCCGCCAGAAAGTAAAATAAAAGGAGACAGAAATGTCAAAGTATTATTACTGAAGCTTGTAGAGTAGCGTAGTACGAATGGAAACAAGGATAAAGCAAATCAAAGTAAAGATAAAGCATGGATGTACCTGCCTCAATATAATCGACTCTTAGCCGACATCAACTATAGCCCCTAACTATGGGTTTTTGTATTTATATGCGAACCTCAACCGGCTAGGTTTATTAGTATTAGATGGTGGGAGGCAATCGGCAGGAAGCCTTGGGCCTAGTTTTTGTGCTAGTTGGCGCAGTTGTCAGTGAGGTGTATCTGCAATTTTGGAGGGACTGATGTCCCTTTTTAGACTCGAACCCGCGTCACCCACTGCTACAGTCAGTGACGTTACCACTGAGCTATGAACCTTCTTTGGGACTGTTCGTTTGGATAGTAGCCATTAACTATTGTAGTGCGTGTGTCTGGTCCTTTCTTTGATGCAGACTGAATTCTACCACTCAAGTTTGCAATGTGACCATCATGCGAGGTGGCTTGCCATCACGGTGCACTGTGAATTGTTGGTATTAGATGGTCGGAAGCAATCGGCAGGAAGCCTTGGATTCTTAGTATTTACTTCAGAAAGAAATAAGGGTATTAGTGAAGTTATGTAACTTGGTGATAAAATATTGAGAACTAAATTTGTAAGAAAATAACTCAACTACTATCCTCTTTATGAGTTGCAAATCTTTTGTATTATTTCATCTTTTCACCAAAGATTGATACGCTTTTGGTAATAGAAGATGGATTTCTTGCTTCTTTCCTGCGTGAAGATCTACCTCCTGAAGTGACTATTGTACGACTACCGAAATCATCAGGTGCTATAACTAGAAGTCCAGATCAGTGGATACGTCAACGCGATAGTCGAGTGTGTGCTTATTTGCACGGAGAAAATCCCTTAAAACGACTTCATCCACATCAAATTGTTCTTAAATCCTCTGAGGTTAGTTACATTTTTGTACATATTTTGAATGTCACTTTGTTTCCATCCCTTTCAGCCTTTCCTGTACAGTATTTAAGAACCAATAATATACTGCATAATTCATAAGAAACTGTTATGTCATCTTATTTTGTTCCTTCAGTGTCGGGTCAAAGTCACCAAAATTGAAAATTAAATACAGAATAGCCAAACACTGTGAATTTTAATGATAAAAAGTGATCTGATTTACGCCATAATGGACTATTTTTAGTCATGTCGCCAAAAGTCTCCAATCAATGATTATTATTGTTTTCAGTACTTCATTTCTACGGCCTACAGCTCTCCCCATATAATGCGAGACAGTAGCCATTGGCTATTCAGTGGCGCCGTGTTTTGGTCCGTTTACTCTTGTCAACTCTTTGCCAACCTAATCTTCAGAAGACATTTGTGTTTGTGGAAGCTTGCATCGCGGTATACGTAATGCATGTCCCATTCCCCTATGCTGACCAATATTCTACCAATTTACCATTATTATGTAACACTTCATCTAATTACAGTGTTACTTGCTATGTAGTTCCAGGTAACTTGAGCAACTGAACGAAGACATCTATTTTCAGGTGTAATATTGTCATTTTTATGCTTTCAGCAGCTGTGTAGGACGAAACGAACTACTGCATGTTACATACATATCTTTAACGGGCACTCGTGAATAAATTCTTATTCAAGTATATTGGGCTGAGTCATTACTTTAGTTGAATTTTTGATTTTCCCGTCGATTGATTGGACCGAAGTGCTCGGTCTCTGGTTGACATGTCTGTTGGCTTCTTGTGCAGATGCTTCGACGATGTCTGGGCATTTAATTAGAATTGAATTGGTGGATGGTGACTAGCAGTGGAATCCAAGATTCGCATTTCGTCCTATTTGGGACTCGGTGGAAACATCACTCACTGAGTAATGCAGGTACATCCAGATGACGAGTCCTAAATAGGACGAAATGCGCATCTTGGATTCCACTGCTAGTCACCATCCACCAATTAAATGAGTCATTACTTGTTTCGGAAAATCAGTTCATATCTTACTGATCAGTTGAGCTGTTAAAACTAAAGAAACAGTATCAGGTCATGTTTTAATTACGAAGTTCTAAAAATTCGGTGACGTTCAGTTTAAATATCTGTTCTTATTTATCTGAGTAAATTGATCGAATATTGTTTTTAAGTTTACTAAATATCATCCTACTTTTTTCTCCAGTATTCCATTTATAAAGTTGGAAGTGAAGCTATTCCAGATGCACTTCTTCCTCATGGTTCACAGGAAGAAGAAACTTGGCGTACGCCGATTCAAGTCCCGGTTAGCCGAGATTTAAAAAATCGTCTACTAGCTGTTTCACAAGCATCAGAACCCTATCAAGTTCCAGAAGCACCTGTTTATGGATTTGTTGTTGTTGTCAGTGTTTCTGAAGATAAATCCGTATTCACAATCTTTAGTCCAAGTGCACATCCACCTCCAAATAATTTATTTTTATTAACTAGTATTTGTTATGTTGATCCTGAATTAGTTTAGTTTTACAATCAGAAGGCATTGGTTTCATCCTTTTGTATATAAATTTTGTAAATGTAATATTGAGGATATACAGAATATTACTGCATTTTATAAAAAAAATTAACAATACATACCAGTTGTTTCTAAACAAATGATTTATTCCTCACTTTCATTTAGTTCATATTCTTACAGTATCATGTGTAGGTTCTTACTGTTCTGAATCATCTCCTCTCAGGAGAGCTTGTTGGATAAAGTTGACGAAAACTAACTATTCTGAGGAATTTAGGCACAATCACAGAACAAATCATGCACGTATAATGTTCACTACATGATGACCTACCCAGCTATTAAGTTATTTGTTGTTGATGAAGATTGTTGTGTGACTGCTGAGCTAATGCAACATTGTGACTTGCTCTGTATTAATGCAAAACACTCGTTAGAATCAGGGGTCTTCTAAAAAAACGTAACAGTATTCTTCTGGTGTTGGTGGCACAGCGGTTAGGACTCTTGCCGACCATGTACATGGTCCGGCATTCGACCCCCCAGCCGACGCACTCCTTTACCTCGCTAAGCTAGAAATAAAGGTCTGGTAAAGAGGAAAGGTTGGGTATGAGGCTAGCAACCCCATCCTGTAAAAAAATAAACACCACTGCTAAGGAAACTTCCAGCCTTTAGCTTGAAGCCTTATGTTCCACTGGGAACGTGAAGGAATAAAAAAGAAATTCTTCTGGTTAGTCAAACATTTTAGTAAATTGGAATTTAAGTGTAGAATACCGCGTACAGTGGATTAATCAGATAGTGATGATGATGTTATGGACACACATTGTCTTTGTCGCAGCTGTCTACGACACATAACAAAAAGAGATGGCGCGAATAAATACTATATGTTTCGTCAATATGATAAGAATCGGTCGAAAATGGATGTAGGTAGTGGTGATGCTATCCCCTGTTATCGGTCCACCAAATTTATAACAGGAGTTACTTGAAGAGTTATATAAATTAGTACAAAGGGTAGGCTGTAAGTTTAGGAAAGCATTCAACATGACTGGTGTTAATTAAGAATTTAGCTGCTGAACACACACGACATCTGAATATCGTTGTTTGTATGGACTGCGCATAACTTACAGTGTTATCGATCTGCTAGAGCATGGTTAACACAACTGTTGAATTCTTCTCCGATTCCTTTATGTCCATTTTCTGCAGAATTTGTTGGAACTGGAAGTTGCCAACTTCAGTATAAACTGGTTTTCGTAAATAAAAGGTACACTGGTTACATGATTTCATCATGAGCTGACATTGGTTAGAGAACCATTGGAAAACCTGCAGAGAGTACTGGACAGCTGTTTCGTCCTAGTTTGGGACTCCTCACCAGTACGCAACCACCAGGGTTCGAACGCAGGACCTTCTTGTTACAAGGCGAGGTCGTAGACCGTTAAGCCACTAGGACCCGATTCAATGGCCCATGAATTCTTGCTTCTGCTAATTCATGACAGCGCGACCGCTAGCCAATGTCTTCGGTGAGTATTTGTCCTCATACCCGACCTGCTGTACTCTACTGGTCACTGCAGTCCAGTACTCCCAGGCTTTCCAGTGGTTCCGTAACCGATGTCAGCTGATGACAAAATCCTGTAATCAATCAATCAAATCCGTACAAACCAATACTTGAAAAGATACATCATGGACATCAGGAGATATGCCACACAAAATCTTATATTTTGCAGGAGGTCTGTGATACTGCTTGGACTCTCAGACCGAAGTAGGTGGTTGTCATAAAGGATCACACCCCGAGCCTTTGACATGAAGTCTCCTCCACAAGACAGTGTGGCAGTGTCAGGAGCTGTGCTCGCGTGGCTGACGGTGATCGAAACCTACTCATACGCCATTTGATCCTTTCGGATTCTGTAGGCCATGTGCACCATAGGTTTGGAACCAGGGTTTTCTGGCTCCCTCAAAGTAGACCTACACGTCCACAAGGACTTTTGTAAGTGCCAGACGTTTGCATTCACGCTCTTATCTTTGTGAGGAACACCCTCGTCGCCTGAAGGCGATGAATATAACCTACTTGGTAGAGATTATGAAACAGTTGTCATATAAGGGCACTTCCAGAAGGAGACAGGAGCATAGTCGTACAAGTTCGTTTATGGAGCAATCATTCCCTGAAGTCAGTCGATGGCCAATTAACACTATTTTTGAGCACTACTCTCCTATAAATAGTCTGTCAATTTTTTTCTAATTTGAGTTGTAATCCGAAAGTATGCGAGTGGAAAAGTGTATGAATCGACTTGTCATTATCTAGCGATCGATATAAATGTCATACTGTAGGTTCTATTTTCAATCTACAGATTATACTTGTATATTTTTCAGTTTCTGTGCACAATTTTGTAGTCTTACAGAAGATTAACATATGACCTAAATATTCACAAGGGTGATAATGTTTGGATTTTCAATGCTGAGTTGTGAAAGTATTTCGAAATTGTAAATTTGTCACACTGGTTCATATCAACAAGTTTGAAACGTAGGTCCATGGCTTTCTACAGAATGTCTCGAAGCATGTAAGGAGGGCTGAGTCAAACTGAAAAGTACCTGCCCCTTGTATAGGTTATGCAGCATTGTACTTTTAGAAATTTATTAATGGAAGGAAACAAAAAGTTATATAGCCTAACTTAGGCTAAAAACATTCCATAAACATAGACACTTATAGACAAACACTTTCTTTCTTATAGAACTTTATTTCATCTTAGTGTTAGTTATATATTGCGTCACCTAACTAATCTTATAAATTCTGCGTCAATAACTCGTTTATACAGATTAGAATGATTTTCCTGAGATAATTGTTCTCAGTCTAGAGATTAATGTACTTTAAGAATCATGCAGAAATACCATGGTGACGAAAATTAGTTTTGTCACACCAATTACTCAGTAAGTTGGATTTACTGCTGGCTAGTAAATTAAGAGTGCTCTGGACTGACCTCCTAAGCATTCAACTATTAAATCGACGCATAAACATTTTTCAGGGGAATATTAAAATCAGTTTATCATAAACAAATCCGAAATAGCGTAAAACATTAAAATGGTATAGTGACTGTGATTAGTTTTTATTTCTATATTGTCTTATTCAAAACTTCACTTCTCCTATGAACTCATTGAAGCATAGTAGATGAGGAAAAAGTTCATATTATATATAGTACGTTATTATTATTTCGGAGATTTATTGTTAGTAATCCCATAGTTTAATATGTAATCGTGATAAAGTTGATATTCTGTGTGATCCTTAAAAGAATTCAACAATAAAGATAAAATAGTCAGTACGGTTGGTGATAGTGCATAGAATACATACATCTGCAGTAAACACCTTCAAATGATAGAGATATCTGTCCTACAATGTCCATATTAATGCATTCATATCTCAGGTATAAGAAACGCATATACAACAACAGTCTGACTGTGAAGACTATGAAACATTTTACTCCAAAACTAATAATAATAATAATTTACGTTATTCCAAAACAGTACTTGTGATACAGAATGGAATTTTCAGCATTTTACTACAGTATTGCATCCAGTTGGTACATTAACAATAAATAAAATTCTATATAGATTAAGGGTAATCTCAGTTCGTTTTGACAACAGCATACTGGCATGTCGGTAGCAAAGCCAAAATTGAACAGTGTTTGAAGGTGTTAGAAAAGTAGATGCTGGCATATTCACTGGCGTAAGCAGTAACAAACAGGTCGAGATATACAGAGTGTGAAAGAACGAAGAAGAATGTTTCAAATAGAGTCTGTAAGGAAGAAAGAAACAAAGCTGCAAATAACAGAAAGAAAAGAGAGAGAAAAGGAAAAGAAAGAAAAAAAACGTACCTATAAATTATATGAGTTGGAAAGACGACATCCAGTTGTTCTACTGATTATTTAATAAGTTATAGGTATCGCCCCTAATGCTTTCTTTATCGCACAGAACACAAGCTAAGTAGGGTATGGTTGAGTTTTTGTACTTGCTAGTGCGAACATATAGTTTCCTATATGGGCTTCTGGTTTTGCCTGATGAGATACAAGAGGAGAGTTTTGAATGAAGAGGGTGGTGTGAGTTAGGTAAAATGGATTTAGCCCATTTTTCACATGAGTTCAAGTGCCTGTCAACCAGAATATTAACAAGCTGGTTAGGTGGCAGGTTGCTTACCCTGCTGACAACCTTTAACATCCTGCGTAATAAGGTATAGTCTTTGAGTAAATTATGAATTAACTATGAGTTTCTCTATCAACTTGAATTTACTTCCACTGGATATCAGTGGGATGGGATGGACGAACGTTCACCTGAATATCATACATCTACAACAGAAGTTCAACGTTAATCGGTATGGTTTACAGTGGGATATTTCTACTAATGTTAGGCTACTATACAAAAGTCAGTCTGAACGAACAATATTCTTTTCAATAATTTCTCTTCAGGTTCTTACAATTATAAAATATAATATTTGTTGTCGTTACATCAATGGCGACTTATGCGGTGGATACATTTTTAACGTAGAATAACAGATTAGTTGTGGGGTGTCAAAATAAGCAGTCGTATTTGTGTGACAAACGTGCTAGGGTGAGATCGATTACAAAATATTGTGAAGACAGTGGTGGGGATTAATCAAAGGAGATTTGTAGAATGTAGGGTAGGAAAAATTGGCAAGTCAGCTCAAGGTTATAAAAAGTGTCAAGTGAGTATCTGGAACAAATTGGTGCGTATTAAAGAGGAGATAATAAGACTGCAATGAGAGGTTCCTGATGAAATAATGAATGTGTGAAATGAAACAGGTGGAGGCATATATTTAGGAAAGAGATAGTATCACTAATAATAAGTCCAGATAATATAAATAGAAAATTCGACAGTACTGAGAGTATGTTTGAATGAAGGGTATAAATTATGGAGAATAACAATAATAATTGTTATAATAGGCAAAAACAGAAAAAAATCCAAGAGGATTAAGGGGAAGGAGCACTCTTGGTGAGAAGAATCATCAATCCAAGTTTGGCCACAGTAGGAACAGCATCTGGACGTGTTCTTTTTGGATACTAAAAACTTTTCCTCTGGATCACAGAACTTTAGTTACATTCGCCATCCTTAAATTAACAACTCTGTTTGTGAAGGGAAGGATATCAGCCAACATTGGCCTATGGGTCTTGATTTAATTTGTTTAGTTTGGTTTCGACGTGTAGCAGTGACAAACTTGAATTTTATGCCACAATAAATGAGTGTTGACTTATCCTTTCTATACTTCTTTACATTTGATTGTTTTAGTAGATAGAATAGGCTTCTTTCAGTTATTTTCAACTCCGAGTGAAGACAAAAACTGTCATTAAATGTTTTGGCTCATAGTATAACAAGTGCTACAAAAGATATTCCAGTTATGTAAAATGCTGATGAAACACCCAAATGATATGATGACAGCACTTCTCAAAATCATATAAGACTAACTAAATGAGGAAATTCAAATCCTCATTGACTGTCTCCTTACTACTTATCTAAATATACTGATACGAAAGCGCTGCAGGTTTGTTATGTTATAACTTATATACTTACTCGGTGTTTTGTCTTTAACGTCTGATTAAAAGGATTTTTCTTGAATCGATGTGCACTAAATAAATATACACTTTGCAGTTAATATTAACCACGATATTATTTAAAACACAATTCCCTGTGTAGCGGGATCAAAATATTAACTGACCATTTTGACGATTTATGTTGGAGAACAACACAGTAATAGAATTGGATAAACTTAAGGCTATACAACGTCCTATCGGTATTACATGCGTCGGTGGCACAGTGGTTAGGACTCTCACCGACCATGCACATGGTCCGGGGTTCGAGCCTACGCCGGCGCACACCTGATATCTATAGTCGGCCTGCAAAATTTGGGCTACCGATATCCACGCTGAAAACTCCCTACTTGTACCAAAAATACAGTATGGAATCAAGCTGTAAATCAAAAATAAAAAAAAATTAAAATAAAATAAGAAAGTTACAGCCAATTCGTATACTTGGACATATTTATGAGTCGGAGAGAGGATGGCTCAATAAAGCGGCCAGCTTCTAGAAAGTATACATGAACAGGAAATATTTCAATTTTCACAGATTCTCCTCATTACAATATAGGAGTGGCTTGGTAAAGTGCTCATTCAAGAGGATTCACTGTATTTGTACAGCTGATGTTATACATGATGAGAATAAGATACTGACAAAAACGGATTTACTTTGAGGTTTCTGGACCTGCATAGAGGTCAGCTAGTTTCAAAATCTACAGTCTATCCAGTCCATAAGAAAGATATCTTCATCAAATTGCATTACAATGAAGAAATAAGTAGTACGTCACCTGTTAAACTTAATATGCAGCCCGGTTTATAATTGTGGGGAAAGCCAAAGACATGCTCTTCCACAAGCCTCAAAATTGCACAAGTGATTATGTTACATCCCATACTATCTACCAATTAAAATGTGTGTGTGTGGCCACATACACACACACACACACAGGGAGGAGTAATGGCACTTTGCATGTGAGAGTAGAAGAACATGTACCTAAATGGTATGAGAAACAACTGAACTGTGAAATCCTAGTGGAATTAGGCAGTAGACTACCAACTTCGTATACAGCACAAATATTTAACTGATCTGAATCATAAGACTGACTTCAAAAGAACCAGTGGACAAGAATAAGTTTACAAGTCTGATATTGTACAGACCCACGTCTCCCTTCTTTGGTGGTTTCCCTAGGTTGCCTTCCTTCCAATCAGTAGGCACTTTTTCTACCTTGCAAACTTTTCGCCATATATCTAGTCCCTTTAAATTACATAAACTGTTCATAAACTCATATCCATATAAAAAGCAATTCACCAACCTTATATTATTAATATCACTCATGACTGTTCTCTAGACAGGAATAATTTTAGAATTGAAAAAAATTACCCTTTGAATAGAAGCTACTTGAATGCAACTTTGGGATTAACAAATCCTTCTTTAAGCTCTTCAATTATAGGCACATCCTAATATTACAGATACGCAATGTGAAGAGAATTACACACACCTATGTTACTACAATCAATATTATTTTAAAGAGGATTATTCCAAATTAAAAGTGTATTAGAGAAAGAGAATAGAGGTAGTAGAATTTACGAAGAGCCATTACATTTATTTGTTTCTTGATAAACTGAATAAAGGCTTTTAAACATTACATTATTAAGAAGAAATAAAAACTACATACTTTTCCATAGTTTGGTTTGTAAGGGTTAATTTTGTTTTTTATACGAGTTGGTCACGGATTTATATCAGTTAGAGAACCATTGAAAACCAGCTGGGAGTACTGGACAGCTGTTTCATCCTAGTTTGGGAATCATCGGCAGTACGCACCCACTAGAGGGGTTCGAACCCAGGGCCTTCCGGTTACAAAGCAAGGCTGTATACCATGCTGATGATTCCCAAACTAGGATGAAACAGCCGTCCAGTACCCCATGGCTATTTTCAATGATTCTCTAACTGATATCATTCCGTGATCAACTTATAAAAAACACTTACACTTTAAGATTTAAATTATTCACTGCCCACTGGTAAATAGTACGAGAGTATTAGGTGTAAAATGGTCAAATATTAGGAAGTTATATATTAAGAAAAAAACTGAGCAGAGGATATCCTTTTATGTAATAAGGAACTACATAGACATATTGATGATATGGCAATGGGGTCACTACTAGGACCCATTCTAGCCGACATTTTCCTTGTAAAACTAGAGAATGGGCCTTTGATAGATGTAATTGATGAACTAGAATTCTACTGTCGGTACGTGGATGATATGTGAGGCTGAGGCAAAGAAAATCCTGGATGAATTTAACGATTTTCATCCTGCAATAAATTTCACTATCGAGAAAGAAAGAAACTCTGGTATTTCATTTCTAGACATCCTTATGACTAGAAAAAAGGAGGGAACAATAAGAAGACGTTTATTTAAAAAACCTACATCAGCTGGTTAGTATACTCATTCATCGCCGTGGATTGCTCTTGCTCTGTGGACCAGGTAATTTATTAAATTGCGTTTGTATTTCAAAATTACGAAGCTGAAAAAGTCTTAATGAAGAGTTTAATATTATTAAACAATTGATGAGTGAGAACGGTTATCCAGAAAAATTCATCAATAATAATATGAATCAAAAGTCAAGGCAGACCAAAGTATTAACAGTTCCGAAAAAGGCCTTATTCTTAAAACTTGTGTTTCTTGGGGATAACATCAGTGAGATGTTAACACAACGACTAAGAGACACGGCGATAAAAAGAGCACTGCTCCTGTGGAGCCAGTTAAATAAGCCGTACAATTAGGCGTGTTTATCGTCAGATTTTCAAACATCATCCTGTGCACTTAAGTAAGGGATAAATAAAATCCATTTATAGCTCTATTCTGTCTCATCTCCTGGAGAGACAGAACACAAGGTTGATGTTGACGAGGTTTTCAAAGTCATTTACCGCATACCAACAAATCTTAACTTTACCTTAACAGTTCGACCACTATATACTGCTAAGACTGTCGGCTTCTAGATTAAGGAACCCAACATATGTCTCCAAAAGTAATTGGCTCAGACATCGTCCTTACCTTAGCCATCAAGATTTCAATGATCCTTAATTTGTTGTGGAAACTTCGTTGGTTTTATTTGATATTCTATTTGCTATTACACTTTTTTGTGCCTATTATAATTTCTTGAACTGTAATTTCATTGATCTTAACAAATCGATAGTATTTGAAAACACCATTATTGGAAATAACGGCTATTCTAGGATATTCTATGTATATAAACATATAAATATATAATTGTAGAGTCAGAAGAGAAAATTATCGAAAAGGATATTCTCTGCTCACTTTTTTTTTATCTTTTTCTAAACGTCTGAATGAAGTTATGTATGTGTATTATTTGAGTAACCCTTAAATCGATCTAACTGTCAAGTAATTCTTGCTACCGATTGGAAGTTTACTATTTCTTCGGGTGAAAGTAGATATAATTAGGTATTTAACCAGATATTTTTAACGAGTTGATCACGGATTGATATCAGTTAGAGAAGCATTGAAAACCAGGGAGCACTGGACAGCTGCTGTTTCATCCTAGTCTGAGAATCCTCGGCAGTACGCACCCACTGGGATTCGAACCGGGGACCTCCTGGTTACAAGGCAAGCTGGTATACCATCCAGCCACTGGGACCCGATTCAACGGCCAACACATGAATTCTAACTTCTACCAATTCGTGATTCAGTGTGACCCCAACCAATGTCGTCTGTGGGACGTCCATCTTCACACGTGACATATGGATGGACCTCACTGGTCACGACTTCTCACTAGAACTCCAGGAAACTCCATCCTGTAGCAAGTCACTAGTGAGCATCAGATCAATTTTCTATAGTTGGTTTGTAAGGTTGGGGTCGCGCTAAATTACGAATTATGAGCCACTGAATCAGGTCCCAGTGGCTGAATGGTTTACGAGCTTGCCTTGTAACCGTAAGGTACTGGGTTCGAATTCCAGTGGGTGTGTACTGCCAATGATTCTCAAACTAGGACGAAACTGTTGTTCAGTACTCCCAGGTTTTCAATGGTTCTCTAACTGATATCAGTCTGTAATCAACTCGTTAAAACATAACTAACCCTTACAAACCAAACTATAGAAAATTTAACTAGATATAATATATTCAACATTTTTGATAGGAATTAACATTACTAGAGCGAACAATTGTTTCTTTTAATTACTTCCTGAATCTCCTCCACAGTTATAAATCTATTAATTTTTTCAGCATAAGGCTAAATAATTATTGTATACTGTTTTCGCCTACTTATAATACAAACAAAAAATTATTCTCAAGGGATGAGTTAAAGTCAGTGATATGAAAAAAATAAGGAAAATCACAAAGAAATAAACAAACAGATAGGATACACTCTACGTCAGTTCAGGGGAATTTGCATAAACACAAGAATAATTTTTGTGAGCCACTGCTAAATGATTAAAGAAGCATTTTGTGAATAATATAAGAAATATGTAAAGGTATTACGTACATCTAGAGAAATAACCAGTAAGTAGTCAAGGTAGGTAGGATCGTAAACATCTGAACTAAAGGTTTATATAAGTGAAACAATCTGGTAGAGAAAAAGAATAACTATCGTATGTTAACAGCAATGGAATCAGAGCCGGAAAAAGTTATTGAAAACAATCGTTCACTTCAATTACTCTTATTCAAATTATAGTGAGGCAAACAGCCACCAAACTGATGTTAATTTTAGGCGCACTTGTCAATAAATTCATACTTATAATAAAATTAGAGTAACTAATATTTTTATGCCCAGTTCAGTTGACCAGATTGGTATCAATATTTTAGTTATCTAAAGACAGAACACGACACACCTTAAATATCTTCAAAGTAATCGATAAAATGGTGTAATCTGACTCAGCTGCAGTTTGTAGAAGCTCTCTGAATCGTGACATTAAAGTAGGATTTCTATTGAAAGAAACCCAGTGAGTAGTTAACTGAGAATTGTTTTGGTAAGGACGTTGAGAACTTTTATCCACCCTCACTTTGTATATCTTTTATTTGTGTTATGATAAGTGATTAGTATTGACTGATTTCCATACTGATTATAACTTCATGGTCATAATAATCTCTTCAGTGATTTATGTGACTTAATATTGTACTAGCAGAAGGCAAGACACGGAAGCCAAGGTATATCTTCAAGTGACAAGCCTCTACACTTTTAAATTCTTTCACCAATCACTGAGCACGTTATTTTGTTTACATTAAACGACATGAAATAGAATATTCAGATATATATATATGTATATATATATATATATATATATATATATATATATATATATATATATATATGTATATATATAATTCTGTTGCTAATGCAGTATTGAACTGTGAGAATAGTATTCATATGTTAAACACCAACAAATACAGTGATTTTCCAGTATTGGTTTTTAAGGATTTGACTGATTGGTCACAGGATTTCATCATGAGCTGACATCAGTTAGAGAACCATTAGAAAAGTTGCAGGGAGTACTGGACAGCTATTTCGTCAGCCTAGTTTGGGACTCTTCAGTAGTACGAACCCACCGGAGTTCGAGCCCAGGGCCTTCTGATTACAAGGCGAGCTCGTAGACCATAAAGCCACTGGGAACCGATCCGATGGCTCGCCTATTAATTGCAACTCCTGCCAGTTCACGAACTAGGGCGACCACTAGCGAATATCTTCGGTGAGTATTTGTCTTCGCGCCTGACCTGCTCTACCCTAGTGGTCACGACTTCTCACTACAATGAGAGAATAATATTCAGCTGGAAGCCACTCTCTGTATCACACCACCACAATATTACTCTGGTTTTAGTATTAGTGTGTAACGTCTTAGCACTTGCCTATTTTAGCTCAATATTATAACTATAATTCACTTTAACAAATGGATTGTGAAGACCTGACTTTTCCAAACTATTTTTTTTATCTTTACACATAACCTGTTAAAATTTATCAAGTTAAGCAAATGTATTTAGTTCTGGTTAAATGTAAAATTCAGTAGTGTTTTGCTTAGTTAAAAAAATTTATTTCTCTGATTTAGTAAATCCACCTGCCAAAGTGTTCGATTTAACCTAATTTCGATATACAGAAAATATTAGATAGACCTTTTGAAGCAAATAAGGCAATGTGAACAATTTAAAAAAAATCAATGTAGCCAGTTTATTTGATCTTTCACATAAAAGGTGATATTTTTAAGTTTGTTTGCATATAAAGATAACTGGTTTACTTTTCTAACAACTCTATTTCGTTATCTGACGTTAACACTTAACTTATTTCATCTCAACGACTTCATTATCAAGCTGTACACTCATTGTGAGAATTAAATTATGACATATTATTCTTTATGACAAAGATAAATTTTTAAAATTACCTGACTAGAAAAACAGAACCAGGGGTATTCAAAAGGAGATGTGGAAAACTCTGAAGAAATTGAAAGATGAGTCCATTATTACTGCTTATATGTACGAACATCTCGTCCGGTTCTCGTCTTAATTGTTTTCCAAAGGTGCGTAAAAATGGCGTCCGTCTGCAACCTATATTGGATATACTGAACTCATCTTACTATTTTATGGCAAAATCGATCGCCAAAATTCGTCAGTTAATGAGATAAAATGTGTTAACATTAGTCTTTCTAGCACTTTTAACTTCTTGATTTGTACCGACAGAATTAACGTGACTGGTAAGCATATAATTTCATTGGATGTTTGTTTTGTATTTACAAATGCTTCACTAGTATCTTTTATGTATGTTATTACATTGATTTTAAGAATATAAATATTGGAATGTCAACTAATTAATTAAAGGAGCTAGTTAGTGAGATACGCACCCAATGTGCAATTTAGATTTAATGACTTTGTCTATAATCAAAGGACTAGAGTCGCTCCAGGTTCTCCTTAAGCATCTCTCCTAACTAGCTTAGACAATGGTCCACTGGAATTATCTCCAGTCTGCACCTGTACAAGAGATGTATGGACGACACTTTTATCCTTTGTGATAATAACTATTCAACTTCTGAACTCTTCAGGAAGTTTGACGGTTAACACCTACCTATGCTTTTCACTAGTGAAGAAGAGTTTAATTTCACACTTCATTTCTTAGACATTATGCTAGACAGAAGAGAGGGGGTGGGACACTAAAGAGATAAATCCATCAAAAACCAATCTTTAAAGAGCAGTATGCTAACTTCAACAGTTGAATTCCTCTAGGTAGAAAGAGAAACTTTATTCGTTCTCTTTGCTCCAGAATTCTGAAATTCGACTCTGAAGTTGTGGTCAACAACGAACTAGAAAACTTTGCAACACTCTTAAGTAATGTATATCGTAAAACGTTTACTGAAAGAAATATGAAGAAATAAATCGTTCCCGAATAAATTATAATGCCAAAGAGGACACTACTTATGGGTTTGGCAATCACAGATGACACTATAGCTAAAGTAATTTAAAACCGTTTATGCAGCTGCATTAAACTGTCTTTCTGCCACTGACTTACACCTAGTATTCTCTGGCCGACGTAAGATACAACAATGTGTGAAGGACAAACTACTGCTTATGTCCACCTCTGAGTTAATATACTATTTCACGTGTTCCTGTAGGCCTGATTAAACTGGACGTTGTAAAAGTGTCCTCCAGAAGGTCTTAGGAGGAACACTACTCTTGATGGTTGATGAAAAGCGAGTTCAAGATGACGAAGTCTTCCATCTCTGAAGATCTTGAATCAGGTCATTCACCCACAAGCTATTCATACTTTAAAGTTATATAAATGGCTAAATTCAGTCACCGTAAAAGTTTACGTTTTCCCCACGTATGTACAGCCAAAGCCGTAGCTGTATATGGAATAAAAACCTAAGCGACGTATTCAAAAACATTTTATTAAACAGCTTCCTACACCTAACTCATATTAATTTTATTTTCCATATTATTTTATCTCTTGAATTCATTCGTGTCCACTTTATCCTTACCTTCTCTATTGTTATCATCACCTCAGTTTTAATTTGTGACAGCAGCTGGCCTACCTAACAAATTCGTTAATACCAATTTAACTATTTAATAATCTTTTAAAACTTCGTAATTCATCCACTTCAAATCTACCCTCTGAAAAATTATGTTAATTACCTTTATAATAATAATAATTATAACAGCTTTATTCCCAAACAGTATTTGTGGTACAGGTATGGAATTTTCAGAGTGCATTACAATATATTGCATCTAATTACCTCATAAATTATATAAGATTTTGAAAACAAAAGCAACAACCAGAAAATATAGATAAATAAAAAGAAATAAAAAAGAGCAGCATTGCGTTTACATTTTAAACAATGCACCACAGGATATGAAATATAAAATTATTGTGTAATAGAAGATGTGTACAACAATATAATAGTAACGAAGAAAGGAAAACAAAAGCTAATGGGAACTATTTGTTAAGATGCCACAGTAAGTTGATCGTGTTATATCTAACGGATTTCTCATCACATAATAGCTGTGCCAGATATGGTATTGTGGAGTTTTTGTACTTAGTAGTCCTAGCATATAGTCTCCTATAGCTACTTCTAGTTCTAGCAGATGAAATACAAGGAGAGAGCTGCGTATATAGAGGATGCTCGGAGTCTGACGATATAGTATTCGCTAGTCTTGTGCGTCGGTGGTATAGCGGTTAGGACGCTCGCCGACCATGCACATGGTCCGGGGTTTGATCCCCGGCCGGCGCACTGCTTTACCTCACCGAGCCAGAAATAATGCTGGTAAAGAGGAAAGGTTGGGCATGAGGCTAGCAACCCCATCCTGTAAAATTAAAAATGAACACTGCTACAGAAACTTAAAGCCACTAGCTTGGGGCCCTATGTTCCACTAGGAACGTGAAGGAAAAATTATTATTATTATTATTTAGTTTCTTACATGACATTATATGTCTATCCACAATAGTGTTAACCAGTTGGTTTAACGATATCCCACTTGCTTTACTAACGGCTTTTAGTGCCTGCCCTTCTCAGCAAAGCAAAGTCTTGCTTAAGTAGTCCAGGAAAGATTAATGGGGAACAGTAAAGGGGGATGGGTAGAATACAAGAATTGACAAACTGAGAAAGCAAAGACTGCTTTATGCCAAACTGCCTAAATTTCCTAATGTAGAACGTTAAGCGAAACATCTTTCTGGTAACTAGCAAGATGTGGGAGGACCAGAAATGATCGGAGGAAATACTCAGTCCAAGTTAATTGACATTAGATGTAATTTCTTTTGGGTTCTAAGTGGAACATAGGACTTCAACAACACATCTCCACTTTCTTCTATTTTCTATTGTCCACTACAGCTGGGCACAAGATTGCCCATAATCTCTCATCTCCTCCCACGATGTCCTCCATGCCACCATGGGACGACCCGCTCGTCACTTTTTAGTGGGATTCTACTCCAGCGTTGGTCAGCATTGCTCATGATGTCTATTCAGTGTGTGCCCCATCCACCTCCATTTTCTCGTACATATTTGGTAAACGATGGGTTCCTGGTTAGGCTGTTCCCATATTTTCTTGTTGCTAATTCTTTTTGTCCGGCCGGCCATTTGACCTTCAGTATGAAGCTAGAGAAGGCAACTGTTAATAAAGGTTTGCAACCTATTGGAAATGCTTTTCGTGATGCGTCAAGTATTATCTTTATTCTTATGTATATTGACTGAGTGATTGTCTCTTTTCATAATATAAATATGACTGAGCAGCTTGCAGATGAAGTTGTTGAAAAGAAATATTTCTCCCTTGAACAAAAATGTTTTTTCCTACTAACGAATAAATGGGTATATTTTATGTTTCTGGATTGTCTAATAATAATCCATTTCTGCACCCAGTTTATTTCATCCCATCGTTACGCTTAATTTTTGGCAACCTTTGTGTTTCTATACTAAGCCTACTAATTCTGTAGCATCTTATTACAATTTACAATTTAGCCTCTTTATTTTATCATTAGACATTATCGGTCAGCTCTCACATTCAGTGCCCCTTTGTTAATATGTGTGTGTATGTATTTTGTGGTAATCGCATTTCTCTCACCCCAATGATACTTGTATTCTGTTGACTATAAAACAGCACTATATCACCCAATTGTTCATTCACACTTCATCACATTTTTTCTGACTATACACCCTATACAAATTTAATTGACTATGTTAACTAATGGACTATCATCTCAACTTACATATGCACCCCAATACAGTTTCTGATATTATTATTTTCATTTGCCTATATTGGCTATATGTACTCTATTATTCATGAATTTATAACTGTAGAGCCTGGAGAAGTTATCGAAAACGATTGTTCGCTCAAAAATCTTGTTTTGATTTCAATATGGGGATTTTTCATTTACTAATAAGTCAATGAAAGCTTTGTGATTAAATCTTGCGCCTCAAAAAACTCAATAATACTAAACACATCTACTTAACCTGCAAAATCTCTTCATTACCCCCTATCTTTGTACTTTGATGTGATGTAACACTCCCAGATGTCTATCGGAGTATTTAAAGCCAAACCTTTTTCTGTTTTTTAGCATAACCTTACTTATGGGAAAATATGAAATATATTAAGGTGTTAGGTTACTCTGCATCCTCACAATATTACATTATTTACTGATCTTAACAGATCAGTATTCAAATTCGATAAAAGTACTCCAAATATCTACAGTTTATTTTTTCTTATGCACTAAAACGATCGATTACAGCACATGTGTACGTAAATAAATGAAATTAAATCATATTTATACACATTTAACCAGTAAATGCTTTGCTGAATCACTTCTAAAGTGAAGTAGAACACAAAGTGAACAGAAACCAAAAGTTAGTTAAGAAGAACAACACCGATCTACTCAAAATTCTTTTAGAGAAATTCGAATAAAAATCTTTGCCTGAAATTTAGAAAGCCACACATGAAACCGAAAAAGAATTTCATAATCTGGTCGAAATAGTAATAAGAACAATAATTCTGTACAAAATCTCTCATAATAATTTCTGCAATTTGGAGAGATTTTTAGGGAAAGAAGCAAAACACTAGTGCAGTAAGCATTAAAAAATGTTTTTACTTCAAATGCGAACTAATGTGTGTTACAAAGGCAAACACGTAGAAATGCGTCATGAATCAAACAACAACAATAACAGCAACAACCACAACAAAAAGAAAAGATCAAGTAAAGGAACTTTCACTTTTAAAATGGTGCATATAGTGATCTGTTTTGTTTGATAACTGGATTAATCAAAAGGCGAGTAAATGACGATTTGAAAATTAACTTTTCAAATAAGTGTTGTAAGTGGAAAAGGTACAAAAACAAGGATATATAAAATGAATGACAGAACATTCTCTTCTCTTATCAACCACTCGTCACTTTGAATTGTCCGTTAATGAGGATTAGTAATGGCTCTAATTGACAAAGAAAATTGTTCAACAGTGAATAAAAATCTTTTACATAGAAAAAAATTAGATTAATTTTATTATTCTGTGTAGTTTAAGCGGAGATTTGAGATAAAATTCAAAACAGTAAAATGTTCAATTTTGTTTTTATTGTTGTTTTACTGTTTCATTTGTAGGCGGGTAATTTGTAATCTGTGGTTTTAAACTATTAAGGATATAATTTTTAGTAGTTATAATCCAACTTTTATTTTGTGTACTTGAAAGCTTTGCATAACATATGAATGTGATAATTGTTAGTAAAGCATAAATATAAGTGATTCGATCAAAATGTTTCATTGTTGACAGATGAACTTTATAGAAAAAGTAGGTAAAAAGACAGCAAATACAAAAGTTAATGCATATCAATTTATTTTGAATTGATTCAATTTAAATCAGTTGATACTAATTAATACTGAGTTGAACAGCCAGTGAAAAACAGTCAGTAATTTTCAGTGTAAGATAATTTATCTAAAATTCTCTTCATCTTTATTATTATTAAAGTAAGTGTCAGCCATTATAGAAAAAAATCTGTCATCTAACGATCTATGTGATTAATTTCACCTTTAGGAGTTTAGACTTTTTATTTCAATAATGTGTTTTAGTAGTTTATAAAGCCTGTAGAAGTTGCAGGGAGACTTCCGACTTATCTCCATAAACCATAATAATAATAATTGTTATATTATTGTTCCCTTGGGTTCCTAGTCAAACATAGGGCTTCAACTGCATGCCTCCACTTGCTTCTGTCTCCTTCTGTACTTTTCACCTCCATCCATGTTAGTCCATACTGTTTCACCTCCTCTTCAAACGATCTCCTCCATGTCACCTTTGCACTAACGACCCACTCGCCGCTTCCCTTTCGTCCTGGTTCCTTTCGAGCAATGGTCTGACGCGCGCGCGATGTCACCCAGCGGCCTCCTCAACGAGTGTCCAATCCATCTCCACTTTCTCCAACATATTTGTTGACTGGCGATTGATTCTTGTTTTGTTTGTTCCCAGCCATAGTTTCTTGTTGGCGATTCTTTCCAGCCCAGTCATCTGATCTACAGCATAGAGCCAGCGAAGACAGTTGTTGGCTGATAAAGGTCTGCAACAGGCTGTTGGAAATATTCTTTGTGACCCATCCGCCAAGTTTCTGATCCGTTCCGCATAGAAGAACTGACTGACTTGACGTCTGTATTGAAAATCCGACCGAATTTTGTGGTTGATGGTGGCTGAGTGATGAAGATTTCCAGATTGGTTCCAGGTTGATGAATGTGTTTCTCGCTCGATTTGACATCCCCATCCGTTCCGACTGCCTGTAGTTGAGACAATGCTCCGTAGACAAGTGAAGTGACCTCTTTCAAATCCCTCCCGTTGATGGTGATTGGCGCTGGATATTGCTGTTGTTGGTTATTTTCATAACCTCCGTCTTATCTATGTTCACCTGGAGTCCTGTCTTCGCCGGCTGCTTCTTTTACCAGTTTGTCGGTTTTCGCTTGTAAGCCTTTGATTTTTTAATCATAAACCATGATCATAAATCTCCATAATTTCTTTTCGATTATTTTTGGATTATTCAGAGACGACTCCTCTCGCTAGGCTCAAAGTTTTATAACAGCGAACACAGAGTCAACGGACTGTACACTCAAGTGCAATTTGAAAACCCAATTTACCAAACTAATTGCCTTGTATTTTTATCGGTACAGGTTCTTAATTGTCACCATCTATTTACTATTTCATTGGTATTATACAACAATGATTAACACGCATCCTACCAAAGTACACTGTTCAATGACCTATATGAAAACATTCATTTTACTATGGTATATGAAAGTAATGAGAAGCTGTATTTTCTTGACGACTCCGTGCATCACTTGAAAGATACAAGTATTTAAAGATCCATTCACCAGAATCCTAGGTGGAATGGACCACATTTAAATCTCAATACTTTTTCTACCCAATCAGCTGTAAATCAGCGATATTTAGAACTCTGTTTTACACAGGCAAAAGAATGCACTCTGCTGAGAAACTGGAATCTTGATACTTCAGATGTTGAGAAATAATAGTTCCATTAAGAAATTCAATAACAGTTGTGTGGAATGTGAAGATTTGAATACAGATAGAAAGAGCTATCGGTTTTTCCTTGCCCAGGCAACTCGACGTCTTTACACTTTCTTTTATTTGACTTTGTAATCTTTGGCTTCAACTTCTTTCCCCATTCCACTGTAGTGTAATTTTGCTTGTTTTTTGTTTGTATGACTTGAGCTGAACTTACCACACAGTTACATAACCTATTATTATTATAATTTCATTTAATTCCTAGAGGAACATAGGGCATCAGCCGCGCGTCTCCATTGCGTTCGGTTCATTGCTAGAGTTTTCATCTGGCTCCAAGTCTGCCCACATGCTTTCATCTCCAATTCACATGACCTCTTCCAAGTCACCCTCACACTGACGACCAACCAACTCGCCGCTTCCCTTTCGGGTTCCACTCGAGCAATGGCTCGTCTAGTGATGTCACTTCATGGTTCGCTTCCTCAGAGTATGGCCAATCCATCTCCATTTCTTCCTGCATATTTCTCGCACAATCGGTTCCTGGTTGGTTCACTCATTGCCAGCGATCCGTGTTTCTAATTCTTTCTGGCCAGCCATCTGATCTTGAGTATTATTGAGCGAAGACAGCTGTTGATGAAGGTCTGAATTTTGTTTGAGGTGCTCTTTATGACGCGCTGGCCAAGTCTCTGATCCGTTTAGCGAGTAGCACTCACTTCACATTGGAGTTGAAAATCCGGATCTTATTTTCATTGTGATGCTGAGTGATGTTGACCTCCACACAGACTTAACAAAAATGAAAGCTTGTCTTGCTTTTCCGATTCTGGCTTTGATATCCTCGTCAGTTCCGTCCGCCTGTAGTTGAAACGATGCTTCCCAGGTA
Organism: Trichobilharzia regenti; assembly: GCA_944472135.2. Taxonomy (NCBI): domain Eukaryota; kingdom Metazoa; phylum Platyhelminthes; class Trematoda; order Strigeidida; family Schistosomatidae; genus Trichobilharzia; species Trichobilharzia regenti. The sequence continues at coordinate 92,257,787 of OX235262.1, read as the reverse complement.
GGTAGGTAGGCAGGTAAAGGAGGTTGCTTCTTTCAGATTTCTCCCATTTATGCCGGCTGATTGTTGTCTGTTGTTGTTGTTGTTTCTGTTGGCCAGGAATCTTCATTACTTCTGTTTTCTCTATGCTTACTTGGAGTCCTATCTTCTCTGGATGCTTGTTCTGCCAACTTGTTGCTTTTCACTTGCATATCTTCCAGTTTGTGGGAAATCAGACATATATCATCGACGGGCGAAGTCCAGATCCTCCAAGTTTTTTTGTGTGAGTCCATCTTATGCCTGTTCCCTCGTTGGTTGCCGTTGTCTGTCGCATTATCCAATCTACTGCAATCAGGACCGACAAACAGTTACATAACTTATTAATTATCTATCATCCTATTCACCTTTTGTCCTTAATACTCAACTATATTTCTACTGTCTTCCAAATATTTATTATTTTTGCGTTTTGATTTGTTTAATCTTGAACCTTCTGATAAAATTTTTATAAGCATAATTTCCGGTGCGTTTTTTCAATGATTCTGTATTCCTCTATTAACTTACATCATCTTGACCTTTCAAAGTTTGTACAGCTAGTGAGAAGCAGATAAAATAATTGGCGGTGGCTTCTTGATCCGCTGGAACTGTTGTTTGTTTGTATTAAAATCCAATGTTTTATTTAACTTTCTAGTTTATATTGGTGGAGATCTTCAAAATACAAAACAACCACACCTTTATCTCATAATAAATATTATTTAATGGAAAACTTTCCAAAATATATTTACAATAAAAATTCATTCATTGGTTTTAACTAAAGTAAGTATTAAACTTGTCCACTGATAAAAACTTTCTTAAGATACACTTTCTATGTGGGATTTTAGACCGTCATCTGGTGTTTCATCGTGTGAAATATTATTCTCTTAAATCAAATTGTTTGTTTATTTGTGGACCAATAATTGTAATAAAAACAAAACAACTTAGTTTTCATAGTTAAATAAATAGTCATTTCAGAGATCACATTTTTATGATGAGAGCTACTCAGTAATCCACTCAAGATGTTCTAGTATCATAACTTTACAGCATAACAGATTAGTGAAAGTTTTTATCTCATTTGAATGCTTCTACTGATTTCAAGTTATTCATAACCAAATAACTTGGTTGTGAATTATTTTTATTGTGAATGGTGAACAGGAAATACCCTTAGAATTTTAAAATGTGTATTGAGCAGCAATAAAACAACGACTAGTTTTATCTCTTATGGCATAAAGAGTCATATAAGCTGTTATTATATTATTTATTACTCCATTGGGTTACAAGTAGAGCATAGGGTTTCAACAACCCATCTCCACTTTCTTCTATTCTCTGCTGTCCTCTCCATCTGGGTCCACGATTGTCCATGAGCTCTAATCTCCTCATCCTCCTCCTCACCACACCATCTCTTGCATGTCACCCTCCATCCGATGACCCGCCCATCGTTTCCCATTTGGATTCAACTTGAACAATGGCCTGCGTTACACATGATGTCATTCGATAACCTCCTCAACGTAAGCTCAGTCAACACCCGTTTTCTTCTACATATTTGTCGAGGGATCTCCTCTTGGTTGGTTTGTTCATCGTCAGAGTTTTTTGTTGCTAAGTCCTTTTTGCCGATTGGCTGGCTGGCCATTTCGTCTTGAGTATGGAGCCAGACAGCTAAGCGGGCAGCTGTTGATAAAAGTCCGTAACTTGTTGGAAACCATTTACGTGAGATGTAGTGCAAGTTTCTGACCCATAAAGAAGAACTGACTGGTTTGACGTCTTCTTTATTCCGTGTGCAGAAGATTTCCAAACTGGTTTCAGGCTGATGAAGGCGTATCTTTCCTCTCAGATTCTGACTGGCTTTGACATCCCCATCCGTTCCGAATGCCTGTGGTTGAAACGATGCTTCATGTCTGGATAAGTGAAGGAAGTAACCTCTGTTAAATCTCTCCCGTTGATAGTGTGATTGGTGCTGGTTGTTGTGACAGTTCTTTGGTTATCTTCATCACCTCCGTCTTCTATATGTTCACCTGCAGTCCTGCTTTCACAGCCTGATTCTTCAGTCAGTTTTTTTCTCCTCCTGTAAGTCTTCGACTTTGTGTGACATTAAACACAGATCATCTGCGAAATCCAGATCCTCTAAAGTCTTATTGTTGGAGGTCATACTGTGGTGAGAGCAGGCTGCTAGCCGATTGGTTGACACTAAGCTACGTTAATATGGGCCGTGGCAAAATATGATTCGCAGATAGAGAACTCTATTTGTCAAGGAATCCCGAAACAACCAATCAGAAGCCTGCGTTTGTCTGCCTAACTTCTGATAAACAACCAATCAGATGACTGCGCTTGTCTATAATAATGTATGTGAAATATGTATAAATACGTGTTGATTTTCATAATAAAACGATCTGTTGCCTGGCCCTTGTCTTCTGTTGTTAGAATACTATAAAAACGGCTGAAAGAAGTAACTGATACATTTAGTGAAAAAAATGTTTCTGGCACAATTATTTACAATTTAGATTATGATGGTTCATTCCTATTGACAAACTCTTACATTGATGCTGAACTAAATGACTACAGGAATGTGGTTATCAGGTTATGTAGCTAAGGTTACCAAAATACCACGAAGTATATTGAAAGTTACAAAATCTTGATCTTATAACGTTTTGCATAATAACTGATTCCTCAGTGAAACAAACATATCTTGCTAGGGAACTCCAAATATCAAGTGGTTCAATACTAACAAACAACTCATTTGAATTCAGTATCATATTTCCCATAAATTATAAAAAAATAAGCATTAAAATATTTAAGTATGTATTACTTACTTAACAGTATCGTCAACGTATAAACGGATGATATGAATTGTGATATGCGAATCCCATTTGTTTTAACCATCAAAAGGACATATAACATAGTAGAAGCTAACGCTGCATCATATTTAAAAAAATGCAAAAAGAAACAAAGGCAGTTTATCAGCAACTTTTAAAAAAATGCGGTTATTACAAATGAAAAAGAACGTTTTGAGTATTTGTGGGTAATTTTAACAATTCTTCTATCAACCACATTATCTTCACAAGTATTCACTACGATATGCTTGTGGTGAAAATATTTCTTCAAGTATTGGTTTTGTGGGGAATTTCGTTCGATTGCTTGGAGGACTTCATCATGAACTGACATCAGTTGGAGAACCATTGGGAAACCTGCAGGGAGTACTGGACAGCTGTTCCGTCGTAGTTCGGGACTCTTCATCAGTACTCACCCACCGCAAGGGTTTGAAACCAGGACCTTCTGGTTACAAGGTCAACTCATAATGAAATCCTCCAACAATTAAAGCAAAATTCCCTTCAAAACCAATACTTGAAAAGTGATCTGATGCTCACTGGCGAATGGCCCCATTCAGGCAGTTAACCTGAGGTTCTCTTGGGAAGCCATGACCAGTAGAATACAGCAGGTTGGAGATGAGGCAGCAACTCATCTAGAGAGACACCGCGAAGTGGTCGCCCTATGCCATGAATTGGTAGAAGTTAGAATTCATGGGCTGACGACTGAATCAGGTCCCTGTAGCTGAATGGTTTACGAGCTAGCTTGCCATATAACTGGAATGTCGTAGTTTCGAACCCTGAAGGTAGTGGCGTATTGATGAAGTGTCCCAAACTAGGATGACGAAACAGCTGTCCAGTATTCCCTGCAGGTTTTCCACTAGTTCTATAACTGATGTCAGCTCATGAAAAAATATTTTTGTTTAAAGATACTACATTTCTCTAGAAATTCAGTTAAACCTACCAATTAGTGTATCACACTGTTAAAAACATTTCATCATTCTGTACAGAGAATATCTTCCAGCATTTTTCACACAGCGGGAAAAAAGCTGTTTGTTTAAGACGAATTTCTTCAACTATGGTCCAGTTTAATGAGAAAAAAATCACAGTGACATTCGCTACAAAATAAATGTCCTCCTTTTAAGATGAATTCATTTTACTGTCAAGTAATGTATGATTTTCTTGATCCGAAATTCCAACTTTGTAAATTGTTGAGAAAATAAACGAAGCCTCTTCTGAATCAATCAATGTTCATTAGTGTATCGTTTTGTTATGATCACATGACATTTAATCTAAACTGCTAGACAATAAATAATTTAACTTCCGATTTCCAAACAAATCCTCACTAAAAAAAATGATTTGAACATTTTAGTGACATGTGAGCATTTTTGCAAAGTTATGTCTGTTTGTTTTTTCTGATAGACAAAGTTTCAGGTGATAAAATAAACAAACTTTTGATGATTTATGTGTTGATGGAGTTAACTACACGTTCGGTTTTATGTTTTAATTGTCTGATTTTGAACTGGTGCATTTCAACACTTTATCATGGAACACTGTGAGCTTCAATTAAGTTTCTACCATACTTAGTGAACTAATTATTATTTCCTTTAGTTCCTAGAGGAACATAGGGATTCAGCTGCGCACCTCCATTGCCTTCGGTTTACTGCCAACGTTTAAACTTCGCTTCAAGTCTACCCACATGCTTTCATCTCCAATTCACATGACCTCTTCCAAGTCACCCTCACACTGACGACCAACCAACTCGCCGCTTCCCTTTCGGGTTCCACTCGAGCAATGGCTCGTCTAGTGATGTCACTTCATGGTTCGCTTCCTCAGAGTATGGCCAATCCATCTCCATTTCTTCCTGCATATTTCTCGCACAATCGGTTCCTGGTTGGTTCACTCATTGCCAGCGATCCGTGTTTCTAATTCTTTCTGGCCAGCCATCTGATCTTGAGTATTATTGAGCGAAGACAGCTGTTGATGAAGGTCTGAATTTTGTTTGAGGTGCTCTTTATGACGCGCTGGCCAAGTCTCTGATCCGTTTAGCGAGTAGCACTCACTTCACATTGGAGTTGAAAATCCGGATCTTATTTTCATTGTGATGCTGAGTGATGTTGACCTCCACACAGACTTAACAAAAATGAAAGCTTGTCTTGCTTTTCCGATTCTGGCTTTGATATCCTCGTCAGTTCCGTCCGCCTGTAGTTGAAACGATGCTTCCCAGGTAGGTAGGTAGGCAGGTAAAGGAGGTTGCTTCTTTCAGATTTCTCCCATTTATGCCGGCTGATTGTTGTCTGTTGTTGTTGTTGTTTCTGTTGGCCAGGAATCTTCATTACTTCTGTTTTCTCTATGCTTACTTGGAGTCCTATCTTCTCTGGATGCTTGTTCTGCCAACTTGTTGCTTTTCACTTGCATATCTTTCAGTTTGTGGGAAATCAGACATATATCATCGACGGGCGAAGTCCAGATCCTCCAAGTTTTTTTTTGTGTGAGTCCATTTTATGCCTGTTCCCTCGTTGGTTGCCGTTGTCTGTAGCATTGTCCATTCTACCGCAATCAGGAAAATCATTCGCGATAGTAGGCAGCCTTGCCTTTCTCCTGTTTTAACTTAGAAGGATTCCGTAAGTTTTCGGTTGTTGATTACTTGGCATGCAGCATTGTCGTACAACTGTTGGATGAGATGCATAATTGTCATTGGCACCCCGTATTAGCGAAGTAGTCGCCAATTCACCTCTCGATTGACGCTGTTGAAGGCATTTTTCGAAGTCGGTGCAGTTGAGATAGAAAGATGACTGTCTTTCCAAGCTTTGTTCAATGACAATCCGTAGTGTGGCGATTTGATCAATACGTTACTCTGCAAAATAAGCAGCTATGATTTTAACTTGGTTGAGATTTTGTACGTGATGTCACCCACCAGTGAGGCGTATTTGTAACCTGTAGAAAGCTCACAGTCTTTTCTAGATAAAAAAATACGTCAAGAGGTGTTGGCGTCAAGGGCTTTATGTCATTCAACCCATCATTGTTCTAAGTGTGGTGGCTCATTTGTGATTTTCTAATAATAACTGGTAAATATATTAGAAAAAATTATAAAAAATTATTCCACTTACTTATGTGTAAACCTCCAAAATGCTTGAAAATGAGTTGTGTATTATACGAATTTCGGATACTGCAAGATTCAGGTGAATTCAAATTTTCATCAATATTTGAAATGGGAAATAACGTTTGAAGGAATCGATTATCATAGGATACTGGAAATCCTGCCATCTACAGTAAATAATAAACAATGACTGTGAATTAGGTTTTGGCTGTCATAGTGTTTAAACAATATGCATGATTTTGAGGGATGAGAACTGTTAGCATATGGTTTAATGTTATCTCACCTGATAGTATCTATCCTCTTAGTTTTTTTGGTCAGTAACGAAGATTATTGAGTTTTATTAAGAATGATCTTATGTTTCACGTACCGTCATTTGATCAAGACGTTGAAAATTATGGTTTCCCTGTCTCTCTCTCTACTTTTTTAACAAACCAGTTTTGCATGTTCTTCAAATATCGTGTACTGAAGATTTACTGTAAACAACAAGCCTTTAACCAGAGACTGCAACTGACTCATTTATTGCATTTACTAGGTCTTTTGAGAACGAGTTCTTTTAATTTCTCGATAAGGAGCTTCTTTTTTACTGTCTTAGTTTACATCTGGTAAGAGGAAGCGATTTCACTGTCTTTAGATTATTCATAAGTAATGTAAATGGGGATGACAACGTGTAAAAGTAGTCGAGGGGGAAATATTTGTCTAAATAACCAGTGAAATTAGTAGTAAAGTAGCGAGAATAGAATCCTGTAAGAATTACAAATACAGAAACACAGGTAACCATAAAGTGACATTTATAGAATCTCAGTTGAACCGTTAAAAAAATTTCTGTTTTTATAGAGGCAGAAAGATGTTCTCCTGTCTATTAAAAACCACGAGTTTAATTACCTATTAAATAGGATAGAGTCATCTAACTGATGATAGTCTTCACTTTTTCTTACATTATATTTAGATATGATAGAGAAGATTTGTAGCTCAGGTGGATGATTTTGATGTGGTTGTGTTCTCTGAGCTGGATAGGTGATTTGCGAAGCTTTCATCGCCCTACCAGGCGACATCTTCAGCGCATACTTCAATTCATTGAAGTGAGCTTTTACATTTCTCTACGAGTTTATTAATCATCTCTCCTGGTGACCTTGGACGTGATTGGTTGTTTTTGTGTGTTTCCACACCTTCTAGGTGTGTTAAAAGGTGTGAAAACACACAAAAACAACCAATCACGTCCAAGGTCACCAGGAGAGATGATTAATAAACTCGTGGAGAAATGTAAAAGCTCACTTCAATGAATTGAAGTATGCGCTGAAGATGTCGCCTGGTAGGGCGATGAAAGCTTCGCAAATCACCTATCCAGCTCAGAGAACACAACCACATCAAAATTACATTATATTTGCTAATGCAAATATACGGAATAGTTCAGATTATTAATGCAGTCGAATGGTATTGCCAACAGGCAAATTTTTCCTGTATTTTACTGTCAGGTATTCGGTGGGCTTTATTTTAATATATAAGGATTCCACATTTTTGCATAAGACCCTTTATCCTTGAAAACTATTCATTGGAAATGTAGGGTTGAAGAGATTTATGAGAATAAATGAAATTCAAAATTTCTTGTTTCCCTATATTTTATAACTTTTATGTTTGTAAAACATGTTTCACTGCTTGAACAATTGTTTTTCTCGAGTCAATTAGACTTAGTAGTACCGAAATTATATTACTGTGGAGATAACTTTTAATGCTAATGAGTAAACTATGAAATTTCTAGTAAGAGAGCTGACTCTTTTTTTTGGCAAAACCTCACCTGCACGATTTAATGCTATCAGAGGTGAATGGAAAAATCATATAAGCTGTTAAATAAGATAAGCTTAACTAACTTCATTTTTGAGGTGAAGCGGACTTACATATTTACCTTAATTTTATTAATAATACATTGAAATTTGCAGCTATCAGTACATTATAAATGGGTGAGAACACCCAATACAAGAAATGCAGTTGTTATTAACAAACAGTGAAACAACAGATGACACATATTTTGCGAAATTACAAGAAGGACAGCATTACACTTGTCAATGATAGGTATTTAAGCGTTGACTTGAAGGGATTTGATTGGTTTCACGTTAGATCATGAATAACTGTAGACTAAGAAGTACGGAACAGCCGTTTCATTCTAGTTTCGGGTGCTTCAGCAGTACGAACCTATGTCCCTACCGGGGACTGAGCCCAAGATCTTCAGGTTACAAGGTGAGCCAGTTTACTATACAGGCACTGGGATGGAATTCTGTGGCCCATGCATCTGAACAATTCATGACATGTAGTATAACTACTATCCAGTATCACCTATGAGTATTTGTCTACAAACCCAACTTGATGGCCCCAGTGGTCACGATTTATGAGTAGGACTTCAAGCATTACATTCTTAAACCAACCATTATAGTAGTAATTTATTCATAATAGTAATAATCACTTTACTCCAAGCAATACTTTTTTATACAGAATAGAGTTTTTAGTACTGCATATGTCGCAACAATTTATCTCCTTTTCCAAATAAATAAATACACAAAACAATAAAAATAATAGAGCCGCCAAAACTGGAAGTCAATAGAATTATATACATATATAATACTGATTATAATTTGGTGTTTATTTACGGAATAAAAGCTTTAAACGCTCTTTTCTGACATCTATCTCTTCACATAAACCCTTGCTAAATTTGTTAGGCTTGAATGTCTATGTTTTGGGGTGAGAGCATAAATTTTTATGAAATTTCATCTGATAATACCAGAAGAGATACAAGCCAGAAGATGTAAATAAATAGCATGTTTGTGCTATAAGGCAAGAAAAATTTAGCTATGTGCTTGAGAGAATCAAAATGCTTGTTAACAGCAGTGTCAGCTAAGTTAAAGGCATACCGCTAACCCCGCTTACAGCCTTGAATGTTCTAGACATTATGACATGATCTTTTCTTATGAGCCTAGGAAAGAACAAGGGGAACAATAAAGGTGATAAGACAGAATATATGAATTGATAAATTGTAAGAGAATAGATTGAATTATGTTATGTCAGAAAGTCAGCCGGAAGATCTCCTCCGAAGTCATCAAGATATGAGACGATCATTAACGACCAACAAACATCAGATTGATTTTCGACTGATTTCAAGTTAGATCGCGGAGTGATATCAGTTAAAGAACTATTAAAGGATGAGTTGAAGGGCAATCCATTAATGAAAGACAGAGGGGAATAAAAAAGTTATCACTGATGTCGATATTATTGTCCAGCTGTTCAAAATTTTGCAATACATTCCTTATTATCCTACTAAAATCAAACTTCAACCGTTTAATAATTTCTCTGGTTACGTTTAGTTCCATTACTTATTATAAAAAATGATTTTTATTCGTGCTGAAAATAAAAAGTTATTTGATATGAACTAAAAATGTTCGCTAACGAAACATACAACTAAGATAAGACCTAATTACCCTAAAATATTGTCAGCCTATCCATTAAAACACCGTTGACATTAATAGAACTAATTAAATTAAAATAACGAAAATATATTCAAAAAAATATATAGCTAACATAGACTATAGGAAGTCATGCATATATTAGTACTCTATTGTCTAACATATGACCAATATAAATTTTGACGGAAAATAATTTCCACCCTCTCCGTTCACTAAATCACAACACAGTGAATAGATATCCCTAAACTCCCATCTTCCGTATACTGCCTTATTCAGTACTTGCTTAAAACTTCCGCCTTCGTAAGTTTTGATGAAACATGGACACAACTCTGACTACTAATTGTTTCCACAATTTTTCCAAGCTCTAGTTGAAATGGATACCAAAAGTATTCAGATTATTCATCTTGCCTTCATGGTTAGACTGATAATCACATTTCAATTCTAGATATTGTGTTAACCCTTTTTTTCGCACTACTTGCATGTGATTATTACAAATGTTGACATTTACTTGTTATCTGACCAGCCTTTCAGAACAATCTTCTCGTATAATATAAGATTAACTGGGCAGGCAAAACGAGGAAATGTATAAATTTTATTCAATACATTATGCATAATAGATATGCACCTTCAGAAGGCGTTAAAAGTTGAATATCTTAAATGGCGGTGATGACAGCGGTGATAAGAGTTGTTTCCTGTATTCAAGTGTTGGTTTGTAGGGATATGATTGGTTACAGGATTTAATCATGAGCTGACATTGGTTAGAGAACCAGTAGAAAACGTGTAGGGAGTACTGGACAGCTGTTTTGTCAGCCTAGTTTGAGACTCTCCATCAGTATGCACCCACTACCACGGTTCGAACCCAGGACTTTCTGGTTACATGGCGAGCTCGTAGACCGTTCAACTAGTGGGACCTGATCCAATGGACCATGAATTCTAACTTCTGCCAATTCACGAAATAGCGCGACCACTAGTTTTCTGTATCATTTGTAGCACGTGATAAATACAACAGACTAAAAGCAAAATAAATTAAACAGATAGAGAAGAACTAGACCCAAAAAGCAAATAATCACATAAACGTATGAATATAACTTAACTCTGAATAAGTAATACTTAGTTTTCCATATTAATTCGTATATTAGATATATCACACAGTGAAACAGCATCATTTACTGGATGACGTTCCGAACACAATTCACTGTTCATGATCACTTCGACTATAACCACACAACTTCGACGCTTTCGTTCTATGGTTTTCTTTATTCTTTCCTATTCGTCGATGTAGGGGTATTAGAATTCTCCAGATGTCCGACTGGACAGGGGTTGAATCACTCCTACTACACGTGTCTGCAGTTGATTTGATGAACACAGCTTCCGTTATCAATCTCTCTCTGCAACGTGTTGTATTCGATTTTAAAACTATCATCTTATCCCATCAAATTGAATGGTTCTGTTTAATTGGATGTAGTGAGTGGTATATCTGAACTATTCTCCACATTTCTTGTCTTTTTCGGGTTAATTAATCTGGGCTTTGCTAAGTTTTTCTGCTCCTCTAGTCTGACTGCCCTTGTTCTACTACTCTGATCTATAAATCTGACCTGAAAATCATTGCAGGGTAATTAGGTAAACTAAATTGTTTTGTTTTATTGGCTCTACAGGATCCTTTAACCAACAATGCTTGTGCTAACTGAATGACAATTTTATTACTGCATTGTTAAGAATTCCCATAAGGTTTCTGAGGTTCCTTCTTTGTATGGAAGTACTATTGATGGTTTAAATTCCCTATTGTTGGTGTTTCCATTATCCTGTGAATGTTTGACATGTGTATCCTCATCAGTGTTATGAATATTATTATCACTATCATTACCATTATTAATAATTTTACACCTGCATTTTACTAGATACTTCCTGAATAATTTATCAGGGTAATTATTAAGTTCCAAAGCTTCCCTTACATACCTCACTTCCTATCTTGGATTTTCCTTGGTACTACTTAGTTTTTATGTCCTATTACTAAAAATAATTTCGCCAATTTTACTCTCAGGTCAGATACATAGTTCAGAGTAGTAGAACAAGGGCAGTCAGACTAGAGGAGCAGAAAAACTTAGCAAAGCCCAGATTAATTAACCCGAAAAAGACAAGAAATGTGGAGAATAGTTCAGATATACCACTCACTACATCCAATTAAACAGAACCATTCAATTTGATGGGATAAGATGATAGTTTTAAAATCGAATACAACACGTTGCAGAGAGAGATTGATAACGGAAGCTGTGTTCATCAAATCAACTGCAGACACGTGTAGTAGGAGTGATTCAACCCCTGTCCAGTCGGACATCTGGAGAATTCTAATACCCCTACATCGACGAATAGGAAAGAATAAAGAAAACCATAGAACGAAAGCGTCGAAGTTGTGTGGTTATAATCGAAGTGATCATGAACAGTGAATTGTGTTCGGAACGTCATCCAGTAAATGATGCTGTTTCACTGTGTGATATATCTAATATATGAATTAATATGGAATTACGTACAAACACATTGCCCAAATTGTACACATATATGAATAGCTAGTTTCTGAACATTAGATATTATGACATCTATTTTACAGAACCGATATGACTGGTTTTTGTTGGCATGATACTGCTTCAATTTTCCTTTTTGTCCTATTTGCTGTAGTGGAATATACTACTAGCGTTTATTTTATTTTAGAAGTAGTCGGTTGTATGCTTCCGCATCCTAATAATCATTGGTACTCTCCGAGAAACTGAAAACAAGCAAATTAGATTCTTTTTATAAGTTTGACCACGGATTAATATCAGTTATAGAACCATTGAAAACCACAGAGTACTGGAAAGCTGTTTCGCCATAGTTTGAGACTCATTGACAGTACACACGCACTGCTACTGATTGTCGACAGGACGGTGCTTCCCAGAGTTTTAGTGAGAAGTTGTGAACAGTAGGGTACAACCTATCTGCAGTGAGGATGAATACTCCCCGATAACATTAGCTTGTTGTAGTGCAATAATCAAGGATTAGTAGAAGCTAGAATTCATGGGCCATCAAATTGGATCCTATTGGCTGAATGTTCAACTAGTATGCCTTGTAAGTGGAAGTTTCTAGGTTTAAGCCCCAGTGTAAGCAATGACAAACTAGAACGCAACAGCCGTTCAGTACTCCCTCATTTTCAATGGTTCTCTAACTGATTTCAGTCAGTGGTCAGGCTTGAAAAACAAATCAAGTCCCTGGAAATCAACTCTTGAAGATATGAATTCACATTAACTTGTCCATTTTAAGTTGAGGCTAAAAGAAAAGATTCAAGTTTTTAAAAAGGAAAATTTCACACACAATCATTGTAACAGTAATGATAATAATATTAATTAGGATTTTACTCTGACTTACGAATATTCTATGCATGGAACAACATTTTTTTCACTGATAATTTGTTCTATTTATGCAAGATATGCATCAAACTAGTTCATTAGTGAATAGAAAAATGATTCTTTTGTGAAAAGATGACACTGCCTTCGTGTATTTGAGTTAATAATTAGAGGGAATTACTTGTGTTTCCTTAATTATGGGAAATACAGATGAAGTAGAACAGCTCTGTTTTGATTCAGAAACTGAGTAATTAATTCATCTCATGGTAAAATAATAATGATAGCTTGAAAAGACGATATCGTATACAAGCATAACCAAACTGAATGAATCGATAAGACTTATGCCAGAACAAAATGTTCTCAGTATGGCTGTGTTCTCTAAAACCAGGTGATTTATTCAAGCACTTTTCCCTATCTTTCTAAACAGCACCTTGGTATTGATTTGTAGATGGTGACAAGCAGCGAAATCCAGGATAACGCGCATTTAGTCCTATTTGAAACTCGTCACTGTATGTTCCTGCACTCCGCAGTGAGTGATTATGTTCCCACCGAGGCTCGAATCTAGTGCCAATAGTTTCAAACACCAAAACACTATCTACTAGATCACTTGGGCCACTTCTTGTGCAACGGGTCATATTAATTATTTAATTCAGTTTTAGATTTTCTCGTCGATTGATGGGACCGGTGGAAACATCATCACTCACTGCCGAGTGCAGGTACACTTAGATGACGAGTCCCAAATAGGACGACATGTACATCCTGGATTCCACTGCTAGCCACCATCCACCAATTAACCTCTAATTACATGCCCAGACATCGTCGAAGCATCTGCACAAGAAGCCAACAGACATGTCAACCAGAGACCGAGCACTTCGGTCCAATCAATCGACGGGAAAATCTAAAATTGAATTAAACCACCTTGATATGTTGACTTCGGTGTAAAGTAAACCATCTAACTCAGAGAACACAACCGTGTAGAATAGGTTAATTAATTTCTCAGTTCACTAGGTGGATTTTACTTCTGAGCTGCTGTCCGACAACAGCATCCCTCACATCATTCATCATCCCTCAGTCACAGTTAATAACAGTGTCAGTTTATTGTGTGTGAATAGAATTTCAAAAGAAGACAAGATTTTATACTCATGTTTAGATTTTTCGTGATTGAATAAGTAGATTCTTATTAATTAAAGACATGTAAGACATATCCGTTAGTGAAACATTTCCTTGAATGAATCAATGAATGAGGGAATGTTGATTCCAAATAAAGGAAACGTATTATGCTATTCTGTCTCTTTGTTTTCAAAAAAACTTCAAATACTGAAATGAAAATTAATGCAGAATGATAAGTAACTAATTGTTGTAAAATCTAAAGTCCTATTCTATATGTATATGCGCGCATAACTTTTGAAATAAAATCAATTTTCGCCTAATATTCTTATAGAAAAGTGGTAGAACACGGAAAAGGAAAGAGATAAGAGTAAGTGACAGGTGACATAACCTCCTTCATAATATATAACAATAAATGTTAAAGATATTTTTTCTTTCCTCCACCCTATGAAATCTTAATTCTTATTAGAACAAAAGTTCGTTAAAGAAATGAGATTGTGAAAGGGAGTTTTTTTATTCTAAAATGAAAAGGAAGGGAAGTTAGTTATTAAAAGATAACTGAAAAAAAGTAAGTTTTAAACAATCGCTGATATATTATGACCAAACAATATTATAGAATCAAAAAAATCCGAAACGTTTCACTAAGATTTGGAATTATTTAAACAAAAGCGTTTAGCTGCTTCAGCTATATGGCCAGTCCAACGATATATACTGGGTTTTCAAGTATTGGTTTTGTAGGGATTTTGTTTGATTGCATGGAGGATTTAATCATGAGCTGACATCAGTTAGAGAACCACTGGAAAACCTGGGAGTACTGGACAGCTGTTTCGTCCTAGTTTGGGACTCTTCAGCAGTACGCACCCACCGGGATTCGAACCCACGACCTTCTCGTTACAAGGCGAGCTCGTAGACCATTGAGCCACTGGGACCCGATCCAATGGTCCTTGAATTCTAACTTCTGCCAATTCACGACATCGCGCGACCACTTCGCAATGTCTTCTTCGATGAGTTACTGCCTCATCTTCAACCTGCTGGGTTATATATGATGATTAGCTTCTTTAACTCTACATGTGCCTGCTGAATGACTAATATACTTGGAAATGTTCCTCGGATCCGTGATAATCCAATCAAGAATCATCTAACAATTGATAGATATTCAAGTTAGATGGTTGGATTAATTTTTCATCCTTGATGACACGTGAGTAAGGCGTATTTGAACCTCTGGCCTCCTTCACCAGAAATGAAGCCAGTCCAGTCTGGTGATACGGTCAAAGATGTTATTTTCCAACAGGAAGTTTGCAGGGACTTGATTAGTTTCAAGTCTGATCACGGATTGATATCAGATGGAAAACCATTGAAAATGAGGGAGTACTGGGCAGCTCAGAAATGGGCATCTACTGGGGCTCTAACCCAAGAACTTTCAATTACAAGGCATGCTGTGACACCATTCAGCCATTGGCATTTGATCGAGTCTCAGTGACTGAATGGTTTGCTGTCTTGTCTTGCAAATGGAAGGTCATGAGTTCGAACCGTGTTGGCTGCTTTTTTCTGGGCACTCTCAAACTGGAATGAAATTGTTGTTCAGTACTCCTTGGTTTTCGATGGCTGTCTATCTGATGTCAGTCCATGATGAAACTAGAGACGCTACTATTTATCTGATTGTACTCATAACTGATGTCTTATAAGGCTGCAATGATTACTTTTTGGCCACGAGGGAGTAACCAATGTCATACCTCTTCTTCCTTAGTATTTGTACTGACTGAATTCTATCAGTCACTTGTGTAGTATTGTCACCATTGGTACACCAAATCAAATCAGGAAATTCAGGAATTTGATTACCGTGATTAGAGTTTCTTCTTTGTCATTCGTTTACATTCTGAGAGGAACATAGGGCTCCGAAGTTTTTGTAGCGGTGCTTTCTTGCCTGACGGGGTTTCTAGTCTCGTGCCTAACCTTCCCTTATTATCGGGCTTGCTACCGACTAGTGAAATGGGCCAGGTTTAGGAGTCGAACTCGGGCCATGTACGCGATTGGAGAGCATACTAACCATTAATTAAACTTCTACTCAGAACAATTTTTAATCCAATTTGTTAAACAGTTTAATAAATTAAATTTTCAATTTTGAAATGTCAGTCAGCCTCTACTGCATATCTTAAAGTAGACAGGAAAACTAAACAACATCCAAAGTTCTTCATTTGAAGAAAAAAACATTTAAGAAATGTATTTCTTTTTCTCTGCCTACTTAACATTTATTTTCCGTCACCAATTTCATTGCACTTGAGAATAATAGTGATATAATATGGAAGAGTATGCATAAGACGACTAGAAACTGCGCAGGTTAGTAATAATGCAAGAACTAGTTAGTTCCACGAGAGGTTGATTGTTGAAGTGAATGACAATAAACTGTAATAAAAGATTTATGTAGGCTAAGAAGAATTATAAAAGTTGGAAGATACTTAAACAAATGATGCTTACTAAAGCACAAACTTAAAGTGGATGTTTGTTTATCAAATCAAATTAAAATTTAAAAATGGCGTAAGAAATGACTTCAGTTGATTAAAGCTCTTTTGTAAGTTTATTACTTCTCAAATTCAGTAAATCGATGGTTTTTATGCGGTGGACAGAAATAAAATCTTCCGTAGTATCAAATTAGCAGAAAGTACAGGTCTGTTGAGGCAGTAAGCACAAAGCCTAGTTTCAGGGCTTCTTTAAAGTACCTCTAATACCTAACTACTAACTATCCTTATTAAGCTATTGAGCATGAATCCATTAGTGTAAAACTGACTCGAAAATAGAATAATAATAACAGTAATTTTCTGTTCATATGAAGATGGAAAAAAGATATGCGCATTTATCATACAAAAGTTCATTCTTATTGACTTATTGAAGCAGTATATTCAAAAACTCATCAATAATCCTCATCTAGACGTCAATGAAAACAAAACACATAATTCATTGAAGAGTCTCCTTTCAGCGAATTCATTCAGTTAGCTGGAAAGTCACAATTATTGATAGGATCTCGCATAAAATATAATATATCATCATTTCTCGCGCATATTGTGATTGATTATACGATTAATCATTTCGAACACTGTCAGCCATCTTTATTGTTGTAAAAATGTATAAATACTATGTGTTGTTTTCCTAATAGTCGTTACTACAGTATACAGTACAATACAGTATCTTACAGTTACAGTCCAGCCTTTGTCTTTTGCTATTTGTTTGGCTTAGTGAATCGGAAATAGGCGCAGACATGACAAAGGGACTACGGTTCTTATTCAGTTCAGTGCAGTTATAACAATTACATACACTTATATTTTTTATGTGTCTGTACATAAGGTTGGTCCGATGAGAATAAAAATAAGTTTATTGTTGTCGAGATACTTCTAAAATGTGATGAATAATCAGATTGTAACTAGTGACAAGAGGTGAAGACTGGTTAGAGAGCAGTGATGATGCGTTGTCAAAAAACGTAGTTATTAATGTTAATCAACATATAAGAGTTAAATAAACATTATACAGTCGAGTGATAAGATGAATAGTTTAATGAGTGAGTTATGATTAGGATGCATATAGAAACAAAGGGAAATATGGAATTATGATGTCAGAGTTCTAAAAATTACAAATATTACAAGGTGTTGGAAGAAAAGACAAGCACACAAACACCAAGTCAGTAGGAGTCAACACGGTTGTTACCATGATAGTGGAAGTAGTTGGATGACTTTCTTTTGTATGCATAACTCTGGTACTTCCAAATGAGTGGCTAAGGCTTCAGCAATACAAAGGAAATGAAAACGTATTGCCTTTGGTAGGCTATCCTTCACTTTGTAGATCACTTTGAAGGAGGCGTCTGTTGAGGTTGGATGACCAGTGTTGACGAGGTGTTCGATTATCTCACTTCTTATACATCGACATTTACCTTTTTGTAACCATGAAGGATAGTGTTCACGAACCCTTATACATTGGACTAGTGGAATTTAGGCGAAAAAGTAAAGAAATAAACTGTGGGTAAACTTATGAGATGGTGAATTTCACCATTTCACTACGCCAAGTTATGGCTTTCAAAAGCCAACAGTAACACCTAACACTTATTTAGATGAACTTACACCGCATAAAATATAGCAAGTAACGCATATAGTTGCAGCATGCTGGCGAGATTCCCAGGTGACTGTTTTCTAGACTTAAGTGTTTAGAGCACCGATTATGGATTGCTAAAAGCAAACCACACCCTTGGCTATTAGTAATGTCTACTGTATACTTTATACGCGACAGTCTTCCTGTTGATCATGATATGACTTTATGCATTTCTAAATTTTGGTTTCTAAATTTGTGTTGCTCTCTATTCTGCTACTACAATTTCAGTCTAAGGTCATTTCAACCACTTGCATTTTTAGCAGTCATATCATTGTTGAATATTTCATTAGACTGTACGACATACCCAGCCTTGCCAAAGTCTGCATTCACACACGTTTCTGGGATTCAATTATACAAAAAAGGCTGCAAAATAGAAATATAAGACAAACTCGTATACTATTCAGCCACTGGGACCCAAAACAATGTCCAACACATGAATTATAACTTGTACCATTTCTTGATTTTAGCGCGACCACCAACCAATGTCGTCGGTGGGACATCCATACTCACATGTGATATATGGATGGACCTCACTGGTCACGACTTCTCACTATAACTCTACGAAACCCCATTTTGTAGCAAGTCTCTAGCAAGCATCACATTGATTTTATATAGTTGATTTGTTAGGATTAAATCTGTTTTTACGAGTTCATCGCGGATTGAATTCAGTTAGAGAGGCACTTAAAACCAGGGAGTACTGGATAGGTGTTTCATCCTAGTTTGGGAATCATCGGCAGTACGCACCCACTGACATGGTTCGAACCCAGGACCTTTCAGTACTCCATGGTTTTTAATGGTCCTCTAACTGATATCAATACGTGATCAACTCGTTAGAAACAAAAATGATCCTTACGAACGAACTATAGAAAAAATTATGAGTTACAGCGCAAACTTGGCAGTACAGTTTCCGTCAAAATACCTTTTATTGGTCATTTTTCCGCAAAAATTACTTTCCAAACAAAATGTAAACTAAAGAAGGCAGTATGCATTGTTCGTGACCAAGACTCTACATATTCTAATTTGCTTATATTCCTAAGTAAAGCTGTAGATTGGATGTTGAAGTGCTCAATAGAGACACTTGTCTAACTTTAATAAGAATCATAGTTTGTGTGATGATTAACTTATACACTTGTTATAAGTTGTTTTTATGCCATGAATGTACCTTGATAGTATTTACGTGGTGCAAGTGGAACAATTCATTCTGTTGAGTTGTCCAAAAAATGATTAACACTGTCTAGTGGTTAATATTTTTATTTTGTTTGCATTATGTGGAAATAACAGCTTTCCTCGACTATGAAACAAGCACAAAATATTTCTGCAGTTATATGTTACCTTTTCTTATTAGCATTTATCAATTAGTCATTTTGAGACAGTAAAACTAATGATTGAAAGAATACAGCATTATTTAGTGAAGCATAACTTGCTTACTAATTAGATTTATTCTCAGATATTGTGAAAATATAATTCTAGAATTACTAAATGTCAATTATGGTGTAGTTTAGTCTAGGCTAAGCATGCACAAAAGTGACCTTGAGGAAATTGCTTGCGGCGATTCAAATCTAAATGTTATAGATTTGTGGTGAAAATGCTTGAAAAGTTTATAAACTATATTCTGTAAATATTACAAGATAAGAATGTGTGTTAAACCTCATTTTTTGGAGATTGTGTGTTGTAGTCAAAGAAATTCAAGCTGTAGACCGACTTATTTGATAAGTGAATAAAATTACTATACTTGAAACGTGTGATTTCCCTTATTTCTAACTTGGTGAACAGGCGTTGGTTATCAAAATGACATATTTAGGCGAGAAGATTATCAAATTGTTTATGCACATTTCTGACTTCAGCAATGGTATCAGTACTAAACATTTCCTATTAAGCCTTTTACCAGTGCGTCGGTGGCACAACGGTTAAGATGCTCGCCGACCATGCACATGGTCCGGGATTCGATCCCCTGCAGGCCCACTTCTTTACTTCGCTAAGCCAGTAGTGAGACTAGTAAAGAGGAAAGGTTGGACATGAAGCTAGCAACCGCATCCTGTAAAAACTAACACTGCTACAGAAACTTCAATCCTCTAGCTTGGAACCCTATGTTCCACTTGGAACGTGAAGGAAAAAAAGGCCTTTTACCAGAATTAGATCTTTCACTCATATTTTTGCCTTCATAATGAAGCTGTGTGCTATCAGTTTCACTGAAATATTCTGAACCATCTATTATTTTGTAAGTTCAAAGTTACATTCATTTTTAAATGCCGAAGCATTTAAACAAAATCGTTACAGGTATATTTATTCAGATGCATTAAATCCAATTTTCGAATATTAGGAAGGCTTGCTGATTGTAAACATATTAGTGGAGTTTCTTGCTTTAGTTTTCCGAGAATTATCTAGTGGATAATTCTAAGGTAATAGCAATTTTAATATTGTTATTATTCCATTGGGTTCAACAACTCATCTACACTTTTTGTATTCTCTCTCCAGCTGTTTCCGCGATTGTCCATAAGCTCTCACTTCCTCCTCCTCCTCCTCCTCCTCGCTACACCATCTCTTCCATGTCACCCTCGATCTGATAACCGACTCGTCATTTCCCATTTGCATTCAACTCCAAAAATGGTCCGCATTGCACGCGATGTCATTCAATAAACTCCTCAACGTACGCTCAATCCCCCTTTCTATTCTCCTATATATTTGTTGAGCGATCACCTCTTGGTTGGTTTGTTCATCAGCAGAGTCCCTAGCTGCTAATTCTTTCTGGCCGGCTGGCTGGCTGGCAGGCAATTTGATCTTGAGTATGGAGCCAGACAGTGAAGCGCAAAGCTGTTGATAAAAGTCCGTAACTTGTTGGAAATCCTTTACGTGATATGCAGTGCAAGTTTCCGACTGGTATGGAAGAACTGACTGACTTCACATTTGTGTTGAAAATCTAAGTCTTCTTATTTATTCTGAGTGAAAATAGAAGATTTCCAAACTGGTTTCAGGCTGATGAAGGCGTATCTTTCCTCTCAGATTCTGACTGGCTTTGTCATCCTCATCCGTTCTTACTGCCCGTGGTTGAAACGATACTTCCTGTCTGGATAAGTGATAGTGATTGGCATTGGTTGTTGTGGCAGTTCTTTGGTTGTCTTCATCACCTCCATCTTGTATATGTTCACCTGCAGTCCTGTCTTGACAGCCTGATTCTTCATCTAGTTTGTTGGTATCGCCTGCCAGTCATTGAGTTTGTGTAACAGTATATATATATCACCTGCTAAATCCAGATCTTCTAGAGTCCTCTTATCAGACAGTGCAGCGTATTCCTTTCTTCTCACTCCCTGTGCACAGTCTAACGCATCATCCAGTCGACCAAAATTAAGAATATCATCGGTGATAATAGACAAGTAGCTCTTTCTTTCTCCTATATTCACTTCGAACGCCTCGCTGATGATAACAATGATATCAAAGTCTTCCACATCACTCTCCGTGGGTAAAGCCATCAACAGCTTATTGGTTTTAAAGAATTATTACATGATAGATGTGAAGTATAACAAACATCGTTTAGTAAAAACTAAGTAAATAGTTATTCTGCTGAAATATCAGGGTTCATCTGCCTTTATTTCTGCTAAATTGGATGTATCCTTAGGTATCACTGTCTTCTTGAGTGTTTACGAACAAGCTTTACTTTACACCATGGGACTGTTGTTAGTATTGTGGTTGAGGATTCAGTCGGAGTAGGCGTAAATATTCGTCATCTGAATTTCATTTCCGAGTTTCACATGATTAGTTACAATGTATGTGGGGTTGTATTTTATGTCAAAATACCTGCTATTCTGTCAAAAGTTATTCTTCGTATATTTTCTAGAACAAATAAGAAAATTGTCATCAAGATAGATTATAGGTAACATTTACGTCAAACTTTGAAGCCTAGAATAAAGCCAAGACTATAGGTAATAATTGATATCCAAAATTTAGTGAAGTAAGATAAACAAGTCAATCCATATCAGCTATTTGTTTGTAGAAATCGGAACAACAACATTTTTTGAAATGAAATGAAAACTTTAATGTTTATTCACTATCTTTTACAATTTAAAAAGGAGAGTGTCGTTTATTTACAGCTGACAAAAGTGGTTTTTAGTTGGTGAATGGTGACTAGCAGTAGAATCCTAGATGCGCATTTCGTCCTATTTGGAACTCGTCATCTGGATGTACCTTCATTTCCCAGTGAGTGATGATGTGCCGACCAAGGCTCGAACCCATTACCCATAGCTTCAACCGCTAAAGCGTTATCCACTTGACCTATTGCACAAGAGGTGGTTCTCGTAGCCCAAGTGGTCAATCGGATAACGCTTTGGCGGTTGAAGTTATGGGCACTGGGTTCGAGCCTCGGTCGGAACATCATCACTCACTGCGGAGTGCAGGTACACTTAGATGACGAGTCCCAAATAGGACGATATGTACATCCTGGATTCCACTGCTAGCCACCATCCACTGATTAACCTCTAAATACATGCCCAGGCATCGTCGAAGCATCTGTACAAGAAGCCGACATGTCGACCTGAGACCGAGCACTTCGGTCCAATCGATCGACGGGAAAAATCAAAAATTCAATTTTTGTTGTTATAAAACTTTGATTACTTCTTTTGAAATGTGGTGCCTGACTTCCAAGCCTTGTAAATACCAACAAAGCGTTTCATCCTCAGAGTAAATGTTGATTTATAAGCCTAATGAACTCCTAGCGCGATGATTATCTGGGCTCATAGGATGAAACTGTCGTCTCGAAAATGAGTGAAATCGGTTAATTCAGTTCATAGAAGGTAAAACTGATGCATTTGGATTATATTAATAACATAACATTCTGTCAAGTCTCTTTTTTGGCTGAAAGCTGTGAAAGACAGTGGGAAAGCTGAGAAACTAATAACAGACTCTCGTTAGAAAACTGCATCAAAAAAGAAATAATATCAATAACCATAGGAATTGGTGAAGTCAACAGGAACTAACACTCTATGACTTTATGATGTACACGAAGCGAACAAATTACTTCTTCGTCTTCGTTCAGTTTTATACATGCGTAATTTACCCATATTATGGAACGGCGAAATGAGATGATGAGTTCAAATTCTAGAGCCTTTGCAAAACGAAAGTTTGAGATATATAGAACTAGGGATGTCTTCGACTTTATTTCTGAAATATCTGAGACCAATATAAGTAATAAACTTATGATATCCGTTGATGTATCCTCACTATTCACAAATCTGCTACTTGTTGAGCTGATGGATTACATATGAAAAGAAGTCAGTGGAAGGCAATTAGACTTGGAGATTTCCCTGTGTTGTTCTCCAAGAGCTGCACAATGAATGTGAACTTTGTTTTCGATAATTTATATTACTGATGAGTAGATAGAATCTCTATGGGTTCACTTATTTTCACTTGTGAAAAGGAGCAGGATAATAGACTGTATTTTTCTGAAAATCTTGCTAAGTTGGCGAGAAGATAGGTCACTTGTGAGAAGCGTATACGTGAAGAGCACATTTACACGGAAATATACGACTTTCTTAGTTATTTGCCCATTACACATAGGAGAAATACTATTAAGTGTCTTACAGTCAGAGCAAGAAAGGTATGTATGGAAGAGTAAGAATATATTCACGATTCTTTGTCATAAATAGTTTGTTCGAGCATTTTCACAAAGAAACATGTGAAAAAATTAGAAAACGTGAGATAGCTACAGCACAGAAGAAACCATTATTTATTTAGCTACAATTTAACCACGATGTGTTAATTAAAATTTTATTTCAGTGATTAGTCAGAAGCATATGGAAAGTATTGTACTCAACAAACCTATTATTTACTTACTTTACTTCGGCTATCTCCTACGGGAGGATGAACCGGCTTCATGAACATCTCGAATGTTTGTAAGAGAGTTCATGAAGTTTCATGGGAATTGGGTACGAGTGATGTCCCCAGCATCGCTCGGCCTTTTATTTGAGCGTACAGCTCTAGCCTTTACACAACCACGTGTGACCTACAAGGCAGTAGGGGTGGAGTAGGGAGTCCACTATCCATTGGCAGCCGGTGACCGGAGTCCGGTTCATACGCCTTTTTGAATGGGGCCAGTCATCCAGGGCATCCAATAAACCCTTTGTCCATACGTCTGCCAGTGAGCTCCGGTGAGCTTCATACTTCAGTCGTTGGAGGTTTGGAATCAGGGTTTAGCCATCTCCCTTAGACTGTCATCCAATGGACAGTCAGCTCGGTGAAGAGCGCCGGGCATCCGCTTTTGCCCTCTCACTCCGGTGAAATAAACACCTCCGCCACATGAAGGCAGTGAGTAGGACTTCCTCAGGAGAGGCTATGTAAGACGCACGGTCATATGGGAGCATTTCGAGAGGTGTACGGAGGGGTGGCCAACCCGCAGCGCAAGACACCCACCCCCGACCATCCTGAGGCTTTGGAGGCCAACAAACCTATGCTTGTCATTTCACAGTAAGCGAAAGATTAGGACTCAAACGAAGGAGAAGCCATGTAGTTTTGACGCATCTATGTATCAGGTGAAGTGCTCTTGTGGAGACAGTTATAAATGGCATGCTACTAGACAGCTTAGTCACTGTGTTACTAAACATCGCCCACTGTCATCCGAGAAACGACAGATAAAAGCTAACCGAAACTCTTTTTTGTAGCATTTAACTGTTAGTGGTTATTCATCGGGAAAATTGGAAGCAATTAAGGTGACTCATCGCATTCCACCGAATCTTACCAATAGACTCGGTATTCTTCTATTGCATACAGCTCAGAAGTTTAGTATTCAAACTATTAATCCTAAACTATGGGCTCAAAAGAGTCTATTATCCCTTCCTTGGTCCATTAAGGTCTAACCAACTGACTATACCGCTACCACCGCTTTTGTATATATATTTTTAATTGCTTTCTTATCATCCCTTAATCTTATTGCACTTTTATTAAGGATAATTTATTTTCTCCCCTTACAATCTAGCACTACCTTAATTTAACTATTTGTTTTTCGAAGCCATTATCTACTACATCTATCTGGATATTTATTTGTTTAATCTTGCTGTTTCTTCTTCTTATGCCTGTTATCACAAGCCACCTCACTTTAACATCTTTGTTATCAATAAAACTAAAATTATGACTGATTTCACAATTTTAGCATTATACTGACAAATTAACATTTTTTTCCTTCACGTTCCCCAGTGGAACATAGGGCTTTAAGCTAGTGGCTTGAAGTTTCTGTAGCAGTGGTGTTTATTTTTACAGGATGAGGTTGCTAGCCTCATGCCCAACCTTTCCTCTTTACCAACATTATTTCTGGGTCAGTAAGATAAAGGAGTTCGTCGGCCGAACCCCGGACTATGTGTATGGTCGGCGAGCGTCCTAACCACTATACCACCGACGCGACAAATCAACATCATACGTTTATATTTAGTATTTATTTGTAGTCATGTTCATAAGAGTTAAGCCTGATGGGATCTAGCTGAAAACAAGATTGTTTGCCCACATATATTGTCTTAAAGTTTACAGTGGGAATATTTAATGCATAGAATAATAGAATTCATATTTATTCTATCTGTTGTTACGTGATAATCAGCAATAATTAACAGACGAAAATGCTAAAATCTTAAAAGCAAGTATCATACACTAGTCAATATATGGTTATATAAATCTTTAACTTATTCGAATTAGGATGAATTAAAAAACTATTGCTACTTTATGTATTATCAGAAAAAGCATGTTTGATAGAACTTGAATTCACTTATGAAAAAAGTCATTTAATGTAAACTCCATACATATTCTATCGAATACTTTTCACTATTAAGAATATGTGTGTGCTCATTCATTGTAGTGCTCTACAGAAAGGTTCGAAGGAGAGGGAGGGAAATCTGTCATCTGCTTAAGAGTGGTTTGCGTCGGTGGTACAGTGTTCAGGACTCTCACCGACCATGCACATGATCCAGGGTTCGATCCCCCTGCGGACGCACACCTGATATCAGTGGTCGGCCTGCAAAATTTGGGCTACCGATATTACATGCTGAAAATTTCATACTTCTACCAAAAGTACTGGGGTGGAATCAAGCTGTAATCAAAAAATATCCCTACGCATATAATTGGCACAAAACACTGTGAAACAATAAAAAGTTTGTAGTAACCTAATCCTACTCTTATTTTACATGGTGTTATCCGATAATTGGTGAACAAAATATTGAATACTTCCCTCATTATTCTTAAAAATAAAGATATGAATAATGTCCATATTTGTATTAAATATTATTCATAAGAAGACAATACACTGCTAAGGTGATTAGGAAATGATATGAGGATAAAACTTGGGCACTGAGGTAGAGTATAATTTTTATTATGGATAAAATTTTATTTTGACAAAATCACACAGTGTTATACAGTAATGTTCACTGGTGACCACGTTTCGAGCACAATTTATTGTTGCTCATAATTATACCAGCTTTATTGCTTCATTCATATGCATGAGTAAAAATTGATTAGACACCTGAATAAAATCACTATAAGACTTGTATGAAACAGAATGCAAGATAAAGTACTTCCGGAACCAATTTTGGTGTTATCAATAAACATAATAGGATGAGAATTAGAACAAGTGTTGTTAGTCAAAAAGATAAGAAATAGGTTGTTTTTATACATTTCAACATAACTTATTACCCTCTGATTTGACTGGTAATAATATCTTCCATATCTCTGGTATTTGTGCTGAATCACTTCTGTTGCATGTGTAGGTGCAGACTCGATGAACCAGGATTCAGTAATCAATCTCTCACCATCCCCACCTACTTATATCACTCTTTAGAATATTGACTCTATCTCACTCACCCTACTGTGTGGTTGTGTGTTAATGCATGCAGTTTTTTGTAACTGACTTATCTTCGTGGGATTAATCATTCCAACCTCAGCTAAATTCTTGAGTTCTGATAATCTCATCACTCCCGACTTATGTAGTTGACTTAACTCACAGTCATTGCAAGTTAGTTTGTAAATCATATTATTTTGTTTAATTGGGTCAAATGGATCCTTCAGCTTATAAAGTTTGCCTCTGAATGAGTCTACAGTTTTGAATGCCCCCTAATTACTGCTTTATTGAGAATCCTAAGTAGGATCTCAGATATCATCTCCTTATATGATAACACTAATATTAGTTCCGAATGTACTTTATCGTATATTGATGTTATTCAAGTGTCTGATCACTTTTTACCCATATATATATATATATAAACGAAGCAAGAAAGTTGTGTGAGTACCTTGATATGATTATGAGCAATAGATTGTGCTTGGAAAGTCATCAGTAAATATTACTTACTGTATAACAATGTGTGATTTTATCGAAATAAAATTTTACCCATAATGGAGTAGTTAGAAAATGGTCTTGGAAGATTTACATTTTAACTTAACCTGTCTCCAAAAGTTTTAGTCAGATTAAAAGTAAAATTATTAATACTCCTGCTTAGTCTTGTGTATATACTTCATATTATGCAATAAAAATTAACGACGTCTGTTGACGATAATGACTGATTTGAGTCTAAAGTTTGAATACTTTGTAGTGCGTGGTATTCAACTGGTAATCTAATCAGATAAATCATAAATTTTTAGAATACGAACTATAGAATGAAAACAAATTTTAAGATATGTAAAATATTTTGACTGCATATGATTGACAATCACACTATTCACTACTCTTGTATAAAGCCTTCCGAAGCGCGATATAAATTCAAACCACTTTAATCGTTATGGGTTACCTAGGTAACATATTTATTTTGCTATATATATATATATATATATATATATATATATATATTACGGCATTCATGGGATTAAAGAGAAAAAGAATGAAATAAAGGAATAGGAATCATTAGGACTTAAAACATTAAAAATAAGTGTGATAGAAATATATTTTGTATAATTAATACAACCTAAAATTTTTGTAATTTAATTTTTTTTTAATTTTAATTTTATTCTGGCTTGATTCCACACAGTATTTTGGTACAACTATGGAGCTTTCAGCATGTGATATCGGTAGCCGAAATTTAGCAGGCCGACCATTGATATCAGGTGTACGTCTACCGGGGTTCGAACCTCGAACAATGGGCATGGTCATCCTAACCGCTGTGCCACGGAGAGATTTTGCTTAATTGGTTGGGGGTTTCACCATGAGCTGACATCGGTTACAGAACCAACGGAAGACCTGGGGGTACTGCACAGCTGTTTCGTCAGCCTAGTTCGGGACTCTTCATCAATACGCACCCACCGCTAGGGTTTGGATCCAGGACCTTCCAGTTACAAGGCCAGTGAGCTCATAGACCATTAAGCCACTGGGATTCGATTCAGTCGTCAGCCCATAGCATAGCGTGACCACTTTGCAATGTTTTCTCTGATGAGGTATTACCTCACCTTCGACCTGCTGCACCCTACTGGTCACAGCTTCCGATCAGAACCCCAGGCTAACTGCCTGAATAGAGGTAGTGGCTAGGGAGCGTCAGATCATTTTTCAAGTACTGATTTTTTGTAGGGTTTTCTATTGGTTGGAGAATTTCATCACGAACTGACATTAGGTTTTAATGCAGACTGATGAACAGAGGATATTCTTTCAATAAGGTGCTCTTCAAGTTTTACATTTATGCATTCATATTGGCTGAACATTATAAAACTCGTTTAACGATTATGAAATGGGCAAGTTATGAAGCCAATTGGTTTTGTACAACATAACATTATAGCAGAAAGAAATAATGACTGCATATGAGTGAATTTCAAAATTTTGAACAGACGTGAAGGTGTGATGTAAGCTGACGCATGCGCCGGTGGCACAGCGGTTAGGACTCTCGCCGATCATGCACATGGTACGGGGTTCGAGCCCACGCCGACGCAGACCTGATATCTCTGGTCGGCCTTCGAAATTTGGGCTACCAATATCACATGCTGAAAATTTCATACTTGTACCGAAAATACGGTGTGGAATCAAGCTATAAATAATAATAAAATTCCTCATTGAAAATCGATAAGTGGATATGTATCACTAATCAGTCGTACTTCATCTAAATTCCCACTTGTCTATATCTTCTTATAGAGAGGCTAACAAATGATTTATAACTGTTTCGCCGTACACACATAAACCACACACATCACTACGCACCGCCTATACATATACTTTTTAATATTTAGTTATCTACGCCTATGAACTTTAGTCGAACGTGATCACTTAAACTGTGGTGCAAAAGTACACTCCGTTTACAGTGTTAAACAAAAGTAGACTAATATTTGTAAATCTGAAGTCAAATTTTGATCACAATTCATGCAATTTTATTTATGTATATTGATGCCTGTTTCATGAATCATATTACCTGACAAAGACTAGAATGAAGCAGCTTTTCTATACTCCCGGCTAGTTTTGAATGATTCTCTAACTGTTATCAATCCGTGGTCAACTCGTAAAAGCAAATCTAATGCTTACAAACCAGCTACTGAAAATTAATCTGATGCTCATTAGTGACTTGCCACAAGACATAGTTTCCTGGACTTCTAGTGAAAAGTCGTGACAAGAGAGGTCCATCCAGTGGAGAGTGAGGATGGATTTCCCGCCGATAACATTGGTTGGTAGTCGCTCTAAAATCACGAATTGGCGGAAGTTAGAATTCATGTGTTGGCCATTGAGTTGGGAACCAGTAACTGAACGGTCAACGAGCATGCCTTGTAACTGGAAGGTCCCGGGTTTGATCACTTTGATGGGAGCGTACTGCAAATGAGTCCCAAACTAGGCCGAAACGGCTATCCAGTACTCCTTTGTTTTCCAGCAGATGTCTAACTGATGTCAGATCATGATCAAATTCACCCAACATAGCAAACTGCTCATGTTCACTCTGATGAAAGTGTCCTGGGACACAAATAATTAAACTTCGGATCTGTAGTATTATCACTTAAAACAAAGATCTGATCATGAATTAATGTAATTTTTAGAACAGTTTTAGCCCAGTCGTAAGCTGAATGATAACTTTAAATAATAATTGCTTTTGGTGCTCTAGTACAGAAGGAAATTAAGTGATATACTGCGCAACTAAATGAAGAAAATAAAATGAATATGAAACTTGGTAGCAGCTTGACTGATCAGGAAATCTCTTCTTTGAATAAATGTACTGTTTCACCGGTCAAATGGTTTTATCTTGTTTAGAAATCGATTAATGATCATATATATATACACAAAACTAGAGAATAAGTTACTGGAAAAACTTTATCCTATCAGTGTAATATTTCGAGTAGATTAAAATCCATTTTTCTTACGTTTTATGTATGTCAAAGTTTCAGGCTTTAATGAAGAATATTACTAGAATGTGTCAGATTACAACTTAACGTGGTTGGTTTTATGATCTCACCAATAGATAGAGGTCATGGTAAGATTTATTCTCCGAAATCAGTGTTGGCTTACACCTTAACACTAACATGTTTCGAAAAATTTTTTCAACTAACCTAAGGTGTTACAATTTCATTTAAGCTATTTCCGCTATATTATTATTAGAAATTCAATCAAACACATTTTAGAAACAATCATAATATTTTTTAAAAGAATGGTTACTGAACAAAGAATATTCTTTTACATAACCTGCTCTCCATCAGGTTCTACATTCATAAACACATAATAGTGAATGAATTAGTGTTATTAACAACATTAGTGTTTGAATAACAAAGAATAAATGATGATAATATCAATGGATTACAGTTGAATAACATCAGCATAACAATAGACTGACTGTCAGAAAAATTAGGAAAGATAATACTACAAATTGACGAATTTATAGTCTGCACTGAAGGCCAGGGCCATACTGAGAGATGTTTTTGAGTGGGAGAAATCAGGTTCTTAGAGCAACAGCTAATATTACTCGCTCAACAAGCGTAGTTGAACTGGTATGGCTAAGTAAAGGTGTAGTAAAAGCCATCAACAGTTCGATATTAGACCACCTGGTCCAAACCGGCCACAAAGCCAGCATTGAAGAACCCTTCTCCATCATCAACGGAGTACCAAATCAATTACCAAAACCATCAAGGTACCACATACTCCAAACTTTGTAAGCTATTGAGATTCGCCTTTAACAACCAGTGCTTTGTGTGCAAAAGAAGCAAGTTCACCCACTACTACTAACCTGGCCTTCAGTGGAGACTATAAATTCAGTATTGTCTTCCCTAATTTTTCTGACATTCAGTTTACTGTTATGCTGATGCTACTGTACTGTAATCTCTTATTAATACTGATTCGATGTTATTTAAATATTAATGTTATTAATAACACTAATTCGTTCATTCACTATAATGTATACATAACTGTGGAACCTGATAGAGAGCAGGTTATCTAAAAAAATATTCTTTGTTTAGTAACCATTCTTTTCAAAAAAATTTAATTGGCATTTTTAATCAGTTATAAAATTATTTTACAATGACTTACCATCAACCCATAAGACATAAGTAATAAAGCCATAAAGTAATTCCAGTAATATATGTAGGAAATGTGCTGAACTTCCAGTTTGGACTCATTAGATTCTCCAAGTATTTGTGTCACCTTCAACAGAATCGATTTATAAAATCATTATTTCAGTTGAATAAAAGATAATGACAATAATTTTGTAGCAGAATATATATGATGTGATTCTTTTGAGAATAATCGCCACAGAATTCAACAACTCACCTGTTTTGTGCCTTTCCTTATCATAGCACGTTATTTCTGACTACTTAAGAGGTATAATCAGTGTGATAACAAATTCAGCTAATATTAAAAATATAATAAGAACAGTAGCTTCTTAGCTGTTATTTTACGCTAGCACCCCATAACTTTGAGGAGAAATTAGGATAGTCAAAGTGTACAAACTCGCTTTGAAATAATCACAACCTGATAAGTGCGTGTACCAACAATTAAATTTCCTCTTAAAAGTTGATCCACAGCCCAACAACTTCTGACTAAATAAAATGGATAACTTCTCTATGTACGCCTTCAGTGCGTCGGTGGCACAGTGGTTAGGACTCTCGCTGACCATGCACATGGTCCGGGGTTCGAGCCCTCGCCGACGCACACTTGATATCTATGGTCGGCCTGCGAAATTTGGGCTACCGATATCCACGCTGAAAACTCCATACTTCTACCAAAAGTGCGGTGTGGGTGTCAAGCTGTCATCAAAAATAAAATAAAAATAAAAAAAAAAATAAATACTACTGAGAATAGGATCATGAGTAAATAAATGGGCAAGAATCACAAAGTACCCTCATAAATTATCAATATAAGAAAATATTTATTGTATTTATACAATATATATTTATGCAAATACCAAATTGAAAATAAATAAAGGACCACCGAGAAATAGGGTAGTTATCACCATTTATTGTTTTAGAGTCGAATTCGCAAGTTAATTCTTAACTTACAATTTACACATTTAGATGTGAAATTTCTTTTGGAAAACGGAATTATTCCGATCATAGTATTTGATCTGCTTGAAATGATTAATGGCAACCAAAGAAGCAAGTATAAGTGCACGATCCATATACTACTGATTTACTGATATGAATGGTTGAGTACTAATCACATAAAACATTAGTACTTGTGATCCATATCAATGTATTTATTATCAGTCCGCCCAAACAGCCAAACATGCTTCCGGTGGTTTGAACTAACTCGACTATCCGACCCGAGTACAGGAGTGATGAGCTCGGATCGAAACGAAACGGCAATCCGGTGTTTACATCATCTGGTTACATCTGGTTAATAAGAAAGGTGTCGATCACTCAGATGTTGATAAGATCATGCCGTTCAGTTCAGCTACTAATAAGTGTTCAATATCTTAATAGCTAACCTGTAATTAGAAGTTATTTTAGCCCACAGAAATAGGGAATTCACCACCTATTCACGGTAGAGCTATTGACTTAATAAAGCAGCGTTCAGTCGTATCTGTAAATAAATGTACATCTAAAAGTAATTTGATTCGATATCAAAAATTGTTCTTCCATAATGATTTTACAATTACATTGTATATACATATATATAGGAATGTTTTCCAAGGATTCTAGTATCTAGCTTTTTTCTTACTACTAATCAATTTGTATTTTTCAACCCCTTGAGAAAGATTTCTTAAAAATCAAAAAATATATACGTAATTAGAAATATTAATGTTGTGATAATAGTAGGTTCCGCTCCCAGTCACTTGCCTAATTTTTTTAAAAGAATTACAAAGAATTATGAAATGATGCGTTATTAAGATGTCTGATAAAGGGGTTTATACCCTTGTCAGCATCAATAAGGTTGTTGTTGTTGTTGTTATTAGCAACAGTCTCCACAACTATCGTCTTCTTATCAAAGTTATCTTACAGATTCACATCTGTCATCCTTTTTTATCTTTTTGCTTGAAGAAAAATGAAGATAGAAGCTCCTTAAAGAGTTCAAAGGATAAATAATCTGTTAGCTTGGGATAGAAGTGTCTTTGAAGTTAGAGTTTGAAGTCTGTTGGCTTGTACGCTGATAAGGAATGGGGAATGCGTTAAATTACTATGACGTATCCCTGGTTCTTTTTACTTGAGAAATGAAAGATGCTCACAACTAGTGAACCAAATAAAACAATATAGGTAGTAATGTTTCTCGATTTCATAGGGATCTCTAATCGAAGCCAGTGTTAGTTACTAACTGCATCTGGTGGTTATCAAATGCATGTTTGTTTGCAATAACAGGATTAATGGAGGGACCCCTTTCATTCACTTCAATATTTAATGGTGAATACAAACGGCATATATCTTGATACTTTTTCAAACAGAATAAACGCAGGCAGGTTTCCATAATTTATTTGTTGTTTATTGTTTAAAGCATATCATGTAACAAGTTATATATTGATAAAAGCATCGCATATATCATCAAGATAAAAATGAAAGTGAGTGGTTTTTGGCGTGAAGTTTGTTATCAGCATGCATGGTAAGGTCGTGTATGATAGTTTTAATCAGGCTTTGGGTACTAAGTGATGCGGTTAACATAGCTATAATCTACTACCTTCAAATATTGACTTTAAACTGAAAAGTCCAAATTAGCCTTACTGTTTGTTCACTAGGAATTGAAAACATATGACAAAGAAGACGGAAAAGGAGTACTCACTATCTGTAAAATAGAAGCCTCTTTATATACAACTACAATTCATGGGCGATATACCAAGCGAGATGATTGCGAAGAAATTACGAAAATCACTTCAAAGAACTTTTAATGCTGGCGAACTACACGTATTATTCTCTACACGACCGATGGTGATTCCTCGACTGAAAGATGAAGTACCTATACTAGCCATTTCAAATTGTCTCTATCAATTCAACTGCGCCTGTGGAGCCAGTTATATTGGCCGTTGCTCTAGGAACTTGATTCTTCGTGCTCGAGAACATCTCCCAGCATGGCTAAGTAAAATTGTAGTGAAAACTATTAACACCTCGATATTAGAACATATGGTGCAAACCGGCCACAAAGACAGCGTAGAACAATCCTTCTCTATATTATACCGGGTGCCAAATAAATTGCCAGAAACATAGAAGCACCGCAGGCTCCAAACAGGAGAAGCTATTGAGATTCGCCTCAAACAACCAGCGCTCTGTATTCAAAAGAAGCAAGTCCAGCCCCGACTATTGCCCTGGCCCTCAGTAGAAACTATAAACTGATTTGATGTTATTTAAACATTAATGCCGTTCATAACACTAATTCATTCATTCACTATAATGTATAGATAACTGTAGAGCCTGATGATGAATTTATCGAAAAGAGTACTCTTTGTTCAGTATCCATTCTTTTGATAATTTAGAAGACACAAACGATGTATAACTGACTGAAATGTATCTTCGAGAAGTGTTAATACAAGTTCGCTTATAACTAATGATTTGCTTTTTAATGCTCTTTTTAACTGACCTATTGCAGGCTAAGTCTTAAACATTCAAATAGTTATTATCATGTCTGTCTAATCATTCAGGAATCGTTTAACACTGTTTAGTGAATAATACTGATTTTCCTTCCATTTTACATTTTTATTCGCTTTCAAAAGTTACTTTTACGTGTTAACGTTTAGACGTTTATGGATTATTACATTGGATACCCATAGTAGGCAGAGTACTGAACTTTCGCATAATCTGATGCCATCCAGACTAATATATGTACATATATTTCCAAGTCAAATATTGTGAGGTAGTATTAGGTCATAGTTTCTTTGTGATTGCTTTATAACTAATATGATTCACAATAATAGAATAAGATATTTGACAATTTACCAGCTTTATAAAATAAAACGCCATATTAATAACCATTTGTATTTAAGTAGGCTAGGTGGTCCATGGTAAGTGACGCTTGAAATCTATTATTTTATGTACACATTGTTTAGAATGCACCTGATTAATCCAAAATGCTGCCATCACCCTCAATAGCACTGAATTAAAGTTATATGAAATACCTGAGAAACAGTCATTAATATTGATCTTGTGATCAGATATTAATGGATGCTTTGTAAAGTATGATGCTGTATTACCATTTAGATTAAGTACATTTGGCTTTTCTGTGTGACTCAATATCCACTTAAAAACATTTTCTTTCCGATGACATTGAATAAGTCTAACACTTATTCCGGATAAAATTATTTCTGGACCTCCTGGGACTTTGTCGATATAATATGTAGTAGAGTCCATAGAATTTCGTCACCGAAACAGAAAATGTTCGAGGTGTAAAAGAAAGGAATACAGTGTAGAAAGTGCGCTTGATAGCTGACTGAAGCTTTCGAGCTGTCAGTTACACGATTTATTCACCTTTGAATGATAGTTTAATATATATGCCTTTCTTTGGTACGGACGGTCTTTTCAAAGCGCAGTCTTTTTCTTTTGGGACATACAATGTTACTGGTAAGGCGGTCGTATGGAAACTTTACGATTAAATCACCCTGTAATAATTGGCTTCTTTCTCATGTCTTATTCAAAAATTATCAAAAGGGCCAAGTGTTTTAATATATAATTCCACAAAAATAGTCATCACAGTAATATAGTTAACAGAATTAGACATTTGGTCTCTGCAGTTAAACTACTTTATCTAGCTTATATATAAGTCTCTGCAAAGTCCTAGTTGAATAAGGCCGAATTATTTAATTGACTGGCGTGCATTCTACGATGTAACAGGTAAATTATTCGTGAGTGAACAGGTTCTTAGATGTTTATCAGTTAAAACAGGCATTATTTTTACTTATTCATGTTAGGCTTGTATTCAGGACTGATTGATATTGGGAATCTGGTGATTTTAATTTCAATTTATGACATATCCATTAGCCTGCTCACTTTTAACATTAGGCGAGTTTTTTCAACGAAGTTCTGTGATTATTTCTGTTCTCCATAATCATTTAATATATATAAAGATATATATACTTGTACAATTATTTTTATTCTGACGTTTTATTTATTTCATTTAAGAAGGGTGTAACATTTTATTACCTAGCAACTGAATAATAAATAAAAGTGCCCATGTTTAACCTTGTTTTTTATCTTATCAGTGGAGATTTACTTCAGTTTACATACATTCATATTATTTTAATCTAATCACAGCATTTCTCTGATCCTTAAAGGACTTTCTTGAAATCTTCTGTGTACAAAGTAGTGTAGGGCGAAAACTATGCATATATATATATACCTTAACCAGTTAACATTTTCATTTTGTTTGATTTGCGGAAAAACCAAATTCGAACTTGCTTGCTGGAAAAAAGGATCGTCTTTGAAGTTAAAAGAAATGATCAGGAGAAAGTGAAATAAGTGAACTACTTGAGGGCGTTGCAAAATAGTTTATGGATAAATCTAATGCTTTTTGAAAGAGTACAGATGTGTTATCATAACTGATGGTTTGTATCGAGTATAGTCTATGCGTGAATGGCTCCGAATAAATTAAAAGTACATAATAATGACCACTGCTTACAGATATTCCATCTCTTAGTTTAACGTAGTACCACATAAATAGTAAATCATACAAAAACTCTGACGTTTCATTCCTTTACATTCCGAGTGGAACAGAGGGCTCCAAGCTAGAGGTCTTAAGTTTCGATAGAAGTGGCGTCTATTCTTACGAAGTAAGCTTGCTAGCCTCAAGCCCAACCTTCCCTCTACACTGGAATTACTATCGGCTTGGTAAGATCTAGGAGTGAGTTGCCTGGGGATCGAACTAACTATATGTGTGGTTACCGAGCATTTCAATAAAGTATGGACACTTTAATAACATGAAACGAATTTTTCAGTATTTCTTATTGTACAAATAGCACCATCTAGCTCGTGGAAGACAGCTACAACTGCTGTTTCTTGATTTGTCTAACATATGTCTTCACTCAAAAGTTGATTTTAACTGAAATAAAATAAATTAAGCCAAATATTTGAAGTGAAAAAGTATGATAAGCATCAGTGGCGCAGCTGTAGAATGCTTGCCAACCACGCAGGTGGTTCGCGGTTTTGATCATTGGCGGACGCACTCCATACCTCGCTAGGCCAGTAATTTTATTTATCTATTTATTGTTCCCTTGGGTTCCTAGTGGAACATAGGGCTTCAGCTGCATGTCTACACTTGCTTCTGTCTTCCTTCTGTTGTACTTTTCACCTGCATCCATGTTAGTCCATACTCTTTCAACTCCTCTTCACACCATCTCCTCCATGTCACCCTTGTACTGACGTCCCACTCGCCTCCTCCCTTTCAGGTTCCACTCGAGCAATGGCCTGACGCGCGCGCGATGTCACCCAGCGGCCTTCTCAGCCACGAGTGTCCAATCCATCTCCACTTTCTCTTGTATATTTGTTGGTCGAGTGGTTCTTGTTTTGTTTGTTCCAGTAATACGACTGGTAGACAGGGAAGGTTGGGCATGAGGCTAGTAACCCCATCCTGTAAAAATAAACACCACTGCTAATGAAACTTCAAAACTCTAATCTGGAGCCCTTTGTTCCACTGGGAACGTAAAGGAATAAAAACAGGAAAAGTATCATGGTACACGCAGTCTGGTCAATAATCTGTTTCACCGTTATTGCTGCTTTAAATAAAGTGAGAAACTTAAAACTATGGATCTTTATTGTCAAACCAAAATCCAGTTTATCAACAAGCTTCTGGTGTTGTAAATCATAGATAGGCACAAAATCACCTAAGGTTTTTGAACGAAAACAGTAAAAAACCTACTGATTCTGATTGTTTAAAGTTTATAAAAATTCTAGGAATAAATTAAGGCGATTGGAAGCTACTCAGTCATACCTGGTCTTCTATGGACCCCAGAGATTACATTGCGTTGTGAATTGGTGGCACAGTGGTTGGGACTCTCACCGACCATGCACATGGTCCGAGGTTCGATCCCCTGCCGACTCACACCTGATATCTATGGTCGGCCTGCAAAATTTTGGCTACCAATATCCATGCTGAAAATTCCATATTTGTACCAAAAAATACAGTGTGGAATCAAGCTGTGATAAAAAATAAAACACGACATATTTAATAAGTTGATTTTGAATTTAGAAGTTTCTTTCAAGGAATTGATCAGTGTTAGGCATATAAAGTCACTTATCTATCTGATCTTCTTATGATAACGAATCAGCGAAATCGTTAAAGAGAGAGAAAACTGCTTAGAAAAACCACAGAATCGCTCGTCTACAAAATCCCCACATCAAATCAACTAAGACTATAGGATTTTCACATTTCGATGTATAAATCTCACCGTTTAAGTGTCATAAGATTTTCCACAAGAATCTTGAATGGTAAAGCAGTAAATTAACTTATGAAGGTAACCAGAATATGAACAATTTTTGTAAATAGTTACTCTTTTCGGTGATATCATTCTCAAGCTGTAGAGATCGCAAATTTATAGTAATTTGTCTTGGCAACAAAAGGAATATTTCCAAAGATGTGTTAATGCAATTGTTAATTTTTTGACAAACAAATTACGTACCCAGCGTTTGCTATCCAAACGAATCAGCAAACACTTACCTTCATGGTTTTATAAAGGAGAAAGAAGATCTCCCCGCCACAGCTCTATCCTAGAACACTTGATCGAATCCGGACACCAAGCAAACCCACAAAACAACTTCTCAGTTATCTACACAATGCGTGGGAATCTTACCGAAAGAGTACGAACTAAACTTCTTCAAACTGCAGAAGCAATGGCAATTCACATATTGAATCCTGAACTCTGCATACAAAAGAAGTTTGTCCAGTCACTAAATCTACAATGGTTCTGATCTACCTCAACACCAAATATGTAATTTTGTCTTACCTCATTCTTCTTTGTTTGTCTACTTCTTAATTGCCTTCTTTTC
Organism: Trichobilharzia regenti; assembly: GCA_944472135.2. Classification (NCBI taxonomy): domain Eukaryota; kingdom Metazoa; phylum Platyhelminthes; class Trematoda; order Strigeidida; family Schistosomatidae; genus Trichobilharzia; species Trichobilharzia regenti. Next base: position 92,218,513 of record OX235262.1, on the reverse strand, counting down.
TACCCCCACCCTCTATTAAATCTCTACGCTCATGACGATTGTCGCTAACTCGATTTTCGTTTATTTTTAAGTGAATTCTACTCAGATTATTAACTTGACTCTCATTCATTTTTTCATTGAACCGTATCAATTTAGATTACGTCACCCAACCTACTTTTGTAACTTTATTTTAGTTTCTAACCGATTAACGCCTTCTAAATTACGTAATTTGTTTGTCAAAAAATTAACAATTGCATTAATTTTTGTAAATGGAAGTTTCGATGTAAGGTTTTTGTATCTCATCATTACTGTTTGTCATTTATTGATTAAATAATTCTGGCGAGAAGTAGCCGTGGGTTCTACCGTTGAAACCACTATTTTGTTTTACACATAGCCGATAAAATACTACTAATATCCATCATCACTAGTACTTGCAATGTATACAACGCTCAATCGGAATTAGTTTTTCCGATTAGCAGTTGATTGTGTTACAGGTGAATGAAAGAAAATTCAGCACAAAGATCGTAGTCATTTCAAACAACTGGACCAACTACTAACCACATGTGTTAGCTTTTGCTTATATCACCATGAACTCTTTAGCGTAAGCGAAAAGACAATAATTTGGTCCTGACATTCTAAAAATAATAATAGTAATCAGATAATGAGTAAATATCATAAATGAAATGTCAGTATTTCGAAGTACAAATCGACTGCATCTTTACTGTAAAACACAGAAGAAAATATTGACGTACAAAGAAAGATATAACATTTTCATTCCATTATAAACAGGTAGAAGTATACAAAAATAAATAAATAAATAAAACAAATTTCAAAGCAATACTTTTTTGAATTAACAATCCGAGTTTGTATGAAGATGGATAGAAAATCTAGTCGAATTATCGGAAGTTACACAGAAACTTGAGAATGAAGAAGTAAAATTCTTTAGCTATCTTAATCAGTTGTGCTTGACATTTTACACTGAAGCGTAGTCGAATATGTAGGAAATTATTTTTCACTTTTTTTTTCCACGTATAAAAAATTACGTGATATACTTTCGAAATAGTTCAACCACATGCTCACAGTTTGTGTACTTTTATGCGAATAAAAGATGAGATAATGAAATGGAGCCGAAATAAATATTTTTTAAAAATAATTAAATAAATAAACAGTAATGGAAATCAATAAAAAGAATAATTTGCATACGAACTTTAAGTTGAAATTGAGTTAAACAGAAAACAAAGCATTGATGAATGGATGAATGTGTTCGGATAAAACAAGGAACGAATTATCAACAGATCGTTTCAATTATCTTTTTTGATAAAACTATCAGCCCACATCACCGCTTGAGTTCAGTGTATTCTGTTACTTAAGTAACTGGATGCACCGTTTTATTTGGCACAAATGAATTTTCCTCAATTGAAATTAATATGCCTCACCCAACTTTAAACATAAAATGCCTACTTCACATTATCACATCTTATCCAGTAGGTCACTTTATCACAGTGAATGCGAAATAGTTGTAGATCCTTATGAAATATCTGTTTTCACTGTCCGTGAAAATCTGTTAATCAGTGAGAAACGGCAGCCTGTTTAAAACTTTGGCTACCGAAAACCTCCTTCATTATATATTTCGTGTCATTCATACTGTAATTGATTAAAATATTAACCCTAGTGGTATTCATAAGTAAAAACACGGTTTTTTTGTTCAGCGAAGAAATTTCTTCTCAACGACTTTATTTTCAAGCTGTACAGTAGTATTTATATTTCAGGAAAAGGTTATTAAGTGGCACTAAATAATTGCTCAGTCAATAATAATAATAATAATATATATATATATTTATTTATTTATTTTTATTTTTTAATTACAGCTTGATTCCACACTGTATTTTTGGTACAACTATGGAGTTTTCAGCATGGATATTGGTAGCCCGAATTTTGCAGGCCGACCATAGATATCAAGTGTGCGTCGGCGGGGGATCGAACCTCGAACTATGTGCATGGTCGGCGAGAGTCCTAACCACTGTGCCACCGACGCACGTATATATGTGATAAGAATAACGATAATTACAATATTATAAGGGGTAGAGTTGAAGTGGATAAATTACAAAAATATTAAAGATTGTTTTATAAGTGAATCGATATCAGAAATGTCAAGTGTTGTCTGCAAATTTTGAAAATTAGGAGTACGATTACGATAAGAATGAAGATGTGAAGTGAAGTGGAATAAATTCATGTGGTAAAATAAAATAAAATAAAAACTAGAAAGAACATTATTATGACCAAGGTAAAGAAAGGGGTTTGACAAACCGTTTTCGAACACATAATTTAGGTTTCTGTTCATGTATAGATAAAGCTTCGGCTATGCATAAGTGAAGAAAACGTAAACTTTTGAAACGGTTCGATTTCACCATGTAGATAACTTTGAAAGACGAATCACGTGGAGCTAAATGACCAGACCCTAACAGGTGATCACAAATAGACGACTTCGCAGTTCTACGTTCGACTTTCATTAACCAAACCGGATAGTGTTCAGCTACACGTTTTCGGAGATTACGCATACAACGTCCAATACAAACATCTCCACAAGAGCAGGTAAAAGAGTAAATACACATAGATGTGGACAAAAGCGGTAATCTATCCTTGACGCATTGTCTAATCATATTTCAGCTGGTAAAAACTAGTTGCAGGTCAGCTGCAGGAAAAGTGCGTTTAACACATTTAGATAAACGATTTTTAATCAATTCTGAAATGGTGTCACCTTTGAATGCAAGACTCATAAACAGTTTTTTCTTTGGAACTGTGATTTGTCTTGGGGTGGATTCTTTCTTGATATTACGTCCAATGAACCTTGTAGGATAACCATTGTTAAGGAGATTTGATCTAAGGTTATCTAGTTCCCTATCGATTGTCTCTGCAGAGCAGATTTTACGAATTCTGGAGCATAAGGAATGAATAAGATTTCTCTTTCTGCCTAAAGGTACCCAACTGTTGAAGTTAGTGTACTGCCCAGTAAATGCTGGCTTTCGGTAAATCAACCTTAACAGCGTTCCATTCTCTCATCTATCTAGCTTAACATCGAGGAAGTGAAACGAGGAATTCGACTCTTCTTCGACCGTGAAAAAGAAAAGATGGGTGAGAAACATTAAATATTCTAAGAAGTTAGCCACATTATTATTGTTATTGTATCCTTCAATTCCTAGAGAAACATAAGGATTCGTCCGCACGTCTCCATGGCCTTCGGTTTTCTGACAACTTTTCACCTCGCTCAAAGTCTGCTCACATGCTTTCATCTCCTCTTCACATCACATCCTCCAAGTCACCCTTACACTGACGACCAACTCGCCGCTTCCCTTTCGGGTTCCACTTGAGCAATGGCTCGTCTAGTGATGTCACTTGATGGTTTCTCTTCTCAGCGTATGGCCAATCCAACTCCATTTATTCCTGCTTATTTGTTTCACAGTCGGTTCCTCCCGGATCGGTTCGCTCATTGCCAGAGATCCTTCCCTGTTGCTGACCTTTTCTGGTCGGCCATTTGATCTTGAGTATTATTGAGGGGAGACAGTTGTTGATGAAGGTCAGTAGTTTGTTTGACGTGCCCTTCGTGACACGGCGCCAAATCTCTGATCTATAAAGTAGCACTTTCTTCACACTGGAGTTGAAGATCCGGATCTTATTTTTGATGTTGAGTGCTGTTGACCTCCACACAGACTTGAGAGTAATAAAAAGCTTGCCTTGCTTTCCTGATCCTCGGTTTGATATCCTCATCAGTTCCGTCGGCCTGTAGTTGAAACGATGCTTCCCAGATAGGTAGGTAGGTAAAAGAGGTTGTTTCTTTCAGGTTCCTTCCATTTATGCTGATTTTTGTCACATACAATGAAGGTATCATCAATATATCTTTTATACATAAACAAACTATCGATGGTTTCCTTTAGTAGGCCATTCTCCTAATTTTCAAAATTTGCAGACAACACTTGACATTTCTGATATCGATTCACTTATAAAACAATCTTTAATATTTTTGTAATTTATCCACTTCAACTCTACTCCTTATAATATTGTAATTATCGTTATTCTTATCACATATATACGTACATTGACTGAGCAATTATCTAGTGGTATTATTGACTCTCTTGAGTACTCAAAGTGTTTACAACCTGCTGGTTCTTCAGCTTTTACTAAAATGCAGGAAAAGCATAATAGTGGGTGGGGGATGAAGTTAGTATATCCTACTACATGAGATAACCGTTCCTAAGTAATTACACTGGGCCTGAAAATACACTCCTGAACTTTTACAATTAGTTTCCAAATAAACGTCGTGCATTTCTCTAAGGAGACAGAGAAGAAATACCATAATGGATAAGTTTGCGCTTCAGGTCAGATAGCAGTGTATCACAGGATCTACTGTCATCTAATATTTTATCTGGAGGTCGTGTACGAAGCGGACACATCGTGCAATAAACTCCGCTAAACATTCTGTAAATTATACGAGCTATTATTATTAGTTTAGGCATTTATTCAGGTAGATGGTTCACATTCGTCACTTAGTGACTACTGATTTCAGTTTGTTACAGTGACGACTGCTAATCATCTGAAAAAAGTATTTCATTTTTATATATTCATCGAAAGAGGAAATAAATCCAATTTAACTTTGTGTGTTTAAGCAACTTTAAAACTATCCCCAGTGAGTCATATAAAAAAAAGATGTTCAGCGAAGAGTTACTCTTTTCAGCGATAGATTACACCTTTTATTATATGCACAAGTACACTTACTTATTTTCACATCTGACAAAACAAGACTTTTATTTTAATAAAAGTGGCAATGCGAATTTCTGAAATCACTTTTACAATTAGATTGGTCTCATCACAGGCCTAGAACAAAGTCTAAAAACTCTTCGTTCTGCAAAATTTTGGCGATTAATACTGCAGTATCTGACTAGCTTGTATTTCACATTCAAGAGTGATAAAAAAATGAGCTGATTGTAAATCTGCAGTCATTGACAAGTATTCAGAATAGTATATATGTGACAGATAAATAAATAATTAAGCCATTTCATAGTATTTTTTTCGTCTACCAAAATATTCAGCTTTTACAAAGACTCTAAAAATAAATATTATCTATTGTTCTGCTCCACTGAACAAGAGACTGTCTAAAAGTAATGCGACAAATGATTAACTATTTCACGAATGATTTATCCTCTCTACTGTTATATCCCTTTCTTCAAAACTATTAAATAAATAATGGAAAATAATTTGAAAATGAAGGTATGATAGTAACAATAATAATAATACGATTCAGCCCACAATATTACATTCATGTTCCAGTTACGACATTTTCCGCCCGCTGTTAAAAATTATAAATTGTGGATATTCACTTCGGTTATTTCATTTGTTTTGTTCAGATGTAAATGTTAAGAGTTGAACAATAATGGATTGTACTTATTTGTTGAATTTATGGCCACTGATAGAGTGGGTTAATTATTTTTTATTATGCCTTCAAATTTTAAAGTCAATACCATTTATGAAGGCATGGAGGATTTCATCATGAGCTGACATCAGTTATAGAAACATTTGAAAACAAAAATTTCAACAAAACCAATACTTGAAAATATCATTTATAACAGACAGTGGCACAGTGGTTAGGACTCTCGCCGACCATGCACATGGTCCGGGGTTCGAGCCCGCTCCGACGCACATCTGATATCTATGGTCGGCCTGCGAAATTTGGGCTACCGATATTCATGCTAAAAATTCCATACTTGTACCGAGAATACAGCGTGGAATCAAGCTGTAAATTAAAAAAATAAATAATTAAATGTGAACACCTTTTTGGTTTTGTTTTTTGATTACAGCTTGATTCCACACCGTATTTTTTGGTACATGTATGGAATTTTCAGCATGTGATATCTGTAGCCCGAATTTTGCAGGCCGACCATAGATATCAGGTGCGCGTTGGCAGGGGATCAAACCTTGGACCATATGCATGGTTGGCGAGAGTCTCAACCACTTTACCAGCGACGCAGATGAGTTATAAAAGGAACCTATGGAAGCCATCACAAACTCATACGTCATGCATATTGGACATTCAACACTGTGAAAACTTAATGAAAAGCATAATGTCAGAGGACAGATGTGTAGTGAAAAATACATTTTCATCGTTAACTGCATTTCTGATAGTTTGACTTGTTTATGTTATCAATATAAAGGTCTAAAAATCTTTCTATTTGTGAGATACACTCTGCTTTGTTGTTTTTACGTTTGTATTCTCGCCCCCCCCCTGTTTTTGACCACTGAACCCTGTTGATTGTCAACTGTCTCAACTTACCAAACGAAGGTCATTGGAAGCCCATATATATGGAACTGTTTACAAGCCCTTTTGTTGTCAAGACAGTGCAAGCTGTCTTCTCAATGATGTGCTTTCTTTTCTTTCTTCCTTGCCTTACGAGTCAGTGTTATCGTCTAGCGAGGGTTGTCGTTGCGAATAATGATTGGAACAGTAGACCCTCAAATCTACTAGGCAAGATATTTCATTACAGTAAGCGTTCCATACTACCAGATTATACAGATGGTCACAACACGATTTTAATCAGACTGTTTCACTAATAACCTTTTTTCTAAATTTTACCTGTTAAATTTCAAGTACAAGTGAAAAGCAACAAGTTGGCAGAAGAAGCATCCAGAGAAGATAGGACTTCAAGTGAACACAGATAAAACAGAGGTGATGAAGATTCCTGACCAACACCACCACCACCACCACCAACAACAACAGACAACAATCAGCCAGCAGAAATGGGAGAAATCTGAAAGAAGCAACCTCCTTTACCTACCCACCCACCTGGGAAGCATCGTTCAAACTACAGGCCGACGGAACTGACGAGGATATCAAAGCGAGGATAGAGAAAGCAAGGCAAGCTTTCATTACTCTCAAGTCTGTGTGAAGGTCAACAGCACTTAGCCTGAGAGATAATATCCGAACTTTCAACTCCAATGTGAAGTCAGTGTTACTCGCTATAGGGATCAGACACTTGGCGTATCATGAAGAGCACTTCGAACAAACTATAGACCCCATCAACATCTGCCTTCACTCAATGCTACTCAAGATCAGATAACCGACCAGGAAAGGTCAGCAACAGGAAGGGATCCCTGGCAATGAGCGAACCAACCCGGGAGGATCCGACTGTGAAACAAATAAGCAGGAAGAAATGGAGATGGATTGGCCATACTCTTCTGAGGAAACAAGCCATCAAGTGACATCACTAGGCAAGCCATTGCTCAAGTGAAACCCGAAAGGGAAGCGGCGAGTTGGTCATCGGTGCAAGGGTGACTTGGAGGAGGTGATGTGAAGAGGAGATGAAAGCATGTGAGCAGACTTGGAGCGAGGTGAAAAGTTGTCAGAAAACCGAAGGCCATGGAGACGTGTGGCTGAAGCCCTATGTTCCCCTAGGAATTAAAGGAAATAATAATATCATAATAATAAATTTCATTGGTTCTCCTCAAACTAAATCAGTATTTGGTATTAGATGGTTGGCGGTAATTGGCAGGAAGCCTTGGACCTAGATTTCGTGCTAGTTGGCACCGAGGATAGGGCTAGACACATTACACTAGTTACTGACTAGTGTACAATCAAAAAGAAATCAGTATTTCTTTGTCTTCCCTTGTCGTTATTATCTGTGTATATAGTTAATTATTAATATTGCCTATATGAAGATAAATTTCTAAATGAAACTAAAAAGAAAATTTCCTCCCGTCTCAAATTAATTTCAGTAAAGTCAATAAATTTTCAATTCACCAACTGTCCCACTAATAGAGTAGAAAAAAATTATTTTTCATGTGTTCTAGATTAGATGATAAATTTAAGCAGAAATTAACTTTGATTTTTACTGGGGAATTGGACAGAAATTATACGTATCCGACTTATAATCTATTATAACCTAAAAAACTAAATGGTTTAATGAATAAAAATAATGAAAAATTTACAAACTTTACTATTAAAAAAAGTATTTAAATGTTCCAGACAGAAAATAAAGATAACGAAAAAATGTCCACTGAACTAGGACTGTTTAAAGATGCCCATTCGAAATTTCAAAAGATTGATCATTGAACAAAGAATATCCTTTTCGATAACTTCATCATCAGGTTCTACAGTTACATATCCATTATAATGACAGAATGACTGTTATTGACAACATTTATGGTTGTTTTTAAAAAGAGTAACATGCAATCGTTTAGATCAAAATTCTAAAAGTTATTTCTACCTGTTTGGTTAAATACAGATGTAGTTAGAAGCATCATTAGCTCCATATTAGAACATCTGCTTCAAACTGGCCAAAAAGCTAATATTGAAGAGTCCTTCTTCATCCAGGTGCCACATATTCTTAACAACAGAGGCATGGCGATTCGCTTGAGACAACCAGTGCTCTGTGCGCAGAAAAAATAGATCCAGCCACTGTTACTGCCCCGGCCTGCTGTGGACATAACAGATTCATAAATGCCTTATTACATCGACTCTTTTGTTATGGCCTTCCATCCTGCACATGTAAATTCCCCTACCCCTTGTCATTACATTTGCACTAACTGACCTTTTGTTTTCTTAGTTAAACGTAGTCGTTAACTTACACACTGACACACAAATAGAGCACATAAATTTCAACCCCCAAAATTCTATTTATCTACCCCCATCCTTGACATGATAACTCACCCATCTAAAGTTTATAATCAATATGAATGGAACTGTATATGAACAAAGCTCATGAGAATTTATTACCTTACATTCGCTTCCACTCATAATCATTTACTTTGTAATAATTCTTATTATATCCTTTAGTTCCTAGAGGAACATAGGGATTAATCCGCACGTCTCCATGGCCTTCGGTTTTCTGCCAACTTTTCACCTCGCTCCAAGTCTGCTCACATGCTTTCATCTCCTCTTCACATCACCTCCTCCAAGTCACCCTTGCATCGACGACCAACTCGCCGCTTCCCTTTCGGGTTCCACTCGAGCAATGGCTCGTCTAGTGATGTCACTTGATGACTTGTTTCCTCAGAGTATGGCCAATCCATCTCCATTTATTCCTGCCCATTTGTTTCACAGTCGCTTCCTCCCGGATTGGTTCGCTCATTGCCAGAGATCCTTCCCTGGTGCTGACCTTTTCTGGCCGGCCATTTGATCTTCAGTATTATTGAGGGAAGACAGTTTTTGATGAAGGTCAGTAGTTTGTTTGACGTGCCTTTCGTGACACGGCGCCAAATCTCTGATCAATAAAGTAGCACTGTCTTCACACTGGAGTTGACGATCCGGATCTTATTTTTGATGTTGAGTGCTGTTGACCTCCACACAGACATTTTGTACAATTTTACATATTACCATATACTCATATATTTCGGACTATAATCTATTAACAATCTAGTTGCAAATGACTTTTGGAATTCTGATTTAAATGATTGAATGTTACTCTTTTTACAAAAACTACTAATGCTGTCAATAACAATCATTCTGTCATTATAATGGATATATAACTGTAGAAAGAAATTATCATAGAAAGTAAAATTTGGCCTTATTAGTTGTAAGTATAAAGATCTGATATTAAAAGAACTGAACCTGCAAGAACAGATAACTGAAAATTGAAGAATATACTCTTACTCCTTATGGTTATTTGTATCTCAACATGTACAGACCACAACAACTGATAATTTTAGATACTCTTAGAAACATACAAGTAATGAATATTTCCAATCCTACAATATATATATATATATATATATATATATAAGCCATTTGAATTTTTGTCTCATCCTGACGTTCTAAGAGAAACATAGGAGTTCAGACGTTTAGGTTTCTGTAGCTTATTATCGACTGGTAAACTAGTCGACGTTTCGGAATCTCTCAGCTGGGAGTCGAACCTGGATCACATGTATGGTTGGTGAATATTCTACTGTTGAGTCATTGACACTAACCAGAGAATATTAGCCAGCTATTTTGTCCTCGTAGGGGACCCTTCATCAGTACATACCTGTAATCTTATCGGGTATCAAACTGGGGGCGTCTAGGTTACGAAGCCAGGCCAAGATCATTTAGCCACTGGGACCATCTTAATTTATTGCATGAACGATTGTTCTGTGGTTAGATCATTATTATTTATATTTGGTTTAGTGTTATGTTGATGTATATTATCACGCTTACAGGTGCCATTGATATTAGTGATTCGATGTTATTTAAACATTAGTGTTGTTAACATGTATACATAACTGTAGAGCCTGATGATGAAGTTATCGAAAAGAATATTCTTTTTTTCAATAATCAATCTTTTGAACCAGAATTGTTAACTAGATTGAAGTTAAAAGATGATCAAGTACACAGTGGGTGAAGATCGATATGATACTATCCAATATATACAGACTGGATTAGAGGGATTAGAAATCCAGTTGAGACCTATTAGCTCAAAATCAGTTGTTTCAGCTAAAGAGTCACAACTCCATAAAGGTAAAGGGAATAAATTGAAACAGCTTTTATTCCTAGACTTTCAATTTCTGTTCAAATAATGCCATATAGATCGTATCCATAACACAACGAATAAAATTCAGAACCAAGGCTTCTTATTAACTTGAATTTTGTCCTGCATAAAATGTTATTTCTGTGCGTTCCAAGTGGAACATAGAACTTTGAGCTTTGACATTTTTTACACAGTGAGGTTGCTGGCTTCAAGTCCAACCTTTATTCTTTGCCGGAATGATTACCAGCTAAGGGAGGTTAAGGAGTGCCTCGACCGATATTTGAACCCCGGACTAAGTCAGTGGTTGGCGAGCGTTCTACCTTTGAATCACGGACATCAACTTGATTAAGAAGCCAAAATAAATATAACCGTCTCTCAGTCTAAAATATTTTGATTTCAAAATTTAGCAAACAAAGACTTGGAGTGGCAGAAGTTAGAAATCATGGGCCATTGAATCAGGTCCCAGTTGCTTAATAGTCTACGAGCTCATCTTGCGACCAGAAAGTCCTGGGTCCGAATCCCGGCGTGTGAGTGCTGATGAAGAGTCCCAAACTAGGACGAAACAGCTGTCCAGCACTCCGAGGTTTTCCACTGATTCTCTAAATGATCTTAGCTCATGGTGAAATCCTCCAACCAATCAAACACAATCCCTACAAAGCCAATACATGGAAACCTTTTTTATCAATTTATTTGGTTCTATCCTACATAAAGTAACGGAATCCAACTTTATATTTGTGGAAAAATTTGAAATCTTTGCATCGAATATTATTCTGACTATTATTATTACTTATTCTTTGAACTCCATGTGGAACACAGGACTTCAGTGGCACGTCATCATTTCATCCAGTTCTCTGCCATCACTTTCAGCTGGCCCGACGAATGCTTACAAGTTGCCACTGCATTCTCGCATGATCTCCAAGTCATCCTGGCAGGCCTAATTAGTGGGTTCTACCCCAACCCACATATGCGACGACTGAAATTGCAATGCTCAGAAAAAATAAACCCATCCTCCGCTGTAATTACGAAGACTCCCTTATTTATGAATGGATGATGTCGACTGGTGAAAGACTTTCAAAATCTAGTTGGTTGACTTGTCTTCGTTCCATTAATGAAAATGTAAGCACGGGGGTAGGACATATCTGCACCATGCTTGAGACTGATATGTTATTCTGGCAGCGAATTTAAATATATTGCGATTGAAGAAACAATACTAATTTTCGGTCATTTGTTTTTGACCTTGTTATTTCACATTAATAAAAATTTTACATTTATTTACCTGAAAATATTGCCTTATAACAGTCAGTAAATGCCACAATAATTCTATGTTGGCATCTACATTTAAGTAAAGTCACCGAAAACAGTTGTTTGTTCAAATCTTTTTTTGTTCTGAATATCGGATGAGATATTTCAAATCCACAAAATTCATAATAATTCAAACACTTTAGTTCAGCTCTACTTTTAAATTTACCTGTCATATAAGATAAATTGGTTAATTGTTAATGTGTTAGTTTTCTTTGAGAAAATTGTTTAGAGAATAATTTATAGAAAATAGTTTATCCTCATGTGATTTATTAGTAAGTGAAAAAGCAGGAAATTCGAACATGTTTTAAAGCCTTTTAGGCAGAAAACTTGAATGACAACATTCACACATTATCTAGTAACCGCAGAATATAACTGACACAGAGATATTTTGTATCCTGATGGACAAATTAGGGAGAAAAATATGTCCAGTGCCCTTTGATTTAAGCAAATTTAGTTCCTGTAAAAATCTATACTAAAATTAGTCTAAATCCCTAGAAACTCAAATTCTGGATGTCAATCTTCAACGCAATAATAGTTATTGGACAGATAACCTAAAGTTCTAATGTGAAGTTATGACAAGTAGGGTTCCCCATATGAGTGTATAGCAAATGCATTGGTTTGAGGTAGAGAACAAATACAAGTTGGGACACACGAATCATTGAATTCCACACCATTGGCTGGACTGTGGTTGGTCTCGCTTTATTATCTGAAGGTCCTTCACTCAATCTCCCGTTAGATTATGGGTGTCCATTGCTGAAACGTCTAAAACCAAAGAAATCGGTAAAAGTTTAAGATTGTTTCTGTCTGGTGTGCAACACTGACACATTCCAGCCCTACACGAGTCTGAGTATTTTAGAGTCGAAGTAGATCAGCGCTTTTTACAATTTACATCAAATGCAAAAATCAAATATGTCATTTTTTAAGAACATGTTAAATGCGACACATATACAGAAGTGAAACATAAGAGTCTACTCATGGCTGATTGAAACACTAAGCGTTTTAAGGCTAAAAAACGGAAGAAAATAAAATGTATTAGTGCGTCGGTGGCATAGTGGTTAGGACTCTCGCCGACCATGCACATGGTCCGTGGTTCGATCCTCTGCCGACGCACACCTGGTATCTATGGTTGGCTTGCAAAATTTGAGCTACCGATATCATATGCTGAAAATTCCATACCTGTACCAAAAAATACGGTGTGGAATCAAGCTATAATAAAAAAAATTTATTGTTGAAGAGACTATCGTGACATCGAATCCTAAGAATCAGTATCTCCCATACAAAATGAACGCACTGACCATTCTGTTGTGGCATAATGTATTATATATTATACATCTAGTGTTTACCTTGCAGTTATCACCTAATAGATAAATCCAAGTCATATAAGCCTGAAATCTTGTTTGAAACAAACAGAATCAGTTTTTTTGTTTTTATCTCCATCATATTCGAAATTCGCAAATTAATTTCCCACCTGTAATGTTTAAAATTAAAGATGAAGTTTTACCACAGTTTCCTTCGGAAATTGAAACTATTCAATTCACAGTATGTGATTCACCTGATACTAGCAAAGAGGATAAAGAAAGCGAAGGCAAATTCATGATGCTATATACCACTCATATCAATTAGTCAGTAGTGTATAGCACTATACATTTATTTTTATCTACCTGATCTAAATATTTATTTTATATTACACTGTTTGATTCTAGAAAGTATAACCCTGTGTAATTTGTTTTGGGGATGCCATAACTTCGTCAAGTCACTTCTTCTATACGGATCAGAAACTTGGCGGGCGGATCACAAAGAATATTTCCAACAGCCTGTTGTAGACCTTTATCAACAACTGTCTTCGCTGGCTCTATGCTGTAGATCAGATGGCCGGGACGGAAAGAATCACCAACAAGAAACTATGAGAAGGAACAAACAAAACAAGAACCAATCGCCCAATAAATATGTTGGAGAAAGTGGAGAGGGATTGGACACTCGCTGAGGAGGCCACTGGGCTACATCGCTTGTCAGGCCATTGCTGAAGTGGAACCTGAAAGGGAAGCGGAGAGTGGGACGTCAGTACAAGGGTGACATGGAGGAGATGGTGTGAAGAGGAGTTGAAAGAGTATGGACTAACATGGATGCAGGTGAAAAGTACAGCAGAAGAGAGAAGCAAGTGAAGATGTGTAGTTGAAGCCCCATGTTCCACTAGGAATTCAAGGGAACAATAATAATAACTTCGTTAAACGCCCTCAGTTGTAAAAAGTAGTGACTTTAACCGCACAGTATGCCTTTCAGCAGTATATATCGCAGTAAAAGAATTGGATGAAAATTACTAGTAGTTAATTTTAGGAATTCATAGAGACTTCCCATGCAGCTATGATTATAAGAACAAAAAGTTCGGCGAAGAGTCTCATCTAGGCGAATTCATTCACTGGGTTGTACAGCCGCATTTATAAATAATTATTTTGTGTGTGTGTGTGTGTGTGTACATTACGACTGTCAAACAAAGATAAAATAAAAATAAGTTAGGGTTACTGTTTACGTTATCAAAATGTTTTAAAAATGTGTTGAATAATCGAAATTGTAACTAGGAGGATGGAAGATTGGTAAGTATTGACAAAGGTTGCGCAATATGAAGCAGGGTGTTAATGGAGACACGTGTCCAAAATAAATTATGTAATAGAAAGAGTAAATAAAGGTTTGGTTAAGAAAAAGATGTCCGGAACAGGCCGGATTCAGGAGAAACAAATCATGTATTGATCAAATCGCCACTCTACGGATCATCATTGAACAAAGCTTGGAATGGCAGTCACCTCTCTGTTTCAACTTCATCAACTTTGAAAAGGCATTCGACAGCGTCGATCGAGAGGTGATTTGGCAACTACTTCGCTACTTCGAGGTCCCATCGACAATTATACATCTCATCCAACAGCTATACGACAATGCTGCATGCCAAGTAATCCACAACAAGGAATTTACGGAAGCCCTCAAAGTGAGGACGGGAGTGCGACAAGGCTGTCTACTATCGCCAACGATCATCCTGATTACAGCAGATTGGATAATGCGACAGACAATGGCAACCAACGAGGGAACAGGCATAAAATGGACTGACACAAAAGACTTGGAGGATCTGGACTTCGCCGATGATATGTGTCTGATTTCCCACAAACTGGAAGATATGCAAGTGAAAAGCAACAAGTTGACAGAAGAAGCATCCAGAGAAGATAGGACTTCAAGTGAACACAGATAAAACAGAGATGATGAAGATTCCTGACCAACACCACCACCAACAACAACAACAACAACAGACAACAATCAGCCAGCAGAAATGGGAGAAATCTGAAAGAAGCAACCTCCTTTACCTACCCACCCACCCACCTGGGAAGCATCGTTTCAACTACAGGCCGACGGAACTGACGAGGATATCAAAGCCAGAATCAGAAAAGCAAGGCAAGCTTTCATTACTCTCAAGCCTGTGTGAAGGTCAACAGCACTTAGCCTGAGAGATAATATCCGAACTTTCAACTCCAATGTGAAGTCAGTGTTACTCGCTATAGGGATCAGAGACTTGGCGTATCATGAAGAGCACTTCGAACAAACTATAGACCCCATAAACATCTGCCTTCGCTCAATACTCAAGATCAGATGGCTGGCCAGAAAAGATCAGCAACAGGGAAGGATCTCTGGCAATGAGCGAACCAACCCAGGAAGAACCAGTTGTGCAACAAATAAGCAGGAAGAAATGGAGTTGGATTGGCCATACGCTGTGAAGAGAAACCATCAAGTGACATCACTAGACAAGCCGTCGCTCGAGTGGAAGCCGAACGGGAGGCGGCGAGTTGGTCATCAGTGTGAGGGTGACTTGGAGGAGGTCATGTGAGGAGGAGATGAAAGTATGTAGGGAGACGTGGAGCCAGGTGAAAAGGTTGGCAGAGAACCGAACGTAATGGAGACGTGTGGCTGAAGCCCTATGTTCCTCTAAGAATTAAAGGAAGCAATAATAATAAATAATAAGAAAAAGATATTAAGATGTCATACAAAAAATCTAAAATAAAATTATCAACATATGGTTAGAACCTGGAATTATACCCAAGGTAGAAAGAAGGGGCGGAGAAGTTTTTCTGTGTACATCAATCAGGGTTTTCTATCCGAATCGCTAAGGCCTCGGAAATGCCAAGTTAAGGGGACCTTACCGTTTTCATGAGGCTTCTTTCCACTTTTTAGATGACTTTGAATGAATTCCCTGTACATACTGAGTGACCACTGTTGAATATATGTTCAATTATAGCAGTTTTTATTGATCCAATGTTACCTTTTCGTAGCCAAGCGGGACACTTTTATCTGATTCTTATAGATAATACACGCATCGACCGACTTATATACCTAGCTCCACATCAGCAAGTAAATTGGTAGATACACAGAGACGTGGTCAAACGCGATAAATTATCTTTGGAGTTGCTGAAGAACAATGGACATCTTCAGAATGTCAATCGTAATGTAGAAGCGGAGAATGTTCTTTTCAGGGCGTTAGATATTCTTCTGTCTCCAGGATTTCGGCCAAAAGGTCGCCTTTGAACGCCACATTCATGTACAGAATCTTCTTCGGCACAGAGATGGGTTTCTCTTTGTTGATTTTCGGCATTATGTGTTTATCTATAAAGCGTGATGGATAGGTATTCTCAGGTAGTGTCTTTCTCAGAAGAGTGTTCTATACATCTACTGATTCTGGGCTGCAGATTTCAGGATTACTAAGCTAATCTACTATATAGTCTTTTGTTATTGGCAGCAATATAGAGAAATATACTGATAATTATACAATTAGGTACAATAAAACTAATAGGTTAAAAAGCTACTTTTCATGTGTAGTATGAAATCAAATATTTGCTTTGTGAATTAACTAGTAAAAAATATCAGTGTTTTCTACAAGATATTAAGTTACACAAAGAAACAAGCTTCGCGAACAAACTACAAAACGTATATATCTTCATTGAGATTGATAAATGTCCAAACGCCAACGAACGAATTTGTGTATGATGTTTATTTTATTTTAATCCTTTGAGTTCCTTGGGGAACATAAGGCTTCAAGCCTTAAACTTCGAAGTTTCAGTAGCAGTGGTGTAGTTTTTACACATTGAGGTTGCTAGACTCATGCCCAACTTTAAGTCTTTATCGAGATTACTATCGGCTAATGAGGTATTTAAGAGAGCGTTGGCCGGGAGTCGAATCCATAACCCCATTCGTCAGTGGCTGTTATTCTACCGCTGAATGACTAACACAATTTGGTTAGGAAATTACATTGTGTATCATTTTAGACTCATTACATTATAGATTGATTAAATACAGAAGAATTGTTGTCTCTTAGTTTTAACCCTGAAAGCGGAATATTGGTATGTCATATACCATTGAAAATAGAATTAATGAAGCTGATAATCGAAGTTTTCTTAGTTATTGTATGGTTAAGACCATAGTTATCTTTAAAATATTTATGTAAATAAATAAATAAATTAATATATATATATATATATGCATACACATTTATGAAATTTTGTTTTACCTTCGAAGCATTCACATTGCCAGAAGACTCGCCTACACCCAATATTTTTCTTGTTTTATATCTGCTAAGCAAATCAGATGAACTTTCTTTCCTGAAAACACATGAAAAATGAATAAACATATTCAAAAGTCCAAAATACCTAAGTCACATGTTAATTAAAATGGAATAATTAAGAAATACAATGAAAAAAAATCAACCAGTGGTGGGCTACATAGCCTGCAGGTCATTGAATTTCGGACCAATTGGCTTAGTGGTCTATGAGCTTGACATTGTGATCTGCAGGTCCCGACTGAAATCCCTGATGATGTCATGGATATGCACATGGATATATCCAACGGAGACGAAACGACTGCTCAGCGTTCCCTGGTTTTCATTGATCTCTAAATAATATTGGTTAGTGACGAAATCTACGATGGGATAAACAGTATGAGTCAGAAGATGTTGAGAACGCATTATGTTGTAGTCAATGCTATTAATATTAGGTGCTCAAGCTTGAAAAGATTCAGAGAATTAATGTCCATCGGTTGAAAGAAATATCTTTGAGTGAAGGAAATACAAGTGTGCATTTTTGTAATCATCTAGATACATTTTAAGGCTATCTTTTATCTGAGTAGCAGTTATTTTGACCAGTATTCTAATTGTAATGCCTAATTCATGGTTATTTCAGAATAAGTCAATGAGCTATATGATGCATTGTCTGTTCAAATGAATTATTTATCTACTAATCCCATTCGCAAATTTATAATAATAATTGACAGTATTTCCTAAATGTATACAAACTGGTCTTAAATTTCCTGCCACACTGACATCAAAATGAAACTCATAAATTAGGCTTATATATACATATATATATAATGCAAGCAATGTATGTCCCATTTTTCTCATTCCATACCTGACAATTTACAGCACCAATACGTCTTCTTATAGGAAGAAGTATAACGCAATCATACAACAAATATCTGGCCGAAATACTACGCTCAACCAATACAGAATGACTGATTACTATATTAAATTTATGAGAAGAAAGTAATTAATAATACTCTGAGTGAGTTTATTCTGCAAGGATAATGAAGCTGCCACTTCTGATGAGCTTCTTGAATAACTAAAATACCTTCCTGTTGAATAAATTTCTCCTAATGGATATATAATTAAGTTTTTTAAGGAGTTACAGGTTTCTTAGTGTTTATGCGTAGAAGTAGTGAAAAGAAAGGTTACAAATAGATAATAAATACTCTGATGTTGTTGATGGAGAAAGAAAATACCTACCAACCATCTTCAAAAAGAATGGACATTCTCATAATTTCATCACAAATTGTATATACTCGAATCACAACACCAAGTCAACATCAAAGACCACAAAAGCATTCATCCTACGATGCATAAAAGGTATCCTTGAAATAACAGCTAGAAAATTCAGACCGTTTAAAATAGATATAGCACACAAGCCAGCCGGCACAATCACTTCATTCGATATTATGCAAACCAAAACATCCAACAGAAAAAGAAGATAAAGTTAATACCATTTAGAAAATAAATTGCGTGAACTGCGGTAAAAATTACATCAGTCAGAGTTGGAGTCCTTTTCGAATCCGAATCCGAGAACAAAAGTTAGTTGTAAAAAGACATGATATGTATTCTTTCGTATCAGTGCATGTAGACAGTTATGGACATCAGTTTGATTGGGATAATGCAGAAATTTTTAAATAGAGGTAACATCAAAAGAGACAGGAGAATTTCTAGAAGCCTGGTACTCAAGTAAATCAGCGATTAACAAACATATCAATATAGACGAAATTTACCAACTAATTAAAACTAAATCACGTGACAAGAATGTTCAAATGTTCAGGTCAATAAAAATGATCAATAGGGATGTAAAGCAACTATCAGTCACGAAGATGGTTACCAGGAGACACGATTATATCATTCATTATTATTGTTGTTCCCTTGGGTTCCTAGTGGGACATAGGGCTTCAACTGCACGTCTCCACTTGCTTCTGTCTTCCTTCTGCTGTACTTTTCACCTGCATCCATGTTAGTCCATACTCTTTCAACTCCTCTTCACACGATCTGCTGCATGTCACCCTTGCACTGACGTCCCACTCGCCTCCTCCCTTGTGGGACCTCGCCTGGACTAGTAGCTTGCTAGTTTTCTAGCCGGTTCCAAGCCCGGATATAGAGAAAGGGTTGGGGCGTGGTGCTAGCAACTCCACCCCCAAAACTCAACCAAACCGCTACAGAAACTTCAATGCACCAATATATTAAAAATTCTAAAAATATCATTCATAGAGAATTCAGATGAGTTTACTTTATGCTGAAACATGCACTGAAGTTTTTGTTCAGAAGGACGACAAGGACTTCGCAATTCAACCAACCAGCTTAGAGAACAAAACTAATTCAAAATCATCCACTTGAGCCACAAATTTTCTGTATTATTACTCATTATTTATATCAGAAGTTTACGAGGAATAAACCTATACTCACTAAGTGAAGTAGTAGTTTAACACAGAAGGTACATGATTAACTATGTATCAGTCAGTCTTTTTAGAGCATATCAAAATCTCTCCGCTATTTATCCTGATAACTACTTTGTCTTTAGCAAACACGGTGAGATGACGTTTACTTAGAGATATCACCCTCCTTAAGTGTATAACATAACAAGATTTATGAGATTCTTTGAGAAAAAAGCAACTCAGTTTTAAAACATCTCTTAAATCTCATTATGTGATTACTTGACATTTCTTGAAATTCCTACAGTATTTTAATGTACACGACAGAAGTAGACGTTTAAAGCTCGTATTTTTTTCACTAGAGTGGATAAAAGACTACTCTCAAATATATATTGAAGTAAAATTCCAGTTTTCAAAAATAATCTCTTCAAATATAACTAAAATCTAATTCGATAAAAATAAAAATGGGAATAAGAATAGTCTGGATTGAGAAATTCATTTCAAGCATAAAAATGACTGCAAATCATAAGGATTTTACCATGAATTAAACGGAAGAAAGTGTTGTTTTTTTGTTTGCTTTACTTGCTGTCTGATAACCGCAGATAAAAGATCTTTTTTACTGTCATTTGAAATATGTAAAAAGTGCTGCATAAATTAGATTACTTGATGAGTGGTTAAGGCTTTTTGTATGCTCATGAATATCGAGCATATAGCTTGCTTGGGATATATGCAAACAAACACTGTGTGTTAAAAAAAGGAATCATTTATCTTTGGAAATTGTTCCACTTGTAACCATTTGTATATTTTCTCATTATATTCCAGACTGATCAAATCCATATCACTTTCGTTTCGCACTTAGAATATACTGAAAATGTACCAGAGACTTTATTTGTTGAGATGTGATCACGGATTGATATCAGTTAGAGAAGCATTGAAAACCAGGGAGTAATGGACAGCTGCTGTTTCATCCTAGTTTGGGAATCGTCGGAAGTACGCATCCGCCATCAGGGGTCGAACCCAGGACCTTCTGGTTACAGGGTAAGCTCGTATACCATTCAGCCACTGGGACCCGACTCAATGAATCATGAATTCTAATTTCTACCAATTAGTGATTTTAGCGCGGCCACCAGCCAATGTCGTCGGTGGGACATTCATCCTCACACGTGACATATGGATGGACCGTACTCGTCACGACTTCTCAATAGAACTTCGGGAAACTCCATCCTGTAGCAAGTCACTAGTGAGCATCAGACTAACTTTCAAGAGTTGGTTTGTAAGGTCCTGAGTTCGAACCTCTGTGGTGGATGAGTACTTCCGATGATACCCAAACTAGGATGAAACAGCTGTCCACTACTCCCTGGTTTTCAGTGGTTCTCTAACTGATATCAATCCGTGATCAACTCGTAAGAAACAAAGCTAATCCTCACAAACCAACTTATTTTATTCATTTTCGAGGCAAATTAATTATTGAAATCCTTAACGACTGATCTCATCCCTGTTGGACAATGTTGGGATTGTGAGAATTGTGTATCAAACGACTTTATGGCGTTACAGTTATTACAAATAGGTGTTTAAATATTTGAGTGAATATTGCATTAATCCGCCATAATGTAGTAGCCAAAATCGGTACACTCTTGACAAGCTCTCACCTACTTGTAAGTAGAAACATTTTATGAGGTTTATAGACTAAGTAAGCTTAAGAAATTTCACCCATGAATTAGTCTGCATAAAAACAAGTAGAGCAGGACTATGTAAAGCTGAAATTTCGTAATCATGTAATCCCAAATGGTAGAAATTAATTTTGAAGCTCCACTCAACTTTTCATGATACATTATTATAAATATCTGTATTTCAGACCAAGCGAATTGACAATGAAATATTTTATAAACACTAAGCGAATAGAGTTATCGGTGTTCTCTGCTTAACTTGAATTTATTTAGTTACAGAAATATGCGTAAAAGTTTGAGATTATTTCCTGCTGTTTTACATATTGAGAATATTGGAGAGGAGAATAAAGTCACATTTAGAGATTAGCCTTAAAAGCCTACAAGTGTTGGTTCGCATGGATTTGATTCGTCTCAATTTAGGTCACAAACTAACATCACCTAGATAGTAAGTGAAAAAGAGGGAGTCCTGGACATATGTTTCGTCCAAGTTAAGGACTCTTCAGAAATACCCACCTATTGTCCCACTAGGGTGAATTTTTGAAAATTATTATTTTAAGCTAAATCGCTGACTGGTGAGCAAAAGAATACTATGCCCGATCGTGCATTCAGGGTCCACAGGTGTGTGTGCAAATATAATAACGATTAATTATTATTAATAAATTAGAATTCATGAGTCACTGAATCGGGTCCCAGTGGCTGAATGGCATACGAGCTTGCCTTGTAACCGGAAGGTCCTGGGTTAGAATCCCAGTGGGTGCGTACTTTCGATGATTCCCAAACTAGCATGAAACAGCTGTCCAGTACTCCCTGGTTTTTAATGCTTCTTACAAACCAAACTATGGAATATTAATAACAGTATTAATATTCTCTATAGTACTAAATCATTACTATCATAAAAACCCTGGAGATTGTTCATGTAAGTGTAAAGACATTAGGGATACTGAATCACGTGAGTTACTTTAACAAATAAATAATGAATCGGGGGTTCGTGTAACCAGAGGCCGAAATGTCACTTTTCAATGTGATGACGTAGTACGGTATTGGTGAATTTATAAATTTCTGAGCAAGCCAGGGTAGTTATGTTTCTTTTTCTTTGTAGACATATTTCCGCCTGTCACACATAAATTCCAACGCCTTCTGCTGCTTAGAGTATCCGCCATCTAATGTCTTCTGTCAATTTGTGAGGTGCAAGTTAGAAGGAGGAAGTTATTCTTCGATATTTGTTTTGTGGTATGTTGGGATTAAGAATCCTAATACTCTTTGCTACATATGCGATTAAAATAATGTGCATAGTTTAGTCGTAGCACATTGTCAATGAACTACCTAAAAATAGTCTCAATGAAGTGGAATCTGAAAATTCCTAAATAGTGTACTACTTTATCGTTTTTCGTATTGCCTGTATTCCGTTACGTATACAACCCTTCCCATGCACTTTTTTATTTCTTAATAAAATTCATGTGATTTATTCTGTTTCTTATGTTCATACCTGTGGTCATCGTATCTTTTATTCACTCACACATACATATAACCTTATGCTCTGTTCTTCCTTATTGTTTTGATGTTATATGAAATGTATAACGGGACAGAATAAAAACCAAATTTAAACGTAACTCATAGATATTCACCAGTACATACTCACTGTCATTTATGGTTATTTACTTATACAAGCATTGGTTTTGCAGGGATTTTGTTTCATTAGTTGGAGGATTTCATCATGAGGTGACATCATTTAGAGAACCACTGGAAAACATGGGAGTACTGGACAGCTGTTTCGTCCTGTTTTGGGACTCTTCAACGGTATGCACCCCCTGGGGCTAGAACCCAGGACGTTCTGGTTACAAGGCGAGCTCGTAGACCATTGAGCCACTGGAACTCGATCCAGTGGTTCTTGAATTCTAACTTTATTTTTTTTTATTTTTGATTTACAGCTTGATTCCACACTGTATTTTTGGTACAAGTATGGAATTTCAGCATGGATATCGGTAGCCCAAATTTTGCAGGCCGAACATAGATATCAGGTATGCGCCGGCGTGGGCTCGAACCCCGGACCATGTGGATGGTCGGCGAGAGTCCTAACCACTGTGCCACCGACGCACTTCTGCCAATGTCTTCTTATATATTGGAAAGTTAGTTTAGTACTATATTTATGTATATTATCATATATATACAAGTTTTGAAATGTAACCTAGTAACACTTCATTTACCCGCGCCTCTCCGGTGTAGACCTTCAAATTCTTTTATGCTAATGATTGTGTTATAAAAACAATGTTGTTAATAACAATTATTCCTAAACAAATATGTGAGTCAGTGGTTTAATGACTGAATTACTTCTAAATCTCACCCAGTTCACCAGTCGATAGTAGGCTCAGGAAAGACCGAAAGTTGGGCATGATACCAATAAATCCATTACATTAAAAACAACATTACTGCTAAGAGAAATTCAAAGCCTGTAGCCTTATTTTTCAATAGGAAAGCAAGGAATGAGAAAAAATACGGACACAGAAGTGTAGAGCCTGAAGAGATTATCAGACAGACTGTGTATTGTTCATCAGTCTGTATTTTAAATTTTCATGAATTATAACATCAGAACCTTTCAATAAAACGTGCCTATAACTGGAGTATTTCACACTTTGTTCACTGTCTTACAGAATTTACAAACTAAGTAACATGAGTATATGTCTATGAAAACTGGAACCATCTGAGATGAATTAGATTACTACCAATAATAGATTTCAGTATCAGAAATTCCGAAAACTTGACCTTGACGCAAGAGAAAAGCAACAAGTTGGCAGAAGAAGCATCCAGAGAAGACAGGACTTCAAGTGAACATAGGAAAACAGAGGTGATGAAGATTCCTGACCAACACCAACACCACCACCACCAACAACAACAACAACAACAACAGACAACAATCAGCCAGCAGAAATGGGAGAAATCTGAAAGAAGCGACCTCCTTTACCTACCCACCCAACAACCTGGGAAGCATCGTTCCAACTACAGGCCAACGGAACTGACGAGGATATCAAAAACAGAATCAGAAAAGCAAGACAAGCTTTCATTACTCTCAAGTCTGTGTGAAGGTCAACAGCACTTAGCCTGAGAGATAATATCCGAACTTTCAACTCCAATGTGAAGTCAGTGTTACTCGCTATAGGGATCAGAGACTTGGCGCGTCATAAAGAGCATCTCAAACAAATTACAGACCTTCATCAACAACTGTCTTCGCTCAATAATTCTCAAGATCAGATGGCTGGCCAGAAAAGATCAGCAACAGGAAGGGATCTCTGGCAATGAGCGAACCAACCCAGCAGGAACTGATTGTGAAACAAATGGGCAGGAAGAAATGGAGATGGATTGGCCATACGCTGAGAAGAGAAACCATCAAGTGACATCACTAGACAAGCCGTCTCTCGTGTGAAAGCCGAACGGGAGGCGGCGAGTTGGTCATCAGTGTGAGGGTGACTTGGAGGAGGTCATGTGAGGAGGAGGTGAAAGCATGTGGGGAGACGTGGAGCCAGGTGAAAACGTTGGCAGAGATGCGAATATGAGAAAGAGATATACCTGATGAAATATTACTTTCATAATTCATCTTAATAAAACTTGAAGCTGATATTCACTTTGATTTACTTTAAGGTTTGTCACTAAAAATATCAGTATTTTTCTCACTGATTTCTGAATTGTTGCTAATATGCAAAAGTGCATTCTGTCCAGTTTAGTATCAACTCACATAGCAATCCTTTAGCATCCTTTAATTTCAGTCACAATAATGTAGGTCTCCTACCATCAAACAGCCTTATATTTTATGATGATTACTTACAACTATTATTCTACGCTATATAATTTGTATGCAACTCTTATTTGCATAATATGAGTTAATTCACTAATCTGTAAATTAAATGGCGCCTTTTTCATTTCATTAAATATGTTTTATTTTCCGGAAAACATAATCATTAAATTAGATGATTAAAAATTGACAGAAACCTGTTGTAAATAATAACATTAAACATACAGAAACAATGTTGTTCATTTGAACAGCATATTTGTTTTTCGTGTATTTATCTACAACATTTTAGGAGCAATAAATTACGTCATCAAATAATGTTTATTTACTGAAAATTAAGTTGACTTTTATAAACAAAGGGAATGAAATACTTATGGAAAAAAAACAATAAGTTTTAAACGACAGATTTTATGCCTTTAAAGCCAGCTTAATGATTAAGTAGTACATTAAACTTGATTATCCGATATTATTATTATTCCCTTGGATTCCGAGTGGTACATAGGGCTTCAACAACACATCTACACTTCATTCCAGTTTCTCCGGTCCTCTTCAGCTGAATCCACGATTAAACATAATGTCTCATCTACTCCTTCTCCCAACACGAGCTCCTCTTTGTCGGCTGTTGGTTAGTTTTTTTTCACAGTGAGAGAGAGAATTTCTTGTTGATAATTGTTCCTGGCTGGCAATTTGATCTTCAGTATGGAGTCAGCCAGTGAAGCAGGCCGTTGTTGATAAACGTGTACAGTGACCTGTTAGAAACCCTTTTCGTGACGCCCTGGACAAGTTTCTGATCCATATAGAAGAAGTGAATTCACATTTCTGCATATATCTAGATATGACTAAGAAAAATACTTTCGTCTCATAGTTAGGATCTGAATTGATTCAGTAGTCAATGTCTTCGTATTACTATTATTGCAATCCACTCTTCCACTTGGTCGCGGAGGTGTATTTATAATTATTTTGCCAATTACCGATTTTAGCTTGGTCTATCATTCTAATTATGCTGAAGTCTCCTGATGGGCCTCGTATTCGTCCAAAAATTCAATATTAGTTCATTTAGGTTATTTTCTTCTAATTAAGGTAAATGAAATCTTAAATCGTCAACCTTATCGTTTAAATAAGATTGTATTGTTTTAAAACCTCATGAATTTCAAATTTATTACAAGGCTTTAATTTTTTTTTCATCTTTTTTCTCAGCCATCTTGTAATCAGTAACAACATCAATACTTCTTCAGACGTATTCCCTAGACACTTCTAATTAATCTTTGAAGACACTTTATAGGTAGGAACTTTTGTATTTTGTGCTGAACTTCTTTATTTCTGTTAGCAGATTAAAGTAACGTTTATAGATGTCAATGTGAAGTCTGGAGTACTATACTTCAATGTTAGGATCCCCCTTTAGAGATTTAGGGAGGGTATATCTTCGTTGCTGAGTTGGGAACATATTTAAAGTTCCCCTATATAAACCTACTGGTTGATTAAAACCAGTGGTTAGGACTCTCGCCGACCATGCACATGGTCCGGGGTTCGAGCCCACGCCGGCGCACACCTGATATCTATGGTCGGCCTGCAAAATTTGGGCTACCGATATCCATGCTGAAAATTCCATACTAGTACCAAAAATACGGTGTGGAATCAAGCTGTAAATCAAAAATAAAAAAAAAAATAAAAAAAATAAATTAAAAACTAACAAATCCAAATGCCTTTGTTAGGATGTTAAACAAAATGAAGAAGAAGTTGGAAATTGGCAATAGAAAACAATATTTTCCTTGGCATTACTTAAAAAAATAACTACATCGTTATTCTTCCATTTCTTTAAAATCACTTTCTAACCACATGTCTTTTATGCCTTTTATGGATTTCGATAACTTTACTTTATAAAACTCAAACTGAAAGACTGATGTTTCATCTACGATAACCTGTCGAAGTAAATCCAAGTTACTTTTTCTCAACAGGATCAAAATTATTTTTTAAATAATAAGACATGTTAATTTAATGTGTAAAAATATTTACTACTGAATGACTAAGATGACTAGTTGTATACCACTTACATTATCCAGTAGTGCTTGCTAGCCAGATAAATGTGACCTAAATACCAAAAAGACAGAAATCGGGTGGCTTGAACTGATTCGGCTCACTGAACTAAATCAAACAGGGTCCGTTGCTAATGAGCTAGTCCCTAAATGAGGGAAACGGTAGACCGGTATTTTCGTCACTTTGATCTGGCTAGCAAGCACCACCGATTGATGTGAGTGGTATACAGCCAATCATGTCAATCAATAAGTAGAATGTAGTTTTACAGATTTATACTCGGTTTCGCGATTACCACCTATGGTATCAAGTTGATCACAGTTTGTGACCTGGATAATTTTTGCTTCCAAAGGCAGATGTGGTGAAGTTTCACCTCCTCGAATTGTGTTATGACTGGAAACTGTGAGTTTGATTTAACATGTCTGCTAACTTCATTCTTTCATACTGACAAATGAAAGGGAGTAAGAATTTAGAGTGATTTGGCAGTCTATGAAAACTTGGGCCTTTACTTGATAAATTCACCGAGGTTCTGTTTTTTTCGCAACTAGTTTGAATGAAACTAGTATACTTTTCAACAGATACTCAGTGATTCATAAGGATAAAATAAACTATAGGGTCACCAAGAATTGGAACAGTGAAAAATAGGTGTTTACCAGTATTTCAGCTACACATGTTATGTATGTAAAATTTCGTGAACATTAGTAGGATTTTTATATGTTACATGAACAATTAACTAGTAAACTGCTATATGTTCCTAAATGTCCCATCTTCATACATTCCCGTACAAGTGTGAATGAACACTAGTCAAGTATGATTACACAAATTTAGTCATAATGATAGTAAATGCATATGTGTTAAAATTACTTATTGCTTAACAATAGTCGCCGATGACATTGATTAGTGATCGTGAATTGACAGAAGTTGGAATTCATAAACCATTGAATTGGGTCCCAGTGATCTAATGGTCTACGAGGTCACCTTGTAACCAGAATGTCCTGGGTTCTAGCCCATTGGGTGCATACTGAAGAAGAGCCGCAAACTAGGATGAGAGAGTTGTCCAGTACTCCCGGATTTTTCAGTGGTTCTCTAACACATGATAGTTTATGGTGAAATCCTGAAACCAACTAAATCCCTGCAAACCGAAACTTGAATACCATATAAGTGTGCACACTGTGATCATAGAATAATTTTCATATTGTTTGGATAGATATAACTAGACAAACTTGTACTCCAGCGAATTACAGGGTTTCGTATCTAGTAGTTTTAATTACTCTGAATTTTCCTATGACGGATAATTATCTCCCTCTTACAACACGTATTAAAAGACTCAGATATATAAAATACAACATAAAGAATGAATGGTCAGTGGAAATGTTGCATCTTGTCAGCTTTATTGGATATATTTGTTATGGTAATATAATGATTAATATAAATTGACATGAAGTAAAGACTGAAGTATCAGTTATTTCACCTGTATTCTGAAAAATACACAAAATGTATTATTATTATATCTTTTAATTCCTAGAGGAACATAGGGCTTCAGCCACACGTTTCCATTACGTTCGGTTCTCTGCCAACCTTTTCACCTGGCTCCACGTCTCCCCACACGCTTTCATCTCCTCCTCACATGACCGCCTCCAAGTCACCCTCACACTGATGACCAACTCGCCGCCTCCCGTTCGGCTTCCACTCGAGCGACGGCTTGTCTAGTGATGTCACTTGATGGGTTCTCTTCACAGCGTATGGCCAATCCATCTCCATTTCTTCCTGCCCATTCGTTTCACAATCAGTTCCTGCTGGGTTGGTTCGCTCATTACCAGAGATCCCTTCCTGTTGCTGATCTTTTCTGGCCAGCCATCTGATTTTGAGTATTATTGAGCGAAGACAGTTGTTGATGAAGGTCTGTAGTTTGTTTGAGATGCTCTTTATGACGAGCCAAGCCTCTGATCCCTATAGCGAGTAACACTGACTTCACATTGGAGTTGAAAGTTCGGATATTATCTCTCAGGCTAAGTGCTGTTGACCTTCACACAGACTTGAGAGTAATGAAAGCTTGCTTTGCTTTCTCTATCCTCGATTTGATATCCTCGTCAGTTCCGTCGGCCTGTAGTTGGAACGATGCTTCCCAGGTTGTTGGGTGGGTAGGTAAAGGAGGTTGTTTCTTTCAGATTTCTCCCATTTCTGCTGGCTGATTGTTGTCTGTTGTTGTTGTTGTTGGTGGTGGTGGTGGTGGTGTTGACTAGGAATCTTCATTACTTCTGTTTTCTCTATGTTTACTTGGAGTCCTATCTTCTCTGGATGCTTCTTCTGCCAACTTGTTGCTTTTCACTTGCATATCTTCCAGTTTGTGGGAAATCAGACATATATATCGCATCGGCGAACTCCAGATCCTCCAAGTCTTTTGTGTCAGTCCATTTTATGCCTGTTCCCTCGTTAGTTGCCATTGTCTGTCGCATTATCCAATCTGCTGTAATCAGGATGATCGTAGGCGATAGTAGACAGCCTTGTCGCACTCCCGTCCTCACTTTGAGGGCTTCCGTAAGTTTCCCGTTTTGGATTACTTGGCATGCAGTATTGTCGTATAGCTGTTGGATGAGATGTATAATTGTCGATGGGACCCCGTTGTAGCGAAGTAGTTGCCAACTGACTTAAATTTATACTGCTTCTGCTATATCATTCAGGTGGCCTCCAGTGACTTATTGGCATTGCAGTAACAGCACTGGTTGACTTTCTTTTTAAATGATTTTTCAACACAATTTTTTACGGAAGCAGTTCGGTGGGTGGTGACTAGCAATGAAATCCAGGATGCACGTTTCGTCTTATTTGGGACTCATCATTTAGATGAGGCTCGAACCCAGCAGGCATCGTTTCAAACGCCAAAGCGCTATCCACTAGACCACTTGGGTCCCAAGAGCCATCACCTCTTGTGGAATGGGTGTCAGTTATTATTGATTTTCAATTCTATTTTGATATTTCGGTTGATTGATTGGACGGAAATAGTTGATAGTCCACAGTAATTTTCCTTTTATCGTACTAGCCGTATATAATATTACACTTATTTGAGAAATCTAAAACACGATAAGTAAGGGCTCTCTCAAAATG
The DNA here is from genome assembly GCA_944472135.2 of Trichobilharzia regenti. Lineage (NCBI taxonomy): Eukaryota > Metazoa > Platyhelminthes > Trematoda > Strigeidida > Schistosomatidae > Trichobilharzia > Trichobilharzia regenti. Next base: position 92,188,178 of record OX235262.1, on the reverse strand, counting down.
GCTCACCAGCAACACTAATAACAACAAAGAAAGAAGCATGAGTTCTATTTTTAGATGGGAAATATAATCGGCAACTTTGAAATAGTTATCAACGATATGTTCTTATCAATAACCATATATGGATGTCACGGCGTGATATATTTAGAATAAATAGGTTTCAGTGAACTGCAAAAATGGAAAAACTGAATATTACATGATAGCTAAACTCATGGTAAAAGAATTAATGTATTCAAATGCATGACGTATTTGATGAAGTCCAATCATCTGAATCAGTGAACTTGAATAGAAAAAAGTTTTAATTAGTATCAAACACAATTCGTTAATTATTCTGCTGTATTAAATATAATTAAACAAGCAGTTAATACTTTCAGTAGTCTACAAATCGAGTAAATGATTTCATCCACAGATTAGAATAGTATCTTCGTATTGAAATAATGTTTCTGGATTAGCCGATAAAAAGAATTCTAAAGTATACTTGAAATTAATATTAGTTAATAAGCATTTTAATTTATTAGTTCCTCAAGGAATTTTATAGAAGTTGTTCATGTCGGAGTAATCCGCTTTCAAGTAGAACAATGCACTCAGACAAGACGGGGAGATGAAGATAACCAACGAACCGCAACAACAACAACAACAACCAGCACCAGTCACCATCAAAGGGAGAGATTTGACAGAGGTTTCTTCTCTCACTTGAGTAGAAGGCGTTTTTTTTTTCAACCACAGTCCGGAGAAACAGATGAAGACGTCAAAGTCAGGATCGGAAAAGCCTTCATCATTCTGAAACTAATTTGGAAATCTTCTGCACTCAGCCAACACAAACAAGAAGATTCGGATTTCCAACACAAATGTGAATTCGGTCAGTTCTTCTATACGGATCAGAAACTTGAACTGTGTGTCACAAAAAGGATTTCCAACAGGCTACGACAGATATCTATCAACAGCCATCCGCTTCACTGGTTGGTTCCATACTAAAAATCAGATTGCCTCTCAGACAGCCAGCCAGAAAGAATTAGCAACAAGAAACTCTGGCTGGGAACAAACCAACCAATAGCTGGTTGCTCAACAAATATGCAGAATAAAATGAAGATGGATTGTGGATACGTTGAGGATGCCAACGAATGACATCGCGTACAATGCAGGCCATCGGTCGAGTGGAATCCGAATGGGAAATGACGAGTTGATAGTCGGTGCAAGGGGTTGACATGGGGGAGATCATGTGGGGAGGAGGAGGAAATGAGAGATTATGAGCAGAAAGTGGAATATAGTGGGTATATGTCGTTGAAGCACTATATTCCACTTGGAACCCAAGGGAATAATAATAAAGCACTCATCTGTATCCTTATAGAAAAATGTAACATGTGGAAGTAAATGTTTATTGTACAGATATTACGCATTAAAGTTTAAACATTCTTATAAAAATATGAACACTGATTTTTAAAAAAATACATAGGGAGATGAATAAATGCATTATAAATATTTTGTTTTCATACTGCTAAGTGTAGACCATCTGCATACCTTTAGTAAGTTCTCTTTAGATTTAACTAGTACACATTAAGATGCTGTACTAACAGCTTAAATTTCCCAGGAAAACACTTCTGAAATTAAGCGTAACATTCATTTTTCAAATAAAATTATTTCTGCTTCCATCATGGAATCTTGGATCATAGAGTTTACACCCAACGCATGCAATAGAAGTGACTCAATACAAATACTAGAAATATGGAAGATATTATTACTAGTCAAATCAGATGAGGATAATAAATAATGTTAAAATGTAATTCAATTCACATTATAACACTCTAACAAGTTATTCACTTTACTATAACAACATCTCATTTCCCATCTTATTGACTTACAACACTCGTCTTAATTCTCATTATATTATATTTATTCATAACACTAATATTGATTCCGAATGTACTTTATCTTGCATTCTGTTTCAAGCAAGTCTTATATTGATTTTATTCAAACGTCAAGTTCATGTATATAAATGAAGTGATAAAGTTGTGTGAGTGACTTGATATGATTATGAGCAATAGATTGTGCTTGGAACGTTATCAATAAATGCTACTGTATAACACTATGTGACTTATCAAAATAAAATTTTATCCAAATGTTGGTGTCTAGGAATGTGATTGGTTTGAGGGTTTCATCATGAGCTGACATCTGTGAGAGAACCACTGGAAAACCTGGGAGTACTGGACAGCCAGCTGTTTCGTCCTAGTTTGGGATTCTTCATCAGCACGCACCCAACGGGATTTGAACCCAGGACCTTCTGGTTACAAGGCGAGCTCGTATACCATCAAGCCACTGGGACCCTATCCAATGGCCTAAAATTTTATCCATAATTGAATTATACTCTAAACGCAGTGCCCAATTTTTGTCCTTATGTCAAAGATATTTCTATCTTATTGAACATGTTATTTCGATTTTTGTATGACCAAACACTCCACTGTTTAAACATGACTTAATCTGCTGATAAAACTAAAAATCGTTTCGATGAAAACATAATGATTCTGTAAATGTGAATACGACAGTGAGTAAAAAGTCTCATCAAAGACAAGGCTGTTTTCTTTATCAACCTATCAGGAGTATAAAAGCACTATAGTTTTTGGTACACGACTCCTTCAGACCGCCAACTGTTTTGCCACTGTGCATACATTTGAAACCCTCCTGAACAAGTGCAAACAGTAGCGTATTCAAGATGGATGCATTTCGTTGCTTCTTATATATATATATATATATATATATATATATAGTTTACTTCAGTTCATCTTTCTATATATTTCCTATCGGTTCTGCCTTTGTCATCGCTCATCTCTACAAAAATATCTGGCCTACTATTTGACTACACACCGCTGAAAAGTGTAGATCATAAGACCGCTTATGAAATAAAAATAACTTTTACTCAAACCTACTAGAATTTTTTCTTATCAAATAACGATTTCACTAAAGAACAGAACAAGTTAATATACTGAAGTTGATCACTAAAAGATGAAGGAAGTTCTTCTTTAGACTTACGTTTTATGTCACGTCACTAAAGGGATATACTCAGTCATTGGAATATGTGATATAATGCTAATCAGCTTCTAGTTTGAACAACTGTCACTCTTTTCTATATAGTTAAATTCGGTAATTATTGTCAATGCATCCATGAGTATTAAATTATATTCTACAAGCGTCATCATAAGTAGCTCAATAGAAAAAATCGTCTCCCATCATTGAAATTATTTTCATAAACAAAGTCAAAATTAAAATTTTACACTTCCTGTGAGATTTGAACCAGCCTATTTTTCAACTCGCTGGCTGAGTTCGTGCAGTCTGATTACTTTTTATTTAACATATTTACAATTCTTTTTTGTTAGTGTAAGAGCAGCGAAGTGTTACACTTCTGTAAATGGTAAAAACAAATGCCTTAAGTAAAAGTTATGCAAGTATAATTTATCCTGTTCTTTTTCCATTTTTCCAAAAGATATTACGTAACTGTCTGATTACAATAACCCCTAATTTCTAAAACAGTTCAGTAAATTCATCTAGTTATAAAATGCCTTCTGTAGACTAGGATAAATGAAAAGATGTCTTTTCACTCTGAATAATTATAAGTAGAATTAATGCTTCCGTTTACTGGTGTTCCACAATCTAGTACGATTACCATACACTCAGAAATAACATTTGCTAAAGTTTAGATCTTTCGAGGATAAGCAGTATGGTGTTTACAATAAACCTCGCTATGTCCTAAACCCTCTCCTAAAAGACTGCCTGTTTGTATTGCGAAGAAAATCTAGTGTAAATTCTTAAAAAAAATTGAGACAAATCCTTGATGATGGGTACTTCATAAATCCCAATACAGCTTTCCTGATGGTGAATCGACTACAGAATGCTGAAACAAAGCCAATCCGACGACTAAAGCCTAATTTAAGCGTGCGGAAGAACTTTTTTGTCCACTAAACATTATCTTGTTAGTTTGTTGTTTCTTGGTCTACTAGTTCGATGGATGTGTCGGTGGCATGTGCGTAGGTGGCACAGTGGTTAGGACTCTCGCCGACCATGCACATAGTCCAAGGTTCGATTCCCTGCCTACGCACATTTGATATCTATGGTCAGCCTGCGAAATTTGGGCTACCGATATCCATGCTGAAAATTCCATACCTGTACCAAAAATACGGTGTGGAATAAAGCTGTAATCCAAAAAATAATGAAAAAATTAAAAAAAATAGTTAAAGTTACATTCTCTTACCATCCTTAAACACTACTCATCTTTCTAACATTTTCCATTGTCGATTATATTTATTATGTAGCAGTCGAGTTTCTTAGTTTAACCCTCATTACTTTATGATTAGTTCACCCTCTACTCTACCATGTCTGTCCACTCACTGTCAACTTAAGTATTAGCCAAAACATATCAGTATAATTTTGAATTAGAATAAAGCAAGAACAAGAATTTTAACAATGCAAGAACTACAAATTTACATGTATCTGCGGCAGCAGTTACATTGGAAGGACAGAAAGAAGGGCATATCTACGATTTTCTGAACATGTACCAAAAAGCTTACGTCTAAAGGGAACAAATGCTTTAAATAGTGCCATCACCAGGCATCTTCTCGACACGGGTCATGAGGTGGACGTTGAAAAGTCGTTCAAAATTATCAATAAGCAAAATAGCTCAATTCTCCTTAAGTTTGCTGAAGCCATTTCCATCAAGCGCATGAAACCTGATTTATGCGTCCAGAAAGAAGCGGTTATCAGCCTTTCTTTGCCCTGGTAACTGGATAATTTCACCTCTCTTTCCTCCGAATGTGAAATGCTAAAAGTTTCCATTGTGTTTGATTATTATTGTTCGGAATAGTGGTTAATATTGCATATTTAGATATGTATATATTTTTAGTGTATGCGTATATTGATCGATTGATTTTTGTTTAAACTGAACTCTGTGCAAGTATGTTAAAATTGTTGTTGTAGATATATTTAATAATGTCTTTGCCATGTAAGCAGCTGACGAGAAGGCAACGAAATAAAAGATGGTACCATTTTATTCTGCTAAAACTGTAGTTCTTGCATTGTTCAAATTCATTAAGGGGAATAAATGTATGAAACAAGAATTTTCACAGAATAATATGGTACCATCATTTATTTCGTTGGCTACTCATCAGCTGCTTACAGGTCAAAGTCATTATTGAGTATATATACAGAAACAATTTTTACATATTTGCAAACAGTTCATTTTTAAACAAAATCAGTCAGTTACAGAACCATTGAAAACCAACAGGGATTACTGGATAGCTGTTTCACCCCAGTTTCGGAATCATCGGCAGTACTCACCCACCTCATTGGGGTTCGAACCTTGGACCTTCCAGTCACAAGGTATGCTCGTATACCATTCAACCACTGGGACCCGTTTCAATGGCCAACACATTAATTCTTACTTCTACCAATTCGTGATTTAGCGCGACCACCAACCAATGTCGTGAGAAGTCGTGACCAGTGAAGTCCATCCAGTCACGTGTGAGGATGGATGACTCACCGACGACATTGGGGTTGGGGTTGCGCTAAATGCATAACGAATTGGTAGAAGTAAGAATCCATCGGCTGGCCATTGAATCGGGTCCCAGTGATGGCTGAATGGTATACGAGCTTGCCTTGTAACCGTAAGATCCTGGGTTTGACCCTTGTGGTGGGTGCGTACTGCCAATAATTCCAAAACTAGGATGAAACAGCTGTCTAGTACTCCCTGCTGGTTTTTAATGCTTCTCTAACAGATATCAATCCGTGATCAACTCGTAAAACCAAAACTAATCCTTACAAACCAACTATAGAAAAATCAATCAGTATACAGTAATAATATACATATATATATATATATATATATATATATACATATATATATATATATATATATATATATATATATATATATATATATATATATATATATTATTAAACACTATTCCGAACAATAATGGTCATATACACAGTGGAAACTTTCGACATTATGTAATCAGATGAACTCTGTGCAAGTATGTAAAAATTGTTTCTGTAAATATACTCAATAACGACTTTGGCCTGTAGGCAGCTGTTGAGAAGCTAACGAAATAAATGATGGTACCATATTATTCTGCAAAATTTTTTTTCTTGCCTTATTTAAATTCATTAAGGGGAATAAATGTATGAAATTTTGAATAAGTTTGTTTTTTCAGGATCAAATTTATAGTGTGATTTATTATCTTGAAAACCATTTGTATGCATAACCAGTCTATAAACTGTATTACTTTTGTTCATACCTGCACACATGTTATATAGATGTATAGATATGCGTCGGTGGCACAGTGGTTAGGACTCTCGCCTACCGTACACATGGTCCGAGGTTCAATCCCCTGCCGACTCACACCTGATATCTATGTTCGGCCTGCAAAATTTGGGCTACCGATATCCATGCTGAAAATTCCATACCTGTACCAAAAATACGGTGTGGAATAAAGCTGTAATCCAAAAAATAATGAAAAAATTAAAAAAAATAGTTAAAGTTACATTCTCTTACCATCCTTAAACACTACTCATCTTTCTAACATTTTCCATTGTCGATTATATTTATTATGTAGCAGTCGAGTTTCTTAGTTTAACCCTCATTACTTTATGATTAGTTCACCCTCTACTCTACCATGTCTGTCCACTCACTGTCAACTTAAGTATTAGCCAAAACATATCAGTATAATTTTGAATTAGAATAAAGCAAGAACAAGAATTTTAACAATGCAAGAACTACAAATTTACATGTATCTGCGGCAGCAGTTACATTGGAAGGACAGAAAGAAGGGCATATCTACGATTTTCTGAACATGTACCAAAAAGCTTACGTCTAAAGGGAACAAATGCTTTAAATAGTGCCATCACCAGGCATCTTCTCGACACGGGTCATGAGGTGGACGTTGAAAAGTCGTTCAAAATTATCAATAAGCAAAATAGCTCAATTCTCCTTAAGTTTGCTGAAGCCATTTCCATCAAGCGCATGAAACCTGATTTATGCGTCCAGAAAGAAGCGGTTATCAGCCTTTCTTTGCCCTGGTAACTGGATAATTTCACCTCTCTTTCCTCCGAATGTGAAATGCTAAAAGTTTCCATTGTGTTTGATTATTATTGTTCGGAATAGTGGTTAATATTGCATATTTAGATATGTATATATTTTTAGTGTATGCGTATATTGATCGATTGATTTTTGTTTAAACTGAACTCTGTGCAAGTATGTTAAAATTGTTGTTGTAGATATATTTAATAATGTCTTTGCCATGTAAGCAGCTGACGAGAAGGCAACGAAATAAAAGATGGTACCATTTTATTCTGCTAAAACTGTAGTTCTTGCATTGTTCAAATTCATTAAGGGGAATAAATGTATGAAACAAGAATTTTCACAGAATAATATGGTACCATCATTTATTTCGTTGGCTACTCATCAGCTGCTTACAGGTCAAAGTCATTATTGAGTATATATACAGAAACAATTTTTACATATTTGCAAACAGTTCATTTTTAAACAAAATCAGTCAGTTACAGAACCATTGAAAACCAACAGGGATTACTGGATAGCTGTTTCACCCCAGTTTCGGAATCATCGGCAGTACTCACCCACCTCATTGGGGTTCGAACCTTGGACCTTCCAGTCACAAGGTATGCTCGTATACCATTCAACCACTGGGACCCGTTTCAATGGCCAACACATTAATTCTTACTTCTACCAATTCGTGATTTAGCGCGACCACCAACCAATGTCGTGAGAAGTCGTGACCAGTGAAGTCCATCCAGTCACGTGTGAGGATGGATGACTCACCGACGACATTGGGGTTGGGGTTGCGCTAAATGCATAACGAATTGGTAGAAGTAAGAATCCATCGGCTGGCCATTGAATCGGGTCCCAGTGATGGCTGAATGGTATACGAGCTTGCCTTGTAACCGTAAGATCCTGGGTTTGACCCTTGTGGTGGGTGCGTACTGCCAATAATTCCAAAACTAGGATGAAACAGCTGTCTAGTACTCCCTGCTGGTTTTTAATGCTTCTCTAACAGATATCAATCCGTGATCAACTCGTAAAACCAAAACTAATCCTTACAAACCAACTATAGAAAAATCAATCAGTATACAGTAATAATATACATATATATATATATATATATATACATATATATATATATATATATATATATATATTATTAAACACTATTCCGAACAATAATGGTCATATACACAGTGGAAACTTTCGACATTATGTAATCAGATGAACTCTGTGCAAGTATGTAAAAATTGTTTCTGTAAATATACTCAATAACGACTTTGGCCTGTAGGCAGCTGTTGAGAAGCTAACGAAATAAATGATGGTACCATATTATTCTGCAAAATTTTTTTTCTTGCCTTATTTAAATTCATTAAGGGGAATAAATGTATGAAATTTTGAATAAGTTTGTTTTTCCAGGATCAAATTTATAGTGTGATTTATTATCTTGAAAACCATTTGTATGCATAACCAGTCTATAAACTGTATTACTTTTGTTCATACCTGCACACATGTTATATAGATGTATAGATATGCGTCGGTGGCACAGTGGTTAGGACTCTCGCCTACCGTACACATGGTCCGAGGTTCAATCCCCTGCCGACTCACACCTGATATCTATGTTCGGCCTGCAAAATTTGGGCTACCGATATCCATGCTGAAAATTCCATACTTGTACCAAAAATACGGTGTGGAATCAAGCTACAAATCAAAAATTAAGAAAAAATAAATTAAATACTTCTTTTGTGTCGACTGTACCACTGAACCGTATCAAATAATTTGCGTTTGACAATATCTCAAATCACTAAACTGTACACAGATTTCTAATTTACTACGTTTGTGGATGATTCGGAGCAGACAAAGTAAGACCGATTTCATTGCATCCCACAACGTTTATTGTCCTTGCTTGATAAAAAATATATGTGGGGAACTAATCACATTAAAACTTAAGATTACTCGTCTTGTTAAGATACTATTTCTTCTTGCTACGAATAAACTCTAAATCTCCTGAATTCCTTAAAATCATATCTATGTATGATGGCTCCAGAAGACTTCTTGTATGATCTGTTAAGGAGTCAGACACATATATATATATATATATATATATATATATATATTTCTATTGTATAATATGATCTTTCTCATCTGACTTATTAGATTATCAACTGCTTGAAAATTCCCATGCATTGTATTATTCTATCTCCCCTATCATTTCGATGGTCGTATGATTGTTATCTCATACATTTGCATGCTATAATTCATGGCTCAGTTTCTTCTGAATATCTAGGGATGACATCATTTAAACTTTTCGTCTGTCTGCATTTACTGTTGTGTTATCTGTTGCTGAAGTTTCCTAATTGTTTTTGTTTTCTTTCTCATCTATGGATTCGTCTGATTTATTGAATGGATATTGCGTGATATTTACTTTTTTCATAAATTATAGAGATTGCATGCTGACGAATATATATCTCAAGTCACTTCTCCCCCACCCGCACTGTTCCCTAAAATATTCACTCTTCAACTTTATTTTGCAATTTTAACAGTCAAAACAACTTCAGGCAATATCCTGATTGACAATTCCAGATTGGAATGTAAATGTTGTTGTGGCGATTTTTCGAATTGACGTGTTTATTTTTTGAATTGTGTGTTAAAATTTTCAAACAAGTCATATATATATATATATATATATATATATATATCAGTCTCAAGTCACAAGTTGGCGAGATCACGTAGTGAATAGATATGTAAACAGTGAAATATAGGTAGGGAATGATCAATATTACATTATAGTTAATAAGGTCTCCTTTTTATGAATTTTCAAGTGAGCTGTGATTTCAGAATTTATAACCTGAATCGATCTCACTCACTTTCATTATCAACTGATTTAACTTGGAATAGGTGAAGGCAGGCGCAGAAAAAATGTATCACTAATAATAAAGCCGTGTATTTCTTTCGTGCTGATGGATAAATTTAACTGATAAGTTAAACTTTAGTGTGAAACTTATCTGACTGTTATTTCAATAAACTATTTTATTTCATATCTACATTTCTGTGTTTAAAGCTACAATTAATTCGGTAATGTTAAAGAACAACAAAAAAATTTCAATGTATAGGGTCCTACTCACAAAATCAGACTGCATAACTCAGTTAAACTTCATATATGAAAGTACACTTTGTAAATCAAGGAAATACTACATGAAAAGTATGGCAATGAATGCGTAAACCAGCTAAATTCTCCCAAAAATGTTATTAAAACGTTTGAAGCAGTCATCTGGTTAAAGAATGTAACCGAATCTGTCATCATTTATGTGCCCTAGGCTGTGCGACACACCTATTGTTTGAAGGATGATGGTACCAAGTGCAGTGGGATTCGAATGCTTCAGCTAATGAACAGAATCTGCACAAATGAAGCATTAACTAGTCTAGGATAAATAGTGGAATGTTTTAGCTTAACCTGTGTAAGAGCCATTTAATTTCTGTTTGCAAAACTTCTGAGCCACAGCTGATTCAAATGGTGCCTCAATTTACTTGATGGTTTTCAGCCATTTCGTTTCTAATTAAGTGGCACATTATTATTATAAGGCTTCGACAACACATCTACACTTTATTTCACTTTCTGCTGTCCACTTCAGCTGGGCCCATGATTGTTCATAATCTCTCATCTCCTCCTGACACGATCACCTCCAAGTCACCTCCTCTCACCAACGACCCACTCATTGCTTCCCATTCGGATCCCACTCGAGTGATGGTATGCATTGCGCTCGATGTGTGTGCCCTATCTATCTCCTACATATTTCTTGAGCAATCGGCTCTTGTTTAGTCTGTTAATCGCCAGAGGTTCTTGTTGATAATTCTTCCTGGCAGGCCATTTGATCTTGAGTATGGAGCCAGTGAAGACAGCTGTTCATAAAAGTCTGTAACTTGTTGGAAATCCTTTCCGTGACGTGCTGGCCAAGTTTCTCACACATATAGAAAAACTGACCGATTTCACATTTGTGTTGAAAAAATCGGAGTGTTGTTATTTATGCTGGCTGTGTGACAGCAGAATATTTTCAAATTGGTTTCAGGTTGAAGAATACATATCTGTCCTTTCTGATAGTGATTTTGAAGTCTTCATCCGTTCCGCCAGACTGTGGTTGAAACGACGCTTCCCAGATAAGTGAAGGAGGCAACCTCTGTTAAATCTCTCACATTCATAGTGATTGGTGCTGTTGGTTGCTTATCTTCATCATCTCTGTCTTCTCTATGTTCACTTGGAGTCCCGTATTCTCCGCCTGCCTCGCCTATTCAGCCAGTTTGTTGGTTTTCGCATGTAAGTCTTCGAGTTTGCGTTACATCAAAACATAAATCATCCATGTGAGAAATCCTGGTCTTCTGGAGTCTTCTAATCGGTTGTACAGTGTATTCCTGTCTTCTCACTTCCCGTGCACAGTCTGACGTATAATCCAATTAACTACAATCAAGAATATCACGAGTGATAATAGGCAGCCTTGTCTTACCCCTGTGTTCACTTTGAACGCCTTACTGAGTTTTCTGTTGTGGATAGCCTGACAGGTAGCACTGCCATAAGGCTGTTGAATTTTTTCAACCATTTCGTTTCTAAGTAAGTGGTACACAGAACATTTATGCTGTTAAGAAATATTTTTATTTCTCAAAATAACCATTTTAGTATCAAAGTAATTCAAAAAAATTGTTGAATAATTGAAAAAATTCTAAATGCATAATATTTTTCTTTGTATAAGGAGTCTCTTCTCTATCTCTATATTGCTTTATATGAATATATAAGCAGATTCACTTTGCAATTAAACGTCTTAAACTAATACAGACTGATTAAGACAGACACAGTATAAAATAGAAACACCATGTTTTACCAAGCAGTCTACATAAATTGTTTGTTTATTCTAATTTCATTATTTTGAAACTTCTAGTCATACAAATGAAAAATAGTCATTTTATCACCAATTAAAATGAATACGAAGATGTTCAAATACAGACTGAATATAGATGGAGGGAGAGATTGGTTACTGAATCCTGGTTCATCGAGTCTACATCCAACATATGCAATAAAAGTGACTCAACGCAAATACCAGAGATATGGAAGATATTGTTACCACCAGTCAAATCAGATTAGGATAATAAATAATGTTAAAATGTAATTCAATTGACATTATAACATTCTAACAAGTTACTTATTTTTACTATAAAAACATCTTATTTCCCATCTGGATGTATTTGATTGATAACAGTAATATTATTTCTGAGTGTACTTTATCTTATAGTGATTTTATTCAAATGTCAAGTCAACTTTTACTCATGTATATAAATGAAGTAAGAAAGTTAAATGACTACCTTGATATGATTATGAGCAGTAAACATTACTGTATAGCACAGTGTGATTTCGTCCGAATAAAATTTTATCCATAATGAATATATTCAATTATTTTGTGTTTACATGAACCTTCTTGTTATAGGTTTCTTAAAATGCATCGAATAGTACTCAGAAAATTTATCCACCCTTTAACAATGACCAGAAATTACCACATGGAGATTTTCTTCAATAGAAATTAAATAGGGTCCTACAGTAAATTTAGCAAAGTATCACTTCTCATAATTATCTGGTATCGGTGATTCATAGATATTTGGCGTACACAAATCGTAAACACATTCTTTTGAATTTAAAAAAAAATTTAAATCCCCGTCACCTTCGAACATCATGGAATCTAAGCATCAATACAAAATGGTATCGGATTACTTTCTGAGCACATATTTTTAATATTTGTAGATGATCTTTTACTTCCCCAAATAATTACGGTCTGTAATGTGCTTTCTGTCTCTTCGACGGTACAGTCTATGTTCGGTATACCCATTATGATGTAACTTTTAATATAACTAACCCACGAATCTTAAGATAAGTCATGTGTATGCATCAGGACCTAAAGCACCTAGATATTTACTCAGGGGAAACTACTTTTTGAGATTTATTAACAATCCTTTCTTATTTTCCTCAGATGAATTAGTCGACCTCTGATGGTATATTGACTCCTGAATGGGAAGCTTTGATGATGCTTTTGATTCCGATTTAGTATTTATTTGTCAGAGGGCTTTTAGTGATAGAAAGTAGAAACCACTGATTACGGTTCAATAAATTAATTGGCGGAAAGTCTACCAACAAACAGCTACTGAACAAGAATTAGCTTCTATAGTCTGTTAGCCTATCAGACAACACTTTGTGCTGTTTCAATGATGGGTGCTGTATTAGAGTCACTATGGAAGCACCATCAGTAACTTAAATACAGTTACAAACACCTGATGGATTCAAATAGGACAAAAAATGCTTGCTTGAGCCCATCACCAGCCTGCACTTACCAAATGACATAATACCTTTTGTTTAAATAACATTACTGTTCACTGAACTAAGCCGGAGTAATCTTATAACAAAACTTTGTCCAGATAAGTAATAATCAGATTGGTTGGAGGATTTTATCATGAGATAACATCAGTTAGAGAACCATTGGGAACCCTGGGAGTACTCGACAACTGTTTCGTCCAGATATGAGACTCCTAATCAATACGCATCCACCGAGATTTGATCGCAGGGCCTTCTGGTTACAAGGAGAGTGAGCTCATAGACGGTTAAGCCACTGGGGTTTCGATCCAGTGGCCCGTAAATTCTGTGTCGTAAATTGGCAGAATTGATGTCAGTTCATGATGAAATCCTCCATCCAATCAAACAAAATCCCTACAAAACCAATAATTAATAATCAAATTATTGTTACTTCTACCTTGAAGTGTGGATATCCGACTGTTTTTGGGTTTTATGGGTGGTTGACTGGTGTAAACATTACTCCCCTCAATAAATGATACGAACCGCAATGCCACTGCGACTAATAAACACAAGACAAATAAACTGCTCCTGTTTAGAACTTTCCTGAAGTTGACTCTTGAGTATATACAGCACTGATTCAATTTGTAGCATATCTAGAAACTTCTTCACAGGTAGGTATATATGCTAGTTGAATTTTAAGGTACAAAACTTGTTCAGTAATTTGGCCTCAGATATACAATGACTTTATTTTAAATCTTATAGTCTGAATAAAAAATTCCCGGCTTAAAAATATTTTGTATTTGGTAAGAATGTGCCTAAATTGGTCATATAATATACAGATAGCCGAAACAACAAAATATCACCAAATTTTAAAAGTACAGTTACATCAAACATCTTATACTGGACACATATATTTTGGTCCCATAATAAAATATTAATGCTTTTAGCAAAATATTCTTAATGAGATTCTACTGAAAATGGTCATTATTATTGTTGTTGTTATTATTATTATTGTACCTTTTAGGCATGGAGGCCATTAAAAATGACCTGAAGTTAACTGGAACTATTCTGTTGTGAATTAATATCAGTTCAGCTAATATTATTACTTTTTCATAGAAAAATAAGCTGAAAAAATCACTCAACTGTTTAAAAATAAACTAACTACTTCTAACTGTAACAGGAAAATAAACAAATGTAACAATCCTTCATGTTTTCATAGGCAGAAGGGTAAATAATATTTTATAAACAGCTCATTAGTACTACCTTTCTCTCTAGCATTATATATGTATATATATATATACATGTATATTTTCATATGTGACTTTTTGTTTTAAAAAACGCAGCCTATTGTGAACTCTCTCTCTCTCTCATGTTATCTTTAGTTGACATCATAGATTTGTTTGACTCCCACCTTAACTACTACTAATAATAATAACAATAACAGCAGCTTCATTCTCGACAAAATGTTTACACAATTTACAGAATTTTCAGCCTAATTTACTGCAGAATGCTTTCTCCTCGATCTGAGGCACAAACTAGTCCTTAATAGCATTTTTCCCTCGTCGTCGAGAAAACTGCACTAGTAGTTTGAAAACTAATTAAAAGTGTGCGTGAGTATATTTTGCAACCCAAGGACATAATTGAGTAGTTAAAATAATAGGAGTCAAAGAAAATAAGTTGGAGTATGTTGGATAGAAATTCGGATAGACCACTGATTCAAGCGCTATGCCACCACCAGTCATCACAAACAGGAAAATTATCTGTCGGTGTCTAAAGGTAACAATGCTTAAGTAGGTAATTATTAAAGATAAAATAATTTACTGTAAATTACTGCATTTTTTGACTACCTCTAAGTATCGCAAATCATAGAAGACTTCTGAACAAGTCCAGTCCGTTCCAAAGAAAATACTTCTGCTTAATCTAGAATTCATAGGTGACATTGAAGCAGAAATCCTTGGTAAATGCCTCTGCAAATCACTGGGGAAAACATACTTCACCGCAAGCCTACAACTGACGTTTTCCTGCAAGAAACTGTTCAGCCAGAATGCGAAAGACAAGCTGTCTCACTGGGCCACTTTAACATGCATATACCAGTTTACTAGCTCGTGCGGAGCTGACTACGTCGGCCTTGCCATGCGCCAACTTGAAAAAACGCGCTTGTGAACACTATCCAGCCTGATTAGTAATAGGAGAACGAAAACGGGTATATAGTTCCGTGACAGAACATATGGTCAGTTCAGGACATCCAGTGCCATTCGAAGAATCCTTCAGAATCACATACAAGATTCGATCAAACCTATCAAAGGGAGTAAGATTAAAGCATCTGGGCATAGCCGAGGCACTAGCTATTTAAAAGCTCAAACCCACGCTTTGTATACAAAAGGAATACGTCCAACCCTTGTCCGTGCCATGGCCATCATGAAAAGGTAATTATTTTAGTAATGACCATCCCATTACCTTTCTTATCCAAACTTCCCGTTTATTCATGTTATTTTTTATTATTTCGTCATATTTAATCCCTAATTGTATAAACAATTATTCGTCACATTAGTTATGATCCCATTAGATGTTTTATCCAAACATCCTGTCTACTTTTGTAATTGCACAATATGTAAGTATTCCCAATAATTATGATGCGATCACGATGCTATTCAAGGTTTTCCAATGGTTCTCTAGCCAATGCCAGCTCATGATGAAATCCTGTAGCCAAATTATGATGTTACTTTGTTTGAGTTTTATCCGTCCCCTGTTTATTAATTCGTAATTGTAATTTTATTAAATTGACTGCAAATTATTCTGGAACTTTCCCACCCACTTATCATAAACACGCGAATGTACAGCCCAGTTGATGACTTCGTCAAAAAGAAAATTTTCTTCGTTGCAAACGTCTTTTTAATACTTCAAAGTCGAATTAAGATTTGGTAGTAAAGTGGGACTAAAATACTGTTAGCTTGAACATTCTTAATAAACCCTAATTTTAAAACAACTATCCAACATACTGATATTTAATTCAATCCGTGTGTTAATCAGAACAACAATGTTTTTTTCATCATTACTGAAGTCGTGCATAAAAAGCATCATCAAATTTCCCTTCGCAGATGGAAACTTTTAGCAAGCACAAAGAGTAAGCAGTTTATCGTACTTCAGCCAGGAAAAACGTTGAACTAATGGATGCGTAAGCCACTTGAATAAGGTATTCTATTAATGACACTGGGTGCTATCAAGTTGCCAATCAATCAGTAAATAAATAAAGACTTTCTGAAATACATTAGTAAGAAATGCTAATGTCAAGGAATGCTACAGTCAATAAGGCATCTATTACCTGAAAGTAACTCATAAGTTTGTATGGATAGTTTCAGAATATCAGATATGCATTTCACCACGTACAAGATGCCTTACTTTGAATAGATGATAGAACTACGTATTAAAACCTCTGCCTCAACAATGAATACTTTCCAGCATATAATATACATTCAAATAACTATTATTTTTCAGTTTCTAAGTGTACTATGTAAGGAAATCAGAAGTCAAGTATTCACAAATTTAGATATGATGGAGAAGATGTGTAGCTCAGGTGGATGATACTTCAATTTGGATTATACGCTAAAGATGTCGCCTAGTAGGGTGATGAAAGCTTCGCAAATTAACTATCCAGTTCAGAGAACACAACCACATCAAAATATTCACAAATTGCTTGACAATTCAAACAGTCTATCATATATATTCAAGTACTAAGCATTACTGATTAAGGCCAGATAAAAATGCTAAAGTACACATGGGAATAATAAGACCATGGATGACTTACCGCTCAATAAAAGCTTTCATTTTTTCGTAAGATACTTTGTTTTTCAGTTCAGTCCAGTTAATGTATGAATATATGAGTCTACTTAATATGCAGAGTATCAGATGTTAATTTGATATTTTTAACAGGAAAAATTGAGATAAAGATTTTTTTCCCTTTAGTTCAGCATTTTAAATTGCCTTTTTATTAAGAGCCAGTTTTTAAAATGATTTGATACTTATGGTCAATATCCTATTGGGTGAATTGTAAACTACCAATCAAAATACAGTTAATAGTAGACTAGTATCTGTAAACAAAATAGGTATTTGTTTTGATAGATTCATTGAGAATCAATTAAGTATACAGACTGATATCTTCTAGATAAGAATTTTAGTTCTAAATACGTCACTTAAGTAATTTCAATGCCTCTGTAATTTATTCCAGAGAAGAAAAATTAGAATGAACGCCTGTAACCAATCAACCAAATCCCTACAAACCGATACTTGAATATCAATGAGATGCTCACTGGCGACTGCCCCTTTTCAGGTAGGTAGTTACCTGGGTTCCAGTGGGAAGTCGTGACCAGTAGGGTACAGCAGGTCGGGTGTGAGGACAAATACTCGCCGAAGACATTGGCTAGCGGTTGCGCTATGTCGTGAATTGGCAGAAGTTAGAATTCATGGGTCATTGGATCGGGTCCCAGTGGCTTAATGGTCTACGAGTTCCCCTTGTAACCAGAAGGTCCTGGGTTCGAACCCTGGCGGTGGGTGAGTACTGATGAAGAGTCTCAAACTAGGACGAAACAGCTGTCCAGTACTCCCTAGAGGTTTTCCGATGGTTCTCTAACCGATGTTAGATAATGATGAAATCCTGTAGCCAATCAACCAAATCCCTACAAACCAATACTTGAATGTTTTCAATAAATTATACTTCAGCCTGTACAATTATAAATCTAGTAAATTTGGTATTTATATAGTCAGTGAAGGCAAATTAGAATTAAAACGGAAAGTTTATTGCGATGAAATAATAGTCGGTGAGTTTTGATTATGAGTTAATCGTAAACACATTAGTGTGTAACCACAAGAAAGACGATATTCGGAGAACTTCTTTTTGAAAAAGCACATGTAACCGAAAGATAAGGTGATATTGGATACGGTAGAGAAGTCACATGGGTGAATTCACCGCAGACATTCGCAAATGTCAACTTAACAGATGGATTGAGAAAGCATTCCCTGCAAATAAACTGGTACTCAGTTTTTCAACTAGAGCAGTATTCACACAACGAGTTAAGGACGAATTACCAATGATGCCCTCACCAATGTGCATTTATGAATTTAAATGCTTCTGCGGAGCTAGTTGTATAAGCCGTAATCAGACAGCTGTATTCACGTACTCACGTGAACATGTACCCGCATAATTGACTAAAGGAGAGTAAATAATGCAGTCTTAGTCTACTTGAGAGATACTAGAAACTCAGTAAAACCTCAGCAGACGACTTCAGTGACCTATTAACACCATGGTAATATATTTAGAAGAGTCAGACTAGGTCTTGGATCAGTAACTGAAGCGATAGCCGTCGCTTACAGAAGACCTAGTATGTGTATCCATAAGAAGTGTAATCCGCCTTTTTGTTTACCTTAGCCTACAGTAAGGTCGACAATTCTTTCATAAACACTTATAATTAATTATTAGGTGTTGGTTTGCAGGGATTTCATTGGTTGCAGGATTGATTAGCGGTTGCACTAAATATATATCACGAATTGGGAGAAATTGGAATTCAAGGACAATTGTGTCGGGTCCAAGTGGCTGAATGGTCTACAAGCTCGTCTTGTAGCCAGAATGTCCTGGGATCGGACTCCATTGAGTGCGCACTGGTGAAAAGTCCCAAACTAGAATGAAATAACTGTCCAGTACTCCCTGCATGTTTTCCAGTGGTTCTCTGACTGATGTCAGCTTGTGATCATTCCTGTAGCTTGTAATTAAGTTGAAACCTCAGTCCCCTTTTCGTCCCCTTAGTTTCTTATGCAAACGTTTAGTTTAGACTCTTTACGATTTAATGACCTTTCTTATTATTAATATCTATTATCCTAGATTCACGCAATGCTTTGCAAACTATAATCATATTCACACAGTCTTTTTCATTCTTTATCACCTGATAATCGTTCACTAATAGTACTTTTTTATTCACACCACACCATCGTTATTTTATTATTTTTACTTATTAATTTGAACAAGGCATTAAGAAGACAAATTTCGCGAGATGATATCATTTCGTAGTTTCTTTACAACCGCTTTACAACTAACATGGTTAACAATGATAAAATAAAGTTCATGAAAATTACTCAGTTAAATAAAAACAAAAGTACATACTAATGACCAATCATATTAAGATAGGTCATGCAGTCCAGGGTAGGCGAAGATTGAAGTCTATTGATTTTTGTACACACAGTTTAGGCTGTATGTGATTAATCCAAAGTGCTTCCATCACCTTCAATAACCTTGAATTAGAGTTATGTGAAATAATTGTGAAACAGTCATTAATATTTATTTTGTGACCAGACATTAATAAGTGTTTTGCAATGGATGATGCTGGATTTCTATTAAGATTAATCGCGTTAGGATTTTCGATATGATTTACTAGCCATTTTGGAATATGTTCTTTTCGACGACATTGGAACATTCTGTTAGTTCTACCTATATAGGTGTCACCGCAGCTGCAGGTGAACTTGTAGATACAGTTTGAAGTAGAGTCCACAGAATTTCGTCCTTTAATCGTAGGAACAGGGATCGAAAATGTTCGGCAAGTGAGAAAAAGAGATGCGGCGTAGAATGTGCGTTTGATGGCTGATCGAAGTCTTTGAGTTGTCAACTGCATAATCTGGTCGCCCTTGAATGGTAGATTAATAAAGATGGCTTTCTTTGGTACAGAAGCTGTCTTTTCGAGATGTGGTTTTTCTTTGCTGTGACAAGTGATAAAGCTCTCCGGATAACCATTAGCTAATAAAACTGAATGTACATGTCGAAGCTCATCCATCAGTGTGTCACTCGTGCATATTTTTCGGGCCCTTGAGAACAAACATTTCACTAGGGAACGTTTATACTGGATAGGAACAAAACTGGTAAAATGAAGATATTGTCCAGTCCATGTTTGTTTACGAAAAATAGAGCGCTGAATCGTTCCATCATTTCTCCTAGTCATAGTAATATCCAGGAAACCGAGTTTGTTATTCGATTCTAGTTCGGAAGTCACTCGAATATTTGGATGAATATGATTAAATAGAGTAATGAAGTTTTCAATAGATTTACTATTATTACCAATAATAAGAGTATCATCTACATAACGTTTATACAGCATAAATCCTCCAAGCATACCTTGCATTTGTTTCTCTAATTTCGACATAAATATATCTGCTAACAGGGGCCCCAGAGGGCTCCCCATCGCAACACCATCGATTTGTTTATATGCCTTTTCTTGGAATGTGAATCTAATATTTTCTGTACACATTATTAACCTTGAACTTACGTCTAGCGTATCCCGTTTGTTGGTTTATTTCGTTGTAACATTTATACTGTCTAACACACTTGAAAACTGTACTTTTAGTTGAGTATGCATACACAACAGATCACTGAATTATTTAACTTTGTATCATATTCTTATTGGCTGTACATTTTATAAGGTTCTTAATGATATTCAAAACTCCCTGACTGTTACTCTACATTGTACTTGTACCACCATACACTTTCTGACTTAATTCTAATTTTCCTTTACTGGTTATTGAATGAAAAAATTAATGAATTTAAAATTGTAGACCTTAAAGGACACTTGTTCGCTTTAATTTCTAGAATAGTGGGAAATATGTTTTCCGTGAAAAATGTCACTTCATTTCTTATTGTCAGAGTCTAACTGCTGGAGATTGAAAAATGACTGAAAATTGTTATTAAAGTGACAAACTTATTGGACTTCTTCCAATCAAGTAATGTTAGTGTTTCCATCTCTGATTTATTTCGACTGGAACATAGGACTTCAAGTGTTGACCATTGAAGTTTCAATAGCCATGGTGAAAATTTTATAGGGCTAAGTCGCTATTCGCATGTAATCGATTCTGATAACTTTATGACTTATGTTTTAATTTTCAAATTATCAGTTGTCTCTGTTTCAGTTCTAACCTTTGACTACTGCACCGGTCTTCTTCATTATTTACTGCCTAATTGACATATAGGTAATGATAATAATTACTGCCAACAAATTTATGATGTTAGCAAAAGTGGATTGCATATTAATGAAAATATAATTAAGGGCAAATATCTCTTATAAATATACTACTCAATATAGGAATTGATCCTAATCTTCCAAACTCTCTAGCTCACAATATTCGCAAAAGTTAGTATTGAGTATCATCAGGTGGAATATCCATGTGAGGAATAAGAAATACATTTGCTAGTGACTTAACAAAGAATAAAAAATCAACGATACACTCTCTTCAGTAACGAATATCTTGAAGTTGCTGAAATTAGTCAGCGAGTTCAAAGGATGTCTACGTAGACTATTATTACTATTAGTATAATAATTAATGAGTTGATGCGGTAAGAAGTACCAGAAGTTTGTTGTATTAGTGTGCGATAAAGTCAATCAGTATTCTGACACAGTTGGACATCGCAACTGTTTCTAAGCCTTACATCCATAAAGTTCAAAAAACCGGACACTACATCTCTATGATTCCAAGATAATTCTGCGGACTGGATGGAGGATCTCATCATGAGATGACATCAGTTAGAGAAACATTGGAAGTACTGGACAGCTGTTTCGTCAGCCTAGTTTTGGGATTTTTCAGCAGCGCGCGCCCACTGGGGCTAGAACCCAGGACCTTCTGGTTACAAGGCGAGCTTGAAGACCATTCAGCCACTGGGACCCAATCGAATGGCCAGTCCATGAATTCCAACTCCTGTCAATTCACGACATAGCGCGACCACTTCGCAATGTCTTCTCCAATGAGTTACTGCCTCACCTTCAACCTACTGTACCCTACTGGTCACGGCTTTCCACTAGAACCCCAGGTAACTGCCTGAATAGGGCCAATCGCTAGTGAGCATCAGATTAATTTTCAAGTATTGGTTCTGAAGGGATTTTGTTTGATTGGATGGAGTATTTCATCATGAGCTGGCATCAGTTAGAGAATAATCGTTGTACAAGGTCACACAATGCAGTTTCAGGATAACAGCAAAAAGTGGGGAGTTCATGAAGGCGAAAATAATGAGAAAATAACAAAATAACGCACTCATCAGATGTCTTCACCTGCCTAATCACGACAATGCTTAAATAATTCAAATACAACAAAGTATTAAAAGATGTTTTAGTTTACACTCATTACAGTGTATAGTGAACACTTAGGTTAATTAAAATCTTTGAGAGGAAATAGCGAATATTGCAAGTGTTACGTAAAGTGAATCTGTCTGGACCAAACAAAGCAAACTAAACGCAAATCTATTCAACTAGACTGTGCAAATACGCACAAGATAAAGCAAGTTACTTCACTTCAAAATAAGGATATGCTATATAATCGCCTTTTTCAGATTGTTAGTGAACGTCTTCAGATAACAAAGACTGTTATTGTAACTGAAGTTCTCAGTTCTCTTGAAAAACACTCAAAAAATCAACTTCATATACTTTTACGGCTATTCTAAGCTAAAATATATGTGAATGATGAGACATTCGAATTAAAACCTCATTAATTAGTTTACATGCTAGAGGATAAAATGAAATCAGATAGACTAAGCAGACTTGTAGATGTATAGATAAAATGAAAAACCATTACGCCTAATTTCATATCAACTATCAAGCCTAACATTTTTTAAAAATTACCTTTGCGTGACTAGTACAAGTTAGAAAATACTTCAATATGAACAAAAAATTACATCATTCTTATGATGAATTTATTTCCATCTACATATTGTAGCCTAATACCTTAGATAAGGACTAGTTGTACTATGTTTTTCGGTTTAATGCATGAACTGCACTGAATATCACAAGATCAATAAATTTGAAACTAGTCCGTGCTGGCAATAAGCAACGAAGCAACACTGGTTCAAGGGTAACGATAAAAATGTTAATCTCTGAATCAGTATTACCTTCAATCTATGCTTGGACATATGAAGCTGGAAGATATCACGCAAGATAGATTTATTAATTTAGATGTAATAAATTTTAGGCATTACCAGTGTACATGTAATGGTACATTGATCGATTAGCAGGAAGCAAATATTGTACTAACTGAATCATAACAGCAGTTGTCTGCTGTCTGAAAAGCTTAGTGGTAACTTTTCTAAACAGAGCACTGGGTGATGCGGATTCGAATGTCCAACAGGATGCTAGTTGCCTGAGGAATACAGTAAACACAAAACTAAGGCCTTATGCTTCCTTCTGATAGCCTCCGACGGCCAAACATTACTTTTAATCTAACTCACATAAATTTAGTAATCTTTTCAAATTTCGTTGTTGATTGTGAAATAACAAAATGCTTTGAATGGAATTTGTAATAAAGGCAAACAGTTTTGTTGAATAAACATTCAACAGAAATAATTACTAAACGAATTCTTTTATCGCTTTATTCAATCATTTTTAGGGAACATAGGATAACAAACTTGACTATTTGTTGTGTACTGTAGTCGCCAAGCTTTTAAGCCAAATGAGGTAGGTAAAGCTAAGAGAAATATTTTTACTTAGTAGGAGACAATATTGTAGAAACGATGTCGCCAAAACCTAATGTATATTGAATATTGTGTTCAGTTTTAGTGTACAGTTTTTAGGATTTTTAATTATTATGTTAAGTAATTTCAAAATACACTTCCATTATTCCATTAATTTGAATGCAGATTTCTTCATGATATTTGAAGGTCACAGGTATGATATGTGCCAGTGCCAAACAGTGTGATGTAAAAAAACATATGTTTCACACCTAACAGAGAGAACCCTACCAGCCACGACCTGTAATTATAACTTGAGGGCATCCATCTTGTTTTCAGAAATAAGCCCAACATTAATATTTTGAGTTTTTTTTGGATTTGAATAATTTAAACTTAAAATGTGAGTTTACAGAGATTATCATGCATGAGGCGGATTTAATCTCAGTGGTTCAGTCTTCAACAGGTTTCGCTGATAATCTCATCTTGGATTAGACTCCTGGCGGGCTTGTTCATGCTCAGTGATGAAGATTTTCAAACTAGGATGAAACAGTTGCCCATTTCTCTTTGGTTTTTCAATGGTTTTTCTAACTGTTATCAGCTCATACTCAAATCTACCTGGGAATTTATCAAATTCTTTACAAACCTAAAAATATCTTATTATGAAGCGAAATTTTAAGTCTCTTTGGACACCAATGTCAAATAATTATTACTTTAGGTTAAGGTAGACCGCGTTTCTTATTTACCCATTTGTTTAAGCTCCCAAGTATCGTTTTGTCGATGCATTGGTTGTTCCACTTTAAATTATGAAGACATTTGTATAATCATATCATAAGTGATAAAATGATCAGCATAAAGGATGAGAACAGGTTTCTCATCCCATACTTAGCAGCTATCATGGCATTTTTACTAGCGAACGCTTCGCTACTCTAAAAAAACACGGGTTTTTAAGTGGATCCACTTACCCCCGTAATGACGACCAATATTCTACTGCGAAAAAAGACAGTAGTATATGCTCGTAAATCAATTACCTAAAACGGAAATGAATAGAATGAATAAAATGTACCAAAATACTCCAAGTAAAGACGACCTTTGAGATTTCAAAATAATCTACACAACTGTTTATCGTTAACTAAGTCGGTTTCGATCAATTTCTAACTAATGGTACCCATATAATCCATTTAATATGTGATTTCTCCACAGTCACGTCTTTAAAGCTACTGTTCTGATATTAATACAAAGAATTTAGAGTATTTTGTACAATATATTTTATTCCTTCAGTCTACGACACTACTGATAAAACGATGTCTACTAAACATTGTGATAAGATAGGAATAATGAACAGTGCTCACAATGAATTTTCACTATTGTTCATGTACTAGTTCTGCTGGAAGTCTTTTAGTGAAAGGACAATCGAGCTGATTAATCGCTAAATGCTAAAGTAGCTGTTTGTTCTTCTAAATTTGTTCATTGAAATCCATCGACCAAGTAAGTATACAAGTCACTATAAAGGAAATTCTACAGCTAGATTTTGTCAGTGTTGACAATTTTGCCCAAAACTGGTTTTGTCATACTTTCAATTTTATCCATAAATAAAGGTCTGAGTACGGTGTGATGGATTCAGTTGGTTACGATTTTCTACTTAAACTTCACGAAATCCACCTCCTAGTTGGTCACTACTGAGACATAGAGTGACACATAGATTTCATTGTTTCTCCCTCGAAGTAGATTGTTATCACGGCACGTTTCGCTACGAACCAATCTCAGTTGCAGGATCATTCACTGGCTAATGGCTAACATAGTAATCTTTACTCTAAAATTCTCATAAGAATCCGTGATGGATGGACTCTAATGAGTCGAATGTTGGATAACAGATAACGACAGCACTATATTGCAAAATTTACAGATTTGATGAAATTATGAGCTCGTCTAAATAATCTGAAGCTCCTAATATTAACGAGTAGTCAGATTGTGACTATATGCACAGCAGCAGTTCTAAACTAGACAGAAACAACCATCTAGGACTGTTCTCTAAGTGATGACAGTTAATAACAAAATCTACCATCATATGAATTAAAGACTAACAATACCAAAAGTAAAGCGTTTTACTACATCAATTCGTTTAAACCAAATCCACTGAGGTGGATAAAAATAATGCGAAAATTTTGAGTTTTATGCAGAATAGATGAATATAAATCATGGTGAATAAATCTGTATTGAAAAACTATGACAAATATTTAAAATGAATTTTTTGTTTTTTTCGTCTGATTATCAAGCTCATAAAAATACACTTAACGAAAACAAGGGAAGAGAAATTGGCGTATACGATTTTGTTTACAAGTCAGCTTGAAAATAAATGCAAAATAAGACTAACGAAGTTATTCGAAGGAAATATAATGACTTTTTGTACAGATATATAAACAAAAAAAAGATGAACAATTCAGACATATATGTATATATGTGATTGAAAGATTAAAGGATAAAGGCACGTATACAAACAGAGTTAATGTTGTTTTCTTATTCAATAAGAATTACTTCCAGTGTTTACAAATTGGTTCAGAGTAGGAATATGAGTAGTGATCATAGACATTTCGAACAGTTGAGATGAACTGTTATAACTTCTAATGTTTGGCATGTTTTCTGCCTAATGGCTTTCAGATTATTCTCGCCTACACAAGCGATGACGGAAGACGATTTATCAACGTCATAAATCATAGTTATGATTATGTAACATCTTGTTATCGATCAACAACACTGTGCTAAACTATTATTATTATTGTTTCCTCTAGTTACTAGTAGAACATAGGGCTTCAGCCGAACGTCTCCATTGCTTTCGGTTCTCTGCCAACCTTTTCACCGGGCTCCACATCTGCCTACATGCTTTTATCTCTTCACATAAACTCCTCCTCGTCACCCTCGCACTGACGACAAAATCATCGTTTCCCGTTCGGGTTCCACTCGAGGGCCTGTCTAATGATGTCACTTGGTGGTTTGCTTTCTCAGTGGATGGCCAATCCATCTCCATTTCCTCCTGCCTATTTGTTTCACAATCGGTTCCTCGTTGGTTTGCTACCAGATATCCCTGTTACTGATCTTTTCTGGCTGGCCATCTGATCTTGAGTAGTAATGCGCGAAGACAGCAATTGGTAAAAGTCTGTAGTTTGTTTGAAGTGCTCTGTCTGACGCGCCGAGTCTCTGATCTGTACGTATAATAAGTTGCGCTGACTTATTTTTTTTTTATTTTTTTTATTTTTGGTAACAGCTTGATTCCACACTGTATTTTTGGTACAAGTATGGAATTTTCAGCACGTGATATCGGTAGCCCAATTTCGCAGGCCGACCATAGATATCTGGTGTGCGCCGGTGTGGGCTCGAACCCCGGACCATGTGCATGGTCGTCGAGAGTCCTAACCACTGTGCCACCCATTGGAGTTGAAAATATGGATCTTGTTTTTCATACTGAGTGTTGTTGACCTCCACACAGACTTGAGAGTAATGGAAGCTTGTCTTGCTTTTCTGATTCTGGCTTTGATATCCTCGTCAGTTCCGTCGGCCTGTAGTTGAAACGATGCTTCCCAGTTAGGTAGGTAAAGGGGGTTGCTTCTTTCAAATTTATCACATTTATGCTGGTTGTTATGCTAACCTAGTTTTCAATAATCTCACTCATGCAATTTTAAGAAAGTTTAGAGATGTATAAGGTGGCTAGATACTTCTAAGTCAAGGAATTCATTTTATAATCAGGATAAAGTATATAAATAATCTATAGATGAATGTCTGGAAAAAGTCTGTGAAACAAATCTTTAAAGATGGTTGAGAAAAACACTAAGCCAACGTAATACAAAGAAAAAAGTCATCAATTTTTCTCGAAAAACTGAAGCTCAACAGAATCAACAGAATGTATTCAAAGGATGACTCTGCAGAGTAATCAAGAAAGCACTTTTCTTCTGCTTATCTTTGGACATATTTTTAGCCAACATTTGCACGGGCAATGTGCTACATTTAATCACACCTATTTACCAATTTATTAGCACCTCTGAATTCGGTAGTATAAGTGACATAATGAAAGTACTTTCGAGCATATTCCAGCCTTATGCAAAAGTAAGCGTAAGCCCACTTTCAGATTAACCCAGAAATACCTCTTTATTTCCTATCATATTGCTTCGGTAAAATCTTTAAAAGTTTTGTATAAATTTAAATCGTATATTTTAAGAAGAATGCAGGTTCGCCAAACATGTATGTCAAGGATGTTTACAATCTACCAACTAATATTCCAGCTACTTGCAAACCAAGAAGCTAAGTTCATTATCTGATTTTACTTTAGTCATAAATATTCCTTCATCCTGTCCAAATATCTTTGCCGATTGGCCAATATGATAACGCGAAAATGCCCCCATGCTGATGAACGATGATTAAGGTTTTATATATAAGCTGAGATTTTTGATAAAGCTATTAGCATTAAATAGTGAAGCACTAGTAAAAACAATATTGTTTTGTTTTTTATTCATTGGTAAATACAAAAAACCTTTGTAAGAATAAGTACCTTACTTTATCTTATTATTATGACTTCACATTGAGTGAATCAATTCGCTAAATGGCTTACAGGACATACATCTGTTGACCTTCCTTTGGTCCATTAGCTGTTTGACCTTTGCGAAATTTAAAATAAAATGCATGACCTTTAGAGGTGATTCACACATATATTTTATTGAGTTGCCACGGTTCATTCCCATAAATTAAAATTTCACCTGTAAATACATGCATTATCCAAACACAGCTGGTCCATTTAATAAATTCGGATGGTATTATTAGAAGACAGAGATTATCTAAAGAATGTGAAACATTCGTGCAGTACATTTTGGACAGTCTGATCACACATTTACTTGTGGTAAACTACCAACTTCGTCTATAGCTAAACACCTAACTGCTATGAATCACAACACTGATATCAATCAAAACAGCTTTAAAGATTATCTATAAAAACAGTCAGGGAGGCTTACAGAAATACACAGAGGCGATGGTTATTCATAAACTTAAACCCCCTCGCCTGTGTGTACAAAAACACTCTATTATTACTCCCTTGGGTTCTGAGTGGTATATAGGGCTTTAGTAGCACACCTCCACTTCGTTCTATTTAGTGCTGTTCTCTTTAGTTGGGTCCACAATTCCCCATGATCTCTCATCTCGTCCTCGTACGATCTCTCCCATGTCACCCTCTCACTGACAACCCACTTTTCGCTTCCCATTGGAATTCCAATGGGATGTGATTATCCTTATCTGATTATGTAACCAAATTTACTGTTAATCACTCTTATTCTTAAATCATTTTCACTTTTTTTTATTTTGACTGGCCTTTTAATTTCTCATATAAATTGATTTGACAAGTAAGTGTGCGATCAGACTGTTTGAAATGTATCGCGCAAATACATCACATTTTTCAGATAGTCTCTGTCCTGTAATAAGAAGCAGTATCACTCTGCTGAATAATCTTCATTCTGTTGTATTTTCATCAAATCCATTCAAATCTCGATGATTCCAGCTGGTAAGCATGATTACAAAAAATAAATCAACTGTAAAGTGAGTAGCAAACTATCGTGAAACAGAAATTTATCTAACCAAATAACAGTAACAAGTAAAAATACAACACCACAAAGTTAGAGTTGTTAAGCACGGAGACACAGCAGAAAACGATGAAACACCAAAAAAAAATATTGTTTGCTTTCTAAGAACATAATAAAGCTTCTCAATAGACATATCACAAGGAATTATTTTTTTTAATGACTTTCAAAATTCTAACGAATAGCTCAGTGGTGACGTCTTCGACTGAGACGCTGGGTGACCCGGGTTCGAATCTCAGAAGGGATATAGGTTCTTTCAAAAGTGCAGCTTGAATACGCCAATTGTGTACTCATATATTACGACGTTGATGGTTCAGGGGTAGAATACCCGCCAACCAACGACCTGGTCAGAGGTTCGAATTCCAGTGAAAGTACTCCTAAACCTCTCTAAGCCAGTAGTATGGCCGGTAAATAGGGAGAGTTGGGCGTGAGGCTTACAACTCCACCCCGTAGAAATGAGACCCCTGCTACCGAAACTTCAAAGCTCCAGCTTCAAGCCATATGTCCCATTGGGAACATAAAGGAATAAAATGGAATAAAAATAACCTAACACATGATTGTATCATGTTTGAGGTCAAATGTATGAATTTTAGTAAGTTAATGTAGTAAGCCCGATAATTATGAATATTTGTCAGTAAAATCAACCACTGGATTGATACATTCTCAACAATCCTAAGGACATTAAATTAAAATGTAACTATTCATATCCACTCTAGAACTGAGTCAACTCACTCAGAATAAAAATATTAACCTCTCCTAAGTAGGAAAACAATAACAACGGCATTTAACTCGCTTTAATAAAATAAAAATAATAAAAACGAATTCATACTATCAACTATAAAACTGATTAGATATGAAAATGATGAAACAAACCCTATCAGTAGAATTCATCCTATTTAATTTCAGTTATTTTCGGACTACTCCCATTAAAGTCATATAAATACACTGTAACAATTACGCAATACCGGAATTTTTCAGGCATTGCATTGTTCAATAAAAGCAAGTATCATTTTTAAAATTGTTTTAGTAAAATAATCAGATTTGACAAAGTTGGTTGAAACTTATCATGACACTAACAAAGTATAGAAACAGTATTCAAGTTTAGCTTTTGTCTATCTAGGTGAAATAACAACCGGTAGCAGATAGTTTATTCAATGGGAAGTTTGACAGAACAAAAGTATTAGAAGGTTGGAGGCAATCGGCCACAGGAAGCCTTGAATCTAGGTTTCGTGCTAGTTGCCACTCGTCAACACTGCATAACTGCAACCTTGAGGGAACTCATGCCCTTTCTAAGATTCAAACCCACGTCACCCGGTGAATGCTGTACCCAGAGACGTTACCACTGAGGTATTCGGGCCCGTGATTGACCTCCTGCCTCCAACCATCGAATGTCATCAAATCAGTGTCCAACTTGATGGTGAGCTACCTAGAATGGTGGCAACATTACAAAAACCTGACTGATAGAATTCATTCTGCACCAATGAGGGGACTAGACACATTACACTAGTTACTAGTGTTCAATCAAAGAATGAAAGTATGCTAGGACCGTTCTATGCACACAATCATTAAATCATTCCAGTACAAAATCTTTAATCATCAAAAATCTGAGGTTTACAAGTTCCCATTTACTCATTTAGAAAAAAAACAACAGAATTAGCGAAGGAATATGTTCCTTTTTAGTTAGTTCCTCATCATCCGCTCTACACTAATATACAATAATAGTAATAATTTACTTTATTCCAAAAACAGTACTTGTGATACAGAATGGAATTTTCAGCATTAATCACAATATTCCATCTAATTTCCTCAAATTATAAATAAAAATTAATCGCACAGAATATTGTCCACATTTACAATTGGGGTAATGTCAAAAACGTGTAGCATATAAAATGGAAATAATAGTAATGATAATGATAACAGCTAAGGCAATAATAATTATACAAGTGAAAATTACCGTGGGCTTGTTTCACACAGTATTGTCGATGTGGTATAGAAATCCTAGCTTGTTTAAAAATATTGAATATAATCTTCTCTTCACATGATATGGTGAGGGGAAAAATGAAGATTACAGCAGTCATAGAGGTAAGTTGGTGCTTGCAATTATGAGAGTAAAACAAAGAAGCAACAGGATCATAGATATGATAGAAATACTAAAAGTAAAACATGAAGGTATATAAGGATGGATGGATGAATGGAGGAAATTGTTTATTTACTGGATGAAAAAAGGTTAGTTAGTTGATTCTTGCCTGACAATATTTTTACCACATAAAATATGTGCCAAGTATTGTATCATAGAATTTTTATACTTAGACGCGCGAGCATAAAGTTTTCTGAAGTTACTTCTTGTTCTACCTGAGGAGATGCAAGGTGAAAACTTAGTTTCTTACATAAAAATGTTTCTTAGCAATTACGTGGTTATTTTGAGTTAATCAGTTTTAGGTATACAGACAGGTGAAATTAAGGGGTTAAAAGTCATCAAACCCGTTAACTTATAGATGTTAGAAACAAAATATCTTAGTTTTGAAGAAGGGGTGAAACCTTATTACGGAATTCAGGATAGGTTAATTCTTAGATATTAGCAACGGGTGTATTAGTGTATAGCCGATGATGAGGAACCAACTGGAAGGGAATATATTTATTTTCTCAATCTGCTGTTATTTCTAAAGAATTTAAAAAGTCAGTATTGGTTATAGTATGAAACGAACTAATAATTGTTACCATATAAGGTATTCCCATCCATTACCTGCAATCGTCTCATAATGTATCAATTGAAAATAGAGAGGAGGGGAATAATGAATGAAATAATAATAGTAATGGTTTTATTCCAAACAGTAATTTTGGTACATATATGGAATTTTTAGAATGTAATACAATATAACAAAGTTTATTTGGTTTTAGTCATGAAAATACCCAACACTTAAGATGTTTATGTCTTAATTCGGTAGAAGTTAGAGTTCATGGACTACCGGATTCTGTAGCAGTGGTTAACTAGTCAACGACTTTGCCGTGCAACCTGAAGATCCTGAGTTCTATCCCCAGTGGGTGCTTGTGTGTGTATACTGCTAAAGATTCCTAGGTTAAGACGAAACAGGTGTCATTTACTCTAATTATCTAACTCGTGTCAGTTCGTGTTCAAAACTTGAAACTAGTCAAATCCCTATTATTCCCTGATAATTACCATCCAGATATGAATATAAGAATAGAGAGAGACGCTTCGCTGAACTTTGTTGGTGTTGTTATAAATCCCTACAGACTAACACTTGACATTCATTGTGCAGCTTGCTGGTTACTGAATATAGGACGAAGTCACTTGGAGTTCTAGTGATAAGCCCTGACCAGCGGAGTCCCACAAATTAGATGTGAGGACAAGTACTCACCTCTGGCATTGGCTTCTAGTGGTGCCAAAAATCCCAAACTAATAGGAGTTCATTGGCGATTGGATTCCGACCAAATTGGCTGAATGGTCAACAAGCTCCCAAATTTGAAACTGTCCTGTAACTGATATGAATCAACGAGCAAAGATGAAACTTTCAAAACTGTGGAAGTATTTCGTAACTTTTTATATTAAGTGAAAACTTTAACAGTCACAAGAAAATTAATCACTACAAGTAGGTAATTCAAGTATTGTTTTGTAGGGATTTGGTTGATTGGTTACAGGATTTCCTTATGAGCTGATATTGGTTAGAGAACCACTGGAAAACCTGGGAGTACTGAACAGCTGTTTCGTCAGCCTAGTTTGGGACTCTTCATCAGTACGCACCCAACGGGGCTCGAACCCAAGACCTTCTGGTTACAAGGAAAGCTCGTATACCATTCAGCCATTGCATCGGGTCCCAGTGGCTGAATGGTATGCGAGCTCGCCTTGTAACCAGAAGGTCTTGGGTTCGAGCCCCGTTGGGTGCGTACTGATGAAGAGTCCCAAACTAGGCTGACGAAACAGCTGTTCAGTACTCCCTGTTGGTTTCCATTGGTTCTCTAACCAACTTCAGCTCATGAAGAAATCCTGTAACAAGTAGGTATATTTAAAATTTCCTCAAGTACCATTGAATATATAGCTACCCAAACGTTTCCAACGATTTCTTGGCCTCCATAATTTTACGTGAGAAAAAAAAGACCAGCAGGCATTTTTCTTATTACTTCATGTTTGTTGTAGTCTATACACTTCCTGGCGCTTATTTCCCTCAAATACAGTGTAATCATGTGGTAAACATTATTTTTTTCACACCATATGTTAACATGTTTACACTAATAGGCGTCAGAAGTTATTTGTTCTATTGACAAGCAAACTATAGACAGGAATTTATCGTGTACCAAATGTTAAACGTATGTTATCTGTTCACAAGTTTTTTCTAAATCTTAATCACATAAATATCTTTCTCTCTATTCTCAGAAACTAAAAACTTCACACATCAGAAATTTCTTTTTAGATTGTTGGCATAACATTTGATTTCACGTATTCAGCATATAATAACAAAGAGCTTCAGGTCGCCTTTATCATCTAATTTGTTGAAGAGACATTGAAGAAAAGCAAATGATTTTGTCAGTTAACTGTTCCAACAGCTCATTGACAAGTTGCTTTTTTTTAATTCAAAGAAAAAATGCCCAACGAGAAGTGAACAGGTGTTAAAAGAATCAAAAGACCCGGAAATATCCTGAGACATATATTTGACAAAAATATATATATATTTTTTAATTCTTTTATTTTTTTTTATTTTGATTACAGCTTGATTCCATACCATATTTTTGGTACAAGTATGGAATTTTCAGCGTGGATATCGGTAGCCCAAATTTCGCAGGCCGATCATAGATATCTGGTGTGCGCCGGCGTGGGCTCGAACCCTGGACCATGTGCATGGTCGGCGAGAGTCCTAACCACTGTGACACCGACGCATAATAATAGCTATATTCCAACCAATAATTTTGGTACAAATAAGGAATTTTCAGCATGTAATATAATATTACATTGAATTTCCTCATTACTGGAGCAACAATCAGAATGGGAGACTTACACCAATAATAATTTAGATCATTAATATTGCTCAATAAAAATTGAAAATAAAATTAAATCAAGTGAAGATATTAACGACAATGAAACATTGAGTAAATATTGGAGCTGTTTATTTAGAATTCCGCAGCAAGTTGGCAATTTCCTGCCCTACACACTTCTCATCACATAAAATGTGTGCTTAATAAGTTATTGTAGAGATTTAATACTCAATTGTTGAACAAACAGTCTTATGTAGCGACCTCGAGTTCTACTCAGCCGATGAGATAGAAGGAGACAGTTGTGCATGGAGACGATGTTCATAGTCTGACAGGATAATACTTGATTCTTCCTTGCAGGAATCCGAGTGTCCATCTACAATGTTAATAACTAGCTGGTTTAAGTTAGCGACAACCCACTCGCCCTACTGACGGCTTCTAGTACCCTACACAGTATAACGAGCAAAGTATTTCTTAAGTAGCCCGAGAAAGATTAACGGTGACGGAACAGTAAAGAAGCATATACAGAATACAAGAATCCACAAAGGGTGACAAGAGAGACGGAATAATATCAGTTCGTCCCAACTTCCTCACATAGAACGTCAGATGAAATATCTCCCTGAAAGATAACATGATGTGGGAAGACCAGGAATCAAAATCAGAGGAAATACACATTTCAAGGCATTCAACATTCGATTTCATTGCTACTTCAGTGCCATCTATGATAGTGGAACCATATGAAATAACCAGTTCACGTAAGTCACGCCTGCATCTAAAAGTGAAATCAACAACCTAGCATTTGGACGGATTAAGCTAAACATCGTTTGATGACGACGACTCATTAATTTCTGATAAGAAGTTATTCATTTTGGAACGGTCTGACTGAGAAGTAACCACTGGCAAACAAACAGTCACATAGATAATCGGCATACTCACAGAAATTGACTTCGTCAGAGTGAGGCAAGTCATGGAAGAAGACGGAAAATAGAAAAGAAGAAAGAACAGCTCCATGAGGAGCAACAACTACAGTAAGTGAAGCAACTGGTGGAGGACTTCCCATCGTAAACAGTGTATTGCCTCCCATCAGAGAAATAGGAATGCAACCACTTGGTAATCCAACACTGTGTTTGTGAAGCAGCAGCCTATTGAACAAAAGAGGCCAAAATACAGAGTCAAAGGCAGAAGTATAATCTAGGAAAGCACACAGAGCATATTTGACACCTTCCTCTAAACTAGACACAATATTATGATATAGGACGATAGTGACGTCTAAACTACACCTACTGTGTTTACAAACAAATTGATTAGTGTTGTTAAAAGCCCTCAGGGAAGGTTCAGGATTAAGCAGAATCAGTCCTTCTATTGTTTTCAAAAAAGGTGAATTAATGATGCCAGGTCTGAACTTGACAACTCATCCACTTGATGATTTAGGCACAGGAACCATTTTAATGTCCTTCCAAGAAGCAGACACAGTATTACTGGAAAAAGACTCATTGAAAACCTCAGTGAGAGAGAGGATGACACAAAATGTCAGCACATTTATTGAGGATAATAACTGGTACACCATCTGGTCCAAATGACTGTGTAGATTTCATGGATTTGAGACACTCGAAGACGTCGTTTGAGTTGGAGCCGGAAAAGTGGTCATTATTTGCACTCGTAGCACTTGAGATAATAACATCAGCTAGACGACATATAAGTGACTTATTAAGGGTATTCCAGAGTCCGCGCATTTGCAATGCCCTAATCTAGTTAAACATCAATATATGCTATAATTTTTATTTGCATTACGGAGAAATACTTCACAAACGACTGCAGTGTACTTCCTTGGGATCATCTATACTTTTAATTACTGAAAAAAGGAATGCGAACACAAACCTGTGATGTCTTCTCTGATCAAACTAAATCTTTATATTCTTTGTAAAGGCAAGGAAGTCAAAAAAGAAGAATGAAGTTTTTAAGCTGTTCAACTACATTTTTGTCCGTCAACCAATCAGCGACTGAAGAAGAGAGAACTAATAAACTGTCATTTGTCGACCTATTTGAAAATTCTAGTTTAAATAGTGCCACCTGAAACTAATGAAATTCCTTAAAGTAATGAGAACAGTTGAAACAAACAAGAAATACGTTATACACAAACATTATTCAGAGGTTTAAAAATACCACAAGACTGTAAAAATAAAAGGATAAAGAGATTTCAGCTAGAGAACCATTGAAAACCAGAACTGAAGTAATGGACATCTGGTTCATCCTAGTTTAGGAATCATCGGCAGTACGCACTCACCCCAGTTGGGTTCGAACCCAGGACCTTCCGGCTACAAGGCGAGCTTGTATACCATTCAGCCACTGGGACCCGATTGAATGTTTGGTGGTCGCGCTAAATCACGAATTGGCAGAATTTAGAATTCGTAGGCTGGCCATTAAATCGGGTCCCAGTGGCGGCTGAATGGTATACGAGCTTACCTTGAACTGGAAGGCCCTGGGTTCGAACTCCACTGGGGTGGGTGCGTATTGTTGATGGTTCCCAAACTAGGATGAAACAGCTATCCAGTAATCCCTGTTGTTTTTCAATGGTCCTCTAACTGATATCAATCCGTCGTCGAACAGGTAAAAACAAATCTAATCCTTACAAACCAACTCTTAAAAAAAAATAAAGAATTATGCCTAGTATATGTCGTCTGGAAGAACAGCTCTCCATGTAACTTTGCTAGAAACTGTAAGCAGACGGTATTGACCATCGCAAGTTAAAGGGAAAGAAGAAGATTTTATGCCCTTGCTCTGATCACCTCTTCTTACACGATCTTAATCAACTTACTGTTTATTCTCTAAGATGCATAACAAACAATACTATCAGCAATAATTAGAAAAAAGAAACAAGGTTGTTTGTTTGCTAGTAGACGACAGTAAAATGTCTCATTTTATTTGAACAGATGGTTAATGTGCTCTTTTACACCTGTTCTACATAAATTTTCACATATGAAAAAAAGAAGAGAAATTATTATATTTTTCTGCCCTTAAAGGACACACATATACATCATCAGATAAAGTTTTTTTCAATTTTAATTTTAAATGAAATAGTGCAAACAAATAACTTTCCTTTCTATTCAATTTTATAATTAAAAAATGGGAAAATCAGGTAAAATAAACATTGTTATGGGTCAGTGAAAGAAAAATTGTAGATGGTGTAACGAGATTAAACAAGTAAGGTGATAGTAGAATTTGAATGAACATCAGAAAAGGCTGTTGTTATTATTATTATTACAAGTAGGTGAAAAAATGAACTTCACAATACTGAAGCTGAATAAAACAGAAAAAAGGTAGGTGATTATTCACTGTAATAAAGGTAATTTCATCTTCTCAATGAATTATTCCTGGAGATCACTAACTTCTTGATTTCCTTTGGGATTCTATTTTGATTATTTTTTTACAGCAAATTCTATTCCCTTTTTTTTATTAGGTTTCACTTTTATGACTGTGTATGAATGCATAGACTTTAATCATTAGAAATAAAATCACACGATGAAACTTTTAAGCAGAAAGTTGAAATTTCACTTTTAAAAATGAAAGGAATAAAGGAATTGAATGTCTTATCATTTTGACTAAATATTAGATTATAATTATTATTGAGTGGAAGATAGGGGTTCAGTAGAACACCTTAATTTCCATCTGTTCTCCAAGGTTGGCTCCACGACCACCCATAAGCCTTCATTTCTTCCTCACACGATATCCTCCATGACACTCTCCAACACGCGACCAACTCATCTGTTTCTATCCGGGTTTAAGTCAACGGTTTGATGTATGATTTCACTAAACTGTCGCCTCAGAGAATGCCTAATTCACCTCCATATGCCTCTGAATATTTGTTGGGCAATCGGCTGTCAGCTGGTTGGTTTTCCGAGTAGTTTTCTGCTTATCCTTCCAAACCATCTGATCTTCAATATTGAGTGAAACGAGTTGTTGATGATGAAAGCTTTTGGTGATGAGTAAGCCAAGTTTTCGAAACGTAGAGAAGCATTAATTTGATATTCATGTTAACAATTCGGATTGTGATTCTTGTGCTGAGTGCTGTGAACCTCCACAATGGTTTCCGAGTCATTTTTAGCCGTCTGACTTTCACAGCCCCGGATGGCTTTGAAATCTTCATACGATTCAGCCCAGATAAATGAAATAAGCGGCTTACTCGAAATCTCTCCTACTGATAGCGATTTTAGTGATTGATATTGTTGTTGATGGCTTGGTATCTGCATTATATCTGTCTTGTTTATTTTCACCTGCAGTCCTGTCGTCGTTGAGTCTTCTAGCAGCTTATTGGTTTTACGTAAAAGTCATGCTCTTAGACTATGCGAGAGGTTGAGTGATATACGATAAATATCTTTGAAAGCTTTGTTAGAATATACTTGATGTCCAGTATCGACGAGTCGAGCTAGTACTCAGCTGCGTATAGCTTTATTCGGAACTCAACCAAACCAAGGTGGGAGGTGTTCAGAAATTCGACGATGAAATTGCCTGATCGTACGCCATATTTATATTCTGCTCCAATCTATCATCACTAGGTTGAAATATAGTTTAAGTGGTTCTCTAAGAAACCGTTTAATTATAAGTAATAGTAAAATGTAGAACAAAACAAATTATCGCGCCAAAAGTGACTGAGTAATGTAGCCCACAATCTCACTTAAGTAACTCTGGGCCAATATTATCGACAAGACAGTTGGATAAAACTCCAGAGAGACTTAAGAACAACTATTACTAAAGAATATCAAACTAATGTAAGACAAGCATCCATTGACTCTATCTGATTTCAAGTGTTTATTCGCCTTCACAAAGTTCTATTTTCTCTCCAGCATTTGAATTTTATCGACAGAGTCTGTAAACCATGTGGGAGAATCAGCATTAAGGAATCACACAGAACATCAAAATAAAAGTCCATTTAGCTAAGTTATTTAATTATGATAAATTCATTCCTTCGAAAGATACCTAGATTGAATCAGCTGCCACTGAAGATCTCTAAAGTTTCTGTTGGATATAATTTTAAAATTCATCTCCATTAGGTTCTCTCTTACCTGTAAGATCATGACTTACTTGAAAGCATTTCTTGTGGCAATACTGTTTGTATGATAATTCTTCAAAATAACAATGACGCAAATTTTATAGATACACTTTTTTGCTTACACAGCCATATGACATTTGAAATGTAGTCAGTGAGATGGAAACTATCAATACACATTAATGTAACCAAATAAATGCCCGGTTTCATTGTATTTTTCTTAACTTAATTAACGCATCTTAGGTTAAGAAAAAATATGTTTGGTTTATCATTATAGGGAATTGTTATTTCACAGTCACGTGTAAATACACCAGAAATCTTCAGGGAGTGTGGATGTAGCTTCCATCAATAATGGAAGATAGTTCCGTATTGTCATGCATTTCTTATTAAGGTAGCTAGCTTACTATGCTAAATGTAAGCTTTCCAGAAATGACATTTTCAGATCTATTATGCATGAAATCCTTATCCGAAATTCTGGAATACTACATCAACTTGTTCAATACGCTAATACTTTTGTATTGCCTGATATGAATGACATTTAAAGTGAAATGAAGTTATAAATATCTTATTATTTTTAATTTAAACATATGAGATATGAATGACTCAATATAAGCAAATTTACTACTTATACTCATTGCTAGTAGTCAGAATATGATGCAAGAATTACTGATAGGCTAGAAAAGAGTTATCAATAGGTGTTACATGACGTACACAACGGCCTCTCACTTAGTAAGTAAGAGGGGTGGGGGACAAAAGAAAGACCTGGACCAATGGACCTTCGAACGGTGAAAATCTAGTCATGTGAAATAATATAGGCAATCAGTAGAATTACTAAGTGATAAATAGGAGGTGAGAAGGACCATGAAGTTGAAAGAGGAGTAAAATTGTGAAGGCAGAACACAGCAGTATTTGGTAGTAAAATAATCTATTTGGTAAAATAACGTACAGTGATGACAAAAGAGAAAACCTTTCCAGTAAAATTCCAGTCTGCAGCAGTATTCATATTCTGCTCATTTCTTTTACATTTCTTTTCTTTATTTTGCTCACTTGTTCCACTATTGAAGATTTAACCTGAAGATGTCACCAACATGTTACTTACATATTCTTATCAGTAGCACCTCCAAATATAAGTAACTTTTCAATCCGACCAAGATAATTTAAAAAAAATGGATCTTCGTTTCTCTTGAAAGTGACTTGTTTATTAGGGGGGGGGGGGGAATATTTGTGTATCATCCCATGTTTTTGTCTATAATTAAAATTAAGTATATTCTACGATGGTTACATGGCCTAAATTAGAAGTATTTCTTGATAAAGCGCATCAGCCGTTCAGTGTTAAAATGCTCATCGACCATGCACACGGAGTGGGGTCGATTCTCAGTGGATTCACTCCTAAAATACCCTTCCAATAATAAGTTTGATAAAGAGGGAAGGTTAGGCGTGAGTCTAGCAACCTCATACCGTAAAATACTGACCACTGCTATTGAAACCTCAAAATTCAAGCTTGAAACCCAATGTTCCACTAGGAACTTTAAAAAGGTGAAGTAAATAATCTCTTGATAAAACGTATGATCGACTGAACAAAAAGTTATTTATTTTAAATGTCTAGATGCATAAATGTTTGCTCTATAACAGTTGATTGAAATGGAATTAGACACCTTGTATTATACTTGCCGTTTTAATAAAGTGATAATAATATGAATTAAAACTGTTTCCTGCAGTTGAGTAAAGTTAGCATAAAATGACATTTTCTTTCCATTCCTCTACGTTCTGTGTGAAAAATATGGCTTCAGAAGTAAGCTTTAAAGTTTCAGTAGAAGTCATGACGCTGTTTACGAGGTTGGGTCACTAGCCTTACATACAACCTTCCTGTGCATCGGTGGCACAGTGGTTAGGACTCTCCCGACCATGCGAATGGTCCGGGGTTCTACCCCCTGCCGACGCACACCTGATACCAATGGTCCCCCTGAAAAATTTGGGCTACCGATATCACATACTGAAAATTCTATACCTGTACCAAAAATACAGTGTGGAATCAAGCTGTAATCAAAAAAAAATTCATTACCAGGCTTACTACCACCGCTTACAACCGAAGTGAGCCAGTGGGGAATTGAATACCAAGGATAAATCTGGCGTCGATGGTAAGCATTCTGCCACTGAACGACTAACTCATGAAATAGAATTTCATAGCCATGGAAACTGTAATGCACCTCACAAACTAATTTGCAAGCATATCTTTTGATTGAATCAATTTTTACACTATAAAGTGGAACTGAGTAACAATGAACTAGGAGCAGTCACAATGACACTGAAAAACTTATCTTGATTATATTG
The DNA here is from genome assembly GCA_944472135.2 of Trichobilharzia regenti. NCBI lineage: Eukaryota > Metazoa > Platyhelminthes > Trematoda > Strigeidida > Schistosomatidae > Trichobilharzia > Trichobilharzia regenti. The sequence continues at coordinate 92,146,382 of OX235262.1, read as the reverse complement.
AAACCAATTAATAGTTTAAGTCATGTGAACAGATCTGCTGAAAAATGAGTCTGAATTAAATTAAATCAGGTCATATTGTTAAGTCAGTTGCATACATATAAAAAGGATATGTGAAAAGTAAAAAGGGAACAGATAAGAGTAAAAATGAAAGGAAACAAAATATAATCAACATTGTATAAAGGTAGTTGAAATTAGCATAGTAACTTTAAAGTGAATTATCTCTTACCTGTGATAATTTACGCTTCAAACAACAATAAAGTAGCATAACTATAGAAACTTATCAAAAAAAAACATACAGTAAACCTGTTCGACTCAAAATAAATCCATTGACACTTCAATCAGAACTTGGTTTCCATTAAAAAAAAAATAATTCATATAGGGTTGAAACCTGAAAACTTTATATGCTATCTCTCTCTCGATTTAAGAAAAGGTTTGTTATTCTAGGCATCTGCATTGCTCTGACTGCTTTCTTCTTGTTCCTTAATCTCATTAATACTGTTATCATAGCCGACGCTTACCACATCGATATTCACTAGTGGAGCAATCTGAGTAGTTATTAAGACAAAATCTCGTCAAAGCAAATAACCCTACACATCACTAATCGGTATGTTACCTATGGAAAAATTATCACTGGGACACTAAGTAATTAATGTCTATTTTATAATATTTATCATTAGAATCAGTCACGAAACGCATTATTAAATACTCAAAATTAAATTATCGCCTGATCTGAAAACAGTTACTTTAACCGAGTGAATATAAACTCCCGAGAATCAGTTCGAAATAGAACTTTCTTAATTCTAAAACATTGTGTTTGAACTTCACACATATTTTGTGATAGAATCAGATAGTGCAATACAACGTGAATAAAGTGTGTGGTCACATATATCATATATGCATTTCCACTGTTACTGACTTGACCAACGCTCAATTTCCAGTAATTTATGTTATGTCATCCGAATAATTTGCTCAATTATAGTCCTAATTTAAATGGCATTATTCTCTACCTCACCTTTACTTAGTTTCAGCCTATAATTACCTCTGTTGCCATCATAACCTAAGTTGAAACATTTTAGCCAATCATATTATGTCATCTAAATTACTAACTCAATCTTACTTTAGTTGCTGTCTAATTAACCTTGTTTTTATATTAGATCATTCATGTAGGTTGTAAGATTGACAACAATCATATAGGAATCAAAGCAGAAATTAAGTATCTTGGGCTTATTCTCTCTTGTGATATCTCCTGGTCTTCCCATGTCTTAGCGATCTCCAGTAAAATATTCCACCTGACATTTTACATTAAGAAGTTAAGGCACTCGGGTATAACTCAACCCCTCATCTTACAGTTCATAAATTCTTGCATCCTACCTATTCTTCTTTATTGTTCACCCATATTTTTCCTGGTTTGCTTAAAAAGGACTATGTCACAATTCGTAGAATGCTGAAGACGGTCGGTAGGGTGAGTGGTGTCCCAGTGGACCACATAGTTAATGTTGTTATCGATAGGCACTTAACTTCGTGCAATAAATTTGCTAAAGGGATTTTGTCTGACTTGGAGCATCTGCTTTATCCTGAGCTTTCATCTTGCATCTCCTCAGGTAGAACAAGAAGTAACTTCAGAAAAATGTATGCTCGCACGTCTAAGCATAAAAACTCTATGATACAATACTTGGCACATATTTTATGTGGTAAAAATATTGTCAGGCAAGAATCAACTAACTAACCTTTTTTCATCTAGTAAATAAACAATTTCCTCATTCCATCCATCCATCCTTATATACCTTCATGTTTTACATTTAGTATTTCTATCATATCTGTGATCCTGTTGCTTCTTTGTTGTACTCTCATAATTGCAAGCACCAACTTATCTCCATGACTGCTGTAATCTTCATTTTTTCCCCTCACCATATCATGTAAAGAGAAGATTATATTCAATATTTTTAAACAAGCTAGGATTTCTATACCACATCGACAATACTGTGTGAAACAAGCCCACGGTAATTTTCACTTGTATAATTATTATTACCTTAGATGTTATCATTATCATTACTATTATTTCCATTTTATATGCCGCATGTTTTTGACATTACCCCAATTGTAAATGTGGACAATATTCTGTGCGATTAATTTTTATTTATAATTTGAGGAAATTAGATGGAATATTGTGATTAATGCTGAAAATTCCATTCTGTATCACAAGTACTGTTTTTGGAATAAAGTAAATCATTATTTTAAAAAATATTATTATTATTACCTGATCAATTATCTAAACTTGACAAACCTCATGTACACAGCTGTGTAAATGAATTCACCGAAAAGAATCTCTTCGCTGAACGTCTTCTCTTTTTCATATATGCTTTCATTAACATAATTCTGAGCTAGTCAAGTAATATAACTCAGTTATGTTGACTAAGGAAGAGAGGTTGATTCTACATCAAACGAATTTATTCCTAACATTCATCGCTCTGTCCAACTAGCTGTCAGTTGTATACATTAATTGTATTTTGATGATATAAATTCACTAATTAGGAGAGAAAGGTTGATGGATTTCAAAACTAATGGTTTAGTTATAATAAGTAATAAGTAAGGGAATAATATCCATTATGGGTAAAAAGAGGTTGATTACTGAATCCTTGTTCATCGAGTCTACACCCAACACATGCAATAGGAATGACTCGTCACTCATACCTGAAATATGGAAAATACTATTACCAATCAAATCAAGTGAAAATCAAGAGAAAAACAATGGAACTATATAAATGAATTTAGGAAGTCGTGTGATTACCTTGATATGATTATGAGCAATAAATTGTGCTCGAAACGTCATCAGTAAACATTACTGTATAACACTGTGAGACTTTATCAAAACAAAATTTACCCATAATGGAATTACACTCTACCACAGTGCACAAGTTTTATTCTTATATCAAGGGAATAATATGTTTTCAACTATGCAGTATACTGACGGAATGTAAGCAATGCTATTTTTCTCAAATACTAGCCTACTCTCTGCATACACTGTTTAATCTATACACAAGCTACCTTTCACCTGAACGAAAAGAGGTTAATATTGCTATCATAATTGTTATTATTACTATTATTAAGAATATTCATTATCTGTTTATATCAATGGTAAACTATTGGAATTATGTATGTTACTTCATGACAGTCGGAGGCAACTACTAAAGAATCAGTTTGATAACATGGGCTAAAAAGAGTAGAATCAATATAAACGCTGAATTACCATTTAAATTCTAAATGCCTCACTGAAAAAAGATTCGATAGAAAACAAAACACTGAGAGGTAAGTTGTTGAAATCTAAATTGTAGCCCCTATTACCATTTACATTTTCGCAATTCTACGTAGTAGGCAGGATGATAGAAATCACCTATGTTACAACGAGAGTCTATCCCACTTGCACCAAAATTACTTCGAGTGCAGAATCCATTAGACCTACATTGGTCGAATATGAGTATCCGACCTTTGATGACAAACATTTAAAAAGAATGACTGATGCACCGTGAAACCTATATATAACAGCATGGCTATCGACAGGACATAGAAAAGATGACAGCACAATTTTACAGCATATTAGTAGTATTTCTCGTAATGTAGTACACAATCAGCACAGATATTACTCGGAATCACATATAAAGTGAGACCAGGACGTTCGTCTCTACGCAGCCAGAGGTCGACCAATCATCGAAGAGAAACCGGAACCCTATATTCACAAACGATTTCTCCAGACTCTTTTACCGTTATAAGCCTTAGACGTAATTTTATTTCCCCGATTCCTTACATGAAAGTGCCATAAATCTCTTCATCTTTTTTTAACATATCCCTAAAAATTGGCGTCTGTTGTCTCCTATTAATTATTTCCAAATGGTCACTCATCACTCAACTAGTTAGTTATCAACTCTCTCGATTATGCAAGATTATTCACTCATGTTCACACTCTGTTACTTCTACTACCCAATGACTCATCATCTTGTCACTAACTGACAATGACCTCTCAGCTTCATTGTCAATTACACTTGCACATTTACATCCTTGAATAACCACAGTACAGGTGTGTCTTCTTGATAAGTAAACAAGCTGACTGAGGCCTCTTGAAATCCACAGAGTTCATCGCATTTGAATAGTTGAAGTCTTCTTCTGGCATTTGAAAATAAGGTGTAGCAAATCCCCTCTCTCGTCGCTCATAACTTGTTGACCATTCATCACTAATTAATGGTCAGATTTTATAAGACATAAATGTTCATTTCCAGTTGCTATTACTTGATTACGTCATAACAAATTAAACCCTCTGTTTCACTTGCCTAAATTCAACCAAATCAGAATAACTACTCTAGTGATTGTACATTATTTCTTATCAGATATGTAACATTCATTTTGATTAACCTCAGTATCTTCTCCATGCCTTTGCCTTTCTCCGAAAAAATCTGACTGCATTACACATGTAATTGCAACTTTTCGTAAGATATCTTTTCAAAAATATAGGGCAATTAGTTCCCTTTATGAATTTCTACAACAAAATAAGAAGAGAGATTTTGTCTGAAATGAGTAATGTATTTGCGAAACACATTTTGGATATTCTTTGTATTTTGTTTTTTCTTTCCTTCTTTCTCTCCTACCCACACTTTTGTGGCTTCTCCCTACTCAATATTTGTGACCTTGACCTGTGCACAACCTGACCTCTTTGTAATGACTAATGCCTCCTTGACTTCTATACACTTGTGTATGACAAGTACCTGTGTGATCAGGGTGTCCGACATGTGTTGCACAAATACACTGCACTGTTCAAATAAACTACATCTTTTCCCAGTGTTGTCGTTAATCTTAACTAAGATTACAATTCCTTTATATGTACTATGCTTAACATTTAATACACAATGGATAAAACTTTATTTTGATAAATTCACACAGTGTAACACAGTAATATTTACTGATGACGTTTCAAACACAAATTATTGCTCATAATCATTTCAAATTACTCACTCACATAACTTTATTACTTTGTTTATATACATGAGTAGAAATTGATTAGGTATCTGAATATAATCAATATAAGATAAAGTACATTCATAGATAATATTAGTGTTATCAATCAAATACAATAAGATGGGAAATAAGATGTTTTTATAGTAAAAATGAATGACTTGTTAAGATGTCATAATGGGAATTAAATACATTTTGAACATTACTTATTATCCTCTGATTTGACTGGTGATAATATCTTCCATACCTCTGGTATTGGCATTGGGTCGCTTCTCTTGCATTTGTTAGGTTACACTGGATGTACAAGGATTCATTAATCAATCTCTCTCTATGTCCACCTAACTATATTAATCTTTAGAATTTCGACTCTGTTCCACTCTGTTGTGTGTGGTTGTGTGTTAATGCACTCAGTGCGACTGCTGAGTTCATTTCTAAATTACTTATCATCATGGAAACAATCATTCTAACGTTAGCTAAATTCTTATGCTTTGATAATCTCACTACTCCCGATCTACTAGTTTGACCTATGCAGTTGACTTTACTAACCGTCATTGCAAGGTATTTTGTAAATTATATTATTTCGTCTAGTTGGGTCTTTTAGCCTACGGAGCTTGTCCCTGAGTGAGTTTGTGGGTTTGAATGCAGCCCTAATTCCTGCTTTATTAAGAATCCTACGTAGGTTCTCAAATACCCCCTACTTATATGGTAAAACTGTACATGCCTTATATTCTCTCTTATTTATATTATCACTATTAGTTTCACCATTATTTTTATTTTGCTTTTGGTCTTTTCTAATCCTCCTAAAGAAATTTTATAGGATAGTTATTTGATACCAACGCTTCTTCTCTCTCTTCTATTTCATCATTTAGATCTTTTCTTGTGTTACTTAGTGCTACTGCTCGGTTTGTTAGACACTTTACTAAGGCAGCCTTCACAGACAGATCACGGATGAGGTGAATTAAAGTCTAAATATCCATTAGAATGTCTTGACATTTTATAAACGCTAATGTGTAGTTTACCTTCTTCTATTCCTTTTATTTTACAACCCAACATAGACAATTCTCCAAGTTCATTTTACGATTCAAATGTGATTTTTATTCTCTTTACTAGTGTGTTTATATGTGTCAAGAAACTAGAGATATATTCTGTACTTAACACTATGAAAGTGTCATCCACATATCTCCGCCATATTTTTGGAGTAGGATTAAACGTATTAAGAGCCGTATTTTCCCAGCTGTCCATAAAGACATCTGCCACGATAGGGGATATTGGTGATCCCATTGCTGTACCGTCTGTTTGTTCACATATTTTGACCTGGATGTTAAAGATAGTAGATGTGAGGCATAACTGAATTCCTAAAATGATTTTCTCAATGGGCAGCTTCGTCTTATGACTAAGTTCGGGATCAGCTGTTAGTTCTCGTTTAACCGATTCTAAGGTCATACCGATTGGTATTTTATTATAAAGACTAGTTATATCAAAAGTGACCTATTTTTCATTATTCACTAACTGACTGTCATTTAGTTTCCTTTTCATTTCATATGAATTAGTTTGCCTAGAGTTTGAATGATTTCTAATGGGACATAGTTTAAGAGCCAAGCGTAATTCATATGAAGCGTTACTCAGAATTCCACTACTGATATTATGGGATGATAGAATACTATTAGAAATACCATTAGAAATCATTCAAACTCTAAGCTAACTAATTCATATGAAATGAAAAGGAAACTAAATGACAGTCAATTAGAGAATGATGAAAACAATGATTAGTTTTGATATAACTAGTCTGTACACTAATATAACAATCAGTATGGCCTTAGAAGCGGTTAAACGAAAACTGATGGCTGATCTCGAACTTAGTCGTACGACGAAGCTGCCCATTGAGAAAATCATTTTAGGAATTCAGTTATGCCTCATATCAAATGTCTTTATATTCCAGGTCAAAATACATTAACAAACATCTTATTCCACATCTTGTTGTATTTTATTGATAATAACACTAATATTATTATTTCCGAAAGTACTTTATCTTATATTGATTGTATTTAAATATCTAAGCAGCTTTTACTCATGTATATTAATGAAGCAAGAAAGTTGTGTGAGTGGGGTGACATGTTTATGAGCAATAATTTGTGCTCAAAACGTAGTCATCAGTAAATATTACTGTACAACACTGTGTGAATTTATCAAAATAAAATTTTACCCATAATAAAGTTATACTCTGTTTTAGGGCTCAATTTTTATTCTTAGATCAATACTACGCTTAACCCTCATCATTTGTTCGAAACTGTCTTTCTCAAGCAAACTAAAGTGTTACGATTGTTAAAGTTGTGATACGACTATTACTGACTTCGACTGACCAGTTTTTAAACGGCTAACAAGAAACTGAAAAATAAAATCACTACTCCCTGTCCTATTCCATTTGGAATGTACTCAATGTAATTAATGAAAGATATCGAGTAGTACCTGATTTGTCTCAGTGTTTGATAAACAGCAATATATATATATATATATATATATATATATATAAGTCAGAAATAGCTTTATTCATATAAGCTAAGTCGTACTCCGATATCACACACTGTTATTTCTATTGCCCTTTGACTAATCTGGTTGCTAACTGACAATAACCTCTCACCCTCATTGTCAATTACACTTGCACATTTACACCCCAGAATATCTACAGTACAGGTGTGTCTTGGTGATTAATAAATAAGCTGACCTTATGTCTCTTGAAATCCAAAGAGGTCATCGTATTTAAAAGGTCAAAGCCTTATCCATGTATTTGAAAATAAAAGGCCGTAACCTCTCCCTCGTCCCTCATATCATCTTGATCATCAAACATCGATTAATTGTGTCAAATTTAGTGAAATACAAATATTGATTTCTACTCACTACCATTTAGTGACGTCATCATATATTTAACCCTCCTCTCCCTTACATGTCTCAATTCCACTAAATGGGATGAATTACTCAAGTGTTTGTACAATTTGTTTATCCATAATTGCGTACCAGTTACGTAACATTCAGATTGATTCACCTCACTATCTTATCCATGTCTTTGCCTTTCTCAGAGAAAATGTGACTGCATTGCACATGTAATTACAACAATTCGTAAGACTTCACTAACTCAAGATTACAATCCTTTCATCTATAATTTGCTTAATAGTCATTGTTTTCTCAAAACTGTATTGCTCAGGCAAACTAAAGTGTTAGAATTGTAAAACTTGTACTAAGATGACTATTGACTTTGATTAAGAAGTTTACAAACAGTTGACAAGATACCGACAGGATAAACTGAATACACTTTATCCCACTCCATTATATAGTACTCCTCCATTGATCTAGAATAGCCACTCAGTCATCACAGTATCTGATAAGCGGTAGTAGAGTAGTCCATTAACACTGATCTAGCCTCCGAAATAAATCAAGTGGTCAACACGCTCTACCACAACAACCACTACCACCATCACCTCAATCCATCTCGTTAAGCTACCATTAGATGTAATTACCAATCCTCCAAAGTAGTGAAAATCCAACAAAATTTGTGGAAATGAAATCAGTAAATGCAAAAAGTGAAAATCAGCGAATTTATATACATGAGAAAACAGGATTGGATGAAACTAAACTGGAGTGTTACAAACTGCTGCATAAAAAATAATAATAATAAAATACTGCCAGCGTGATCAATTGGATCATTGTTACAAGTTTGTGCACAAAAGCAGAACTACAGGCGCACCCTGGATTCCACTGCTACCCACCGTCCACAAATTAACTTATAGTTCAGAAGATACTGACAAATAAAATCACTACTCTCTATCCCTTTCCAACTGTACTGTAATCAGTATTATTGATAAATGATCTTGAGTAGTACCTGATTCATCCCAGTGTTTGATAAACAGCAATATATATATATATATATATATATATATATATATATATAAGTCAGGAATAGCCTTATTCATATTAGCTAAGTCGTAGTATTTTAATATCATAGCCTTAGAATTAAGGGATCATAAGTAAACTTATCAGTGTCGTTCACCACCTCATTAAAATGAACGCGTTATTTTGCATAGAGAAGTTATTTCTCCTCATATTCCTATTCTAATTAGTTATTTTAATGTCACTCAAACAGACAAGCGAAAACATGACAAAGATATCACAAAGATATCAAAGATAACACATGATAAATCAATTTCCTGGAATATCACTTAGCGATATTCAATTATCTTTACCTGACAAACAGACATCAAATTTTGTCCCTCTGACTAAACTATCAAAAAACGAAGCATAACATGAACTAAAGAGATAAGGAGAAAGAGAAGAAGAGTAAAACCGTCTGCTACAATTTATTTGTAATTAACCTGAATTAATGAAATGCTTTGAAGGAAAATGATTAAGGTGAAACGAAAACAGGAACTGAACTTGTAAATTAGAATTAACGTTGTTTTGGAGAAAATATCCGACATACTATCAGGTTGATGGGCTACAGTTTATGATTTATAAATGTGACTGATTTACTGAAATGACCATAAGCAGTACCGAGTTGCAATGTGGATAAATGACATGTAACTCTTCGTTTCCCATCACTAGATTTCCATTTCAAATTCAACCATCCGCTATAATAGAAACAGACAACTCAAAACTATCGCGTTATTTCATCATCAGAGTAATGGACAGCTGTTTCGTCCTAGTTTTGAACTCTTTATCAGTATGCACACACCGCCAGGGCTCGAATCCAGGACTTTCTGCGTACCCTTAGGTTTGTCAGTGGTTCTCTAACCGATATCAGCTCATGATTAAATCATGTAGCCAATCAATCAAATCCCTACAAACCAATACTTGAGTATCCCGGTATTCCTACCAAAAACCGATAACACGCTTTCCTCTTCTTGATTCACTTGTAAATAAAAGTAATACGAGAGAATCTAACCAGGCAGTCAGGTTGATGATGACGAGATGGTCATGTTATACCCGTTCATTTACCTGCCAGTCAGAAATCCTGGTGACTGCAGTGAGAGAATCACCTCGTTAGCAGTTGTCTTGTAGCATAGATGTTAGAGTTCCACGCCGGTGACACAGAGGACGTTTGTCCCAATCCAACTCTCACAATTATCCATTAAATCAAATTGACAACGATAAAAATTTAGTTGGAAAATAGGAAAAATTATTCATTATCACACGAATGCAAGGGAATGATTGGAAATGAAATGACTGTGAAACCTTCTGTGTTTCAGCGTAAAATATTTCTCGGATTTATTGATTAACATCTAATCGTAGAAACAACGCAATATTCTGAATAAACATGTCTTCTTCTCCCCCAGGGGTATACGTGTCTGAGCAAGCGGTCGGTGCCGATTCGCATGATTTATCAGGGGAAACGATAATATGTAATTAAATCTCGAAAAATACCCATTTATTCATAAGTAAAAACACAGCTTTTGTTCAGCAAAGAAATTTCTTTTCAACGACTTCATTTTCAAGCTGTACAGTCGTATTTATATTACAGAAAAAGGTTATTAAGTGGCACTAAATAATTGCTTAGTCAATGTACGGATATATGTGATAAAAGTTATAAGGGGTAGAGTTGAAGTGGATAAATTACAAAAATGTTAAAGATTGTTTTATAACAAAAATGTCAAGTGTTGTCTAAAAATTTTGAAAATTAGGAGTACGATTACGATAAGAATGAAGATGTGAAGTGAAGTGGAAAGAATTCAAGTGGTAAAAAAAAATAAAATAAAAACTAGAAAGAACATTATTATGACCAAGGTAAAAAAGGGGTTTGACAAAACGCTTTTGAACACCTAATTTAGGTTTCTGTTCATGTATAGCTAAAGCTTCGGCTATGCATAAGTGAAGAAAACGTAAACTTTTGAAACGGTTCGATTTCGCCATGTAGATAACTTTGAAAGCTGAATCACGTGGGGCTAAATGACCAGATTCTGACAAGTGATCACAAATAGACGACTTTACAGTTCTACGTTCGACTTTCATTAACCAAACCGGATAGTGTTCAGCTACACGTTTTCGGAGATTACGCTTACAACGTCAAATATAAACAGCTCCACAAGAGCAGGTAAAAGAGTAAATACACATAGATGTGGACAAAAGCGATAATCTATCCTTGACGCATTGTCTAATCATATTTCGGCTGGTAAAACCTAGTTGCAGGTCAGCTGCAGGAAAAGTGCGTTTAACACATTTAGATAAACGATTTTTAATCAATTCTGAAATGGTGTCACCTTTGAATGCCAGACTCATAAACAATTTTTTCTTTGGTACTGTAACTAGTCTCGGGGCGGATTCTTTCTTGATGTTACGTTCAATGAACCTTGTAGGATAACCATTGTTAAGGAGATTTGATAGAAGGTTATCTAGTTCCCTATCGATTGTCTCTGCAGAGCAAATTTTACGAATTCTGGAGCATAAGGAATGAATGAGATTTCTCTTTCTCCCTAAAGGTACCCAACTGTTGAAGTAAGTGTACTGCCCAGTGAATGTTGGCTTTCGGTAAATCGACCTTAACAGCGTTCCATTCTCTCTTCTATCTAGCTTAGCATCAAGGAAGTGAAACGAAGAATCCGACATAATCCGATGTAATTAGCCAAGGGGAACATGTAGTGTTATTTGAGTTCACTTCGACAAAATATTTTAAACCATTTTATTAAGGAATTAGAGAATGAAACGCAACAACGGATAATTTATTTTGCATATTAGCCCATGTTGACTTGAGAACACCCATCGGAAGTGTAATACAACAGAAACAGCATTCAGCCATATCAACTGTTCCTTACCACAAGGGTAGAAAAGGCCAAATTGATGGCAACTTTCACCACAAAGCTGGAATTCTACGCAGCAGGCAAGATGATAAACATCACCTGTGTTACAACGACAATCTATCCCTTTTGCACTAAAGTTACTACGAATACACAATCTATGAGACATACTCCAATCGGAAATGAATATCCAACCTTTGACGATAGACATTTAAAAAGACTGATACTCCATGAAACCTACATATATCAGCATGGCGGGTGACAGAAAGTAAAACAGCTAACAGTTTAACTATACACCACATTATTATTTCTCGAAATATAGTACACAATCAGCACAGACTTTAATCGTAATCACCTTTAAAATGAGACTGGGGATTCTTTTTTGTGCAGTCAGAGATCGACCAATCAACAAAGAGAAACCTGAACCTTATATTCACAAACGATTTCTCCAGACTCTTTTACCGTTATAAGCCTTAGACGTAATTTTATTTCCCCGATTCCTTACATGAAAGTGCCATAAATCTCTTCATCTTTTTTTAACATATCCCTAAAAATTGGCGTCTGTTGTCTCCTATTAATTATTTCCAAATGGTCACTCATCACTCAACTAGTTAGTTATCAACTCTCTCGATTATGCAAGATTATTCACTCATGTTCACACTCTGTTACTTCTACTACCCAATGACTCATCATCTTGTCACTAACTGACAATGACCTCTCAGCTTCATTGTCAATTACACTTGCACATTTACATCCTTGAATAACCACAGTACAGGTGTGTCTTCTTGATAAGTAAACAAGCTGACTGAGGCCTCTTGAAATCCACAGAGTTCATCGCATTTGAATAGTTGAAGTCTTCTTCTGGCATTTGAAAATAAGGTGTAGCAAATCCCCTCTCTCGTCGCTCACGCCTTCTTGACTATTCACCCTTAATTATTGATATCATATACTATGAGACATAAATGTTGATTTCTACTCATAATACTTAGTGATGTCATCATTTACTGAACCGTAATCTCTTTCATTTTACATGTCTAACCTGAACAAAAGCAGATTAACCACTCTCGTGTTCGTACACAATCTCTTCTCCGTTACGCAACATTTAGATTGATTCACCTCAATATCTTTTCCATACCTTCGCCATTCTTCGAGAAAATTTGACTGCATTACACATGTCATTGCAACAATTAGCCAGTGACTTCAGGATTGGTTTTATAGGGCTTTTGTTTGATTGGATGGGGAATTTCATTATGAGCTGACATCAGTTAGAGAAATATTAGAAAACCACCTGGGAGTATCGGACAGCCGTTTCGTCTTAGTTCGGGACTCTTCACCAGTAAGCACCCACCATCAAAGTTCGAACCTAGGACCTGCTGTTTACAAGACGAGCTCGTAAACCATGAAGTCACTGGGACCCGATCCAATGGCCCAAGATGTCAGCTGATGTGAAAACCTTCTCTCCTATCAAACGAAATCCCTATAAAACCAATACTTGAAAATTAATCTGATGCTCACTAGCGACTGGCCCTATTCAGGTAGTGACCTGGGGTTCTAGTGGGAAGCCATGACCAGTAGGGTACAGCAGGTTAAAGATGAGGCAGCAAGTCATTGAGGAAGACATTTCCAAATGGTCGAGCTATGTCGTGAATTGGCAGAAGTTGGAATTCATGGTCTGGCCATTGGATCGAGTCACAGTGACTGAGTGAATGGTCTACGAGCTCGCTAGCCATGAGACCAGAAGCTTCAGGATTCGAACCCCTCTCGGTGGGTGCTTACTGATGATGAGTCCCGAACTAGAACGACAAAACTGTCCAGTACTACCAGGTTTTCCAATGGTTCTCTAACTGATGTCAGCTCACGATAAAATCCCCCAACCTATTTATTATTTGTTCAAATCTGTCTTTCTCCGACGAACTAAAGTGTTAGAATTGTTAAAATTGTAATAAGACTATTACTGACTTTGATTAACCAGTTTGTAAACAGTTAATAAGATACTGATAGAATAAAATCAATATTCTCTACCCTATTTCATTCGTACTGTTCTCAATGCAAATAATAAATGATTTCGAGTAGCAAATGATTCATCTAAGTGTCTGATAAACAGCAATATATATATATGTAAAAGCTGAGCCATCCAGCATATGGAGAATACAACAACACCAATTCTGTCCATCTGAGCTACAACTACTCCACTTCACAATACTATTAGGCAGAATCCGATCGATTTCAAATGATTTGTCTCCTTGAGCTGACTCAAGGATGACATCAGCTTCAAATTAGTAAAAAAAACTATCCACCGCTTGGACGACTGCAATTTCAAAGTGATTTCTGAATAAGTGCGCTAATCAGTCATAATTACTCCCGAGAGCTCAACTGACTTAATACTCATCGGCACTTAATGTCAGTAAAATATAATTACACTTTATTTGACTCATCAGGACATTAGAAATGAAAGAACAAGAAGTCCAGCAAAGATGTCCTATCGGAGATTTCATTCTCCCTTGTAATCTATGATCACAACTTCAAACTAACACGTCAGGTTGAAAATTATTATGACCCTTAGTCTCCACCATCAATATATGGGATTAAATAATAATTTTAACTGTGTAAACTAATGTATATAAATGCGACTGTATAGCTCCTGAGAATTAAATCACCGAAAAGATCAACATCCTTGCTGAAATTCTTGTTCTTTTCTCCCCAATCACTTAATACTCACAAGTTCAGCTGTACTAGTGAAAAGTACAAATGCTGTCAGGTCGTGCAGTGAACAAACTCACTAATTTTAATCAAAGTGTCCTCAATATTTTGTCAACTAACACAAACTTCAAAGAATACTGGAGATGCATAAGTTAATTTACTGTCATTCTTCCGAACACAAGAAATAGGCTATCGCATAGAGATGTTCAGCACATTAACTTACAGTGACACATTCATGTGTGTAATTCAAATTAATGAATCTGAATAAGTCTTGAACATAAATAAAGAAACCAGTATTTTTGAATTTCCCTTCCATTGACTTCTATCGAACCTGGACCACCGATCTTTGTTGTCATGTCGATCACTAGTAACAACGCTCTGATGGTGAGTTAGGTTTAATTAATATGGTACTGTTTGTTTGCTGACGCCTAGCAGTGGAATCCAGAATGTGTTTCCCCTCGTCAAATGGACACTAGAACAACATCAGTGACTGATGGTGCACCCACTGACACTCGTAAACTTTGTCACCGAGCATTGAAGTTTATGCGTTTAGCAGTGATTTGCACCCATTAAAATTTGAAAAGAACATGAGTGTTCTTCGCTACCGTCAACATATCCTACACATGAGTCATTAGGAAAATACCATACCCCACTGAAATAATCCAGTCCAGTGAGTCCGGTATTTGGTGATAAAGTTGCAAAACTTTATTCCATCATTCTTATCTTAAGGGCCACGTGTTACATTCACATAGATACTTCGTTTGGACATATAGGATCACAAATTAACTGCTGATTGTTCTTTTGCTGAAAATGGAATTGTTGGGTAAACCATATACTTTTGACATATTAAGAAGAAAAACTGTCATAATTCCTAATAAATTTGTGTCACTTAAAGGCGACAGCATAATTCTCAGGAATCGGTGAAAGCTGAACTTCCCCCAAACCAAACGAGGTTATTCCATACGACATTTTAGAGAAAAAAAATAATGAAATGACAATCATCCATAGAATTCCCGAAATCTGGAATATCAGTTTAGATAAATGCTGGGCAATGCAGACTTGCAGGCAACAGAAGACTGCTTACCGCCTGAAGATTCCAAATCCTTATCACTATGTTTTGCAGTCTGGCACATTATACGTGACTGTTTCAGGTCATAACAAAATAATATTGACAGGATAGAATAAAACATTCAATAACAGAATGCTGAGCATGATTAAATTGAATGCTTCTCAGTGTTCTACTTACACGGAGTCGTTTAGCCTGTTAAGTGCACTCATCAATCAGTTATTCAGATCTTAGGTAAAGTTACAACGAACAATTGTATATACTCAAAATATTAGGCAATAAACATCTTCATATTGAAAGGATTGCCCAGAAAATCAAGGTTTCCAAATACTTAATCTTCAAATAAGCATATCTGGTATTAATTAATGATTGATCCTGTAATAGTTTGCCAGTGCCGACATGGAGTGCTTTTGAGTATATTTCACCTGACAGGATTCGAGAGCAGTCACTGAACAACGAAGCTGAACTTTTATGATGCAGACGCTTCTATAGCTTCATTTCATTAGACCTCGAAAATTCGAACAGACACGTCAGGTGTCTATTGAAAATACTTTGGCTTTTCTCCAATATAAATTCATGAACGATCGCCGCCATCTAGCACTTAGTGACAATAAAGCATACACTCTTATCTAAGATAAGAGTCTCAATTAACTACTGTTCATATTAACCGTAAACATCAGAGTAATCACGTTAAAAAATGAGGCTTTAAAACTCTTCTCCGCCTTTAATGAAGCAGTTATTAGGCAAACATTTATTAAAGGTAGAAAGATGTTAGTCAGCTGTTGTGAATTTCACACCACACATGCATACAAATCACTTCCAAATATTATATACCACATTGGTGAGAAGTGATGACTCATCTAAAATGAGATGACTAGAGTCATTATGAGTCATGATCATATCATGTCTAGGAATACACATGATTAACAAGATTTTGATGATTACTAACCACTGATGTCATGAGTTGTTTGTCTCACCAAAAAGGATAGTAGAAACAGTGACAAGTTGTCAGAATCATACTTCCTGACCTAAATCAATACAGAAGAGTAGAGAGAGAATATTTCATACATTTGGTTCCCTTGATAAATTTCGATAGAGAAAGAAAGACCACATTTGCAGTATAAGAAGTGAAATCATTCTATTTCACAGGTTCTCATCACCTACCTCCAAACTACCTGAAGTTACAATGGTTATAAACAATAACATTTCATACTTGAGCGTGTGACAGCCAATAGAGAAAACAATATAAGATGGACGCAATCGGAATGTAAGTATTACAATATTTATATTAAGTTACTATCAATTTATATGAAAAAAAGTTGGGGGTGGTGAGAGAAGACAGAAAAATCTAATAAACAGTGTAAGCTTGTACGTCAACATGGCAACTCAAGAAGTTTAAAGTAGTTGAAGTTGAATTAGTGTATCGGTGTTACGTAATGACACAAACAATCTAATGGATGAGTTGTAATCACAATGGCCATAGAAACACCAGGAAATGTCACGTTGTATATTTGAAGTCATTCATTGACTGACAATAGCTCATGAAAAGTTGTATACCCACCCCACCAACTGGGTCAATCTGAACTAGCAAAATATATTGAATAAGAAAAACTAATCACTGGATATTACTTAACAAGAACGTAGACGTTGTAAAAGCCACGCATGTATATTTATCACTACATTGAGCACTGCTCACAGATTACAAACAATTCTCTCTTCTCAACTTCAACTAATACAGTTATATAATCGTTACGTAATAATCACTAGAATTTTACATTTTGGTGAGAAGATAATCATTTGCATGTTCTCATCACACCTGAAAGACAACTGGTCTCCATGCTGGCACTGATTTATTCGATGGGTTAGTGGTAGTCACTTCACTGAATTGTCATCACTTTGTAGTTAAGATTACTTGAATATGATCAGTAAAATACAACCTCAGTTGACTTCCTATTAACATAATATCTACTACATTCCCATCAAACACTGAAGCACTCAGAAACCTCAATGTTTCTTCACCGCGTTGGGGAATTTAATCATCTACCATTTTATACATGGTGGATGTCATTTACACTGATATAAAGCTATAGAGAATTATAGTTATTCATAGAACGTATCAAAAACACCCCAGGTTGCGAAAATGTTCTTTCATAAAATTGACGTATGCTAGCT
This sequence comes from Trichobilharzia regenti, assembly GCA_944472135.2. Lineage (NCBI taxonomy): Eukaryota > Metazoa > Platyhelminthes > Trematoda > Strigeidida > Schistosomatidae > Trichobilharzia > Trichobilharzia regenti. The sequence goes on along the minus strand of OX235262.1, from coordinate 92,128,664 downwards.
ACTAGAGTCTGCCAACGTGATCTCTGTTTCTTTTCTGTTCCTTTACGTTGCCATTAGAACATATGGCTTCAAGCTAATGCTCTGAAGTTCATAAGCAGTAGTATTTATTTCTTTGGGATGGGTTTGCTAGTCCCATGCCCAACCTTTCCTCCTTACTGGTCCTATTACCTACTTAGTGAGGTAAAGGATTGAGTCGGTGAGGGATCGAACCCTGAACCATGTGCGTGGTTGGTGATCTCTGTATAGTGAATGATATGATCACTTTGAATCTACCACGAAAAATAGAAATATTGATCATCAGGCAGCCACATTACACATAGGAGATGTCTCATTATGCTGCAGGTAACATGATAAATATGCATAACCTATTTTGTAGCTGCAATCTATAGAATTTTCACAGAACCTACGTTGCATACCGAATTGGGATATTTCAAGCATACTAATCAACAATGGATATCCAGGCTTATTCATCAATAAACATTTCAATGAGACACCGATGTCTCTCAAAATTTGCATGTACCGAAGAAAGAGTGAATTGAAACTTAGTGCAGTTCACCGAAGCAGTCACCAACAGCTGTTCAAAGAATGACATTTGCTCGACCTCTACGCATCACGTTCTTCACATGTCTTCCTCTCATCCAACATAACCTCAGAGACGATAGATATCCTACTATTGGCCAATTCATTGCATTTCCACCACTTCACTTGTCCCTCAAAATTTAAATATATCGGGTGTACCACCAAGTCACTGTCTGTCTACACCACTTTACGAACACCTATCAGCACAGTTTTCCTCAGGAAGTAGAACAGCTAACATCTCCATTCTTCAGAACATTATTATTTCTCGTAGTATAGTACACAAACAGTATAGGCTTTACTCGGTATCACATATAAAGTGAGACCAAGACATTCTTCTCTAAGCAGTCAGGGATCGAAAAACCAACATAGAGCCTGTTTTACTAATATAAGCCTTAGACGTAATTTTATTTTCCCGCTTTCTTACATGAAAGCTCCCATGAAATCTCTTTATCTTTCTGTAACATAATCCTAATAATTCCAGTCTATTCTCTCCTATTAGTTATCCCCAAATGACTGCTCATCGCTCAACTAATTAGGTATCAATTCTCTCGTTTACGTAAGGCTATTCACTGATTTCTGCACACTGTTACTTTTATTACCCTATGACTCATCTTGTTACCAACTGACAATAACCTCTCACATTCGCTGTCAATTACACTTGCACATTTACACCCCTGAATAACTACAGTACAGGCTCTTGATAAGTAAACAAGCTGAATCAGGCCTCTTGACATCCAAAGAGGTCATCGCATTGGATAGGTTAAGGTCTTATTTATGTATCTGAATATTAGGCGTAGTAATCCTCTCCCTCGTTCTTCATGACTTCTTGACCATTCGACCTACATTACCTGTGCCAAATTTAATAAGATATAAATATAGATTTTCACTCACTACTACTAAGTGACCACACCATGTATTAAGCCTTCCTCTATTCCAAATGTCTCAATTCAACTAAATGAGATGAATTTCTCAACTGTTTATATATTTTATTCATCCATAATTTCTTGTCACTTCCGTAACATTCATATTGATTGACTTCAATATCTTCTCCATGTCTTTGCCTTCATCCGAAAAAATTTGACTGCATTACGTAAGTAATTCCTAAGACTTCACTAACTCAAGATTACAATCCCTTCATGTATAATTGGCTTAATATTCATCGTTGCCTTAAAACTGTGTTGCTCAGACAAAATGAAGTGTTAGACTTTCATTTATCAGTTTGTTAAACAGTTAACAAGATACTGACAGGATAAAGTGAATACACTTTATCCTACTCTATTCTATTCCATATTACTCCTCCACTGATCTAGAATAGCGACTCAGTTATCACTTTATTTTTATTTATTTTTCCTTCACGTTCCCCAGTGGAACATAGGGCTTCAAGCTAGTAGCCTGAAGTTTCTGTAGCAATGTTTATTTTACAGGATGGGGTTGCTAGCCTCATGCCCAACCTTTCCTCTTTGCCAGCATTATTTCTGGCTCGGCGAGGTAAAGGAGTTCGTCGGCCGGGGATCAAACCCCAGACCATGTGCATGGTCGGCGAGCGTCCTAACCACTATACCACCTACGCACCCTCAGTTATCACTGCATCTGATAAGCGGCAGTAGAGTAGTCCATCAACACTGATGTCCCCTCCGAAATAAGTCAAGTGGTCAACACGCTCTACCACCACAACGACCATCACCATCACCTCACCCCATATCGTTAGGTTACCAGGCGGTGTAGCTACCAATCTCCCAAACCAGTGAAAACCAACACACTGTGTAGAAATGAAATCAATAAATGCAGTTTTATATTTTCATGTAGAAAATAGGAAAACCACTGTATCTCTATACATGCGAAGATAAGATGAGAAAAAACCAAAATTGGAATGTTACAAGTCAAAAGGCGTTTTTCCCACCGAAATTCTTAAATGCTGCATACAAACTGCTCCATAAAAAAAATACTGCCAACTTAATCAATAAGATCATCGTTATGTGTTTAATGTACAAAAAGAGAACAACAGACTCTTCCATAATCATAGTCGTCTCCAACTAGAAAAAAGTATAAACAATAATTCCAAAAATAGATAGTGTATTCGAAGTATACAAATAAAACACAATAAATGCATCATAAATGCTCTTCAACATTCCTGTAGGATACTACAGGGAAGAATGAAAGTTGACAGAGAAGCTGGAGATGATAATCACAGAAAAGCTAACTGACTGAAGACATCACAATAGATGTGTGCACCCACATACCTATTGTTCACACATATAGAGCAGAAATTATATTCACATAGAAATATTGAAAGTAATTTAAGTGGAATATAGTTGACACAAAGCACTCAGGATAATCATATTCAATCTAAGTGTTTTCAAAATGTTACTTCTTGGGAGAATATGAGGATAACAGAAGTGATGAGAAGAGCTTTGAAATGCATTCACCACTCATACATAAATGTTCTTCCAATACACTCGAAACATTTTCGGGTATAACAGCCTGTAAATAAAACATAATAAAACCAAATCAGTAACGAAATACATGTTGTTCATTCACATTTAAGCCACTCATTGTGTAAGCGAATTAATAATAATTTATCAATCTCCAAGCTCCATTCAAAATAGATTGACAGTGGAAAACAACTAAAAACATTCCTACAAATCAAACTCATTCTTCGAACTGCTCAACCTATCCCCACTTGAGCAATAAAGTCTAAATTTTGTATTCACAAAGACACTCTTACTAACTTACTACTACCATGGAAAGCACTCACTCATTCATCCTATCTCAACCCATCGGATATCTCATCCCAGCAATATCACACAACTTGCACACATACTTGCATTCATCTTTTTTTTACCAATCTGTCTCATTAGCACCTTTGTGATCTTTCACCTATTTCATTTACCTTCAGTATCCTTTCACATCATTATACAACAGTACCCATTTATGTCAACTATCCACAATTTCCAGGGCATGCTTCTCTTCACAATATACTACCGTCGCTATTTCCGTCATAATTGATTATTCTACCCTCCTATGTCAATCATTTCTTTCTCATTTTCCGTTTTAGCAATGTTATTCTACCCTCATAAAATAAGCTCGCAATTCACTTCAAGTGTGAGTAAAGTGAAACATACACGCCAAACAGTTATTTTGTTATTCAGCTTATATGTAGCCGACAGACACCATACGACACAACACGAAAACATCTTATCCTGTTAAAGGCCCCTTTTATTGCCTTATTCAAATGTGTCAAGGAAAGTAGCTTCATGAGGTATTTCTACCCCATGATCTGTATATGCCCCAAAGCACCCGACAAACTCAATATAAACCTAATGTATAAACAGTTTGTTGAAATTTATGCCATGGTCGATGCTGGCTAACAGTAAGAGTCAGTGTGCATGTTTCACCTTATTTACACTTATTAAACCGAAACATCTTGTAACTCAGAAAATCTGTCCACGCATAGATGTAATCGAATAATCAGATACCTCTTTATTTTTCACACTCATTAAGTCTTAAAATCTAATATAGAAAGACTTAAACGGCCAACTTTCCAAATTTGGGAAAAGTATACATTTACTAACTTAACGATCAACAACTAAAATACTGTAGCTCAAAACTATTTGAAAACCGCTCATACAGTCAAATGAAGACTGCCTTAACCAGACAAGTCATATGAAATGTGAAGACCAACATCTCTATCTTAATAGCTCTCATGAATCAAGTAGTCTTCTTCAAATTTCACTCTATAAACACATCTCAATTTACTTACATTAAACTGTGATATTCTAATGTGTTGTGCTACAACATACAGCAAAACAAACATTTCATGCAACTTTTATATACTCAACAACAGAAGTTAGTTACTTACAGCATCAAATTTTCATCATTAGTCTTTTATACGTACAGACACAACCGCCTGCAGAGTGAATGTATGCAAACCAAATTTCATTTCAATCTTACATTGAAATATTTCGTGGTTTTCAATGAGAATCATTATGGCTGGACTAACTATCTATGCTATGAGCCAAGTAAAAGGCAATCGGTAACATACAAAACAGACCCCAGACTATCCTCAATTTCTCGATTATATCAAGAATCTGAATACAATTCGAATATGAAGACAAAAGGAAACAAGATTCCGTCTGAAGACATACAGATGCAAAACTACCAGAGGCATAACGAAGTCGACGAAGTTCAGTACGCTAATGCGTATGGAAAAATAAGTGTGATACTGAGAAGAAAGAGGCATTCTATCTTCTATAGGCTATTTTTCATCATTGGAATATCTCAGAAAGGGTTAATTGTAATAAGAAGCAGAATTCGAAATAGGTATCGATTATATCAGCTACCCGAAACACAGCTTTGACGTACCAGGATATAAGGCATATTTCTTCTATGCGCACTAGAACGATAGACCACTTACTGAGGCAGAAGTAAGTGAGGCGGGATTTGAATTCAGGACTCATTGACTGAAAGTCACTTCCTTGAACTAATCAATCTACATCTCCATTATACAGTCATTAACCTAGACACTTGTTGTCAAAACGACAGTGTATTCATTCACAAATGATATATATATATATAAAACTGTCGAACATAGATAACGAAATATAGCACATTTATATGAATTCACTACAACACCTTTTCAAGCTAGTGAATGAATTAAACTCAGAGTATGTACTTTGATAAATTCACATTTCGCCTTACCTCAGAAGAACATTTCTCCTCACATATCCAATTTCTAACTAACCAACATTTAAATCGATTTCTACAACCATCCTACACCCTTGATAACAATTTTGGATTCATTCACAAACCTTACGTAACAATAAATTTTCATGTCTAGACCAATTAAGCAATATGGTCATAGAAAAGTTTACGAATAAAGAAAACATACATCTTCTTAGAGAATTTTATCTGAGTACAATTCAATCGTTTTTAACCAACATTTTCTACTCAAGTAGTGTAATCTCACACCACCCTAACTAAACAAGCCTTCATCATTTGTGCTCTCCACACACATACACACACACACACGAAACAAACACTTAAAGTAAGATGAGGAAGTTTGAGCCACATCCAACACACAAACATAACAGCTTCACAAATTATTTATCAACAGACAGGGAGAAATAGAGGAAAGACTAAGAACCATTTACTCAGGTGACTGAGAAATTTCTGTCAAGGTTTCCCACACTGAACTTTTAAATTATCAAAATTTTGTAAATTCCTCATTGTGAATAATACTGCGTATAATTGAGGTGTTCTACACACACCTAGTTGTTCAACTCCCTTCTATGTCTAGTTAAATGCCATAGTCACTTCTGAACCCAAAACTGAATTGATCAACACAGTTTTTATGTCTAATTCATGTAGGAAATGCATTTAGGATATTGAACTATAGATTCAACCCTCACTATTCTCTGAACTTTATATCATCAAAATTTCTTAGACGTTAGTACATACAAAAATGACTTATTATGAGATATTAACCAATCGTGGATTTCGGCTAACTGATTAAAACCGTTTCTCGAAATTCAATCCTTATAAATACTTCTACATTCACTACCCTGATTAATTACTACACATATGCTCTCATGACAATCGCATATATTTCACGTGTATTAAATATGAAGTCAGGAATGCGGGAAGATCATCTAATAAGATTGCGATAGTTTCTTTCCTGAAACATAAAAGCTGTCTTTCTACTACGGACAACACGATTCATCAAGGCTGATATATTTTTGCACAGCTTTGAATGTAAACTAGTTGAAAACCAATTCATTCGATTTAAACTATCTTTGGATTCATAAATTCATAGGTATTGAAACACCGATTCCTATACCTCGTTAGACATGGAACAAGTATATAACAGTAAAATCACTTTAGTATACACTAATTTGTTCGAGTGAGGCGCACAACTGATTGTCAATGAATGTAGGCATGCAAAACATCACCGGGTGGACACTGCAATTTACACCAAAGAATACAGTCGCAAACATTATCAACTATACTAATTATAAAGTCTTTAAATAGATCTCGACATGCATTTATCGTCTACAACGTACAATTGAGTATATAAGACACGTTGGGGAAAACAGAACTTTAAATAGATCACTAACAATCTTCCGTAGACTTTCAAAGTCGCTCATGTTCCCGAAGTTAACAGTAAGTAGTCTTGATTTTCTTCAAAACAGAAAACAAAATTGCCATCAGATGATCATCGTAAAGAAGATTAACTTCACACACACACACACCAACCAACAGAAAAGACATACTTTCGTAAGGCAAACGGATACATGTTAAACGCCATTTCTCACAATCCACAAGAATGAGTAACTTCGAATGATATGATATGCTATCCAACAGTGCATCACATTACTCCTAATAATCTTAGGTTAAAATTTTTTCTAAAATACCCAAATGATACTTACTACATGGAAACAAAAACACACCTCAACACGAATATTTACAATATACTGAGTAAACTATACTCACCATTACATATTACAAGTAGAAGGTGAATTCCCCTCAACTTGATAACCGACAGCGGCTATCAGTATTCACTTGACTTTGAGAGTTAACTCTACTAGAACCAACCTCATCCTCATTTGAAATAGCAGCTACAGACACCAGACGAACAGATCTGTCTGAATATTCAGATATCTGAAAATAATCGAAAGCATTAAATCATTTGAAATATCATCACAGTAAATTCAATATGCAAAATTATGCAACTAAGGTAGCCCCCCCTACATAAAAAGTATTGTCAACATCGAGTTCCTCTAGATAAGAGCTCACCAACTCCCCTACTCAGAAAGCAGTAGTCTAAAGGCACTGACATTGATAAAAAGTGTGTAAACATCAAAGGACAAGGGCAACACTGCAGGAGAGAAATACTAGTCATGAAAACAGCGCTGAAACCAAAACACTTTACTGTCAAAAATACCTCGATTCAGCAAAACCAGGAAACTCAGGAATTAAATATACAAGTACCAACAAAGTATTATGGAAACTGTATTTAAGGAAATATCGTGTGAAATATATATATATATATATATATAAAAGATCTCAAGGATTGAAATTAACTTACTGCATCAGTGGCGGTGAATGTCTTCCTCCTTAGTCTGGATATAACTGAACTCAGAGAAATTCCACAGGCCGCCTTTCGCTCTGATTTCTTCCGATTACATTCGTAACTACCACTGTCACAAAATATGTTAGACAAACGATTGATCCTTTCATGTTCACAACCTATTGACTTACGCCTGCGATACTCTTCAAGTTTCTTTTCCACCTTCGACGAGTCAAGAATATTTGAGGATGCAAGAACACTGTCATCAGCGATCTGAGACACTCCCACACTTTGAAAGATTTCGGAACACTTCATTGACTAAATGTATCATACCAAAAAGGAAAAGTAGGTTGATTGGTTTCTAGAAGCATCTGAGTTGTGTTATACATCAAAGTGACATTAAGAATTTATTGAATATATGCAATATGAATAAATCAGACTAAAAAGACAAATTCAGCGTAGAAAATTTTCTTTACCGACGAAATTATCTTCAAAGGCTGTACAGTCGTATTTATGTTTACCGAAAATTTATAGTGGTCTATCATTGAGTAGTAGGGGGTGACATAAGTGATATACATACTCGGAAGCGGTTTTAGAAGTAAAAATAAAAGTTGTAAATTACGTGGTACTCAACGACACAAACTTACAAATTTGACAAGGCTAAAATTGCTATTGAGTGAGAGTTAAGGCAGTGGAGTGTCAATTTAACAAGTGTGAAGAAGGTGTGAAAATGTACAAACGGAACATGTGGGAGTGATAATAGTGAATTAATTATTAAAGCAAAAGCAAATTAAAAGTAAAATTTTTAAAAAAAGAAAAGAATAATTTAAATTTTTTTGACAGGGAACGACTAGTGAAGAGGTTGAGACCAAGGTAGAATACGACAATGGACAAACTTTTTCTGTATACAGAGTTCGGGGTTGTATTGACGAATTGCCAGTGCCTCTGCCATACACAAAAGCCGAAACCTGACACCCTTTATACCATTTGGCTTCACCTTGTAGATGGACTTGAAACACGGCTCTGGTGGAGCTACGTGGCCTGATTTTACCAATTGCTCGAGAATTGAGCTTGCAATTTTCTTGCATTGTCCTTTTGCCTAATCATACAATACTGAATTACTTAAAAGTGGCAGTCCATGCGTTGCACAAAATCAAAGTTGAATCAATGGGACTGACAACTGAAATTTCAAAGATGCATCTTCTCCTCTTCCCCTAGAGTAATTTCATCACTCAATTGCACTAGTATAGTGCACATTGAGGGAAAATGAAATAAGCATGAAATGTGGCGGTGACCAAAATCCCTGTGAAACAGGAAAATGAGAATGAAACTGTCAAACCGTCATTTAGAATAGTTCCACGTTTAGCCACACACTGAAATTTTAATTTTAAATGAAAAGAGATTGTGCACAACTTCTCCTGTAGAAGATGTACTGTAACAACAGAAGACGAGGGCCAGGCAACAGACCCTTTATTAAGGAAATCAACACATATTTATAGATTTTCATGTACATAGTATAGATTATTGTTAGCAGAAAATCACAGTCTTCTGATTGGTTGTTTCTCTTTGTGGCTGTTTCTTTAATGTCAGATCATCTGTATGTTAACTGTATCCGCCTACGAAAAGCCTTTGTTCTCATTTTTCTCATGACCAATATTGGGGACATAAACATTGACGAAGATTACTGTCCACCAATTTTGACTAACAGCCAGCTCTCACCACAGTACCATCAAATAACCCACGTCTTACATTTTAAACGACCAGAGCAGTACAGCGATGTTCCCCTACCAATGCTTTCTAAAATATCTATATCATAACTGAAAAACTACAAAGTTAGCGACGAATTTACGATGTTGCAAAACAGTAGGAATTCACCAACTCACGTGTGAAAAACTAAATAGCGTCGAACATGCTATTCACTACAACTTGCTGCTTTACCTTCATACCCACAACACTACATCACATTCATCCTAAATGTGATATTTCGAAGCAAATACACCACTTCCAGACAAAAGATGAAACTCCACCCTAAGGATAAAAAGCATATACCTCTTTCTTCACGATAATACTTTACACGCGTTTATAAAATTTCCTTCGATACCACCATTAATAAAACCATTAACAACACCGTATTTTGGGCAACTTGTAAATCAAATGCTTCATACCTCTTCCGCTGAGCGCTTTTGCTCCAACCACTGTTCAAACTGAATAAAATCGGAAGCACGCATTGGCCATTTAGCACTACTTTCCTTACGAAGACTCTGTCGCGCTGTCTTGACGGCTCTGAGTAGGTAAAGGCAAGAAAAAATAATAAACAGGTAATAGAAAGGACCACATCAAGTTAGTAAATAAATATGTAAATCGAAATGTGATATATCTGTGTCCCCTGAGGACACACATCAATAGGAAAACGTCTATTGAGAACCTGGACAAAACTTAAGCATGTTTGACACAATACACTCCCTAGTGAATGTAGGACAACCTCACATGACTGGCCTGTACCAACTTATGGAATACAGACTAAGCGTAGAACGGTCAATAAATACACTGACCACCGAAACCATTTAGGAGGTTGAGACAACCTTAAAGGATAGCTTACTGGGAAGCTCTTGTCACGGCTACAAACAAACCACTTGGAATCTTCCAACTTGTGTCAATCGAAATTATTCCTGGATATATTTTACAATTGCTTTCCGTTACACGTATGCATCATTTATCCAAAAGCAAAAGACAATTATTCAACACCATTATCTCATTGTACGAGACTCAGGAATTCCTCTGCTAACTTGAACGAAAACATAGCTACATGACTATGAACAGCACACAGTTCATTAACACGGAATCACATACAATTTACCCACAATATAGGTCAGAAGCCCTCATGATGCATTTACAAACTAAGCCGTTTATTTGTCAGATCAACCCATTCATTGTATACCTTGACTCAACATCTACACGACTATGAAATAACACACTGAATATCTAGAGGCGTATGAGCATGAGGCTGTTAGCTGTTCTTCGTGAATTTTTGACTTAAGACAACAGAATTACACGTCAAAGCTCAGAAAATACAAAACGATTTCTCGAACTACAAGACGATTTCATTATACCAACGGCCAAATACCCACGGTTTACAATCGAAGTACAAAGAAGAATGAAACTTACTCAATGGCTGTCTCGAGACTAGATATCCACTCCTCGGCTCCTGCTAAATCTTTAGTAACAATTGTGAAACTAGCATCACGACAATGTACCTACAAGAAATACTGATTGCTAAGTAATCGAAAATCATCCTCACTCAAATATATACAAAAAAGAAAAGTTACAAGAGAAAACATATAGACTCTCCAAAGACGAATACATCCTATGTTTAGAAGTAAATTGATTCAAAGGAGAGATTTCAGATGTAAACAGCCGACTGAAATGAGACAAAGCAATAAACACAAAATAATGCACTACTATATCACCCAACTAAATCGTCGGATCGCCAAACTGGTTGGTAAACTATGACAACACTTCGGAATTGACCGTTACATACCTTCACTTCGGGTGACGCATTGATGTAACATAAAAGTTAGCATAATGTGATCAAGTTGTAATTTGAAATGAGTCGAGAATATCAACCACATATGCAACAATCCCTTTGTAAGTTGAGTACAAAAATTCCAAATATGAATACACTACCGATAATATTATCAGGAAAACAAGTACTGAATAATAAAATCACTTTCGAGTACTGAATAAAGCGAAAGCGGTTATGATCACACTGAATGTGATATAAGAAGTCAGTCGAGGTAAGGAGGCAGCAGGACTGATCAGATAACAACAAGAACATACACCTCATTGGTACGATAATCAACTCGCGCACATCTTCATCGGAAATTTTCACCACTCATAAACGTGTGACTAAGACAAAGGCTGACAGCTAGGCATGAACAGTAGTTTTAATCAATAGGTGTTGTACAAATCCAACTGAGTTAACTAATTTTCTGGTTTAAAGTAAGCATCTAAGTGAGTATGATTCTTACTCGCTAGCAAACTGGTACCAAATAGGATCACTTGACAATAGATACATAATTGAATAGCTAACTATAGCGTGATATGAGCCAGTAGTAGAACTGCATAACGAATATTCTTTTTATCGAAATTCTCTTCACCTCCCTACAGTTATGAAGTAAATTTCAACATTGCAACAATAGGCAGGTATGTGGTGAAAACATTCGTCACATAGAATGCGTTTACTGACTTAAAATCAGACGAGTTTTATACTCAATGTTGAAAATGTATTCACCGAATACCTCGCTCTTATTGTGCTGATAACCTAGAAAGATGTAGACTTCCTCGTTGGGGTCCTCGGGACGATGAAAACCATTGACTGGAGAAAATCAGTGATATGGCTCAAAATCGTTCTCAATGGCGCAGATGCATCCACCCCCTGTGAATTACAATATCCAAAAATCCTATATGGCTCTTCGATATAACTGTTCTTTCTGCCTCATATCTCTGTTTGCTGTCTGCATTTCGCATTTCTTTTTATTTTCTTCTCTTACTTTGTGTGCTAAGTGAAGTGTGACAACTCGAACTGCTGCACATCGGTGCAAAGTTCTACGCTGAAACCAGTCAGTCAGACAGTGGTGATAACTACTGTAAGGAACTAAAGAGAATTTAATGAAAAGAATATCTTTCATTAAGACCGACTTTCAATTCATGACATCATAGTACTTCAGAATGACATGAAACAACAATCTAATGCATCGATTATCATTCATTATACACAATTAGAGTACCAGTAGGAAAAATGATACATCCCAGCCGACATACTAGAGACAAGTAAACAACAAAACGTGAGTTCTCCATTTCCCTCTGCCTCTTTCTTCAAAAATCAAACTGGAGCCAATAAAGGGAATACTAAATCCCAATGCACCATCACCGCTATTATGGACTGAAACAAAATATATCCCATGATTGCATAAGACTTACGGAAAAACTGTATTCATTCACCGACTGACAAGGTTTAGACAACTCTTCATCTTTATCGGATTTAATTGATGAATCAAATTTATTAAATTTAACCACAGGAGAAGCATCACATGAACATCCATCAAATACGAGTGGTGTAGACGCCGTACGATCTGAAAAACAAAAAAAAACGCCAATTTAAATCATTCCATAGTGGATAAAGTCAAACAATTTATTTGATTTAAATCGAAATCAAGCAAGTTTACAGTGATCTCCCTCACAATAGTTTCATTCTTACGACTTCAAACTGACTTTCCCCTGAACGAAAGAAGTCATTGAGAAACCGAATTCGAACCCTTGATACAGTAGGCAGGAAACACAATGTGATTAATTCAACAGACTATTGTGATGCAATCACATAATACCCGTTATGGCTACCTGACGTAAGCAGTCATTAGAAGTTGCCTGTACCAAGAGTTGAGTTGCCTTATCCCTTCACTGTTCTACACCTGAGTTCAACAGAACCCATCCAATACTTTCATCAGCAATGAACAACCTTCACATATTTCTGTCTTTAAAAAGAATGCTGTACAATCACAAACTCAAACCCCTTGACCGATGCATTCTGAGTTTAATCTACAACATACATGAAGACGTATCTTAAGTTTCACATATGACACAACTTGTCAAATTCAAAACGAGTCTTATTTGTTTAGTCTTTGATTTCGTCAGACTTCGGTCTGACAGAATCCATTCATTCCGAAAGTAAATACATCCAAAGCCAAATCAAAAATGAAGCCGATATTCAAACTCATAATTCACTAAAGAAATTAATGTACACTTACTATGAAAATTCACAGTAGATCCTGGGGAAACAAACACTGAATTGGTTTTATTTGATCTGTTTTCAGGAGACTCGGGAATAGGTTGCAGAAAGGTGGACGATGTTCTAAAATGCACTTGGATATGACAGTGATGTAGGGGATAAACAGAAACACATGAAAAGCAGACTTTACTGTTTGTCAAACAGTCATCCGAATCCAAAAGACTCTGAGAAACAGAATTCTCGGAGCGAACTGGCGTGGAATATTTGGAAACTCGGGTCAGTGGATATGCCTTATTTCTTCCCTGCATAAGTTTGACACACTTTAAGGGTGTTTTTCCCGCAGAAAAGGATTTTAAAAATTCTGGATATTTTCGACCAACAACCAACTTATTACTGAAAATAGATTCCAAGTCTGTCTGAGTTCGGGGTGTAGCATACACCAGTATGTCAGACAGGATCACCAGTAAGCGAGGTTCAGCCACTCCATCCAGTGAATTTTTCTAGAACAAAGGAAACAATGAATATATGTACATCACACAAAACAAAAGTAACTACATACAAAATACCATTGAACACAAGGCTAAAGTGGAGCTCATGAGCCTAAAAACTCTTATTACCTGACACTTAAGCAACTGAACAGGATCACCACTCCCAAAACTAGTTGCAGGCAGCTTAGTGAAGTAATCTGTATATGCTCATTGAACCACATTTCGCTTTATTTTAACTTACACGGAGACAAGTAGTCTTTAATTAAGTATTGCGATTAGCGTCACACAGCTCGAAAGTCCTGCGTTTATACAGTTAACTTGTATACCTGAATCCTAAACAGATTCTAAGAAATACATCACGTCACATAATATTAGCGAGTATAAGAGCCTTCGAAGAATAAACCCTTAGGAAACAAAGGAAATTTGGGGACAAAAGCAGTTGTCTTCCCAACACAATCATAATTCCAAAGTAAAATCATGTTAATTTACTGTATAGTGTTACAGAATTCACTTTTCGTATTCATAAAACCTACCTTCTTTACGATTCCATACTTTAATAACTTCCGACCAGGTACCAGAATTAAATTACGTGACCATTTCCCCAAAAGTCTCGATTGCAACAATGCAGCCTTTGTTGCCTGTTCACTTATTCTTATCTGTTCATTTAGGAATGTTGCTGTTGACACAACACTAGCAAAACCTGCCAACAGAATAATTGTACAGGGTTTCATCCGATGAACATAACTTCGTACAACTGGAAAATTAGAACTGTTAGATGGTGAACTGAAACCCCTTTGTTTATAATTTTCCCACAACTTCAAAATAAGTGTGGCTGCATATTCTGGTATCATGTTGTCATGATGAGCGGCTTGAGTGATACTTACAGCAACATCATTCGCCTCAGTACTAGTCAGACCATCTAGTTGAAGATAAATAGTGACGAGTTCTTGAAGCATTAAGGAGTACCTGAAAAAAGATTATTATATGTGTAACAAGTGTATGAGAAAGGCAAAGAAGTCAACACAATAAATGGAACATACACTGCTCCCTAGTGAACTAACACCCAACGACTTCTGTTGCACAGACGAGTTTCACTGACCACTTTTTATTTCTTTGAGTTCCATGAGGAGCATCGGGCTTTAAGTTCGTGCTTTGACGTTTTAGTAACGACGGTCTTTACCTACACTGCAAGATGGTTGGTCTCACATTAATCCTTCCATCTTTACCTGACTTATTTCCAGATAGGTGAGATTTGAGAATTCAGTGGTCGGGAGTCGAACCCAGGCCGCGTGCATGATTCACGAGCATTCCACTACTGAACCACTGCCTCACTTGGTGCAATATTATGAAATCATAACTTTCAATTAATTAAAGTACTTATTAAATGCAATTGAGACGATAACACATGTGACTTAATTTATCCAAGTGACGATCGCCACTAGGATTCGACTCACTGATTATCACATAGAAGCTAGTTGTCATACTGAATCAAATATGCATTGTACTCATATATAGTAATCTAAGTCGAAGCACTCATTCACAATTTTTTATTCTCTTTAATATTCTCAGTGAATGCATAATAAATCTTTTGTATGTACACAGGTCAATAATGTTTAACACAAAGGTTACATCTCCTAGATCGTTTTTATCAGACCTCAATCAACGTATGGTATAAACTGACAAATCATCTGAAAAATTTCACAAATTGGAAACTAACCGGGGAACACGCTGTATAGGCATGATTAGAAATGCAGCCAGTTGCAAATTAACATCTGGTAAGTTTTCTTGTTTATTTATGAATTCCAGTAGACCAGGCGTGAATGTAATACAAGTCTGGAAATAAAACAAGTCACAGTAAAACATATTAGAATACTAACTGTCTGACTAAAATGTGCATTAAGCAAAGCATATAGAACAATAGATTTTTTGTTAACAAAAATCCCTTCTCACAATCCGCCTCTCTCGCAAATCCCATTGTAACTACAAAGATGAATGATGTGATACTATGTACTTCGCTACATCTTTTTGACGAATTACACCTCGAAGAATCAAGATGCGTGATAGCAATTTACTAACACGTTCAACCACTTCACTCTCTATCCTCAAATTAACAGTTGATGCAGACCAGTCCTGCATCATCTCCTCACAGTTAACACGAGCCAATTGTGTACCTAACATACCAAGATTTCTCTCCAAGGTGTTCAAAAACCCCACGCTTTGTCAGCATCTTTATTCAGAAGGACAGCATCATTCGCATAATCCAAGTTGACGAAACTGTTCACTAATAACAAATCAATCACTGGGTCACTAAAGACGATTAGGGTAACATCCCTTAGTACATGTACTAATGGTCGGCCTGCAAAATTTGGGCTACCGATATCCATGCTGAAAATTCCATAATTGTACCAAAAATACAGTGTGGAATCAAGCTGTAAATCAACTTTCAAAAAAAAAATTAATAAATACTAAACAAAAACTGAGACATTGTGAGTGTCTGAAGGGAACTATTGGTTGTCGTCACTCCACGTCACAACTCTCCACAAACTGTAACATGGATGACTTTGAATAAAGTGTTTTGATTAGCGCAATACACCTTCTCATTACTCCCTTAGTGGCCAGACATTTCCACAACACCTCTCAGTCGACTGAATCAAATGACGTCTTCGAGCTAAGTGTTGAACGCCTGTAAGAATTCTAACGTTCCAAAATCTGTCAAAGGTTGGAGATATGGTCAATACACCATCTTTCTGGCATAAGGCTTGACTGGTCAATTCCAGACTTGTTTCTCGCAAGTACAGCATGATTATTGAGCCTAGAACTTCAGATACTGTATTAGTCGAGCTTGTCCCCCTATGAGTACCTCGTGAAGACTTGTTTCTCTCTTTATAAACTTGGATAATCAGTTTTTGCACCAGTCTAACGGTATTATCTCCGATTTCCTCACGTTGACCAACAACTAAGCTGATCTAGTCAATGGGCCATCATCATTCCTGAAGCCACACCATCAGGCCCTGATACTTCACCTCGTTCTGGATTAAAGACAGTTTTCGCGACCTCAAGTACACCCATGTTTACATCCCACTCAGGCAAATGCTCGATGGCGGGTAAGTTTGATGTGGCTGCAAGCCAGCTGGATTACTCTACAAAGTGTTCCGTCCAATGCCCCAGTCGTCTATTCTGAGAGTTAATTTAAGTACCATTCCCCCCAAAAATCCCAGGTGCATTCACCTCATTGTTAGTAGTGTCAGGTATTACGGGTTCTAAGACGTTGGGATCTATTTGATCTACGCACATCTCTACACCTTAAAACCAATGGAAGACAAAAGTTCGGTTTTATAAGATTCTTATATGAATTATTTACAATCACCATTCTTCAACTCCGGCCCTGTTCTATTTTAACACTCGGATACTCTATAAGCTCATTAATAAATGTTTCTACTATTGAGTAGTGTTTAAAGTAATCCATGGGATCATATTATTTCAATCACTCCATGAAAGTAATTTGCCACAACTTACCTCCATAAAGACAACGTTTGTCTGATAGCGACGAGCATAGTCTGCATACAGTTTTAAACACGGAGAAATTTTCAAGAAGGCTTTCTCAACTCCAACCGTCAGCAGGGACTCCAAAAGAGTCTCGTTGACGTTTAAAATGGGCACCAGGCGTCCAAATATCTCAGCATGTATATCCTCTGGTAAGTACCTATGATCACACAATGGTCTCGCAAAGTACTAGCACAATCATTGGAAAGTAAGGATTTACCTTTAGAACTTTTTTAAGATAACTGATGTACTTAATCTCAGAAGTAATCAGTTCGTTAGTCAGGTTCCCTTTCAACCTCAGAAGCTTAGCCTCTGCATTCGAGACGTACACATTTGAAGAAAGTGGGCTCTTCATTAAGAAAACACCGTAAACACACGTTAACTCCTTCCCAAAAATGCTATTCAAATTGATTTGAACTTGCACTTCAACCAGCTGGAAAGAAAGGAAAATTAGCTTATATGTATTAGATGATGTAACAGTACGGTTGCGTACAGAAAAACTAGGAAACGTCACTGTCTTATTAAGCAGTTCTGATCAGTATTATGTGTTACTGTTTCATTGAATGGCGTTTAAATCTTATATGTTAATAGACCAAATTACGTATACATTTACCTCGATAACAGACTGTAAATGCATTTGCAACACTGTGACTAGCACTGTATAATCACACGCCTCCGAAATGTAACTATTAGCATACTTGGAACTTCAGCTTCTCCAAATAATTTTCCTATTTTAACTAACATGCTACAGCAAAACAAAGTGGATTAGAACACAAATCACATACTAGACAATCCGCACAACCATTCCATATCACAAACTGTAGACTACAAGCACTTTCACAGCATCGCTAAAATTTGATTGAGCAATGGATAAGTTGATGTTAAGTTTACCGATCCAGTGCTAAATATTAGTCAGTTTAATGACAGCATAAGGCGTAATTCAACCAAGATGTCTCGTGAAAATTTCGGGTAAATGTAACAACGAGAAGAAAAGTACAGATTAGACTGGTTCCCAGTAAGTTTCCAGCCGAGACGTAGACGAAATTAAGTGAAAATCTTTCAGGAACTAATTCAATTAGCTCTATTTTTTTTTTTTTATTTTTGATTACAGCTTGATTCCACACTGCATTTTTGGTACGAGTATGGAATTTTCAGCGTGGATATCGGTAGCCCAAAATTCGCAGGCCGACCATAGATATCAGGTGTGCGTCGGCGAGGGCTCGAACCCCGGACCATGTGCATGGTCGGCGAGAGTCCTAACCACTGTGCCACCGACGCACACGGAAGCGATCTGATTAGCCATCAACCACCTTAGGTCTCACTAGAGATATCAAGATTGGTATCCCAAACTTCAGAAAAATTGAGAAGACTCTGTGAAATAATAATCGAAAATGACTCTCACTGGTGCTTCAACCTTCATGGAAAACTTTCACTGACCCGAAAATCTCGAATACAAACGCAGTAACAACTTAGTTCGCCATCGTTTAGCATCATAACACTACTACCAGTTTACAGTAAGTTGCCAACTATACTCATTCTGCAAATTTCGAAAGTTCAGTTCGACCCTGAAAGTTCATGCGATAAGACATATATCAAGACAACCACTTTCTTTGAATTGTACGAAATTTGTGAGATGCATCTCATAAACCTACAAACAGTAAAAGATTCCCTCCTGTTTGGTGACATCTGGCTAGCATGTACTTTGGAAACACTTCAGACACCGCGAAAACTACAGTCAAATAATTCTAACACAGACATGTGCGGCCTATCATTTAGCAAGTAGGGCACTATAGTTGTAACTGAACAGCAAGATAGTGAAGGTACCTGCGCATATACTCAAGTAGTGGAAACCGTTCAAGTTAACTAGCCAAGGAAGCAAGTGTGGCATGATCCACAAATTGGAAGTAGGATCAAAAACACTTGTTAGTCTATGGAATATGATCTTCATGAGAACCACAGCTTCACAGTGAAGCAACTGTGTAATTTATTACGAGAAAGAATAAAAATACATGGGTGCTTTACAAAAATACGTACCTTCACAGATCAGGTCGTGACACTGTCACAGAAATGACGACAAGCTCTGACACGGTTACGAGTTTAGATGTCACACTCAGCGGTCCAACTCACACTTTAAAGTGCCCGTGTCCAATGACCAATGTAGATCAGACGAACAAATTTACCATGATGGGGATTGAAGATATAAGTTACGGTACAAATTAACAGCACCCAAAACAGATAATACTCTCAGGTATTCGGCAGTATGTAATAAATGGCACTTTCATTTACAGGGTGGTTATCTAGCCCAATTATCTTCTACGATTATTGTTAGAAAGTGGCCACTTCCAGAGTCTCACTAAATTCTGGGATTCTACTCGTTTCCTAATTTAGTCGGGAAACACATTTCTGCCAAGCAGCAGGGCTTATAGTTCTACCTTTCCTCCGTGGGACAACTTGTAGTTCGAGGAAGCTTTATTCCTAATCGAGAATACAATCGGACCACTTACGCACCGACTGTTGAAGCTAAATTTATATGTAGGTAAACCACCTGAAAGCACTTCTAGTGTATGTCATTTTGCCGAGATCAAAGTTTTTCCTAAATTCTGGTGGATTGTTATTTCTGTAAGGTGCACTACATCTCCTTATATGACTTGTTGACCCAAGCAGACTGCCGTACCCTGGACACATTGACTTCACGCGTCGGTAAACGACTAAAATAATTCTGTTTTAAGTTTAGTTTGACATTCAGGCTCTGGTATTTCCCACTAAAAACGCTTATTCTGGCGTAAAATTAGTAGAATGTGAATTCAACAAAACCAATACTTGAAAATATCACTTATAAGAGACAGTGGCACAGTGGTTTGTACTCTCGCCGACCATGCACATGGTCCGGGGTTCGAGCCCACACCGGCGCACACCTGATATCTATGGTCGGCCTGCAAAATTTGGGCCACTGATATCCATGCTGAAAATTCAATACTTGTACCAAAAATACAGTGTGGAATCAAGCTGTAAATCAAAAATATTAAAAAAAATATTATTAGGTCGTCCTCAAGATTTCTTCATGGGACTGGAAACGTTACGACGAAAAATATTTCCGGATTATCATACACGATCTGAAAAACAAATGTTTAGAACACATGATCGTCACTTATGATTAATTTAGCGGACGAGCACATTAGAACAGGTGACTTAAATCAGCACCAATTATAAATTTAGAGTATTTTCGAATGCATTTGTATAACAACAGCCTGTTTCTAAATTTTCAGACTAAAACATTAATAAACTTCACGATTGTTGAGACCGCGCGTTTGTTAGGTTGCAAGGGATAAAAGAAGCTCGCCAAACCAATTGAGCTTCAGCTACCAATTGGCTATCCATGCGGACTAGAATACACCGTCGTCAGGACGATATTCGACAGACAAGGGCTCAGTGACAGCGTTGTGGTGTGATTGTGTATCTGTACGCCCCATTCCTATCATCACCAACAAATATACCTTTAGGTGGCCGTGAGAGTTACATTTCCACTTCACCAGCAGGAAAATCCTTGCCATCCTCTTCAACGTTAATAACGATGTAACACACACATTGGAGCTATGTCACATCTTTTCCACTACAAAATATTTTGCGCCCACCTATCTTGTTTTCCGATATTCACATAGATATGAACTTGTTTATCAAAAATCAGAGCTACGGCACCAACCGTGAATGGCTCTTTACCCAATAGATAATGTTCACCTAATGTTTGGTCAAAGCCTCTTTACATCCTTTAAACAGACTAAGATCTTCACAGAGATGCCTTCTAAGGCACTCAGGTAGATGAATTCTGACTTCAAAATCTTTCAGCGTTATAGTGTGCGTACATTCATTGTAATCTTACATTGAATTAATCCTAAAACTATCAGGATTGCTAAACAGGGTTCCTCGACCGTCTAGAAGCGTAACTACCATACAATGCGGCTAAAAAATAAGTGTGCAAGGAAATGAATTCAGTATTTCCAAAAAATAAAGTTATGTTATCCCAAATATAATCACAGATTAGTTACATAAAATCTCAAGTCCGTAAACGTACGAAACAAGATTTCAACTATGGCATCAGGTCAAGGTATGAATGATTATGTGTTGTCACTATGGAAACTACCACGGAAGTTTATCAATCATTTTTATTGAATCATTTTAACTTCTTGCACTATGAAAGATAGCTGTTAGGTATTTACATGAGAATACGTATCCTTGGAAATTCGGTTTTCGCTTGTTAGCTGATCGAAACGTTCCCAGATGTTAGAAACACTCTTACATGATAAAAAATTTCATTATATATCCTACTTTTCTTCGTATTTCAGACATTATCAAAGATATTACCCTTCGAATTTTAGGATTATCATGTGACTTATGCAGATTCTCTTTTTATATTTTACATTACAGCTTGATTACACACTGTATTTTCGGTACAAGTATGGAATTTTCAGCATGTGATATCGGTAGGCCAAATTTTCCAGACTGACCATAGATATCAGATGTGCGTCGGCAGGGAATCGAACATCGGACCATGTGCATGGTCGGCGAGAGTACAAACCACTGTGCAACCGAGGCACATTTTCGTGGAGGGGAGAACATATCAAATCTTGTAAACTCCGCTCAGACACGTTGCCATCGAGATACCCATGCTGGCGTTTAACCTCCCGTAGGACTGCACTAGATGATTTTGATTGGAAGTTAGACAGTCGCTATTAAACGTTACTCCAGAATAAGCGTTTTTAGTGGGAAATACCAGAGCCTGAATGTCAAACTAAACTTAAAACAGAATTATTTTAGTCGTTTACCGACGCGTGAAGTCAATGTGTCCAGGGTACGGCAGTCTGCTTGGGTCAACAAGTCATATAAGGAGATGTAGTGCACCTTACAGAAATAACAATCCACCAGAATTTAGGAAAAACTTTGATCTCGGCAAAATGACATACACTAGAAGTGCTTTCAGGTGGTTTACCTACATATAAATTTAGCTTCAACAGTCGGTGCGTAAGTGGTCCGATTGTATTCTCGATTAGGAATAAAGCTTCCTCGAACTACAAGTTGTCCCACGGAGGAAAGGTAGAACTATAAGCCCTGCTGCTTGGCAGAAATGTGTTTCCCGACTAAATTAGGAAACGAGTAGAATCCCAGAATTTAGTGAGACTCTGGAAGTGGCCACTTTCTAACAATAATCGTAGAAGATAATTGGGCTAGATAACCACCCTGTAAATGAAAGTGCCATTTATTACATACTGCCGAATACCTGAGAGTATTATCTGTTTTGGGTGCTGTTAATTTGTACCGTAACTTATATCTTCAATCCCCATCATGGTAAATTTGTTCGTCTGATCTACATTGGTCATTGGACACGGGCACTTTAAAGTGTGAGTTGGACCGCTGAGTGTGACATCTAAACTCGTAACCGTGTCAGAGCTTGTCGTCATTTCTGTGACAGTGTCACGACCTGATCTGTGAAGGTACGTATTTTTGTAAAGCACCCATGTATTTTTATTCTTTCTCGTAATAAATTACACAGTTGCTTCACTGTGAAGCTGTGGTTCTCATGAAGATCATATTCCATAGACTAACAAGTGTTTTTGATCCTACTTCCAATTTGTGGATCATGCCACACTTGCTTCCTTGGCTAGTTAACTTGAACGGTTTCCACTACTTGAGTATATGCGCAGGTACCTTCACTATCTTGCTGTTCAGTTACAACTATAGTGCCCTACTTGCTAAATGATAGGCCGCACATGTCTGTGTTAGAATTATTTGACTGTAGTTTTCGCGGTGTCTGAAGTGTTTCCAAAGTACATGCTAGCCAGATGTCACCAAACAGGAGGGAATCTTTTACTGTTTGTAGGTTTATGAGATGCATCTCACAAATTTCGTACAATTCAAAGAAAGTGGTTGTCTTGATATATGTCTTATCGCATGAACTTTCAGGGTCGAACTGAACTTTCGAAATTTGCAGAATGAGTATAGTTGGCAACTTACTGTAAACTGGTAGTAGTGTTATGATGCTAAACGATGGCGAACTAAGTTGTTACTGCGTTTGTATTCGAGATTTTCGGGTCAGTGAAAGTTTTCCATGAAGGTTGAAGCACCAGTGAGAGTCATTTTCGATTATTATTTCACAGAGTCTTCTCAATTTTTCTGAAGTTTGGGATACCAATCTTGATATCTCTAGTGAGACCTAAGGTGGTTGATGGCTAATCAGATCGCTTCCGTGTGCGTCGGTGGCACAGTGGTTAGGACTCTCGCCGACCATGCACATGGTCCGGGGTTCGAGCCCTCGCCGACGCACACCTGATATCTATGGTCGGCCTGCGAATTTTGGGCTACCGATATCCACGCTGAAAATTCCATACTCGTACCAAAAATGCAGTGTGGAATCAAGCTGTAATCAAAAATAAAAAAAAAAAAAATAGAGCTAATTGAATTAGTTCCTGAAAGATTTTCACTTAATTTCGTCTACGTCTCGGCTGGAAACTTACTGGGAACCAGTCTAATCTGTACTTTTCTTCTCGTTGTTACATTTACCCGAAATTTTCACGAGACATCTTGGTTGAATTACGCCTTATGCTGTCATTAAACTGACTAATATTTAGCACTGGATCGGTAAACTTAACATCAACTTATCCATTGCTCAATCAAATTTTAGCGATGCTGTGAAAGTGCTTGTAGTCTACAGTTTGTGATATGGAATGGTTGTGCGGATTGTCTAGTATGTGATTTGTGTTCTAATCCACTTTGTTTTGCTGTAGCATGTTAGTTAAAATAGGAAAATTATTTGGAGAAGCTGAAGTTCCAAGTATGCTAATAGTTACATTTCGGAGGCGTGTGATTATACAGTGCTAGTCACAGTGTTGCAAATGCATTTACAGTCTGTTATCGAGGTAAATGTATACGTAATTTGGTCTATTAACATATAAGATTTAAACGCCATTCAATGAAACAGTAACACATAATACTGATCAGAACTGCTTAATAAGACAGTGACGTTTCCTAGTTTTTCTGTACGCAACCGTACTGTTACATCATCTAATACATATAAGCTAATTTTCCTTTCTTTCCAGCTGGTTGAAGTGCAAGTTCAAATCAATTTGAATAGCATTTTTGGGAAGGAGTTAACGTGTGTTTACGGTGTTTTCTTAATGAAGAGCCCACTTTCTTCAAATGTGTACGTCTCGAATGCAGAGGCTAAGCTTCTGAGGTTGAAAGGGAACCTGACTAACGAACTGATTACTTCTGAGATTAAGTACATCAGTTATCTTAAAAAAGTTCTAAAGGTAAATCCTTACTTTCCAATGATTGTGCTAGTACTTTGCGAGACCATTGTGTGATCATAGGTACTTACCAGAGGATATACATGCTGAGATATTTGGACGCCTGGTGCCCATTTTAAACGTCAACGAGACTCTTTTGGAGTCCCTGCTGACGGTTGGAGTTGAGAAAGCCTTCTTGAAAATTTCTCCGTGTTTAAAACTGTATGCAGACTATGCTCGTCGCTATCAGACAAACGTTGTCTTTATGGAGGTAAGTTGTGGCAAATTACTTTCATGGAGTGATTGAAATAATATGATCCCATGGATTACTTTAAACACTACTCAATAGTAGAAACATTTATTAATGAGCTTATAGAGTATCCGAGTGTTAAAATAGAACAGGGCCGGAGTTGAAGAATGGTGATTGTAAATAATTCATATAAGAATCTTATAAAACCGAACTTTTGTCTTCCATTGGTTTTAAGGTGTAGAGATGTGCGTAGATCAAATAGATCCCAACGTCTTAGAACCCGTAATACCTGACACTACTAACAATGAGGTGAATGCACCTGGGATTTTTGGGGGGAATGGTACTTAAATTAACTCTCAGAATAGACGACTGGGGCATTGGACGGAACACTTTGTAGAGTAATCCAGCTGGCTTGCAGCCACATCAAACTTACCCGCCATCGAGCATTTGCCTGAGTGGGATGTAAACATGGGTGTACTTGAGGTCGCGAAAACTGTCTTTAATCCAGAACGAGGTGAAGTATCAGGGCCTGATGGTGTGGCTTCAGGAATGATGATGGCCCATTGACTAGATCAGCTTAGTTGTTGGTCAACGTGAGGAAATCGGAGATAATACCGTTAGACTGGTGCAAAAACTGATTATCCAAGTTTATAAAGAGAGAAACAAGTCTTCACGAGGTACTCATAGGGGGACAAGCTCGACTAATACAGTATCTGAAGTTCTAGGCTCAATAATCATGCTGTACTTGCGAGAAACAAGTCTGGAATTGACCAGTCAAGCCTTATGCCAGAAAGATGGTGTATTGACCATATCTCCAACCTTTGACAGATTTTGGAACGTTAGAATTCTTACAGGCGTTCAACACTTAGCTCGAAGACGTCATTTGATTCAGTCGACTGAGAGGTGTTGTGGAAATGTCTGGCCACTAAGGGAGTAATGAGAAGGTGTATTGCGCTAATCAAAACACTTTATTCAAAGTCATCCATGTTACAGTTTGTGGAGAGTTGTGACGTGGAGTGACGACAACCAATAGTTCCCTTCAGACACTCACAATGTCTCAGTTTTTGTTTAGTATTTATTAATTTTTTTTTTGAAAGTTGATTTACAGCTTGATTCCACACTGTATTTTTGGTACAATTATGGAATTTTCAGCATGGATATCGGTAGCCCAAATTTTGCAGGCCGACCATTAGTACATGTACTAAGGGATGTTACCCTAATCGTCTTTAGTGACCCAGTGATTGATTTGTTATTAGTGAACAGTTTCGTCAACTTGGATTATGCGAATGATGCTGTCCTTCTGAATAAAGATGCTGACAAAGCGTGGGGTTTTTGAACACCTTGGAGAGAAATCTTGGTATGTTAGGTACACAATTGGCTCGTGTTAACTGTGAGGAGATGATGCAGGACTGGTCTGCATCAACTGTTAATTTGAGGATAGAGAGTGAAGTGGTTGAACGTGTTAGTAAATTGCTATCACGCATCTTGATTCTTCGAGGTGTAATTCGTCAAAAAGATGTAGCGAAGTACATAGTATCACATCATTCATCTTTGTAGTTACAATGGGATTTGCGAGAGAGGCGGATTGTGAGAAGGGATTTTTGTTAACAAAAAATCTATTGTTCTATATGCTTTGCTTAATGCACATTTTAGTCAGACAGTTAGTATTCTAATATGTTTTACTGTGACTTGTTTTATTTCCAGACTTGTATTACATTCACGCCTGGTCTACTGGAATTCATAAATAAACAAGAAAACTTACCAGATGTTAATTTGCAACTGGCTGCATTTCTAATCATGCCTATACAGCGTGTTCCCCGGTTAGTTTCCAATTTGTGAAATTTTTCAGATGATTTGTCAGTTTATACCATACGTTGATTGAGGTCTGATAAAAACGATCTAGGAGATGTAACCTTTGTGTTAAACATTATTGACCTGTGTACATACAAAAGATTTATTATGCATTCACTGAGAATATTAAAGAGAATAAAAAATTGTGAATGAGTGCTTCGACTTAGATTACTATATATGAGTACAATGCATATTTGATTCAGTATGACAACTAGCTTCTATGTGATAATCAGTGAGTCGAATCCTAGTGGCGATCGTCACTTGGATAAATTAAGTCACATGTGTTATCGTCTCAATTGCATTTAATAAGTACTTTAATTAATTGAAAGTTATGATTTCATAATATTGCACCAAGTGAGGCAGTGGTTCAGTAGTGGAATGCTCGTGAATCATGCACGCGGCCTGGGTTCGACTCCCGACCACTGAATTCTCAAATCTCACCTATCTGGAAATAAGTCAGGTAAAGATGGAAGGATTAATGTGAGACCAACCATCTTGCAGTGTAGGTAAAGACCGTCGTTACTAAAACGTCAAAGCACGAACTTAAAGCCCGATGCTCCTCATGGAACTCAAAGAAATAAAAAGTGGTCAGTGAAACTCGTCTGTGCAACAGAAGTCGTTGGGTGTTAGTTCACTAGGGAGCAGTGTATGTTCCATTTATTGTGTTGACTTCTTTGCCTTTCTCATACACTTGTTACACATATAATAATCTTTTTTCAGGTACTCCTTAATGCTTCAAGAACTCGTCACTATTTATCTTCAACTAGATGGTCTGACTAGTACTGAGGCGAATGATGTTGCTGTAAGTATCACTCAAGCCGCTCATCATGACAACATGATACCAGAATATGCAGCCACACTTATTTTGAAGTTGTGGGAAAATTATAAACAAAGGGGTTTCAGTTCACCATCTAACAGTTCTAATTTTCCAGTTGTACGAAGTTATGTTCATCGGATGAAACCCTGTACAATTATTCTGTTGGCAGGTTTTGCTAGTGTTGTGTCAACAGCAACATTCCTAAATGAACAGATAAGAATAAGTGAACAGGCAACAAAGGCTGCATTGTTGCAATCGAGACTTTTGGGGAAATGGTCACGTAATTTAATTCTGGTACCTGGTCGGAAGTTATTAAAGTATGGAATCGTAAAGAAGGTAGGTTTTATGAATACGAAAAGTGAATTCTGTAACACTATACAGTAAATTAACATGATTTTACTTTGGAATTATGATTGTGTTGGGAAGACAACTGCTTTTGTCCCCAAATTTCCTTTGTTTCCTAAGGGTTTATTCTTCGAAGGCTCTTATACTCGCTAATATTATGTGACGTGATGTATTTCTTAGAATCTGTTTAGGATTCAGGTATACAAGTTAACTGTATAAACGCAGGACTTTCGAGCTGTGTGACGCTAATCGCAATACTTAATTAAAGACTACTTGTCTCCGTGTAAGTTAAAATAAAGCGAAATGTGGTTCAATGAGCATATACAGATTACTTCACTAAGCTGCCTGCAACTAGTTTTGGGAGTGGTGATCCTGTTCAGTTGCTTAAGTGTCAGGTAATAAGAGTTTTTAGGCTCATGAGCTCCACTTTAGCCTTGTGTTCAATGGTATTTTGTATGTAGTTACTTTTGTTTTGTGTGATGTACATATATTCATTGTTTCCTTTGTTCTAGAAAAATTCACTGGATGGAGTGGCTGAACCTCGCTTACTGGTGATCCTGTCTGACATACTGGTGTATGCTACACCCCGAACTCAGACAGACTTGGAATCTATTTTCAGTAATAAGTTGGTTGTTGGTCGAAAATATCCAGAATTTTTAAAATCCTTTTCTGCGGGAAAAACACCCTTAAAGTGTGTCAAACTTATGCAGGGAAGAAATAAGGCATATCCACTGACCCGAGTTTCCAAATATTCCACGCCAGTTCGCTCCGAGAATTCTGTTTCTCAGAGTCTTTTGGATTCGGATGACTGTTTGACAAACAGTAAAGTCTGCTTTTCATGTGTTTCTGTTTATCCCCTACATCACTGTCATATCCAAGTGCATTTTAGAACATCGTCCACCTTTCTGCAACCTATTCCCGAGTCTCCTGAAAACAGATCAAATAAAACCAATTCAGTGTTTGTTTCCCCAGGATCTACTGTGAATTTTCATAGTAAGTGTACATTAATTTCTTTAGTGAATTATGAGTTTGAATATCGGCTTCATTTTTGATTTGGCTTTGGATGTATTTACTTTCGGAATGAATGGATTCTGTCAGACCGAAGTCTGACGAAATCAAAGACTAAACAAATAAGACTCGTTTTGAATTTGACAAGTTGTGTCATATGTGAAACTTAAGATACGTCTTCATGTATGTTGTAGATTAAACTCAGAATGCATCGGTCAAGGGGTTTGAGTTTGTGATTGTACAGCATTCTTTTTAAAGACAGAAATATGTGAAGGTTGTTCATTGCTGATGAAAGTATTGGATGGGTTCTGTTGAACTCAGGTGTAGAACAGTGAAGGGATAAGGCAACTCAACTCTTGGTACAGGCAACTTCTAATGACTGCTTACGTCAGGTAGCCATAACGGGTATTATGTGATTGCATCACAATAGTCTGTTGAATTAATCACATTGTGTTTCCTGCCTACTGTATCAAGGGTTCGAATTCGGTTTCTCAATGACTTCTTTCGTTCAGGGGAAAGTCAGTTTGAAGTCGTAAGAATGAAACTATTGTGAGGGAGATCACTGTAAACTTGCTTGATTTCGATTTAAATCAAATAAATTGTTTGACTTTATCCACTATGGAATGATTTAAATTGGCGTTTTTTTTTGTTTTTCAGATCGTACGGCGTCTACACCACTCGTATTTGATGGATGTTCATGTGATGCTTCTCCTGTGGTTAAATTTAATAAATTTGATTCATCAATTAAATCCGATAAAGATGAAGAGTTGTCTAAACCTTGTCAGTCGGTGAATGAATACAGTTTTTCCGTAAGTCTTATGCAATCATGGGATATATTTTGTTTCAGTCCATAATAGCGGTGATGGTGCATTGGGATTTAGTATTCCCTTTATTGGCTCCAGTTTGATTTTTGAAGAAAGAGGCAGAGGGAAATGGAGAACTCACGTTTTGTTGTTTACTTGTCTCTAGTATGTCGGCTGGGATGTATCATTTTTCCTACTGGTGTGGTGAGAGCAGGCTGCTAGCCGATTGGTTGGCACTAATCTACGTTAAGGTCTAGGTCACTAATATGGGCCGTGAGAAAATATGAACAAGCCTGAGTCAACAACCAATCACAGCAAAGTTAACGTGGCAAAATATGATTCGCAGAGAGAACTCTATTTGTCAAGGAATCCCGAAACAACCAATCAGAAGCCTGCGTTTGTCTACCTAAACAACCAATCAGATGACTGCGCTTGTCTATAATAATGTAGTTGAAAGATGTATAAATACGTGTTGATTTTCATAATAAAACGATCTGTTGCCTGGCCCTTGTCTTCTGTTGTTACACTGGTACTCTAATTGTGTATAATGAATGATAATCGATGCATTAGATTGTTGTTTCATGTCATTCTGAAGTACTATGATGTCATGAATTGAAAGTCGGTCTTAATGAAAGATATTCTTTTCATTAAATTCTCTTTAGTTCCTTACAGTAGTTATCACCACTGTCTGACTGACTGGTTTCAGCGTAGAACTTTGCACCGATGTGCAGCAGTTCGAGTTGTCACACTTCACTTAGCACACAAAGTAAGAGAAGAAAATAAAAAGAAATGCGAAATGCAGACAGCAAACAGAGATATGAGGCAAAAAGAACAGTTATATCGAAGAGCCATATAGGATTTTTGGATATTGTAATTCACAGGGGGTGGATGCATCTGCGCCATTGAGAACGATTTTGAGCCATATCACTGATTGTCTCCAGTCAATGGTTTTCATCGTCCCGAGGACCCCAACGAGGAAGTCTACATCTTTCTAGGTTATCAGCACAATAAGAGCGAGGTATTCGGTGAATACATTTTCAACATTGAGTATAAAACTCGTCTGATTTTAAGTCAGTAAACGCATTCTATGTGACGAATGTTTTCACCACATACCTGCCTATTGTTGCAATGTTGAAATTTACTTCATAACTGTAGGGAGGTGAAGAGAATTTCGATAAAAAGAATATTCGTTATGCAGTTCAACTACTGGCTCATATCACGCTATAGTTAGCTATTCGATTATGTATCTATTGTCAAGTGATCCTATTTGGTACCAGTTTGCTAGCGAGTAAGAATCATACTCACTTAGATGCTTACTTTAAACCAGAAAATTAGTTAACTCAGTTGGATTTGTACAACACCTATTGATTAAAACTACTGTTCATGCCTAGCTGTCAGCCTTTGTCTTAGTCACACATTTATGAGTGGTGAAAATTTCCGATGAAGATGTGCGCGAGTTGATTATCGTACCAATGAGGTGTATGTTCTTGTTGTTATCTGATCAGTCCTGCTGCCTCCTTATCTCGACTGACTTCTTATATCACATTCAGTGTGATCATAACCGCTTTCGCTTTATTCAGTACTCGAAAGCGATTTTATTATTCAGTACTTGTTTTCCTAATAATATCGTCGTTAGTGTATTTATATTTGGAATTTATGTACTCAACTCGCAAAGGGATTGTTGCATATGTGGTTGATATTCTCGACTCAGTTCAAATTACAACTTGATCACATTATGCTAACTTTTATGTTACATCAATGCGTCACCCGAAGTGAAGGTATGTAACTGTCAATTCTGAAGTGTTGTCATAGTTTACCAACCAGTTTGGCGATCCGGCGATTTAGTTGGGTGATATAGTAGTGCATTATTTTGTGTTTAGTGCTTTGTCTGATTTCAGTTGGCTGTTCGCATCTAAAATCTCTCCTTTGAATCAATTTACTTCTAAACATAGGATGTATTCGTCTCTGGAGAGTCTGTATGTTTTCTCTTGTAACTTTTCTTTTTTGTATATATTTGAGTGAAGATGATTTTCGATTACTTAGTAATCAGTATTTCTTGTAGGTACATTGTCGTGATGCTAGTTTCACAATTGTTACTAAAGATTTAGCAGGAGCCGAGGAGTGGATATCTAGTCTCGAGACAGCCATTGAGTAAGTTTCATTCTTCTTTGTACTTCGATTGTAAACGTGGGTATTTGGCCGTTGGTATAATGAAATCGTCTTGTAGTTCGAGAAATCGTTTTGTATTTTCTGAGCTCTTACGTGTCGTTCTGTTGTCTTTAGTCACAAATTCACGAAGAACAGCTAACAGCCTCATGCTCATACGCCTCTAGATATTCAGTGTGTTATTTCATAGTCGTGTAGATGTTGAGTCAAGGTATACAATGAATGGGTTGACCTGACAAATAAACGGCTTAGTTTGTAAATGCATCATGAGGGCTTCTGACCTATATTGTGGGTAAATTGTATGTGATTCCGTGTTAATGAACTGTGTGCTGTTCATAGTGATGTAGCTATGTTTGCGTTCAAGTTAGCAGAGGAATTCCTGAGTCTCGTACAATGAGATAATGGTGTTGAATAATTGTCTTTTGCTTTTGGATAAATGATGCATACGTGTAACGGAAAGCAATTGTAAAATATATCCAGGAATAATTTCGATTGACACAAGTTGGAAGATTCCAAGTGGTTTGTTTGTAGCCGTGACAAGAGCTTGCCGATTATCAATCCATTTAGGCTCTCTCAACTTCCTAAATAAGTGAGGTGGTCAATGCATTTATTGACCGTTGTACTGTGCCTCCTTAATCCATAAGTCGATATAGATCAGTCATGTAAGGTTGTCCCACATTCGGTAGGGAGTGTAACGTGTCAAACATGCTTAAGTTTTGTCCAGGTTCTCAATAGATGATTTCCTATTGATGTGTGTCCTCAGGGGACACAGATATATCACATTTCGATTTACATATTTATTTACTAACTTGATGTGGTCCTTTCTATTACCTGTTTATTATTTTTTCTTGCCTTTACCTACTCAGAGCCGTCAAGACAGCGCGACAGAGTCTTCGTAAGGAAAGTAGTGCTAAATGGCCAATGCGTGCTTCCGATTTTATTCAGTTTGAACAGTGGTTGGAGCAAAAGCGCTCAGCGGAAGAGGTATGAAGCATTTGATTTACAAGTTGCCCAAAATACGGTGTTGTTAATGGTTTTATTAATGGTGGTATCGAAAGAAATTTTATAAACGCGTGTAAAGTATTATCGTGAAGAAAGAGGTATATGCTTTTTATCCTTAGGGTGGAGTTTCATCTTTTGTCTGGAAGTGGTGTATTTGCTTCGAAATATCACATTTAGAATGAATGCAATATAGTGTTGTGGGTATGAGGGTAAAGGAGCAATTTAGAATGAATAGCCTGATCGATGCTCTTTAGTTTTCCACATGATTCAGTTGGTAGCGTGAGTTGGTGAAATCCCAATGTTTTGCAACATCGTAAATTCGTCGCTAACTTTGTAGTTTTTCAGTTATGATAGAGATATTTTAGAAAGCATTGGTAGGGGAACATCGCTGTACTGCTCTGGTCGTTTAAAATGTAAGACGTGGGTTATTTGATGGTACTGTGGTGAGAGCTGGCTGTTAGTCAAAATTGGTGGACAGTAATCTTCGTCAATGTTTATGTCCCCAATATTGGTCATGAGAAAAATGAGAACAAAGGCTTTTCGTAGGCGGATACAGTTAACATACAGATGATCTGACATTAAAGAAACAGCCACAAAGAGAAACAACCAATCAGAAGACTGTGATTTTCTGCTAACAATAATCTATACTATGTACATGAAAATCTATAAATATGTGTTGATTTCCTTAATAAAGGGTCTGTTGCCTGGCCCTCGTCTTCTGTTGTTACAGTACATCTTCTACAGGAGAAGTTGTGCACAATCTCTTTTCATTTAAAATTAAAATTTCAGTGTGTGGCTAAACGTGGAACTATTCTAAATGACGGTTTG
The DNA here is from genome assembly GCA_944472135.2 of Trichobilharzia regenti. Lineage (NCBI taxonomy): Eukaryota > Metazoa > Platyhelminthes > Trematoda > Strigeidida > Schistosomatidae > Trichobilharzia > Trichobilharzia regenti. The sequence goes on along the minus strand of OX235262.1, from coordinate 92,094,856 downwards.
ACAGTTTCATTCTCATTTTCCTGTTTCACAGGGATTTTGGTCACCGCCACATTTCATGCTTATTTCATTTTCCCTCAATGTGCACTATACTAGTGCAATTCAGTGATGAAATTACTCTAGGGGAAGAGGAGAAGATGCATCTTTGAAATTTCAGTTGTCAGTCCCATTGATTCAACTTTGATTTTGTGCAACGCATGGACTGCCACTTTTAAGTAATTCAGTATTGTATGATTAGGCAAAAGGACAATGCAAGAAAATTGCAAGCTCAATTCTCGAGCAATTGGTAAAATCAGGCCACGTAGCTCCACCAGAGCTGTGTTTCAAGTCCATCTACAAGGTGAAGCCAAATGGTATAAAGGGTGTCAGGTTTCGGCTTTTGTGTATGGCAGAGGCACTGGCAATTCGTCAATACAACCCCGAACTCTGTATACAGAAAAAGTTTGTCCATTGTCGTATTCTACCTTGGTCTCAACCTCTTCACTAGTCGTTCCCTGTCAAAAAAATTTAAATTATTCTTTTCTTTTTTTAAAAATTTTACTTTTAATTTGCTTTTGCTTTAATAATTAATTCACTATTATCACTCCCACATGTTCCGTTTGTACATTTTCACACCTTCTTCACACTTGTTAAATTGACACTCCACTGCCTTAATTCTCACTCAATAGCAATTTTAGCCTTGTCAAATTTGTAAGTTTGTGTCGTTGAGTACCACGTAATTTACAACTTTTATTTTTACTTCTAAAACCGCTTCCGAGTATGTATATCACTTATGTCACCCCCTACTACTCAATGATAGATCACTATACATTTTCGGTAAATATAAATACCATTGTACAGCCTTTGAAGATAGTTTCGCCGGTAAAGAAAATTTTCTACGCTGAATTTGTCTTTTTAGTCTGATTGATTCATATTGCATATATTCAATAAATTCTTAATGTCACTTTGATGTATAACACAACTGAGATGTTTGTAGAAACCAATTAACCTACTTTTCCCTTTTGGTATGATACATTTAGTCAATGAAGTGTTCCGAAATCTTTCAAAGTATGGGAGTGTCTCTGATCGCTGATGACAGTGTCCTTGCCTCCTCAAATATTCTTGACTCGTCGAAGGTGGAGAAGAAACTTGAAGAGTATCGCAGGCGTAAGTCAATAGGTTGTGAACATGAAAGGATCAATCGTTTGTCTAACATATTTTGTGACAGTGGCAGTTACGAATGTAATCGGAAGAAATCAGAGCGAAAGGCGGCCTGTGGAATTTCTCTGAGTTCAGTTATATCCAGACTAAGGAGGAAGACATTCACCGCCACTGATGCAGTAAGTTGATTTCAATCCATAAGATCTTTTATGATTTAATATATATATATATATATATATATATATATATTTCACACGATATATCCTTAAATACAGTTTCCATATTACTTTGTTTTAATTTTTTTTCCTTCACGTTCCCCAGTGGAACATAGGGGTTCAAGCTAGTTGCTTGAAGTTTCTGTAGCAGAGTTTATTTTACAGGATGGGGTTGCTAGCCTCATGCCCAACCTTTCCTCTTTACCAGAATTATTTCTGGCTTAGAGAGGTACAGGTGTGTGTCGGCTGGGGATCGAACCCCGGACCATGTGCATGGTCGGCGAGCGTCCTAACCGCTATACCACTGACGCACTTTGTTGGTACTTGTATATTTAATTCCTGAGTTTCCTGGTTTTGCTGAATCGAGGTATTTTTGACAGTAAAGTGTTTTGGTTTCAGCGCTGTTTTCATGACTAGTATTTCTCTCCTGCAGTGTTGCCCTTGTCCTTTGATGTTTACACACTTTTTATCAATGTCAGTGCCTTTAGACTACTGCTTTCTGAGTAGGGGAGTTGGTGAGCTCTTATCTAGAGGAACTCGATGTTGACAATACTTTTTATGTAGGGGGGGCTACCTTAGTTGCATATTGAATTTACTGTGATGATATTTCAAATGATTTAATGCTTTCGATTATTTTCAGATATCTGAATATTCAGACAGATCTGTTCGTCTGGTGTCTGTAGCTGCTATTTCAAATGAGGATGAGGTTGGTTCTAGTAGAGTTAACTCTCAAAGTCAAGTGAATACTGATAGCCGCTGTCGGTTATCAAGTTGAGGGGAATTCACCTTCTACTTGTAATATGTAATGGTGAGTATAGTTTACTCAGTATATTGTAAATATTCGTGTTGAGGTGTGTTTTTGTTTCCATGTAGTAAGTATCATTTGGGTATTTTAGAAAAATTTTAACCTAAGATTATTAGGAGTAATGTGATGCACTGTTGGATAGCATATCATATCATTCGAAGTTACTCATTCTTGTGGATTGTGAGAAATGGCGTTTAACATGTATCCGTTTGCCTTACGAAAGTATGTCTTTTCTGTTGGTTGGTGTGTGTGTGTGTGAAGTTAATCTTCTTTACGATGATCATCTGATGGCAATTTTGTTTTCTGTTTTGAAGAAAATCAAGACTACTTACTGTTAACTTCGGGAACATGAGCGACTTTGAAAGTCTACGGAAGATTGTTAGTGATCTATTTAAAGTTCTGTTTTCCCCAACGTGTCTTATATACTCAATTGTACGTTGTAGACGATAAATGCATGTCGAGATCTATTTAAAGACTTTATAATTAGTATAGTTGATAATGTTTGTGGCTGTATTCTTTGGTGTAAATTGCAGTGTCCACCCGGTGATGTTTTGCATGCCTACATTCATTGACAATCAGTTGTGCGCCTCACTCGAACAAATTAGTGTATACTAAAGTGATTTTACTGTTATATACTTGTTCCATGTCTAACGAGGTATAGGAATCGGTGTTTCAATACCTATGAATTTATGAATCCAAAGATAGTTTAAATCGAATGAATTGGTTTTCAACTAGTTTACATTCAAAGCTGTGCAAAAATATATCAGCCTTGATGAATCGTGTTGTCCGTAGTAGAAAGACAGCTTTTATGTTTCAGGAAAGAAACTATCGCAATCTTATTAGATGATCTTCCCGCATTCCTGACTTCATATTTAATACACGTGAAATATATGCGATTGTCATGAGAGCATATGTGTAGTAATTAATCAGGGTAGTGAATGTAGAAGTATTTATAAGGATTGAATTTCGAGAAACGGTTTTAATCAGTTAGCCGAAATCCACGATTGGTTAATATCTCATAATAAGTCATTTTTGTATGTACTAACGTCTAAGAAATTTTGATGATATAAAGTTCAGAGAATAGTGAGGGTTGAATCTATAGTTCAATATCCTAAATGCATTTCCTACATGAATTAGACATAAAAACTGTGTTGATCAATTCAGTTTTGGGTTCAGAAGTGACTATGGCATTTAACTAGACATAGAAGGGAGTTGAACAACTAGGTGTGTGTAGAACACCTCAATTATACGCAGTATTATTCACAATGAGGAATTTACAAAATTTTGATAATTTAAAAGTTCAGTGTGGGAAACCTTGACAGAAATTTCTCAGTCACCTGAGTAAATGGTTCTTAGTCTTTCCTCTATTTCTCCCTGTCTGTTGATAAATAATTTGTGAAGCTGTTATGTTTGTGTGTTGGATGTGGCTCAAACTTCCTCATCTTACTTTAAGTGTTTGTTTCGTGTGTGTGTGTGTGTATGTGTGTGGAGAGCACAAATGATGAAGGCTTGTTTAGTTAGGGTGGTGTGAGATTACACTACTTGAGTAGAAAATGTTGGTTAAAAACGATTGAATTGTACTCAGATAAAATTCTCTAAGAAGATGTATGTTTTCTTTATTCGTAAACTTTTCTATGACCATATTGCTTAATTGGTCTAGACATGAAAATTTATTGTTACGTAAGGTTTGTGAATGAATCCAAAATTGTTATCAAGGGTGTAGGATGGTTGTAGAAGTCGATTCAAATGTTGGTTAGTTAGAAATTGGCTAGGGGAGTTCATATTCTTTCGTAGGCTCTGTGAGGAGAAATGTTCTTCTGTGGTAAGGCGAAATGTGAATTTATCAAAGTACATACTCTGAGTTTAATTCATTCACTAGCTTGAAAAGGTGTTGTAGTGAATTCATATAAATGTGCTATATTTCGTTATCTATGTTCGACAGTTATATATATATATATATATATATATATATGAATGAATACACTGTCGTTTTGACAACAAGTGTCTAGGTTAATGACTGTATAATGGAGATGTAGATTGATTAGTTCAAGGAAGTGACTTTCAGTCAATGAGCCCTGAATTCAAATCCCGCCTCACTTACTTCTGCCTCAGTAAGTGGTCTATCGTTCTAGTGTGCATAGAAGAAATATGCCTTATATCCTGGTACGTCAAAGCTGTGTTTCGGGTAGCTGATATAATCGATACCTATTTCGAATTCTGCTTCTTATTACAATTAACCCTTTCTGAGATATTCCAATGATGAAAAATAGCCTATAGAAGATAGAATGCCTCTTTCTTCTCAGTATCACACTTATTTTTCCATACGCATTAGCGTACTGAACTTCGTCGACTTCGTTATGCCTCTGGTAGTTTTGCATCTGTATGTCTTCAGACGGAATTTTGTTTGCTTTTGTCTTCATATTCGAATTGTATTCAGATTCTTGATATAATCGAGAAATTGAGGATAGTCTGGGGTCTGTTTTGTATGTTACCGATTGCCTTTTACTTGGCTCATAGCATAGATAGTTAGTCCAGCCATAATGATTCTCATTGAAAACCACGAAATATTTCAATGTAAGATTGAAATGAAATTTGGTTTGCATGCATTCACTCCGCAGGCGGTTGTGTCTGTACGTATAAAAGACTAATGATGAAAATTTGATGCTGTAAGTAACTAACTTCTGTTGTTGAGTATATAAAAGTTGAATGAAATGTTTGTTTAGTTGTGTGTTGTAGCACATCACATTAGAATATCACAGTTTAATGTAAGTAAATTGAGATGTGTTTTAGAGTGAAATTTGAAGAAGACTACTTGATTCATGAGAGCTATTAAGATAGAGATGTTGGTCTTCACATTTCATATGACTTGTCTGGTTAAGGCAGTCTTCATTTGACTGTATGAGCGGTTTTCAAATGGTTTTGAGCTACAGTATTTTAGTTGTTGTTCGTTAAGTTAGTAAATGTATACTTTTCCCAAATTTGGAAAGTTGGCCGTTTAAGTCTTTCTATATTAGATTTTAAGACTTAATGAGTGTGAAAAATAAAGAGGTATCTGATTATTCGATTACATCTATGCGTGGACAGATTTTCTGAGTTACAAGATGTTTCGGTTTAATAAGTGTAAATAAGGTGAAACATGCACACTGACTCTTACTGTTAGCCAGCATCGACCATGGCATAAATTTCAACAAACTGTTTATATATTTGGTTTATAGTGAAGTTGTCAGGTACTTTTGGAGTGCTTTAGGGCATATACAGATTGGTTGTCCTATGGGATTTGTAGGTACATTTCGAGATGATTTCAGATGACTATTTGTCATTTTGTTGTAAATGAGAGAAGAAGACGAATGGCGCATCAAAGAAGGAAGCACTTGTGAGTAGAATACACATTCTGATACGCGTGTCTGTTCGTCATTTAATGGCTGCTCATTTGTAGATATCATCTTTCGAAGACTTCTGATAAAATGCGTGTTCCACCTGATGTGGTACTTCACCTTCCTTGAGTGGGCGAGAATGACTTTGCTGTCTGTCTACAGTTTGCAAAGATCATTTCAACTAATTAATGTTGTATTTAATGGTGACAGATTCTGGAAGATAACGACTTAAGCTTCAAGACATTACATTTGAAGCACTTCTAAGGTTTCTTTTCGTGTGTTTGAAATCTGCATACCAAAGCTGATGTTATCCTTATCATGAATTTTACATAAACTCAGACAAGTGTCTCAAGGTTATGTTCCATTTCACTAATGTGATTGTGAATTCAGAGCAAGAAGAAAGTGATATTCTCATTTGATTGAAGTTATCTGGAGTCTGTCCAAGGAAATAATCGAATGCGTTCTCTGCTGCATACATGTTTAAGACAAGGTAGGGAATCAGTGTTTGGAAAGTTTAGTGGGTTGATGCAAGAAAAGCGGATCATGGGGTAGAAATACCTCATGAAGCTACTTTCCTTGACACATTTGAATAAGGCAATAAAAGGGGCCTTTAACAGGATGAGATGTATTCGTGTTGTGTCGTATGGTGTCCGTCAGCTACATATAAGCTGAATAATAAAATAACTGTTTGGCGTGTATGTCTCACTTTACTCATACTTGAAGTGAATTGCGAGCTTATTTTATGAGGGTAGAATAACATTGCTAAAACGGAAAATGAGAAAGAAATGATTGACATAGGAGGGTAGAATAATCAATTATGACGGAAATAGCTACAGTAGTATATTGTGAAGAGAAGAATGTCCTGGAAATTGTGGATAGTTGACATAAATTGAAATGGTTGCATAGTCATGTAAAGGGATATTTAAGGGAAATGAAATAGGTGAAAAACCACAAAGGTGTTATATGCGACAGATTGTTAAAAAGATGATGAATGCAAGTATGTGTGCAAGTTGTGTGATATTGCTGGGATGAGATATCCGAAGGGTTGAGATAGGATGAATGAGTGAGTGCTTTCCATGGTAGTAGTAAGTTAGTAAGAGTGTCTTTGTGAATACAAAATTTAGACTTTATTGCTCAAGTGGGGATAGGTTGAGCAGTTCGAAGAATGAGTTTGATTTGTAGGAATGTTTTTAGTTGTTTTCCACTGTCAATCTATTTTGAATGGAGCTTGGAGATTGATAAATTATTATTAATTCGCTTACACAATGAGTGGCTTAAATGTGAATGAACAACATGTATTTCGTTACTGATTTGGTTTTATTATGTTTTATTTACAGGCTGTTATACCCGAAAATGTTTCGAGTGTATTGGAAGAACATTTATGTATGAGTGGTGAATGCATTTCAAAGCTCTTCTCATCACTTCTGTTATCCTCATATTCTCCCAAGAAGTAACATTTTGAAAACACTTAGATTGAATATGATTATCCTGAGTGCTTTGTGTCAACTATATTCCACTTAAATTACTTTCAATATTTCTATGTGAATATAATTTCTGCTCTATATGTGTGAACAATAGGTATGTGGGTGCACACATCTATTGTGATGTCTTCAGTCAGTTAGCTTTTCTGTGATTATCATCTCCAGCTTCTCTGTCAACTTTTATTCCTCCCTGTTGTATTCTACAGGAATACTGAAGAGCATTTATGATGCATTTATTGTGTTTTATTTGTATACTTCGAATACACTATCTATTTTTGGAATTATTGTTTATACTTCTTTCTAGTTGGAGACGACTATGATTATGGAAGAGCCTGTCTTTCTACTTTTGTACCTAAACTTGTAACAATGATCTTATTGATTAAGTTGGCAGTATTTTTTTATGAAGTAGTTTGTATGCAGCATTTAAGAATCTCGGTGGGAAAAACGCCTTTTGACTTGTAACATTCCAATTTTGGTTTTTCCTCATCTTGTCTACGCATGTATAGAGATACAGTGGTTTTCGTATTTTGTACATGAAAATATAAAACTGCATTTATTGATTTCATTTCCACAAAGTGTGTTGGTTTTCATTGGTTTGGGGGATTGGTAGCTACACCGCCTGGTAGCCTAATGATATGGAGTTAGGTGGTGGTGGTAGAGCGGGCTGACCAATTGACTTTTTTCGGAGGGAACATCAATCTGAATGGACTACTCTACCGCTGCTTATCAGAAGCTGTGATGACTGAGTCGCTATTCTAGATCATTGGAGGAGTAATATAGAATGGAGTAGAATGAAATGTATTCAGTTTATCCTGTCGGTATCTTGTTAACTGTTTAACAAACTGATTGATAAAAGTCAATAATCGTCTTATTAAATTTTTAATAATTCTAACACTTCGGTTTGTCTGAGCAACACAGTTTTGAGAAAACAGTGAATATTAAGCAAATTATAGATGAAGGGAATGTAATCTTGAGTTAGTGAAGTCCTACGAATTGTTGCGGTTGCATATCTAATGCAGTCATTTTTCGAGGGGAAAAGGCAAAGACATGAATAAGACATTGAAGTGAATTAATATGAATGTTTCGTAACTGGTAAGAAATTATGGTTAAACAAATTGTACAAACACTTGAGTAATTCATTTCATTTAGTTGGACTGAGACATGTGAGGGAGTGCAGGGTTGAATATATGATGACCTCACTAAATGGTAATGAGTATAAATCTATAATTATTATTAAATTTGGCACAGGTAATGTAGTTTGAATGGTCAAGAAGTCATAAGGAACGAGGGTGAGGATGTGCTACACCTTATTTTAAAATACTAGAAAAACACTTTAACCTTTTAAATGCGATGAACTCTGTAGATATCAAGAGGCTTGAATCAGCTTGTTTACTAATCAAAAAGACACATCTGTACTGTGGTCATTCAGGCATGTAAATGTACAATTGTAGTTGGCTATGAAGTTGAGAGGTCATTGTCAGTTAGTAACAAGATGATGAGTCATTGGGTAGTAGAAGTAACAGTGTGTGAAGATGAATGAATAATCTACCATAATCGCGAGAGCTGATAACCAATTTGTTGAGTGATGAGTGGTCATCTGGAAATAATTAATAGGAGACAACTGACGCGAATTATTAGGAATATGTTACAAAAAGATAAATTGATTGTATCTATTTTTTATTTTATTTCAGCTTGATTCCACACCGTATTTTTGGTACAGGTATGGAATTTTCAGCATGTGATATCGGTAGCCCAAATTTTGCAGACCGACCATAGATGTCAGGTGTGCATCGGCGGGGAATCGAACCCCGGACCATTCGCATGATCGACAAGAGTCCTAACCACTGTGCCACCGACACACATGTAAGAAATGGGGAAATAAAATTATGGCTTATATTAGTAAAGGAGGCTGAACCTATCGTTTTTGAATATAAGTTTCAGGTTTCTCTCTGTCGGTTTTTCGATCTCTGGCTGCATAGAGAAGAACGGCTTGGTCTCACTTTATATGTGATTCCGAGTAAAGCCTATACTGTTTGTGTACTATAATACGAGAAATAATAATGTTCTGAAGAATGGAGATGTTAGCTGTTCTACTTCCTGAGGAAAACTGTGCTGATAGGTGTTCGTAAAGTGGTGTAGACAGACAGTGACTTGGTGGTACACCCGATATATTTAAATTTTGAGGGACAAGTGAAGTGGTGGAAATGCAATGAATTGGCCAATAGTAGGATATCTATCGTTTCTGAGGTTATGGTGAATGAGAGGAAGACATGTGGAGAACGTGATGCGTAGAGGTCGAGCAAATGTCATTCTTCGAATAGCTACTGGCAGACTGCTTCGGTGAACTGCACTAAGTTTCAATTCACTCTTTCTTCGGTACATGCAAATTTTGAGAGACATCGGTGTCTCATTGAAATGTTTATTGATGAATAAGCCTGGATATCCATTGTTGATTAGTATGCCTGAAATATCCCAATTCGGTATGCAACGTAGATTCTGTGAAAATTCTATAGATTGCAGCTACAAAATAGGTTATGCATATTTATCATGTTACCTGCAGCATAATGAGACATCTCCTATGTGTAATGTGGTCGCCTGATGATCAATATTTCTAGTTTTCGTGGTAGATTCAAAGTGATCACCATTTCATTCACTATACAGAGATCACCAACCACGCACATGGTTCAGGGTTCGATCCCTCACCGACTCAATCCTTTACCTCACTAAGTGGGTAATAGGACCAGTAAGGAGGAAAGGTTGGGCATAAGACTAGCAAACCCATCCCAAAGAAATAAATACTACTGCTAATGAAACTTCAAGCATTAGCTTGAAGCCATATGTTCTAATGGCAACGTAAAGGAACAGAAAAGAAACAGAGATCACGTTGGCAGATCCTAGTAGCTAGCATACGTCAATTTTATGAAAGAACATTTTCGCAACCTGGGGTGTTTTTGATACGTTCTATGAATAACTATAATTCTCTATAGCTTTATATCAGTGTAAATGACATCCACCATGTATAAAATGGTAGATGATTAAATTCCCCAACGCGGTGAAGAAACATTGAGGTTTCTGAGTGCTTCAATGTTTGATGGGAATGTAGTAGATATTATGTTAATAGGAAGTCAACTGAGGTTGTATTTTACTGATCATATTCAAGTAATCTTAACTACAAAGTGATGACTATTCAGTGAAGTGACTACCACTAACCCATCGAATAAATCAGTGCCAGCATGGAGACCAGTTGTCTTTCAGGTGTGATGAGAACATGCAAATGATTATCTTCTCACCAAAATGTAAAATTCTAGTGATTATTACGTAACGATTATATAACTGTATTAGTTGAAGTTGAGAAGAGAGAATTGTTTGTAATCTGTGAGCAGTGCTCAATGTAGTGATAAATATACATGCGTGGCTTTTGCAAGGTCTACGTTCTTGTTGAGTAATATCCAGTGATTAGTTTTTCTTATTCAATATATTTTGCTAGTTCAGATTGACCCAGTTGGTGGGGTGGGTATACAACTTTTCATGAGCTATTGTCAGTCAATGAATGACTTCAAATATACAACGTGACATTTCCTGGTGTTTCTATGGCCATTGTGATTACAACTCATCCATTAGATTGTTTGTGTCATTACGTAACACCGATACACTAATTCAACTTCAACTACTTTAAACTTCTTGAGTTGCCATGTTGACGTACAAGCTTACACTGTTTATTAGATTTTTCTGTCTTCTCTCACCACCCCCAACTTTTTTTCATATAAATTGATAGTAACTTAATATAAATATTGTAATACTTACATTCCGATTGCGTCCATCTTATATTGTTTTCTCTATTGGCTGTCACACGCTCAAGTATGAAATGTTATTGTTTATAACCACTGTGATTTCAGGTAGTTTGGAGGTAGGTGATGAGAACCTGTAAAATAGAATGATTCACTTCTTATACTGCAAATGTGGTCTTTCTTTCTCTATCGAAATTTATCAAGGGAACCAAATGTATGAAATATTCAACTAGTCTTCTGTATTGATTTAGGTCAGGAAGTATGATTCTGACAACTTGTCACTGTTTCTACTATCCTTTTTGGTGAGACAAACAACTCATGACATCAGTGGTTAGTAATCATCAAAATCTTGTTAATCATGTGTATTCCTAGACATGATATGATCATGACTCATAATGACTCTAGTCATCTCATTTTAGATGAGTCATCACTTCTCACCAATGTGGTATATAATATTTGGAAGTGATTTGTATGCATGTGTGGTGTGAAATTCACAACAGCTGACTAACATCTTTCTACCTTTAATAAATGTTTGCCTAATAACTGCTTCATTAAAGGCGGAGAAGAGTTTTAAAGCCTCATTTTTTAACGTGATTACTCTGATGTTTACGGTTAATATGAACAGTAGTTAATTGAGACTCTTATCTTAGATAAGAGTGTATGCTTTATTGTCACTAAGTGCTAGATGGCGGCGATCGTTCATGAATTTATATTGGAGAAAAGCCAAAGTATTTTCAATAGACACCTGACGTGTCTGTTCGAATTTTCGAGGTCTAATGAAATGAAGCCATAGAAGCTTCCACGTTACAAGGAGAGAAGTTTACGGATGAGGAAGCATTTCTTGAGGTGGAGAAACTCTTCACGTATATGATATGACAGAATAAGGTTGTAAATAGACTAAGTTCTGAACTTTTAAGAGATACATAACACTAGTAGTGTGACATTTTTGGCGACTTCTCTTTTCTTTTTATTCAGATGAATTAAGTGAACGTAGATCTGTGCGTACTAATGTTTGCACTTTCTAGAATTTTTGGACAGAAAAACTAAAAGCTTTCCTGAGAAATTTCCAAATGTTCTGAAAATATGTTAATCATAAATCTTAATCCCTTGGATTGTCTTTCACCGTTCATCGCTTGCAACCTAGATTGGAATAGAAAACACTTATTTCCCGATACGAATTTAAAACAAGCAATAAAGGTTAATAGAGCAGGATTTAATGAATTCATCAAATTTCGGTAGAACTCGTCAGCTGAATACTCTACATACTCGGATATATATATATACTTTTGAAATTACATTGGGAGATATAAGACTGATAAGTAAACAAACTACATTGAATTAGTCATGCAGAAAGACACGTGTGAATGTTTTCCAGGTTATGTTCAAATAGACAAGGGGAGAGAGAGTATGAGAGATCAAAATTAAGATGAATTGCATTACACTTCAGTTACATCACTTATATAAACAATTAGTCATTAGAGAATATAACAAGAATTGCAAACAGAGTAATATCAATGGTAATAGTTATACTTGGATTGGAATAAGCGGTTTCACACACCAGTAATTAATGTTCTAAAACTTATTAATATTTTTGAAATGAAAACTTGTATTGTTTCAGGATTCATATGTGATAGTCAAGTTTTCATTGCCACTCTTACCCACCTACGTGTTTGTAACTTTACCAAAATACCTGACATAATGTCTGCCGGAATAACGTTTTAGGATTTGGGAAACTCTTTCAGCCTGTATTTTGTAAATCATCTGCTGGAAAATAGCCCCCCCTCACACTAGTTTATGTACCCAATTATCAGTCAGTCTTGAGAATAATGTCTTCTAATATCGATCAGCTATTAGATGGCTGCTGTGTTATCCCAAAGCAGTCATATGACTGAAGCCGTTTTATTTTGTTAGCTTGACGACTTAGTGTTTATTGAATTCAGCAATCATGACTGGAAAGCAACATAGGGCGTTACTAAATTCTAAGCCTGCGTATGTACTCACTGGAAGTAAGGTGTATTTTGTTGGTTGTGTAGTGAGGAAGAAAGGGACGAATAAAGGTTTCAGTGGTCTGCAGATCAACCAGTTGTGAATATAGAATTCACCATGTGTTAAGACCTCGAATTTGTGCACCAGTCGTAGTGAATATGCTTGATATGAAGGATTCATTCAGTCGATTTCAAGTGAGGTGTATTCAAATACTGACATCAATAAGAGAAGAACTGAAAATTGAGAGGACTGGAGGGATATATCCTTATGTTTGAGGGATGATCACATTTAGGACAGACATGGATTTCAAGCAAGCCTCTGGCATCTCAGACACTGTGGGCTGTGTTTTCTGAAATATCTCTCTCGAATCCCGTCAGATGAAATATACTCAAAAGCACTCCATGTCGGCACTGGCAAACTATTACAGAATCAACAATTAATTAACACTGGATCTGTTTATTTGAAGATTAAGTATTTGGAAACCTTGATTTGCTGTGCAGTCATTTCAATATGAAGATGTTTATTGCCTAATATTTTGAGTATATACAATTGTTCGTTGTCACTCTTCCTAAGATCTGAATAACTGATTGATGAGTGCACTTAACAGGCTAAACGACTCAGTGTAAATGGGATACTGAGAAGCATTCATTTTATTAATGCTCAGTATTCTGCTAATGCGTGTTTTATTCCATCCTGGCAATGTTAATTTGTTATGACCTGAAACAGTCACGTATAATGTGCCAGACTGCAAAACATAGTGATAAATATTTGGAATCTTCAGGCGGTAAGCAGTCTCCTGTTGCCTGCAGATGTGTATTACACTGCATTTATCTAAACTAATGTTCCAGATTTCGGGAATTCTATGGATGATTGTCATTTCATTATTTTTTTTCTAAAATGTTGCATAAAGTACCCCCGGTTTGTTTGGGGGAAGTTCAGATTTCACCGATTCCTGAGAATTATGCTGTCGCCTTTAAGTGACACAAATTTATTAGGAATTATGACAGTTTTTCTTCTAAATATGTCAAAAGTATATGGTTTACCCAACAATTCCATTTTCAGCAAAAGAACAATCAGCAGTTAATTTGTAATCCTATGTGTCCAAACGATGTATCTATGTGAATGTAACACGTGGCCCTTAAGATAAGAATGATGGAATAAAATTTTGCAACTTTATCATCAAATACCGGACTCACTGGACTGGATTATTTCAGTGGGGTATGGTATTTTCCTAATGATTCATGCGTAGGATATGTTGACGGTAGCAAAGAACACTCATGTTCTTTTCAAATTTTAATGGGTGCAAATCACTGCTAAACGCATAAACTTCAATGCTCGGTGACAAAGTTTACGAGTGTCAGTGGGTGCACCATCAGTCACTGATGTTGTTCTAGTGTCCATTTGACGAGGGGAAACACATTCTGGATTCCACTGCTAGGCGTCAGCAAACAAACAGTACCATATTAATTAAACCTAACTCACCATCAGAGCGTTGTTACTAGTGACCGACATGACAACGAAGATTGGTTGTCTAGGTTCTATAGAAGTCAATGGAAGGGAAATTCAAAAATACTGGTTTCTTTATTTATGTTCAAGACTTATTCAGATTCATTAATTTGAATTACACACATGAATGTGTCACTGTAAGTTAATGTGCTGAACATCTCTATGCGATAGCCTACTTCTTGTGTTCGGAAGAATGACAGTAAATTAACTTATGCATCTCCAGTATTCATTGAAGTTTGTGTTAGTTGACAAAATATTGAGAACACTTTGATTAAAATTAGTGAGTTTGTTCACTGCACGACCTAACAGCATTTGTACTTCTCACTAGTACAGGTGAACTTGTGAGTATTAAGTGATTGGGGAGAAAAGAACAAGAATTTCAGCAAGGATGTTGATCTTTTCGGTGATTTAATTCTCAGGAGCTATACAATCGGATTTATATACATTAGTTTACACAGTTACTTTGGAGACTAAGGGTCACAATAATTTTCAACCTGATGTGTTAGTTTAAAGTTAAGAACATAGATCACGAGCGAGAATGGAATCCCGGATAGAATATCTTTGGTGAACTTCTGGTTATTTTCTCTGTAATGTCCCAATGAGTCAAATAAAGTGTAATTATATTTTACTGACATTAAGTGCCGATGAGTATTGAGTCAGTTGAGCTTTTGTGAATAATTATAACTGATTAGCGTAGTTAGTCAAATTTCACTCAGAAATCGCAGTCCTCTAGACGCCAGAAAGCCGTTTCGCTCATTCGGAACTCAGATCATCATTGACTCAGCTCAAGGAGACAAATCATTTGAAATCGATCGGATTCTGTGTAATAGTAGGGTGGATAGGGTTGTTGTAGCTTAGATGGACAGAACTGATTTTTTTGTATTCTCTAAATGCTGGATGCCTCAGCCTATATATATATATATATGTATATATATTGCTGTTTATCAGACAATGAGGTAAATCAGTTGCTACTCGAAATCATTCATTATTTGGATTGAGTACTGTACAAATTAAGCTGGGTAGAGAATATCGATTTTATTCTGTCACTATCTTGGTAACTTTCTACAAACTGGTTAATCAAAGTCAGTAATAATCATACTACAATTTTAACAATTCTAACACTTTAGTTCGTCGGAGAAAGACAGATTGGAACAATGGTAATCTTAAGTTAGTGACGAATTGTTGCAATTACATATATAATGCAGTCGAATTTTCTCGAAGAATGGCGAGAGGCAAATCAACCCAGAAGTTATGTAAGTGATAAGATATTATGTACAAACACTGGTTATTCTGAATTTAGATAAGTGAAAGAGAGGACGGTTCAATAAATGATGACGTCACTAAGTAGTAGTGAGTGGAAATAAATGTTTATCTTTTATTAAAATATGACATTATTCATTAGGGGTGAATGGTTAAGAAGTTATGAGGGACGGGGGAGGGGGTTACTACACCTTATTTTCAAATACATGGGTAAGGCCTTGACCTTTTCAATGCGATCACCTCTGTGGATTTCAAGAGGCTTGAGTCTGCTTGTTTACTTATCTAGAAGACACACCTTTACTGTAGTTATTCAGGTATGTAAATGTGCAAGTGTAATTGACAATGAAGTTGAGAGGTCATGGTCAGTTAGGAACAAGATGAGTCATCGGGTATTAGAAGTAACAGTGTGTGAAAATGAGTGAATAGTGTTATGTGGTCGAGAGAGTTAATTAATTAGTTGAGTGATTAGTTGTCATTTGGAAATAATTAATAGAAGACAATAGAGTGGCATTATTAGGAATATGTTGAAGAAAGATTAAGAGATTTCATGGGAGCTTTCATATAAGAAATCGGGAAATAAAATTACGTCTAAGGCTTATAATAGCAAAAAAGACTGGGGAAATCATTTCCGAATATAAGGTTCAGGTTTCTCTTTGTGGATTTGTCGATCTCTGGCTGCATAGCGAAGAAAGGCTTGGTCTCACTTTATATGTGATTAAGAGTAAAGTCTGTGCTGATTGTGCTCTATACTACCAGAAATAGTAATATGCTATAGAATTGAGCTTTTAGGTATTCTTTGACAGACATGCTGGTTGATCCAGGTTTCATGGAGCGTCGTCAAAGGTCGGATATTTATTTTCGACCAGTGTGCGTCTTGTGGATTCTGCACTCGAAGTAATTTCAGTGCAAGTGTGATAGATTCTCATTATAACATAGGTGATGTTCATCATCTTGCCTACTACTTTGAATGCCTAAAATGTAAATGATAACAGGACTACAATTTGGATTTCAACTCTTTTACTCTTAGTGTTCTGTTTATTATCGAATATATTTTCAGTGAGATATTTTGAGTGTAACTGATAACTAAGTGCATATACTGATTCAACTCTTTATGTGGTTGTGATCATACTTCAAATTGAAGTAAGCGCTGAATATGTTGCCTAGTAGGACAATGAAACCTTCGCAAATAAACTATCCACCTCAGAGAACACAATCACATCAAAATCATCCATTTGATCTACAAATCCTCTCCATCATATCTAAATCTTACGAGTGATTCTACTGGTTTTAGCCCATGTTATCAGACTGTTTATGTAATAGTTGTCTTCGACCACAAAGAAGTAACATATATAATTCAAATAGTTTACAATTGATATAAACAGATAATGAATATTCTTAATAATAATAATAACATTATACAATTGGTGGATGGTGGCTAGCAGTGGAATCCAGGATGCGTATTTCGTCCTATTTGGGACTCGTCAGCTGGATGTACCTGCATTTCTCAGTGAGTGATGATGTTCCCACTGAGGCTCGAACCCAGTACCCATCCTGGATTCCACTGCTAGCCACCATCCACCAATTGTATACTAACTAAATGCCCGGACATCGTCGAAGCGTCTGCACAAGAAGCCGACATGTCAACCTGAGACCGAGCAATTCGGTCCAATCAATCGACGGGAAAATCAAAAATTCAATTCAATAAATAATAACATTAATAGTAGTAATATTGACCTCTTTTCGTTCAGGTGAGATGTAGCTTGTGTATAAATCTAAAATTGTATACAAAGAGTAGGTTAATATTTGAGTAAATTAACATCGCTTACATTTGGTCAATATACTATATAACTGAAAACATATTATTCCTTTACTTATTACTTATTATAACTAAACCCATTAGTTTTGAAATCTATCAACCTTTCGCTCCTTATTAGTGAATTTATGTCATCAAAATACAATTAATGTATACAACTGACAGGTAGTTGGACAGAGCGATGTATGTTAGGAATAAATTCGTTTAATGTAGAGTCAACCTCTCTTCCTTAGTCAACATAACTGAGTTATATTACTTGACTAGCTCAGAATTATATTAATGAAAGCACATATGATATATCTAACCACACACTGTATTCAAGTTGTATTGCATTATTTAATCCTGTCTCAAAATACCTGCAAATTTCAAACACAATGTTTTCCAATTAAGAAAGTTCTATTTCGAACTGATTCTCCGACGTTTATCACCAATCAAATGTAGTTACAGATTAGGTCATACTCTAATTTTTAAAGAATTAATGATGTTCAAGTACTGGTTCGAACCTCGGCGGGTGTGTACTGTTGAAGAGTCCCAAACTAGGACAAAACACCTGTCAAGTACTCCTTGCAGGTTTTCCAATGGTTCTCTAACCAGTGTCAACTCATGATGAAATCCTGTAACCGATTGATGATTTATTTCGTGTCCGATTCTAGTAACATATGTCATAAGAGTTGGTTGCATTCTCATTTTTCTAATAGAATGCAGTATACTGTACTTAATGGCAAATCTTCTTCTACCTCGCTTACAAAATCCGGTGTTCCTCAAGGTGCCGTCGTCTCTCCTTTCCTTTTTTCTTTCTTCCTACACGACCTACCTCATTTAAACGAAACTATGTCAAATATGCGAATGATCTGACTGTATCACTGCCTATCACTTCCGAGTCTGACTGCTTCAAACTTTATAGCTTTCTGTTGGACATCAACAAGTGGTCTAAGTCAAATGGTCTTATGTTAAATCCTTCAAAATGTCAGGCAGTTGACTTTACTTTCAACCATCGATGTGACATACATGAACTAGTTAGTTCGCATGATGCCTGTAGCATAGATGGCACTGAAATTGAAACCAAGTCAAGCATTAAATACTTTGGATTAATTCTTTCCTCTGACCTTTCATGGTCATTCCACATCTTATCGGTCTCTAAGAAAATGTTTCCTCTTACTTTTTACATTAAAAAGTTAAGTCAATCAAGTATCAACCAACCTTTACTTATGCAGTTTGTAAACTCCTGTATTTTACCTATTGTACTCTATTGCTGTCCATTAATCTTTCCTGGGCTTCTCAATAAAGACTATATCATATTACGAAGGGCATTAAATGCTGTGAGTAGGGCTTGTGGTATGCCACTGCGTTAGCTCACCAATATTATAGTCGAGAGACACATAAATTCCTGTACAAAATGGGCAAAGGCCGTACTGCCATACCCCCTGCACCCCCTTTATCCACAACTATCCCCTTGCATCTCATCACGTAGGACGATAAGTCAATATAAGAAGTTATATGCTCAAACCACTAAGTACAAAAATTCTACAATACCGTATTTAGTCCGTATTTTATGTGATGAAGACACTGTTATACGTGAAACATATAAGTTACTATGTAATTAGCAAAGTGAATCGACCCTTTCATTGTTCATCTTTCTGTAATTTTATGCTGTCACCCTATTTATCGTTGAATTATAACTTTGCGATTTCATTTTTAGTTGTTATTACTATTATTACCAAAACTTTATACTTTATGCATATTTTTCTTCGTATCGCATACTGTAATTTGGTACATAGCTGCTATAACAACGTTTTGTTATTATTATTACGATTATTGTTATATAATGTTTTTTGTCGTTTTGAGTAAAATAGATGCAATATTGTACTGAATGTTCAAAATTCCTTGCTGTATCATTAGTAGTGCTTCTGGAATAAAGAAAAATGTTTATTATTATTATTAAGTAAACAGTGATTACTTAGTTTTCAAAATGTATTTTTCTTTCTGCAGCATACAGATTTGTAATTTGTAAAAACGTACACACACGCATTTCTTAATGATTCGTTTTCTGAAAACATCTAGTAGTTACTCCGATTATACTACCATTAAATATTTATGTAGTAACCCTTCGTTATACTAACGGTATTAATGGCAATAAGGAAGAATGCGTTCACAATAGTGCAAAAGTTTAGAATAGAAAGACTTTTCATAAATCGATGGAGACAAAATAGGAAGTTTTGCAAATTTAAGCTCTAAATGGATAATTTTCAGGGGGAAATTGACATCTGATAGAAGCGTGCATGGATTTTTATCGAATCAGACACTTGTACCATGTTTTGTGACCAGTATCCATAGATTTATCATCTTACTGTTCATTATGCATTTACTCCCCTTTATGAATTCAAAATCAAGGGAAAAAAATAAATGTTTGTGCAGAATCATATGAAACCATCATTTATTTCGTTGGATTCTCGTCAGCTACTTACAACCTAAAAGTTGATCATGTAAATGTACACAGAATTTTGTCAAGGATCTTACAAGGATCAACATGAATTTTGTTAACAGAGACAATCGTTAATGAACAGTGGTCACAGCGGTCAGTAATTCCACTCATATAATTTATGAAGATGGTCAAAATATAAATATGCAGAATTAATGGTCGGATACATTAAAAATTGAGTTGCACAGTGAAGGAGAGAGGAGAGAAGATGATGGTGAGTAATAGTGTGTTGAGTTTAACTCAGATCATAGAAACGAAAGGACTGAATTACACTAAGGCAAAAGTATGTTGGGGTGGGTGGGTGAAAGTAAAAGTCTACGTAATCAGTTGAGACGGTGAGAATAACGTTGAGTCAAGAAGGCGAATAAAGGCCAATAAGTGAATCTTTCTGAACACACAAATCAGGTTTTAACCGTTTAATGGTGACTGCTTCGGCACAATTTGAGGAGATATGAATGTCACTGTCTGTTAATAACCTTGAAAGATTTGACGCTGCCCACCTCAAGACCTGTATCAACAAGATGTTTGTTAAGATGTTTGTTCAAAGCATTTTTACCATTGAGACGTAGACGTTTTGGTACTTATTCAGAGAATCTGAGATACGCTCTTCTTTCTGTTACTCCCAATGTAACTGCTCCCTACTGATATACATAAGTTTGTTTACACAATTCCAGTTAACATGGGAAGGAAATCTACCAATTTTTGGTTGTACCAAAGATAGATGGGAACAAATTTCTCTGCAGGATAACTTCTGGCTAGAGAAGTTTTAAGTCTTCTGTTAATTATTGCTATTAGATTATTAACAGACAGTGACATTCATATCTCCTCAAATTGTGCCGAAGCAGTCGCCATTAAACGTTTAAAACCTGATTTGTGTGTTCAGAAAGATTCACTTATTGGTCTTTATTCGCCTTCTTGACTCAACGTCTATTCTCATCGTCTCAACTGATTACGTAGACTTTTACTTTGACCCACCCATCCCAACACACTTTTGCTGTAGTGTAATTCAGTCCTTTCGTTTCTATGATCTGAGTTAAACTCAACACACTATTACTCACCATCATCTTCTCTCCTCTTTCCTTCACTTTGCAACCCAATTTTTAATGTATCCGACCATTAATTCTGCATATTTATATTTTGACCATCTTCATAAATTATATGAGTGGAATTACTGACCGCTGTGACCACTGTTCATTAACGATTGTCTCTGTTAACAAAATTCATGTTGATCCTTGTAAGATCCTTGACAAAATTCTGTGTACATTTACATGATCAACTTTTAGGTTGTAAGTAGCTGACGAGAATCCAACGAAATAAATGATGGTTTCATATGATTCTGCACAAACATATGTACTGTTGTCTGAAGGGTAAATTATCATAAATAAGGGATAATTCGCTTTAAAGTTACTATAGTGATCCTTAAGCACCTATATACAATGTTAGTTATGTTGAGTATCGTTTCATTTTATTCACCTGATTTAGAAATATCACCTCGTTCGACTTAATTCAGATTTCATATTCAGTATACCTGTCCACATGGCTTAAACCAATTGATAATTGGTTTTAATCTACTGAAAATAGATAATTTTAGTGTCATTCCTACTTCGCCTGTCTGTTCTTATAACTATAAGCTGATAAAGACCAATATACACCTAGAGATTCAGGTCTAGTCAACTTCTGGTAAGTCTCTCAGATGTTTTATCAAGAGATTATCCGTTTCACTCCTTCGAGTTTCTGATGGAGCATTGGGCTTAAATTCTGATCTTTAAAGTTCCAGTAGCTGTTGAGATATTTTTCAAAGAACGAGATTGTTAGCCTCATACCCACTCTTCCTTCTTTACCAGGCTTAGTACCAGGAAGAGGGGTTTTGGAGTGTATCTACAGGGAATCCATCGAACTCCACGTGCATGATTGGAGAGCATCCTACAACTGAACTACCAACGTAATTTATCAAGTGTTATATAATCTAGTAAGCTTTAGTCGCAGAAAAGACTTCAGGTAATACGGGCATATACCTCCCCGAGAAACAATGTATTTTCAAAAGAAATCAAGATTTATTTATTTATTTATTTAAGTAATCTTTACCGTGCTGAAAATTTATTGACATTTACTGGTGTTACTGATAGCGAATTGTAAGTAGTATGCTGCGATATGTGCAAAAGTGTTGAACAGCTGGACAACTGATCAATAGTAATAACGTGAAGTGAACAAGCAAAAAGCAGAATATGGAAGCTGTTGCACATTGAAATTTCAGTGTGAGAGTCCTGTATTCCGTCATCACTTTACACTGTTTTACCAAACAGACTATTCTGCTTCCAAATAATACTGAGTTTGCTTTTCAAAATATTATTCGTCTTTCGACTTCATGACTTGGTTTTCCTCTTATTTGACCCTTATTACTTCTATCGATTGCTTTTATTATTTTACATGACTGACCTTTTTATTCGTCAGGCCATTGTCTCAAGATTTACAGTAATATTTACTGATGACGTTTCGAGCACAATTTATTGCTGATTAGAATTACGTTGGGAGACACAAGACTGATAACCAAATAAACTACATTGAACCAATTATGCTAGATGACAAAAATGTTTCAGCAAAATTTCATTTAGAAAACATATAAAAATATAAATTGTCATGAAACCACCACCTCAAAGGACTGTTACGCTGCAATTAGCAAGGATGTACAATAAAGCCAGTCCTCGTATCGAATAGCTCCTACTAGTCCCATAGACTGTGACAACTGTGACATAAACACAGTTTCTAGGTGCAATTAGCTTACGCCGTGGGTTTGTTTATGTGGAACGGTCACGTTGACAAGATGTAATCATCATCCAATCCGAAGAAGGACTAAAACCTCTAGTAACTAACCGCACATCAGTCACAGTAATTCATTATGATTCAAGTCATTAAAGATTTGACTGATTTTTCTGATCCGATTAATCTTTACTATGATATATTTTTGGACAACGCTAATATCCAACGAAAACATGATTATATTTTAATTTAAAGTGGGGAAATTCATTACTATATGTCATACTTTAAACTAATTGTCACGGAGGATACAATTACAACTTCACAGTTTTTGGTAGTAGTAGTAGTAGTAGTTTAATTGTTTTATCTATGATTGACTATTTTCTTCCGGTTACACAGTTTAGAATTATGCTGTCCAGATAACTGTTTTCGGATGTAAGTGACCCTTTATTAAGTGGGAAAAAAAAGATATTTAGTATATGCACTAATGATTAGATGTTCTGTATGCTGAAACTAGTCCTGTGGGACGTTAAGTGAATAATATTGTTTTCGTGAACCATCGTTACTCAGATATACCTTCTGTTACTGAGACCAGTTAATTTACCAGTATCGATTCAGTCAAATCTCCTAGATTCAATTGACATCAGTTAGAGAACCACTGGAAAACCTGGGAGTACTGGGCCCAAACTAGGATTGAACAGCTCTCTAACTGATGTCAGCTCATGGTGAAATCCTCCATCCAATCAAACAAAATCCCTACAAAACTAATACTTGTAAATTATCAGTTATTTGTACTATATAATTATTATTATTCCCTTTGGGTTCTGAGTGGAACATAAGGCTTCAATAGCTCATTTCCATTCTCTTCTATTTTCTGTCGTTCTCTTCATCTGGTTCCTCCATTGCCTATAATCTCTCCTCTCCTCCTCCCCCAAACGATCTCCTCCATGTCACCCTCGGATAACCCACTCATAGTTTCCCTCTAGGACTCCACTTCAGCAGTGGCCTGGCGCGATTTCAGTCGTACTATAGTTTTACTACAGTTCTGTTGTAAATCACATTACAAATTTAATTGAATTTTAGATTTTCCCGTCGATTGACTGGACCGAATTGCGCGGTCTCAGGTTGACATGTCTGTTGGCTTCTTGTGCAGATGCTTCGACGATGTCTGGGCATTTAATTAAAATTTAATTGGTATATGGTGACTAGCAGTGGAATCCAGGACGCACGTTTCGTCCGATTTGGGACTCGTCATCTGGATGTACCTGCATTTCCCAGCGAGTGACAATGTTCCCACCGACACTGACGAGTCCCAACTAGGGCGAAATGCGCATCCTGGATCCCACTGCTAGTCACCATCCACCAATTAAAATCACAGTACAAATGTTTAAGTATTCAAATAATTCATTAAACTTGAAGCCGTAGTCAGTTTCTACTGTAATTTGTTTGTGCATAATTGTATAAGTAACCTGTATTTGTGATATAAGTATAAAACTTGGGCACTGTGGTAGAGTATAACTCCATTATGGATATACAGTAATATGAATACAGTTAATATTACTGTATAACGCTGTGTGATTTATCAAAATAAAAATCTTATCCATAACTTGTAATTGTTGTCATAGTATCTGAGGATGCTCTTATTTACTTTTTCTTCAACCTAATTAGACTACATGAATCAATCTACCTTGAAGAAAAGTTTGATAAAGGCCACTCCAATCTTAGCAACAGTTTTATCAACGGACTGTGCCACACAGTAAATTTCTCAGGCTTTGCATTAGTCCACAGAACTGTTTGTACGGTTATCTAATGATTATTGATACTCCTCATACATTGAGAAACATTTTTTTGACAATTGGCCAACAGTAGTGATTGATTTGACACTGAATCACACCAACTTTATACAGACTGACTATTTTTACCTTTAGGTCACAGAATTAAATGGAGTATTCTCCAAGATTTTATAGATCACCCAATTAATTTAAAACTAATATCATCACTAGGTATTCTCTTCCATGGCATTTGATTTTGAAAAATACTCTCCCTGATTACCCTGTTGACATTCTATACTGCTTTAGAAGATGATGGATAATGACAGTTACGCAAGATACGCTGTATACTTCCAAAGTACTTAAACTACTCAGACCGGAGATAAATCAAAGTAATAAATGGATTGTCCAAAATATTATATATATTTCTGGGGATCAAAAATGTACAGTTATGATAATTGATTAACTAGCTGAGGTGCGTGTAAGAACGACCAGTCGTACATAATACGACAGCCTGCCAAGTGGCATGGATGCTTGGTTGCATACCTTCAGTTTAACAAGTCGATTTAAATGGTGAAGATGATCATCCAATGATGAGTGATTAACACTGCAGGCTAATCATTTTGGGGAGTGATTTACCACTACACCGTGTTAAATTAGCTAGTAGTTATCTGTATCGAACAAATAATGAGACTGCATTATTGTAAATATATTTACTTTCTATCTAGTAGAATAAATGAATGTTTAAATGCCGATGACATCGAGTTTAGATTTTATACTATCACAAAAGGAGAGAAATTGGAAAGTAAAATATAGTTGGGTGATAAACTGCTTGAGTAGAAAATTGACTATTTTTGAATACTGTTGAAGTTGAGCACTATAGCAAAGTACCAAACAAATAATAAAATCTTCCTGTATCCTTTATTTCCCAATAGTTCTCTGAAAAAGGTCGAATTTCGACGAAAATCTGTTCAAAATTAACCACTATGCCATAAACTTGTCTAATTGTTACGTTATTTGCTCAGATCAACACTGAACTTTTTAGACTGTCGTACTAACAAACTAGGTTATTTGTCGCTCATCTTTACAGTGTGCTTGAGATATTGTTTAAAAAATGTAATAGTAAAAAGTCTTTGTTTTTACGAGTTGTTCACGAATTGGTAGAATTTAGAGATTATAGGCCATTGAATTGGCTGCCAGTGGCTGAATGGTATGCGAGCCTAACTTGTAGCTGAAAGGTCCTAGGTTCGAACCCCAGTGGGTTGGGTGCTTACTGTCGATGATTCCCCAAACTAGGATGAAAGATCAGCTGTCCAGTACTCGCTGTTGGTTTTCAATGGTTCTCTAACTGATATCAATCCGTGATCATCTCTTAAAATACGAGACTAATCCTTACAAACCAAATATAGAAAATAACAAAGTCATTGATTATTTTGGGTTTGTGAACTGTTTCATTTGTCCAGAAATCGGATTAATGAAGAGAAGCAAAGGAAGGAAAACTCGATGTGTGATTACATGTGGAAATATCTAAAAACTTCATTTCTTGGCAGACTTTCTGTCCCATAATTATATTTTCTCTTGTTGATGGGTTTCAATGTTCTCGGAGGAAAATGTTTCAGAAGCTCGTAGTCATATTGTAACAACACAAGGCATGACACGGAAGCCAAGGTATACTTTCAAACGGCTATTTATGCCTATACAATTTATATTCTTTAACCAATCACTGAGCGTGTGATTTTGGTTTACATTAAAGGACATGAAATAGAATGTTCATGCCAATGTACTACTGAACTGTGGAAATAGTATATAGACGTTAACACCCACAAATACAATGATTCTTACTGTAAGAACCGATTGTCTGCATCATAATACCACAATAGTTATCAACTTGTTTCACTGCATGGATTGCACTAACCTTAATTATGAATGTTTTGTACTGCAAAACAACCGTTTCATATTGCAACCATATGAGGATAGAATGGTGAATTACACAATAAAATAACTGTATTGCATTTGCTATTTATTACTGTTTTGGTTAGTTAAATTGATTCTAGAGTAATAGTAAATTGAATGACAGTATTCCTACTATAAAGTTGTTCTTAAACATATAAGAATAAAACCTACGCACTGTGGTAGAGTGTAACTCCAATATAGATGAAATTTTATTTTGATAAAATCACACAGTGTTATACAGTAAGTAATATTTACTGATGAGGACGTTTCGAGTACAAATTATCACTGCTCATGATCATATCAAGACACTACTCACACAACTTTCTTGTTTCATTTAAATACATGAAAAAATTGAGTACATAATTGAATAAAATCAATGTAAGACAAAGTCCATTCGGAAATAATGTTAGTGTTGTCAATAAAATACAATAAGATGGGGATTAAATTTATTTCATAGTAAAAAATATGTAACTTGTTAAAATGTTATAATGTGAATTGAAATAACTTTTAAGATTATTTATTATCCTCTGATTTGACTGGTAATAACATCGTCTATATCTCTGGTATTCGCGTTGAGTCACTTCTGTTGCTCGTGCAGGGTGTAGACTCGATGAATCAGGATTCAGTAATCAATCAATCTCTTCACCTTCTAATATTACTTTTTAGAATTTTGACCCTGTCCTACTCCATCTGTGTGGTTGTGTGTTAATGCATGCAGTACGATTGCTGAGTTTTTCCTTAAATTACTTATCTTCATGGGTGGGATCAATCATTCTAACCTTAGCCACTAAATTCTTATGTTCTGATAATCTCACTACTCATGATCTACGTAGTTGACCTGACTCACAGTCATTGCAAAGTGTTTTGTATATTATATTATTTTGTTTAATTGGGTCAACTGGGTCCTTTAGACTACAGAGCTTGTCTCTGAGTAAGTTTGTAGGTTTGAATGACACTCTAATTCCTGCTTTATTGAGAATCCTACGTAAGGAGGGTCTCAGATGTCCTCTCCTTATATGGTAAAACTGGAGATGCCTTATATTCCTTCTTATTTATGTTATCATTGTTAGTTTCACCATTATTTTTATTTTGCTTTTGAACTTTTTTCATATTCTTAGTGAATTTTATGGGATGGTTATTTAACACCAACGCCTCTTCTATCTGTTTCATTTCATCTTTTAGGTTTTTGTTATACTACATAGTGCTATTGCTCTGTTTTTAGGCACTTAAAATAAGCCTGCCTTTACAGATAACGGATGAGATGAATTAAAGTTTAAATATGTATTAGAATTCGTTGACTTTTTATAAACGCTAATGTGCAGTTTATCTTCTTCTATTCGTTTTATTTTACAGTCTAACATAGCTAATTCTCCTTGTTCATTTTCCGATTCAAATAATCTTAAACATGTAATAATTCATCTATCCCGTTTATTCAGTTTTAAGATTTGTCTTATAACTGGTTTCTGGAAGCTATAGAAATATATTGATTCCGGAATTACTTTTACTTACATGTAAAGAGAAAGTGTTTTGCTTAGATGTATGGGTTATCTAAAGCCTTATGTAACTCGATTCAGTTCATTTAATGTAGGTCTCAGGACGTTATTCAGTCGTTAAATTAAGCGATTCAATAGACTACCTTTTCAGAAGCTAAATTTTGTCTATGAAATGTTGTATCAAGAGGCGTGGGAATCATACTGAGTTCCATGATATATGAACTGTAGTTAGGATTGAAAACATTATTGTTTCTGTACTTTAAAGAATCAAGAATTTATTTGAATAGCTTAGCTACATTTTCAATGGATTTTATTCTGAGTTGCTAAATTTCGGATCTGCTTGATTTTTTTCCTTCACGTTCGCAGTGGAACTAGGGCTCCAAGCTAGAGGCTTGAAGTTTCTGTAGCACTGTTAATTTTTACAGGATGGGGTTGCTAGCCTCATACCCAACCTTCCCTCTTTACCAGTCTCACTGTAACAACAGAAGACAAGGGCCAGTCAACAGATCGTTTATTAAGGAAATCAACACATATTTATAGATTTTCATGTACATATTATTGATTATTGTTAGCAGAAAAACACAGTCTTCTGATTGGTTTTTTCTCACAGAAAGTTAACCTTGCATCTCTTTGTGGCCGTTTCTTGAATGTCAGATCATCTATATGTTAACTGTATCCACCTACGAAAAGCCTTTGTTCTCACTTTTATCACGACCAATATTGGGAACGTAAACATTGACGTCAATTACTATCCACCAATTTTGACTAACAGCCAGCTGTCACCATATCACTACTGGTTTAGGGAGGCAAAGGAGTGCGTCGGCCGGGGATCGAACCCCGGACCATGTGGATGGTCGGTGAGCGTCCTAACTGCTATGCCAGCGACGCTTAATAGTATCAGTTTATTCATCCTCACTGAAATATCTTTTTTTATGCATACTGGCAGTCTCTGCCGAATGACTCAAAGCAAGTAAAAGATATATAAGTCTGGTTACAGGATTTCATCATGAGCTGACATTGGTTAGATAACTACTGAAAAGCCTCTGCATACCGGACAGCTATTTCGTCCTAGTTTGGGACTCTTAATCAGTACGCACCCAAGTCTTTTATGAGAATGAACTCAAATTTTTGATCTCTAATCAATACACGAATATATATGTTGCCGAGGTTTTTTTTATTTTACTTTGACTAAGTTGATCTTGAAGTCAAAATTTTAACTGACAAAAGATTCATCACGTTACTTTGCAGGATTTCCATAGAAATCACTCATTTGAAGTTCCATGACAAAAGTTTCACCATATGTCATTGAACTGAAAGCCTTATCGACCTAACTTCCAGTCCACACAGAACAACATACCCGCAAATGTCTGCATTCTAAACTAAAATGTTTTCTGTAATTTCTGTAGTTCTTTCTGTCTCAAGAAATCTTTGCATACATAGTATGAGCAGGGAAATGGCAGTTGCTGTTAACTTATACATCATAGTATTTAGCTTCATAAAGATTAGATAAAGAACTAGAAGCTTTATTTATTAGATTGAATTAACTAACTTTTTTTTCAAAATGAATTTAGACATTCTCGTAGCATAGAAATGGAAAGAAATGAAACAAAAGAGAAATAATAAACAATTTCAAAAAAATGATGTGTACAAGTTATTTCAGGTAAAGAAAGCAAAAAGTAGTGAAGAGAAACAGGACCGAGATATCACTTCAAACATACTGACAAACACGCACACACACACTACTTAATATAAAAGTCAGTAATATAAAAAATACTTTGACTTTTTTTAACTATTAAAAAAGAAATGACTTCGAAAGCAATGAACCAACCCTAATTGAAAAAAACACCTTTTTTGCATTGGTGTATATTCAATGTAATCGGGATCATCATCGTTCAAGAACAACGCCTTATTTACGGAGAATAACACATCGAAATAAGTTAGTCTCCAAACAGAAAAAAATAAATAGTATTTCCGATCATATTGTCCAATAATTGATGTTGTTTATTAGTTACTAAAATGATCCTATACACAACATTCACAGATCAGGTTTCCTTCAGCGGGTAGCAAAAAGCTAAACATTCACGGTAGTGAGCATGTTTCAGTTTTTCAAGTAATCACCAACTTACACATGAGTGTGTGTGTATATATATATTTTTTTTTAGCGTCACCAATAAATCCAACACAATCATGGACATTTTGTTTTTAGTGGAATGTCCTCTCCTTTGAGTAAATGCTTGATACAAGAATCGATGATGAAAGGTTTCAAAGCTAACTCGAAGTATTTCTTCTTTCATTCTTTCTTCATTTCTTTCTTTTTCGTTTTTTGTCAAACACACATTTCAAGGGGAGAAGAAAAGTAGGAGTGGATAAGAAAAAGGCAGGACAGACAGATTAAGATGGTTCAAACTTAAGGAATTAATATTTCTATAATATAAATCTAACTAATGACAGGTTAGCTGATATTTTAGAGAATATCCTTCCATTTATATTTGCTACCACAAAAAAAATCCACAGACTTAATTAAATACAACGGCTACTTTTTTTTCTTAACCTGAATATTGCCTATACTTTTCATTATCTATCAAAATACCTGCCATTTCGTAAAATAGAATTAATATAGATATATGTGTATATATGCATCATAGGAGAGAAATAACAACTACACCCCCTTACGGAATGACATAATTTGAGACAGAGAAGCGTTGAGAAAAGTCTAAATTAAACAGAAATTGGGACTAAATAAATCTCCAGTCAACAGACCAAAAATAAAAATAAATACCAAGTGAATCACTTTCAGATTGAATTAAAAGAAGACGAAATAGAAGGTTAATTTTTCTTTAAATGTGAAGAATAAAAGAAATTCAAATAGACACACGCATATGGCAATATTGTTAAGAACAAAAGAATAAGACAGAGAAGAGGGGGAAGCATATATTTAGTAATATAATGTGAACATAGGGGAAATATTTTTTAAAATTATTATTATTATTATTAAGATATCATAGCAAAGGGTAAATGGATTGAAGATGAAGAAGGGAGGAGGATTACATTACTTTTGACATTTAATTCTCCCTCTTCAACTAAACAGTTTTTATGCATCATCTTGATTACCTCTCTTGATGAGAGTTACAAATTTATCATAGTCTAATTGGCCTTGTTTGATTGGTGCTTCCTTCCATGTTTGTCTTATCTGTGTTGAAAAAAAACACAAAAACAAAAAGAAACAAAATTCAGTTTATAGTTTGCTGCTGTCTTGTACTTGCCTGTACAAACATCCTTAGACAGTTCTATACACCTTATAGTCATAAACATTTTAAACACGCTTCAAAATCGCTAAGTCTATGTGAGAAGTACTTGCAAAGTAATCTCAAAGTTTGAAACATGACTGAGATATTTATCACACTTATTGGTTACAGGATTTCATCATGAGCTGAGATCGGTTTAAGAACCATTGAAAAACCCACCAAGGAGTACTGGACAGCTGTCTCGTCCTAGTTTGGGACTCTCCGGCCGTACGCACCCACCGTGGTTCAAACCCAGGACCTTCTGGTTACAAGGCGAACTCGTAGACCATTAAGCCGCTAGGACCCGATTCAATGGCTCATGAATTCTGACCTCTGCCGATTCATGATATAGCGCAACCGCTAGCCAATGTGTCCTCACACCCAACCTGCTGCACCCTACTGCTCACGACTTCCCACTGGAACCCCAGGTAACTACCTAGCTGAATAGGGAAAGTCGCTAGTGAGCATCTCATTGATATTCAAGTAGTGGTTTGTAGGTATTTGGTTGATTGGTTACAGGATTTCATCATGAGCTGACATTGGTTAGAGAACCATCGGAAAACCCACCAAGGAGTACTGGACAGCTGTCTCGTCCTAGTTTGGGAATCTTCATCAGTACGCACCCATCTCCACGGTTCGAATCCAGGACCTTCTGGTTACAAGGCGAGCTCGTTAACCCGTCTAAATGTCTAATTCAAACCCTACTTTGAAAACGGCAGAAAGATGGTAAGGATGATGTGACAAGAAGTTAATAAGCAGTTGAAAACTAGTATCGAAAATATCTTGTAGTAGATGCCTTTACAAATCACACTGAATATGTGTGTTAATCATTAGACACAGTATCCTGAACCCAATTTGTGGTTGGAGTGCATAAACTAAGCATTAAAACAAATGCTTTAGAAATGATACTAACATATCACTAGAATGATTCAAATAGGCACATTTCGATCAGCATAATATTGATATTAACAATAATATGGTAAGCAAAACCAAAACTGTCAGTCAATATTTGTTTATACAATTACTACTTTATTTGTTTGACAAAAATGTTAAAGTATTAAACAGTAACGATCAAATAACAGGAATCTCTTGGAGTTTTTGTGCCACTTGATTCTCGTAAGCAAGAGGTATTTATTTTCAAAAGAATGGATACTGAACAAAGAGTACACGAAGAATCAAGTTCCTAAAGCAACCGCCAATATAACTCGCAATCAAGGAAATCAATCTGTCTAAGAGTTTCCAACCCATATCACTTCATAATACAGTTTGAAACACAACTACTAGACGATTTAAACTACTAGTGAAATACAAAGTTTACAGATATGTCATACTGACTAGTACTACCAAACAGAAAACCAAGGTTTAGCTAATCGTTTGAATTCCTTCAAACCACTTAAAGTCAATCAAAAGTACATCAGAATGAAGAATGTCCTGGCCAAGTGACTGACTAAACTACAAGAAAAGTCCTAAGTTATCTGGTGAACCGTTGGTGTTATTTCATGCAATCAGTAGCTATAATTCCACTCAACCTCTTACATGTAGAAATTGATTGTTGTGGTGACAGTCAGTTTATGGGAAAATGCCAGGAAGTCTCATTCAATACTTCCATACTTCCGTTTCATAAAGAATTCAACTTAAATCAGTTTGCAGTCTACGAAAAGCATAAGGTGAAAAATGTTTGAAATCTAGTTTCTTATGTTATGTTCCAGTCAGTAATTGCTCTTCGTCAGAACAAATATTCACTTAACAGATATACACACTAAGAACATCTTTGCACTACATTTGATTCCCTCAGATTGATTATTAATTCTATCAAGTTGGACAGGTAAAAAAGCTTATTGATATGAGCGCTAACGATAGTCGAAAG
Source organism: Trichobilharzia regenti (assembly GCA_944472135.2). Classification (NCBI taxonomy): domain Eukaryota; kingdom Metazoa; phylum Platyhelminthes; class Trematoda; order Strigeidida; family Schistosomatidae; genus Trichobilharzia; species Trichobilharzia regenti. The sequence goes on along the minus strand of OX235262.1, from coordinate 92,061,892 downwards.
AAGCTGTTAGACATTAAAAAAGTAAGCCTAAAGGAAGAAACAGATATGAGGAGTGTCGACTGAAATAAACTGAAAGTAAATTATTCCATCTGAATTAGATAATCTGCAAAATAAGCAGACAGTAGATCGGATGAGAAGACATTTGTAACAACTGACAGCCCATTAAGTCCGTAAAACATAGAGGGGTAAACAGTAAACACATCTGTGTCAGTAACGCTGAAATTCATATGTACAACATGTATTTGCCTACTAGTGTGCTGTCCTGTTCTAACAACTGCAGTTAATATACCTAGAATTCTTCAAGGCTTCACATTACTTACATTACAAAACTTAGGAAGCAGTCTAAGTGACTGAAATAATTCTGTTTTGTAACAATTCAATGGTTCAGCAAATCAATTCACAAATAATCATTCATATTTACTCACCTCTTCAGCACTGAAATTATCACCCATATTTTGTAGAAGATCTTTAATACTAAAAATGAAATTGTTAATATGAGCAAGTTAATAGACACTTACTATTCCTCTTCTAGGTATCGTTTGTTCCCTGGATCGAACATGGCAAAGGCATTGCGTAGTGCATCTTCAGGGTCAGTACCTTAAATAAATTTTTTTAAAACAACAACAGTTTATTAGAAAAAACAGTTCAACAGTTGCAAGTTTGGTTGAAATGAATAAGATAAGCCAATCAAAGGCGATAGTATATTTACCGTTCAATTTTTCACCAAATAGATTTATAAACATTGTGAAATTTAATGGGCCAGGTGACTCATCTAACATTTCTTTCAATTCTTTATCAGTTGCAGTACGACCTAGAAGAATCGAAGGAAAAAAATTATTCTCTTTCGAAACTTCAAAACACCCTGCCTACCTAATGAGGCATACATATCTTTCAAGTCTTCAATATCAATGAATCCATCACGATTTTGATCAATTAGTGTAAATGCCTAAAATAGTTGTTATATTATATTGCATTAAAATCGAACTGTTGCACAACACACACACATACCTCTTTAAATTCTTGTATTTGATTCTGTGGGAACATTCCAAAAACATTTGAAGTAGCTCTTTGAGCTCTTTTCCCTCCACCACTACTACTGGTTGTAGTTTCTTTTTTTTCTTCAACTGGTTCATCTTCTTTTTCTTTCTCTTTTTTCTCTTTCTTCTCTTTCTTTTCTTTCTTTTCTTTTTTCTAAAATTTAAAATATACATCAACATTAAGAGTGTAGACATTCAGTATAATTAAATCTATGCCTTCACTCATATATAACCTTATTTGATTAACTCTCTTGATTGTTTGTGAGTATGTGAACATCAATCTATGAACCATTTATCCATTTATAAAATCAGGATACAGTCACCGATGTCTGTAGGTCTTTTTATAACTGTTTTACACATTTTATTTCTATAGCTTACATTTTCCAGGGAAATATATATAAAAATTTATCCGAGTTCATCAGGTGAAATTATTTTCGAATTTTAAGTTAGGTTTCATTTCAAATCAACACTAATCAGGTAACCATTAAAGAACCAGAAGCTTTGAGTAGTTATTTTGTCCTATTTTAACGATTACATTCAAAATCGAACTGAGAATCAAGGTGGGCTAATTATTAAACTTAATCTAACTTAACAATTGATTGATTAGTTACGTCACTCAATCATCACTGGTTTCATCAACGAGTAACTTTGATCACACGTAATTTGATGTCCTTTCCATTTAATTTAGCACAATCTTGAGGATAAACTACTGAAGAGTTTAAAAATACAACAAAACAGTTGCCAAGGGCTCTAACTGATATCATGACAAGATTTATTGTAAATTGAAGTAGTCTTTAAAACCTCTACTATCTAATTCCAGATGGTTAAATATAGGTTACTTTTCTATGTACATATTTAATCCTTTAGTAATATTAATGTCTTTGAAATGTATGCTACTTAACCGTGCATATTATGTTACCCTTATCACTTGATGATGTAGTCATTGAAGTGGAAGCGCGTAAGCATTTAAAAGTGGAGCGAATATTTCACTTAACTCTTTATTACTGCTATAGTAATTTTCTTTGCATGATTAATTAGACTATTAGGATTATTAAAGGTGAGGTAAGATAGTTTCACTTTTGGAAATTCATTGTCCAATTCACTTTATCCCATTACCCTATGGAATGTTAGTTCTAAAAGATTCTTTGTGTAAAGAACTACAGGTTATGAAGTTTTATTTATTTAGTTTCGCTATTAAGAAAAAATAAGTGTTAGATTATGTATCATTTAACAGATGGTGACTAACAGTGGATACGCCTTTCATCCTATTTACTAACCTTCAGTTTTTCCAGGTCACGGAACATTCTAAGTTATGATTATCTGTAACACGCGTGTCTGACAACTCAAATATTATCATACTGAGTGTAAACAAATAAAGAAGCTTCATCACTAACAGTCTTAGATAAAATTACAGCACTATGCAGAAATCAATTATTCTAGAAGTAATATTTCAAGCATTTTAAAATTATATAACTTTATTTCTATTAGATATGGTGAGTGAAATTCTACGGAAAACGGTAGGTGCCGAGTTTAAGTCACGACGAGAACAACATCAATTGCTGGAATGAGGAAACACGCAGTTGATAAATGTTTAGCAGAACAAAGCACATTTCCACTGTTGGTCCTCGTCAAACAAGTAATACTATTTAAATAAATTGTTATGCAATTCACCATGCTACTAAACAGACAACTTAATTTATATAATGAAACTCCTGTCATCCATCAGTCATCACTGCCTTTTCATCATTTTTCATTCTGCATGAACTACGTGTAACTGATCCACAACCGCGTATTTCTAGAACAAACAATTTTTGACTGTCTCAAATAGGAATAGCAGCTTGGCGAATAAAATTCTTATTTAAGAAGTAAATGTTTGATTTGAATAATATCACCTTTCATCTAACTAGACGCAGTAAATGAATTGTATTCATTGGTTCTTGTGATACCAGTAGCCTCCTATACTATGACTTAATTTAATCAATTTACATTGCTTTGTTCAGTATAAAATACAAATTCATTTCAGGATAACATTGTACGGACAAAATATTCAATAAAATAAATAAACAAGACAGTAATGCAAGTGTATCTGAAATAGGTGATGAACTGTATTCAACCTCTGATTTATACTACTTTGAGGTATTTGGGACTTCATACAGAAGTGAGTGGGACTTTCAGCTGCTTCTAGGATTTACAATGAACTACATAGTAGGTGCCAACTAGTAATATATATATATATATAAAATGATAACGATGCATCATTTCGTTGTATGAACAACGTTAAATTTAAAAATACTCCAGATAAATCTTGGTAGATTTATATTCTTCCAAATTTAAATATAATTAAGAACACATAAATCAGCTAAGAGATCTCTTCTCCTAACTTCTTTTCAATGTTCTACAGTTACTTGAAGGTATCCATGTACGATGTAAATTAACAGTAAGGGTCAAAGGTTATTGAAATGTGATTAAAAATAAGCGATTCGTTCAATTGTTTTCCTTAAACACACTAGATTCTAATAGAAAAACTTTTCTTCAGGTTTACGAACACCTTGATACCAATCAATGTGTTTAGACTTCAACTGTCTCAACTAACAACACCAGATCATATTAACTAACATAAATTTATAAAAATGGTTTCAATGATTAAAAAAGGATTGGCAAAAAAGTTATCAAACAGACTTACTTCTTCTCCCATGTTGTTTTCTCGGTGAACTACTACTCGGTAAGAACAGAAGAAGTTAACTAAAAGAAGTAAATATCTACTGAACTATTATTACTACTATTATTAAAGAAATATATATTCTAACCACTTAGAACGTGGGCGTTTGAATCGCAATACGTCAATGAAAAATGTGTATTCAACTGTTTAAAAAGTCAATAATATTTCACTTTCAAAGATAATGTCCAATAGGATTCAATTGCCTGTTTCAAGCAGTGTATAAGGCGTGTATGGGCGCGTGCGCACACACAAGCACAGTAACACAGATTACCCTAAAGAGATTATGGGTGTAAATGCAACTGTGAAAAACAGTTTACCAGAGGATGTGTGCATTCTTATAATGAAGAAGCAGGAAATCCTATATAACCTTTCTTTCACCTAAAATGAACACAAATCAATAATACGGCAAACAAACATTAAGAGAATAAACTACCTTTCTTATTCGATCTATGGATTTATCTTATGTAGGAAACCATTGGTCAGTAGAGGTTAGGGATACAATGTTCCCTAATAAATATTTTCCTCTTAAAATAACACAAACAAACATGTATGATGTTAGGGTATTCCAAAATAGATGACTGTTAGCCTATATATCTATCTCGGTAATAGAATGGAGTGTTTAAAAAAATCATTTGGCAAATAGTTTCTATTACTATAGAGAAGCAAAAATAAAAATAGTTGATAAATTTAAATCTAAGGTAATGTGCTGCTAGTTCGATGTTTGTGATCATAAAATATAAACAGGGAGAAATGCGAAATTAGGACAGTAAGCGAAACGTACAGATATATGATTTCCATGCCATTTTCATAACACTGTGAAGAAGAAGAAAGTGATGTGAACAGAAAATTCCTGGCTAACAATTACTGATTTCAGTCTCATTCACAAGAAGACTGAAGTCTTTTGTGTAACTGTTCAGCAGAGTAATGACCAATTTAAGGGAGAGAAAGAGACATTTTAAGGCATCAACTCGTAGTGATTGTTGGTGAAGTTTATTAAAAACAGAAAACTTTGTAGTTGATAAGGTGGTATTAAAAACAGTGTTTCAATGTGTATGAAATGTATTTAGCAGTAAATTCAACTTTTGCATTTAAGTTTGTCTTGTATGTAAGAGGATTTCAAATTGTTTAACCTGATATATGAATGGAATCTACGTCAAAAGCTAAAAATAGCTGCACTGTGACATTTTTGAAGCGTATAAGCATATTATTATGGTATGGTGTACATCACTGTTGTATTATTTAGTTTAATATCCCTACTGAACGATTCATTAGCAGAGTTTGAACAACACATAAGGTCTGATAATCAGACACTATATTTTCGGGGGAATAATAGGTGCACTAAATCCAGTAGTGAAAAGCTTAGTGTTACCTCTGACAACTTCGTACATATGAATAATAATGACTTCATTTTAGATTAGATATACACCTCGATAAATGCTAACACAACCTAGCGGAAGTTGGAATTCATGGACTGGCCATTGGATCGGGTCCCAGTGGTTGAATGGTCCTCCAGCTGGCTTAACTTGTAACCGGAAGGTTATGGGTTCGAACCCCGGTGGTTGCGTACAGCCGAAGAGTCTCAGACTAGGACGAAACAGCCGTTTCGTACTCTTATTTTTTATTTTATTTATTTTTTGATTACAGCTTGATTCCACACCGTATTTTTGGTACAAGTGTGGAATTTTCAGCGTGGATATCGATAGCCCAGATAATGCAGGCTGACCATAGATATCAGGTGTGCGTCGGCAGGGGATCGAACCCCGGACCATGTGCATGGTCGGCGAGAGTCTTAACCACTGTGCCACTGACGCACAATGGTACTCTAACCGATGCCAGCTCATGATTAAATCTTGTAATCAATCAATCAAATCCCTACAAACCAATACTTGAATAACCTACTTTTGCTAAATACTGAAGATCCGATTGCTGTCCAGATAGGATAAGTGACAGGGAAATCTGGCAACAAATTAACCAGGAAATTACTGACCAATAGACATGCAGAAACAAATGCAATTGGACTGGATATACAATGAGAAGATCACTGAGCGACATCACGCTACAGGCCCTCAAGTGGGACGTAAATTGGAAAAGACTAGCTGGGCATCTGAAGGTGACATGGTGGAGATGGTGGAAGGGGGAAATGAAAGCTTACAGGAAACCATGGTGGTAGTTAAAAAGCGCTTCAGAGAACAGAGTGAAGTGGTAGTGTGTTACTGAAGCCTTTGTTTCCATAAGGAACACAAAGGAATAATATTAATGAGAAAGAACATACATAATGTTTACTAACTATTGGTTACCATAACAACGAGGAAGTACTCTTAAAATACTCTGATTCAAGTGAAAATCGAATGCAAAACAAAAACACTTTTCACAACACCTCATGAAATAACGTTTCCCAGATTAAATTAAAGCCAGAAGAATGAAGAGACCGTTGGCTGACTGACATCATCAACACTGCATGTACATGTATATCTGAGTAGAGATGTTTTAGTTAACATGCAGTTTCTTCCATAAGCGTAATCAGAATATCACTGTAAAATAAAATATTACATTAAAGTAACATCTATAACTCTAAGGCCCAACAACCAGCTTATTACAGGGATTATTGCTATACAATATGGATGACTTCCATTATGCGACTGTTAATTTATCGTTTCATTTCCAGAGACTATTATAATGACGTCTATCTGTCATATAAGTCACCTTCGAGATATTATACAATACTGGAAAGAAGAAGGCTGACCTCAGGAAATTATGATTATGAGTAGAATCACAACTGTTGATTTCTTTACGTGATTATTGTAAATCCATATTCTTATCCCTTATATTTTTCACAACACTGGGTGTTGTCTTATCAAAAATTGTGGTCAGCTGATTGTTATTTATTGTTGAACCCATCAGCATCATTCTGTATCACTAGTTACATACAGTCTTACAAGTAGTTACTAACACACAATGACTTCTGTGATGATTACTAATAGGTATATGAAAAAAATACAAACTGACGTCAGGAACATCCTGCAGAGATAATATTTCATCATTACAATGAGTAATACTAACAATAAAATAAAAATATTCTTTTTAATGTTTTTTCCCTTCACGTTCCCCAGTGGAACATAGGGCCTCAAGCTAGCTGCTTGAAGTTTCTGTAGCAGTGTTTATTTTTACAGGATGGGGTAGCTAACTTTATCCCCAACCTTTTCTTTTTACCAGCATTATTTCTGGCTTAGCGAGATAAAGGAGTGCATCGGCCGGGTATCGAACCCCGGACCGTGTGCATGGTCGGCGAGCGTCCTAACAACTATGCCACCAATGCATTTATCCTAGTAGAAATGATGAACAGTTCCTAGTGCTTCTTAGTAATGTATATTTAATACTTATATGGCAATGGGCTCTTCATTAGTTCCCATTTTGGCAGATTCCTTTCTAAGTTAATTAGAAAATGGACTTTTGAACAACCTTATCAGAAAATTCTCATTTTATTGCTGGGATGTTAATGACACCTTTATTCTTTGTGAGGATAATGATTCGGATAGGATCACAATAATAACTCAATTGAATGAAGTATATTCTGCTATGACTTTACTTTTACTGATGAGAAAGTGGTCAACTTTTGTGCAAATTTAATGGAAATAAGTGAGTAGTCACTGAGAATTTAGAAATTTAACGTGATGTAAATTTTTTCAGGGTTTTCATTTAGTTAGTAATGTCATTTCTTTGCAAGTGTTGGTTTGTAGAAATTTGATTGATTTCAAGGCTGATCACGAACTGACTTCAGTTAGGGAAACACTGAAAGCCAGGGGGCACTGGACAGTTGTATCGTCCTTGTTCTAGACTCTGCAGTAGTACCCACCCACGACCCAAACAGGGATCAAACCTATGTTGTTTCAGTTTGCAAAGCAAGTTTGCCAACCAGTAGTGCTGCCTGATGACTGACTTTAGGATACAGTTGCCTGAAGTCCTGGAGTAAAGGTGTGACCAGCAAGGTTCACCAAGTGGAGTATTAGGACAAATGTTCCCCGATGACATTGGCCCGCAGTCACACGAATTGGTTGAAATCGGAATTCATGGACCGTTAGACTCTGTCCCAGTAACTGAATGGTCGATGAGCTCGCCTTGTAACCTTAAAGGCCTCGATTTGGATCCTGCCGGTGGTGGGGTGTTGGATTCGTACAGTCGAAGAATCCAGAACAGGGACGAAACAGCTACCCAGTACTTCCCGTCCTTCAATGATTCTCTAACCATAGTCAGTTTGTGATCAGTCATGATGTTCTATTTCTGTGAGACTTAACGATTTTTCATAGTAATATGCAGTATTCCCACTATTCTTCGAACAAGGGACCCCAACCAACGGCTGCTACCTGGATGTAGCGGTCGGCATTAAATATCACAATCACCCAGCAAGCTATACTAGATGGAACTGATATTCCTGCAGGTCCTACCATGTCAGAAAGGTTATTCACTTAACCTCACCTGGCCGACAGAGTGAATCTGCAAAATTCACCTCATGGATGTCAGAAGATTCTTCAACTAGTCCACGAAGACTGGCAGGTGTAGGGGTAGTGTTGATTGCTAAAGCAGAAAAATACCTAATCGACTGGATCTCAGTGAATGAATCCATTGGAAGAAGAAAAGTCTACGATACATGTCGAATTCTTTTCATGCTCTTCGTTTACTTCCCAACAGACTGTAATTCGAATGAAATAAAGGATGAGTTCTGTCAGAAGCTGCCTAGTTTTCTGCTTAAATGAAAACTCTTATATGTAGTCGTTTTAACAGGTGATTTCGCTGCTCAAGTAGGAAAGTTGTGCCAGCCAGAGAAGAATATTGGTGGCCCCCACAGATTTCCATGCTAATGAACTAAAGGTAGTGAAAGTGTCCTACATTGATATAAAAATAAAATTTGTGCACTGTGGTAGAGTGTAATTCTATTATGGGTAAATTTCGTTTTGATAAAGTCTCACAGTGTTATACAGTAATGTTTACTGATGGTGTTTCGAGCACAATTTATTGCTCATAATCATTTCAAGGTGTTATATGATTGATATGGTTATGACCAATAAATTGCGCTCGAAAGGTCATCACTAAACATTACTGTATAACACTGTGAGAATTTATCAAAACAAAATTTACCCATAATGGAAAGTGCCCTACAGTTCTGTTCAGATAATGATCTGTTCCTGGTCGACAATAGCCCAAAACACAAACAGAGACACTGCCCAACCTGGTGACATCTATGATCAAGTCAACGATGTACTACGATAGGCCATATAGCGATAAGCTATGGATAGTTAGGGTAGGTAGAAGGCTGCTGTTTTTTTTTCTGGAACACGTGCATAGACTCCAACCACTTCCTAGTCCGTGCATGCATATGACCACTATTGAATAGGCATAGAAGACAGACAGCAACGAAGCCGTCACTCTCCAATCCCAATGAGAAAATCAAGTCCATTTCAAGGGAGAAAAATAGCTAAACGAGTGTCTAAGATAAAAAGCAAGATTCATCCAGAGGAAGCTTGATGCAATATCCATTTGACTGTAGAAATAATGATAAAGGCCGCTGATAACCTAAAGCCAAAAGTTACTAAATACCAGAGGATTTATGCTGCTTCACACGAAGTAATTGATACAGGAAGACTGATTCCGAAGGGCTTAGAACATGATGGAGAGAGAAAACTGCTCAAACGCAAGATGACCAATAGTCGGCGAAATGACCGTGAGTAGTAGTGAGTCACAAAAACGAAAAAAAGTGGAAAAGCATTGGCGATAAACAACTTCAGACAACTATTTAGGCTTATTAAGGAAACACTTTGTAAAAGATTAATGATAAGAGGAACAATCTCAGAAAAAAATAGCGCCTAAATTCACTCTTGGGTGAGACAACTGGAACATTTGAGGGAACATTTTCAAGAGTCATTTAACTGTCCTACAGGCACATTCAGCTTGCCTACCATCGATCACATACCTGAATGAGATATTGCCAATAATAATTCAACTGCGACCGAGGTAATAAGAGTTATTTCTAGTCTGAAACGAAACAAAGCAACAGGACCTGATGTAATGATTCAAGAGGTGTTTAAGGACGGTGATGACAAGCTGCTGTCTGTGTTAACCAAGGTATTAGTTAAACACTGGGAATTAGAGATGTGTAAGTAACTGATTACCCCCAGTTTCTTAGGCAGACAAGTTTCCTTGTGATAATCATCGTGAGATAAGCTGGAATAACATAGTATCTAAAATTCTAGATTTAGTAACCATGAGTACAATAATCAGTTTCCAGGAGAAACAAACGCGAGTAAACAAGAAAGGGGATGTACTGATCATATATTTACCATCCGGCAGGCTCTGGATAACAGTCATAACTACCAAAGTCCAAAAATTACAGTATTCATGAATAATCCCCATCCAGACAATAATGAAAAAAAACACGTAGTTCAGCGAAGAATGCACAATCGCAGTTATGTATACTAAAAGTATATCTATATGTATGTATATATATATTTTTTTTATATATATATATAATTATATGTATACTCAAAGCCTCAAGAACCTCGCCAGATACTAGCTTGCTAGGCTACTAGCTTACTAGTTTTCTCGCCGGTCCCAAGCCCGGGTAAAGAGGGAGGGTTGGGGCGTGGTGCTAGCAACTCCACCCCTGTAAAACAACCAAATCGCTACAGAAACTTCAACGAATAAATATATTAAAAATTCTAAAAACATAAGCAATAGCCTTACTTTTCGCTGGAATCGGGGAAGTGAAATGACGCAGGCTGGTGAAAGCCTTCGGGAAGCCAGTCAGCCGATGTGCCTTCTTTCGATGAAAGCAAAAGTAAGGATGGGTACCTGGAATGTTCGTACAATGTACGAAACTGGAAAGGCTGCCCAGATAGCCGCTGAAATGAGAAGGTACAGAATAGAAGTGTTGGGAATCTGCGAAAGCAGATGGAACGGAACTGGAAGGTGCCAACTACCTACTGGAGAGACAGTAATCTTTCCGGCCACCCAGAGGACAACCACGAGCACACCGAGGGAGTGGCCATCATGATGTCACCAACAGCAACCAAAGCTCTCATGCAGTGGGAACCAATCTCCTCCAGGATAATGACAGCCAGGTTCAACTCAAAAGGAAGGAAAGTTACAGTCATTCAATGCTATGCGCCTACAAACGTCTCAGAACAAGAGAAGAAGGAGGCGTTCTACAGACAACTACAAGCAATAATGGACAACGTCCCAAATGGCGATATCAAAATCCTGATGGGCGACATGAATGCGAAGCTGGGAGGAGACAACACAGGAAGAGAACTCACCATGGGTCGTGAGGCCCTCGGTGAAATGAACGACAATGGTGAACTCTTCTCAGACTTCTGCGCCTTCAATGATTTGGTGATTGGCGGTAGTGTGTTCAAACACAAGGATATACACAAGACGACATGGATTTCACCAGATGGAAACACCAAGAACCAAATAGACTTCATCTCAATTTCAAGAAAGTGGAGACGGAGCCTACTGGACACAAGGTCAAGGAGAGGAGCAGATGTGGGTTCAGACCACTATCTAGTAGAAGGGACTTTCAAGGTGAAACTAAAAGCCTCGAGGATAGCTGGGGATAGGCCACAATGCAAGTTCAACACTCAATTACTGAAGGACACAACCACAAAAGACACTTTCACTGCAACTGTCAGAGCAAAGCAGGAAACACTACGCGACATCACTGAAGAATCATGCGTGGAAGAACATTGGAAGTCTCTGAAGGCGATTCTCAACGAAACGTGTTCAACGGTTCTAGGAAGAAAGAAGAGACAAGACAAGGAATGGCTCTCAACGGACACTTGGAAATTAATAGAAGAGAGGAGAATGGTGAAAGAGAAAATGATTCAATGCAAGGACGGACAGGAGAAGGAGACGCTGAGCTCAACTTACAAAGCACTGGACAAAGAAGTGAAGAAGTGTGCTAGGAAGGACAAAAGACGATTCTACGACAACCTGCCACTGAAGCTGAAAGGCAGCAGGCAAAAGGGACCTGAGGACACTATATCAGATAACCAAATCTCTATCCGGGAAGAGATCAACACAAGCGAAACCTATAAAAGACAGCCAAGGGAACCCAATTACCAAGGAAGAAAAACAGATTAAACAATGGGCGGATCACTTCAAAGGACTCTTGAACCGACCATCACCTGCAACCCGTCCAGAAATACCAACAACAGCGCACACACAACTGCAAGTTGACACCAATCCTCCAACGAGAGCTGAAGTCTTGAACGCAATCAAGCTTCTGAAAGCTGGAAAAGCAGCCGGACCAGATGGAATACCCCCTGAAGCACTGAAAGCGGACCCAGAGACTACAGAACAGCTGACTGACTCCATTATTGCAAAAGGTCTGGAAGGAGGGAAAGGTGCCTACTGACTGGAGGAAAGGTTACCTCGTGAAACTACCAAAGAAGGGCGACTTACGCCTCACTCTGCAAGAACTGGCGAGGAATCATGCTCCTATCGACGCCAAGTAAAATCCTGAGTCGCATCATCCTGGAGAGATTAAAGGACGCACTGGAGACAGAACTCCGACCAGAACAAGCTGGATTCAGGAAAGGCAAATCATGTACTGACCAAATTGCAACTCTACGCATCATCATCACAGAACAAAGCATGGAATGGCAATCAAACCTCTACCTCAACTTTATAGACTTTGAGAAGGCCTTCGACAGCGTTGACCGTGAAGTAATTTGGAAATTACTCGAGTACTATGGCGTACCCCAAATATTCATCAACCTTATTCAACAGCTGTACGACAACGGCACATGTCAAGTGATCCACAACGGAAAACTCAGCGAGGCGTTTGGAGTAAACACAGGAGTCAGACAAGGGTGCTTATTATCACCAATGATATTCCTAATTGTGGTGGACTGACTGGATTATGCGTCAGACAGTGGGTGGGAAACGAGAAGACAGGATATCCTGGACGACCGACGTGAAGAACCTAGAAGACCTGGATTTCGCGCGTGGATGATTTATGTTTGATGTCACACAAAATCGAAGACTTACAAGCGAAAACCGACAAACTGGTCGAAGAAGCAGCCGGCGAAGACAGGACTCCAGGTGAACATAGACAAGACGGAGGTTATGAAAATAACCAACCAACAACAACAACAGCAGAAACATCCAGCGTCAATCACCATCAACGGGAGGGATTTGAAAGAGGTTACTTCATTCACTTATCTAGGGAGCATTGTCTCAACTACAGGAGGAGCGGACGAGGATGTCAAATCGAGCGAGAAACACGTTCATCAACCTGAAATCAATCTGGAAATCTTCGTCACTCAGCCACATCAACAACAAAATTCGTCGGATTTTCAATACAAACGTAAAGTCAGTTCTTCTATACGGATCAGAAACTTGGCGGGCGGGTCACAAAGAATATTTCCAAAAGGTTGCAGACCTTTATCAACAACTAACTGTCTTCGCTGAATCTATACTGAAGATCAGATGGCCGGAAAGAATCACCAACAAGGAATTATGGGAACAAACAAAGCAAGAACCAATTTGAACAAGGCATTAAGAAGACAAATTTCGCGAGATGATATCATTTCGTAGTTTCTTTACAACCGCTTTACAACTAACATGGTTAACAATCATAAAATAAAGTTCATGAAAATTACTCAGTTAAATAAAAACAAAAGTACATACTAATGACCAATCATATTAAGATAGGTCATGCAGTCCAGGGTAGGCGAAGATTGAAGTCTATTGATTTTTGTACACACAGTTTAGGCTGTATGTGATTAATCCAAAGTGCTTCCATCACCTTCAATAACCTTGAATTAGAGTTATGTGAAATAATTGTGAAACAGTCATTAATATTTATTTGCCCAACAAATATGCAGGAGAAAGTGGAGATGGATCGGACACTCGCTGAGGAGACCGCTGGGTGACATCGCGCGCGCGTCAGGCCATTTCTCGAGTGGAACCAGGCGGAAAGGGAAGCGGCGAGTGGGACGTGAGTGCAAGGGTGACATGGAGGAGATCGTGTGAAGAGGAGTTGAAACAGTATGGACTAACATGGATGCAGGTGAAAAGTACAGCAGAAGGAAGACAGAGGCAAGTGGAGACGTGCAGTTGAAGCCCTATATTCCACTAGGAACCCAAGGGAGCAATAATAATAATAAGTTATGTGTACTTAGTTTTGTATGTGTGTGTGTACATTAGGTTTATCCGATAAGAATAAAAATTAGTTAGGGTTACTGTTGCTAAGACATGAGCAATCAAATTTTAACTAGGGGGTGAAGATTGGTGAGAGTGTAGTCGTGATGCGTTGTCAAAAAGCATATAAAAGAAATTGGCTATGCCTAAAACAGTTAAGTAATAAGATGAGTAGTTTGATGAGTTAGTTGTGATTAGGATGCACATAGGAACCAAGGAAAATATGGAATTATTTAAGAGTTCTAAAAACTACAAATATTATATGGGGTTAGAAGAAAAGCAAGCAAATATACATCAAGTAGGTTGGAGTCAACACGGTTATTACCATGATAGTAGAAGCAGTTGGATAACTTTCTCTGCATGCACAATTCTGGTTTTACCAACTGAATGGGTACGGCTTCAACAATACAAAGGAGACAAAAGCATACTGCCTTTCGTAGGTTATTTTTCACTTTGTAGATCACTTTGAAGGAGGGGTTTGTTGAGATGGAATGACTAGCGTTGACGATATATTAGATTATCGCACTCCCTATGCAGCCACTCTTATCTTTTTGTAGCCATGCGGGATGGTGTTCTTGAAACCTTTTGGACAGGATGCGCGTCAATGGACCAACGTGCTTGGCTTGCACCACAGCAACAGGTGAACAGATATATGCACGTAGAAGTGGCCATATGCGAGATCTTGTCCTTAAGGCTTCTCCAGATCAATGGATGACTGGATAACACTACTCTTAGAGTTTCTAGGAAAAATGTTCCTTTCAAAGGTGCTGAAATTCTTCTCTCAATTCTCTCTCTCTATTGCAAGCCAAGTCTTCCTGGAAATCCAGATTCATGTTAAGTATCTTTTTTGAAGCAAGTGGTGTTTCATTCCTGTGGACCTTTGGTTTGGCATTTTTGTCGATGACACCCTCAACCCAGGGGTACTATGGCAATGTTTGGCTGTGATGAAAGCACCGAGAATAAATTTCGCACTAGTCAAAACACTCTACTTGAACTCACGCAGCCGTATAGAGCCCATGGAGGGCTGTTATCTGAATTGATGACAGATAGTCAGAAATGCACACTATCCCCATTTTTGTTTAATTTCATCATATATGCACTAATTGGATGGACCATAACTGACTTTAGCCACTTAAGGATTGAGTTGCTAACAGGAATGATTATGTTCACTTAGAGGATAAGGATGATATTGTCCTCCTAGGTGAAGACGCTGATGGAATATAGGGTATTCTAAACACCTTGAGCTGAAATCTTTGAAAGTTTGGCATGTGGTCCACTCTTTTCAAATGTAAGATGATGCTACAGGACTGAGCTACACCGACTCCTTGCTTAAAGATAGGGAATGAAGTGATAGAGACAGTATTCACCACTTCACTTATTTGCCTCGGCCTCAATGGATTGATTTCTAACGAAATCTCAGCATGTATAAAAAGGGCTATTGTGGTATATGCCCATTTACGTCATCTCTGGTATGGACGTGATATCCGGCTATCGATCGGAAGACGTGTGTGCTTCGCGACAGTTCAGTCAGTCCTCCTTTAAAGCTGTGAGATATGGCCATTCAAAGTGGAAGATTTGAAAAGACCAACTGTCTTTGATTACATTTGTATGAGTTCTGTCTGCCGTGTTAAGTGATATCATATGGTGAGTAATAATGCGGTTGGGAATCAAGTGTTAGGTAAAGAGGGTAAGTCAGTCAATGAGTTTGTGAAGCTAAATAAATTGAAATGGCTAGGTAGCGTGTTGCAAAAGCCTATCCATCGTCTTCCTCAACCACCAATGTTAGCCAACATCAGATCAGGTTGGAAAAGAGTAAGTGGTAGTCAAATCAGCCCATGAAGTCCATGATCGTTAATTTAACCCATGTAGTCTACCTGTTTTGGGTTGTCAGGATGTTAAGAACTAATATCTAGGGTCTATTAGTAATATGGCTAAAAATCATTCTCCCATATCTACTAAACCGTCATGTTTTCTCCACCAAGCTATTCTTTCTTCCTCTCATTTCTGTCCGTTGTAGGCCTTCTGAATTGCCTTTTCGGTCTCCCTTTCTTCTACCTTCGTGTGCTACTTAGAATGTGGCATTTTGAACTGCTTCACTTTTTTGCAAAGATCTATGCTGAAACTCATTCACTCACACTCAGTTGAACAAGAGACAACGTTTCTGTGTCATTTAACAGACATAAAAAAAGCCATTGCTATCGGGACTGTAGTTGTAAAATGAATTGTACTAGAATGACAATCTAGTAGCAGTCATAATCTTTATCATGCTCCTAAATATGTCGATAATTTAAGCGTTCATGTTTACTCTAAAAAACCATAAAAGTTATCGTATGTCAATCATATCTACGACGATAGAAATTTGTAGTCTTATCGTACTGTTACCATAGTAACTCAACTTTTGATTGGACACTAGTAACTAGTATGATGTGTCTAGTCATTTATTTGGTGCAGACTGAATTCTGTCAGTCAGGTTTGCAATGTAGCCACCATTCTAGTTAGCTCGCCATCATGGTGAACATTGATTTGATGGCATTAGATGGTTGGAGGCAATCGGCCAGAGGAAGCCTCGTTCAACCTAGGTTTCGTGCTAGTTGGGACTCATCAGCAAGGCGTGTCTGCCCAATCAAAGTATCCAATACAGTCCTACAAAAGGTCAAACGCGAGCCTAGATAGCTCAGTGGTAAGGTCTCTGACTTCAGCACTGAGTGACGTGGGTTCAAATCTCAGAAAGGACATGAGTTCCCCCAATGTTGCAGATACGCCTTGCTGATGAGTGCCAACTAGCACGAAACCTAGGTCGAAGGCTTCCTGTGGCCGATCACCTCCAACCATCTGACATCATAGAAATTCAAGCTGTCAATAAATTTGCAACACTTACTTGAATAACATACATTTGCAAGCAGAAGTCTGTTCATTATTCTCTTAAAACAAAATGCTCGAAACGAAAAACAAGAATAAATCGTAAACACAGAAATATTTCATACCTTACAACCATCTTCGGTGTTATTTATAGCATAATTTGGGTTGTTCAACTTTTATTTGCACCTTAAATATTTACTTGAATTTCATCTTGTTGATAAATATCGCTTTTAGTGGAGGAAATACAAGTAACCTGAATTTTAGATACACAAAAACATGTGTTTCTGTCTATCAATGAAGTAAGCAACAAAATCATGGTCCGTATTTATATGATTACCTTGACTTCATAAAAAGTGAAAACATACTTCTTCATTCATATTATAAATTAGCATTAATACGATAATTGTAACACAGTAGGACGAAAAAGGATACGAATAATTATCGATTGATAATGTGAAATGACTAGTCACCATGGTGATGAATGAAATCCTAACGAATTTCTTCCCCAAAATTGGAAAGTATGTTAGTGAATATTGATTTTGGTGTTGATTTGCAAGGATTTGATTTTATTGGTTACAGGATCGCATCGTGAACTGACATCAACTAGAGAACCACTAGAAGACCTGGGAGTACTGGACAGCTAGTTGTTCTGTTCCAGTTTGGAACTCTTCATCAGTTTTCACCCGTAGGGGTTTGAACCCAGGACCTTCAAGTTACAAGGCGAGCTCTTGGACCATTAAGTCACTGGAACCCCATCCAGTGGCCCCATTCGTGTAGGTAGTCGCCTGGATTGTAGTGAGATGTCATGATCAGTGGGATACAGCAGGTCGGGTATGAGGACAGTTACCAGCCAATGACACTGGCTAGTAGTCACGTTATATGGTCAATTGGTAAAAGTTGGAATTCATGGGTTCGAACCCCAGTGGGTGCGTGCTGTGAACAGTTCCAGACTAGGACGAAACGGCTTTCCAGTACCCCAGGTTTCCCAGTGGTTCTCCAACCGATGTCAGCTCCTTATGAAATCTTGTAACGAATATTCATTGAGTTGATAAGCCAGCCAGGGATAAACAAGGAAACCATCATATAGATCTGTAGCTTGATAGCATGCTGACATAGGCATTTTTGTTTAATAAATATCCTGAATCAGTTTGGTATAGTACTCACGTCTTTGTCAATACAATAGTCAAGTCTTGGACGCTAAATTGTTGTATAATTCTACAGTGTTTTGTTCACTGTTTATATAAAATAATTTGTGGCCCTTAGTTGTATTGAATGTGACTTGATAACTCTTTAAAATGGTTCATTTATTTCTCATTCTTCTTCTTCTTCATTTGTGGAAAATTACACAGCCTCTAGCGTAAAATAAAAAGGAAATAAGTAATGTAAAAGTTATATCTAAAAAACTGTAGAAATACCTTTGATATCAAAATAGGAAATACTTTGTTTAATGGTCTGTCTATTTAACTACACCCTCTGATGTATCTAACAAACAAACTGACAGTGAATCTAAGTTTTCGATACATTTGACTCAGTTTCTTTCTGCTGAAATGGAATTCATTGGTGTCTATAATCGTACTGGTTAGCTAGTTCAAGTGTTGTACAATAAATTGGTGAAGACAAGTGGCTAGTGCGTCTTATACAAGATCCTCTGGTAGCGTATTGATCACACTACTATCCGCTTAGGTTCCTAGTAGAACCGAGGGTCCGACCAGCATATCTCAATTTCACCCTGTCCTTTGTATTCTCCTTCAGCTGGCTCCACGATAGCCTATAAGCTCTTATCTCCTCTTCATATAATCTTGTCCATGTAACCTTCGGAAGCATGGGTCACAAAAATACTATTAATTACTATACTTGATGTGATCAACCTGTAAAATCTCACATATTTGTCTGCAAATCATAAACAGAATGCTCTTTAGTCTGAGTGAGTGTTCACTTGGAGAACGTAGCGCATCATCTGCTATTTCTGACTATAGAGTTCTATTCACTGCCTTATTCATTTAAGATAGTCATACCCCATCAAATGTGCATTAATTGTTATCGAAAGTTGAAAGTTGATATGAACTTCGTCAAGTGAATCAATAATATATGTTTCGCCTTGTGAAAATTTCGAACAGTCTTAAGTTGAGACGATTTAAGGAGAAGAAAGAATAAATTTTACTTCATAACTTCTCAACCGTTTCACTTAGTTTCAACTTTTTTAGCTGTGTGTAAGCGTAAGGTGAAAATTTGAGAATTTCTAATTTTCATTTGACTTATCTTCATAGCATAAAGACAGTGGTCATTGAAGGAACCAGAAAATAAATGTAGAATTAGATATGATAGAGAAGATTTGGAGCTCAGGTGGATGATTTTGATGTGGTCGTGTTCTCTGAGCTGGATAGTTAATTTGCGAAGCTTTCATCGCCCTACTAGGCGACATCTTCAGTGCATACTTCAATTTGAAGAAAGCTTTTAGATTTCTCCACGAGTTTATTAAACATCTCTCCTGGTGACCTTGGACGTGATTGGTTACTTGTATTGGAACTGATTGTTTCTTTGACTTGAACTTTGACCTTTTGTGTGTGAGGTTTCTTTCTTATCGGTTGATAAATTTATCCACCGATAGTAGGGCAATGAAAGCTTCGCAAATTAACTATCCAGCTCAGAGAACATAACCACATAGAAATTTGGAATTCCATACATGTGAGTGACTCTGTTGCCATAACAATAAGGTCTATAATATATCAGATTGTGTCTTCACTCTTACTGTAAAAAGTCAATAACTAAGACGGTTGTCATTGTATAAAAGGAAATTATGGAAATGTAGTTTATTTAAAGGAGTATGTATGGTGTTTCAAATTTAAGCAACACAGCAAAATATATCCTCAGGTCTATAACTACTTAAATAGGAACACAGTAGTAACATGAGATTCCACAGATATTATATACATACCAAAGGTAGTACAAGCGAGTAAACAACTACCGAAATACAATTACAGTTAATTTCACCTATTTCACAATGCAGAAAATTTTCACAGATATTAAAAGTAGTCTTTTCAGTCGTTTGAGATGGATAAACACAATATTTGACTAGCAGTCATCGTGAAATATTACATACTTTCTATAGCTTGGTTTGTAAGCATTAGTTTTGTTTTTACGAGTTGATCACGGATTGATATCAGTTAGAGAACAACTGCAGACCCTTACAAACCAAACCATAGAAAATTCATCTGATGCTCGCTGGTGACTTGCTACAGGATGGAGTTTCCTGGAGTTCCAGTGAGAAGTCGTGACCAGTGAGCTCTAATTAGATGTCACGTATGTGGATGGATGTCCCACCAACGACAATGGTTGGGTTCGCACAAAATCACGAATTGATAGAAGTTAGAATTCATGGGCCATTGAATCAGGTCCCAGTGGCTGAATGGTATACGAGCTTGCCTTGTAACCGGAAGGTCCTGGATTCGAACCCCGTCGGTGGGTGTGCACTTCCGATGATTCCCAAAACTGGGATGAAAGAGCAGCTGTCCAGTACTTCCTGTCGTTTTTCAATGGTTTTCTAACTGATATCAATCCGAAATCAACTCGTAAAATAACATTACATATCATTGGCGAAAAATAGATATTCACCTATATTGACACAGTCTCACAGTATGATGTAGTGATATCTACTAATGAAATTTTGAGCAAAATTTATTGCTGATAGCCATATCAACTGTAAGTGTAATAAAACCTGGGCACTGTGGTAGAGTATAATCCCAACATAGAGTGAATTCATTTGATGAAGTGTTACGGTGTGTGAGTACCGTGATGTGATTATGAGTAATAAATTGTTCTCGAAACGTCATCAGTAAATATTACTGTAGAACACTGTGAGACTTTATCAATATAAATTTTCACCGTAATGGAGCTATGCTCTACCAAGGTGCACAAGTTCTATCCTTATATATATGCTTTCTAATCAGCTGGATAAATTGGAACGAAATCAGTCTGTAGTATTTTCTTTTTAAGCTGGAATTCTAGAGTGTGGTACTGATAAGATTCGTTCATCGCCATAAAAACATCGATTAGCATAGAGACTGATTTGACGTCAAAGAGAGAAAATGAACAAGAGTAGAGGCAAGACATGGGAGACATGAAAAGAAGACACCGAAATACAGTACGAAGGGCAGAAGTAACACAACACAGAAGATCTGTGCAAATAATGACTTACAGATAAGGTGTACATAATTTTGCTAATATATATAGATACTAAATTCCAAATCAATATTCGTCTATCAAGTCTTTCGTCTCCTATCGCTACAGTATGACGGAATAGTTTATTAGGCAAGTATGCTGGTTTTATATTCGTGGAAATTTAACAGTAACTGGAAATATCAGATTACAGTAATATCGGTTGACATGTTTATCAATCACAAATTGATTTTCTTGTCCTAAAATTGGTCAGAAATATAAATAAATAAAGGTTAACACCCCAGTACAATGTTTATGAGTAAATAGAGGATAGAATGATTAAGTACATCACGATGTGTGAAAACATGAATTTTTCAAGTTGAATACAATATGATAGGGAAATAAAATGAGTAAACTGCCTTTAAATAGAAAAAAATATGATATTTTCAAGAATTAGTTTGTAGGGATTCTATTTGTTTCAGGTTAAACCACGAATTGATATCAGTTAGAGAACCGTTGAAAAACAGGGAGTACTGGACAGCTGTTTCGTCCTAATTTGGGAATCATCAGCTGTACGCACCCACTGGGGTTTGAATCTAGGACCTTCCGGTTACAAGGCAAGCTCGTAGTGCATTCAGCCACTGGGACCCGATTCAATGGTTCATGAGTTCTAACTTCTACCACTTCGTGATTTTTAAACAAATCAAATCTTTACAAATCAACTCTTGAAAATTCATATGAGGTTATCTGGTGACTTGGTATAGGATGGAGTTTCCTAGAGTTCTAGTGAGAAGCCATGACTAAGGTCCATCTGCTCGGGAGTGAGGATAGAGTTCCTGCCGATGACATTGGTTGGCGGTCGCGCTTAATCACGAATTGGTAGAAGTTAGAATTCATAGTCCATTGAGTCGAGTCCCAGTGGGTGAATGCCCTACCAGCTTGCCTTGTATCCGGAAGGTTTCAGGTTTAAACTCCGGTGGGCGCGTACTGATGATGAACCCCAAACTAGGGTGAAACAGCTGTCCAGTACTGCTTAGTTTTCAATGGTTCTCTAACTGATATCAATCCGTGGTCTAACCTGAAAGAATGTGTTGTATTAAGGTGGGTAACAGTATGGAGTAAAGACGTTTCTTGAATCACATAGTTCAATAAAGACCAAATATACAAAAGTGATCGTAAAAATTACCCAAGGTTTTGGGCTTATATCATGTATTTACAAAGCTTTTGCTAGTGAGGTCGTCTCCCATTCGGCAAATTTTGTCGGACTTTGTACCCTTTGTATAAGAATGTATCAAAAGCTGCCTATTCATTAACCATTACATTGTTTTAATAGAGATAAATACATGGCCTTACACTCTCCTTTGCTTAATCAAACCAAGAGGTGCTCTCGAACTGGACGAGATATGTTTTCTAACAAAAGTTCAATGAATGTGGTTCTGCACCAGTAGGTGAATGTACAGTACACATGAAATTCGACAGTCCAGGTGGACTGCTTAAGTAAGTTTTCTTAGAGGAGTAGCAAAAATGTTTTTCTTATTGATCTCACCAACTAGCTGTTAAAAACTACTCTGGAATGCAAATTACTGTTTAAGAATGTGAAAAAATTACAGAGAGCAATGAAATAAGCTGATAGGAAAGAAAAATTGATTTTCACAAATATGTGTAGAACCATCTATCTGCAAGACCTTAGAGTTTGAAATGAAGTCAGTTTAAGATGATGTGTGATATTCTTAAGTACCAGTATAGGGATCGGAAAGAAATCAATATATTTTAGTGCATAATGTTGAACACCTATGATTTGTGATATGAATTCTTATCACTGAAAGAATAATAATAATTATTATTATAATTTATCATCAGTCAGCTAAATAGATGATCTTAGAAGACAGAGCTGTTTTGATCTCCTCTATACTGGATGCACAAAATATTATTCACTGACAAATCTCAAATTAATTTTGTTTCAGAACCTAGACACTAACAGATATTACAGTATTCAAAAGATTAGTATTAATTACAAAGCAGATTTCATCACGAATCAATATCATTTAAAGACCACTAAAAAGCAGGAGGCACTAAAGAGCTGTTTCGTCCTACATTGGAACTCTTCATCAGTTCACAAACACGACCCCACCAGGGATAGAACCCTAGACCTTCAAATTACGACACCAAACTGGTTTACCATTCAGCAACCTGAGTCGGAATTCAGTTACCTGTCAATTCTAATCTTATCAGTCGTGATATGGAGCCATCCTCAACCATTGCCTTCGATTAGTATCAACTTCATGTTGACATGATATATCCAACTGGTTACGACTTCTCAGTACAGCTTCAGAACATACATCCAGTAACCATTAATGACTGGGGGATTGATATTTACATTATGGCTTGTTTTTTATCTTTCAGATACTTGGATTAATTGTAATGCCAACTGCTCCCCAGTTTTCAATGATCTCTGATTGATACTGGATCGTGACGAAATCATCATTGAAATTAATCTAAATCCCTGTAATAATAGTCACAATCTAAAGCTTACCACTGGATTTTAATAAGATAAGAAACATTCTAATCAGTATTAGCTACTACGGATGTAAGATTTCATACCACAATTGTATACCTGAAAATCTTCATTATATCATATAGAAAAGAGGTATTCAGAAAAGTGTTACTCTTTTCAGCTATATCATTCTCAACCTGTACAAAGAGTTTCAGATAACACTAAAGAAATTCTAAATTGCGTAATAGAAAAAAGCATTAATCAAGCAGAAACTAAGATAATCGCCGAACATTTACTGTTGTGGTCTTACTGAGGAGAATAAAGGACACCCTGCAGCCCTATTCTGGGACATCTCATAGATTTTGGACGCCAAGCAAACTTATAAACCAACTTCATACTCATCTATAGTGTATAGGTTAATCAATCACCAAAGAATCACGAATCAAACCACTTCAAACTACAGTAGCTATAGTAATCCACTTGTTTAAAATGAGCTCTTCATACTAAAGAAGTTCGTTCAGTCACTGAACTCAAAATACCTCTAGTTTGTCTCAATATTTGACATGTAACTTGTTTTAAGTTTATTGTTTTCTCTGCTTCCATAATACTACACTTATATGCCTTATAACACTGATTTGTACTTGATCCTTTTTCAGTTTAAGCTACGTCACTCAATTTACTTATTCAGCCTTACTATAGTTTCGAAGTGATCAATGTTTTATGTAATATGTAATTTATGATCTCTTAATTGTTATCTAAAATCTACACTTTTATTAACACGTCGATCTTTCTGTTTCTATGAGAACCAGTTTGACATATATATATATATATATATATATATATATATATATTGTAACGTAGTGAGCAACAGTGACACCAGTAAGAGAAGCAGAGCGAGAGCTCGATAAGAAGGTATCTTTGGTACAATGGCAGAAATTAGAGAGTGCGGGTCGAACTCTCACAAACAAAAAAGTCTAATTATAATTTTACTTTATTTCTGGAACAGAAACCAGCCATTTTTACAGGCATGAACATATGTAAACCAATTAGAACTCATAGAATATATAATATGATTTGTTAATCTAGAAACAGATTGAATGATGGTTAATGTAAGAGAAACAATTAAAAAGAAATGCGCAAATAAGGAAATAGATAATTTTTGAGATCTGCTCTCGACCGAATAAGTCATAAGATATAGTGTCAAATCTAAACTGTAATTGAAAAAAAAATAGTATGTCAATTTCAGGCGGGAATTATAAATGATTGCTTTAATTGTGGAAGGTAAGTAGCATTTTTGTACAGGTGCTGACGTGAAACATAAGAGATGCAGAATGAACAATAATTATAAGTGAATGATTCATCAAGTGTTTGAAAGTCTATAAAATTTCAAAGTCACCGGTGAGTACACCATAATTGTGACATTTCCAGTTGTATATGAGACGAACTCTGCGCTTGTCAGCAGATTTCATGATAGAGGTGGTTCCGTTATTCACCAGGTGAGCTAGCAATATTCCAAATAAGTTGAGGATAGCAGCACTGTATCAGTGTCTTCGTTGGAGGCAGTACCTTCGAAAAGAGAAGAAGACACAAGAAAACCGCCAGGGAGGTGCAGAAGTATATAATAAGTGTTAATAATTCAAAATATATAACAAACAATCGTCATCATTCATACTAAGTCCTGATAGACGTTAGGCCTCTTGCTCCACGGAATAGACTCCTGGGTATTTTGCTGAAAGGGAGAGGAGAAGACAGTGTTAAGTACTCTATCTATAACAGTTTTTATTTTGTTACATTATATATATATATATATATATATATATATATATCTTATAACTTTGCACAGGTTGAGAATAATGTCACTGAGGACAGCAACTCTTCGCTGAACGCCTACTCTTCTACAATAGTATACAACGAAGAATTTGTAAACACAACTGCATCTAAAGTAATTTCCACTTATTTTATTTAGTGAACACCTACATGTCCATTTCATCAGATTTCTAATATACAAATCCCATTTGAGATGTTTCATTTTCTTGGAAACAAGAATTTTGAACTATGAAATTAAAAATCACCTTTCCTTTTCAATAAAACAGAATTTCAAACTCAGTCTAAACACTCTTGTTGGAAAGGATTCATCTTTTTACAGTCAACTTTTCCTCCAAAGCACAACTGTCCATTAGAATCTCCAAAGGAAATACATACTGAAGGAATCAGACAGACGATAAATTCTCTAATCTTATTCATCAGTGTAGTAGTCAATGAACTGGCTTATGTGTATAAATAAAAACAAAAAAAAGAAAATTTCTTCAGTCGATAAACTAGATGGTGAGTTATTAAATATTCTACAAGAATTTGTTCAACAAAGATAATGTATAGAAGAATGTAAAAAGCATAAGAAAATTAGTCAATAAATAAATAGCCAATTTGTTTGCATTTTACAATACTGTCACCGTTGAAAGTTAACCTATTGAACATCTTGTTCATTAATACAACCAAAGAGAAAAAAATGATAGAACAGAAATTAGAATGGTATCAGAATTCAAAAACTTACTTTGAAATACACTATGAGACCATTTCACTTATTTATGATAGAGCCTAACGGTGGCGCCCTCCGCTAGGCGTAGTATTAGTGGTCTGTGTAAATGTTTTACAAGTACTCATATCACAATCACTAGTATTTATCATATAGTGTTTGTGTACCCGTCTTTGTTTCACTTATGGAGACGAACCAGTCACATTATTTATGATATGAATATTTCAGATTTCTGAAGGGATTCGTGGTAAAATTAAACCTCAAACTATGTACCTTGAAAATACCTAATTTAATGAGGTAAATCAAATTACCCATGTATAGAAAGGCAACCGGATAAAAGAAACCATAAAATCTAGTAATCTATGGAATTCAGGAAAGGATGAAGACAGCAGTGAATGCTGATACACAACAACTGCAAACATTTCTAAAAAAATAAACTAGAACACTACACAAACCATATAACCGCCTCAAAATGCATTACCTCACTTTAGAAACCATACGGTTCACTGTTTTTCGGCAGATGAACTTGACATAAAGTCGCATCAGGCATTCATTTCTAAGAAATTTCGTTTGTGCTTAAAAGCTTGTAAGATACACAAGACGAACCTTGAATAATGATATACGATTTCAGAGAAAACGAGATTTATGTTGTCCTGTAAGCCCTCACAGCATCGGAACAATAATATCATGACCATTGCGTTTACCAGTTTATCTATGGGTATGAGAAGACACATTGATCTCTTGCAGGTCAGTGATATAGAAAACATCCCTAAATGGCTGCAAGAATAGGCTCAGTCAATTCCAGGAGCAGACGTCCAACGTCATCTATCGCGAAGTAAATCATAGACTATTTATAATGTTGATTTCAATAGTGCTTTTAAACCCATATATAGAATAGGTTTATTACTGTTGTGCTTTCAAGTTTCTGTAGCAAATGAAATGATTTTCCTGGTTAGAATCGTTATTCCCACACCCAATCCTGTCTATTTTCCCGGGTTTGGGACCACCGAAGACGTTCGGGTCACATGTGTTATATTCTTTGAAGCCTTAGTCCTAAAACTGCTAAAATTGTGATCATTCATGCTCTATTGCATTTTTTTATAAAAATGTATAACGAGTACGTGTATGATCAGAATATTGCGTAAATACACTACACGTTTCCAATTAATTTACATCTTCTTATTGTTTTGTCTAAATTCACAAACGAACTAATTGCCTTAAATGACTGTATACTATTTGGGAACCTACTTCATTTGTGAATGACGTCATAATACAGTTACCACGTTAAAACTTCTTGATATCATCAGTTCAAACCAGAGATCTGAAACGCAAGTATTGTTGAAAAAGAATTTCACATCCCTGGTACTGATGCGTTGCGCGGATTGTGAATACAGTGTTAAATTATAATACAATTGACACATTACAGGTGTAACCACCACTTTGGATAGGTTTGCACTACATATTGAGTATCATTACATTAGAAGTTACTTGGTGGATGGTGACTAGCAGTGGAATCCAGGATAAAGCGCATTTCGTCTTATTTGGCACTCGTCATCTGGATGTACATGCATTCCTCAGTGAATGATGATGTTCCCATCGAGGCTCGAATCCAGTACCCATAGTTTCAAACGCCATCATCACCACTCACAGCGGAATACTGGAACATTCAGATGACGAGTCCCAAATAGAACGAAATGCGCATCTTGGATTCCACTGCCACTGGTCACCATCCACCAGACATCGTCGAAGCCTCTGCAGAAGAAGCTGACACCTCAACCTGAGACCGAGCACTTTGGGCCAATCAGTCAACGGGAAAATCTAAAATTGAATTAAATATCATTACATTAGTTCTAGAATTGTATACACGTATATACAGAGTGTATTTTTTATGCATAATAAATTTCTCATATTCAGTCATAAATGTAAACTGGCACAGACATAAATTAAGATTTTTAATCTTTAAAAGATGCAATTTTAATAATAGTTGCTATTGCACAGGATGAGAAAAAAAGTGTATTGCTGACTGGTATTGTATTTACATTTTGAATTCGGATGTGGACAAACGAAATGAGAGATTGATAATAGAATCCCTATTCATACATTAGACATACACACATTAAACACCTGTAACAAAATGCTGATCCAATACTACTGTCAACATCATGGGAAATAATGCTGGATATAAAAGTGAAACTGACTACAAAATAACAACACTACACGTAGGACTACTACCCGTAAAGGTGGTCTGACGGTGAAGACACGGCATTAAATCATTCAAAATACATAGGATAATGAGTGAATTGGTCACAAATGTCCTAGTGTAATTTTAATCGCCTAGTGATACACACCAGCTTAAATGATTAGATAAATAATCTTAACAAATCGTGTGACCGTAGGCTGTAAGTTTGCAAAAGTGGTAATATTTGATTCTCGCACTATAGTAGCAACAAGTGTTTCCATTTCTACGTACATAAATACAATCACTTCAGTCTCATTCGTCCCATTGTTTAAGTATGTAATAACTTGTATGGCGTGCCCCGATTTCTTACCAACCTCATTCAACAGTTGGCAAAATGGTAGTGCCACATTTCAGGTGATCCACAAAGGAAAACCGGACGAGGCGGTCAAAGTGAATACAGGAGTAAGACAAGCTGGCCACCCACTGCTATCACCAATGGTATTCTTAATTGTGATGGACTGTATTATGAGTCAGACTGTGCATTGGGAGTGAGTAATCAGGAGTACGCTGAGCGGCCGATAAGAAGACTCTACATGATCTGGATGTCGCGTGTGGATAATTCATGTCTAATGCCACGCAAACTCAAAGGCTAACAGGTAGGAGAAAGCCAACAAACTGACTGAAGAGTCGGGCAGCGAAGACACAGGACTCTAAGTGAACATAGAGAAGACGGAGTTGATGAAGAAAACCAACCAACAGCAATAACAAACAGCACTAATCACCTTCAACGAAACTTGAAGGGAGTTACATACTTCACTTATTCGGCTAGGAAGCATCGTTTCGACCGCAGGCGATGACACGAATGAAGATGTCAAAACCAGCCAGCAAGCAAGCCACAATCCGAAAGGCAACATACTCACATTCACCAGTTGGGAAATCTTCTGCACTGCACTACAACTCAGCATAAACATTAAGCTCTATGGATCCACTGGGAAAGCAAGGGAATAATAATGATAATAATAACCTTGTACCGGTGGCAGTCTATCTGAGGAATAACTCTAAGAAAACTTGACAATCACAAAAAAAAAGAATTTTTATTCTCCAAACTCCTTATTTCAGTGATCATTTATTGCTTGAATTTAATATTTTCAGCAAACACTTTGCTTAACTGACACCACTATTAGTCAGACATTAATTATTTCATCCTTCAGTGATTAGAAGGTCACTGTAAAAAATTTCCCTTTCAATCAATACTATATCAATCAGATCCTAAAGGTATTCGTTAAGCATCTATCCTGCTAAAATGGAGAATATAATTGACCTAGAATTTGGACACATGTTTGAATAACTTATTAATATACAGGACGCTATCACCAGTTTTCTTAATGCATTCTAGTAGTGATCACATACATATTCATTCTTATTTGATAAAAGATTTGTAGGTGATGGTAGGATCTGTGTTCTGATTACTTCCTTTCCTATTTGAACGAAAATTATGAAAGGAATTATCACATTAGCCAAGTTCCATCTTAGTTTGGGCATCATCGGCTGTACGCACCCACTACCAGGATTTGAACTCAGAACCTTCCGGTTACAAGGAAAGCTCGAAGGACATTCAACCACTGGGACCTGATTCATTGACCCATGAATTCTTACTTCTACTAATTCGTGATTTAGCGCGACTACCAACCAGTGCTGTCGACGGGACATCCACCCTCACACTGGTCATGACTTCTCACTAGAACTCCGCCCTGTAGCAAGTGAATAGTATGCGCTCTTGCCTTGTAACCGGAAGGTCCTGAGTTCGAACCCCAGTGGGTGCGTACTTCCAATGATTCCCAAACTAGAATAAAACAGCTGTCTAGTACTCCCTGATTTCTAGTGGTTCTCTAACTGATCAATCCGTGTTGAAACTCGTAAAAACAAATCTAATACTTACAAAAAAACTCTTGAAGATTAGTCAAGTAACTGATTCTTTCATAATAATTCTAAGAGAAAATGTCTAGGTAGCGGATCTAAATTTTTCTGGAAAATTTACTGTCGAAATAACTCAAAGAAGTAATGTGATTCTCAGAGAAACATCTTAGCTGAATTCAAGCTTTGCATAATTTTAAAATTTGAGTGTGAAATATTCCCATATCATGCATTAAAAGTTAGTTTGGCTGGTGGATATTCTTTCCAATGAAATTCTCTTCGGCTTCATCTAGTTATAAAACATGTAATATTTTTCATTACAATTACAACCAGTTATGCACTGCACTTATGAAATATGATAAAATTCAGGCATTGTACCTATCGTAGCCAAACTTAGATTAAAGTTTCCCTCTCCCCTCTCTTTCCGAAGACCAAATGGCCAGAAAGAATAAGTAACAAGAGACTTTGGCTGGGAATGAACCAACCAAGAGCCGACCGCTCAACAAATATGTAGGGGAAAGTGGAGATTGATCGGGCATACATTGAGGAGGCCGTTGAATGACATCACACGCCAGGCCAACGCTCGAGTGGAACCAGAATGGGAAGCGACAAGTAATTCCTCCTAGGGTGACTTGGAGCATATCATGTGAGAAAGAGATATAAGAGGATTTGGTCAATCTTGGACCCAAGTGAAGAGGATGGCAGAGGCTAGAACAAAGTGGAGATATGTTGTTGAAGCCCTAAGTTTCACTCGGAATGCAAGCAAATAATGATGATAATAATAATCCCAATACTTGAAAAATAATAATCCCCGCTATCTTTCAAGAATGCCTTTTCCTCTTGCTTTGTTTCCTTTTACCTCCATCCTAACACTTCTAAACATAGTTTAATTGGT
This sequence comes from Trichobilharzia regenti, assembly GCA_944472135.2. Taxonomy (NCBI): domain Eukaryota; kingdom Metazoa; phylum Platyhelminthes; class Trematoda; order Strigeidida; family Schistosomatidae; genus Trichobilharzia; species Trichobilharzia regenti. Next base: position 92,030,910 of record OX235262.1, on the reverse strand, counting down.
GGATAGTGACTAGCAGTGGAATCCAGGATGCGCATTTCGTCCTATTTGGGACTCGTCATCTGGATGTATCTGCATTTCTCAGTGAGTGATGATGTTCCAACCGAGGCTCGAGCCCAGTACCCATAGTTTCAAACGCCAAAGTGTTATCTACTAGACCACTTGGACCACAAGAGCCGCCTCTTGTGCAACGGGTCATATTAATTTAATTGCATTTGAGACTTTTTCCCGTCAATTGATTGGACCGAAGTGCTCGGTCCAAGGTTGACATGCTCAGACATCGTCGAAGCATCTGCACAAGAAGTCGACATGTCAACCTGAGACCGAGCACTTCGGTCCAATCAATCGGCAGGAAAAAATCTCAAATACAATTAAATTGATATGACCCGTTGCACAAGAGGCGGCTCTCGTGGTCCAAGTGGTCTAGTAGATAACACTTTGGCGTTTGAAACTATGGGTACTGGGTTCGAGCCTCGGCTGGAACATCATCACTCACTGAGAAATGCAGTTACATCCAGTTGACGAGTCACAAATAGGACGAAATGCGCATCCTGGATTCCACTGCTAGTCATCATATACCAATTAGATACTAACTAAATACCCAGACATCGTCGAAGCATCTGTACAAGAAGCCCACATGTCAACCTGAGACCGTGCACTTCGGTCCAATCAATCGGCGGAAACAAAATACAATTAAATTCTAAACATAATGTTTCATGAAAAGTCGATTTGAACGAAGAATATTCTTTTCAATAATTTGTCTTCGGGTTCTTACAATTATAAAGTAGAATATTTATTGTCGTTACAATAACGGCCAGTTATGAGGCGGATACATCTTTAACGTAGAATAACAGATTAGTTATGGGGTGTCAAAATAAATAGTCGTATTTGTGTGACAGACACCGTGCTAGGCTGAAATCGATTTTAAAATATTGTAAAATGGGAGGCAATGGTGGTGACTAGTCATAATAGATTTGTAGAGTGTGGGGTAGGAGAATTGGCAAGTCGGATCAAGGTTATAAAAGGTATCAGGTGAGTGGCTATTTTTATGCCTCAACCTGTTTCATGTGTGAAATCACATACGTTATTACATTATGAACCGCTCATTGCAGTCTTATTGTCTCCTGTTTAATATAGACCACTTTGTACTAGCCATTCACCTGACACCTTCTATGACCTTGAACTGAATTGTCAATTTTCCTACCCCCCACTCTACAAATCTATTATGACTAGTCACCACCATTGCCTCCCATTTTACAATATTTTAAAATCGATTTCAGCCTAGCACGGTGTTTGTCACACAAATACGACTATTTATTTTGACACTCAATAACTAATCTGTTATTCTAAGTTAAAAATGTATGTTCGACAGCTATATGTATATATATATATATATTTGAATTGAGACATTTGGGATAGAGGAAGGCTTAATACATGGTGTGGTCACTTAGTAGTAGTGAGTGAAAATCTATATTTATATCTTACTAAATTTGGCACAGGTAATGTAGGTCGAATGGTCAAGAAGTCATGAAGAACGAGGGAGAGGATTACTACGCCTAATATTCAGATACATAAATAAGACCTTAACCTATCCAATGCGATGACCTCTTTGGATGTCAAGAGGCCTGATTCAGCTTGTTTACTTATCAAGAGCCTGTACTGTAGTTATTCAGGCGTGTAAATGTGCAAGTGTAATTGACAGCGAATGTGAGAGGTTATTGTCAGTTGGTAACAAGATGAGTCATAGGGTAATAAAAGTAACAGTGTGCAGAAATCAGTGAATAGCCTTACGTAAACGAGAGAATTGATACCTAATTAGTTGAACGATGAGCAGTCATTTGGGGATAACTAATAAGAGAGAATAGACTGGAATTATTAGGATTATGTTACAGAAAGATAAAGAGATTTCATGGGAGCTTTCATGTAAGAAAGCGGGAAAATAAAATTACGTCTAAGGCTTATATTAGTAAAACAGGCTCTATGTTGGTTTTTTGATCCCTGACTGCTTAGAGAAGAATGTCTTGGTCTCACTTTATATGTGATACCGAGTAAAGCCTATTCTTTTTTGTACTATACTACGAGAAATAATAATGTACTGCAGAACTGAGCTGTTAGCTGTTCTGCTTTCTGTGGACAACTGTGTTGATAGGTGATCATAAGGTGGTGTAGACAGACAGTGAGTTGGTGGTACGGCCCAGGTATTTAAATTCTGAGGGACGAGTGTAATGGTAGAAATGCAATGAATTCGGCAACTGTAGGATATCTATCTTCTTTGAAGTTATGGTTAATGAGAGGAAGACATGTGAAGAACGTGATGCGTAGAGGTCGAGCAAATGTCATTCTTTGAACAGCTGTTGGTGACTGCTTCGGTGAACTGCACTAAATTTCAATTCACCCTTTCTTCGGTACATGCAAATTTTGAGAGACATCGGTGTCTCATTGAAATGTTTATTGATGAATAAGCCTGGATATCCATTGTTGATTAGTATGCCTGAAATATCCCAATTCGGTATGCAACGTAGGTTCTGTGAAAATTCTATAGATTGCAGCTACAAAATAGGTTATGCATATTTATCATGTTACCTGCAGCATAATGAGACATCTCCTATGTGTAATGTGGTCGCCTGATGATCAATATTTATATCGCTATTTATCTTATCATCCCTCTCCTTCGTACTTTTATGATATTTATTTAAACTCTGATTATCGTTCCATTTGATTTGACCTAATTTATTTATTTATTGAATTGTCTACATATATGCATATGCTAACTTTGTTATTGTTATCACCTATATAGGCCTTATTAACAATATTTTGTTATTATTATAATCATCGCTATTAACTTCGTTCAAAACATTTACCACATTATTGTTACTATTATTATTATGATTATTATTATTATTATGATTACTATTATTATTTGATCCAATAAATATTCTACTTTATGATTGTAAGAACATGAAGAGAAATTATTGAAAAGAATATTAATGTCAGTAAAAAGTTTGAGCATTGTGGAATAGATTGAATTATAATTATTATTGCTCCCTTGGGTTCCTAGTGGAACATAGGGCTTCAACTGCACGTCTCCATTTGCTTCTGTCTTCCTTCTGCTGTACTTTTCACCTGCATCCATGTTAGTCCATATTCTTTCAACTCCTCTTCATACGATCTCCTCCATGTCACCCTTGCACTCACGTCCCACTCGCCGCGTCCATTTCGGCCTGGTTCCACTCGAGCAATGGCCTGACGCGCGCGGGATTTCGCCCAGAGGCGGCCTCCTCAGCGAGTGTCCGATCCATCTCCACTTTCTCCAGCATATTCGTTGGTTGGCGATTGGTTCTTGCTTTGTTTGCTGCCAGCCATAGTTTCTTGTTGGTGATTCTTTCCGACCCGGCCATCTGGTCTTCAGTATACAGCGAAGACAGTTAGTTGTTGATAAAGGTCTGCAACAGGCTGTGGGAAATACTCTTTGTGACCCGCCCGCCCAAGTTTCTGATCCGTATAGAAGAACTGACTGACTTGACGTTTGTATTGAAAATCCGACCGAATTTTGTTGTTGATGGTGGCTGAGTGACGAAGATTTCCAGATTGGTTTCAGTTGGTGATGAATGTGTGTGTTTCTCGCCCGATTTGACATCCTCGTCCGTTCCGACTGCTGTAGTTGAGACAATGCTCCCTAGATAAGTGAATGAAGTAACCTCTTTCAAATCCCTCCCGTTGATGGTGATTGACGCTGGATGTTGCTGCTGTTGTTGTTGGTTGGTTGGTTATTTTCATAACCTCCGTCTTGTCTATGTTCACCTGGAGTCCTGTCTTCGCCGGCTGCTTCTTCGACCAGTTTGTCGGTTTTCGCTTGTAAGTCTTCGATTGTGTGTGACATCAAACATAAATCATCCACGCGCGAAATCCAGGTCTTCTAGGTTCTTCACGTCGGTCGTCCAGGATTCCCTTGTCTTCTCGTTTCCCACACTGTCTGACGCATAATCCAGTCAGTCCACCACAATTAGGAATATCATTGGTGATAATAAGCCACCCTTGTCTGACTCCTGTGTTTACTCCAAACGCCTCGCTGAGTTTTCCGTTGTGGATCACTTGACATGTGCCGTTGTCGTACAGCTGTTGAATAAGGTTGATGAATATTTGGGGTACGCCATAGTACTCGAGTAATTTCCAAATTACTTCACGGTCAACGCTGTCGAAGGCCTTCTCAAAGTCTATAAAGTTGAGGTAGAGGTTTGATTGCCATTCCATGCTTTGTTCTGTGATGATGATGCGTAGAGTTGCAATTTGGTCAGTACATGATTTGCCTTTCCTGAATCCAGCTTGTTCTGGTCGGAGTTCTGTCTCCAGTGCGTCCTTTAATCTCTCCAGGATGATGCGACTCAGGATTTTACTTGGCGTCGATAGGAGCATGATTCCTCGCCAGTTCTTGCAGAGTGAGGCGTAAGTCGCCCTTCTTTGGTAGTTTCACGAGGTAACCTTTCCTCCAGTCAGTAGGCACCTTTCCCTCCTTCCAGACCTTTTGCAATAATGGAGTCAGCATCAGTTCTGTAGTCTCTGGGTCCGCTTTCAGTGCTTCAGGGGGTATTCCATCTGGTCCGGCTGCTTTTCCAGCTTTCAGAAGCTTGATTGCGTTCAAGACTTCAGCTCTCGTTGGAGGATTGGTGTCAACTTGCAGTTGTGTGCGCGCTGTTGTTGGTATTTCTGGACGGGTTGCAGGTGATGGTCGGTTCAAGAGTCCTTTGAAGTGATCCGCCCATTGTTTAATCTGTTTTTCTTCCTTGGTAATTGGGTTCCCTTGGCTGTCTTTTATAGGTTTCGCTTGTGTTGATCTCTTCCCGGATAGAGATTTGGTTATCTGATATAGTGTCCTCAGGTCCCTTTTGCCTGCTGCCTTCTCAGCTTCAGTGGCTAGATTGTCGTAGAATCGTCTTTTGTCCTTCCTAGCACTTTTCTTCACTTCTTTGTCCAGTGCTTTGTAAGTTGAGCTCAGCGTCTCCTTCTCCTGTCCGTCCTTGCATTGAATCATTTTCTCTTTCACCATTCTCCTCTCTTCTATTAATTTCCAAGTGTCCGTTGAGAGCCATTCCTTGTCTTGTCTCTTCTTTCTTCCTAGAACCGTTGAACACGTTTCGTTGAGAATCGCCTTCAGAGACTTCCAATGTTCTTCCACGCATGATTCTTCAGTGATGTCGCGTAGTGTTTCCTGCTTTGCTCTGACAGTTGCAGTGAAAGTGTCTTTTGTGGTTGTGTCCTTCAGTAATTGAGTGTTGAACTTGCATTGTGGCCTATCCCCAGCTATCCTCGAGGCTTTTAGTTTCACCTTGAAAGTCCCTTCTACTAGATAGTGGTCTGAACCCACATCTGCTCCTCTCCTTGACCTTGTGTCCAGTAGGCTCCGTCTCCACTTTCTTGAAATTGAGATGAAGTCTATTTGGTTCTTGGTGTTTCCATCTGGTGAAATCCATGTCGTCTTGTGTATATCCTTGTGTTTGAACACACTACCGCCAATCACCAAATCATTGAAGGCGCAGAAGTCTGAGAAGAGTTCACCATTGTCGTTCATTTCACCGAGGGCCTCACGACCCATGGTGAGTTCTCTTCCTGTGTTGTCTCCTCCCAGCTTCGCATTCATGTCGCCCATCAGGATTTTGATATCGCCATTTGGGACGTTGTCCATTATTGCTTGTAGTTGTCTGTAGAACGCCTCCTTCTTCTCTTGTTCTGAGACGTTTGTAGGCGCATAGCATTGAATGACTGTAACTTTCCTTCCTTTTGAGTTGAACCTGGCTGTCATTATCCTGGAGGAGATTGGTTCCCACTGCATGAGAGCTTTGGCTGCTGTTGGTGACATCATGATGGCCACTCCCTCGGTGTGCTCGTGGTTGTCCTCTGGGTGGCCGGAAAGATTACTGTCTCTCCAGTAGGTAGTTGGCACCTTCCAGTTCCGTTCCATCTGCTTTCGCAGATTCCCAACACTTCTATTCTGTACCTTCTCATTTCAGCGGCTATCTGGGCAGCCTTTCCAGTTTCGTACATTGTACGAACATTCCAGGTACCCATCCTTACTTTTGCTTTCATCGAAAGAAGGCACATCGGCTGACTGGCTTCCCGAAGGCTTTCACCAGCCTGCGTCATTTCACTTCCCCGATTCCAGCGAAAAGTAAGGCTATTGCTTATGTTTTTAGAATTTTTAATATATTTATTCGTTGAAGTTTCTGTAGCGATTTGGTTGTTTTACAGGGGTGGAGTTGCTAGCACCACGCCCCAACCCTCCCTCTTTACCCGGGCTTGGGACCGGCGAGAAAACTAGTAAGCTAGTAGCCTAGCAAGCTAGTATCTGGCGTGGTTAAAGTATTATAATATTTCAATAGTTTTATAATTTATAACATTGATTCTAGCTTTCTTTCAATACCATCGAGTTTTCCATTTCTACTATTTGGACCTATTATTAGTAATATTATCTGTTTGATATCACATATGGATTATTTTATGACGAACTATTCACACCAATCTTCCTATCTCCTTTTTAATGCATACTATTCTGTATTACCTGCTCACCTGTCAGCTTTTACAACTTTAATCTGACTTCTCAATTTTCCTTCTCTACTTTGTATGAATCTATTTTAACTTGTAAGGGACGTAATAGAGACCTCGGTAATGGTACAAAATACCAGAATAAAGATCCAAGTTAGTGAAAGAATACTGTAACAGTGTATTATAAAAATACAGTTATAAAGATTAATGGTTATATTATGAAGAGAGCTGGCTGTTAGTCAAAACTGGTGGACAGTAATTTACGTCAATGTTTGCGTCACCAATATTGGTTGTTAGAAAGTTGAGAACAAAGGCTTTGAGTAGGTGGATACAGTTAGCATATAGATGATCTGGCATTCAAGAAACAGCCACAAAGAGATGCAAGGTTAACTTTCTGTGAGAAACAACCAATCAGAGGACTGTGTTTTTCTCCTAACAATGATCTATAATAATGTACATGAAAATCTATAAGTATGTGTTGATTTCCTTAATAAAAGATCTGTTGCCTGGCCCTTGTCTTCTGTTGTTACAGTATAATATAATTCATACATTTTTTCATACATTCTTTTCCCTTGATAAATTTCGATAGAGAAAGAAAGACCAGATTTGCAGTATAAAATGATATCATTCTATTTCGCAGGTTCTCACCAGCTACAGACTACTTTAATGTTTAAGTGGTAGTAGAGAAGAAATACTATACAACTGGTTCATCCAAAAGTTTGGTCTTTCTTTCTCAATCGAAATTCACAGAAGAGTTCAGTGCTGAAGTTGAGTCTACTAGTAGAAACTGCGCACCGGTTGTAGAGTAGTCTTTGGATGAGGATGGGAAGTTCCTGCAAAATCCAAACGATACAACACGGTTAGTAGTGAAGTAAGTAGACGAGAAAACGAAGCGAAGAACAGCAGTCTGTATTTTAGACTGTACAATAAACAAAAGTTATGTACAATGTTTCTATTTGTAACATCCAACATCCAAAAAAATGTACAATCATACTGTTACAGACTCCCTACACAAACTCATCAGCATCATCGTCTCACATTTTGCAACTGCAATATTGTAACGATAATAAATGTTATACTTTGTAATTGTAAGAACCTAAAGAGGATGTATTGGAAAAAATATTCTTCGTTTAGACCGTCTTTCAACATCATTTTTCTCATGGTCATAAATTAAAAGAATCGTATGGCACATCACTCGCCTGTGATACGTATGCATAAGCATGAGACTTACGTATAGCTAAAATATCATCTACTAACATCATGTGATTTGACTTCTATTTTAAGACAGGAGGACATAGATTCTGAGTCAGTGTTTATGTGACCTGTAGGTTAAGACTAGACTTAAGAGATTAGACTTTTGTTCATCTATGCCATTAAGTTAGAAGACTGTTTTTTATATAGCAGGCTAATGTTTTATTGATCGTGGGAATTTGACTATATAAATAGCTGGCTTTATTTTCTTTTCAAATGGAGCAACAAATGTCTGTCTTCTCAACTAATCCACCCATCTCCTTCTCAGTGTGGGAATATGTGATCAGTCACATTTAGTTGTAGATAGTGGGGACGTGCAGAAATCCAGTATTATTATGACAGTTGTAACAACTTTAGTATGTTTATTTGGTGGGAACTGATCGAATGATTACTATGCTTAAGTCACATGGTCCTTTTAATGCTTGTAATAAATCAACTGTATTAACAATAACTTTTATATGTGTAAATGAATACAATTTAGTAACATGGCGTTTACTTTCAGTCGACTTTTGTGGCAAAGTTATTCAAAAGACACGATTATGATTGAACTAGAACTCGGATAAATTTATTCTCATATATTTGAATAGCCTAGTGACATGTCGTTTATTTTCAGTTCAGGTTAGCAAAGCTTTTCAGAATGAAAAGCAGTGAGATGACAGTTGAAACTGTACAGGGCATGCATGATGCCAATTAAAGACATGGCAATGTGTCCGACTTCCAGTTTTTACTTCTAATCCTGTGTTTGGTTGATAAATATGCTGTCAGGTGTAAGTGATATAGGAACAACATAGTAGAGGCTGTTGGAGTATTATTATTATTATATCCTTTAATTCCTAGAGCAACATAGGGCTTCAACTGCACGTCTCCATTGCCTTTTTCACCCAGCTCCAAGTCTGCCACATGCTTTCATCTCCTCCTCACATGACCTCCTCCAAGTCACCCTCGAACTGACGACCAACTCGCCGCTTCCCTTTCGGGTTCCACTCGAGCAGTGGCTTGTCTAGTGATGTCACTTGATGGCTCGTTTTCTCAGAGTATGGCCAGCCAATCCATCTCCATTTCTTCCTGCCTATTTGTTTCACAATCGGTTCCTGGTTGGTTCGCTCATTGCCAGAGATCCATCCCTGTTGCTGGCCTTTTCTGGCCAGCCATCTGATCTTGAGTATTGAGCGAAGATAACTGTTAATGAAGGTCTGTAGTTTTTTTGAGATACTTTTTATGATGCGCCAAGTCTCTGATCCATATAGTGAGTAGCAGTGACTGACTTCACATTGGAGTTGAAAATCCGGATCTTATCTTTCATGCTGAGTGATGTTGACTTCCACACAGACTTGAGAGAAATGAAAGCTTATCTTGCTTTTCTGCTTCTGGCTTTGATGTCCTCGTCAGTTCCGCCTGTAGTTGAAACGATGCTTCCCAGATAGGTAGGTAAAGGAGGTTGTTTCTCTCAGGTTCCTCCCATTTATGCTGGCTGATTGTTGTCTGTTGCTGTTGGCCAGGAATCTTCATCACCTCTGTTTTATCTATTTTCACATGAAGTCTTATCTTTGATGCTTCTTCTGCCAGCTTGTTGCTTTTCACTTGCATATCTTCCAGTTTGTGGGAAATCCGACGTATATCATCGGCGAGAATCATTGATAACTTGAGATTATCAGAAAGCTGCTTAGTTCTTGTTTGGGATATTCTGGCTTTCAAGGGTTCCGTAACTTTATACATTTATTCCCCTTTCTGAATTTGAATAAAGCAAGAACGACAGTTTGTGCAGACTAAAATGTTACCATCATTTATTCCATTGACTTCTCATCAGCTGCTTTACAGCACAAAGCCATTATTAGGTTTATGTACAGAAAGGATTTTGACATACACGGAGAATTCATTTTTAAACAAAAAATCAATCAATATATGCATACAACGCTAATAATAGTAGTGACCGCTTTATTTCAAACGATAATAATCATGCATACTAGGAGTTTTTGGCGTTACGTAATCAAAAGGAGGAGGGAGTAAAGACATTCAGTTATCAGGGAAAGGAAAGACTGATAACCGCTTCTTTCTGAATGCATAAGTCAGTTTCAGACGCTTGGTACAAAATGCTTCGGCAAACTTAAGGAGAATTGATCTCCTTTCACATCAATCATTTCGAACGACCTTGAAATGTCCACCTCATGTCCTGTGTCAAGGAAGCGCCTCGCAATGTTGAAAGCGTTTGTTCCCTTAAGACGTAGGCTTTGTAGTATATGTTGAGAAAATCGGAGGTATGGGCCTTCTTTTTGTTTTCCCAATGTAACTGCGCCCGCAGATACATGTAAATTTGTAAATACAGTTGGAGTTAACATGAGAAGGATATCTATCAACTTTTGATTGCACCAAAGAGCTTGTTGTCCGATAGACGGGGAAGAACTTAGTTGCAGGTTAGGCCCTGGCAAGTGACATATTTAATCTTCTGTTGCAATATTTTCACCTTAAAATCAGGTCGAATGAAGATAGGCTTTTTTCCAATGTGATTTGTTGGACCAAATAGCCATAAACGAGAGCAAGTCAAGACTCTGTACTTTAGAGCCAAGAGAATACGCTCTAATGAGAAATTAAAGGAAGTGTTTATGTTTCTCGAAAAGATGTTGAAAAACTACAGTTGTCCTCAGAGGTTCATTAACAAGTACGGAGGATGTGAAGGTTCGAATGTTAAACAAATCAACCTCGCCATAGAATAACCACCTGTTGTTGTAAAGCTTTTTCAGTTCGAGTTCTTTTTGTTTTATACATGCCATTATTCTAATAACAAATACATATCAACTTAATACATAGAAATCTGCACAAGACGCCACCAATCAAAGATATTCATTATTTCTGGGTTTACTATAGTGATTTGAAATTAGTCCAACCAAATATCAGGAAATATTAGTGTTAACGACTTATCCTTGTAATACATACTTTAAGTTAACTCCACTTGACTGTATTCACTTTTACAATCGGGGATTGCCTTCATTGTTTCAGAGGATGCATGACTGATATAGTCTAGTGAAAAGCTTAGTAATGTTTTATATCGTCAAACCTCACTTGCTGATACTTTAAGAGAATCGTAGGATGTCTTCTGCAGTGGGACGATTTAGACGCTACATTTAACCTTGACAACCATATTTTAATTATCTTTGGTAACTTATACCCTCAATTCATTTGAAATAAATTGCGAAAAGTATGATTAACAAATCTAGAAAAAATGATGAGTTCAACTAAAAAATACCCACATCTTAATCAGATCCCTGTAATCTTTTAGACAACACATAATTTACTAGTTTGTGTAATGACGGTTTTCGAGGTACTCTGACTTAATATTCACAACTAACAGGATCTAGGAGAATAATAATGACTGTTTAATTCATGCCTACTGATGTTTAGCTACATTATACATACACTGTAGAGTTATACGAATAATAAGTTCTACACTTTTCCAAACGTATTTATATACGCTGCTGGAATTTCGTCTGTGTGATTTACTGCGCGAAATCGAATTCAGACTAATTCGTACGACATTTAATAATAAAAGTCTTCTGTTACTCATAAACTCTAGTTGAGGAGGTATTGTTATTTTGTCTATTCACAGTTAGCAGCTTCTCCTATTGTCACTAACTGTAATCACGTAAGCCATAAATCACCTTATGCCAAAAAGAAATATGCTCTTTTAGATTGGTATTTACGCAAATATTGCTTCCAATCAAATGTGATTACTTCTCTCAGTTAGTCCTACAGGTTGCACTTTGAAGATGAGTGTCAGCTTGTTTGGTTATGGCGGTTGGTGAGTGGGTAGTAGAATTCAACAAAGGACATTTCTTAGCAATAACAATCAGTGTAAACATAATCCATAACACCCGTAAATCAGAGATACTTTGATATTGGCATTGGAAAGAAAGTGTGAACAACTTTATTTCACATTTGTATTTTATTCCTTTACGTTCTCAGTGGAACATAAGGGCTTCAAGCTGGAAGTTTTTGTAGCAGTGGTGTTTATTTTTACGGGATGAGGTTGCTGGCCTCATGCCCGACCTTCCCTCTTTACCAGTCTCATTACTAGCTCAGCGAGCTAAAGGAGCGTGCATCGACCGGAGATCGAATCCCGGACCACCTGCATAGCTGGCAAGCAGCACTATACGACCGTCACCGACGCACACATTCAAAAAATGGTATATCCATTGATTGGGTTTTCAGGAGGACCGAACACACTTATCCCTGCTTTATTTATTGCGAGACGAAACCGGCAAGCAGTATCACCCTGTGGTGGCGCAACCACTTGACAGCTCTCTACCTCGGTGGAACAATTTCACATTTGAAAATCAATTTACTGTAACAACAAAAATAACACACACAGATCCCTAGTTCAATATTGTAGAGTTTATGATCTAACACTATGGTCACAGTTTTCAGTAATTAACCAATCTACACAACCACAAAGGACACTTTCACCGTAACTGTCAGGTGAACATCGACAAGACGGAGGTGATGAAAATAACCAACCAACAACAGCAGAAACATCCAGCGTCAATCACCATCAATGGGAGGGATTTGAAAGAGGTTACTTCATTCACTCATTTATCTAGGGAGCATTGTCTCAACTACAGGAGGAGCGGACGAGGATGTCAAATCGAGCGAGAAACACACACATTCATCAGCCAACTGAAACCAATCTGGAAATCTTCGTCACTCAGCCACCATCAACAACAAAATTCGGATTTTCAATACAAACGTCAAGTCAGTTCTTATATATGGATCAGAAACTTGGTGGGTCACAAAGAATATTTCCAACAGCCTGTTTTAGACATTTATCAACAACTGTCTTCGCTCTATACTGAAGATCAGATGGCCAGGCCGGAAAGAATCACCAACAAGAAACTATGGGAACAAACAAAACAAGAACCAATTGCCAACCAACAAATATGCTGGAGAAAGTGGAAATGGATTGGACACTCACTCGCTGAGGAGGCCGCCTCTGGGTGACATCGCGCGCGCGTCAGGCCATTTCTCGAGTGGAACCAGGCCGAAAGGGAAGCGGCGAGTGGGACGTGAGTGCAAGGGTGACATGGAGGAGATCGTGTGAAGAGGAGTTGAAACAGTATGGACTAAGGTGTATGCAGGTGAAAAGTACAACAGAAGACAGAGGCAAGTGGAGACGTGCAGTTGAAGACCTATGTTCCACTAGGAACCCTAGGGGACAACAATAATAATAAATAACCAATCTACACTAAAGCAAATATACTTTAGATGGTTGAGTTGATTGATAAAAAACGAGTCATCTCTTTACGCCTCTCTATTTTAAGGTTACCCACGAAGTCTAATTATGAAAATCAACTTAAAAGAATTGAAGAATTATTGAGTAAGTTACTTTTTTTTGTATTACTTTCAGATCAATAGTGATACAGATTTTTAAAATAGATAAATTAAAAATATGAAAATGATGATAATAGTAATAATAATATTGATAAAGATAATATTAGTAGTAATAATAATGATGATGATGAATAATGACAATTTAACAATGAGCAGCAGCTACACAAAAGGTTAAAATATCAAATTATACAACAGAGTGAAAATATGTGGCAAAATAAGTGGATAATTTAAGTGAGAAATGAGAGAGAACAACAAATGCAACAACATAGTAGTAGTAGTGGTAGTACTGGCCAATACAATAATAAATGAAAAGGAAATGAATGCTGATGAATGAATATACACAAAAATGGATATGGTAAAATATTATTTAGGATACGATAGGGTAGGTAAGTGGCCAAAGGTTAGAAAAAAATTCACACATACACACACACACAGACAACACAAAGTGGAAAACCTATGCGGAAATACTACGAAGTGTTATTCATTAATTGAACCTAGAAAGAATTTTACTTATTAGCAATACAATTGTTGGATTGTAGCCAACTTTTTTACACGACTGACCACCTTTCCTACAAGAGACGATATGAGAATGTGAGAGAACAACAATACCGACGACAACAACAGCAAGACATCATCAAGCGATTTGTGAATAATAGCAAAGACATTTTTTGTTGTAAATGAAGCTTCTATAGTTCAAGGATCTAATCTCAATATATATATATATATATATATTAATCCATGCTCCCAATCAACTACACTCCAATGAGGATAAAATATATTCAATAAATTGGATACAAGGGATTAGATTAACTTTGAATGTAAGCAAAATGCACAGAACTTCGCTTAGTTTATGCATGAAATCAGATTGATTGTCAATTGTACACGGTGATAATGTTGTACTGTTCGAAATAGTTATTTGTTGTATGAAATTTGCTAAACTACTGGGTAGTTGTTGTACTAAAGACTGATCTGTGTTTAATAAGATTCTGTGCAATTGATTTTCGTGTGATCGTAGAATATCTTCTAATTCAACCTATATATGTGTGTGTTGACAGTAAAAGAAAAAAAATCAAGTCAGAAAGTAAAATCAATAAATAATAATAATAAATAACAATAAATAATAAATAACAATAAGTAAATAAAAGCACATTTCAAAAAGGATAAAATATTTAACTGAATATTAATACTCTCACGCGTCGGTGGCACAGTGGTTAGGACACTCGGCGACCATGCACATGGTCCAGGGTTCGATCCCCAGCCGGCGCATTTCTTTACCTCGCTAAGTCAGTACTGAGACTGGTAAAGAGGAAAGGTTGGGCATGGAGCTAGCAACCCCATCCTATAAAAATTAACACTGCTACAGAAACTTCAAACCTCTAGCTTGAAGCCCTATGTTCCACTGAGAACGTGAAGGAAAAAAAAGAAAAGTAACTCTGAAACAGCAACATTTTCTCTTAAATAATTTGTATGTAATCTACATCATGTTTAGTGTTACACAACACTTAGAAATAAATAAAACAGTTGCTATTTCCAAGTAGATTTCGTCATGAATCAACATCAATCAGAGAGATCATTGAGAACCTGAGTGCACAAGACAGATGCTTAAGCCTAGTTTGGAACTGTCTTTAGCAGTTCACATTAACGATCCAACCAGGGAATGGACCATGGGCCTCCAGGTCACAAGACCAAACTAGTTGACCATTCAGCAATTTGAGTCGGGACTTCGATGACCCGTGAATTCTAGGCCTTATCAAATCATATAATATAGCACTACCCTTAACCAATGCCTCCGACTAATATTTAATTTCATCATGACATGGTAGACCTCCCCCTCACTAGGGTCGCGACTTCTCAGTATAGATGCTATTATTATGAGGGTTGTGAAAAATAAAGGCATTGGGATGTACATGGCTAACTAGGTGGACACACCAAATATCTGACGAAAATTTACACCGAAGAAAACACCAATTTGAATAAACTGGAATTGATGTGTACAATAAATTGTGTTCAAAACATCAGGCATTGAATGATCTTATATGATAAAAAAAAAATGATATCGAATTGCATACTATCACATTATTAAATCAGTACTCAGATATTATTAATTGGCTGCTGTTTTATCTATTTATATCTTCTTCGATGACTGAATTTATCTAAGTATTCATACTATTATTCACACTTTGAGGGAATGGCCATGACACAGAGGACCGCATGCAACTCTGAAGTGAAATATATATACATGTCGTTGTCAGCTGATAACACATTAAAACAATTCAAACAGTTTTAAAGCATAAGAAAGAACAGGAAAAGTTAGACTTTGAGAACCACTATGTACCAACGGATAAATGACCTTGAACGCATCAACCACATGACAAAGGCAGTTTTTCACAAATAAAACAGATTTATTCATGAAAATGATGAATGCTACACAGGCTACCTTTCTCTGATGTGTAACAAAAATACCTCTCAGTTTTGGATTGGAGTATCAACAGAGGGAATTTAATCACATTCTAGGACATCTAACCTGAACAATAACCCTAATCTTTCGTTAACCTAACCCCACAGTGAAAATATCTCTTAACTAACTCGAACGAACCCTTATGTCACCCTAAGTAAGTTAACGTAACCCTAACCTGTCTTTAGTATAAACCTTAACGTAACTTTTCCCAAACCTAACATGAAAACTGCCAGATACTCCATTTAATAACATAAGACTTCAATAAGCATATTTTATTCATGATTACAATTTCATCAGGTTTCACTAATTTGCTTGCTGAGCGTTTCTAGGTGGTCATTGGTGTGGTCGCGCATTACACTGGTACTTGAGGTTTAACTTGGTCACAAAACAAATCGACATTTGATTCAGTCCTTCTCCTTACTCATCAACTTCGATAACGAAAAAGTGAATGCAGTAGGTTTTCACACAAACTGACTGACTTGGTAGGTATAACTTCAGACCATGAATTGATGCTACTGATATTATCAGACTATCATAATACACTAACAAGTTCACTTTTTTCTATCCACTTCTCTGTAAACAACTTATGATATAAACCTTCAACAAGATGGATTATTTTTTCCAAGATATAAAATATGAGTTCATACGATGGTGTATTTCAAACTTTGATTTAACTTGTCTGTCTGTCTGTCTATTTTCGACATGGAACTTTGCACAAATGTGCGGAAGTTCAAGTCGCCACATTCCGTGTAGCACGCGAAGCAAGAGAAGAAAGTACAAGAAAAGCATAATAGAAACAGTGAGCAGAGGTGTCAGACAAAGGAGTAATAAAGAAATACAAAACAGTTTCATTGAAGATCATAAGTCACAGGGAGTGGATGCATCTGCGCCACTGAGAACGGTTTTGAGCCATGTCACCAATTGTTTCCAACCATAGATTTTTACCGTCCCGAGGACCCCAGCCTGGAAGTCTACACCTTCCTACGTGGCTTAGACCAACTGTTGTGGATTTCATTGACTGATGCCAAGTTTTTGTTTGACCGCCGCTAGCTTTTTTCCAGCCTGACCCTATATCCGCTAACATAGCTCGTCGAGGGAGGCGATGGCTTGGCATACGTAACACATGTCCTAACCATCTCAGTCTTTGTAGCTTCACGACTTCGTCGATTGATTTCCCCTGTTTACCTAGAACTCTACGCCTAACCTCCATGTTGCTCACCTTGTTATGCCACTTTACACGGGAAATAGAACGCAGGCACCTATGATTTAACTTGAAGAGTAACTGCCTATACACCCATTATTAAATACACTTGTTCTTAACGTTATTGGAAATCAGTACAAGTCATGTGATAAACACAATATTATAGGCTTGGATATAATAAAGCCCATAGCTCAGGATTTCAGATCAATCTTAATATTCATACCGAAAAGTGAATGACTTTCAACGTATTAACTTATTGTGTCCTAATTTCATTTTTCTTGGTTTTGAAAATTATTTTCTCACTATCATCATCACTTAATATTTATTGGTCATATACGTGCCACCAGTAATTGAATTAAGGACGAGAAACGCAACTAAGGATCTGGGAATTACTGAACAGACACATGATGAGTTTATTAATAACTAATAGTATGAAAAACAAAAAGGTGTTAACTGGTGCCATATCGTTTATAAGGTAAATCACTCTCAGCACAAACAAAATATCACAATCTAATTTGTGCAAATTACTGGTGTTATACGGTTTTTACAGTGTTTTTTTCCGGTTCCATTTGTGTAGTTTATATATATCGATAATCGATTCTTTCGTATCACAATCTAGGCGTGTTTCTCTTCAGATTTCCGATCATCACCCTGCGTGGTTAAGTAAAAGTCAAACAAAATCTATTCGTAGCGCCATTCTATCTCATCTTGTGGATATAGAACACAAGATTGATGTCAACCAGGCTTTCAAAGTCATTTCCGCATACCAACAAACTTTACCTTAACCTTGAGAGTTCATTTACTAAATGCTGCTGAGGCCGTTGGGATCCACATTAAGAAGTCTAATTTATGTGTCCGACAGAAGCTAGTTCAGACATTGTCCTTACCTTGGCCATCTAGGTTCAAATGATTTTCAATTTTTTGTAGAAATTTCCTTTATTTTTGTTGATATTCTATTTGTTATTATATTATTATTACTATTTAAGCATCTTTAATGAACCGTAATTCCATTGATCTTAATTAAAAAATCGATATTATTTTAAAAAACACTAACAGTGTTATTGACTACTATTCTAGAATATTCTATGTAGATAAACACATATAGTATTAGATGGTTGGAGGCAATTGGCAGGAAGCCTTGGACCTAGGTTTCGTGATAGTTGGCACTCATCAGCAAGGCGCATCTGAAACCTTGAAGGAACTCATGTCCCTTCTGAGATTCGACCCGCGTCACCCAGTGCTGCAGTCAGAGACGTTACCACTGAGCTATTCGGGCTCGCGGTCGACCTCCTGTAGGACTGTAGTGGGGGTATAGTAGTTCATATAGCTGTAGAGCCAGAAGAGGAAATTATCGAAAAGGATATTCTTTGTTGAATTGTTTTGTTTTTTATAGACAGCTTATTCACTGAACAAAGTTCTGTGAATAGCATACAAGGCAATACACTAAATAAGGTTTTAACTGGATAGCGGATACTACCTATGACAGTTTTATAATCTTCCATTTCAAAAGGAATAGTTCTCGATGAATCAAGTAATAACTGTCAAGATACGAATGACATGGTTAAGGTAAGGTTAAGAATAAAAGACAAGTTTTGGTATTAATTAGTAACAGTTCTGGAGTTCAAGGCACTAGTTTGTCCTCTGTTTGTGAGAAACAGGAAAAAAACTAGTATTCAGAGTTTAAAAAGACTAGACCAAATTGTGCTTATTTCCATCATTAAAGCATATTTTTAACATCACAAGGCCAATTAACTTACGAAACATTCTTTAATTCGACTTAGACAAATCCGGAGGGCAATAGATACAGGAGTGTCCAATAGAACTAAAGTACCATAATTGCTTTCTTCAGTTAAATCAACGACCGCCTGATTGCTTGTAGCAGATGAATCAGAAGTCAACCAGTGATGTTCAAATTGTACAAGACTGGCATATGTTGGATATACAGCTGAATCTTTTGAGAACAGTGCACATAATGAACAAGAATCACAAGAACTGTTTTCTGCATTCTAGAAAACCAAAAACAAAATGCGACTATATAATTATAGGTCAAAAACAAATAATATTTTGTGCTCTAGAGGTAATTCAGTAAAACAACAATGCATACATTAAATCTATTACCTTGAGTTTACTAAGTATCATATTTACAAAATTCTGCTCATTTCACTTCACTAATTTCATTATTATAATTATTATTGTTATTTGATAATCATTCACCAATAGTACTTTTAAGTTTATACCACATCATCATCGTTATTATTGTCGTTATTTTCACCCTTGAACTTACGTCTGTTTTATTTTCTGTAGTATTCATATTGTCTCACACATCCCTGATTACGCTTAACCTTGAAACCTGTACTTTTCTTGACTATATATATATAAGGCTTGTATTAAGTTAGTTTAGGGATATTTTCACTTCAGGTTTAGGTTAAGGAAAGATAAGGATTATTGTTACGGTTAGATGACCTAAAATGTGATTAAATTCTCTCTGTTGATACTCCAATGTCAAACTAAGAGGTATTTTTGTTACATATCAGAGAAAGGTAGCCTGTGTAGCAGTTTCATGTCTTTAAATTCACTATTTTCATGAATAAATCTGTTTTATTCCCAAAAATCGCCTTTGTCATGTGGTTGATATGTTCAAGGTCATTTATCCGTTGGTACATAGTGGTTCTCAAAGTCTAACTTTTCCTGTTCTTTTTTATGCTTTAAAACTGTTTGAATTGTTTTAATGTGTTATCAGTCGACAACGACATATATATTTCACTTCAGAGTTGCATACAGTCCTTTGTGTCATTGCCATTCCTTGAAATTTAATTCTAGATCACTAAATTATTTTACCTCATGTTCTCATTGACCATGCACGTTCACAACTAACTGACTACTGTTCCACACTGTACTTTTGGTACAAGTATGGTATTTTCAGCATGTGATATCGATAGCCCAAATTTCGAAGGCCAACTATAGATATCAGGTGTGAGTCGGCAGGGCATCGAACTTCAGACCATATGCATGGTCGGCGAGTCCTCAACACTGTACCACCGACGCACAACACAAGCAGACGAAGAAGAATATAGAGAATGATGAATAGACAAGGAATATTCGGTCAGAAATAAAATGTCCTGAGGTACAGATTATACTCTAAAAAGCATAAAGATCATCATATCCACTATGTTCCACGCAAGTGGGACTCAGTCGATTTTTGTTTGTCTTAAGTGCTACATTAATTATTCCAAAATGATGTATAATACATATGTAGTTAGAAGCAGAATTGAAATGACGCATAAATATAAAACAACTATCTACAAAGTATCGAGTTGAGTAGGACGCACCATTACAAAACAAACTAATTGAGTACATTTTTATACCAAAAAGAATGACAGTAATTTAGGATGAATGAAAAGTTGGAAAAACCTTGTCGTGAAATACAATAAAACTTACATCCTCAACCCTGGTTATGTTGGATATTCGGAATCGTTTCGAACATACATCACATGAAGTACCTGTACTGAACATGGTCTTGAGTTCTGATGATATACTACAGTTGAGATTATCTTTTGATTGTTGACTATATACAGACTAGATTGAATAAAGAAGTCAAGCGACAACAACAGCATTTAGTACATTAAATCAAATTAATTTTTACAGCAAAATCAGATATAAACAAATTATTACTGACAATACTAATTCCTTCACTAGGCTGTTTTGAGTACAACAGTAATACATGAAAATTTACAAAACATTATAAAAAACGAAAGCAGCTTTTCAGGAAGTGAAATCGATTAAATTCAATTTTTCGATGCGTGTACACACCAAACACTATCGACCTAATATAGACTAGTCAGGAAAATACTAATGTAATAATAACAATAATTTCACTAGAGGATGAAAGCATCTTCAAAGAATAACTACATCCATTCTGTAAAAGTGAGAATATAAATAGAATTTGATTACTGCTTTAATAAATTTAATTAGTCAACCAAATTTTTGACGCATATAGTCGAGATACAACAAAAGTGAAGACTAGTTTGTAGAAATACAAAGAGAGGGAAAGAGTAAAGAAAAGATACCACAGAATGTAAGATATAAATCTTCTAAAACAGTTAGTAGAATGCATACCAAACTGAGGTGAGGACGACTAGTCCCCTTCAGGCACTACCATTTCACAGAGATGAGTGGAAAGATTATGCGCAACTATCATTACTAGGCTGTATTCATCATAAAGTCTAGTCATCCTTATGAATTAAGGAATTCTATGAGTGAAACTCATACAAAGCCTATTGAAGGATTCTAGGCCCATCGAAATAAACGTATTAGAATGGTAAATGGTTCCCGATATGATATGATACGACATACAGCCGCTTAGATGGATTTTTGTATCCACGATTGTTTGATAAGTCTATAGACACTCCTATGAAAAACTGGCGCCGATTTTTGCAGCATATCAGAAATATATGCCCTGTATAATTCATTTTTACTACATATATATCTCACAGATGTGATTTTTTAAAATATAATAAATGCCACTTTTGACATAAAAGAATCTGATTGGTTGGTTCAGGGTCATTTGATTGCGGTGTCTATTCGTTACCATCGCCCAGAAACGAAACTGGCTAGTAAACAAGCATTAAATCAAGCGTTTCAGTAAGTGAAATAAGACTGCTATACAAACAACAAAAAGTGCCCGTAGATATGAAGTTAAATTATTTTCTTAGCTCACACACGAATGCTAATCCGAAAATAATTTATATATACATATATATAAACACCTTCAAGTCACAAGTTAACAATTATCACTACTATTTTAATATTTGACGGCACGCTTCACAGACAAGTGGAAAGGGTGGTTATGGGCTCCCCAATGGGTCCCATTCTGTCTGATTTCTTTCTAAGTAAGCTATAAAATGGACCTTTGAACAACCTAGTCAGTAAGCTGTCATTTTATTGCCGATATATGGATGACGCCTTCATCCTTTGTGATAATGGATCTGATAGAGGTACAATAATCACTGAATTCAATGAAGTACATTCAGCACTGAAATTCACATGCAAAGAGGAATCCCAAGACAGAATTGCCTTGCTGGATGTCCTCCTTACAAGAAAACCAGACGGTAAAATAATAAGAGATTTGCATAGAAAAAGTACTTGGACAGGACAATATACACATTTTCACAGCTTCGTTCCTATCAAGTACAAGAGAAATTTATTGAAGACCCTCGGCCACAGAGTTAGAGCTATCTGCTCAGAAGAAGTGATTGAAGATGAATTAAGCATTGTATATGATACTTTGATCGAAAATAGATATCCCGAAAATTTTATCAAGAAACACATGACGAAGAAAATGGAAAAGGACTACTCACTATCAGTAAACAAGAAGCCACTTTATATACGACTACAATTTAAGAACGATATACCAAGTGAGATAATTACGAGGAGATTAAGAGAATCAGTTCAAAGAACTTTTAATGCTGGCGAACTACACGTATTATTCTCTACACGATCGATGTCGCTACCTCGACTGAGAGATGAAGTACCTAGACTAGCCACTTCTAATTGTATCTACCAATTCAACTGCGCTTGTGGAGCGAGTTATATTGGCCGTTGTCCTAGGAACTTGATTTTTCGTGCTCGAGAACCTCTCCTAGCATGGCTAAGTAAAGGTGTAGTGAAAACCATTAACAGTTCGATATTGGACCATCTGGTGCAAACCGGCCACAAAGCCAGTCAGCCAGGGTGGAAGAATCCTTCTCTATAATCTACCGGGTGCCTAATAAATTGCCAAAATCATCGAAACACCGCATGCTCCAAACAGCACAGGCTATTGCAATTCGCCTCAAACAACCAGTGCTCTGTGTTCAAAAGAAGCAAATACAGCCAGTACTACTGCCTTGGCCTTCAGTAGAGACTATAAATCCATGAATTCGTAATATTATCTTTCCTAATTCTCCTGACATTCAGCTTATTTTATGTTGATGCTATTGAGCTTTAATCTATTGATATTATTGATTCGATGTTATTTAAACAACGTTAATGTTGTTCATAACACTAATTCATTCATTCACTACAATGCATATATAACTGTAGAGCCTGATGATGAAGTTATCGAAAAGAGTACCCCTTTGTTCACTATCCATTCTTTTGAAATATTTAGTTTGTTAGAAAAAACTTCCCATGACTGTGAACGTAATGTTTACAAAAATACTCAAAACTAATACTCACCAGTCCATGTTCATAACCTGACAGACAAGCATCTTTAAAGGACTCGATGGAAGAATCCTTCTGGTGTTCGCTTGGAAATGTAGACAACAAAATCTGTGAACACAAAGTGTAAGACATAATATTGGTGTGGAGAATGCTACTTATAATCAGATATATAAGTAGTACATCAGCAAACAAATTCAAAAAAGTAACAATATGTTTTGGGCACTGGAGTAAAGCAATCAAAGCAGAGAACTGTGAGAAGAACGTTAGAAACCCTGTACACAATCCAACAAGCTACTGAGTGTGGTAATATTCGACCAATTTGTAAATGATGTGCAAATAAAGACTTAAAGATAGGGTATAGCGAATTGATGTACCTACAACACGTTTATCATAATAAACATTGTCTTCGAGCCTCACAGGTATTTTCTTCGTTACACACTAGCAGTAGCAATAACAATAATAATGTTTGAGAAAGTAAAAGTATGTAAAACAATGTAAAATTAATTTGAATACAGGACTGACTAAGTCAGTATTTTTATAAATCAGCAGACAAGTGATTCATTCTGCTGTTTCACTCTTGGAGCTGAATATCCCAATCATGATACGATTACGACATTAATTAACAGATTTCATACAATTTTATTTCCTTGGAAAAGTTTGAATTAGTTTGCCGATTGAAAGGTTAGTTTCAGTGAGAATTATAAAAATTTGAATTTCTACTTATGTCTACTTGTCAATCGGTGTTGATTGATTGTGGAACAACTATCCGGTGAAATCTTGATCAGAGTTCGTATAAAAAACGTTGGCCCATTCGTCAAGATTGGAGTAAGGGGGTTATAATTACAATATTTCATTGATCATATTAATAATTAATTTATGTGAAGTGAAGTAAAGAATATAGATTTGAAGAAGTTGAACGTTTGTTGAGAAATAAACGTATTTTGAATCACATAAAATGGTACAGGAAACGGAATTCATTCTCATCTAAGCCATGTTATACCGCATCTTTAGATGGTTGCCATCAGCTAATCCCATTCATTTAATTATTAATTAATTAAATGTGCACGGAAATCTATAAATATGTGTTGATTTCCTTAATAAATGATCTGTTACCTGGACCTTGTCTTTTGTTGTTACATTTGGGTTTTGATGGAGACATATGGATCTTCGGGAAGGACTTTGAGGCTTCTGCGCAGTCGAGTGGCGTTCAAGATCTGTCAGCGATGAGGCTGTTACTTGGGACGCTGCTGGGAGGTTGGGAGAAAGCAGCATATGGAAGTGTGAGGCGAAATACCGACGAATGTGAGACAGGGTTTTCTAGGTGGGAAGGACCACATATGGTCACGTTGAGATGGGGTTACGCAGACACGACCGCAATCGTAATCAAAGCGAAACAGGTGAACATCAGCGAGCGCTGAGATTCCAGATGCAAGACAGATTCACAACCAAACTTGTGGATTAAAAAAGGTCCTTACTACCACAAGTTAAATTATAGATACGAGGTACCCCTGAACAAGTTATCACTGTAACTTGATCTGGTGTACATGATCGGCGTGCTTCAGAACGGAGAAAAGTAACGTGCAGAAAAGATTAGCTATTTTCAGTAAGTAATCTGCACAGCATTCAGTGTGTCTTTGTAGGTTTTGTCAGTCCACTTCACACACCGTCTCATGCACACCAATCTACTTACTGTAGATGAGGGAATTATTTAAATTACAACTTGAATTTATATACATTCGGCATTCAGGCATACTTTTTATGTTAGGTGGGATCCGCTAAATGTCGATGACACTCTACATGAGTTTACAAGAAGCGACTGCATACTGGTGACAGAATCGGGTCAGTCGAGTGTGAAGACATATATCTACCGACGATATTTGATAGCATCTTTACTGTTGGTGGTGAATCCTGTAAGAGATGAAGATCATAGATTATTGTATTTTTACTTAGTGACTGAATGTTTCACCATGTAACCTGGACATCTTTGGCTTTATCTACCACATAAGTAATGAATACTGAAGATCTAAAAAAGAAGTGCTGTTCTCAGTAATTATTCCGGTTAACATTAGTGCGGAACACAAAAACCCTGAGGTCACATTGTTAAGATTTTTCTATACTTTAAGGAATGGTAGTTAGCAATTCAAACGGGTGAAAAACAGCTTATTTGAGTCGTTAACTGATATACCCCACTAGGGACAAGTATTCTAGTGATGGCTTATGACTTTCTTTTAAAGAAAAATTTTCAACGTTTTCAACAAATGCAAACATTAAAAAGTGACAAACCTTTAGCAATGAATTTGAATCAGCCTCTTCGTAGCTTGGATAGTTACAAGAAAATTTCAGATATAAATCTTGTAGAGCACTTTTTGTATTGGAAACAAGTGTATTTAGCTTTGTTAGATGACGATCAAATATATCCGACAAAATGATAACTTTCTGGTTAGTTGTAACTAAATTTAATACATGATTAGAAGTTGAAGGTGAAGTGAAGAAAGCACCCAAGTGACACAGAATCTCCGTCTGAAGTGGAAATGTAAGACAACGAAAACATTAGCAATTTACCGAACAAAAAAAAAAAATACAAAAGTGAAATGAACAATATGGAAGCGAATGCATTAGTTAAATAAAATTTATACAAATATATGATTGATTCAGTTCAAAGTAATGGGTAATATAGTAGTTTATGTTATACCCCATGGTGTACAGCTTAAGATAAAAATATGTTTCGCCAAAGTACTTTTGTGGTGAGAGCTGGCTTCTAGCCAAATTGGTAGACAATAACTTACGTCCTCAATATTGGTCGTGAGAAAAATATGAACAAAGACTGATTCAACAACCAACCACAGAAGACTTTGCGTAGGTGGATACAGTTAACATATAGATGATCTGACATTCAAGAAACAGCCACAGAGAGATGAAAGATTAACTTTCAGTGAGAAGCAACCGATCAGAAGACTGTTTTTCTCCTAACAATGATATATAATAATGTACATGAAAATCTATAAATGTGTTGATTTCCTTAATAAACGATCTGTCGCCTGGCCCTTGTCTGCTGTTGTTACACTTTCAATATAAATTATCAGTGTCAGGATCACCAACAAAAAATACTTTACAGTGATCACTTACATATAAATGTTGTAGTGTCGTATGCAAAGAAAAGAAGTTATCAGGCCATTAATTAAAAAAAAAACTATATACCTTTAATTATAAAACAGTAAGAAATTTTTCTTTATGTAATGTAATTATATAGTCAGTTAGTGAATGCAGATATAAAGGTTGTTGAAGTCACACTTAAAACAGCGTAAGTTTACAATTATCATTTGCAGGTATCCAGCTGGCCTTCTACACCCAAATTCTAGTTGAAGTATGAAAGAGAAAAGTCTGGTGATACTTTTCACCAAAGTCGATTCTCTGGAAAGTCCAATATCAGATAACGGTATGATGTTTAGGAATCAAACTGAATCTGTGGCTACACTGAATTGGAGGATATTCCGAAACAGAGTGTGTGTAAATATCGAAACTAGTTTCATCTTTTTGTCATATTATCCCAACAAAGGTACTTTTATCTTTTCTAAATGTGCCTTTATTCGTTTTTCGTTGAATTCCCAATTTACCTAGCCATTGCAGTTCTGATGTATGTATTCGTGCTTCTTAGGGTCTTACTAAGTCGTCAAGTAACTAATGAATTTCTCTATTTGTGTTACTAAGCTGAAGTTCAGGAATATAGCCTATTATCTAATTTTGAAAACATGCAAGAACACTACTTTTCTTTATCGCTTGTTCTACTGAAACATTACTACTTAAGAAATAAACATTTTGGATATTTCACTCCTTGAATAGCTGCCAGCACTTGGGGTACCCAAATACAATGAATCCCTTTGCTCAACGGATAAGGAAGTGCTTTTGGAAGTGTGTGGGCGGTTGTTACTTCCCGGCTGCCCACACCATGGAAGCTGATTAATTCTTCGTGTACCTGAAACAGAGAGTGTTGCGTGACCACAGAGTCCAGGGGACAACTGTTTGAGGTCGGTCACACACGGCCTGTATGAACTGGTTTCTGGGATTGGTTCCGTATTTGTAAACTTACCGCCGGTTACGAACCACCGTAGGGTAGGTCGGGATGTACAATTTTCGGGGTCGACCTTTTCTAACCCCCTCCCTCCCTCCGGACTGGAGAGACAACATAAATGGTGTGGTGGTTATCTGAGGGGAACACCTCACTGCTGTTACACCCCTGTTCCCCAGCAGTACGACTTCGCCCTCAGACCCCCAGCATAGTGTAAGAAAGATTCTTACACGATGCCAGTCTAATCGCTATCCTAACAACCTTCCTGGCATGGTAGGACCTGCAGGAACATATGTTTCAGCCAGTGTAGCTTTTTGGGTCATCGCGATATCCAAGCACGACCACCACGGCAAGGTAGCAGTTATCGGTCGGGGCTCAACGGATAAATCAATAAGCTAGCTATAAACACCTGTCATCTTGATTGAAGGTAATGATAATATTAATATCAGCAAAAGAAACCCTACTTTTTCTCGCTTCAGCTAAGTTTATCATTGAATAAAATAAGCCGAGATCTACCTAAGCTCTTAACGTAGGAGAAAATTATGTGTTTGAGTAAATACGTTAGTGAACATTAAAGCCACAAGAAACTATATACTTTGTATATACTGTAAACTAAAGAGGAACAGAAATATGTACACCGGGATTATTATTCATTGTGTGCGGGATACATTTAAAAAAAAATAATAACACACAAATTAGTGAACTAACTTCAATTAAATTTGGATGCTTGATGGATGGAATACACTTGTCTCGTGTACAAAAGTTAAGAACATCATCAACACGTCGTTTCAATAAACTCTTGATTTGGATAACATCTTCGGATACAGCGACAAGTTGAATACTAACAATATGACTGAATGAACGTTCATCTAGTGCTTCGATAAGTTGATGTTCATCATCTGGTGATATAACTTGTCGGTTAACAGCTGTAAAATGATCAATTCCAAGGTCTTTGAACTGACATAGAATATCCTCGATTTCTTGACATGTAGAAGACCTGTTTAAAGAATAGCTAGAATTAGTAAGAATCAATAGTTTTATGATGCTAATTAAGAAATAAATAAATAACCAACACTTGAATATCAATGAGATGCTCACTAGCGACTGGCCCTATTCAGGTAGGTAGTTACCTGGGGTTCCAGTGAGAAGTCGTGACCGGTAGGGTGCAGCAGGTTTGGTGTGAGGATAAATACTCGCCGAAGACATTGGCTAGCGGTTGCGCTATGTCGTGAATTGGTAGAAGTTAGAATTCATGGGCCATTGGATCGTGTCCTAGTGGCTTAATGGTATACGAGCTCGCCTTGTAACCAGAAGGTTCTGTGGTTCGAATCCCGGTGGGTGTATAGTGATGAAGAGTCCCAAACTAGGACGAAACAGCTTTTCCAATGGTTCTCTAACTAATGTTAGCTCATAATGAAACCCTGTAACCAATCAAATCCCTACAAACCAACACTTGAAAAGTATAATATCTTGAGTGAAATATATTCAAACATATTTTTGAATATCTTCAGTATTCACTCTTTATGCGATTCACTCACCCCACCTTAGGTTTTCTTTTTCTATTAACCTTGACTACCGATGCTACAAAATATAGATATTTTCTATTTACAGAAAAACATTTCATGCCCTTAACACTCTAAAAAACCGTACAAATACACACCAATCAGAGTAATTTAGATAGTGAAGAATACATATCAAAAACACAATCAACTATGAAGAAAAAAGTTATTACAATGAGAATTAAAACAATTTACCTTGTGCTGTTAAGAGCTTCACTTAAGCTGCCTATCAAAGTTTCAGCTTTTACACTTATTTGAGTTAATATTCCTACAGAAGTATGCATTCGAGCGAGTATAAATCTTAGGATTTGAATTAAAGCAGTATCCGCGCTACCACCCCCACCCCCACCAACAACAACAATAACATTTGTGCCACTGTTTGAAGATGGTGACGGTGACATCGATTGATTTTGTCGACCACTTAATATTCCTGATGATGATGATGATGACGTGGTTGAAAGATGTCCTTTAGAATGAGATTTTTGGCTACATGAAGTAGCAGCTGTTAATCGTGAGATAATTTCTTCACCAAGAGCTAAATAATACCGAAGTCGAGGTAATGACCAGTACAAACACTTTGTCTTGTTATCATAACGATTATAAATGCACAACCATCTAAGCGCATGTCGTAGCTAAGAAAAACAAAAAAATGAAAAGTAGTATATAGAAGGCCCAAAAGATTTTGCAACAATTACTGAATTCAAATAGGAATTAGTGAGAAACAAAATGTGTAACATTTAGAATCATGAAGATTCGTCTGTCTGTTTTCGACATAGAACTTTGCACCGACGTGCGACAGTTCAAGTCACCATACTCCCTCCACGTAGCACAAAACGCAAGAGAAGAAATGCATATTAGAGACAGTAAACAGAGATGTGAGACAAAGGAATAGTAATAACGAAGAAAAATATAGTTTCATTGGAAATCATAAGTCACAGGGAGTGGATGCATCTGCGCCAATGAGAATGATTTTGAGCCATATCACCAATTGTTTCCAACCTTCATTGGTTTTTACCGTCCCGAGGACCCCAACCAGGTAACCAGTCTACACCTCCCAATGTGGCTGGTTTAAACTAATTGTTATGGATTTCATTGACTGGTGCCATGTTTTGGTTTGACCACCGCTAGCTTTTTTCCAGCCTGACCCTATATCCGCTAACATTGCCCGTCGAGGAAGGCGATCAATGACTAGGCATACGTAACACAAGTCCTAACCATATCAGTCGATGTAATTTCACAGTCTCGTCTATTGATTTTCTCTCCTTACCTAGAACTCGACGCCTAACCTCATGAAGATTCATTTATTTTGGGATAGAAGTGGGATACACTTTTCTGGTGTAACTAGGGAGAAGTAGTCTAAGGAACTCAAAATTGTATGGATAACAATGGAAGCTTTTGTTGTTGCAAGCATATTGAGAGTATATTAATTGCTTCTTAAGTAACAAATTACTTTTCCACTTACAAACTGTCTTGAATATTTGGCAGACTAAATTTAGTCCTGAATTACACAGTGTTTTTGACTAATTCTTTGTTGGTATCAATAGGTAAAACTGACGGGGAATTTTTTAAGGGAAAAATTTCTGTAGTCTTTTATAGAATAAAACTGGACAGTATCCATAATCTGTTGACAAGACAGTCTCGTCATATAAAGGGGTAAGAAAAACCAAAACGGACATTAGTAACACTAACACTATCCTAAATACTACATTAATTACAAGGATATTATACTGAAATTGAAAATTCTTTCGACAACTTCAGATTTTGAATAACGCAATAAAAACTGTTTTTAATTATATAAATAGAGGGAATCACCTATTACTGCAGGTATGTTGACGACATGTTTGTGATTTGCAGCAATATGGATTACGCATCTACGATTTTTAAAAACCTCAGTGCTGCTCATCCTCACACAGTATTTACAATGGACCGTGAACGTGACAATCACTTCCATTTCCTAGATCTCAATATAGAAAGAAGAAATGATGGGACGATTGAAATATCCATCTACAGGAGAGAAACTTGGACTGACCAGTACCTGAATTATCACAGCTTTCGCCCGATCGACTACAAACCGAACCTGGTGAAAACGGTCTTCAGAAGAGCTAAGGTGTTGTGTTCAGAAGATAAGATGGAAGAGGAACTCGAAGTCATGGAAAAGAACCTTATCGAAAATGGATGCACTAGGAAGATCATATCAAAATATGGAAAGGAAACACCACCTAGATCGAAACCCGAAGTAGTTGAAAGGAAACCAGTTTTTGTCTGTCTGGCGTATAGAGACGAAGTAGTATCCATAAGAACGGAAAACAAAGTTAAAGGTGCACTGTAAAGGACATTTACCACCGCCAGACTCATTCCACTTTTTTACAACAGAGTATGTGCGTTAATTCAATCAAAAGTAGATTAGTATCATGCTCATGTCAACTCTAACTGTATTCACTGATTCATCTGCACTTGCGGCAGCAGGTACGCAGGAAGGAATGAAAGGAGAACGTCTACTAGATTCTCCAAGCATATCCCTAAAAGACTCCGTTTGAAAGGCAGCAAAGTCTTCTCAAGCGCAATCGCCAGACACCTAATTGATACGAGACATACAGTCGAAATTATTCAGGCTTTCAAAATAATCAATACATAAAGAAAAGCAAGGTTACTTCGGTTCGCAGAAGCCACTGCGATCGAAAGACTTGGACTCAACCTATGCATACAGAAAGATAGTGGGACTAATCTCTCACTACGTTGGTAACCATAATTGTTCTATTCGTGTGCTTTTGTATATTGTCCTGTTGCATAACATTCTACTGGATCTTGATTTTGACTATAACTCACTATTAAGTTCCCAAAATCTACTAAATTAAGGTATTTTATCTATTTTATAATTTTACTTCACTATTCATCTGCATTCTCCTGAACTCTCTACCATAATATGTATAAACGTACTATGTTATTCTATCTTGTATTTTGTATCTACTGCATACATCCTTATTTCCAAGAAAAAGCTGAATTCCACGCCTATGTCTAATCACTATATAAATAGTTACTCTTTTAACGTTGAATAATTGTCTACTTATATCATCTTTGAAATTATGTCAACAGTACTTCTTATCTATAACTTGAAGTCATTGTAAAGAGTGTGTAGCTTATAATTGGTTTATTTAAGATGTACGTAGTTGACGAGAATCCAAGAAATAAAACAAGCCCACATTATCCTACCAATATGTTCATTCACTCTTTATTCAAAGAAACATTTACCTCAATTAAATCACTTATTGAACAAACGTTACAAACTATATATTTTTAATAAAGGAAGCACCAGTAACTGATAACACACAAACTTACGAGATCGAGGGAATTCCATTCAGCAATACGATAAACATACAAGGGGAATTCACTTCGTAATTTCTCCAGTGTATAATCAAGAAGGAGTAAAGCCTGATCATCTGTTGACAAAAGGTGAAAATTCTTCGGAATGTAATCTGAACTGAAACCAGCGTTGGTTAAATGGTCTGATACACAAAATGTAGTAGAAATGCTTCGAGTGGCATTCGTTAGGATTAAATTACATAGGAGGTTAATTGTGTCACGAGCTGACTGGTGCCAAACTGTTAACTGATTGATGAGTCTCTTGATTAATTGAACAGAAGAATCCTCTAGCATATTAAGAGGATGTTGTTGTTCACAAGCTTCTATCAATCGTGTCAGGTCATGTTCCCGAGGACTGAGGTATTAGAGTAAAATAGAACAATACACACATTAGGTCATTTTATAAGGCATATTTAATCTTACAAATGCAGTTTCACAAATATTACTTCTCGGTAAATTAACTGAAATCAGACCAGTAATCAAGCAACTTAGAGTAAAATAGTGGATATCCCCCTCCCACATGCGACAGAGTAATTTGATTTTAGTTTATTTCAAATCCCTGAGATAATTTAAAAACTCCCATTAGACATTTAACACAAAAAAGGTTTGAGCAGCTAACAGTTCAAAATAAATTGCTCCATTATACTTTCCGGTTATGAATCTGTTATGTACTCGTCGCTGAATTATTGTTATGGACTGGTCGAGAAACTAATAGTCCTGACGCGAGAAGGCGGAAATCAGAAAACCACTAGGTTTGCGATGATACTTCTATTGTCCAACACAAGGAGACGAAATAAATGGTCTCACACCAAAGTGGTAAGCAAGTCAAGTAGTTGTAAAGTAAAGTAGTTCACACAAATTGTGAATGCGAATATATATAAATAATTCAGACAAGCGTGGGAAAAATCATTAGACAGTCTTAACATGAATGGCTAATTATAATGGAGTGTCGATCCAATTATACATAGCGAATATAGCAGACATGCCAACAAACATATATGGATATATGTCACCAAGCAACGGACTGTCAACAAACACTCATATTATATATAATATAATATAAGGAGAATACACATTGATAAAGGAGACAGGTTCATACAAGTGAAGTGGTCACAGACTAACCGAGCAAACAGAAAGAGAGACCAACATGCACACACACACATAAATATATATATGTGGATACATACCAGAATCCAAACATGGAATCAAACAGTAACCCAGTATAGACAGAATTATAATTGAATCAGAAAAAATAAAATGCGATCGAACTAAAACATGGAATCTTAGTTTGACATGGGATTCAATTGCATGAGAAAAATACAGTCAGTGAAGACATGAGACAAATGACTAAGTGATGTGATGGGATTTACAGCTTAAGTTACATGGGGTGAGTTATTGTTGGTGAGATGGGAGATAATGCAAGACAAGGAACAAATAGAATAAGTTTAGCGTAAATTTACAGAACGACACATAACAAAAATAAGGATGTGATGTAAACTGGGTAAAAAGAAGTGAGAAGGGTAGAGAGCATACTGTTAAAATGTAGAGCGATTTAATACACATTAACATATGAGATAATTACGTCAATGATTATTATGGCTTGAGTGTGTGGGTTTCCTGTAAACACTAGTGTTTAACTTCCGATTTTCTTTCCGTTTTGCGCTACAATATAACACTGGAGGCTCCCCTTCCTGACTTTCCGATTCATAAGTGAATTGAATTCCCTCCACATTGGAGTTGATTTGTTCAGAAAATCTGTTTAAGCCCTGTGTTCTAATTACAGTAAATGTGTCATCTACATACTTCTTTCATACTTTTGGAGTGGGGCTGAACGTTTCAATCGCTAACTTCTCCCACCCACCCATGAATATACCTGCCACAACCGGGGATATTGCTGACCCTATGGTAACTCCCTCAGTTGGTTTGTATATTTTTCTCTGGAATTTAAATACTGCGGAAGTCAGACATAGCTGCACTCCCATTATTACGTCCTCAAGTGGCACTTTCGTTCCAAGTTCAAGTTCTTGGACAGAAATGAGTTCGTTTCTAACTGCCTCTATAGCTATATTTATTGGTATACATGTGTATAAACTGACAATGTCAAAACTGACCATGTTTTCTTCATTATCTAATTCTAAATAATCTAATCTATGTGTCAGTTCATAAGAATTTGTTAGTCTAGATTTTGAGTGGCTTTTAAGGGGATTTAATATCATGGCTAAATATTTAGACAATTCATAGGTAGGTGAATTTCTAAAATCAAATATAAGTCTATTAGGATATCCTGGCTTATGAACTTTAATAACACCATATATCCTACTTGGGTTATAAGTTTTCAGCATTAAATTAAACCATTTAGACTCACCGAAAAACAGCTTCATTCGGCATATAAGGTCCGCCGTGGATTTCTTAATCTACTCATAATAATGTCTATTGATTTCTTAATATGGTCCTGTTTGTATGCGGGTATTCTCAGCTTCTTTAAACAGTCTCATCTACCTAATATTATTGTTGTATTTCATTTGTCTGATCTAGTGATTACTATGTCTCAAGGTGTTTTAGCTCTTCAATTTCTGGTTTTGTCAGGTTAGGTTTTCCTCTTTATTGTCGTTTTAATGTCAGTGCACATTGTGTCTGTACTTCATCGGCCGTTGTTTTGTCTATCCCTATTTCTATTTTAGGGATGACATCCTCAGGTTTCAGCTTGTCTACCACTATAGTGAAATTTATTCCTTTTTCTAATACACTGATTTCTAACACGGACTGTTTCACTGTGTGACAATATTTAATGAACAAATTAATACGGAATATATATGTAGTTGACTTCAAATAATGAAAGTTGCATTTTGGTTTATTATGAATCTATATCAATTAGAAACAAGCTTTGTTGGTTAAAGGATCCTATGGAGCCTTTAAAACAAAACAATTTAGTTCACCTCTAATTACCCTGCAATGACTGTCAGGTCAAATACATGCGTCAAAGTAGTTAGAACAGGGACAGTCAGACTAGCCAAACATAAAAACCTAACAAAATCTACATTCGTTGACCCGAATAGGATAAGAAAGCTGGAGAATAGTTCAGATATACCACTCACTACATGCAATCACACACAACCATACAATAGGATGAGATAAGATGACAGTTTTAAAATCTAATGTAACAGAGTGGAGGGAGAGATTGATAACGGAAGCTTTATTTATCAAACCAGCTGCAAATATGTGCAATAGGAATGATTCAACACCTGTCCATTCGGATAGGAGGAAAATTCTACTACCCCTACGACGAATAGGAGAGAATAAAGAAAATTAACGAAAGTTTCGAAGTTGTGTGGTTATAATTGATATGATTATGAACAATAAATTGTGTTCGAAATGTCATCCAGTAAATAATACAGTTTCCCTGTGTGATATATCTAGTAAACAAATTAATGTGGAATTATATACCACTACAGTGGCCAAGTTTTACACATATACTAATACCTTTACAAAAGCAATTCAATTTATATACACACACATTTTTAAGGCAATTTGGCAGTGGATGTCTGTTGAGAAATTGATAAGTACTTCTGTGGACTTGATTGTGTTTTCAGTAGACCTACTGAACTGGTCACTTAATATATTACGAGACATTTTGGATACTTTTAGGAAAATCTTCTTAATGTATCACACAAAATTTTATTAGTCCTCCAGTAACATACTTCAACTTCGCTTCCAAATACATACACCTAGCATCAAAACGACGAGACATTTATTCCGTCATAAAAATACATGTGGATAACTGTTGATGTCAGTTTGACTCGGAAAATGATAACTTTAAACACTGGAAATAGCAAAAATGACAGGGAATTCTAAGAACTCTGTTAGTCCGATCAATCTTAATTTAGCAGACATGTTGACACATCAGATTTATCAATCAATAAAAAACACATCACACGGAGAAAGGGTCAGATACTAGGCGAACACAGAACGATCGATATCAATACAACTTTATACAAGGATACGAAGAATTTTGAAAACGACCAACTACACTCAAAGACAATCACGAGAGAATTCCAAAATAGTCACCACCACACACTATAGAGCTGGAGATACAATCCAAAAGGAAAATGAAAGCTCCGTGGTAGTTAAACCATCCAGTTAAAAGAGTACAATCAAACCGAGAAATCAGCCAGATTCCAGATATTCTGTTAAATCAAGTAGTAGAAACGTTGAATTAACTAAGTAATTAACTGACCATGGAGATGAAAATGACAAAATGAATTTCAGAAATATAAGAAGATAAACTTGGGAGCCAAAAGTGAATATTTTTTGAACAACCACCCAAGTCAAAATGACGCACGAAAAGCTTAGCAGGTTGTTTTTTTCAACATACTACAAATTAAGGATGTGCCACGAAAAACAACGGAAGAAGCTTTGATTCAAGACAAAGCATTTTCAATTGACAACAGTTACAACTCATGCATAACAAACTATCCCCACTTACTTGTTAACATCAAATTCATGATTAAGAACAATGTAGCCTTGATTTGGAGGTAGTTTCACAACTTTACTTGCAGTCGGAGACCCAGAGGTTGCGGCAGAGACCACAGTAAAGTAGCAGGACGTCGAGTTTGAAACTTTACCATTTCGACAGTTGATGAAGACAAGGCAGTAGAAGAGTTCATAAATCTATCACTGGCTCCTGTATCGATAATAGATTTTAATTTCATACATATTTGTTGAAGATGTTTTCCACGGTCGAGTAGTGATTTAGCTTCATCAAAGATATCATCAGTATGATATCCAGCTTTGATACCTTCATTCAACTTCATCTGGATATATTTATTACAAGTAAACAAAAAGGATACAAATACGTGAAACTATGGAAAACTCTATTGTTTAGAAACAACTAGATTAGTGATACACCTTAAATCAATGAGCTTTTTCGCAATATAATTGAAGTTCATGCTGAAATTTAAAGAATTTTTCTAGTGTTTTTATTTCTTTTATATGTTTACTAAAAAAGGATGAGGAATTCAATTGTATGGAGACGTTAATCAGGATACATTAATTAAATTTTCACTCCTTACTCGTGTTCTGAAATAAGGATACACCAACATATAGCACATAGCATGTGTTTTTTTACGTCAAGAAGACATTTAAGTATGCTAAAATTGTTTCTGTAGATTTAATTGGCCTGTAAGCAGCTGATGAGAAGCCAACCAAATAAATGATGGTACCATTTTATTCTGTCGTTGCTTTATCCAAATTCATTAAGGAGAATAAAGGTATGGAATTCAATTTGATTGTTGATCGAGAAACAGCGTGACAGTGCATATGTGATTTAACAAGAGATAACGCTTATTAAAACATTATTCCATTTTACGTAGCTGCTGATCAATGGGAAGATTTATCAGATATATCGAAAACAATTAGTGCTGTGTATTGTAGATATTCATTCTCATAGTCCTCACTTCACTTTTTTATGCATGTATCAAAAGAAGTGATCCTCAATCCTTACCTTAGGACTTCACTTAGTACTTGGAAAACAATTGATTGACTTAAGATTACGCAGACAACGTAATCTTGTTTTGAGAAAATGTTAACATGAAAACTATTCAAAAAATACTGTGGAAAATTCCAGATGTTTCATAAATTAAACAGTAAGTGAATCCCAATGATATTACAGAAAAGGTCAGCACCAACTTCTAGTTTGAAGATATTATTATTTCATTTAATTCCTAGAGGAACATAGGGCTTCAGGAGCACATCTCTATTGCGTTCGGTTCTCTGCCAACTTTTTCACCCCGCTCCATGTCTGCCCACATGCTTTCATCTCCTCTTCATATGACCTCCTCCAAGTCACCCTTACATTGACGACCAACTCGCCGCTTCCCTTTCGGGTTCCACTCGAGCAATGGCTTGTCTAGTGATGTCACTTGATGACTTGTTTCCTCAGAGTATGGCCAGCCAATCCACCTCCATTTCTTCCTGCCTATTTGTTTCACAATCGGTTCCTGATTGGTTCGCTCATTGCCAGGGATCCCACCCTCTGGCTGATCTTTTCTGGCCGACCATCTGATCTTGAGTATTGAGCGAAGACAACTGTTAATGAAGGTCTGAAGTTTGTTTGAGATGCTCTTTATGACCCGCTGGCCAAGTCTCTGATACGTAAAGTAGCAGTGACTTCACATTGGAGTCGAAAAGCCAGATCTAATTTTTCATGCTGAGTGCTGTTGACTTCCACACAGACTTGAGAGAAATGAAAGCTTATCTTGCTTTTCTGCTTCTGGCTTTGATGTCCTCGTCAGTTCCGCCTGTAGTTGAAACGATGCTTCCTAGATAGGTAGGTAAAGGAGGTTGTTTTTTTCAGGTTCCTCGCATTTAGGCCGGCTGATTGTTATCTGTTCTTGTTGCTGTTGGCCAGGAATCTTCATGACCTCTGTTTTCTTTATGTTCACCTGAAGTTTTGTCTTCTCTGGATGCTTCTTCTGCCAGCTTGTTGCTTTTTCACTTGCATATCTTCCAGTGATGGATTAACTGAATACATCGTTTATCATTCACGAATTTGCACTACATGTTTTACCACAAGTATTCGTGTATCTACTCAAAGAAGCCATCTTATGCGCAATGTTCTACTATAAATTGTCTGTTCGATGAACTTATTAAATATTACCACTTAATTTAGAAAAGGTAAATACAAAGCCTAGTTTATATGCTTGTGAGATGAATTCAGAAGAGAATCTAAATGCACTTCAGTACACTAACCATAAATAAAGCTGCTCAATAAGTAAGACAACTATTAATGTGCTATACACTTTAGCGTAGTACAATTTCTGTGATAATGGCATAATCGATGTTGAAAATGTAACAGAACAGATACTTCCGAGGGTATCTGCTGAATATTCACTAGTAAAAGTGTAGTGATGATGAGTCCTTTGAGAAAACAGTGGAATTTGCTAAGATACTGAAAGAGTAAAATTGTAACTATATTAATTCTAAAAGCTATTTATAAATTGTCACTTTTCTCCGTGACCAATTGTTGTTAGTCTCAGTATGTTCTCAGACAATTAAGTTAGTAATGTTCAGTTACAGGATTTCATCATAAGCTGATATCGATTAGAGAACTATCGGAAAACCTGGGAGTACCGGGCAGCTGTTTCGTCCTATTTCGGGACTCTTCAACGGTACTCGCTCACCGGGGTTCGAACCCAGGACCTTCCGGTTACAAGGCGAGCTCTTGCACCACTAAGCCACTGGGACCTAATCCAATGGCCGGTGCATGAATTTCAACTTCTGCCAATTCACTACACAGCGTGACCGCTAGCCAGTGTCATCGGCAAGTATTTGTCCTCACACCCAACCTGCTGCACGACTTCCCACGAGAACGCCAGGTAACTATCTAACTGAATAGGGCCAAATTTTATGTATGGATGGTCAAATAAAAAATTCGAATCAGTCGATGGAATCTTTGGCAATTAGTTTGAGCCACTTAGGGAGATGTGGACTACTTGGTTGGGGTACTCGAGATACCAAGGACCAATAGCTGGAGATGACTACCTCAAAATCGTTCTCAGTGATGCAAATGCATTGTAACCTTCCACCACATCTGTTAGGCACTAATGTTTTTCCATGTTACTATTGTTTCAACCTCACATCTTTGCTTATTATAATACTTTTGTGTGCTAAATGGGATGTGGTAACTTGAACTGCCATAATTCTGTACTAAGTTCTATGTTAAAACTCAGTCAGTCAAATTTCTAAATTTGAAAGAAGTACCAAACAAATTTAAATGTTTTTTGTTTTTCTACTTGCAACCTAGATAAAAGTTATAGGATAGAGAATGATAACCTTCCATTCGCTGGTTGAGATATAGTGTAGAGCTATATAAACGAACACTACGCTAGTGTGCACATAAAAACCATGGTTTCTTAAATGTCATACACACATAAATGAAAAGTAGTTTTATTAGACATTCAACAAATAAAACCAACAACTAAACACACTTATTATTGTTGTTTGTGTATAAGTTTATGATGTAGTAAATACAACACACAGTTAAGCATGTTTCCTGCCAAACATTTCCTTACCTCAAGTTCCTCGAGAGTTAAAGTGCCTGAGAGTAATTTATAGGATTCACAAACAGAAGTTGAATTCTGGTCATCAATAGGTTCTTTTTTGATCATTTGATTACTACTCGAAAATGATGATGATGATGAAGAAGAATTGGAATCGTTGGGTTTGATTAAAATAGACATCTGATTTTTCCATGAATAAAAGTGAGCTAAGCGTTCAGCCAAACATTGCTCTAAGCTACACAGTTCATCAATTGAATAATGATAGTTCAGCACAAAGACTGAACGTGGGCATATACTGCACAATTCGGAAACATGTTTTAAGCACACCATATGACTAGGTTTTCTTTCCTCTGGAGTTAATTAATAAAACAAAGTAAATTGCTAGAGTATACTAATTCAATATACTGGTAAAAAATATAAATTACAGTAAAACATAAAATAATTAAGAAACTAGAGCAGACATGGTATTACAGTAAAGGGTTAATATTATTAGATACACACTAGTGTAATCAACAAGAAAGATACTATATTAGACTGAATCTACAATTCCTGAAGACTACCTCATAGACAAAAGACAAGGAAAATCAAGTGTTGATTAATGCACTTCAGAAACAGCAATTTTTCTACATTCACTCACAATTTCACTGTAAGCAGTGTAACTTAATACACTTGGTGACTAACATCAGATAAATACATGATAAAGAGAGCTGATATCTTGAATGGACCATTACCTGCGACTTGTCTCGAAATACGCCCAGTAGCCACAGGACTGCCAGTAAACATCAATCCTCTGACGAAAGCAGAAGTCTTGGATGCAATACATCTACTGAAGGTAGCACTGAAAAAGGATCTAAAAACTTCAGGGGTTATCCTCACGTTACTATTATGGAAAGTTTTGACGGAAGAAAAGTTACCTACTAATTGGACTTTGATAAGGCCTTCAACAGTGTTGATCGTGAAGTAATTTGGAAACTGCTTTAAAACTACGGGGTGCCCTAAATTCTTATCAGGGTCATTCAACAGCCATATTGACAAACGCTACATGTCAAGTGATCCACGACAGAAATTCAACGAAGTCTTTGAAGTGGAGATAGGTGTAATAATAATAATAATAATAATAATAATAATAATAATGATTTACTTTATTCCAAAAACAGTACTTGTGATACAGATTGGAATTTTCAGCATTAATCACAATATTGCATCTAATTTCCTCAAATTATAAATAAAATTAATCACACAGAAAATTTTCCACATTTACAATAGAGGTAGTGTCAAAAACATGCAGCATATAAAATGGAAATAGCAATAATAATGATAACAGCTAGGGTAATAATAATAATAATACAAGTGAAAATTGCCGTTGGCTTGTGTCACACAGTATTGGCAATGTGGTATAGAAATCCTAACATGTTTAAAAATATTGAATATAATGTTCTCTTTACATGATATGGTGAGGGGAAAAACAAAGATTACAGCCGTCATGGAGATAAGTTGGTGTTTGCAATTATGAGAGTAAAACAGAAAAGTAACAGGACCATAAATATAATAGAAGTAATAAAAGTAAAACTTGAAGGTATGTAAGGATGGATGGAGGAAATTGTTTATTTACTAGATGAAAGAAGGTTAGTTAATTCTTGCCTGACACTATTTTCATCACATAAAATACGTGCCAAGTATGGTATCATAGAATTCTTATACTTAGACGTGCGAGCATACAGTTTTCTGAAGTTACTCCTTGTTCTACCTGAGGAGATGCAAGGTGAAAGCTGAGGGTAAAGCGGATGCTCCAAGTCAGACAAAATCCCTTTAGCAAATTTATTGCACGAAGTCAAATGCCTATCGACAACGACGTTAACTATGTGGTCCACTGGGACACCACTCACTCTACTGACAGTCTTCAGTATTCTACGAATTGTGACATAGTCTTTTTTAAGCAAACCAGGAAAGAATAAGGGTGAGCAATAAAGAAGAATAGGTAGGATGCAAGAGTTTACGAACTGTAGGATGAGGGGTTGAGTTATACCCGAGTGTCTTAACTTCTTAATGTAAAATGTCAAGCGGAATATTTTACTGGAGATTGCTAAGACATGGGAAGACCAGGAGAGATCAGAAGAGAGAATGAGTCCAAGATACTTAATTTCTGATTTGATTCCAATATCATTGTCGTCAATTTTACAAGTGTCATGAGAATCGATGACTTCTTTTAACTGTCGTTTACATCTTAAGCTGAAATCAACAGTTTGACACTTAGAAGGATTCAGTTTAAGACCGTTAGACTCAGACCATTTGCTGACTTCCGATAGAAAGCTATTTATTTTAGTACAATCTAGCTGGGAGTTAACAGCCATTGAAACCGTTAAATCATCAGCGTACTTCACAAAGTTTATTTCATCAGAGTGAGGCAAGTCGTGCAAGAAGAAAGAAAAAAGAAAAGGAGAAAGAACAGCACCTTGAGGGACACCAGCTTCAGTAGGCAATGAAGTGGAGGACTTCCCTTTATATACGGTGTACTGCTTTCTATCTGAGAAATAGGAATGCAACCAGTTAACAGCCCAACATTCTGTTTGACTAGCAGCAAGTTTATTTAATAAGATGTCCCTAGGGACCGAGTCGAATGCAGATGTATAGTCTAGGAAGGCGCAACGAACAAATTTAGCCCCCTTGTCTAGACTGGAAGCAATGTTATGATATAAGACGGCAGCTGCATCTAAAGTGCTTCTACTGTGCTTATAGGCAAATTGTTTAGGGTCATTAAAGGATTTAAGCGAAGGTTCAAGACTAAGTAAAAGTAATTTCTCCATAGTTTTCAAAAAAGGAGACGTAATAGCAATGGGTAAGGTAAGTTTGCCCGCTATCACTGATGATATTCCTGATTGTGGTGGACTAGATTGTGAGAAAGACTGGGGAGCGACAAAACAGACATACTTTGGACCGACAAGAAGACTCTGGAAGATTTGGACTTCGGGGACGATTTATGTTTAATGTCATAAAAACTAGGAGATTTACAGGTATAGAACAACAAATTAGGAGATGAGGTAGGCAACGGAGACAGGACTTCAAGTGAAATTAGAGAAGACAGGGATGATGAAGATACATAACCGAAAACAACCACCACTAATCCCTACTCACATGACGAATTTCAAATTCACTTCTTTCACTTATCGGGACAGAATCGCCTCAGCTATAGGTGTATAGAACGAATATGTTAACCGCATGATTGTTAAAAGCAAGAAAGACACTGATTCTTTGGAAATGAGTCTGAAAATCTGTTTTACTAAGCATAAAAAGCGGGATTTAGATTTTACACACTAATGTGAAACCAGTCAGTGCTTCTACACGGTTCAAATACTTGGCTCACTAGTCACCTAAAGCACTTTTAACAGACTTGAGACTCTCATCAACAGCTGCTTTTGTGTCATACCGAGGATCGGATAGTCAGGGCAGAAAACTCTGGCGACGCATCAGACAAAAAAATATTGCCCAACAAATATGCAGAAGAAAATGGAGGTGAGTCGGACACACATTGACGAGACCATTGGGTGACATCAAGTGCCTGACCCTAGGGTGGAACCCGACTGGGAAATGGCGAGTTAGGTGTCCGAGAGTGACATTTAGGAGATCATGAGAAGGCGAAATGAGAGGCTATGTGGAATTATGAAGCCAGCTAAAGAGGGCTGAAGAGGAGATGGAGTTTTGAGATCCACTGTTACACTGGGAAACCAAGGGAATAATAATAGTAATTAATTGAAAGCTGTGCTGGTGATTAATTTTCCGCCAAAATACAAACAAAACTCGAATCGTCAATTTAAGCTCTTATCTTTTGTTTTCTCTTAGAAGTGCAATTTCTTTTTAAATATTACCCGTATTACACTCTTCAAGCCATTGTTATTATCAAAGTTAGGTGAACCGAGATAGCTTTTTTCTTTTTCTGACAGACTCTGGTTCAGAAACATCTACTTATCGATTCCATAAATAGTCAACTTATTTAACATTCTGGAGAATTCTGTCAACTTCATAAAGTATAGATAGAAAATTTGTTAAATGAGATAATCTGTCATCCTCATCTATTGTTATTTTACTCAAGTTTACCTTTTATTCATTTGCCGTAAAACTTAGAAAAAAAGTAGTTGACATACCTTCGTAAGATTCGTTCAGTGAAGATGGCTGACCAGATGCTTTGCGTTTTCGAGAAATTGTATAAGGAACTTTCGACGAGGTGTCAGTAACGCTTTCGATGTTCACTTTATTACTGTTTGATTCATTAGCGCACAAACAACTAACTCCGGACAAAAAAAGAGTTGT
Organism: Trichobilharzia regenti; assembly: GCA_944472135.2. NCBI lineage: Eukaryota > Metazoa > Platyhelminthes > Trematoda > Strigeidida > Schistosomatidae > Trichobilharzia > Trichobilharzia regenti. Next base: position 91,986,539 of record OX235262.1, on the reverse strand, counting down.
TAAGCAGAAATCACAAACACGAGAATCATCTGGCATTTCGTCGAACCTCACTTTCTTTGACTGAGTCACACCATTCTGAATAACAGACTCTCGCAATCGTCGTTCCTCCTTCAGTACAGCGGTAAATTCTTGATGTACAATAGCTATAGCACCAATGTCTAAACCTGAGGTAGAGCAGCCAGGAGGTAGTTTTTCCTGCTTATTTGAATTTTCATCAGAGGAAGGGAACTGATCAACAGGATTTGTTACTTTTAAAATTTCTGTTGGCAAAACATTCCCCACTGCTACTTCAGCAAGTGTACACAATAGTTCGTCGTTTGAAAACACACAGTGCCGTTTGATTTCAGCATAATGCTCAATACAAGCACGACCGATGGGGAGCTTAAGAAATATTTTAAAATAAAAATGAGTCCATAAGGTATTATAGAAACTAGTAAGTCTGTAAGAAATCAAACTATTTATAAGGGCATTTACTTTGAAGATTGATTCTAATACTTGTAAAATGACAAGGAAAAGAAAATAATCATATTGTATCCAGCTGAATAACTATGCCGATTATTTATCTGACCAAAGTTAACTTTTTGATCATATTTAATGGTATTTATATTTCTTTTTTATTTATATTTTTGATTACAGCTTGATTCCACACTGTATTTATGTTACAAGTATGGAATTTGCAGCATGGATATCGGTAGCCCAAATTTTGCAGGCCGACCATAGATATCAGGTGTGAGTCGGCAGGGGATCGAACCTAGGACCATGTGCATGGTCGGCGAGAGTCTTAACCACTGTGCCACCGATGTAAACCAAAACGGTAAATACGTAGACCGCAAAAATGCTTGAAGCGTACAAACTCCACTAAAAATTATGAGCCTGAATACGTTTACTTTTGTAATTTCATGTTTCGCATTTTGAAAACTAAGGCCTGACTATTATGAGGTCTATAACTTCCTTCATCCATACTACGATTGGTCAAGATGCATCACTCAAACCTCCAGCAGTATTTAAAAGGTCTGTCTGTCTGGATTCAACATAGAACTTGGCACCGAAGTGCACCAGTTCGAGTTGCCACGTTCCAAATAGCACACAAAGGTAGACAAGAAGATGAGTGAAGAGAATCAATAGAGTTTGACAAGTATTAAAGTGAAACAGAATGGGTAGTGGTAGAAAGGAATATGAAAGATTACAGAAACTGAATACATCTGCGCCATTGACAACGATTTTGAGCCATGTCACCTATTGTCTCCAGCCATTGATTCCTAGAGTCCCGAGGGCCCCAACCCGGAAGTCTGCATCTCCCTCCCTACCTGACTCAGTTTAACTGTAAAGGATTTCATGGATTGATGCCATGTTTTTGTTTGGCCACCACTTACTCTTTTCCAACCTACACCTATATCAGCTAGTAATGCCCGATGGTTAGGCATGCGCAGCACGTGACCTAGCCATCTCTCTCAATCTACGTAACTTTATAGCCTCGTCGATTGATTTTCCCTTCTTTGCCCAACACTCTACGCCTAACGTCAACATTACTTACCTTGTTAAACCACTTAACGTGAGACAGAGATCGCAGACATCTATGATCGAAAGCAGTCAACCTTTTCATGTCTTCAACGCGTATTGACCATGTTTCAGAGCCATAGAGAAGGACGGAGCGAACTGATGAGCAGTACACACGTCCCTTGGTTGATAGCCGGATGTCACGTCTACGCCAGAGATGGCGTAAGTCAGCGAAAGCAGCTCGAGCTTTTTGGATCCGTGCTCAGATTTCGTCGCCAATCAGTTATTCAAAAGGTGAGGCTGTTAAACACCTGGATTGCTACTAACTCCAACACATCTTTAAAACCACTTAAAGTTTTTTTGCATGATGAATTTATATTAATTTGTAATATCAGTGGGCTATACGAAAAGAATATTTATCACAGGTGACATCTAATATTTAAATTAATTACAATAACCCACATTTCTCTGCTTATTTTTAGTTATTTCTTAATACTTTTGTTTTGTTATTCGTGAATTAAATAACGTGTTAACGCTATTGTGTTAGGTACTTTGTGTCCCCCCGCCACCGGTTTGTTTAGTAAAATTAGGTTAAATTGGAGTACTGCCGCTTAAAACTGTGCATTTGTACTCATAATTTTATGACAGATTGTTGCTAGAATATTTAGAGTACCATTAGGAACCAAGAAATAACATGGTGATGTTAATAGCGGAGGAGTCTTTTCTACAATAAACTCACCCAATCAGGAAGACAAATATTAACAGCTTCTGCGAAATTGAAACCCTGATTGAATCCAGCATGGTAAGCCCTTGGGAATGTGACGACAAATTCGCCACAGTGTTGATCAGTTCGATAAATAGGTACACCTTCTGCTTGCAAAATATTAGGATTAATATTTGTTGTGATGTGATGTAACAAGTCTGGTGCTTGTTCAAAAAGTTCTGGGGCATTTTTTTTCATTGCACGTTCAAATTCATCGGCATGCAAACGTGATACACCATACCATGTTTTAGGCTCTCCCCTGTTTTGAATCAAGTAGAGAGGATTTACTTTTAAAATCTAAAGTATCGACCGTAGGTTACATAATTAAAGTTAATAAATCCCTGTGTAAACAGTAAGCAGATAATTGATCGTCTCTAAAAACCAATTGAAATAAATATCTCAAATATGCTAAACACACGTAATACTCCTTAACTGAAAGGCTTGCCTGCCTAGCTTACGAAAGTGCATTAAAAACACCACTAGAAAAATCGCACAAATATCTGCTTTCGAATTTTGGATAATGACTGTTATAGGTGCAGTTCGACAGCATTCTTATAAACAACCGAAATAATGAAGTCAAAAAGTAAGGCAAGATAAATAAACAGAAGTTGGTTGTATTAAGTAGATATCACATCTTGCTTCTTGCTGACTGTTTCAGATCAACTTAGTGCCTTTGAGATATCAGATTTCATTTTTTGACACAGACCACTTTAAATAACGGTACACAGTTATCTAGCAAGTATATGAAGTAAAAGCCTCGTGTATATTCATAAATAAATTTTGTGATGGATCATCCGGATAACTTAGCGACTAGGTCTTCTATTTCTATGGTCAACGGCAATGGTCGAATTCGTGAAGAAACATAAGTTTCTTGACAGTTTGACTTAGATTTTGATGTCATATATAATAAATACTTGTCAACCCACTAAACAATGTTGGTCTCTACTGTCAGTCACACGGAAAACTACGTGTTAAGGTTAGAAATAAAACGAGTCAACTTCAGCTTGGATGATAAAAACTATCTTCTGATTAGCAGAGAATACTATAGCTCACTGGAGTAAAAGTACGTAATGATAACGCATTGAGAGTAAGACGAAACGCATGTTCCGGTCCCCACTGTTAGTCACAAGTTGGCTTTTACACAGGACCTGTTTTCACTTAAAATCTTCCATCCAGGCTCAGGTGTACCTGAGGTTTTACCCAGAGTCTTTCTTTTTCCACCCAAACGTGCTGGAAAGTAAGACATCTTGAACCGAGACACTTTTAGACTGGATTTTATACTAATCTGTATGTCTACTATGCTTTAAAGTAAACACCACAAATCCTATTTCAAAGAGTAAAACTAAAAATTTAGCTGAAGAACAATTGAATGATGCTGTAGGACTAAACTGCACCGACTCCCTTCCAACTTAATGATGGTGATTGAATCAGTAGAGCGTGTCGACCACTTCACTTACTTGTGAGGTGTGACGAACTGAACTGCTGTGCTAGTTCCATGTTAAAACTCAGTCTGGTGTTTTAGAAAAAACCAACAAAAATCTCAGTTTAATTGGTAGTTTGGTAAGAACGAACATTATAAAAAGAAAAACCATACAACATAATTTGATGCAAAAAGATAATTAATCTACAACAAACCAGTGATTAAAGTTGATAGAGTAACTCCAGTGATCCTCGATATGCCAACAAAAGCTAGAGAAAACCATACCAACGTAACACCATGGAATTTTCATACCATCTATGTTCCCTTTGATAAATCTCAGGACGGACCTATTGATAATCAAGAAAAACATATATTTATGCACAGCTGACCAATAAAAAATAGAAATCACACTTAAACATGTGAACAGTCAACATGAGCTTACGTGACGAATATAATGTGTAGAGTTTTGCAGTCCAACTGAAAGCAATGTGCAATAAAGTTTGCAGGACGTATTAACTGATACTTAATCACGCTAATAGATCATGGATCCCATTTCTTCAATATTTTCGACCGGATATGGAACTATATTTTGAAAAATTCAGAAACTGCTTTTACTTCTATCACACCTTGCATTCTGATCCACAAATTGCCTTCGTTAGAAATTGAAGACAATTTCAAAATCGTTGATAAATAATACGTAGTAGATAACTTGTCCAACCAACACTGAAACTGTCACACTGAAACATCATGAGTGTTTGTAGTTATGGTAGAATTAGATTTACGATGCTCGGTAAATGCCAGCTTAGAAAGCACATTTTCATGTATTATGTATCACCCCAATAATCGTAATTTATCACAAACAAATTTAATTTACATCAACAGATTAGAGATTTAGGTTAATACATTTTTTTTGTAAAGCATCCGTATTTTGAGGCGTCGCTAGCATAGCGGTTAGGACGCTCGTCGACCATGCACATGGTCCGGGGTTCAATCCCCGGTCACTGACGCGCTCCTTTACCTCGCTAAGCCAGAAATAATTCTGGTGAAGAGGAAAGGTTGGGCATGAGGCTAGCAACCCCATCATGTAAAATTGAACACTGCTACAGAAACTTTAAGCCACTAGCTTGAGGCCCTATGTTTCATTGGGAACGTGTAGGATAAAAAAACAAAAGAAACAAAATAAATCCATGTTTTGATAGAAGTGGCCTTCACACCCTGATATGACAGTCGTAAAACACTTAGAAAGAGTAACAAATGCACAAAAGGGTGAAGACATGAGTGTCTCAGAAGTCAAATGATTATAACATAGAATAATGACAGTTAAGTCAAAAATCCACTCCGACTATGTACACATTATTGATGCTAGAGACAAATAATGCAGCACAGTTGAATCATTCCAATGAAAGCTATTTAGTACATTTAATGGAAATAAATGTATGTTATGAAACAAATAAATTAGCTGAATATTGAATTACGCATATACAATGACTACATACCTGTTATTCGTGTAACAAAATATAAACTTCCTAGAATGCAACTGGCAGTAAGTCGAAAAACACTCAAAGTTCATCAATGTCGAATTAGATTTACCTGTTGGCACAGAATTACCTAAAATGACCACTTTTTATTCCATTTATTTTGTAAAACTTTTAGTTTCTGAGGTTCACAACAAATACAGTAGTTTTAGAAGTATCTTTAGGTAAAGCCGACTCAGAGTAAGGGATTAAGGGGAATTTACACCTACTAGCTTGACTGTAGAAACCGGAAATGGAGCATTATAAGACGTGTGACCACTTTCGCCATCTTCCCTTACTAGCTTTTTTTTCTTTGCTTACTTCACTACGATTTCTGACAGTATGAGTTTTATTTCTGTCTTTATTGTTTATCATCAATATGCAGTCACACACTAATTTGATTAATCGGGAAATAGGCATACTTATATGTCTAAAATTCAGTTTACAAAAACTTGATGAAGTATGCGTATGTGTATTAGAAGTTTTGGAAAACAAAAAAACTAAAATTACTCAACTTACTTATCTAACAATGGTAAGATGTTTAGGTTCCATGGACTTTCAGCATACTTCTTTGCCTCTGCAAGTTGAGATGCGGTACCCACTAGATTCTTAAGCATTGCTTTAGTTGGGAATCCTGAACCTTGGGAACTAGAATGTATGTCAGCTCCATATTCAACAATAACGTCATCATTGTATTCTTGCAGAATACGCCAGAACTCTTGTTCTACTTCTGCACATGGTACTTCCTGTTTGAAAAACAATATCAACCTCGAAACTACAAATCCATAAAAGACAAAATTGGAACTTTTGCAAAAAAAACATTAAAAACTCGTGGACACACTTCAATGATAGTTATTGAAGTGAAAATAACTAATGAAACGAACAATAACAAAGGACAGGGAAAAGTGTGTTCACAAAAAGACGATGTGTAACCGTTATAGTAATTGATTAGTACTGAGGTTAGATTTTGAATATGACTGACGAACAAAGTTGCAGGTTTGAATCTTGCTTCATCGGTAGACAGTAATTTATTCCTCAAACGTAGTAAATGTAGGTAGTGACACTCATAATAAAATCAAAGCGATGTGGATAGCTTGTTATTTTTCAGCTACAAGAGCTAGTAGCTATCACCGTTAACACGACATCTACTGAGAATGTCCAGGCCTACAGTTCTTTCGCAACAGGATTCAGCAAAAAGACAGGTTTGTACATATGAAGGCAATCCCTTGGTCGGCATCAAAGTCGAAAAGGAAGAAACAAGGAGACAGAAATTATACAGAGGTAATAATCCAGTTGGATGGTGTGGAATCTCAACTGACTGCTTCTTAGTGCTAGAATCAGAAACTACATTTTCTATCTAGTGATGTTGCATAAACTAAGGGATGGCTGATGAGCCGAATTTTGACAGGTGCCTGTGCGTGATTGAGACCATTCAGTAACGAAAACTGAAAATTGCATCTTACTGATGAGCAAGGTCGGATTATTAAGGATGACTTTATTAACTTGACAGGATAAGCAAAACTCAACGGATAGTTTATTTTAGGTACCTTAGCAAAGCTTCCTGTGAGGATTTGATATGAATAAAGTGGTGGTGAATCCACCAATGACAAGACTTCATTAGACGGAGATATTACCATATTTAGTTCTAACGTGTCTATATCTCTTTCAACAGTATATATCATACGGAAATGCTTATTGTATTAAGAATCACTTCTGAAATGTTACTGATCTTAGGGCCTGAAAAAAGAGGTTGATTGTGGGGATAACTACCCCACCCCGTAGAAACATTTTCACCACCATCCAAACTTATTTCCCGCAGAAACTGGGATGACTCCTTAATTCGGCGACGGTGATGTCAACGGATGAAAGTTTTCGGGAAGTCAGTAGACTGGTGTCCGCTTTCGATGAAAACAAAAGAAAGTGTGGGAGCAGGGAATGTCTGCATCATGTTTGAAGCTGAGATGGCTGCCCAGAATGCTGAAAAATGAAAATATTAAGTACAGAAGCATTAGGATTCGGTCAGAATAGATGGAATCGAATTGAACTTTTCAGATTGTTAATTGGAGTCAATGGAACACTCTGACCATTCAGACAACAACGAAAACACTGGGAAAGTGGCTATCATAATGGCACTAACAGCATCAAAGACTCTCATGTAGCGGGAACCAAACGCCTCCAGAATCACACACAAAGACCCAACTCAATAGTAACAACTGTGCAATCCTATAAACAAAGCAACCTCGCCTAATAAACTAACTTGTTAGTTTTCTAGTCGATCCAAAGCCTGGGTAGAGAGGGAGAGTTGGGCGTGGAGCTAGCAACCCTAAACCTTAAAAGCTAACAAACTGCTAGAGAAACTTCAACGCACAAAAAATACAAAAACTTCAAATAAAAATCCTATCCTTCGCTCGAATCAGAGAGGCGAAATGGCGCTTCGGGCTGGTGAAAGCCTTCAGGAAGTTAGTCAACCGATATGGCTTCTATCGATGAAAGCAAGAATAAGAGTGGGGACGTGGAATATACGTAAAATGTACAAAGCCAGTTAGAGAGGCAGCCCAGGTAGCCAAAGAAATGCGAAGGTATGGTATAGAAGGAGTGGGTATCCGCAAGAGCGGATGGAACGGATGTGGAGTGTCAAAATTGTTAACTGGAGTGTCAGTAATCTACTCCGGTCTGGTCACCATAGGATAACCACGAGAACACTGAGGCAGTGAGTGGCTTTCATGATGTCACCAGTGGCAGCCAAAGCCCTAATGCAGTGGGGACCGACCTCTTCCAGGACTGTGATGGGAAAATTCAACTCATAATGAGGGGAGGAAGGTTACAATTATCCAAAGCTAAGCAGTTCTACAAACAACGCGGAACCAGTGGAGAAGAAGGAAGATTTTTACAGACAACTACAAACAGTAATGGACAACATCCCAAATGGTGACATCAAAATCCTAAAGGGCGATATGAATACCAGCCGAACTGGGAGCTGATAATACAGGAAGAGGACTCGTCATAGGTCCAGAGGCTCTAGCTCAGCGAAATGAATGCGAACGGAGAATTACTCACAGACTTCTGAGATTTCAATGATTTGCTCATTGGAGGCAGCGTGCACAAGCACAAGGATATACACAGAGCAACATGGATTTCGCTTGACGGACACACCACAAACCAGATAGATTTTATCTCAATGCTGCTCCAGGAAGTGGAGATGCAGCCAGTCTGCTGGACACAAAGTCAAGAAAAGGAGTAGATTTGGGCTCACACCATCATTAGTTCAAGGGAACTTACCTCCATGAAAACAAATGGAGACAGGCCACAATTCAAGTTCAACATTCAGCAACTGAAGGATAAAACTACAAGGGATACCTTTATTACAGATCAGATAAGAGCAAAGTCAGAGACTACGAGGCCTCACTAAGGAAACCCGCGTGGAAGAACATTGGAACTCTGTGAAGTAGATGTTCAAGGAAACGTGTATAACTCTTTTAGGAAGATAGAAGAGGAGAGACAAGACAAGGAATGGAGCTTAACTCACACCTACCTGGAAGTTAATAGAAGCGAAGAGAGGAGAATGGTGAAAGAGATGACTCAATGCAAAGATAAGCAACAGAGGGAGAAGCTGAGTTCAAATGAAACCTATAAAAGTGTTCAAGGGAACCTGTTTATCAAGGAGGAGAAACAAAAAAACAACGGGCAGATCTCTTCACACGACTCTTGAATCGACCACCAACTCGCCCAGAAATACCACCAACAGCACACAGGGAATTGCCAGTGAACACCAATCCTCCAACGAAAGCAGGAATCCTAAATGCGACCAAGCTATAACAAGACATTCGGAAAAGCAGCAAGCTCAGCTGGAATTCTTTTCAAAGCACTGAAGACGGACCCAGAGGCTGTCGCAGATGTTGTCATGCCGTCATTACAAAAAGTTTGGAAAGGAGAGGTACCTACTGATTGGAATAAAGGCTACCTCTTCAAGCTGCCAAAGAAGAGCGACTTAGGCCTCTGTAATAACTGGCGTGGAATGATGCTCTTGTACACGCCAGGTAAAATACTAAGTCACATTATCCTGGAGAGAATAAAGGATGCACTGGATTCAGATCTCCGCCCACTGGAACAAGCCGGATTCAGGAGAGGCAAACCATGTGAAGATCAAATTGCAACTCTACGCATCGTCATCATAAAACAAAGCATTGGATGGTAGTCAACACTCTGTCTATCTTAACTTCATCGACTTCAAAAAGGCCTTCGCCAGACAGTGTTGACTGAGAAGTGATTTGGAGACTAATTCAACCAGTCTTTACCAACCTCATTCAACAGCTAGCTATATGATAGTGCTAAGTGTCAAGTGATCCACAACGGAAACCACAACTATGTGTTCGAAGTGAACACAGGAGTAAGACAAACTGGCTGCCCACTGCTATCACCAATGATATTCTTAATTGTGATGGACTGGATTTTGCGCAGACTGTGCATTGGGAGTGATTAATCAAGAGTACGTTGAGCGACCGATACGAAGACTCCACAAGATCTGGATTTTGCTTGTGGATGATTTATGTATAGTGTCACACAAACTCGAAGACTTACAGGCGAAAAGCACCAAACTGGCTGAAGAAGCTGGCAGTGAAGGCAGGACTCGAAGTGAACATAGAGAAGACGGAGGTGATGAAGAAAACCGACCAACCAACAGCAACATCAAACAACACTCAGTTGAAGACAATGGCAGAAGATAAGACAAAGTGGAGATGTGTCATTGAAGCCCTGTGTTCCACTCAGACCTCAAGGGAATAATAATAATAATAATTAAAACAAAGTAGATCAATAGGACTTCTAAAGATGACTGCAAACAGTAACGGACGAAACCCCAGACAGATAATGACATAAAATTCTAATGTGTGATGTGAGTGAGAAACTTGGAGCAGTTTACATAGGAGGGAGAGCTAATCATAAGTCAGAAAGCAGTCGGATAAATGTACCAGGAAGGAGTACTATCTGCATACTCCTACGCCTTCGATGATTTGGTCATGGAAGGCAGTGTGTACAAGCCCAAGGATTAGCAGAGATAGGGGTTTGTCCAGATAGACACACCAACACCACACAGACTTCATCTCAATCTCAGAAAGTGAGAAAGCAGACTACTGGACACAAAATCGAGAAACGTTGCAAACGTAGGTTGAGATTACCATCTAGTGCGACAAACCAACGCCAAATCGAAAGCCTTCAATCAAATACGCACACAGACCAAAATTCAAATACAACACTCACAAACTGAAGCTACAAAGTACATTACTACAGTCATCCGAAAAAGGTAGGAGGCATTAAGCAACATCCATAAGGAAACCCGGGTGAAACAACACTGGAACTCTTTGAAAGTATTGTAGAAAGAAACACGTACAGATATATTAGTTTGGGTATGAAGGAGAAACAAGACAAGGAATGGCTCTCCACAAACACTCGAAAGCTGATGGAGGGGAGAAGCACAGCAAAGCAAAGTATGAAAAGTCCAGAGATGAACAATGAAAGGAGTAACTGAGCGGAACCCGACCGATAGCCGCTACCTTAACGTGGTGTTTGGGCTTGCATATTGCAATGATTCGAAAACACTAACTACAACTAATGTTCCTGCATGCCAGGAAGGTTGTTAGGATAGCGATTAGACTAAAAGCAGTTACCGATAGTGTAAGTTTTTTTACACAGTGCTGGTGGTCTGGGCAAAATCATACTGCTGAACATCTGAACGGGTCTGCTATAAGGTGTTACCTGTCATTGTCTTTTCATAATCTCTGGCCCAACCGACTGCAGTTCGGATGATTTCTACCAGAAACTGTCTAGTTTGCTGCAAAAAGAAAAACCCTCAGATATAGTTGTTTTAGCAGGCGACTTCAATACCCAAGTGGGGAAGTTATGCTAGACTGAGAAGTACATAGACGGCGCCTACGGAGTTGTAATATTTCTTGACCTGAAAGAGGCATTCGATTCCGTCAACCGAGGGATACTATGGCGACGTTTGGCTGTGAATGCAACCTATCACTCTATGATGATGACAGTTGTTATTGGTAATAAGCAAAATCTTGCCCAAAAGTCCGAATTAATTCAGTGCTTATGGATCTTCCAACTTTCAACAAAATAAGGCATAAGATATTCAGCTACAAATCTACAGGTATGGATGATTTCATAGTACAGCTGATATATGGGGGAAATCATAGCCAATGCTATACTAGATCTGAACTTTTGGAGGAACCAATCGGAAGTTTGTGATGAAACTAGCCACTTATTTTGGATACTGAACTACAAACTTACAAGGACTAGGTCTCTGAAATGGACCTTTCAGGTAAAGATATCAGTCACAGACATCCCAGAGCAGGGGTTAATGACGTATCCTGATTGAGTAGTAGTCCTATTTGTTATGTTGTCTGCTTAGAACTTAACAGACACCAGTGGTTTGACATTCAGAAAGTTTACTAGATCGCCTACATAAATAAAGCAATTAGCTGTCTTAGGATTTAAATACGATAACACCATCGAAGTAATCAATGTTAAACTTACGGTGCATGGCCGTTTGAAATAAGCAGACTTGAATTCATCTGCCATAACACCAAACTCTTGGAGAGAGTATGTCTTGCTGGACTGAGGGAATCCATACACATCCATAGGGCCGCAGCAAACATTTCTAACACATTCAGGACATTTCCATTGGCATTTTGGGATAGAGCGAAGAGGTGGGTTTAAACAGTATAGATGATAGCAAGCTTGGCAGGTATCCGTGTCACAAATGAGTAGATTTGTTTCATCATCACCGCGACCACAAACGCGACAATTATACTCATCGATCTGCAAATACAAGTTGTTAGAACTATGAAAACCTACGTTGATGTCAGATACTAAACCTAGAGAAAAAAGAATGATAAGCTCAGTATTTATTAGAACATACTTTTCTGCAGCTCCTCAACGGGCACAGCAGCTTTTGGGCCTGGGCCGAAAAACTGTAAGTTTTTCAGTTCCTTGCTGGCTGAATAGTTGATCTTGTTCTCCTACAAAATATAATTTATGACTTAAACTCACATCTGATGTATATCTGTAGCGTTTGTAACTGCTCGCACGGCTTATAGGACGGTGAATACCCTACATATATAAAAAGACTTAAAAGTAGAGTTACCTTAGCTGGTTGGGTTTGGTTAGAAATAGTTTGGTCAAATGACAAAAGCAACTTCTCATAATTATTTCTTATGGACTGAGCGTGGCGAGTCTGATATCCAAGTTTCTCTGCAATAGTAGGCCAGGAGTGATTGTCACATGCTTGACGATATCCACCTGCCTCTGCCACTTGTTTATGAAGGGCGTATAAGTCCAGATAACGTCCGGCAATACTGGGGACTCGAATTTTCTCTTCACCCTGTAAGCTAAGCGTCGTTATAAACAGCACGTACTTGTAATTTAACAAATTTGTACAATCGACTAAGGAAATTCAACTTGATTCGAGAATGAGCCTAATATGTAAGTATTTTTAAGTTACACATTACCTCTAGTTCATACAACCTCTGGATTCGAGGTGTGAATGAAAATTCAGCCATATTTACAGCAAAAGGTGGATTCCAGCACTGAAAAGAGAAGGAATGAAATGAGTGAGAGACGTAAATTATAAAGACGAGGAACTAGAAAACAGACATAATTTATACCCTTACAGTGAAAATAACTAAACCCAGAAATATTGTTAAGAGTAAATTTTTAAGAAGTTACATATGAACAAATGAAATTAAGGTCAAACTTACTTTTGGAGGGACAATTTTGCATATGCCTGTTTTGATACATATTGGTCGTATTTTCATTAAATAAGCGAGAGGATCTTTAAATTCTTCAGATGTGGGGTAAAACACAGGAGCCTCAGGTGGTGGGACAAAGGTGAAAGCACTTGGCATTTTTCAACCCTAAACAAAAAGAATATTCACCGATCAGATGTTTAGCAATAAAACTGTGTATTAAAGAATTCAACTATCAAGTTTAAGAATTCCACTAAACACTGGTAAGAATTGCAAATCATGAACAACCGTGCAGAATGCAGCCATATAAGCAATGGCGGGGTTATGAATAATTTGGCGGTAGTATGAAGTTAAAGGAGAGTATTAAGACATATGATGAGGTCAATATCCTACTTAAATGATGGGATATTTCAGCTTGTAATATCAAGAGTCCTCAAGTATAATATAGTTGCTACGTAGCTTCATCACCAGTAAATCATTTAAAACGAATACCTATTAAAAAACTCAGCACGGTTTATCACTGTGAATTTCGGATTTTTCAATTTCACAATCATCTCAAACAGCAACAACTTATGAAAAGTGATACGCGAGAAACTATCACGACTGCTAAAATTTGTCAAGAATCTAGAATAATGAGGTCCAAGGATAAGCATTACTAACCTCGGGGTGCAAAGTAGGATAAAGTTGATGCGGGCTACCGTACTGGTAGTCCTGGTTGGTTTAATATCAGGAAGCGTGCAATTCAAATCAAACGTTTTATGATATCTCACGCTCTACGAATCATCCAGTTAATTTTTTCACGTTATTACACTATAAATGTAGCGTGAATTATGCGGTAGACACTTCTGGCATGGACGAATTGCAGGCCTTCAACAGCAGTCAAAATCAAGTGACCCCAGATCAACGCAACTGTAGCGCAATCACTGCATATCGAAATTTTCTTTAATTCTGTATTCCAAGATTTTATTTAATGAAATACTATTAAAGTATTTGTCACGATAGATATAAAGGAACTAGTTAAATACCGGGATAGTGCTCATTAAAACTAACCATTTTTCAAAGGAGCTACATACAAATGGTTAATGTGAGTTCCGCGTCTGGTTGCTATGATGTTTTTTTGTTTATTTTCAAGACAAACATGACCAAAAGTCACTGAACATCTTCTTTTCTACACGTTTTTAGTTAAGTACTACTGTTCAAGAGGCCGCAGCGCGTGAGATAACGCGTATCGAGCGTATTGGTGCACACTCACATATACGCGGTTTGGGCTTGAATGATGATTTGGAAGCTAGACAGATTTCACAAGGAATGGTTGGGCAATGTAAAGCCAGAAGAGCTGCCGGTCTTATTTTGGGTATGATACGTGAAGGGAAAATTGCTGGACGTGCAATACTTCTAGCTGGTCCCCCTGGCACGGGAAAAACAGCAATTGCTATGGGTATGGCCCAGGCACTTGGGCATGATACACCCTTCACTGCAATGGCTGGTAGTGAGATATTCTCGCTCGAAATGAGCAAGACAGAAGCTCTGACACAAGCTTTTCGAAAGTCTATTGGTGTACGTATCAAGTAAGTCCTTTGATCTGATAGCTCAATTTCTCAGAGAAGAAGCAGAAATAATTGAGGGTGAAGTTGTTGAAATACTAATAGATCGCCCTGCAACTGGGACAGGCGCTAAAGTCGGAAAACTAACACTTAAGACAACTGAAATGGAAACAGTATACGACTTAGGTCAGAAAATGATCGAGTCTCTAACAAAGGAAAAAGTTCATGCAGGGTAAGCATTTCCGTTCTGTCTTATATATCTTATTAGTGATGTAATCACCATCGACAAACCTTCTGGAAAAGTTACAAAACTAGGCCTGTCGTTCACCAGAGCTCGAGATTTTGATGCCACAGGTGGTCAGACAAAGTTTGTTCAGTGTCCTGAGGGAGAGTTACAAAAACGAAAAGAAGTTGTTCACACAGTAACTTTACATGAAATCGACGTAATCAACAGCAGAACACAAGGTTTTCTAGCATTATTCAGTGGAGATACTGGAGAAATCAAGTCAGAAGTCAGAGATCAAATAAATCACAAAGTAGCTGAATGGCGTGAAGAGGGGAAGGCTGAAATTGTTCCTGGGGTAAGTTTTCTACTACTCATTAAGTTTTATTATTTGGTGACAGGCAACAATTAGCTCCTTGTTTTAAGTATAAATTTTTTCAGAAGCGCATATTAAAATGGACTTTCGTTAGCCAGTAGTTTTTTCTTTAATTTTACTGTAATCGACTTGGGCATGTTCTGATTCATCTTGTTTTCCATTTCAAAGTAGTATATTCGACACTTATGTTAGTTTTTCAAAGTAACTTTTGGACTCTATATATTTACATAGCAAATTTAATGTTAGTGTGGAACGAATTGTAGTTATTATAGTGACTTTCAGGGCGCAGTATAAGGAAAATGGACGGTTAACCCCTGGCAATCACTAAAGTGATTTCCTTAACTTCCTAAAGTAATATATATTCATAAAACTCATTTGACTGTTGATTTAATATATGTGATATTCCTTTCTCTTCCTAAAGGTTCTGTTTATTGACGAAGTACATATGTTGGATATAGAATGCTTTTCTTTCCTCAATCGGGCTCTAGAATCTGACATGGCTCCTGTCCTTATTGTTGCTACAAATCGAGGTATCACCAGGTAATTCACTAATTTATTTTGTGTGTGACAAATCCTCAACTAGTATCTTCTACTCAAGTTAAAATAATTGATGTATTTCTTAAGGTCTGACGTCGCTCACTTTCATTCATCTCAAAACAGTATTAGCTCATTGAATACATGATTGAAAACTGGGTGAAAGCTGACCCTAATTTTAGCGGCTTAGATCCGGGTGGTAAACAAAGATTTATTGGGATCCGAGTCCATCAGCAATCCAGTCAGCTTAATTAAGCTCGGAAAGTGTTATTGTAAACAGTCACTGTTGGTAAATTTCAAAGATGTAGATCGAAATCCGCACTTATGGTTTGGTACTTTTATTGCTTTTAGTTTACTTCTATTTATTTTTTTATTTTTGATTTTCGAGTATGTTATCAAAAGCGACGAGTGTCCAAGTTAGATTGAAAATCCATAACTTCAGAGGTAACATTATTTTTCTAGCATAAGTGTGTGTATAGACTTAGGTTACCTTTGGTGATTTCTTAACCTTTGTTTGCCTGTTGAAAGTGCGTTGGACAGCGTTTTGGTGCTAGACATCGCTATGTTAATTGTGATATCTGATTCTTGAGGTTTTCGAGGATTCTAGTCAATCATAGTGCTTGTTTTTCTACTGATCACATATGATGATTGGAAATTCAGCATGTGGTTGCAACTTTTGAAGTATCTGTTCGCTGATGGTGTAATGGGATTCGTAATAAGGAATAACTAAGTTAACGTTTACTCGTACAATAAATACTTCTGGTCTTTGTTTTCCTGCTTGGTCTTACTTCAAGGGGAGAAGATATTGCGAATGAAAGCAAACTTCATGAAAAATTAGTTTTGTTTTCGTTTAGCTGTTCACTTCAGGGTGAACAACGTGATGAATTACAATGAAATTAGGAGTATTGTTGAGTAAGAAGAATATGTAAGTCGATAAGCTCGTTAAGCTTTATCTACAGAAATAGTTAGTATACTTGCTAAGCTTGTTGTGTCGTCCTCTAACTAGACAAGGTTAAGTGAAGTTTGATTAGGTTGTAAATTAGACGAGAAAATGTCAACGTGTTTAATGTAGGCTAATGGAAATAAGTTATTTAAAAGATGTAGTAGATGACACAGTAGCGTAGATTTTTTTCTTGTTATCTTTCGAGATTTTGGAAAGCTTCATTAGTCTATGATTGTTCTGTTCTCCACAACTAAGACTCAGTATTACTGTCGTCACATTTCATCCCTTGTTTCCTTTTTAAAGTCAAAGTTAAAGTGATTCAACTGTCAATCACGGCTTCCAAAACCAGACATTAACCAAGATCACGCAGCTTCTGTTTACAGCAAGCAGAACAAGACTGTTGTATTTGCGCTAGAGCTCATAAACTAGTGTCTTGTCGATTCGGATACATGTTTACTGGATCCAAAGTTGAACTTACGACTTTTTACCATTTATCCTCCTTCTTATTATACTTAAAATTGAGCTAATACACGAGTTCACGTGCTCTTGCGTCGTAATCGGCTCAGCTGTGATCGAATCTTGAGACATTGATTGTCAACTTGTCTTTCTATAACAGGTACTTGCATCCCCTTCATATTTTTAAGTACTTATGTTTGCTTTTTTACAACTCAAGATTCTTCATATTAACACTAGTTGCTTAGGTGATGAGTCATGGCTTACTTATATTGGTTACCTTTTTTGACTTTATGCAGAATTCGCGGAACAAATTATCAAAGTCCGCATGGAATACCTATTGATTTGCTGGATCGATTGCTCATCATTTCGACCGATCCATACACAGACAAAGAAATCCAAGCGATTCTAAAGATTCGATGTGAAGAAGAAGACGTTGATATATCAGAAGACGCACTGCTTGTGCTCACTCGAATCGGCATGCAGACATCTTTGCGTTATGCGATTCAGCTTATAACTACTGCGAATTTAGTTTGCCGCAAGCGAAAGGTTAGTTAATTTTGTTAACTAAGTAATCAAAAGATGTATAGAAGTTGTTCATTAATACTAGTATACTGTAGAGAAGGTAATTTTTATAAATAGTATTGCTGGATGAAGCATTATAGTGATCTGCATAGGATTCAGTTATACTATTTCAGTTATGATCTCTTGTCATCATATTTTTTTAGTATTTTCAGTAGTCGTTATAAGCACAGTGCTTTCTTACAGGTTATACTGACAGCAACTGATATTGAAAATGCAAGTTCTATTATTGAATAATAATATGTGACTAATAACTAAGGCAGATTTGGAATTTTCCAAGTATCACTTTTTAGTATTATTAGTACCCAAATTATACTTTTTTAAATCTCAGGGTTTGGAAGTGAGCAAAGAAGATATAAGAAAAGTGTACTCTTTGTTCATGGATGAAGCGCGTTCTACCTTGTTCCTCAAAGAATACCAACAAGAATTCATGTTTAACGAAATAGCTGAAACAATGCCGTCAAATTCAGGTTAGTTCTTCAATTTCATTTTACTTTGCTACTTTCGATACTTAAATTATTCAAATATTATCTATGGAAGCAATGAAAATACAAAATTCACCATTTTGGATTAAACCAGCAACATAACTATAGAAAAATAAGCAGTCGCAGAAGAATGACTTGGCATTCTTTTTATTTCTTACGTTGTTATCTAGATCCAAAAACATTTGGTTGAACAGTTGTTTCAGTTACTTATTCGTTAGCCTTTGCAGTTATAATAACCAGTGAAGAGAAATCCAAGTTATTACGAAGTCTGATAAGGTTGTATTAACAAATAAAATAGTAGATAGACATCAGGGAAGTGCAGCATAGCTACCTCTGAATTGTTAATTAATGTCTACACAGGCCACAATGTCAGAAGTTTCCTTCGACTCCATCGCTAAACTATATTGTCGGTCTTCATGCCCTACAGCTAAGTTTAGTAGCTTATTGATTAATCGTGTTACATAAATGGTTTGACTATTTATACACGCAAATAAATGTTCAGTAGGAGGGCTGAAGAAATTTTCTTTTTAATCTCTCATCTAATGAACAGCAGCTATTCATGTAGGGAGGTAATTTGAAATTAATACCAATATACATCGTTTAATATAGAAAGAAAATTTAGTCATCTTGGCAGGGAAGACTGGTATGAAATAATACATCATTTATTGAGAAATACATGCTTAATCCGACTTGTGGAAATCTAGAAAACTGAGGGAAATGGCTTACGTAATGTCTATCTTAGTCCCTAGAACCTGTTCTGGAATAACTATCATAGTAACAGCACCAAAAAGCATGTGTCTACGCCTTAGGATGTAAGCTGTGGTAGTAAAACTATAGCTTTCTTTAGGCTATCTTATCACCTAGTTTTTTCAGTCATAACATGCTGGAAATCTACACAAGTCATTTACGTGTTAACTTTTCAGAGCTGCTAATTTGCAACTAACCAACCTAGGTTGAGAGATCCTTTCTGAATACCGATATAAAAATAAAACTCAAAAGACTCATTTTTCTAACTTCAGATTAGAGTCTGTCCAGCTATGCTGCTGCTGTTTGAATACATTTTTCTAAATCGAACATGTCATGCGATTAAAGTTACTTTTGTTTGGGTTTTTCATTCACAGGTGACAAACCAAATGCCTAGTAACTTCTTGGATTATCGCATTCTTGGATATATTTGTGTGAATAGATTTGACTTTTTATGCTATTTTTACCACTGTCCATTTGTTTGGGTTTTCACTTGAAATAAATTAGTTGCATTCGATACGTTGTATTATTACCATTTGCGAAAAAACTCCAAAATTATGTGTACCGTATCTGTGTTTGCGTAACTGGCTAACTATTGAGATTATTCAAAACACTAAGAGTCTTTCGATATGCGAATAAATTAACTGTGGTCACCTTTTCGGTGTTAAGTAACCAGTCTACGGCGCTACTTTTAATAAGTTAACAGCCATTGTATTATGTAATGCTTTTGCTAAAAGACACTTGTAATCTAGTTGCAACAAAGCATTTCTGAGTGCTTGCAGTTTGGTTTCGAGCTATCTAGTATTACTCATGTTCACTGCATGGCGTTTTGAGCACTACTGTCTACAGCTGTTTGTGGAATATCTAGTGGATAATCTAAAAAGTTGTACCATATCAGATAAATTAGTACGAAATTACTACGTCACAGACATTAGAAAATTCTGCTTAACAAAAGAATGCCTTACTAGATGCAACCGACAGTGTTTTCTGTATGTAATATAAATACTTAGTTGGTCGATGTATGCACTATTTCGTATTGATTGCTATCAGTGCTTTCAAATTACCGTATGATTTCTAAGTCCTAATGCTTCGATTGCGGGCGACATCTAAGAAGTCACTTTCTGCGTCACAGTTCTCACACAACGGTCTTTCTGGATACTCGCGATTTCGTCTTATTGTTTGTGAAGTTGTGACTCAAACAGTGTAGACTTTTACCCTACACTCTTCTTGTTTATAATCGCACTACCACACAATAAGGATTCAACTGCATTTGACGTTGCGCGCCGTTATTGATTTCTGCTTAGATGCTGCATAATAGGGAATTCAGTATAGCTTTATTGGGTATTGTAATTCACAAGGAGTGGACGCATCTGCGCCATTGAGAACGATTTTGAACCATGTCACCAATTGTCTCTAGCCATTGGTGTTTATCGTCCCGAGGATCCCAACCGGGAAGTCTATGTCTTCCTACGTGGCTTAAACTAACTGTTGTGGATTTCATTGACTGATAAATCCAAACTTTGGTTTGACCACCACTGGCTCTTTTGCAACCTGATCCTATGTCAGCTAACATTGCCCGTCGATGTAGCTTCACAACCTCGTCGATTGATTTCCCCTCCTTGCCTAGCACTCGACCGAAGCTTAACCTGAATATTACTCACCCTATTATACCACTTCACACGGGAGATAGAACGCAGACACCCATGATCAAAGACAGCTAGTCTTTTCATGTCCTCCACTCTTACTGACCAGGTCTCAGTCATAAAGGAGGACGGAGTGGACTGTTGAGCAGTACACACGCCCTTTGGTCGATAGCCAGCCGGATATCACGTCTACGCCAGAGACGGCGTAAGCTGGCATGTGCGAAACAAGCCTTCTGTAACCATGCTGAGATTTCGTCAGATCAGCCCAGTTAGGGCTGATGCAACTTCCCAAATAGGTGAAGTGGTCAACAAACTCTAACACTTTACTTCCTATTTCTAAGCTAGAAGTCGGTGTAGTCCAGTTCTGTAACATCATCTTACATTTGGCGGCGGCGACTCGCATGCCAAACATTCGAAGATTGTGGCTCAAGGTGTTCAGAAAACTGCATTTTGTCAGCGTCTTCACCTATAGCATATGCATATTCCAGGTCAACGAGATTATTCCCTGGTCACAAGTCAATCCCTGAGTCTCTGGAGTGAGTTAGGGTTAATTCCACTAGTACGTCTATGATGAAATTGAATAGAAGTGGGGATAGAGGGCATCCATGTCGTACACCACTAGTTGTCACCAGTTCATATGACAACTCGCCGTAAGCTCTCACCTGGCTGCATGAGTACGAGTAGAGTGCCTTGATCAGTGCAATATATTTTCTCGGCATTCCCAAACATCGCCATAGTACCTCTCGGTCGACGGAATCGAATTCCGCCTTTAGGTTAAGAAATATAACGATTGTTGGACGCCTGTATGTCCATGCTCCAGAATTTGTCGAAGGGTGAAGATATGACCAATACACCCTCTTCCTGGTCTAAAGCCTGCCTGGTTCTCTCGTGTTTGTGCTTCCCGAGCACCACTCAGTCTACACATTATTATTGAGCCTAGAACTTTAGATACCATATTATTCAAGCTAATCCCCCTGAGATTATCACAGGAAGACTTGCCTCCCTTCTTGTATATCGGGATAATCAATGACTTAAACCAACCCAACGGGACTTCCGCTAATTCCCAGACACTTCGTAGTACCTTAGTTAACGCAGATAGTAGACTGTCTCAGCCATCCTAAAACACCTCTGGAGTCATTCCATCGAGTCCTGCAGCTTTGCCTCATTTCAGACTAGTGACAGCCTTAGTAACCTCAGTTAGGGACGGTGGACCTGTGTCTATATCCTGTTCAGGGAGGTGTTGGATGTTCGGTAAGTTGAGCGTGGCTGTAGGTCAATTGAATTGCTCCTCAGAGTGTCTTTTCAAACGTTCTAGTTGTCTATCCTGAGACCTAATTATGGTGCTATTTTTCTCAGAGATTTGTTCACTTATCTTTTGCCACTTGTTTCCCTGATAAGCCTAAATACAATACAATACGTTATGTAGACGTGCTTTTTGACATGAAAAAGCTTCTGCAGTGTAAAAATATAAAATTCAACCCTTTCTTCTTGATATTTGCATGTACACTACGAAACGGGCTTCTCCATGTGTTCCTTCAGGTTTTAAGACCCATTAGTCCTTACGGTGACACGACTTTTTTTCTGGGAGTCCAGTTTAACACAAGAAAATCGCTACTTTGTGGTGTATACATAATATTAAATAGTTAAAATAAAACTTAAATCACAAATGAAAGAAGTTAATGCTCATCTGTACAATAATTAGAAAGTTTCCTCAAGTGTGGATTACATAAAGTGTGACATCGGATCATCCCGGTTGACTTTTATGCGATAATAAGCTTCCATTTCTTCTGCAGTTGGTGGTTTGACTTCAGCAAGGGAATTGTATGGTCGTTTACGTTCATCCATTGCAAGGTATTCATCTACTGCTCTTAAGCGTTCTCTTTCTTTCTTTATAGCCTCTTGGATTAAGCGCTCCTGAATTTTTTCAATATCTTCTTCCGATTCTGTAGATGAACTCGAACTACTGCTACTACGCCTACGTTTGCGTTTTTCTTTCGAGGACTTCTTGATATGATCTTTTCTTTTTTTCTTCTTGTCAGCGCGTTGTGCACGAATACGTTCTCGCCGTGCTTCTGATCGAGCTAAATCTTTATCTCTAGCTTCTTTATTTTTTGTATCTACAACGCTTTCATTCAAGTCTGTTTCTGATACAGACTTAGAATGTAACTGTTCCCTAACTTCTTCTTGGTTCTGATCGTTTCCACTAACACGACCTGCTGATTCATCTTCGGAAGAGTCGGTACTGGAGCTTGAAGATGAGCTGGAACTAGATCGGCTTGAAGATGACTTGCTTTTGACTCGTTTCCGTTTTTTATTCTTTGACTTCTTATCTGCATGATACTCTGAATTTGCTTCATTATCAGAAGCGATATCCGCATTTGTGGGCATAGGTGGGGGTTGTAGTAATGCCACAGCTGTAGGTCCATCTGGGACCTCTGGGAAACTTACTTCTTTACTTTTTTCTCCTAAACAATATGACTCCTTGATCAGTGAGTGACAGCACCGATAACCCCATTGACCATTGAACCAATATGAACCCCATACACTCTGTACAAAAACAAGTGATGAAAACAAAGGGACAATTCTGTAAGTGTACACTTAATAGAGAATGTTAATTATAATAGCAGAAAAAGCAGTAACACAGTGTAGATATGGACGAGACCTACCTGTCACCCAGAGTCGCCTACGAACTGTCACTTGAGAAATATTGGTTTTGTAAGGATTTTTTTAAGTAATCCACAACGGGAAACTTACGGAAGCCTTCGAAGTGAGGCAAAGCTGTCTACTATCGCCAATGATTTTCCTGATTGCAGTAGATTGGATAATGCGACAGACAGCGGGCAATGAGGAAACAGGCATAAAATGGACTCACACAAAAAACTTGGAGGATCTGGACTTCGCCGATGATATATGTCTGATTTCTTACAAAATGGAATATATGCAAGTGAAAAGCAACAAGTTAGCAGAAAAAGCATCAGAGATAGGACTCCAAGTAAACATAAGGAAAACAGAAGTAATGAAGATTCCTGGCCAATACTAACAGACAACAATCAGCATAAATGGAAGGAACCTGAAAGAAACAACCTCCTTTACCTACCTACCTGGGAAGCATCGTTTTAACTACAGGTGGAACTGACGAGGATATCAAAGTCAGAATCGGGGAAGCAAGACAGGCTTTCATTACTCTTAAGTCTGTTTGGAGGTCAACGCCACTCACCATCAAAATAAAATCCGGATTTTCAACTCCAATGTGAAGTCAGTCAGTACTACTATATGTATCAAAGACTTGGCGAGTCATAAAGAGCATCTCGAACGAACTTGAGACTTTCATTAACAGTTGTCTTCGCTCAATACTCAAGATCAGCAACGGGGATGGATCTCTGCCAATGAGCGAACCAACCAGGAACCGATTGTGAAACAAATAGGCAGGAAGAAATGGAGATGGATTGGCCATACTCTGAGGAAACCATCAAGTGACATCACTAGACAAGCCATTGCTCGAGTGAAACCCGAAAGGGAAGCGGCGAGTTGGTCGTCAGTGGGAGGGTGATTTGGAGGAGGTCATGTGAAGAGGAGATGAAAGCATGTGGGCAGACTTGGAGCGGGGTGAAAAAGTTGGCAGAAAACCGAAGGCAATGGACACGTTTGGCTGAAGCCCTACGTTCCTCAAGGAATTAAATGAAATAATAATAATAAGGATTTTGTTTGATTGGTTGGAGGATTTGATTATGAGCTAACATCATTTAGAGAATTATTGGAAAACTTGGGAGTCCTGGACAGTTGTTTCGTCCTAGTGTTGGACTCTTTATCAGTACGCACCCAGTGCCGGGGTTTGAACCCAGGATCTCCTAGCCACTGGGACCCGATCTAACGGCACATGAATTCTGACTTCTGCCATTTTACGACAGCGCGACCACTTCGCAACGTCTTCTTAGATGAGTAACTGTCCTCACTCTCAACCTGCTGTACCTTACTAGTCACGACTTCTCACTAGAACCCCAGATAACTGCCTGAATAGGGCCAGTCGCTAGTGAACATCAGGTCAATTTTCTAGTTTTGGTTTTGCAGAGGATTTGTTTGATTGGTTGGAGGATTTTTCATTACTTGAGAAGTCGATTGTCTTCTACGATAAAACATATTTCCATAAAACCTTGAAGCAAGGCTTACCTTAGTAGAAATGATGCTACTTAGTTAATACGATACTGATTTGTCTGTCTGTCTGTTTTCGACATAGAACTTTGCACAAATGTGCGCCAGTTCAAGTCGCCACACTCCGTGTAGCACGCGAAGCAAGAGAAGAAAGTACAAGAAAAGCATAATAGAAACAGTGAGCAGAGGTGTGAGACAAAGGAGTAATAACGAAGAACAAAACAGTTTCATTGAAGATCATAAGTCACAGGGAGTGGATGCATCTGCGCCACTGAGAACGGTTTTGAGCCATGTCACCAATTGTTTCCAACCATAGATTTTTACCGTCCCGAGGACCCCAGCCTGGAAGTCTACACCTTCCTACGTGGCTTAGACCAACTGTTGTGGATTTCATTGACTGATGCCATGTTTTTGTTTGACCGCCGCTAGCTTTTTTCCAGCCTGACCCTATATCCGCTAACATTGCTCGTCGAGGGAGGCGATGGCTTGGCATACGTAACACATGTCCTAACCATCTCAGTCTTTGTAGCTTCACGACTTCGTCGATTGATTTCCCCTGTTTACCTAGAACTCGACGCCTAACCTCCATGTTGCTCACCTTATTATGCCACTTTACACGGGAAATAGAACGCAGGCACCTATGATCAAAGACAGCTAGTCTTTTCATGTCTTCCACTCTCAGTGGCCAGGTCTCACAACCATAAAGGAGGACGGAGCGGACTGATGAGCAGTACACCCGCCGTTTGGTCGATAGTCGAACATCTCGTCTACGCCAGAGTCGGCGTAAACTAACAAATGCGAAACGAGCCCCTTGTATTCGTGCTGAGATTTCATCAGAGATCAGCCCGTTGGGGCTGATGGTACTTCCCAAATAAGTGAAGCGGTCAACGTGCTCTACCACTTCACTTCCTATTTTTAAACTGGGCGTCGATGTAGTCCAGTCCTGTAACATCATCTTGCATTTGGCGGGAGCGAATCGCATGCCAAACATTCGTAGATTGCGGCTCAAGGTGTTTAGAAGACTCTGCATTTCGTCAGCGTCTTCGCCTAGAAGGACTATATCGTCTGCATATTCCAAGTCAACGAGATTATTCCCCGGTAGCAAGTCAATCCCTGAGTCGCTGAAGTCACCTAGGGTTAAGTCCATTAACACATCTATGATGAAGTTGAATAGAAAAGGAGATAATGGGCATCGTTGACGGACACCACTGGTCGTCATCAGTTCAGATGACAGCTCGCCGTAAGCCCTCACCTGGCTGTATGAGTACGAGTAGAGTGCCTTAATCAGTGCAATATATTTTCTTGGAATTCCCTTAACAGCCAAGCATCTCCAGAGAACTTCCCGATCGACAGAGTCGAATGCTGCCTTTAGGTCAAGAAATATAATGACTGTTGGACGCCGGTAGGAATTCCTATGTTCTAGAATCTGTCGGAGGGTGAAGATATGATCAATACACCCTCTTCCTGGTCTAAAGCCTGCCTGGCTCTCTCGTGTTTGTGCTTCCCGAGCACCACTCAGTCTACGCATGATTATTGAGCCTAAGACTTTAGATACTATATTAGTCAAGCTAATCCCTCTGTGATTATCACAGGAAGACTTGTCTCCCTTCTTGTATATGGGGATAATCAGTGACTTACACCAACCCGATGGGACTTCTTCTGATTCCCAGACGCTGCCTAGTACCTCAGTTAATCCGGACAGTAAGCTGTCTCCACCGTACTTAAATACCTCTGGAGTCATTCCATCAGGTCCCGCTGCTTTGCCTAGTTTCAGATTGGTGACAGCTTTAGTAACCTCAGTTAGTGACGGAGGACCTGTGTTTATATCCCATTCAGGGAGGTGTTGGATGCTCGGAAGGTTGAGCGTGGCTGTGGGCCAATTAAACTGCTCCTCATAATGCTCTTTCCAACGATCCAGTCGTCTATCCTGGGAGCTAATTATAGTGCCATTTTTTCCGAGATTGTCTCACTGATGATTTGTCTTCTCCCACCCGTTTCCCTGATGAGTCTAAAGAGTTGCCTATCCTCGAAGCTTTCTCCATCTCTTTGGCTTTTGTCGCCCACCACTGTTCACAGTCCTTGCGGAGACTTTTCGTAAGTTTCCTCTTGTGCAGCTTTCGCTCCTCATTGAATTCGGAGCTCGCCGGAATGAGTCTTCTAGCATCTATCAGTTCGGATGAGGCGGTGGAGATCCAGTGGTTTTTACGCACATTTGGGTTTACCTTATTCACAGCTTTTACAGCTGTATCTATGGCTGCCTGGATATTTTTCCAGGCTTCTTCAGGGTGAGCACCGCTGTTGAACACAGATATGTGTTTAGCTAGTTCTTCCTCAAATATGGATTTAGTTTCCTGATCGAGCTGGGGACGTGATGGTTTTACCGCCAGCTGTTTCCTACGTTCGTTCAGTCGTAAGCACACCCGAGCGCGGACCAGTCTGTCTGGATTCAACATAGAACTTGGCACCGAAGTGCAGCAGTTCGAGTTGCCACGTTCCAAATAGCACACAGAGGTAGACAAGAAGATGAGTGGAGAGAATTAATAGAGTTTGACAAATATAGGAGTGAAACAGAATGGGTAATGGTAGAAAGGAATATGAAAGATTACAGAGATTGAATACATCTGCGCCATTGACAACGATTTTGAGCCATGTCACCTATTGTCTCCAGCCATTGATTCCTAGAGTCCCGAGGGCCCCAACCCGGGAGTCTGCATCTCCCTACCTGACTCAGTTTAACTGTCAAGGATTTCATGGATTGATGCCATGTTTTTGTTTGGCCACCACTGGCTCTTTTCCAACCTGAACCTATATCAGCTAACAATGCCCGTCGGGGGAGGCGGTGGTTAGGCATGCGCACCACGTGACCTAGCCATCTTAGTCTATGTAACTTTATAACCTCGTCGATTGATTTTCCCTCTTTGCCCAACACTCTACGCCTAACGTCAACATTACTTATCTTGTGAAACCACCTAACGTGAGACAGAGATCGCAGACATCTATGATCGAAAGCAGTCAACCTTTTCATGTCTTCAACGCGTATTGGCCATGTTTCAGAGCCATAGAGAAGGACGGAGCGAACTGATGAGCAGTACACACGTCCCTTGGTTGATAACCGGATGTCACGCCTACGCCAGAGATGGTGTAAGTCAGCGAAAGCAGCTCGAGCTTTTCGGATCCGTGCTGAGATTTCATCGCCAATCAGTCCGTTGGTGCTAATACAACTTCCCAAGTAGGTGAAGTGGTCAACATGTTCTATCACTTCACTCCCTATCACTAAGTTAGGGGTTGACGTCGTCCAGTCCTGTAGCAGCATCTTACATTTTGCAGGGGCGAATCGCATGCCAAACATACGAAGATTGCTGCTCAAGGTGTTCAGAAGACTCTGCATTTTGTCAGCATCCTCCCCTAACAGGACTATGTCATCTGCATATTCTAAGTCCATAAGATTATTCCCTGGTAACAAGTCGATTCCTAAGTCACTACGTTCAGTTAAGGATACTTCCATTAGCATATCTATGATGAAGTTAAACAGAAATGGGGAAAGTGGACATCCCTGTCGGACACCACTGGTTGTTACCAATTCAGATGACAATTCCCCATAAGCCCTTACACGACTACGTGAGTTTGAATAGAGTGCCTTGATTAGTGCAATGTACTTTCTTGGCACTCCCTTCACAGTCAGACATTGCCATAGTACCTTTCGATCCACGGAGTCGAAGGCCGCCTTCAAGTCAAGAAATATGACAATTGTTGGACGCCGAAAAGTGTGTCTATGTTCTAGAATCTGTCGAAGAGTGAAGATATGATCTATGCACCCTCTACCTGGTCTAAAGCCTGCTTGATTTTCCCTTGTCTGTTCCTCCCGAGTTCTGCTTAGTCTATGCATGATTACTGAGCCTAGGATTTTAGAGACTATGTTCGTTAGGCTGATCCCCCTATGATTATCACACGAGGACTTGTTTCCCTTCTTGAATATCGGTATAATAAGTGACTTACCCCAGTCTGATGGTACTGTCTCTGATTCCCAGACTTTGCCTAGTACCTCAGTTAATCTACAAACTAGTATGTCACCCCCATATTTAAACACCTCCGGAATAATTCCGTCGGGTCCTGCCGCTTTGCCTCGTTTCAAATTACTGATAGCTTTTGTAACCTCACCTACAGACGGCGGACCAGTGTCTATATCCCATTCGGGTACGTGGTGGATGGCGGGGAGGTTCAGTGTGGCTGTAGGCAAGTTAAATTGTTCCTCAAAGTGTTCTTTCCAGCGTTCAAGGCGTCTATCCTGAGAGCTAATTAAGGAGCCATTTTTCTCAGAAATAGTCTCACTTATGAATTGCCTTTTCCCGCCCGATTCTGTGATGAGTCTAAAGAGTTGCCTAGTGTTGCCTATCGCCAATGCTTTTTCCATCTCTTTCGCCTTTGTCACCCACCACTGTTCACGGTCCTTGCGGAGACTTTTAGTAAGTTTCCTTTTGTGCAGCTTTCGCTCCTCATTGAATTCGGAGCTCGCCGGAATAAGTCTTCTAGCATCTATCAGTTCGGATGAGGCAGTCGAAATCCAGTGGTTTTTACTCACCTTTGGATTTGTCTTATTCACAGCTTTTACAGCTGTATCTATAGCTGACTGAATATTCTTCCAGGCTTCTCCAGGGTGAGCACAGCTGTCGGATTCAGATATGCGTTTAGCTAGTTCTTCCTCAAATAGGGATTTAGTTTCCTGATCGAGCTGGGGGCGTAATGGTTTTACCGCCAGCTGTTTCCTACGTCCGTTCAGTCGTAAGCACACACGAGCCCGGACCAGTGCGTGATCGGTATCTACACACGTGTTCCAGAAGGAGCGACAATCTCCTACCGACCCACGCCAACGATAGCTTATTGCTATGTGGTCTATTTGTGTCCAGCGTTGGTTTGATGATGGGGGTCGCCAGGTTAAACAGTGTCTCTCCTTGTGTTTAAAGTTAGTGCTTACAAGAAACAAATGATTATCTGAACAGAACTGTAGGAGACGGTCACCGTTGTCGGTTCGCTGGCACGGAACTCCATAGGTGCCACCGACATCCTTCTCAGATTGACACAATTTCCCTACTTGAGCGTTGAAGTCACCAGCTAGAACGACTATATCTGAGCGTTTAGCCTTTCTCACCAAACTAGACAGCTTTTGGTAGAACTCATCCTTCGTTTCATCCGAACTGCAGTCAGTGGGGGCGTAGGCGGAGATTACGAAAAGGCATCGGCGAGTAGTGCAGTCCTTTCTCCTTCTTACTGATCCGTTCAGACGGACAGCACACATTCGGCTATCTACTGGGATCCAGTCAAGCAATGTCTTTTCTGCCCTAGTACTCAGAGCTATCCCTACGCCAGCTAATCCCGTGAACTAGCTGTGGCATCTCCTGACACCCTCAAGGTGAATTTTGAAGATTCATCCTGTTGGCCAGGTGGGGTTAGGTGAATAACCACACTTGGGTCTTGTATGCGTGTTTCTGAAACACAACATACATCAATGGCTCGAGATGCCAGGGTCTTAGCTAGTGATGCTTGTTGTCCTATTTGGCAAAGTGTCCTTACATTAAATGCTCCTATATGAAATTGGTGGCGTGGCTTTAGGAGACTATCCGTGGTGGTTTTTTGGCTTTCGTCGTTTTTAGTGGACACAGAGTGAAGAGGGAGTGAGGAGCCATCAAGTAGAGGAGTTGCATCACAGGGGGGAAGGTAAGGTAATAGAGATGAAGATGAAGACAAAGATAAGTGAGGATTAGAGAGGTTTTGTGTGCGTTTTGGATTGTGAGGGCGATTGTTACTTCCCGGCTGCCCACACCGTGGAAGTTGGTTGCGTGACCGCAGAGCCCAGGGGACAACTGCTTGTGGCCGGTCACACGCGGCCTGTTTTTGTTCGTTCTTCGTTGTTTTGTGTGCCTCAGTAGCATACTTATCACTCCCGCCCTGTGACACGGCAGCAGGAAGCGCGGTCGTTGTTAATCCGGGCCACGGCCGATCCGGCATGAAATTTTGTGAATTTGTTTGGATCATGGTATTGGATGAGGTAGCTGCTTTTTGTTTAACCGCTATCCAAACAACCTGCCTGGCATGGTAGAACCTCAAGAGACATAAGTCTCAGCCAGTATAGCTTGATTAGGTCATTGCGGTGTTCAAGCCCGACCACCACGTCAAGGTAGCAGCTTTCGGTCGGACCAGTGCATGGTCGGTATCTACACACGTGTTCCAGAAGGAGCGACAATCTCCTGCCGACCCACGCCAACGATAGCTTATTGCTATGTGGTCTATTTGTGTCCAGCGTTGGTTTGATGAAGGGGGTCTCCAAGTCAAACAGTGTCTCTCCTTGTGTTTAAAGTTAGTGCTTACAAGAAACAAATGATTATCAGAGCAGAACTGTAGGAGACGGTCACCGTTGTCGGTTCGCTGGCACGGAACTCCATAGGTGCCACCGACATCCTTCTCAGATTGACACAATTTCCCTACTTGAGCGTTAAAGTCACCAGCTAGAACGACTATGTCTGAGCGTTTAGCCTTTCGTACCAAACTAGACAACTTTTGGTAGAACTCATCCTTCGTTTTCATCTGATTTAAAAGATGTTCACGGAATAGCACACTAACAATATATGATATATAGTAAGTGTGAGTCGTTGGTAGTTGCCATAGCTAAGGTTATCACATAAAAGTAGGTATCAGAAGAGAAAACACGAGAAACTAATCCCTGGAGATATCAGCAGTCTGACAAATACCAACGAAAAGACTTTCAGTAGAGCTGTATACTACTCTTTAAAATAGACAGCGGTGTAAACAATCACAGCAATTTAACGTGAATGCCATTTGATTAATTTGTCTGACTGACTGGTTTCAGCATAGGACTTCACACAAAAGTGTAGCAGTTTGAGTCACTACACACCATGTAGCACAAAGAAAGACAAGTGGTAGCAAAGAGAAATTCGAAAGAACGATAATTAGCAGTAATGTGAGGGTGAAAGAATAGTAGCAAGGGGAAATATTTAAGTTTAATGGATAAAGTGAGTATATCTGCACCACTGAGAACGATTTCGAGCCACATCACCAACTGTCTTCAGCCATTGGTTCTTACGATCCCAAAGACTCAAACCACGTAGTCTGCACCTCCCTACGTGGTTCAAAATTAACTGTCGAAAATTTCATGGACTGACTCCATGTTTCGGTTTGACCACCACTAGTTCTTTTCCAACCTGATCCCATGTTAGCTAACATTGCCCGTCGAGGAGAGGGATGACTAAGCACGCGTACCATATGTCCTAACCATCTCAGTCGGTGTAGCTTTACAACCTCATCGATTGACCTTAGAGGCAACAAAACAAAGATTTCTTCGCCAATTTGCAATCGATAAAGAACAACTAGAGCAGTACCTAAATATTCAAACAGCTTCCACGTACGCCTCAACTTTTTAGTACTACTGTTGCTAGAGATGTTACAGTGCAGGAGATGAATTGTTCCCTATGACATACCGATGTTTGGAAGAACATCTCCATCTTCAGACTGGAGCTACAAATCTTTTCTGTGATTTCGCAAACTGTCTACTTTAACACTATTGCTATTCTGACGTTACGATAGTGCCATGTGTTATATATTCGTGCATCACTAATCGCGATCCCATTGCACATTTTCCAAGAAATCCATACCCATGGTGTCGGCATCTGCGGAGAACCAACTACCTGAAGGTTTCCATTCAATTCACATTTACTCGGATGATCTTTCCTTCTTTTTAAAACTGTAATTACTATTTTTTGAGGTTGCTAACAATCTAAGCCAGTGAAACATCAGAGCACTTTTTTCAAGACTACACTAACAACATTTAAACTAAGTGTAAAATGTGCCAGTTAGCTTCACTAATTAAAACCTTGTTGTATCTGAGAAATGTATACAAAAGTTAGGTGTTGTTATTCATATACGTATCTGATCAATACAGATGATCTGCTAAATTCACCCTGAGTGCTAGGAGACTTTACTGCTAGTCTTTATGGCCGCGCTATCATAGATGACTATGATATGTCCTACACAATTGAGTTTACATATGTATACAATACATGGGTGCATGATGACTAAATTAATCAGTCACAACCACGCATCAATAAACGCTACGATTTCGATAAATTGTGTTACGAAAGTTGTAAAACTGTTCATCAAAATTTCTTAAAAAATTTGAAGCAATTCCAAAATAGTAAACACCTACTGTATGATTGTTAATGAAAACATCTTCTTCATAGCGGGATTTAACTGTTGGTTTTTCAGCCCCTTTAATCATGCGACCAGTTGGTGAGTACTCAGCATATGATTCCCATTGACCAAATAATAACTCCTTGGGTGGCGCTTCCAAATGTTCATGCCCACCATAGCGCTCAAGAATTTCAGCATGCACTTTATTTTGGACATCACATTTAGCTTTGGATACTTTTTTGGCTAACAATTCCAGACGAGTTGGATCTGCCTAGTGTAAGAGGAAAATAAACGTTATATGGAAAAGTTGATCTTTCAATCTTTCAAACGTAATCGAATCGTGAATTATGGGTATATTAGATGAAGTGTAAACAGCCTTGCTGTAACATGAACACGAAAATCTTTTCAGGATAATGAAGATAATATTTACATGCTTACTTGTAAATGGACATCCAGACCCAGCTTGTCATGCATTTCCCAGGCAAACACTTGTCTATCTATCATGTCCTGAACTTCACCATCGTAACGTACAAAGTTATCTCCAGCAAAAGGCACTTCTGATTCCGGTTTCCCACTATTTTCGAAGGGATTACCGCGCATAGCGCGGGTTTTTGAGTCATAATAGGCACTGTTAGGATCCAGGTTGAACAAATACTTGGCGGTGTCCTCACGAATACGCAGATTACGTATAGACTGACGTTGTTTACTGTCAAACTTCTGGCCAGGCATGTCTAGCTCATCACCATATCTGTCACCATCTTCTGCATCAAAGTCTCCATCGTCATCTAAACTGGGTTTGGCGGCAGACGCTGCAGGTTCTTCCTGTTAATAAATGAAAGATTAAAAGGTCACTTTGCGCATGAAATAACACACCAAACCATTTTGTCGCTTTTTGGAAAATTATTTTACGAAGATTTTTACTCAGGTGAGGTTATTTATGCAGCAAAACAGGTAAAGAAAACTCCACATTTCCTACCAACAGAAACCAAATATCACAGTGATCAAAATCAAAACAAATAAGTGGAAGCTACAAATTTTTTCTGATGACGAATACCTACTTCACTGCAATGCATTTTAAACTGTCACACGTGATAATAAGTCGGCAAGTGAAATGAGACCCACTCAACTCAGTTAATGCATATATTCTCTTAGTATGTGTATTTCTTCAACGTATTTTACTCCATGATTTAACAAGCATGGATGGTTTTATGAATATGTATTGAGATTACACGTAGTTTTATTCTTAAACAAGTCATGCTTAGTCAAGTAACCAATTACTGAATATTAAAAGGGAAGGGAGTGACTGACTGGTTGCGACATAGAACTTTGCACCGATGTGCAGCAGTTTGAGTCGCCACACTCCATGTAGCACACAAAGCATGGGAAAGATGTATTGCATAAGTTAACAGGCTTGTATTTTTCAAAATAAGTTCCTGTAGTAGACTCTCTTCTAAAAATGGCACAC
This sequence comes from Trichobilharzia regenti, assembly GCA_944472135.2. NCBI lineage: Eukaryota > Metazoa > Platyhelminthes > Trematoda > Strigeidida > Schistosomatidae > Trichobilharzia > Trichobilharzia regenti. Next base: position 91,952,257 of record OX235262.1, on the reverse strand, counting down.
ATATAAACTATTTGCATGTGATGCAAATACAGTTGCGCTCATTTTCTAGATGAAGTGAGTAATCTCCAGATGCATCACTAACTTTCATCCAGCCTCAATCCAAAAAGAGCCCGTAGTAGTTTTGCATTAACAAGAAAGAGAATCTGGACAAACTCGCTTTCACAAGGTGATAAGTAAATTATTTCAAATTATTCCTTAGTCATACCTGGAAAAAATATTAGTGAAGGTGTAGCTAATCATTTTTATATATATGCAGGATCAACACGGAGAATTTCGATAATTCATTCAGTCACCATATCAACTTTGATAACTGATTAGAAGGCAATTAGACAAACAAGCTTGACTGATCGATTTATGCATACGTCAAATGCCTGTATGAGCAAACATTAACAGATCATCAAAATGTGTAATCCTTACCAGTAGGTACATGAGCTGCTTTCAAGTAAACATACGTTTGCCTTCAAAGAGAAACTTCAGTTACGAAGTCTACAGGCCACAGATTTTTAAGATGCAAACATCTTTTATCAGATACTCGAATTATACGAGCATAATTTTTAGAATATTGTTATGAAAGAACACAACGAACAGACGTTCAATTATATTACAAGTATTATGCTTGGGCATTTTGTCCACGTAAGTGGTGAACTACAGAAGTGCTTCAAAAATGAAGTGGACTTCACTTATCCCCTGTTTACAAAACTGACTATTTTCTCAATCAATTCTGGTCAGAGGATCGAAGTAGAAACTATACGCGAAGGATTTAAAGGATATTACGGATAATAAAATTAACAAGAGTACATCTAGTACAAGTGGAAAATTCCAAAAATTATCAAGTAATTTAGTTGAAAAGTAGAATGATTGGAAGAATATTCGCTCTGTTGTCGCATAAATGACTAGGTGTGGTAATTAATAATACCTACTGTGCGAAGGATTATGGCATTAATTAATAGCTAAGATATCCACAGACGAACAAGTTTCGGACCTAATACACAACAATTGAAATTCGAGTGCATACGGCATTCAGTCACTACTTCAACTGCTGACAGGAATACCTGATATAAAACCTCATTCTCAAATAAATCCTCGACAAGTACACAGTCAAACTGTTTGAAATGTATTGCACGAGTTCGTCACATTTTACAACACTACTTTTTAACTGTACTGTATGGGGTCATAGAAGTATCTATTTAAAGTTAATCTGAAGTGATTAATTGAATACCAGTCCTTAAGACGAAATAAGGTTAGGTTGAATGTAAGGCCCTCTTTATAATTCAGCGGATTCATATGTGTCGGTGGCACAGCACTTAGGACTCTCGCCGACCATGCACATAGTCCGAAGTTCGATCCCCTGCCAACGCATACCTGATATCAACTGGTCGGCCTGCGAAATTTAGGCTACCGATATCACATGCTGAAAATGTCATACTTGTACCAAAAATAGGGTTTGGAATCCCGCTATAATAAAAAAATAACTGAGAATTCCTCGTGTCATCAGCCTTACTCATTCTTTACGTATAACAAAGGAACTTACCTGTCCACTGCTTCCTTCTGCTGCCTGAGCCAGTTTCTCTTCTAACTTTTTCGCTTTAGCTATTTTTCTTGCTTCTTCAAGTCGCTGATATTCTTCGAATATCTTTTTATGTTCAGATGGGTCGTATCCATTCCATCGATCACGTTTACCTTCGTAGTCCAACTCCAATGTTACTTGTTGGTATTCGTCAGGAGCAATATCAAGACCAGTATATTTGGCACCAACCTAAAATGTACGATATCAGACGATCAGTCATAACATATCTGATATACAAAAATGTCGTCCACGACGTATTTTATCTTATTCGCCCACTGTAAATTACCATCATATTATTATAGGATTTTTACTAACTTAACTCAGGAACTACAGAATAAAACCTGAAGTTTTTTTACACAGATGTTGCTTCTTTCGCTTTAATGCCACATAATCATACTGAAAAATCTTTCAGACATTGGTATCACGCTTATACATATCCAACACCTAATCAGGTAGCACTCATGGTTGGTTCGGTGGTATTCAAATACTTCTGATAGATCTATCATTAGTTAGTGTTCTATACTGCACTTCATAAAACATGCCCTATAGCGAAGATAACTAAACATACTTAGAGCATATCGGATTACACACTTGTAAGACAAATTTAGCTTCTACAAGTGGTTAAAATTTGAAGTGACTGTTCGTTAGTTTAGGACACAACATGTAAAAAGGTTAGTGATGATACCCATGTACTTTTATGGATACATATGTAATCAACCTCAGAGGTTTGTAGGAATTTTTTACCTTGTTAAGGAATGAACAAAGTAATTAGATCTCCCTCATTGACTAGTAGCAACAGAAAGACGAGTTCAGTCTGGAGTTAACAAAATACTTGTCAATGTTATTTCTATATATCTGGTAAAGTACTTGGTAGAATATCAAATAACGGGCTGCTCAAATTTCAGAATCGCTAATAGATCACTCATTTAGATCCAAGTAGGACTGTAGGAAATGAATTAAGTATTAATTTCAACCTCTCTTTCTAGACAGTAGCGCTTTGGGGCGCAACACCGTTTTTTACTCTTCATAAAGGCCAAAAATAATCTCCTACTATAACTAGTTTGCCATAAAAGCAATGAAAATGCCAAAATTCCTGCAAGAAATACCACAGGTTTAAGGCTGACTTAGTCATAGTGTGTTGAAGTTAAGGGTCCTTATAAACGTGATCTCTTTTGTATTTTCTATTCGAACCAGGCAGAAGAAACATCAAGAAACAAAGGCAGATAGTGTCACTGTGTAGAGTTCATCATTTCTTGATATAGCCATTTCCTTTTGGGACTAACTCCCACAAGTGCCATTTGTTTTTGACCGATAAGCTTGCGATGGGGATACAAAAACGCAGAATATTAATGGAAAGGAATTAACATGTGCATAAAGCCTTCTACTCAAACAAATTTATTAAACACTGGACACGTAGCACATTAGATAGGCTACGATGTATGCGGTTTTCTTGCCATTGGCAATAACGCATGCTCTCGCATAAAAGCGTTTTAATTTGTACAATTGAAAATTCCATTACTTGGATTTTGTTCGGATTACATTTCATAATTCTGAGGTAACTACACATAACCTTTGTTAACCCTAATATAGCGTACATGTTTATCGATATGCAATAAGTGAATCAAATCTACGAGGTTTCGATATGATAGCAATGTTACATGTCACCATACTTAAACTAATCCGTATACAACAACTTGGAAAAGCTGGCACTATATTTTCGACGGAATACACAGCAGTGTATACACTAGTTATAGAAACAGAACCTTAAAAAACAGACCTTTCGAGGACGTTCAAGGCAATCTTTTCGTTTATGTGACATAGATCCACAATTTTCACATGCGCCATCACGGTAGTATGTGACAGTTTGCTTGGCCTGAGGTACTCCTCTTTTATACCACACGTTCAAAGCATTTGAGCCTTTCATTTTGCCAGAAATTTCTTCGCGTTTTTTCTCATCTTGTATCCTCTGATGACGTAAGGTTGGATGTAAAGCACCGTAGTACCAGGGAGCCTGCATAATATACTGTGGAATATGAGGGTTAATATCTCTCCCTTCTTCATCTTTCATTGCAGGCATCACAGCTAGCTTCCGGGCTTCCTCCAACTCCTTCATCTTTCGATAGTCATCTTTGCTCCTTTTCTTTTCATCTCCTTTGTCATCACTCTTAATTCGCTGCAGCAACGAAGGAGGAAAGTTCGGAACGAAAGACATTTTGCTGTAGCGTTACGGCTAGAATTTCCCGGCTGGAACGTGACCTTCAAGGTTGCTGTAATGATAAGAGCTTTATAGCAAAACAGTACTTGCGATACAGAATGGAATTCTCAGCATTTTACTACAGTTTTGCATCCAGTTAGTAAATTACCAATACTTGAAAATTAATAATAAAATAAAATTCTACATAGATTAAGGGTAATCTCAGTTAGTTTTGACAACAATATATTAGCATGTCGGCAAAAAAGCGAAACTGAACAGTGCTTGAAGGTGTTAGAAAAGTAGGTTCTAGCATATTTACTGGCCTAAGTAGAAGAAAGAAACAAAGCTGCACATAGCGGAAAAAGAAAGAGAAAAGGAAAAGAAAGAAAAACGTTGTACCTATACATGATATGAGTTAGAAAGACGAGATCCAGTTGTTCTACTGACTATTTAATAAGTTAAAGGTAATTGTAGTAATCTATTGTAATAGGAATATTATTATTTCGAGATGACCGAATTACAAGAATCCAGACAGAACACAGAGAGGGCAGAAGTCAGGAATTTGTATTTAGCGGAATTATTCTGCAATTCATATAAGAAACATATCAACAGTCAACAGTAAGTATTTTAAACAATACAGAGATAGAAATTGTCAATCACCACATCCGACACACGTCGAATATCTCCTTGCGTATTTATAACGATGTCTCGGTTTGCTTGCAAGTAGCTGCGACCTTCTAACTGATTCTGTGATATTATTTTCATCAGTATTATCTGGACTTATTTCTGAATTATCTACAGAATCAGGATTAGTAGCGGAATCATTAAAATTATAATTGGAACGACCTACTTCATTTATTGTCACTTTGTCCAGGTGTCTGTTATGAACTGAGTGATCTTTGATGTCTAATATCTTCACCACTCAATTTCCCATTTTTTGTAGTATAATTCCAACAGAAGGTCTATAGTTATTACCTTTGTAATAATGTACATTAGAAGTCGTGGACATCAGATGCTTTTTGAGAATTCGAGATTTGAAACGTTTTGCAGGACTTTCATGAGTACTTGTATGCTCTGCATTCGACAGACGTAGTCTATGCATATGCAGTAATTCCTCAATTTTAATCAGTTGCTCTCTCATCTCGTTCAGTTTTTTTCGTGTTTTCGACAGTTCACATTGTAACTCAGCTACCTCATTTTTGAAAACAGTTGATGCTTGCGTTGCTGAACTTGTAGTGGAAGTTTTCATTGGATTAGCTTGAGTATTTTGAAAGGTTGATAGACACATTGACTCCATTTTACTAGGGAGATTGGGAGAATTATAAGAATGTTGAGCAACATAAGTATTCGAACTTCTGCAAACCGTCTTGATGTGTCCAACTTTACCACATTTGTGACACTTAGCACCCCGAAAACGGCAAGTGCTTCGAAGATGTAACTTTCCACAGGAAAAACAGGGTTTAATGTTTTTGATCTCTCGCTGCATTCTATTACCTGTGGACGGCAGTTTGGATTGCTTTCCATGAACACTTGTATTTTCGACTTTAGAAAGTATAACATCAGACACTGACGTAGTGGGAGCAGAGTATTCATTATTGACATCTTTATATGTAATACATACATCTTTAGCAGTTTGAAAAGTACAAGAAGGAATCTGAATTAACTCTTTCTCTAACTTAGGAACATTGATTCCAGCAATTAGACGATCACGTAGTTGAGTATGCAGCTGATCTCCAAAGTTACACTTTGAAGCTTGAATTTGAAGTTGAAGAATAAAGTCTCTAATCTTCTGGTTGGGAGCACGAACTAGTTTATTGAATTGAGCCCTCTCTCTCGTCTCAAAAGTAGTTATATGGGAGTGATCTATAAGAAGTTCACGGATCTTAGCATATGGCAGAGAAATTGGTTTATCTGGAAACGCCAGATTTGTAGGGGACTAATATTAGAGTTCACTAACATTCCAAATATAAAAGTAATAATCCAAGTCAGTGGAGTGTTAAACCACAATATATTACCAAAAATACAGTGACGAGTTATAGCAACAAAAAGGATTACTTGGTTATACAGTATAAGTCCTCGGCTACAAATTAATTATATAATCCACAGGCACGTTAACTGTTTGGACTGCGTCTGCTGTAGCTGCTGTGTTCCGGTTGTAGAAATGTCTTCGGTTGAAAGTAGTAGGCTCCTACAATAAATCCGAAGTATACAACACGGTGTGAGTGGAGCAAGTAAGCAGAAGGGACCAGGGAGAAGACGAAGTCTCCAACAGCAGAGTGTATTTTTCAATTGTACACGGAAGTTATGTATATTTCAACAAGAAGCGTTTTAAACAAAAATTATGTACAATATCTCGAATTTATACAAGTAACCAAAAAGTGTACAATCACATTGTTACGTACTCAACACGGCTCCCCCCTAGAGGTCCGGAGAGACAACCGGGAAATGATAAGTAAAACTATGAAGTAAATAATAATAGTAATAGCAACTTTTGGATAAAAATAGGGATATATTACAACATGCATAAACGCGAGAAGGTATGTGAGTCATGTAAAGTCTGAAAGCATATACAATTGGTTCAGCAATAAAAATTGAAAGAGAAAGTCATGTCACTTAAATTTGCACTAACCATGAACATAGATTTTTAATGTATAAAGAAAAATATGTAAATACACAGTAATTAAGGAGGGGAAAGAAACATTTAAAAAAATATGGATTAAAGATCAATAGTTTTTGGAAAGGACACTACCTGTTTTTTCGGTGAGGTACATATAAATAAATAATAGTGATAGTAACATCAAAGTTTACGACGAAATACTAACGGTCATGATGATAATGTCTAAACGAAAAAGATAATAATAATTTTTAATTATTTTTCTTTTGTTAGTCCTCAAAATGAACGTAGCGAGCCGGTTTACTGATTTGCCGACCACTACGTGTGTGATATGGAGGGAGGATAAGACTTGGTGCCGGTGGAGGGGATTCGGATGTTTGATTATTTGATTGCGCAGCTGCCGATGTAGATTCGAAGTCGTTGTCGGTGTATGCGGGTTTGATTCGATCAATTGAAACAGTCTCTCGTCTTCCATTCTTGTTCACTGTAAAGTGTTTGTCTGAACGTTTAATAACTTGAAAGGGTCCTTCGTATGGAGGTTGCAATCCTTTTCTGATGGCGTCGACTCGAATGAAGACGAATTTGCAAGTTTGTAGATGTTTGTTGATCTGATCTCTTCGGGGAGATTGTCGAGGTGCTGTTGGTTGAAGTTGAAGCATTTGTCTAGTTAATCGGTTAGTGAAGTCGGCAATGTTCACGTCTGTGGAATCGGCTGAGGGGACTAGCTGTCCAGGCAAGGTTAGGTTGGTGCCATAGACAAGTTGAGCCGGTGTACATCCTAAATCTTCTTTGATAGTAGAACGGATACCAAGTAAAATCAAAGGTAAGTATTCACTCCACTTAGATGTATCATTCTGCGCCATCAGGGAGCTTTTCAGTTGTCTGTGGAATCTTTCCACTAGACCATTCGCTGCCGGATGATAGGCTGTTGTGGAGATATGTTTCACTCCCAGAAGTCTCGTCAGTTCGCGAAAGAGTGTCGATTGGAATTGAGGACCGCGGTCGGATGTAATAGTAGTTGGTACACCGTAGTTTGACACCCAACGGTCGAGAAAAACTAAAGCAACGTTTTCAGCAGATATGTCGTTTAAGGGGCATGCAATAGCCCAACGAGTAAATCTATCAATCGCTGTCAGGATATGTGTATATCCCCTTGATGTTGGCAATGGTCCCACGATATCTATATGGATATGCTGAAATCTCCTTTCGGGTAATTTAAACGTCTTCGGGGTTGTAATAGTGTGGCGGTGTACTTTGGAGCATTGGCATTGGATACATTCTCGTGCCCATCTCCGAATGTCAGAGTTCATTTTAGGCCACACGAAGCGTTCGCCGATCAGCCTGACCGTGGCGCGTACTCCAGGGTGGGAAAGCGAATGTAAATGTTCGAACAATGCTTTTCGGCAACTGAGAGGGACAAATGGACGATTAGTGCCGGTAGATACATCGCAGACTATGGTTGCATCCGATAAGGGGATAGGCACATCTTTGAGTTGTAAGGAAGAGTTTCTGCGGCAGGTTTGGAGTTCAACGTCATCTTTTTGTAATTGAGCCATACGATCAAGACTGATGTCTACCGACGTTTGGAGCTGGTTAATGTCACTTCTTGAAAGAGAATCGGCTACCACGTTCGCATCCCCTTTGATGTACTGAATGTCGGTTGAAAATTGGGAGATATAATCCAACTGTCTGGCTTCTCTAGGGGAGTGTTTATCAAGTGAAGTAGTGAAAGCATGACACAGGGGCTTGTGGTCAGTAAAAATAGTGAAATGCCGGCCCTGTAGTAAGTAACTGAAATGCTTCACTGCAAGATATATGGCCAGCAATTCTCTCCCAAAAGTGCTGTATCGTGTCTGAGCCGGTTCCAACTTCTTAGAAAAGAATGCGAGTGGGGTGACTTCGCCCTTCATCTTTTGTTGTAATACTGCCCCCACTGCTACCTGTGATGCATCTGTACATAAAATGAGTGAAGCTTCTGGGTTGATGTGAGATAACATTACGACGTTGGATAAGGCATCTTTTGCATTATTAAATGCTGCTTTTGCTTCTTCAGACCACTGAAATTTCTTCGAATTGCATCTAAGTAGGTCGGTCAGTGGCTGAACTATGGAGGCACATGATGGAATAAAACGTCGGTAGAAGTTGAACATCCCGAGAAAACGTCTAAGTTTCTTTAAGGAATCAGGTTCGGGAAAGTTCTTAATAGTTTCTATCTTATCTTCGGTAGGTCTGATGCCTTCGGCAGTTATTCGATGTCCTAAGAATTCAATGGAAGGGGAACCAAAAATACATTTCTTTGGATTGATAACAACTCCAAATTGTTCAAACCTTTGAAATAACAAGCTTAAGTGTTGCATATGTTCTTCCGTCGATGAGCTGGCAATTAAGACATCGTCGATATATACAAAGACGAAATCAAGACCTTGGGTAACTTGGTCCATAAAACGCTGAAATGTTTGAGCAGCATTCTTTAGTCCGAAAGGCATTCTCAAGAATTCGAATAATCCAAAAGGCGTAATAATTGCTGTTTTTGCAATGTCTTCTGGAGCGACTGGTATTTGATGATATGCCCTGACCAAGTCAACTTTAGTAAAAATGGTCTTTCCATGTAAGGTCAAGGAGAAGTCGTGGAGATGAGGTATAGGATAACGATCTGGTACCGTAGCGTTATTCAAAGCGCGATAATCTCCACATGGTCGCCAGTCATGATTAGTTTTAGGTACCATGTGCAGAGGTGAAGACCATGGGCTGTTAGATGGTCGTATGATACCTAACTGCATCATATGTTCAAATTCCGACTTAGCTGCTGCTAGTTTATCGGGTGGTAACCGTCGTGGACGTGCCTTCACAGGTTGTCCTGTTGTGATGATCTTATGCGTAACTGTATGAGATATATCTTCAACGTTGTATGATGGTTTAAGGATTTTAGGAAATCGTTGCAATAAAGCAGAGAACATTTCACTCTCCGGCTTTTCTATGCAGATGCTATGAACAGAGTAGTCGCATGTAATACCATGGATCTTGAGTTGGGTGCAATTGTCAACCAGTTTTTTCTTGCTGATATCAACCAACAGATTGAAGTGACTTAGAAAGTCTGCACCTAGTATAGCGTGACGTACGTCAGCTACTATGAAGATCCATGTGAAACGTCGGCGTAGTCCTAAATTTAAAATCATTGACTGTTCGCCATACGTCTGTATGTTGGTTTGGTTGGCAGCACGGAGTGAAAGTTTTCCAGGTATTTTGGCTGATCGCCTGGATAGTGAGGGGGGGATAACACTGACCTCGGCGCCTGTATCTACCAGGAATAATGTGCCGGTAGTCAAATCCCTCACATAAAAAAGGCGACTGTGGTGATTGCCAGTAACAGCTGTCGCCATCACTGTCTGGCTGAGGCGTTTCCCTGAGCCTGGTTGGCTTCGCTAAAGCTGCACGGTTTTACACATTTCAGGGCATGACGTCCAAACTTCCAGTGATACCAGCATATATTGCTATCCCGAGAAGACGTGTAAGAACGCTGTCGTGAGAAGGATCGTCGTCGTGATGGTGACCTTCTCTGTGAGCTCCGTCTCCGGACTTGTCGATCAGACTTATTAGTTTCCAAATTGTCAATCCTTGCCGCTAAGTCTGCAATGGCGGCGAGTATCGGTGTGTCTGCCGTGGGTGTGGAATGACACGGTGTGGCACTATCAGATGCTACGTGACTTATGGTGTTATCAGATAAAACATCCATAATACTATCTGCCATGTCACTTAGTTGGTCTAAGTCATATGACTTTCCTGAGATGATTAAAATTTGCTGGACATTTCTAGGTAAACGTTGCAACCACATCTGTTTCAGCACGACCTCGTCTACTTTATGATTTCCGATTAACTGGCGCATGTGCCTGAGTAGCTGGGATGGTTTACGTGGGCCTAGATCACAGCCTGTGATCAATTGTTGGATTCTTTTCTCATCCGACAGACTGGTACGTTGTATGAGGAGGGCTTTAAGTTTATCAAATTGATGTTCTGTCGGAGGATCTTCGATGAAATCGCTGATTTCTGTCAATACTGACGGAGGGAGTTCTGCCAGCACCATACCATATTTGGCTATTTGGGACTTAATGCCCCGTGCTTCTAGCAACGGTTCAATTACCGCAAACCAAATCCTTGGTTCTGCGAAACCGTATTGGGGTAAACGAAAATCAGTGATGGCATTTATTGTGGCGTTTGTCTCGCTATTAGTTGTCTGCTCATTTGATGTACCGGACTGAGGTGATGACATTATGACGAAGTCTCCAACAGCAGAGTGTATTTTTCAATTGTACACGGAAGTTATGTATATTTCAACAAGAAGCGTTTTAAACAAAAATTATGTACAATATCTCGAATTTATACAAGTAACCAAAAAGTGTACAATCACATTGTTACGTACTCAACAGATTCTTCACTAGGCTATATGCATCAAGCCCAATAGCAGTGATGAAATGTGCTGGTATTTTGTCATCCCGAACATTCTTTGAAATGCACCACGCATCGAAGCATTCCAAATAATCAGCAATCTCTCGCGGAGTAGCATTTATAGGAAGTTTTCCCAGGTTATTTAGTTCCATCGCGACGCCAATTTGTAGTAATTTATTGTAATAGGAATATTATTATTTCGAGATGACCGAATTACAAGAATCCAGACAGAACACAGAGAGGGCAGAAGTCAGGAATTTGTATTTAGCGGAATTATTCTGCAATTCATATAAGAAACATATCAACAGTCAACAGTAAGTATTTTAAACAATACAGAGATAGAAATTGTCAATCACCACAGTAATGCTTTTTTATCGTAGACCAAAAATCAAGTTATTTGGTGTTATCTTCAATTATCAATCAGACATATATCATTGAAGATGCTATTCTGGCAATATAGATCCATATAAACAGTGACATTATGACATTATGCGAGTAATCAGCTTTTCTGATTACACAAAGCATACACTTTCAGCTTTCTGGAGTAAAAACAGAAATTAAGTGGGCCAGTGCAAAGACGCATAACCGTTTCCAACTAGCAATTGATGATGAGTAATTTTGACTCATCCATTTTTGTATAATAAGTTTCGGAACATTTTGGCTCTGTAGCGGTAATTAAATCCCTAAAATGTTTTTGATTACAGCTTGATTCCACACCGCATTTTCGGTACAAGTATGGAATTTTCAGCATGGATTTCGGCAGCCCGAATTTCGCAGGCCAACCATAGATATCAGTTGTGAGTCGGTAGGGGATCGAACCTCGGACCATGTGCATGGTTGGCGAGAGTCCTAACCACAGTGCCACCGACGTAGGTCAGTAGCCTACAGCCGAATCTTCCTTGTAATAGTAAATAGTATACTTGGAGATTTTATCAAAGTAACTACTTAGCCCAATGCAGAGGAAATCAGCAGTATCATTCCACTTTGTATAACTTTCTCATACCACGTAGACTTCGGTTGGTGGGAAGTGGAATCTATGACCTGTTTTGTCATATCAGTTTGAAGACTGAACCGGTCGTTACGTATTAGCCTGATAACTGCAAATTCACTTACTTCATTTGGTGGTTAGTTCGACTAAGTTCTAATCACTGAAGGAAGAATATTATGCTGACGTTTTTCAAGGGATATGCGTGCGTCGGTGGCACAGTGGTTAGTACTCTCGCCGAACATGCACATGGTCCGAGGTTCGATCCCCTGCCGACGCGCACCTGATATCTATGGTCGGCCTGCGAAATTCGGACTACCGATATTCATGCTGAAAATTCCATACTGTACTAAAAATACGGTGTGGAATCAAGCTGTAATCAAAAATAAAAATAAAATAAATATATGTGGGGGATAGGAAGAGTAAATTAAAATAATCCTAACGTCGGGCTATCTCAGTACATTTCAGTTACCAAACTAGTCTTCGATGAAATCCAAAATGACGGCGTTCTTTTTCGTTAACTGAGAACGGTAGAGGTCAACAAACGACATAAAATGTGTCCATGAATTTTTCCCCTTCTTGCACGTTTATTTCAGAAAGCAAGTTGTTTGATAACTCTGTCATTGTGTATTCAAACAGTCGAATGAATGGTAGAGTAATTAGGCCGAGTCGGATTCAAACATCATTTCTTTGAATAGCTATCAACTATCTACTCCATTTATGGTGGAAAATAAAAACCTCCTCATTCTTTTTGCCGATACTGGGTGGTCGGTTCGTGGTAATGCCAGTAACGAATTGCTTGAGCAATAAACCAAATTATTTTTGGGAGACTAATGTTAGCAGTACTATGTGAATTCATACGAACGGGTCATGTGATTTTAAAATAGCTTGAAATGTAGGTATCTATCTAGTAATTGTGATCTGATATGAGGTTGCAGTATGCGAAGCATCTGTTAGTATTCACGCTAAATTTGATTACTCTAAATTTCATTTTGAATGAAATTTCCCATACTTTGTGCTCTGGAACAAATCAGATCTAAAATTCAAGTTTTTCACGAGTAATGCTTGACGACAGGTCATACCAAGTGATTTAATCTTAAAATTTCTGCAGAAATATATTGGCTGGGTTGACGTTATTTTCACGGTCGTCTTATGTTATATAACTTCTAACGAGGACAAGACTATATATGGTCACTTATATGACTCGCTGGGATCAAAATTTGTTAGCCAAAGAGAGTGGGGGGTCAGTTGACCGCAGAGTGAAGCTGAATAGATATGCATTGTGCTACGGCTAGAGGTAATATAACAATAGCATACTGTTGGAAAGGTCTGTTGGCGTTCTTTTGGTTGTTACACAATTTGACTAGAATGAGCCCCCAGTCATCTCGCTGTAACCAACTAAATACCTGGAAAATGTTCCCAACACTGAGACGGTCACAGAAGTGATATTAAATCGTGACAACTTTTATAATTCACAATACAGATTCAATTATTCTCTACACGTCAACGGAAGTTTAAACCATAAACAATCAGCGTCTAATTGATTACATCAATTATGGTTCCACTACTAGCAATGGTATGTTGTCCGTACTAGCACATTCGCAGTATATATTTTGCAGTGGAAACACTGTCTGGACCTGAATGATGGTATAGTATAAACGGTATCCACTTTGAAAAGGTTCCATATTCAAAAAGATAGTTGTTTTAGGAAGCCCGTCTTTGTGAAATAAACTATGAAACTTCCCTCTTTGTGAAGTTTCGACACACAGAATCTGCCCTGGCAAATGATGTGCTGACATATTTGTAGGATATAATCCTCCTTTTCAGTAGTTTCACAGTAGCACTAGAAACATTCGTGAAAATCATATTCCACTCATTGTTCTTGTACAGACTATCACGTTACTGCCTAAATGCTAGTCTGTTTTCTGTAATCCTCTTTTTAAAGTCCAACGTTATGGGTATGCTATAGCTGTTGCTAGCCTTAAGAGTATGTGCATATAAGTATATAAAAGCCTCTAACATGTGACGCAAGGCTCTAATATCCATGAGTGGTGAACAGTAGTCAAAAAAGCATTATTCTGGAAAAAACATCTTAATCTAAGAATCTGAGTACTGGGTGATAATATATTTGTACTTAACGTCACAATGCATAATTTTTGATCACTGAATTTGGTATTAGCCTATTTGAATAAACTGGTTAATGTATTTAGGACATCAGCCCTAAATTCGGTCAGCGAAATTGAAAATGAACATTTAGGCAGAAAAACAATGTCCTGAAGCATGCAGTTCATTCATCAGTGAATACTGCAAAATCTTCAGCATTAAAATTTAACAACAGTTGGCAAGGGGCGCCTGACCATTTGTCAACCTAAACTGCTGTATGTCAGAGATAGTCAAAGGGAAGGGACAAACAAACTGCTTGTGAGGATGTCCCTGTTTTCAAATGTTGTTCAAACCGGTGAAAATTTCTGCGTAATCTCGCTGTTGTTGTAGTTCGAGATGAATTTTCGCAATGTAACGTAACGTAGGGCATTGTAAGTTTGGCGGTTTCCCAACGTTTAAACTATGCTTGTCTTATTTCAGTTTGGCTGCGTGGCGTGCAGGGATTGGTCACCCAAGATGATGCAACAGATGACTAATAGGAATGTCCCTTCTCTCTCAACTGATTGTATTACGACTGATTGTAAATATAATCCTTGACCCTTAGCCCTCGCTCTTACTAGCACGCGGCACTTGTGTAATTACCATGCCAACGTGCTTTTCGCTCTCCATTTCAGATCATTACTTGACGATCAGGATTAGAGTAAGTCGCTGGTATTGTTTTCAGATGTTGGAACGGCTGCAGCAGCTGTTGGTCTCACTAAACATCTGTCTGACTTAATGATAATAGTAGTGTTTTTTCATATAAACAGATTAACCCGAATGAAAAGCGTGCCGTTTTTGCAGGTATGATCAAACATGATTTAATTTAAAACCCTAAAATGTTGGTAAATGACCATTGATTCGATATTACGAACAGCTGATTTATAATACAACTTATCAGTACATGGTTGTAAGAATGGTAAATTGTAAGGCCTCCACCAAGGCTGAGAGGAAGACCCAAGTTTTATTCCATATTCTACGGGTGATAACCTACCAGTATTCAGGTATATACGACACGCAGGTATCACTAAAGGGTATTTGGGGTGAAAACGTTCAATGACGGTGTCTACACTGTTCCGTGCTTCTCGTCTTTTCGTGGTAATCAATTTATTGACACCACCTAATGCATGGAAACAGTCGTCCAATAGAGTTTTAAAGTTTCGGAAGTGGTCTCATATTCGATGAAGATCAGCGAAGATTTAGTGATCAAGTGTACCATATTTCTTTCCTTCTCAGAAGATATATATTGTATAACCCACAAGTATTGCTTGTGTCACCAGACATTTATTTTTGTTTATTAGATCTCTATCCTGCTGGTGAATGTATTCTTCATGTAAGTTGGCATGACCCCATAAATTAACTTGGCTCCACTAAAACACGGTGCTGCTTGACCATGGATCAAATGCTCAGTTATTAAAGTAGTGGTTTTTAATCCTATTTTATAGAGATGATCTCATCTTCAATGGAATACTGGAAATTCTCAGTAAGCTATGAAACTTTTTAGATGGTGGTGGTGGTCTTAAGGTAACCGCTTACGTTGACACTTAGTAAATAACATTCCGACGACAATTTATTGCCCACAACCAAAAGCTATGACACATTCGTATCACCGTTAGTGAAGTGACCTAGACAGATGATAAGTAAATAACTATTATTGGGTAAATGTGCTACGTCAAACAGAGCCCTTTCGCTTTGGAATTCCAAATGGATTCTCAATTACAAACTTTAAATTCCTTTACATGTTATCCAAGCGGCATCCAAGCCTGTCTAATTTGTCCTGAGAAGTGAAAAACTGAGTAAGCAACTATATCAGACGCATCTATAATGATCGCTGAGAGGGATTTTATCGTATAGTACTAGCAATATCACTTTAAAGATTTTCCTCAAGCCTGTCATACGATATGTTTATTGCAATGGTGCACATAATGGAATAAAAGGGCAACTGGAAGGAAGAAACTAGCAAAACTGTGTACCTTTAACACAATGAAAC
This sequence comes from Trichobilharzia regenti, assembly GCA_944472135.2. Taxonomy (NCBI): domain Eukaryota; kingdom Metazoa; phylum Platyhelminthes; class Trematoda; order Strigeidida; family Schistosomatidae; genus Trichobilharzia; species Trichobilharzia regenti. Next base: position 91,936,322 of record OX235262.1, on the reverse strand, counting down.
GAAACGGGATGTTCGAGGATTTGTCCTATCCTTTATGATATACTACATACCGGACATGCCACGCTTTCTGAGGAGATTCTTTTCTTATGTGGATTTGTAGTGATGCCGTATCCACACAATATTAGAAAAACTGAAAGAAGAAATCAGCAATCATCTTCTGGTAAGATTGCAGGAAGGGAATCATTTACTCGAAAATGAAAGCGAGGTAAAAGGCCAAGTGGCTCATTAACCCTTGAGGATTTTAAGCTGTTTTGGCTCATTGACCGATAAGCGAACCTAGAGAAGTAGCGGCCCCATTTTCAGGGACTTGTTTCAACTGGAATAAACATGCTCTGTCAACCAAAACTATTGTCTTTGGAAACATTCTTATTTGATAGAGAGGGTAATAGGTTGTCAATGTAGTTCAAGATTGAACGATCAATTCATGGTTGTTTGCTCAAAACCAGCTTCCCCAATTTTCGCTCAGGCATCAATACACCAGTCATCGTCTCATCGGTCGCTGTTCAGAAAGAAGTCAGACCAAAACTGTCAGAAACCTTAGTTAAAACTTAATTTTAAAGCTGCCTATATGTTGATGTTACAATAAAGAATTCTCGAGTAGCCAATCGGTGTTATGGTTTTGCGTCCGTTATTACTAAGCGTTTCTGAGAAACTTCAAGGAACAGCGTGAATCACAGTGTAGCAAGAGCTGGGTATTGACGGTTTACGAGACGTGGCTGACATAGGTTGTAAAAGCGGAGAAGTGTACCTACCGGTAATCTTCAGGTTACTCATAGCTTTTGGTTTGGTGCACTTTACTATCTCATGAGAAGTCCTTCTGAGAACCATGAGAGCTTGGGACGTCCACAACCTTTGTTACAAATAATTAATTTTCTGTCATTGAAAATCCCCCAACTGCAATCTCTACATATTCATTCACAGACAAAGTGTTAGCTACTATGAAGTTCTCGACGCACTGCTTTAGAGAGGTTGTTTGGTGATCTTTTCGGCTCACTTAGAAAAATTCTTTCGGAAAGATACTTACGGATCACCACGGTATTATAGATAATAAGATGTCTATATTTTCTGCATCAGTGAATACGCTTGATACACAATCATCATGATCAAAGTTAATTATTCTGATGTCCACGTACAACCGGTAGCGCTGGAGAAAATGTCTTCCAGTGGTAGGAAGTGTTATGACGACAGAATTGAATGATGATTCGAAAAGTGTGTATCAGAGAGATCTAACGGTTAGGAACTTTTAAGACATTTTTGACAGTCCAGTGGCTTACTGAAATGTGGTCACTTGTCAGGGCAACCACTCAGAATATGCTTGATTGAGCTAGCCTTCTTGGAATAAACAGGCCTACGGAATGAGTGTATTTCACCTGAATGACATCATATTTCCCAGTACAGGCAGTAGGATCACCTGTCTACCTGTCTTAGTATAGTGCCATATTTCAGGTCATAGAACACACAGTATCACCTACCCCAATCCGGCATTATACTGAGGCTTCATGCCAGTCACCTGGAGTTTTTGAAGACCTGTAACCAGAGTTCTACTACTCCAATACTTTCTTACTCGTTTTCTTCGTAATTTTAAAATTCACTTACCTATATGATTAGCGAAATTAGGTTCCAGCAGGAGTTTGAATAAAACTTCCCTTGCTTCGGCGACCAAACCAGCCCCATAGAGCTTTGATAAAGCTGCTTTAAGGTCACACTTGCCAGCTGAGTTAAATGTCAGGCAACCATATGAAGTAGCTGCTCCCCAAGTACGTCACTCTATCCTCACTCCATTTAGACGTGCTGATAACATTTCACACAGAGTCTAAGGATGAGGTAATAGACATTACAAAAACCGGAAGAATGAATGAGGGAAAACGTTACCAGAAGTGTGTCGCAACTGCAAGGTTGTGGTTTTGAAAACGACGCAGCTCTTGAGTGAAACTCCTGTAGGAAATGGATGCACTGTAGCGTGAATAGACCATCCGCGTCAATGTTTTCTATAGGTCAGTTTAGCATACCTCACAAGCCATTAGCATAGGCTGCGCAACGGAGTGGAATCCCAGTTCACCCAAAGGCTGCGAACACAAAGACTGAGAGCAATGTGGCTTTACTGCGGTTGTGCCAAGACCTCCAAAGTGAGGGTAAAATGCTGAGAACAGCTAAACTCACAGACACCTGTAATCCAGTGGCCCAACCAAGATCGCCTTTCACGGTCCAGAAGAACTCCGACACAATTCGTTACAAATTCAGATTAGATTATCTACAAGCTAAGACAAATAGCCCTCACAAGCCATATAACGGGAAACATTTATCACTAACAGACACTTTGAATTCAGTCGCAAGCGTATGCAGCTGTAAAGTGATTAGAATTTATTGTCTCTTCTAATTTGAAGCAAGTCCGATTCCATTAAGATTTGTCGATATTTAAATGTTGTCCAAGATTTGAGGGGATATCATCCGCGATCGCAAAGCAAAGTAAATTTGAGTTGGAGAAAACCATAAATTTTCCACAGTAGTTCCAGAGGCTCTCACCCCGGACCATTCTGCTATTAAATTCACTATCCAACCCTAGAAAGTGAAATCTCCATGAGAAGGATGACACTGTGAAGAAGTAACAGAGAAGAGGAATAACAGTTGATGACTTGAAGTGTATATATGTATGTATGAAGTGTATGTGCGTTTGATTAGATTTCTCTTACTTTTTTGTTTAACATCAAAGCTCTAATAAGAATAGACTTTCAGAATTGACTGCTGTTTTCTGTCACTGTACGCGATACTGACCAGTGATTTCGTGTCCATCTTAATATTATAGTCACTAAAGCGGTACATGATTGAAAACAATATCAGGCTTCTGGCTACAAGTGCATATATTTGAGGTGGTTCACAAGTAACAAATGATGGAAGCAGTTCATATGGTTTCCACGGTGGCATTCATCTGGATTATCATTGCTGGTAACTTCAACATATCATCATTTAACCCTGATGTGGAGCATAAATATGTGGAAAGATTCCAAAGAAAGCTTCTGGATGCCAACATGACTACTGATTTGTATGAGAATTTCAAGGCTGAAACGCCCTGTGAGCTTGAATACGAACAGCTTACGCTATGTTGTAGCCTCTCAAGCGACCATTTGAATACAGAGAATTCGCGAATAGGATTATCAGTAGGCTGTATTTATTTATTTTTGATTACAGCTTGATTCCACACTGTATTTTTGGTACAAGTGTGGAATTTTCAGCATGGATAGCGGTAGCCCAAATTTCGCAGGCCGACCATAGATATCAATTGTGAGTCGGTAGGGGATCGAACCTCGGACCATGTGCATGGTTGGCGAGAGTCCTAACCACTGTGGTGTTTGTCCCAGTTTTCAGGGAACAATAAGCCCACGATAACTTTCCTACCCAACGCCACTAAGGTAGATTCAACCTTGAAGGGATGGGAAAAATTCCGGCGTTGTCATCTCGGCCACAGGAGTACCACTAATGGAAGATGAGCATAAGGATTTGGTGAAGCGTTGCCAAGAAGGCAATAAATGATTCTGTCCCTATGAAATACTGGTTGTAAAGGAGCTTATAGTGCCTCCTCAAAGGCAGAAGTAAAGCAAAGTAGGAATGAAAACTCAGGGAAAAACCAGTGAGGCCATTTCTAAGCGGTCCGGAGATTGTCATTGACTTCGTCAACTCATTTGAAATACAGGTGAAAGGTGATGACGCACCACGGAGCAGTCAGACATTGTAGGCGTTTTTCCTTTACTAATAACTCGGGGTGTGGTTTCAGAGAGTAACAACACGCCGTTCATAAAAGTAGTGGGAATGTGACAACACCATTCCTGCGGTTCTCAGACAGCTCGCTGAAGCTCTTAGCATCTCATGGAGTAACTTGTTCGAGCACCCATTAGACAGACGGCTAATGAGCAGGGACCAAAAGCGAGCCATCCTATCTTCTGTTTTGAAAGGAAGGATCACATTCTAGAGCACCAAATACCTGTAACCTGCTGGATGGCCTGAACAAGCAGCATCTGAATAAAACGGTATCAAACAAAGTGCAGCATACCTTCATGAGCGATAGGTCCTGCGTTAACAATCCTCTAACAGGAAAGAAAAACTGGATTGCTTGCCGGAACCAAAAATATTTGGGTTAACGTTTTATTTCCAGACCTTACCAAAGCTTTTGATCCTACGTCTCATGAAATTCCATTCTTGAAAATCTCCAGTTAGGAAACTGGCACCCTACCTCTATCCCGAATTAAAACCCACCTGATGAGCGAGGGATTTTGTATGAAGGTCAGCAGAGTAGGCTTTGCGTGGATAACTCTGATCGCCGGAGGGTCTTTCGCTAATTCAACTCTTTCCAAGGGGAAAATTTTAGGAAAATTAGCACACTCACGTAGCGCACGTGAATCACCACAAGTCAGCGTCAAACATGTTCTTAGAAATCGTGTATGGCCTTCCGAACCTCTGGCGTAATATTCTCCTTGTCTCCTCATGAACTCCCTTGGGAGGCAAGAACTTACAGCAATGTGACACACTTGCAGCAGCACCAGTACAGTGCCTCGATAAATACATCAGCCTTATTTCATCATTTAGTCTGTTATCACTCGACATAACTCCAGTCTCGTTCACGAAGTCAGGGTGGGCTGCTGGGTTCCCAATACGAAACCATGACTCATTTAGGCAGTTTGTAGGTTATTCGTTCCTAAATCCTCAACAAACAATTTTTATCACACTCATCAACCATGACCTCAAGCATATTATCAATAACATGATGTACGTGTCGCACTATAGATTGCAAATGAACGTTGTCAGCCTAGGGAAAGTAGGACGTTACAATCTCTCCCCATAACGTGGATATATTTTTGTCGATTTCTGGAATATTGTAGTGGATATTATACCACTGCTCAACTATAACTTATATTGGCTGCTACTCTAGCTTCCAATTCTGCAGATATATCACCGCCAGTTATCAAGTTTGGATCCACTCTTTCGCAGGGCTCATCCTCCTTATTGTAACTTTAGAACAACGTCACAGAAAAGAAAACTGTAGAGAAGTTCATCATTTTTTGGTTTACATACCAGGATCAATTTACAGGATAATTGGTTTCTATATACTCTGTATCTTACTTTTTAGTACTTTGTAAATTTATTGTTTATTTATAAGCAATAAAATTCCATACGGTATCCATAGTAGTACTTAATCTGTATATCCACTCGATATACTATTTTTCCATATACCCGTTTTCGATTTAGCTCGGCTTTAACTTTAAACCATATTGATTAGTTTTCAGCAATGGCACAACGTAATAAACGAGTACTTTCCATACGTAAGAATAGTTTGGGTCACTCAGCTAAGAAGATACGTACATCACTGTGCGTTCCGCGTAGCCTCAACAATGTCCCCGAAGTCATTGTTCCCGACTTGTTGTCAGAGGTATATGCAACTGCTGAACAAAATAAGTTGGACCTTATATCTCTAGGAAACTCTGTGAAGGAATTAAATGAGAATATAAACACCATTAAGCCACTACTGCTTCTTTGTAACCCAACTCATGATGCTAATCCGGAAAGTCTGCTGAAATCTGAGCGTATGTTAGACTTTATAGCCAGTGAAGTTACTAAACGAATCATGTCCTCGTACAACGTTCTCGCTTACAATCTGCCTGATCGGACGCCTCTGGACAAAATCAAAGTGACATGTCTCCAAGCGTGTGGCATGCCATCAGCGAATTGCCACCTAATCAGACTCAGGAAAAAATCAGGAAAGTATACTTGCCCTGTGCTGTTTAAATTCAGTAGTCCTAATGATGCTAGGAAATTTCAGTCGTCAAATAAGTTAATTAGTTCATCCACACCTTATGGTAATATTAAACTTGCCCATGACCTAACGCCATGTCAAAGACGTAGCCGCGCAAGTGTACCAAGTGTCGCAAAAACTTACGTAACAGCAGAATGTCCTATAGAAGACTCTGTCGCCTTAAACTTGAGTAAACCTAATGGTACAGACATACATGAAATACTCTTAAATAATAAAAATTTACCTAGTAAACTCAACGATGAAGCAACTACGGTCATAGACTTAGATGCATCTTCAGAGTTATGCTCGCTAGCCACATCACCATCAGCCGCTAATACCACTACCAACGTTAAGCAAAAGACTAAGCTCGAGCATGTAGCATTAAGCATATCCTCCCCGAGCAGCACTCAGATTAGTGAGCATACAAAACGAAGTAAAATAACCCTGCCATCCAGAATACCTGTACTCAAACACATCACTGATAGGTTTCTCAGCAGCGAACCAGATAACATTAACTTAAGCGACCCCAATCATACCACTAAACCAGGGAAGCAGAATAAGCCCTCATACCGCCATAAATCTAACGTCAATGAAAAGAGAGGTAACCCGCCGATTCATCCAACATCAAACAAGTCTTCGTCCGATAGACACAACAGACGCTATATGTCTGGGCACCCTAAAAATAAGTCGAAGCCCGACGGGCAGGCATACACCTACCCCGACACAACTTTCCAATCTAGGGCTACTATAGACAAAAGTTTGATCCAGGGACCTCTACAACAAGGAACAAGTGCGCTAGGCATGTTTCCTAAAGGTGGCCTTTTGACTCACCACATCCCCGAAAACCATCGCATACAGACCACCCAAGACCGTCAATGGACTAATATTTACGAAAATAACTTAAACACACAAAATATTAGTCATAACTGCGATACACGTAACTCTACCCCAGCATACTATCCACAAGGAATACCTACCTCCCCCCCATCCAATCTAAATTTTCTCAGCCAACACGAAATTTCAGCCTCAATATTGACGCAAATAGCACACATACTGTCAAGCCACCTATCACCGGATGGGAGGGCGATGCATTGGAGGCACGGTATAATGAACACCTCACACCCGCCGGGGTAACAAACGATGGCACATCTCTCTGTGCTGATACTGGTGTAGGGCACTTTTCCAGCACTGCTAGTAAGTGGCCACCATCTGAGTTAGCACCCATCAAACAATCTGTTCTAGACGCCATAAACCTTGGAGAGAATATTTTTAAAGATATATGCGATTTCACCGTCACCCCTAACTCTCTCTCATTCTGTCTTATCAATGCTCGCTCCTTACTCAACAAAATGTTCGACTTCACGACATTATCCCTAATTTGCAATCCGTCTCTCATAATGATTACTGAGACATGGTGCACTCCTCAGATTTGCGATAAAGATATTTCTATTGATAACTATTATGTATTCAGAGGCGACAGAAACTATGGTAGAGGAGGAGGATGTGCTATGTATATCAGGTCTGATATTAAGGCCACACAGTGCTTCTACCCAGAGCTCATCACAGATAACGATTCAGTGTGGGCTATTCTAAGACTGTCTCACTCCAGTTCCTATCTTATAGGTTGCATCTATCACCCCCCGTGCTCAACCGTTGAAGGTAATATGAAGCTTGCTAGCACGTTCGCTTACGCCACTTCACTACCTCACACGGCTAAAATTATATGTGGGGACTTTAATATGCCCGATGTAGTCTGGCAACCACTTTCCTCACCAAAACGGTACAATGAATTTATCAACATAATAGAAACAAAAGAATGGCAACAACACGTACAGTATCCTACCAGGCTATCTAAGATTTTAGATCTAGTTTTCACTAATGGTATCATCCCCACTACCCTTCGAGTAGGTAAAGAGTTTCCTGGCAGCGACCACAGAGTAGTATTCGGTACATTTAATATTTGCACTAGCATGAGTTCGACAATAAACGCCAACAAAGTATTACTCAGGGGTTACAGACATGCTCAGTGGGATGAACTGAAACCATACATACGCACCCTAGACTGGGAGCCATACTTTACGTGCAGCTCGGCTATAGAGACAAACAAATTACTCTATGAGAACCTAGGATTTGCACATGACTTCATCGCTCCAGTAAGACTTGTGAAAACGAGGCCTAAACAGCCCGACTTCATCCCCGTAAAGATTCGAAACCGACTGCGTAAGCATGCTAGGCAATTCTACAGATATAATGACTTTTCATCACTCATTACACTCAAGCAAACTTATGATTCATACAAATCTAATCAGTTATCTGAGTCCATCAAACTAGAACGCATCCTCCACTCACGACCTGATAATACAGAGGCATTAGTTAAACTAATTAAGTCACGAATCAACAACAACAGAATAAGTATCCCTAACTTATTACTAGATGGAGAAAAACTACACGAAGACCCGCAGGAGATATGTGAGTTATTCAGCTCCCACTTTTCTAGCTACTATACTATCGAAGAAACAGTAGATAGTCTTGAAGTTCCGACAATACCAAATCACTTTTTGGGTAATATAACATTCACCCAACAAAAGATTTCCTCCGCTATAGCATCCCTCCGGACATCATATAACGCTGGGCCCGATGGAATTCCATCTATCTTGTTGAAAAGAGGTGGTGAGGATATACCCATTATCCTACTAAAGTTTTTCATTCTGTCCTTAAATAATGGCAGTTACCCAGAATGCTGGAAACTGTCGTTTATAACCCCTAGGCACAAACAAGGACCAACTTCTAACATCGAAAACTACCGACCGATTAATATCACGTCAGTAGTTTCCAGGGTTATGGAAAAGGTTATAGGGCAAGATATTGCTTCATACCTCCACCTTCACAAAGTGTTTACTCCAGCACAACACGGCTTCTTGAAAAATCGATCATGCTCCACCTGCCTACTTGACTACTTTGATGATGTTACCGCTAAGCGTGATCATGGTTTGTATGTCACAACTCTCTTCTTTGACTTCAAAAAAGCCTTTGATAAAGTCCCACACAAGAGACTAATCCTTAAGCTAAAGTCGTACGGGTTCCAAGACCCCTTGTTATCCTGGCTCATTTCTTTCTTGGAAGATCGTTCCCAAGTTGTGAAATTTGCAAATAATTACTCGTCACCCAGACCTATAAGAAGTGGAGTGATTCAGGGTAGTGTACTAGGTCCACTGCTTTTCGTAATCTACATTAACGACATCTGCAGCGTAATCAAGCATGGTACCCCATACCTCTTTGCTGACGACTTAAAGATTGTATACAGCTTCCCCCATTCTACACTAAACGAAGGATTCACACATATTCAAGATGATCTGGATAGGTTACATAACTGGAGCAATGACTGGCAACTGCCATTCAATTCTGATAAATGTGGTGTCCTATATTTCAATAACTCCCATCCGAATTTCAGGTTACACCTAGGTAACTCTTTTCTCCAAACCCTCAGTTCCATAAAAGACCTGGGAGTTACCTACTCACAAAACTTAACATTCAGTCAGTACGCAAAAGCACTTGTTTCTAAATGCCGAAGACTCACAGGCTTGTTGCATCGAAAAATGTACACAAATGAGGCTAAAGTCCTTTTATACAAAGTCATGGTTCGTCCAGTACTTGAATACTGCACAATTGTCTTCGGTTTCATGCATGGGTATGACAGGGTTCGTATTGAAAATATTCAGCGAAGTTTTACTCGACGCCTATTATACAAACATGAAGGACTGACTTACGCTGATAGGTGCAAAATGTATGGACTTCAGCCACTTTGGTTAAGGCGCCTGAAACTCAACCTTACATTCCTCTTTCGCCTTTTACACGGCTACACCAAAAGCAGTAATCCAATAGCTTTCAATAATTTACCCATATATACTCTTAGGAATCATGAAAATACTCTATCCATAAGCCGGTTCCGGACAAAACTGCGATCACGTTTCTTTAAAATACAGTACAGTGCATTATGGAACGAACTTCCACTTACTGTACGTAGTTGCCGATCTCCTACTGAATTCCAGCGTCTACTTAACGAGTTCCTATCAACAAAAGAGCTTCGGTCTACTTATCCATACTTTATCCATATGGGCCGCTCAACTAGCTTTAGTACTACAGACCCCAGTGCAATACCCCCAATTTGAGGAAACTCATTTGCCCCGGCAACCGTACCTCATCTATAACGTGATAAAACCAACCTAATCTCTCCCACATGCCTTTACCTAAGGTCCGGTTATTCAGCTTACTAGAGATCCTATCGATATTTCTTCAATCGGGTTTATAAACTCATTAGACTCTCCTGGATGTATAATCCCAAATTAGTTGTGATAGTTCTCCCATAATATAAGCAAACTGGTACTTTGTAATGTCTAAAGCATGCCATATGAAAAGTGGCCAGGAATACCTAGCAATAACAAACTCAACCAACCAACCATTTTCCCCAAGTTCATTCAACCTACCCTTATCCCTAATCGTACCACTACTCACTACACTCTACTCAGTAGAATATGACTTAATTTGCTCCGGTGCTCAAAACTCTTCTACCCTTTACTTTTTAAAAAAGACGTTTTAACTACTAACTGCACAGTAGCCATTTAACTAACTCACTGGTTTCCTCTTCACTGTAATCTTCAATAAGTTCGTCAGTATAATTATTTCCGAAAACCATTACATTAGCAACCATATCTTTTAATATTTTACGAATATACTTATATTATTAGCATAATACACTGCACTATTTTTGAGTTGAATTGATTATCTTCAGTCAACAGTTACCCATTCTCATATAATTTTCTAAAATTCATAATGTTAAAGCTATGTAGTATTTCTGTTAATATCTTTTATAATATGTTTAGACACGTTACTTTGCAATGTCAGATGTCTACTATATACAAGACTGTCATGATAATTTAGTACACTAAGTCCTGCCAACCGACCTTACCTTCAGTTCATACTACCTACATTGATCCCTAACTATATTGTTCTGCTGAATCTTGCTTAACTATTCACAAAACCTATTCTTTTTATTCTTTAAGGTTTTAACTTCTTGTAAAGTAATCCGTTCATTAGGACGCATGCATACATATATAATGTTCATAAAGATGTATGTGGAGACCTATTGGAAGCACTCATTAAGAAAGCTAGGGAGATGGAATATGGGGTACGAACATGTCTGGTACCAAGCAGTATATTTGCGGTAGCCATAATAATCATATTCTCAGAGCTTAACATCAAAAAAGGAGGGAGGGTGGCGTTAGCTGATCAGTAGATATGGTGGTGGTCACTAAGGTGAATCGCCCCATTCTGCAGGAACAGCAATATACAAATTAAAGGCTCGAGATATTTCTGATTTTTATGAGGGCTTAGATCTTTATCTTGAAAAAGATAATAATGAACGCCTTGACAGATCATGCTTCTACCTTTAAATATATACCATTCGCTCAGCCTATTGTTGAGATGCGACCATGTGGGATCTGCACAGATTTATGGGGCATCTTATAAATCAACTTGCTGTCCATTGTCGGATCTTTAAATACCACTTCACAATGTCTTATCTCATTCATTTTCTAATAACGTCTTTACTTAATCCTCATTGTATCCCATTAAACCTAACATTTTATAGCTCTTTATGAATTTGATTCGACTTATTCTATTCCTATTCTCTGTGAGGTACGGTTGTGCACCAAATGCACAAAAAAGCATAAAATAAAAAAGCAGACATAAGGAAAAAATGTATTAAAACCAAAAGTGGACATCATGATACTACCAGATATACGCGTAGCATTATACATTGCAAATGAACGTTGTCAGCCTAGGGAGTTTTCTATATTAATGCATTTATTAGTGATACTTGCACTTACCCATTTCATTACACTTTATTGATTCACCTTAGCACTTTTACTTTTCTAAAATCAGCTTTCAATCCGTTGTAAACGTTGTACTTACCTCAATATTGGTTGGTTATCGTATGCCGACAACCACGGGATGAAAACGAAACGAAGTCGATTTTCCCGCTCAACCTGGAGGACAATTGTACAATTCAATAACTATACAGCCTAGTTCAGACAATGAGTGTATTTATATATATCAAATATTTAACTGTTGAAACATTATTAACTTGTAGACAATCTACGATTTGATATTATATCATACTTGATCGTGCCTGTAAAAATGGCATGCATTTTCATGTAAATTTATATGTTTAAATGAGAATATATATTATAAATATCAAAGCAAAACACCAGAATTAACAGTCCGAATTAGGCGTTATATTCGGGACCAAATAAGAGTGCGAGATGACTGCACGAACGTGCACGAACGAACGAAGCAACGTTACACGACGGCGTACCAAATGGCGAGAATGCTTAACCGGAAGCCTTAAGCTCGTAGTGGCCCATTTTGTTACGCATCTTTGTAGTATACTTTCACTATGTAACTGGACTTTGATTTGTTTATCACTCTAAATATAGCGTGTTAACAATTGATACTCGCTCAACTTTTGAATTTTGATTACTGCGACAATACACGTTTGGACACCTTCTCAAGTGCCTTTTGATTTATGTTGTGGGCGTCGAGCAAACGCAACGTTAGGACACAATAATAAATGAGTTTTTTTTAGATTTTTTTAGATTTACAGCTTGATTCAACAGGATGTCGCTGCCAGGATTCGAACTTGGGTTAGTGCGGCCACAACGCAATGTCCTAACCACTAGACCACAGCGACAAGAAGAAGTACTAGGATGTACGTGTACGCAAGTTTGGTCAAGTAGAGCACTACAACAAATTGGTGAGCCCAACGAGTTAAACAAGTTGACTTAAACAGTGAGGGTCAGCATCCAATGTTCAGTGATGAATGCTGTGGCCAATAATTCTGCAGAATTACCTACTGCTACACATTTAAACAATACAGTAATCTAAATAGTCAATCACCACAGTGGTTTTTGGCAGGATTATTTATGTTGTAGATATATAGTATGTACAAACAGATAGCAATGGACATTTCTAGAATACACGGATGAGAATAGTTGATGCAGTACCTACCACATGACATAAATTTTCCTGTATGTTTATAAGAAGCTATGGTTTGCTTGCAATCAATTTCAGTCTTCTGGTCGATCCTGTAGTAGTGCTTTCACTGAAGTTATTCGTATTTCTTTCAGAATTGTCTACAAATCAAAGACTAATGGCGCTGGTGATAAGACGACCGACTTCATTAAGTTTCGCTTGATCTGTTGCGTGCGCTATCTGACTAAACTTGCATACACGTATATTCTAGAACTTCTTCACTTTTATTAATGTGCGCAGACGTTGTGGTTACTCGACGCCCACAACGTAATTCAAAAGGCACTTGTGAAGAGTACGATTGTGTATTATATCTGTAGCCAAATTTCGAAATTGTGTCAAGGTAATGTTCGACAGTAAATTGACAAATGTTTTCGAAGTACATATAAAATCGGTCTGTATACACATATAATACAAGTATACAAATTAAATTAAAAAGCATGTTTACAGTTGGTATAGGGGTACTACATAATTCCCCCACCAGAACACTGAAACATAAAAAAATACGTTGTCAGCCACGTCTCATAAACCGTCAATGCCCAGCTCTTGCTACGCTGGGACTCACGCTGTTCCTCGAAGCTTCTCAGAAACGCTTAGTACGAACGGACACAAAAACCAGAACCCAGTTTGGCGACTCGAGAATTATTTATTCTAACACCAACATATAACCAATATGCAACTAAGGTCTATGAACAAATATTAAAATAATGAATCACAATATTACTTCTGACGGTTTTCTCCTGACTTCTTTCTGAACAGCGACCGATGAGACGATGACTGGTGTATTGATGCCTCCGCGAAAATTGGGGAAGTTGGTTTCGAGCAAACAACCATGAATTGATCGTTCAGTCTTCAACTACATTGACACTCCCCGGCAAAATACGGATCCATCCCTTTTTTCCATCACGGCCATTACACGTTGACTTGGATGCCATTGCGGGAACCTGGGCCACATGGACTAAGCTGAAATGGAAAACAAACAGAAAAGCCAACACACCACAGGCATACCCACATCACAATCTCACACATCAATGACGACCTGCGCCTCCAGACAGAGACCTCCTCTTGACATCTTGCAACACAATCTCCACTTGCTAGAATGACTCTTGCAGAATGCAAAGTGACCATGGCAGCACCTCACGATACTCTACGCACATCCTCTTATCTACTCATTACCAATTTCCACTGCAATCGCTTGTCACTTATTCTGCCTCAGTTCTAGTAACGGTGACGCATGCGAGCCTCAGTCGTTTACACTCTTTCTCCCCGGCGTGTCGGACCGCAGCTAACAATTATCTCCGTGTGCATTTCATTCTCAGCAATAGCCTCCCCGGCGTATACGACCCATCTGCTGTCCTTAACATCAATCAATTCATTCATGGATGTAGAAGAGTGGACACAACTTCAGAAGTAATCACGACGAAAAATTTAACAAAGTTATATAATAACAACAAGGTACGAAAACAACGAGTAAACACAATGAATCCAAAACACCACCAATTGATATGACACACCACACATTTATACAAACAGTACACACAAAATCGCGGATCATGTCTGGATGGAATTCCTTTAAAGAATTGCAGGACTTACACCAGTACGCCTGCAACCCTTCTCAGGTTGGCGATTGTAAGTTGTGGAATGTCCGGACACAAACAAGACTAACCAACAATTACAATAATTGGAACTCACACAATTATTTAACACAAACATAAGTTAAATCAACACATCAAATGTGGTGGATTCTGCGTTGACGAACTACCCTTGAAGAACTATAGGACTTACAGCAGTACGCCTACATTCCTTCTCAGGTTGATGATCCAAGTGGAAATCGTCCGTACACAAACAGAATTACCAACAGCTAGATGAATGATGATACCAATTCAATATATACAATATGAATATATGTACAAAATCACACACCAAGCACATTGGACTGCTCATTGATGCGCTACCCTTTGAAGAATTGTAGGACTTACAGCAGTACGCCTACAACCCCTCCCAGGTTGACGCTCTAGGTTGGAAAATCGTTGCAGAGTTCATTTGCTGACTTCCTTCTATCAGCTATATCCTCAAATCTGAACGGAAACACGCTCATGTCATTGTATCGTAGAATATAGATGACTAACAAACACACGAGGTATCTGGACAACCAAGCGTAGACACAGAGTAATTCACACCAAAGATAATAGCATTCAAATAGTAATTTGAAACTTGAAATGCCTTTATTCATGCAAGTCAATTTGACAATTACTCTTTCGTTTACACCTGGCTTATCCTCACTAAACTGAGCAATATCTTTCGTCCTTTCAAATGCACCAATACTATCAAAGTCATTGCACAAGATACTTGAGTTGATGGGTGTCTTTCTCATTGTGGATGACAACATCAACGACGACTGATTGATACCAGTTGATGAAGTTAGCAGTGAATCAGAAGCTGTTGTTGTTCGGCTTTCAGATAGTTGTCTAACTGCAAGACTACCACCACTGCTGTCTTTCACTACTAGTTCGGGTTTAGCACTATCATCTGATGATAGGTGGGCTACACGCTGATCAATTACACTGACGGTCTCACAAGTATCCATACTTTCTGCAACTGCATCTGCATTCAATTCTACTTCACGTTGTAGTTGTACAGAACCTTTGTTCAACTTAGCAGTAGTAGGCATATCCCTCATCTCATCATGCTCAACCAAAGACAAATCTGCAATATCATGATCATTATCACAAATATTCAATTTACCGTCAATTTCATCATTTTCAAACTCTTTAATAACAGAAGTGGACAATTTTGGTTCCTCCTCACAAATCGTTAGAGGTTTTATACCTTCACTCTAACTAGTAATACCTTGTAAACTTGTGGAGTCAGAACTGCACTCTGAAGCAGTAACTCTATTCTGTGACAGTCTATTCAACAATGGCTTACCAGTTTCAACTACAGGCTTCTTCACCACACTGTTACCGCCACACAATTCGGAGTCAGACCTGGAGTTTACATTTAGCTTATCACTGAACTTGCTCACTGATTCACAGTTCATCATCGCACGAACTTCTTGCAAACGTGTAAAACACAACCGTGTTTGTCTTGCATCTTGTAACTCATCTGTTGAGGATGTACTACGAAACCTGTTACACTCACTAGGTCTATATACATTACTAGACATCATGGAGCCTTCTCGATATCCACCCCTCTGAGACCCTTTCGTCATCAATGATTGCATTTTGCTCTCAGACTGCTCTATTCTATGGGTGAGATGCAATAGACTGGCAAACTTCCTCATAGATAGATTGACGCTATCTTTTACCAGTTTCAGGATATCCTCAAACTTTGGCTCGATACCTTCATCCTCCATACGGGAGCTTATCTTCACCCACTTCCTTTGCAGTCGAGTAGGTAGGCGTCTTGCTATTACTTCTAGTATAAAACTCGAGTTGAGGTCACTCATGCAATTCATAGAAATCAATGCATTCTTGTAAATCAGTAAATTATCCAAAAACTCAGTGAGTGCCTGGGAATCATCCGGTAATTGACCACCATTACCCTTAACAGCCTCGAATAATTTCCCTACAATCATCGAAGTTCTTCCAAACCTTTGACGTAGTATATTCCTGGCCTCAGAGTATCCCTCAGTACGAGGCATGAGCTTACAGCACTGTATAGCTCTTGAAGCAACTCCAGTGCAGTACCTCATCAAATACATCAATTTCGATTCATCACTTAATAAAGAACTACTCAGCATGATCTCAAACTCCTTTACAAACTGTAAATATTCAGCTGGGTTTCCGTCGAAACACCGTGGTTCAAATTTAGGGAGTTTGATGTTCCTATTATCCCTGGACGGCGAAACAGTAACATCAACCATGTCATGTTTGACATCAGACACATCGTTACAAGTAACAGACAAGTCACCATGACTTACTTTCCTGTTTGCATCCAAGACGCTCTGTCCCTTCTTTGACCCAGGCATTGTTGAACTTGACCCAATTCCGAAAAAGTTCCAGATATTTCTTGTTCAAAGAGGATTTGACCGGCACCAGGAAAGATGAACGGTGACTATCCACACTTTCACTAACTGTCTGAATCCGTCAGAAACTGTCAGTCACGTCTCGTAAACCGTCAATGCCCAGCTCTTGCTACGCTGGGACTCACGCTGTTCCTCGAAGCTTCTCAGAAACGCTTAGTACGAACGGACACAAAAACCAGAACCCAGTTTGGCGACTCGAGAATTATTTATTCTAACACCAACATATAACCAATATGCAACTAAGGTCTATGAACAAATATTAAAATAATGAATCACAATATTACTTCTGACGGTTTTCTCCTGACTTCTTTCTGAACAGCGAACGATGAGGCTGGGTGAGGATATACGTTATGACGAGTGATATTTTCCGCGACTCAGGTTTTTTCGTCTTTCATTGGCTAGAACGGTGGCGGTCAATTGGATATTTGATTTGTCCTTTGTAGGTCGTATCGTGTGAGGTTTTATGTGGTTGTGTTATGCGTCGTTTGCAAGCAACTTTGACCAACATAGGGCGAAGTTTAAGAATAGCGTCCCAAAACCTTCAACGCTCAAATGACCTTGAACGCATGCTAGTCGTTGGCTAACGGTTCCTGTCATTATCATAGCTGAAATATCAACCCTTTTCATCAAATAAGGAGCAAGTTTCACCCAGATAACACTTTTATTACTGTTTGGACAATGTGTTAACATCTCGTTAGGGTTAGGATAGGGGTTAAGGCGAGTATTGTGGTTAGGGTTAGGGTTACGGTCATTGTGTACGTCGGTGGCACAATGGTTAGGGTTGCGGTTTAGGGTTAGGGTTAGGTTTTAGGGTTAGGGTTAGCGTTTAGGGTTAGGGTTAGCGTTTAGGGTTAGGGTTTAGGGTTAGGGTTAGGGTAGCGATTAGGAATAGATTTTTCGTTTATTTCAAGTTCTTTTGTTATCCTTATTTCCCTTGTATGTAGTCGCCAATGCTCTTACTGGAACCATAGTAACTAAACCGAGGGCATAGGAGAGGACTACACAGCAAGAGAAGAGAGATGAACCATTCCCAAAACAGCACACCTTCAGTCATTTTGGTGAATACATGTACAGAAACTAGTCCAAATTCGCAACTGATACTCTTCATCGCAACTGGAACGTATTTTCAAATCATGTCAGAGAAATATAATCCGTTTAATGTGTTTTCATGCATTTTCTTGTGAATATACGTCATTTTTCGTGCAAAAATTCCTCATTTTTATGATTGGCTGGCTGAAGGTCACTCATGCGTTCGCATTGCTTGGGACGCTATTGTTGAACTTTGCCCATTTTGGTTTCTATCAGTGACTACCATCCCGTGGGTGCCAATGCATTTCTTGAGTTGTGGTTATAGGTACAGTATTTCCTACTTCGTGATTTCTCACTCACATGGTCTGGTATCCTGTGTTTCTTGCGACTTAACTGTGACAAGCTGTGGCACTAATGTGCTTCGTTAACGAGCCCTTTTTCCAGAATTTCATCGCAGGTAATCAGTGCGAGCGCAAGCAGCACATATTTTAGAAGCTACAAACGTATTAGAAGACTTTCAAAAGGCCTGAACCTTGTATATTGCTAACAGTGACGAACTTTTCCGCATACCAGTATGTGGATACGTTCACATGCGGAGAGGAAATCCACGAGTGAGACAGCTTTGTGGGACTTTCATCTAGCCTGTATGTTTCGCTATAGTATTTTTGTCCCCCAGACCACTAACAAAGTATTATCAAATATATTCTTGTAGTATGATTCGATGGCACAATTACTGGCAGTTAATAATATTATGTATGCGTAATGTTCATGATATTTTCTGCGGCATTAACGTGCTCCACATTTCAAAAAGAGTGTAAATTAAGAAGAATGAACTTAGTCTGTATCACTTTTAGGAATGATGGGTCGCAATGAGGTCTGTCAGTTAATTAAATTCAGGGAAAGCAGATGTAGCTGCATTCGGACAAAAGCATTCGAAAAACAGTGATGAGCGTTTTATGACTTATAATCGGATGCATTCGCATAATCAGTTTTAGCAAATTGATTCTGCATACAATAACAAGTGGAGGTAAGTTCACTCATTCATGTATAACCATGCAGATATTCTTTTTTACAATTTGTGATACCGGATAGCTTTGGATGTGGGCATAGAGTTCTGTTTACTTGAATTTTGGAAGAATTCAAACGTGACGCAATTCGGACACTGGACAGTTTCCGTCGAATAATGTGAGATACTTTCCAAACGAAGACTTTCATCTTTGACTGTGCTTAGATAATACACGTAAATAAACTTGTTTGCGTTGCAGTTAAATAAAATTTTCTATCTAATATTCTTGTGCTCTATTTGTTCTGCATGCGGTGGGAGTATGGCATGCTAGACCGGTACTCCCTAGGATATGAACTCGTTACTGTATATAAGTGTAATTCTGTAGCAACACTATCGATCGATATAAGTAGTGAATTATAAGTACTTTAGTCAAGCCTAAACATCTGACTAAAGTTACGCGATTACGTCTCCTAGTCATAGGTAAGTCTGTAGGGACCAAGTACAGAAATACTTCAGTATTTGAAAAATAAGAAATAAACTAAGGCACTGTTATTGAGTCGATTTCTTATAAGGTAAGTTGTATTCAAAAGTAGTGCATTACCATTATTTCACTTAAAGCGTGATGTCGATTCATATGATTATGTTTAACATGTTCAAAACACACATCTAACCTATGTCTGCAGGCTATTTCTCTTTCATATGTCCGATTCTCATAGATTCACTGGAATGACAACAGCCATTACCTGTAGTCTATTTACAACCTTAAGATCTGAAACAACTCGCAAAAAACAAACCCTCAACGCACTATAATGCAAATAATAGTCTTTCTATGCGAACTTTCTCAGAAAGGGACTTTTTTATTAATAATTCGTCCGAGCTATAATATACAATTTTACTCTTTACTACGAACAAAATACAGCAAAATACTGCCTTCTGGATACAGAGGTCTAAAACTAGTCAAATATAATCTATTTCCAAAAAATAGGCGATTATAACGCCTGTAGCCGTGAGCGCGGTAACCCATAAAATTGCGCGGGAACACCTGTTTATAGCCTATATCCTCACCCATGAGACGATGACTGGTGTATTGATGCCTCCGCGAAAATCGGGGAAGTTGGGTTTGAGCAAAAAACCATGAATTGATCGTTCAATCTTCAACTACATTGACATACATTTAAGTGTTCGAAAATAACATGCGTCAGCGTATTGCATAGCGGCGATAGTACGCAGAGGGCGATTTATTAAGCTGAAAAATGAGCGGTTTTAAAGCGGTTAATAAAATCGATAATAAATGTGACAATTTAGGAAACGTAGGATTGCTAACCATAATAGAATATATAAGGAACGATAAAATTGGCCGAGGATATGTAGTCTGTACACGAGAACAATAAGTGCATGATTAGCGAGATGTGATTAAATGTAATAGTATAGGGAATGTCGATGTTAAAATAATAGTGACGTAATTTATGTATGAAAATATTATTCAGTTAAATGAGTAATCAAATTACAATTGCGAATAGAGATAATAAAAATGAAAATTCGTGTTAGTTATATTTTGATGACTTGCACGTAACGTTTGGGCCAATGGACTCGTCTACCAGATCGTGTTGTTTTCGCAGGTTTCTCTGTCGATGTTGAAGCTTGTGTGGATGTATGTGTTGGCACGTCGTTCAGCTGGTCCTTACTGTTGACTTTGAAATCTTCAAGGAACGCTGTTTTGACTCTGACGATACTGATGGCTTCTGTTTTATTCACTCGCTCTATCACGATAACTTTGGCATTTCTGTTTAGAACTTTGAATGGGCCATCATAAGCGGGTTGAAGTGGGCGTTGTACACCTTCTCTCCAGACGAAGACGTGAGTGCAATCCGTCAGTTGTGACGGGATATATGACACTCGTTTCTGCTGACGTGGAAGTGATATCTTTAGCTTGTACATGTGTTGTTTTAGATGGTGCACGTAACCAGTCATATCGTGTGGAACTTGGTTACCTGGAGTGAAAAATTCTCCTGGTAATCGTAATGTTGATCCATAGACTAGTTCGGAAACGCAGCAGCCAATATCTTTCTTTATAGTAGCTCGTATATCAAGTAGTACTAGTGGAAGTTTGGTTGACCAATCGTTTTGAGTCAGAGAAGCAGCGAGCGCAGCTTTGAGTTGTCGATGAAATCGTTCGACCATACCGTTGGAACTAGGAAGGTACGCTGTCGTTCGTGTTCGTTTAATGCCTAGTAATTGTGCCTGTAAAAACGGCATGCATTTTCATGTAAATTTATATGTTTATATGAGAATATATATTATATTATATATTAATTCAGTTAGTTGGTCAAACAGTCGGCTTTCAAACTGGGCACTTCTCTCTGTAGTGATAATTGATGGGACACCAAGGTTGGCTATCCAGCTTTCGACTAAGGCTGTAGCTACCGTTTCAGCTGAGACGTCGATTAATGGGACTGCTACTGGCCAACGAGTAAACCTGTCAATGCAAGTTAAGATATAGTTGAAACCATTGGAAGGAGGCAGTGGACCAACTATGTCTACATGTACATGGTCAAATCTAGAGTCGGGGTTAGGGAAGTGACCAAGTGGCGCTTTGGTGTGCCAGTTGATTTTGACTCTTTGACAGGACAAGCAATTTCGTGTCCACTTCTTAACGTCACTGTTAATGTTTGGCCAGATCAATCTTTCTCTCAGTAACTTGGTAGTGACGCTCACACCAGGATGCGACAAGTTATGCAAATTCTCGAATACTGTATGTCTCATAGCTATTGGAACGAAAGGTCGATATTTACCCGTAGAGGTGTCGCAGATAACTTTTGTCGTGCCAAAAGGAATTGCCTCGAGGTTTAGAGATGTTGTTTTAGAAGACATGATCTTTTTAAGTTCGGCGTCATCTCGTTGTAACTTTGAGAGATGTTCATAGTCGATGTCTGGGCATATAAGGTTGTCAATGTGCATATGTGATAAAGCGTCTGCCACTTCATTGTTTTTACCCTTTATGTGTCGCAGATCGGATGTGAACTGGGATATAAACTCGAGATGTCGTAGTTCACGCGGAGAGTAGTTATCCTGTTTCGCTGATAAGGCTTTCGTTAGAGCTTTGTGGTCTATAAAGACAGTAAAAGGCGTACCTTCCAGCATATGTCAAAAGTGCTTGATTGCTAAATAAACAGCTAACAACTCTCTGCCAAAGGTACTACTGTAACAACAGAAGACAAGGGCCAGGCAACAGATCGTTTTATTATGAAAATCAACACGTATTTATACATATTTCAACTACATTATTATAGACAAGCGCAGTCATCTGATTGGTTGTTTATCAGAAGTTAGGTAGACAAACGCAGGCTTCTGATTGGTTGTTTCGGGATTCCTTGACAAATAGAGTTCTCTATCTGCGAATCATATTTTGCCACGTTAACTTTGCTGTGATTGGTTGTTGACTCAGCCTTGTTCATATTTTCTCACGGCCCATATTAGTGACCTAGACCTTAACGTAGATTAGTGCCAACCAATCGGCTAGCAGCCTGCTCTCACCACACTCGTCCCCCCGTCAAATAGCTTCGTGCGCAGACGTTCCGACCTTCTGGGTGCTACATCCTCTAGTTGAGGATTGTTACTGACCGGCTTGTCCCACTGTACCCATCTTTGGAGCTGACTGGCGTTAACTCGTTTCTGTTTATCACCTCTTCGGATGGTATATACTTGACCCCGTCTTTTTGTGATTGTGTATGGTCCTTCCCACTTTGGAAGGAGTTTCCGTGAACCTAGCCCGCCTCCAACTGTATATCTCCTGTCTCTACACTTCACTTGGTCCCCGACTGCAAAGGTAATGCACTGCGTCCTTTCTTTCATCTGAGACTTCATGACATCACTGCGCTGCTTCCGTATTACATTCTTGACTGCCTCTTTCCTCTCTGCTTTTAATTTCGTCGTACTCCACTTTTGGTGCATGGGCCAGGTCTCATTGTGTACCGGTAATCGTGGTTTTCTACCATACATCAGTTGGAAGGGTGACTTCTTCGTTGTTTCCTGAGTGGTAGCCCGATGTGTTAGTAAAATCAGTGGAAGCTCCGTTTCCCAGTTCCCGCCCTTCGAGGCCAGCCACTCCTTCAGTGTACGGTTGTTTCTCTCCGTTAGGCCATTCGTTTGTGGATGGTATGGGGTCGTTCTGATCCTCTTGATGCCCAGCTGTTGCAAACGGGAAGTAAACTCTTCACTCTCGAAACAGGGACCTTGGTCTGTCAGTATTGTCTTCGGTACGCCGTGGTCTGCAACAATGTGTCTAACTACTGCATCTGTCACGGTTCTTGCACGTTGGTCTGGGATTGCTACGGCGTCTACCCATCGTGTCGCGTGTTCCGTCATCACCAAGAGGTACTGATTACCATTGGATGTCTGAGGAAATGGACCCATGACATCTACGGACCACAAGTCACCTATCGCGGTAACTGGAATCGACTGAAGTGGTGGTCGTATACACCGGTCACCTTTCATCAGCTGGCACCGTGGACATCCAAGTACGTATCTTGCTACGTCTTCTCTCATACCTGGCCAGTACATACTTTGTCTTAGGAGATCGGTCGTTCTGGCCACGCCTGTATGCGCTAGCTGGTGACATTCTTCTATCATGTCGTGGCGCGACGATTGAGGTATGACAGCCAGCCAGCTTCCGTCGTTCTCTCGCCAGGTCAGAGTCCCGTAGGCATTCACTCTGAGTCGATCCCTCTGTCTGAGTAGTGTGGTTAGCTCCTTACTCGCCGTAGTTTGATCCACTTCTATTCCGTTGGTGATCACCTGTATTACTGTATTCAGCGTATCGTCCAACCTCTGCCTACGTGCAAGTCTTAGTGGGTCTTGTTCTACTGCATGCACTCCGTAAGCGACCTCGGGCAACTCAGACTCATCTTCTGGTCTCGATAACAAATCTGCCAAGACATTTTCACTTCCAGGAACGTGTGAGATCGTAAAATCGTACTCCTGAAGACGCAACATCCACCGTGACAACTTCCCCCGTGGGTCTCTCGCTGTCTTCAAAAATTGTAGCGGCTTATGATCAGTTTCGATGTGGAACCGCCGGCCGAGTAAATAAGGTCTCCATTTGTCGACTGCCCATACCATTGCTAAACATTCTTTCTCTATCGTTGAATACTTTCTCTCTGCGAGTGTCAAAACCCTACTGGCATACTCAACGATTCCCTCGTCCTGTCTTAGGACCGCACCTATAGCGTAGTCACTGGCATCTGTGCACACTGTGAACTGTCTTCCTGGCACAGGTAGTTTTAGCGTCATTTGTTGGTGGTCGAGCAGCTGTTTAATTCTGTCGAATGTCCTCTGCGATTCTTCCGACCAAACAAACTTTGGCTCACCTAGTAGCCTGTATAGAGGGGCTGCTATCTCATTGAAGTTCTTCACGAAGCGGCTATAAAACGCTGCTCTACCCAAGAATTGTCTCAGTTTTCTCTTTGAATTCGGGGCTGGAATCGTTTTAATCGTCAAAATTTTCTCCGGCAGTGGTTTAATCTCACCATTTCCCACTTTATGTCCCAACAGAGTAACATTCTTTTTGGCTATCTGGGACTTGGTTTTGTTGACGCGTAGTCCAAACTCTTCGATGCGTCGCAGCACGGCTTCTACATGGTTGACGTGATCGTTTTCGTTTTGACTGTATATGACGAGATCATCACCATAAACCTCCACGTTTTTCAAGTTCCTAAGTAATAGCTTCATCAGTCGTCTGAACGTAAACGGTGCACCTGCTAGTCCAAACGGCATGCGTTTAAATCGATATTGTGTCTGACCCACGATGAAAGCCGTCTTATCTCTATCACCTTGTTTTATCGGTATCTGCCAGTATCCTGAGCGAAGATCGAGAACCGAAAACACATTCGCACCTTGTAGGCGATCTAAAGTTTCTACCACTGTTGGCATGGCACACGGTCTTAACTCTGTCATACTGTTTAACTGTCGAAAATCAACACAGAATCTATACTTCCCATTCGCTTTTTTTACTAACAGCACTGGAGAGTTGTACGGGCTATCAGCTTCCTCAATAATGTCATCTTTTAACATCTCTTGCACTTGTCGCTCCACTTCGCCTTCCAGATGACATGGAACTCTTCGCGTTGTAAATGACCTTACTTTCGGATCACTTAACGGAATTTCATGATTCACCTTATCGCAATAACCGTATGGGTCGCCATCTCCAGTGAACAGATGATCGTATTTACTAATTAACTCTGTCACATTGTGTACCGTCGGCAGCTTAATCGCTGCTATCTCGCTGGTCTCATACATGTTGATATGCCCGTATTTCGTGACCACCACGTTCGCTTGCGTGTCGATTATGGCACCAATCTCACGCAGAAAATCCGCTCCTAATATCGTTCGCTGTAGTTCGGGTACAACAATGAAAGGAAACGTCACCTCGCAGCCACCAACAACGACCGTACAGTTCGATCTACCCGTGATACGCAACACATACCCGCCTACTGTTTGTACTGTCAATGAACACGGGCTAACACTCTTACATAAATTCTTATCTATTAACGACACGGCCGCCCCTGTATCTATCAAACATACTACTTCTCGATCATTCACTCGCAACTTCGAATACAGAGCCCTTTCTCAATAGCCCCCACTAAATCTAGGTTCATACGAAAGAAAGAACAAGCATTATACCGTCTGAAATTTTTTCTTTTTCGCCTTTCTGGGCAGTATCTTCTCCAGTGTCCCGGCTTACCGCATTCAAAACACCGGTCTTTTCTATCAGCCAACTTTAACGCCGCCACTTCCCGCTGCAATGCTTCAATTTTCTGCTCATATTCGTTTGGTTTTGGTTGGTCTATAGCGGCTACCGTTGTGCTCAGCAGCTGTCTGGTCACCTTCGCCAGCTCGCTAATATCCATCGGCTGCGTTGCGTTAACCAGTTGTAATCGCTGAGAAATGTGGTCTGGGACACTCTCGATGAATTGGGAAGACAGTAACTGCGCTTCTGATTCTTCATCTAAAGTGGGAAGCGCGCGTCGAAGTAGATTAGTCAGTTTCACCGCCAACACTAGCGGGTCTCCATCAGGTCCAAGCTTCATTGACCGGAACTGCTGCATTGCTAGCTGTCTGTCTGTTTCGCTGTCAAACTCGGACACTAGTCGTTCAACCAATTTCTTCCAAGACGCTGTGCCATTTGACCTGTCTACGCTGTCATATGCAGCCTTCGCTCGGCCTCTCAACAGCGTCCCCAAGACAACTGCCTTCGCTGCCTGCTCCTTGACACCCACCAGCTCAGCAACGGCCTCGAAGTCACGTAAGAAGCTCCGTATGTCTCCTTCTTCAAACGCAGCTGGCCACGGGATCTTCATTTTTTGGAGGCAGCGACACCAAATGTAACAACAGAAGACAAGGGCCAGGCAACAGATCGTTTTATTATGAAAATCAACACGTATTTATACATATTTCAACTACATTATTATAGACAAGCGCAGTCATCTGATTGGTTGTTTATCAGAAGTTAGGTAGACAAACGCAGGCTTCTGATTGGTTGTTTCGGGATTCCTTGACAAATAGAGTTCTCTATCTGCGAATCATATTTTGCCACGTTAACTTTGCTGTGATTGGTTGTTGACTCAGCCTTGTTCATATTTTCTCACGGCCCATATTAGTGACCTAGACCTTAACGTAGATTAGTGCCAACCAATCGGCTAGCAGCCTGCTCTCACCACACTACATCGACACTGAGTAGGATTCAGTCGTTTCGAAAAGAATGCAAGGGGTTGCCATTCGCCATGTACCTGCTGTTGTAAAACTGCCCCAATGGCAACGTCTGAAGCATCTGTCATGAGAGACAAGGGGCGTCATTTTGGCGCCTGACTAAGAGCGTCTTGTCACCTAACTATTGTTTAACAGCTTCGAATGCTTTAACAGCTTCTGCAGGCAAATGGAATGAACGACTATGTCTACGTAAGCAGTCGGTCAGCGGTTGCAAAACTCTAGCACAGTTCGGGATAAGATGCCGGTAAAAATTGACTAGACCCAAAAACCACCATAATTTCTTGAAAGAATCTGGTAATGGATAGTCTTTGACAGCTTGTACATCGTCGGGGACTGGTCTAATTCCTTGATTGTCAATCAAGTGATCGAGGAATTTCAGTGATTTCTTACCAAGTTCGCATTTATCTAAATTGATAGTCATGACGTATTTGTGAAGTCTTTCAAACACCGTCTTCACATGTTTCACATGCTTGATTTCGTCTGCACTTGCAATTAGTAAGTCGTCATGTATGCTTAGACGAAGGGCAGGCCACGGAGTACTTGGTCGATGAGACGTTGAAATTTCTGAGTGGCGTTCATCAGCCCGAAGGGCATGCGTACGAATTCGTATAAGCCGAATGGCGTGGTGATAGCAGTTTTTGGAACGTCATCCGGGTGAATGGGAATATGATGGTACGCTCTGACAAGGTAGATTTTGGAGAAAATTTTAACCTCTGGCAAGTTGCCGGCAAAATCGTGAATATGTGGTATGGGGTATCTAACAGGTATCGTTTGCCTGTTTAAGGCTCGATAATCCCCACACGGCCGTATCTCATTAGAAGACTTTTTGGGTACCATGTGCAGCGGTGAAGACCAAGAGCTGTTGGATGGTCGAATAATGCCGAGCTCTAACATTTTATCGAACTATGTTCTTGCGATTTTAAGTCGATGTGGGTCAAGGCGTCGGGGACGTGCGAAAACCGGTGGTCCAGTGCTTTTAATGTGATGAACCACTTGATGCTTTAGTTCTGTTGCTCGGAAAGAGGGTTGTAGAAGGTCAGGGAACTGATTTACCAATTCAGTATATTGAGATGCTGGTGTGCGTGCGACCATCAAGTTCAACGATGATGCACGGCTAATCGTACCGGCGATGTACTTTTTATTGAGCGAGTCTATAAGCTTAGGGCTTACCGGATCAACTAGCAGTTTGCGTTGCTGTAGAAAATCTATACCAAGGATTGTGGATGGAACGTCTGCTATGATGAAAGACCAATTGTAGGTATA
Source organism: Trichobilharzia regenti (assembly GCA_944472135.2). NCBI lineage: Eukaryota > Metazoa > Platyhelminthes > Trematoda > Strigeidida > Schistosomatidae > Trichobilharzia > Trichobilharzia regenti. The sequence continues at coordinate 91,908,365 of OX235262.1, read as the reverse complement.
CTGCAGACCAAAGTCTAAAGCCATTCGTTTACTTCTATATGTAACAATATTAGATTTATTAACGGCTTGGAGCGTAACTGCAGGGTCAGGATGTTGACGTTCCTGCGTAGACGGAGGGAGAACACTAACCTCTACTCCTGTGTCGACTAAGAATGTAGTACAGGTGTTTCTATCTGGTACATAAGACAAACGACTGCTAGATCATAGACTGCCAACAGTAGAAGTTTTCATACATGATGGTATATCTTTTGGTTTAGCCTGAAAGTGGCAAGGTGAACGACACCGTCGTGCATTGCTTCCGTAACTACGGTGGTACCAGCAAATAGTATCGTGATGTCGTGACGTGCTGGGTGACCGAGAAAGACGTCAACGAGACGAGCTTCTAGAACGGCTTGGTCGTGTGCGTGTGGTCAGTGCTGCTAACTGACTCAGCAAGGTGTCGACTTTGTGTTCTAGAGTCTGTATCCTGTCGTGAGTGTCTGGTATTCTGATAGTGGAAGCAACAGATCGAGGTGTTGACCTCTCGTACATGCGATCCGCAATTTTGGAGAGCTTTTCCATGTCAATGTCGTCGTCTCCGAAAGCAAGAACTTGCTGAAGGTTTGGGGGAAGTCGTTCCAACCAGATTTGGTATAAGAGACGTTTTTCGATTTCTTTTCCTGCTACTAGGCTTTGCATATGCCTCATGAGTTGCGATGGGGTTTTATCACCTAGCTCTACATTGCTTAACGAACGATCGAGTGCTTGCCTATCTGAAAGTGAAGTGCATCTAAGTACCTCTTCCTTCAACTTGTCGTAAGGAGCGTCTGTGCTGGGTTGAACTATGTGTTGTCGAACCTGTCCGGCGATTTCGTCTGGTAGTACTGTACTCAAAATGCCGAATTTAGCCGTCTGTGATGTGAGCTTATTGGCAGTGAAATAATGTTCCAGTCGTGCAAACCAAAGATGGGGGTCTCTGGGCTTAAAAACTAGTACAGTAAGAGAAATAGTACTAACAGATCCCAGCTCTAAGTTATTATAGGTATTGGAAGAGATGTTACAATTCGTTGAAAAATGGTTTAACAGTAACAAAATAGCAAAAATTATGCACACTAGGGATATGGCAAAACAGAAAAACATGCAATGCAGGTGCTTACCACAGATTACTGCAAGTTGTGTGACGAGAAAGCACAGGAATGAGTTCGAAATGTCGATTATATGTATATATATATTTTATTAATGTGCGCAGACGTTGTGGTTACTCGATGCCCACAACGTAATTGAAAAGGCACTTGCGAAGAGTACGATTGTGTATTATATCTGTAGCCAAATTTCGAAATTGTGTCAAGGTAATGTTCGACAGTAAATTGACAAATGTTTTCGAAGTACATATAAAATCGGTCTGTATACACATATAATACAAGTATACAAATTAAATTAAAAAGCATGTTTACAGTTGGTATAGGGGTACTACAGATCCTTGTGTTTGTTGCCAGCAGGATGACCTTTGACTTCCGCTGAAGAGAGCATTGAATGTAATGACCGAAAGTGGAGCATTTTTGTTTGGATACGGGTAATCAATCAATGTGTTCTTCTGCATGTATTTTCAAACGTCCATGAGTCATGTATAGTCAAAACTGATATTTTAGTAATAATGAAAAGCGACTTGACGTAATAGAATCGGTGGTACTACTCAAGGCAACAGTAACGAACAGACACCAACTTCAGACGACGTTGAAATGGCCAATCATATTCCTGTAGGTGGAAAGTGTTACTTAAATTACAAAGAGGTGTATCTACGATATATGTAATAAAAAGGAATCATATAGGGTATATGTCCCTGATATGCTGCAAAAACTGGTCCCAGGTTCTCATAGAAGTGGTTATAGACACATCAAACCACTGTATTCTCTATTTCTTCAGCTGCAGACACATAACATATATACATTGGAGAGCTTTGATTTCGAGAAAGAGCCTAAAAGAATCACCGATTAAGTGTGATCATACCTAATTGGTAAGTCGACTTACAAACTTATAGAGACTTCCTCATACAAGGTTGCTGTATCTGAATGTATAACCATCAATAGCCCGATAGTAATTCTGTGGAGTTATTATCCCTCCACATATGCATGTTTTATTCCTCCCTAACAACACATTTTGCACAGAGAAGTCAAATACCAAATCTAGGAGACATTTTCTACGAGGATTATGGCTAGCATCCATTTGTAATGGTGAGTTATCTGATTGGTCAAATCGAGGCCATTTGGTTTTGGTGTCTATTACTTACTCTTGCCTTACTCAGTTATGATGACCTTTTAGAGGTTTCACGGAATTCCCTTACACAGCCTCTAAACTATTCTCGCGTACCAACAACAAAGCAAAAGCCAATATTTGATCGTCCAAACTAAGTGATATATTTCGAGACCAAAACAAGACTTCAGACGAACGCTTAGCTAGCTAGTGAACGTGCACGTGACACGACGGGGTACCAAATGGCGGGGATGCTTGACCGGAAGCCTTCAGCTAAACAAGTCAACTTGAACAGTGGTGGTCAGCATCCAATGGTGAGTGATTGCTGTGGTCAATAATTTTGGGGAATTATTTACCGCTACAGCTCACTCTCCCCTAGTGGGGTGGTGAGGACCCTAAGACAGAACCAGCCGGAAGTAAAAAAAACTCGATGGTTCCCTTTCGGGTGAAAAAATCTTCCGAGCGGCTTGGTGGGGTGCCTACTGGTTTGTCTGCCTATGCTAATAGGGTGTTTGTACATAGCTTCCTTGTTGTTGTTCGTTGGATCCCGTGCTTCGTTTGTTTCCTGTCCAGTGCCCGTCGCACCTGGAAAAGAAAACAAGAACGCTAAGAACCATGTCGAGGAAAATGTATCAAATCAGCTTTTTTGTTAAAAAAATGATGTGCATTTACTATACAGTAAAATAATGCTAAGTTCAGAACATCGAAAAAAATACATCTAATTAATTTTTTTGTGTATGTTACATGAACTGTTGAAAAAAATTTTTGTGTTCGGTGGTACTGTATATAAAAAAATTGATACGTCAAAAAAATAGTTAGTACCACAAACGAATGAGTTGCGTGAATCACACGACTTCGTTAAGTCAAATAAGTGTGCAGATATTCTGGGAACCTTACGGTGCGTCCAGAACGGGTTTTCTTGGGAGGCTCGATAGAAGGTTCGGTAGCTGTCGCTGTGCTAGTGACTTCATCGATGTCTAAACGATCTTCTGTTACTTGTGGATTTTGGGGTACGTTGAGCTCTATGCTAATAGGATTACCCTCCAAGTAAGCCGGTTTCAGACGGTCAATGCTGACGGTGTCCTCGCGGCCTTTTTTGTCCAAGACAAAGAATTTATCAGAACGTTTAATTACTTTATAAGGTCCGTCATATGGGGTTCCAGGGGTCTGCGCACAGAGTCGCGACGAACAAATACATGTGAAGAAGTTTTCAAACACGGATGAACGAAAACATCAATGGACTGTGGACGAAGGGGAGCAGGTTTAACTGAACGCATTGCGTTTGTAAGCCTGCTGACGTATGAAGCGTGATCTACCACTGGTGGGAAGCTCGAGGGAGAAACAAATTCACCAGGCAGTCGCAGTGTCGTGCCATATACTAGCTCGGCGCTAGTACAACCAGCATCGGTTTTCAAGGCGTTTCGTATCCCTAGGAGAACTAACGGAAGGGATTCAGTCCAATGGGTGTTGTTTGCAGCTGACAGACCAGCTTTCAGCTGTCTGTGTAGACGTTCTACCATACCATTAGCTTGAGGATGGTAGGCTGTTGTTCGAAATCGCATGCAACCTATGATTTTAGTCAGGGCGAAGAATAAGCCACTTTCGAATTGCCGCCCGCGATCAGTTGTTATGGAAGATGGGCATCCAAAGTTAGCGATCCATCTTTCTACGAAGACGCGTGCGACTGTTTCAGCAGATACGTCCTTGATGGGTACTGCTTCCGGCCATCGTGTGAATCGATCGATGCAAGTTAAAATATAGGTATATCCATGTGATTCAGGAAGGGGTCCAACCAAATCTATATGGACGTGTTCGAAACGAGCGTCAGGGAGAAGAAAGGTGCCAAGTGGGCTTTTGGTGTGTCTTATCACCTTGCACTTTTGACAAGCTAAGCACGTGTGTGCCCATTCCCTTACTTCTTTATTAATGCCAGGCCAACAAAACCGACTAGTTACGAGCTTGACAGTAGTTCGAATACCTGGGTGAGATAAGCCATGCAACGTATTGAAGACGTTACGGCGATAACTTTTAGGCACGATGGGGCGAGGAGTACTCGTGGAAATGTCACATAGAATAGTATCTCTTCCCATACCTAAGGGTTTCTCAGCTAATTGTAGAGTTGTTTTCGACAACTCATGTTGAAGCTCAGTATCTTCTTTTTGAAGACGAGCCAGTTTTACAAGGTCTATGCCGTCGATTTGGGTGAGGGAACAAACGCGCGACAAGGCATCTGCCACAGTGTTGTTTACTCCGGATACATGGCGAATATCTGATGTAAACTGTGAAACGTAATCCAGTTGTCGTGATTCCCTGGGTGAATACTTATCTGAAGGTGAGTTCAGAGAGTACGTCAGAGGTTTGTGATCAGTAAAAATTATGAATTCACGACCCTCTACCGAATGTCTAAAATGTCGTATAGCACAGTACATAGCCAGAAGTTCTCTGCCGAATGTGCTGTACTTCGTTTCAGCTAATTGAAGGCGCCTGGAGAAAAAGGCAAGTGGTTGCCACTCATTGTCAACTAGCTGTTGTAGAACTGCGCCGATTGCAGTGTTTGATGCATCAACCGAGATACTTAACGGTGCCGTTGGATCCTGATACATCAGAAGTGTGGCATTCGCAATAGCTTTTTTAATCTGGGTAAAAGCATTTCGAGCAGACGCGTCAAGTTCTATGGACTTGTTATTCCCTCGAAGGAGGTCTGTCAATGGCTGAATCAAAGAGGCACAGTTGGGAATAAAGCGTCGATAATAACTTACTAAGCCGTTAAAAGTGCGGAGACTTTTCACCGTCTGTGGCTCTGGAAAGTTCAGTATAGCCTCGACCTTAGTAGCCAGTGGGCGAATGCCCTTGCAGTCAATAGTGTGACCCAGGAAGTCGAGTGAGTCAACACCGATTTGACACTTTTGAATATTAATGGTAACACCATGTTGGCGTAACCTTTCAAATGCCAAGTCCAAGTGCCTAAGGTGAGTTTCCTTGTCTGGACTGGCAATGAGGCAGTCGTCTAAGTATGCGTATACAAAGTCGAGACCGCGAAATACTTCGTCAATGAAGCGTTGGAATGTTTGGGCTGCATTCCGGAGACCGAATGGCATACGTAGAAATTCAAAAAGTCCGAAAGGCGTAATGATAGCCGTTTTCGGGATATCTTCTGTTGCCATCGGGATTTGGTTATACGCTTTAACCAAGTCGATTTTGGAGAATATAGTCGCGCCGGATAAGGTTGCCGTCAAGTCGTGTATATGAGGCAACGGGTAGCAATCAGGGGTTGTTTTGGCATTCACTCGCCGGTAATCACCGGTGGGTCGCCAATCATTGCTATCCTTTTTCGGAACCATATGAAGTGGGGATGCCCATGGGCTATTCGAAGGTCGAATGATGCCAAGGGTAAGCATATGGTCAAATTCATTCCTGGCGATTCTCAGTTTGTCAGGAGCTAATCGTCGTGCTTTAGATGTCACAGGTTGTCCTGTGGTAATGATGTGGTGCATAACATTGCTGGTTATGCACGGTAGGTCGTTCGACGGGCAGTTAAGTTCCGGATACTTGTCAACATAGGTTGAAAAGTTGGATCAAGATTGCCTTTATCTTAACGGGTGACAAACTAGGGCCTATGTAGCTGATGCCTTTGATAGACAGACTAGTAGTATTGTCAATCAGTCGTTTTCGGCGGACGTCTACGAGTAAATCATGATGATTAAGTAGGTCCGTGCCAATGATGGGCATTGTAACGTCAGCGAGAAGGAAAATCCATCGAATAGGTTTGCGTAAACCTACGTTCAGATAGACGTATTTCCTACCAAAGGTTGCGATTGGTTTTCCATTTGCAGCCTGTAAGTTGAAGGTAGGTTCCTTCTGTCGATCTGCTGCTGTAGCAGGAAGGACGCTGACTTCGGCGCCTGTGTCGACTAAGTATCGAGTCTGGCTTATCACATCATGGATGTAAAGAAGGCGGCTAGTGCCACCGGCGACGGTTGCCGCTAACGCGTGCCGGCGGGATAGTTTCCCACAGACTTTGAGACATTTCCGAAGTTACAAGGCTTACGGCAACACTTCGCTTCTTGGCCATAGGTGTTGTGGTACCAGCACCAGTCAGGGTTTTTCAGTGAACGTGGTTTGGACTTAGATCGACCACGTGAGTTCCTGCGTTGAGGAGATTTAGGACGACGGTTGGAGGAGTTAGAAGGCATGTTTGACCTAAACATCTGCTGAAGGGAGTTGCATAACTCTATCAGAAGGCTGCGTGTTCGAATCACGTCGAGCTCACCAGTTTAGAGGTTTCACGGAATTCCCTTACACAGCCTCTAAACTATTCTCGCGTACCAACAACAAAGCAAAAGCCAATATTTGATCGTCCAAACTAAGTGATATATTTCGAGACCAAAACAAGCCTTCAGACGAACGCTTAGCTAGCTAGTGAACGTGCACGTGACACGACGGGGTACCAAATGGCGGGGATGCTTGACCGGAAGCCTTCAGCTAAACAAGTCAACTTGAACAGTGGTGGTTAGCATCCAATGGTGAGTGATTGCTGTGGTCAATGATTTCGGGGAATTATTTACCGCTACAACCTATATCAAAAATTCAAAACTACATCAACTGTGCCGTCCAGTAGCTATACAGTTCAAAGTATCTCAGGAACAAAATACGTGCTGCACAACAGATTCAGTTCACCAAATACAAATGTAAAATATCCGGGAATATAGGAGAATTTTCCAGTCATGTGAAGTTGAAATATTGTTTGAAAGAACCATATGAAACAAACGACAATTCACACAGATAATTGAAAATCAGGCAGTCATCCCATGGCGTAGTCTTGAGTTCATTCACACAAAAAGCAGTAGCAAAACAGTGGATTATTGTCGACAGTCTCCCATCACACGACAACAAAATGAAATATTAATAATAGGGTTTAACAAAAAAGATCAAACAATGAGGATTAATTATTTAATTGAATTTTAGATTTTCCCGTCGATTGATTGGACCTAAGTGCTCGGTCTCAAGTTGACATGTCGGCTTCCTGTGCAGATGCTTTGACGATGTCTGGGCATGTAATTAGAATCTAATTGGTGGATGGTGACTAGCAGTGATATCCAGGATGCGCATTTCATCCTATTTAGGACTCGTCAGCTGGATGTACCTGCATTCCCCAGTGAGTGATTATAATGGCATTTGAAGCTATGGGCACTGGATTCGAACCTCGGTGAGAACATCATCACTCACTGGGGGAAGCAGGTGCACCCAGATGACGAGTCCTAAATTGGACGAAATGCACATCCTGGATATCACTGCTAGTCACCATCCACCAATTAAATTAGGATTCAGTCAAAGTGAGATATGAACCATATAGGCCAACGGAAAACGGTTATAATTACGTTATACGAATATTCAAAGAAATATCAATAATTTTAGTGGTCGGTTCAGCAGAGATCTTCGAATTACTTATTCTGTTACATTACATGTAAGCTAGTGCATTCATTTTGAGATTTTTCATAATCTCCGAACTTTCTCCTCATGAGTTTGTACAGTTTGTAAACTTCGTTCACTGACGCAAACTTGATCAGTATTCGCTTAATGAATATTAAAACAGTTCAACTTCATAGCCTTTCTGTATCCAGCAAAAGCTTTGTTCATTCCGCTTATTCGTTTCTGTTTCGTTTTTAATGTCCTTTAAACGTTGAAGTAAATGAGAATTTGTAGTTATTTGTAATATTAGTATTTGTATTTCGCAATGACCGAATCAAAGGAATTGAACCAACAACACAGAGAGGGATGGATTTAGGAATTTGTATTTGGCGGAATTATAATTCAATTCATATAAGAAATATATTAACAAACAACAGTAATTATTTAAACAATACAGAGATAGAAATTGTCAATCACCACAACATTCTTATTACTGTGTTTGCTAGTTGAGGTGTTCATTAGTTCGTGTAATGAATTCCTTTCTGTAGTCATAGGATGTAAATTCTTAACAATTATAAAGTGTTCGGCATTCAGTTGCTGATTCAAATGGTGAATGGATGATTGTACATAGTTAGTAACAGTCGCAGGATGTTGTATGCGCTTTTCTTTCGTCCATGTTGCTTCACGTAAACTTTTCTTTGCTTCTAAAAAAGTGAAATTTACCTTCTGGCAATTCTTTGGCGAACACATCATGTTCACCGATGAGAAAAAGAATGTCATGAAACTATAGCTCAGAATGATTCAGTAGGTAAGCTAAGTCACTGTATTCTTACTGATTCATAAAAACAGGATCTTCGCATTGTAAAAAGCGAGAAATTGCTTCACTAAGTAAGTCATTGTGGAATAAATCGGTGGAAACGATATTTAGAAATCCAGCAATTTAAGACCTTTTATTCCAAGTACAGATAGATTTTCTTCACTAACGAGCAAGGGAATCTGTAGAAAACTACCACTTTCTGATTTCAAAAGAATCTTGATGGTGTCGATGAGGAGTAGCTTGTGACCAGTAGTACCTGTAACTGAACTTGTAGTAAGCTTAACCTGTACATCCTTACAAAATGATAGTAAGTTCTTCTTAAATATTATAGACTCAATACTTCCAGTATCAATATGAAAATAGTTCAACTTTCCTGACTTTGTAGTAACCATCTTACTAGACAAATTGGAAGTATTATGTGGGCTGTGAGTGGTGAAATTACATAAAATTTTAAAAACAGACTTTATGTACCCAAACTTACCACATTTATGATATTTAGCATTGCGAAAGTGCCAAGTAATTAGTCATTGAATCGTCCTACATGAAATATATGAATTGGTAGTATTGTTCTTTGTCTGAGATCTATCATAGGTGGGTAACATTTAAGGTTTCATATTATAAAGGCCTGCATTTTAAACTTTGGATAGCGTTACATCAGGCTATTATGTAGTGCGAACCGTATATTCACTTTTGAAATCTCCATATGTAGTACATAAATCTGCAGCAGTCTGAAAGGTTTATGAAAGAATTTGAACCAGCTTCTCCTCTATCCATGTAACATTAATACTGGCAATTAGAGAATCACTTAGATGGGTGTTAAACTGGTCCTCAAGACTACATTTCGAAGTTTGCATCTGCAGCTGAAGAATGAGGTCTAAAATCTCTTGGTTGCGAGTATGAGTGGCTTTGTCGAACTGTGTCATCACTCGTGTTTCAGAAGAAGTAACTTATGGATGAACTGTTATAAGTCCTTGGAGTTATTCGTGTAGCAGGGAAATTGACTAGTCTGGAAACACAAGACTCTCTAGTGTAACAACAGAAGACAAGGGCCAGGCAACAGATCGTTTTATTATGAAAATCAACACGTATTTATACATCTTTCAACTACATTATTATAGACAAGCGCAGTCATCTGATTGGTTGTTTATCAGAAGTTAGGTAGACAAACGCAGGCTTCTGATTGGTTGTTTCGGGATTCCTTGACAAATAGAGTTCTCTCTGCGAATCATATTCTGCCACGTTAACTTTGCTGTGATTGGTTGTTGACTCAGGCTTGTTCATATTTTCTCACGGCCCATATTAGTGACCTAGACCTTAACGTAGATTAGTGCCAACCAATCGGCTAGCAGCCTGCTCTCACCACACTCGTCCGCCCGTCAAATACGTGCGACTGAAGTCGGCTTGATCTACTTGGTGCAGGCGTCATCGTTGGCTTGTCTCGCTGTATCCATTCCTGGAGCTCGCTGACGTTCACGCGCCTCTCATTGTTCGCCATTGCGACTGTGTCTGCGTAACCCCATCTCGAAGTGACCATATATGGTCCTTCCCACTTTGGAAACTGTTTGCCTGACCCTGTCGAACATTCGTCCATACTTCGGCCCACACCTTCATATGCTGCTTTCGCCCGACCTCCCAGCAGCGTCTCAAGTAGCAGCTCCATCGCTGACAGATCTTGAACGCCACTCAACTGCGCAGAAGCCTTGAAGTCCTGCCCGAAGATCCATATGTCTCCATCAAAAACTGCAGGGTATAGGCTTTTCATTTGTCGGTAGGCAGCGACACCAAATGTAACAACAGAAGACAAGGGCCAGGCAACAGATCGTTTTATTATGAAAATCAACACGTATTTATACATCTTTCAACTACATTATTATAGACAAGCGCAGTCATCTGATTGGTTGTTTAGGTAGACAAACGCAGGCTTCTGATTGGTTGTTTCGGGATTCCTTGACAAATAGAGTTCTCTCTGCGAATCATATTCTGCCACGTTAACTTTGCTGTGATTGGTCGTTGACTCAGGCTTGTTCATATTTTCTCACGGCCCATATTAGTGACCTAGACCTTAACGTAGATTAGTGCCAACCAATCGGCTAGCAGCCTGCTCTCACCACACTAGTAGGCTCTGTACTTTTGGATCAATCTGTTATGTACTCGTCGAGTAGTTAATAGTCCTGACGCGGAAGAGGGAAATCAGAAGATCACCAGGTTTACGATGATCCTTGTATTTTCCAGACAATGAAAATAAATGTCACACAAGAGTGTGAGTGCAATAGTACGAGTGTACGAAAAAATGTGTGAACAAGAATGAACAAGGGTCTAATACAGAAGTGTATATGAAAATGGCTAATACACATGAACCGTGATTGGTTGTAATATCATGTGACAACAAGGTCACACATGTTTATTTACTTAGTGGACAGACAAAAAGCATATTGTCAGTTGTAATGAAATATCGATCCATATACACATAGTAAAATATAATAGACTGTCAAAAACAAAACACACATCATGTGGATACATACCACAATCTTAGCAATAAAATGAGCTGAAATCTCATTATCTTGAACACTCTTTGACAAACACCATGGACCGAAGCACTCAACCTGGGATTTCCTGCTGCGAACCGTTTATGCAAAGCCTCCTAAGGTTACTTGTTTTCATAGCAATATCAAAATGTGACACATCTTTTTAACTGTACTTTGCTGTACCCGAATACTAATAAACCAGAGAATAAAATGGAGAGGGAGGAAGTCGGTAAATAGTAATTGGTATAGTTATTTATATTGTATACAAAGAGCAACTAGGAGTCGGTGGTCCAGCCATAGGATGTTCGCAAACCTTTCATCTGTTTCGAGGTCCGATTCTCCGATGACGCATAACTAAACCTCACTTAGACGATAGGAAGCCCGGTAAAGAGGGAAGGTCGGATGTTAGGCTAGCAGCTACACTCCTTGAAATGACAGTACCTCTACTGAAACTTAAAAGCCCTATGTTCCACTCAGAAATCAAAGGAATTAAAAAAACATACAACAGAAACAAACAGCAGTGCGCATTTAGAAATATATGATAATGAAAATAGTCTTTCAACATACTGACAATTCTAATTCCTAAGAAATGAATTCGGAAGGCAGTAGTCATTCAAAAACAAATTAGTTCGCTTTGGGTTTTTCAAAGACTGATTTATGTCAGTATGCAGCACGGTTAATAAGGTTGCAGATACGCCTTGCTGATGACTGCCGACTGGCACGAAACCTAGGTCCAAGGCTTCCTGTGGCCGATTGCCTCCAACCATCTATATCATCAAATCAATGTGCACCGTGATGGCGAGCTACCTAGAATGGTGATCACACTGCAGACCTGACTGACAGAATTCAGTCTGCACCAAATAAAGGACTAGACACATCACACTAGTTACTAGTGTCAAATCAAAACAGTCAGTAAGTTAGCATATTGTTATTTTTGGGCTTGTAAATCTGCACAGATGTTTTCAAACTTTCGCTTTACTATTCACAGTAAATATAAAGCACGGAGCTTGAATGAAACAATTCATTTTCGGATTATATTTTGTGAAAATGTGTCCTAAACATTAATGTGACATTTAGGGAAAGAGCTGGTGGAAACCAAATAAAAATGTTTGAGCATTTTTGGACGTATTTTTGATTAATCTTTCGTCTACTGCTATAAAAGGAGATAAGCTGCTGTTACCGTTATTTTTATCACCAGGGGATCTGGAAAGTGACAATAATTCACTTCTTTTACCTTAATGAATAAAAAAACAAACCACTTAAATGCACTCAGTTAGTTTATTCCCTCTTATCATTTCGTAGTTAATCTTAGGAGCTTTAACGACAGTGCTATAAGAATAAAAAGAAGCCTCACTTCGAATGTTGTATATTACTTTATATTGTCAGTGTGGTAGCTGTAAAAAACAATCGGCTGAATATAATTATGACTTGCTACTTGGTAATTACACTGACAGGAACAAAATTAGAACTAGAAATATAGGATAGCTAAGTGGTAACGTCTCCGACTGCAGCATTGGGTGACGCTGGTTCGAATCTCAGAAGGGATATGAGTTCCTTCAAGGTTGCAGATACGCCTTGCTAATGAGTGCCAACTAGCACGAAACCTAGGTCCAAGGCTTCCTGTGGCCGATTGCCTCCAACTATCTAATATCATCAAATGTAGAAGCTTATCAGTACCTTCCAAAGTGTGGTAAATTCCAATGTTCTGCGGAATAATTTCCCTACATAGACAAAAACAGATTCAATGACTCAATGAAACCAAATATTAAAAGCCACTATACACTGAATAGTGAAAAACACTACACAATCTAATTATAAAATGTGAAGTTGATCTAGATTTTTCTGTTCATTCTGTAAACTTTCACCAGATATCCTTCACTCTTCCCATTACATGTGACTTTGTGTTTACCTAACTTCTTTAAATCATTAAACATTGAAATCAGTAGCTTATAATTTTGAGATGGCCTTGCATTCCAACGTTATTATTATTCCCTTGGAACATAAAGTTTTAACAACACATCTCCACTTCCTTCTATTCTCTGCTGTCTTCTTCAGTTCGGTCCACGACTGCCCGTAATCTCTCATCGCCTACTCCAACTCACACGATCTCCTCCATCTCTCACACTAGCACTGACGACCAACTCGTCGCTTCCTATTTGGATTACACTCGAGTGTTGACCTACATTGAGCGCGGCGTTATTCTACAGTCTTCTCAAGGTGAGCCTTATTCATCTCTATTTTCCCTTCATATTTGTTGAGCGGTCGGCTCTCGCCTGTTGGTTTGTTCCCAAGCAGAGTCTCTTGTTATTTATTCTTTCTGGCCAGCCATTTGATCTTCATTTGATCCGTGTTCCATGGAGAAATTTTCAGGGTAGCATATACACCATTACCTTAACTTTCAGTTAGATCTTTGGGACTAGCAGCTGTGACTTTTAAGGTAGCTTTTTCTCACTTAACGCAGTACAGACATCCTTCACTTCACTTTCAGTTAAATCTTCGTGACCCTGTAGCTCTGTATACTTACAAAGTTTCTTTTGTACTAGATTAGGGCCAAAGTTTTGAAAATGTGTATATTGTTTCGTTCATATACTTTTCATATGCAAGTTTATGTTTGTACTGCTATCTGGTCTTGTTGTCAGAAGGACATTTAAGTAGGCAGTTTTGAATTTAGAGTTTTCATCACGCGTAAATCTGATAGCTAAATTTCCCTCATTAAATTAAACCATAATTGAACACCTTTCTAAATCATTTATACAAAAGATGAATGCATCATCTACATATATATTGTCAGTAAAATGAGGATTTTCTCATAATATTGTTTAAAGGACCATTTTCTAGTTTAACTAGAAAGAAATCTGTTAACATGTGACTGAATGAGAAGCTCATTACCACTCCATTCACTTGTCTATAGAGTTTTCCATTGCTCTAGGAACTTAGTTTGTCGTGCTCAGGAACGTCTATCAGCGGTAGTAAACAAAGGTGTAGTAAAAAGTCATCAAGATTTTGATATTAGACAATCTTAAGCAAACTGTTCGTAAAGCAATGCAGACATGGAACAAAATTTCCAGTGGAATACAGCATTCTACTTGAATATATGAAAAGCCAGTTTAAAACTTCCTCACCCTCTGCGTATACTGATAATAAATAATCTGATCAAGTGACAGCATTATGCACATCTGTTAACTATCTTATACAGTCGTTTATAAACGTGATATATCGATTAATCCTTTTTTTAAAAAAAGTTATAAGTTTTGTTGGATGTTACATCAGCACAGACAATTGTTTAAGAAATAATTTAAGTACACAGGACTGTTTATTAAATGTGCTGCTGTGCATGTTTTTGTCTCTGGAGATTTATAGTTTGCATAGATGATTGGCTTGTAAAATATGTGAAACCTTTTCATGGATGGTTTTTTGAATGCGTAGTCAGACTGGTCCTTCCAGGATTTCCAGCTCCCAGACCATTTTGTGAGTTTTTCACTTATTGTTGTTTAATATGTCCGGTGGAGTGTTATCGTTGTTGTACATATCGACAACCCAGTGCTGTATATCGTCTCTTAGGTGATATGGTTGCTTTCTTTTTCAGACAGTTTGATCTGTTTGATGTCGAGGAGATTACAGATGCTTTAGGTAATATGCCGGATTGGAAAAGATATATGCTTACTGGAAAATGGCCATGGGATCAAGAAGAAGAGGAGGAAGAAGAGGGAGATGATGAAGAGAATGAAGGGGAAGAAAGTTAGGGCGTTGACAGCTTACTCACAGCTATTTTGGAATTTCTCTTTACTTATTACCTATCAGATATCTGTGGAACTGTAGAGTTGAATTGTTCTTTTTATATTAATACCAAAACATTCTACATTTTTATGGAAACTGAACTGATAAGAAAATAATTGCTAACGATGAATCAAAATTCATAGAAAATTGTAAGTGTTTTCAACAAATTTCCTAGATTGTAGTCTTTGAAAATTGGTGCTGGAAACAATGAAATTTAGCCACTGCATCAAGTGGACTAATACACTGTTGGTTCTTCCAAATGCAAATATGAATGGTGTTTCACTTACAGTATATTGCTGACATATCTTTCAGTCACTTTCTATAGCTTATATATATATATGCCGCATTCCACTTAAAGTGTACATTCTCTCTCTTAGATAATGTTTAAATAAAACTATATATATGTTATGAAGGTTTCATGTTCTGTTAGTATCTCATAAAATGTAAATAAAAGATTTTTTCAGTAATTTTTCCTGGTGCTTACGTTCTGTTATAAGTATGTAATCTGATATTGTAAAATTGCAAACCTCCATTTTGACAAGAAATCTATTTTGTGCGTGATGGATGATGGAAACTCTTTAACGCAACAGGTCTAATTGATTTGATACAATCAAGAAGACATGGCTAGCCTAGGTAATATGTCTTTTAGATGATGGATCATAACGGCTTGTGTGGGGAATTATGAGTTGCAGCCTACGGGCATCCAAAATTACTCGAGTCACTTTTCGCTACTTGTCGACTACTATTTCACTTGGCACATCAACTGTGATTTGCAGTCTCATGCATATAGAGTTGTTTTTTTTTCGCAAATTTAGAATTATTCTTTCTGATGTTTCTGGTAATTTGTGTTCCATAGGGAACATTTTAAGGTAGCTTTTTTTCACTTAACGCAGTGCAGACATCCTTCACTTCACTTTCAGTTAGATCTTCGTGACCCTGTAGCTCTGTATACTTACAAAGTTTCTTTTGTACTAGATATGGACAAAGTTATGAAAATGTACATATTGTTTCGTTCATATACTTTTCATATGCAAGTTTATGTTTGTACTGCTATCTGGTCTTGTTGTCAGAAGGACATTTAAGTAGGCAGTTTTGAATTTAGAGTTTTCATCACGCGTAAATCTGATAGCTAAATTTCCCTCATTAAATTAAACCATAATTGAACACCTTTCTAAATCATTTATACAAAAGATGAATGCATCATCTATATATATATATTGTCAGTAAAATGCGGATTTTCTCATAATATTGTTTAAAGTACCATTTTCTAGTTTAACAAGAAAGAAATCTGTTAACATGTGACTGAATGAGAAGCTCATTACCACTCCATTCACTTGTCTATAGAGTTTTCCATTGCTCTAGGAACTTAGTTTGTCGTGCTCAGGAACGTCTATCAGCGGTAGTAAACAAAGGTGTAGTAAAAATTCATCAAGATTTTGATATTAGACAATCTTAAGCAAACTGTTCATAAAGCTAGTAGTGAAGAACGTTTTTCTAACATCTATCGGGCACTGAATAAATTGCTATATACGAAACACTCCAATCAGCATAGGTGATTACAATTCGCCTAAAATAACCGACGTAGTACGTGCAAAACAAACCGATCCCATAAATACATAAATTCGAAATTATTTTTTTGGTATTCAATTTAGTGTTTTTCGATACATACTATCACCTGCGGATGCTTTTGAATTGTAATCTATTGATATTATTGATTCTATATCTCTTGAAGCATTATTATTGATAGTAGCAACAATTCTCTAACTATTATGGACATAAAACGGTAGAACCTGATGAAGATGTTATCGGAAAGAGTATTCTCTGTTCACTATCAGCTTTTTAAAAATTTATAATTTGCATCTTCATTCAGTGAAACAAAGGAAAGAGAAAAAGAAGAAGAACAACAACAACAGTGATCATGGACACAGAAGACTGGATAAATGAAGCAGATGATTTACTCGAAGATAACAATGTATATCAACAGTTGACAAAAAACCCTATACAAACATTAGATAACAAAATCAAATAACAGTAAATAAACTAACGAAATTAGTAAAAATTATAAGACAAGATCAATGGCGAATGAAATCTAACGGATCTTTTTTACGTTGATTTTACGATAGACTAAAACTACACAAACCACGGATTTCCTTGCGACTAACCGTTGCTCTGCCAGGTACACTAACGTATGATCTATCTTAAGAACGTTTCAGAAAACTGAAAAACCAAACAGAATCAAGAGACAGTTCCATGAAGTTACCAATCCAACTTTTAGGGAAAATCAAAAGCATTCAAGTAGATGACAATGAAATAATGGTGTCGTTTGATGTCCCTGCATTTCATAATTTAATTGGTCCAAAACTAGCAAAGCAAACTATGGAACGACTACTCTATATCCATGAGAATACAAACACGCAATGTCCAATTTGGATGGAACTCATACAATTATATCTTACAACACACTTCCAATTCAATACTCAAATATAAAAACAGATAAAAGAAACACCAATTGGAACGCCCACATCAGGTTTAATGGCTAAAGTCGGTTATGCGGAGATTAGAATTAAGAGCCATACCTATAAATAAACCGAAAATCTGAGTAAGTTACGTTGATGATACATTTGTGATAGTAAAAAATGATTTGGAATATACTCACAAATTAATAAATAACATATTTAAAGACATTAAATTCACAAAAGAAGAAGAATTAGACAACAAAGTTCCATCCTTAGATGTCTTAGACAAGAAAACTAACACAGGAAATTTAGAAACACAAGTATATAGAAAATCAACACACACAGACCGAATACTCAACTATAGTAGTACTAAGCTGGTTAGCCACAAAAGAAACTGTGTGTAGACAGACATTGTTTAAAAGAGTTCAAACACACTGTAACACTACTCTGGTGTTGAAGAGAATGGAAGAAAAATACCTACTAACAGTCTTCAAAAAAAAATGGATACCTTAACAATTTCATCAGAAATTGTCTGAGCTCAATTCATAACACCAACAACAAGCCGACATCAAAAACCACAAGAATTTTCATCCTACCATCTTTTTAGAAATATCTCCGGAATAACAGCTAGAATATTATTACCGTTTGAAACAGATTTCGTACACAAGCCAGCCAACACAATCACTTCACTCGATATTGTGCAAACCCTGAGACTAATTTAAGAGAAAAAAAGAGGATAAAATTAATGCAATTTACAAAATAAATTGCATGAACTGCAACGGGTATCACATCTGTCAAAGTGAGAGTTCCCTTCGAATCAGAATTACAGAACACAAATTTTCAAAAGAATGGACACTGAACACAAATTAGGTGTAAAAAGACATGATATATATTCTTTCATAAGGATGCTTGAAGATAATTATAGAAAGTGCGTCGGTGGCACAGCGGTAGAGTGCTCGCCGACCACGCAGGTGGTCCGGGGTTAGATCACCGGCCGACTGACTCCTTTACCTCACTAAACTAGTAGTAAGACTGGTAAAGAGGAAAGGTTGGGCATAAGGCTAACAACTTCATCCTGTAAAAATATTCACCACTGCTACAGAAACTGCAAGCCTCCAGCTTGAAGCCTTATGTTTCACTGGGAACGTAAAGGAATAAAGAAAATTATGGACAATAATTTGATTGGGATAATGTAGAAATTTCAAATAGAGGAAACACCGAAAAGACAGTCAGATAATTTCTAGGAAGCTGGCTGGTACTCAAGTGAATTAGCAATCAACAAACATATTATTAAAGACTAAATCCACCAGCTAATAAAAGGTAAACCACATGACAAGAAGTTTCGAATTCCAAGTGAATAAAAATAATCAATAGAGACGTGAATTAACAACCAGTGACGACAGTAGCTAACAGGAGATACAATTACATCCATCATTCATGGGGAATTTAAATAAGTTCATTTCATGCTAAAGTCTGTGCTGAAGATGTTGTCTCGAAAGGGGTGACGACGAAAGCTTAGCAATTAAATCAACCAGCTGAGAGAACATAACTAATTCAGTATCGTTAGTCAACATTTATATAATGCAAATGATTTGTGAACGAAAACTTTTCATTTGAGTGCAAGTGTATGACTTCTGTACTGTGGCACATTTTTGACAGTGAGCAGTCATCCTATAATGGAAATCGTATGCTAAGACAATAGTTTAATGTACTATCCGGGATAGTGCTGTGTAAGCTTATAAAGCTTCAGTTTTATTCTACCTTCAAGAACGTAGGAAAACAAATGATGATTTACGGAATTTCTGTTGTATTCAAGTGAGAATAAATATGTCAGTATTAGTCAAAGTTTGTTTTAAAAATTATCATTTCATTTTCAGGTATGGACTAATGAATAATTTAATTATTCTACATTTTAGACATTTTTTCAAGAGGGAAGAACGTGTAAAAAGCGCCTGTATAATAGAATTATGCAAAAACAGAATTTTGAATATGAGAAACATAAATTTCAGACTTTATTTATGAAATATGAAGTTACATATCTCCTTAGTACTTAGGACAAGAGAATAAATTTTCGAAATTTTATTAGAATATAAGTTTGTCTCGATTTGTTTTTCCAAATCTCAGATTACTGTTAGGCAAATAAAATCTCGAATATCACATTTTAAGACTAAAAACAAGGGTCATTCAACGCACATTCTCTTTTGTTAAGAATTCTAAAATTGTGAACACAAACAAAAATTAATATCAGGTGATTTGCTGCGGGATTTAAACACTTTTAAACATGTTTTTCATGCTTCAGTTTAGTTTCAAATTTACTGTGTATTACATCAGTGGTCGGTTTTTCTACACCATTTACACATCAAAATGTTTCTTATTTGTGACGGTCTTTTTATGTAAGGCAATATAATTATGTTACATGATTTCATCATGAGCTGACATTAGTTAGAGAACCATTGGAAAACCTGGGAGTACTGGACAGCTGTCTCGTTAACCTAGTTTGGGATTCTTTAGCAGTACGAACCCACCGGGGTTCGAACCCAGGACCTTCTGAATGCAAGGCGAGCTCGTTTACCATTAAGCCACTGGGACCCGATCAATTGGCCCATGAATTCCAACTTCTGCCAATTCACGGCATAGCGTGACCGCTAGCCAATGTCTTCCGCGAGTATTTGTCCTCACACCCGACCTTCTGCACCTTACTGGTCATGACTTCTCACTAGAACCCCAGGTAACTACCTACCTGAATAGGGCAAGTCACTAGTGAGCATCACATTGTTATTCAAGTGTTGGTTTGTAGGGATTTGATTGGTTACATGACTTCATCATGAACTGACATTAGTTAGAGAACCATTGGAAAACCTGGGAGTACCGGACTGCTGTTTCGTCCTAGTTTGGGACTTTTCAGCAGTACTCCCAGGTTTTCTAATGGTTCTCTAAATAATGTCAGCTCATGATGGAATCATGTAACCAATCAAATGTCTACAAACCAACACTTGAATAGAATTCTGTTTTGATAAATAATATAAATTATGCAGCAGTGTATTCTGAGGTATGCATATGCGAAACTTTGATGTGATATGAGTACTGTTCATGATTTTATAAAGAAAGCTGCACCAAAAATTGCTGTGCACCTAATTATTACATAAATTCTAACTTCGAGAAAAAAAACACTTGTTCACTATCAAATTTGGTTTGCATGGATTTTAATCATTTCAAGAATGAACATGAGTTGAAGTCATTTAGAGAACCACTAGAAACTAGGAGGCACGGAATAACTACTTCGTCTTTGTTTGGGACTCTACTGCAGCAGGATCCACTAGGTTGGGTGTTAGGACAGTTAGTCTCCAATGACACTGGCGATTCGATTCCAGTGGCTCCATGGTATAGAAACTAGCCTTGTGACCTGAGAATCCTGGAACCGATTCCAGAGGGTGGTGATATGAACACGGACCGATGCAGAGGCCCAAAATAGGACGAAGCAGCTGTCCAGTTAATCCTGGTTTCCAATGATCCTCTGACTGAAGTCAGTTTATAACCACACTGGAAGTAGTTCATTCTATTTTAATCACTTCACGATACGAGTTTTACTTAGTCGTCAGAGCCCTGTGAGTTATTAACCAAAAGTCAGTTACCGGATAATATTTTGTGGCATCTGCTGACAAGATTCCATTCTTATGTTCTGTGACAGAATTAAAGACACCCAAATCAGTCAACACAGAAACTTGCCTGAAGATTTACAGAGGAGGAAGATTTAAACAGAAACGAAATGAGAATAAAATAAGCAGAAAAACGAAGTGAGGGAGGAATAAATAATAGACGATTAACTGTGAAAATTTATGAAATTTCAAAAGTAGAAGTTAAGAAATTTATGTTTTAGGGATCTGTTTCGAGGCAGTTACTGGGAGTGGGTGGTGTTCAGCCGTTATTTTTCAACTTAATCACAAGTAAATCAACACTTCCTTACTTGACAAAGATTAACAGTTATTCGTTAATTAGACCTACGCTGTTTTTGTATGGGTACACTTTCATTTTTTGAAAGCCTTTCACCAGCAGGTGCTGCTTTCTAAGAAAAGCATTTGGTGGATATGGCTAAGTCGCCTCAATTAATCGCAAGTGTGATAAACTGGTTACGTTAGGCCCTTCTTTTCAATACACTTTAGCTGAAAGTGATTAGTAAGACTAAAAACAAAGGTCATTCAACGCACATTCTCTTTTGTTAAGAATTCGAAAATTGTGAACACAAACAAAAATTATTATCAGGTGATTTGCTGCGGGATTCAAACACTTTTAAACATGTTTTTCATGCTTTAGTTTAGTTTCAAATTCGCTGTGTATTACATCAGTGGTTGGCAGCACAGTGGTTAGAACTCTCGTCGACCACCATGCACATGGTCCGAGGTTCGATCCGCTGCCGACACACACCTAATATCTATGGTCGGCCTGCAAAATTTGGGCTACCGATATCACATGTTGAAAATTCCATACTTGTACCAAAAATATGGTGTGAAATCAAGCTGTAATTAAAAATAAATAAAAATAAATTAGTAGAAGATAGTAAATGTGAGTCTTATTAGTGAAAATACTGTTTACCCTCTCATTGCAATATTTTTGTGTTTCCATAATGTCATGGTCATTTTCCATAATCATAACGGCCTTCTGATGAGATTATGAGTAATCTATTGTCACCAAAACTTTAAACAATATTGCCATTTTCTAAAAAACTAATAAACGAGTCATGAATACTTGCAGTTTTTACCTTTCAACTTACGTTTGATGATCTGATACCGTATTATAAATACTTTTGTATTGTATTATTATTATTATTCCCTTGGGTTTCGAGTGGAGCATAAAGCTTCAGTAACACGTCTCCAGTGTCCTCTTCAGCTCGGTCCACGACTGCCCATAATCTCACATCTCCTGCTCCAACTCACACGACTTCCTCCATCTCACCCTCTCTCTGACGATACATTTGTCATTTACCATTGGTATAACACTCTGGCGATGGTCTTCATTGCACACAATGTCATTAGACAGTCTCCTCAGTGTGTGCCCAATCCATCTCCACTATCTCCTTCATAATTGTCGGGCAATCGGATCTTGCCTGTCGGTTTGTTCCCAAACAGAGTTTCGTGTTGTTATTTCTTTCTAACCCGCCGGCCGGCTGTCCGACCATTTCATCTCTACTATGGAGCCAACCAGCGAAGGTGGCAGCTATTGGTAAACGTTTGCAGTCGAATGTTGGAAATGCTTTCCGTGACACGAAGTGCTCGTTTCTGACCCATATAGGAGAAGCGGCTGACTGACTGACTGACTTCATTGACATTTGTGTTGAAAATTTAAATCTTGTTGTTTATGCTGAGGTGGAGTGAAGTGCAGAAGATTTCCAAACTGGTTTCAGACTGGTGAAGATGAGTATGTTGCCTTTCGGATTTCGGCTGGCTGTCTGGTTGGCTTTTAACATTTTCATTTGTGCTGTTGGACTGTAGTTGAATTCATGCTTCCTAGATAAGTAAAGGGAGTGACCTCTTTAAAATTTCTTTCGTCGGTAGTGATAAGTGCTTGTTGTTGTTGTTGTTTTCATTGGTGGTGGTTGGTTATCTTCATCACCTCCGTCTTCTCTATGTTCAGCTGGAGTCCTGTCTTCACTGCCAGCCTCTTCAGCCAGTTTATTGGTTTTCGCCTGCCTCTAAGTTTTTGAGTTTGTGTGACATTAGGCATAAATCATCCACACGCGAAATCCAGATCTTCTCGAGTCTTCCAACTTATTCCTGTCTCCTCACTCACTTCCCGCAGTCTGACTCATAATCCAGTCCACTACAATTAAGAATATTATCGGTGACAACAATGGGCAGGCAACTTGTCTTACTCCTGTGCTCACTTCGAACGCCTTGTTGAGTTTTCCGTTGTGGATCACAAAACATATTGCATTGTCATCTAGCCAGCTGTTGAGTGAGGTTGATAAATATTTGGGCATTGCACTCCATAGTGCTGAAGTAACTTCCAAATTACTATTTGGTCAACACTCTCTGTTGAAGGCCTTTTCGAAGTCGACGAAGTTAGCATAAAGAGAGATTTGACTGCCATTCTATGCTTTTTTCGATGACAATGATGCGTCGATTTGCAATTTGATCTGTACATGATTTTCCTTTTCTAAATGTAGCTTTATCTCGTCGATGGGGCCGAGTTCTGCGTCCAGTGCATCTTTTATTGTCTCCAGGATGACACGATTTGTTATTTTACATTGCATTTTTTGTATTTTACATTCTTAATAGATTATAAAATTTGAATTCTTTAATGTTTTTCCTCCTATCAATATTTTGAAGCTTATATTTGCATTACCAGCTGATCCTTGAGAGGCAGTATAAAATATTTTTACCTAGTGTTAATTTTAGAGTTCTCAATCAACTTTAAATTTAACTGCGGACAAAAGAACAAACTATGGCTGCATAATTTCATGAACCAGAGAAAATTGTCCTTCACTATTGACGTGTTCAAGCAATGGAATCTTACGTTGACTTAGGAATAGTCACTTTTAAAATAAGAATAAAATATACATTCCTACAAAAATGAAATACTTTGGAAAAAAGTTTATGTTTCATAGGTTGGACAGTGGGTGTAAAGTCCTGTTACTACCAAAGTTAAAACAACTATGGTGTTGGAGTTTATTCTTTTTAGATGCTCAGATTTATAGGAAATTCAAGAATTCGAAACAAATGATACGAAAACAATGAAACATTATAGTTTATAATTTAAAAAAAGGTATTTTCCCATGCAATAATCAGGGTAGGGATTAGATTGCTAGGGCATATATGTTAAATATTCCTAGGGTGAAAGCAAATTTTATCAGATAATTAGCATATGGATATTGAACAGAATAAAAATTACCATCTTCCTTAAGAAAATTTTTATTATTATTATTATCATTATTATTGTTATTACATTGACGGAAATCAGAGAAAAAGTAGTTCACATTTTGATTTACACTTTCTAGCCTTTTATCCGATCGACTCCTTCTCTCAGATCATTTTCTAATACCTAATTTTCAAGGCTCTTGTTCATGCAGGTGTGTGTGTGTGTGCATATGCATAATGTAAGGTATTATAGTTTTTCAATGAACGAAATATTCCCATACTGAGTCATAAGAAAAGGCACAAACAGCGAAGAAAATTTTCTTTTCGACGATTCATTTTCATGAGCTGTACAATCGTAATTATAATTAAACACATAAGTTTTTGACCAATCAGATACTGGTAAACTTTGTCCTTGAAAATTCTACTACATAGTGTGAGGTGTAAGAAGGGATGACTAATTGTAAGTTAGAAAGGAGACAGAAGTTGGCATGACCTAATAAGTGTGAGATAATGACTAATCAATAAGCTAGTGTAGAGTGGACAGGAACTAGTGGAAAGGTTATACAGTAGTTTTGTATAAGATCTGTGTGAAAAAGCAATGTTATTAATAAACAGTCATAGAGTAGTAATAAAATATGGATGGTGGGAATAGTAATAATAATAAAAGTATTAAGAACAGTAATAATAATAATAATAATAATAACAGTGAACTTACGTATTAAAAGAGAGGAGAAAAATTATAGTTAGAAATTTACTCTGGCCATGGTAGGGCTAGAGAATGTATGTATCGTTTTTGTATGCATAGGTCCGGTTTTATGTCACGAATAGCTAGTGCTTCGGCTATGTACAGATGTCGTATCCGGAGTCCTTTTGTACGATATTGAGGGACTCTGTGTACCACTGTGAAGCTTTCGTGTGGGGGTGCTCGATGTCCGGAGATAACAAGGTGTTCGAGGATTGAGCTGTTGGTATTCTTCTTTTCTCCTCTGGCTAACCAAGCTGGGCAGTGTTCCAGGATACGTTTGTGGACTTGACGTTGCGTACGGCCGATATACTTTGCTCCACACGAGCAAGTGAATTGATAAATACACATTGAAGTGGCCAAAGGCGGTATCTTGTCCTTAACGTTAGACTGGATTAACTGTCTGCAGGAGAATGTTATATGTAGAGTGGCTGTTGGGAATGTCTTCTTCAGACTTTTTGAAAGTTTTCAAAATCGTTTATTCTTCCGATAACTGATAATCTGATCTGTATATGAATTTACTTTCTCTATTCACTGCCTGTTTGTTTAGCAGTAATAATAATAATAATTGTTTATGTCTACGATGCGACAGATGATTTGGCGGTTAGACTGTGAATAATTTGCATAAATGATTGTTTATATTATCGTGTAGTTAGAATAAATGCAAAACGGGGTGTATTAAGTATGTGTACACACAGTGAATGTGCAGTCCTTATGTATATATATCTAGTATAGAGAAGTAGGTGCTTAGGTGGGTGTACTGCATATTATTATTATTATTATTATTATAAATGAAAATTTCAGACCGTTCTTCTATTTTGGAAAAAAAGTGCAATTCTATTAAATGTACCTGATTGTTTGTCTATTTTGTATACAAAGCATAAATGCCATGAAAATGTTGACAATTTCGTCAATGTTTATATATATAGATATATACATATATGCAACAGCTAGAAATTGCCTTTACATTAAGAAGATACACTCTAGTATATTCCAAAGTCTTCTGGTTTTAATGCAACCATAATGCACCTGCCATTATAATGTTTTATTTATCTGACTTAGATATTACCTTATCATTAAAATAAGTCACTAGTTATCTTTGAAGATTTTATTTTCAGAAGATAATTTAAACAATTTTTATCATAACTCTCACCTCATCTCTTTTTTTCTGTACATATATATATATAAGCAAGCAAAGACTGGAATAATTTTCCCACTTATTGATTTTGTGTGTGGATCTGTGTTGGTCTGTACGAATATATATGTGGGTGTGCGTGTGTGTGTGTGTGTCCGGTGACTTAAAGAGCCGCTGCTTCGAATACTAAGTAACTTTCAACAGTTTAAGTACACAATAATAAGCTGAATAGTTATCAGTCTTTCATTCTGTATTATGATTATAACATATAATGACATTTAGTGATGATAACAGTTGTACAGAGAAATAAACAAATCTCCAGAATGTTTATTATTTATATATATTTACAAAAGTAACTGTATCGTCTGGTCATGAAGACTTAACACAGAACCAACTTAGCTTACTTACTTACTTACAACGTTATTGACGGTTAGTTTCATACAAGGGATGATTATGTGTTTGGAATATAAAAGTATGAAGTGTATTCGAAAGAAAAACAATAACGAAGACAGTGGTTCAGCAAAAAAGGTTGAATTCACTTACAACATCTAGTTAGTTGTACCAAGTGGCATAGCTCAAGTATATCTAGACAGCAAATAGTAGGGAGGAAGTATTTATACTTACTGATAGTTGTATAGTGTTTATATTGATTATGATATCGACTGAAATAAAATGAATATTATTATTATTATTCCCTTAGGTTCCTGGTGAAACGTAGGACTTCAACTGCACATTTCCACTTGCTTCTGTCTTTTGCTGTACATTTCACCTGCATCCATGTTAGTCCATACTCTGTCAACTCCTCTTCACACGATCTCCTCCATATCACCCTTGCACCGACATCCCACTCGCCACTTCCCTTTCGGGTTCCACTCGAGAAATAACCTGACGCGAGCGCGATGTCACCCAGCGGCCACCTCAGCAACTGTCCAATCCATCCATCTCCACTTTCTCCTGCATATTTGTTGGTTGGCGATTGGTTCTTGTTTTGTTTGTTCCCAGCCATAGTTTCTTGTTGGTGATTCTTTCCGACCCAGCCCGGTCCGGCCATCTGATCTTCAGTATAGAGTGAAGACAATTAGTTGTTGATAAAGGTCTGCAACAGGCTGTTGGAAATATTCTTTGTGACCCGCCCGCCAAGTTTCTGATCCGTATAGAAGAACTGACTGACTTGACGTTTGTATTGAAAATCCGACCGAATTTTGTTGTTGATGCTGAATGATTAAGATTTTCAGATTGTTTTCAGGTTGATGAATGTGTTTCCCGCCTTCCCGATTCTCGCTTGATTTGACATCCTCGTCCATCCAGCTGCCTGTAATTGAGACGATGCTCCCTAGATGAGTGAATGAAGTAGCCTCTTTCAAATCCCTCCCGTTGATGGTGATTGGCGCTGGATGTTGTTGTTGTTGTTAATTGGTTATTTTCATAACCTCCATCTTGTTTATGTTCACCTGGAGTCCTGTCTTTGCTGCTTCTTCAACCAGTTTGTCAATTTTTGCTTGTAAGTCTTCGATTTTCTGTGACATCAAACATAAATCATCCACGCGCGAAATCCAGGTCTTCTAGGTTCTTCACGTTGGTCCAGGATATCCCTGTTTGCTCGTCTCCTACTGTCTAACGCATAATCCAGTCAACTACAATTAGGAATATTATTGGTGATAATAAGCACCCTTATCTGACTCTTGTGTTTACTCCAGACGCCTCGCTGAGTTTTCCGTCGTGGATCACTTGACATGTGCCGTTGTCGTACAGCTGTTGACTGAAATACAATGAATATACACAATACTAATTGATTGAAATGAGTAGTGTTACACCACTCATGTCACCCAGTAATGCTTACTATCCAAATCGAAGTGATGTAAACACCAGACGGGAGTTTCACTAGTTTGGCGCCGAGCTCATCAGTAGTGCCCCGGGCTTGGCTTTATTCACAGAGGCGAATCATTTCAAAAATACACAATTTTTGGTCAGTTGCTTAGATGAACTGGTAATTAACAAATTAATTTGTAATTTACACAGTGTAAAGAGAAATTTTACCACTGTATCGTTTGGAAACCAGAATTATTCAGATCAGAATATGTGATCTGCTTGGTACCATAAATGTTATTCAGGAAAGTAAGTTTATTTGCATCAAACTATATGCTATTGGCTGACTGAGATGAGTAGCTGTATGCAAGTCACATCAACCAGTCATGCTTGCTAGTCAGATCAAAGTAATTCGAACACCATTTCTCCTGTTCAGTATGTTAAAATATAAGCCAGCAACTAGTCAAATATCTGTGGTTTATATACATATTATGAAAAACATTATCACTTTGTGTTTGTACTTATCAGTTCATGGTCATATTCGAAAAATAAATCAAATCGTTACAAATCAACTCTTAAAAATTAATCTGATGTTCATTAGTGACTTGCTCCAGGACGGAGTTTTCTGGATTTCTAGTGAGAAGTAGTGACCGGTGAGGTCTATCTAGTTGACAGTGAGGATGGAGTTTCTGCCGATTACATTGGTTAGTGGTCACGCTAAAATCACCAAGTGGTAGAGTTGTATCCCAGTGGTTGAATGATTTACAAACTTTTTTTGTAACTGGAAGGTTCTGGATTTGAAACCCAGTGATTGCGTTCTGCCGATGATTTCGAAACTAGGATGAAACAGCTGTTTAGTACTCCCTGTTGGTTTTTCAATGGTCCTCTTATTGATATCAGTCAGTGGTCAGTCTCATAAAAACAGATCGAACCTTGGCAGATCAACTCTTAAAAACATTTAACTTTTTTACTTGTAGCGATAAATTACGAGAATTATTAATACTTCCGTGATTTCAGATTATTTGTTGACATGAAAAGATGTAGTAAAAAAGATATTGAACACATTTATTTCCGCTAAATGTATTCTGAAGGTGAAATTGCTCCTTAGTAGTAAGTTTATATTATATTATTATTCCCTTCGGCTCTGAGTGGAACACAACGCTTCAGAAACACATCTCCACTTTGTCCTATCTTCTGCAGTTCTCTTCAGTTGGGACCACGGTTACCCATAATCTCTCATCTTCTCCAACTCGCACAATCTCCACCATGTTACCCTCGCACTTACGGATTTATCTCGAGGGCCTAATCGGAAGCCCTTGTCTTCTGTTGTTACAGTAGTAGTAAGCGCTTCATTTTTTTGAAATCACATACTATTGGTGAGAAAATTAAAGAAATATTCATCGTTATTTTCTACTAGGGTAACCGTGTGAACTAACTTATTCATAGGAATTCTTCAGCCTAGCAAGAGGTTTAGATCTAGGCATTTAATAATGATGCATCAACTTTGTGACTAGAGACTATTACTGAAATTTAACTCAGTGATCACAAGTCCGACCTATGTATCAACCGAAAGTTTATTTTTTTAAAATTCTTTTCTAATTTTTGATAACAGCTTGATTCCACACTGTATTTTTGGTACAAGTATGGAATTTTCAGCGTGGATATGGGTAGCCTAAAATTTCGCAGGCCGACCATAGATATCAGGTGTGCGTCGGCGTGGGGTCGAACCCCGGACCATGTGCATGGTCGGCGAGTATCATCTAGTAACTGAATATATAAAAGTACAGTAGCACATAAATGCAGTTAGTTAATAAAATTCAATGAAGCTTGTAGCAGTTTCATTAATAGATCGGTAGACTGAGTCTTTTTAACTCACAATAATATACGGAGCACTTCGAGTTAATTATGATTTCAGAATTCATTTAGTTTCACTATTCTTTGAGATTGAACTACAGTTATAATTTATGTTTTTGACGTTTAAAAAACTACGTAAGCTTTTATACAGTGAGTAATTAAGATGGAACTGGTTGTACTAGTGTTTTGACTCATCAACTGTGCCTTGCTGTAGTCCAACAAATTTGATCTGATATTCTTAGACGTCAGTCTGTAGGCAAACCTTACACAAATTACAATATTGGTTTCATGAGTGATAAAAATGTACAGAGAAAACCCATTGGATAGCGGCACTTATAGGTTAACTATCTGCCATTTTTATAAGTTTCTTGATTACACACTGATTTTATTGATGAACCAAATTGTATTCAATAAATGTGTTAAATGATTTATTTTTCCGAAGATCCATTTTAAGTACTTGAAATCCATAGCTTGCTGAAGTTACATTCGGGCTACTTAGTTCACGCAGGATAATTCATTTCATAGGATATGAGATTTGCTAGTGTCTTGACAAATTCTATTCCAAAAAGCTTTAACAATCATGTAGCATCTAACTTTGGGAAGTAAAGCTAAGCGAACTGAGTTTTCTGTAGAAAGCTTGAACTGTTACTGACTGTCAATGCTGAGATGAAAAGTGACGTAGTTTACTTTCAGACTATGAGGTGAATTTAGGGAAATAATTAGTGGCTCTGGCTAAAATGGTAAAATGTCCCCATGTAACGCACACCATTATTTAGATAGGACTGGAATTAATCTGAGCTGACATTCTAAACATCACCTCTTTTTTCTTTTGGCGCAGGGAGATTCATTGTGCTGAAGTTTCTGTAGCAACTTTGTTTACAGGGTGGGGTTGCTAGCCTCACGCCTGAGAAGGGGGTTGTTACATTAAAATATAATTTACAGAGGAGCGACCTTGTGGGTTGCTCCCCCTTAAAATCAGGAAAACAAGGAATAAAACAATCAGAACAACTCCAGCAAAAGGAAAATAATTCACAACAGTAACGGCAGCGACAACAACAGTAAAAAAATAACCTTAGCAGTATTATCACAATCAGATAGAGTTAACAAAAATGATATCAAAATCATAGATTCACTGACTTGAGCCGTCAGTATATACAGTTATAGATATTAGCTATTGTTAGACAGTCACAAAATGGCAAGCAGATAGTTATAGGTATTGTCGGTCAACACGATTATATGCACAGATTCAGTGTTCAAAAGGCAAATAATTACAATAAAATCCACAACTTTTCGGCAAGAAAATCCACAGAAATAAGAGTTTTATATAACTGAGTGAATGTGGCGTCACAATCAAAAAGGGGAACGAGCAGCCAAGAAACCAAAATCAACATCACCTCTACTGTAATGGTATTTCAAAAGTTTGAATATGAAAATAACAGAGGAAGAAGCGATAAATGATGGAAACTTATTATCTATCCCGTTTGAGGTCATTTCTAATTTGCATACTGAAGAACAAATTTTAAACATTCTTACAACTTTTGCTGGTTAGTATACAATATATGCCTAGACTTTAGTTGGAGAAGCATAAGAACTTTGGACATTATATATGACTGAATCCTTTATATAAACATACAAAATGACACTTGACAGCTTTATCTAGAATCATATGTTATCTTCAAGTAAGCTTTCGATTCGAAGACAAGTCTTTGTCTTTAATGTTGTCTGACACATTCTCTTATATACTCTCGAAAACTTATTTTCACTGATTAAGATTATTATTATCATTCTGTCAAACACAGTACTCATGGAAACCACATTAGTTGTAAATGTTATGCTATGCTTTGTTTTACTGGTGTGATGTAGGGAAACATTACTGAAACTAAAGAATCTCTTATGAAATAAGCAGAAGTCTGATGTATATTTCAACAAGTGGCCTTAGTTATGACAACAAAAAGACACAAATCTATATGACTGTATGCTTGATGTATTTTATGTCAATTATTTTTATTTATTTCATTCTTTTTTGTTCTGAGTGGAACATAAGGTCTCAAGATTGAGCTTTGCACTCCCAGTAGAGCTGGTGTTGCTTCTTACTCGATGGGGTCTGGAGCCCAACACCTGACCTCCTCTCTTTATCGGGGTTACTATCGGCTATGCTGGTTTCAGAGATGTGGCGTCCCAGAATCGAACGCGTACCACATGCTTGGTTGACAAGCAACCACTGACCCATAGAACCGATCACTACTCAATACTTATATGATATTAAATATAAAATCTTGGAATAGTTTAACAAATATTTAAATTTCGAAGTGAGCAAGAAAGTTTGATATTGTGTCGAAAAGATGTGGAAAAGAAATATAGGTCATTCCATTTTAGATCTGAATCTTAAAAGACTTTACTAAAATAAAATTAAAGCACTTTCATTATTTCAAGTATTTATTAACAGTATTTTTTCTATTTCCTTCACATTCCCAGTGGAACATAGGGCTTCAAGCTGGAGGCTTGCAGTTTCTGTAGCAGTGTTTATTTTTACAAAAATGAGGTTGCTAGCCTCATGCCCAACCTTCCCTCTTTACCAGTCTTATTACAGGATAGGTGAGGTAAAGGAGTGAGTTGGTCGGTGATCGAACCCCGGACCACCTGCGTCGTTGGCGAGCACTCTACCGCTGTGCCACCGACGCACTTTTACTATTATTTATTATTATTTATTTATTTATTATCACCTATTTCACGATGATTTATAGAATGTATTCATTCATATAGCTTTTGTTTTACATGACCACTACAAAAATTTTCTCATGCAGATCAATTTAGTTGTTTTTCTTATAAGAAGTAGACATTATGATGGTGCCCAAGTGTGGTCAACTACACCTGAGATGTATTATAGTAGATGTAAAGACAAATGAATTGCCCTAAGTTAAGTTTCAGTACTTATAAAATTAGTAGAAAACCTAGAATCTTCAGCTTAATTACTACAACATTTTTAGTGAAAACTATTAGATAAGACAAGTGAAGTAAGATTGTTTTTTCCTATGCATTCATTTCACTGTATCCCTGTAGTCAGTTAGACTTTGTTCAATGAATATTTGGTGCCAGATTTTGACTATAAGTTAACAAAAACTTGAGATTTTCATTTTTGTATTTCTTGTATCATATGTATTCATTTGAAAAGAACACCATGATACTAATAACCTTGTTAATGAACAGAGAGTTAAAGCCCTAATTTATTAAAATTTAAGCAAGACAATGATGGATGTAAGTCGTCGAAAAAAGCTATTTTGTACATGCATACTTGTATTACTGGATTAGAAAACGGAAAAATTAAATGTTTGGTGGCAATAAGTAAACTATTATTATTATTATTCAATTATTGGTTTGTAGGGATTTCTTTGATTGCTTACAGGATTTCATCATGAGCTGACATCGGTTATAAAACCATTGGAAAACCAAAAAGGAGCACTGGACAGCTGTTTCGTCCTAGTGTGAGACTCTTCAGCAATACGCACCCACCGGTATTCAAACCCAGGACCTTCTGGTTACAAGGTGAGCGAGCTCGTAGGCCACTAAGCCACTGAGACTGATCCAATGACCCATGAATTCCAACTTCTGCCAATTCACTATATAGCGCGACCACTAGCCAATGTCTTTAGTGAGTATTTGTCCTCACCTTAAACCCGTTGTACCCTACTGGTCACGACTTTCTACTAGAACCCCAGTTAACCACCTGGCTGGATAGGGCCAGTCTCTAGTAAGCATTTTATTGATATTCAAGTATCGGTTTGTAGGGGTTTGATTAGTTAGAAACAACTGAGTATCACGTTAATGATAATTCAAATGGCTAATCGGCCACATACAGATTATTAGTGTACAGACTTACTGTACAAATTTTGAAGTATGCAACATAAAACTGCATTTATAAGTTTCAAGACTACGAAAAGTTATTTGCAGCTTACTAAGACACAAAATAATGACACTATCAAGTGTAGCAATGAAATTATTTTTAAAACTAATAGAACATGTGACTACACGGAAAATCACGCTTGTTTTCCTTACAAGATTCACAGCTGTTTTGTCTGTCACTAAGATTATGATATCAATAAGTGTTCAGTTAATATTTTTAACAGTTTCTCTAAGAATTATTCACACTACCGTGTTAATGAAGAAAACAGTTTGAATAAAGAACTTTTGAAATCTCAAGCTATGCAATGATTGCAATATTCCAGACTGGGAGATTATGTCATTTAATGTATTGACAGTAACAATATACAAAAACATGACAGTAAAACGACCATAAAGAGGACTTTAGGTATGCAAAATTGATTAGTAATGTCTAATATATTAAGCCTAATCACAGTGAATTTTTGTTTTCGAAGAATTAATTATGATGAGTCTTGTATTCTATAAATATTCAAACCACCAAACAAAGGAGACTTAAGTCAATGCAAACCTGGCATGGAATTATGCTCCTGACCATCCCAAACAAAATACTACCCCGCATCATCCTGGAGAGAATCAAACAAGCCGTGGATGCAAAACTCCGACCGGAACAAGTTGGATTCAGGAGAAACAAGTAATGTATTGATCAAATCGCCACACTACGGATCATCATTGAGCAAAGCTTGGATTGGCAGTCACCTCTATATCTCAACTTCATCAGTTAGAAAAGGCCTTCGACAACGTCGATCGAGAGGTGATTTGGCAACTACTTCGCTACTATGGGGTGCCACCGACAATTATACATCTCATCCAACAATTATACGACAATTCTGCATGCCAAGGAATCTACAACGGGAAACTTACGGAATCCTTCGAAGAAGTGAAGACGAGAGTAAGACAAGGCTGCTTACCATCGCCAATGATCTTCTTGATTGCAGTAGATTGGATAATGCGACAGACAAAGGGCAATGAGGAAACAGGTATAAAATGGACTCACACACAAACTTGGAGGACCTGGACTTCGCCGATGATTTATGTCTGATTTCCCACAAACTGGAAGATATGCAAGTGAAAAGCAACAAGTTGGCAGAAGAAGCATCCGGAGAAGATAGGACTTCGGGTGAACATAGATAAAACAGAGGTGATGAAGATTCCTGGCCAACAGCAACAATAACAACAGACGACAGTCAGCATAAATGGAAGGAAGCTGAAAGAAATAACCTCCTTTACCTACCTACCTACATTTGAAGCATCGTTTCAACTACAGGTGGAACTGACGAGGATCGGAAAAGCAAGACAGGCTTTCATTACTCTTAAGTCTGTTTGGAAGTCAACACCACTCACCATCAAAAATAAAATCCGGATTTTCAACTGCAATGTGAAGTCAGTCAGTACTACTATACGGACCAGAGACTTGGCGAGTCATAAAGAGCATCTCGAACGAACTTGAGACCTTCATTAACAGTTGTCTTTGCTCAATACTCAAGATCAGAAAAGATCAGCAACAGGGGTGGATCTCTGGTAATGAGCGAACCAACCAGGAACCGATTGTGAAACAAATAAGCAGGAAAAAATGAAGATGGATTGGCCATACTCTGAGGAAACCATCAAGTGACATCACTAGACAAGCCATTGCTCGTGTGGAGCCCGAAAGGAAAGCGGCGAGTTGGTCATCAGTGCAAGGGTGTTTTGGAGGAGGTCATGTGAGGAGGAGATGAAAGCATGTGGGCAGACTTAGAGCGGGGTGAAGAAGTTGGTAGAAAACAGAAGGCAATGGAGACGCGCAGCTGAATCCCTATGCTCCTCTAGGAGTTAAAGGATATGATAATCATAATAAATGTGAGGGAAAATAATTTATGAGGCTGTTTTATCATCATTTATATAAGTACATAGCTACGATATGTGGGGGCTAGTTGAGGTTAATATTTATTGATACGTACCTCAACTTCGTCGACTTTGATTAGACCTTCAACAGACAGCGTTGATCGAGAAGTAATTTGGAAATTACTTCAACACTATGGAGTGCAGTGCCTAAATATTTACCAACCTCATTCAACAGCTGGCTATATGACAATGTCACGGGTCAGGTGGTCCACAATGGGAAACTCAGTGACGCGTTTGGATTGGACAAAGGAGTAAGACACGCTGGCTGCTTATTATCCCCCTTGATATTCTTAATTGTGATGAACTGGATTATGTGCCAGACTGTTGGGAGTGAGTGAGGAATACGCTGGACCACCGATAATTCATACCTAATGTTATGCAAACTCGAAGACTTACGGGCAGGTGAAAACCAAGCAAAGTGTCTGAAGAGGCTAGCAGCGAGACAAGATTCCAGGTGAACATAGAGAAGATGGAGGCGATGAAGATAACCAACCATAACCAACGGAAACAACAACAATCAGCACCAATCATCAACAGTGGGAGAGATTTGACAGAGGTTACTTACTTCACTTATCTGGCTGGGAAGCATCGTTTCAACCACAGCTGATGACACAGATGAAGATGTCAAAGCCAGCCAGCCAGACAGCCAGCCATAATCTGAAAGGCAACATACTCACATTCACAAGTGTGAATACAGCTGGGAAATCTTCTCCACTGCACTCCGCCTCAACATAAACAACAAGATTCAGATTCTCAACACCAATGTCAATGAAGTCAGTCAGTCAGTCAGTCAGCTACTTCTTCTCTATGGGTGAGAAACTTGCACTTTTTGTGTCACGGAAAGCTTTTCCAACATTGAACTGCAGACTTATATCAACAGCTGCCACCTTCTCTGGCTGGCTGGCTGGCCAGGCAGCCGATGGATGGGCCAGAAAGAAATAACAACACGAAACTCTGTTTGGGAACAAACCAACACATATATGGGGGAAAATGGACTGGGTATACGTTAAGGAGGTTGTTGAATGATATCGTGCACAATACAGGCCAACGATCAGGTGTAACCTGAATGCGAAGCGACAAATGGGTTGTCCGTGAGAGGGTGACACTGAGGAGATGATGTGAAGAGTAGTAGATGAGAGATTGTGGTCATTCGTGGATCTAGCTGAAGGTGGCAGCATAAAATAGAAGAAAGTGGAGATGTGTTGTTTAAGCCCTATGTTCCACTCGGAACCCAGGGGAATACTAATAATACGCCATTTTCCTTTGTTTATTATCTGCTATTTTATCATAAAAATAAGATTTGAGTTGGTCAACTGGAAATTCTGAAAAGAAGAAGATTCATTACATATAAAATTCTTAGTCTGGAAATGTATAATACTTTTGTATGCTACTTTATACGCAATTTATTTCTGATATCCGAAATTTTTAAAAAAATTTTAGATCAAGTCAGTCAGTGTTTGAAGTTTACTTCCTTAAAGAATTATTGTCTATTTTGGCAAACCGCAGAAAGCATAAAACACTTATCAGGCTTAAATATTGGTTTAGGTTATAAATAACAAGGTGTACATAAATTTATGCTAAGTTCCTGTAATTTCAAATATAGACAGTTACATAAAACTTGTGTGGGAACAATAAAATTTAGAGAATAAAATAAGCAACAACTTTGTAGTCCCAGAATTCTTTCGTCATAAATAACTCATTAAATTGCATGATAAAGCTATGAACATCTTTGAACATCTTTTTATATCTTAGTGAAATGTGGTTAGACAAAAAGATAATTTCATACAACCGGTTCCCTTTATTAGTTTGAAGAGAGAAAGAACGAACATGTTTGCAGAATAATACGAGCTCGTTTTACTTCGTGGATACTCATCAACTGCATACATCTTTTTCATAATTACTTGGAGTTATAAATAGAAGGTGTAAGGAACATAATTCCGGAATTCGATGTAGGTAGACAGATTATTCAGTGCCAAAAAACTAATTATATATAGTGGAATAAGATAAGAGGGTTTAGAGCTCAGATTACTATTGGGAAACGTAGACTGGTTAGAGGCATATTATAGGGTCAAGGTCAGAGAACAGAGTGAATTTACACATGTGGTGGAGAGTTTAAGAGGGTGGGGGTGAATAGTGAAGTAACTCCAAGTAATTATGAAAAAGATGTATGCAGTTGATGAGTATCCACGAAATAAAACGAGCTCGTATTATTCTGCAAACATGTTCGTTCTTTCTCTCTTCAAAAAAGATAATTCTTGGAAACTTCTTTTCCTATTGTCAGATTCTAAACTTTCTCTTTTGGAACAATAATTTATTTTTTGATTACAACTTGCCTCCACACCGTATTTTTTGGTACAAGTATGGAATTTTCAACGTGCGATACCGGTAGCCCAAATTTTGCAGGCCGACCATAGATATCAGGTATGCGTCGGCAGGGGATCGAACCGCAGACCATGTGCATGGTGGTCGGCGAGAGTCCTAACCACTGTGCCACCGAATGTTTTAATTTAAGGTTTAGTTATGGTCCAGTAAGCCGTATTTATGCGCTCACTGTACTAGTAAGGGCTTGAAAGTTTTGTGATTATTTGATTTTTCCCCATTTCTCTCTGTTCCATTTGGAGCATAAGTCTTCAGGTTTGAATCCTTGAATGTTTAGTAGATGTGGTGTTGTTATTTTTATGAGGTGAGGTTACTAGACTGACGCCCGACCTTCCATTTTATTCCCACTTTACTGTTAACTAGTTAAGTGGGCAAGCTTTAGGAGTACATAGGCTGAGGATTGAATTCCAGGCCAAGTGACGCATGGTTAGCGAGCATTTTACCAATGAACTACTGACGCACCGTGATTAGTGTATTCTTATAGGAAAATCATTGAATTTTCTTTATTCTGACGATATACTTCGAAGTATGTGCCAGTTAACTGAATTCACCTATTCCTCAACTACCAGAGAAACAGAGGTAGCGTGTAAAGTGTTTTATCAAATACCCTAATCATAAATTTGGTGAATCAGTTAAATCTAATGGTAATGGTCATTTGTACTTCACATCTATTCATTTTATTACTTTAACCTTAAGTAGAATAACTACTTGACCAGTCAAATCGTTCTGAAAATAAACACTATTTTTTAAATATTAGTGTGCAGGTTGTGTAAACTGAAGCTGAATTTTTTTATATTTTGCTTATCTTTGATACAACTTCAACGGATAAACAGATTAAAGGTAACTTTTTTTTATGTAAGTGACATTTAGGAATCCACACAGACTTATTGCATAAACTAAAGTAGTCTTCATTTTGTTTTGTTTATTTTTGACAGTAATATTAAGGTTCTTCTAAATGATATTTAAAGAGACTTACATAATAATTACCATTCTCTTAAGGGATTATTTATATGACAGTGTCAAGTGTGTGTGTGTGTATTTAGTGTCCATTTTTGATCCACTGAAGTGGGAACTTGGAATGTGCTTACATTACGAAGAAACGAAGAATTAGACGAGTATTTATGTGATTAACATTTATTTCTAAGCATCTGTATGGAAATGTGACTGATCTAACTAAAAAGGTTGGCACTAAAATACAAAATTTCGTAATACAATGAATTTCGCATTACTCATATGCGTATATATGTCGAATAGGCAACCAAATTTATTATAGTTTATCTCTCTGTTTACCACCAGACTTGTTTATTCGTCTTACACACACTTTTGTGCCTTGTATATCTAGGCATAGATTATTATTTAAATGCCTTACCTGATAGAATAAGTCACTTTCCTTAATGGTTTGACTCTTTTACATATCCAATCTGCTCAGCACAAGTACTGTCATTTAGATAGTTAAAAAAAATAATAAGAATAGCTTTATTTTTTGTACAACGTTTATATGCTGTACAAAATTTTTAGGATAGTCTGTTGCATCGTATTTTCTCTTCATTCAGAATCTTCAAATAAAACATCACATGACTGTAGACTAAGTGAAACACTTCTGTCTGACCTGAAGCGCATACCAAAAAATTATGATGTTTTTCCCTTGTCTTCTTCTTTGGGAAATGTGTAGGGGACTTTCTAGCAAGCTCAATAACATAACAAGAATGTGAATAAAAATCCAAGTTGATGAGATAATAGTGCAACAATATATTATCAAAAATACAGTAATTATTATATTATTATTGTTTCCTTGGGTTCCTAGTGGAACATAGGGCTTCAACTGCGCGTCTCAACTTGCTTCTGTATTCTGCTGTACTTTTCACCTGCATCCATCTTAGTCCATACTCTGTCAACTCCTCTTCACACGATCTCATCCATGTCACCCTTGCATTGACGACCCACTCGCCTCTTCCTTTTTGGCCTGGTTCTACTCGAGCGATGTCCTGACGCGCACGTGACGTCACCCAGCGGTCTCCTCAGCGAGTGTCCAATCCATCTCCACTCCATCTCCTGCATATTTGTTGGTTGACGATTGGTTCTTGTTTTGTTTGTTCCCAGCCATAGTTTCTTGTTGGTGATTCTTTCCGGCCCGGTCCGGCCATCTGATCTTCAGCATAGATCCAGTGAAGACAGTTGTTGGTTGATGAAGGTCTGCAACAGGCTGTTGGAAATATTCTTTGTGACTCGCCCGCCAAGTTTCTGATCCGTATAGAAGAACTGACTGACTTGACGTTTGTATTGAAAATCCGACCGAATTTTGTTGTTGATGCTGAATGATGAAGATTTTCAGATTGTTTTCAGGTTGATGAATGTGTTTCTCGCCTGCCTTCCCGATTCTCGCTTGATTTGACATCCTCGTCTATCCAGCTGCCTGTAATTGAGACAATGCTCCCTAGATAAGGGAAGAAATACCAACAAAAGCATGGACACAACTGCAAGTCGACACCAATCCTCCAAAAAAGGTGAAGGCTTGAATGCAATCAGACTTCTGAAAGCTGGAAAAGCAGCTGAACCAGATGGAATACCCCCTGAAGCCCTGAAAGCGGACCCGGAGATGACAGCAGATATGCTGACTCCATTATTGCAAAAGGTCTGGAAGGTGGGAAAGGTGCCCACTGACTGGAGGAAAGGTTACCTCGTGAAACTACCAAAGAAGGGCGACTTACGCCTCACTCTGCAAGAACTGGCGAGGAATTATGCTCCTGTCGACGCCAAGTAAAATCCTGAGTCGCATCATCCTGGATAGAATTAAGGACGCAGAACTCCGACCAGAACAAGCTGGATTCAGGAAAGTCAGGCAAATCATGTACTGACCAAATTGCAACTCTACGCATCATCATCGAACAAAGCATGGAATGGCAATCAAACCTGTACCTCAACTTTATAGACTTCGAGAAGGCCTTTGACAGCGTTTACCGCGAAGTAGAAGTAGAAGCTCTGTCTTCGGATAAGGAGAATAGGTTCCTGTAATAAACTAAAAGTATACAACACGGTATGGCTGGAGCAAGTAGACAGTAATGACCAGTGAGTAGGCGAAGCTACCAACAGTACACTGTATTTCGGATTGTACTTGGAGGATTTTTGTATTTAAATATGAATCGTTTTAAACAAAAACCACACACAATGTCTCTAATTTCTACATCTAAGAAAAAATGTACAATCATATTGTTAAGTACTCCACAAATGCATGTAATTTGATTGAATGGTAATTAGAAAAGCTTTAGGAACCCATTCTGTGAACCAAGGACACAACTGAAGAACCGCTATCTCTTGCACTGCGATACGCTCCCAACCCACGATTATGAAACTTGCGAATCAGCAAGTTGTAAGTATATTAAATACTGGCCAGGGTATAAAACGTAATCAGAGGTCATATTTTATCAAAGTTAAACAACCTGAAAGGGAGAAAATATTTATGAAATATCGATGGGATTTTTCGGGAGCCCAAATTTAAGCAGGCCACTAATACTGTTTCTGGAAACAGAGATTACTTAGGAGGTATTATTTATTTATTTGCGTCGGTGGTATAGCGGTTAGGATGCTCGCCGACCATGCACATGGTCCGGGGTTCGATCCCCGGCCGACGCACTCCTTTACCTCACCGAGCCAGAAATAATTCTGGTAAAGTGAAAAGGTTGGGCATGAGGCTAGCAACCCCATCCTGTAAAAATTAAACACTGCTACAGAAACTTCAAGCTACTAGCTCGAAGCCCTATGTTCCACTGGGGAACGTGAAGGAAAAATTATTATTATTTTTTATTATCATTCTGCCTCAAAGTGAAATTGAAGGCGAAGTCAATTTAGTAAAAGAGTTTTAATACAGTTGTCTTATAATGAATAACAGAGGTTAGATTATACATATATGTTCAGCCTGTTGAAGTAAATTTACGCGAATAAATGAATAGTTTATATGCTTGATAAAAGCTAGCAGAAATTTTCAACTTTATAAAAGCTTATTAGCTGGCTTTCTGTCCAAATACAGAGATATAGGTAGTCGCGTATAAGTCTAAATCCGCCAATCAATAAATGGTGAGTTTGAGAATTAACTAGTGAGATGGAATGAAGACAGAGAATGAAAATCGTCATTTGTAGACTAAACGATGCAAGCTGTCAGATGATTTCAGTTTCCTTTTGAAATGAAAATTATTCCCATCATTAGCAGTTATCCATTTGACACTACAGATGATCAGTAGACAAGTGAAATGTGTGATAGTACAAACTTTTGGTTGATTGATGTGAGTAGTTGGAAAGCGCTTACGTTAAACAGAACTATTTGCTAGTCTTTTAAAAGTGATCCAAGCATCAGACCCATTCACCGCAATAGCCAGCTAGAGTTCAAGCGTTTTATGCTGATTCAGCTATCTGATCGGAAACCCACTGACTAGAAGGTTGATTGGCTCAGTCCCAAACAAGCAAAATAAAACATTTGGTGTTAAGCTCACTGAAATGCGCCT
This sequence comes from Trichobilharzia regenti, assembly GCA_944472135.2. Taxonomy (NCBI): domain Eukaryota; kingdom Metazoa; phylum Platyhelminthes; class Trematoda; order Strigeidida; family Schistosomatidae; genus Trichobilharzia; species Trichobilharzia regenti. Next base: position 91,866,069 of record OX235262.1, on the reverse strand, counting down.
AGCAATCACTAATGTGTGACTCGAGTGCTTTTTAACTACTCACATCAATCAATCAGTAGCTTATACCAAAATGAAGACAAAGAATAAGAAAAAACTTGGAACCATCTTCGTTTTATTACTTAAGGAAAGTCATAAAAAGAGGCCTATTGATTTGGGACGTCATAGTCACTAGAATTTACAGTGTTAAATAATTTTACAATTTTCGAGGTTATTAGTTCACGTAAACTCAAGGATATCGGTAATTAGATTAGGCGAATGTATTTACATTTTAGAAAATGAGACACAAACTTCGTTTATCACATTATCATTTCACTAAGATCGCTATCTTTAAAGTCCTGTGTCGTTTATCATCTCACACAAGTAGTAAAATTAACGCGTTTATTTCACCTTCAAGTATGATGTTTGTCCTGTTGATCGAAAACCTTCTCTTCTTCTATTGAAAAGACAAGGAATTATTTCTAACAGTCATGAAGTTTTAGACTTCTTTCCTCTGGTGTCAAGCCAATCTTAACTAAATCTTGTTAATTACTGATATAGGTTCATCAAAATCTATTCCGTAGACGGCATTTAAAATCAGCCATACGTTTGTCGAAATTCTCATGTTTATTAGACCGTGTTAAGACATTATTAGTAGGGGAATCTGATTTGCTTTTCAAAAATATGTTGTTGTCTCAAGAACGTTATTCTGGGGCTTTGATTTTAAATAATGCACATTAGTATTAATGAAATTCAGCCTAATTGTTTCTGAAATAACTGTGTTGACTTTGGTAATTTTAAACTGTTAAGTCTTCAGTGAATTCTCTGGTGAATTTTTAAGAGTTTGGTTTGTAAGGATAAGATTTATTTATACAGGTTTGACCACAGATTGATATCAGTTAGAGAACGATTGAAGAACAAGGAGTACTGGACAGCTGCTGTTTCATCCTAGTTGGGGAATCATCGGAAGTACGCAGTCACCACACGGGTTCGAACCCAGGACCTTCCGGTTGCAAGGTAAGCTTGTATACCACTCAACCACTGAAACCTGATTTAAACTCGTATTAACAAATCTAATCCTTATAAACCAAACTCTTGAAAATTAATCTGATACTCACTAGTGACTTGCAACAGGACGGAGTTTCCTGGATTTCTAGTAAGAATTCGTGACTTATGAGGTATATCTAGTCATGAGCGAAGATTGATTTCCCGCCGATGACATTGGTTGGTGGTAGTGCTAAATCACGAATTAGTAGAAGTTAAAATTCATGGGTTGGCAATTGAATCGGATTGCAGTAGCTGAATGGTATACGAGCTTTCCTTGTAACCAGAAGGTCCTGGCTTCGGTCCCGTGTGGTGGGTGCGTACTTCCGATGATTCCCCAACTAGGATGAAACAGCTGTCCAGTATTCCTTGTTGGTTTTCAATAGTTTTCTAACTGATATTAATCCGTGAGCAAACTCGTATAAACAGTTCTCTAATGATTATCACAATGGATTTCCCTAAATGTATTCTGCTTAACAGAGAGATTTTATTTGGTGTTTAAAAAGCAGTCTAAATGTCTGTAGTAGGTGAGATTTTGTTCAACTGTACAAGCAAATTATAAGTTTGGTTGTTTGTATCTGCATTTATTACCCGTTGCTTTGTAAAGGTTAACACTTTCCTAAGTCTTGATCAGAAGATAGTAACAACCAGAAGAATTAAAAATTCATAAAAGGACAATACCCCACAAGCATAACACGAAAAGAAACATTCAAATGAATATTTTCCAAAAATATTTTGTGTTTGTTTGGATTAATGTGAGAAACCTGCGTCAAAATGCCTTTTGTATTTGTGTTTACAATAGAGTAAATCAAAGTATTTTTCTCACGAACAAACTTTGAATTAAGAAATTCTCTGGCAGCAAGTCATTCCTAGAGACTTTGAATTAACTTTTAAGTATTGGTTTTGTAAAGATTTTGTTTGATAAGTTCGATCTCGCCTAGTAACCAGACGGTCTTAGGTTCGAACCCCGGTTGGTGGGTGCTGATAAAGAGTCCCAAACTGGGACGAGTCAACTGTTCATAACTCCCAGATTTTCCAATGGTTCTCTAACTGATGTCAGCTCACGATGAAATCCTCCAACTTTGAAATAAGTCGAATTCAAATCCATTGGTACATTTATAATAAAATTGAATCTGTTTTCTTAATGAACTTGAGTGGTTGGCTAGTTTTACCTACTCCTGATGCCTGTTTTGTTTTTATTAGTATGTTTACTTTCCAGCAGCTTCTACTCCTCTTCATATTTGTAGTATGCCAGGATTAATCTTCTAGCGTCAGTCATTTGGTTGAGGCTGTGAAAATTCTGTTATCTTTGCCAACCGTTTAGCTGAAGTTTATCGACGCCCTGTACCACTATTTATTGAAAAGACTGAATATGACGCCAGGTTTCCTCAATATGAGTATATCGTCCCGTTCAGACAGTTGATTATTTGTTTTTCTAAGTACTGCTATCACATTTCCATAGGGGAGCTGGACACGTATTGGCTTTTGGGCTGCTCATTTTTTTCATTTAGTTCAGTCGTAGGAATATATGTGCACCGAATATTGGTCGGAGTTCCCAGAAGTGTTGCAGACTAGGCAACAAGTTTCTAGCGACACTCTCAAATGGTAACTTGTGGATAGGTGGTCTGTTTGTATGTAGAGTTGTCTTAAAGTTGGCAGTCGTGGGGGGAGAGAGGGTCTCCCCTTATATTTTGATTTAGCACTGGCTAGAAACTTGATTATCTAGGAAGACATTATTTTCCTGAGAACGTATTTTCCGAGCACCTGAAACTACTTTGCATTATCTTCAATGTTCTATAACATTGTGATGAATTGGCGTTCTCTAAATAGTTTATTTTATTCGTTCAAAAAGGACTATTTAAAAAATATTTTCACTGTCTTCATGACTCAGTTTGTCGATAGTAACGAAATGTAGTGAAAGAGACAGTTTATTATGTTATAACAGCTTTAATGTCGACTTAGAAAGTATCAAAATTTCAGTTAATTTTCACTGTAGACATTTATGTTACATGATAAAACAGGTCGAAACAAAAGCCACTGATTTATCAGAAAACTCTGAATGGCTGTGATTTATCGTGGGTTAGTTTCTCGTCTTGTGGCTAAATGTATCCTAAATGACGATAGAAATCGGAAGAAAAATTCGTGTTTTTCTTGAGATTTTCTAATGTGAAAAAAAGTTATCTCTCAGGAAAGGTATTTGGTGATTACGTAACTGAATTTAAAGGCACTTAGAATTAGTGTAGCTAAGTATTTACAGTTAGCACTCTTTTACTTAGCTGAAATATATTCACTGTGTACAGACTGAGGTATGAAAGTCGGAAAAGAGAAGTTTCTAGTGACAAAAGTCGGTGACGACTTCAGTTTAGGAGTCAGCAGGTAGATATTTAAAACTTTCTTGAATAGTCAGCTAAAAGTGACTCTTAAACACGTTTTATTTCACATTTGCATGGTTAGAAGTAACAGAATTTCACGTAGGAATTTCTGCACTCTGGTTTAATGGGTGAGAAATTAAGCCTAAGTTGTTAAACGGGAAGTTCATATGTTGGCGGAATTGTTTTTAACATTACCATTGACCTGCATGTTCATTTATAGCGTGAGCTCCTGGTCTTCTGACAAATGTATGCCAATTTTTTCGAATTCGTTTAGTAATTCACACAAAGGATGATGAATAAATATGAAATTCAACCTGTAGAGTTTTGTACCAGTGAAGTTCGGACTACTGGTTCTTTGTTCCAGCAACTAAGATATATCAGTATGCTAACCAGCTAATCCTTTAATTGAAACCACCAGGGGTTTTATCCAAGTATAACGTAAATCATCTCCCTTCCTAATTCAATTTGTCTAGAAAGAAGATGAAAAGACCTGATTAGTAGGCGAATACAGTGATGGTAAGCAGATATTGACTTATCGCAGCTGGATAAAATCCTTGATGAATGCAGTGAAATGATCGCATTGTTAGCAAAGGGGAGTTGTAACTCGGTTTTAATAGAATGAGTTCAGATCGTGCAACAACTCAGATTTTTATTTTGCATGTAATAGTTACCCACTAAATTAGTTCCACTCTGCTGAATAAAACTATCTCAGATAATCCTACTGACAATATCCAAAGATGTATGTCTAAAAGCTTACATTATTCACACGTTTAATCACGAATATATTATGAAGACAAATCATACGAGATATATCATGGTGACAGTTACAAGAAGTAAATTGATTTCATTCTAAAAGAATTCTAGAATACGGCTGGTCATTCGTAGATTACACAACTAGAGTTGAAAATTCACTACGGTTCCTTTTAGAAGCCTAAAATATTCTAATCACAATACGCGACATATACTGCAATCAAGGAAACAAGAAAAATGGTAGTGTTTTATACTACCGATAAATGTTTGTGGTTAAAAGCAGTTCAAATCACCCAGACGGGTGAGATAAAAACACCTGATGATTAGTTCAGTTCTTTGATATAAAATTCATAAGAAGTTTATTTGGAATGGCTCATCTAAGAGAGTCACATTTATTCTCATCAAGAACTGATGGGGGTTTTCAACCATTCCCTTTAGCCAGTATTACAAACACAATTGTTTTTGGGGAATTCCCATCGACCAAACATACATACTGAGGGCATTAAAGTTAAGGATTCACAGTTAACCGATATAGAAATAAAACGAGAATTCAGTGAATATATAATATTTAAAAGGTGGAAATAAGGTATTTATAATAGTCTAATTCAAGCACATTTACATAAAAGTGGTGTAAATTATAGCTGAAAGAAATCATTTTTCAAAATTAAGATTTCCGAGTTGTTACAATAAAAAAAGTTTAAAGTTAGAGGCCTGTACATTGCTAGTTTTCAAATGCCTTCATTTGGGAGAAAGCAGATTTAGGGTATTTCGAGAGAACCGGTGAAATTGCGGCAAAAATTCACTAGCTGATATAACAAGTCTGTTGTGGTTGGTAGATGAACTATTGATTCCAAATACACCTTACTTTTAAGAAGCGCAGGAAGACACTTTATCATATTTGATAATTATTTCGTAGCCTGAAGATGACTGGCCACATTCTTTTTTTGTAGTTTCCCTTGGAAAGACTTATGTGTATATTAATTTATTTGTTTTATTGACCATCACTGAAGAATGATTTCTGATGTAAGTGGTAAGCACTAGCACGACATAAAATCAAATGAACATTTTAATCGCACCAAGTCGCCTGCTGTCAGCATTTCTGATAGTGGAGGGAAAACCGTTTAAAATGCCTCTGACTTAAGTTGGTGAAATAAAAGGGAATCCATCATGGTAGTCTACTACTTCAGAGTGATAAATTATGGTTCTTTAAACAGTATTCAGAGCCGAATAACAAATACTAAACTTGGCCATATGGTTGAGAATTCTCCCGTTTTATGGGAATCCTCATATTACTGTCAAAGTAAAACTTTGTGTATCTAGAATTCGTGTGGACAACCTTGTTTCGAGGTAGCTTTTGTTTTGTTAGAGTAGAATTTTCGGGGTTACAGTGTACTTAGATTCTATATTACATATAATTAATTGATACAGAGCTGCAATGAGTATGAAGAATAAGATTAGGACTCTCAACACCAATGCCAGTTAAGTTAGTGCCACTGCGTCGGTGGCACAGTGGTTAGGGCTCTCGCCGACCATGCACATGGTCCGGGGTTCGAGCCCTCGCCGACACACACCTGATATCTATGGTCGGCCTGCAAAATTTGGGCTACCGATATCCACTTATTGAATTGAATTTTTTGATTTTCCCGTCGATTGATTGGACCGAAGTGTTCGGTCTCAGGTTGACATGTCGGCTTCTTGTGCAGATGCTTCGACGATGTCTGGGGATTTGATTTGTATACAATTGGTGGATGGTGGCTAGCAGTGGAATCCAGGATGCGGATTTCGTCCTGACGAGTCCCAATTAGGACGAAATGCACATCCTGGATTCCACTGCTAGCCACCATCCACCAATTGTATACCGATATCCACGCTGAAAATTCCATACTTGTACCAAAAATACAGTGTGGAATCAAGCTGTAATCAAAATTATTATAGTTCAGAGATTTAGTGTATCACCAAAATTATTTCCATTTGGCTTTAGACTTTTATTAATAGCTGCGGTGGCTCTACACTGAAGATCAGATGTCCAGAAGTGACTGGCAACAGACCCTCTAAGAACTTTTTGCCCAACAAATATGCCGAAGAAAGTTGAGATATGCCAGTCACGCTGAGGATGCTGTCGGATGACATCGCACTCCAGGCATAATCTCCGGTGGGACGCGGATGGGAAATGACCAGTTGGGCGTCTGAGGATGACACGACATGGGAGATGGAGCTAGCTAAAGAGGACTTGACAGAACAGGATGAAACTGAGATGTGCTGTTGAAGCCCTACTTACCACTCAGAACCTGAGAGAATAATAATACTAATCGCATAGTTTTGTTAACTGAATGACACTCAAGGCAAAATGTATTTTTCATAATCATATCAAAGTAGTTTTCATTTGGAGATATTCAGAAGCTGTGGCCAGGATGGTAATACTCGAACATTTGTGACGCAGTATAGTTTCCTATTATGCTATGATTTTCATTGACACTGGTCTGTAATATCCATTATGAATCTTTGATTTTAACTCCAAAAGAATTTTTTAAAAGTCTTAAACACTTGTAAAAAACATGACTTCACAGATGAATATGCGGTGAGTGCTTCTATTTTTCCACTTTATTGGAATATCGTGTGAAATGAAAAGAATAAAAATCTATAACTTTAGCACCAAATCTCAGATGATGGATTTGCATTTAAAGAGTTCATTTTGAGACAACATTCAGACTATTCCTTACATCGCAGTATTAAAGTATAGTATTTCTTTTCATTTCACTAAACATTTTCCTGAAAACGGCTGTTAGTTTATAGTAGTAGCTAAATTTCAACACAATTATGAATGCTTGAGGTATAATCTATTTATAATATAGGCCTGATCTGAGCAAATTTATTTGTTCATAACACAGTATGCCCATTTTATTGTTAGGCATATTTTAGCTCCATAAAGTTACTGAATTAGTAATATTTCCACTTACCTGTGATCATAACATCTAATACTAAGTCTAGAGATTGAATAATGGCAAAAATATGTCAAGCAATCGTAACTGATCTATCCGGAGAAAAAATTACAATAAAGGTAGAGTTTAAGGATTAACACGTCTCAAATATTTATTGCTTTTTAGAGCAGCCCAGGGAAGTATTTTTTTTATGGCATCTAGATACAAGTTCAAGCACGTGGAAGCACTGGGACATATTTATAAATTCAATGGACTGTAAATCAGCAAGAAGAAAACAGTTCTAATGAAAGCGATTTGAATATGCACTTATTATTATTATTATCATCATCAATATTAAGAAGTTCTTAAATACAAAGAAGAAGAAGAAAGTTATAAGGATACTGAAAAGTAACTTGAATTTATTCACTGTATTATAGATTACTGTATACATTATCAAGTCATGTCCGATAATAAATGCATAAGATAGTGATACTTATTTCATTTACTGGAAAAAAGAAAATATTCCTCTATAGCTCATATAAAGTGTTCACTTTGTCATTTCTGTCAAAGCAAAAAGAATAAAAAAAAATAAAAAGATTTTGAAACTGGCTTACACAATTGTGTGTTCTGTTATTTGAAAAGAATAGTTACTGAACAAAGATTATTCTTTCCGATAACTTCATCTTCAAGTTCTATAGTTGTGTATACATTATAGTGAATGAATTAGTGTTATTAACAACATTAGTGTCTACATAACGTCAAATCAATAATAATATCAGTGGATAACAGCTGGATAGCATCAACGAAGCAATACACTAAATATCAGAGAAATTAGCAAAGATTATAATACAAATTCATGAATTTATAGTCTCAACTTGAGGGCGGACATAGAAGTAGTAGTGGCTGCTTGAACTTGCTTCTTCTACACACAGAGAACTGGCTGTTTCAGGCGAATCGCAAAAGCATCTGCTATTTGGAATAAGCTGTACTTGGATATTTTTGGCAATTTATTTTGTACCCGGTAGTTAATAGAAGAGGATTCTTCAATGTTGACTTTGTTGCCAGCCGGTTTGGAGCAGATGATCTAATATCGAACTGTTGATGCTTCTAACTACACCTATATTAAATCACACTGGTAGATCATCCCGAGTTAGCATGACAAATCAAAATGCTACAGCAACGGCCTTTATAACTCGCTCCTTCTCAAGCGGAGTCGAATTAGTAGATACAATTGGAAGTGGATAGTCCGGTCGATGTACTTCATCTTTCAGTTGAGGAATCACCATCGGTTGTGTAGAAAAGAAAACTTGCATCTTTCCAGAATTAAAAGTGCTTTGAAACGATTTTACTAACTTCTTAGTAATTATTTCGCTAGGTGTTTCACCCTTAAATTGAAATCGGATGTATGAACACTCCTCGTTTATGGAAATTGAATAGTCCTTTCGGAATTTCTTAGTTGTATGTCTCACGATGAATTTGTCTGGATAGCTATTTTAAGCCAAAGCATCATATAAAATCCTTACTTGCTTCATCTTCAGTCACCTCTTCTGATCATTAACTCTAACCATGTGACTGAGGGTCATTAATAAATTCCTCTTGTACTAGAGAGGAACAAAGCTGTGAAGATGTATACATTGTCCTTCCTGTCCATGTGCTTACCCCATGAAAATTTCATGTTATACTATCATCTGGTTTCCTTGTAAGGAGGACATCTGGAAAGGCGATCAATTCTACTTTTGAATTCCTCTACACATGTGAATTTCATAACAGAATGTAATTCATTGAATTCGGATATTATTGTGTTACTGTCCGAATTAATATCATCACAATGAGTAAAGATATCATCCATATAACGTCAATAAAATAAAAATCTTCTGATGGGTTTGTTCAAAGGTCGATTTTCTAGTTTATTTAGAAAGACATCTGCCGAAATGGGACCCAATTGGAGCTTATCACCACCCCATCCACTTGTCTGTAAATTGTGTCATCAAATTTGAAATTTACATTAACGGCACACTTTAATAACAATTCTTTTAGGATTTTCGTTGGGACGCCAATATTTATCGACTGGTAATACACTTGGTCACATATGTAGTTAACCGTTTCTACTACAGATAAAATCATGAATAAAGATGTTGGGTCCAAAGATATCATTATTTTATCCTTGATATTAATATTTTTGATTGTATCTGGGAATTCCAATACACCTTTAACGCTAAGGACTAGTCACATTCAGAATCATCACAGAAAATTCCACCCAAAATGAGGAAGGTTGTGGACATACAGTGCAACGCACGATGCTGCAAACAATGCACATAAAGACTAGAAAGAGGATTTCTACAGACAAACATTAATGGACAAAATCCTAGCCAGATACTGATGTCAAAATATCATTGCGGTCATCAGATAGATACGACAAAATTCAGACAGATTTCATCTCAATCTCAAGAAAATAGAAACAGTCTACTGGACACATAATTAAGACGAGGTGCAAAACCTTCAACACCAAATCGGAAGCCTTCGAAAACACACAAAATCCAAAATTCTAGTACAACACGCACAAACTGAAGCTACAAAGTACATTACTGCAGTCATTCGAAAAAGGTAGGAGGCTTTAAGCAACATCTATGAGGAAACTTGCGTAAAACAACACTGGAACTCTCTGAAAGTATTGTGGAAAGAAACTTGCAAAGATATATTGGGTTGGGTATGAAGGAGAAACAAAACAAAGAATGGCTCTCCTCAAACACTTGAGAGCCGATGTAGGGTAGAAGGACAGCGAAGCGGAATATGAACAAGTTCAGAGATGAACGACTAAAGGTATAACTTAGCGGAACCAATAGGACACTGAACACTAGAGTGAAGAAAAGTGCTATAGAAAACGCCATTGTGATAAAGTACAACTGAAGAAGAACAGACCACAGGTTAGATAGACCTCAGAACAATACATTAGACAACTAAGTAGCTATCTGAAAGATCAACACAAATGAAGTCAGTGAAAGTTAGTAGAGCGAACACAACTCTCAAATTGATGGAACAAAGGAAACACTGAGCTGATCATAAAAAATGATACTTGAATTTGCCACCGCCGATAACACCTCCAGAATTACCTCCAAAAGACACAGGACTACCAGTAAACACCCATATTCCGACAAGTCTTGAAGGCCACAAATTCACTGAAGGCCATGAACGCAGCATAACTAGATGGAAGATACCAAATAAGCAGTGAAGAAAGTTATAAAGACTTCAGTAGACATTCTCGCGACCCTACTACAGAAAGTGTAGAATGAAGGAAAGCTACCTTCTGATCTAAAGAAAGGCTACATTGTCAAACTACCAAAGGATGTTGACTGATGGCGTCCCTCTCACTTTCAAGACCACACATGAGAGTCTAAAAGTCAGTCAGCTGTTTATTTTGCCGCAACTAATGTGCCAAACCACAGCTGAAAGGACAAAATCCGGGTTTCTAACACTAATGTCAAGTCAGCCAGTGCTCCTGAGATAGTGAGCGCATTTCGTGAAGCATTCCTAGTAGACTTTAGACTTTTGTCAGCATTTACCTTCTCTAAATTAATGGCGTTGTCTGAACTTTTGTCATCACCCCCTTCTAGACAACATCTTCAGCACAGGTTTTAGCATGAAATGAACTCATTTAAATTCCCCATCAAAGATGAAGTTGTATCTTTTGGCTACTACTGTCGTCACTGGTTGTTAATTTACGTCTCTATTGATCATTTTTATCTACTTGGGATTCAAACTTTCTTTTCCTGTGATTAACTTCTTATTAGTTGATAAATTTCGTCTTTAATAATGTGTTTGTTAACTGCTAATTCACTTGATTACCAGACTTCTAGGATTTCCATGACAGCATTGTCGGTGTTTCCTCTATTTGAAATTTCTACATTATCCCAATCATATTGGTGATCATAATTGTCTACATGCATTGATACGATAGAATATGTATGTTTCATGCCTTTCTACAGCCGATTTGTGTTTTTGAATTCGGATTCGAAGGGGATGCCCATTTTGACCGATGTCTTCAGTCTTCACCAAACAGAGGACTAGACCTGTCACACTAGTTACTGGTGTCCAGTCAAAAAGACCGATGTAATGCCAATTGTAGTTCATGCAATTTATTTTGTAAACTTCTGATGAAATTTTAGGAGTATTCATTCTTTTCTGAAGATGATTAGTAGGTACTTTTCCTCCATTCTCTTCAACACCGGAGGAGTGCTACAGTGTTGTGTTTGAACTCCAATGTCTGCATACAGTTTCTTTTGCGGCTAATCAGGTAAGTACTAGTATAGTCGAGTATTTTTTCTTTGCGCGTTGATCTTCTACATACTTGTGTTTCTAAATTTCCTGTTATTTCTCTTGACTAAGACATCTAAGGATGGAATTTTGTTGTCTAATTCTTCTTCTCTTGTGAATTTAATGTCTTCAAATATGGTGTTTATTAATTTTTGGGTATATTCCAAGTCATTTCTTTTAACTATTACAAATGTGTCATCAACGTAATGTACCCAGACTTTTGGTTTAATTATAGGTGGGGTTAGTAATTCTAATCTTTACATGATGGCTTCAGCTGTTTATCCTGATATGTGTAACCCCATTGGTGTTTTTTTCTGTTAGTATATTTGATTATTGAATTGGAATTATGTTGTATGATATAATTGTATGAGTTCCATCCAAGTTGAACATTGCGTGTTTGTATTCTCATGGCTATAGAGTAGTTGTTGTATAGTTTCTTTTGCTAGTTTTGGACCAATTGAAGTATGAAATGTTGGGATATCGAATGACACCATTATTATTACCTTCGGTGGTTTATTACTGAATATCAAATCGCCAGTAGGAAAGAATAAGCTATAAGGAAATATGTTAGAGAAGCAGTCTAGTAGCTGTTTTACGTGGCAAATATCAAGAAGAGAATGGAGATGGGTACGGCATACTCTAGGGTGACCTCTGAGTGATTTCACGCATCAGATCCTCCAGTAGAACATGAAAAGGAAACGACGGGTATGATGTAAGTGTGGCATGGAGGAGATCTTGTGAGGAGAATATGAAAGTTTATGGGCAGTCAGTAGCCAGCCTAATTGGACTGCAGAGAGCAGGATGAAATGCGTATGTTCTGTTGAAGCTTTATGTTCCACCCTGAATCTATGGTAATAATAATAAGAGATAAATAAATCTGAGGTGGAAAACAAGGGAAATTTTTGCAAAACCAATAAAACATAATTACATGGTGAATCCAAGAATGAATAAATAACATGCTAATAGTGGTATCAACTGACGCATAACCACACAATGACATTTGTTTATACAATGGACTACTTATTGGTTTTTTTTAGTTTTTTTCCTTCACGTTGCCATTGGAACATAGGGCCTCAAGCTAGTGGCTTGAAGTTTCTCTAGCAGTGTTTATTTTACAGGATGAGGTTGCTAGCCTCATGCCCAACCTTTCCTCTTTACCAGCGTTATTTCTAGTTTAGTGAGGCAAAGGTGTGCGTCGGCCGGGAATCGAACTCTGGACCATGTGCATGGTCGGCGAGCGTCCTAACCGCTGTGCCACCGACGCACAACTTATTGGGGTCTAGCTTTATTTGACCTTTCTAGATACATCTTATAGGAAAAAGCATTATTCACTGAATAGGTTATTCAGCGAGTTTTGGGAATCCGTCAGCCGGACCGGATGCGTGATTGGACAGCATTCTGTCACTGAACCAACAACAGCAATGAATCGCATTGTTTAAACTTATTGAGAAGTCTAATAAATTGAATAAAGTATGTCTCATGAAATATTTCATCTTATAGGTAATTAATTAATAAATGCGAGTGTTACGCAGACTGCTAGGTCACAAAAATACGAAAGGGTACCGTTTTAGCCGTTTCGTTTTGAAAAGCATAATTAAGTATCAAGTGCTGGTTTGCACGGATTTCACTGGTTACAGGAGTGACCATGAACTGACATCAGTTAAAGAACCACTAGAAAACCAGAGAGAACTAGAAAGCTGTTTTATCCTAATTATGTAAAATCTCTTGATAAGGTCCACAGCTATTTATAAAGACGTTAAAGAATCTCCAGAGCCTGAAATCTATCACCACCAATGAGGCTTACTTAATTGCCAGCCAGCCCTATAGGTTGATTAGGAATAGGGTAGGCGACTAAGTGAACCTATAACTAAAAAGTGAGACTCCCGTTAATGTTTTCTTCACGACATTCATAGTATACCGAAATAAATGGATGTTGAACTCCTGAAAATCAATTTTTATTTTGATTATGTCCCTTTTGATAGTCATAGAGTAGGTGATACATAGAAGAAAACAGTTGACTTCGGAATCTTACATGAACACAGAGAATTTTATCCTTGATAAATAGGAAAAATGAAAGACTCAGTGCTTAATATATTCATAAGCAACGTACTTACTAATAATGCGCATTATGACAACCACAGGTTTAAAATGAGTAAAGTCTTACTGATAGGTAACTTCACACTGAACTTATCGATGATGAGGTTCTCCAGAAGAATAAATAAGGCATCGTAATTTAGCCATCGCACTAATGAAAAGGACAGATAAATATATAGATTAATAAATAAGTATTCTACTATCATTGTTCGTCGTAGATTTGACTGGAAAATAAGTTGGATTACATTTTATTTGGTTTTCTCTTAATTTTTTTACGAATTCATCACGGATTGATATCAGTTAGAGAACCAATGAAAATCAGGGAGTACTGGACAGCTGTTTCCTCTGTCCTAGTTTCGGAATCATCAGCAGTACGCAATCACCATACGGGTTTGAACCCAGCTCCATCAGGTCACAAGGTAAGCTCGTATACCATTCATCCACTGGGACCCGACTCAGTGGCTAATGAGTTCTAACTTCTATCAATTCGTGAGTTAGCGCGACCCTAAAAAGTGTCGTTGGTGGGACATTCATCCTCACACATGACATCTGGATGGACCTCACTTGTCACGACTTCTCACTAGAACTCTAGGACAATCCATCCTGTAGCAAGTCACTAGCGAGCATCAGATTAATTTTCTATAGTTTGGTTTGTAAGGGTTAGTTATGTTTTTACGAGTGGCTGAATGGTATATGAGCTCACCTTATAACCGGAAGGTCCTAGGTTCGAATCCCAGTGGGTACGTGCTGCCGATGATTCCCAAACTAGGATGAGACAGCTGTCCAATGTTTTCTGGTTTTCAATGCTTCTCCAACTGATATCAATCCGTGATCAACTCGTAAAAACATAACTAGCCCTTCAAATTGAACACTTAAAATTGAAGTATGTGCTGAAGATGTCACCCAGTAGGGTGATGAAAGCTTCGTAAATTAACCATCCAGCTGAGAGAGCACAACCACATCAAAATAACTAGCCCTTACAAACCAGACTATAGAAAAAAGAGATGAATATGTAGCTTCTCACCCCTGTGAAGCATATTAATGCTTAAATACTCTTGCATCTATTTGTTTACCTATACAGGCAATCTAATGAAATTCAAATCCAAACATTCTGTGTAGTTCAGTCATAAACCATCTTCGGTTATCTCTAATGGTTCTTTGTAGTTTTCAGTGAATTCATAATAAAATAAAACTTGTCTCTCCAATAATGAATACACTTTAAATGTGTCATATAGATAGGACAAATAATGATCAAAAACTTATCATAAACAATTTTTTCATTTATTTTGGACATCGAATAGCATAATTAAATAAACACTTCTTTAGCCATTTTGGGGCACAAACAAATTATCTTGCCAGAGTTAACCTAATGCATATATAACTTGCAGCAGGTGTCAGTCAAATATATATATTTTCTGATAAATAATAAGACTTCAAAAATATTACAAAATGACCTTAAACACATTTTATTTGACATGTTTATAGAATCACAAAATGGACTTAGTTTTCGGACAGAGTATGATGATTTGCCAGCAAGAAGATTCTACCTTACAGATAGTGTTAGTTATGTTAAGTCATTCTTTTGTTGACTAACTTCGCCTAAAATAACTATCTACAACTAACAGTTAATATATTTATGTAACTGACATTAAAAGAAAACACACGCGAGATTTTATCTTCTCACAGAAAACACGTCAAGTCTTTATGCCTTCCTTGTAAAAGCATTCACAATATGCGTCTTGTATGTGTAATAATAGTGTTACAAATAATAACCGAATGCTATCGGTAAAAAAAAAGAAAATTCGGCTATTTAAATACTCTATCAGCTTGGACCATTAAATCTACCATTGCCAAATAACTTTAAACAACTCGAAGCAAGGATCCACCCTTCAAACATACTTCTAACCTAAGAAAGGAGATGATGTTTAGTTGATAATGAAAACAAAGCTATTCATTTTGTAGATGCAGAGCTTATATTCCACTTTTTAATTTAGCAAAACAAACCTCTTGTAACTAACTAAGTTTCATAGTGAACTATCAGTTTATTCACTTATCAAATTTTATGCTTCTTTAAAAAAATTTAAGTGTTGTCATCTGGCCAAAACTATCGATATCTGTCATAAGATAGCTTTAAAAAGAAAATTCTTAGGTATTGTTTTGATATCATATTGAAATTATAGGCATACGACTTGGCAGACGAATGGTGACCCGTCTAGTTATTAAGTCCTACTTATCGGTCAAAATCCATCATGAAATATACAGTTTAGTTACTTTCCTAAGTATGATTGTGGTAGCAGATGTTTAGAGTCAGTAGTGTACATAATATTTAGGCTTTCCGGTACTCATTCGCTTGGTGTCTTCACGCGCGTCAATCATTACCACAGTGTCTTCTACCCCTTGGCTTGAAGTATTATGAATAATTGAGTAGGTAATAGTTAACCCTAGAATGCAATACATCTTACTTCAGGTTGCCTGTGTAGCACCCATGTTTCCTAGTATCTCTCTCTTTCAAGCACTCATACTGAAAAATATACCGTAACAAATGAAACGAATTTAAAATTTGAAGACCTCATAAATGTGTTGTTGCATAAGTTATTTTTTATCAGTACAAATTATTCACTACTTTTTGCAAAAGATTTAAGCTCATTTTTCAAATTATCTTTACTTACACGCTGTCAGATTTGATTAATAAAGACCTCTGGATGACATGTGACATTTTATTCTGTATATTATGATAAACATGTCATGATGTTACAAAATACAGAAACTGTTGTTATGGTCAACTGTCAAAGGAATTAATTTCTTTTAACCAAATACGATTGTGTTTTACAAAACAACAAGAGACCGTTTGCAGGACAGTGGTAGATTTTGAGAGGATAAAAACCAGCTTAGAAATTTGTTATCATTTAGTTTACAAATTCAGTGATTCACATTCAAAGCATCTAATACATCTCTGGAGACTGAAGGCTGGTAATAGGCCGGATACTGTAACCAGAATATCAATTCACCTTATCTAATAGCTTGTAGACATTATTGTGAGGCTACATTCTCAATCAAAAGATGCCTAATATTTTTTATTAAGCAACAGTTTTTGAATGAAATCCACCAAATAATGCTTACATTACCTTGGTATTCTTAAGGTCTGTAGTTGTCAGAACAAATTGGTCTATGTATGAACATTTCAGCTTCGTTTAAAATCCGATATTTGGGTTATTCTTTCTGTGTAACAAAGTACAGCTCAACATATTAGATGGTTAGAGGCAATTGACAGGAAGCCTATTCGCTACCTCGGGTTTCGTGCTAGCTGCCACTCACCAGTAAGTAATGCGTAACTCCAACATTGAAGGAACTCATATGCCTTCTGAGATTCGAACCCGCTTTACCCACTGCTGCAAACAGAGACGTAACCACCCACCTATTCGGGCCAGCAATGAACCTCCTGTAGTACTGTGTTGGATAAATTTCTGATTGGACACTAGTCAACAACTAGTGTAATGTGTGTCTAGTGGTAGAGTCTCTGAGTGCAGCACTGGGTGATGCGAGTTCGAATCTCAGAAGGAAGATGAGTTCCTTCATTGTTGCAGATACGTACTACTGACTGGTGAGTGGTAACTAGCATGAAACCCAAGGTCGCAAACAGGCTTCTTGCAGATTACCCCCGACCATTTCATATCAACCCTTCAAAGTGCACTGTGATGGCAAGCCACCTAGAATGGTGTCCATACTGCAAGCTTGACTGATAGAATACAGTCTGCATCGAAGATAGGACTAGACACAATATATTAGTTACTAGTGTCCAATCAAAGTAAAGTTCAATTCAAAATTGTTTTACTTTAGCTCACATTCATTGATATAAATTTTCACTCTTTCATATCTTGTGTTCATAACATACTGAAAATATTTCTAAGTAAAAAAGATAGAATTGAAATAGTTCATAAACAAATCCGACAAGCTCTCTGATTTGTTTCTGAAAGGTAAACATAGTTCTATACAAAATTAGGGCTGTTTAGAATAACAGAAGTTTGATCACGCATTGATGTCACTTAGAGAACCAGTGAGAACCGGGAAATACTGAGCAGCCGTTTCATTCTTTTCTGGGGCTCTTTATCATTAAGTACCCATTACAACTAACTATCAAACCCAGAACTTCCAGATTACGAGGCGAGCTCATCATCTGTTAAACCACTGGGACAGTGTTCAATGGTTTATCAACATTAACTTCTTCCAATCAGCGACACAAAGCGTCACCGCCAGTTAATGATTACTCGTCTCCACAGCCAACCTGATAGACCCCGCTAGTCAAGAATTTTCAACAGAACTCCAGACAACTTCTTCCTATGATCAGTCACTAGCGAGTATAAGAATAATTTTCAAGTTTAAATTGGTAGGAAATATACAAATACTGAAGCTTTGAGAACTATATCAGAACACATTATGTAAACTGAATGAGAATACTGGAAACGTTGGATTTGAAATCATTAACGACAATTTGTTTATAAGGTATTTATCAGCATATTGTGTAGAAGCTTCAAATAAAACGTTCACAAAAGTTATCATTTTATTATTACAGTGTTTTGCAGTGAGAAATTAGTCAATCCGTAGTCTTAAAATACATACAACACTTTTTATGCTCATTTTTGCGAACCAGAAGGTAAAAACACTTATTTTTTGACGTTATAACACAGTAAAGTTAAATATATTAAGTCTAAAGATAGAACGTACGCACGAATTTTAAATTCACTAATAAAAACAATGTGATTTCGCCACCTTTGTCAAGATGAATACGTATAAGGTCATAAAAACTACAGTTAACTATACAAACACAATATGAAAGAGTAGATGAAATTACTACAATTTCTTTGATTCATCTTTGATCAAAATAACAACCAGACTATGTTAATTAACACTAAGTGAACTTTACTGAATGACACTATACCATTTTTCGTCCTCAGTCAACAAAACTGTATGATGTGATACTGTGACTTAAATTAGGTGCTTGCAGTTATTCGGGAGTTATTCATTTTCCTTATCTCAAATGACATTTACTGGTCTAAGCTTACAAAAATGAGCTTCTTCTAAAATTCCAGTTTACTTTATACTCCATTTGTCATTTGTATAGAAATGTAAAGTCCATTATTCAGTGAGCTTTCAACATTATCTTAAATGTTGTTTGAAACTTAAACCTTATTTGGACAGGTTACAAACTTCATTGTTTCAGTGTTTCGTATGTAATTGTTTTAAAATTCGTCTTAATTACTGTTAGAATGGTCTCAACAAGGGCTGTACTAGTTCAGATACATCACAGTCATCAGCACCTGATTAGAGACAATACAGAATCCTTATGACATAACTCATATATACATATGTCTATATATACGTTATCAAATGTGTGTAAAGTGGGAAATCTGCGTAAAGTGAAAAGTAACTGAATTTTTAATTACCAGCCGAATCAAGAAACATCTAAATAACAACTACAGTCAAGTTGTTACAGCTAAGAGTAAATTTATTTGGTAAAGTCTCACAATGTTTTATAATATTATTTACTGATGACGTTTCAAGCACAGTTTTTGCTCATAATCATATCAGGGCACTCACACGTTATGAGAATTTATTAAAAAACATTTATTGCATGGTTGAACTATACTCTACCACAGTGCCTAAGTCCTATTCTCTTATCCAGTTACATTTTGCCAAACAGACATATTATTCACTAGCTTTTCATGTCAGTCTAAAGCAATAAATCAGCCTAATACAATGGACTGATTACAGTGGCTGTAACATAAAATATAACAGACAAAGATTAGAGATAAGACTATGGATCTTTTTGTTTGTTTAATCCGTCTGTCTAATTAATTATTCATTACTGCAACAAAGTACTATAACTCATGATTTACTATAAAGTCTGCTTGTTGCTTTTTTTTCACATCAGTATATCAAAGTGTATATTTCATATATAATAAATTTTCTCCACTCAGTGCTTGATTCAAGCGAGATATCTGATAACTAGGATACTTATTTACGGAAAGTATTATGAGCATCAGTAATGTTTATCTATATCATGAAGCATAGTTACATCAACCGTTGTGTTTATTATCATTATCAAACGGATCAGGTCTGAAGAATAACACATATATACAAGCATATCATCGTAAATTGATAAGCTGTACCTCACAGGCCTGTGATGAAGTCATTTAGCTGCACAGTACTACACTGCAGAATACTGTGAGTCACTTTTTGGTGTTGAATATTAATGGTGAGCAAACAGATTTGCGTAGTTTAAAGGTACATATTTGAATGTGTGACCGAACAAAAGTTTCACAGTATCAAATGCACATTTTGTAGATGAGTGTTTAAAAAGTTGGGATTTATGCCTAGTTCCTCCTCAAAATTGATTCATGTATGTATAATGATCCCAACCTTGTATAACTTCTATTGTTCAAAATGTTGATAAGGAAGTAACTCGTCACTTAGTCACCATTCACAAATTAACTTCTGATTGCATGCCAGCCATCGTTGAAGCATCTGCACAAGAAGCCGACATGTCAACCTGAGACCGAGCACTTCGGTCCAATCAATCGACGGGAAAATCTAAAATTCAATTAAATAATTAATATGACCCGTTGAACATGAGGTGGCTTTCGTGACTCAAGTGGTCCAGTGGATAAGGCTTTAGGATTTGAAACTATAGACACTGGGTTTGAGGCTCAGTGTGAACATCATCACTCACTGTGATATGCAGATACATCCAAGTGGAAGGTGAGTCCCAAATAGGACGAAATGCGCTTTATCCTGGATTCCACTGCTAGTCACCATCCAACAATTAACCTTATAATAATGAATAATGCCTAATTTATCAGATTTGAAGATGCGTTCAGTTCACAGAGGATAATCTTCATAAAATAATTTCATTTTAAAAAGTAGTAATTACTGAAAATTACAAACCAACTATTTCGGTTTATCTTTTAACTTTAAAATCATAAGTTTCATGACAAAAACCTACGAACTTCAGGTCTACTACTTCACTTTGTTAGCAAATTGCCCCCAAAGGAATAAGATTCAGTCTGATATAATGAAGTAAGCTTAAAACTGGTTAATCAGTGAATAATGAAATTGTATTTTCACTTTCAATGTTAAAAGTATTCATCAAAATAGAAGTGATTAATGTTTCTTAAATACCTAAATACCTACATAACAGCTTATTTTCTGTTAATGGCAGTATAAATTCCACAACTTCACAATTAGTTTTTCACATTATTTTTTTCCTTCACGTTCCCAGTGGAACATAGGGCCTCAAGCTAGTGGCTTAAAGTTTCTGTAGCAGTGGTGTTTATTTTTACAGGATGAGGTTGCTAGCCCCACGCCAAAACTTTCCTCTTTGCCTGTCTCACTACTGGCTTAGCTAGGTAAAGGAGTGCGTCGTTGGCCGGGGATCGAACCCCAGACCATGTGCATGGTCGGCGAGCATCCTAACCGCTGTGCCACCGACCCTTCACATTATTTACCTAGTCATATTTCATGAGGTTTTACTCAAAATCATTAATTCAGTGGCTTTCAGCGTTGCAGTAAGTCTTTTTACTGCCTTATTTAGTACTGAAAGCTAAAAAGCCAAAAACTGGTGTGGTGATAATAGCTGAGTATGCGTTTTGATGAATCAAACAACTGTGACAGTTTTTCAGTCTTGTCTAATTAAAATTTTATTTGGCTTATATTTTTATATTCTCAAAGTAAAAAGTGATGTCTAACGTATGATGAATTGTGTTTATTTCTTTAACTCCTCTTTTCTTTTGTCTACTGTCATTTGTATCATTTCTGTCTTACACTGGGTTTGTCAATCTTACTTGAAACATTTTAGTAAATAGAATACATTTCTTTTTCAATAATGACAACAATATCAAGCAAGTTATAATAACATCATTTAAAAAGTAAAAAAAAAATTCATTATCAATTTACTAGAGCGAAAGTGAAAAGCCTTAACTTTTGTAACAATGAAACATGAATGACAGAGAGGCAGGTATGAGAAATCACTAGATCTATTTATCTCTTACTTTATTTCATAGTTCATTTTGCTACATCTGAGTGACATATAACTTATTTTATATTCAACTTTGAGTCATAAAACTCCATAAGTTATTAAAGGAATTCTTCACCCAGATCCATTTCTTGTTTATATCAGTCAACAAGGTATATCTATCACCTATATACCTATCACCCGAATTTCTCACCTGTATCTATCAGTTCTAGACTCAAACACTTCGACATTAAGCTGTTGATTGTACAACTGATCATCTGTTACTCCTTTTGTTGTAATTTAATGTGTAAGACGTTGTTGGTCATGGATTTATACGTCTTGCGTGTTTGTATATATTCAGTAATCTCGAGGAAATCATTCTTCTGTTCTTTAAGACAAACCATAGTACATTTATGACATGGAAGGATCTTTCATGTGCATCTCCCGTATTTACTACTCATATACTCATCTCTTTACATTTTAAAAACAATCACCCATTTTATCAGTATGGTGTTTAAATAGAATGTTATTTTCAAAGTGTGCTTTCATGAAAATAAGTTTCATTATTTAGGAATGTTACCCCTCCGGTTAAACTTATCATTTGAGAAAGAAATGAAGAAATTTCATGAACTCATAGAACACATATAATAAAAGTTTATCATAAATACATTAACATTTTCAGGTCGACAAGGTTATCATAAAGTGAAAGCATTTGCTAAACCTTTAAAACTAGATTTTTGTAATATCAACTTTATCATTAAATAATTTCAAATTAGTTTAACAGTCATTGCTTCACTTGCTTCAAGATGAAAGTATCTAAATGTTCATTCACTTTCCGATGTGAAATATGCCTTAAAATCGATTAAATTATCAGTTAACCAGGTTAATTGATTGCAACAAAATCAAAGTCCTGTTAAAACAAAGTGAATGTGCTTTCAATAAATCTCAATAATATGCAGAATTTAGGACCGACTAGAAGGAGCTCTTTTCCTCGTTAAAGTGATAAGAACAAATTTTGCAGGATAAAGTGTTCACATTTTGTTTCGATGCTTCTTTTCAGCTGCAAACAGCTTAAAATACACAAAGGATTAAAGAAGTAAAAGTATACATTTTTTTCAAGTGATGGTTTGTAGGGATTTGATTGCTTTCAGGATTTCATTATGAGCTGACATTAGTTAGAGAACCATTGGAAAACCTGGGAGTACTGGACAGCCGTTTCGTCCTAGTTTGGGACTCTTCAGCAGTACGCACCCACCGGGATTCGAACCCAGGACCTTCCGGTTACAAGGCGAGCTCGTATACCATTAAGCCACAGGGACCCGATCCAATGGTCCTTGAATTCTAACCTCTGCCGATTCACGACATAGCGCAACCGCTAACCAATGTCTTCGGCGAGTATTTGTCCTCACACCCGACCGGCTGCACCCTACTGGTCACGACTTCCCACTGGAACCCAGGTCACTACCTACCTACATTTTTTTTGTTTTACTGAGAAGTAGTTAGGCATGAAGAAAACAATGTGTGAAATGTGAAATGTGCATAGTCATTGAAACTGACACGAAAAGAATATAGTTATTTGTCGTAATTCTAGAAGAAGATTCGAGGGTTTTGGTGAATGGCCTATCAACAAAACGCTAGTTAACTAGAAAATACAGGAGAAAGTAATATACAAGATAATATTTAAATGTGATTTGAAATCAGCTGAGTTAAAGCCGGTGGATCAGATAGTAATAACCAATGAAGACAAAACTATGATATGATGTCAATGAAAAAAACATCTTGATTCACAAATGTATCTCTAGTAGAAACGGTTAACTACATACGTGAACTGGATAACCGGTCAATAAAATTTTGCCAGAAAAACCGAAATCCTAGAAGAATTCTTATTAAGGTGTACCATGAATGTAAACTTCAAATTTGATGGTACAGTTTTCAGACAAGTGGAAGGGGTGGTGATGGGCTCCCCACTGAGTCCCATTTCGGTAGATTCCTTTTGGAGTAAGCTAAAACATCTACCTTTGAATAACCTTGTCAGAAAATTGTTACTTTGCCGTCGGAACATGGATGATGCCTTTCCGACTTGTGTTAGTCATCATTTCGATAGACATACAATAATAATTCCATTCTGCTATGAAATTCACGTGCGAAGAGGAATCCCAAAATGGAATTAATAGCCTTTCTAGATGTCCTTCGTACAAGAAAGTCAGATGTTAGTATAACGAGAAATTTTCGTGGGGAAAGCACACGGACAGGAAGGATAATATCAACATCAGCTTTGTTCCTCTCTAGTACAAGAGGAATTTAGCAAAGACCCTGATTCACAGGATTAGAGCTGCATGCTCAGAAGAGGTGACTGAGGATGAACCATGTAACGATTGTATATGATCCTTTAAGTGAAAACAGCTATCCAGACAAATTCGTCAGGAGACATAGAACTGAGGAGGTCGGAAAATATTATTCGCTCTCCGTAAACGAGAAGTCTTCATACATACGACTGCAATTCAAGGGCGGTAAACCTAGCGAAATAGTTACGAAGAAGTTAGGAAAATCAGTTGAAAGTTTTTATGCTGGAAAGATGCAAATCTTGTTTTCTGCACGACCGGTGGCGATTTCTCAATTGAAAGGTGAAGTACGTAGACTAGACTAGCCACTTGTAATTGTATCTACCAATTCAACTACACTTGTGGAGCAGTGAGTTATATTGGTCGTTGCTCTGCCTGCTTGATTTCTCGTGCTCGCTCGGGAATATCTATCAGTGTGATTAAATATAGGTATAGTTAGAAGCAACAAAGGTAGATATTAGATCACCTGGTCCAAACCGGCTGGCCACAAAGTCGGAATTATAGAATCTTTCTCTATTATCTTCCGGGTACAAAACAAATTGCCAAAAATATCCAGGTATCACAGACTCCAAACAGCAGAGGCTATCACGATTTGCCAAAACAACCATCACTTTGTGTGCAAAAGAATCTAGTCCAGACAGCCATTACTAATCCCCTGACCAGCTTTCAGTTGAGACTATAAACTCATGAGTTTGTATTATAATCTTTCCTAATTTATTTGATATTCTGAATGCATTGTTGTGTTGATACCATCGAACTGTAATCCACTGATATTGTTATTGGTTCGGTGTTATTTAAACACTAATGTTGTCAGTAACACTAATTCATTCACTATTATGTATAAGTAAATGTAGATCATGATGAAGTGTGGGTTATCGGAAAGAATACTCTTTGTTCAATAGCCGTTCTTTTGAATCCAGATTTATCCCACTTTCTTTCAGTGGTTCTTAACAATTCGCTTTCATATCTTCTCTTTTCTTGTGCACAATGAAGACTGTTTTGATTCGCAAAATAGTGGAGACATTCAGTACTTACTTTTGTTCGCATTAAAAGGCGACATATAGGCTAACTTACTGTCTGAAGGATCTCACCATCCAGTGTAGTTCATTGATACCAGTGAAAAATAAGTTTCCTGTTTCTGTCTTGAATTTTTATTAGTTATGCGTTTGTTCTGATAACTGGTAAGGATGTTAGCCTTATTCTTAACATTCAATCCGTTTTCAGTTTTGTGATCGACTGGCAAACTTGGTGAGTTTTTATGAGCAGCAGATGCAGTTTTTTAAAGCAGTGCATATTAACGTATGCCGCAAATGTAAACAAAATTCACCGAATTTATTTGCGGTATATTAACGATAGTTCTAAAGATAAAATACCACTATTTATTGATTTTTAGGAGGATTATTGAAGTTGATCTGTGTCATGTCATCAGAATTAAGGCACAGGAAAGAACAAACATTTTTCAAGTTTTAATCCCTAATCTTTACCTGAGAAATTCTTACAGGTATACGCAGATAAAATTCAAGTATCGTAGTAGTATAATTTAACTTAAATATTAAGTATTAAATAATTTTAGGTAACATAACGGATTGTTGCATGAATTCTTTCTAAGATAGCCGCGTACTATCAAATATTGGCTGAAATGTGCCAAAAGGGTAAATAGGGAAGTTGTCAAATTTCAAAGGTTAATTCAGATCCAAGTCCAGGGATATCTGAGGGTTGTAAGTATAGCCTGCTAATAAGCTGTAGGAAGTAAATAGTCAGTATAAAGTTTGACTATTTTGATGCAAGACATTTTTGGTAGTTTTCAACTGAAGTTTAGGTCAAGCGATGAAAGGTGCTTTCCAATATTGTCTGCTAGTCATATCTAGATTTAATAATAAGTAGATTGAAGAGGAACGATCTTTGGTAAAATTTCTAGCTTAAGTTTCAGTTTAATAAAAAAGGTATAATTTAATGTTGTTTGTTAACTTCTACGTAATTCATAAAACCTGTTACCTTGGTCATCTTTCTTAAAGGAAGTGGGAAAGGATCTGTGGTGTGAAAAGTGTTGATTCTATTTTGAGGCATATCTTGAGCTACAGGCAATCAAAAAATCGGCAGATACCATGTTAACTTCAACTGTGTATACACATTTACGTGCATCTGCAGGAGTAATTACACTAAGAGAACAGAAAGAATAGCATACGTCTGATTTTCTGAACATGTACGGAAAAGTTTACATCTCAAAGAAAGAAACGCCTACAACAGTGTCATTACCATACATCTCCTTGATACGGGTTGAAACCACAAAATCCCTTTAAAATCATGAGTAGAAAAAAAAGCTCAGTTCTCCTCAATTTGGCCTAAGCAATCTCTATCAAACGCCTGAAACGCGATTTATGTGTTCAGAAAGAAGCAATTGTCAGTTTTTCTCTCCCTATTAACTGGATGTCTTTATTCTGTCTTTCCTTTGATTACTTAATCCTTGGCTTTAACCTCACCCCTTTTTATAATATGTACTTTTGCTTGTCTCTTGTTTCTGTGATTTGAGTTGAACTCACTACATTGTCACCCAATTTAATAGTTACTCATCATCTTACTCACCTCTCATCTTTAACCCCTTCACCAATGTACACATACACTGATTTTGTCTAAACTTGAACTCCATGTGTAAAAACTACATAAGTGTAATTTTATAAGCAGTGTTCATTAAGTTTGGAACCGCCTATCAAGTGTCATCATGTAAAAATTTCCAAGTATTTCAAAACTTTTGTGTACATTCAAATAATAATTTGTTCAGGTTGTAAGCAGGTGGTAAGAAGTCAACGAAATAAATGGTGGTACCATCTTATTCTGCACAAACTGCTGTTCTTGCTTTATTCAAATTTATAGAGGGGAATAAATGTATGAAGTTCCTGAAAAATTGTCTACTCAAATCACTGGGTATTTTTATTAAGTTTGAAATGGGAATCCAGCAGTTTGGATTTCTGCTTGGGGGGGGGAAGAAATTTTCCTAATTCATTAATCCAGTGTGTTTATTAGAACTGAAAGGAGGCCTTAAAATACAATCCACACACTTTATGCTGCAAATCTTGCTCTCTTGACTTTCTCACATCCCTCTCAACTAATAAAAAAAAAATCTGAAGTCATAAATTGGATGGGTGAACAGTCTCTACTATATTTTATTTATTATTCCCTTGGGTTCCAAGTGGAACATAAGGCTTCAACAAGACATATCCACTTTCTTCTGTTTTCTGTTGTCCCCTTCAGGTTGTTTTACTCTTGGCCGTAATCTTTCATCTCCTCCTCACCACACGATATCCTCCATTTCACCCTCACGCTGACGACCCACTCGTCGCTTCCCATTGTGACTCCACTCGAGCGATGGCCTGCATTGCTCATGATGTCATTCAATGGTCTTCTCAGTGTAAACCCAATCCACCTCCATTTTCCCTTACATATTTGTTGAGCGATCGGTTCTTACCTGTTGGTTTGTTCCCAAATAGAGTCTCTTGTTACTTATTCTTTCTGGCCATTTCATCCTTAGTATGTAGCCAGCCAGTGAAGTTTGCAACTGTCAGTTAAAGTCTGCATTGGCCTGTTGAAAATGATTTTGGTGACACGCAGTGCAAGTTTCTCACCCATATTGAAGAAGTGACTGATTGGCTGACTTCATTGACATTTGTGTTGGAAATCCGAATCTTGTTTATGCTGAGGTGGAGTGCAGTGGAGAGGATTTCCAAACTGGTTTCAGGCTATTGAAGGTGAGTATCTTGCCTTTCGAACTGTGACTGGCTGGCTGGCTTTGATATCATCTGTGTCATCGCCTGTTGGTTGGTAATCTTCATCAACTACCTCTTCTCTATGTTCACTTGGATTCCTATCTTCACTGCCAATTTTGCTAGTCTGTTGCTTTTTGCCTGTGATTCTTCGAATTTGTGTGACATTAGACATAAATCAAGATCTTGTAAAGTCTTCTTATCGTTGATCCAGAGTATTCTTGTCTTCTCACTCCCTACACACAGTCTGATGCACAGTCCAGTCCACTACAATTAATAATATCATGGGTGATAGCAGTGGGCAGCCAGCTTGTCTTACTATTGTGTTCACTTCGAACGCCTCGCTAAGTTTTCCGTTGTGAATCACCTGACATGTGATACTGTCATCTAGCCAGGCAGCTGCTGAATGAGGTTGGCAAAGACTTGGGGTGCTACACACCATAATTTTGAAGTAGTTTTTAAATTGCTTCTCAGTCAACGCTATCTAGTGAAGGCCGTTTCTAAGTCAATGAAGTTGAGTTGGAGGTTTGACTGCCATTCTACGCTTTGTTCGATTATGACAGTGCTTTGAGTTGCAGTTTGATCAGCCTCTATTGTACAACATATGAATGAAAAACTGTGGTGGATGTAATAGTAGACTCAGTAATTATGCGGAATATGAAAATAAAATCCGAAGCAATAAATTATAAAGAATATGCTACAGTTATCAGGAATGATAAGTTATTAGAGAATACAGTTACTTGGGAAGAAGCTTTTAGCTTACCGTCCATAAATTTCTTAACATAGAGCAAGTCTTTACTATAGGTTTGTG
Organism: Trichobilharzia regenti; assembly: GCA_944472135.2. Lineage (NCBI taxonomy): Eukaryota > Metazoa > Platyhelminthes > Trematoda > Strigeidida > Schistosomatidae > Trichobilharzia > Trichobilharzia regenti. The sequence continues at coordinate 91,837,685 of OX235262.1, read as the reverse complement.
GAATTGGTTGCTGAGCCTTCTTTGGAAGATATCAGTTTCCTGAAGGTTCCAAAAGATACAACCAGTAATTACAGTGTCAACAAGGTAGCTACGGACAAAGAGAACACGACGTGCAAGATAACACGCGCATATTTTATTTCATGCTTAATAAGTGTATTTCCAGAAGCTTGTAAAAACAGGCTAAACAAAGATTTTATTTTAAACAAGTAATATACTTAATACTTTGCTAAAGAAGAAGTGACGCCTTTTTAACTTTTAACAAAAACCGTACAAAATCATCTTTCTGGACTCTGGAAACTTTATGAAACGTGAAGAATTTTGTGCAAAAACTGAAGCTAAGTGTAAAGCATTAGCATATAACATAAAATTATTGTCTGACATTCTCTGAAGCTTATCATCTTAGTTTCTCCGCAGAAATTTTAATTCGCATTGTTACAAACGTCAAAATTCTAAAGGGGATATAACTTTTTTGATATTCTTTGACTGAAGAATTCTCTCTGATTACCGTTTTTCTTTGATCTATATTATTACAGTGAGTTAAAAGAATTATATTTTGAGAAATGCAAATTGGAATGCAGTAATAAAGAATATCAGTTCAGTTTAGCCAACAGCGATGGAATACAAAACTAAAAAAGTGGATAGTTGGATAGATAGATACATTTATATCCCCCAAGGGACAGAAATATTTCTCACTAGGCCCTAAATGATCCAGCTCACTTTATTTATTCTTGCATAATCAACAATCAGTGCGTCAATAACTCTTGCAAGAATAAGATATGTATATATATATATATATATATATTTATGTATGTATATAAATGTATACTTATATGAATGCTAAAATCATTATTTATATTAGGTGGTTGGAGGCAATTGATAGGAAGCCTCTTTGTGACCTAGGTTTCGTGCTAGTTGCCACTCATCAGCAAGGCGTATCTACAACATTGAAGGAATTCATTCGAACCGACGCCACCCATTGCAGCTGCTGCACTGATCTATTTGGTTCCACAATTTACCTCCTGTAGGACTGTATTAGATACTTGGATCGGGCACTAGTCATTAACTAGTGTGATGTGTCTAAGCCAATATTCTCGGTGCAGACTGGATTCTATCAGTCAGCTTTGCACTATTGCCAGAATCTCGGAAGGGAAATGAGCTCCTTCATTGTTGCAGATACGCATTACTAACTGGTGAGTGACAACTAGCACGAAACCAAGGTCGCTAAGAGGCTTCTTGCCGATCGCCTCCAACCATCTAATGTAAACACTTCACAATGCACCGTGATAGTGAGCTACCTAAAATGGTGGCCACATTGCAAACCTGACTGATAGAATTCAGTCTGCACCGAAGACAGGACTAGGCACACACACCTCACATTAGTTACTATTGTCCAATCAAAGAATCATTATTCATGCACTGTCTACTGTCCCTGTTAGCTAGTCAGATGCCCAATTAATAAGGTTTTTGCATACTTTTTCTACTATGTGCTCGAAATAAGTGTGTAATGTCAACTCATTTATTCCCCGTTGTGACATTTTCAGATACACTGCAAGTAAAACTGTTTTGCATTTCCCATCACCATCCTCCTCCTCCTCATCATCATCATCATAATCGTAGAAATCGACGTGCGAAAAATGAAAATTGTCGAATGACAACAGTAAAATGTCTTAAATTTCCTGATGATATTTAGATTAATGACCTATTTCATTTTAAAAACTTGATGAGCAGGTAACAGAAATGTAAGTTGTACACAGATTAACATGTGTAAATTTAAAAAAAACAGAAATTATTAATGAAATTATTAATTGACTGTATCCCCTCTACAACTAATTTGCATTCTTAACGTTCACTTTTACAATCTACCTAAATCGTAGAAAGGATATCAAGTCATTTGCTTTTTGAATAAAGAAAAAGTTTTAGGCAGAAAAAAGTTTTATTTACGCTTTAAAGCCTTTAGATATACTTTAAATCTACTACTACGCCTTAATTCATCTGGAGATGAGAATTCACTTTATTTCTCTGTTCAATACAAAAGTATTTCCTCCTAGTTTTGGACTCTTCATCAGTACGCACCCACCAAGGTTCGAACTCAGGACCTTCTGGTTACAAGGCGAGCTTGTAGACCATTTAGCCACTAGGACCCGATCCGATGGTCTTTGAATTCTTACTTCTGCCAATTCACGACATAGTGCTACCATTTTGCAATGTCTTCTTCGATAAGCTACTGACTCATCTTCAGCTAACTAGAACGAAACAGCTGTCCAGTACTCCTAGGTTTTCCAGGAGTTCTCTATCTGATATCAGCACATGATGAAATCCTTCATGCAATCAAACAAAATCCCTACAAAACCAATACTACAAAAGTATTTATAGAGAACTGAATTAACTAACTGGTAGATATTTAAACAAACAGTAATTAAAGTTTATATATTCTTTGAACTATTTTACTTTCTCAAATCATTGTATATGAAACTGATTGCCTGAATTTCAGGAATTTAATACTTTATTGTCGGGATTATATCCCATAGATTACTAATGCAATTCTACAAAAACTTATTGTGTATTGGATCAACAGTTAATAGCAAGTTGATTCAGGAGATTATGTGTCAAGAAATAAATTCAATTATAATTGTTTTATTTATGTGCAGTCTATGAAATATTTGCATAACTGAAAAATCCCTCATTTTTCCACAAACCTTGAAGGATTATTTTAGACTGATTTTACTTTTAATCCCTTACAGAGAGATGAATACTCAAAGTGGCAATAAAATAAAAGGCACTGTAATAAAATGATAAGTATTCTCTTCTATTATTTCAAATATTTTTTCAAAAATCGATCTAGAGCATAGTTAATTAAGGTATTCAAGAAGATACATATAGAGCTTTTATTGGCTTGTTGGTATTAGTTGGCTGGAGGCAGTCGTCAGGAAGCCTCTTCGCGACCTAGGTTTCGTGCTAGCTACTACTCACCAGTCAGTGAGGCGTATCTATAACACTAAAGGAACTCATGCCCCTCCTGAGATTCGGGCCCACGACACCTAGTGCTGCAGTCAGAGACGTGACTAGCAAATAACCTCATGTAGGACTGTATTGGATAAATTTTTGATTGAACACTAGTCACTAACTAGTGTAATGTGTGTCTGGCGATAACGTCTTTGACTGCATCACTGGGCGACACGGGATTGAATCTCAGTAGGGACATGAGTTTCTTCATAGTCGCAGATACGCCCTGCTGACCGGTGAGTGGCAACTAGCACAAAACCTAGGTCGCATTGAGGCTTCTTGCAGACTGCCTACAACCGTCTCATATCAACACTTCAAAGTACACCGTGATGGCGAGCTATTTAGAATGGTGACCACATTGCAAACCTGACTGACAGAATTCAGTTTGCTCCGAGGATAGGACCAGTCACATCACACTAGTTACTGACTAATGTCCAATCAAGAATATAGCATTTATTGACTGTTCTAGTGTCTATCATAGACTGAGTATGCATTTTACCAATGCAAGTTAGCAGTTTGGTCAAAATGAAATTCTTTTAAACTCTAAACTACAGCACTTATTGAGTTGTAGATAATAAATTTGGGCAGCAGATTTTGCATAAATCTCACTCGCCTTAAGATATCAAAATATTCTACCGAAATTGTAGATATTTTTGCTGTTATTGGCTATCTGTTTCAGAAACTAAACAAAATTGTCTTGGATGATGATAGAAAATGCAAGCTTTAAACAGTGTTCTGAATATTTCCTAATATTCGTATTCAAGAATATTGAGTTAAGCAGATGTATTACCTATTCATCGTAACGTCATATTTTCCAAACTAATGGTAAAGTTTAAAAGTATGTTCAACGGCATCTCGAAATTATTAACGCTTAGTTGAAATTAAACGAAATGCTGACTGTGTGGATTGTCTTTTTTTTAGGATAGAATCTGTGTGTGGTTACATTTCTTCTTGTCGTTTACAATTACAATTTCAATAGTCTTTATCTTACATTTTCTGTCAAAAAAGCCTTGTAGTGTCTGCAGCGATTACTATATCTTTTTGCTTTCTATGCAGCATAAAACTGTATTTTGTAGACTAATATACGAGTACTTACTATAAGGTGAAGTTTTGTTATGGAAATGTGACAGTCACATCATTGAGATGAAAATTTTCAGTGGTTGCTTTTTTTACCTATTATTAGAATGCGTCTTTCATTACGTAATAAGACTACTATGTCAAAATTTTTTGAATTTCTCTGTCTGGTTCTGTTATTTATTCATTTTAAGAGGGAGATTTATTGACCAAAATAGTTGTAAGCATGAGGAACATAAATAATGGGGGAAGAAGTCTGTTAACTGTAGGCCAAAACACTCTTAGTAACACGGTATAGTGCCCATTAATTTGTGCAGGGTTATTGTAATTATTTAAATACCTAAAGAAAATTCTCAGTTGAAAAATGCTTTTAAAATTAAATAAATTTTTCTTCCAAGATGTACAAATGTCACCAGTTTAAGGTGGTTTAATGTTACTCAGTATTATCATCCGTAAAGCAGCATATGAGACATTAATACATAATACACAATCTAAACATCACCCATTATTAACAGACTACTTATTATGTCACCTTATCAAGGCAGTGCATAAATCATTGGTGAAGTCAGTCGCTCATAACAGCGAAATACAATGATTCACTTTACAACATCTGATATTCTCGCTTTAAGTTGCTTAGGAGAAAGAGATTTGATCCTTACCCACCACTAAATTCTAAGTAAAATGAGGGAGAAACATTTCTCCATGACATGTGTTTTAATATTGTTGTTCCCTTGGGCTCCGAGTGGAACATAGGGCTTCAAAAACACATTTTCACTTTATTCTATTTTCTGCGATCCTCCTAAGCCTGATCCACGGTTGCCCATAATCTCTCATCTCCTCCTCGCACGATCTCCTCCATCTCACCATCACACCGACGACCCACTCGTTGCTTTCCATTGGAATTACACTTGAGCAGTGGTCTGCATTGAGCACGATGTCATTCGACTATTTTCTGAATGTATATCCGATCCATTTTCTTTTTCTCCTACATATTTTTTGAGCGATCCACTTTTGGCTGGTTTATTGACAGTCAGGGTATTTTGTTGCTTATATTCTTTCTGGCAAATTATTCTTCAATATACAACAGATTAAAGTCTGCGATCTGTTGGAAATCTCCTTCTTCACACGCAGTGCAAATTTCTGACCAGTTGAGTGTTAACTTACTTAGTAGCTTACTCAATAACTCACTTAATACCTTACTTCATAACTTAGTTGATAATTTACTTGATAACATACTTAGTAACTTACATGATACCTTACTTATTAACTTGCTTGTTATATTACTTATCATCTTGAGTGTTAACTTACTTAGTAGCTTATTCAATCATTCAATTAATAATTTAATTGATAACTTACTTAGTAAATGGAAATCCGGATCTTCTTCCTTATGCTGGCTGATTGCAGAAGATTTGCAAACTGGTTTGAGGTTGATTAAGGTGAATACCTTGCCTTTCTGATTTTGACTTTGAAATCCTCATCCGTTTTGCCTGTAGTTGAAACGATATATGTATTGGTTTTATATAAATGCAGGTTTAAAGGGACTATGATATGCTTCATATCCTAATACAATGAACATGGATTCATTCAACAAGAAATTCATCTCCTGATAATATTAATCAATACGACAAAAGAACTTAGATCAAGTATATACTACAAACATGAATGTCAGTCTAGGTTACATAGTTCAGTAGATTTTATAGTATAGTAGTATATATTAGGACTTGGGATACGTTTGAGGCATTTATAGAATTTAGGAGATAAACTGTAGTCCAGCACTTATAAGCACTGCCTTAAAAATGACAAATTATTATTCCCCTGGGTTCCTAGTAGAACATAGGGCTTCAACTGCACGTCTCCACCTGCTTCTGTTTTCTGCTGTACATTTCACCTGCATCCATGTTAGTCCATACTCTGTCAACTCCTCTTCACACGATCTGCTGCATGTCACCCTTGCACTGGCGTCCCACTCGCCGCTTTCCTTTCGGGTTCCACTCGAACAATGACCTGATGCGCACGTGACGTCACCCAGCGGTCTCCTCAGCGGGTGTCCAATCCATCTCCACCCCATCTCCTGCATATTTGTTGGTTGGTGATTGGTTCTTGTTTTGTTTGTTCCCAGCCATAGTTTCTTGTTGGTGATTCTTTCCGGCCCAGTCAGGCCATCTGATCTTCAGTATAGATCCAGAGAAGACAGTTGTTGGTTGATGAAGGTCTGCAACAGGCTGTTGGAAATATTCTTTGTGACCCGCCCGCCAAGTTTATGATCCGTATAGAAGAACTGACTGACTTGACGTTTGTATTGAAAATCCGACCTAATTTTGTTGTTGATGCTGGATGAGTGACGAAGATTTCCAGATTGTTTTCAGGTTGATGAATGTGTTTCCCGCCTTCCCGATTCTCGATTTGACATCCTCGTCTATCCAGCTGCCTGTAATTGAGACAATGCTTTCTAGATGAGTGAATGAAGTAGCCTCTTTCAAATCCCTCCAGTTGATGGCGATTGGCGCTGGATGTTACTGCTGTTATTGTTGTTGTTGGTTGGTTATTTTCATAACCTGGAGTCTTGTCTTTGCTGCTTTTTTGACCAGTTTGTCGGTTTTCGCTTGTAAGTCTTCGATTTTGTGTGACATCAAACATAAAGCATCCACGCGCAAAATCCACGTCTTCTAGGTTTTTCACGTCGGTTAAAAATGACAAATAGCTACGTAAAATAAGTGAACATATCAACTCTCTCTTTGTAAAAAGAAGGTTCATAAATACGCTTAGCAGCTCACATATTCTTATGTATTCTGAATACTTTCAGCGGTATAACTCCAATAAATACATATTTATTAGCAAAATAAGAACCATTTGTACTTGCATCTTATCTAAAAGTAAAATGAAAAGGAAGCAACCTCCTTATCACTCCAAAAATAATCTTACCGGAAGTCGAACTCATATTCAAGGTTTTCAAAAATATAAATCGCTGGGAAACGGGAATGAGCGAAATTTAGAATGAAACTAGTAATCTATGTAGTAAAAGTTGGCGTAGAGTTCAGAAGATGATGTGTGTGACGTATACAAATCAACAGTCTGGTGGAAAGAAAACCACATGCAAAGAGTCAAAAGAGAATACTTAAAGGTTATCTACTTTCCAAGGAATAAAATTTCATAGGGTACAATAAGATCTACTCTAAAAAGAAGCTGGAAATCCTAGAAAACCTTTTCAAGTCAGTCAGCTGATTGTAAGTACATGAAAATCGTTATATTTTAAAACTTAACAGATTTTAAGACATACATTTTATTACTGTACACCTTTTTATGATTTCAGGATGCATGGGTAGAAGTTTCTTTCCTTACAGTTCACGTATATGCCAGTGTTCACACATCAGTATTCATTATATACAATTCTATGGCTTCACTCATAAAAATGGAAAATTGACCACAATTTTCAATAAGTATTACTTCTTCATCGGAGGCTACACTGACGAGTTGTTAATTACAATTAAAATGTAATAAAAATTCAGTATATTATCTAGGGCAGTGTGAACAAACCAGTTTTTATTACGACAGTTAATGTATACCTCTCCATAAAATATGTTTTTCACTTGAAATTTAACTATTTCTTGTCTAAATGAAAAAGTGCCTTGATCGAATAGCTGATCGTCTAATTGCATGTAGTGGTGAAGTAGTTAAACGAGTACAGATAGATATTCATGGACTTATACATATTCACAAGGCCTGTAGACATTGTTATATGTATGTTTTTTAGTAATGCGTGTTTATGCATAAAACCAATATTTTAGGAAATTATAATGAAGTGTTGTTTCCCTAACAATTTCAGTCACGAACGGATACCATATCTTCAGTCATCAGTCAGAAAAAATGGATTTTATTGCTCTCTATATTGAAGTGTGGAAATCTTATGTAATACTTCATCATATCTCTGAATTATCACTAAAATAAGTGTAAAATTTGGGCATTGTGGTGGAGTAAAACTCCATTATGAATAAGATTTTATTTTGATAAAATCACGCAGTGTCATGTAGCAATACTTACTGATGACGACAATTCGAACACAAATTATCATTGCTCATAATCATATCAAGGTACTCATTTAACTTTCTTGCTTCATTTACATACATGAGTGAAAATTGATGATTAGACATTTGAATAAAATCAATATAAGATAGAGTACATTCGGAAATGATATTAGTGTTATCAGTAAAATACAATAAGATGAGAAATAAGATGTTTCTTACAGTAAAACTAAGTAACACGTTAGAATGTTATAATGTGAATTGAATACATTTAAAAACATTATTTATTATCCTCACCTGATTTGACTCGTAGTAAGGATATTTATTTTTATTTATTTTATTTTTGATTACAGCTTGATTCTACACCGTATTTTTGGTACAAGTATGGAATTTTCAGCATAGATATCGGTATCCCAAATTTCGCAGGCCGACTATAGATATCAAGGTGTGCGTCGGCGTGGGCTCGAACCACGAACCATGTCCATGGTCGGCGAGAGTCCTTACCACTGTGCCACCGACGCACAGTGGTATATATCTGGTATTTGCGTTGAGATACTTCTATTGCATGTAATGAGTGTAGACTCGATGAACCAGGATTCCGTAATCAACTTAGTTAATTGTCTAGCAAACCGAGCAATAGTACTAAAAAGTACAATAAAGAGCCTTAACGATGAAATAAAACAGAAGGAAGCGGTATTGGTGCTAAATAACTATCCTATAAAATTCATTAGAAAGATCAACAAATGTCAAAAGTAAAATAAAAAATAATGATAAAATAAATAAGAGAGAATATTGGGCATCTACTGTTATACCATATAAGGAGGGGACATCTGAGACCCTATGTAGGATTCTCAATGAAGCAGAAATTAAGGTGGCATTCAAATCTAAAAACTCGCTCAAGAAAGGACAAGCTGTGTAGTCTAAAGGACCCAGTTGATCCAATTAAACAAAATAATATAATTTAAAAACACCTTGAGTTAGGTGAACTAGGATAGGTCAAACTAATAGATCACGAGTAGTGAGATTATCAGAACATACGAATTTAGCTAAGGTTAGAATGATTTATCCCACAGAGACAAGTAATTTAGTTAGAACCCAGCAATAGCACTGCACACATTAACACACAACCACACAATAGGGTACGAGAGTGTCAACATTTTAAATTGTAATATAGGTAGGTGGAGAGATTGATTGATTACTGAATTCTGACTAGTTCATCGAGTCTACACTCAACACATGCAACAGAAGTGACTCAACGGCAATACCGCGCGTCAGTATTACAGAGCTTAGGACGCTCGCCGACCATGGACATGGTCCGAAGTTTGATCCCCGGCCGACGCACTCCTTTACCTCGCTAAGCCAGAAATAAAGCTGGTAGAGAGGAAAGGTTAGGCATGACGTTAGCAACCACGTCCTGTAAAATAAACACTACTACAGAAACTTCAAGCCAGAGGCTTGAAGCACTGTTTTCCACTGGGGACGTGAAGGAATAAAAAAACGGCAATACCAGATATATGGAAGATACCATTACCACCAGTTAAATCAGATGAGGATAATAAATAATGTTTTTAAATGTATTCAATTCACATTATAACATTCTAACGTGTTACTTAGTTTTACTGTAAGAAACATCTTATTTCTCATCTTATTGTATTTTACTGATAACACTAATATCATTTCCGAATGTACTCTATCTTATATTGATTTTATTCAAATGTCTAATCATCAATTTTCACTCATGTATGTAAATGAAGCAAGAAAGTTAAATGAGTACCTTGATATGATTATGAGCAATGATAATTTGTGTTCGAATTGTCGTCATCAGTAAGTATTGCTACATGACACTGTGTGATTTATCTTAATTGTCACAACTGGTATTTCCCTACACTGGAATTTAGACACTGGACAGAATTCTCTTGGTCCATTTCCCCCCAATTGTGTTAGACTTTCTAAAGGGATTTTGGACTGTTGGTCAGTGTTGTCTATACAACTTCACTTGAAGTTTTGCATGTTCAAAATATTCATCCTGAAACAAGTGTAAAGCGAGCATAATATTGTTATTCAACTGAGTACCTTACGGATAACGATTGTCTTCAAAAAGAGCCTTCATCAATTTTAGTGAACTGTGTCATTTATCAGTTTCCTTTAAAATTTTACAGTCGAATAATAACTTCACTGATATTAATGAAATTTTATTCAACTCTGAGAAGAGCTATGCTTCATATCCTCCCTATCATTTGATAAATAATACACAGTATCTAATAAAAATGGAATGAATCCATAAACACAGTTTTTTCAAGACTAAATTAATCATCCAGACTGATGAGTACCTCAGGATTAACTAGTTCTGCAAGATTCTTTTTAATTCCCTCAGGAATAATTCTGTTATAATTTGCAGTTTTTCCAGGGGATATAAACAAATCTGTGTATACTTCTGTAATTTTGAAATTTCCAGACAAAATACAGTAAGGTTGAATAAAACAATTGAATTTTGAATGATTATTTGATTTAGAGGTCAGTTAGAATGTGTTTTAGTGTACTAATTTTGAGTGCTAATTTTAAAACCTAGAATTGATACTTAGTCAATCACCTGCTGGAAATAAACACGACTGTATTTTAGGAAAGACACGAATTATTGGACCGTAATAAATTTTTCTTTTCCTTGGAAATTCGTCCATTAAATTCAGATGTGTAGGCATGTGTTGTCTAACTTTTAATTTTTTTTCTAACTCTCAGTAATTCTATAAATTATGTCGTACTTCGTTGTAGTACATTCAGAGCTGACATTCATCACTTATTAGAATGAGATAGTCTTTGGTGGTGGTGCTAATTTTAAAAATGAATATTCAATCTCATTTGTCAATGGACATCTGAAGATAAAGACCAATCTTCATCGAAACTTGGATGTGCTAAAGAAATGACTAATTGTTAACCTGGAGTTCAGGGGAGATACAATTAGCGACATGTGGCGCCTGTCGGCAGCAATTTGCAGGACATTTGTTGCTGTATCTCGGCGTCCCGCTTTCTTCACACGTGCTTTTGTTCACCAAAAAGTCAAACTCAGGATCCCGATGTTATCAGCTTTAATGTCCACTTGCTCTTGTGGACCTGAGTACATAGGCCGTACTAGCAGGTGCATTATCTAAACGTGCCCATAAACACTCACCATGATGATCGTCAAAAAAAGACGTATAACGGTTAACAGCCCAATTCTAGAGCATATTATTACTTCTGGTGATGTAGCATCAGTAGAGTCGTAAATGCTAACGATCAAGTCGTTCCAAAGGATTTCACCCACATCTTCTTCATCCATCCAAAACCTTAGGAATTTTCTCTTTGTTCAAAAACGTTTTATCCAGCCTCTTTTACTACCACGACTATAACACTAGTTTTCTTTCTATTTTTCTCCTTTTTTGTTTTCCTAAATGACTTTATTGTGAACTCTATGTCCTCCGTTTTAGGTTTTTTCGAGACTCGTTTTCAATCCGTTATTTTCTTCTTTCTTGTCAGCTCTTTCCAGACATTTATTCGTCACTCAACTAATTAGCTGTTAGCCCCATCCCCCGGATTACGTAGGGTTGTTCCCAATTTTTCAGACACACTTGTTACTTTGCTACTAATTGACAATAACCTTTGACCTCTGTTGTCAATTCACATAATATGTATAAACCCCCTAAATAATTGCACAGCTTTGAAGTGAAGTTATGAAAACTGATCACTATGCTGACTGACGTGTTCTTAATTAAATGTGTTCACATGCTTTATACTATTAGTTGATTTCGGAATACAATTTCTGGTGATACAATCGGAAGAAATTATGTTTTAATAGATGTTTGCAAATGGTGTACATACCCAGATTAGGCTAGAGCTGAAAATATTAGTGTTTAGAAATCTATTAATGAGTAAATCAAAAGATTAAAGCTTACAAACATATTCATCCTCTTGTTGAAAATAGTAAAGAAAATAGCATTAAAACTTTGTGAACAAGGTCTGATTTTTATGCTTTAAAAGCTCTGATTACACGCATACAAATTTATAGTTCTGCCTAAATATTTTCAAGTATGCAAGCAATATTTTCATGAGACACAGTAATTAGTCCACATACATTTACTTGATTAATGACCAATCACCTTTCTTTGGTCACCTTTTTAAGATTATGAGCCTAGGTGTGGTGGTAATTTCACTAGCTATGTCGACACATATAGTCATCCGCTTCAGACTAGTTTAGAACGTATAGTTACACTTATGTTGCGATTAGCATGATGTTTAATTTTATCAGTGGCCACAATTTACATCTGATTACCGAAAATTGCGTTGGTAGTTCAGAGGGAGAATCCTTATCAACTCTGCACAAGGCACGGGTTCGATTTCCAGACAGCGCACTTCTAACCCTCGCTTAGCTGGCAGTAAACCCTTTAAAGGTGGAGAGTTATGCACAAAGCTAGCGACCACGTCCTGTAAAAGAACAACACCACTACGGAAACCTTGAAGCCTGAGCCACTCGAAATGTAAAAGAATAGGAAAAGACTTGCCAGAGACAGTTTCTCTCAGACTGTCTGAAAAGTTGGAAGAACAATGATATAAACTGAATTGCTTTTTTAAAACTGCAGATATGTGAAGTATTTTGTTCTCTTTTTGCTTTTCGAAACACACCACAATCAATTGTATGCCTGAAAATCGGATCATCCAAGTACTGAGGAGTATTACAACCTGTATTGTATGTAAACTGTCTCCAGTCTGAATTTGCATAATTATGGAGAATCTTGTCAAATGTTTTGTGCATGTATCATGTCCTCTGATAAATTGCAGTTGGACATGAAGACTGTCATATTGATCTGATTGTTTTTTGCACCTGTTAAATATATACAAAATACTATGGAGAATATGAATATTATGTTAAATTATGAAATATATGTACTCGTTGCTCAAATGGGAGTTTAGGATGGGTAATTTTGAAATTCATTTGCTCATAAAGACCATTTAAATCACTGAAATGACTTGACAATGTAGTTATAAAAAGCCAGGTACTAGCAAAATTATATATATATATATATATATATATATATATATATATATGAGTAATTTAGTTATAGATAACAGGTTCTATTAGGTTGCTGCTGCGTAGGTATCTTGACAGTTGGTTCAAAATATATATAAATTTGCATATATCGCTACAATAAATGAGTACGTATGAAGTGATGCTAACTACCATTCATTTTGTCCATTCCAATGCCAAAGCTTTTGTTGTCTCCAGCTGTAGATAGTTATGATATCAGGTGATTTTAGTGTCAAATACAAGCCGAAATTTCTAAATGAGAACGTGGACAAACCGCTAAATTTACTGAAAAAATTAGTGTGATTGAGGAGGAACTATGTCATTCTAACGACAGTCTTACTGAATATAATGTAAACATAATAGTACTCAGTGTAATGCTTTCATGACAAATAACTGCCTGTCATATTAGTAAATGTACTCCAAGCAATTCAGGACTAAAAATGATTTCAGTATTCATCTAATGTAAATGACTAAATGATATTTTATTTCAGAAACTATCAACGGTGCTGTTTTTTGCCTAAATATTTTATTTGAAAATCATTTCTCGGTTCGCACCAGTCTTCGTTTTTAAAAATAATAAAAGCAGGAGAATCTGCATTTGTGTGATGTTGATCGAAGTCATTGAGTGATTACCGTTATCTCGTGGCCGCTGCAAGTTGAATTTCATGGACAGATTAAGTGTGCATCGTTTAATTTACGCGTATGACCATTCTGAACGGTTTTATACATTAGTAATAATAATAATAACGGCCTCATTATGCACAATAATTTCACACATTATGTATGACTTTCGGAGTAGTTTATTGCATAATATTTTCTCTTCATGCAAGATTTTCAAGTAGAATAGCCATCTCCAGTACATCACGTGATGCAGTGATGTTAGATCTGAAGAATAAAATAATCCTTTTTGGTATTTTTCTTTGGTCCCCCAGAATTGAGTAACAGTAGGTTGGGAACAAATTAGAAATGTTTATGAGTTTGTCTGGCGACCTACAGACATAATTAAATGAATATAACAACAAGAACTAAAGAAAGTAAGATGCATTGTCTCGGATGGAAATTCAAGTAGCCCAGTGATTCATGCAGCCCGCCGTTATATCATTCATTTTTGATGGACATTTATTTTTTTTATTTTTGATTACAGCTTGATTCCGCACTGTATTTTTGGTACAAGTATGGAATTTTTAGCATGGATATCGGTAGCCCAAATTTTTGCAGGCCGACCATAGATATCAGGTGTGCGTCGGCGGGTGCTCGAACCTCGGACCATGTGCATGGTTGGCGAGAGTCCTAACCACTGTGCCAACGACGCACTAAGTCATTGAATGAGGCTTTTCATTTTTCTCCTGTATGATGTAACAAATTTTGTTCTTAAGAGTAATAAAATATCGTTTTCAATTTCTCATTATGCAGCATACTGATACAGTCTCACAATTATTTAAGCGAATGAAGAGGTAAAACGATTTGTGAATATACTTTGAATTTTGTTGTTACAACTACATTCATACTTTTGTCTTGTAGAAGTACAAAATTATCGGTAGCTGACACTCGAAAGCGAGTAAGAAACATCTAGATACTCTTTACTCAAGTGAAGTGATAAAAAATCTCATCGGTAAGATCACATTTTATAAAACTACTAGTTAAGAAACCATTACATCTATCAGTCAATCAAACTACAAGAAGGTCATTCAACTATCTGTTGCAGATATCATTATTTATCAAGGCGACACAAAAATGTGTATTTCTAGCGATTTGATAGTTTATAAGTTGGATTGATATCGGTCAGAGAGCCACCGAAAACCAAGGAGCACTGGTGTTAGCTGATTTTATTTCGTGAGTTAAATGAGACCGAACAAATCCTCACAAACGGACAATTAAGAGTTGATCTAACATTCATCGTTGACTTACTAAGGAGGTATATTGCTTAGTGCTCCGGTGAGAGACTGCCAACTGTCAGGTCCACATTGTCAGATGTGAAGACAAATATTTGCTGAAGACGATGACTAACAGTGTTGCTATGTATTGCAAACTGGTGTAAGTTAGAATTCATGGGCTGGTGAATTCAATCCCAGAGGTCGAATAGCCAATAGACTCGTCTCGTAACCTAAAAATTCTGAATTTTAATCCACATTGTGATAATCAATGAATACTAATAAAAAGTCCCAAACTAGGAAGAAACAGCTTTCCAGTACTCCAGACTTTTCAGTGGTTCTTTGATTTGTATTAATCTGCTATCTAACGTCTAAAGTGAATATATCTACAAAGATTAATTAGTCAATTTAGTAAGACATCTCAGCCATAAATAACAAAAACACTTATCTACTTCAAAATAGACTTGTAGGTGTCGAGATATGTCAGCATGAAGTATGGTGTGCTTTTCAGTTGACAGGAACTATCAAACTAACCTTAAGTTCCATCTTAGTGACAGAAGCGTCTCCCAGTTAAGTCATGATGATTTTCAACAAGTTACTCAAACAAAATTAACTGGTTAGACCAAATAAAGAAATTATATATCCTTTCTTAATTTAAGACATAAAAGTATACCCCTACAACTTAAGAACAAGATGTAATCCTCTATGAACAGGTTTGGAGTTTTTTTCAAATATATAATGCCTGGATTACTTACTTACTTACTAATTACTTTTACAGCCACCATAGAGAGAGAAGTAAAGCAACAAAGGCAAAAATAAAATGACATCCGAAATGATAAATTATTAATTTAATTGAATATTTTTAATTTATAACAAAGTCTAATAATTTATTCACCTATTTCATTGACAAGACTTTCTCTTCTTCTTCTTCCCGTCCTCCTGCTTCTCCTCCTTTTCGGTGCATGCGCACAAAACAATTTGGAATAAATTCCGCTATTTTCCGCATCAAATGAGTCTAATTAGCATTCAGTCAAAATCTATATCGGAGAAATGCATATATATGTATGCATATATGCATATGTACGAGTTTGTTCACCTTTCTTTAGAAACTAAATTCGCATAGAAAATGAATTGCTCTATTTCATTCCAGTTGTGACACTAGAGAGAGAGAAGCAACTAAGTCAACCTATTAATTTCTGTGATACTTATTAAAGAACGATTTGCTTGTTTATCTAAATTTTCTGATGTTTTTTTCTTTCTGTTATTAGCGTAAGCAGTGGTAGAGAAAAACACAACAGGATATTTATTAATAGAGAAAGAAAATAAGCAATTTATTTCACATCGATTTTAACAGAATAATTATACTTCCTTGTTATCATTTCTTCTTTTTCACAACAGTCAGATAAGTAAATAACAACATTTAAGGTCATGAAAGAGGCTTTGTTTTCTTCTTTTTTACACCTATCTTGAATCGAATATGTTATCGACAAAGTAATTAAAGTGAATTTTTCTGTCACTGACATTTTTTTTTAGAGTATTGTTTTCATTATTGTATTTAAAACGAGATATGATGTGAAAACTTAAGTTTAAATAGAAGGTTTTAATAAAGTGAGGATTATTCTCACTTATATATATACTTTCAGTAGCACCTTTTATCAAACAATTTCAATGTTTACAAAATGGTGTACTAGAGTTACAATGTCCTTAATAACAGACAAATTCACTTATTTCTGTTTCCAGTGTGACATAGGTCTTCAAACCAGAGCTTTGAAGTTTCGGTATTGGTGGTGTCAGATTTCACGAGGTGGGGTTGCTAGCCCAATGTCCAGCCTACCCTCATTACCGGACTGAAAACCAGCTTAGCGTTGTCAAGGATCTTAACCCCGGACCACATTGATGGTTGACCAGCATCCTGTCGCTGAACCACAGACGCGTTACTTATTTCTATTATTGTTTCCTGTAGTTCCTAGAGGAACATAGAGCTTCAGCAGCACGTCTTCATTACGTTCGTTTCTCTGCCAACGTCTTCATCTCGCTCCACGCCTGCCAGCACCCTTCCATCTTCTCCTCACAAGACCTCCTCCATTTCACCCTCAAACGAATAACTTACCACTTCCCATTCGATTTACACTAGAGTGATGGCCTGGAGTATGATGTAACTCACTTGTTGGTTTTCTCAGGGCATGGCATTTCCACCTCTATTTCTCTCTGCATATTTGTTGCACAGTTGGTTCCTGCTGGATTGGTCCAATCCTAGAGATCCCTGTTGCTGATCTTTTCTGGCCATCTGATCTTGCGTATTGAGCGAAAACAGCTGTTGATGAAATTCTTTAGTGTGTTCAAAGTGCCCTTCGTGACGCGTCAAGTCTTTGATCCAATTGTTGCTTTTCACTTGCATATCTTCCAGTTTGTGGGAAATCAGGCATATATTGCATCGGCGAAGTCCAGATCCTCCAAAATTTTTGTTTGGGTTCATTTTATGCCCGTTTCCTCGCTGCCCGCTGTCTGTCGCATTATCCAGTCTACCTCAATTAGGACGTGTTACTTACAGACAAGAATTCATTAATCTCAACTCAGCGTATCGTTGCACAGTAATTACGTTCTCAAGTGACTGGTATGCATATAATTTTATACAGAGAAATAAAACAGTGTCTACACAACTACAATTTATGATTTTTTAAATGATAAAAGAACCTTTAAAATAGCAGTACATGTGCAGGTAGAATATTTAGTGGCGGGTTAAGGTTATCATATTTTTCATTATATATATATATATCTCGAAACTGAACAAATACTCACTTTTATAATGTTGAGAGATAGACAGTAACCCACAACCTTGTCCCTCAAACCAACTTACTTTAGCAATGGAATAGGTGTCATGTTAATTTATACAACTTATTCTTTGTAGTGACTAGGAATGATCAGAGGGTCTTCTTGAAAAGAGTTGTATGCACTGATATGTATATGGGTTTGATCCCAAACTGTTGACAGTTAGAAAACCATTGGAAAATATAGACTACTGCATAGCCGTTTTGTTTTAGTCCGTGAATCTTCATCAACATGCGCTCACAGGACTTGGAATCCAGGAGCTTCCAATTAAAAGCTGAGCTCGTAGAACACTGTGACTGCATTCAATGGCTCCTGAATTCCAACTTCTGTCAATTCATGGTATACGGCCCAATCGCCAGTCATAGGCGAGTAAGTGTTGACTTACCTGGTACGTATGTCTCTGCAAAATCCAGTGAAACCACAAAATTTGTTTACCAGAACGCAAAACTATTTCATGTCTCATACTGGTAGTTTAGAGTCGACTGCTCTCATGTTCGGCTTCTTAATGATGTATTAAAGTATTCATTTTCCGATATGAGCATCATCTGCGTACAGCTGAGTGAAACTAATTTGGCTTGATTTAGTAGTAGAAGTCATTTTTACTTGAGAATTAGTAGAACAACCTTTTACGTCTTTTCACTCAGAAAATAAAGATCAGACGATGGAAACTATTTAACCACTGCTGCACAGGAGGCAACAGTGATTAAAACAAAAATTAACTATAATTACAAGTGGAATAAAAATTTTTGGTAATGATTTTCTACTCTGTTAAAAATACTGGGTTAATATTGGGAAAATAATTGAGCGCAAAATTAGTTTTCTTGGTAATAATATTATTTATTAACCATGATCTAATCAAAAGGGTACAGTAGCATTTTCTCCCTAGAATTTAATATTTTTTTCGAAGTAACTAAGTAAAACATGAAAATGTCTCAGTTTATCTCTTTGAACTGTTGCACACTGCTGTTAAATTAAGCAGTAGAATTTCGCTAACAATGGGGAATGATCTGTCAGTTCCAGGGAACTGTTTAGAGAATTCCACTCTCGTTCACTTTGTTTTATTCATTTTGGTACTTGGTATTTAAGTTTTACTTACTGATAAACGGAAGTAATACAGTGTGTTCATTTTATGGTTACATTACTTACCTTGACGAAGGAAAAGTTACCCTCAATTTTGTTTTTGTATAAATTAAAACTGTCCACACCGGCTTCTCATCTTTAAAACGTCATTCGAACACAGTCATAATAATTCTTATATGTCGAAACCAAGTTCACTTTTAACGGTTTGAAAAAGTTTAGGCATTGGGTATATGATATTCATTATAATAAAGGTTTTTGTATTTTCCAATGAATGAAAAATAAAACGATACTGTTGTTTTTACTGACGTTTCACTATTTAATGCTAATAGCTTTATCAAAGTATTATTAAACCGGAATTTACAGAATCTCAGCATATATATAACAAAGAGTTACGAGGTGAGAAAATAGACTTAGGTCAAGTTAAAGGGACATATTGAAAGTCAAAAATAACAATGAAGATCACTAAACCAAATAACAAAGGTACATCTTTTATGATATCAAAATAAAGTTTACTAACTTGATCATCGTTCGTCAGTTTGGGGTCATTTTTCTTTGTCAAGTTAGTCAATTGGTAAAGATAACAAAATCAAATGTAGATTATTGGATTTGGTCAGTGTGTAAAACTATAAAAGCAGTGTGTGTTTACATAGTGAACTTGCTTTTCACATTCATGTTGATTTTGTCACTTCATGGGGGGAGGGAGGTGTTGTAACCAGGTCAGATTCTGTTTTAGTCCATCATTCCTATTCAGGCAATTGGGATTCCACTTGATATGAAGTGCTTCTGATATTAGACGTTCTTTGTGATTCCTGATATGCTTTTTCTGGATTATTTCAATATTGTCAAAATCAATTTCGTGGCCTGATTATATAGTGTGTAGACCTATGGCTGATGATTTTTCAAGCTCTTCTTTTTCAACCGGATTTCTCCGTGGTCGAACACCGTACAGCATGAACAGTCATAATAAGCTATCTGCTTTATTTATGTAGTGAGAATAAAATTAAAAATTGAATGGCATATTTTTCAGAAATTGACTACCTCAGTATAAGATTTATCTCTGTTCTTGCTTCAAAAATATATCACTATGACCTTTAGTTGCTATTTCAAAATAACTTTTGAACAATTTTTAACTACTTTGTCAACTTATGACCTAATTTACAGCATTTAGTTATCCCAAATGGCTACAGAGAGGCTAGATAAGGTGTAGTGCATATTACAAGCTTTGTGATAAGTAAGCGTGACACTCTTTAAAACTTCAGTTAACCTTAGAGTTCTGAAAATTTGTGACTTAGACAAAAATAAGAGGTTTATTCTTTCCACTAAAGACAATCCAGAAGTCAAACCTGAAATTATTTTTAAATCAAAATGATATCAAATGTTATTTATGACTGTTGTATGTGTTAACTTCCTTGTGGTATGTTGCTTATTCAGTTTCACTGTTTGCATACGAGTAGATATATCTAGATGACAGGTCTCTTTGTGGAGATGCAAGCATAAAGTAGAGGATTACGGATAGCCTAAGACTCTGACAGGGTAACCTGGTAAAAATGGGGCTCATCAGGTTGCATATTGAGTGGTTGGGTCAAATGCACTATCATCTCTTTTACTAGAAAATATCTGGGTATTAGAAAGTAAAAAGGATTAGAAGAAGCAGTTTGACTGATTTCCCCTCCTGAACTGTGCAGTTCAGTGTTTGACCAATACGAACTGAGTTAAAGGCTGGAATTATATTTCACACAGACTTTTTAAAATTATAATAAAATAGTATTTGAACATTCTGTTGACTATAAAGCAGTTATACTTCAGGTTACATCTATATTCACATATTATCTCACTGGTTTGAATGTAATTGCAGTTCCACACTGTAATGAACTAACACACTCATGAAAACTTACATTTATAAGTCGTATGGTGGCACAATGGTTAGGACTCTCGCCGACCATGCACATGATCCGGGGTTCGAGCCCACGCCAACACACACCTGATATCTATGGTCGGCCTGCAAAATTTGGGCTACCGATATCCATGCTGAAAATTCCATACTTGTACCAAAAATACGGTGTGGAATCAAGCTGTAAATCAAAAAATAAATAAATAAATAAATGATATATTTACTTTAGATGAAATTGGATCAGTTGAATCAATTTAGGAAGTGAATACTGAATAGCTGACGCCGGTAAACTGCTGATTCCAAGAAATGGCGAGAAAATATTCACTTCACAGTCTAAAGCAACAACAAGCTAAAGAACATAAAACTGAAGATAATTACTAATTCTCACTGTTTTGATGTTTATCGAATTATTTACATAGAGTGTTTCAAGTAGTGATGTGAGTTTGTTTTATGGCCAAGTTAAACTTCAAGCACTACTAACTACCAGTGGAGTGAGAACGCACCACCGACGCTAAACGGTCCAATGAGTTTCATTCACTTGAAATGAAGCCTATATTCTACTTGATTCGAGTCAAATGCCCTCTGTAACTTGGTTGCGTTTGCAATTTGGTTGGCATCAAGTTTTCCAGTATTGCTTAGGTGTGCAGTTGTTTAGGAAGAAAAAGAATTTGTTCATGTGGAGGTGTGATGGCCATAAAAAGCTTCAGCAGGTCTCTTGATGGACATATGTAGCTTGTTTAGGATGGTTTAATGTCAGAGAAGGTAAGCGGATGATTCTAATATTTTTCAGGAACAATTTTTGCCAGGCCCCATCTTTCCCTAACCCAGATTTCGTATATTTGTTATTACTAGGTTTTAAAACGACCCGTGTGTTCTTGTATCAAAAGTTCAATGGCATCATCACTGCGGGGATATCACATCCTAGAAAAGGAAAAGGTTATAACTCTTTGTCACCGCTTGGATACATTCACCACAGAGTCAACCATTCTAATGATTTTGTGGATCCCATTACAGGGACTCACACCAATTCTATCGAAGGCTTTTGGAGAAGAATAAAAAACAGGATTAGATCCATTTATGAATCACATCCCGATGTAATTTATGGTGATTTAGACGGATATATGTATAGGATGTCGTGTAACGTTTCCATTGACACTCCTATTCTAAACTGGGAGATGTTTTTATCCCATATGAGAGAAAGGTTTCCAAAGTAATACTTTTGTACCGTTTTTATGCATTATTTACATAAATATGTGTGTTTCATACGCAGAAACACCTCCTTCATGTGACCGGTGCGTTCAAAGCTATTCACTGATTGGCAGTTAGTGTTACTTAAAGTTTAACTTTGCTGTTTTCATTAACTGAAATGATAAGTTATTATCATGTCTAGGGGTAGTTTCTATCTAAATTCACCCAATCCTTGATTACCAGCATAGTAACAAAGATAATGCACGCCAACTTAGTGGGTTTTATTACTCTGACAAAAGAGAAAGACTGTGTTTCACATCGATATCAATAAAATCCCTGCCACCCAATAGCTGGAAACCATTACTTCGCTGTTATGTTGTTAATGTAGTAATTTTTGAGAGAGAAGTGATCACAGATTTTAATTGAACGATTTTCTAAAAGTGATCTGAATATATGCATGATCCATGAAATACCTTTTTATCTGATTAACACTGGCTTAACTCCTTAATCGTAAACTAACCGCTTCATTCAGTCTTATTCAAATGTATTATTAAAACACTAAATACCGTATTGTCTCTTTTAATGTTTTCGCTTATAGAGTGGTGTCATTTTTGTCTATTTTCTAACAATGACATGACATTATAATATGGTATTATTGAATTAAACAGAAAGATTAGAAAACCAGTAAATTTCTAAAATTCTGGCATAAAACTCGGTTTCATAAAAAAACAACAAAAAGACTGAAACTATTATTCAATCTTGTTTTAACTTTATTCGGTATTGTGTAGAAAAAACTACACCATACGTATTCACTTATACTATTGTCAGCATTTCAGTGCAGTTTGACAAAGGTTACAAAAAGGTTGGGAGGGAAGGGGGTTAAAAAAGGATTTTGTTCAGCATATAATAGGGAAGAATTACAAGACAGTAAGTTAATTTCTCAATTTCTTTTGTCTTGTATTTCCCTCATTTTCTCCTAAATTTGAAGTACACAGCTTTAAAAAGAGGGGTTTTTTTCAAAAAAAGCTTTACAAAGAATAACACTGGAATGTAGTCATGTGTCGTTTTGATATTTCTTTTCTACTTTCAAAATGTAGTTTAGTAATTATTTTGCGCCAGAAAGTTGTCGATACAAAAAATGATTTCTTGTTTTTTTGTACGTTTAGGCATTTATTTGAAAGACAAATATATGAATTTCTAAGAAAGATTAGTCCACAAAAACACAGCAGATAATTTTCACTGTTAAAATAAGAATGAAAAAAAGGCTAGACTTCTTTTGATATGCAAAAATCAACTTTTGTCATTTGATCATACATGGACTCATTTTCTAGATCTCCAAATGTCTAGGTAAAAGTTTGAGAGGTGAAGCTACTTGATGTATATTACACAAACCGTCTTTATTATTTTATCGGTACTGTTTTTCCAGATAATAGATTGCAGAGCTGTTATTTAGTCAATAGGTAATCGGTGGAGATCCCTTAACTTGGGTTTCTTACTTGTTGGTATTCGTTGTATCTGCAGCCTTAGAGGAATTAATGCCCCTCCTGGGATTCGGACCCATATTGCTAATTGTTTCGGTCAGAGACGTTATCACTGGGCTATTAGAGTTCACTACTGTTGTTGCTTTTGTCTTTCGACAGAATTGTGAGTGATAGGAAAGCTAATCGAGGGAAATTGTACGTTGAGACAGTGTTGTGAAGATCACTTTTATCTTATGAGCACAACATGTTCTAAAGAAATTAGTTGTATATAGATTTGTTGGGTTACTTGAACAAAACTGCGAAATGAGCCAGAAAATTCATCAGTATCAATAATGACTACACTCATAAGGAAGGTTAAAGTGAATCCTCAAGAATAAAGCCACTGTTATTCATCGTGACACCACCTACTTTTGAATAAACGACGTTTACTTAGGAATAGTCAGCTTGTTTGCTGAATTTAGTAAGCATCTGAGCATAAACATGCCGATAAATAGCAGAAATTTCTATTTTGGGAGTCAATAATATAAGCAGGATTCATTATGTTTTACATAAATAAGGAGAAATGTTGTTTTAAATTATTTTTAATTAATAATGAAATACGACTTTGGACCTCATGATTTGAAAATGTCCACTAAAGTAATCTCATTTTAACTGATTTATTTGATGTTTGCAGTGATATGCACAAAACTGACAGTTTATATACGGTACTATGCTTACACTTGTCTGTAAAAACCACAGGAGTTTCAGAATGACGCATTAGTTTTCCTAATCCATTTCAGACATTTAGAGGTCAACAGTAAGATGTTGCATGTCATTTTTTGAATTTTTAAGGGATTGTTTCAGTAGGCCGTTTTATTTGGTCTTTGATGAGAGCTGTCTGTTAGCCGAAATTGGTGGACAGTAAATTACGTCAATGTTTATGTCCCAAATATTGGTCGTGAGAAAAATGAGAACAAAGGCTTTGCATAGGCGGATACAGTTAACATATAGATGATCTGACATTAAAGAAACAGCCACAAAGAGATGCAAGGTTAACTTTCTGTGAGAAACGACCAGTCAGAAGACTGTGTTTTTCTGCTAACAATAATCTATAATATGTACATGAAAGTCTATAAATATGTGTTGATTTTCCTTAATAAACGATCTGTTGACTGGCCCTTGTCTTCTGTTGTTACAGGTCTACCATTTAGATATTCTCCAGGTGTTCACTGAGCTGCAGAAGCTTGGAAGGCAAAACCTCACATCTGTGTGTAAATATCAGTTCACCTATTCTCTAAGAGCCAAGAACATTGGTTGTTTGACGCATATAATTTTTATAAGAATTCAAGAATACTATCCCGAATGGTTGCAGTAAGGAAGCAGTGACTCTATAAAGAGTGTGAAAACTGAACAACATGTTGACACCGGTTATTCAATCGTTAAATCATCTTCTTCACGGCGGTCTACAAAGTGAAGAGTAGCCTATTTAAGACAATACCCTCTCGCCTCTCTAGCACTGCTGCAACTCCAGTCATTCATACAGAGGAACTGGAGCTCTGTATGCAAAAGAAACTTACTCAACTAAGTCTACTATTTAAGTAATCACTCTTCTCTTTCTTACCAAATTTATGTATTTTTATTTTTTCGGTTTTTTTCATTTAACTCATCCATCACTTTCATGTTCTTGTGTAGCATCTCATTTTCCCTGTTTCTATGTGCATCCTGACTGCAACTCTTACGTTAAATTATTCATCTCATAACCTAATTCATACATCTTTATTCATTTTTCCGTATATATTCAATGATATAAGCAGTTATGATAATGACAAATCATCTCCTTTATTGATATCCTCTTTTGTGAACGAAATTGTATACAAATCCAGTTGTACACCTAAGAAAAATAAACTCGCCTAAAAGAGCCTCTTTGTTGATTTAACTGTTTTTTAATGAAGGCCTAGATAGGGATTGTTTATATACTTAGGGGTTATTTTCCTTATCACATATACACAGGTGGTATATTTAAAATCTGTCATGAGAATGTCACATAAGAAGACATTAAGATTTATAATCAAGAAGTGAGTGAACTAAGCGAGCTCTAACTTTGAATTTTGTCTTGCCTAATGCAAGTGTGCATCTTTTGAAAGCCTAGTTATCAAAACTTTAGATTAGTAGTTAATATTTGAAATGAATGCTGACAACAAACAGTAAGGATGTTTCTACACACCTTACAAAAAGTGAGTCTAGTATTTTAATAGTACTCCTCTTACAGATTATGTTATGTTATTCCAGCTATCAGCAAATATTACGGATTAATATCAAATAACTTTTATCATTATTCTCAGTTATAAATCAACTTACCATAACTGCTAACTCAATTACTACTCCTGGAACTATCGGCTTGTCATCTTATGCTTGATAGAGAGAATCTGTAGGTTATTAAATGTCTTACACAGTTATTAGTGTGCGGTTAAAATTCGTCTTCAGTGAATTTATTCACTGATTTCATCAGGTGCTGAAAATGATCAGGTTTCTTGTGTCTAAAATGTTGGATCATGAGCCTTTTACAATGTCTACAAGTAATTAGACGACTACTTCTAAAAACTTCATTTAACTGCAACAAGCCATTCTTCCCATTTAGAATTTTTTTGTTCTGCATTTTGAGTGTATTGATTTTGTTTACTCACTTTCTTTCTTATCTGTACATGATAACATTTTCACTAGTATTCAGCATTAGGCTTCAAGCAATTACCCTTCTTGCAATCATTAAAATCAGCAGTTGTTATCACTATTCTATAAATAGAATTCCCCAGGGGCGATAATCTATTTAATGCTACATGTATGTAGGCATACATACATTCATCGATGAATAAAAAAATGGAAAATGAAAGTAATCTACGATCATATCAGACAAATGATAGCATCCCCAGAAATAAGGATATTTGATTCATCTGCAATTGATATGACGCTGATAGTTTACCTGAGAACGTAATAATTAATACATCCCAAATGCTCCTCAGTTGTCACTTTGTGTTTGACGCGAGTGCATTTAATAGCATATGTGTTCTTTATATTGCATCGTCGAAGCATCTGCACAAGAAGCCAAAATGTCAATGTGAGACCGAGCACTTCGGTCCAATCAATTGACGGGAAAATCTCAAATTAAATTAAATTAATATGACCCGTTACACAAGAGGTGGCTCTCGTGGACAAAGTGGCGTTTGAAACTATGGGCACTGGGTTCAAGCCTCGGTGGGAACATCATCACCCACTGAGAAATGCAGGTACATCCAGATGACGAGTCCCAAATAGGACGAAATGCGCATCCTGGATTCCACTGCTAGTCACCATCCACCAAATAAGTGACTGTTTAGTCCGCCATGTATGGGGGAGGGATGAAATCCTAAATATTTTCGCTTTTTTGTTTCTCAGGTGCAAATTATCAGCTTCTCTCCATGATGCACCACTTCATGTACCCTATTTTCATCAGTACTAGCTGAAACTGCAGGTGTACTTTTGGCGAAATGTTTGGACTGTTTAAACTTTGGATGAGTATGTATTGATCAACAGTAACAGGCAACTGTAAATCTTTTAGTTTCATTCTAATAAATGTGACGTGATTGTAAGACATTTATTTCCGGTTTGTTAAAGATAAGTCACTAATCAAGTTGTGGAAAATATTCATCATAAGATTGAAGAGGTAAGATGAGAAGCTTGGCAATGATATATTCTAGCTAAATCACCCTTAAAAGCCGTACAGTTCCACTTTTATGCATAAGTTCGAACAGTTACAAGTATTACTCAATTCAACAAATTGACGACGGTAGATTAAAGGTAACACTTTTCATTATGGATAAGATTTTATTTTGATAAATCACACACAGTGTTGTACAGTGAAATTAACTGATGACGTTTTGAGCATAAATTATTACTGCTCATAATCGTATCAAGTTACTCATACAACTTTCTTGCTTCATTTATACACATGAGTAAAAATTGGTGATGAGATATTTGAACAAAATCAATACAAGATAAGGTACATTCGGAAATAATAATATTTATGTTATCAATCAAATACAATCAAATCAGAAATAAGATGCTTTTTTCAGTAAAAATAGGTGACTTGTTAGAATGTTATAATGTGAATTCAATACGTTTAAAAACATTATTTATGATTCTCCGATTTGACTGGTGGTAATAATATCTCCGATGCATATCTCTGGTATTTGCATTGAGTCACTTCTATTGCATCTGTCGGGTGTACACTCGATGAACCAGGATTCAGTAATCAGTCTCTCTCTCTCCACTTACACAGATCACTTCCTAGAATTTTAACCCCCTCCCACCCTTATGTGTGGTTGTGTATTAATGCATGCAGTGCTATTGCTGAGTGGTTGGGGTCAGTCATTCTAACCTTAGCTAAATTCATATGTTCAGATAATCTCACTATTCCTTATCTACTAGTTTGACCTATGTAGTTGAATTAACTCACAGTCATTGCAAGGTATTTTGTAGTTATATTATTTTGTTAAAATCGAGTCCCCCAGTTCTTTTAGCCTAAAGTGCTTGTCTCTGACTGAGTGAGTTTTATTTTTATATCAGTAATACTTCTCAATTTGATATGATTGTTAAAGGTTTGGTGGAAGGTGGAAGTAAATCTCAAGGGGTATAGAAATAAACTGATAAGTGATGTGCGTCGGTGGCACAGTGATTAGGACTCTCGCTGACCATGTACATGGTCCAGGGTTCGAGCCCGCACCGACGCACACCTGATATCTATGGTCGGCCTGCAAAATTTGGGCTACCGATATCCATGCTGAAAATTCCATAGTTGTACCAAAAATACAGTGTGGAATCAAGCTGTAAATAAAAAATAAAAAAAAAATAAAATAAAAGTGTTTGCGTAATATGTGTGCACACAAACAAATTGAAATAATAGTTTTCATAACAAATGAAAATATGAAACGAATGGAGAAAAAACAACAACTAAAGAGTCAAAGAGAACTAGATCCATAACAGATGTGGAAGTTGAACTAGTTTCTTCTCAACTCACGGCTCCAGTTTTTCTATGCATATGGCGGCAGCTTCTGCAATAGATTTAATCAGATAACACCCTTTCCATGGCAGATTACTGTTTACTTGGTGAATGACTCTAAATTATCAGTTCGTTTAGATGGTGTGTGAATGAACAACATCCACATCTTTGAAACCATGCTTTGTACTGTTCTTGAAACTCAGATCACATGCTACAACATAAGTCGTCGGAATCAGCAGAAAAAAATGACAACGAAGTGCAATTAAAATAAAATGGAATAATATTTTTCATGAGAGAAAAGATGTAGTACTTAATACTACTCTAGAAATAGTATTGACTTGATGTTCCATTTATGATTAACTGAAAATCTAGACTTGTAACAATAAACTTTCTTAACTAAAAGTGCAGTTTAATTTTTAATTATAAAAGAGGTGTCTGCGAATTGTCCCATCGTTCTTTTAATTTTACATGAATACACATATCAAGTTCTGTCATCAGCAAAAGAAATTTTCAGACAGATGGTTGACCATCTCGTAAAATATTTCTCATAATATGGTTTAATTTCTTGATTTTAAATGGCATTATTGAATAAATATTGCTGGATTTCAAGTAATTCAAAGTTTTATAACCACTTTATGAGATTTTTGGCTAAGTCATTTTAACTTTTCTCGAATCTGTGGTACCAATAAGAAGGTATTCACTGCTGAAGGCAATAAAGGAACGGTATTCGTCGTCCTTTGACTGAACAAAAGAAATGTAGTGTGATGCACAGAACAAGACATATAAGCGAACAATATTGTTTTCAATTAGATCTTCTTCAGGCTTTACTCTAATTTACATAGACTTATATATATAAAATTTTAACCAATGACGGTGATTTAGTGGATCAAATAATAATAGTAATCATAATAATAATAATAATCATAATAATAATAGTAATAATAATGTGGTAAATGTTTTGAACGAAGTTAATAGCGATGATTATAATAATATTGTTAATAAGGCTTATATAGGTGATAAGAATAACAAAGTTAGTATATGCATATATGTAGACAATTCAATAAATAAATAAATTAGGTCAAATCAAATGGAACGATAATCAGAGTTTAAATAAATATCATAAAAGTACGAAGGAGAGGGATGATAAGAAAGGGTGGGAGGGTTTTGAATAGAATTCACCTAGGCCAAGGGAGAGACAAAGGTAGAACAAATTTCTTTTGTATACAAAGACTAGGATTGTTCTCTCGAATTCCCATAGCTTCGGCTAAGTGTAAAAGACGGGTTCTGATTCCGTTCGAAAGACTTGATGGAATGCGGTAAATAACTTTGAAAGCACTATTTTTGTCCACTTGGTGACCACTATCAATCAAATGAGCCAAAATAGAACTTCGTATGGACTTTATTTGACCTTTTCCGAACCATGAAGGAAGATGCTCATTAATGCGTTTGTTAAGCTGTCTAGTTGTTCGGCCTATATAGCTTTCTCCACAGGAGCAACTAAATTTATAGATACACATGGAAGTGGCACAACTAGGTAACTTATCTTTCACTTGAGCAATCAAAATTGGCCGGCTGGAAAATGACAAACAGAGGGTGGCGGCAGTATAAGTCCGTTTTATCGCTCTCGATAATCTCTGATGTAAGACTTCACTAGCCACGTCCCCATTAAATTGCAGTTTGATGAACAGTTGTTTCTTTTTAACTGTTATCGGTTTCTCTTTATTGTACTTAGCATTCATGTGTCTCCTGACAAATCTACTAGGATAACCCATTTGGACTAACGTATTTTGGATGTATCCTAGCTCATTCTCTAGAGAGTCATCTGTACAGATGCGTCTTGCTCTATTCGTCAGGCATCTGACCAAATTGATTTTGTAACGGATTGGTACATAACTGAGGAAATGTGTATATTGTCCTACAGATGTAGGTTTTCTATAGACATCTCTCTTTAGTGAACCATCCTCTCTTCTGCTCAATTGGACGTCAAGAAAATGTAGTCCACCATCATATTCTTCTTCACAAGTGAAGATAAGCGATGGATGTGCATCGTTAAACTTTTTTAACATTTCATTCTTGTCAGCTTTCACATCAAGAATAATAAAGGTATCATCAACATAACGAAAATAAGAATCAGCTTTTTCTATTACTTTTTTCAATGGACCATTTTCAATCTTGGCAAGAAAGAAATCTGCTAAAATTGGCCCCAACGGAGAACCCATGGCAATACCGTCGATTTGCCTGTAGTAAAGGTTGTTAAATATGAAATGTACATTCATAGTACATCTTAAAAGCAACTCTTTCAGACTACTAACCGGTATTCCGATGTCGATCTGTTTTTCTAGTATCTGTTGGCATATGAATTCCACAGTCTCCATAAGTGGTACATTGGTAAACAGTGATGCTACATCGAGGGAATATATAAAGATTTGATGTACAGAAGTTAGTGTAGCGGCAGGAAATTCGTTCTTCTAGTCACTTCATATGATACTTACAATAAAGGACATTTAATCTTGAAATCACATTAATGGTGTCGTTTCAACATATACATTTAGTATCAATATCGACCAAATATTGTAATCTTTGTAGCCGTTTGTTACCTAAAGTTATGTATAGTATGCCCGGAAGCTGTGACCATCAAAATCATTTCTTCTTAGGCATTTTGCATGTTACATTAATGTTCCTGGGATTTTTACTTCACTATATGTACTGTTTTCAAAACAGTTAATCTGGAGTTTCTTCTGTACTATTTTCTCATAAACTTGCATCTTGTTATCACGAACCTGAAGAAAACCATCTTAATAAAACCTACGTTTTTTCTAACTTAAGTTCAGCGGTGTCTCAGATATTTTCAAATTGGTAGTTGAAACTATTGGTCAAGATTTTAAGACTTGTAAACATGAGTCATTTAAACGTGTAGTGAAGCCACATCCAAGAAAGATGCATGCTAGTAACGTCTGGCACTTAATGGTTTATAGAGAAACATTGTTATCCTGTCAACTGATAGGGAAATCTCCGGTATTTAGAAACTTTCTAGTGAATGTAAATACATTGAGGTACAGTGTAAGTTTCGACACAGTAGCTTTCGATGTTGGTGAACGCTGAATAGTGTGTTTGTTTGAACTGGTCTTCATTTGGCAAGAGACAAGAAGGCCGTCATCGCCTAATTGAGTACTGATAGGCAGAAGAATGGAGAAATACAATCAGAAGTATTAATGTATATTATATTAATGTCTATTTATAGACTTGACATGGACTGACCACTGTAAATCTGTTTTGTTATCGTCTGAATAATAAACAGTCGTGTTGCGCAACGGTTTTTCGTTGTTCCAAATCGGTTACAGTGAATAGTCGTCTACGTAATAAGCTTAATCTTCTGAAACCAGTGTTAGGTCCAGGATTTCAACAATCTGGATATTTGACAGTAGCGGTTAAGTTTACTAGTTATAAATGGATAACAGACAAAAGATCCTGAGGAAGAGTCTATTGCAGATTAAATTCTTACATCCAACAGTTTATTGTAATACCAATTTTCTTTATTCTCTTTCTTTCGAAGTTGTAAGTTTCTTACAACCTGCGAACGAATGAAACCTTAATTGTAACAGATAAGGGTAATGCGTATTCTACTGCATCAATTAAATAACAGGTTTTGGTTTAGATCAATTCTACAGGGCGAAGACTCTTCATTTGCAAATACCAGCTGATTCATTTAAACATGTACGTCGGTGGCACAGTGGTTAGGACTCTCGCCGACCATGCACATGGTCCGAGGTTCGATTCCCTGCCGACGCACACCTGATATCAATGGTCGGCCTGCGAAATTTCGGCTACCGATATCCATGCTGAAAATTCCATACTTGTATGTAAAATACAGTGTAAAATCAAGCTGTTATCAAAAACAAAAAAAATAAATAAAATAGTTGGTCAGGATGTTCTGTCGCTAGGTATATTTATCGTTAATCGAAAGATACAAAACAGTGCATAGGACTTAAATTTGAGCAGTTTTTGGCCTAATACCAAATTTTTGAAATATTTATAAAGGATTTCTCATTAGATGTAAGCACTATACACAAATGAAGACCAACAGTGAAAAATCTTGTTCAATAATCAAAAGAGACTGTTTACTTTTGAGTAGGAAAGGCAAGATAATTACCTATCAAGACATTGATTTTCTGGTTTATTCAACAGTGTAACAAGAAATCTACTGAATTCAGCTTCATATCTGATTAAAGAAACGATATTTTTTTTCTAGTCTTATGTTCACCTTGTTTCTTTTTCATACGTATGGAATAACCAGTAACAATTCAGCTTTATGCTGGGTAAACTCAGAGTAGGATAGAATTTAATAATAATTGTGAGAAAACAGAGGCTTTCACTATCAATCATGATCATAAAAATCTGTAACATTCTCTTCGTTATTATTTTTTACTTTTTCTTATAGATTTATGAACTCTTAAGAAACACTTTTAATATTATTCTAGAAATGAGATATTTGACTGTACATTTGGAAAAAAAATATTTCCCGCTTTCATATGAGATTTTCAAACTGGATTAATAAAATTAAATCATGTTCTTATTTTTGCTTTGATGTTACAAGTGTAGCAAGATAAAATCTCTTCATACATTTGATTACAAGATTTTTAAAAATTGATAACAAGTTGAAATTTCCACTTGTTTGTGATTAGTAACATAATTCAAGGTTACCTGGCTATTGTGGATCTTTATTTAAACTGATATAAGTATAGTTTGAAGATTTAACTTTAAAAATGTGTGTTTCTGAGAAATTTAAAAAGGAATAGCACTTAAGGCTATACTTCAGGAAAGTTAATTGGCGGATGATGACTAGCAGTGGAAACCAAGTTACGCATTTCATCATATTTGGGACTCGTCAGCTGGATGTACCTGCAATCTGCAGTGAACGAGGCTTGAGCCCAGTTTAAAGTACATGTTGATGATAATAATAGCTGGGTTGATAGAATCATTGAAGATGCTGGCTTAGTGAATTTATTCACAATATAGTATCTCATTGGCTTCAATTAGTAAAGTAATGTCAAGTAGTTTTTTGATTTCACAAGAATTTTATTTTATTTTACTATGATAACCGGATATCCCTAACAGAAATAATTATTTGAATTTGAAAAAACTGGTGATTGTTTTCCACTATTTCCAGGTATTGTGAAAAACAAGAGCTCTCTGAAACATTTCCAGACAAAGTGCATTAACTGTCTTGAAAAATCTAATTAATATAGATTAGAGAGTATAATCATCCCAGTTTCTCTGATTTATTCAGTTCTCTTCTACTAACTTTTATTAGTAGCATACGCATACTTGGACATAACAATTGTTTAACCTATACAGTTCATATAATGATAATAACAGCTTTATTCCCAACAGTATTTGTGGTTCAGGTATGGAATTTTCAGCGTGCATTACAAAATATTACATCTAATTATCCCCTTAAATTTTATAAGATTTTAAAATCAAAAAGCAACACCCAAAATAAAGAATAAAAAAAATAAAATAAGAAGAACAGCGTTGCGTTTACATTTTAAACAATGAACCACAGTATATGAAATATAAAATTAGTGTTTAATAGAAGATGAGAACAACAGTGTATTAGTAACCAGGAAAAGAAAAGAAAAACTAATGGGACTATTTGTTAGAGTGCCACAGTAAGTTGATCGTGTCATACCTAACGGATTTCTTATCACATAACAGCTGTGCCAGATTTGGTATTGTGGAGTTTTGTACTTGGTAGTCCTAGAATATAGCCTCCTATAGCTGCTTCTAGTTCTATCAGATGAAATGCAAGGAGAGTGCTGCGTGTAGAGAGAATCCTCGGGGTCCGACAATATTGTATTCGCTAGTTTCTTACATGACATGATATGTCTATCTACAATAGTGTTAACCAGTTGGTTTAACGATATCCCACTTGCCCTACTAACGGCTTTTAGTGCCCTTCTCAGCAAAGCAGAGTCTTTCTTAAGTAGTCCAGGAAAGATTAATGGGGATCAGTAAAGGGGGATGGGTAGAATACAAGAATTGACAAACTGAGAAAGCAAAGACTGCTTTATACCAGATTGCCTAAACCTCCTAACGTAGAAGGTTAAGCGAAACATCTTTCTAGTAACTAGCAAGATGTGGGAGGACCAGGAAAGATGTATGATTATTTATTGAGCGAACAAATATTGTGGAGAATTAGAATTAATTTTAACTAGATTTTCATATGGAATCGGAAAATTCGGTAAACAGAAAAAACGGAGTATAAAGCAAAGAAACTTGATACTATCATACGTAACACAAAGAACTATAAATAGTAGTCATAAGTATGAGATTTGAAACACGATTGTGTCATCGAACTCAAACAATGTGTGACTGATGACTATTCTAATAACTCTAGGTTTTAACATAGAAATCGTCTAAATTGAAATAAATCAACTCTGAAGAATAACTGAAGGTTAGATTATAAAATTATAAAAATAGCAGAAAGTAGAGAAGAATGTTCATCATTTGGGAGTTTATTGACTAGATGAGTGTTTGAGTTTGAATTTCTAATGTGAACAGTGAAAAAGGATTAATCTCCTAAAAATTTTTCAATACATCCAACACCTAGTTCATGTGTTATGGTTGTCAACGATAATGAAAATTCTCTTGTATACAAGACTAGTCTGAAAATTAATACACTTGTTCACATATATAAATCATATATTTCTGTAAAACTGATATCAAATTCCGACGAATGCTGTGATGACCACCAGTGAATTTTTTTCAAAATCCTACGGAAATACAAAATTTATCGCAGAAATACCGAATTTTTTACGAATATAAATAATGTTGGTAACAAAAGTTACCATAGTAATGACAAATCGAAGCCATATTTATGTTGTGTAGGTAGTCAGCCAATTTGAATAAATGATGAAATCGTCTCTAAGTAGGCGAAAAAGTAAATCATGTGGAATTAATGTTGCCTACTCACTTACAAAAAGTGAAGAAGAATAAATGGTCTAGTCATGGGTATGATGATGACAACAACAGAACGAGAGTATTATCCACAGTTGAAAGATGTGACCAGAAGTAAAATAATATCAGACGAAAGAACAGGGAGATACAGTATTATTTGCTGATTGTTACTAGATGGCCGTATAATAATCAGTGTACTACTATAAATTCTAATAGGGCTACTACCGAATAATATATGAAGGAAGTTTCTCAACAAATAAGACTATCAAATAAAATCCATGCCATGTTTTCTCCTTGTAGGTCATAATTTTGTAGATAAGTGAAAAGTACAGGAGATGTATCATTGGCACAGCGGTTAGGACGCTCGCCGACCATGCACATGGTTCGGGGTTCGATCTCCGGCCACAGACGCACTCCTTTACCTCGCTAAGCCAGAAATAATGCTGGTAAAGCGGAAAGGTCGGACGTGAGGCTAGCAACCTCATCTTGTAAAATAAACACTGCTACAGAAACTTCAAGCCACTAGCTTGAGGCCCTATGTCCCACTGGGAACGTGAGGGAAAAAAAAACAGAAGATGCACTTTAAAACATAAATGACGTTGACATCATCTATACGATTCTAACTAGGCGGCTGTATTACTAACCTTAAGTGAGATAAGATACATGTCCAATAAATGGTGAATCAGCTCTGCTAAACAATCTCAAATTATGGTGAAACAGCTCAATGGTTTTCTGAGTGATTTGTTTTATCAAGAAATCCTACATTGGGATTAAGCAACAGGCCCAAATTTGGTGTGAGAAAATCTTTTAAAAAAGAATCAGTATTCTAGTTACACATATTTGTCGTGCTTTGCTTCTTCTAGTCTTCATTTCTACAAACAAAGGTTTGAGTATTTGAAGCAGCTTGAATTGGAGGTGAATTTTGCTATCAGGATGTGCGAGGATGCCTTAGTTAATCAGTGTGCTCAGCTGGTATACGTTTACTGCGTGACAAATTGTTGTACACTAAACATTTTAAAGAATCGCTTCTCAGTATTGAAACGCCTTAGCTTACTTGTATTTCCCTTTCGATCTATGTGCATTTAAAACTGTATCATTATTGTTTTCTTGGGTTCCGATTGGAAATTGGACTTCAACAACACATCCCATTTCCTTCTGTTTTTTTATTCGCTTCAAATAGGCCCTCGAAGGCATACAATCTTTCATCTTTTCTTCACATGATCTCCTCCATCTCACTCTAGGACAACCCACTCGTCGTTCCTTACTTGGATTCCGTTAGAGATATGACCTGTTGTGTGATATCATTCAAAGTCTTTTCAAAGTATACTCAGTCCAACTCCATTTTCTCCCACATATTTACTGAACTATGGGTTCTTGGTTAGCTTGTTCCCATACTTTATTGTCGTCTAATTTACTAGACTGCATGCTTTCTAGGCTGTCCCAAGCCCGAGTAAAGTGAAAGGGTTGGGCGTGGGGCTAGCCACCCTTCCCCACAAAATCAAACTACTACAGAAACTTCAACGAACAATACAATATTAAAAAGGTAAAGATTATAAAAAACATACTTATTTTTCGCTAAAATCGAAGAGGCGAAATGACGCCGTAGGCTGGTGAAAGACTTCACGAAGGCGGTCAGCCAGCAGATGTGTCTTCTCTGAATAAAAGCACGAATAAGAATACGAAGGTGGAAGGCTGCCCAGGTAGCTGAAGAAATGGGAAAACATGACATAGAAGTGCCGGGAATCTGTGACAGTAGATGGGATGGATGTGGACTGTCAAAATTGTCAACTGGAGAGTCAGTAATCTACTCCAGTCTGGTCACCCAGACGACAACCACGAGCACATTGAAGCAATGAGTACCTATTATGATATCACCAGTGGCAGCCAAAGCTCTAATTCAATGGTAACCAATTTAAAACAGTACATACTCATAAATTTAATTATTTGAGTGTTCTTAGAATATGCGTCAAATTTCAACATACACAATTGATAGGGAATAATAAAAAGAAGGTTGCCGCGAAGGAAATTTTTTTTCGATGAAGTCATCAACTAGGCTCTACGTTTGTGTATTTATAGTGAATGGGTGAGAAAGTCCCAGAAATATTTCCGGTCAAAGGTCAAATTAATAAAATTACTATGTGTATTAAACACGGAGATCGGATACAGAAAAAAGTAAGGTAGATAGGTTGTGGTATTGTCCTAGAAATATCGATGAGTGTTTTAGTAACCTGTACTCAATAAAAACAGTATAAATATGTAGGAATTAGGATGTAGAACAGAAAGTATGTTTGTCATTGTGAGCGAAAAATTTCACTCAGATAAATATTCTAAAGGGGATAGGTACATTAATAAAGCAAGAATGACAAATGTACCAGGAAAATATAAATTCATCCTTTATTATTTCGACTATTCTTTTAAACTGGCTACAACCTGAACATTACAGAAATGTAAATTAATGGACTCAAATAATCCTCGCACGTTAGTCGTTCTCACTTTCTTTAGTTTTAATAACCGGATGAATTGGATGGGGTGTGGACGCGTCAGTTCTTCGGTTTTTCATGGTAAGCACTAGCCGGTTAAATGCTCAGAATCTGGAAAAAATACACATTCCAAAAGAAATTTATCAGTTCACAAGTAACACTTGGAGAATATTATTCTTTTAAAGTGAATATATTGTTTTGTGACGCGTATGAATCGTAACCAGTTCTCATATGTTTCTCTCAAAAGCCATTTGGTGTGGAAAGTTCACCGATTGCGGATAACTTACTTCAATTCACGTACGGAATCATTCTCCAGACTTGATACAATTAGATCTAGTTTTCTAACACAAGTAATTAGTTAAAACAAAGTGATTTCACCATTTAGAAAAAAGATGGCATAATCAGTCCATTCTTACTGTTCTTCAAAAAATGTAAACCGACCTCGAATTGGTTTCCTCTAGTTTTTATTTCGTTTAATGTCGGTTAATTTCCATTTTACCACAACAAATTTGACTAGTTGATTTTACAGGAAAAGATTGTGAATAAATAATTAAATTGGCAATTCTTCCGACTTAAAACTGCTTCTTTGTTTCCTGTTTCTAGTGTTAAATTAGTGTGAAATAATTTGTGATTAGTGAATTTTCATGTTTTTTTTTTCGTAAAACCGGATATTTCATATACGCTTATGAAAGCTTTTAATTTCACAATCTCTATTTTCTCGTTTACAGAAATGCATTATCTTTCTTCCAAACACACTGAAGAAGTAAAAGAGATATTTTGAATTCAAGATCTTGAGTGACATCAAATTCTATGAAGTGAAGATAGGAGTAGGAAAAATCTACCCTTCATCATTTTTAATCTTCGTCACTGTGGTAATCTGTGTCATGTAACAGGCTACAAGGAGTAAGATGGGCATGCGTTGGACTGGAAAAATGACCCTAAAAGATCTGGATTTTTTGGATGATCTATGTCTCATGACGCACAAATGCGAAGATTTAAAAATGAAAACCAACAAGCTGACAGCAGAGATAGCGAAAGCATGAATTCAGATGAAGGCGGAGAATGTTCTCAGTCATCAACAGTAAGCACCGATCACCATCATTAGAAGAAATCTAAAGGAAGTCACTTTTTCTACTTGCCTGAACCTGGCAGTATCGTTTCAGCCACGAATATTAAAATGAATATATAAAAGAAGGGATTAAAAAAAGACATACATTCATTTGTGTGAGATTAGTTTGGGAATCTACAGCACTCATCACAAGTAAAAAGCTCCGAATTTTCAAAACTAAAGTCGAGGTCATGTTTCTATGTGGTATACAGACTTAGTGTTCGCGTCGCCAAAAAGCATTCCCAACAGTCTACGGACTTTTGTCAACAGATGCCTCTATCCGACAGTAAATATCAAATGACCGTTTGGTTAGAAAGGATAATCAATAAGAGATGTTGGCAGTGAATCAGTACCTGTCGCTCAGGGAATATTCAGAAGGAGATAGAGATGGAAGGAACATACTCTGAGGAAACATTTATGTAATATCAAATGCACCAAAAGAGGAAGTAACGGGATTGGTGTGATTTCCTTGAGACATGCTTATATTTCATTCCTCAGAGATCCGTTTCACATTCAGTTTTTTTAAAGCATTTTGCTTAACGAAATCTATTTTAATGACATGTAATTGTACTAGAAATAAATAGTACATCATTAGCACAACTGAACGATATAATATGGTTAACAAAAGGATTCCTTTGTAAATAACTGTTCATCCTTCTAGATCACGAATAAAACAAATTTACACTTTAAGATAATATTATCTAATTTACGAAGTGTACAACAGTGAACCACACTGTTATAAAATGAGATGAAATAACATTTGAAATGTGAAACAACGGGTAGGAATCCATTTGATTCGATCAGTCATATTTTTCCACACGATATAGGTCAAAGTGTCCCATTTTGATGACAGATTTAGGAATGTTTGAGAAACAAAAATCGAAGGAACACAAGAAATAAGACTAGTATACGGAAGAAACATAAAACAAGGAAGAAATAGCTTGCCCAAGATTTAAATTCACCCACTCATTGCTCCAGTTGAGGGTATTTTAGGAATGTTAAGACTCATACTTTACTGATGGAAAACAAAACTGATAATTAATGTCAGTTTCACTGTGTTACTTTTATTTCTTTAAATGTCTTAGACTTTTTCGTTTTTATAGTTCATATCAAGTGAGAATTCATCATACAATAAATTCCAGTACTTTTGCATCCGATGCTACAGAATTTGACTCATTGATTTATGCCATGCATAATCACTACAGGTAGTTTGAAGGCACAGAAAATCTGCGAAATCAAAAATGCAATAATATCTTATGTAAATTTGTCCTTCCAGGCTCTATTAATAAAATCTGCTTCAATAAGAAAAGCTGAGTGCACTTATACATTTAGCAAATATATTACTTCATACATAAATTTTCCAAAAAGAATTGATGTCGCAGCCCAATTTAGAACCTTATTCTATCAGTTGAATGACCCTAATCCAGCTGATGATGACAAGAAGAGCCGGTTCAAATCTAAGCTGGTCAACGTGACGAGTCAATATCTCATTTCTTCAGTGTCCATGGCAGAGTGGTCAGGACGCTCGCCAACCATGCACATGGGCCGGCGTTCGATTCCCGGCCGACGCTTATCTAATATCAATGGTTGGTCTTCTAAATTTAAGCTGCCGATATGACAGCTGAAAATTCCATACTTGTACCAAAATACTGCGTGGAATCAAGCTATAATAAAATAAATATTCCAAAGCCCTTCTGCGGAGCATTAAAGGGCATTGAAAGCTCTCAAAAATAATGACAAAATCGTTATGTTACAACCTGATACAGGTTCAGGAGTGATGTTGACGGAAAAAGATAACTACATAGCAGAGATGAAAACTGTCTCGAATGACTTGGTGAGGTTTAAATTTTACAAGTGCAAGAAAGATAAGATATATGCAGTTGAAAAACGCATCACAAAGGTATTGAGAGATAATCTAAAGAAGAAATTGATTGACAACGATGCTTGCAATGATTTAAAATCCGGAGGGTCCCGTTTGCCTTACATGTACGGCATGCCAAAATACACAAAAAATAAGTCCTCATTTGACGTTTGCTTTCGGTGATCAACTCGCCTTAGATTAAAGTTGCTCATTGGCTTGCAGAGAAGCGAGAAACCATTCTTCAACAGCTAGCTTTATACACCATGAAAGATTCATTCCATTTTGCCAAAAGCGTGAAACACCTGGACGTTTCAAATGAGTTCATGCCGTCATTTCAGCCAACCTTTTTGTTTGCAATGGTCCTAGTCAGTGAAATTATTGAGATCACTCTTCAGCATTGTGATCTCCTCCCACGTCTACTGTCGGAATTGAAAAACCTATTGCTGATGTGTACCGCGGATTTACAATGTCAGTTTGATAATGCTCTTTACCACCAAATAGATGGTGTAGCTATGGGTGGTCCACCTAACCCTTTTTATTGGATATGTTTATGTTCAATCTTGAGATAACAAAGTTGAAGCATACAATCGACAAAACAATTTATTATTGTCGATGTGTTTGTGACATATTTGTAGTGTGCAATAACGAAAGTCATGTTTCCTACCTACTCAGATTACTTAGCGACGCATATATAAATATTAAATATACTATGGGACATGAAAATGAAAAGTTTCATTTCCTCGACATTACCATGCAACGACTGATATATGGTAGTCTCCAGAAGTCAGTTTACCGGAAGCCTATATGGGGTGGACAATACATATATTTTAATAGTTTTCGTCCCAGTAGCTTTAAACGTAGACTAGTCAAGACTCTGTAATACAGAACTATGAAAATATGCTCTAAAAAGAAATTAAAGGAAGAATTTGTTACTCGAAAAGATGTTGGAAAACAAAGATTACCCTCAGAGATTCATTAACAAGTACGGAAGATGTCAAAGATCTAATGCCAAGCAGTTGGAAAAAGCCTATCCTCACTCAGCTTGATTTTGAAGATGATATTGCAGAAGTAATCACTAAAAGATTGGATATCTCACTAGCAAAAGCCTATCCTGCAGCTAAGTTGGTTCCCGTCTATCGGACAGCATGCTCTTTGATGCAATCGAAAGTTGACAGAAACTCTTCTCATGATAACAACAACTATGTATACAGATTTACCTAAATCTGCGGAAGCAGTTACATTGAAAACAGAAAGAAGGGAACACCTGTGATTTTCTGAACATGTACCATAAAGCCTACGTCTCAAGGGAACAAATGCTTTAAGCAGTGCCATCACCAGACATCTTTTTAACACGGGTCTTGAGGTGGACGTCTCAAGGTCGTTCGAAATTATCAGTAGGCAAAAGGGTCCAGTTCTCCTTAAGTTTGCTGAAACATTCTTCATCAAGTGCCTAAAACTGATTTATGTGTTCATAAAGAAGCGGTTATCAGTCTTTCCTTTCCTTGGTAACTGAATGTCTTTACTCTCTCCTTCAGTTGATTACGTAACAGTGGTTATTATTGCTGTATGTATATAATGATATTTTGTTTAAAAATGAACTCTCTGTGTAAGTATGTCAAAATTGTTTCGTAATATAAACCTAATAATGTCTTTGGGCTGTAAACAGCTGACGAGAAACCAACGAAATAAATGATGGTACTATTTAATTCTGCACAAACTGTTGCGCTTATTTTATTCAAACATAAAGGTTCACTAAGAACATTGTACAGGAAATTAATTATCTTTTGAAGTATCATGAAATAGTTTGCATCTAAGGCACAGTGATTCTGCTTCATGTTCACATCATCTACTAGGCCAGTTTCTTATTTGCATCTCATCAGTATTTATCGCTATTAGACATGTAAATTGGTTAAAGCGGCTGTTTAATTTAAATAAGCTAAACTCGTAAGTTAATTCACACGTATGGATGGAACTTTCTTTGGTATCTCTTAAATTCACTCATGTACCTATAATACTTTTGTGATAAACTAAAGATGAAGACACTTGTCTCTCGACAAGATGTTCTCTCTCATTATAAAACTTTATCTAATGACCATGATATCATATTTGATTGCGCCATCAGAAAACACTTTTCATTCCTTTTGGTCTTAACAGGATTCGGGTGGAAAACATTTTTGCTTATAGTAAAAAAAAAGTAGTAGGTTAATTAAATTTGCTTTTTGTCGCCTTGATGTTGCTGAAATTACCCTGTGGTATTCATCCGTAACTTAGATTATAAATAACAAACGCCTTATCGTTTTCGCATGGGTGATACTTTGAGTGTATTAACACTGGTGTACTTCTTATGAAATAACTGTAATAATCACCGTCACTTATACTGAAACAAAAATAGCTTTTATAACAAACATCTACTTCCACGCCTTATTCAATAGGTTTAGCCTTAAAAGTAAGAAAAAAGTATGAAAATTGTTATACGCCTAACAACTACACAAACAGCCTGCTGTCTTGAACCACATACTTTCATATTTTGTCGGTATACATTAGTTCCCAAGAAACATCCTTGTTCCAGTGAAATCTACTCAATATGTGTATACTTTTTTAGAAGTATCCGAAAAATTTTTTCATAGAGTGAGTGTATTCCCATCGGCATTAGAAATAATTTCAACACTGATTCATGTGATTCGTTTGTTTAATTAACAGTTTAATTAATAATGGAATAATAAAAGACTCAGTGGTTGGCTTTGAACTGTTACCGTTTGTCAGATATGCAGTTTTTAATCTCATTGTTTGACTAAGACTTTCCATTTAATTAAGGAATAATGAACATTATTCGGTATTTTAAAGATAACATATAATGTAAGTTTATCATGTGCTTAGTCTTAAACATATATCAGCTAATACTGTTGACTTAAAAGCTATCTTACTTAGTTTTATTAGCTAATCCAATTATATCTACTTTAACAAGACAATGATAGATACGTATAATGTGTGAATTTCATTAGTCTTGTTTGAAAATTCCAGTTAAATTTACCATTTTTTTTTAATAAAACAACTTGAATTGATGCAACCTATCCATTTTCTTTACAGACACATAGTATGAACTCCAAAACAATAACATTTTTCGAGAGTTTCTTACAACTATTTCATTGAATTTTTGTCGGTAGACATCCTCCTTTTGATATATGTGTGAAACACTAATATGATAATTACAGGTTTGAATTTATCATGGTGTTTAAAGGCGAATGGCGAAATAATTTCTTATTTCCAGATCATTAAAACCACAGATCATCTAATTATCCTTTATAGGAGGATAGAACTGGGGAAAAACAAACTATATGGAAACTGAAAAAATGTAATTTAACACGCTTAGTAATGACATAAGTTCTTAAACTTTACATGTTATCTGTCAAACCAAATTTTTCTCCCAATATAAGTAGAAATGAAGTCAGTGAGAATAAAAATTAGTTTTTCACAGATATTTCAAGTTAAATAGTTAAGTAGCTAATTATGTGAAATATCAACATGCATTCTACTTGGTTTACATGATCTTGCATGAATTTAATAGCTGAGTGCAATATAATATTGGTAGATACATTTTGTTATTCTTTTTCTAACGATTTACGATTGATAATCCTTCGCTGGTTAGATACTGTCATGAATAAACTTTAAAATATTAGATCTAATTGAGATTTCAATACAACATCTAAATAGGTGTATATTACATACTATGTAACGACCAAAACCGAAGTGCTGTCACTCGAACGCAGGCAAACAACCTCTGTGTCCTACTTCATTGCTATCTGGAAGTTTCCTCCCTTACGCACAGGACACAAAATGCGAAAAAGACAGTTATTCCCGGTAAAATCTGTAGTACTGTTTAACGATAATATAACATATGTCTACATAGAACAAATGCTTTCAACAGTACCATCGCCAGGCATCTCCTTGACACTGGTCATGAGGTGGACGTCGCAAGATCGCTGGAAATTATCAATAGGCAAAAGAGTTCAATTCTTCTCAGGTTTG
This sequence comes from Trichobilharzia regenti, assembly GCA_944472135.2. Taxonomy (NCBI): domain Eukaryota; kingdom Metazoa; phylum Platyhelminthes; class Trematoda; order Strigeidida; family Schistosomatidae; genus Trichobilharzia; species Trichobilharzia regenti. The sequence continues at coordinate 91,792,750 of OX235262.1, read as the reverse complement.
TTGAAGCCATCTCCATCAAGCGCTTGTTCAGAAAGAAGTGGTTATCAGTCTTTACTTCCCCGGGTAACTGGATATTTTGACCTCTGTCTCGTCTGATCAGGAAATATCGAAAGCTTCCATTGTGTATGATCATTATTGTTCGGAAGAGTGTTTAATATTATATGCGTATATTATTACTGTATGCATATATTGATTGATTTTTGTTTAAAAATGAACTCTATGCAAGTGTATTAAAAATTTTTCTGTAGATATACTAATAATGACTTTATCCTGAAAGTAGCTGATGAGAAACCAACGAAATAAATGAAGGTACCATTTTGTTCTGCACAAACTGTTGCTCTCTCTTTATTTATATTTATTCAGGGAAATAAATATGTGAAATAACATATCAAATAGTCAGAATTACTTCAATAATGCCAGTAGGCAGCTATACAGATCCAGTTCTTCCCCAGTTGCAAACCAAGTATGTTACAACAAAATTATTTTAACCGAAATCAACGGTAAGAAGAAACTGAGAATTACCGAGCATATTCCAAACAAGGCAGGATCAAAACTTGGTCAGCCAGAATCACTCACAAACAGTTTAAACAGATAGCCCAAGGTTAAAATGAATCTGACACAAACGAAATCAAATGGTAAACCAATACATATCTTCTTTTAATAACAACGTCTTTATTCTGGACAGCATTTATCAAAATGTACAGAGGAGTTTATTGTGTAATATTTTCCCTTCGTACAATATCTTCAAGTAAAATATTAACTGACAGTATATCCTAGGACACAGTGGTCTCTGAGCTGAAGTACAAATCACTATTCCATTATGATATATCTGCTTTGTCTCCGTCAAGAAATCCACGATATCTGGTTGAAAGCCAATTGTAAGATGTTCAGAAGTACATTTTAAGACCCAAGGACATAAATGAAGTACAGTTCTCTCATGTATTGGAACACGCTACCACCCACAATCAGGCCTTTCCTCAAGTTTAGTAGGGACTTGTAAATCAGAATCTTGTAAACATTTTATATACACACAAGAGTATACGATACCATTATAGGTCATATCTTAATCGATCAAAACAAACCGAACGGGAGAAACAACATGCAGTAGAGACATGGAATGTTCTGGTAGCCCAAGTGTAAAACATGCCGCCACGAGAAGCATTAAAATTAGCATTTAAACAAGAACACAGACAAATAATACAGATTTGGTCAACAGATGATAACCAAACGTCAGAATAGTGATTTACAGGCTAGTTGAAAAATCCAGATAAGTACCGACATTGCAAGTAGATCATTCAGGAGGGATTTCCCAAAGGATTACTGTATTACATGCGAATATTTCTGTACAGTTTAAAATATTTGATGTGAAGTAAACATTCACGGTGACGAAGAATGTTCTTTGTCATTTTTGCGTGTTTTGAATTATGACTGAAACAAATATATGTTCCATAACTTTTAAGTTTTTTTCACTGTACAACTAGTCATAATTTTCAGATAAGTGAAGGACAAAACAAAACTGCAATCAGTGAAAGTAGTGTGTAATTTATCTTATAGTTTATTGTTAGATGAGTCTATTACTGGTTGTGAGTTTTGCCTTAACCTTATTCCACTCTTTTTATAATAATAATACCTCAGTAATGTAAGTATAGAACTGTACACTGTGGTAGAATATAGTTCCATGAAAAGGCCTTCGACAGTGTCGACCGAGAGGTGATTTAGCAACTACTTCGCTAATACGGGGTGCCATCGACAATTATACATCTCATCCAACAGTTATACGATATTGCTGCATGCCAAGTGATCCAAAACGGGAAACTCACCGAATCCTTCTAAGTGAAGACCGGAGTAAGACAAGACTGGCTGCCTACTATCGCCAATGGTCTTCCTGATTGCAGTAAACTGGATAATGCGACAGACAACGAGGGGCAATGAGGAAACAGGCATAAAATGGACTCACGAAAGAAACTTTGAGGATCTGAACTTCGCCGATGCGATATATGTCTGATTTCCCACAAACTGGAAGATATGCAAGTGAAAAGCAACAAGCTGGTAGGAGAAGCATCCAGAGAAGATAGAACTTCAGGTGAACATGGAGAGAACAGAGGTGATGAAGATTCTTGGCCAACACCAACAGCAACAACAACAGACGACAATCAACATAAACGGGAGGAACCTGAAAGAAACAACCTCCTTTACCTACCTGGCAAGTATTGTTTCAACTACAGGCGGACGGAACTGACGAGCATATCAAAGCTAGAATCGGAAAAGCGAGACAAGCTTTCATTACGCTCAAGTCTGTGTGGAGGTCAACAGCACTCCTCATCATGAATAATAAGATCCGGATTTTCAACTCCAATGTGAAGTCACTGCTACTGACTATACGGATCAGAGACTTGGCCAGCGTGTCATAAAGAGCATCTCAAACAAACTACAGACCTTCATCAACAGCTGTCTTCGCTCAATACTACTCAAGATCAGATGGCCGGTCAGTAAAGATCAGAAACAGGGATGGATCTCTGGCAATGAGCGAACCAACCCGGGAGGAACCGATTGTGAAACAAATAGGCAGGGAGAAATGGAGATGGATTAGCCATACTCTGAGGAAACCATTAAGTGACATCACTAGACAAGACGTTGCTCGAGTAGAACCCGAATGGGAAGCGGCGAGTTGGTCGTCAGTGCAAGGGTGACTTGGAGGAGGTCATGTGAAGGGGAGATGAAAGTATGTGGCCAGACTTGGAGCGGAGTGAAGAAGTTGGCAGAAGACCGAAGGCAATGGAGACGTGCGGCTGAAGCCCTATGTTCCTCTAGGAATTAAAGGATATGATAATAAATAATAATAGAATATAGTTCCATATTAGATTAGTTTATTTTAAATATAACACAGTGATACAGTATTAATAGCTGAATGACGCTTCGAGCATAAATTATTGATCATTATGATATCAATTTAGATCACATGGTTACACAATTTGTCTTATATATATTTCCTCTCTTTCTGTCTCTTCAACTTCCCTTTGTCGTTTTTTGTCACTTTCCATAGCTATGGCTTAGGCGTTTTGTTAATCTGATTGCATGTGTTCGGTGTTGAAATGATAAACAGAGTTTCATTGACTAGCCTCTCTCTCCACCTAACTATAATACTTTTAATACTCTCACACTGTTCCACCCCACCTATTTTGTGATTACATGTAGTGCTATGGTTGAACTTTTTTCTAGGTTATTTAATTTAGCAGGGTCAATTTTTCTAGTCAATTAGTAGCTGTGGTAACTAGTACAAATAACAGAGATTAGTAATGTGAAAGAAACTCATCGTTTATAACTTTCTGAAATAAAGTGAACATACAGTGGTAGGAATGAAGGTGAGCGGTTTAACAGAGATCAAATCAAGACTAATATTACGGAGATGATGTATCATCTAAGATTAAGAATTCCACTGTATTGTTGACTTTTGTCTACTAGTTTGACCTATCTACTTGACCTCACAGTCATTACATGGCATTTGGCAAATTATATTATTTTTCTTTATTTGATTAAGGTTTCAGCGTGAAAGATAGACTCGAATTCATAATCCGTAACTGCATAACTAGTTTTCAGTGTTAATTATTGGATGTTTTGAAGGAAATATTAGAAAATATCACTGCCAGATTCCCAATATGCATTCCCATATATGACTAGCTATGAAGTCATTATTATCTGACTAGTTATTCAACATATTTTAATGTACTGTTGTAACCAGGGATGAGAATTTCGAGACGATTATAAACCGAAAATGTATGAAATTTTTTTTTGGTGTGACAAAAGCCATTTTCTTCGAAGAAAAGTGGAGTATATGCATTGAATACACGAAGCTATTTCCAAAAAACCTAAGGACTAAATTTAATTCCCTACCTAGATCTAATTGAAATAGGTATAACTTGAAGACAATTAATAGAATTGCATGGAGCATTTAATTATGAGCTGATACCAGCTAGAAATTCACTGGAAAACTTGGAAGTACTGGACAGCTGTCATGTCCTAGTTTGGGACTATTCAGCAGTACGCAACCACCGGAGCCCAAACCCATGACCTTCTGAGTGAGCAATGCTGGAGAATCCAAAACTAGGACGAAACAGCTGTCCAGTACTCCCAGGTTTTCCAGTGGTTCTATAACTCATGTCAGCTCACGATGAAATCCTCCATGCAATCAAACTAAATGCCTACAAAACCAACACTTGACAATTTATAGTAGTTTATTTTTGTTTCTGAGTGTTTGATAGGTTGAATCATTTGTTTTCTGTTACTTTCATAATACTTGTTTTAATAAAAACAAGATGTTAGATGTGACGTATTTGATATAATTAGTCAGAAAGGGCTACAAAAGTAAAAATAAATACTTCAAACTACGTTATACTCAACGCCACAAAGGAAATTTGATAAGGTTAAAATTGTCATTGAATGAGAAGAAGGGTAGTTGAGTGTCCATTCAAAAAGTATGAAGAGAGTGAGAGAACAAACAAAAGGAACACGTGAGATTGATAATAGTGAGTTAATTATTAGAGTAAAAGCAAACTAATGATTGAAAATATAAATAAAAAATCTTCAGGGTACTACTAACGAGGAAGTTGAGACCATGGTAGAATAAAAGACTGGACAAACTTCTTCTGCATACAGAGTTATTTATTTTATTTTTTTATTTTTATTTATTTTATTTTTATTTTTTGGTTACAGCTTGATTCCACACTGTATTTTTGGTACAAGTGTGGAATTTTCAGCGTGGATATAGGTAGCCCAAAATTCGCAGGCCAACCATAGATATCAGGTGTGCGTCGGCGTGGGCTCGAACCCCGGACCATGTGCATTGTCGGCGAGAGTCCTAACCGCTGTGCCACCGACGCACGTTGTATTGACGAATTGCCAACCCCTCTGCCATGCACTTTCACCAAAACCTGACGCCCGTTGTACCATTTGGCCTCTTCTTGTAGATAGGTAAGTTTAGTGAACAGTTTCTTCATTTTCTCTACCTGTACAACCACATGTACATACAATTTTCTCTTATGAAAGTGGATATTACGAAATATATGAATAATCATAATAATAGGTGCTAGTGTTAATCAATACGTATGATAAGTTTAATGAGGGTGATAGCATTGCGTACTGAGATAAATAATTTAGTAACCACGGTGCACATCTAAACAAAAAATGTCTCATTTTATCTAAGAGTTGAACAGGAAACATTACTCAAGAAGAGTCAGATAAATAAAATATGTGAAGCGGTTAGGTCGGGAACAATGCTATGATTCTTACCATGATAAGAGAATTAGATGAAAGATTCTTTTTGTATGCACAGCTTCGGTTACTCCATCTGGATAGCCAGAGATTGAGAATGCTGGGAAGGTGAAAGCAGATAGTCTTATGAAGTCTAATTTTCACTTTGTACATCAGGCTGAAGGAGGAATTTGTTAAGATAGAATGACCAGCGTCTACAAAGTGTTCAATTATTGCACTTCTATATAGAACCGCTCCAACCTTTCTGTGATTTTTAAGGATAACTTTAGCGAATCCGTTTAGACACGAAGACTAATATATCTGGTTTCACAAGAGCAGGTGAAGTGGTCAGATGTGATATTCTATCCTCCAGGTCTCTGCAGACGAGTGGGAGACCGGAGAACACTAATTTCAGCGTTGGTGCGAAGCTAGTTCTTCTTGAAGAAGCCAAAATTCTTCTTGTAAGGACATCACTGAGTAGGGCGCCTTTGAATTTGATATTCATGTGAAGTTTCTTTCTTGGTACGAATGACGTGTTTTGCATTTGAACTTTTGGCTTGTGGTTATTATCAATAAATTTATATGCACCTATGTTACAACAAACTAAATTATTTATGATGATTCATACATTTTGTAATATCCACTTTCATAAGAGAAAATTGTATGTAGATGCGATTGTACAGGTAGAAAAAAATGAAGAAACTGTTCACTAAACTTACCTATCTACAAGAAGAGGCCAAATGGTACAACGGGCGTCAGGTTTTGGCGATAGTGCATGGCAGAGGGGTTGGCAATTCGTCAATACAACCCCTAACTCTGTATGCAGAAGAAGTTTGTCCAGTCTTTTATTCTACCATGGTCTCAACTTCCTCGTTAGTAGTACCCTGAAGATTTTTTATTTATATTTTCAATCATTAGTTTGCTTTTACTCTAATAATTAACTCACTATTATCAATCTCACGTGTTCCTTTTGTTTGTTCTCTCACTCTCTTCATACTTTTTGAATGGACACTCAACTACCCTTCTTCTCATTCAATGACAATTTTAACCTTATCAAATTTCCTTTGTGGCGTTGAGTATAACGTAGTTTGAAGTATTTATTTTTACTTTTGTAGCCCTTTCTGACTAATTATATCAAATACGTCACATCTAACATCTTGTTTTTATTAAAACAAGTATTATGAAAGTAACAGAAAACAAATGATTCAACCTATCAAACACTCAGAAACAAAAATAAACTACTATAAATTGTCAAGTGTTGGTTTTGTAGGCATTTAGTTTGATTGCATGGAGGATTTCATCGTGAGCTGACATGAGTTATAGAACCACTGGAAAACCTGGGAGTACTGGACAGCTGTTTCGTCCTAGTTTGAGACTCTTTATCGGTACGGAGTCACAGATGATCGAAGCCGGGACCTTCTGAATCTCAAACTGGAACGTAACAACTGTACGGTGCTCCCTGGTGTTCCAATGCTTCTCAGTCAAGAGACTGTTTGCTGAACTCCTTATCTTTTCTCTAATTAATATTCGGATGAAAATTTTTCATGAATAGCTGCTTTAAATGACCAACAGTCAGGATACAGTTCAACACCTAATAACCTTTATTGTTTCCTGGATCTATTTTGTCTTGACTTATATAGTTGTTTTAAGTCGTGTGTGACGCATATGTGGTACTTACCTTTATAACAGAATACTTCAACTTTAAAATGTTAGTTTCAATGCATATTTTGTTGTGCTTACTATTTCGTCAATTTGCTTAAATCGTTTCTCCCTGGGATCTACATGATTTATTTGGTTAACTATTATTTGATTTAACACAATTGTTAACGTTTACTCTTAATGTCAAGTTTGCTCCGTGAGAAATACGAATACCAGAAAATTGGTTAGGGACTAATAAAAGTGTGCTGATCAAAAGTGGTAAAAGTTAAACGCTGAACTTCGATATTACTTTCGTTAGTTACTTTGTTTGTTTTACTTGCGAAAAGTTTAGTCTATCATAATTTTATTAAACGCTATAATAGTAGCCAAGTTTTGGTAACTTTTATGATACTGTAGTGCTCAATCCAGTTTAATGGTAACACTGCGAACCAAAAAGTTTAAATTTAGTCAGTAGGACGGTTTATCTCTGAATACTTTGTTATTTGAATAAAATTGCAAGCCATCTAAAACTTTGATGAAGTCATATTGAATTAATATGGTTGGTACTATCCTTATGAAATCTGAATTAAAATTAATTGATAGATGGTAACTGGCAGTGGAATCTAGGATGCGCGTTCGGGACTCGTCGGCTGGATATACCTGCATTCTGCAGTGGGTGATGGTGTTTCTACCGAGGCTGGAACCCGGTGCACATAGTTTCAAACGCCAAAGCGTTATCCACTAGACCACTTGGGTGACGAGAGCCACCTCCTGTACAACGGGTCACCATTCACCAATCAGCGTCTAATTGCATGACCAGACATACTCCAAACATCTACACAAGAAGCCGTCATGACTTGAATAACTAAGGTTTTCAGATATTAACGTAACATGACGCATATATTCTAAGAATGAAAGAAAAGAAAAGCACAATGTCAAAAGGATAACTGCTGCATATGGTATTGGATTTTGTCCCTTGTGGGAACATAGGAGGCTGTCATATTTAATGCCAAATCTCTGAAAGCACAAGAAAGTCTTAATTTCTAGGTTCTTGTTTCATGGTGGCTTTTAAAGTCACACTTGAATTCACTTGTTCGCAGGCAAACGTAGTCCGTAGCCCTGGTAACAACATTCATTTGGCAGATAGTCATGACAAGCATAGCAACACAACAGCACAAATTCTGTTACTTGTTGTATAGTTAGAATAAACACAATGGCACATAAATCACTATCACAGGCATAAAGTTTAACTCACTATGGAGTAAGGGTCATGTTGTGCAAAATAAATATATGCAAACTGAACTGATTGCATTTACATTACAGAAATAAGCGAGTGACATATCAGTAAGTTCATTAAGAAACTAAGATCCGTAAAAAATCTGTTACGGAGGATATTCTGTAGACGGACGCATTCATGGAACCTTAAGTTTTACAGAATTAATACCTTATCCATATACAAACAGTCATCAAGACTTGACCGAATACTTTCATAAAAACTCACAGAATATGTTCATTCTATATTTAGAAGTCGTATTTCCTGAGAAGATGTTATCCTGTCAGGTCTAGTTTATGAATACAAACTATACAGACTATGATGAAATTGGGTTCAGGATGTAATCACTTTGACAGATGCTAGCATATGCTACTGGATTTTCTGCGTAGTTCAACGGCTGCTGATGAGTATTCAAATCTTCCATGAGTCAATTTATTCAAGTTTGCAAATGGGCTCCACTTCAGAACGCAAAGAGGCTCGAAACTTTTGTAGAGCTACCTACTAACTGCTTTTGACTACTTAACAAATATGAACCTCGTAGATAAACAGTCAACTCGCCGATAATTAAAACTTTTCCAAGTTGTCATAGTCAATTAATGTAAAAGAAAATCTATGTTCTAACACAGAGTCCGGATACATAGTCATCAAATTTTGAGGCAAGAGCAATTAATCAACTGTCAACAGTTTTCTTTTAACTTTATCAGAATTCAGCTACACTTTTTTTCCACACAACTGTGAATTTTAAATGCTTGATGCGTATTTCTAATAATCTTTAAAACATTGACAACAAACTCGATATTGGAAAAACATTTCATGTTTAAAATATTATTTCTGTAAATATGTATCCTTACTGATTAATTAGATTTTTAGGTTATTTTCTGGTAAACACTTCAATATTTATGTTTATTTATATTTGTGTTACCATCGGAATACTTATGATTATTTTACTTACTTTTATAGTATGTATTTGCTTATCTCAGTTAAAATCGTTTGCCAAAACGAACTGTTGAAAACATCCGATAAGCGCTAGTGACTATCTACAGGACGAAATTGCCTGTGGTTCAAGTGAGGAGTCATGACCGGTGCAGTTCTCCTGGTCAGTAGGGAGGAAAAATACTCGCACGTGACAATGACTGGTGATCGTGCTAAAATCACTCATTGGTAGAAGTTAAAATTCCCGGGCTGGTCATTGGGTCGAGTCGCAGTTACCGAACGATTTACAGGGTCGCCTTGTAACCAGAAGGTCCTAGGTTCGAAACCCGGTGGACACATACTTCTGATGAGGCCCAGGCTAGGTCGAAACAGATATCTAATACTCCCTGGTTTTCGGTTGTCCTCTAGCCGATATCAATCTGAGGTCAAACATGAAACAAGTCAAATCTCTACAAGCAAACTGTTGAAAAGAAATAAGTACAATTGTTATGTAATCTTTAATTTTTCACTGTTCGTCTTTTCTACGTTCTCAACTGTCAAATATATTCAGTAGCCATGACACATTTCTACACAGAAATATTCATAACTTCATTTCAATAATTTAGCGTAGCTGTTATTATTAAGATAAACTGCACATGAATTTTGCGATAATGAATTGATTTACTATTATTCTCCTCTAATGTTTGTTCCTGTTTCCTACACACTTAAAGGAGGGATGTGTGCTTTAAAAGAAGCATTAAAGAATGAATACATGCAAGTCAAAACGTGGTTTTTTGTAATTTTGTTGCATTGCTAAGGTTCACTTCGCCTTAATTTACTGAGTAGTCCAGTACTGATAATCATGAAGGCCATTTTAGAAGCTGTAATTTATAATAGGATAGTGGGAAAATGTTTTTTTGATAGCCTTACATCGAGTTGTATTGTATGTAGTGGGTATTTAAAGGTCTGTTCGTGCCACAATTAAATCATGTTTCATGAATGAGTTAAAATTTTGCACTACATTTAATTGTCTCACTTTAAAAATCGAGTGAGGACAAAAGCATTAAGTCTGAAAGTAAAGACTGACTGATGCTTCAAAAGAATACATAATTATTTTGGGATCAGAATATTTTCATCACTTCCATATGAGATAAGTTTGTTCGTTACGAAACAGTAGCAGAGTAATAATACTGTATATTAATATCGTTTACTGTGTATAATTTGAAATAAATTAGTTTGATGTAGTAGTAAGTCTTAGTTTTTCCTAGTCTTACTAACTGTACTATCTTCCATCTTAGTAATAGTGACCTTTCTGATGTACACATCGTATGACATGCGTTTTCCTGTGATTGTGCTCAGATTTATCAAAGGTATTTCTTCAGTATTTTTTGTGAAACTATCAGAAAACATTTGATTTTATGAAGCCTCGAAATTCATTTATTGCGAGCGTCTAAAACCTCCAATCAATATAAATATTAAAGTTGTTAGAAATACTGATTGTTCAATACATTTTTCATGCAATTTAAATATTCTATGGAGTATTTTGGATCAGTGAAAACTTTTGCCAACTTTAGCGGAATCTCGCAAAGTAGGTTTGTCTAGACAAACTAAAGTTCTGTCAAACATAGCATTGTCCACTGTGGACTATGCTTGCATGTAGTAATTCACTCAAAAGGAATAAGCCAACACTTTCTCCCAGTAAGTAGTTTGTTTGTAGTTTCCACCTTGTATTTCATATCGGAGGTGACACATGGTGAATGCTGCCTTTTAAGTACTGTACAAAATTTAACACCCCTATTATCATTTTAGCATTAATGTATCCATCTGTCAGAAAAAGCAATTCTGGAAACAAGAAAACAACTTTTATTTGTATCATTTTTCACATCAACAAACTGACATAGAATTTATAAAATTCTTATTAAAAAGTGTAAAATAATTTGTAGATTTTCGTAATTTCCCCAAGATTAGTGATATTTTATTGGTATATTGCTGTAGGTATCTCGAACCGAAGCAGAAGTAGATATGGACAAATACAGTCAATTTGTCCACTGAATGTATATGTAAAACAAACAACAATGGTTAATAAGGCAAGATTGAATAGATTCGTCAAATTTCGGTAGGACTCTTCAACTGAAAACTCTACATACAGGAATATATATATATATATACTATTAGAAATACATTGGGAAATATAATACTGATAAGCAAATAAACCACATTGAATTAGTCATGCAAAAAGACAAGTGTGAATGTTTTCAGGTCATGTTCAAGGGACTATGAGAGATTAAAATTAAGACAAAATACATAACGCTTCAGTTATATCATTTGGATAACTAGTTCGTCATTAGATAAAGAGCTTAAATATATCAGGAATTGAGAACCGAGTAATATTAACGGTAATAGTCTCAATAATAATACTGAAACGAGTTTAGATAATGCTACTGATAAAAGATAAAAGTGACAACCATTTAATTTTGCACATAGAGACATGGTTAATAAACATGAATCGCACAAGCCTCCGCAATTGCAGGCATCTTCCTGTTTCTTTGTCTGCCAACAACAGAGTTTATATCATGTCCGTAGTCCACAAGATGTTTTGTTACAAGGCTTTTTGGCACTTAAAATACAATGGTTTTTCAGCCTATTGGACAAATGCTGCGTTATGCGAGTAGGCAATCGCCTTTTTGTACATCTATGTATTTGCTTCGATAAACCCACTCACATTGATATACGCAGTTCGAGCTTTAAGGATTGGAGACTGGTGTTTCCCAGACTGTTGAAACACTCGCTTGATAGTTATAAAGAAGGTGAGTTTTGCAGCATAATGAGTTCTCTTGATAGCTTTATCGAGTCTTCGTTTAACTACCTCTTATACATCATCCCCTTTGAATTGCAAATTGATAAAGGCATATTTCATTGAAACTGTTCGGATATTTGTGCAGGCGCTCATTTCTTTAGATTATTTATTTATGAACTCAGGATATCCATTCTTAAATAAAATATCCTACAGAGCCTGTATTTCAAGTTCATTTATACTGTCGGAACAAATTTTTCGTGCTCTACTGAACAGGGTTCTGAATAAGTTCTTTTAATACTGGGTTGGAACGAAACGTGTGAGATGTATGTACTGGCCTGTCCATGAAGACTTTCTGAATATAGATCCTTTTCACTGAAGAAACGTCTACGAATTTAATAGTACCACTTTCCTCGTGTTCTGTTATGAAGTGGAGATTCGGATGGCATGAGTTGAATTTTATTAACTAGTCCTCAGCTTTTGATCTGCTTTCACAGACAATAAAAATATCATCAATATATTTTGGAATTGTTTTATTCCAACAGTGGTGTGAACACGGGCGGTTATTTTGCTCGAAATATTACCAATAACAAAACTTATCATTGTGTGTAAACTATTGAAATATAATTATACTTTATTTGATCTAATCTACAATGCTCAAACTTTTTACTGATGCTAATTTTTATAGTTATTATGAGACCTGCATCCGCCCTATTCTTTCGTTAACATAAGTTCCATAACATTGAACCATTTATTTTTATCTACCTATTCATTGAAGTATTCACGTTTTGAATGTTGACGTTTTACCTACTTAGGCAAACGCATGAGTTCCCGCGTGATTTGTTTTAACTTAAAGACTAAATTAGAAACAATTCAGAGAGAAAATATTTCATCAGGTGGCTTAAGTACTCAAATACGTTAAGAACTTCTGAATTAATAAGGCGACAACCAGTAATCTACCAATTTCATCAGTGTCCTCAAGTATGTTTACTGAAATCCTAAGCATTCAGAAACATACATGAATTTTCATATAATTATTTCCCTCTATTCTATTTTTAGGGCAGGAATAATTCAGAGCAAATAAATTTCAAATAATTGTTTTATCCGACACAAATACCAAATATTTGGGATCTAACCGATGGGTTCCTGTCATATGTATGACAAATTAGATTACATTTGAGTGTTTTTACAGTTTTAAAGTATTGATTTTTAGGGATCTTTTTTGATTGGCTACAGGATTTCATCATGAGCTGACATCGGTTAGAGAACCACAGGAAAACCTGGAAGTACTAAACAGCCAGCTGTTTCGTCCTAGTTTGGAACTCCGTATCAGTTTGCGACACTTGAAAATTCATCTGATGATCACTTGCGACTGACCCTATTCAGGAAGTTATCCGTGATTCTAGTTGGATCAGGTTCCAGTGGCTTAATGCTTTACGACCTCGCTCCCCTTGTACCCAGAAGGTCTTGGGTTCGAAAGCTGGTGGGCGCGTACTGATGAAGTGTTCCAAACTAAGCTGGAGAAACAGCTGTCCCAGGTTTTTACAGCTTTATTGTTTGATCGGGAAACTTTCATTCCCACTTACTTCTTCTAGAGATGCAAATACCTTATACTAAGACAAAGTAATGTAACTGGATATCTTATGGAAGATTTAAAACTTTGTGTATGTCATCAAACTTCTTTTTTTCGTAGTTCCATGTAATCTAACATATAGGACGTTTTACAATAGCTCACAGCTGAAACACCAAAGCAACGTTATTTGTCTTCACAAATCAGGTGCATCACCTCCCACCGGGTAACCTCGGTTCTAATTTTAATAAAGTTATGAAACTAATTTGCATCAGGACCTATATAGGTTTCATGTATAAAAGTGCCTTCAATATGAAATAAGTTAATTGCAGTATGCAGTGTTTTCTAATTTGTTATCACCATGAATTTTCAATAGGCATAAGATCATTTGATGGATTTACCGTACATTACTTAAAAATATATTGAAGTAAGACTTGAAGATGATTTATTCGTTGTATCAAAATGTGACTTCGCATAACCCCAGGTTTGATCCTTCTGTTGAACGCTGAGTATGTTAAGTCAATTACTTTAGAATGTTGAGAGTAAGGAGAATGGTTAATCTATGTTTATATGATAACATTTTGTTAACCAGCAAAAAGTTTGAGCATCATGGATTAGATCAAATAAAGTATAATTATATTTCAATAGTTTACACACAACGATGTCTGACAACAAAATACTTCACATTCGAAGGGAAAATATACCAACAAAATGAGGGAGTAGCTATGGGATCGACTATCTCATCAATAATAGCTGACATATTCATGGATTATTGGGAAGAGAATGCCCTTAAACCATTCAGATCACCACTAAAATGTTGGTGGAGATATGTAGACGACACACTAGTAATAGTGAAAAAATTGATACTGAGAAACTTTTCTCACACATAAACAGTCACGTCGACTTAATAAAATTCACAATGGAATTAGATAATGAAATTGGGGAACTGCCTATGTTAGACTGCAAACTACAAAGAATGACAGATGGTAGCATAAAAACAACGGTATGTAGAAAAACCACACACTCTGGAAGATTCCTTGATTATCACTCAGCTCATCCACTCACGGTAAAACGAGGATTAATACAAGGTCTTGCAGATAGAATACGTAGACTTACAACAGCACCACAGGACCAGTTTAAAGAAATAAAAGTTCTATTCAAAATGCTACTCGAAAACAACTACCCTAAAGAATTTAAAGAAGATAATATAAAAAAGAGGAAAAAGAGGGTAAAACCAGAGAATAACAAGATGGAAGAATGAAAAAAACAGTCGCAATACCATATGAAATGGTACGTCAGACGCAATTCAAAGAAACCTCAAAAATATCGGCACTAGAACAACGTTTAAACCAACGAATCTAATAAAAAATAAAATAAATCCACTGAAAGATCCCATAAAAATGATGTATAAAAAACTTTTACGAGTTGATCACGGATTGATATCAGTTAGAGAACCATTGAAAACCAGGGAGTACTGGACAGCTGCTGTTTCATCCTAGTTTGGGAATCATCGGCAGTACGCACCCACTGGGATTCGAACCCAGGACCTTCCGGCTACAAGGCAGGCTCGTATACCATTCAGCCACTGGGACCTGATTCAGTCGCTCATGAATTCAAACTTCTGCCAATTCGTAATTTAGCGCGACCCCAATCAATCCGTGATCAACTCATAAAAACGTAACTAACCCTTACAAACCAAACTATAGAAAGTTGATCTGATGCTCGCTAGTGACTTGCTACAGGTTGGAGTTTCCTGAGTTCTAGTGAGAAGTCGTGACCAGTGAGGTCCAATTAGATGTCACATGTGTGGATGGATGTCCCACCAACGACAATGGTTGGGGTCGCGCTAAATCACGAATTGGTAGAAGTTAGAATTCACGAGCCATTGAATTTTTTTTTGATTACAGCTTGATTCCACACCGTATTTTTGATACACTTACGGAATTTTCAGCGTGGATATCGGTAGCCCAAAATTCGCAGGCCGACCGTAGATATCAGGTGTGTGTCGGCGTGGGCTCGAACCTCGGACCATGTGCATGGTCGAGGAGAGTCCTAACCACTGTGCCACCGACGCACGCAATCAGGTCCCAGTGGCTGAATGGTATACGAGCTTGTCTTGTAACTGGAGGGTCCTGGGTTCGAATCCCAGTGGGTGCGTACTCCCGATGATTCCCAAACTAGGATGAAACAGCGGCTGTCCAGTACTCCCTGGTTTTCAATGGTTCTCTAACTGATATCAATCCGTGATCAACTTGTGAAACATAACTAATCCTTACAAACCAAAACTATAGAAAAAAAGTAATAATGAATTATATATTTGAGTACAAATCATAAATGTGTGAATAAAACAATTCCAACAGTGATGTGAACACGGGCAGTAATTTTGCTCGAAATATTACCAATAACAAAACTTATCATTGTGTGTAAGCTATTGAAATACAATTCTACTTTTTTGTTAGCCAGTTCTACACCGTGAATTAGGCCTAAGGCTTAAATAATTGCGGACCAAATGATTTCTAATTTAATATTTGTGAAAGTCCTATTTTAGTATTTTCCTAGGTGAATTCGTTCATAAAGTAAGTCAATCGTTGATACATGCTGTTGTCCTACAGCATTTGTGCGAACTTCAGTTTATATGCATTTATGAAGATCATTTTCTTATATACCGTTACACGCCACATGTAACTTACTTAGAATACCTTAAGTAAGTCGCTAGTCGTATAAGTTAATAAGGTAAAATCAGACCTGATTACTTTAAACTGTAAATATAAAAATCACACCGCTATGTATAGTATTCCAGCTAAAAATAAAAATATTTTATGGTTTTAACTTTTTTAATTAATGTGAAGGATATTAGAGAAAAATAGGGGTAATTTAAAAAGAGAAAACTAATTCGCATACATTTCCGGAATGGGTAATAATTCCTTTTGCAGCAAAGGCATACGTCTTTCTGTTGTAATAATAACTATTTTAATTTTTTTTTCCTATTACCTGTTTGTTGTAAGTATTATATATGCAAATATACAAACGAAACAAGAATGTTTTGAGCAGATTTTGAGCAGTTGTGTACCGTACAGATGAATGTCTGAAAACCATAAATTCTAGACAGCAGAAAAACCCTTTGAAAAAAATCCAAATGAACATGATTCTGGAAGTTCTAAAGAAAATATTTCGTAAAACAAACGCAAAAAGTGTGTAACATTATCCCTTTTTATACGGTGCAACTTCCTGCTAAACACAGTCATCGTAATTTTCAATATTCTCGTACAATTGTTTGTTTAATTAGTGTATTTCATCGTGATGTCTATGCTTATTGTCATTGTAATTAATTATTAATTGGTGTGTTAATTGTGAATGTCATTATATGTACAGAATAACTTAAAATATTCATTGCTGTGAATAAGTGTAGTCCGAGTAACTTCATAAACCTGTTCACATAACGTCATATACTTTTCACACTCAATTCATTAAAGTGATTAATGTGTCTATATTTGTTATGGAATGCTGTCAAACTTTATCTCTTACATAACATTTTTTAAAACAAATTTTAAAAAATGTTTTAATTTAACAATAGTCAGAAAATCAGGAAGGAAAATGTATTGCTTAACTTCGAGATAAAAATAAGAGGAAAACATTTTGATTTGAAATTAGTATTTATTTCTAGTGAAGAAGAACTTCAAAACATTACGTTGGTGTCAATTAATACAAATTTAAATGGGAAGTTTCTTTACCAGCCACTCTGTTTGTATAAATCACTTCTCATTAACTAAGAGACTTTCATGTGTGACATTCAAATTGAAACGTAAGCATTCGTTACTTTTCAAGTATCGGTTTTGTAGGGATTTTGTTTGATTTGTTGGAGGATTTCACCATGAACTGACATCAGTTAGAGGACCATTTGGAAACCTTGGAATGTTGGTTTGGGACTCTTCAACAGTACATACCCACCGGGATCGCTCTATTTCATAAAATGCCAGAAGTTAGAATACATGGGTTATTAGATCGAGTGTCAGTGGTGTAATGGTCTACGAGATAGCTAGCCTTTTAACCAGAAAGTTATAGGTTCGAACCCACCATATGGGTACGTACTGTGAAGAGTCCTAAACTAGGCTTACAAAGCAGCTGTCCAGTACCTCTAGGCTTTCCAGTGGTTCTCTAACAGATGTCAGGATGAAATTCTCCAACCATTGGATACTTTATTCAACTGATAATTCAATGGAATTAGATTTTTTCTACACATCATTTGTTAACTTACTTGATTTCTTTTCTGTGTTTGATGATGACCTAAGAAGAATATCTAATTTATTAGGACACATGTCGTGTCTTAGTGTGTAAGTGTAGGTGTGTAGGTTGATGATTCTAATTACTGAGCTATTTTTATTCTTTTTGAGCATAGTACACGATATCTAAGTAGAAGCATCTGTTACAAGGCAAAAGATTAGGAAGTCATTATCTTCAACAACAAAAAGATAGTCATGAAAGTTTTCATTTACAAATTTTACGAATTCTGATTCTATTTTATGATAAGAAATATGTATCACAGCGGGAAATGCCTTTAGAGGACAATAGTATAATAAGCTTGAATTAAATCCATCAAATATGAGATATTCGTTGATAAAGGTGAAAATAATTTGAGGTTTATCTTTATTCGTAGTTGTTGATTGATACATTCCCAATTATTATTTGACTAATAAACTGATAGAAGTATTTTTGAAATCCTTTTGAAGAATGATTTAAATATTTTCCAGTATTGGTTTTGTAGGGATTTTGTTTGATTGTATGGAGGATTTCATCTTGAGCTGACATCAGTTGGAGAACTACTGGAAAACCTGCAAGTACTGGACAGCTGTTTCGCCCTATTTTGGGAGTATTCAGCAGTACGCACCCACCAGGTTTCGAACCCAGGACCTTCAGGTTACAAGGCGAGCTCATAGACCATTGAACCACTGGGACCCGATCCAATGGTTCTTGAATTCTAACTTCTGCCATTATTATTAATATTTATCTACTCTTCTTGATAATTTTACTTGTCTAGAAATGACCTGAGAGTTACATACAGATAATAGTATTATCAATCACATGGCTTGTTTCTTTCCAAGATAACTTCAAAAAGTTAATTTGGAATAACTTTTTAAAAACATAAGACATTAGTGTTGAGGAGGAATCACAAGGCATCACTGAAATTTGCTGACATATAGACTATCTTACATCGTATTTTGATGACTTAATATTATTCATTTATGTTAGATAACATGTGTCACAAAATTATTAGTATTGTACTACGTGAATTCTAGTGTTATTTATATTATTATGGTTCCTTCGGGTTCCGAGTGGAATATGGGGCTTCAACAAGATATCTTCACTTCCTTCTATTCTCTGTTATTCTCTTCACCTGGGTCCATGACTGACCATAATCTCTTATCTCCTTCACCTGACACGATATATATTCCAAGTCTTCCTAGCACTGACGACCCACTCGTCGACTCCAACTTGGATTTCACTCGAACGATGGCCTGGCACGCGATGTCATTTGACGGTCTCCTCAGTATATGCCCGATCCATCTTCATTTTCTCCTACAAATTTATTGAGCAGTGAGCTCTTGATTGGTTTGTTCCCAAACAGAGTTTCTTGTTACCAATTATTTCTGGTCAGTTATTTAGTCTTCAATATGGAGCCACTTCAGGCAGTTGTTAACGAAAGTCTGCAATAGCCTGTCGGGAATCATTTTCGTAACACTCAGTGCAAGTTTCTGACCCACATAGAAGGACCGACTTGACATCTGTGTTGAAAGCCCAAGTCTTGTTGTTCATACTGAGGTGGAGTGCAGTGCAGAAGATTTCCAAACAGGTTTCAGATTGATGAAGGTATATCTTGCCTTTCCGATTGTGGCTGGCTGTCCGGCTTTGACATATTCAACCGTTCCGCCAGACACTGGTTGAAACGATGCTTCCTAGGCAAATAAAGGGAGTGACCTCTTTTAAATTTCTTTCATTGATATTGATAGTGCTTTTTGCTGGTACTCTTGGTTGGTTATCTTCATCACTTCCGTCTTCTCTATGTTCACTTGGAGTTCTGTGTTCGCTGCCAGCCTCTTCAGCCAGTTTGTTGCTTTTCGCCTGCCTGTAAGTCTTCGAGTTTGTATGAACATAAACATAAATCACCTGCTACATCCAGATCTTCTAGAGTCTTCTTATAGACAGCCCAGGCTACTGCCCTCTCCTTACTCACTCCCCACAGTCTGACGCATAGTGCAGTTCTAAAATATATCATAAAAATCACTTATTGCTTTTACCTCAAATACTTTATCTTGTTAAGTTTAAGGAGCGATAACGGGACGAAGTACATGCAGTAAGTTTGAGTACGAAAACAAGATCTTAGAAGTGTAAATGGACAACAAACCTAAGTTTTGCTTAGGATTTTCAAACTATGTCTGCATTCTTTTTTCTGAGTTTGTATGATCCAAAATTTTGAGTTTCTGCAAAAAAAAATGAAATAATATTTTCTTCCTTTTGTTTGTCGATATGCAAATGAGTGTTATCCTGCTGCTGTGACTTTCAAGTGAGTAATTACTTTGTTTACGAACGAGTATGATATTATATTTTGCATAAATTTGAAAAAAAAATTTGTTTGAATTTCATTTTAAAGTTGTAATCTATTATGAACTTCAGAAAATAAACTAATCCGGTTGTTGGATGAAAATTCCCATTAGTCATCAAAAACATAAATATTGTTGATTTTAACTGTCTTTGACAGAGAATCACAGACTGTAATAAGTCTTTATTGCATATCATTAGACTCAACTGTATTATATTAGGATATCCAAGATACGATTATTAAATTATCTGGTATCAAAAGTGTTATTGTTTACAGAATCTTTCTTTGTCAGAGAGCTAACCTAAGTGTTTCATGATAGGGTGATATACTTGATACTTCCGATACTTTATCAACAAATTAAATCCAGTCTTCAAGTATTGGTTTGTAGGAATTTGATTGATCGGTTGCAGGATTTCATCATGAGCTGATATAGGTTAGAGAACCATTGGAAAACCTGGGAGTATTCGACAGCCAGCTGTTTAGTCCTAGTTTGGGACTATTCAGCGATGCGCACCCACCGGGGTTCGAACCCAGGACCTTCTGGTTACAAGACGAGCTCGTATACCATTAAGCCACTGAGACCCGATCCAGTGGCCCGTGAATTGTAACTTCTGCCAATTCACTATATATCGCAATCGCTAGCCAATGTCTTCGACGAGTATTTGTCCTCGCACCCGACCTGCTGCACCCTTATTGGTCACGACTTCGCAGCTCATGATGAAATCTTGTAACCAATAAATCCAGTCTGTTGCCTTGAATTCATGCTAAAACACCTCAAAGTGTAAAATAAGCGCTTATTATTGAATTAGATACTTCTGTTAAAACCATTCCATTTTCACAGGTTCTCCCTTCTTCCAATATGAGCTAATAAAAAGGTATTTTGCATGCGATGTGATTCAGTTTTGATATGAAACATTGAGTATCATTTACGCTGGTTTAGCGACTGGCTTATTTTTACATATATGGCTTTATCTGGAACTCTGGATTTTTTATAAAATTTTCTGTCATCAGAATTTCATAAACTTATTGTATGCGGAACACGAAAACGATGAATTGCTGTCCACCGAGAACTTTTCTGGCATACAAAGATGTAACGAATTCATTTGACCATTGACGTATGTGTTATGAGCTGCGTTCCAAGAGAAGACAAAAAGATTGTATCAGAAACAGTTGATAAGGATGTGCAGAAAGAAATTTTTTGAATAATAACTGGAAGTCACTGTAGTATTTTGACTGTCCTGAATATTTGTTCGAAAAATGTGTTTGTACTGGTGATGTATATTTGAAAACTCCGGTGAATTTTATTATTAATATCCTTTACCTATGCTCTGTGTATCTTCATCCTAACACTTTGCATGTCCTCATTTCGTTCATTATTTAATTTAAGCTTTGATTCCTATCTTAACGCTTGATTGACTTGTATTGATGGACTGCTGACAGCGGTGTTTTGTTTACTGTTGAGACTTGTTTGAATTAATTCGAGGCTTCCCCCTTTGAACCGTCTGTTGAAAAGTATATTTTGTTCTCTTAGATTCTAGAGAAAAAAATATTCATCACAATTTTTCGAGAACATCTTTCTTGATTTTCAAGTATTTCAGGAATCAAGTAATCTCCAATTTCATAATTAAATTATAGCTAACGTATGTTTCTGTGAATAGTATATTAACATCAAACTGAATGATCACATTTTAAAGGGGATATTAGTATACTCAGGATATGCATTCTAATAGCATACCATATTTTTTCTTACAAATCCTAGAAATATGCATCTTTCCTTAGTGTCGGTCATATTGTTTCACTAATAAGAGTGGAAATTTAGAATTTATAAACGGCTTTTCAATTGAAGAGAAAATTCTGGAATAAAATCATCGGTAGATTTACCCTCCTAGCATTTCAAGAAATGACACATTTCATTTAATGTTATCACACTTGTTTATCTACAAGTTAGAGTAATCAATGGTGGTAGAACAATAAGTCGACAGCTCAAAATATGTTCATGATAGATAGATGAATAACCCCTCTGACCCATATATTCCTTTAATTTTATGACATTAAAATCATTCTCTTAATCGCTTCCTACTTAAAATAGTCTAAAAGAAAGATGACATATATTTCACTTATGGTTTGTCACCGGTGTTATTTTACTGAATCAATAAATTTGTTTACAGCTATTATATGATGAGAGCAAAGATATCTCTTGTATGGAAAACTCTATTCTTGTGCTTTGCCAGATAATTTTCACCTGAATTTCGTCCAAACTATTCTTTCATTTTGAACTTCTAGTTTTTTGCTTTGTCTAACTTGAAAGCTTTTATTTAAATAAACACTTTATATACAAATGGTAGTAACATGGAATCGTTTAGATGAATTATGGATTTAAAAAATCATCGGTGGAATAAATTTTACTGATGCGTTGGTAGCGCAGCGGCAGAATGCTCATCAGCCACGCATGTGGTCCGGAGTTTGATCCCCGACCGACCCACTCCTTTACCTCGCTAAGCCAGCAGTAAGACTGTTAAAAATGGAAGACTGGGTATGAGGCTAGCAAACCCATCCTGTAAAAATAAACACCGCTGCTACCGGAACTTCATGCCTCTAGCCTGAAGCCTTATGTTCCTCTTGGAAGGCAAAGAGAAACAAAAAAAATCCAAGGGATAATACAACAATGTAGCTTGTTGCACTTAATCATTTCTTCAAATTCGATTGGTTCAAACACATTTTTTTCGTGAAATTCATCAGGTTAGTGAAGAACAAAAATCATGAATGCACAATTTTCATCCCAAAGATATTTTGTTTGATTATTTACACATGAGAAGTATATTTCAGAAAGCAGAAGGGAATGAAGAGATGTGCTGGAAAACAAGTATATAAAATAACGTGTTGTACACTATTCAGGCTAAACACAGTATGATCCAAAATACATCTGCAGAATATACAAACAACCCCTCCCCCTAGGATATCATTCAATATACAACATTTTCATAGAACTAAAAACAAGAAGGAATATACATGTGCAGAAATACTGTAAATATTTCCATGCTTAGATATTCTTTGAATCAACAGTGTAAGAAGCGTACAGCATAGCTTATATTTAATCTACTTGCTTTATCTGTTGCCTTTTATCTGTTTATTTTATTTTAATATACTGGTATTGTTTGTGTTTTTTTTTAAAATATTTACTATACTAAATCAAGTATTAAATATTCCTACTGATATAAGATAATTAATTTAGAAAAACTGACTAATGCCTTCTTCTCCCCCTTATTATTATTACTACAATTACGGGATAACGCTTTTCTGGATAAGACGATAAAATAACAACATGAAAATTGATAATGGCTAATAAATGAGTTGAAAATTATGCTTATTTTTTAAAATTGTGTAACTAATTAAATGTTTCTTGTGTATTTTTGTTTTGTGTGCAGTTAGATTTAGGTGACTGCGCAGATTATGTTGTTGTAGTTGATATTATTTGGAATATAGTTCTTTACTAAGACAAAACGATTATTGATTTAGTTGAAATGATACAGACAAATTGCACACAGATGCCTAGGTAATAAATGACACTGGAAGTATGAAGAAAAATATTGAGCCGATGATAATAATGTATTTTGAAAAAAAAACAGTTGTTAGTTATTTTATCCTCTTCATAAATTAATTTATGCAGATTTAAAGTTATTGTTTCAAACTTCAAATTCTGTGATAGTTTCATTGATTCTTGGCACACGGACAAAGCCATTGAGTCAATCTATTTTTCACATGTGCGATAGTTTCACATGAAGGTGAAGTTATTCCATTTTCATGAGTGTTAATCACGGTGTGGTTGATATCGATAAACGCTGTGAGTTTGGGACTTTTATGTCCAAAAGTATGTTGGTGAAACTAGTGTGTTTCTTATCACCTACAAGAACTTGTTCGTGAATGGTCTTTGTAAGAGAAAAAACAAAAGATATTTAAGTGTTGGTTTGTAGGGATTTAGTTTAGAAGTCGTGACCAGTAGGGTGCAGCAGGTTGGGTGTAAGGACAAATACTTGCCGAAGACATTGGCTACTGGTCACGCTATTTCGTGAATCACCAGAAGTTAGAATTCATGGGCCATTGGATCGGGTCCCAGTGGCTTAATGGTATACGAGCTCGTCTTGTAACCAGAAGGTCCTGGGTTCGAACCCTCGGTGCAATGCTGAATAGTCCCAAACTAGGACTAAACAGCTGGCTGTCCAGTACTCCCAGGTTTTCCAATGGTTCTCTAACTAATGTCAGCTCATGATGAAATCCCGAAAATAACAAAAGAATTTTAGTTAAGAACTTCCAATAATTCCTTGATCAAAGTTTTAGTCTTTTACGAATGTAGCCTCTATGCTGTGCAAACTTTTGTCATGTAATCACATACAATCTAGGCGTGATTAAATTTGTGATCTAAGGACATAATTAATTTATACTGTAGGATAAACAATTTTTCAGTGATTACACAGAAGTTTTTCATACATAGCAGGACGATTTTGTTTTGTTTTATTGAATGATTCTGAGTTAGTCACTTGAGTTGAGGTCAAGAATCTTTCAACGTTATGTGGATAACTCATTTTCTCCTAAAGATGGTCTTAAACTCTTTCTACTCATCACCTCTGAACCTAGTGACTTATGAGACTTTTGTGAATAGCGGCCGTCCGTAAACTAATAAAATTACTACAAAGTATATTATATCTATCAAAAAATGTAACAAAGAAAGAGAAAAATTTGAATCACATCAGAAACAAACTGTTACAATTGTGAAGTGCATATTGGTCAAGTCATCTCTACGTTCGCGAGCATAAACTAGCTGTAAAAAAAACATGATATGCATTCTCTCATGCACTTCAACAACTACAAACACCAGTTTTACTGGAAAAATGTACAAATACTACACAAGGGGGACGTTAAAACTGCGAGAGAATCCTTAGAAGCTCGGTACTCAGACTAATCCATAATCGATAGACATTAACGTAGATCAAATTCACCAATTAATAAAGAGTAAATCATTTGAAGTAAATGTCGGACTATACTTCAATATAACTATCAGTAATAATGTAAATCACTAATTAATCGCAACCAAAGTCATCGTGGGAGAGAATTATATCAATCATGGGGAAATTTAAATAAATTCTCTGCTGAAGTTTTGGTTAGAAAGATAATGAAAGCTTGGCAAATAAACAACCCATCTAAAGTAAACAAATACACCAATATAATTCATATGAGTAACGAATCATCTCCATGATTCCCAATAATAAAAATAAGCTTCTTTAGACCAGAATGGGGCTCACTCTGTCTCATTTTGGGAATGCGGAAGTGGTAATAAAAATGTATTATGTGAAAGAATCAGTGGCTATGATTAATTTGCGCCTGTTGAGATATATTTCATATTGAAATTGATTAAGAGGCATATGCTAATCAGCGGAGAGTATTTTCTCAACAGTATCAATAAGAATTCAATGTAATTGTTACCGCATTTGTAACTTTCAATCAAACAGCTGGATACTTTCTAATCTGTACAGTGACAATTGTAATGGTATATATTACTCTCCACTTTCATCTTCACAATGCTATTATCTGACTTATCAGTGTAAACTGGGTAATGCATTCTATATTCAGGTCCTGCATCTCTAATTAGGTAAATAATAACCCGTCATTATAAACATCATTTGTCAGCGTCCATTGGAAGATAACCACTTTGTGTTATTTTGTGCATTGAAACGGTCCAGAAACAGATGTATATATAGTGATTTCATTACAATACGTGTAAACTCGAAAAAAAACTAAAATCGAAAACTGAAACACTGTTTTAGTGACACCAGTTTCGTACAGAAAAACCTATTGGCTAATACATTCATCTTATAACATCAGATAAAATGTACTTGAAAACCAATAATTCCTGACCTGACGCTTATTGCAATATAGTTTACATAACCGGGACTTCTGACGTATTAAAAAATGCATTTATGACTGAATACCAACAAGGTGGGTCAGATAAATTAACATATTAGGGGTATGCAACGCACCTAACTTTTTACGGTCACCAGATTGTGTTTTGCCTGCGTGAGATATGCATTTTAATGTAAACTCATCGACTGCATATTCTGTATTTCTAGAGCAACTGGAGACGCCTGTCAATATATGTTTATATACCTTCATCCAGAATGATCTCATAACAGCTGATGTATTAGGTACGTCAATCGTAAACGTTCGTCACTTCCAACAACATGATCTCATTGAGTGGAAATACAAATTGACAAAAAGTGTAGGACAGTGCATACTGAAATGCAGAACAGTACAAATTATACAATGTTTTGAAGATATTACTTTGTAAAACTGAGAAAGCAGAAGTGTATCGAATTTATTTTAATGAAATAATTAAATTATCGGCAGCCAGCAAAATGTTTAGTATTGTAGGTACCTATATTCCGGAAAAGATAGAGTTTTAAGAGTAACATTCTTGATGCTTTTTCTGATTTGAATTTATTCTAAGTCTTCAGAAAAGTAGCATTCGTGTGACAAAAGTACTGAGCTGAATCCATTTGTAAAATATTGTGAAATTCGAGATGGCAATGATGATTAGTCACAATGGATTTATACAACGTGTGGAAGGAAAACTGACAAGTCATTTAAAGGATGTGAAAGGTAGTCAGTTGATTTTTTAGTGGAGTTTAGTATGTATTAAAGAGGAGATAGTAAACCTAAGATGAACATTTCACTATGAAGGGGCAAATTTAGAGAATAGCGATCCAAGCAACGCTAATGCTTGACTGACTTTAAGGCGACTAATCGCAATAACCAATATTTTTAACATAAAAATGCTGTTTATTTACTCCAAAAAAAATACAGACTATAAAACGAAAAACACACTTCCCACAATCCTTACCCTTTTTATAAACCTGATCCTAACTCTAACCTTAATCCTAACACTAACCCTAACGACCTATCAACCCATTATACAAACAATACTTAAAAACGAAATCAGGATGAAATTTGAATCTCATTTGATACACAGTATCCATAGTCGTGCTATTATATTTGTCGGTGCCATTATCCAACAAAAGGTAGGCTTTCAACGTCACTAGTGCTTTCACACTTCTGGATCGGTATTCCTCAACTTGACCCATGAAGTTTATAAATTATACACCATTGTAGCTGAATCTGTTGAGGCGAAGATAAAAAGCAGCAAAAAAGCAGTAAGCCAAGCGAAAAAAAGAGAGAACAGGAGAAGGTAGTCTTGGAGGGAACAAAAGATTTTGAATCTGTCTTTGACCACAGTAGTAAAAGTGCCTGAAAGCGTTCTTTTTGAATTCAAAGTTATGGTTTTGTCGATCTGATTGCGACAGATTCAAGAATATAGAGACGGAGTAAGTGTACTGTACGTGAATGTGGTATATAACCCTGAAGACTGTGTTAATGTCAGCGAGATGACCTGTATCTACCAAGTGTGACAGAAGTGAACCTTTTATGCGCTTAACTTCATCCTCGATTAACCGAGGCAGTAGATGTCCTCCAACCATTAGACGAACCTGCATAATTATATGCCCTATATAAGTTGAACCACAGGAATAGTGGAGACAGTATATGTATAATGAAAACGTCTTTCAGACAAGGGAGAATGATAGACAAATACTGATGGATGTTAAGGGTAGAAAGCCTTTTTCATCACTCTGGTTAGATGGTGGGATAGAATCCCAGTGAAAGTATCTTCCTTGAATTGTGGACACAAAGATGACGCCTTTTTATCCACCGCTGCCAGTTCATGTTTGTGGGGTTTTATCAAATTCTCCGGATATCTGTTTTGTCTGAGAACATCAGTAAACTAGAGGAAGTAAATCAATTAAGCTACGTTTGTTTTTCAGTAGTACAAAGCTAAGGAAGTGTGTAAAATGAGCTTTGGTCTCTAGGTTTAGAAATATGGTTTTTTAATGGACCCTTCTTTTTAGGAGAGGCAAATCATGTGCTGATCAAATTGAAACTCTACGCATCGTCATCAAACAAAGCGTAGAATGGCAGTCAAAACTCTCTCCATCTCAACTCAATCGACTTCAAAATGGCCTTCAACAAACGGAGTTGACGGAGAAGTGGTTTGGAAACTACTTCCACACTACGGCCTGCAGCACCCCAAGTCTTTATCAACCTCATTCAACAGCTAGCTATATGACAATGCCAGGTGTCAGGCAATTCACAATGGAAAACCCAGATAGACGTTTGAAGTGAACACAGGAGTTAGACAAGCTGGCTGCCCACTGCTGTCACTGATGACATTCTTCATTGTGTTGGAGTGGATTATGTGTCAACCAAAGAGAACCTCAGAGATTAGGAAAAGATAAAGATATACTATTGTATCCCTATTTTCCACTTGGAACTCAAAAGAACAACAATAAAATAAATAGATAAATGGACTCATCTCGTTGATGAATCGTTGATAAATTGCAAAAGGTCATTTTATTTTACTTCGTAGGTGAAATAGACTGTTGATTGAATAATACTGAGTTGACTGAAGATCAGGTCACTACATGAACCTTCATCATACACCACAAAAATGTCATTCATGTAGCTATAGTACAGTTTCACCTATGCAGTCTCGTCTTTCAACGGACTATTTTCCAGTTTCGCTAGAAATATGTTCTCAGATATAAAACCTAGTGAAGATGCCACGGTAATACATCATACTATCTTTACATTTCATTATCAAATAGGAAATGGATATTATTTTGCTTCAGATCAGAAGTAAGAATATCGGTGCAAAGCTTTCTTTCCATAATCTTTTCTCAGATATAGTCGATGGTTTCCACTATAGTGATATCACTAAACAGAAGTGAAAAATTAAGAGAGGCCATAAGTGTGACAATTATGTTTATATTTTATATCTTACCAGTAAGCTGAAAAGCATCCTTGACACTACGCCTCTCTAGCTGATCGTGTAACGATTGAGGTGACTGTATCAACCTCGAGGAAGTCTCGTGATAGAGTGATCGAGACACATCTAGTATGAAGCGCAGTGGCACTCTTGATTTCTTTCTGCAGACCGCATAAACGTGAAATGGTAAACCCTGTGTGGTGTTGATGAAATGTACTCCTCTCATCTTAATTCTCTTGGAAAGTTAATGGTGTCTCTTTCTACTTTCTCTATCTGATCCTTCAGTTCCAGTGTCCGAAACGTGCTCTTATTCCATGTTATACAATCAGTCTTGTATATATAATCATGCCTGTCCATAGTTACGATTTCAGGTCCCTGCTTCTGTTTGCTAATGACTATGTTTGTATTTCTTCTTAGTCTTCTACCAGCCTGTCGATGATCTTCGGTTAGTACATTGTAGCGCATATTCGTATTCTTCTGTCTATACTGATATCAGTATCCTACCTACGTTGATTTAGATCATTCGAGGTGCCAATCAGAGGGGCTGACTGTGCCAGCTATTTGTATATAGTGGTTCTCTAATTGTATGCAAGTGAGAGTTCGACTTACGTCTTTACAAAAACCACAGAATTTAGGTCCAAGAGATAACGCTTCAGGTTGATATTTACGAAGAGTTACACTGGGACAGTTACAGACGTACCTTTCAGAGATCCGTGGAAATTTGCTTCGGGGATTTCGGCTAACAAAGTCTATGATCAATTGTTCTTGCTTTTTAGCAGAGTTAGATTTAGCATTCTCATCAGCGTATTACATGAATCCCTGTCTCATACATTCTGGAAGTGCGAGAAGTGCATACTACCTTGGTCATATTTTTATTTCCAGTTGTGTGATATCAGATTGAATTAATTTCAGCTGAATAAGTTCATATCGCTTCAAAGTCATATTGCTTAGTGACATTCTTCTTCTATGTGACAATTTCCAGTAAAGTTCAGTATACTGATTCTTCAGGATATAATCCTTCATAAATTCGATATATATATATTCTTCATTCGGACAGCATTATGTTGAGCTTTAGGAACTCGACAAGTACCTTTAATGCAATAGAATGCTCAGGGAGAATTTTCCGAAATAAGATAAAAAGAAATATTCCCTTGTCATGAATTAAAAGTCTATTGTTATTAAATTTATGATGACCAATCACCGTCATCGTCTTGCACATTACAGTATTTTGTAAGTCCACTCAGCACAGTACGTTTGTCATACAGAGACCATTTATTTTTTCAGTATATAACTAATCTGTTATTCTATGTAAAAATGTATCCGCCACAAGACTGGGTACTGTTGTAATGAAATTATATTTTGTCAACCGGTTCAACATAATGAAATTTACATTCCAACCAGTAGGTGATTTCGGTAATTCTATATGTTAAATTCTACATTAAACTAGTAAAACCATATATCGCTTAATTTGTGTTTCACTTAGTTACTGAACGTATACTTGAAAAGTTTGAGGACAGATCCAACAAGCATAAAGTGCGTCGAACGTCAGAAATACATTTAGACTCGTGATTGCGCGTCAACAGAAATAACTAGATTTTCGTATACACTTGGTCGCTAAATGAAATGATTTAGACCAGAACTGAAAAATTAAGAGAACAGATTAACTATTGAACTTTGAATTAATTTTCTATAGCTGTGTACAACCATAGACTCAACAAGGATTGAACGTGAGGGCATCAAGTTACAAGACAAGTAGTTTATATTCATGGGTCAATGAATCACTGCTTAAAAGCTGACTAGTAGATAGACTAGGTTTGTACCCCAAGAACTAAGGCTGTGCATTACTGAAGGGTCTTGAACCAAGACGAAACGCCTAATTAATCTTCGTGGTTGTCAGTGGGTTTTCTCACTTTTTCGATAAATGCCGATATCTAGAAATCCTTTCGAGCCAAACGTCTGAATTGCTGGATTCAAAGGATCGGAATTTTAAAAGTTTACTTCACATTTGAAGTAATGCGGGACTGTGAGATAAATGAAAAAGTAGTACAAAGAAAGAAGTAATTATGCAGTCACTGATTATGTATTTATAACAAAGAAAATATCAAGAGTTAAGCTTTTTCATCAACAGCAGAAAAAGTATTCACCTGAGTTACAAATTTTTTAAGTGTTGGTTTGCAGGGATTTGATCGACTGGTTACAAAATTTCATCATTAGCTGACATTGGTTAGGGAACCGTTGGGAAACCAGCTGGGAGTACTGGACAGCTGTTTCGTCAACCCAGTTTGGGACTCTTCAGCAGTATGCACCCACCGCCAGTGTTAGAATTCTGGACCTGCTGTTTACAAGGCGAGTTCGTAGACCACTAAGCCACTGGGACCCGATGCAATGACCAGTCCATGAATTCCAACTTCTGCCAATTCACGACATAGTGCGATCCCTAGCCAATGTCTTCGCAGAGTACTTGTCCTCACATCCGACCTGCTGCACCCTACTACTCAAGACTTCTCACTAGAACTCCAGGTGACTGCCTACCTGAATAAGGCCATTCACTAGTGAGCATCTCATCGATATTCAAGTGTTGGTTAATTACAAACTTTTTCTGTCACTACTTATTTGTTTTCTGTTTTATTTAATTTACTGGACTATGAATTTAAACATATTTCGGTAATTTGTGTAACAAATTTCACTTTTATTGCATAATCGGCGGGTAGATGTTAACTATTAGGGGAATAGAACTTCAAATGAACACTATTTTCCAAAGAAAATATCCTTCTTTGTGAATCAGCACATTGATCACAGGGAACGGAAATACCTTTTGTTGCTAATTTGAAAAGATTTATACACATCTGTGTAGACCATTGAATGTTCAAATCGGTAGTTTGAAAACTGTATCGGTATTCAGTATATTAGGCATTAAAGAGTCTGTTACAGATAAAAATGTATATCTATGTAAAAGAATAATTTGAGTAAATGTAAGTTAGCATTTTTTCCGTTAGTTGAATAGAAATCCTTGAAACTAGCGGCTTTTTTCAAAAGTTGTGCTGAAATGTTAGTTAAACTTTCTGTATTACTGTGTTATGACAGTGGTGCAGAAAATAAATTCTGACTAAATGTTGTTCTTTTCTAAATCAAATTTCTGTTTTTAGACGGCCGCTGCTTGTTATCGTGTTTCACAAACCAAGGCACCTATATACTTGTAAACAGAGTAAAATTTGTTTCGCCTTATTAATTAAATTTATTATCTCACTTTGGTGGTGTACAGAAAAGAATGATAAAGTTTAGAAGAATTACGCAAACGATCAGTGGAATTTTATCATATGAAATATAGTTAAGGTATAAAGGGCAAGATAAATATATAACTTGTAGTGTTAAAAATGTATCAAAAAATTGAAAATATAGTAAAAAGATTTTTTCATCAAACATATATGGTTCTCATGCATCTTTCTGTATATATAATTATTTTCAAATTGTATTACTGCTGTAACATTTATGGTATTAGGCGTAAAGTTTTCATATGAATGCGATGAAACACGAAAGTCACATCATTTATTGATTGTGAGTTGTACATGATGCATAGAAGTTGTTTCTTTAAGTAAATTTGTCAAGCAAGAGTGACTGTAAAATGAGATTATTTTGTTAGAATGGTTAGGATAGTTTAGAATAAGACATGCTGTAGGTCTGTGTAGTCTTTGACGAATTTGTTTTGAGCTGAGGTGAGATGGAATACAAAAGAAAGTTCGAGCAAAGAATATTCCCTTGGATAAGTTTTTTATTCAGCTGTACAATAATATATATATATATATATATATATATATATACATTAGAGGTGAACGAGACGTTTATCGAAAGGAATATTTTTTGCTCGAACTTTCTTCTGTCTTCTAAATGTCTTATTAGGAATTTTTCTTACAATAAAATTGAATAGTTTGAAGGTGATGTTCTTCTGAAGACTAAAAGGTAATTACAATTTTCATATGCACCAGATCCCATAACCCCGTACCTAAAAGTCTGATGTTATTAATGCAATTTGTTTATAATCTCTAATTTCCATTAAACATATGTCAGTCTTTGTGAAAGCTGCAAATATAGATGGATAACATAGTTGATAATCAGTATTGAAAGCCTTTTCTACACAGTCATCTCTGAGCTGTCTAAATATTCTCAAACAAAAGGAATATCTTCACATTCTAAGTAACCGTTATTAAGTGAAAACTTACGGTTACTGAGGCATATTGTAAGCGATTTCAATTTTGTTTTGCTTCAACTGCTTATTCAATTTCCTAATCAAAAATCTAATTTTCGACCTTGTTGCATCATTCATTCTAAACTTACTGTCAGTTTATTTGAATTGCCTACTAGATTTAGAATGGTCAAACGAAACTCCTCGTGGAGGAAAAACAAACATTGGTGCGGAATAACATGGATCCATTTTACTTTGTCGGTTATCATCAGCTGCATACAACTTGTAATCTTCAATAAATATAAGTCAGCAAACATCCTCGTTGGTACAGTCAAAGATAGATAAGTACCCTTCACATGTTACCTCCAACTGGGTATACAAATTCAAATGTATCTATGGGAGCAGATACATCGAAGGAACAGAAAGAAGAGCCTACGTCAGGTTCTTTAAACATGTATCAAAGAGATTCCGGTTAAAGGACCTAAGCAATTTAAGCTCTTAACTTACGAGGCATCTAATAGACACTTGAGAATGAGCAGATGCGCTAGCATCATTCAAAATAATTAAGAGACGAAACAGCTGAAGTCACTTTAGGTTCACTTATACTATCGCATTAAAACGACTGAAACGTGGCCTATATATCCAGAGGAATCTGTAGCTGGTCTCCAATCACCTTCGTTAATCACTTAGTAATATTCCTTTGTTTTCTGATTTCATTAACTCACCTTTTCAACCCCCTCTTTTTTTCTTGTTTGAATTCCATAAGAAATAATTCTTCTTGATCTTATGATATTGCATCGTCATCTTGTCTTTTGACCTCTTGAATACCAAATTTTGATAATATCTTACGTAGCTACGTATCTATCACCAATTTTTATTACCAGCCTGACAACAAATTTGTCAATTAATTTTCTAGAAACTTCTCTCTAACAAGATTTACATATATATTTATGTACTTACGCTTTAGCTACCTTGACATCTCGATTTTTAAAACCATCGGAACACTCGTGTATTATGCTTGTCGACAGACAAAAGTATGTTAAATTTTAAGCTGACTTTTATTTGATTACATGGAGGATTTAATCATGAGCTGACATCAGTTAGAGAACCACTGGGAAACCTGGGGGTACTGGACAGCTGTTTCGTCCTAGTTTGGGACTCTTCATCAGTACGCACCCACCGGGATTCGAACCCAGGATGTACTGCTGAAGAGTACCAAACTAGGACGAAACAGCTGTGGTTCTCTAACTGATGTCAGCTCATGATTAAATCCTCCATGTAATCAAACAAATCCCTACAAAAATCCAATACTTGACTTTTATTTATTAAAGATTATAGGTTGTATGCAGCTGATGAGAATCGACGAAGTAAAATGGATCCATGTTATTCTACACCAATGCTTGTTTTTTCTCTGCTGAAATAAGCAAAAGGGAGTTCTTGTATGAAAAAATCCTCATGATACAAGTGCGACTATAATGTAGATTTATGTGCTCAGAGGATTTTCTAACTGTCAGTATGTAACTAATTGGCATCGTTTTCTGTCCAGACCTCCGGGATTTAATTTTGGGAAGTAACATCTTCAAATCTATTAGTTTCTCTCCGAAAGTTAAAGTAATCAAAATTAAATAATAACATTGCACTTATTATCTGTGTGTTATACGTCTCTCTTGAATAAAAATGTGTTTAACTGCCAAAAAAATCTTCATCAGGCTTGAATTTTCTCCCAGTCAATAGGGTGAATTTTAGATACTCTCGCTTCTTAAATCTAGTAGTCAATTGAGTTGCAAACTGATATTTAGAACTGAAAATCTAACAATAATCAACCAAAAGCCTATTTGATAAAGGAAATGAAGGTTACTGGATACTTGAAGTAATAACACGTTATTTAATCCATCAGATGTTTTCGATGTTACTATAAAAAGCTGCTTATCAATGTTTTTGAAGTTAATTTTATTGCGGCTAAAAAAAGAAAATATTTAGGAAAATGTAGGAATGTCAAAGAATAACCGTAACAAGTTTTTAAGTAGCTTTTCCAGAAGAGACTATAACAGCAGTGTTCTATGATTAAAGTGAGTGATAGTTCCTCATTTTATTGTGAACTGTTATGGAGAAAAAAATTTAATTTAAACAGTGAAAGTTTTACTTCAGAGTTTTTATAGGTTTGAGGCACAAAATGACCTGAACATTGTATATGATACTTTAATCGAAAATGTCTATCCCGACAAATTTATCAAGAAACACATGACAAAGAAAACGGAAAAGGACTATTCACTATCTGTAAAAAATGAAGCCTCTTTATATACGACCACAATTTAAGGGCGATATACGAAGCGAGATAATTGCGAAGATATTAAGAATATCAGTTCAAAGAACTTCTAATGATTGCGAACTGCGCGTATTATTCTCTATGTGACCGATGGTGGTGATTTCTCGACTGAAAGATGAAGTACCTAGATTAGGCACTTCTAATTGTATCTACCAATTCAGCCGCGCTTGTGGGGCGAGTTATATTGGCCGTTGATCTAGGAACTTGATTTTTCGTGCTCCAGAACATCTCCCAGCATGGTTAAGTAAAGGTGTAGTGAAAATCATTAACACTTCGATATTGGACCATCTGGTGCAAACCAGCCACAAAACCAGCATGGTAGAATCCTTCTCTATCATCTACCGGGTGCTTAATAAATTGCCAAAAGCATGGAAGCACCACATGCTCCAAACGGCAGAGGCTATTGCAATTCGCCTCAAACAACCAGTACTCTGTGTTCAAAAGAAGCATGTTCAGCCCCTAATACTGCCTTGGCCTTCAGTAGAGACTATAAACTCGTGAATTTGTAATATTATCCCTCCTAATTCCTCTGACATTCAGCTTATTTTTTGTTGATGCGATTCAGCTGTAACCTATCAATATAATTGATTTGATGTTATTTAAACATTAATGTCGTCCATAACACTAATTCATTCTTTCATTATAATGTATATATAACTGTAGAGTGTGATGATGAATTTATCGAAAAGAGTACTCTTTGTTCAGTATCCATTCTTTCGAAAATTCAATAATGGTTAATTTTTCTGATAAAGACTTCTTATTACAACGTTTTATTTTTGCTTGTTATTAGAGGCCTGCTTGAATTGCTGGGCTACCTAGAATTTCTGTTAAAGACATTTTATCATATTTTCCCTCACTCTTATGGTTTTAATCACCCAATTATGTTCTTGAGTTACAAAGTGTACTCATGCATATTTTTAGTTGGCTTGAGAAATTCCGGTTCACATATCAAAAAGATGAACAAAATATGTCATGAGGGATTGGTGTATGCTTCAGATTGAAGAGAATCGCATCACATGATATGCCGTAGAATGCTACTTTACTTGGAGCTCCAGGATGAGGAGTAAATATTACGCCATAAATTATACTGAGGATTCTGCACACTGTAAGGAGTTTATTCAGAGTAAATCAGTTATTGATAAAACAATATTTATCATGAATAAAAAACAACGCGCTGCTGATTTTCCCGACGTTTCGCCATTAAAACCTGTTAGCCTTATCAAAATAATAGCGAGTCACCATTTATAAAATATCGGCTTATATTTGGTCACTCGACTGTAGTTTTTTGTATGGAGTGATTTTGTGTCTTCCAAAAAATAAATTAATAAAGACAACAATTTTGTTTTAGATTTCGACAAAGCAACAAGAAAGAGTAGTTTGTCTGAAACGTGTAGTATGTTTGAGCAACACATCTCGGATATTCTGATCACACACGTACTTGTCATACATATTTATACAGAAAGCAAGATAGCATGAATTATTACAATACAGGTCAAATTGTGTACAGGTTAAGGTCACAAATAAGGGGTAAGAAGGTGATGTAAGTGTGCGGGGTAAGAAAAAAGAAGTGAGACGGTGAAACACCATTAAGGAGATTGAACCTCGGTTCTAAGTCGGATTACCAAAGCATGTTTGAAGTATTAACAGGCAATTTCTGAACATACAAGGCAGGTTTGAGCTGTTTTATGGCCAAGGCTTAAACGCATTTAAGTATGCTACTTAACCTTGCTTTATATATATGGGTTTAAATGCATCACTGAAATTGACCTTTGTATGTCAGGGCTACGCAACATATTCAGAACTGGCTGCGACAACAAATAAAATCACCGGATACAACTGATCTTGGTAATAGTTGTCTAGCATCATCTAAAGAGATGCACGTCATAGAGACGGGTCTGAATACAGTAATGCCTTTAAACCTTTAAGTATAAATCAAGTTTGAGTCGCATGCTTAAATTATTTTTGTTAAGACTATCATCTATGGAAATAATGTGTTTAAGTGGTACAAAATGCCCAACAAATTTAATTTGACATTTTTAGCTAGATGGATGATGTTGGATGCAGATAGAAGTCGTTTTTAGCTCACGATTCCTCTTTACATAATTTATGTGAGATGCTTATGAAATGAAATTTTCTTTTGTGAATAATCTCATTATTGTCAAAGACAATCTTTCGGCCTGATTTTATAACATGTGAACCTGTGAATGACGAATTTTCTTGGTGGTTGAATAAAGGATTTACAGTGTTTATTTCCTCTTACCTTGATTGGTTTACTGGATGTTATATCATATTTAAAATATTTGACAGTCATGGTTAGATTGTGAATTCCTTGAAATTTGGTCTTTCAAAGGGAATGAAACAGCTCTGTAATGAGTCTCATAATCCAGTGAATACTTTAAAGTTGTATTCGTTAGGTGGTTTTCTGGTCTTGTTGGATGTATTTGGTTCATATGGAAAAACAGCTTTACTGCCTCATATGTTTTGAGCGCTGCTTTTGGCTACATTTCATGTTACTCTGTATCCTGTAAATTAAAAATTCCTAGGACAGTTATATACCTTAGTAACTTTGGCAGTATTTGACATCTCTTCCTTACCTTTTTCATAATAATAAATATTATATGTCAGACACTCAAATGTAAACGGAGTCTTGACATCTATTCTGGCTAATCTCCTTGATCTTGAATTTCTGGCAGTAAGGTTCTTAGTGGCACAGTGGTTAGGACTCTCGCCGACCATGCACATGGTCCAGGGTTCGATCCCCTGCCGACGCACACCTGATATCTATGGTCGACCTGCGAAATTTGGGCTACCGATATCCATGCTGAAAATTCCATACTTGTACCTAAAATACGGTGTGGAATCAAGCTGTAATAAAAAATAAAAATAAACATAAAAAATAAAAATAAAATACGTGAATGGTTATTAGATGGCTGGATGCAGTCGAAAGGAAGCCTTGGACCTAGTTCTTATGCTTCTTACACTCTTCATCAGGGAAAATCTGCAGTCTTGAACGAACTCATATCCCTTCTGAGATCCATACCCGTGTCACTCACTAGTGCAGTCCGAAACATTACTAATGAGCTGTTCAGGCTCGCGAGTGATATTCTGTAGGACTGTAATGGATAGTTTGACTGAAAAGTAGTCAGTAACTAATGTTCAATCCGTGATACGTAAACTATGTATTATGCATTATCTTGCTCTTGTGTCAACAGCATAATCAACTAGAAGACCTGCAAAGGAAATTTTCTTAAAATACGTTTATAACAAGTATAGCACTAGTCTGAAGTATGACGCCATTATTTGTGAATATGTACAACCTAACTGCATTTATGAAGAGTAACAATTTTTTGCACTTATAAGTAACACTTTCGTTTGATTGTCGAAGATAACTATTTTTTTTCATTCACTAGTGTATCAAATTATTTATTTATTAATCCATTTCTATTTCTCACTTCAAAGGATGGCGACTGTAGATAATCTATAACAATTGAAAATTTTATGAGCTAAGTTTTTCACGAAAACAGACTAGTAGATAATTTCATTAATAAAAGTAAAAGCAACCTAATGATGTTCAGAAAAATAGCGTCTCTCTCTCTCGAGAGTAATCATCTTAACGCATGTAGGCGAATGTTCCATTATATAATGAACTTGTCTATATCTTAGGGACTTTTTTGAAAGCTAAAACAACTAGTATCATGTAGGGGTTGTGTAAAAGCCAGATTGTAATTATGCTGTTGTACATTCGGCTAATGGGTGACTTCAAAACCTTTATTTAAGGAATATTTTTGGGGAATTATGAATGTGTTATCGAAGAATAAAACCCAGAAACTGGTATCAAGTACTCATTAATTTCGTGAGCTGTTTTTTTCAGTTGCATTAGTATGATAGGTTGTTCTTCCGAATACTCCTGGGGATATTCAACTATCTGAAGTACATTTGCCACAAAATATTCCTTATTTCCAAGTAATTATTTTAAATTCCTTCACTTTCCCAGTGAAACATAGGGGGCTTCAAGCTAGAGGCATGAAGTTTCAGTAGCAGTGGTGTTTAATTTTTAATTTTACGGGATGGGGCTCCTAGCGTCATGCCCTACATTTCCTCTTTACCAGCATTAT
Source organism: Trichobilharzia regenti (assembly GCA_944472135.2). Taxonomy (NCBI): domain Eukaryota; kingdom Metazoa; phylum Platyhelminthes; class Trematoda; order Strigeidida; family Schistosomatidae; genus Trichobilharzia; species Trichobilharzia regenti. The sequence goes on along the minus strand of OX235262.1, from coordinate 91,753,231 downwards.
TTCTGGCTTAGTGAGGTAAAGAAGTGCGTTGGCTGGGGATCGAACCCTGAACCAAAAGCAGCATAGTTGGCGAGCATTCTACCACTTTATCACTGACTCACACTTCCAAGCGGTTAGGACGTTCACCGACCGAGGTTCGATCGCCTGCTGACGCACTCCTTTACCTCGACAAGCCAGAAATAATGCTGGTAAAGAGGAAATGTAGGGCATGAGGCTAGCAACTCCATCCTGTAAAATAAACACTGGTACAGAAACTTCAAGGGAAAAAAATAACTGCTTTTAAACCTTTGAAAAATCTGCCCTGATTATACTTAATCATGGTTGTAAATATCCCACTTCCATGTTAGTTGTATTCATCCATTCAGTATATTTTGGAGTTATAAAATGGAAATAGAGTTTCAGAGGCTGACGGTATTGACTTTCACGGATAGTACGAAGTATACTAACGCAAGATCTAGTACCTACAACTTCTATAATAGTCGCTCCACGTAGACCAAAGACAAGAGTTCATCGTTCAAATTACGAAATATATTTCGAGACTAAATCGCAGTGCGAGACAATTGCTTAGCTAGCTAGGGATCGTGCTCGAACGAACGAACGTGACACAACGGAGTACCGGAAGCCTTCAGTTAAACAAGTTGACTTAAACAGTGAGAATCAGCATCCAATGTTCAGTGATTAATGTTGTTGCCAATAATTTTGAGGAATTATTTACTGCTACGGAGTACTTAGAAGCAATTTGAAAAAATTAGAATATGTCTTCGGCTTCCCATGAAACAAAACGCTCTACTTGCCTTGTAGTTGTTTGTTTCAAATGTTCAAAATTTTTCATTTAGTCATAGAGAAAGTAAAAGACAAATCAGGGGAGAAAATTCCCTTTATCGTTGAAGTCATCTTCACAGGCTGTACAATTGTTTTCGTGTGTATCAAAGACGTTTAGCAGTAAACTACAGAGTAGTAACATGATGACATCATTTAGAGAATCACTCAGATGGGGTTTCCGAAGTTAAAAATTTACTCGATAGTGAATGATACAACGGAAGTCAGTGTTTGAAACTGTAGCGTTGACTAATACGTAATTTCTAACTTTAGAAACCAGATCTGAGTTATTTTATCAATGAAGTGGCCCTCTTATCACTCAAGAATAGACTACTATTTGTCTTTATTATATTTAAACACGACTGTACAAACTTTGAAAATGACTTCAAGGATGAATAAATCTTCGTTGTCCAGGGAACTGGTTCTAAGTATTTCTTTACAAATAAAAAATATTGACATTACTTTAAAGGTGAGTAGTTTTAGGCGTAGACGCTGTTTTGTACATCAGTTAAAGGAATGTAGCTAGGTAACCTAGAGCTTCAAGCGCAAAATTATGCTACTTACATAAACCATCTCATCATGGTTGAGAGTAGTATCAAATTAAATGTTTTATCTTCTACTATTTCACTGGGTAAAGGTAACATCCAACAGGAATTTTGAAAAGCTTATTTCAAACAAATGTAAAAACAAAGAGTGAAATCTGTATTCAAAGTCAGGTTGAAAATTATAGTCTAATTTTAGTCGTCGATTTATTTTCTATCAAACGAATATTTAGTAGTATATCTTAAAAATGAACCAAAATGTTCCTCATTTCCACTGATTCCACCGCCTACTGGGCTGAGTATGCTTACTATCATAAATGGGGGAGGAAGAGAAATAACATTAAAATTGTGTGTAGGCACTAATTATCTATTACGATCCCTGGAACGATTACGCTTTTTTTAGAAGACGTTTTTCAACTTCTGTAGTCATTGCATGTTAGTGGCTTCCTCAGAAGGAACATGAAAGTTATGTATGACATGAAAGCTTGTTGACTTCTCGCTTAAGCAAGCCATGTTCAGATAAGTTTTGAGCATATATTAGCTAACATAATTTTTTCAATGCACTGAAATTTCCTGTAGTAAAAGGAGTAATATGATACAGAAAATATCATACATTTATTTTTGATTACAGCTTGATTCCACACCGTAATTTTGATACAAGTATGGAATTTTCAGCGTGGATACCGGTAGCCAAAATTTCGCAGGCCGACCATAGATATCAGGTGTGCGTCGGCGTGGGCTCAAACCTCGGAACATGTGCATTGTCGGCGAGAGTCCTAACCACTGTGCCACCGACGCATATGAATTCTGCTGAATATATATGTATATATGTATGCACTGAAATCAGTAGTTTTTCGCGATCTCATTACAAAACAAAGCTACAATGTGGTTTCGTCAAGCGTTACGCTTCATCACTGAAGTTTTTGTAATTTCTAATAACTGGTTATAATGCATCGAATTTATTCATCCGAGTAGACAGCACACATACAAACTAGTCAAACGTTTTTATACAGGTAACACTTACATTTGTGTATCAGTTTTATAGACTTCTTTTTGTCATGCCTATTGTGTAATTCTAAAAATAAAACGTTGTAATTTATGCGTATAAAGGTGTTTTATACGAAATATTCTTCTATAATTTGTTCAAGAATAATCTGACAAAAAGCGTTTTGATTGTTTGCTTACATAATGTAGACACACATTCATCATGAGAATATATGTATGCTTAGCTGGGTTGTTTGTTGTATTGAGGAGAAATAGTTTCTTTCAAGTTTTACCTATAAGTTGGTTTTATTTATGGTGGGACATGCGTATACTATTAACTCCCATCCAGTTTATTTTATATTATTATTATTATACCCTTACGTTCCATTTGGAACATAGGACTTCAAAAGCGGAAAATTTCCCCACACATGATCTGCTCCATGCCAATATCGAATAATCAGCTCGTTGTTTCCCGTTCATGTTTCACTATAGATCCTGGCATATCTCTTCACTTAACGGTAGTTTTAGCCTGTATGCAAGCCATCTGATTTTCCTTCGACATAACTATTAGGCAGTAGGTTCTTGACTGGTGAGTTTTCTGAGTTCTTTCTTACTTGTCATTTACGATTATCTAATCTTCAGTATGCAGAAGCCTGTTAAAGAGGTTTATTGTGACGTCACTGAACCATAAGGTGCCAATGACTTGAAATTAATTTTAAAAATTCGTAACTTGTCCCTTATGGTCTACTGAAGTAGATTTTTAGACTGATTTTGGAGTAGTGAATGTCTAATTCGCTTTTTTTCCTACCCTGGTTTTAACATTCTCATCCATTCCGTTTGTATTTGAAATTATGCTGCCTAGGTAAGTGAAAGAAGTAACTTCCATCATAGTGACTAGTACCTGTTGTTGTTGTTTAGTTATCTTCATCACCTCTGTTCACTTGATGTCCTATCTTCATTGCTTCTCCTGACAGTCTGCTGGTTTCCGCCTGTAGACCTTCGAATTTGTGTAGCACAAAACAAAAATCCATTTACTACTTTTTATACAAGCCTGAACTTGAATTTTTGTTCAAGAATACAAAAGTTATTTAGCGAATTCAGTTAATTAGATGTGAATGTCCTCAGAACATTCATCATCAATGCATGTCTTGATTCCTCCTCACCGCTAATTCATTTACTGTTTTGTAGGATTGTTCCCTTTGAAAATATTCACTTCGACTAACGTGTTTTATACCTTGTTTATTTAGTGTCCGGAAGAATTCCTAATTTATGAAATTCCTTTAGATAATCGAGCGGAGGCTATTAACATATGTGTCTCTCATTTAAGCAGGGGTTCCTTAGTAAGATAGAAGACAACATGTAGGGTGGAATACTAGAATTTATAGGAAACCGACACACTCGAGTAAGCACTCAGACTTCAATTCATCCTATCCAGAATCGGTTAAGATAGGTTTCGTTAAATGTCTTTATAATCGGGCTAACAGCCAAAATAATAGGCTAGAAGATTTAAATAACGAAATCAAACAAATAAAGGAAATAGCACAATTGAACAACTACTCATCAGAATTTATTCAGAAATATATGAAGAACCACAGAAAAACTAAGACTGGCAATAAAAGTGACGAAAATAATGATGTAGAATTCAAAGCCTTTGTAACACTACCGTATAAAGAAGGAACGTCAGCGATCTTGCGTAGGATTCTCCATGAGGCTAAAATTAGGGTGGCATTTAAATCAAACGACCCTTTTAGAGATGAACTTTGTAGGCGCAAAGACCCACCTGATAGATCTAATTAAGAAAAATAATATAATTTACCAAATGCCACGTAATGAATGTGTGGTCAAGTAGATAGATCAAACTAGTAGACAAGGGTCAACTAGATTATTGGAACATAAAAATTTAGCTAGACCTAGAATAACTGACCCTGCTAAGTTAAATAACCTAGAAAAAAGTTCAAACGTTGCACTACATTGACTGGCATGTAATCACAAAATAGCATGTTACAGGGTGAGAGCATTAAAAAGGGATATGGTAAGGTGGAGAGAGAGAAAGAGAAAGGTTATTCACTGAAGCTTTGTTTATCGATTCAACACCACACACATGCAATCGGAATGATGCAACGCCTATACCGCAGCTATGGAAAGTGACAAAAAAACGACAAAGGGAAGTTGAAGAGACAGAAAGAGAGGAAGTATATATAAGAAAAATTGTGTAACCATGTGACTAAATTGATGTGATTAAGGGAAATAGTTTATGCTCGAAACGTTGTCATCCAGTTGTTAATACTGCATCACTGTGTGATTATTTAATTAAACTAACCTAATATGGAATTACATTCTGCCAAGGTTTCCAAGTTCTACACTTACAGTAAACAAGTATCTTTGGAATGATGACCAACACAAGTCCATAAGAAACAGAATAATACATGCTTGACAAGATTATCTAATCTTTTTCTGTTTGGATCAAATGAATTTATGAAAAGGGGAAGTATTCAGCAAACCGTCAGTTGTCTTTCATATTTCAAAGGAGCCACATGTAAAAAAATGTTTATTAAATCCTTAGTACACAATTATTTTTAAATAGTTATAAAATGGTAACGATAGATTTAGCTGAATCATAAATGCCCCAAGAAGTACGATACGCCTATATTTAATTTTTCTTAAATACATGTCCGGTTAGCTATTTATCGTATCTTTTTGGCGTCATTGGTCTCAAATGCTAATAATAATAATAATAATTACAGAGTAAATAAAAACAATTTTTTATTTATGCGGACATTTAACCTCCATATTTTCTTTCTGGTAAGAACTAAGCCCTGTTAATCTGTGAAGGTAGGTAATTGAAGCAGATATACGTTTGGATTGTATTTAAATTGTAAACAAACAAATAATCATAAAAATTACTCATGTTTAGCGTATAAATCTACCAGTTAACTTCTGAGAGTAGGAGGGAAGGCCGAAACAACTGTTTACCTACATTCATGAGTGTTTCAAACCCACTTCGTATTTCAAATTAATTCTAAAGCGACTTTATTTTTATTACTGGAATGTTCTATAGCATTTTTACCATTGCTAAAGTAAATATATCAGGATATATATTATTATTATTATTTCCTGAAGTCTCCAAAATGTGGTCCAAATACCAGCAAGAGAACTATTTTTCCTCATGTAATTGTTAAAGTATTTATAATCTGTAGGCTAACAAAATATTCACCAAAAATATTACTACAAATATAAAAGTTTAAAATGAAGTTTGTAGATAAGAACTTACGTTCAACTGTAAAGCATACCTAGGCAAATAGTTCTAAATTAGGTGTAACTCATTATGAGTTAGCTGCCTGCACTCTATACTTAAGATCAAATGACTGATAAGAAAGAATTAGTAACAAAAAACTCTGGCTGAGAATGAAGCAACTAAGAGCCGATTGCTCATCAGGTATTCCGAAGAAAATAGAAAAAGGTTCGGACATACAGTGAGGAAACCGTGGAATGACATCGCACTCAGTGCAGGGCATCGTTCAAGTGCAATCGAAATGGAAAACGATGAGTGGGTCGTCAGTAGAAAGGTGATATGGAGAAGATGATGTGGATAAGAAAAGATGAGAGATTATGGTCAATCTTAGGGCGAGCTGAAGAGGATGGCGGAAAGTAGAATAAAGTGGAGGTATTCAAGTGTTGGTTTGTAGGGATTTGATTGGTTACAGGATTTCATCATGAACTGACAATAGTTAGAGAACCAGTGGAAAACCTCCAGGGAGTACTGAACATCTGTTTCGTCCTAGTTTGGAACTCTTCATCAGTACGCACCCCTCGAAGGTCGAACCCAGGACCTTCTAGTTACAAAGTGAGCTTGTATAACATTAAGCCCCGGGACCCTATCCATTGGCCCATGAATTCTAACTTCTGCCAATTCACGGCACAGCGTGACCCCTAGCACCTTGTAACCAGTAGGTCGTGGATTCGATTCCCGTTGGGTTTGTGCTGCCAAAGAGTCCCAAACTAGGATGAAACAGCTGTCCAGTACTCCTAGGTTTTCCAATGGTTCTCTCACTAATGTCAACTCATGATGAAATCGTGTAAAATGGCGGTGTGTTGTTGAAGCCCTATGTTTCATTCGAAAACCAAGCAAATAATAATTTAATAATAATAACTAAGAAACGAGGATTCAAGTTTTGTTTTCACTGTTTATTGCATGAAATTTTCACATATTTCTCAAATGTCTTGACTTTACCTTGGAGTTGACGCTGATGATGTTGTCTTGAGGGGCAGTGAAACCATTTCAGGGAATACAACAACACCGAAGCTGTAAATAGGCATCTTTTCAACATACTTAGGCAACTACTGTCTAGTGCTGACTACTGAATCATTCGTGTTACATGTATAAGATCAGTGTTTGAAGATTTGTACGCATAATAAATTTCATTTAATGACCAAGCTGGTAATTTCTTCTTTTATCAATTCTGAAACGATTTAAAGTAATAAAGGCTTGCATCTAGATTTACCAGCAATTTTACAGGCAAAGACGTTAACAGAAGTCAGAAAATATTCTACGATGTCCAGAAATAAACTTTTTGACAGTCTGCTTTTATCGTCTGAATTGCTGCTACAACTCTGCAATATCATGTAAGAAAATAAAATGTAAAACTTTCAGATTATGCGGTCGGCTAACCATGTGGACACAAAATACTCCTACTCAACAATTTTTCCACGTTTTTTTAAAATTTTGATGTTGAGTTTTTTCATTCCATATCATTTTCTTTTTACTATCATTTTATTATAATAAAACACATGCATTTTAATTCTATTACAAATTTTTTTTTCCTGAAATATATCCTTCTCTTGGATAAATGAAATAAGCTGTCTTACAGAAGAATAATTCAGACAACAGGTTTATGATTATTTGAATGACTTCAAAGACGATTTTGTAGTATCAAAAAATTATTGCAAGCTAGCGAAAGCGCTAAACAGCTGCATTAGTGTATAAGGCTAACATGTTTCTATTCATGCATTAAGCTGAGATGTAATCGTTCGTAAATTCTAGTTCTTTTTTTTTATTCTGCGATATGAAGAGTAATGATATCAAACCGAGATAACAGACTCAATTAACAGCTTGGCCAGAAACATAGGAAATAATTGAACTGACAGTGTACAGGTGCAAGTTATTTTTTCACTATAATTCAGACGGCAAAAAAAGGGAAAGAGAGAACGAAACAAACTCCGTGAACTCATAAAATCTATAGCAAATAATGACAGAAACAAACATGTAGCAAACTTGTTAAAACCATTTTAAATTACAAGAAAAGAAAATATAAGATATATTAAATATTCCCATAGTAAAATTTAGAACAACACATTTAAGCGAACAATATTGTTTTCAATTAGATCTCATCAGGCTTAACTCTAATATATATAAGTTTACAAATAAAAATTCAAGTATAAACCAATCATGGTGTTTTGTCTATAGGATAACACGATGGTGAATATAAATTGTGCAGTTAGTCATAATACTGGTAATGATAATATTAATAATAGTAATAATAATAATAATAGTCTTATCAATAATAAGGATGAAAAAATGAGGCAGTCTGTGATAACACGAGTAATGAAAAACAGTATGATTAAACAAACAATTGTTCAGGTGGAAATAGTCGATAAAGGCTAGTAAAAACAAACGGACCGATTACGTAATGTTAGATTGTAGGGGAAGGAAATGAAACACGTTTATAATGAATATAAGATAAGATTAAGGGATGGTAAGAAAGGGGCTTGAAATATAAATAAGGGGTGGTGTAGAAGTCTTTCGTTGGTTATTTCTTATTAGGCCACGGGAGGGATAATGGCTGCACGAACTCCTTTTGAATGCATAGTTTAGGTTTAATAGTTCGAATGCCTATCGCCTCAGCTGTGTGCAGTAGACGAATACGAAGTCTATTAGAAAGATTCGGAGGGATACGATGAATTACTTTGAAGGCTTTCGTTTTATCGACTACATGACCACTATCAATTAGATGTGACAAAATTGAGCTACGGATTGTTTTTGTCTGTCCTTTGCCAAACCACGATGGGAGATGTTCACTAACACGTTGGTTGGGTAAGCTGCCTATTAGTACGCCCAACATAACTGTCACCGCAGGTGCAGTTGAATTGATAAATACACATAGATGTGGTAAAACTATCAAGCTTATCCTTCGTTTGCATCCCAATCATTCGTCGGTTAGAGAATGACAAACATAGGTGTGCTGCGTAAAATGTTCTACGTATGCTCCTTGAAAGTCTTTGGAATAGAATCTCACTAGATAAGTCCCCATTAAATTGTAACTTAATAAATAGAGGTTTCTTATGTGCAGTCAGAGTCACAGGTTTCTTCTCTGATGGTTTCATATGTTTCTTTATGAAACTACTCGGATAACCCATCTCCATCAAGGAATCGTTAATATATTGGGGACTTATCTAGTGAGACTAACCATAATCTACCATCTCCTATCCCAATGATCTCCTACACTGCACCCTTCTACCGACGACCCACTCGTCGCTTCACACTCGGGTGTCACTGGACCGTTGGTCTGCATTGCACGCGGTGTCATTTGGTGCCTTTCTCAACAACATATGCCCAGTCCACCTCCATTTTCTCTTATATGTTTCTTGAGAGATCGACTCTTGGTTAGTTTGTTCATCGCCAGAGTTTATTGTTTCTAATTCTTTATGGCCAAGCGACTGGACATTTGATCTTTGCTATGGAGGCATCGTAGGCTACTGTTGAACAGTCTGGAACTTGTTAGAAATTCTTTTTGTGGCGCGCAGTGTATGTTTATGACTCATATAAAAGAACTGAATGACTTGAAATTTGTGTTTAAAATCTGAATCTTTTTCTTTATGGGGAGTGCAGAACACCCTGAATAATGATATTACTCAGTTCATTAAATTTACAGTAAGTTTTTACGACCTAATGCACGCAGGGCTGGTCATCAGTATTGCAACTCTTTCATTACAAGGAAGCACAAGTTCAACTAAGTGGGAAAGGTATCGGAATTATTTAACGGTATCAGCACATATGTTTAAAAAAGTACTGTGATCATACTGGTTGGTTACTAGGATGTATATTCTGTAATGTTATTCAGTTTTTATGGATAATCCTCATCCAGGCATTAATGAAAACAAAACACGTAGTTCAGTGAAGAGTCCCTTTCCGGCGAATTCATTTTCTTAGCTGTACAATCGCAAATATACTAGTGTTATTTTGTGTGTATGTGTACATTAAGTTTGTCAAACACAATTACAACTGGTTATGGTTATTTTAACTAAACAGGTGAAGATTGGTAATTGAAGTTACGTATTACAAAATCGGTCAAGAAAATTGAGTGCAGGTTAGTAACAAAGGTGATGAGTTGTCACAAACAGTTCTTAAAAAGAAGTTATGGTTTGATGAATGAGTTTTACTCAGGATGCACAGAGAAACAAAGTAGATAATACGAAATTACGTAAGAGTTCTAAATGAATACAAGAATTCTAAGCAATTAAAGAACAAGCAAAGAAACGAAATTAAGTCATCAAAATGAAAAAACTCAAATCAGATAAAAAAAGTTGTTACCATGACAGTAGAAGTGGTTGGGTAATCTTCTTTTGCATGCACAGCTCCGGTTTTTCTATGTGAATGGCCAGAGCTTCAGCAATACAAAGAAGACGAAACCATATTGACTTTCATAGGTTATTCTTGACTCTGTAGATTACTTTGAAGGAGGCGTTTGTTGAAATGGAATATGGTCGGCCTGCGAAATTTGGGCTACCGATATCCATGCTGAAAATTCCATACTTGTACCAAAAATACAGTGTGGAATCAAGCTGTAATCAAAAATAAAAAAAATAAAAAAATAATCAGTGTTAACCAGGTGTTCAATTATCGCACTCCATATTGCACCACTACTGCCTTTTCTTAACCGTGCTGGGTAGTGTTCTTGAATCCTCTTGGACAGGGTGCGCGTCGAACGACCTATGTACCTGGCTCCACAGCAGCAGGTGAACTTATACATGCACATAGAAGTAGTCAGATGCGGGATCTTGTCCTTGAGGCTTCTGCAGATCAGTGGGCGACTGGGGAACACTATTCTTAGCATTGCTGCAAAGAATGTTCTTCTCAGAGATGATGTGATCCTTCTCTTGAGAATATCGCTTGTTAGAGCTCCCTTGAAATTCAAGTTCATGTAGAGTTTCTTTTTAGGCGTATTTAAAGTTTCGTTTCTCCGAATTATTGGTTTGATATTTGTGTCGATGAATCTTATTGGGTATCCATTTTGGATGAAGATTTCTCTTAGAATATCTAATTCTGTTTCCAGAACGTCGGGACTACAGATGCGTCGGTTTTCAGTTTTCACTGCTATCTGAACGTTATTGGTCAAGTTTTTTACGTGAGCATCACTATGGTGTATTTTGATCCGATATTGCATGAGTGCTTGTAACATCAATATACTTACTCTCTGTTTATCAATCAAGGTTCTTACTACAGTCTTTTTGAAAGACAATCAGGATTGAAATTGCTGAGCTGTAAAGTCACTAACTGTATCGCTAGTTGGCACCAGTTAAAATCTCTGAGGGCTGTGGCAAAGAGTGAGAAATAGCACCAGGTTCTGGCTCCCGAGCCTTTCAGTGATTGTCTTCATACAGTGAACATCAGATAAAATGGCTAGTAATAAACTTCGAGTCAGAAGAATTTAATCAGTTGATAAAAATCTTGTTACCGAATTTGAAAGTATTTAAATTTTGTGCCACTAACATTCTGACTGTACTGGGAAATAGGTCGAGAAGGCATATTAAGCTCTCTAGTCTTGTATGATTTTAACATTGATTGAAAATTTAAAAACAAATTAGGTATTACACGCCATTAAGGGGTTCTATCTGGTGAAATTATCCATTTCGTAGACAACAATTCATGGTCACTTCAACAACATGATTCTTTGAGAAAAGAAAACTCTGAGGTAAGATAAGTGCAGTGTTGACGTCACTTTGATGCATCTACACATTTCACATCCTAAATTATCAAGATCTTCAGGAGTATACCAGCTTAATCAGGTGAACGTGCAATAACTAAAATAGCTAAACCACCACTAGGGACTGTGGTTAGTTTAATAGTATCTTTCATCTCTGAAATAATGGCGTAGTGATTAAAAAGTCTAAAATCATTTTAATAAACAAGCGTAATCCATTTGCCAGGGAAATTGTTTTGTAACTCGGAATAATTAATTAAACTATAAATATTCAGTGTTTTAATTTGTTTTTGTATTTCCAGTTGAGTGATTATATTGGATCAAAGTATTTCGTTTGTGTTGATGTGTCGGCTTCTAGTGGGGACGCTCCAACAGTGTATTAGGATTAACAAGTTGTCATTTGATGAATGGTGGAATCGAGGATGAGCATTTCGGCCTATTAGAGACTCGCCAGAAGTATTTACCCGCATTATCAGTAAGTAACGGTGCGGGCACACCCACATGGCATGTCCCTAATAGGAAAAATTGCTCATCCTCAATTCCATTGCATGTCACTATCCACTAAGCGATAAAGGCATTCATCCTCACTCATCAAATTCTGAGGGTAACAGTATGATATACTTGAAGGAATAACACAAAATTCAAGTTTTTAAAAATCTTCATCCTTAGAATACGAAATGGTATCTTGCAAATTCATATATGCAGGAGAGGATTGTCAATGAACACAATAAGAACCTTACAATTCACAGTAACAATTTCACTCAGACAATATTTGTTCAAAAATTGACAGAAACTATGAAACTATAAAGGAATTTATCTTTGGTTTTTGTATGAACCTAATGAAGAAAGGATCCGAGAGCCAAGCATGTGGGCAAATGGTTATCTCATTCAAAAAAGTGCGTCGCTGGCACAGTGGTTAGGACTCTCGCCGACCATGCACATGGTCCGAGGTTCGGTCCCCTACCGACGCACACCTGATATCTATGGTCGGCCAGTAAATTTTGGGCTACCGATATCCATGCTGAAAATTCCATGCTTGTACCAAAAATACAGTGTGAAATCAAGCTGTAATTAAAAAAAGAATACAATTTCGTCATTCAAGAGTTCTCAGAAAACCTAATCTTGTAAATTTGTTTGTCGGGTATAAATATGTATAAATTAATCAAGTCACTACGTACTATCTTCGGCAAATTGAAGAACACATGTGGTAGACAGAAGAGAGTAAGTGTAAGTGTGAAAAGTGCAAATATAGTAAAACATCCAATTCTAAAGCTTCATAGTACTCTACATTTGACAGGCGTGCGGATATAACATTAAAATGAGTGAACTTGTCGGCACCTTTCTAGTAAGGTGACTAGTGAAGTTAGAAATTTAGTATCACAGCAAAATAGCACGAAGGCTTAACATTTATATGAAATATGTATTGGGTTTGTCCAGCATAACTAGGACATTCTGACCACATAATTACTTGCCATACAAACTTATATAAAGTTTACTAAAATGAAAATGGTACAGACTACAAACCAAACTATAGAATACTAATCTTATGCTTGCTAGTTTCCTGGGGTAAAGTGAGAAGTCGTGACAGGTCAGGTCCATCCAGATGTCACGTGTGTGGATGGATTTTCCACCTACGACAATGTTCGGGGTCGCGCTAAAATCACGAATTGGTAGAAGTTAGAATTCATGAGCCATTGAATCGGGTCCCAGTGGCTGAATGGTGTAAGAGCTTGCCTTGTAACCGGAAGGTCATGGGTTCGAACCCCAGTGGGTGCGTACTTCCGACGATTCCCAAACTGGAATGAAACAGCTATCCAGTACTCCGTGGATTTCAATGGTCCTTGAACAGATATCAATTCTTGATCAACTCGCAAAAAAACTGAAGCGTTTTTTTGATCAGAATGTTTATTTAGGGGTAGAAACCACATGTAACAGGTGAGAAAAAAGTGATGATGTAACAAAACAATACTTCTCTCTTTCTCTGTTACCTGTTATTCGTAATTTAGACTCCTAATGAAATGCTCCGACATATACTGACCCAGTTTGAAGTTTTATATTCTAGTAACTTATATACATGTGACGATATATGATCAGTACCTCTTAAATATGTTAAACGTATACAATACACGTTCCACACATTTATACCACGTCTTATTTTTGTTTTGTCGACATTCATAAAAGGAACTAACTACTTTAAATTCAGTGTTAGTATTATAATAAAGGTCAGATGATAACAGGCCAAGGTCAGCTCATCAGCTTATGGTAGGCAGGTGATTTCCTCTTACAATCTAATTATATTGGCAACTAAGCACCAGAACTACTTCACTCTTAATGATATCCAACTTGGTGTTCCACAAATCGTTTCTGCCTAAATTTATCCCACTATTTTTCAAGAATTAATTATTAGGGATTCTGTTTGTTTCACGGATTGATATCAGTTCGAGAACCATCGAAATCCACGGAGTGCTGGACAGCTGTTTCATCCCAGTTTGGCACTCATAGGCAATACACACCCACTGAGTTTCGAATCTAGGACTTTCTGGTTACAAGGCAAGTTCACATACCATTCACAATTCGGTGAATAGTTGTCCGTATATTTTAAAAAGTTCACAAAAGTTTCACGTAATTCCTTCCCCTTATTTTTATTTAAGGTTAAAATTTATTTTTATTTCAACCTGAAGAAGAAAACCTTTTATTGTTTAGAGTTTGAAGTCTACTGTGTTGCTAGAATTATTTGATTGTGTACGCAAGTGTGGTGTTTTTTTAATTGAATTGTTCAAAATTATTTATCCTCATTTTTATTAATTAGCTCATTGTAATCCTGACATCCTTTTCTCTACTTTATGGTAATCTATGGTTCTACTGGAATGAAAATTATTTATTATATCAGGTCAAAAGTGACATGTTTGTGAAAAATAGAACAGCAACAAAAGGAAAGAATTTTATTAATCATTAGAACTTAGTGAACACATGACGTCAAAGGTTAAATAATGTGTTTTCTTTAAACACTTGAATTCATTTTGATGGTTTTGAGGGAGAACAATACTGAACATCACACACATCTACATATATAAATAATTAGCCTTATATAAGTGAGTTTATCACAGTGAAATAATTCAGGACTATGTTTAATTGTGATGGTATGCTTTTCTGAATAATTATTCAACAAATTTAAATACTTTCAGGTGTTGGTTTGCTGGGGTTTGATTGATTTCAATTTTGATCGCGACTTAATAATAATTTACTACAGTTAAAGGATCGTTGATTAAATTAGTCTAGTGCTCTCCAGTGACTCACTACAGACTGAAGTTGTTTCAAGTTCTGGTGGGAAGTTGTGATCAGTGGCGTTCAACAAGTTGGACATGAAAATCAATATTCTCCGATGACACTGACTGGCATTCACGCCATATATCACCTACCTATTGGCAAGAGTTAAAGTTCATACGGCGTTGAATTCCGTCCCAATGGATGAACGGTATATGAGTTCGCCCTGTAACCGGAAAGTCCTGGATTCCATCCCAGGAGGTGAGATCATAGGTGAGTATTGCTGGAAAGTGCCAAAAAAGGATTAAACAGCTGTCAAGTGCTCCTCGTTTTTCACTGGTTCTCTAGGTGAAGCCTGTTTGTGATCAGAACTGAGATATGATCATTCCTGAAAGGAATATATAACATAGAGATTGCTAGGGTAAAAGAGAAAATTACACAAATACACAGAGTATTAATTTGAATCGTGTTGTGATCGTGATTTTCATTCCACAGATTATATTTAGAGAAGTCTGACGATTCGAAGTTATCCTAGATCGTTTCAGCCTCAAGTTTTTCTAAAATTTATCGGAAGTATTGTTTGGTGGCACAATGGTCAACACTCTCACCGACCATGCCCATGTTCTGAGGTTCGCCCCCCCCTGCCGACGCACACTTGATATCAATGTTTGGCTTGCAAAATTTGGGCTATCGGTATCACATGCTGAAAATTCCACATTTGCACCAAAAATACAGTGTGGAATAAGGCTATAATCAAAAATTAAAAATAAGTTAATATTCGCATGTTTTTTCAATGGATTTATTAGAATCGTTAAAAGTAACTTCCATTTTTATGCATCGTTCATTTTAATAGTAAAGTTAGGGCTTATAGAATTTTCGATATAGTGCATGATGAACTATTGAGAATTGAAAAAATATGAATAAAGGTCTAAAAGCAGAATAGGCTTTTCCACTATTGCATCACATGTTGTTTTGTAGTATCCATAATGCCGAAAAGGAATGAACCATTTAGACACTTATCTAATCTGTGAATTAAGACAACTTCGGCCAGTAGACGTAATAGAAAATATTTTTTCATGACAAAGAAATATGATATGTGAACGTCATTTTAGTATACTACGCATTAAAGTATATCAAAAAAAGTCGGAATAACTCCTTGTTTTCAGTCTTTTGGTTTCTAAACAATGTTCACAAGTTACATGAACATATGCAACATAATCGTTGAATCCCATATTTAGCCAACTCAAATACTATGCAATGAAAATAGCTTTCCGTTCACTCAACCAGTTTTGCTTTGGCATATATATGTATATACATAAATTATTGTTCCTTTTATTTCTGAGTTGAACATAGGGTTTCAACAGCACATTTCTTCTATGTCCTATTCTCCACGATTCCCTATTGGCTCTCATGTCTTCTTCACATGACCCCCTCTGTGCTAATGTCCTCTACCGTTCTCTGTAGTGTATATCTGATCCACTTCCACTTTTGTCGGTGTATTTATTGATTTGCCTGTTGCCAGTATTCCTTGTCGCTACTTCTTTCCAACCATTTATAAGTATTTCACAAGATATCATAAAATGTATCATACGAATATTCATATTGTTTGATCTTGTCAAAACAATTGGTTTAAGTATTATAACAATCAAGATTTTACATAGTCTGATAAAGATGTTTTCGTTAATTTGTAAAATATAACATGATGCTTCATTAGACCCTCAAGTTACTAAATGATCTAAGTATGACCAATCTGCTCAGAAACAGAATACAATATTTCACTGATTGTATATTAAAATGTATATTATACATCTCATCCAACAGTTATACGACAATGCTGCATGCCAAGTAATCCACAACGGGAAACTTACAGAACCCTTCGAAGTGACGATGGGAGTGAGGCAAGGCTGTCTACTATCGCAAATGATTTTCTTGATTGCAGTAGATTGGATAATGCGACAGACAGCGAGCGGGCGATGAGGAAACAGGCATAAAATGGACTCACACAAAAAACTTGGAGGATTTCGATTTCACCGATGATATATGTCTGATTTCCCACAAACTGGAAGATATGCAAGTGAAAAGCAACAAGCTGGTAGAAGAAGCATCAAAGATAGGACTTCAGGTGAAAATAGAGAAAATGCAGGTGATGAAGATTCCTGGCCAAAAACAGCAGCAACACCTACAACAACAGACAACAAACAACCAGCATAAATGGGAGGAACCTGAAAGAAACAACCTCCCTTACCTACCTACCTACCTACCTACTGGGAAGCATCGTTTCAACTGCTGGCGGACGGAACCGACGAGGATATCAAAGCCAGAATCGGAAAAGCCAGACTGGCTTTCATTACTCTCAAGTCTGTGTGGAGGTCATCAGCATTGAGCATCAAAAATAAGATCCAGATTTTCAACTCCAATGTGAAGTCAGCCAG
This sequence comes from Trichobilharzia regenti, assembly GCA_944472135.2. NCBI lineage: Eukaryota > Metazoa > Platyhelminthes > Trematoda > Strigeidida > Schistosomatidae > Trichobilharzia > Trichobilharzia regenti. The sequence goes on along the minus strand of OX235262.1, from coordinate 91,736,212 downwards.
TGCTACTATACGGATCAGAGACTTGCATTGTGCGTCATAAAGAGCATCTCAAACAAACTTCAAACCTTCATTAACAGTTGTTTTCGCTCAATACTACTCAAGATCAGATGGCCGGCTAGAAAAGATCAGCGACAGGGATCTTTGGCAGCGAGCTAACCAACCAGGAACCGACTGTGCAACAAATAGGCAGGAAGAAATGGAGATGGATTGGCTGTCCATACTCTGAGGAAACCATCAAGTGACATCACTAGACAGGCCATTGCTCGAGGGGAACCCGTAAGGGAAGCGGCGAGTTGGTCGCCATTGCAAGGGTGACTTGGAGGAGGTCACGTGAAGAGGAAGTGAAAGCCTGTGGGCAGACTTTGAGCGGGGTGAAAAAGTTGGCAGAAAACCGAAGGCAATGGAGACGTGCAGCTGAAGCCCTATGTTCCTCTAAGAATCAAAGGATATAATAATAATAAAATGAAATTTCGAAAGGTTATTTAACGAAGTAGGTTTAAAACATACTTTTTGAAAGAGCTAGGAGAGTTACAAAGCCAGAGCAAACTAACTTTTTCATCAGTTATTTAGATTAGGCCTCCAAACGGGAAAGGATGCTAAGGAGACGTGAGAGGAAAACTGACTTAATTTCTTATGAATACAAGGAAACAAACTCATTCAAATAAGTATTCGGAGAATAATGTCTTTTCACTATGTATATCAGTGAAAACCAGTACGTTATATGCAAAGGCAATAAATTAATCAAATCATTAATACACACATATATCTCTTTTTGATATCAAATTTTTTAATGCTTTCTCAATGATTAATAATCATATTTATTAGCTCATCTTTCATTTCATTCTAGCGTACACACATGTATGCACATATCTTCAGTCACTGATTTTCGGTTTATTCTTCCTGTCTGAATTCGATTAGATTGTGGGAAGTAAATGAATTTCTGAATTTATTAATTTCATGTTTTGCATGTATATATCTATAAGTTTTACAATGATAATGCTGTAAATTTGCAGGAGTGGATTCATTGTGTTGTATAGTGTTCAGTTTTTTTTATCATCTCAGTGTCTGAATTAACATTGTGCAGGATAAAAAATTAATAAACTTGCTTCATGAACAGCTGTAGTATTATAGTTCCCTTGATAAATTTTGCATGGATTAAACATTGTCAAACTTACGAAATTTAATGAATAGTATCACTTCGTTTCATGGCTTTAAATATATTTTTTTTCTAAATTAAAGTTAAGTTTATCTAAGTGCAGAAAGACGAAATTAGATACAATGAGAATTATTTTAGTGAGCTTATACCACCAGGTGGCAAAGAACAACTACAAAAGAAAAAGAAAAGAAAATCACACCCGGTAGATATGTTACAGAGTGATGATGCTAATTTTTGACATATCAGTCTCTCTGTGCCTATTAAGCTGAGTCTAAGAGGTTTTGGTCTATGTATACATGGAGAATTCATTGAATTCTTTGATCAAATAAATGTGTATAGCATATATTTTGTATCGAACAGCAACTATGGATCCAGGGCTTTCTGCCAGCTGCATCCAGTCACCTAACATCAGTCTGGTGTACATGGCGTTGGCAAAGTACCTAGCATGATAAATGATAGATTTCAGTCCGTAATAACCTGACGCCTAGATGCATGTTATTAGCTACTACAGAGAAGTTAATCAAATTATTCATTACAGTCCTGTAAGAGGTCAAACATGAGCCGAAATAGCTCAGTAATAACGTTTCTAGCCACGGGATAGGACCTAAGAAGAGACATGAATTCCTTCAATATTGCAGATAGACTTGATGAAGAGTACCAATAACCACGAAGGAATCCTTTCGATTGCCTACAATTATTTAACATTTTGAATATATTTCAAGAAGAGAAATTTATATCCGCTATCTCATTTCTTTGTATATTTCTATTTAAACACTGAAACGCAATCTTTAAATCCAGCAGGAATCGAGATTTGAATGGAATCTGGTTTAGGGAAAGCAAGGTGACATACAGTGAAAGCAGTGTGAATGATGTCTTCTTCTGATACACTTTTTCAAAGCTTATGCATTGCATTTGCCCTAACTACAGTGAAATTTCTACACACAGTTACGATAGAAAATGATTTCAAGTGTTTCAAATGTTTGGATTAGAAATATTTTCGATGGGACAATTGACAAATTAGGTCTCTTTTTCAGTAATTTAATAATTCCCATTGTAGTATTAACAACAGAATATTCAGCGAAGAGACTCTTTTGAACGAATTCATTATCAAGCTGTACAATCGTATATACATACGGTTTTTTAAGAAATCATTTCTGGTGGGGGAATTAAGTCAAAGGTGTGAATACATGAAATAATAATAGTATAAAATGCAATTAATATACTTGTGGTTATGATCATAGTTTAATGTCAAGTGGCAAAATAATTAATGTCATATATAGTATAAAATACATAAGGAACCAGTCAGAAGGCGAGTATCTAAGTTTTTCATTGGTGGTACGTTTAAATTTATTGATAGCATTAAATATTTTAATGTCTCAGACAAAGTCATGTTCTCATTAAATGTGACGTCGCTATTTACCAATGTTCCTCTCATGGAAACTGTTTGCTATTTATATGATATTGATACATATAGTTTAGAAATAGGGTTGCCGACACTCCACAGCTTTTATTGATATGCACATTGAGTGTTCAGTTCACCTTCAGTAATGAGATTTCTAGGCAGAGAGATGGCATCACCATGGGATCACAACTGGGTCCCCTGTTGGCTGATTGTTTCATGGCAAAGCTTGAAAATTCTCAACTTGGTCAAACCATTGGTCATCTTGACATTTATAAAAGATATATAGACGACACTTTCGTTATCTGCGAGAGTAACGTAATACTTGATCATGTCTTGTGTGCTTTCAACAACTGCCATCCTTCTTCACAATTCACCATAGAAAAGGAATCTGAACTGAGTATTCCCTTTCGTGGTGTGTGCCTTAGTAGACGTAATGACGGATCTCTCAAGAGATCTATCCTTTGTAAACGTACATGGAATGTACAACTAACTAATTTTTAAAGTTGGGTGCCTATCTCCATGAAAAGGAGCCTAATTTATTCGCTCTGGTTTAGGTTAAGGAAAATTTGTAGCTCTGATTGCGTTGACTCAGAACTTGACTTCTTAAACGCAACGCTAGCAGAAAATGGTTACCCTAACCGATTTATTGACAGCAACATGAAAGATAAGAAGTCTAAACTGGTCACTGACTCAGTTTCAAAGAAAAGCTTATTCATGAACTTGGAATTCAAAGGTGATTAAGATTCAGACGCTCTCCACACGGATACGAGAACATGTTCCAGCATGGTTTTACGAAGAAGAAGCGAAGTGTGTGCGAAGCTCTATTCTGGAACACCTGATCGACTTCTGTCACTCTGTCAACCCTGACGATGATTTCAAGATCATATATAGAATTCACGCTAACTTCTGGCGTTTTCTTCGTTACAGACTTCTAAAGAAAGCTGAGGCCTTGGCAATTCATTACTTTAAGCCAGACTTTTGAGTACAAAAGAAGTATGTACAATCTCTACTTCTGCCTAGGCCGTAGAGGGATAGACATTTATTTATTTTGTTTATTTAGTTTTTCTATGTACCTTTCTCTTATTACTACGATTATTACTCTTATTATTATTCTCACTATGAATTGTTTCCACTTGTCATTCTAAACTCAAAATTATCAATTTTTATATTTTTTATTTTTACAATATTGAATTCTATTTTATCAAATTTCACATCATGTTGAGTAACATTTTGTATTCTCCTACTAATCCTATAATTACGTACCCCTTTCCAAAATCTGTACACCTTATGTGTTATTCTATATATGACACTAATTATTTTGCCACTTGACTTTAAACTTTGATCATAACCACAAACATGTTAATTGAATTTCATACTACTATTGTTGTTTCATGTATTCACACCTTTGACCTAATTTCCTCACCGGATATAATTTCTTAAAAAAAAACTATATATATGTATATACGATTGTACAGCTTGATAATAAATTCGTCGAAAAGGGTATCTTCGCTGAATATTGTGTCCTTAAATTAGGTCTTCTCTGGTCACCTTTATGTTGGTGTCGTAGATAATTGATTTGTCAAAGCAGTTACTAGGATTTAAGAGTGACACTGATGTCTTAAAATTAGACAGAGTTGACAAATAACTCTAGGTAATCATTTTAAAAATGGCAGCATCGGCTGTAAAATATGAGGTAAGCCAAACCTGTCAGCTTACTTTGATCGATCCACTTACAACTATGACTCCCAGATTGGAAAAGTAAGAGCATATTTCAGTCAAGTTAGTCACTGTGATAAAACCTTTGAAAAAATGTTGACTGGAGTGAGCAGGTACTTTTTGTATTTGTGTGTTTAATCCAGTTTGTTTATTCCTTAGACAAAAACACACTCATGTGAAAAATGGACTTAATCCATTCTAACTCATATCACCCTCTTCATTCACAACTCTCCCCTTGTATCTCATCAGGTAGGACCAGAAGCCTATATAGAAAACTACATGCTCGCACTAGAAAATACAAAAATTCAACCATACTCTACTTAGCTCGTGTTCTGTGCGATACAGAAAGCATTAGGCGTGAAACCTACAACTTATTAAATAGTCAGTAGAACAACTGGATCTCGTCTTTCCAACTCATATCATTTATAGATACAACGTTTTCTTTCTTTCTTTTCTTTTTCTCTTTTCTTCTGTTATGTGCTGTTTTGTTTCTCTCTTCCTTACAAACTCTATTCATAACATTTGTCTTCGTTCTTTTACACTCTGTATATCTCGACCTTTTTGTTACCGCTTACGCCAGTAAATATGCTAGCATCTACTTTTCTAACACCTTCAAACACTCTGTTCAATTTTGGCTTTGCTACCAACATGCCAATATGTTGTTGTCAAAACTAACTGAGATTACCCTTAATCTATGTAGAATTTTATTTATTATTAATGTACTAACTGGATGCAATACTGTAGTAAAATACTGAGAATTTCATTCTGTATCACAAGTACTGTTTTGGAATAAAGCATATTATTATTATCTCAAAACACAGGAAAGGACAAATGAAATATAGAAACTGACTGTCGAGTCGAATTCTTCACTTTAGTAGAACTATAATCTAAATAAATCGATAATGAGTTCAAAACTCGGTGGGTGCGTGCTGTAAAGAGTTCCAAACTAGGACGAAACAGCTGGCTATCCAGTAATCCGTGGAAGTTTTCCAGTGGTTCTCTAACCAATGCCACCTCATGACAAGATCCTGTCACAAATCGATAACTTGCTAATCCAGGAATGTATTTCAATATTTTATGGATATTTCATCATTTTTGAAAAGTAAATAACTTGAAATATTTATACTTCTGTATCATTATTTTCCCTAGGGATATCAACAATTTATGCTTTAACTTTATCTCATTTAAATAAGAAAATCATTTTTTTCTAGGTTATCCATAGCCAAGAAATTTGAATGACCTTCATCTTTAACAGGCAACTGTATATAATTTGGATGTCAAAAATAAATTTGACCACAACCTTTTTCTTCATCCTTAGTGTGAGTAAGATGAGAATGAAGGTTAGTGAATGATAATCAACTTCTTACCTGGAGAATATCCATGAAAAAAAACGATACTAATATGAGTTATTTCTTTTCTTCTATTTTTCACACGCTCTCAGTCATCTTGATATATTTCAGGTAAGTTTCTACTTCAAAGGTCACTCAAGCTAAAAACTGAAGAAGAACAGAAAAAAAATTCCAATATGGTAGGCACAATATATAAATTTATTCATAAACATATAATAAGGTCAACAAAATCTTAATCAGGTAAGGAGATTTGTAAACACCTGTGCTATTCTCATGGTTTAAGTAAGCAAACAAACTGTTATCATGGTGATAAGCAGTTGAATCTTGAAAGCGCGTTCCATCATTTTTGAGATACATTATCTGAATGTGCTTATCATTCCAGTGAAGTATGTTGTTCGCAGTAAGATTTGGTAGGTAGATTGCCAAATGCATCAAGTGGTCATAAAAGCACAAAGTTATCACTATTGTAAAAAGAAATAAATTCATTCTACAGTGGAATTATGGAGGTGAAATGACACGGGTTGGCAGAAGTCTTCATGATGCCAGTTGGCTAATTTTTCTTTTTCTAATCAAAGCAAAAGTAAGCATGGAATGTCCGTATGATGCTTGAGATATTCTGGAAAGGTTGCCTAGAATATGAAAGAAATAGGAAGATAGGGCATAGAAGTGCTAAGAATCTGTGAGTGCCAATGTAATGGAAGTGTTCTCTCAAAGCTGTTGACAGGTGAGTCAGCCGTCTGCTTTAATTACCGAGACGAAAATTACGCAAATACTTATAGTTTGGCTATCATGATAACGCCAACATCAGTGAAGACTGTAATGCAGTAGGAACTAGTGTCAAGTAAATGACACTATTTGTTTCAGAGACTTGGTGTACGTGTCACCGACCGCTTATACAACAGGGTATTGCAGACTTTAATCAGTAGGTGTCTTTAATTTCTCGATACTGTGGCTCAGATGGCTGGCTAGCGACGAGGAATTGTGGTGGGCAGCGATCCAGTCAACCGAATGGATAGCAGACAGCAGAATGTAACACAGACGTGTTTCTGAAGTCCTATGTCCTACCAGAAACCCAAGAAATCAATAATACGAGAATTTCCATGATAATGTCTGATACCAGGGAGTATCGTGAATAGAGTCTTTGAATATCATACCTATTCTAAAAAGCTTCTATCGTGTATTACTGCATAACGGGCTGAGTGTTTTGATAATACTCATAATTCCATGAAACATCTCTGAACTAGGAAGTTAATGCAAGCATTCACAGTTAGCTGTTTAAAAAAATACAAGGTCAAATTCATCAACATGGGTGCGTATCTACAAAATCATCGAAATCTAATTCACAATTTTCAAGTTAATTTTCAATTTACACAGTTCCAGGTGAAATTTCATCACCTTCGTTTCCTTTGGAAACGAAAATTATTCAGATCACAATATGTCATCTATTTGATATCGTAAATGGTAATAAAGAAGGCAGGCATAATTGCATGAAACTATATTATCCTGATTGACTGAGATGAGTACTACTTACTACTCACATCAATCAGTAGTTTCAGCAGTTGTAAATTATGTGGTTTGAACTAATGCGGCTCTCTCGAGCTGAGCCAAAATGGGTGCCCTGATAATAAATCCCACCCTAAATGAGCGAAATAACCGTCCGGCATTTAGATCACTTCTGTTTGCCTAGCAAGCATTACTGGTTGATGTGATCTCAGTCAACCAGTAGTGTATAGTTTCATGCTAAATCATTTGAAGAATATTTCTAACAGCCACTTCACTAATTCATATATCATATCATATATGACGATACAGAAACATGCTGAATGAATTATTTGGTAATATAATTATTTTTTAGGAAATTCAAGAACATAAAACAAACTCCATCTTGATGCGCATTTAATTATACTGTGGTAAATTTTTGTCTTAAAGACGTAATAAACCTTGTAGAATTTTGTTAGACATTCAAGTGATTGGCAAAGCTTCCAACAGTCTAATGACAGAGACCAATTCGCATAGATGAGGGTAATAAATGTGGAAAAATAAGTCTAAGTTAATGCAGACTGGAAAGCAGTTCATATCAGAGGATATTTTATTTTGTAACAAAATTCAATGAAAAAAATGTCTAGACGTTCACACCATTGTTGTTCTAATTAATGTAACATGTGACACAATCACTTTTTTGAGTAGTAAGTGAGAACAGCGATAGAAAACTAAAGAAGAAATGTATTTTGGAATTTTTTTTATTGTAATTTAGAAAATTGAATGGGAAAACGTAAGATTACAGATAGTAAATTAACAAGTGTTGGAACAGAACAAGTAGGACTGGATACATTCTGTCTGTATAGTCTCGGAGGCTGCGTACTGTGAAGATTCCCAAAATAGAACTGGCTATCCAGTACTCCCTGCAGGCTTTCCACGGGTTCTCTAACCGATGCCATCTGATGATAAATCCCTGTAACCGATCAGCTGAATCCCTACAAACCAATACTTGAATATCAATGAGATGCTCACTAGCGAATGGCCTTATTCAGGAAGGTAGTTATCTGGGGTTCAGTTGAGAACTCGTGACTATGAGGGTGCATCAGACTGAGTGTGAGGACAAATACTCACCTATGACATTTGTTAGTGGTCGCGCCATGTCATGAATTAGCTGAAGTTGGAATTCATGGAATGACCATGGGATTGGGTCCCAGTGGCTTAATGGTCTACGAGCTGACCTTGTAAGCAGAAGGTCCTCGGTTCGAATTCTGACGGTGGGTGCATACTGCTGAAGAGTCCCAAAGGGGACTGAGGAAACAGCTCTCCAGCACTCCCAGCAAGTTTTCCAGTGGTCGCCTAATCTATGTCAGCTCATGATGAAATCCTGTAACCGATCAATCAAATCCAGACAAACCGACACTTGATCAACGCTAAACAGTTGTACTCCAAAATGCGTGTAGATTTATAACTTACTATTGCATCGTACTGTTTTGTGAATTTTTCCCTAGAGAATTAAATGAATTAATGTTCAGTTTTTAGAAACCACTCTTTAGCTTTATTGCAAATAAAAGCAAAGTTTTCAACAATCTTATCAGTGAAAGGCTTTTATTCACGTTTTAACTTCTTGAATAATCTATTCAATGCTGCTGACATTACTCACTTGTCAAGCAATATACGGTCATCATGACTCATCCTATGATACTGATTTCTCTTGTTGAATATTTAGAGACAAATCAACTTGATGGGAGAAGTCGTATGCACATGGAGTCCCAAGATATGTTTCAAACTGACAAATACTATTTTTGAGGGAAGTTGTTGCTCTACTGCCACCCACTTAAGTAAGGTCGGAATCACGAATGCCGTGTTTATGTTTGTCCTTGCTACTGCGTGTCCTTTTACATCGTTTATGTGACAGAAATAATTTTTACAGATTATATTGGTGTAACAGATAATGGCGAATGAACATTCTTCTACTTATTGTCACTTGGACTACTAATATTCACTGACGAATACATTAATGCATCTGGAACCACAAAATACTATTATAACCCAACTTAAAAGCCATTAAGAGGTGCGTAGATAAGGTGGGCTCACTGGAAGTTTTCCACTGTTTTGCCTCATAAACATAGAGAAAAGAAAGTTTCAGGATTCTAAATAACTGTGAAGTAGTACTTTATTTTCTGTGAACTTCTGAGTTTGTATGTTTACCAACTAACTAGATATCACTTGTACCAATCCACAATACAGTAGGCTTCTGTGGAGAGCCGTAATGAAATTTTTTACCACTGTGTCTCAAAATGTGTCACATATTGGAATCTGAATAAAGGAGTGTTCTAAAGGAAATCTCGCTTTGAATCCAAGAAGATCACTGAGGACTTAAACACCATCTGGTTCAGAGGTATCCTAAAAAGACTTTTTTCACTGATGGGATAGCTAAAATGCTGGGAATTTCAAGCCACCAGACTTCAGATTACTGTAGCCATGAATACGTCTTTCATATCTTATAAGAAGTTTAAATGTCCGAAAAATCTTGGTCTATGAGTAACAAGATATGGCTTTTCAAATGAATGACGATGACTTTCCTCACCAATGTTCTTAGTACTTCTGCCACACCAGCAATTTTCCCAGCTTTCGTTCCAAATAGGTTGTTTGTAACTTGTATGAAAAAATAAACCATCTTGAAAGGAAATATTCTTCTCATATATTACTTGAATGCGTTTGTTAAGGTATAGGATACGTAAATTTACCACATTTCTTCATTTTTATCTTTAAATTTATAATATATACTGGTTTTGCTAATGTCCGAAGAAACCCGCTAATTTTCTGAAAACAAAACTGCTCCTAAATTTACATATGCCAATGTTTCATTAAGTTAGCACCTACGTATTCCTACCAGTTTATTTCTAACCTCCTTTTAAATAATTGTAGAGTCTACAACTTAACAACCGGAAGACGTAAACAGTGCATGGTCAGTATTTTTGTACTGCGTCACATATGTTTTTATGTAGGAAGTGATAATTTGATGCAATTTTAACTTTGCTACATCGTGTCTTTAATTTTTCTAATAATGAAATAAAGTTATCCCAAAATTTTTCATTTTCAAATACAAGGAACCACCGATTTCAGTCTGTCAAATGATAGATGAATTTTTTCCCCTAAATGTATCCACTGACCATTCAAAGAAATGACTTTCAACTGAAGTCCGACTAATCAGCACTCATTTTCCGGAAGTCGAATAGTTAATCCATGTATTATTAACTTTGCGCAGAAATACAAATATTCATCCATCACAGTGACAAAATTCGTTTCATCATGAGCTGACACAGGTCAGACAACCACTAGAAAACCACCGGGGAATACTGGACAGCTGTCTCGTCAGCCTAGTTTGGGACTTTTCATCAGTTCGTACCCACCGCCAGGGTTCGAACCCAGGACCTTCTGGTTACAAGGCGAGCTCTTAGACCATTAAGCTATTGGAAGAATTTTGTTGTTGGAACTTCTTAAATAAATTATTCTTCATTATTTATCATAATGGGAGCAGACAAGATTTCGTTTTTTACTTTTATTTTCCGGTAAACACTTTCATTATACGTATTTTCTTACCACACTGAATGTCTTCTGATATTATACATTGCAAAAGTATCTATGTCTGAATCTTTGTCTTATAAAAAGTCTTCAAAAGAGACTGCTACGTGGGTATGTCAGTTTCCTAAATCATTTTGATCAAAATAATTGTGAATAAATGAATGATACCAGATTTCAGCCAGTAGCTGATTTGTATATAAAAGTATCGTCAAAGTGAAAACATCGGTTACCGATTTCATAAATGTGAAATGCCTTTTGGTGTGCTATGATGAATGATTCCTCCGACAAAAAAGTTTATCTTTTTTACACTTTTAAGATGCACAGATTGATTTTGAATCGGAGTGGTTATAGAATGTCATAAAGGTATACCTTTGTGCCCACTTTTGTATTACGTAATGAATCCCCTTGATAAACATTATGATGAACTTAATACTTCTTATTGTTCTTCACTACTTCAAAATACAGTGAAATTATGAAAGGAGACAGAAAACAGGAAGAAAACAAAAAAATTTGGATTGTCCTGCGCTCAGATGTTGTTAAATTAAAATACAATCGAAAAATGATGGAAATGCATTTTGTTATGAAACAAAATAAGTAAATAGGAACGAGAATACATTAGCTTAATTTTGAAATTAACTTTACTTAATATAAACAATAAAATATAATGGCACGATAAGCATAAGAAAAGTACTAAAAATGTGCACACAAAAAGAATTTTAATGGGACTTTTATATTTTATAATCAAAACATAATGAAGAAGCTATTTGTTGCATGTGTTGCATGCATCGAAAATTGTCTTTGACTCGCAGATGATAATCAAACTTTGAAGACTATCATTTCATATTATGTGGATGGAAAACAAAAGTTGAATTCTTTTTTCCAAATTACTTTCAATGAATAGATGTATACTTACTTGGAGACATTATGCCTACCTACTTTGAAAATCCTGATTAAGCATTCCGTGGCTATCACACAGCAACATTTAATTTTGCGTGCAATATTGTATTGGTGGATAGAACATCTACATGCTTCATAAAACTGTATGATAATGACATATCCATGTCTGTAGTTATCATCAGTTACCTCGAGCGTGAGTTGCATAATAATTAGGTGCTATCAGTGTTCTGGGATACAAGCTTTGAAAGTGTAAATATTTAAGTTACTATTCACTACTCTCATTGATGTCTGATTTCTAAAATCTGAAAATGTATGTGCACTATACACTTCAATTTTCCTTATCTAATCAATTATTTTCAACTTGAAAACATTTATTTCTTGATACGAATTTAAAACAAGCAATAAAGGTTAAGAAAGCAGGATTTAATGAATTCATCAAATTTCGGTAGAACTCGTCAACTGAATACTCTAAATACACGGATATATATACTTTTGATATTACATTGGGAGATATAAGACTGATAAGTAAACAAACTACATTGAATTAGTCATGCAGGAAGACAGGTGCGAATGTTTTCCAGGTCATGTTCAAATAGATAATTGAGGGAGAGAATGAGAGATCAAATAAAGATAAATTGCATTACGCCTCAATTACATCACTAAGATAAACAATTAGATATTAAAGAATATAACAAGAATTGCAAACAGGCTAATACCAATAGTAAAAGTTATAATAACAATAATAATAGTGCTGAAGTGAGTTAAGATAATCCTACTGATAAAGAATAGTTTTAAATGAATCAAGAATAATAATAATATTAATGATAATAACAATCAGGTAGAATAATAAGTAAAACGTATTACCATGGTAGATTCAGAGTCACGACCATCTCTTTTTGTACACAGAGACTTGGTTTATAAACGCGAATTGCACAAGGCTCTGCAATTGCAAGCACTTTCTTCTTTCTTTGTCTGCTGACAATAGTGAATGGCTTGACCGCGTCGTTATCATGTCCGTAATCCACAAAATGTTTTGTTATTGAGGATTTTGGCACTTTACACTCAGCTGTTTTCAGCCCTTTTGGCAAATGCTCCATCATGCGAGTAGACAATCGACTTTCCGTACGACCTATGTATTTGCTTCCACAAAACAAGTTTTGCAGCATAATAAGTTCTCTTGATGGCTTTGTTGAGTCTTCGTTTGAATACTTCCTGTACATCATCTCCTTTGAACAGCAAACTGATATGGACAGGTTTCTTCGGAACTGTTTGGATTGTTTTGCAGGGGCTAATTTCTTCAGATTATTTATTAATGAACTTCTCAGGATATCCATTCTTAGATAAAGTATCCTTCAGAGATTTTATTTCATGCTCAATAGTACTGTCAGAACAAATTTTCCGTGCTCTATTGAGCAGTGTTCTGACTAAGTCCTTTTTATACTGGATTGGAACAAAGCTCTTGAAATGTATGTACTGTCCTGTCCATGAAGACTTTCTAAATATAGATCTTTTGATTGTACCATCATTCATTTTGGCTAGGAAAACGTCTAGGAATTTAATAGTATCGTTTTCCTTGTGTTCTACTGTGAAATTGAGATTTGAATGGCATGAGTTGAATTTTATCAACATGTCTTCGGCTTTTGATCTGCTTCCACAGACAATAAAAATGTCGTCAACGTATCCATTTCATGTATATGTTGCTGAAAGATACCGGTTTCTAGGCGTGACCGGAATAAGTTGGCGAAAAGTGTTTCCAAAGGGCTTCCCATCGCGACACCGTCAACTTGACGTAACAGACGCCTGTTGAATTGAAATTGGACATTTTAGTACATAAAAGTAGCAATTTTCTCAATTCCGATATTGCATTTTCGGTTTTTCTAATAAATGGCAGTTTATGGTTGTCAAAGATCAGCTCTTCTGGTGAATTTCCAGCAGATTTAGATAATATGGCACTTAAGATTAGTCTAACGATTCTATCTCACCGCTACAATCAATTCTAAGTTTATTTTATCCGTATTAAAATACGATGGTAGAGACTCCCACATATAAACTTCATGTTAGTATGAAATTGTCATCACTGAGTCCAGCATTAAATTGTACTATTGTACATCTTGTTGAGGCGGATTCATTTAGCTGACTAATGTCAGAATCCTATGTTATTTACACTTGGTAAAGAACCGATCATATAATCTTTCTTGATAAACCTTCAAATATTAACCCTGCAAGCTAGCAACAATTTATTTCTCATTATATTGTGAAGTACATAATAAGCAGGATGTTTGATAAATAGTGTGATCATACTGGTTGGTCATTAGGATGTATATTTTTTAATGTTATTTAGTTTTCAATGCTGTCTGGATTCAACTAGTCAATCTTCCAATGTGATGATCATGGTTTACTCTAAACCGATATTGCTTAGTTGCTGTCAACATCAAAATAGTTACTTTCTGTTTATGAATCAAGGTTCTTACTACAGTCTTTCCGAAAGTCAATCAGGATTCAAATATCTCAACTGTAATGTCACTAACCACAGTGCTAGCTGGCACTGGTTAGAATCTCTGAGGGCCCTCTTGTTCTTTTGATGATAAGGGAGTGCCATGGTGAAGAGTGAGAAATAGCACTAAGACCTCCTTTCTGGGTATATCAGCGATTGCCTTCAGATGGGATGATTAGTAATAAACTTCGATTCAGGAAAAATTACTTCAGACTAACTAATTAAATAGACTTCAAATTTGTTTTCATTGGACAAAGTTCTACGTATATAAGTATAAAACTTGGGCACTGTGGTAGAGTATAACTCCATTGTAGAAAGTTCTACTAAGCAATGTTTTTGACTGCCCATTAACTGTTTTCCTGCCAAACTGAGACCGTATTCTTAAAATACCTAATAATTTTTAATATAAGGATTCATGGTATTAATCATGAAAGAGATAAATACTCAGCTAAAAGGCCCATCTTTTGTCCAATTTTTCTGGGAGTTACTAATTCTTTTCATCAGAATGGATACCTGATATCTGATAAGTTCAAAATAATCTATGACAATCACTGTTTGGATCTGTGTAATATTTTGTGATACTACAAACTGTATTTTCATATTAAAAGTGAGAATTACAGCCTATTTCACTTCAATCACATGTTCCGGCCTTTTAGTTAACTGCATTCGTTTATTGTCTTTCAGTGAGCAAAGCAGTACTCTAAATGTAAGAATAACTACAGATAATAAGATGATTTATAATTTCCCTTTTATAAATTTACGTAACGTAGGCATATCAGCGTGCGTCTGTGGCACAGCGGTAGAGTTAACGCCAACAACGCCTCTTATGGTCCAGGGTTCAATCCCCAGCCGATGCACTCATTTACCTCACTAGAACAGTAAGTAACAAGATCGGTATAGAGACAAGGTTGGGCGTGAGGTTGGCAACCTCATCCTCTAAAAATAAATATCACTGCTACCAGAACTTCAAAGCTCTAGCTTGAAGCCCTATGTTGCCATTTTTAATATTAGAACAAGACATATAAGCGAACAATATTGTTTTCAATTAGATCTTCAGGCTTTACTCTAATTTACATCGATTTATATATAAAAATTTTTAACTAATGACGGTAATTTTGTGGATCATATAATAGTAATAATAATAATATAATAACAATGTGGTAAATGTTTTGAACGTTGTTAAAAACGATGTTTATAATGATAACAAAATATTGATAATAAGGTTTATGCAGGTGATAAGAATAACAGAGGTATTAGTATATATATATATATATATATATATAGGTAATTCAATTATTAAATTAGGTCAAATCTTATAAGTTACGTCATATTAAAGGTGAAGTGGACAAATAATCAGACTTCAAATAAATATCATAAAAATACGAAGGAGATGGAAAATAAGAAAGGATGGGAGGGTTCTGAAGAGAATTCACCTAGGTCAAGGGAGAGACATAGGTTGAACAAACTTCTTTTGTATGCAAAGACTAGGATTGTTCTCTCGAATTCCCATAGCATCGGCTAAGTGTAAAAGACGGATTCTAATTGCGTTCGAAAGGCTAGATGGAATGCGATAGATAACTTTGAAGGCACTACTTTTGTCCACTTGGTCACCGCTATCAATCAAATGAGCCAAAATAGAACTTCTTATAGATTTTATCTGACCTTTTCCAAACCATGAAGGAAGATGCTCATTAATGCGTTTTTTAAGCTGTCAAGTTGTTCGCCCTATATAGCTCTCTCCACAGGAGCAACTAATTTCATAGATATACATAGATGTGGCACAGCTAAGTAGCTTGTCTTTCACTTGAGCAATCAAAATTGGCCGGCTGGAAAATGACAAACAGAGGGTGGCGGCAGTATAAGTCCGTTTTATCGCTCTCGATAATCTCTGATGTAAGACTTCACTAGCCACGTCCCCATTAAATTGCAGTTCCATGAACAGTTGTTTCTTTGTAACTGTTGTCGGTTTCTCTTTATTGTACTTAGCATCCATGTGTCTCCTGACAAATCTACTGGGATAACCCATTTTTGACTAACGTATTTTGGATGTATCCTAGCTCATTCTCTAGAGAGCCATCTGTACAGATGCGTCTTGCTCTATTCGTCAGGCATCTAACCAAATTGATTTTGTATCGGATTGGTACATAACTGAGGAAATGTGTATATTGTCCTACAGATGTAGGTTTTCTATAGACATCTCTCTTGAGAATGTAAGGGATTATAAAAAAGACTGCCAATAGTTTTATTTCGAAAAATATAATTTCGATAACTATTTGTAGGTAAAATTCGTATTCTGTAAAGTTTAATTATAGATTTCATGTTGCACAAGGTAACATATATATATGTGGTAATCAGTATTGTTACTTGGATAAATTAATTCTAATTTATGGCCTCTGACAGAAACGAGATTTAATTGGGTATATACACATTCACTGACAAGCCTGTATTTTTGGTGGTAATACAGACATTTACAGTTACTGGCCAGCACACTTGTGTTGACAAAAATAATTTACGAGATGGTGTTGAAGGAACTGAAATTTATTAACTGCTGCAAGTATCATAATGTCTTCTTATTTCCAATTTTCTCTTGTTACTTATCAGATGGAATTGGTCCATGTAATGTGTCACTTTGGTGTATTCATTCATATAGATAAAAAAATTGGAAGTTTATTCAATTTTAGGTATCTTCTAAGTATACAGTGATGATAAATTATCTTACTTTTTTTACTATTCAGCCTAAAGAGAAAGTACTAAAATATTATAGAGACTTCATAACAGTTAGTGGTATAGAAAATGAATTTCATATCACTACTGATAAGAAAGGATATATGATATACACTGCTAACTACTGTGACAGTGGTTGAATGTACTTTAGATTTAAAAAATAAAACTTATGAAAAAGTTTAAACCATACTTGGAAGTTGTTTCTAATTCAAAGTGCAAACTCTGTCTTTAAAAGGTGTTAGAATCTTTATTACTGGATGGTAAAAATTGAAAGTGGGAAGAATACTTTTCATATAAATCAAATGTTGACCACTGGTTTGCCAACAGTTTACAAATAATTTATTAATCCCTTCAAGTTACCATTTATTTATTTATTTAGTAGTTTTCAGAGATATCATGTAAATTTGAAATTATTTACCTTAAAAATGTTGATGACAATGGTTTCTGAGGAGAGAAGTTACCCTGGTTTTCTTTATGCATTGATTATTTTGAAAGCCTGACCCGTGTCAGTTAGGTATTTGGCAGTTGCACTTGAGAAGATATTTCTGCCTTGCATAGGGAGATTTTCATGGATATGCTCAGATAATCTAGTAGATACTCTCCTCTCGAACCTTCCTATGTACCTGCTGGTTAAGTGTGAGTGAATTGATAAATACAGTTGGAGTTGACATGAGCAAGATATTTATATACTTTTGACTGAGTTAACGAGCACACCGTATTGTAAAGTAGGATGAGTCTGGAGGTGGAAAGTATTTTTTTCAATGCACCCTTGATTGTTTTTTTTTGTGGATACATCTTTCCCTATGTATGCTAGGCGGATAAAAACTGGTCTGTTCTTGACTTTTTCGAGTTTCGTTCCAGGTGTCTTTCTGCTTCCATACTTTGATATGAACTTTCAGAGATATCCAGTTTCTATAAGGTTCTCTTTGATAACTGGGAGTTTCCATTCAATCCTATCTTCTGAACACAATGCCCTAGCTCTGCTAAAGCTGTGTCAGAGAACTGATTGGCAGGGAATATGCAGTGGAAATTAGTGGGGCTTCCAAAAAATAATCATAACACAAATTTTAAAAAATGTTGGACAAGATAAATTTCGATTACATAAACGCCATATGACTGTTCTTTGCTGGCTTAAGGTACTGCAGCTATCTACACTGAAGACTTAACTCTAGATGAAAACCACTGTCACGAAATATTGTCTTGGGTATTTCACGTTTCGAGTTGTGTTCTCTTCTTCTGGTTTATGTTTATTGATCTTTGATAACTTGAGATTTGGTATGAACGACACTCAATATCCTTGATAAACAGATATCATTATATACAACTTGATGAAACTCTCTGAAATCCATGAAGAAATAGGATTTTGAAAAATATATGTATATAACTGCGAAATAATTCTTACTTTTGGTACCGCTTCGTGTTATATATTCCAAGACGTTATAAATAGACTGGCACATATGTTCTTTAAGGTCAACTCCGACCGCTTGGTCATGTATTTAGAACTTAGTAATTTGTAAACTTGTAAAGAGAAAGTCACTAGTTTATGAGTGGTGAGCTAACAGTTCACTGGCAAATCACCAGTACTACATTTTCACAACCAAAAGTTTTGTTTTTTAAATACAGTTTTGTTAATCATCTCCCTGAACTAATTTACGCACAAAGTTGCATTATAATAATCCTACCGGTGAACTGTTCATTCACGAATATTTTACAGGATACATGACTTCAGTTAAACCGTGTACCACTGAAAGATGGACAGTTATTTTTATCCTTTCTTGTTCACATTTTAGCTTTCGAACTAGAAACAGTATCCTTTGATTGACTTAGAGTGACCTTATGCTTTGTAATGTTGAAAAAAATGTTTCTCCTATCTTAACTTATACACACAAAATATGCAGTCTCAATAAAGATGACACCCTTGTGTCTGTTAAATGACCTCAGGTTTAAAAATATTGGACGATTATTCTGTCTTTGCCTAGTAACCATATGTGAATACGTATTTCTCATTAAGAAAAAATATATGTATTTTGTAGTATTCAGAATAAGTCAGTTAGTTAACCTTTGTTTCTTAAATTTACCCTGAAAAATTAGTAATATCTTTGAATAGCACAAAATTACTTCAGGATATGTTACACTAGATTGCTGAAATGACTGAGAGACTTTTCTTTTTAAGTGAGGTCAAATATAATCCTTTAGCTTGCCACACAAGGTTCTTCCCACAAAAAATGAACAAAGAAAGCCTAAAATAGGAAACACCACTTAAATTATGCAAAATAAGTATTAGACAATATGTCTGATTATAACACAAAACATTCTGAAATAACTCCAAATGAATAATGGTAAAATAACGCTTAAATAATAACTCGATGACTGAATAATAAGACGTCTTTCCTATATATGTCCATTATGGTAAGCTGTGATATTAACTCATTATGTACTAGTATCCCTATTACCGAAAGCCTTGATATCATTTCCAGTTTACTAGAATCAGATACAACGCTATCACAAAGATGTCCACTGGACACCAGTAAAATAATTAAGAGCCTAAAATTCTGCCTAGAAAGTAATTATTGTACATTTAAAGGGAGTTTATATAAACAGACAAATGGTGTTGCTACGGGTTCACAAGTCTCCCCAATAGTCGCCGACCTTTTCATGAATAAATTCGAAAATATCATCTTTTCCAGCATACTCACTCCTAAAATATGGTCAGGATATGTGGATGATACTTTTGTAGTACTAATACGAGATCTACAGAATTCATTCCTGGAGAAAATAAACTGTGTATCTCCCAAAATCCAGTTCACTTCGGAAGCAGAATCAGACGTCGGTAAACTACCATTTCTAGACTGCCTAGTTAAGAGAAAGGGAAACGGACATTTTGGTATATCCATATTCAGGAAGAAAACCCACTCCAATAAATATTTAGACTTTAAATCACCACACCCCATCAGCGCAAAGATTTCAGTTGTTTCAAGTTTTCTCAGATGAACACACTCTCTGATAACGGATGAGAAAGAAAAAGAAGAAGAAATAGCAAACATTACTGAAAATCTCAAGTAAAACAACTACCCGAGGAACTTCATCAACAAAATCAACACAGACATTAAGTATGGTCGAAAACGCATTCCGAAAATATGGACATCAATAGTCGTCATTCCATATAGAGCAGAGACGTCAGACGATATCAGAAGAGTACTCAATCAGCTCGACATGAGAGTTTTCTTCAAAACACCAGACACACTTCAAAGCAACCTTGTTCATATGAAAGACCAAATCCCGAAAGATTCTCTATCTAATTGTGTCTATAAAGTAAAATAAGTGGAATGTGATGCAGTCTACATCGGACAAACATCTCGAGAAATCAAAATCAAAAGAAATGAACGCCGTAGAGCTTCTCTTCAACCACCAAGAAATCCATCTGAACTAGAAAAACTTGAAAAATCACAAGCTATAGGTCTACACGATATAGAATCAGGCCACAGAATTGATTTTGACAATATTGAAATAATCCAGAAAAAGCATATCAGGAATCACAAAGAACGTCTAATATCAGAAGCACTTCATATCAAGTGGAATCCCAATTGTCTGAATAGGAATGATGGACTAAAACAGAATCTGACCTGGTTACAACACCTCCCTCCCCCCATGAAGTGACAAAATCAACATGAATGTGAAAAGCAAGTTCACTATGTAAACACACACTGCTTTTATAATTTTACACACTGACCAAATCCAATAATCTACATTTGATTTTGTTATCTTTACCAATTGACTAACTTGACAAAGAAAAATGACCCCAGACTGACGAACGATGATCAAGTTAGTAAACTTTATTTTGATATCATAAAAGACGTACTATTACCTTTGTTATTTGGTTTAGTGATCTTTATTGCTATTTTGACTTTCAATATGTCCCTTTAGCCTGACCTAAGTATATTTTCTCACCTCGTAACTCTTTGTTATATATATGCTGAGATTCTGTAAACTCCGGTTTAATAATACTTTGATAAAGCTATTAGCATTGAATAGCGAAACGTTAGTAAAAACAACAGTATCGTTTTGTTTTTCATTCATTGGGAAATACAAAAACCTTTATTATAATGAACGTCTTCGCTATGTTTTTCGTATCATTATCGTTATTACTTCTCCGCTGGGTGCCGAATGTAACAGAGGGTTTCACTTCCCGTCTACATTTCCAACGAAACCTTGCCGCGACTTTGTGATGCCACTTGCTTCGCATTTATTTTCTTCTGCACATTTGTTCCTCTGTTCACTGAAATTTCTTGTTACCTGTTGTTATCGGCCGCCCTTTTGGTCCTCAATATCGAACAGGTGAAGGCACTTACTGATGAAAGTCGGCAGTAGTTTATTGTGCGTCGGTGGCACAGTGGTTAGGACTCTCGCCGACCATGCACATGGTCCGGGGTTCGAGCCCAAGCCGACGCACACCTGATATCTATGGTCGGCCTGCGAATTTTGGGCTACCGATATCCATGCTGAAAATTCCATACTTGTACCAAAAATACGGTGTGGAATCAAGCTGTAATCAAAAATAAAAAATAAAAATAAAAAGTATTTGCTTTTGGTGAGAAATCTGCCGAATCTCTGAACCATATGACTTGACACTGGTATTAAGGAGTAAGATCTTGTCTTTTGTGCTGATTGCTGTAGTTTTCCACACTTATTTAAGAGTACTAAATGCCCACTAGTCTAGCTTTCATGACCCCAGGTTGCTCGATTTCCTTATTCTTGCTACATGCACTTGAGACAATGCTACCGAGGTAAGTAAAAGTGATATAAGTATAAAACTTGGGCACTGTGGTAGAGTATAACTCCATTATGGATAAGATTTTATTTTGATAAATCTTACAGTGTTGTACAGTGAAAAGTACTGTTATCTTTGCGTTTCTGTCATTGATAGTAAGTAACGTTTACTGCTGGTTTCCCGATTTACTAATTATCTCTATTTTCTTTATTACGACTAGAATCCATGTCTTCCAGGCATACCCTGTAAATTTTGGCTTTTGATTATAGATGATCAATTTTTCGTGACACAAGACATAAATCATATGTGAAATCTTAATTTTCTATGGTTCTTTCATAGGTCCGAAGAATCTTAATTTCATAGTTATTAAACATGAATAGATCAATAATGTTAATGAAAGGTTCTAGGGCTGACTTGCAGCAATTTAATGGATTTGAAATAGGTGTTGCTGTCTTTTCCGAAAATTAGCGATGAGGGAGGATATAATCTACCCACCAGTTAAATATGTTCAATCTAGAAACCTGTTCGATGATTGGTTTTTGTCCCAAGGTAAGTCGCGGTTACCACACTGATGGCTGTGTTAAAATGTAATGAATTTTGAGAATACCGTAAAGTCAGAAAATTCAAGGCAGCAAATAAACCAGTATTAATACTTATTATTTATTATTATTAATACATATATCCTATTTCATGAATCCGCTTTTAAATGCGTTAAAATGTGTACAGTAATGATAGTTCAATATCTGTCTGAAATCAAAATACAAAACCTAACTACTGCAGCAAACAAACGCTGCTGCAAACCTCTGGTAGACTGGTTGTGCAATGACTGCTGTAGTACGACTAAGTTTCGTATAACAGAAGCCATTGCCACTCTGAGGAGAGCTCTGAAGCTCATAGACTGCAGGGGTCTTCCACCACAGGAGAAAACCGACTACTGCCCAGACACCAAAGAGGTCACTAGAGTCACCGACAAAACAGTACGTGCTCCCGATGCGTCTCTGTCAATGAGCGAGTGCCCTTCAGCATAGAAAAGCATCCACTATATTCCAGACACCAGCGCTACCCTCAAGATACCGGATAAGCCCTCCAGTGATGGTAACGGAAAGACTGGCAGGAAGAAGAGGCCTACCAGGTGTCGAAAACCTGTAACTCAAGTCGCCCAAGGACTTGTAGAACAAGCCCCTTTCATACCGGTGGATAGTGGGCAGATAAAATCAAATACGATTAGCGAGGACGACGCCAATGAATGGTGTAGTGTAGTCTTCGGCAGAATGCGAGATAAGGACAACACATCGGCTACACTGCCCACGAAGGACAAAAAGGCATTTACGCCGCAGAGCAAGGAAACCCCGGCAAGTAAACCTGATCTCTCTGACAGGTCGCTCATTCTCCACGAAGTGGAAGAGTCACTGGCCTCCGATCTCAGGGCCGGATTTGAGCATGAACTTAACTTGGTCAAGCCACTTTTAGATAAGCTACTGCCAAAGACAGTATCGGGCATAAGAATACTCAGCGTATATAGTCTCGGCCAAAAGCCTGAACCTACATTTAATCAGCCTCTATGTCTCCTCTGCCATTCTGAGCAACTCTCAAATTTTTAGAGGACCAGGCATATATGTCCGTGCTGACCGTGTCAAAAGACAATCTGCCCCAGAATTAAGCGAACGACGTCAAAACAGCGAAAAGAAACAACAGATTAAGGGTTTTCGGGTTGCCAAAGTTCTCAGTTTGATGATTCCGAAACTTCTGTGGGTAGGCTGTGGAAGCACTAAACTGAATTGACAGTTTGCTACTCAAACGCCTGCAGCCTGTTGAACAAACGGACTGAGTTGGTAATATGATAGACTCCAGAAATCCGGATGTGCGTTGGTGGCACAGTGGTTAAGACTCTCGCCGACCATGCACATGGTCCGAGGTTCGAGCCCACGCCGACGCACACCGGATATCTATGGTTGGCCTGCAAAATTTGGGCTACCGATATCCACGCTGAAAATTCCATACTTGTACCAAAAATACAATGTGGAATCAAGCTGTAATCAAAAATAAAAATAAAAAAATAAATAAATAAATAAATACCATCACAAAGACATGGCTCACACCCAGTGTCACTGACAATGAAGTTAACCTGCCAAACTTCGAAGTGCATAGGGTGGACCGACTAAACCGCAAAGGAGGTGGAGTAGTCATCTACCTCAAGAAATGCTTAACCGTGTGTAGCATCGAAGCACTCGCTCACGAAAGTGAGTCGTGCGAACTTCTACGCGGCAGAATTAAATGTATAGGCCAAAACATTGACCTTATTACTATACACCGCAGTCCTGATTGCAACGCATATGAATTCCTAATACAGAAGCTAGGCTCCTGGACTTCGAAATGTCGAAGTCTCGTAGTTGGCGACTTCAACGCCGCAACAGTTGACTGGACGAGCCTTACAACGCCATCTTAAGTCAACTGCTTCGATCATAAACTGCTGGAATCAAGTATATCGCTGGCCCTAGTCCAACATGTTATTAAGCCCACGCGCTATGACCCATAGCACTCCTCCTCAGCTCTGGACCTAGTGTTCCCACACTATGAAGAGGTGGATCTCATACAACATCTTCCTCCTTTAGGAAGAAGTGATGATGCTGTGCTCACTTTCAAGATCACAGCAACAGCAGCAAGAGCCCAAATACCAGCTCTACCAAACGTTTGGAAAGCTGATATAAATGCGATCGTCTCAGCAGCCAACTCAGTGAAGTTGTACGTCAGCCCAGAGTCCCAAGGAGAAGCCACATGGAACCAATTTAAACAACTTTGCGCCCAAGTAACTGAACCTTTTATCCCTTGGCCTGTCCCAAAAGGACGGAAACATTTCCCCATTGGATAAACTGAGTGATTCGTAAGTTGCTCAGACTTAAACACAAATGGTGGAACCTGTTTGCCACACTTGAGACTCCTGAGACCAGGAAATTGTATGACACTGCTAGGAATAAAGCTATTGCGGAAATCCGTGAATCAAGGATGAAGATCGAAGCAGACCTGGCTCAAAATGCAAGGGCACAAGCTAAGAAAATTTTCTCGTACATGAACTTCAGGAATAAAACATCTAATAGTGTCCCAAACCTGACTGTTGGCAATGACACAATCGAAGAAGTTCAATTAAAAACAGAAGTAGTGGCAAACTACTTCTTCAAGTCATTACACAGAAGTCATCACTCCCCATAGAATCAGCTCTAGCTGCATCAGAGGAATACGGGGTAGATTCTGTTGACATCGACCAAGATATCGTGTTCAACTGCTTAATGAAACTAGATGGAGAGATATCAGTGGGTCCTGATAATTTTCATCCAAGGCTTCCCAAGGAGCTATCAGCTCACATATCCTACCCTTTGACTACTATCTTTAAGCTCTCTCTCTCTCCTAAGTAAAGTGTTACCACGTGACTAAAATGACGCCATAGTAACCCCCATCCAAAAAGGAGGATCAAGACAAAGCTCTTCAAATTAAAGGCATACTAGTCTCACCAGCACTTTAATCAAGACACTGGAAATAATCATCAAGAAAAGCATCGTTGCATATCTAGAAAACAGCAGCTTGTTGTTCAGAGTACAGCACGGCTTCCGAAGAAACCTCTCATACCTCAACAAATTTTCAGAGTGGTTCAGAGAATGGATGCCCTCGATCAATATAGCGAAAGCATCAGCTCCTACAAACTAGAGGGAATAACACTTCTATCGGTTCACACTCACTTGGATTTAGGTGTTATAGTTAGCCACGACTTAAAAACTACAGCACACTGTCGCGCGCCGGCTGCACATAGTTTCAGATCCTTATGGGCAATTCGTAGAGCCTGTACTAGAATCACTAGAGATATGTTCACCTCCTTCTATACATCTCTGGTGAGCTCAAGACTGAAAAACTGCCCCCACGCAGCCAGTCCTTGTCTAAAAGAGGACTCACACATTCTAGAAAGGGTTCAAAGAAAGGCAACACATATGGTTATCGGCATGACTAACTTATCATACGAGGAACGACTAGACAGTTCAAATCTCTTCTCCCTGTCATAACGTAGGTAGAGAGAAGATTTAATCACAATGTTTAAAATTTTAAATAATGACTACGGACCTGACCTATTCTCTATTTTCATTCCCATCAGGTCGGAACACCTTACAGGATATAGCAGGAGAGTTCAAAAGCCAGGAAGAAAATATATTGCTGTTGAGTACTGGTTCTCAAACCGAACCATAAACTCTTGGAACTGACTCCTAGAAGAAGTAGTATCTGCAACCTCAACTGATTCATTCAAGAAGAGTTTGGACAATCACAGAAATTTACTAGAATATGATTAACATATGCTCCAAGGCTTCTACACTCAACCAATAAATCTGAATCTGAAACTATGCACATTCGCATGCAGTAAAGAAAGGTTTATGTATCGTCTTGTGAATACAAGCAAATGAAATTTAGGAGTTTTATGAGCCAGTGTTTCATTCAGAAGCGTTATTAAAACGGTGAAGCAGGTAGGTAGTTACCTTAGTTCTAGTGGAAAGTCATGACCAGGAGGTACAGTAGGTCGAGTGTGAGGATAAATACTCGCCGACGACATTCGCTAGTGGTCGCGCCAAATCATGACTTGGCAGAAGCTGTAATTTATGGACTGGCCACTGGATCGGGTCTCAGTGGCTAAATGGTCTAAGAGCTCGGCTTGTAACCAGGAGGTCCTGATTTTGAATCCTGACGGTGTGTGCGTACTGATGAAGAGTCCTAAACTGGGCTGATAAAACAGCTGTCCAGTACTACTATCAAACGGTCCTATAATTGATGTCAGTTCATGATGAAATCGTGAAACAATCAAGCATATTAAAATGATATTATAGAGAAGATTTGTAGCTCAGGTGGATGATTTTGATGTGGTTTTGTTCTCTGAGCTGGGTGGTTGAAGTATGCGCTGAAGATGTCACCCAGTAAGGTGATGAAAGCTTCGCAAACTAACCACCCAGCTCAGAGAACAAAACCACATCAAAATATTAAAATGAGTACAGAAGTACCAACAGGCGGAAAATCTCATTTTTCAAAGTTTCAGTGGTGTTCCAGTCAGCAACTGCTGTATGTAACTATAAAGATTTTTTTCTTTTGACGATGAAGGAGACAATATTACAGATATAAATGAAGTTGTGTAGTCTGAAGCTTATCAGTCTTTATAATTTAACATACTGAAAGTGGGCAGTTATCAAGGCATTTTCCCGATGAAAATTCACATGGCAGATATTTATCCTCAATTTTTGCGACTACCCAACAATATTTATGCCGATACAAACTAGCAATCCTAGGGCATTGACTAAAGTGCATTTGGATTCACTAAAATTACATGATCCTGTTACATCACTTCATTCGAAAATTAGTTTTTATGGTTGACTTATCTTCCTATTCGAATAATGAAATTCCGTTGGAATGTCTAAATATTCTTCTCATTTACCCATTATATTTATTAAAAAAAGTATTATTTCTGGATAAAATCTCTTATCTATGAATAATGTCATTAATCTATTTTAGACATTACTGGGAAGCAATGACAACCAAATAGGAGAAATGCAGTTTGAATCGTAATGGAATCGAAAAGGTATTCAGACCTTCTGGAAAAGTATAGTTTTCATTTCTCTTTTAACCAAATACCGAACAAAAAGGAGAAATTTTTTTCGCCATGTCGTCATCGTTTGACTATCAATAAATATCAAGCGACCAAATATTTTCATGGGTATGACATAAATCACCTAGGAAGGATATGAATGAACTGCATAATAATATTAGGGTAATCAACTACTTTCTCACCATGAAGGTTAGATTGAATGTCCTGGTTTCTGTTGCGTATTACTTACAGATTTCTTATACTCCTTATTACTTCCATTTGCAAAGTGATCAATGCACTGAGGGATCTTGTTTAATTTCACACCAAGTTGTGCTAATATGTTTTATTGAAACATTTACCGATCCAGAAATCATTTTAATCGATGAAATAATTTATTTACATCATTTATAGTTTGAATAAATGTTGAGGATCGTTTCCTTATTGAAATCTCAGACAAAAGATGGATACAAATTTTATTTTCCTTCCGTATCCCTGTTGTTTTGTGTGTATGCAATTTCATTTTTAGTAAAGCTCATCAAAGCCAAATGGAAAACACTTTCAAATGTTAATTTGTAGAGATTCAGTCTGTTGCACGTCTGACCATGGATTGACATCATTTAGAGAGCCATTAGAGCCACAGAGTACTGGACTGCTGACTCTCTAACCGGTATCGTTCCACGGGAAAATTTGAAACAAATCAAATCCTTACAGACTAACACCTGAAAATTAATCTGATTCTCGTTAGTTACTGGTTACAGGAGGAAGTTATCTTGAGTCCTAGAGGGAGGTCGTAACCACAGTAGTGCATCCGGTTAGGATTGAGGGGAAATGCTAGCTGATGAAATTGGCTGGTGGGCGCGATAAAACAACGAATTGGTAGAGACTGGTATTCACGGGCTATTAAGTTATGACCCATCGGCTGAATGGTCTACCAGCCTTCCGTCTAGGCTAAAAGTCCTAGGTTCGAGCCCCAACGTGTGCGTACAGCCGATGTGTCCCAAGCACTAGGAAGAAGCGGCTGTCCAGAGCTCCCTTGTTTTCAGTGGTTCTTTGATATATATATATATAGTGATTTAAAATGAAAAAAATAATCCCTACAGTGACTTGTCTTCATAAAGTTAGTGTTTATCATTTCCAGCCAAATGATTTTTAACAAAATATCTTAGTTTATTGTCGTTTGAGAGGCTTTTAAAACAGAAATTTCTTGGAAATTTAGAATTTACTCGAGGTTTAAAAATTTATGTGGTGACGGCATTTGAAATATTGACTTATTAGCAGTTCTCAGACAATATTTAAATCTAACTTGACTCAGTAAATAAATGCACAAGTGGTTTTTAATCCATGCACCAATACTGCTACTTGAGTAGGGAGAGTAGTAGCAGTGGATATAACCGTAACTTGACTAACCAAATGTCTAAATATTGACCGACATATAGATCCTGAAATGATTTGATGAAAATCAAGCAGTTTTAAAAGAGGTAATATAATGAAATTTGAGCAAATTATTGTCATATACTTTACTGTCAATTTTCAGTGACTAATAGCATTAAAGGTTTTAAATTGTTCATTTTATTACATAACGATCATCTTCCAACGCCAGGTAAATTGTACTCTGCTAGGCAGCCATCGAATGCATATATGTATGAAATATTTAGGTAGATTCCATAATTTGTTTGTTGAAACGAAAATGTCATTCAACATCATTTTTATGCGGAAATTATAAAAAACATATACAGTACGTAATTGAAGAAAGTGTGGTATTTTTATTATAAATAATAAAAGACTGAAAGCTCCTCTTACTTTACTACATAAAGATAAAGGAGAATTTACTTATGAACCTTTCTAGAGATGAGGTAGTCTGTATCTTAAATTTTGAGAAATTAATTCTAAAAATATAAAATACCACATGCAAATAGAATGAACATATAACAGTGTATTAAACAACCAATTTAAATATTTTACGAAGTCTCAAATTATATACTTAGCTAGAATGAGCAAATACATACTTGAAGAGTAAACAGAGATAGTTCAGCCTAACCGCTAATGAGTTTCAGATATGAAAACAGCGGGTTGTTTGATTATCATTTAGTTATCATGGAGGTAAACCTGCATTCATTATGTACTCTGATAGTATATAAGCCTCAGTATTTGTATTTTATGAGAAAGGAATTCACAAAAAAGATATAATCATCTGATAATACGTCTTCATCAACCCAATTCAACAGGAAGCGTTATGACAATGCCACGCATCAGGTGATCTACAATGGAAAACTCAGCGAGGCGTTTGAAGTGGGTACAGGAGAAATACAGGGTTGTCTATTATTACCAATGATATTCTTGATTGTGGTGGACCGGATTATGCGTCAGACTGTGCGTTGGGAGTGAGAAGACAAAAATACGTTTAACAAACGATGGGAAGACTCTAGAAGATCTGGATTTCACAGATGATTTGTGTCTACTATCACAGAACCTCAAAGACTTACAGACAGGTGAAAACCAACAAACTGGGTGAAGAGGTTGGCAGCGAATAAAGGACTTCAGGTGAACATAGAGAAGAGGGAGGTGATGAAGATAACCAACCACCAACAACAACAGCAACAACACCAACCAGCACCAATCCCCATCAAAGAGTGAGATCCGGGTGGGAAGCATCATTCCAACCACAGTCCAGTGGAACAGATGAAGATGTCAAAGTCAGACAGCCAGAATTGGAGAGGCAAGATATGCCTTCACCAGTGTGAAACCAGTTTGGAAGTCTTCTGCACTGCACTCGGCCTCAGCATAAACAACAAGATTAGGATTTTCAACACAAATGTCAAGTCGGTCTTTCTGTGTGAATTAGAAACTTGGCCAGTGTGTCACGAAAATGGTTTCCAACAGGTTGCAAGCTTTCATTAACAGCTGCCTATTTTGGCTGGCTGGCTGGCTCCATACTGAAGATCAAACGGCTGGCCAGAAAGAATTAGTAACAAGAGACTCTGGCTGGCAGCAAACGAACCAAGAGTCGATCGCTCAGCAAATATGTAGAAGAAAATGTAGATGGATGCCGTTGAATGACGTCGTGCGCGATGCTGGCCATCGCTTTACTGGAATCCCAATGGGAAGCGACGAGTAGGTCATCAGTGCAAGGGTGAGATGGAGGAGACCGTGTGAGTTGAAGTAGGCGATGAGAGATTATGGTCAATCGTAGACCAAGCTGAAGAGGACGGCAGAAAATAGAAGAAAGTGGAGCCTTGTTGAAGTCCTATGTTCCACTCCGAACTCAATAACAATAATAATAATACATTGTTAATTCAGGCTGCATATATTTACTACTGAAATTAAGTTTAACAGCTTGGTAACCAATTCTATGGAACATTTTCATACCATGCATATTTAAAAGACTATTTGACAGCTTTCGTACTCTTACACAAATATGTTCATTTTCACATATTTTTCCCTCCACAGCTGAAGACAGCGAAAGTTTTTCATAAGTAAATAATTAAAAAACAATTCGATTTTTCTTAAGATTTATCATTAATTTTGAAGTTCAGACAGCTTCTTCTGTTTTTTATAACTAGAAAAAATAATTCACTATGCATATCTGAACTATACTTGTCACAACGACTAACTTAATTGTACACCTTAAGTTTGTGTACACTTCCTTTTGTCATTCAACCAATCACAGATTGTGTGAAGTGAAAACCTTTTAAAATAAGGGAGTTATTATTATTATTTCCTTATTTTCTTTGTGCATTTGTGCCTATGTATTTGTGTAACCCACTAACTTACACCTTATTCCAGGGTGCAGAGAATAATATACTCTATCTAGGTAAACACAACTTCTTTATTATACTTCATTGCTAGTATGGTTGACATTTTACAGAAATTCAAATGAAACAAAACGTTAGAAAGAAGAATAAGGCTAAATAACTGAGAAATAATACAAAACACAATTGGTTTCACAAATCTGGAAGATACTAATTATATATATAACCTTACATTGTATTACAACATTCAAAGCGAATATTTATCATCATTATTATCTTCCAAAGTGTATATTCTACACACAGAAGATTATGTTGCATGCGCATCAAAATAATATTGTCAATATAAGCAGATTGTATTGTATGTTTAATAAGATAATAACAGAAGATATATCTCTCTGTTGATTGCTTCAATTTCTTCAATTCACAGTATATGCTTTCATCAGTATACACATAATATCTATATTTTTTTTACTCCGATATGCTAATCTATCCTCAAGCTGAAATAATGCCGTGTTTTCATGTCAATATCTACATCAACACGTGTTCTAGCCTCGTTACTGTGATGCTGTTAACAAATTGGATGCATCTTTCCTTTTTTCAGCTGAAGAAATAGTAACAGAAAAGAAAGAAAAAAAAGCAAATCTCATCTTTTATCATTTATTTAGAGTAAAAGAAGAAAAAGTCGGAGATTAGGGATTATTTTAAGAAAAAAAACAACTGTATATTTTAACAGTCACATGAAAAATAAATGAAAGACGCATGAATGCAAGACAGAAAAACATGGTTTCCTTATCCTTCTCTTCAATGTGGATATTTCTCTATCTTATTCTATTATTAGGTAAGTTAAATTAGAATAAATGAAGTGATGTAATTTTGCTGCGTAATTTTGAATCATTGACTGCATACATTAAGGGATGACTGGATCACTTAAATGTTTCTATAATTACTGTATATTATTCATTATTATATTCTTTAATTCCTAGAGGAACATAGGGATTCAGCCGCGCATCTCCATTGCATTTGGTACTCTGCCAACGTTTTCACCTGGCTCCAAGTCTGCCCATATTCTCTCATTTTCTCTTCACATGACCTCTTCAAAGTCACCCTTGGATGACCAACTCGCCGCTTCCATTTCGGGTTCCACTCGAGCGATGGCTTGTCTAGTAATGTCACTTGATGGTTTCCTCAGCGTATGGCCAGCCAATCCATCTCCATTTCTTACTGCCTATTTGTTTCACAATCGGTTCCTGCTGTGTTGGTTTGCTCATTGCCAGAGATCCTTGTTGCTGATCTTTTCCAGTCATCTGACCTTAAATATTGAGCGAAGACAACTGTTAATGAAGGTCTGTAGTTTGTTTGAGATGCTCTTTATGACGCACAATGCAAGTCTCTGATCCGTATAGTCAGTAGCACTGACTGTATTCACATTGAAGTTGAAAATCCGGATCTTATTTTTGATGCTGAGTGCTGTTGACCTCCACACAGACTTCAGAGTAATGAAAGCTTGTCTTGCTTTCCCGATCCTCGTCGCTTTGATACCCTTGTCAGTTCCGTCCGCTTGTAGTTGAAACGATGCTTCCCAGGTAGATGGGTAGGTAAAGGAGGTTGCTTCTTTCAGATCTCTCCCGTTTATGCTGATTGTTGTCTGTTGTTGTTGCTGTGGCTGTATAAGGTTGGCCTATTTATATAATAAGCGAGTTGATAGAACCAAGTTTTTATGTTTCAAAGAATACTGGATATGACTTTTAAATATTTACTACCTACAGCTAATTTACTATGAGTCAGAAACAGACACATATATTCGTATTAATTTGGTGAATGGTAACTAGCAGTGGATGGGATTCAGAATGCGCATTCCACCCTATTTGAGACTTGTTAGCCGGATGTACTACAACATGACAACAGAGATCAGATATTTCTATCCAATTAATCAAAAGGAAAATCAAAATTGACTTGAAAAAAAAACAATAACTGATACCCATTGCACAACAGGAGACTCTCGTAGCCAGATTTGTCAGGTGGATAACACTGTGGCGTTTGGAACAAAGGATGCTGGATTCAGATTTGAGTGAAAACACCATCACCCACTGTTGATTGCAGGTAGATCTAGCCATCGAGTCAAAAAAAAAGAAGAAATGCATATCCTGGGTTCCAGCGCCAGTGAATATTTACAACCATAATGATTACTTTAGTTTATCCTCAGACACGTCGTGAAAGCTTTCGTACTCGGAGTCAACTTGACAACAGGGGCTGAACATTTCGGTCTACGTCGATCAAGCTTGACTAGACTTACTATTTTATAGAGAAATGCCTTCAAGATTGTCTTAATAATATCCTAAGTTCTGCTTCAGATCTCCATAGCACCTCTAAACAGTAATATAACATTGGTTATGGGACTCTGCTTCTGACCCTGTTTCACTGTTACTACAGAACAATTCATGTAGTAACTGGGTATTCTCGCTTAAGACAGTTCAGTTCTGATTTTTTTTTTCGTCATTACTTCTGAATTCAGCACACGACCGTACATTTATCTGCTGAGTGCTGTCAAAATAGTTTATTCTAGAATTTAAGTGACACTTGTTCTTTTGAAGAAATCAAAATGAATACTAAACAGTTAGCTATATCAAAGACGTACCTGAATCCTGACAATTACCAAAACAAGATATGGATATGTGACAAAAAAAATGGCCGTTTCTTTCTGTTTTTATACTGTTCGATTAGAAGCCAATGTCAGCTAGCTGATATCTGTCAAACATTCACTGATTGTAATGGTCGCCAACTAAAGCAGATTTTTTTTAATTAGGCCATAGGATATTGTAGCAGATCCGGGAGTTTAATTCCAGGAAAATACAATGAAACTACTTTTCACTATAGTAAAAGTATGCAAAATTAACAGAAACAAGTATGAGCAGAAGGTTTACAGCATTAAAGATAGCTCATTTTTGTAGATATTTGGAGAAAAATCGTTTCTTTCCTATTTTGTTGTTGTTGATGAATCTTCACTATAACGTTTAAACTATTTAAAAAAGAAATCTACACAGAACATCAAAATTTCTCTGTATTTAACTAATTTGAATAAGTTGATCATCATTTGTTTCGTTTCTTTTTAAGTGGAAAAATATATACATAAATGAACTAAGTAAGATTAGGATTTCTTAGAAGTCAGACACCTTTTTTTTTCTATAGTCTGTTTTG
The DNA here is from genome assembly GCA_944472135.2 of Trichobilharzia regenti. NCBI lineage: Eukaryota > Metazoa > Platyhelminthes > Trematoda > Strigeidida > Schistosomatidae > Trichobilharzia > Trichobilharzia regenti. The sequence goes on along the minus strand of OX235262.1, from coordinate 91,702,090 downwards.
TGTACATTTCCCTGATGAATTTCGCATAAATTAGACGCAAAAAGTTAATTGATAATGCTAATTATAATTGCAATCTTTTCTGCCTTTCTTTCTCACTGTATTGCCTTAAGAAATGTTTAGATTAGATGTAAGAAAAACAATCTGTATTTTTCTGATTAAGGTTGAGAAAACATCATAATCGCTTAGGTTCTAGTGAAATGCGTCAGCATAGTGCTCTAGGTAGACTCCGATTGTTTTCATGTTGATTTTATTTATTTATTCCGGTTACCTTCATAACATTTGATACTGTTTTTTTTTCGAGGCGAAATTTATGTTTATCTCAACTTAACCGTGATTATACAGATTATGAATACTATGTATGAGTAGCGCTTTGTCTAGAAACCTTAAAGAAGGAAAAATATCCTAAATTTACCTATTAACGCTGAGTAGAAAGTGTTACAAGATTTGATATTTTGTAGAAAAAACCCATAGAAATAAATGCTGATCGGCTAGAAGTTGAGTTTAAAAAACTAAGCTACCGAATCTTTTAAACAACCCGGAAAAGAGAGACAGATTCAAATTCAGCTACTGCCTCCCTATCCTATCGGTTAAGAAAGAAGTCTGGCTTTAATTATTATTATTATTGTTCCCTTGGGTTTCTAGTGGAACATAGGGCTTCAACTGCACGTCTCCACTTGCTTCTGTCTTCTGCTATACTTTTCACCTGCATCCATGTTAGTCCATACTGTGTTTCAACTCCTCTTCACACGACCTCCTCCATGTCACCCTCGCACTGACGTCCCATTCGCCGCTTCCCTTTCGGCCTAGTTCCACTCGAGCAATGGCCTGATGCGCGATGTCACCCAGCGGCCTCCTTAGTGAGTGTCCAATCCATCTCCACTTTCTCCTGCATATTTCTTCGTTGGCGATTGGTTCTTGTTTTGTTTGTTATCATTGATTCTCTCCGGCCATCTGATCTTCAGTATAGAGCGAACACAGTTGTTGATAAAGGTCTGCAACAGCCTGTTGGAAATATTCTTTGTGACCCGTTCGCCAAGTTCATGATACGTATAGAAGAACTGACTGACTTGACGTTTGTATTGAAGATCTCGCTTTCATAGTTTCACGAAAAATGATTTTATCTATCTTTTTCAGTTTTGACTTTCTCTATAAGAACACAAATGAAACAAGGTGGAATCACCTCTACTTTCATGAAATTTACTAGTTGTACAGTTGTTTATTAGAATCTTACTACACACTGCAGAAACTGAAGAAAGCTCCTCAAAGTGTATCATATCAGTGAGCCTTGGCTGAATAGTCAGAGGGAAATGCAGAGACTTATTGAAATCACTAATATGCAACTCAATTTTTACTCTTATTTTTTAGTTGTTTAAAGACTAAACACTGTAATGGTTATATTCAATATCATATTCCGAGGCACTTTATAGTAATAGCTTAGTTTCATATACCTGACTGCATATCTATGATACTTCTTATTTGTGGGAAATATTTTGTCGAAGCACGTGTTTTATCACAATAAAGATAAAATTTTAATTAGTTCATATTCTGTTTGCCTTAAAAATTTTTACCTTATTAGTAGTGTCATGATAATCAAATATTCGCGACGAAAGTAAACTCCATGTATAAAAATACAGAGTAACTTGATTGTGAGGTATGTTTTAGAAATTTAGTGTCATGATCAGTTATGTGTGCTTAGAAAAACAATTCATCAGTAACCAGAAGTATCATTTCATATTAACAGTATTTGTAGTATACACCTTGTTTGGGAAACCGTTTTTTGTCAGATCAGGAGAAAATTATGAGTTTTACACTTGAATAGAATAGAAATAGAACGCTTAAGTCACTTTTAGTCGGAATGCAGGGAGAGAATAATGTTTCATTTTGTTTGTTGTAGTACATCTTCATTCACCAGTTCGGTGCCTAAGGATAAAACATGGTTTAAAAAAATATACTAATAGAAAAAATACTTATTTTTCAAGTTACTGTAGTTCAAAGGAGAACACTGTGACCACATTCGAAGAACTGGGATAAAAACATCCTGAGTATGCCAAATATCTTGTGTCAGTTGAATGATTTAGCTAGGATGCTTTCAGTATCTTTTAGGTTACATGTTCAACTGAAGCTGCAAAGTGGAATGAGAATTTTGTAGTCTCTCGAGCTGCTGTTTCCTGATGATCAGTACCAGGCTTCCTAGAGGCTCAGTAGTATGAGCGGTCGCTGCTAAACAAACGTATTGGTACAAAGCAAACTTAAAAATCAGTAAAAGGTCAAACGTAAAGTTAGCCGAAAAAACTAGCACTAGCACAAATGTACACAACGATATGAAAATCACTGGCGACAACTAATTAAATTCTGAATTTTCCAGGAAAACGGTTATTTCAGTTGTGAAGATATCTAATACCTTAAGTCATCGAGAGTTTAGCTGTAAAGGTGCTGTCTGGAATAAAAGCATAGACGTCAAGTTGTTAGGACCAAAGAACACTGCAACAGTGGAAACCTCTCTCCTCATGTAAGCTTGGAAACTGAAGAATTCCTCTGGAAAGAAAATAGGAAAGTTTCTTGAAGCGAATAATTCTAACTGTGATTTTCCTTCGTTATTCATCTCCTAGAAATATTGCTGCTATCCCTTTCCACATAAGGGAACAAAGTGAATGGGTCTAGTCTATTTTTAGTTTTGTCGTCACATCGGTGATTTCAGTATCCTATAAAGATTATGTATAAGAGGCGAAGACTGCTTGTGATAAGTTAAGTTCCTATTCAAAGTGGCTGTGTTGAATACAAAGTTAAACTCAGTTTCAGGTAGGAAAGACAAATTACAAAATGGTTGATCTTTGATAAATTGCAGCATGTTAGTTTAACTTATTAAGTTAACATGGGTATGTACACTAAACAACAATAACTTTTTACAACAGAGAAAAATTAACAACATTAAGTTTAATAACCATAGCAATAGGAATACATTTTGAAGGAAACATTAAACTGTATTAAATTTATCTAGACAGATAAAAGTTTATTAATGCAACCTAACTCTAAATTTTACCGTAAACAGTGGAAATATAAATATGTTAGGAAAAGAATAAGGTATTCAAATTACAGTTGGTTTTCTGGTGTGATATTTAAGAAATGAATTTCGTCCAGTTAAGGATTCATCAGTCAGATGTGTCTACATCTTAGTGAGTCATGATGGTATTTTATTCAGTCAAACACGAAAAATGCTCTAAAGCACTAAAGCATCATTCACTCACCTACTAAACCTAGGAGCTTAAGTGAGAAATCATTATAACATGAAAGCCTCTGTTCAAAGGGCTTGCAGTCTCACATGATGGCCATCAATTAAATACCAAAATACAGACGGGAAAATAACAAGTATACCTACATAAGTTAATCAGATGGCTATCAAAAATGTACGCCATAAGTCTAGAATTAAAGTCATAATTAGGTGTACATTCCCAAAGAGAATACAGACAAACACTTACATAAAAATTCAGTGAACACCAGTAAGTTTTAGCTACTAACGATTTAGTTTTTTGTCTTCTTCTGACTGCGGTAGCTATGCATAAAATAATGAATAAAAATCTTACAGTTTTGGGTCCTTTAATCCTTAGAAAGCTTTGGATAGACATTAAAAATGAATAAATGAACCTACAGAAACACTGTAACAGGACAAAGTTGCCTGGAGTCCTGAGAAGAAGTCGTGATTAACGAGGTACACTAGAATGGCTGTGAAGACAAATACTCGCCAGAGACGTCGGGCTGGTGGTCAAGCTAATATGGAGAATTGATAGAATTCATGGGCCAATGGGTTCTGGCTGAAGCATCTGATTAGTGAACCAGGTTGGTCTCATAACATGAAGGTCTTTGGTTCGAACTCATGTGGGGTAGTGGGTGTGCAAGATTGAAGAATCCCGATACTAGAACGAATCAGATGCCTAGTACTCCCCGGTGTTTTAGTAGTTCTATAACGCATATCAATCTTTTATTGAAGCTGAAACAAATGAAATCCCAAAAAACTATCTGTTGAAAATTAAGTGGCAGGTTTGTCAGCAGCTGCTCAAAGGTGCAAAAACAAACACATTGTTGACTGGAACAGCTTATGAACTTTAAAGTTCATTATGAACAGAAAAAGATGAAAGACTGACGACAGACTCCAGATTTATTTATTTCACTACTAAAACACATGCCTTAGACTTGATTTAATGCCACTGTCGAAAACATGCGATATGATTCCAAGTACAAAAGTTGAATGACAATAAAACAAAGATAATATATGTATGATTAATATGTATAAATGTGCGAGTAACACATTTAAATAATTGTTGTGACCATGAATAGTGGTAATTTGTTTGAAATACATACCAAACTGAAGCTTATTATTGCACACAAATCCTCATTACAAATGTACTTGAAATTATTAAAATTTTATCACCTGCCGATTATTTTGAATATATTTTTAATATCACTGGTTTCTCCCATAGAAATCCAAATAACAAACAAATGATTTGTTGACACTATTTGTTGTTTATGCAAGTGAGTAACCGCCCATCTTCATGGTCTCTCACTTTATTAATTTGTGACGTAAATTGGTTAGCCTGATTTCAGCAGATAGGAGATAGATAACGATTTATTTTGCCTATTATTGCTGTGAAAACTTTTTCACAATGTGGCGAATCCTATTCTTCTAAATAACGTTTAAACGTCCACTAGATGTACTTCAAACTCAAAATTCCAATGAATTCAAGTTGACACCCTCTTAACTGTGTAATGAATGCCACTCAGTAGTAAAACGTTTCACAGTTAAAGTTACTACAGGTAAGCCAATATAAAAATTAACCGGTACTTCGCATGTTATCTATGGAAAAGCTATTTTAATGTAGGTAACATAGTTCCTAAGCGTGTCGCGGTACAAAAAGTAACTCGACAAGTGGCTGAATGGTCATCAGGCTTGATTTCATCACATGAACGTCCTGGATTCCATCACTGACATGACCTTGAATGTACACTGCTGAAGAGTCCCGGGCTAGGACGAAACAGCCAGCCAGTCGGCTTTCAGTGATCTCCTTAAATGATGTTCGTTCATAATGAAATCTTGCAAAAGAAAATATTTAATAAATATTTTCATAAAAACAATAAACAAAAATGTGCTCAGACAGAAAATCAAAATTGCGAAATAAAGCAAATAAAACTACCGCCATGCTGCTATGACAACAGAATGCCTAGTCTCTGTGAATTCCGGCTATTTAGTTAATAAACAATTAAATATTTTAAGGGCGTGTGAAAAGTTTGAAGAAAACAAGAATGTACATTGAAAAAGAAAACACCGTCACATAGACAACTTGCAGCATCAGTTATCTATCCTACACATCTACGATTAAAAGTTATTTGGACATTTTAAGTTTTAAGCCTTTGTCTGTTTAACCAAATAAGAAAACACATAGAAATACAGGTCAATAAATCATAGAATCTAATTTTCTATTCTTCATCTTCACTTTTATTTTTCCCTCATAACTGTAGATTGAATAGAAATACACTTGGTCCCATGTCATTCAAAATGTGGTTCTAAAACTCTTCTCTAAGAGTATCACTTACATTTAAAATAAAAAATAATCTTTTAACTGCATGTAATGGATTTTGCCTTATATTTTGTTTATTACCCTGTCATACAAAAAGCAACACGAAAGTAGAAGACGAGATAGTTCAAACTATCTATAGAGATTATAAGACAACGATGTTGATGATTTATTTCTTCAGTTTGTCTTTTCTTTTTTCCCCTTATTTCCTCTCCTAAAAGTATGATTCATAGAACTTGTGACTAATTCTTTGTTGTATATAATGCACCAGAGAAAGGGAGAGAGAGAGAGAGGAAGATAGAAAGCTACTACTTTTTGCATCTCTTTTAAAACGAAACAAACAGAACAAGTAGAGAAATAAAAGCTTCAGGCAGCATGGCATTCCTTGAAAACATATTCTGATTAAAATTATATTGACTATTGTTGTTTAATTTTGTTGTATTACCTTCCCAATGGCTTTTTTTCCGCTTTCACTGGCTCTTTCTTCTTCCTCTTCTTCCTTACACTCATTAATTCATTCGCTTACTCACTCACACACTCCATCACACGCACGCACGCACACACGCACACAGAGATTCATTATAACCAAGCCTTGAAAATTAGTATTCATTGAAATGTTTATATTTTTGTGTTACTCTATGCCCAGATGTCAAATAGGTTTGTTTTTATAAGAGGAAGTCAGGAATTTAGTAGACTTTCTTCATTTTCATTTTCCCCTACTTTAGTTTATCTTATTGACAGAAAAACAAACACAAACAATAAAAAAAGAGGAAGAAAACTCTGTTTGTGTTTATCTTTGTGTTTTTTAAAAGATAATATTAAGTTTTACATTAAAACCAAAAGGAACTTTATCTGAAAAAAAGATTTTACAGGTTTCACATTAAATGAATAAATAAATAAATAGATAGATAAACATAATAGGCAGATCAAATGAAAACGTAAATAAGGAAGCCTGAAAAGTCTTAAAACATTCCTGTATTACTAGTCAACATGAGTTTTCATATGAACTAAAGATACATGAATGACACTTTCATTATATGTGACAAGAGTATTGACATCGAAAGGATAACGAAAGTGTTCATTAATTTGACACCATTCTATCACCTTCACGTTGAAGTTAGAAATGAACTCTGAATTTCATATGTTTTTGAATGTTCTCCTAAAAAGGAGATCTGACAGTTCTCTTCGGAGGTCAATCATGGGGAACCAGTATAGAATAGTCAGTACTTCAGTTTTCTTAGCTAGATTCCTTTGAGAAGAAAGGAGGACTTGATCCATTCCTAATCTTTAACGATTAGAAGGATATACACCGGTGGAATAACGACCAAAATGCAGGAAACTGATCTCTGAGTCCTACAGTATAACTTACAAAACCTGCTTGAGACACGAACATTCAGAGAACACTACAAAGATATCAAAAAGACGATTGTTCGAGATCGCAGGCTATCTGTGGTTTGACTCAACAGTAACAACAGAAATATCAGAACGAACTCAACACGCAATTTCGGATTCTAAGCATAAAACAAATACCATAAAACAGAGTTAGTTAACCTAAATTCAACTATGAGAACTACCTTAGAATCAAGTAGGATATTTCCAACAAGGTGGGATCAATAACTCTGCGCACAACAAAGGCACCGACGTTTCACACAGGTAGTCTAGAGTTAGAATGACCTTTGTTCACTCAAACAAAGTTGCACCGTAAGACAACGCATTATCAATGTATTACACAACCATGAAGGGAAGTATTAAAACTAGCGATTTAACAGGGACGAAGAGAAGTAATAAGGATAACATCAACAAATGATACGTAAATGTCAGAATAATGATAGGCAGATGAGGACAAAAATGGATAATAATTGGAAATTTAGTTGAAACTTTTAAATACATATTGTGAATAGATAATTCAGGTGGGATTTTCCAAACGGTCTGTGATAAACTGGAGCGATTCTGACATTACCTCATTGAAATAGGATATCGTAGAGGACTAATCGGAAAAAACATGGGAGTAGAGCAGACACCTAAAGGAATTCAAATGAGGCCGAATAAATTGTTGTTTATTAGTGTTGAAACCAAAGGTAATGTCGCATTTGTTGTTATGAAGAAAAGCTTATACAAGTCGCCTAGATGATCGTTTTTTCTGGGTTGTTTATGAAGCAACTTTAGAGATTCTTCAATATAACCCCGAACTATATGCACATCAATGGTCTGTTGAGTCTCTTATCCTACCATGGACATAATTTTGTTCTGTTCATTTGTCTTTATTTATACTAGTAAATTCAGTATTGTCACTCTCCCATGTTCCTTGTGTGAATTTTATCAAGATTTTTCTAACACTTGTCAAGCGGAAACTCAAGTACCGTACCTTATCAAATTTCAAACTCTTCCTCCCAGTGTGTCATTGTCGATTACATAATCTTTAATTCTAGAAGCTACTTCCGTGTAAATGATTCAGTTGTGTTACCCCCCTACCCCTTCACCTTATTACTCAAAAGTAGACTACTATACATGTTTCGGTAAATATAGGTACAATTTTACAGGTTTTTGATATCTGATCACTAAAGGACATTTTTTTCTCTGAGTTGGTTTTAATTTTCTTCAGGACTCAATGGATATTTTCAGCCTTTTGAAGGGGAATTATTTCTAAAACATAACTTACCTTGGTTTTCATCATGTTTATCATTTTACTTAAATATCCTTTAGGACTCTGCATACCTAAGAAGTTTGATTAATTGGACATAGTTTTATTAAATAACTATACTAAATGAATTGCTGATATTTCCTTCAATGAAGAGTCTAACGTACATGGTTTTACAACCTAAATGCAGGTAAACATCTTTAAATCTTCACATCATAAAAGTTTCAGAGTAACTAGAATATATTAAGCCAAAGTTTTGATAAAAAGAGGGTTAATCAAAAGTTAAGTGAGCGTTTTAAGTATTAGTACAATCACCTGTTCTCTTTTAATTTGTTATTGCCATGATCAATCTTGTAACACACCCCACCTCTCCCTCTGTTAAGTAGTAATAAGTATAACAAGAACAGGAATAAACACTACGGGATAAATCAAAATTCATTTCACATACTTTAAAGGTTTTTCACATATAATGTGAATTTACCACATAGGATGTTTCCAGTTAATAAAAAGGAAATAAATTTCCACATTTTTGTGTGTTAAATTTATTTTCATCACGAGAAATATTTTTAAACAAGGACAAATAGCATCTTCTGTTGCTTTCTGGGTACTATTTATTTATCTAGCTGATTCAAATTTGTTTGATTAAATACAGATAAATATTCCTGGTGTTAGTATTATTTAGTGAAATAAAACATGAGTGTTTAAAACAGTAAGGACTGGGAAAGATAACTGGGAAAATCCTATTTTTCTATGATATTCAAAATGATTCACTTTGATGAGCATTAACTGTCCAACGCTCTGTTGATATTAGATGGTTGGAAGCAATCCACAGGAAGCCTTGGACGTAGGTTTCGTACCATCTGGCATTCATCAATCAGCGAGGCATTTCCGCAGCCTTGAAGGAACTCATTCGGACTGACGTCGCTCAGTGGTGCAGTCAGAGATTTTACCATTGAGCTATTAGAGCATGCAATCGACTTCCTGTAGGCCTAGTTCGTAACTAGTGTAGTGTGTCTAGTCCTTTGTTTGGTGCAGATTGAATTCTTTCGGCTAAGTTCACAATGTTCACCGTAGTTGCGAGTCACCTAGAATGATAGCCGCATTGCAAACTTGACTGACAGAATTCAGTTTGCACCAAAAAGGGACTAAACACATTATATGAGTAACCAACTAGTGTCCAATCATAGTGTTCCACATTTTAATGTGTGATTATAAATTATAAAAATGTACAGATGCTTATAAACGTGAACAAATGTTTGGATTTTCAATTGTTTGGAAATTTGGATTACTTTCAGTGTGGACGTCTCCACAGACAAACAGCAGTCAGTGAATCACTGGAAACCAGAGGGCACTAGACAGCGGCTTGCTCCAAATTTAGGACCCTTCAGTAGTGTTCACCTACTACCTCATCAAAGATCAAACGCAGGCTGTTTGTCTATCGAACAGGCTAGTCTTATAACTGGTATTTCCAGGTTCGGTCTCCGATTGAGTTGTCATTGTACACTACTGGGTGGTCTCAAACTAGCGGGAGAAAACCGTTTACTCCTACCTTGTTTTTAATAAGTCCCTAAATGATATTGGTTCATGACGGAGTTTAAACACTGCACTTAAACACACATCACTGGAACTTATGTTTTAGATATACAGTAAAGTGATGGATAATGCAATAAGCTTTATTTGTTACTTATATGGCTGATATTCAGTAAAGCCTTAGAACACTCCACGCAAAGTAACTTGCTTTCACTGGGCAAATGAACTGTTGTTACTAATCACTACTTAAAAAAAAAGAAACAGATTCCTGAGAGAAATACTTAGAATAAATTGAAGCGAATGGCTATGCTTTATTAGAAAGTTGATTTACTATGTAACAAGGTGTGACTGTAATGCTATTGCATCCTTTTAGCTAAATAGTTCAAGTCTATTTTATGTGTTTATCTAAAGTACAATGAATTGTTGATTGAAAGGCAAGGAAATCAATTATTTTGGAAAAAAGTTTAAAGCTTACAATAATTTTTTCTTGGTGGGCGTATTCTGCAACTAAAATAAGTAGTATAGTCAGAGTTATTATTCCTAAAACAGCGGTTAGCAGTGAATTAGTCTAACAATGACTAGCTGTCTCCGAATTTGGACCGTATTCGTTAGTTATTTGCTAGAGTTGCATAAAAATTGAAACAATTCTAAGGCAGTTGGTGTGATACACTAAATAAAAAGACTTAAATTTCAGGCATACTACCAGATAAATGTTTTCGCAAAATCAACCAACAGGAAACAGTGTGCTTGATAAAATTATGATTATATTTTTTATCAGGTCAGTTTCAATTGTCCTATTGGTCGATTGAACCGGAATGTTCGGCTTCTGTTAATATATTAACCCTTGGTACGGAAGTTTCAACAGTGTTTGAGGATTAGAGGTGATGTTGTCTGATGGATGGTGACTCTCAGTGAAGCCCAGGATGCAATTTCTTCATGTTTGGGACTTGTCGGCTGGGTTTACGAGCATTCCCTAGTGAGTGATTGTGTTCCAACCGGGACTCCTAGCCAGCAAATAATTTATAGCGCCAAAATTTTATTCACTAGATCCTTGGGCTATGTGGGCCACCTTTTGTGCAACGTGTGTCCGCACTAGGATCCGGAATGTTAACAGAGGCCGAACATTTCGGAAGAGTCAGTCAACGGAAACTAACTTTTATAAAATTAGTGCCAGTTATACAAAAATGGCGCTTCTAGCCTGAGAGTTCTAGTGGATAACGATTTGGCGTGCTGGTTATAATTCTTTGTGAGAACACGATCACTCGCTGGGAATAGCTGTCACATCTAGCTGACAGGCCCCAAACGTGATGAGGTGAGCATCCTGGATTCTATTGACAGTTACTATCTGTCAGATAGGCTTGTGTTTTTTTTGTTGGCAGTTATACTCAAACTAGACATAAAAACGTAATGAAAACTATAGTCTGATGACAGACTAACTCGTTCTCGAATGTTTTGTTTTTCTTCCTCTGTAATCAAATGTCACTGTCAGACTAGAGTGTTTAGGTATTCTACTTATTTAAAAATCCTAAACTCAACCAATATCTGAAAATTGATCTGATGCTCAATAGCAGCTTGCCCAATTCAGGTAGGTTCTAGTGGGAAGCCGTGAACAGTGGAGTACAGCTAGTCGAAGGTGAGGACAGTAACCCATCGAAGACATTGCGAAGTGGTCGTGAATTGGCAGAATTTAGTACTCATGGACTAGCCATTGGATCGGGTCTCAATGGCTTGATGATCTATGAGCTCGCTAGCCTTGTAACCAGAAGGTCCCGGGCTCGAATCCTGGCGGTTGTTGTTTACTGATGAAGAGTCCAAAACGAGGCCGACAAAACAGCAGACTGTCCAGTACTCCCATGTTTTTCAATCGTCCGCCATATGATGTCATGCCATATGATGAAATCCTCCTACCAGTTCACCAGACTTCATTTATTTCTTATTTTTCTTGTATTTGTAAATTCCACTTGAAACGTCTGGATTACTTACTTTTTACTTTTTATTTCACAGTTAGATGAGGTCAACTGTAGTCTTTATTCATTGAAAACCCGTTGATAGTTGAACAAAATAGGATCTACCTATCTATCTTAAACTGCCTAGAGATCCAATTGTTACATGACTTAGGAAGAGAATAGAGGCGTTTCTAATATCAAAAATTAAGCGGCGTTGACAGAAAATATACCGTCAAAAAGGCAGTGCCACAACTTCAAAGCAAACTTGTTAACAGGTTTCATCAAGAGCTGACACCAGTTAGAGGACCACTGAAAAACTTTGCGGTACTGGTCAGTTGTTTTTTCCTAGTTTGGGACCTTTTTTTCAGTAGTCACCCATCGGGTTTCGAATGCAGGACCTCCTGATTACAAAGCGAGCTCGTAGATCTGATTCAGTGACCTAAGAATTCCAACTCCTTCCATTTCGTGATTTATATAGCACAGTCGTCAGCTATCCAGGGTTCTGTGGTTTACTAGCGGTTGTCTAACTGATGTCAGCTTGCGGTCAAACCTGTGACCAGTTAAATCTCTGTAAGCCAAGACTCGAAACATATGTGATATGTCCACAAAGCTTTAGTCTTTTGATGGTTAGGTCCAACAAAGACAAAAGTTCTTTTGATTTTGTTAGGCCAGCAGATACTGTTTATATGTTCTGGTGAAAGCAATAAAGTAAATCTCCTGTATCCTCAAAGAACACTGTGAATTACATGAAGGTGTCCGGAGGTGACAAGTCCACAGAAATTTTAAGGACATTAGGATATCTTTCACACTGACAAATTTAGCATGAATCAAAATATCTTTTACACACTTAGTTAGCTTTCCAGTAAGATAGTGAATACAGTATTTCTCGACAAAACAACTGTTCTATAAAAGATTTAATAACTGATTTTAGTGATCGTAAGTTTGAATTACTTGTGCTTGTTGAACACAAATTATTTTTCACAAATTAAGAGAAATTTTCTGTGGTTTGGTTTGTAAGGGTTAGTTCTGTTTTTACGAGTTGATCACGGATTTTTATCAGCTAAAGAACCATTGAAAACCAGAGAGTACTGGACAGCTGTTTCGTCCTAGTTTGAGAAACATCGGCAGTACACCTACCATCTACGGCAATAGTTGAGGTCACGCTAAATCACGAATTTGTAAAAGTTTGAATTCGTGAGTTATTGAATCGGGTCCCAGAGGGTGAATGGTAGAAGCGCTTGCCTTGTAACCAGAAGGTCATGGGTTCGAATCCCAGTGGGTGCGTACTGACGATGATTCTCAAACTAGGATGAAACAGCAGCTGTCCATTACTCCCTGATTTTCAATGGTTCTCTAGCTGATATCAATCCGTGATCAACTCGTAAAAAATCAAGAAAAACCAAATAGAAGTTAATCCAACTTATTTTCCAGTCAAATTTACGACAAACAGTGATAGTAGAATATTCAATTGTCGGTTTGCAAGGATTTGATTAGTTCCAGGATTTCATCATGAACTGATGTCGGTTAGAGCAGTATTGGCAAACCTGGAAGTAATGGGCAGCCAGCTGTTTCATCAGCCTAGTTTGGGACTATTCATCAGGGCACACCAACTGCCAGGGCTCGGACCCAGGACCTTCTGGTTACAAGGCAATCTATGTAGACTATTAAGCCACTGAGACCTGATCTAGTGATCTATGAATTCCAACTTCTGCCAATTCATGATATGGAGTGACTGGTTCTAGTCAATTTCACCGGCGAGTATTTATCCTCACACTTACGATATAATAACTTTCGTCACATAATACTTATCAAATCGCCTGAGTCGACATTCATAAATTGTTTAATTACATTAATTTGAGTAATTTATTTAAACTAATAAACTAACTCATCATCAACTTGTTTCAGCCTTAATTATCCTGTTATTAAATGAATAGCACTAGTTGTCAAAAAATCCATATTATTCTATCATTTTGATAGTTTCTCTTCTCTTCTCAACTTTCTTTAAAAAAAAGAATGAAATGAAATAAAATTCTACAGTGTGTTTTAATTTGATTTTGTATATTCTTTTCAATGATTCCCATTGTTCCACTGATTGCCTCTCATAATTCACAATGCTTCTTTATTCAAAAAAGAAAAGAATTGGCTTAGCCTGAAGAACAAATAAACTTTATACACTTTACACACAGGAATGCCTACCTTTTTGTCTTTTGCTTTATCATTGAGTCAGAAAAACTGTGGAGGGAAGATCAAGTGATTTGAAAAATTCGCAAAAAAGAAGAAAAATTAGAAAACTAACATACTTCAACTGATTAATTCTTGTTTATGCGAGAAGAAATGATGTGTGCTTCATTGGTCACTTGGTTGATTATTTAATTCTGAGTGCATATTTCATTTCAGAAAAAAAAGGAACTGATATTTTAACTTATTTTACTTGATAGTTAGTTGTCTTTTACGGCTAAGTCAATACAAAAAAAAACCAAATATGTAATTAAATCTTAAAGCGATGTCTTCTTTCTTCTTCTTCTTCTTTTTGTTAATTTACCTACTAAGCAACTTGCTCGATAAGAGAAATGAGTGAGGAAAATTCACAAAACATTATCGCTGCTAGTACATTTAGAGTGCTAGGGCTTACAATGAGAGAAAAAGGATGTCTATGAAGATGAATTTCACTAATTACTGACGTGAATAAAACAAATATTACATAGTTTCTAATCTATCGAGGATTAGTTTCAATTTTGATTATAGCTTGACTCCACACATCACTTTCGGTTTAAGTATGGAATTTTAAGCATATGATATTGGTAGCTCAAATTTCGCAGACCGACCAATGATATCAAGAGTGCGTCAGCAGGGGATCGAACTCCAAACCATGTTCATGGTCAGCGAGGGTGCTAACCTCTGTGCCACCGAAGTGCACAATTATGGGGAATACCCAGGATTACCATACAAAGAATATGAAATCAGCATTGTTTCATAGGTTTCCAGACCGAAGGTGTTACGAACTTCCTGGAATAATTTGAGCGCCGAGTCATATTGATTCATTATAAATTATTTAAATTAATCCGAGCGTGTTAAGAAAATCAAAACAAGATTTTTCTGAACATTTCGCTGTGTAAGCCACAGCTTCTTCAGCAGATTTATTCGGATTATAATTAGTATCAAAATATAGCATTGTTTCAGTTACTAACTAAATGGTGTAGCACACAGTGACAAAGATGGATTCAAGTGGAGTGAATATTAAGAATTCTGCGTTAGGTTTTCGACGTTCCTTCCTTGTATGGAATTATTACTGATGATTTAGATTCCTTATTGTTGCAGTTGTCTTGCGCATGTTTCCCATGCATGTCGTCATCAGTAATAATATTATTATTATCTCCATTATTATTACTATTATTATTATCACTATCACTCCTACCATTGTTTATTTTATTTTTATTTTTACATTTCCCTACATATTTCGTGACTAATTTATCAGGGTAATTATTAAGTTTCAAAGCTTCCCTTATATACCTCATCTCCTGTTTTACATTTCCCTTGGTACTACTTAGTTTTTGTGCTCTATTGTTTAAACATTTCACCAAACCAATTTTCACTGACATAGGATGGGATGATCAGAAGTCCAAATATCTGTTGGAGTGCGCGGGTTTCCTGTAAAGCTTTGTTTATCGAATCAACTGCAAATACGTGTAATAGGAATGATTCAACAGCTGTCTATCCAGATATCTGGAAAATTCTACAGCCCTTACTACAAATAGGAGGGAACAAAGAAAACTATAAATCTCAGATTTCGAAATCGTGTGTTCATAATTGATATGAATATGAACAATAGATTTTGTTCGAAACGTCATCCAATAAATAATGATACTGTTTCACTGTGTGATACACCTAGTAAACGAACTAATATGGAATTAGAAATATAGTTTAGTATGGTTAAGGTGCAGATAAAAACAGAATGAAATGATTTCTTTAGGTCACTTTTGTATCTCCTGTTGACTGATTCGACCGTGATGTTAAACCTCTGATGACACGTCGGCTCCCATTACAGAAGCTTCAACTTATGTATGAAGATTACTGTTATGTTATTTAATGAAAGGTGATTAGCAGAGGAATCCCGTTTGGGACTTTTCAGCTGGATGTACACCAGCAATCTCCAGTGAATGATGGTTTTTCCATAAAGACTGCGATGCAATTACAATCACTCATTGGTGACTGCTGGTGTATCCAGACATCGAGTGTCAAAAAGGACGACGTTTTAACTAAAGACAAAAGAAAAGAAATAGAAGATCAAGAGCTAAAATACAGTAAAACAAACTAGGTTTATGGCAGATAGGATGAGCCTCTTTTATGTGCTTAACATCACCTAATGATAATATTTGCAAGTTTTTGTAGAATGTTAAAAAATTACTGTCACCATTTAGTTTCATCTTTGTCACTGTGCACAATTAATTAATAGCTTTAGCTAGACTGACGGATCGAACGAACATGTAGAAAAATTTCCTTTATACAGCTGCTAACAATACAATTGTTTGGAACTTACCGCATTAAAGAAATTCAAAGCTTTATCCGTCTGAATCGTTGTGGTTTGTTCATCTTTAAATTGCTTACTGACAATCCTTAAAGTATTTCTTCATAGGTCATATGCAGCTATTATGATTTATCAGAAATCATGTGGCATAACCGTAATGTTTTCCAGCTGAAAACGTCTCTTCTCCTACTTAGTATTCCCATAGTCATGACATTATATAATATCTATGTTGGACAGTTATTTGGAGTGACTTTTGTTATAACTAAGCCAAAAGTAAGACACTTTTTTTGGGCCGTTTTCACTGTTCATCTAGTGTGGTTACCTCTTAGTTAAATTATCTGGATACAGTGCGCTGGTGGCACAGTGATAAAATACTCTCCAACCTCGCAGGTAACTCGGAGTTTCACCTCTGGTCGACACACTCCTTTACCTCGCTAAGCCAGTAATAAGACTGGTAGAGCGGGAAGGTTGGGCATGAGGTTACCAACCCCAACCCATGAAAAATAAACACCACTGCTACCGAAAGTTCAAGCATCTAGCTTGAACGTAAAGAAATAGGCGTGTGCATCTGGGTACATAGATTTTAAATGTAGTAGTACTGAACGTATCATTATAAAACATATGAAAATAGTATTCAGACTTATAGCAACCACACATGACTTTAATTTTTCTTCATTCCCCTGCTCATACATGAAGAGAGAGCTTTAAAATTTCAGCCACAGTGGTTTTGTTCCACGGAGTAGGGTCGACTGGTTCACGGCTGACCTTCGCTATTCACATAATACAGGGGAAGCGAGGTCTAAGGAATGCGTCCCCTGGGGGTTGAGCCCAGATTGTGGGAGTGGTTGGCAAGCATTCTATTACTGAACTGTCAGCAGTTCTCATTTATTAGCCATAAATACTCGGAAATTAATATGGTCCTGTTGTTTGTTAACATGTGACCATCTGCTATGCTGTATTTTAATAATTAATTAATTTGTGGCAAGTAACAAAACTTCAAACTTCGCGGTGAACTCACTTAATCATAATCATAAGTACTTGTTGAAAAAAATACAGGTCAATAAGGAGCATTTGTTTTATAACCACTCATTAAAGTTGTACTGTTAAATAGAATTCTAGAAAAGGTCGTGGAAAATTCCACTCATAAACATTGGTAGGCAAAAAAAATATGAAAAACTGGACATAAGGAAACAAAAATGAATAAATTGCAAAATTCGGTCATGTAGTTTGACATTTTGTCAACAGCTGATATTGGTAACTGATGTTTTTCGGTATTTCCGTGACTTTTAAGAACACTATTTAACCATGGAGAATTGAAGTACAGGTTCAAAAATGAATATTCTTTTTTGACCTAAGTCTTTATAACTTCTATTACTCGGACATTTTTCACACATGAAATATGTTGTACCAGTAGCAAAAAATGATTATTTTTCAAATTATTTACGCCAACCTACACTGTATAACTTGGGTTACATTTTTAAAATGTCTTTGTTAAGGCGAATTTTTCAAACTTGTATTTTGTTTCCATTTTTCACTACCAAGCAGATACTCCAGGAGAGTAAAGTTTAGGAAGAAAGACAAATTATTCATAAGGAGTTCTTGCCTTACCATGCGGAATAATTGGCTTTTTAAACAAGGATACATAAACAGGGAAACATTGTAGCGGGCTGTTTTAAGGTTTCAACATGAAATTATCAATTCCAAGGGGTAGAAAACCTATAAAATCTGGCAGACAACATATTGATTAAGTAATTCATCCTTAGATATAACCACATGATAATTTCTCCTTAGCGTTTTAAGTGAAACAGAACTTTAGAAGCACATCCCGGCTTAACTTTGTTCTCCACTGTCTATTTAAGTCGGCTTTAATTTCCACTCTTCATGATCTCCTCCATGTCAATCTCTGACTCTCAATTTATCACTTTGCATTCGGTTTTCTCTTAACGGCCTGTTTGCTGTTTGATGTCAGTCAATGGCCCCATCAGAATATATTCAGTACATCTCAGTTTCCTTCTGAACATTTTCCCAGAGATAAGTTCTGGTTTGCTTTGTTGTTAGAACTGTTTATCACTTATCCCTTCTAGCCGACCATCTGATATCCAGTATCGAAAGAAAGCAGCAGTTGATGAAAGTTCCCAATAGCCTATTTGGTAATGATTTTGGTGACATGTAGGTGAAATCTTTAAACTATATATTGAAACAGTGACTGACTTGAAATTAGGTTTTTAAAAAATCAGACCATATTCCTTAATCTGATTGCAACAGTTTTGCTACACAGTCTATCATAACTATATCAATAAAAATTTTAAAAAAAGCTGCATTTAAACGTTTAATACCGTGTGAAGTAGCTTATTAGGGATTATTTATTGACGGCTGTCATCCATCTAACAATATACTTTAAAACATAAAACAAAAGTTATACTCAGCGAAATGTGTACGCATCTTTGATTAGTAGAAAAATATATATATATAAAAATAAATTAAAAACACCTTAAAGGCAGAAGTCCTTCATTTAGCCAAATTTATTTAAAATATTTTACTTCATTATGATTGGTTCACACTGAATGCTGATAGAACTAGAATAGTAAGACTCAAATTTTCAGAATCAAGACACACTTTTACTATTTCATTACATTTTATATACTCAATTAAACAGTTGAATAATAATAATAATAGATGGATTATTTCTATTTTATAATTTTCCCTTTGAATCACAAAAATTCTTAAATGTTCAAATGAAAATAAATTATTTGTGAAAGATTACATTAGAAAAAGAAGAAGCAGGATAAAAAGCGTAGTTTATAAAACATGTTCACATATTTTAGCTAAAGTCTAATAATAATATGCATATTGTCAAGTGAAAAAAGTATTTTTTTTTTAATATTTAGGGAAATGTTCATGTTTTTAAAACTTTTAAAACAGTTATGGCTTTATAAGGTGAATACTAGAGATCCAGTTATTTCGTTTACTTCATATTATACAATATTACTTGTAGAAATATTAACATCCACGTTATTTGTGCATACTACAGTTAATATGCCTAAGCATCAGTCATATTCGGATACATTAAATTTATTAACTGGAAATATATCATCTAAACTACCACCTGTTGGTTTACCTGTTATCTCGAATTGGCGTACTAATTTATCTTTGGATTTTTTTTCCATGTCTAAATCAAAATTCAATCGAACAAACAAATTTCCATCTGTATCGCCTCAATTCAATATGTATCACAATCGATTAATGGATATAAATAAAACTAATTATGATTTGGTTGGACGTCAAGGTCAAACAGTTTCTTCTGCTTCCTCGTCATCATCATCCCACTTTGTTGATCAATCTGGTCCGTGTACACCAGAAGAAGAGGCAGACAAACTACAATGTTTACGGGAATTACCAGCAGAACGATATGAAGTCCTTGAAGGTGAAACAGTTTTAATGAGGTGCCGGGTTGCACATCAACGAGGCAAAGCACAATGGCGTGCTAGAAACTTCTTACTAGGTAAGTTTTATGCTTCATAAATTTTTACATGCTGTCAATAAGCTATTTTTGTGTGGGTCTTGAAAAGATCTTCATGTTTGATGTACTATGCAAAATATTACCAGGATAATGAGAAGTTTTGATATTAGGATTCATGATATCCAAACTGAATTATTTTGAATAAACCAAAATTTATGACAGATGTGATCGATATAATTATGACAGATAACATCGGTTAAATGATTTCAAAACCTGTGAGTCAGTTGACACTGGTCAAAATAAATTCCATTTTTAGTTCAGGTGTGTCGAGCAAAAACTATGAAGAACCAGTTTGTAGAAAAAGCACTTTCATTACTGAAAAAATGTGTGATTTAGCTTATTATTCACCCACACGGATTTATTATTTTATCATTTTTTTGAGGAAATATCTACTTTTAGAATTCTTCTTCAGAAAAGGATTATTACATTACAACAATCTGAATGATTTCCTTGAGAAGCCTACGTGCTATTTGAAATCAAAATATCTTTTGTTGGTGATACATCCAACTTGAATACACAAAGATACTTGTATAAATGTCTGTGTTCAGTGCATATCTCACATGTTATAAATGTCTAAGTCGATAGAATTAGTTTTCACTAAACTGTTGAACGATTTATCAGTATCTTATTACTTACGACTGACATTATATCACAAAGATCGTATAATTTTTGGGATATGAGCTCAATTATGGTTGTACCAGTCTACTTCCTCTTAGTTAAAGACAATTTTAAACAGACTGGAAATCTGTTTCCTTTTTTTAAAAAGAAGCTCTGGTGTAGATAACATTGAATACCTGTCATGTTGTAGAACTAAACTGACTATGTACTCCACTAAGAAAAGCTGTACTCAGAAGATTCATGTATACAAGAATTTTTATAAAGATGTTTTATTTACATTGACTTATTAAAAGAAAACTAATGCAAAGGCATACAATCACGTGGGTAGTTTAGCTATAGAATGCTCACTAACCAACAATATGGTTTGGAGGTCGATCTCGAACTAGCGTCTTACTAAAACGTGCCTGCCCGGTATTAAACCCAGTAAAAAGAGAAAGATTAGGCGTTGCACTATCATTTCCACACTGTATTATTTATTGTTCCCTGGTGTTCCGAGTTAAATATAGGGCTTCAACAACACATCTTCACTTTGTTATATTTTCTACTGTCCACTTCAGGTGGGTTCACGATTGCCCATAATCTCTCATCTCCTCCTAGCATTATCTCCCTCGTGTCACTCTCAGTTGACCCACTCGCTGTTTCTTATTCGGATTCCACTTGAGTGATAGCCTGACGCACGATTTCATTTGACGGTCTGCTCAGTGTGTGCCCCGTGCGGTTCCCTTTTCTCCTACATATTTGTTGAGCAATCGGCTCTTGGTAAGTTTGTTTCCATAGTTTCTTGTTGCTAATTCTTTCTGGTTGACCATTTGATCTTCACTATTGAACCAGCATCATGCCTCCAACCTATATAGAAGAATCAACTTCACATCTGTGTCAAAAGAATCATATTATTGCTACTTTGGATCCGGAGCTTACACCTAAAGCCCAATTCTCCGTAAGGAACACTAGGGAGCAAAATAAAAAAAATAAAATAATGATATAATAAGCACATCAGAAGATAACTCGCAATAATTACAATCCCGTGTTTTTGTCTCTTGTATTTTACCGAAAAACAATGAAACCATTTAGGTTATATTTCATGACAGTCGTTATTATTTTAGCGTCATATAAAGCAGGAACGTCGATAGTGACTCAAGAATATAGAGTACTTAGTTAAAGTGGTTCACATAAATCTCCATTACCCTAAACCTAATAATATTTGACACTGGAAAACGTAAACATCAGGAGTATATCTAGCTAAATCAGGTGAATCTAAGAGTTTCTTTTGTGTTTCTATCAAGTGAATACACTGCTGAACTTAAGCCAATACTATTGTATAGGTTAAAACTTTCCTTCTGTACAAAAAAGAGAATAAAATTGTCTTATAATCAGGTGATATGAAACAATCTATTAATTACTTTAGCTGATATGACAAAATGTTTAACAAGGTTTATAATAATGGACAAGTGAAACTGGAAGATATTCATTCATTCATTCATTCATTCAATCATTGATTGATTCATGAATTCAATTGTTGTAAAGGTGATGCAAACAAAGAAATATATTTTGAAAAGAGGCTAGAACTTTTCCGCATGACTGGCAGAAATGTTTACTTTTACAAAAAAACATAATAGAATAGATAATCTTCGCGAAAAGAATTGACTTTTTTCACCATCAATAATATCTTTATTATTTAGGATTTGAAAATAAAATTGAAGTTGATGATGTACTAAGATATCAAATGCTACAATGAAAACGGTACATCATGTATGGGTAAGGACTGATAAACATCTGTACAGAGTATACTGAGCTCCTCTTTTTTGTACTGCTGTTCAGCCTAATATCAAAACATTCTAAGAACTGCCTACAGACTGTTTAATTTAACAAAATTCACTCGTACTCAGTGGATCAAATGTATATGCTGAAACAAAAAAATCTTTCAACGAAGGAATTGAAAGAATTAAAACAGTGTATTGAAAGCCAAACTGTTTTTTGTTCTACGCCTCCAAATAACTCCATATCAAGGTGTATACTAGGTGCCAGCTACTAATAATGAATTGCAAATATGGACGACATAGATTTTACTCAACCTCTAGCTTGTCTTTAAACGACTGGAACAAATAACTAAGAACTAAATTTTAGAATTAGTTTAGACTATCAACAAAAATAAAGAAAACTGTTTGTTTTATTTTCAATTCTAGTTATATTGTTGAACTGAGAAATTACCTCTCAGATAAGATGTAGATACAATGAATTTTAACTAATTTTTCATACTTTAGAAGAAGCGAATAGATTTTATTAATTAAAAACAAAAGAAAGTGTTGTCTAATTGTCAAGTATTGGTTTTGTAGAGAATTTGTTTAACTGCTCAGAGGATTTCACCATAAGCTGACATCAGTTAGAGAGCGGGCCAGTGGCTTAATGGTTTACGAGCTAGCTCGCCTTGTAACCAAAAGGTACTGACTCCGAATCCCGATGGGTGAGTACTGCTGAAGACTCCTAAACCAGGAGGAAACGGTTGGCTATCCAGTACTTCCAGGTTTTCAGGTGGTTCTCTAACTGATGTCAGCTCATGATGACATCCTCCAAAGTGTTGTCTAACTTATACATGGATATTTAAGTAGTAAGCAGTATTAAGTTAGTACTACAGCTGGAAGAAATGCCCCGTACTCATCAACTTCACTTAGATTTTCGAACTTTGAAACGGACATATTATTTTAAGAACTTTCACAATACAACTTCACTAGTTGGAAGAAAGACTGTTTTACTTATTTTTACTTTCAACCTCATAAATATACTATAATTCAAGTGGCATAAATTGATTCACTTGTAAGCTACAGCTTTCTTGATTTATGAGAATTGTATTATGGACACAATGATGTTGAACAAGCAAAACCATTATTGGTTTATATGAATGCAAAGACATACTCATACACTATGGTATAAACAGATAATCTTTCAATGCACCAATTTGCATTACTTTGGTTGTATTTAAACTATTAAAGGAACCTTATGGGTTAAAAAGCACAACTTTTTCGACTAACCGAATAAGAGATACTGGGAAGTGATTTAATGTTAGTTGACTTCGAATCGGAACGTAAGGGTTTCTTTAGGCGGAGTAGTAGTCAGTCATTTCATCTTTAAAACGAATGTAATTTAAATGCTTGACGATATATTCTACCGACTGATGGGAGCAGTTAGCCACCACTTACATCAACTAGTAGTGTAATCCAGGTAGATCAGTGGTCTAAAACTGGACACCTGTTAGGTTTGTATAGTACGGAGTTCATCTGCGGTGTTCCCAGTTTGACTGAGCTTAGAGAGTTGAATTATTTCAAACCACTCAGATTCTGGTTAGCTACAAACTAGCTGAATTAGCTAAACAGCCGTGTTGTTTCTTAGTCACTTCGACATGACTGTCAAGTACCACAGCTTGATGTGAGTCGTATTCAAGTACTCATAACAATCAGTAATATATATCATCAAGCACTGATGTTTGCTTTACTGATTTCTATTTAGGGTATCACGTGGATTACAGCATGTGTTCCGAACAGTTACAGTCTACAAAAGAATCTATGGTGGAAAGTTCACCTTAGACTGTATAATTTACAAACTACGAATTTGAAAATGCTGCTATATTCAAAATAAATGTCAAAAAACTCCATTTCACTTTAAGACATGTCCAAAGCGAAGTGAAATATATACCTTATTATTGATCATTATGCTGTCAGATTGCACATATCTCAGCCATAATCCCTGTACATTACCCCAAATTAAAAAATTAAATATTCAGAAGATTTAAAGCATTTTAATTCATCAATTTTAATTTTTTTTCGAATTAAAAAAATAGATACATGTTAGACAACTGGGCTTAATTCTTTATTACCGAATACAAGTCAATTTGTTTACTGCGTGAAGAAATGTTATAGATTAAAAACAAAAACATCAGTAGAATAAATTAATAAAATTTAAAAAACAGAGATTATGTAGAAATCTGAATAATATTTTTCTGTGTGTAGAATAGTTGTACACTGATGCAAAACATTTTTTGAAGGAATAGCCGACATATGGCTGTAATGCGATATACTACTGATCGACTAAGATGAGTATTCTATATCACTCACATCAATCGGTAGTATTTTTTTAATCCCTTATGTTCCCAGTGGAAAATAGGGCTTCAAGCTAGAGGATTGATCTTTCAGTAGCAGTAGAGTTTATTTTTATGGAATTGAGCTGCTGACCTCATAACCAACCTTCCCTTTCTACCAGTCTTATTGGTGGCTTAGTGAGGTGAAGGAGTGCATCGGTCGGGGATAGAACCACGGACTACATGCGTGGTCAGAAAGCATGCAAACAATGCAGTCGGTTGCATTAGTAACGAGATTACCAAAGTAATCTCAACATTAGACGACCATTTCATTTATTTAAGGCGGAGCTCATCAACCACGTACTAAGTTTAACTTGACTCAAAAAGTCGAATTAGTTCAAATCACGCGATTTCTAGCTTGATGCTTGGATGAAGTAGTAAGACGATAAATTCCGAACTAATTTTTAAATTGAAAATTTGAATTAACTCTAAGTCAACTTCTACCTAGTCTGTTGCATTCCAAGTTTCTTATATTTATTTATGTGGTGCACGATTTAATAGACTGTACCCAAAAGGATAGTCCGTCGTTGGCATAGCGGTTAGGACGCTTGCCTACTATGCACATGGTCCGCGGTTCGATCCCCGCCCGACGCACTCCTTTACCTCGCTAAGCAAGAAATAATGCTGGTAAAGAAAAAAGGTTGGGCATGAGGCTAGCAACCATATCCTGTAAAAATTAAACACTGCTACAGAGACTTCAAGCCACTAGCTTGAGGCCTTATTTTCCAATGGGAACGTAAAGGGAAAAAAAGGGATAGATTTTTTATTTGCAACCATTTAGCAAGGTGTAGATACGTCACAAAAAAATAAAGCAGTTCAGTCAGATAACGAAATGATTCTTTAAGCAACTTTGAAATTTTTGAACAGTACACAACTTACTGAAACGTTGAGCCAGCCACAAATGTTCATAATACTCAGTCTGAGTTCATTCTTTTGCCTATTCATTGCTTAAGCATTATGAATTTCGCGATTCGGTTTTAAAACCACTAGTTCTGAGAAAAAAAGTTTCAGAATACGCATGCAAAACTCGTATATTTATCATGCAGTTTCTTCATCTTATGCTTGTGATGCCCATAGAACGTACTACTGTTTTCACATACTACCATGTAATTTAAATGGAACCCTCAACCTTCACTTGCTGCTTTCAAAAATCATCAATTCTATGCGAAAATTCGGTTGAAGTACAGAAAAGTAGAATTTTGTCATAGACAGACTAATTTATTTTGAACGTTTGTAATACTGATCACCTTCAGTTCCAACCACATTCTGATATTCATCTCGTCTTAAAGGTAATTTTATATATTATTTATTAAGAAGCGTGCGTCGGTGGCACAGTGGCAGAATACTCTCCGACCTTGCAGGTTGTTCAGGGTCCGATCCCCAACCAACGCACTTCTTTACCTCGTTAAGCCAGTAACAAGACTGGTAAAGAGGGAACATTGGTTATGAGGCTAGCAGCCCTATCCCGTAAAAGTAAACTCCACTGTTAACGAAAGATCAATCCTCTAGCTTGAAGCCCTATTTTCCACAGGGAATGAACAGCAGTAGAATTATTTTAAAAAATTATTAGGAAACACCCTGAAGTTAAGAATTTTGTTTGATAATCCGCATACTTCGTGACCACTCGGATTCGCCATTTGTTCACAAGATTCTTCGTAGTCCCTACAACTGTCGACTAATTCAAATTAGCTGTGTTTCCGGATTGAAACAATCTGCTAAACCCAAATTAGGTTTTTGTGGATATAATCATGGGATAATTTAAACAGAATGATATCAGTTTTTGAAACTGTCCTCATTTCGTAATAACAAATAACTTATTTAAACGCTTGCTTTCATCTCAACCATTCAAAAGTTTCTATGTTAACTATTTTTTAAGTCCACACATCTAAGTGACTGTGTTTTTTTGTACTCGCCTTCTTATTCAACATTATCCTTGGAACATTTCAAAATTAACAGTTCATTTATCTCATGAAACATTTCTCACTGCTACAAAAAAGAATCTACTCAAACTGTCAAAATTTTGAAATGTAACATACAGTTAAAAGGAACACCAAGTGGGAGGTAATACGACTCAAATTGAAATTAATAAAAGAAATATGAAAAGGAAAAAGATGCACTCATCTTGGACAATTTGACAAATTTTGAGAAAAGGATGAAAACAGAAAGAATGTATCTCTTTTAAATAAATTTGCAACAGTGACATTTTTGCGTATTTATCATCTGCAACTTTTCTTTCACAAATTTAGGAAAAAATGTTTTTGTCGAATACTAACAAACCTGTCTTCGCCAAAAATGCTCCGTTTTTATATCTCCGGTATCTCAAACACATCTCCAATAACTTAATACAATAGTTATTGACTTTAATTTTTCAAACTCACCTTGAAAAACTACCAGAAATTTAAATAATTGAAGAGATTCGTAAGAATGAGGCAAACAAGAGCATAAGAGATTATTTTAATTGATCAGTCAGATTGGATGTCGACTGAAGGGCTTCCTTCGCATCTTTTTCTGAACTAACCTTGTTAAAATAGCTCGGCAATGTACTTCGGTTCACAATCAACTGCAGAGCTATCTTCTGTTAGACAATACAATAGCTCATCTATGTGTCCATGCAAATATGTTTAACTTGATGATTCAACATTGTTTGATCGACTGGTTCCTCAGAAATATTACTAATTAAAATAACATCTTACTTTCTACATCTATGCCTTTTCTCATGTTTTTCCCATCATGAGTACGTTTTGAGTATTTTTTAGAATGTA
The DNA here is from genome assembly GCA_944472135.2 of Trichobilharzia regenti. NCBI lineage: Eukaryota > Metazoa > Platyhelminthes > Trematoda > Strigeidida > Schistosomatidae > Trichobilharzia > Trichobilharzia regenti. The sequence continues at coordinate 91,674,855 of OX235262.1, read as the reverse complement.
AATTTCTTTATGTAACCTAATATAGAAACGTACTGCTATCACTAGCACACAATATTTAGTGGCCTGTTTAAATCACTGTACTACTTAAAGTTTTGTCCGTCATAATACTTAAACTCTTCTGAATTTCTCATTATTTAAATCACGCAGCTTTCTTAACCGATTAATAAACTAACTGGGGCACATTTTTAACTAGTCTTCAAAAATTCCTGTACATATTTTTTATGGAAATGATGGAAAAATATCTTAGTGAATTGGATCTTTGTTTGTGTTGAACAATACTGCTTCACATCATATACATGAAATTATCATTTTACTCGTAGACCTGCACTAAGTGGGAGTATTTCGAAACTAAACACACTGGGGATTTCTGTATAGTGTTAACATATTGTCTGAAATATATTATTATTAATACTAATAGTATTTGCCAAATCAGCTAAGTGATAATATTTACCTGGGTTTAGTGGTTAACTGTACAATGTCTGTGTGAAGTTGTAAATAAAAATTACATGGTCAACTGTGAATAAGACATAAATAGTGTAATGCATTTGTCACTGTTAAAAACTCAACTGAAACCATTCCGATACCTTGTTTTGTGATTCGTGTCCACCAGGTCTTTTCTAAGGTCATGTACACTTTACAACCTTGTACTTGAATAATTATCAGTAACCTCAACAAATTCCATTTTGTAAACACCTTAATGTGAAGTCAGTGCTACTATACGGATCAGAGACTTGGCGAGTCATAAAGAGCATCTCAAACAAACTTCAAACCTTCATTAACAACTGTCTCCGCTCAATACTCAAGATCAGATGGCCAGAAAAGATCAGCAACAGGGATCTCTGGGAGCGAACCAATCAGGAACCGATTGTGAAACAAATAGGCAGAAAGAAATGGAGATGGATTGGCCATACGCTGAGGAAACCATCAAGTGACATCACTAGACCAGCCATCGCTCGAGTGGAACCCGAAAGGGAGGCGGCGAGTTGGTCGTCCAAGGGTGACTTGGAGGAGGTTATGCGAGGAGGAGATGAAAGCATGTGGACAGACCTGGAGCAGGGTGCAAAAGTTGTCAGAAAACCGAAGGCAATGGAGGTGCGCAGCTGAAGCCCTATGTTCCTCTAGGAACTAAAGGATACAATAATATAATAATTAATGTTTTTTGAAAACGTTTTTGATGGAGAAATTTATGTCAAAAGCAGTATTTAAATTCTTCAAATCAGAAAAAGTATCTCACCTTCTTTAGATAGAATGAATAATTTCAGTGTGTTCAATGGTGGTATTCTAAATATTATTTGTAATGCTTATCTAACGCTGATCTACCACAGTATTCAACCGATATACATATAAAGTGAATATACAATAAACAATTTGTCTGCCTATTCTAGTGAATTCATGAATAATTAAATCTACTCCTGTTTTTGAAAAGAAAATGCAGAAATGTAATTTACTTTATTTGGTTTTAAAAATTAATGTCAATGAAATATTTTGATTATAACTTGATTCCACACCGTATTTCTGGTACAAATGTGGAATTTTCAGCATGTGATATAGGTAGCCCAAATTTCGCGGGCCGATCATTCATATTAGGTGTGCGTCGACAGGGGATCGAACTCCAGACCATGTGCATGGTCAGCGAGCGTCCTAACCGCTGTGCCACTGACATACAATAGGAAGATTATAATAGAGAGAAAATCATCAGTGTTCATTAATAGTGCTCCCAATTACTGTTTCATTAGAAAAATACTTTTCTAGAATACTCGGTTAAATATGAATTTTTCTTTTCTCGAAGCCGTTTTTTATTATAGAATTTAACTTATTCTTGTACAACAAACCTAAGATTGCGTGATTTGATTTAATTTACCTCAAAGTCTTATCCGTTCTTACCATGAAGTTGCACTGTATAAAAAATAGTCTAATATAAAACATGAGTTGATAAAATTTAAACAAGTTAATCTCTGTATCGTAACGACATTTCCCTTTACAATCTTAAAGTGGAATTCGGAAACTATGTAATAATATATTTCCGTATTAGATATTCAGATATTACATACAACACAATAATGACGACAGAATAATTGACAATATCATGTCACTTTATTATATATAAAATATCCCCTTTTAGAGATCACTTCACTCAGCTATGCGAACACTGAAGTATTTTTATATGTTCTTTAAAATATTGATCTTCACTACAGAACTACTGCTGACAAACGAAGAACATTATATACACTAATAGAAGCTTAACACATTCTAAGAGATTTGAATATACTGAGAATATAATGGATTTTTGATACTGATGACAGCTGATAAGCAATTAACAAATGGTGTTGGTACATCGTTGGTTCAGGGATCAGTTCTCGGCCGATGCACTTCTAAACCTCATTAAATCTGTAAACAGGGAAGGCTGTGCTAGGTGCTACTCCATCCCGTAAAAATAAAATCACTGTTGCAGAAACTTCAAAGCTCCAGCTTGAAACTCTATGTTTCACTAGGAACTTAAAGGAATCCAATAGAAATTATCTGAAAATAAATTGCTCCACTCAGAATGTATAGAATGCATAATAATAATAATATTATAATAGTGAATGAGTTGAAGGGAATATTACCTAATAAATAGAGAATTACTCTGCTCTTTTTCGAGATTCGCAACAAGACACCCGTTCGTACTTCTAGATTACATGGGACAATAACGTTTGAGGGCTGTATAAATAGGTTTAAGGATTTTATCATGAGCTGAGATCAGTTCGAGAACCATTGGAAAACCTGAGAGTACTAGACAGCCGTTTTGTCCTGGTTCAGAAAACTTCACATTCCACACCCACTTCACTGGAGTTCAAACTCAGGGCATTCTGGCCAGAAGATAGGCTCTTAGACCATTACGCCACTGGGACCCGGTCCAATGGCCAGCCCATGAATTCTAACTTCTGTCAGTTCACAGCATAGCGCGATCACTTTGTAATGTGTAATTACTCAAGTTGTGAGCATACATACTACATATTCAAGTAGGGATTAGTAAGACTGTATACTAAGGTTTAGAATATCATCCTCACCTCATCCTTGTATAGACTTTAATTATAATTGTAATAAGTTGTACTTGAGGGTTTTATACTTCAAAGAGTAGTAGCCTCGTTGACATTTTCAATAGAAATTATGTATCCACTGAATGCATTGTAAAAATGTGTTTTTCTATTTGAAAACACAAATTATTTGGTAAAAGCTTGAACAGTTACAAGCTGTATTATGCTTTGATCAATTTTACTAGATATTTCTAGGATATATCTACTGTAAGCTTTTTATCGAAGAAAGGATAGAAATATGTTGCTGAATGTAAGTCGTATTTTCAAATTGGTTGCGTCCAAAAACATTTCCCTAAATAAATATCACATCGCTTCTTCAACTAGGTTACGGATACTGCTCATTATTTTCATGAAAGCCAAGCTAGATATCAAACAAATTAAATTTTAAATTCTCAAAAGTAAAGAAATAATTGATCTAATATGTGTAAATAAAAACACTCATTTCACTAAATCAGAATCTTCTGCTATCATAATTGAATAAATCCACAAGAAACATTTTCTAGTTAATTCTAAACTGTGCAAGTACATTGAATATGACCCCAGTCTAAACAAGGATATTTGATTAGCACCAGAGAGAAAAATCTTTTTCAACGGGGTATTTTATACCTGAAAGTATTTATTTTTCTTCCTCTTTTTGGTTGGAAAAACACATACATTTGTTATTTTAAAAGTTGTGTAATGAACTTTGAAAGTTAATGTGACCTAGTTGTATGACAAATTACACATGATAAAATGAATAACGTACATGACATTTGTAGGCTTTTTATGACTTCATACTTATTTACAATAAATGTATATATGTACCACTTGATCAATATGTTTCTTTATGACGTACTTTCCAGTTGAATGACTGTTAGTGTGAATGTAGGAAATTTGGGTAAAAGTGTACTTCACGTTACACCTCTATTTGTTCAAAATTGTTCCTCAGAAAATTATGGGGAGATTGACTTTTAACTAACTTTTGTAGACAGATGAAACAAGTTCAAGATTAGAATTAACACTTAGGTAGAGATTATTCTCTTTTCTTCAGGAAAAAGCAGTGGTAAGATCCATCTGTTCTTAAATACGATGTCACCAGATAAGAATATCATTGTCAAATGCAAATAATTTGATAGAATTCAGTGGTTAGGTAGACAAAAAAATGATTTTTTCACATCTGTGCATTTGTATGTACGTGGGAACTGACTCAGAATCTACAAGATAGAATTAGTATAAGTCTTTTTTCAAAACGGCAAAGCATGTCGAATTCCTCACACCAAGATAGTTCGCAAAAATGTCAATGATTGTTAGGAAATGTCATTTCCAGATGCTTTACATGTCGGTTTGGATTTAATAATAGTATTCAAAATACCGATATAAGTAAGATTTATATGGATTCTATTGGTGTGCTGCTTGAAGAGTCCACTGATATAAAATACTTGGATGCTGACGTAATACAATTTCAGGATTTCATCATGAACTAACATTGGTCAGAGAATCATTGAAATCCTGAAACCACTCAAATCCCTGCAAACCAATACTTGAGTATCAGTCTGATGCTCACTAGTGACTGGCTCTAGGTAGTTACCTGGGTTCTAGTGGGAAGTCATGACCAGTGGGGTACTGCAGGTCAGGTGTGATGACATTCGCCAGTGGTTGCACCATATCATAAATTGGCAGAAGTTGGGTATCATGGACCATTGGATCGGGTCCCAGTGGTCTAATGTTCTACGAGCTCGCTAGCTTTGTTATTGGAAGGTCCTGGGTTCAAATTCCAGCAGGTTGGGTGAGTACTGATGAAGAGTCCGAAACTAGGACGAAGCGGCTGTCCTATAATCTTAGATTTTTCAATGGTCGTTTAACTGATGTCAGTTCATGATGAAATCCTGAAACTGATTAAATCTCTACAAACCAACACTTGAATATTACGTTTTCTCCCAGTAGACTAGGACACTGATTGTTGTCATACACAGAAAATTTGGTGCTTCATTCTAATGCTACGTGGTGTAAATAAGGGGAACGAGTGGTTTTTTTACGTCCCATGGGTCCATTATTTGAGCATATATTTATACTAGGAAATACAAAACTTAGCGATGCTATAAAACGCAGAAGTGTATTAAAGACATATGAATGGCAAGTTTACTTTATGTGAGCGTGACAAAGCAAGTGAAGAACTCACTTACTCTATTCAATTCCATTTACTCGAAGTTGAAATCTCTATATCAGTGTAAGATGTTAAAAGGGATAAATGTTTAGATTCATACATAACAAGTACATAAAATGACTCAATCCGAATTACTCACTATAAGGTGACTTGTGTGGGCCAGTATTTATTATTTCACTTTCATACAAAATGGTGTACAGACAAGGCTTTGTTTTTTAAGAGCAACTAGACTGTGCTATAAAAAACTATTAGACAACAAAATGGAAGAGGTTTCACAAAATTTTAGTGGATAATGGATATCCTGCAAAGTTTATTGATATATTTTTGAAGTCATGGAAGGTCGTTTGAAACAACCGTGTGAAAAGAGGAATAGTGTGACGACTAGAACGTAATAGTAAATAGGTTCATAAACAACTTAATGCACGCATTCCCTATTTCACCCACACATGTATCCGTTAATTTTAACTGTACTTTCAGTGTTATGTACGTTAGAAGAACAGAAGCGTTTCTTTCAGTAAGAAACTCCTAACAGGTGTATATTTGTGCGTCGGTGGCGCCGCGGTTAGGACGTTCACTGACCATGCACATGATCCAGGGTTCGATCCCTGGCCGACGCACTCCTTCACCTCCCTAAGGTGAAGCCGGGAATAATGCTGGTTAAGAGGAAAGATTGTAAATTTAAACACTGTTTGGAGCCCTATGTTCCACTGGGAACGTGAAGGAAAAAAAAACAAGTGTATATTAATTCTGTCATGATAAAATAGAAAATTCTCAAAAGGATACTACTGTCAGATGTCTCCTTAATACGGAATGATTTAATGGTTCAACCACAGCTTCTTATTTGTTATTCAGATAAAGTAATAGTATATTCCTGTATTAGGCAGTCGTAGCAGCAATCCATTGACTGAAACCTATCTTATACACAGAAGAGTTTGTGGTTCGCCTACAACTACCTTACAGCCTTAAATACTATTCTGTTGTTTGATCCGTTCACGTATCATCCCTACTCATTATTCATCTTTTGAAATGTATTTAGCTTATTTCTTACCAATACGTTTTAATCTAAATTCATAGTACATTTTCTTACTGTTCTACTATCGCTGATACCACATTTCATAAAAAAGCATAATTTACACCTAATATTATTGAAAAATAATCAGAATCCTTTCTATGCTTAATCACAACAAACACTGATTGGAAAAAGTAATGTACTTTAAAACTTTGTAAGAATGAAATAAATAAAAATATGCTCGAATATGTGTAAAAATATAAATTAGATTTTTACAATTGTTGTTCTCTACCATCTTCATTTGTTCACTAACAAAATGGTGAATAATAATGATTTGAACAGAATGAATTGGGCGTTATTTTTTTCACTTCCCTTCTCCAACACTTTTGCCACCAGTCAAACATTCTGTACACTACTAACACAGAGAGAGAGAGAGTGAGAGAGAGACGCAAAGACAGAAAAGCAACAGTTTGTCTGGATACATTAGAAAAAAACAGAAAACACTTCTCTATTCTCTTTCGAGGTCATTTTTTAATGTAATTTAGTTTATAGATAAATTGATATAGTAATCATAATAATCAATATTCCAAAAATACTGTAATTGTTATTTTACCAATGACGGTAGAAGCTTCTTTCTGTTGATACATTCAGTTTGAAATAGGTTAGTGAAAAAAAAATGGTAACAGGATAAACAATGATAGGTGGAAAAATTTACATGGTTTTGGAATACTCAAGCTAAGAGATTTTAAACTTAAGTTTGAGTGCTAAATTGAAGGAATTTAATGTGAAGTTTACCAGTGACCATCTCATGAAGTGGACCATTCATCATTTGACTTAAAAAAGTATAAAATTGATTAGGGCGTTTTGGTAGTTTTATCATAGTTACACAGCATTTCGGTACACTAACTCTTCCCTAAAAAGCAATGTGAGAGAACAACTTGATCACTGTAGCTGAATACAACTGCATATCATATTTCATCACATTCTCTTTCAGCCAAACAATTAACTCAAATATAAACTATGTCAGCACAGGGACATGGCAGACTCGAGAAAAATGATGTACGTATACGTATACTTTAGTTTCAATAAGGAAATATACAGGCAAGTAGATTGAGTAGCAATGGGTTCTGCGTCAGGACCCCTCCTAGCCAACTGCTTTATGGCTAGCTTAGAAAACAACCCCTTATCACCAGCTATCGACGACACCCATCTCTACAAGAGATACATCGATGACACTTTTGTGATGCAAACTGTGATCTAAAAATCCTACTTCAAATTTTCAATAACGCCCACCCAAACATCGACTCTACACTGAGGAATGAATCCGACGGAATGTTCCACTTCTTCGACGTCCATCTGACAAGAAATGCCAACAACTTTCTGAAAAGGTTCATTTACAAAAAGCCTACATGGAATGGACAGTTCATCAACTTTCGAAGCTTATTGTCCCTAAGCAGAAAGAGGAACCTGATATACGCCCTTTCCTCGAGGATTCGGAAAAAACGCAGCGAGGAAAAGGTTGAAGAAGAACTGCGTAATCTCCTAAAAACCCTGATGGCAAATGGTTTCCCGCCCAGGTTCATAGACAAGAATCTCAAATCTAAGAAGGCTTCCGAAAAAGTCCATTCCGTTCCAAAGAAAATACTTCTGCTTAGTCTAGAATTCAAAGGTGATACTGAAGCAGAAATCCTTCGTAAACGCCTCTCCAAATCGCTGAGGAGAACATACTTCGCTGCGAGCCTACGACTGACGTTTTCCTGCAAGTAACTGTTCAGCCAGAACGCGAAAGACAAGCTGTTGCATTGGGCCACCTCAACGTGCATATACCATTTTACTTGCTCTTGTGGAGCTGAGTACATTGGCCGTACCATGTGCCGACTTGAAAAACGCGCTCGTGAACACTATTTATCCTGGTTATTAAAAGGAGACCAAAGGCCTGTATATATTTCAGTGACAGAACATCTGATCAATTCAGGACATTCAGCGCCTTTCGAAAAATCCTTCAAATGAATACACAAGATTCAATCAAACATATCAAATGGAGTGAAATTAAGACATCTGGGCATAGCCGAGGCACTAGCTATCCAAAAGCTCAAACTCACGCTTTTTATCCAAAAGAAATACGTCCAACCGCTGTCCCTGCCATGGCCATCATAAACAGGTAATTTTTTAGTAATGACCAACCCATCGCCTTCATATCTAAACTTCCTGTTTATTCATGTTATTTTTAAGATTTTCTTAATCCCTGTTCATACCCGAACTTCGTGTTTATTTTGTCATTTTAATATTTCTACATATTTAATCCCTGACTGCATAAACAATTATTCACCACATTAGTTTTTTTTATCCAAACATCCTGTCTATTTTGTTATTTCTACAATCCTAACCTTTAATTGCACAATTTCAATCCTCTTGGTTATTATGATGCTACTTTTTTGAGCTCTATCCGCCTCCCTGTTTACTATGGCATTCTAGTTCCTAATTGTACTTTTTACTAATTTGACCCTTGACCGGAAATTATTCTGGAACTTTCCCATCCATTTCATATAAATACATGAATGTACGGCCTAGATGATGACTTCGTTGAAAAGAAAATTTTCTTCGCTGCATCCGTCTTCTTAATAATCTCTACGATTCAGTGTGTATATTCTGTGAAAAATGATATAACTAACCAAACACCATACATTAACTTTAAGGTCAATTCTATATAGGCCAGACTAGTAGATCAGAGTCGTCTAGGTTATCAGATTATAGAATCTTAGCTAGATCCAGAATCATTGACCCGCATAAGTAGTCTAAAAAGCAGCTCTGCCACTGCTGTACATGCACTTGTATGCAGCGACACTAATGGTAGGATAGAGTAAAAATATTAAAAAGTGATATATTTAGAGGGAGGGAGGGGTTAATCTTTGTCCATCTAATCAACACGATATATATATGCCACATGTATGACCAAATGAATATCTTTTTTTAGATCTACAGCTTGACTCCACACCGTATTTTTGGTACAAGTATGGAATTCGCAGCATGGATATCGGTAGCCCAAATTTCGCAGGCAGACCATAGATATCAGGTGTGCGCCGGCGTGGGCTCGAACCCTGAACCATGTGCATGGTTGGCGAGAGTCCTAACCACTGTACCACCGACGCACAGGACTTATTGAAAATTGAGGCAAAAATTAGCAGGGAGTACATCAAGTTGGAAAGTTGTATGAACACGTTGATGCGAATATAACCAAAAAACTGTTCTGGAAAAATCATCCAGCATTTATGACTTTGTATTATATCAGTTAAATTTATCTGGCGTGTATTCCTACTCAGTAAGGCTTGAAGACCTGTTTACTATTCATAATTACATTAGAGTAAAATAAAGTCAACATACATATAAAGCATAATATGACAAGCTGTTTACTTAAAAAATTATGTGAAAAATGGAAAATAATTTGAAATATTTTAGAATTATCTATAACCACTGTTAATAGTGAAAGCTTCATACTTCTAGCTTAAAATAAGTTATGCCTAAGTCCTATGGGCTCCATCAAGTCTAAAACTTTCAATGTCCATACCTTATGAGATATTCGTCAGTGTGATTGAAAAATGCCACTTCATTTCACTGAGCTTTGTCGTTAGATATTATAGGTAGCATTTCCGAGCTTTCCGTCGTCAAAATATTTTGGGGATGACAAACAATTTATCAGACTTTTGTACTCATGGGTAACTTGTTAGACAATACTCTACTCTGATCTGCCAAAAATGTTTAGTCTCTGATGACATGCTAACTCCTAGCACAAACACTTCGACGACGTCTGAAGATCAACATGATATTATTTAGTTGATAGTGACTATAAATGGGATGCAGAATGTGTATTTTGACCCATTTGGCACTCGTCAGCTGTATGGGAATCATGAATTCTAATGCAAGTCACCATCAGCCAAAATAAAAACTTATTACTCTTGAGTCATAATCGAAGCATCAACAATAGGCAGGCGACTTGTTAGCTAAGAATAAACATTTCGGCCCAACATAATCAATCATCGGGTCGTGCAAACTGAGTAAAACAAATAATGCCTGATACTCTATGCATAACAGGTGGCTTTCGTGCCTAGTGAGCATGTTGTTTCATGGTTCGAGTCTCAGGGGGACACCATCACTCAGTGGAGCTACTGTTATATCTAGGCGACGAATTCCATACAGAAAGAAATGGTAGTCATTGCTAGTCACAGTCTTATTCAGCTTAGGTTTTGTTACTCTGGTGAGACCTTGCTGGGTAAAACTCAAGTGTTCTAGTCTGTGTATACAGCAGTGGAACGTTTAGTATTCTGTTCTGCTGAGATAATATAACTGAGTTTAAACGATTTGTTTGATAGTTCATTTATAGTCGTGGTCTTTCAAGCCCACTTTACTCTGAATTGTACTTAAATAACACTTGTAGTCAAATGTATTGAGAAAAGTTGCCGTTCGGTTGTGATCGTCATGAGGTAACGTTTTGTATTTCAATTCAATTCTGTGACTTCTGTGTTGTGTACTAAGAGTTTATTTTACATTTAAGGTACTCATGAATTTAATAGGTTTTCTTCGTATCAGAAAATTTGTTAGAAAATTTACTTCTTATTTCATAATTTTTGCGGTTAATATTATGCGTTATTATGCATTATTAGGTAGGCAGAAATATGCTTTGGGAATATTTTTAATAATTACAGCCGACATTTGTTTTTAGAAGCGCTTTTATTTCGACACTTGAAAATTCACTCAGGCAGCATTCGTGTTGTTATAGTATGTTTGTAAAGTTGATCAAAAGGTAACTATTTAGCTTGTATACGATCTTAAAGTATTCCACTTGTAATAGTAAGTACCTTCTATGATTATTCATATTATTATTATTAATGTGCGAAATTATTGCTGGTGAATACTTTTGTTATCAGTTGACTTGTGACACTTATCTATTATAAAACAACTTACATTAAATTTTATTTGTTTTTTATTTGTCTGAATAAATACCGCGGATTACGATTTTCCACATGAACAATTTCATAATTGCATTATATCACAGGGCTAATTCAAAAAATAATTTATTTACACTAAATTTAGGATATTCTCATACGGACACTTTTGTAATGTTGATGTTCAACTTGCTAAATTTGTTTCTGTAAATGATTAACCTGGCATGTGTTGGAAATGCTTAAGCACAGTTGAGCGGCTTTATTATCATCATTTATTCATTGTTTCATTCCTTTACGTTCCTAGTGGAACGCAGATCTACCAGCTAGAGCTATGAAGTTTCAGTAGCAGTGGTTCGATTTCCACGGATGCAGTTGCTAGCCTCACGCCCATCCGTCTCTCTTTACAGGCTTAGTGAGGTAAAGGAGTGCATCGACAGTAGACCGGTCCACAGAACACGTGCGTGGTTGACAAGCATTCTACCCTTGAACCGTCGATGCAGTTGAGCGACTACACCTACTTAAAAGTAAATATAAGGGGTAAAAAGATTTTGAGTCAAATAAACAAACGGATTATTATAATATTATTATTATCGCTCCTTTGGTTTCCTAGTGGAACATTGGGCTTCAGCTGCACGTCTCCACTTGCTTCTGTCTTCCTTCTGCTGTACTTTTCACCTGAATTCATGTTAGTCCATACTGTGTTTCAACTCCTCTTCACACGATCTCCTCCGTGTCACCCTTGCATTGACGTCCAACTCGCCGCTTCCCTTTCGGCCTAGTTCCACTCGAGTGATGGCCTGACGTGCGATGTCACCCAGCGGTCTCCTCAGCGAGTGTCCAATCCATCTCCACTTTCTCCTGCATATTTGTTGGGCGATTGGTTTGTTCTTGTTTTGTTTGTTCCCATAGTTTCTTGTTGGTGATTCTTTCCGGCCCGGTCATCTGATGTTCACTATAGAACCAGCGAAGACAGTTGTTGATAATGGTCTGCAACAGGCTTTTGGAAATATTCTTTTTGACCCGCCCGCCGTATAGAAGAATTGACTGACTTTACGTCTGTACTGAAAATCCGAATTTTGTTGTTGATGCTGAATGACGAAGATTTCCAGATTGGATTACATTGAAAAAATGATTTCGTTGTTTTTGAATTACCATGACCGACGTTTTTCTTTTTCTATACGAGATGCTATAGAAGTAAAGGTTGAATATTGCTTGTAACTAGCCTGAAACCTTATTTGTTAGGTTATTTCAGAGTACACGTCGGTGGCACAATGGTTAGGACTCTCGCCGCCCATGCACATGGTCCGGGGTTCGAGCCCGCACCGACGCACACCTGATATCTATGGTCGGCCTGCGAAATTTGGGCTACCGATATCCATGCTGAAAATTCCATACTTGTACCGAAAATACAGTGTGGAATCAAGCTGTAAATCAAAAATAAAAAAAAATATCATAATAATTATATCGGGACGATTCCAGCTTCCATGTTTTTCTACATAAAAATATATTGCAAATGTAGACGACTCTTCTGCCACATGTTACTCGTCGTGGTTTTAGCTCGCATTTTAATAAAAACTGTAATTATCTAGATGTTTTCCGGGTTTCCACTTAAGTGTTTCCTAGCCTACCTACCTACAACCCTACAATATAATACAATGACAGCCTGAAACACCCTGTAGTTTTTGAATGTATCATGAGGCGGCCTATCCATCTGAATTCGTAGTTGCACCATTCTGCACATGATGAAACACTCCATAGTTCAGTATCTCTCTGACAACCTGATTTAATGAGGCACCATAGTGCCGCAGAACATTGTACTCAAAATTTCGTTTTCTTCAACCGATAAATTTTTCAGCTGCAAATCTGAGATGTGATAGCGTAATTCGTTTTGTAGTCTAATGTAACAATCCTGATTCCTTTATTATGCGGTTTGTATTTAATTTCGATCACATTTCGAATTTAATTGTTTCTTCATGTCTTAATTTCTCAGTTCTCCTTCTAAACTTTATCAATTCTGTTTGGACATTATGACTGAAGCTTAGAAATTAGTGCATATTAGTTACGATTTATATTTAGGTTTATTATTTACTGCTCAGCTCTCTGATGGTTTAATAATCAGGAGCAACCGTATCTTTAATGTACTTTCTCTTCTGTGATCCTTTTTATCTTCCCACAGTTTCAGTGCTATGGACGTTTGAATACTGTTGCTTAAAATAAGGATTTACTTCCTAAACTGTGAAATATTGTCAGAGATATGTTAACCCGGTCATAAACAAATACCATTACCTGGAGGATTTCATTATCGGCCTACATCAGTAGGAGAACCATTGAAAAACTTGCATGGAGTACTGCATAGCTGTTTCGTCCTAGTTTACGACTCTTCACAGTACGCACCAATCACCAGGGTTCGAACCCAGGACCTTCTGGTTACAAGGTGAGATGGCAGATCATTAGGCCACCGGGACTTGATCCATTCTCTCACTGATATGCAGCTCATGATGAAATCCTCCAACCAATAAAAAAAATCCCTATAAGTTCAATACTTGAAAATACGGTTCGCTTGTTCATATTATCTTTCCACTAGTATTTTTATAAACAGTTATCTATAGTGAGAAAGTTACGAATCAATTTACAACCAGGATCACTCATACTATTGAAGAATTGTTCACCAAAAAGTCTTGCAGGATCTGAGATTATCTATAAGAATGGAGTTGTTTACGTATATTATATTCGTTGCAATTCTTTACAGCACGATTCCATTTCTTGCATACCTAATAAAAAGGGAATTAGTTAAGTCTTGTGAAATTTATTTTTATTTAATAGAGCTATAAAAACAAAATGGATAAATTTTTTTGGTTGTTGTGAATATAATTCTGTGAATAAATATATATGCAATAATTTAAATAAATGAGATTCAACGCCTAAAGGCACAGAAACTTAATATAACCTGACTTGAGATCATGTGGTCCAGCTAAATTTGTGATCTTACGAACAGTTTAGTTTCAATTTTATATACTTGATTGAGCAACAAGCATACCGTTTTGCTTGAGCGCTGATGTAAAACAAAAATAAAGCCAAAAAGAAGATAGTTTACACAGTACTTAGTCTTCTCATTATTTCACTATATAAGGCTTTAATACCTTTTTCTCTTGCATTCTCTGCTTTTCAAAAACCTCAGTGAACAAAAGAACTATAAGATAATGTGGGTACCATACTATACTTCAAAGTCCCTTCAATACACTTCTTAATATAATGAAACTTACTGATAAAATCAGTTGATTGGATGGAGGATTTCATCATGAGCTGACATCAGTTAGAGAACCACTGGAAAACCAGCTGGGGGTACTGGACAGCTGTTTCGTCTTAGTTTGGGACTCTTCAGATGAGGCAGTAACTCATCAAAACGGTCGCGCTATGTTGTGAATTGGCAGAAGCTAGAATTCATGGGCTGGCCATTGGATCGAGTCTCAGTGGCTCAGCTGTCTACGAGCTCGCTAGCCTTGTAACCAGACGGTCCTGGGTTCGAAACATGGTGGTGTCTACGTAGTACTGAACAGTCCCAAACTAGGATAAAACAATTAGCTATCCAGTACTCTATGCAGGTTATCCAATGGTTCTCTAACTGATGTCAGCTCATGATGAAATCCTCTATCCGACCAAACAAATTCCTTACAAAACCAATACTTGAGAAAATCAGTTGAATTGCATCTTTCGATACTGTTAACAAGTTTTTATTCTGTATTATACTGTGAAATTCAGCACAAGTTGTCATGCAGTTTGTAAGCAGAATAATGATAGATTTTTATATACCAGCCATCTCATTACTTAGACAAAATCCACATTCCTATGCAAGGAGACGTGTTAGGCTCACTTTATTTTGTTTCGATTTTTCCATATTTGTCCTGAACGTTTTGTATTATTCCACTTCATTGTTTTTCATATATATATATATATATATATATATATATATATATATATGAAAAGAGACGTCTGCCATATATCTATCACCAATATTTTCAAGTTACCCAACTTTATTACATTTTAGTAGTGGACATTGACATATCCTTCATCATTTTGTCGTCAGTTATATTGTTTTTCACTATTACTATTATTTCATCTGTTGCTAACAAAGATAGTAATAATTCATTTTAGTCTCTGCTATTGTCATCTTTATTTATCCTATTATAACCTCAATGTTTTTCTATTGTTATTTCAACAATTTTCTTTGTTTCCATTGATTATATTTTTACCAAATAATTCATTCTTGTAATAACAGTTTGTACAATTTTGAGTATGCTTGACTGCATCCCAGTCTTCAGCATTGAACACAGTCACAACTTCAGATAATGACGATTTTTACATTGAAGTGTACTTAATGATTATTCTCATTCTCGACACTGTATTTTCATTTTGAAATTACTTCTCACATAAAAGATCAAATCCACACTAGACGGATCTACTGTTCCGTTCAATGAGAATAACTAGTGAGTACTGTTGTGGCAAATGTACAGTTACTTCCTTCAAAACGTAGACAATCAGATAAACTTTCCGCGTACACAGTGAAATAAATATCGGCTTTTTAACTTCAGACTCCTGGCTTCCTTGTAAACATCAAATAACAATTGACATGTGACTATTTTATTGTTAAGAAAACGTATTGCAAAAAAGACTTTACGACTTTATTTATGACATAAAACAAAAGAATTACTGTTATGTCTGTTTAAGAAGGCTGCATGAAAGACAGTGACAAGTATTTTGTACTGTCATTCAGTTATATGTATATGTATATGAAAAATGGTGCACATCAGAAAAAATTCATTTTTTTATAACTTAACAAATATGTGGTGTTCTTAAAATGGTCTTAGAAATTGACAAAATAAGTGGGAAGTGCTAACAATTTTCTTTAAAACTATACCTGAACATTGGTCATCACCTGATCATTGATATAAAGTTGAACTGTCTAAGCAAATTGTCCTCTTACGTGATTCAGTGTGTTTTTATTACTAAATGATATCATTATTTGATATTTGTTGAAATATCCTGAGAGATTCTTTTTGAACTTTACAGTTCGGATGAGTTATTACGAAAGGAGTACTTTTCGCTGACCTATTTTCTATTAAATTCATTTCAAAAGGACACTTGTTCGTGTGAAAGATGTGTGATAACAGAAATAGGTGGACATTAAGCAAAATTACCGGCAAGTGAAAATTAGCACCACTGAATATTCCCTTCAGAGAAATGGATTCGTTTACTTTTCTTACTTATATTACTGAATTTTTTTCCCTTCACATTCCCAGTGGAACATAGGGCCTCAAGCTAGGGGCTTGAAGTTTCTGTATCATTGTTTATTCTTACAGGATGAAGTTGCTAGCCTCATGCCCAACCTTTCCCCTTTACCGACTTTTATTGCGGGTTTGGCGAAGTGAAGGAGTGAGACGGTCGGGGATCGAACACCGGACCATGTGCATGGTCGGCGAGTGTCCTCGCCACTATGGCACTGACGCACTATATTACTGAATAAATTATGCTAATCATGTGACAATCGATAGCATATAAAGAAGATACAGCCATTTGTTCAGGGCACTTTTGCAGAATAATCAATAAAATATAGCATACTTTCATTTATAATAACTTTCTTTTTATTCCTTTACATTGCTATCAGAGCACAGGGCTTCAGGCTGAAGCTCCGAAGTTTCGGTAGAAGTAGTTATATTTCCACTGGAGGAGTTTGCTAGCCTCACCTAGCACAACCTTCTCTCCTTACTGACCTAATGAGATAAAGGAGTGCATCGACCGAGGGTCGGTCTCTGGACCGCATGTGTGATTGGCGGGCGTCCTACCACTGAACCACTGACACACAAAACCGCTGGCTCTGGAGGGGAGCGAACCCTAGACATTCACGTGATTGGTACGAAGCTTTGGCTGACTAAGCTACGGAACCAGCAGTGTGATTCGACAATTAGGATAAATACGCGAATACCAGCAGCATTGTTAACCGCAGAATTTAAAAACTTTTACTCTGATGAGATCATACATATATGCGTTCGAAAATAATACAAACTGGTGTTCTTTAACCCTTATCATAAGTAGGTAGGTGTACAAAACTTATTTCCTCATCGTCCTTAGCGGCCAAATACACTGAAATGAATATAATGAAATCCTGAAACCATTTCGCTGCCTGGTTTATTCAATAATGACTATGCCTCAAAAAACTGAGTTTTTCGTCCAACTGATAAACTAATCCTTATTTATGTATAAGCGATCTACCGGAAAACTAATAAAGGAAAAGATTATATCACTCAAATGGAACTCCAGTGTAATATTGTTACGAAAACACAACTGTAACGAATTATCTCCATTCGTATTATCTTAAGCATACTCTGACCTAAAAAATTTAACCAATTTATCATCTGGTATTATCTCATGTCTCAGCTCAGCAGGAAACCCATTTTTAAAGCAGTTATTTCCCTATATGAATCTCTCGATCTCGACCAGAATCTGAAACGTATAGTGTATTTACGCAATTCATTTTGAACATTCTGATCACTCACCTACTTGTCATACACAGTTATTATAGAAGGCATGAATTATAACAGTACAGGTCAAGGTTGAGAGATAAAGCAAAGATATTGGTAAGAAAGAAAGAAAAACAAAGAAGGGATTGAAAATATTATGAAGTAAATTGAACTTTGATCCTAAATTGGATTACGGAGGCAGGTTTATAGAGACCTCAGCTTCGTTCAAGGAAATCTGATAAGAAACACATTTCTTCAACAACTGTTAGGTAAAGTTCTTTATTCAGACTTTATGATAATTATTATTCCCTTGAATGCGCTCTAAAATACATTTTAATCTATAGTTGCGTTTCGTGTTAAATATTAAATTACGCCTTATTGCAATTTTAAATAAAAAATCCAAAATACACATCTCACGACATAAAATATATACATGTAATTTTTGTTTAATTCATTTACATTCTATATTAGGCTATAAAAGAAATATTCCTGACTGGCCACGATATTCCATGCAAGGTGACTCTGAGCAAGGAGTACACGATTTATTAATTCACAATGTTAGTCGAGAAGATGCTGGAGTATTCGAGTGTCAAGTTTCACCTGTTGCTGGACAAAACCCACTTCGGCGTCAAACACTGTTGGTCATATTAGGTAAGTAAATGTTAGCATCATTTAAATTTCTTAAGATTTATGTATATTTTTGAAGGACTAAATATGGTTATGAATATGCATTTTAATTGAATATTTTTTCATACATGTTCCCAACATGTTTTTCCATAAATTTCAAGTTAAATTAGAAGAGTAACTACTTCATGATTTGCTTAACCAACAGTTAATTACATGAAAAAATAACAGGAATGGTGAGTTTCAAAACCAAAACCAACTCATTGTAGTCTGAATGCAGGAAGCTGATCTCTGTGTCCTGCTGTATAGCTGAAAAAACCTCCTTGAGAAACGCACACTTACAGAATGTTCCGAAGACAGAGAAAAAGACGACTGTTAGTGACTGAAAGCTATTTGTGGTTCCACTCCACAATAATAACTTCAAAAACTCAAAACTAACTGAACAGTGCTGTAAGGCACTTATACGGGCAATTTTGGTTTCTAAGCACAAAACAAGAACTGTAGGGTAGAGTTAGTTAACCGAAATTCAACTATGAAAACTACCTTAGAATCAAGTAGGATATTCCCAACAAGGTGGGATCAATACCTCTGCACACAACAAGCGCATCGATGTTTCATGCAGGTAGTCCAGAGTTAGAATGACCTTCGTTCACTCAAATAAAGTTGCACCGTAAGACAACGCATGATCAATGTATTTAACAACCTCGAAAGGAAGTATTGAAACTAGCGATTGAACAGGGACAAAGAGGAGTAATAAGGATAATATCAACAAATGACACGTAAATATCAGAATAATGATAGGCAGATAAGGAGAAAAACAGATAGTAATTGCATATTCAGTTGAAACTTTCAAATATTGTGGTTAGATCATTTTGGAGGGATTTACAAACAATTCCGTAATAGGAAGTTTAATGACAGAATACAATACTAACTAGGGTATGTAAGGAATTACAACGGTAACAATATATGACTTAACTCACTTGAAAGAATAATGGAAGCGTTGTGAAAAAATAAGAGGAGTATAATAAAGTGGGAATTCTTGCATTATGTTTCAACGTCTAAGAGTTATAACAATATGAAGCTTCATAGTCTGACTACAATAGCTTCAAAGTTGCTTGGAAAGTTGAATTTACCAAAATCACCACATTATTCTCGATAGGCTGTAGATCACTGAACACGTTAATCTAGCTTTACCTGTATCCGTTAATTAATTTTTGTTGATTCCCTATTTTCAGGCAGCACATACAGATGCTTTCATGTAGGTTGAGTTTCTAGTTTTCTTTAGCGTGTATCTTCAGTTAAGTTTATATTTGCGACCTTTATGGTTCAAATACAGTAGTTTCAAATACTAATCTGAATGTAATTGTGAGAAATGTCTCATTCAAATCTCCTTGAAGTTAATTTGTGATCTCAGTTAACTATCACTCCTAAAATGAATTTTCATGAATCGCGACTTGATAGTTTAAGTGAAAATAGACTGTTTGTCTATCTTTAACTCTTCTTTCTTTTCAAACTATCTCAGTGTCTGTTTTGTCTGAATGTCAGTTAGTTTGTACACAAATATATCTCCATTTGTGGTAAGAAATTGATCAATTTCCATTCATATTGTAATGCAGCTTGCGTGCTTAACGTTAATTACTCAAAATTCAGTCATCAATCATTTCAATTTAATTTTGTATTTTGTGTCAAAACGTTTTCAGACAGGACAATGAATAATTCTTCAATTTGATGAGATTACAAAATTTTAGAAAATGAAAAATTTTTTTTTACATTTTCAAAACTTAATAGTGGCGGAAAATAAGACAAGTGTTAACAAGTACACTCTACAGCTAATTCTGTCCTTAGATGAGACCGTATTCTATAGGGATTTGTTGCAGCTGTTATTACAATGTAAGATGTTTTAGTTTTGAGCGGGTTTGTACACTAAATTACACTAGATTATTAAAGGAAGGAAAGTGTCAATCATACAATGTTATGCACCCACAAACAACGCAGACCTCGAGAAGAAAGAAGAATTCTACAGGCAACTACAGGCAACAATGGACAATACTCCAGCTGGCGACATGAAAATACTAATGGGAGACATGAACGCCAAACTGGGACCAGACAATACGGGAAGGGAACTCATCATGGGTAGAGAAGCTCTAGGAGAAATGAATGAAAACGGAGAACTCTTCGCCGACTTCTGCGCCTTCAACGAACTGGTGATTGGTGGCAGTGTATACAAGCACAAAGATATCCACAAGGCTACATGGGTGTCACCAGACGGGCAAACCAAAAACCAAATCGACTTCATCTCAATCTCAAGGAAGTGGAGGCGCAGCCTACTGGACACAAAAGCAAGAAGAGGAGCAGACGTTGGCTCAGACCACTATCTCGTACAAGGGACAATCCAAATCAAATTAAAAGCTTTCAGGGAATCAGGAGCTGCAGATAGACCACAAGCCAAGTTCAACACTCAAAAGCTGAAGGACCAGGCTACAAAGGACATCTTCATTGCAAGCATAAAGGACAAAGCCGAGACACAAATCAACACTAGCGAAGAGGTCGGCGTTGAAAAGCACTGGAACAACTTGAAAACGGTGTGGAGCCAAACCTGCATAGAAATTCTAGGCAGAAAAAAGAGACAGGACAAACAGTGGCTCACTACGGACACTTGGAAACTAATAGAAGAGAGAAGGACAGTGAAGCAAAAGATTATCCAGTGCACGGACGAGCAACAAAAACAGGAGCTGAATGCAAGCTACAATACACTGAACAAAAGAGTGAAGAAAAGTGCCAGGGAAGACAAAAGAAAATATTATGAAACCATGGCAAACGAAGCAGAACAAGCTGCAGGCAAAGGAGACCTCGCCACACTCTACCAAACAACTAGGAACCTTTCGGGCAAACGTTCGACACAGATTAAGCCAATAAAGGACGACAATGGAAAGTCAATCACCAAAGAGGTGGAACAGAGAAAGCACTGGGTTGAACACTTCAAAAGACTTCTAAATCGTCCGCCACCTACAACACGTCCAGCAATACCAACAACGGAAGCAGAACTACCAGTGAACACTGACCCCCCGACGAAATCAGAAGTCCTGAATGCAATCAAGATGCTTAAAACTGGGAAAACACCGGGACCAGATGGAATCCCAGCAGAGGCTTTGAAAATAGACCCAGAGACAACAGCGGACTTGATGACACCACTACTGGAGAAGGTGTGGAAAGAGGGCAAAGTACCCGAGGATTGGAAGAACAGTTACTTATTCAAACTTCCAAAGAAAGGAGACTTAAGTCAATGTAAAAACTGGCGTGGAATTATGCTTCTGTCCATTCCAAGCAAGATACTAAGTCGCATCATCCTGGAGAGAATCAAACAAGCCCTAGATGAAAAACTTCGTCCGGAACAGGCTGGATTCAGGAGAAACAAATCATGTATTGATCAAATCGCCACTCTACGGATCATCATTGAACAAAGCTTGGAATGGCAGTCACCTCTCTATCTCAACTTCATCGACTTTGAAAAGGCCTTCGACAGCGTCGATCGAGAGGTCATTTGGAAACTACTTCGCTACTACGGGGTCCCATCGACAATTATACACCTCATCCAACAGTTATACGACAATGCTGCATGCCAAGTAATCCACAACGGGAAACTTACGGAAGCCTTCGAAGTGAGGACGGGAGTGAGGCAAGGCTGTCTACTATCACCAATGATCTTCCTGATTGCAATTGATTGGATAATGCGACAGACAACGGCAACCAACGAGGGAACAGGCATAAAATGGACTGACACAAAAGACTTGGAGGATCTGGATTTCGCCGATGATATATGTCTGATTTCCCATAAACTGGAAGATATGCAAATGAAAAGTAACAAGTTGGCAGAAGAAGCATCAAAGATAGGACTTCACGTGAACATAGATAAAACAGAGATGATGAAGATTCCTTGCCAACATCAACAGCAACAACAGACCACAATAAGCATAAATGGGAAGAACCTGAAAGAAACAACCTCCTTCACCTACCTGGGAAGCATCGTCTCAACTACAGGCGGAACTGACGAGGACATCAAAGCCAGAATCGGAAAAGCAAGACAAGCTTTCATTACTCTCAAATCTGTGTGGAGGTCAACAGCAATCAGCATCAAAAATAAGATCCGGATTTTCAACTCCAATGTGAAGTCAGTGCTACTATACGGATCAGAGACTTGGCGAGTCATAAAGAGCATCTCAAACAAACTTCAAACCTTCATTAACAACTGTCTCCGCTCAATACTCAAGATCAGATGGCCAGAAAAGATCAGCAACAGGGATCTCTGGGAGCGAACCAATCAGGAACCGATTGTGAAACAAATAGGCAGAAAGAAATGGAGATGGATTGGCCATACGCTGAGGAAACCATCAAGTGACATCACTAGACAAGCCCTCGAGTGGAACCCGAAAGGGAGGCGGCGAGTTGGTCGTCCAAGGGTGACTTGGAGGAGGTCATGTGAAGAGGAGATGAAAGCATGTGGGCAGACCTGGAGCAGGGTGAAAAAGTTGTCAGAAAACCGAAGTCAATGGAGGTGCGCAGCTGAAGCCCTATGTTCCTCTAGGAACTAAAGGATACAATAATAATAATAATTAAGTTGTTGAATCATTTTATGTCAGCAACTAGATATCGAGATGTACTTTATTACCATTTATGGGCACAAAGACTAAGATTCAGCAAATATTTTAGGTTTCATGGAAAACGAAGTAAGCTTTTTCAAGTACTACTAAATTCTCAGACTAATTTTGTTCTTGAAAGCACGTTCAGAATTTATTTCATAGCTTTTCGAATATTCTACCGTGGTTTATCCCAATGAGACTATCAAGTCTCATGTTCCTTGTAGTATAATAATTTCTTTCCTGTTATGCTTTTAGATCACTGCATCTTCAGCCCTAACGTTCTTCTGAATCTGGTGTTTTATTACTTGCTGAAACTATTCTGAGTCCCCCACTGGCTAATTTTTTATTAGACTTAAATGCTCAATCTCCGTTGTCATGTCGTCATCTAGTACGGACGCTTCGATGATAACTAAGGATTAAGCCTA
This sequence comes from Trichobilharzia regenti, assembly GCA_944472135.2. Classification (NCBI taxonomy): domain Eukaryota; kingdom Metazoa; phylum Platyhelminthes; class Trematoda; order Strigeidida; family Schistosomatidae; genus Trichobilharzia; species Trichobilharzia regenti. The sequence continues at coordinate 91,651,485 of OX235262.1, read as the reverse complement.
AATTATTTGGTTGATGACAGATTTCAGCACTAGCCACAACTAACTAGGTAGCTAACTGTATGTCAGTCTTTGGCGTTACAAACAGGATAAGATTGACAGTGTACCCAAGTTCAGTTCGGTTCTCTGCCAACCTTTTTACGTGGCTCCATATCTGCCCAAAAGCTTTCATCTCCCCTTCACATGATCCGCTCCATATCACCCTTGTACTGACGACCATCTCGCCACTTCCCGTTAGGGTTCCACCCGAGGGCCTGGCGTGTGGTGTCGCCTGGTAGTTTCCTCAGAGTATGGCCAATCCAACTCCATTTCTTCTTGCATACTTTTCGCTCAGTTGGTTCCTACTGGGTTGGTTCGCTCCTGGACATCCCTGTTGCTGATCTTCTCTGGCTGGCCATCTGATCTTGAGTAGTATTGAACGAAGACAGCTATTTATGAAGGTCTGTAGTTTGTTCGAAGTAGCCTTAGTGACGCGGCGTCAAATCTCTGGTCCGTATAGTAGCACCGACTAACTTTACAATGGAGTTGAAAATCCGGATCTTATTTCTCATGCTGAATGCTGCTGATCTCCACACAGACTTGAGAGTAATGAAAGCTTGTCTTGCTTTTCCGATTCTGGCCTTGATATCCTCGTCAGTTCCATCGGCCTGTAGTTGAAACGATGCTTCCGAGGTAGGTAGGTAAAGGAGGTTGTTTCTTTCAGGTTCCTCCCATTTATGATGATTGTTGTCTGTTGTTGTTGCTGTTGGTGTTGGCCAGGAATCTTCATCACCTCTGTTTTATCTATGTTCACCTGAAGTCCTATCTTCTCCGGATGCTTCTTCTGCCAACTTGTTGCTTTTCACTAGCATATCTCCAGTTTGTGGAAAATCAGACATATATCAATAACGAAGTTCAGATCCTCCAAGTTTTTTGTGTAGGTAGATTTTATGCCTGTCTCGTCGTTGCCCATTGTCTGTTGCATTTACCCAATGTACCGCAACCAGGAAAATCATTGGATATAGTAAGCGGCCAGTCTTGTCCACTCCTGTCCCCACTTTAAAGGATTCGGTGAGATTCCCGTTGTGGATTACTTGGCATGCAGCGTTGTCGTACAACCGTTAAAATGAGGTACATTATTGGTGGCGGTACCCCGTTGTAGCGACATAGTTGTCAAATCATCTCTCGATCGACGCAGTCGAAGGCCTTTTCAAAGTCAACGAGGTTTATTTTATTTTGATTTTTGATTTACAGCTTGATTCCACACTGTATTTTTTAGTACAAGTATGGAATTTTCAGCATGGATATCGGTAGCCCAAATTTTGCAGGCCGACCATAGATATCAGGTGTGTGTCGGCGGAGGCTCGAACCTCGGACTATGTGCATGGTCGGCGAGAGTCCTAACCACTGTACCACCGACGCACAGGTTGAGATAGAGAGGTGACTGCCGTTACACGCTGTGTTCGGTGATGATACATAATGTTGCGATTTGACCGATGCATGACTTTTTCTCGTGAATCCAGCTTGTTCCGGTCGAAGTTTATCATTCAGCGAGTGTTTGATTCTCTTCAGGATGATGCGGTTTAGTATTTTCTTTTGGATGGACAGGATCATAATGCCGCGCCAGTTCTTGCATTGACTTAAGTCTCCTTTGTTTAGCAGTTTGAATAGGTAGTCTTTCCTCCAATGCGTAGGTACCTTTCCCTCTTTCTACAACATCCACAGCAGTGGTGTCATCAAGTCCGCTGATGTGTCTGGGTCCATTTTCAATGCTTCTGCGAGAATTCCATCTGGCCCTGCTGCTTTTCCAGATTTTTATGCTGTTTAGTGCCTTCAAGATTTCTGTTTTCGTCGAAAGGTTGATGCCCACTGGTAGTTCTGCTTCTGGTGTTGGTATTATTGTGTGCTTTGTTGTTGGTGGTTGGTTCAGAAGTCTTTGGAAGTGCTCAATCCAGTGTTTCCTTTGCTCCACCTCTTTGGTGATTGACTTTCCATTGTCATCCTTCACTGGCTTAATTTATGTTGAGCTTTTCCGTGATAGGAACCTAGTTGTTTGGTGGAATGTTGTGTGACCTCTTCTGCCTGCAGCTGGTTCCATCTGCTTTCACAAATTCCCAGTACTTGAATACCATATCTTTTCATCTCATTTGTAATCTGGGCCGCTTTGCCAGTTTCATACATAGTGCGGATGTTCCATATCCCCTAACAGACTTTTTCTTTTATCTCAAGGAGGCTTATTGTTCTGAAGTTTCTGTAGCAGTTTTGTTTACAATGTGGGATTACCAACCTTATGCCTGAGACGAGAGTTGTTACATACATATATAGGTTGCAGAGGAGCGACTTTTTGGGTTGCTCGCTTTAGAATCAGGAAAACAAGAAATGAAGCAATCAGAATAATAACAAAAGATCACAGCAGGAAAGGTAGCGACAACAACAAAAATCGTAGTAGTATTACCACTATCAAATACAGTTGAAAAATATGATATGAAAACCACGGACTCACTGACTTGGGTTAATTTGGTCATGTAAATTCAATAATATTAACAGTTATAGGTATAAATTAGTGCTAAATGGTAACGATGCGACAAATAGATAGTCATAGGCATTAATAGTGAACACGATTATGTCCATAGATTCAGTGTTCGAAGGTAAGCAAGTTACAATAAATTCCAGAACTTCCTGAACAGAAACACCAGGGAAATGAGAGTGAATGTAGCACACTAATCGAAAAGCGCGTCAAGAGCATCTCAACGATTATCATCCCCACGTTAGATGCCTATTATATTCTACAAATCTAGCCTAATTATTTATTTTGGTATACTTCTGTTTGACGTATGATCTTGTGATAATATTTCCAAGCCTCAAGTACAATTCAGTTTGAGGGTGCATGAAAGTCTACTAATCAGATTTCTGACAGTTCACTGGATACAAACTGATACAAATCCAAGACCAGGACCAGCTGCATTAAATTTGAACTTTATATGCATGTAACAGCAAGTGTGCTTCAAATGTCTCTTTTCACAAGTAGTTTTAAACTCTAGATGAAAATCTTTCACATTTGCTGAAGCGGTTGGATATTTACATGTCACAGGATTACAAAGGATTCTGTTACAGATAAGGTCTAATGACTGATAAGTACTATATAACTTTTTCTCATAATTTAATTGATCATTATCTATTTTTTTTTATCCGATTATTCGTTTTAAGTGAAACCAACACCGCCAAAGATTTTAACCTTACCTGGTGTACCTCAACCTTCTGCCAGTGGTCAGCTGGTTGTGGCTTTTGACTCTAATGAAGCTAACTCAGCCAATAGCAGTTCATTAAAACTCATCTGTCAAGCTAAAGGTGGTTATCCTACTCCAAAATTTGAATGGTTTCACAATGGTAATCTTATATCAACATCAAATGATAATTTGGAGGATGAAAATGATAAAAATGATTCTCGAGAAGTAAACAAAGACAAGTTCGAGCTGGAAATCGACAAAAGAAGGCTGGCCACACGAGATCGACTTGTATGCTTGGTTAGCAATAAAGCGACATTACGTTCAAATCATTTATATGAACAGAAACTAAGAGCGGAGATAATGATTGTAATTCAATGTAAGTAGCTTTTCCATGATTAATGGTCAGAGTTAATCTTTATATTGATTTATAAATTTTGAAAATTAGTTGTTGCTTTCATTAATTTCAAATATACTACTTCGAAATAATCTAGCCAAAACATGATAAACAATTAGGCGTGCATTCACAGAATGAATAAATTTACTCACCCTTTAGAATAACTTATCTACAGGCTTCTTATATCACAAATCACAAAACACTTTTTTAGTATCTCCTTTACCAGGATCAGTAGCGAGACATTGTCCTTTACCCCTTTAAATCTATCATGAACAGTCGAAATGTCTTCTTACGACCGCCTACACAGTATTTTTAACCACAACCAGCTTCAGTATTTAAGCCAACATGTATGACAGTGAAATTCTGTTCTCAATTCAGAGTTCTAAAGAATTTCACGTTTAAGTGCTAAACATTTAAAGAAGCGTAAGCGCTTAAATCATTTGTTAGTTTCATAAAAGTATTTTTCAGAGAAGAAAGCATTTCAGATGTAGGGATTTCATCAGAATTTATTGAAAGGAATAAGTGAATATTTGTCGAAGCGAATATCTCACGTGTTTGTGACAAAAATACCTATTTTTCAGGCATATACTCTGTAAAAACACATGATACTGAATACTGTCTATAAAAGATTGAATCCTTTGATCTGTACAGTTGTCGAAATCGTTATAAAAATTTGTCAAACTGTACAATAAGCTAAATCAACAATCTTTATAAGGTTGAAGATTTCTTCAGGTTATCAGTAATGCATATGCTGCTTTTTTATATATTAGACATTCTTCTTACTGAAGTTGAGGCAGGTAACTGCTATTTGAGCCTTAAAATCGAATACAGAGAGCTGACAGATTGACTGCCTAACTCCTAATTGTAAGTGTCAAACATTTGACTAAATCCTGCCAGTTTTACTGCCCTTTTATGAATAAATAATTTATATGTTTTCATTTCCCGCATGGATATGTTACTGTTCACATAGATTACCACATAATGTCGACGACTGTGTGCACATTACAAACAAAAACCATAACTTTTGGTATCCACTGCGATATTATTATTATTGTTTCCTTTGGTTCCTAGAGGAGCATAAGGCTTCAGACGCACGTATCCATTGTGTGCGGTTCTTTGCCAACATTTTCACGTGGGTCCACGTCTACCCACATGCTTTTATTTTCTTTTCACGTGACCTCCTCCAAGTCACCCTTGGACGATCAACTGGCCGTTTGCCGTTCGGGTTTCACTTGAGCAATGACCCAGTCTGTGATGTCACTCACTTGATGATTTGTTTTCTCAGAGTATAGCCAATCCATCTCCTTTTCTTCCTGCAAATTTGTTGCACAATCGACTCCTGCTGCGTTGGTTCGTTCATTGGTAGAGATCCTTGTTGCTGATCTTTTCTGGACACTATGATATACTACCTGAGAACTCCAACAAATAAAACAAAAACAAAATATCTTTCAACCAAAACCTGGGATATGTTTAGAGCAGAATAAGCAACTTCATGAAGAGCCTGTAATAAGAGAATACATTTCTCGATCCTCTGCGTTTCGAGTAGAAAATGGAGCCTTAAAATCTCAGATCTGAAGTTTAGATAATGGCGGTGGGGTTGCTAGCCTTACGTCTAGCCTTCCCTATTTACAGGTCTTACTAACGTCTAATTAAGGTTTAGGAGTATGTCGGTCGGGAATTCAACTCCGGACTACTTGTGTGAGTGGTCAGCATTCAACCACTGAATCCACGACCCACAATAAAGGAAACATCAATGTGTACATAAGGATAATTCAGTATATAATTAAGCTGATCTTAAAGATACAGACAAGTCAAGTTGCTTAAATAGACTCAATTACAAAACTCTACAGAAATCTTGTTTAATTATGGCACGTTTATTGAGTGGCGTATGATTAAAACATCAAGCTTTTCTAAAGTCGGATTCACATAATTGATAGCACATTTCCTCTCCATACATAAAACAAAGTGAAACTGACTGTAGGGATGGCTTTATTGGACAATTAATAATACCCGCTAATTGAAGTCGTCTGTATAATGATAAATATAAACTCAATGTATAGAAGAATTGCAAGAACATTGAATACATCTCACATATGTAATTGTAAAAAGATACAATCAATCTCACATCAATGGTTAAATATTTAGTGTACTTATATTACAGAAGAAAAAACTTTGTGTCGACCTCAGTGACAAACTGGAAGGGAAATTGGTTTATATGCTTAATTAAATGTAGACAGTATTCCACACATGTAATGACTTGCCTAAACTTATGACATGTTAGTCTTACATCTGAAAATTTCATTCCATTACTTCACGTAAACTGCGCAACCGCTTTGGCGGAATAATGAAGCCTGAAATGTAATCATGACAGTGTTCTGAATTCTCATTCTACTACATATGGACTTCCATCTGACTGGGCTGATTATCATTCCTACAGAGAAAATATCTTTTCCTAACCAACATGATTATCAGTGTTAAGAAGAAATAGTTATCGTGCCTCATCCAAGTTAAAAATATTCGAAAAGGAGAAATTATTAGATGAAATAAATTGCTTACTAATATTTGATTGCATGGAGGATTTCCTCGTGAGCTGAAATCAGTTAGAGAACCACTGGAAAACCTGGAAGTACTGAACAGCTGTTTCGTCCTGGTTTGGGACTCTCCAACAGTCCGCACCCATCGGAGTTCGAAGACAGGACCTTCTGGTTACAAGGCGAGCTCGTAGACCGTTGAGCCACTGGGACCTGATCCAGTGGTCCTGGAATTCTAACATGGTCGCGCCATGTCGTGAATTACTAGAAGTTAGAATTCATGGGCTGGCCATTGGATCGGGTCCCAGTGGCTCCACGGTCTACGAGCTCGTCTTGTAACCAGAAGGTCCTGTCTTCGAACTCCGATGGGTGCGGACTGTTGGAGAGTCCCAAACCAGGACGAAACAGCTGTCCAGTACTCCCAGGTTTTCCAGTGGTTCTCTAACTGATGTCAGCTCACGAGGAAATCCTCCATGCAATCAAACAAAATCCCTACAAAGCCAATAACTGAAAATGACTAATATTTAGCAAATCTGCACTTAAAAAAGGATTGAAAACCAAGGAGTACTGGACAGCTTTACTTTCTAGGTTGAGACTTATCAACATTACGCCGATCAATATTGGTATATTAGTATATTCTGTTAAACTGATACGCACACTTAGTCCAAAGGTTTTACAAGCATTTATAGGGGTTAATTAATGTTGTTTTTAGTGAGTTCATCTAAAGATTCCATGGCAAAAGAGGCTGAAAGTATGGTACATATTACCTGTGCTACTTACACCATTTTTTTATGTCATACTTTTTCATAAATCTGATTTCCCGCCTAATCAACAAGGAGGAAAATAATGTTTATGTTTTAGAAAGATATATACATATGGTCTTTCTTCTTGTAATTATCATGGTTACTATAGTGATGATTATAGTATTATAAGTGAATATAGTAATTGACTGACATTTACTTTGAAGGATGCTTAATAACAATTCAAATTTTAGTAATAAATATAGTCTATTCACTCATTTCACCCATTAGAAGGTACAGGGGTGTTGGCTGCATCATATTTTCTTGAAAAAACTACAAGGTAAATAATGACAGAAAAATTTAAAACTAAATTTTTTCACAAAGTTTTTGATGAGGAATCTCAATCATAGTAAATAATAATTTTAATTTATTATTGAGGTAATCAAAACTTTGTTTTAATGTGTATTTCTTACAATCTGAATTTCTTACTACTATAAAATTACTACCTTTGCATCACTTTCAAAGTAAGAGTTGGTTACGAAATGATTGGTTGGAAACATTTTAGGAAACTTACTGACTATTCTTATTTTCCGAGCGACTTGGTGGTTCATCAGTAGAATACACGGCAATCACGCACATCGTCATGGATTCGACTTCCAGCCGGCGCATTGTTACACAGTGCTTAATCGGTAGTAATCCAGGTAAGGAGGGAAGGTTGAGCATGAGACATGCGTCATCACTTCGTAGAAACAAATGACTATGATTCTGAAACTTCACAGCTTGTCCTTGAGGCGGAAAGTTCTACGAGGAACGCGAAGGAATAAAATAATAATAAAGTTCAGTCTTTTAGACGTTTCTCTCATCAAAGCTAAAAAGTGGACACTGTAAAAATGTTAGAAGTCATCTGTCTGCTGATAGGTTCTTCAGTTCCAAATGTTAAACAGTATTACTTAAAAAAATATGTTGTTAACATCTTTTCTGCCTGAAGTTTGCATAATCGTATTACGCCATCCCGACTAATTGGGAATAAAAGACATATCACTTTTTTTGATTAGAGGAAAAACGCATTGTAATCGGGTACTGAAATGAATTAATACTCATAGATTGTGAACAACATAAATTTCTAGTTAAATATGTACAGCTGATTACTCATGCAACACATCTCAAAATGATATTTTTCAGCGTAACATAATATACACACACTTATGATAAACACTAAGAAAATTTAACGCTTCTCTTTTTATTTTAACAATAGCTCTACCAGGCGATCCTGAAATTATTGATTGGGATAAATCTATGAATGAATCAGACGGTCTCTATGTTGGCTCAGCGTTGGAGGCTACATGCAGAGTGAATCCACCTGGAAATCCTCCTGGCATAGTTATATGGCGATTCGAAAGTCCTAACTCACCTTTACAGACTGATGAATTCAAACTTTTTGGAGGCGATCCAGCGAAATCAACTATCAACAATGTTATCCCCATTTCCAACGAAAATGTAATCAATCAAATTACCGATGAGAAGATTCTTAGTAGAGTTAGAATTTCCAATCTTAATTCTACTATGCATGGATTAGATTTGATTTGTGCGGTTAGAAATCAAGTTGGTCCTGAAAAAACTACAAAGAAACGAATTCAGATACGTCGTAAGTTGACCAAAAATATCATATACTAGTAGGAGTAAAAGCCTCTAAAATGTTTGATGAAATGTTACTTTCACATCAAAACTATGTTTCATTTACGTTTATTCTGATGAAAATGACTTAGCTTGACACCTAGAATAGTATGAATCAATGAATTTCGGTTCCCAAACCTATGGTAAGTTACCAGTGCATACTCTGAACAGAAAGGAGCACGTAAATAAAGTTTTCAGAAGGTATATATCGCGGGATGTTATGTTATCGTTAATTCTGTAGGGTCAATCAGTCAGGGTAAGCAAACTATTAAGTCTACTATTTTCTGTATACATAATTTAATATGCATGTGGTCAGTGTATAAAATATTTCCATAAACTTAAGTAGCAATAAATGTTTGATAAATAATTAATACTATTACGTTTTTGAACAGACACCCATAAATGCTTCAGTGTGGATAGTACTGAACTTTTATCCAGATAAACTGCACTTGGATCTTATATGTGATTTAACAGTCAATGCAGAACATTATTGATGTAAGTGTAAAACTTTGGCACTGTGGTGGTAGAGTAAAGCTCCATTGTGGATAAGATTTTATTTTGATAAATCACACAGTGTTATACAATAATATTAACTGATGACGTTTCGAGCACAAACTATTGCTCCTATTCATAGGAAATTCTTAAGATTACTCACACAACCTGTTTTCTTCATTTATATACATGTGTAGAACAGATCAGACATTGAAATAAAAATCAGTATGGGATAATGTACATTCAAAATTATTAATATGAGTGTTATTGATCAACTACAATCAGATGGGAAATAAGAATGTTTTTATGGTCATAACAAGTAACTTGTTAGAATGTTGTGATGTGCTTGAATTGAAATAGAATTTCAAGATTATTTATTATCCTATTCTGATTTGACCAGTGGTAATAATATCTTCCATGTTTCTGGTATTGGTGTTGAGTTATTTCTGTTGCATGTGTTGGATGTAGACTCAATGAGCCAGAATTCAGTAATCAATCTCTCTCTCCACCTACCTATTTTGCTTTTCAGAATTTTGAATCTTTCCCACCCTATTGTGAGGTTGTGTGTTAGTGCATGCAGTGCCATTGCTGAGTTTTTCTCTAAATCACTTATCTTCTCGGGGTCAACCATTCTTACCTTAGCTAAATTCTTATGTTCCAACAATCTGACTAGTCTGACCTATGTAGTTTACCTCACAGTCATTGCAAGGTATTTTGTAAATTATATTGTTTTGTTTAATTGGGTCCACTGTGTCCTTTAGCCTACAGAGCTGGTCCCTGAGTGAGTTTGTACTTTTAAATGTCACTCTAATTCCTTCTTGATTAAGAATCCTACGTTAGGACACAGATGTTCCCTCCCTAAAAAGGGACAAACACTCACGAAACTGCCATAACTCATTTTTTTGTTTGTTACCAGGATATTGATTCCTTGACTGTTCTATCACTACACTTAATAAATGAAGTGTGAAGGGAATCCGGCTTGTTGTTAAAGTCTAATTTTAATGTTATTGATAAAAGTAAAAAAAACTTGGGCACTGTGGTGGAGTATAACTCCATTATGTTACTTTATTATTATTTTGATGAATTTGAATATATAAGTTAATTAAGTTGTTAACAGATTCATTCACCCTATTAGGAGTGTGTCATCCAAATTCTCTTCATAGAAAGCGAATTTTCCCAGCATACTTTACATTTCCTTGTTTAACTTCGATTCGAATGCACCTACCTATACGAGCCTAAGAGAGCAACGCCACTAATTTATCCATGAAATATGGATCTGTAATCTTCTGTGAACTATAGAATAACTTCTTCCATTTAAGTGATTCGCAAGGACAAATGAAACTTTTTTCCTTGTGGTGTGATTGCAAATAAAAGCTATAATTTCTTGAGATGAAATATTGTTAATGATAATTCACTGCAGCTCTAGAACTTATTAGGCACTAATTCATAAGTAGTTACTAACTCAGAGTTGATTCGATATACTATATTTTCTCAGCAGTACGAAACCACTATCACACAATCTAATGAGGTTTTTGTATTCAAGTGATCTTAAATAAACCGACTGAAAAGAAGAAAAATTTGGTGTCTGGTGACTGGCGATGGAATCCAAGATGCGCGTTTTGTCCTATCCAGGACTCATTATCTGGACATAGTTTCATTCCCATTGAGTGGTGATATTCCCATTTAGACTTCAACCCAATACCCATCGTTCAAAATGTCATTTAGGCCACGATGGCCACCTCTTACGCAACAGTCATTAATTATCATTTGTTTTTAATCAACATTTGATTTTCCTCTCTGATTGATTGAACCAAAATGTTTGGCCTAGGTTCGAGTCAATGTGGGAATACCACCACTTAATTGGCATGAAGATAAATCAAACTGACGGTCGCAGATGGGCGAAACATGCATGCTGGATTCCACCGTTAATCATAACTCACCAAATTAATTCAAGTTAGTCCTCAGATGTCGTTGAATCGTCTATACTAGGAGCCGACATGTCAAAAGAGGCTGAACATTTCCATTCAATCAATTGGCGGGAAAATTAAATTGAAAACAAATTTTACGAAAGGGAAGATGAAAAGTTTTGCAAGCAGTGAATAAAGGAATGGGGTTTTTGTTTACACTTATACCTCAATCTACTTATATATTTTCAGATATCGTTTAAAACTTGGGTTTAGCGCTTGTTACATTTTCACCTATTTGACTTTTAGCCTTGTATATTTAAACAGGAAGTGACTGATTGACCGTCACCTAAGAAATAGCTTACAGAAGACGGAGATGATGAAGATAACTAATCGAAAGCAACAGCAACAACAAACAGAATGAATCACCATCAATGGGAGAGATTTAACAGAGACTACTTCCTTCAATTATCTAGGAAGCATCATTTCAATTCCAGACAGTGGCACGGATGACATGGGAATAATAATAATAACCTTAAAAAAATCATCAACAATATCTTTAGATTATCATTATTATTTCCTTGCGTTCCGAGAGGAACATATGGTTTCGAAAACACATCTCCACAGCTGTCCAGTATTCCCAGGTTTTCCAGTGGTTCTCTAACTGATGTCAGCTCTTGATGAAATCCTCCATGCAATCAAACAAAATCCCTACAAAGCCAATACTTGAACATCTCCACTTTTATCTATTTTCTGACGTCCTCTTCAGCTTGATCCAAGACTGGCCATAATCTCTCATCTCCTTCAAATCATACGATCTCCTCCATGTCACCCTCGCACCGACAACCAACTCATCACTTCCTATTTGGATTTCATTCGAGGGCCTGGCGTGCGATATCATAAGGCGACCTCCACAGAGTATGCCTAATCCATCTCCACTTTCTTCCGCATATTTGTTGAGCGATTGGCTCCTGATTGGTTTGTCCACAGCCAGAGTTTCCTGTTACTTATTCTTTCTGGACATTTAATCTTCACTATGGAGCTAGTGAAGATGACGGCCGTTGATAAAAGTCTGCGACTTGTCGAAAATACTTTTCGTTAAACACTGGCTCAGTTTCTGACCCATATAGAGGGATTAACTTGACACTGATGTTGAAAATCCGGATTTTGTTGTTTATTCTGAGTGCAGACGATTTTCAAATTGGTTCCAGGTTGATGAAGGCGTATCTTGTTTTTCCTATTCTGACTTTGAAATCTTCATCCATGCCAATGCTTGCTGTTGAAACGATGCTTCCAAGATCAGTGAAAGGTATCAGCCTCTGTTAAATCTCACCCATTCATGGTGACTGGTTCTGGTTGTTGTTGTTGCTTTTAGTTGGTTATCTTCATCACCTTCGTCTTCTTTATGTTCACCTGCAGTCCTGTCATCGCTGACAGCCTCTTCAACCACTTCAACAGCTGTTGAATGAGGTTGATAAAGACTTGAGGTGCTGCACGCCGTAGTGTCGAAGTAGCTTCCAAATTACTTCACGGTCAACACTGTCTGGTGAAGGCCTTTTCGAGATCAATAAAGTTAAGATAGAGTTTTGACTGCCATTCAATGCTTTGTTTTATGATGACGATGCGTAGAGTTGCAATTCGATCTTCACATGATTTGCCTCTCCTGAATACAGCTTGTTCCGGTGGGCGGAGATCTGCATCCAGTGCATACTGCATTCTCTTAAGGATGATGTGACTTAGTATTTTACTTGGCGTGAACAAGAGAATTATTCCACGCCAGTTATTGCACAGGCCTAAGTCGCCCTTCTTTGGCAGTTTGACGAGGTATCTCTTCTTCAAATCCGCAGACACCCTTCCTTCTTTCCATACGTTTTGCAGTGATGCACTGAGGACATCGGCCGTAATCTCTGGGGCCGTCTTTAGTGCTTCGGGAGGAATGCCGTTTTGTCTTTTTGCCTTCCCGGACTTCAGTAGCTTGATTGCATTCAGAATTTCTGATTTCGTTCAAGAGTCCTTTAAAGTGATCAGCCCATTGTTTGACTTGTTTCTTTCTCCTGGTTATCAGGTCTCCTTAAGCATCTTTTATTGGTTTCATCATCTACGTTGATCTCTTTCCGGATAGCGAGTGGCCTGGTTATCTGATATAATGTCCTGAGATCTCTTTTACCTGTGACGTGCCTGTTCTGCTTAATTTGCCGACCAGCGTGTCGTAGAATTATCACTTGTCTTTTCTAACACCCCTCTTCACTTCTTTATTCAGTGCAGTGCACATTGAACTCAGCTTCTCCCTCTGTTACCCATCTTTGCATTGAGTCATGTTCTCTTTCACCATTCTCCTCTCTTTGCTTCTATTAGATTCCAAGAAGGTGTCCGCTGAGAACCAGCAATTGTTGTGTCTTGCTGTAACAACAGAAGACAAGAGCCAGGCAACAGATCGTTTTATTACGAAAGTCAACACGTATTTATATAAATTTCACATACATTATTATATACTAGTCAAGTAGACAAACGCAGTCTTCTGATTGGTTGTTTTCGAGATTTCTCGGAAAGTGGAGCCATCTACCTGCAAATCATATTTGCCCACGTTTAAGTTTGCTGTGTTTGGTTGTTGAAACAGCCTTGTTCATATTTTCTCACGGCCCATATTAGTGACCTAGACATTGACGTAGATTAATGTCAACCAATTGGCTAGCAGGCTGCTCTCACCACATTGTCTCTTCTTTCTCTCTAGAACATGTATACACGTTGCCTTGAACATCAACTTCACAGAGTTAGTTCCAGTGTTCTTTAAAGCAAGCTTCCTCAGTGATACCACGTAGTGTCTCTGACTTTGCTGTGATCTGATCTGTAGTGAAGGTATCCCTTATAGTTTTGTCCCACAGTTTCTGAATGTTGAATTTGAATTACGGTGGCCTGTGTCGATTTGTTTTCATGGATTTTAGCTTCACCTCCTAGGTAGGTTCCTTGTAGTGGATGATGGTCTAAGCCCGCATTCGCTCCCCTATCCAGCATGATGGCGGCGTCTCCACCTCCTTGAGCAGCATTGAGATGTAGTCTATCTGGTCCGTGGTGTGTCGGTCAGGCGAAATCCATGTTTCTTTGTGTATATTCTTGTGTCTGTAAACGCTCCCTCCGATCACCAAATCGTTAAAAGAGCAGAAGTCTGCGAATAATTCTCCGTTCTCATTCATTTCACTGAACTAGAGCCTCTGAACCCATGATGAGTTCTCTTCCTTTATTGTCTGCTCCCAGTTTGGCATTCATATCGGCCCTAAGGATTCTGATGTCAACATTTGGTATATTTTCCATTAATGTTTGTGGTTTTCTGTAAAAATCTTCGTTCTTCTCAACTAGTTCAGCGTTGTGTTGTAGCACTGTGCATAGCATTGTATAATTTCGACTTTCTTTCCGGTTGAGCTGAATTTTGCTGTCGTCATCCTGCAAAAGGATATTCGTTCCCACTGTATCAGGACTCTGGCAGCCACTGATTACATCATGTTAACCGCTCACTGCCTCAGTGTGCTCGTGGTTGTCGTCTGGGTGACCGGAGTAGATTATTGACTCTCCCGTTGACAATGTCGTCAATCCACATCCATTCCATCTGCTTTTTCAGATACCCAGTACTTCTAAGCCATATCTTCGCATCTCTTTGGCTACCTAGGCAGCCTTCTTAGTCTCGTACATTGTACGGACATAAGAACAACATTGCTGTTATATGAATTTTTTGTATTTTTAATACGTTTTCTGTGTGTTGAAGTTTCTCTAGAGGTTTGAAAGATTGAGTGGTGTGGGGTTGCTAACCCTACGCCCAACCCTTTCTCTTTACCCGGGCTTGGAACCGGCTAGAAAATTAGAGAGCTGGTTAACTAGACCAGGTTATTAACCATTTAGACACTGGGAAAATGGAAATCAAATATGAACTCATGATTAAGTCTTTTGTTCCAAATTAGTAAAGATTTATGGAATGGTCAACAACAATAAATAACTGGGCATTTATTTTCATGATTAAATTTGACCTTCTTTAAAAAAATTCATACAGAAAACCCTATTAGTAGGGTAGAAGGATAGATAAAGTTGAAAATATTACGGGGATGAGAGTTATTCCCACCCAAGTCAGTATCACAGTTCCAAATTACTTCAAATTTACAGCTAACTTATGTTATTTTACATGAATACGAAGCTAAAATGCAGAACTATAATTGATTCATTTTAATTCCTGAGAAAACTTATCTCTCTCGATGTTACTATTCACGAAAGCTCAAACACAACGTTTTCTTATGGTCACCTCACTAACAAAATGAATAATTTCAATGAGTATATTCTTATTAGTAATCAACATACAACGCATAACATAACTTCGTCAACTTTCTTCCTCTAGTTTATATTTTCTAGTCTTTTTTTCCCTTCACGTTCCGCAGTGGAACATTGGGCTTCAAGCTAGTCACCCGAAGTTTCTGTAGCAATGTTTATTTTACAGGATGGGGTTGCTAGCCTCATGTCCAACCTTTCCTCTTCACCAGCATTATTTCTGGCTTAGGGAGGTAAAGGAGTGCGTCGGCCGGGGACGGAACCGCGGACTATGTGTATGGTCGGTGAGCGTCCTAACCGCTATGCCACCGACGCGCAGTTTATATTTTCTAGTCTGGAAACTTTTTATTAAAATGTTTATTAGACATAAAAGCGGATTTCTAGTTTATTTCTCGTCTAGTATTTAATATTTCATTTCGTCTGGTTTTGAAATTTATCCTATCTTGAGGGAATATTTTGATAGTTTGTTCTACTGTATTCATTTTTCTAATCTACATATCTTCACCATTACGCATTCATTATTAAATTTATTCCAATTACCCCTACTGAAATCGCCTAAAGGTTTTCAACAGATTAACTTACGCATAAGTAAACAGTCTTGAATCATTCGTTGACACATTTCCTGAAAGTGCATTCCTTTATATGAATCAAAACTTTGTGTATATATATACATAAATCAAGCATGTGTAGGCATTCATACATATTTTATCATTTAAAAAGCTAATAAATTATTCTTCATATGACAGAATATGCTGTGCATTTACCACTTTAATGATGTGCACAACAAACTTTATTATTGACAATCCACCTATATATATATATAAAATACATTATGATATAAATTAAAGAAATAATTATGACAGTCGAAAGACTTCAGATCGTTTAGCAGTTCTTCATTCAGACAGTGAATTTCATGGGATTTTTTTCTCTCTCCTCGAACTTCTTGTTTTGCTGCAAACAGAGAAAGATGTGATGTGAATAATTTCATAGTCTATATACATTTCTCAAAATTGCCCAGATATATGTGTGCACATTATTTTTTTCTTTTTTGTCAGCGTCTAAATTAACTTCTTCATCCTGTTTTCATACTTTTGCTTCCATTCTTTACTCATATATCTACTCATTCTCTATATATCCGAAAAACGCTCCTTTTTCTGTCACTCGTAAAAATGGTTTCTTCTTTGCTTCTCTCTAATTTGTTTGAATAGTTGAAATTGGATTCGTTTAAATAGACAGTTAACTTTCATTAGTCACGCAACAGTAAGCATTTAAAATTTCAGAATGAATTATTACCTATAAATATATAAGAAAAAGGATGAGTAGATACGTTATGCTGTAGGGAAAGAAGAGTCCAATTTATTATGATTTTTTTAAAGTAACGATTCACAGTTATTTATGAGGGAATATATATATTTCATTTACGTTTAGTAAAGTTCAAAATAATACGTTTTGTTTTTGTTGTTTTTTGAACACTAGTGCCCCCGAGATTAGTATCCCACAAACTAAATGACCATCATCAATGATGTAATGTAAGGATTAATGATATAAAAAAAGATAATTTCTGTCTTGAAGTCGATTAAAAACATTGCAGACTACATGACAATAAGGCTAATGTTTGAGACTAGGTATTATTATTGTTATTATTCCCTTGGGTTCCTAGTGGAACATAGGGATTCAACTGCATGTCTTCACTTGCTCCTTTCTTCTGCTGTACTTTTCACATGCATCCATGTTAGTATGATGAATATAAATTCAAATACAAGAAGGGTTTGATCGGATCGACTTTTACAAGTTTAAACCATATAAACATAATGTCTCTAAAATTATTATCATTTAATCAACCCAGAAATGAAAATTTGTCATAAGAGAAATGTTAACAAAACATTTTAGAGGAATTTCTAGGTATTTCCTTTTTTTAGAGAATTTATGATTCATTGAGTTTTTTTCATCAGTGAAGAAGAAAGGGATCTTATACGCTCCTCCTCCTTCCTACTGATGAAAAACTCAAATATATTTTTACTCTTACTTGAGTACACATCATAAAATAATATCCACCTACCTACAAGTATCTTCTTCTCTAAAAATATTAAATAATAACTTCGTCTGAGTCATAAATCTGATGATTCTACACAAACATAAAAGATAACTACTTTTATGAAGGATACATTTGGAAACCAGTGGTCCCATATTCCTCTGGATGAAGAATATGCATGACACTAGTTTCATAGAAATTTTATCTATTTCTGCAATCATAGATATTTATCTAAAATCTGATTGTGTACACATGCATCAACCCCAAGAGATGTTAATTTTTTACCAAATCACGGAGACCATATTCACATGCAACGATAAATGTAAGAATGTAAAGTACTCCTGGAAATCAAATTCATTTAACTATTTGTACAACAAACACCCAGAAACAAATGGCAGAGTTATGATAACATGAGTCTCGCTACTATTCTAAACTTCCTTCAGTTTCTTGCTAAGAGCACATTTTCATAATCGAAAAAATTTAGTTTATCAGGAAAAGATCAATACATAAGTAAAGATAAGTTACATTCTGAAATACTATCTGGTAATTTTATTAAATCTGTTTGTGGTTACAAGATTTTATCATGAGCTGACATCAGTTAGAGAACCACCTAAAAATCTGAGAGTACTGGACAGATGTTTCGTCAACCTAGTTTGCGACACTTCTACAGTACGCCCCCACCCCACTGGAGTTCGAAGCTAGGACCTTCTGGTTACAAGGCTAGCGAGCTCGTAGACCATTAAGCCACTGGGATCTGATCCACTGGTCCATGAACCCCAACTTCTGCCAATTCATGATATGGTGCCACCACTAGTGAATGTCATCACACCCGACCTGCTGTACCCCACTGATCACGACTTCCCACTAGAACAGCAGGTAACCCCTAATGTCAGCCCATTATGAAACCATGTAACTAATCAACCAAATCCTTATAAACCAATACTTGAAAATCAATGAGATGCTAACTAGCAACTGGTCATATTCAGGTAAGTGGTTACCTGGGGTTCTAGTAAGATGTCGTGACCAGTAGGATGCAGCAGGTTGGGCGTCAGGACTAATACTCGTTGAAGACATTGGTCGCGCTATATCATGAATTGGTAGAAGCTGAGGTTCATGGACCATTGGATGGGGTTCCATTGGCTTAATATTCTAAGAGCTCACTAACCTTGTAACCAGAAGGTCCTGGGTTCGAACTCCAGTGAGGTGGGTGCGTATTGTTGAAGAGTCCCAAACTAGGCTGACGAAACAGCTGTACAGTACTCTCAGATCTTCAGGCGATTCTCTGACTGATGACAGCTGATGATGAAATCCTGTAACCACTCAATCAAATGCCTACAAACCAATACTTGAAAATCTGTTTCTGTTTTATTCATCTGAATAGGAATATAGAAACGGATTTTTGAAGGTTGACTTAACAAGATAAAGAAGGCAAATATCTGCGTCATTTCACCCATAAACCGTCTAATAAACAAAGAAGAAGAGTCATCTGTATGGATTTTGTCTCACAGTCAACAGCAATTGATAGTGGTTAGAATTAATAATTGATATTTCTTATGAGTTAGAAGACGATTAACAAATAGGTTCATATTGTTTTCCCAATCAAATCTAAGCATTGAAAATCAGCTTGTTTTGATTTGTTTCTCAAAAGACTTTAAGTGTTCACAAACATCTTCGGGCATTTAGTTAGCATAAAACTGTGATTTCTTACTTTAAAGAAGTAGAACCAATTTCTGAGTAATGATCTATCCTCAAGGCACATTCTAAAATATACATATTTACATAAACAATTCTATTTTGATAAGTAAAACATCTTATCTATTTTCTTTTTCTCATTGTTAGATGGTCCATCATATGTGGATATTTATGGTCCATATGAAAGAATGATTGAACTTAAACAAAGAGTGAATGATTATAATAAACTAAGACTGACAAACAATCGAACCACTTTAGTCAGCTTTAATAAACAAAGTCTATACGTGTACCTAGATAGGCCACAATATTTACTCTGTGTCACAGGTGTTTATTATGGACAAACAGAAATGAAATGGCAAGGAAAATTACACAATAGCGAACAATGGGAATTAATTGCTCCACTGGAGTCTTTTATACGCAATGAACCAGATGAATTGAATCAATTCAATCTTATTCAAGCATCAATAATACAATTAGTTTCGACGAATACAAAAAGAAATAGCCTAGCCTGGAGTGAGGTGGAATGCATTGCTAGACCAGATTTTTTCAAAAAAGAAAATGATAAATTAATATCAAAGCATGTCAACCTAGAAATATACGGTAAATAATCATATTTTGACAAGATATGTTTATTTTATATCAGATTTATTAAAAGGATTACCTAGGCCGCGTAATAATGTCAAAGAATAGCCATCTATTATGGAATATATTCATTCAGCTGGAATTATTTTCTGCACTAAGCTTATTCTTAGCTGGTCAAAATTACTAGTAACCTCTTCTGAAATGTCAGTTTAGACTATGGGTTTTTGTCGGAATTTGGATTATTTTCCATGTTCATTTTGTCATGAAACAACATTCGTGAAAACCATAGAGTAGTGGACAGCGGTTTCCTTCCCGTTTGTGACTCTTCATCAGTTAAGTGTTCCTTTGAAAAGAATCCTCACATTAAATGAATTCGTATATATGATCATAACGAGGGTTTTAATCACTTCACATTGCTAAACTCGGAGTTTCTGTTACTTTGACATTCAGAAACATTTTTATCACGACATATTAACAGCTGCAGTTAAGTTAATCAGAATTGATCTCTTGGAGTATTCCCCTTCTATGTAATCGTCAACACAGGACCCAAAGTCAGATGTTCAACACCACTATAAAAATTGAGGATTTAACTGAATGTACAATAAGTGTCATATGATCGTAATTAAATAAAGGAAATGTGACTTCATTATTCACAAAACCTGAATTTGCCTAGGGGACTGAAGAGCTTTGAAGTTGCGTTGAATTTTCGGGTTAAAGCTGCCAGCCTTAAAACCAACCTCCTTTTAAGCTGCTAATTCCGAATGATCGCATAGAAGCTCTCTAGAAGCACTTAAAACGGACTCAGATTCCTCAGTGGACTTGCTTGCATCAATGCTGCAATAGTTTGGGTGAAAACAGTACCTGCTGACTGCAAGAAAGTCTGACGTGCCGAACTGCCAAAGAATGGTGACTAAGGCCTATGCAAGAACTTTAGCGAAATCATGCCATATGCAAAACATTGAGCCACATAAGCCTGGGAAGACTAAATGTTGCTCTGGGTAGAAACCTTCACCCTAAACAAGCAGGATTCACAGAAAATTAATCACTGACTAATCGAATAGCGGCACTGAGTATCATCTTGCGAATATAGCTTAGAATGATAGTAAACTCTGTTGCGGAAATTTATACACTTTAGAAAGGTAGTTGACTATAAAGTGAGCTGGAAGCTGCTTCACTACTACGGAAGGTAGTGCTGCAAATAGTTATATGCCTCATTGACCAACTACATGAAGATACTATATGTGAAGTTATTCACAAAAGGAAAATCAGCAAAGAGTTTGAAGTGAAGGCTGAAGCAAGATAAGACTGGTTGTGGTAGAATCGATGTTGTGGCAGACTGTCAGGTTTAGAGTTGAAATGCATACTCAGGACTTACAAAAAAAACATAACAAGATATGGACTTCGAGGATTATTTATGTCTAAGGCCAAGAAAAATGAAAGGTCTATTGGCGAAAATCAACGAGTTGGCAGAAGAGACAATAAAGACATAACTTTAGGCTAACGTAAGGAAGGTACGGGTAATCAATATGTCCAAGCAACAAGAAGCACAAGTCTCCATCAGTGGAATAAATCTAAGGAAAGCCATTCATTTTTACTTACCTGGAGAATAGTGACTGTTTCAACTACAAGCATGCAGGATGGATTACGGTATAAAAGCCAGCCAGGATGAGAATATAAAAGAAAGACAGGCCATCATTACTCTAGAACCAATACAGAGATGCGCTTGGCGCGAACAAAAGGCTTCAAACTTTCAAAAGTGATGTCTAGTTAGCAATTCAGAAACTTCCCAGGTGTGCCACGAAAACCATTTCCAAAAGGCTACAACACACGTTTATCACCGGTTGTCATCCCTCGATACTGAAGTTCAAATTACCAGCCAGAAGGTATAAGGAGCAAGAAACTCTGCCAGCGAACCAACCAAAAGATATGCAAGTGTTGGTTTGCAGGGATTTGATTGATTTCAGGATTTCATCATGAGCTGACATTAGTTAGAGAACCATTGGAAGACCTGGGAGTACTGGACAGCTATTTCGTCCTAGTTTGGGACTCTTCAGCAGTATGCACCCGCCGGGATTCGAACCCAGGACCTTCCGGTTACAAGGCTAGCGAGCTCGTATACCATTAGGCCACTGGGACCCGATCCAATGGTCCTTGAATTCTAACTTCGGCCAACTCACGACATAGCGCGACCGCTAGCCAATGTCTTCGGCGAGTATTTGTCCTCACACCCGACCAGCTGCACCCTACTGGTCACGACTCCCCACCGGAACCCAGGTAACTACCTACCTGAATAGGGCCAGTCGCCAGTGAGCATCTCATTGGTATTCAAGTGTTGGTTTGCAGGGATTTGATTGATTTCAGGATTTCATCATGAGCTGACATTAGTTAGAGAACCATTGGAAGACCTGGGAGTACTGGACAACTGTTTCGTCCTAGTTTGGGACTCTTCAGCAGTACGCACCCGCCGGGATTCGAACCCAGCTGTCCAGTACTCCCAGGTCTTCCAATGGTTCTCTAACTAATGTCAGCTCATGATGAAACCCTGAAACAAAAGATATGCAATAGGAATCAGAGATGGGTCGGACATGCACAGAAGAAACGGTCGAGTGACACACACTCGAGGCCCTCTAGTGGAATCTAGATGGGAAGTGATGACTTGAATGTTGAAATGATGGAAATCATGTGAAGGGAATATGAAAGGCTATGGAAAATCATGGAGCCAGTTATGAGTAATGGTGTAGGAAACAGTGCAGTTACGGTGTGCTGCTAAAGTCTTGTGTTTAACTAGGAATGTAAGGGTAGAATAATAAAAGTAATATTAACGGGCATAAATGTTATTTAGAAAGGAACAATTCTAGTTAATTGGTGATAAATTATTACCGGATAGGATTTCGAATTTTTTCCTCATATCATAGTTTGAGTCAATGATAATTTTGTCACAAATTCACATCAGCCTATGACTGTTTTGTTTCGTTTTTTTCAGAACTTCCAAGTGTTCCCGTAGTCACAGGTCAAAAAGGAGGAGTCCTACTGCTTGAAGGCACTACTTTATCACTCCACTGTACAGCAAAGCAAGGAAATCCACCAGGAAAGCTAATTTGGACCCAAGGTAAGGGGGTTATTTACTTCCCGGTCACAGTTGTTTAATAATAGTGCTGGCATAACATATCTGATCCAAGATTAGTTATTAGTGGTGAATTTAAATCCTCAGGGAACTGCATATATTAGTCTTGTGTTTGTTGGCCCTCATATACAGCCTGTAGTTGTACTAGACTAAGACTTATCATCTATAAGAAATCTTTACATGTCTTATTTACTGTTTAAGTTATTCACATTCTTGTCAGTTTATCCACTTCTATATATCTAAGCAGCGTATTTATAGGTATATTGTGGTGACCAGTGAGAATGTGACAGGTTGCCGTCTTATTTCTGTGGTTCTTTAGATAAACCGAGTTTTCACAAAAGAATAAAATCAAAAAATGCGAAACAGCAAGACTGAATCAGCAAAATCCGAAAATTACATAGAAACTTTGATAGCTCTATTAGCAATTAATTTTGTTCTAAAAGCCATCAACAGATCAATAACGGTGTATCACTACGTCACGTCAAAAAGTTATTGCATTATTAATTTGAAGAAGAAATCTTTCCTCCAACTTTTGCTAAGATTGAAAAATGTCTTTCTCATCCTAAGCGAGACATAGAAGTAAATCTCTATTGCATAACTCCACAGATGTCTTAGGATCATGTTGGTGCATTCTTGGCTAGTATGTAGGAATCCAAGGTGGTTATATTTAACAGATGGACACCATTAATGATAAAGCTCACACATTTCCATGCAGTACCCATTAGGGCATCAGTTTGACTAGCACGGTTCTGTAGGTGGGTCCTTCAAAAAACAAAACCAAAGAGGTCAGGTCAGCCTTTCATCATATCTTAGACTTTCGACAGGTAAAGAAATTCATTCTTCGGGGTGTAGTTGACTGCTTTGCTCCGAACTTAACATGTTTCTCGGGCTCACTACTGGCTAGTAAACCAGACGACATTTAAAAGTTCGTCAGAAGGAAATCGAACCCAGAACCTCCTAACTGCTGCAGATCGTGCTACCACTGAACCGCTGACTAATATAGGATAAGTGTTTCGGTCATTATCATTGTCCTCCGACAATTTTTCATTGAAAATTAAGGCCTTGTTTTCATTCTTGACTAACTACTAGTCAGTCAACCGTTGTAATCAATAGCTACTTAGATAACTGTCCGTTCTGGTCCCACCAAGTTTACTTCACTCCAGTTGAGTTCGCATCATTGTATCGGCTTACATACCATGCTATCTTCTAATGTAGACCAGTTTGCCTATATCCCAGGGATGCACATTTAACCCACATGCAGCATAGCAAAAAACTAGCTAAATCTAAAGTGGTGGATATTGTAGATTTACAAAGAAGTGTATTCAAAGCTACCAAATAAATTCAACTCCTTGTTTTTCCTTATTAATTAATTTTACCTTTCAGTGACTACCTTTTTTCTATTTTAGCACTCAAAGGTAATAATGAAAGTGAGGTAATCGATGAATCGATTACTATTCAACAGAATCAATCAAAGAAATATTCTGATGGTATGCTTTTTTCAACTCTAAATATTAACCTTACAAAACTACATGATGGAGCTATTTACAAGTAAGTATTAATTTATTCTCATTTATTTATCTCTTAACTATAAACAAAAGGTATTTTCAAGTTAAATGAATAGAACTTTGACACAATGGCAAGGTATGATCCTATCAAAGAATTAATTTGTTTGATAGAATCAAAACGTGATACAGCATTATTTACTATTGCCATCTTGAGTACAGTTTTTTGCTCATAATCACAGCTAGGCACTCACATCAATTCCCAGATTCATTTGTATCATGTAACTGTATATTCGATGAACAAGAACTCAGTGATCAAACTCTCCCTCAACTTATACATATACATATATACATTAACTTTAAGAGGTGTAGCTGTTTATTCGCAAGTTAGATCACGAAATGACATTAGTTCGAGAACTATTGAAAACTAAGAATTACTGGTGTGGTGAGAGCAGGCTGCTAGCCGATTGGTTGGCACTAATCTACGTTAAGGTCTAGGTCACTAATATGGGCCGTGAACAAGGCTGAGTCAACAACCAATCACAGCGAAGTTAACGTGGCAAAATATGATTCGCAGATAGAGAACTCTGTTTGTCAAGGAATCCCGAAACAACCAATCAGAAGCCTGCGTTTGTCTAACTAAACAACCAATCAGATGACTGCGCTTGTCTATAATAATGTTGTCTGAAATATGTATAAATACGTGTTGATTTTCATAATAAAACGATATGTTGCCTGGCCCTTGTCTTCTGTTGTTACATTTGGTGTCGCTGCCTACCGACAAATGAAAAGCCTATACCCTGCAGTTTTTGATGGAGACATATGGATCTTCGGGCAGGACTTCAAGGCTTCTGCGCAGTTGAGTGGCGTTCAAGATCTGCCAGCGATGGAGCTGCTACTTGAGACGCTGCTGGGAGGTCGGGCGAAAGCAGCATATGAAGGTGTCGGCCGAAGTATGGACGAATGTTCGACAGGGTCAGGCAAACAGTTTCCAAAGTGGGAAGGACCACATATGGTCGCTTCGAGATGGGGTTACGCAGACACAGTCGCAATGGCGAACAATGAGAGGCGCGTGAACGTCAGCGAGCTCCAGAAATGGATACAGCGAGACAAGCCAACGATGACGCCTGCACCAAGTAGATCAAGCCGACTTCAGTCGCACGTATTTGACGGGGGGACGAGTGTGGTGAGAGCAGGCTGCTAGCCGATTGGTTGGCACTAATCTACGTTAAGGTCTAGGTCACTAATATGGGCCGTGAACAAGGCTGAGTCAACAACCAATCACAGCGAAGTTAACGTGGCAAAATATGATTCGCAGATAGAGAACTCTGTTTGTCAAGGAATCCCGAAACAACCAATCAGAAGCCTGCGTTTGTCTAACTAAACAACCAATCAGATGACTGCGCTTGTCTATAATAATGTTGTCTGAAATATGTATAAATACGTGTTGATTTTCATAATAAAACGATCTGTTGCCTGGCCCTTGTCTTCTGTTGTTACACTGGTAATCTTTTTCATCCAAGTTTGGGAATCTTCACAAAAACGCATTCATGATCCCACCAGGGATCAAACTCATTACTTTAAGTTTGCAAGACGAGATCATGGACTACTGACCCACTGGGATAGAATCGAATATCTAACCTCGCTATATATCGGTGACTTGGAGAGGTTATAACTCATGTTCAGTAATCCCTCGTTTTCAGTGAGTCTCTAAACAATGTCACTCCATAACTTAAGATGGAATCGAACAAATCCCTGCAAGCCAACATTCGAGTTGTTTTACTGCATTCATTTTGAATTTATCTTAAATTTTTCTGAAGTGATGCAAAATTCCTTCTTGAAACGTGTAGAAGTGTACATGTCTCCACAAAAACAACTTCCGTTTATCACTATCGACTCAGTTTAAGTTGTAATTACCTACCGGAACATTTTAGTTGATGAAAATGCTTTCCCAAGCGTTTGACATTTATTACGACTTTTTATACAAAGAACTCGCAGAAAAAGCATTATTTGCATAAACTCAATCGTATTTTACTGAGGACCATAAAAAGCGGAAAATCACATTCGTCAATGCCTAATGTATAATACGGATCCATAATTAGGTGGACAATTTATATAATCTCATACATATTTTCTGCTAATGACACGAGTGAATTTTTTTCTTTCCTTCAGTGGAACATAGGGCTTCAACCTAGTTGTTTAAAGTTTCTGTAGCAGTGTTTATTTTACAGGATAGGGTTGCCAGCCTCATGCCCAACCTTTTCTCTTTACCAGCTTTATTTCTGGCTTAGCGAGGTGAAGGAGTGCGTCGTTGGCCGGCGATCGAACCCCGGACTACGTGCATGGTCGGCGAGGGTCCCAACCGCAATGCCGCCGACGCAATTTCAGTTTCTAAGCCCTAGACAAATACTGCAGAACAAAATTAGTTCACCAAAATTCAAGTAGAATATTACCATCAAGGTGGGATCAATAACTATGTTCACAATAATCAAAACCAACGCTTCCCTCCGGATAGTTCATAGTTAGAATGACCTCCATCCACTCAAACAAAATCACATTGTAAGACAACACATTGTCAGTCCATTACACAACCACAAAGGGAAGAATTAAAACTAGCCAGTGAACAGGGATAGGGAGAAGTAATAAGAATCACGTCAACATATGATACGCAAATGTCATAGGAAGCAGTATAGAAGAAAACCGGATAATAATTTGGGTAGTGAGTTGTGATTAGATCGTTTAGGAGGAATTCTCCAAACAATCGTTTTGCTATACTATAGATGATTAATAATAATAATCTATTTGTTTGTATTTAGTAATAATAATGATCACGACATGACATGATCAGAAGTAACTAATTAATATATCTACTCTGTTTGGATGTAAGGGTTATTTATGCTGACTTATTCTATGTGACTATTCTACTCTGACATTATTACTATTATTACAATTATGTTCACAATGTCACCGACAAATCGATGACAGTCTAAATTTTGTAGATGACAATGTTACATTGAGATAAATAATCCTATATCCACAATTTATTATAATTAATATTATTCAGCATAATAGTCACAATTTGATTATGAATATGAATAAAGTATTTAATTCCTATGTCAGAAATAATAAGCGGTCGTGAATCAGCTAAAATGAATAAATTTCAATATTTATTCTTACTACTAAATAATTAATTTGACCATTATTTTGAATAATTATAAACTATTATTGAGGATAGATTTAATGGACTGTGATTTTCTAATTGAAGAGAAGATTTATAACTAAGCGAATATAAACAGTACTATAGACAACAGCAGACTGTCAGTCATTTCTTCATCAGTGATATTAATAAAACTATGCATTGCTATCGTATTTATTATAAATAAATGAATTCCAACAGAAAAGAAAAATGAAAATAGAATTGGCTTAAAAAAGAGACGTATTATAATACTGCCTGATGTGATTGACTTTCTCATCATAACAATAATAACATTAGATGAAACAAAGCCATGTTGATCTCATGTTGATTTAGTTCTGTAAGTGAAATACTTTTAAGTCGTAAAGCAAGACACTAACAGCCTGGCTAGATCAAGCATAATCAGGATAAAAACTGTATACATTTGAAATGAACATTGAAAAGTCCGGCAGATTACTAATAATAGTTTATTCGATATAGTAGAAAGTCTAGTTCGGATGACGAGGTATACAAATGGCTTAAAACACGTCAAAGGTTTGAAGTAAAAATGAAATATACGATACAAAATAAGCTTGTTTTGTTCTTCCTTTTCTTGAGTCAACGTTTTTCTCACTAAATGTATTGTATGTAGTTTTCTTGCCTAAAAGACATTTATCTAACATGGTATCTAACGGCCTCAAACTAAATCTTTCCAAATGTCAGACTGTTAACTTCAGTTTCCAATGTAAACGAAAGTTAAATGAAGCTGTTGATTCCTATGACCCTTGCAAAATTGATGACACTGATATAAAAATCAAGTCTGAAGTTAAGTATCTTGGATTAATTCTTTCTTCTGACCTGTCCTGGACTTCACATGTCTTAACGATTTCTAAAAGAATATTTCGTCTGACTTTTTACATTAAGAAGTTAAGGCACTCAGCCACAACCCAACCACTCATCCTTTTACAGTTTGTCAACTCGCGTATTTTACCAATTCTTCTTTACTATTCACCCTTATTCTTTCTTGGATTGTTTAAAAAAGACTACGTTATACTTCGTGGAACTCTGAAGACTGTCAGTAGGACGAGTGGTGTCCCATTGGGCCATATTGTTTACATCGTCACTGATAGGCACTGGATGTCATGCAGCAAATTCGCTAAAAGAATTTTGTCAGACTCTGAGCACCCACTCTACCCGCAGCTCCAACCTTGTGTCTCCTCAGGTAAAACAAGAAGTCTTTTCAGAAGAATTTATGCACGTACGTCTAAGTATGAAAATTCCACTATACCATGTTTGGCACGTACTTCATTTGATGGGAATAATGTCAGGCATGAACTGATTAACCTTCGTTGCATTACTTAATAAACGATTTCCTCTATCCTTACACCATCAAACTTTATTGTTATTGTATTTCTTATATTTACAATTCTCTCAATTTTTTGTTTTTATTTCTTTTCATAAGTGTGAACATTGTTTAAGCTGTGTTACCACTGTTAATCTTGTATTTCCCCTCACTATACTACATCAGCAGAACATTAGATTCAATACTCTATAGTAACATGCTAAAGTTTTCAAACTAAATCGACAATACTGTTTGAGACAAACTCACTGTTATTGTTATCATATTTAATAATCTCAATTAGTGCCTAGAATATTTTTGACTTTATATCGTATACGTGGACAAATTCCTCTGGTTACTTTTGTTTTAATTTTTAATTTCATTTATATTTTAAATAAATCAGATGCAATATTGTGACAAATGCTGAGAATTCCATTCAATATTATAAGTACTGTGTAACAACAGAAGACAAGGGCCGGCAACAGATCGTTATTTACGGAAATCAACACGTATTTATATATATTTCCTGTACATTATTAAAACTTATGCAAGTAGAAAAAAGGAGTCTTCTAATTGGTTGTTTTCGAGATTTCTCAGAAAGTGGAGCCATCTATCTGCAAATCATATTTGCCCACGTTTAAGTTTGCTGTGTTTGGTTGTTGAAACAGCCTTGTTCATATTTTCTCACGGCCAATATTAGTGACCTAGACATTGACGTAGATTGATGTCTACCAATTGGCTAGCACCCTGCTCTCACCACAACTGTTTTTGGAATAAAGTAGATTATTATTATTTAATTAGATTAGATTGTAACAGTAACGCTTATTCATTTAACTTTAACTTTCAGATGTGGTGCTATGAATCCCGGTTATCCGTTTACAAGTACACAGTTCAGCTCACCAATCCAAATCGGAGTTGCTTATTCAGCTACAGCATTAAATATAAGTGTCATAAGTGGAACAGGCCAGATGACTGAAAGTTCAAATATACGCGAAGAACTTCGAAAGTTATTAAGTCATTACAAGGTGAAATATAATAACATACAGATTCCTGTTATTCAATCAAATACAGGCTCTACTCTTAAGTTGTTGTGTCAAGTTGAAATGTCAAATCCAAAGCCTAAATTAGAATGGCGACTTCATCATTGTCCACCAGTTCAGTTTTCATCACTAGTAAAAAGAGTGAATGATACAATTAGTGGGATGAAACCACCGAAGGATCCATATGATGCTTTTTTTAAAAGCTGTCAGTCTATCCAGTTAACTGGTAAGCATAAAAATAAAGGTCGTCTTTGAAAGAGTTTCTAAGTAATTTGTCTACTTCAGAAAACGTGCAATAACTTGAACACCAAAGACCCTTTTCAGTACTACACTTCAACGATAAGAAATATTCAAAATCAAAGTAGCATAATATTAGTTGCAGGAGTATATCTAACTTATACGCACCTTTAATCTTCTGATGCTTCAAAAATTCAGTAGTTGAAGAAATATAAAGGTGGCAACTGCGAATTCTCATACTCTTTTCTTGGCTGCGAATAATAACCCCACTATATTTAACAGGGCTTATACGTTACCCAAGGCATTTTCTAACATTATGTAATATGACAAAGTGGAATGATATCTGGAAAAAATGGCTAGCTTTTACAGTGCTTTGGGATAAACTTGTTCAGGTAAAAGAACCATAAAAATCTAGGAAGATTACACAACCTCCTAGTCAAAGTGCAAATTTAGTTCAATTGAATAATATATGTTGACCGGCATGTTGCCACAACCCACCAAGTTCGTTAATTCTCATTATTCCTAAGTTGCACCCAGAAGTAACTTAAAACACTATGTTTCGCAAAGGACAGTTTTGTAGAGTGCTGCTTAAATTAGGCGACTTCCAAGCACTCACTTGATAAATTCGCTTACATGCGGTCTAAAACACTACTAATGCAATCCAGCGGAAACAAAATTCTCCATCACTTTTTTGCTCTTATAGACCCAGATATAGCAAAGTAAAGACTGCTTCTAGTATGTGAAACCGCCCGAGTAAATCTTATCAATACCACTGCTGATGAAAAGGTAAACTCGATTTAATATGTTAAAAATAAGGCTGAGAAATTGAGCGCTAGAATCGCTGGAGTAATTAGTAAATTATCTGACGATTTTTACAGGAAAATAAAAGCTGACATATAAACCAAATATATTTGCAATGTTTTTTTTGATTGGGCACTAGCCAGTGACTAGTGTAATATGTCTTGTCCTATCTTCAGTGCACACTGAATTCTATCAGTCAAGCTTGTAATGTGACCACCATTCTAGGTTGCTCACCATCACGGTGCACCGTGAATTGTTGGTATAAGATGGTTGGGGGCAATCGACAGAAAGCCACACCTGACCTAGTTTTCGTGCTAGTTGGCACTCATCAGCATGGAGTATCTGCAACCTCGTGACGGTGAGCCATCTACCATGGTGGTCATATTTCAAACTTGACTGATAGAATTCAGTCTGCGCCGAAGATGGGACTAAACACACACATTACACTAGTTACTGACTAATGTCCAATCAAAAATATCCAACACAGATCTACAGTAGGTCAATCGCGAGCCTGAATAGCTCAGCGATAATGTCTATGACTGCAGCAATGGGTAACGCGGGTTCGAATCTCGGAAGGGACATGAGTTTCTTCGAGGTTGCAGATACGCCTTGCTGACGATTGCCAAATAGCACAAAACCTAGGTCAGGTGTGGCTTCCTACCGACTGTCTCTAACCATCTAATACCGTGTTTTATTCAGAGCTTTCAAATGCACAATGCAACGAAAACAGCATAATTCGATTTTCATAAATTTATTCCCCTTAATTAATTTGAACAAAGCAAGAACTACAGTTTTAGCAGAATAAAATGGTACCATCTTTGAATTGTAATTGAATTGCATAATATGCTAAACTTTGGAGTAGTATGAATACTTTATTCAAATAAAATTATGAGAATAGAGAAGATAAAAAAGAGTCTATCACTAAACATGAAAACTGCTTGCTCACGTAAATGTAATCACATATACATATTAAAGTTCTTTATTTATCTCTTCTTTTTAATTTTGTAATTTTTAGGAAGTCGATTAGAAGAAACCTTTTCAGATTCAGTCCAAAACATTATTTTAAGCAGTTATTTAGAAATTCCTGTAAATATATCACATGATGGAGATTTAGTTGAATGTCTAATACGAAAATATCCCACAGAATATTCCAATGATTCTGTAAATTTCCAATCACCATTTGAAAAGCATGAAACATCAAAATCTGATTTTCAAAATAAACATTTTCAAACTCTCACTTTACTAAGCTCACAAATTCTGCTTTCTATTCAGTTTCCGCCAATATTTTTGAACCCAGCTAAACAGTTGAATTGGCCAATGGAATTTATTACAGAAAATACCGAACAAAGTGCTATACCACACTACATTGTAGTGGAAGGTGAGTGTTTAAATTTCATCCACCGACACACTAGGAACAGCAACTCATCAGTGTTCTATAAAATTTACTTATATGATCTCCAGTTTTTATCTTCATTTTCATCCCTTCTACGCTATTTGGAGATACAAGACGTGATATTTGCAACTACCTTCTAGTTAAGCTAGGTACTGTGCTGACAAAATATATGTCACATGAAGCTTAAATTGTGTTGATTGGTTGGTCATTAGCAAGTGATCAGTGCTGTTTGTCTGCTTTTCAGTGCTGACTGCAATGTATTAGGCAGGTCCATAGTCTAGTCTACAGGGTAGGTGAATCGCCACAGGGATGAAGCTTGAACTTCAATTAGATTAACTGATGGAATTCAGTCCATTGAGTGTATACATTACAGTCCCTTAGGAAATCAGTGGCGGATACAGCAGGTTAGTGGTAATATTTCTGACTGCAACACTGTGTAATGCGGATTTCCGTTTTTCAGAGGTCAAGATCAAATTGCTTGCCTTGGCCAACAGATACAAAACCTGGGTAAAGGGCTTCCTGCCTGCTATCTGTAACAATGTAAGAATTATTTTTGTTTCAACTATATCCATGGAGTGAAAACCAGGGAGTGCTGGATGGCTGTTTCGCCTCAGTGCTTGGAATTTATCAGCAGTATGCACCCACTGAGGTCGTAATTCAGGACCTTCCAGTTGCAAGGCAAGATTGTATACCATTCAGCCACTGCGATCAGACTCAATGGCCAGCCCATGAATTTTAACGTCTACCAATTCGTTATTTTAGTGTGATCACCAGTTAGTGTCGTCGGCGAGTATTTGTTCTCGATCCTGACTGGATGGACTCCACCAGTCACGATTTCTCACTAGAACTACCGGCAACTTTGTCTTGTGGTCAGGAACTAGCGGGTATCAGATTAATTTTATTTTCATATTATGCCTAAAGAAGCATTTTATGTTTACAGTGAAGGCTACAGTTTCATGTATTAGAACAAAGAGTAACGGTAAAATAGCTAAATTTAATAAGATAAGATATTTGAAAAATAATATAAATGAATGAAGGATATTTTCATTAACTATCTTCAAGCTTTAGAACTATAAATACGACAGCATTGGTTTTTATTTGACGGCAACTAAAGATAAACTAAATCCTGTCAATCATTTGAATATCACATTTCTTACATCTGAGAAGCTGAAAAAGTTTAATGATCAATTTAACCAAACAATAAATTCCATCCTCAGAATATGCTGAAGTAGAGGTGAAAAATGCATACATTTTTCAGCATATTAACAGTAACAATATAAAAATAATCGGCATTTTACTCGATTAGAAGTAAGCACCTCTATTTACTGAAATTCTAAGTATAATTATAGGATAACTTGAACAGTAGATGGAAATTGTTTGTATCACGAACATTTCTGTCATTACATGTGTCATTTCGTCTTTCAATTTAAGTTATTATGCCTGATTATTTATTGAATAAGTCTTTTCTCAACAGCCAGTTGCAGAAACATAACCTTTTTTATATTAAGTTGGGTAAAGTTCAACAATAGCATCCCAGGAGTGCAAATGCTCCAATGACCTTGAACTCATGCTAGTCGTTGACTAACGCCACCTGTTATTATCATAGCTAACTAAGATGCAAACTTCACCCAGATCACTCATTTTAGTCCTGTTTGGACAATGTGTTAATAGCTCGTTACGGTTAGGGCTAGGGTTAAGGTAAGCATTGGGTTAGGGTTAGGATCAGGGTCATAATTGGGATTAGGGTTAGCTTTACGGTTAGGATAAGGGTTGTGATTAGGGTTAGGGTCAAGATCAAGGATAGGGTTACAATTAGGGACAGATTTGGAGTTGACGTCATTTATATTTTAAATTTGTTTTATTATTCACATTCTCCTGGCAAGTGGTCGTCTATCCTCTTACTGTAAACCGTAATAATTTAACCGAGGGCTTTTCGGGAAGACTTCACATGAGGATAAGACAGATAAACGATTCATAAAAGTAGCTCATCTTCAGTCACCTCGACGAATACATGCACAAAAACAGTCTAACTTAGCAACTGATACTCCTTATTATAACTGGGACGTACTTTAAAGTCATGTCAGAGAAATATACCATGTTTAACGTGTTTTCATGCATTTTCTTGAAAATATACGTCATTTTTGTGCAAATATTCCTCACTTTTATGATTTGTTGGCTCAAGATCACTCGTGTGTTCCCATGATTGGGACGCTATTTTTGAACTTTGCATTCGTAGAACATATTACATGTTTTACGGGAAAAATATGATTTCTTAGACCTTTTTATTATTTACATTTACCGTTGAAGTGGTATTTTTCACTAGAAAATTTAAAACATGTAGGAGAAGAAATCCAGATTTGAAATATTAAACTGCGTGAGCTACCTAAACAGCTTGTAAGAAAAATACATGCTGTGTATTCGAGTGTTTTTTGCCTATCAAAAGAAATACCATAAAAGGTGGAGTATCAGAGTGCACTGACAAAAAGCCATGACATGAAACCGGTCTTCAAATAATGCAGAAGTTTTGTAGTTCAGGTGAATTGTATTGAATTAGTTGTGTTCTTTGAGCTGGATGATTCAATTGTGAAGTTTTCATCTTCACCTCTTCATCACTGGCTTTAGCATAAAATGAACTTATTTAAATTTTCCACGAATGATGCATTTGTATCTCCTGACAACCACTGTCGTGACTGGTTGTTGATTTACGTCTCTATTGATCATTTTTATTGATTAGTATAGAAATAGTCATCCTAGTCAATTATTAGTACATAATTCTATAAGAATATCCTTACTTCCCTGATTATCATTTATGTTATCAAGCAGATCACACATTGTGATCCGAACAATTTGGTTTCCAAAGGAAACTGTCATGAAATAATTTCAACCTTCGAACTGTTTACATTTCAGAATAATTAACTTGCAAGTTGTGAAACATTATTGCATAATAACATGGATTCATTTTATTTTGTGGGTTTACTTAACTTGCATACAATTTGTAACATTTAATAAAAATAAACTGTTACAATTTTAACATACATTTTGCTTGTCGGCAGGACTCGCCCCTCCACCAAGATGAACTACAAGAATGTCATAGTAAAAGAAGCCACAAAGATAAAAAGTTATCTTGAAGAATTAATAGAGGTGAAAATAACCCCATGAAATCAAATGAGTCCATATTATGCGGTAGCGTCGTTTTTTTCCGTCTCCTTTTTTTTGCTTTCATAAAGACATGAAAGGGGAAATTAATTTGCAGCTAGTTAATTGCAAATTGCTATTTTACTAGATTAAATACTATTCAAACACTACAAACATTAAGTCTGAAATTTTGTTTAAATGTATTATGACCATAAAATTATATGCAATTAAAGTAGGCAGAAGACATAAGCTGAGGTACAGATACGTGTGAAGTGAATGCATGTTTTGAAATTAATTTCAATTTCTGTCAGACAAATTTCGCCAAAAACATAAGTTGTTTCTTCAATTCATAACCATATAGCTTAACTTCTACTGGATATTAATCGATTTAAAATGCGTAAATGAAAAGTATATGGGAATTTTCCCCGTTAACTAGTCAAAGTTAGCATGACATCTTATCGTCTAATCTTATTTTAGCGAAAAATCTGTACATGAAGTTTCAATGTGATGGTATGTGATGGTAATTGAAGACGAAATCGAAAATCTCTGTCGTTGTACAGTTGTACAGATTTCTAAGTTACTAGCTCTGAGATCTACTAGCTGAGTTACGAGAATCAGCTGCCGATTAGATGATGGCCTAACCCACCTGTTAAGTTGACTTTTAATCTTCACGCAACAGATCAATCAATAATGGCTTGCCAGTTCAGCACTATCCCGAATTTTCATATTATCAGTACATTACACTTCTTCATTTGATTTAAGTAAATGTGTCCAAAAGTTGTTTTCATCAATTCTTTCGTGAAAAGAAACCATATAAGAGTAATATCATTTTAAAACTAACAAAGGTAACAAATGACAGGAATCCACTGCTTACTATCAAAAAGCTTTTCAGAATAATATGCTTTCGAAATCCATTATACAAACTGAAGAAATAACAGTCCTGAAAAATACTACTTCATTTTCTGCTGCATACTTCAGCTGTTTGTGAAATCTCACGTTTTTAACCTCTCAATGTGAAGTAATTTTTCTTAAGTAATGTCTTAGGCCACTTTTATTCCCAACTGCATTTCTTCTACAAGTTGTAAAATCCCACAAAACCTACAAATGCACTTACTTCAGATACTACTACAAACAATGGGGTTACTTAGATAGATTATTTAGAAAATTTAAACGACTGAAGAGTCATTACTTTCTCTAAAATGTTCAATATTTTGAAATCAAGAAATTTTCAAAAGTCTTCTTTATCTATTCACTTGGTGACAAGCTTCTGTTTTTTTTATAACTTGTAGGTGGATCACTTGATTTAGATTTAGAGCCTATTTCAAATCCTTCCTTAAGTAAATCCTCTTGGTTCCGGAATGGGACTCCACTTCCTATATCACATGTCACTCGTAGTATGTCAAAAAATGAAAAGGACTCTGAAAGTCTTGAATCGTCTATCATAGAAGAAGATACTAACAAACGTATTGTTGTAAATCCTACAAGAATAATTATCCATCCTGTTAAACGTTCCGATATGGCCAACTATACGTTGATTGCTACCAATGCATTAGGAAGTAATGAGTTCACATTTTTTCTGAATGTTACTTGTAAGTTTCATACATCCGTATTTTTAATATGCTAAACATTTTAAACTATTGTATTTATTTTCGCATACATTTTGAAGTTTATGCAAAAAATGATCAAGATTTATGCCAGACTTCTGTATTTTATAACTGTGGGAGGTGGAAATTATTAGAATGTACAGTGGTATGGTAAAGTTAGTAAATTTGTTACTTTATAAAGCATTTTGACCGCCTTGTCCGGTGGCTAAAACTGGAAAGATAGACAATTTTGTTAATCCGAGCTAAGTATGACTGATTCCTTCCTAAAATATCTAGTTCTCTGAAAAGTGTTCTTCATTCAGACTTCAGAAGTCTTTGAATCTCGGTCACTAACACAGTTTTCTGTTACCAGTCACTTATTCGATGAGTAAACTGCATATTTTGTTTAGATTTGGCCACTATCTTACCACAAGATAGGATATTCAACACTAGCTTCCAGAAATACTCCACTATATGAAATATATATTGTACAATACATGATTCCCGGAATTCAGCCAGCAAGGTTGTGTAATTCAGCACCCTTTAGTGCTAAGAAAAGTATAGGTGACCTGTCAGTAAATGCAACTGAACCTGTGTTTTTATTTCTTGCATGCTGTGAGATGTCTGAAAAACAACAAGAATGCAGCAAGTACTTAGCGTATTTGTACACTTCTTCAATATGGCTACGCGCCAATGCTTAAAGTACCATTTACTTCGGTCATATCCAAACAAATTAAACCTTATGTAAAGTCTCATTTATTCTTAATAATGATATCAGGGGACTTACAGAGATTCAAATATTTATTTTGCCCTAATATAGTTCGTGCTTCTGGAAACGTCATTGTAGTATTCACTGGTTTGATATGATATATATTTTAGTCTAAAGTGGTTTATCGTTTTGGGTGTTAGAGATTACGGCAATGACTGTCTGAATCGTCTATGTAGAAGTTTTTTGCAAAAGTGCATTACCTCAAAATATCATTCCTAAGAAAAGCATACTTAAAGCCAGTCAAAAGAAGTAAAATAAAACTTCAGTGGACAAAATATACGATACAGTGAATAATTAGATGAAGAACAATGAGAATTTGATGAATCTGTGAAGTAACGAGTGAATATATCCTCATCATTCAGGGTGGTTTAGAGTCATGTCATCAGAAACTTCAAAGTGCTGTAGTGTGATGACTGCCTAACTAGCTACAGTACGTGTACGGATAACAGAATGGAATACGACAATCTACCCAATAGCGTGTATGATTGCATGTTTACCTTCAGATTAACCAGTAGATTTGTTCACCGATGGTCAGCACCCAGTGTTGAATGATGAAAGCTGTAGACTAGTAATTCTGAGAATTTATTTACCACCACACACCCAAAACTACCAATGGAGGAGGATAGCAAAAAGTTAGATATACACGGCTTTTTATATTTACTGCTAATTGACACCGGTAGTTTATTATCAGTGCACTTCAGCGTATTATATAGCCTAATGACCACATTTC
This sequence comes from Trichobilharzia regenti, assembly GCA_944472135.2. Taxonomy (NCBI): domain Eukaryota; kingdom Metazoa; phylum Platyhelminthes; class Trematoda; order Strigeidida; family Schistosomatidae; genus Trichobilharzia; species Trichobilharzia regenti. Next base: position 91,613,108 of record OX235262.1, on the reverse strand, counting down.
ATGTTTAAATGCCAAATTTAAATCAATCGACTTATGAACAAGCAGCACCTTTCATTACATTTCAGTAATCAATTAGTGAGGATGTGAATACCAATAGTTTTATCAGTAAATGCCGTGTCGACATGAAATCCCTAGTAGGCATATTTACTTTAGTTCTCCTTAAAGGACACTTTTGACCAGTAATGTAACGTGGCGTAAATAGATGTATTCTTTCTAAGTATACAGACGAAATACTAAACAAAATATATTAACTCAAGAACAAGCTCTACTGCTGAAGACAGTAAAACTCCAAAAATCCAAAAATAGTATTTCTCCTCAAAACTAGTGTATTTTGATGATATATTGGTAAAATATGCAAAACCGTATTTATTTTTAAGAATTTTGCCTGGTATCTTTTCAAACACAGATGAAGTTCTGTGATGGCTTGAAGTGGTATTTCCAGTCCTCTTATGAATCCATAATTCGACTGTACTATCAATCAGCATATTTGATTGATTCACTAATTTTAATGTGATTTATTGTTTATCGACTTCGATGAAGAGGTGAAATCAGTTAGAGGACTATTGAAAACCAAGGGGTTCTGATTATCTGTTTTGACATTATCCGGAATTCTTCAATGGTATGTAGTCATGACCACGTTGCGGACTGAACTCAGAACCTTCGCTTTACAAGGGGTGCTATTCATTCACACGAACGGAATCTAGTGGCCTATAAATTCCTACTTCTACTGATTTGGGATATTTTTATTGACCAAATAACTAGTGTTCCACATCATCCTTTGAATATTTCAACTTTTGGAAGTCTTACTCACATATTAAAAATACAGCTTTATATGTTTGAAGGTAAAAAACTGGATGAATTAATAGATGAATTTCTTAACTTAACGATGCAATACTGTTATGTGGTAAACATTACTACTGTTCTTACCTCCTTTAAGATGGCCCTCAGTTGATTGGTCCAGCTTCAATAAATGTTACTGTGACTGGCAAAAAAGCTGAGTTAATTTGTCAGTCAGAAGCCAATCCAACACCAACTATTAATGCTGTCCGTTGGAGACGTTTGACTAACACGTTATTCGGTGCAGAATCATTGGAAAATCTCTATAAAACTTCAATTACTCAAACAACTTCTTCCTCAAGAAACCACTTTTCTCAGGCTGACTCAGCTGCTGGTATTCAATGTACTAAGGTAAGCCTTCATTAGATTGTTTGTTTTCTTGCATAAACCTACAATAACTGCTGAGGTATCTACCAGAGACTTTACAATTATAAGATCAGATTGTATTTAAGCAGTATTACTGGTTATATAGTTTGCAGTAAGCTACTTTACCAATAAATGCTTTTAAGATACATAAAGTCAAGGTAATTCACTTTAAGGTGATTAAATGGCAGCTAGTGCCTGTGAAGGGGAACAGTTTAAAATTATCAGTCGGTTCACGCAGTGGCTTACACAACCACTAGAACAAAAATATTGTATCACAGAAGTACTTTGTTTACCCAACGTTTAAAAATAAGTAAAATATTGATTAACAGCGGTTTGGAATAATCGTTTCTTCAGAACCATTCAGTATAACCATTTTATTATTTTTTAATCTAAAACAAGGACATAAAGCAGGACTGAAACGAATGACTCCAGTGGAGTTACTGGATGGAGCTGATGAATTATTGATTAGATTAACTAAAAGACTAGATAATGTTTTGGAATTTCAGATGGTTTCGTTTGACTGAAGCCAATCGCTGATCAACACAGAGGTGGCCCTAATCGACTCCGGTGACTTAGGGATTGACTTAATATCAGGAAATCGCCTCTCCGATTTACAGGATGCAGATGGCATCGTTCTTCTAGGTTAAGATATTGACGAAATCTAGAATCCACTGAAATTCTTGAGCAGATATTTTAATATGTCTGACGTGTGATTCACTTCTGTCAAATGTAAATTAATGCTGTAGGACTGGTTTAAAGATGGTCGGTAAAATGGTTGGGCATGTTAGCTACTCTACTTATTTTGGAAGTTGCATTAAACCTAATGGGTAGACTAATAATGAAATCCAGAAACGCATACAAAAGGCTCATTCACAATATACAAACTAATTTCATCCCTGGCTTAGATGTGATATGTGGCTGTCAATCAAAGAATGTGTGTAATGCTAGGTAGTTTTCTTTATACTTTTTTTATGGTTGTAAAAATATGGCACTAAAAAATGGAAGATTTTGGGAGGTTAGTCGTCTTTGGCCATACGTTTTTAATTCTATATCCCCACCTTAATTAGAACAATATGCTGAGTAATACTGAGCTTAGGTGTTGAAGAAGGGAAAGTCAGCCAATTAGGTTATGCAGCTGCATGGATTGAGATGGCTAGATATGCATGCCAATTCATCGCCTTTCTTGTAGAACAATGTTAGTTGACATAGAATTACACTGGAAATAAGTCTCTGTTAGTTAAACAAAAACATGCCACCCACTCATGAAGTTTATGACTGTTGGTTCGAGTCACCTAAAGAGACTGTAGACAGTTTGACTGGGGGGGTCCTTAGGACTAAAAGAAGCAATAACTGCAAAAAATTGTTGATGTGGTGCCCATGTATTCACTAGTTATCTCTTAGATTAATTCAATGCTCGTTGTTCTTCTTCGAATTATTTTTTTTCTCCGTTTGTTACACTTTATTTGTTTTTTTTTTCTGTCCTTATATGTATGAAGTGTGGCGACTGAAAGTGCTACACCTGTTTGCAAGTCTCTGTATTGAAAATTCACTTCACTTTACTCTTTTCCCTTGATTAAACCAAAAGCATGTGTCAAAAATGATATATATTTTCTAAGGCAGCTGTTTTGTACCAGTTCAAGTAGCACCAGTAGTAAAGTAAGATTAGTTTCAATTATAAGAAATGTGTATATACTTAGAGTAAATAAGTCTTAATGATCCATCATAAATAATCATCAAAAGCCGTTTAATGTATACTCATTAGGGTCTATAGTCTAATATTTGTTTATTCAGTTGCTTCAAGTTTTCTTTAAGGTTTTATCTGTATCTGAAAAAGATTCTAATCATCTTTATCATATCACAAGTTATTTAAATATCTTGCCTTAGAATATAAACAAATCTTTTCTTACAGTAAACAAACATTACTTTTGTTTAATCGTTGTGTACAATATCAGTGTTTATCCTACGTATAAGTTTATTTTATTTACTCATCAAAATAACCACAATAATAAGTCTATCAGTCATATCATATTTACAAAGCTTAGTCACTCAGTGCACAGAGCCGTTTTCCAATGTATATATATATTTGTGTTATTATTACTATTATTTGTATTTTCCAAGTTGCACAGTATAGGCATCCTTTTTGTGTTAATTCTTTCTATAGGCCATTAGTATTTCCACCTGAATAGTAATTATATTGGATAATTTTAAATGTAACTTACAGGACAATATAAACAAAATTCGTGTCTTATATGGTTAATGAAGTCAGTTTAGCGAGTATATTAGTTTAAGATTATCCTATAGAGTGAATCGTCGGTGACTAGTGAGATTATCAGTGTTGTTGATGCAGGCAAGGTGTGAGATCACGTGATGGACTAAACACAATTCTAAGATTGTGCACTATTTAAATTCTCCATGACATGACAAAATTTGTGCCTTTTGCAATAAGACCACATTCAGTGAAATCAATAACTACAATTGACTGTTTTTAATGGCTAAAGTGAGAAACAAGGTTGATTTGATGTTTTATATACGATGAGAAATTCAGAAGGAGATATGTGACTAATAAATACTTCACACAGTGAATCGATCGTGGCAAAACGAAAAGTGAAACTGATTCACAGGTCAAGTTGAGATTTAAAGAACGTGGAAGAGGCATATGATATTGAAAACTGTGATTGCAGTGTATTTTAGTTCATTTGAATCACTATGATAAACAATTGGTCATTCAGGAAAGAACTTGAGCGTCAGTGGCACACCGGTTAGGACTTTCGCCGATCATGCACATGGTCTGAGGTTCGATCCCCGGCCGACGCACACTCGATATCAATGGTCAGCCTGCAAAATTGGGCTACCGATATCACATGCTGAAAATTACATACTTGTATCCAAAGTGCTGTGTGGAGTCAAGCTATAATAAAATAAAAAATAAATAATAACAACATATATAATACATCTTATCACTGATGATATTCCTAATTGCGTTGGACTTGATCATGCGTCAGACTGTAGGTGGGGAGTGAGAAGACAGAAATACACTGGACCACCGATAAGAAGACCCTGAGATTTTGCAGGTGACATATGTTTAATGTCACCCAACCAGAAGACTTGCAAACAAAAACCAACAAACTGGCCTAAGAAGCTGGCAGCGAAGGCAGGAATCCAGGTTAAAATAGGGAAGGTGAAGGTGTTGAATAAACTACACAACGGCACCAACAACCAGCACCAGTCACCATCAATGGAGGAGATTTAACAGAGGTTACTTCCTTCACTTATTCAGAGAGCACAGTTTCAACCACAGACGGAAGGGATGAAGCTGTCAAAGTCAACCAGCCACAATCGGAAAGGGAAGATATTCACCTTCACCAATCTTAAACCAGTTGGGAAATCTTCTGCCGTCACTCAGCCAGCATAAAGAACAAGATTAGGATTTTCAACAGAAATGTTAATTAAGTCAGTCACTTCTTCTATATGGGTCAGAAACTTGCACTGCGTGTCACTGGAAGCATCTCCAACAGGCCATTGCAGACTTTTTTCAACAGATGCCACCCTCGCTGGCTGGCTCCATGCTGAAGATCAAATGGCCGACCGGCTAGGAAGAATTAACAACAAAACACTCTGGCTGGCAATAAACCAACCAAGAGCCGATTGCTCAACAAATATGTAGGAGAAAATGGAGATGGATTTGTCATACGTTCAGTAGGTTGTCGAATGACATCACGTGGCAGGCCCTCGAGTGAAATCCATATGGGAAGCGATGATTGGGTCTTCAGTGTGAGGGTAACATAGAGGAGATCGTGTTGCGGTGGGTGAAATGAGGGATTATGGGGAACCGTGGACTCGGCTGATATGGACAGCACCAAACAGAACAAAGTGGAGATGTGTTATTGAAGCCCTGTGTTCCACTGGAAACCCAAGGAAATAATAATATATGACAGCAATGTTGATAATAATTCTGACACTAATGGATATACAGCTGCAGAGCCTGGAGAAGTTATTCACAACAAATATTTGCTCTACTTATTCTTTTTCCTCAAAATATTATGGGTATATTTAAGTTGTGACACTGATAAAATATAGTTTTAGCCAAGATAATAATTCTGAATAAAGTAAAATAAAACAGTAATAATGACAGCTAGTGAAAGATTTTACCATGTCACACTCAAAACGATAACCCTTTCATTCTGTATACAAAGACCGTATTTATAGAACCTAACTACACAGGACCGAGTACAGTAACTAAGTGTTTATTGTAGTGACTTAAGTGAACTTCAATCCACTATCATCTTAATTCCAAATCTCTTATGCACTTTTCACCCTCTATCTACCTGAACTTGACTTATAAAACCATTTCATTTTTTTGCTATGACCGATTCATTGTGGCTTATTTGTTAACCACGTATCTCCTCATGTATTTCTCATAGTATATGGACCACTGTATGCACAGTTTTCAGCCAAGGCGCTCCGCCAAAAAATCTGGTGAATTTACTAAATTTGGCTTTATTAACCTCCGTTTCCTGTTTTATAAGTTCCTTAAACTGGAAAACTCCGAACATGTTGTTTTTCCAAACTTTCTCAATGAAAATTATTGAAAAATTTCCAACACAGAATTAATTTACAGAAATCACAGTGACATAGTTACTTAAAATTATCCTGAATTCTGTATGAATTAAAACTGAACGAATTAACAGAATGTAAGTCTAGTTAAACAAGAAATATTCCATCAGGAAAACTACATTTTGAATATATGAAAGTTTAATAAGATGTTGAATAATGTTTATACTTCACATTCTGTTGTAACTATGATTCTGTATGGGTTTTGACAGACTAAAAATGTTCATGTAATTTGGCACATGAATTTCTTGAAAACATGGGCCGGGATTGAATCGCAATCATCCTGATTCTATTTGCATGATGCCGCCTGAAACTTGGGTCCACAATGCGAAATTCGGCTTTTAAAAGTAAGGGGATAATTGAAGTAAATAACATCAAAAATAAACATCGCATAATAGGTGGTTACTGGAGCTTGGCAGTCATGCAGTGCATACAAAGTTATCTGTCGCATTCCATTGAGCCTTTCGAACGGAATTCGAACCCGTCTTTTACACATAGCCGATGCTATGGGAATTAGAGAGAACAATCCTAGTCTTTGCATACAAAAGAAGTTTATTCTACCTTTGTCTCCTTCTTGGCCTAGGTGAATTCTATTCAAAACCCTCCCATTCTTTCTTATTTTTCATCTCCTTCGTACTTTTATGATATTTATTTAAACTCTGATTATCTGTCCACTTAACCTTTAGTATTACGTAACTTCTAACATTTGACCTAATTTATTTATTGAATTGTCTACATATACACACATTACTACCTTTGTTATTCCTATCACCATCTGCATAAACCTAATTATCAATATTTTGCTATCATTATAATCATCATTATTAACTGCATTCAAAACATTTACCACATTATTATTATCATTATTTGATCCACAAAATCACCGTCATTGGTTAAAAAATTTTTATATATAAATCCATGTAAATTAGAGTAAAACCTGAAGAAGATCTAATTGAAAACAATATTGTTCGCTTATATGTCTTAGTCATGTAGTTAACGCTTTGGTGCTTTTAACAGTGAGTTCTAGGTTCTAGCCACAGAACTAACAAGCTCATAATTGGACAAAACATGTGGCATTATTTCCACTGTTGGCTACTTCTAACAAATGACATCTAGAACTTTATCTGTTTTTGAAATCGCCTAGGTACAAACACTGATGGATTACAGTTTACTAGATGTGGTAATACGTTAAAAGGCGGTTAAGTGATCAAGAAAGTGGGAAAACGGTTCAGTGTTTTAAAAGTAAATTCTCATTAAAATAATTCGACAGGTTCAGCAGGTTGCTTCAAATTATTTTTAGAAGTTGACTGAATACAATAAATTTTGAATAAAGATCAACGGAAGATTCGGTATCCGGCAGGTTTATTTAATACCGTACACTGATGACACAAACTGCAGATCACATTTAGCACTAAGTGCATTAAATTTATGTCCTTCCAAATAACGATTTCGGGTGTGACCATAATGTACACTGGTAAAGAACCTTTCCTTCCTTCATCCGATAACGTTAACTGAGATATTATTTCATGCAGTGTCTCTTCTCGTTATCAGTCAATTCCAGAAAGCTTATTATTGACATTAAAAAGCACTAAATAGCTGCAGTTTTGCATTGAAATCATGAACGTATTGAATGGAATCCACTGTCTGGTAATATGTCATGTAAAAAATTCAATGATGACGTAAAACCGATAATAATGATTGAGTGTCATGCTAATTCTTCAATTCAGATAAGAATAGTTCTAATAAAGTATAATTATATTTTAATAGTTTACACACAATGATAAGTTTTGTTATTGGTAATATTTCGAGCAAAATTACTGCCCGTGTTCACACCACAGTTGGAATTGTTTTACCCCTGCAACTTTTCAGTCCCGAAATCTATGGATTATATACAAGAATATGATAGTTACCTTTTCTTAAAAGTAAAGTGATTTGTATAAAAGGCAAAACCTCACACACTGAATCAAGCAAACACTACCAGTTAATGTCAGTGTCACCCAACTACTCATATCAACCAATCAGTAGTATATATTGTCATACATCTGAACACTTAATTAGCCTGTAATCTCACCTCTGAATATTGCTGCGTATTTTATTTACTGATAACATTAAAGTTATCAATGTGTATAGTGAAACCAATAGTTTCTAAGAATTTGTCTTAAATGATAGGTTAAATTCAGCCAAGCAATCTGTTACTTAAGCAACAATGCATATTATCTCAGAAGGGATTATTCTATCAAAAAGCATCAAAGTTATTAGACATTTGAAAGATTTATTACTATTATTATGTAATGACAACGTCCATTTCACGTTTGAAGGTGAACATTTTCGACAAATGGATGGCATTGCTATAAGGAGTCCATTAGGACGTTTGTTAGAGGACGTGTACATGTCTTATGTTGAGAACTTGTCCCTTGATTTAATTTCTAAATCGCCCTTCTATAGGAGTTATGTAGATGATATCAGTTTGATATGCAACGATCATGAAGGTGCAAGTCGTCTATTAGACAGACTTAACTCTGTACAGAATCATATTAGTCTTACATGCGAGGAAGAAAGTCGCAACCAGCTTGCATTTTTAGACATAATTCTAAGTCGAAGAGATGATGGCTCAATAAGACGGTCTATCTACAGAAAGCCCACTTGGACAGGGCAATACCTTAATTTTCAAAGCCTTTGTCCATTACAGCATAAGAGAGGCTTGGTGAAGTGTCTATTTAAGAGGATTCAGCGTATTTGCATGGCTGATGTTATAGACAAAGAAAATGAAATATTGATGGATACTCTTGTTGAAAACGGATATAGTCTTTAAACCTACAATCCATACTGCCCCTAAGAAAAGTATTTTCACTAAATTACCATATAACGGGGAAATAAATAGTAGGATTTTGAGACAAAGGTTGAATTCGATCATCCGTAGAACCTATTATGCATCCCAGATTGTAATTGTCGAAAAAGCTAAAAATATGCTCCACTGCAAACCTCAAAAGTGCAAAAGTGATTATGTCACATCCCACACTATTTACCAATTTTCGTGAGTGTGTGTGGTCACACATACATAGGGAAGAGTAATCGCGCTATGCATGTGAGGGTGGAAAAGCATTCTCCAAAATGGCTAGAAAAACCAATGAATTGTGAAAATATGAATCAGGCATTAAGAAGACAAATTTCGCTTTACAACTAACAGGGTTAACAATGATAAAATAAAGTTCATGACAATTACTCAGTTAAATAAAAAACAAAAGTACATACTAATGACCAATCATATTTAGATAGGTCATGTTGTCCATGGTAGGCGAAGATTGAAGTCTATCTTTTTTTGTACACACAGTTTAGGCTGTATGTGATTGCATGGAGGATTTCATCATGAACTGACATCAGTTAGAGAACCACTAAAAAACAGGCTGGGAGTACTGGACAGCTGTTTCGTCCTGGTTTGGGACTCTTCATCAGTACGCATCTACGGGGGTTCGAACCCAGGACCTTCTGGTTATAAGGCGGGCTCGTAGACCGTTGAGCCACTGGGACCCGATCCAATGGTCCTTATATTCTAACTTCTGCCAATTCGCGACATAGCGCGAGCAATTCGCAATGTCTTCTTCGATGAGTTACTGCCTCATCTTCAACCTGCTGTATGTGATTAATCCAAAGCGATTCCATCACCTTCAATAACCTTGAATTAGAGTTATGTGAAATATTTGTGAAACAGTCATTAATATTGATTTTGTGACCTGACACTAATAAGTGTTTTGCAATGGATGATGCTGGATTTCTATTCAGAATTATAGCGTTGGGATTTTCCATATGATTTAGTAGCCATTTTAAAACATGTTCTTTTCGACGATATTGGAACATTCTGTTGGTTCTACCTATATAGGTGTCACCGCAGCTGCAGGTGAACTTGTAGATACAGTTTGAAGTAGAGTCTACAGAATTTCGTCCTTTAATCGTAGGAAGAGGGATCGAAAATTTTCTGGAAGTGAGAAAAAGAAATATATATATATATATCGACTTGACAAGTAAATGTGTGATCAGATTGTTCGAAATGTATGGCGCAAATACATCACATCTTTCAGGTAATCTCCGTCTCTTAATAACGCTATCCATATTAGACTATTGTCAGAATCACTGAACACTCTTTAATGCACTTATAATGTGAATGGATAAATGCGTAGGTACATTTGTACTGGAGCTCATATCTATAACTGAAATATACTGCCCAACAACTGATATTCTTTTGTGAATACATCCACCTTAGTATGATAGAAACCTAAAATTGTAATTGACTAAAATAACTAATCATTCACTTGTTTATCGGTAGCCTTCTGTCTTTTTCATAATAATAATAAAAGGATTCTTTATTTTAGTACTTGTATTCTTCATCTATAGGTTGCTAACTTTTATTGTCTCATGTAATGATGCATTCTGATTATTGTTTATAATAATAATAAATGTCGACTTGCGGATACAATAATGCACAAAGACACTTATAAGTATAAAAATAATCTTTTCCATGATAAAACTAGCTTTATTTTAGTTTATATTAAAGATATTATTTTAAACAGTGCTTAAGTTTATCAGAATTATCTCTCCTTGATATGTATATATACATCCATAGTTTATATTTGCATTCCGAAACTGGATATTTATTACTTAAAATAAACAAAACTGTAGTTATTCAAGTGAAAGTTTAGTCTCTTATCTTACTTTCAAAAAGTACATTTTATCCTCTTGACTCACCGTATTATCCCAGTGTTTATTTAATGACTTTGAGAAAATGAAGCATTATGAATAGTTTACCGCATGTAGTATCAAATGTATATACCATATAAGAAGTTAAAATAAATATAATAAATTGATTTTGTCTTAATTTACCTTTCATGCACCTTTGAATATAGAAATTTTTATTTCAAGGGGAATAATTTCAATTTGTTTAAATCAATTAAAATAGTACTCAATAAATGCTGAGTACTAACAAATAAAAACCGGTTTCCGATCAATCATTAGAAGCATTCAAATATTTCCCATGAAATCTCTTTCATTCGATCTGCAGTTGAGCAGAGAGAGAGGAGATGTCTTTCAAGAACTGTATTGACGTACTTTTTAGCAGAATAGACATAGGAAAGCACACTATTTCATTTAGTACAGGTATAAGATGCATATTATCAAATTCTGTTTCAGGTAGATAATAAGTGTCTTTCTTCTTTGGACATTCAGCTTTATTATTTAAATTTCTGTATTTCTTTATGTTCCAATTGGTAACACGGCTTCAAGCCTAGAGCTCTGAATGTTTAGTGGTGGTGGGAGGCTCTTACACGGTGGAGTTCCTAACCTTCACTGTCTAAAACCATACTCTCCGACCCCCAACACCCCCTCTATTCCCAACTCTCTCCTTGTATCTCATCACGTAGAACCAGAAATCAGTACAAAATAATATATGCTCGTACAACCAAGTATAGGAGCTCAACGATACCATATTTAGCCCGTGTTCTAAGTGACAGAGACAATGTTAAGCACGAAACCTATGACTTGCTTTGTTGTTAATAACATAATTTTGGCCCTTGTTATTTCCCTCTTATACTCTTTTATTTGTACTCTATAGTGAACAACCTTCTTAAACGTACTTAGCTACCTAAAATTATTATCATTGGCTTACTTTTTTATTCTCAATACTATTCCTTATTTTGTGTATCTACTGGTCATGACTATATTACCACTATGAGTATTACAAAATTATCCTGTCAATAACCTTCATGTAATATTAGTTTTGCGATTGTTTTTGTTGTTCGTCAATATTAAACTGACAATCTTCGTTGTGAACACCGTTATCACCATCCTAAAATTTTTGTATTATGCATGATTACTCACACTACCACAACAAACACTGCATTAGTGCTGACAATAATAAAAAACCTGAAATATTTACTTTATGATTGTTAAGTGTGGTTAACTGATCATCTTGGCTATAAACATTCTTAAGAACATCTCATAACTTCTTGTATGATTATAGCTGTTACTGTTCACCACGCATACACATTTCATAGCTTCCACTACCCAATACTGAAATATTATTCATTATTGGTGTTTATCTTCCTTTCTACTTGGTATTTTTATTTGGATTTTTTGTTACTTTTTGTGTTTCTTTTTGGTGTTTGTTGTTGTTTTTTTATATTTTTTTTGTAATACTCCTTTTAAATTTGCGATGAAATTAGATGCAATATTGTAGATATATACTGGAAATTCCACACTGTACCACTAGTACTGTTTCTGGAATAAAAGCAAAATTATTATTAAAAAACTATTATTATTTAAGGCTTATGACTGGCTGTTAAACTAGACTAGGATCCGGTGTGCCAACTGAGAATCAACTTGTAAAAAATCCGATGAAGAATTTTTATCTTCTTGCAAAACTCATCTGTATTAGAATGAAAGAATCACTGTTTGCACAACAATACACTTAAATTTGCTATTCCATCTTTTGTTTTTTTTTAAACAGGGTGAATGGTATAGTGGATTTAAATACTACGCAAAATGTTGGTGCTCATCGCCAGGAATAATGACTAGTACACTAACAATTTACGATTTGAGTCCAAATGATGTTGGCCGGTATCAATGTCACATGGATAATGGTATAGGATCTCCAGCTGTTCGTACAATTGATCTTACTTATCCGTGTAAGTTGAGGTTTGACATATACCAAATACTGTGAGTGTGTTTAACTTCATCTTATACTTTGTAAACTAAACATTGTCATATAGAATTCCCCTTATAAAAATTCATCATCGAGTCCCAAGAAGTATATCTGCTACGTAAATCAAGTGGGATAAGACGATTTGTAGCTATAAGCTTGTATTTTTCGTCTAGAATGTGTTCTTAATCTTAGATTCATTACACATGTCCGCAATTTTATTTCCTCTATTTCCTTGAGCTGTACTGATTATATTGTCATAAATACAAAGATTAAATCTATCAAAGCAACCGAAGACAAAATTTAAACACATTTTCCAGATTCTATGAATTATGGGCAATAAAAGTTGCTATCAAAGAAGATGTACATTTCCAGAGTTTATAACATTCATGATAATCCAAGAAATATTTTAAGCTGTGAAAAGGAGGCATTTTATTTTGACTTCTTTCTAAGATCTTTGATCATTCACAGATATTTTAAAAACCGAGACTTGTCAAGCTATTATGCCCAGCCTTCATTGATTTAAGCTGACATCTCTTTGTATGTACATTAATCACGCATCAAAATATACCACATTTTAGAGGCTATGGAAAAAAACACTGTCAGATATAGGAAGCCAACAGACGGATGTTTGTTTACAAAACTACTTTATTACATTTTTATTTGTAACAAATGTTGTACTGGCCCAGATATTACGGCCAGCAGGCAGCCTTACAATCAAGCCATTCTATTTGATTGAAAACTACACAGCTCACAGAGAGTTGCCACCTTTGGAAAAGATTAGTAAAATTACGAATGTGAGGGAGAGAGAGAGAGGAGTAAAATAAATACAAAAGAAAACATTCAGAACCTCGAAGATCATAAAGAAGAAATACATTTGAGACATACAGGTCATGAATAAGTCTATGCACAATTCATTGATATAAAGGAGACCGTCACCTGATATTAACTGATTAAAATAGGACACAGAGGCGAACAATATGGTTTTCCCCAAGCTTTAAAATTTTATCCAAAAACGGTGAATTTTGGGTCAATGATAAATGTTGTAAATTTGACAGCGACAATGATAATATAGCTGGCAATAATTATACAGATATTTGACGCAGGTGTAGATAAGAGTAATGAAGAAACAAACGTCTCGATAATTAAATTAGGTTAAGATGTTATAAAATTAGAGATTACATAATATTAAAGATTGGGCGGATAGCTAAACAAAGCTTAAATAAAGGGTGGAGAATAAGAAATGGTGGCATGTTGAATAAATTTACCATGGCAGTGGAAGGAAAGAAGGCGATATAAACTCCTTTTCAACACAAAGAACGTTTATTTTATAGAATAACCATCTTTAGGAGAGGAATTTGAATTCCGTTCAAAAAGTTTGTAAGAGTCCATGAATACAAACTAGTGGTTAAAAGACATGACATGGTTTAATTTGTATCCATCTATATAGACAAATTAGAACGTCAATTCAGTTGGGTAAAATTAATAATCTTAGACTGAGGAAATATGAAGAGTCGGCAGAATTCAGAATTCATGGATTAGTGGACTTCATCCCAGTGTCTGAATGGTCAGCAAGCGCGCTTCGTAATCTGATGTTGATTTTACTGTTGATGAGATCATTACTACTCACTCCTCAAGAAGATGAATGAACTTTCTAGTATTCCCTGATTTCCATTGATTCTCTAAGTAATGTCAGCTGTTGGTCGAACTTCACTGTAAAGCATGTCGCACACTCGCATTAACTTCAAATTAATAGATATGCTGATACAAACAAAGTTGGTCAAATAGTGAGGAACACGTCACGCGATTAAGTGTCAGATCAGCGGTGCGACCAGAATCAATACAAGTGGATATAACAATAAGAAAACCCCCAAGTAGAACCAAACCTATTCATCAGAAAACACGGTTGGGTTATCCATAGGTGATAATCCCTAAACATCACTTCGCATTGGAAATTCCGCTAAAGACTCTTCTCAGCCAGCCCATCTAAAGGACAGTATACAACAATGAAAAGAACAAAAATTCACACCAATTTTTATCTTAATCTATGTTTCTTTACAACCATTTGCCAAAGATTTCTGCAGAAAGAATTTTGCATCTAAACAATTTTTATTGGTTGTATTTCACCTTTGTTTTCCCCACTAAATCACACATTTCATTTCATAGTTGAACCACGAATCGTCCCAGTAACAAGATGGTCAAGAGCTGCATCAAATATGATTTTGACAAAGAATAAAACCACCACAGCTATCCAATCACATCAAGTTCCCGATCAAATAAGCTCTATTTTAAGTGGTCCTCATGCACGGTTAACATGCGTCATTGCAGCAGAACCTATGCCAGAAGTACAATGGTTACGTGAACCAGCAAATTTAACGCTAATTGAAGGTGGTCAATTCCGTTCAATTGTTAAACCAATTAGACCAGGTCTATATCATGCAATATTGTATTTAATCCAACCACAAGATGTCGATTTAGGGAGATATTTTTGTAAAGTAAGTTAGACACAATACCATGATGTTCTGTTGTTTAAAAATATGTCATTGAAAAGATCTTTTAAACATTCATCTATTTTGCATAATACGCATAAACATTTGAATTAAAGTACATATTTCCTGTTACGATAATGATAGCTTTGCGGTGTTTAGGTAGTCTTTTCCCCTGTGAATTTAATTAAACGGAAAACATTTTTTTGTTGTTTTCCACAAGTTTCAGACTACTTAGGTATTATCCAATTTTTTCAAATCTGAATTTCATTCAGTAATTAAGTTCATCTGATGTTTTGCACAAGAAAGACGCACAGTGAGAGAGAGAGAGATGTACTGCACCATATGGTAATTTCTTACCAAAATTAACAGATGTTTTAAGTGCCGAGACAAAGATATTAGACGTTCTCAATTTATAACTTATTATGTATTACTATTGGCAATCATAGAATCAAATTACTCTTTTATTCAGTAAAAATGAAACTGTGACTCTCTGGAATTGAACAATACCAAAATAATTTCTGTATCGGACAGATAAAATCATACCTTCACATGATTATTCTGCTGAATCAATCCCTATGAATGAATGTCACACACACACGAAGCATGGCGTTTTTCACAAAAAACACACGAGTAAATACGTGTCTCTTCTTTTTGTCATCGAAATTAATCGAATGCATTTTTTTTAAAAACTTTTCGCTGAAATTTAATCGAAGTGCTCTACAAGTATTTTTCATAAAATTTGAAGGCGCCATTGTGTTCTGTTTTTATTTTATTAAACGAATAGGTGACAGACATGTACAGTGTAATTATTGCTTACATATGTGTAGATGGAATTGCATATTAGTTCATTAGCTACACTAAACTTAGGTCATTAATAAAACTGAATTCGAAGATCAAAACAAAACTTGGGATCATTTTGTATTCTTTACACAAGACTTCTTAGTATTGTACAAATTTTCCATGTTTCATGCAAAGTGAAATAACACTGGAAAACCTGGGAGTACTGGACAGCTGTTTCGTCCTAGTTTCAAACTCTTCATCAGTACGCACCCACCGGGATTCGAACCCAGGACCTGTCAACTCATGATGAAATCCTCCATGCAATCAAACCAAAACCCTACAAAACCAATACTTGAAAATTAATCCGATGCCCACTAGCTACTGGCCCTTTCAGGCAGTTAACCTGGAGTTCTAGTGGGAAGCCGTGACCACTAGGGTGCAGCAGGTCAAAGATGAGACAGTAACTCATCGAAGAAGACATTGCGAAGTGGTCGCGCTATGTCTTGAATTGGCAGAATTTAAAATTCAAGAACCATTGGATCGGGTCCCAGTGGCTCAATGGTCTACAAGCTCGCTAGCCCTGTAACCAGAAGGTCCTGGGTTTGAACCCCTGTGGGTGCGTACTGATGAAGAGTCCCAAACTAGGCTGGCTAAACATCTGTCCAGTACTCCCAGGTTTTCCAGTGGTTCTCTAACTGATGTCAGCTCATGATGAAATCCTCCATACAATCAAACAAAATCCCTACAAAACCAATAGTTGAAATAACACTGATGACTTTCAGCAATCTGTTTAACAGTAGTTACAATTATCACATTATTTGCTTGTAATGTCTTGATGATAAAGGCAGAAGAATCTCAAACATTAACCATTACAAATGAAATATTTCTTTGCATAGAAAGAGTCATCTGAACTTAATCAACTTCAGCATTCCTGTAACAGTTTACAATTCTCTTACACTCTTAGGGTTAGGTTAAAAATAAGAACTGGTGGGAGTTACCTTTCTCCTACTCAATATATATCAAATTAGGAAATCTTCTTCCATGAATATATACAGTAAAGGCGTAAAATTTAATGTATAAGTGTTTCTTTTATAATATCCCATTGTTGTATTCATTTGTAAATATTTATATTATACGAATATGTAAGATCGAATTCACATTCGGACACTGAGTTGTTGAGCACTCCATATTTTTGTAGACCGTTTATCACATTTATTTCCAGTCATTCACTATAGTCTTCACATATAATGTTACATTTTATCAATACATGTAACTATATGAAAAATGCTTAAACTATGTGTTGAAATATCGTCTAATGATATGAAAATGCGACATTTTTGTGATTATTTCAGAGGGTGATTTTATGCATAAAATCTTAGAAGTAAAATTTTTTGAAAAGAAAAATAGTGGCGCCATTATGTCATAATGACTTTTGCAACATGCGCCACTATTCTAATAAGTAGAAAGGAGTTAATTATGAGCAATACCTAAATTACTAATTTCATAAATCTAGTAGTGACATTAAGTACAAAGACAATACTTTGAACTCAGTGTATTCTGATAACGGTTATAGTATATGCCTGCTGATTGTCTTCAACCATCTAATGCCAACAATTCACAGTACACCGTGATGGTGAGCCACCTTACATGGTGGCCACATTGCAAACTTGACTGATAGAATTCGCAGTCTGCACAAAAGAAAGGACTACACACATTACACTAGTTGCTGACAAGTGTCCAGTCGAAAATAATATAAGGCATTATATTACTCTACAAATGCTTCAATAATCTAAATTCTTTCTAGTCTGCTTTTTAGGATAATCAGTGTGTATTTCAAAGCTCTGTCTTACACCGTAAGTTAGACAGGATACATTCAGTGTTTCTCAAGATAACACGACAAATCACTTTGATAAACTTGCTTATGGAATTTTGTTAATACGAACTTTATGAAACAAAACTATAGGAAATACCGATTAAGTTGCGAATGTTAAATAAAATTTTCACATGCATTCTCTGCATCTATAACAAATAAATTCAGAGAAAATATGTTAAACATAGTTACGAAACATCAACAAGAAAACGTTTCAAGAAATTCCTTCATTTTTAAAGCAGTTATTCCCGTTTTCATGTGAAATGACTCTGTTGTTTGCTATGCTTTTTCAATAGGCAAAGAATTTAGTCGGTGAAGATACTGGTCGCGTGGATTTAATACGTCCAGTTCAACCAGATGTACCCAGCTCTCCACGTTTAATCAATGCAACCAGTTCAAGTTTAGCAGTATCATGGACACAAGGATTCAATGGTGGTCCTGAACAAACATTTCTAGTAAGTCTATTATAGTAATGTGTATAATATTGTTATTATTCCATTATGTTCTCAGTGGAATGCTGGGTTTCAACAGTCTATCTCCTTTTCATTCTGCTCTCTGAAGTCCTCTTAAGCTGACTTCATGATTACTTAACAAATTTCATCTCCTTCCCACATGATCTCCTCCGCATCATCCTTGGACAGCCAACTCATCGCTTTCTACTAGAGTTGCACTTGAAGGTCTGGCGTGTGATTTCACTCAACTCAACGGTGTTCCCTGTTAGGGTTAGGGTTATTATTATTATTATTCTTTCACGTTTCCAGTGGAACATTGGGCTTCAAGCTAGTCGCTTGAAGTATCTGTAGCAGGATGGGGTTGTTAGCCTCATGCCCAACCTTCCCTCTTTACTGGCTTTTTTATTCCTGGCTTAGTGAGGTAAAGGAATGCGTTGGCCGGGGATCGAACCCCGGACCACGTACATGGTTGGCGAGCGTCTTTCCTTGTGTGCCAATGACGCAACAGTCTTCGGTGGGTTTGTAGAATCCACTTCCCCTTTCTTCCGCATATTTGTTGGACACTAGGTTCTCCGCTGGTTCTAGACGGTTCTAAATCGAGAAAATGTGAAGGGTAGGTATGGGGCTAGCGATCCTACTCCATGAAGTTAACCATACTACTATAGAAACTTCAAAGAACGGGAAAAATGTGTTTTAGCAAAATTAGAATTCTTCTGTGAAGTCACTTAAAATTTTTTTCTCAATAGAGCTACTCTAAAGTAAATTACTTCTACTGCCTCTGTATAGATCATCTAGGTACAATTCAAAAGCAACGATTTAGCAGTTAAAAGAGAAAACTAAATTAATGATATGATTGCTATGGTATTACTCTGCTGGCTTTTTAGTTTCGGTATATTGCATTCTTATTTTATGTAGGTGGAAAATTTAGTACTCTGTTCGATGAATTTTACTGTCAACCTAATATGACAAATTGGTATTTTAATAACATTTTTATTTTATTTTTAAATAAATGCATGGTATGTATTTGATGTGACCAGTTGAGGGTATTTTATGAGAGAATAAAAATGTTTGCCAAAAAGGTAACTGTGGTTTTACTGAGTGCCATAAGTGTATACCGTAGTACTTTGTATATATGAAAAGAACTTTGCTTTGTATTCCTTTTTGAATTTTGGTACTTTGATATGTTTTCTTTCAAAAATAAATACTGTGAAGGTTACCATAACCAGTAAGTTCTCCTTGTTTGGCAGATATACTCAGATGCAAAAACAACGACACCTCATGCTAGATTTTAAATCTGTACTGTGACAAAAAGAAGTGATTTGAAAATCACCATAACATGTGATTTTTCTTTGCATTTGACATTCTCACATGGACAAAATCGAGTACTGTAATCAAGTATTGTAATCGAACTGTAATCAAAATAAGTAAAAATACTATTTACAGTTACAGAGAATATAAGATGGTTTTTGTATATGACAAGCCGATCGGAAACAACTACATTTACAGGCGGTGTGGAGTATTGAAACGCCATTCAGTTGAAAAGCATGTATATGCCATTCTCAGATTTGCAAACTAATTCTAGGGATTTCTTTTTGACTCAACCCTTAAACTCTACTCTGAGGAAACCATACGCTTTACTGTTATGCTAATTATCTACCAATTTGTACATTCTTACCAGCATCATGGAATAGATAGGTGTACAGTTCTCTGTTTAGTGACTTTATCGGCTCAGTAAACAGAAAGACTACTCTCCTATGACACTTGCTGGGAGTCGCGCTACATAAACATATGTATAAACATATCGCGAAATGACAGAGGTTGGAATTCATGCGTTATTGGATTGTGTTCCAGTGACTGCATGGTCTGCGAGCTCGACTGATGACCGGTAGATACGCACCGCTAAAAGAGTCTCAAGCTATGACAAAAAATCTGTTCAACCCTTTCTGGTTTTCCATTGCTTCTTTAACTGATGTCAGCTAGAGATCATATCTTCAATGGATTGTCTTCATCTATGATTTTATTAAATTTCACAGGCAGCACAATATTATTCTTTCCACGGAATTTACTTCTTCATCTAAATATAAACATTCTCTTAAAAAGTGGTCTTTTAAAGAAGACTATATATATATATATAGAAATCACTATGATTGTCGAACAACTGTAAACAAAACTCATTTCTCATTGAATTTCTGAGCAATTTAAGTGAAAATATATTTATGATAAAAACATTGTTTACAATAGCCAAAGCTCTTCTGTCATGTTAATCTCTTAACTTATGGTTATCAAAATACTTCTTACTGTGTGTTTTTTTAAACATTTGTAAATAAATTTTCCTCTTAAAAATTGCTTAGTTTGCATATAATTTTAAAATAGTTTGAGCAAAAACTCTTATTACTTGATGAAGGATAAAACTGTTAAACTAAATGTTCAATTTTGGCGTCAAATTAGACGTCCACGTATATATTAGATAATACTAACTAGCAGGGTGAAGCCATCTAAAGTAGCGACAAAAAAGACAATAAATTGTTGACGCATAAAATGAGAAGACAATTTCCTTGATGCATAAAAAGAGAAGACAAATATATAAATCATTGTCTACTATTTGTAAAAGCCAAAGAAAACAAAAACTATACTAGCCATTTGCTCTCTTCATCTCTCGTTTTCTTTTTCTGTTTTTCAACTTTAGTTAAATGGCATGTACACATGAAAACATTTTCTTGAAACTTTGAAAACAGCTAAGAAATTTGATATGCTTTTCCTGAGAATAGAGTTCAATAGAGTTGTATTGAAAAAAAGAAAACCATGAAATAGGCATCAATTTTTTTTTCGGCTTTCTTATCTCACAAACTTTTTGTAAAGGAAGTGGAGAGGAAATACAAGAGAAATTAAATAAAATAAATTCTGCAACAAACAAGAAGTCAGTCTTTGATAGAGATCTGATTTTTTATCATTTTATTCTTTTTCACACCAAAGGATCGATTTTAAATCATGAAATGTTGACGAAATATTCATTGTGTTCTGAGTCCAAATAATTGCTGAAAGACCGTGTTATCACTAGACACTGTTACAACAGTGCACTTTGGAACAAACGTCTAAAAAAAAGCAATGTCGAAGTACACAGAGGTCATTTATTGGACAGAAGCAATATCTTCTAGTAAAAAAAAGGGGAATTTTAGTTTGGTAGACGGCTAGTAGTAACTGTGATGCCCATATTCGTTTTGTTTTCCAAATTTTATGAATATTTTAGAGATATATAGGAAATACACTTAAAATAATTTTTCTATGGTTGGTTTGTAAGGATTAGATTTGTTTTTGAGATTGTTATCAGTTTGAGAACCATTGAAAACCAGGGAGTACTGGACAGCTGTTTCATCCTATTTTTGGAATCATCGGCAGTACGTACCCACCGATGATTCCTAAAATAGGATGAAACAGCTGTCCAGTACTCCCTGGTTTTAAAATTATCTACAGAAAATAATACAAATAGTAATTATATTATTACAGGACACGTTATAGTATAAACTCTGAGCAGAAATTACGTGTAAATATCTTTGAATTGAACCCAATCTAATCGAGTTATTCACATTCTCAGTTTATTATTATTCCCTTGACTTTCTAATGGAACGCCAGGCTTCTAAAGAACTACTCCACTTCATTCAATTCTTTCTCATCAGTGTTTTCTACCTGGCTTCAAGATCACTCATAAACTTTCATCTGCTTCCCACACAACTTTCTTCATGTCATGTTCAGGGCGTGAAACTCGACGTTCCCCATACCGATTCTACTAAGTAACCTGCTTTCTATTTGACGCCACACAACAGTTTTCTCAGCGTATATTCACTCCATCTTCTTTTCCTCCTACCTGGTTTATCTGTTTAAATTTATCTATTTTTTTTTAATAAGGTATGAATGCGTTCCACTGGCAAAACAGCTAAATCTTGTAGTGCGTAGGCTAAGGCTGCCATAAATCAATTATATCTGCACCTGAAACAAAAAAAAAGACCGACTCAAATTCTATTCTTTTATGTAACTGCTTGATTAGTCTATTTAAGATCAATAACCATAGAATAAAGCTACATAAGCCTGTAAGCCTACTACTAATCAGTCGCTACTAGACTCTGGTAAACATTAAAGCAGTGTAAAAACAGAATTAGCTGATTTTGTAAACAGAAAAGATGAATTATGTCTCTATGAAATCAGTGAACAACACGTACAAAACTGATTTACTTTTCTCTCTGTCAGATTTATGATGCAATATCAAAGATTGGATACAATATAGTGTGTATGTTAACAACAAAATACCAGTCAGCTGATGCTTTGTTTTGAAAAATTAGATAAATTTTTCTATTAAATATGATTACCGTTTTATTTCGACCGGATACTTCACTTTGATATCTACGAATCCCCAAGAGATAGTCCTCAGCTTGTTTAGTCTATGAAAATTTTTACATTTGTTAGTTTAATCAAGTTCTATTGAGTGAATATGTCTGTGGATGTAGGAAAAAGACTTTTGTAAAGACATTTTGTTTCGGTTGAGATAAGAGAGACAAATTATTTTGTTTCTAGGCAAGTGTTTTTTTAGTAAAAAAGCAGCATCCAATGAGAGTAATTCCGATTATTCGAAAAAGTATTTTAGAAAGTAGTAGTTCATACCATCTGCTAAGAGACAAGTGGAATAAAGAAGATGTCAAGATGCACTGAAGAAAAAAATCAGACTGGGTAACGCTCCATCAGCGATATTGATTCGATGAATGTCTTTGCTTTAGTCAGTGTTCAGCTCTTTATTAAATATCTGACCGATTCCACCTTAAAAAGTTTTAATATTGTATATGTTATTTAAATTTTTAGCTGGTCAGTAAGGGAAATCAAACTTTTCAGCTAAAGATGAATTGAAATTACCTTTTTCTGTGTTTATTTAAAATTTTGCCACAAACATATCGACTAAGAGACGACCTAGAGGGGAGCCCACTGATACTCCCTCCACTTGACGATAAAACTCGTTGTTGAACTGAAACCGCACATTCATTGAACAACAAAGTAGGAGTTCATGAAATAGCAAGATGGCTGGTAGAAATACATACACCAATACAGCTAAAAGTGACTAAGTATGCTTTGAAGGACACGTCTGAATTTGTAGGAAAGTAAGAGATAAGAATATCAATGATAAAAAAAGATCTCTATGGATGTCACCTACCCGTTCACTAATGTCTCTTTATTAAAGACCATCGACTTCATCTGTGAATCACTTATAGAAAATGATATGGACGTAGGCACACCACCTCAAGCACTACTGGAACTGCTAATCCGTTGTACTATGAATATGCGGTTTCAATTTAACAACGAATTTTACGGTCATTTTGAAGGCATAGCAGTGGGCTGCCCACTAAGTCGTCTTTTATCTGATATGATTATGGCAATATTAGAGAATCGTCGACTCACTAACGCAATCAACGAACCCTCCTTCTTCTCTAGGTATATGGACAATAATTTTACTTAAGATTATTTGAAAAGTTCTTCTGTGAATAGATTTAATTGTTGCTTACTAAAATAAAACCATTACGCATTAAGAACGTATCCCATGACATAGACGTGAATCTCTCAAGCGTAGCGATTCCAAATAACTGTTTGTTTTAGCTGGATCACTCAAATATAACGACTGTTTACGTATGAGGTTTAACAGACAGTGTACAACAACGAAGAAATTCTTGACGAAAGACAAAGTAGTTTACACAGAATTGTATAAGCCATTATAATTCCACTAATTTCAGATTTCATTTTAAGGTTCGACCCTTTTTAATAAATTATTTTAGCTACTTAGACTTGCTAATAATAATTTGAATGTCTTAAAAATCTGTTACCGTCACAAAAACATGTTTTCCGATGACCAGCAGTGGATTTTGTGAGGTCATCAGGTGATTGGAACACATGGCTTCACACTTTGAAATTTCAGTAACAGTGTTGTGCTCCCCACAGGTTGCTAAACTCATGCCTAACTTCTCCCTTTCTCCTGGGACTTCTATGGGTTAGAAAAAGTTTAAGAGTGCACTGGTGAAGGATAGAAACAGGACTTCACGAGTAGCTTAGGAGCATTCTACCACTGAAGTGCCAAAGCACTGAACAGAACAACGGAAACAATAAATTTCTGTCTAGCATATGAAACTGCAGCATCAAATAACTAAACTGAAATGTGATCATAAGAAAAAGACGTAAACAGCGAAGGAAATCTTTTCGACGATTCATTTTTATAAGCTATGCAATCCTCGTTATATTCAATAAAGAATTCATAAGACCAATTAGATACAGGTAAAATTTGACCTCGAGAACGAATTACGTAATGTAAGGTGTAGTCTAGACGGGGTGACTAATCGGAAATCAGAAAAGGGGGTAGAAGTTGTCATGACGTAATAAGTGTGAGAAAATGACAAATCATTATAATTGTATGGAGTGGACAGGAACTAATGGAAAGACGGTGAAGTGTGTTTTTAAAATCTGCATGAAAAAGCAATGTTATTTTATACGAATTTAATTTTTGCAAATTTTGCCAGCATCTGGTTGGTCTTATGAATTCCTTAATAAATATAATGACGACTGTACAGCCTATAAAAATGGAGTGTTGAAAAGAAAGTTTTCTCTGTTGTTTATGTCTTTTTCTTATGACTCAATATGGGGATATTCCGTTCATTGAAACGTTATCATTTACTGCTATAATGCGCTCCTCTATTGTCTGTCATTCTATTATACTGTAGTTGCCTATTCTTCAACATTTGATATAACTTTATGAACATTTAACAGCTGAATTGAATAAAATCCTTCAACAGCGAATTCATGAAAATGTTCTCACTTTTCGAATGTCTTCATTTCAAAGTACAAAAACTTTTGAGGTAATTACAGAGCCCTTAATTAGTTTACGAAGTATGAATGCTTGGCACAACAGTCTCGTCACTCATAAAGTTTATTCAGTGATTTTTGTATTCTGAGTATAAATTACTCATCATTAAAAATACTATATGAAGCGTAAATTCTCTGAACCAAAATATTCCCTGCTATATGTCTTCATCTGTCAGAAAACTACAAACAAGCTGTTGAATATTCAAGAGGTACACTTAACATCGATTGTTACCACATACTAGTTTCCGGGGAGCCATAAAACCTATAAATTCCATCAAATAAATTACTCATAAAACAAACTTGATTACTATTCCAAAGTATCATATCTGAGGACATTTTTGAAAGACGTTTTCGTATTGGAGCCTAAGAGACCCATTTATTCGATGGTTTTGCGTTGGTGACACAAAGGTAGATTCTTGCCAACCACGCCCCTTGTGGTTCGGGGTTCGGACCCTAGCCGACGCACTCCTTTAATTTGCTAAGCCATTAATAAGACCGGTAAAGAGGGAAGGTTGTGTATGAGGCTGGCACCCCTATCCCGTAAAAAATTAAATACCAGTACTACCAAAATTTCAAAGCTCTAGCTTGAACCCCTAAGGGGGTTCATTGGGAAAGTAAAGGAATTAAATAAATAAATAAATAATGATAATTAGATAAGTCATACATGTTTATGTCCAAAGTCGCACCGAAATAAACAAATTTTCAAATCTAACAACATTATGGAGACCATTTGGTTGCAGAAAGGTTTTTAAAGGTTTATTATTGTTCTACGAACCACTGAGTTAAACATTTCTTTTTAAGATGTTATCACATACTGAATAAGACTTATTATACAACCTCTAAAACTGTGATTTCTCTAAGTTTAACTACTAAACTATTTTGTAAATGATAATTGTTGATTTTATATTTTTGGGAGAATAAAGAACAATAAAGATGAATTAGGCGGTAAATTTTATTTTCCTTTCATGTTATTTTTTTCTCTAATTGTTTAGTTACAATGGCATGCAAATGAAGAGCCAGATTACTATAATAAAGCGAATATTAAGGAAGATCTAGATAATGAAGTATTGACCTACAATATAATGGGTAAATTTGATGGCGTTTTGTTTGAATCAGATGTATATTTCTTTTCGTGATGTAACATAATGCAGTAAATTTATTTCTTATTTGGTATGAACTTTTAGGTTTTACTGTATATACAAAAATAAAGGAAAGTACATGAGAGTGTGCATCAAAACATTGGTAACTTGGCCTACAAGTGAATTTTTCACAGTCTTTCTTGAAGAATACAAGAACAAAGCTGTGATGCATTTACGTTGACTATAAAGTTAACCTTTTTATCTTATTGTGGTGGTATGATACGGACAATGTATTCCAACGGAATATTATTATCACCTATTTTCACAGTTCAGTACGGCGTTAGCAACAGAATTCGATGTATTTAGATTTGACACGAGTAACTGGTGTGATGTGTCTAGTCCTTTCTTCGATGCAGACTGAATTCTATCAGTCAGGTTGTAATGTAGCCACCATTTTAGGTAGCTCGCCATCACGGTGCACATTGATTTGATGATATTAGATGGTTGGAGGTAATCAGCAGGAAGCCTTGGACCTAAGTGTCGTGCTAGTTGGCATTCGTCAGCAAGGCGTATCTGCAACCTTGAAGGAACTCATTTCCCTTCTGACACACGAACCCAAACTGATAGAATTCTCTTTAGTGCAGGCTGAGTTCTATCAGTTCGGGTTCGTGTGTCAGAAGAGAAATGAGTTCCTTCAAGGTTGCAGATACGCCTTGCTGACGAATGCCAACTAGCACGACACTTAGGTCCAAGGCTTCTTGCCAATTACCTCCTACCAAATAATATCATAAGAATATGATGTATATTTGAACATTCTATTTTATGTCGTTTAAGGTGAGCCAAAATCACACTCTAAGTGATTAGTTAAAGAATATAAATTGTAGATGATATAAACAGCGGTTCGATCACTTGAAAATATACCTTGGCTTCCGTGTCTTGCCCTCAGCTGTTACATTATGTTTGATTTTGCTAAATAAAAAACTCATCACTAAAAAATATAGTGAGGATTACAAAATAATCACACAAAACCATGTTTGGAGACAGTAACCTTCTAGCAAATAAATTTTGAGTTAATGTTTGAATAATAATTGTTAAATTACACTTATAGCATTTCACACTTTTATATTGTTGTATAGGTCTTCAAAAAGCAACAACATATCGTGTATCAGTTGGTGCTTATAATATATTGTCTACTGCAACATCTTTTACACCTTATCTCTTGGCGTCCACAACTGGTAAGTTAAAAAAAAATGAGTTTATTCGTATTATGAACTTGCCATTCGAATCGCAAACTGCATTGCTAAACAACTCTTTATTAGGATGTACACACGTTCATTAGTGCATCGGTGGCACAACGGTTAGGACGCTCGCCGACCATGCACATGGTCCGAGGTTCGATCCCCGGCCGACGAACTCCTTCACCTCACTAAGCCAGAAATAATGATGGTAAAAAGGAAAGGTTGGACATGAGGCTAGCAACCCCATCCTGTAAAATAAACACTGCTACAGAAACTTCAAGCCACTAGCTTGAGGCTCTATGTTCCACTGGGGAACGTGAAGGAAAAAAACACGTTCATTAACAGTCGAATTCTAGATATACAGTTAGAAATAAGGAAGTGATTTATGTAATACATGTCAATATCTATTTGGACTGTTCAGCTATAAAATTAATGAATAAGTTGACCCAGAATTTGACGAAAGCTTACACAAAATAAATTTCACTAATATTTTCTTACTATTCATAAAATAGTCAAATTCAGAGATATTGAAACTTGGTGGGTTAATTTATGGGTGTTAACTTTGTTAACACCTAACAAACCTATCACTGTGAGTGCTCAAATATGAATTCTGTTCTGGAGATATTGTCCAGAGGGAAAATAAAAGCTTCGCAACTAAACCTCCCAGGTCAGAAAACACGTTGACATATCTGAATGTATCCGTAACTTATTATGTTACGTCAGACCTGACAGTATAAAATGGATGATATATATACTCATCGACTATAACTATCTTTACAGGATCTCATCATGAGCTCATATTGGTTAGAGAACCATTAGAAACCAACGCGGTGTAATGGACAGCCGTTTTGTCGGCCCACTTTCGGACACTTCATCAGTACGCACCCAGCCCACTGCGGTTGGAACCCAGGGCCTTCCGGTTATAAGGTGGGCTCGTTGATCATTAAGCCACTGAGGTCCGATCCAATAGCCCATGAATTCCAACTTATTCCAATTCACGGCAGTATGCGACTTTCACCTACCAATGTCATCGGTGAGTGATTTTCCTCACACTCAACTTGCTGTACCTGTTGGGATCTAGTAAGAAGTCGAGACCGGTGGGGTACAGCCTAATGACATACTGACATACTGTAATGCTGGTCTTAAACAAACTCAGAAGGCTAGAAGAATGAAACTCAGTAAACGCTTTTGGTATTCGATTTGAGTGAAAAACCAGTTTTTAGCAGAATTTTCCACAGAGTTATATTTAATAAGCAAATTAGGCTAGGTCAATGATCCATAAAATGATTCACTCTCTTTGATTACTAAATCATTATGAAATTTAGACCTAAAAGCAGATACTTTCAGAATCTTTATTCATTTAGTTTATGCTTCTACTGGAACTGTCTTTCCCATACACTTGATGAGTGAGTATTCCGACAGTTAAGTAGCATAAAATTTTATTACACCAACTTATATAAACACAACTAACTGTACTATTAGACTGTCAATTCAACCTCCCTATAAACTCTCACTATCGTACCCACCGGTATCTAGCAGTAGTTGAAAATAATACTCGTACATTTCTAATCAAAGCTAATAAACAATTAAATGAATTCAACGGCTGACAATTAATCCACTGCCTACTAGTGACTGACTCTCAGACAAACCTCCTAGAGTTCTAGTGAAGAGGCGAATGTAGTCCATCAAGTTGGATGTCACAAAATGTGCTTACAAATGACACTAGATGGGAATGGGTATATTTTGGTAACTGGCAAAAATTAGAATTCAGTGATTATTGGATTTTCACTCAGTGGTTAGATGACAGTGTGCTGGCCTCATAACTCACTTTCGATCTCCAGAGTGTTCATGGACTGGTCCTTCCGAGGAAACGGCTGTCTCAATACTGATTCGAGTTCGTGGGGATATCTACCTTATATAAACATAATCTGTGGTGTCACTGACGTCCTCCAACTCGCTGTTTCTAAAAGACATTTACCGGGTTTCATGCTACACATACTAAGTGTTGTAATTTATCTGTTAACGTTTTCTAAGTCATCAACTTTGAAATGATTCTAATGTCTTGCAGTGTTTGACTAAGTCAGGTATGTATAACTGATTTATTTGAAGTTTGTACACTGATAAAGCATCATTTAAAGTGGGACAAATATTAGAAACCCAAAATTACACATCACTCCTTTTTCAAAAGATCGCATTAGTGAAAAAAATTAGATTAAGACGAGTGCAAGGATGGAAATCCCCTTTGGGCAAACTCATTTCCATAGACGTATCCTCTTAGGTATATTTAAAATTAAAAAGATCACAACTGAGGAGGATTTTTTTAGTTAAAAAGTCAATACAGAATACTGCAAAGTGAATAAACAGTAAGCAGTACGTGAGCATTCAAGAACACAATTCATCTAGATGCACTTAAAAGACAAAAAAAAACTAAAGAAGAAGAAAGTGCCTTAAAAGTATTTTTGTTTAAGAAAAACAAAAAGCTTAAGTGTTATTAATGCTCAGTTGTTGTTTTTTTATTAATCCATCCATACCTCTTAGTTTATTTGAATGTATCAATCAAAGGTCTCTTGTAATTTCAAGTCCAACTGTTTAGTGAGACTTGGAATTCACGCTTATGTCTACCAGAAAATAATCTCATGGCTTTATTCAATTTTTGTTCATTGGTTCAGGTGGTTGTCATGAAAATATTGTAAATACTGTTAAGAATAAGACTTTACTAAGAACATCCCATTTATATGTAATAATAACAGATAGAGAACCATTGAAAACCAGGGAGTACTGGACAGCTACTATTTCATCCTAGACTGGGAATCATCGGAAGTACGCACCCACTGGGGTTCGAACCCAGGACCATCCAGTTACAAGGCAAGCTCGTATACCATTCAGCCACTGGGACCCGATTCAATGGCTCATGAGTTCTAATTTCTACCAATTCGTGATTTAGCGCGACCTCAACCATTGTCGTTGGTGGGACATCCATCCACACACGAATTGGTAGAAGTTAGAATTCATGAGCCATTGAATCGGTTTCCAGTGGCTGAATGGTATACGAGCTTGCCTTGTAACTGGAAGGTCCTGGGTTCGAGTCCCAGCGGGTGTGTACTGCCGATGATTCCCAAACTAAGATGTAACAGCAGCTGTCCAGTACTCCCTGGTTTTCAATGGTTCTCTATCTGATATATATCCGTGATCAACTCGTAAAAACATAACTAACCCTTACAAACCAAACTATAGAAAAGTAATAATAACAGCTTTTTCACTGAAATAATTTCAGCTTGATCATTTATTTATACATTTCATTATAACATTATCTTAAACAGCATTTGATTCAGTATCAGATGAAGAGGCGATGAGAGATGAAGCTAAAGCCAAATCATCACAGAAAGATGTACAAAAAGGACATTGGGATACTAAATGGTTGATGAATTCTAAAGACTCTGGAAATCCTGCAAATCCAGACTCACAAAGACGATCAGTTAGATCTGGTCATGAATTAAATTCTTCAGAGGACAATGCATTTGTGATAATTACAGCAGTATCTGTGTTCGGCTCATTTATCTTAATTGCAAATCTATTGATTATACTTATATTTACAAGAAATAAGCGCCAAAAATTAAAACGACAAGAGCGCAAGGCTTCTGGTAAGTAGTAATTAATGCCATAGTTATACTTCAGATGGTTCACTGTTTCTTCTGTTTTATTATGTTGAAGCTTCACACTATGTGGCACCTCAGAGAACCCTACAGTCCCATCGGTAAATCTTCACATAAGTTCCATAAGTGTCTTAAGGGTTGATAACTGTGTATAAATTATTCTTCAGCAACACATGAACTACTTAGAACAGTTTTGAATCTTCAAAATAATAAAATCACATATATTTTTCCCTGACTAACGTCAACAGTTAATAATTCCAAATAGAAAGTGACTACTACCTTATAGCTGTTTGATATCACACTTGGCAGGGTGGTATGTTAATTAAACAAACTTGTCAGACATTTGAGCAATTAGTTGGCATTTAGTTATTTGGTTGACTATTTACACCTTTATCGATACTTCCTGACATATAGGGGATAACAGCAAAATAAGATAAAAGTCATAGGTGCAATCTATTTCTGCAAACTGACAAACTGACAAATGGGAAAATAATCCAGCGTTGTAAGGTAGTGAAGCTTTACAAAAATTAGGCTCAAAGTTTTGTTCGAATTTAAACATGATGTCCAAGGACGCTATGTAAAATAAATAACAAATAAACAATAATATGGTTGAATTATGCATGAAATATCCAGAATTAACATTTTCGATGTTTACATTTCATGTATTAATGACTGGTTTTGACATTCATAATGTTTTTTGCGGAACAACCCAGATAATACGACAGAAGTCAGAATTTCTTCTTAGTCGACCAAGATGTAAACTAAGGAGTCATTATTCTGAGTGCCGAATGAAGAACAACCTAAATTAACTTGAAGGCTTTGTGAATTCAAACAAAACGAGATACCAGTTCCGCCAATGCAGTGTTTGCTTTATACGCTCAAATTGTTCAATAAACTCATTCCCAATCAGGAAGACTGATTTCCGTGTCTTAAATTCTGTTATCACGCTCAGTGTTTAACAAGTAATCCTGGTTCGGTCAAGACTTACTTCATTTGAAAAACCTGTAAATCAGTGAATTAAATTTTTCTCAAAGCAAGTATAACAAGATTTGCAACCTGAGCATAGCCTGAGCTATACACATAACTACTGAAATAAAATCACAGTGTTTTCTTCTGAGCAAAATGTTTTCTATTCCTCTCATTCAGAGTAAAACATGGGACTTACAGCTTTGAATTCTTAGGAACGGTAGTGCTGTTTTATGGGGGTAGAGATGCTAGACACACACCCAACCTCCCGCCTTTCTCCGGTTTACTACTGGTCGTGTAAGGTTTAGAAGCGCATCGTCCAAGACTCGAACCACGGACATTCCGAGCAAAATTAATTTAGGATATCACAGCTTTAAAATAAACCTCCTATTATCAGGGTTTCTTGTGTAACAGTTCTTGTCGGAAGTGGAAATTATCTAAACTAATTAAACTGTATGTAGCATATTTTTAAGATCAATCCAATAACTGTTCATTTAAATATTTAACTTCATACGGTGATTTCCATTCTTACAATATTTGTTTTTTGCCAGACTATAATGTTAAGTCAAAAAGTCATGCATTAGACACACATTTTACACAGGAATTTGGAAGAGATGCTATTGTTACTGTTCTAATAAATACTGACTTATTCTTTCCGCCTGATGTTAAAAGTTCATTGAAATACCCTGCTTTTAAAAACTTGCATTCAATGTATTATGACTCCTAGCTTTTTAATTTCAGAGATATCACCTAATTTTTGAACTCAGATACTTCAATGCCTTTCATTGGTAAACACAAGTCTATTCTTGAAGCTTGCAGTTGATAGAACTCTACAATAAAAACTTTAAAAACTCGCTTGTAGACTATACAAGTCCTGCATGGAAGAATTTAGTATCCTCCTATATCAACAAGCAATTAAAACCACTGGCGTGAATAAGATGGAATACAATAAATCCTGAGCTTTAGTTATTCCTGTTAGTTTCATAAGAGTGAGCATCTTCATAATTTTCATTGAAAACGGACGAGTAATCAGTAATCTATGTAAAATTATAGAATTGTAGACTATAACTAAAAGTATTGAAAAAAGGAGTATGTTAGAATGAAAACTAAGCATGGTAAATTTCAAAACAAAAGAATTACAGTGTTCATTGTTGTTTCTCTTCTGGTACTTGACCAGAGAATCTCGAGACAAAACTGATAACAGAATATGATGCAAAAAGATAAAATCTTTACCTTTATGTTCACTTATGTATACTAGCACTTTTCCAATAAGAAAGTGATAAAGTCTTCTAGAAAATGATGAGTAACATTTACTTTTAAAGTGAAACCATTTTCATGTGCAACTGCCTTGTAAGAAACGTGCTAATTATGAGGAATATCATTTGAAAATGACTCTTATTATTATAGTTATATCCTTTAATTCCTAGAGGAACATAAGGCTTCAACTGCGAGTCTCCATTGCCTTCGGTTTTCTGTCAGCTTTTTCACCCCACTCCAGGTCTGTACACATGCTTTCGTCTCCTCTTCACATGACCTCCTCCAAGTCACACTTGAACGACCAACTCGCCACTTCCCTTTCGGCTTCCACTGGAGGGCTTGTCTAGTGATGTCACTTGATGGTTTCCTCAGAGTATGGCCAGCCAATCCATCTCCATTTCTTCCTGCCTATTTGTTTCACAATCGGTTCCTGCTAGGTTGGTTCGCTCATTACCAGAGATCCCTGTTGCTGATATTTTCTGACCGGCCACCTGATCTTGAGTATTGAGCGAAGACAGCTGTTAATGAAGGTCTGAAGTTTGTTTGAGATGCTCTTTATGACACGCTGGCCAAGTCTCTGATCCGTATAGTAGAACTGACTTCACATTGGAGTTGAAAATCTGGATGTTATTTTTGATTGTGAGTGCTGTTGACCTCCACACAGACTTGAGAGTAATGAAAGCTTGTCTTACTTTTCCGATTCTGGCTTTGATATCCTCGTCAGTCCCGCCTGTAGTTGAAACGGTGCTTCCTAGGTCGGTAGGTGAAGGGAGTTGTTACTTTCAGGTTACTCCCATTTATGCTGGTTGATTGTTGTCTGTTGTTGTTGTTACTGTTGGCCAGGAATCTTCATCACCTCTGTTTTATCTATGTTCACCCGAAGTCCTATCTTCTCCGGATGCTTCTTCTGCCAACTTGTTGCTTTTCACTTGCATATCTTCCAGTTTGTGGGAAATCAGACATATATCATCGACGGGCGAAGTCCAGATCCTCCAAGTTTTTTGTCTGAGTCCACTTTATGCCTGTTTCCTCGCTGCCCGTTGTCTGTCGCATTATCCAATCTACTGCAATCAGGAAAATCATTGGCGATAGTAGACAGTCTTGCCTCACTCACGTCCTCACTTCGAAGGCTTCCTTAAGTTTCCCATTGTGGATTACTTGGCATGCAGCATTGTCGTACAACTGTTGGATGAGATGTGTAATTGTCGATGGGACCCCGTAGTAGCGAAGTAGTTGCCAAATGACTTCTCGATCTACGCTGTCGAAGGCCTTTTCAAAGTCGATGAAGTTGAGTGAGGTGGAGAGGTGACTGTCATTCCAAGCTTTGTTCAATGATGACTCTTAAAGATGACTAACCACTTGACCTAAAGTGGTATTTAAAAAACCTACTTTCTTTATATTTTTTCCATAGCTTCAGGAGAGCTGATGCAAATATACCCAATGGAAAATGGATATCCAGAGATACACACTAATCCGCAAACTAACTTTTCAATGTATCCAGATGAAATGCGTCTAAATGGCAGTTACATGTTGCAAGCGAATCCACAAGATCAGGTAAGTGCACTACCTCACAGATGATATTTGTCAGGTGTTTCACTAATTTCCAATTACGTCAGGAGGTAACACCAAATAGATAGTAACTGAAAACAAGAGAGTATTGGACGATCACTTCGTCCTAGTTTTGGTAGAATTCAGTGGTTCGCATTTATGACTCCTCTCGGATCGAATCCTACACCCTCAGGCTACAAAGTGAACCCAGTGATTATCGGAGCACTAAGACGGAACCCAGTAACCAACGAATTCTAATTCTGAGTACGACTCAGACACATGCACTTAACCTCTCCTCATGGAAAAAAAATTATCCACTAACTTGAACAACAATCAGTTGGTTATTAGAGACAGAAAGTTCACTAATCAATATCATTCTCTCCACTGTTATTCAAAGGTCTTACTCTTTTTAATCTTCTTTCTGATTATACTAGTGTATACTCTGCGATTGAGGTGCATATCCTTATAATGATAGATATAAGTTAAATATATTGTGAGGTGTTTCGGAGAAGCAGTGATAATTTACGTGTACCTGGAAAACGTGTTGTTAAATAAGCACGTGCCACAGCGGTGACATTCTGAAAAAAAAATAAGCAAATAATGCTAGTACAAAGTGGATGAATGATACTACTTCAGAATAGTGGAACAAATACAAGATTGATTATTTTATTATCCTTCGTTGTAATTTATCTTGTGATTCATTACGTATGTCATCATTATACACGAGTTTATTTGCTTGATCGCTTTTCTAAGTAGGTTGGATATATGTTATACAAAGCATAATTATTTTGAGTTGTTACTCTAATATCCTAATTGTCTGAGTTGAGCTTTTCCGGAGTACAAGCTAGACGTAATTGAACGCAATGTAATAAAATGTTTCCGTCCAACTTATTCAAAAGAATTCTCAAGTAGAAAAAGGCTTGACTCTTAGTAACTGTACACATCTGAACCTTACAATTCCGTGTACGAATTCACTATGTTTATAATATGCGTCTAATTATCACTACATGAAATTTTAACGATAAGTGAAAAATAAACACTTTTGTTCATCAGTTGAATACAACTAGATGTGCATGATATTCAAGTATTGGAGGGCTGTTTCGTCTTAGTTTGTGACTCTTCAGCAGCACGTACCCATGGGGTTTCGAACCCAGGACCTTCTGTTTACAAGGCCAGCGAGCTCGTAGACCACTGAGCCGCTGGGAGCCGATCCAATGCTTCTTGAATTCTAACTTCTGCCAATTTGTGACAGAGTGCGACCATTTTGCAGCGTCTTTTTGGATGAGTTACTGCCTCATCTTCTACCTGCTGCAACCTACTGGTCACGGCTCATGATGAAATCCTCCATCCAATCAAACAAAATCCCTACAAAACCAATACTTTGAAATTCAAGTATTCTATTGTACAAAAAGCATTTAAATCAGTTATATGTGACCCATAAAATGTCAGATTGATTAGTTTCTCGTTTATATGGTAAGTTTTTGCACACTGTCTGATGGGACTACTTTTAAGTTCTTCAGATCGATTAGTTAACTGTGTAAATTTTAGAATACAGACTTCAAGCTGATTTTGGAGACAGCAGTCAGCTGAATTTTAAGGCTTCAAATGTATATGATTCAAGGGATTTTACTCTAAATTCACAATCTTACCTTTTCTGATAATTATTAAACAGAAAAGATAAACTACACAATTTCTTACCTGGGGTCATATATGAAGAGAAATAGCGTTAAATGCATTAAATCAATTAGTTTTAACTAATTGATTTACATAATGGTGAGTATTACCTTGCCATAGTGATTAGTAAAAATGATAAATTCTGTATATAATCACTTATTTTGTGTAAATATATTGATTGCCTCGAATAACTGCTTTACCTTTCATTCAATTTAGTTTTCACCTTTTCAAAATGGATGGGAGCAAATACCTTTGAACATATGTGCAGATCAAACATCATCGATAATGAGAGGAAATCAAATGTTTACAAACTCCCCTCACTCTAGCATGAAAGCTATGAACATGCAAAACTTTAATTCTCCAAATCATATTGAATTTAACAATCGACCTCCTAGTGATATATCAATCCAACACTCATCAGTCTTCATGAATAATCCAGACCCTAACACACTAGCATATTTAAACCCAGATGCTTCAGCAATGGAAGCTATCCAGAATATGCAAGATTATCATGATTGTCCAGAATTTATGCAAACCAATTTTTCAAATAATACCTCACCTTTTAACTATGATATGGATCATATTCCTAGAAATACTGAGCGTCCAACTCCTACCCATCCACGAGTTGTAAGTGTTGGAAGAACCTTAACAGACAGAAGCAACAGAAATCGTTCTCCGCATTCTGGAGCTGCTTCTAGTGTTTCAACTATTAGATCAAATGGACACGGTAATACTAACAGTTTAGAAAGAAATATCTCAACTTTTCAACGATCACATCATACAAATTTGCTTGGTGATTATAGACAACTTGGCGTTGGCTTGACATTACCAAATGGTGGCTTAGGTCCAAATATATTGACCCCAAGTCCTCATCAGAATGCAAATTCAAGGAATTTTCAGAGTTCACCAAGTAATTGGATACAACAGAGTGGGATGACTACCAGCTTTCATGGAGCTCGAACACCATCATGGAGACATTACCCAAACTCTCTTGGAAATGGTAAATTTGGTTTCTTGTTTAACATATATGTATGACTCAGTACTTAACCTCACTTAGCCGATAATAAACCTGGTAAAGAGAGAAGGCTGAGGGAGAGGCTAGCAATCTCACCCCCTAAGACATAAACATTGATTCCAGATAAACTTAAAAGATAAAGCTTGAAGTTCTGTATTCTACCACAAACTCGAAATACTAAACAAGCAGAAAATTAGTAAGTTTAATGAAACAATATAAGTTAAATGGATAGTTGTACTACAGTGTTACATTTCGAGAGTCAGTTTATGCATTAAGAAATCATTACGATATAAATGGTAAAGAAGTCAATCACTCTTGCTACAGACTTTGGAATCACGATATTTCATTGAATTTTGGTCATTCATCAGTATTTAGCAGA
Source organism: Trichobilharzia regenti (assembly GCA_944472135.2). Classification (NCBI taxonomy): domain Eukaryota; kingdom Metazoa; phylum Platyhelminthes; class Trematoda; order Strigeidida; family Schistosomatidae; genus Trichobilharzia; species Trichobilharzia regenti. Next base: position 91,575,318 of record OX235262.1, on the reverse strand, counting down.
ACGAGTGAAGATAGAAGGTGTGTATAATTAATTTTATGCAAAAATAAAATCAAAAACACCATAGCATAGTCGGCTGTCTCATGTCAGTAAATTTCAATAGTTGCTTAAAAATTTCTTTTAAAGCCTCAGTTGGTTGTAATATCGCGTGAAAAAAGCAGTCGTTTGAATTTTACCCTGACCCAGGTTTTGTTCTAGCACTGGTTCTTCAAGTAACTCACAAATTAAGTAAGGAAAAGATTTACAGACCAGTTATCAGTTCAAAAATAGTAAAAGTGTCACACATTTATTTGATTTACACAGTAAAACACATTTTCAGTATAATATTTTCCTCACCCATTATTATTATTCTGATGAGGTGGTTTCAAAGACTAGTTCGTCATGATATTTCTTCTGACAGTACATTAAAGTTTTTATGGAAAAGAACTACAAACAAATCGGTTAGTGGTATGCATGACTTGAAGACTAAGTTGTTTTGGTTAGGCAAGACTAATTGAGATAATAGGTAAGCATAGTCATTTAAGTGCCTACTACTATTGAGCAGTGGTTCAAGTCGACATGTTTCACATTTGCATACAAAGCAAAAGTAAAGAAAATGCCAATCCAAAGAGAATGATACAATAAAAGTTTTCAAAGTGTTGATAAAGGATGGAAAATGCGTATAGTAGATCAACTCATAAAACTACAAAATTAAGAATTCAATCTTAAATGGAGTTACTGTTATTAGGATACTGACAAATTAAGCATTCATAAAAAGTAAAGTCCTACGCTTATCTCAATTATATACATTTATTTATTTTTACTATAACTATTATCATTTTCAGAAGAATATGGCTCATCTGCTTTATCAGGACAACAAATGGGAAGAAATTCATACAATGCTTTTGCACAACAACCATTACTACAACGTATGAATAGCTTTGAGTTACCTGATAGCTACACTCCTAATAATCGCCAACAAACTAATTCAAACAAGGTTAGTATTGCTATGAAGTAATTTTTAATATGCTTTAACCACCACAGTATTAATTGTTACAAACTGAGGGTGAATTTTTATGAGCATGTAAAGTGATAACATGATTTGGAAGATTATTTCAACTTACCTGATAAAAATCCATCACTCATGTGTAACCTTATCTTAATACATCACACATAGTGAAATTCTGAAAGTGCAAGAATGAACAGAAAGTAAAGTAACTTTCACAAAGTAAAAGATGGGCTTGTGAGCGTCGGCGGCACAGTGGTTATGACTCTCACCGATCATGCACATGATATGAAGTTTGATTCCCTGCCGACACACACCTGATACTAATAGTCGACCTGCAAAATTTAAGTTACCGATATCACATGCTGAAAATTCCATACCTGTACTAAAAGATACGGTATGGAATCAAGCTGTCATCAAAAATTTTAAAAACAATAAAAATTTAGATTATCTACCGAATACTAAGTGGTGCCCAGCACAGTCAGGATTCAAAAAAATAGAAATCTGAGGTGGAAATGACGACACTGAGATATCAATTATATATTTTTCTGGAAGTTTTTGCTATCACTTCCTTCAAGATTCACTCTGAGTGCAATTGATCTAATAGGAGTAAAAGATTACTTAATTAACCAGTTATAACGACTGTAATTCTTTTTTCTGTTTATATCTTATATCTTATTACAGAGTTCTGACGTTTCATCACCAAGATACCATCAAGAATCTTCTCTAAAATATATGACTCATTTGGAAGAGAATAGGACACCATTGGGACAAAACAATAATGATTATAGGAATGTAAACACAGATTTCCCTTCTAATGGCTCTACTATACCACCACCGAATGATTTTCAAACAAATAGTTCACATATTCCTTATATACAAATTAACTGTTCAACTCCAACCGTTAGTAGACCATATTTTCATAATCCAGATGAGAATGAGAATATCATTGTACCAGCCGGTGTTGATGGAGATCATATACAAGGAAGCAATCAACAGCGTCTTGCAATACCCAGAAATATTTCCAATGAATTAATGACACATCAGAATCAAAATAATTATTCTTCTTATGGTTGTGTTTTATAACATTAGGCATCCTATAATAATAGTTTATTTGACTAAGTCCTGTTTTAAAAATGTACAGCAGTATATATATATATATATGTTCAAGTGTAAACCAAAAAATGCTGTTGATTTGTTGCCAATAATTTTGTTTGCTTCAAAAATTGTAAATTTACCAGCAACACAGTGTTTTGCAACAATTGTACAAAAAGCATTTATTGTAAAATATCTTTTAAGAGTGCTATTCAAAAAGAAAGCTACCTATTGTTAACATGACTTCATTTCATTTCTAAACGTTTTTAAATGCAACAAGCTATATTAGTGGGTAGGAGGTAAATATTTCGCTTATATATTAGATTCCTATGAAGAATCTTGGTGAAAACGGTTTGGTAATAATATTCAAATCTATGTTCTCTAACTAAGATAAACCGATACTTCATCCTTTCCAAGCATTGGCTTTGTAGGGATTTTTTTGACTGAATGGAGGATTTCATCATTAGCTGACATCAATTAGAGAACCACTGGAAAACCTGGGAGTACTTTTGAGCCAGCTGTCTTGTCCTAGTTTGGGACTCTTCATCAGTACACACCCATCACCAGGGTTCGAACCCAGGACCTTCTGGTTACAAGGCGAGCTCATAGACCGATGAGCCACTGGTACCCCGACCCACGAGCCCACCTTGTAACCAGAAGGCCCTGGGTTCGAACCCTGGCGATAGGTGTGTACTGATGAAGAGTCCCAAACTAGGATGAAACAGCTGGCTCAAAAGTACTCTCAGGTTTTCTAGTGGTTCTCTAAATGATGTCAGCTCATGTCATGTCAGCTCCATCCAATGATACTTCATCCATTTGAAAACAGCGTTCTGATAGTAAAGATCAATAAAGAGTGTCAGATATTAATGTCCACCTTATGAGAAAGTTACAATCTCAATAAAATGATCGTTGTAGTAGGATAAATTATCAGAAAATTTAAAGAATGTAAAATCTGAATCAATCACCTTTCACAGGGTGTAATACAGACAATGGGCTCCAACAGAATATTTTTCTCACATTAAGAATCATTGTGTTTGGTGGTGTTAATGTCTGAATACTATTCCCACAGTTCATTACTGAGTGAGCAACAAGAATAATATATGTATTAAAAGTCAATCTGAACGAAGAATATTCTTTTCAATAATTTCTCTTCAGGTTCTTACAATTATAAAATATAATATTTGTGGTCGCTACAATAAAGGCCAGTTATGCAGCGGATACATTTTTAACGCAGAATAGCAGATTAGTTATGGGGTGTCAAAATAAATAGTCATATTTGTGTGACAAACGTGCTAGGCTGAAATCGATTAAAAATATTGTAAAGCGGGAGACAATGGTGGTGATTAATCATAACAGAATTGTAGAGTGTGGGGTAGGAAAATTGACAAATCAGTTAAAGGTTATAAAAGGTGTCAGGTGAGTGGCTAGTACAAAGTGGTATGTATTAAACAGGAGATAGTAAGACTGCAATGAGAGGTTCATAATGAAATAACGAATATGGGAATTGAAACAGGTGGAGGCATATATTGAGAAAACAGATAATATCACTAATAATAAGTCCGTATAAATGAAAATTCTATAGTATTGAGGGAATGTTTGCATAAAGGGCATAAATTATGACGAATAATAATAACTGCAACAATAATATTTATAATAATAAGCAAAGTGAAAAAGAAAAAATACCAAGAGGGTTAAGGGGAAGGAGCACTCTTGGTGAGAAGAAGAATCTTCAATCCAAGGTTGGCCACGGTAGGAACAGCGTCTGGACGTGTTCTTTTTGGATACAAAGTTCAGGTTTAGTCGATCTTATTGCAACAGCTTCAGCTATGTGTAGGAGACGTAAGCGAACTGTACGTGATAACGACTTCGGAATTCGGTATATAACTCTGAAAGCTGTGTTGACATCGATGCGATGTCCAGTATCGACCAAGTGTGACGGGATCGAGCTTTTTATGCTCTTAGTTCCCCCCCCTTGCTGAACCAAGCTGGTAAGTGTCCTCGACCCCGTAGACTAACCTGCCTAATCGTGCGCCCTATATAACTTGAACCACAGGAACAGTTGAAGTGGTATATTCATGAAAAAGAGCTAAGGTTAGGTAAGACATCTTTGAGTTGCTGAGTGAACATTGGACGGCTAGTGAAGGATAGACACAGACGTGCAGAGAAGAAAGTTTTCTTGATCGCCCTGGTTAAACGTTGGGATAGAATCTCCGCAGGAGTATCTTCCTTGAATTGGAGACGTAAAAACAAAGGCTTTTTCTCCACAGTTGCCAGTTCATGTTTACGACTATTATAACCTATGTTGGCTTTAATGAACTTCTCTGGATATCCGTTCTCACTTAGAATGTCTCAGATGATCTGGAGTTCTTTGTCTATGCAGTCTTCGGAACAAATAGACCTCGCTCTAAATGCTAAGCACCTGATCAGATTACGTTTGTATTTCATCGGTACGAAGCTAAGGAAATGTGTATACTGAGCTTTAGTCTCTAGCTTTCTAAATATGGTTCTTTTGATGAAACCATAATAATAATAACCATCCTCTCTTCTGGTTAGTAGGACGTCGAGGAAGTGTAAAGAGTCGTTGTATTCTCCTTCGTAGGTGAAATGGACCGCTGGGTGAGCATTATTGAAGTTGTTCAAAATCAAATCACTATTTAACCCTTCATCGTACACTACAAAAGTGTCATTCATGTAACGACAATACATTTCCATTTTCGCTATTTCCTCTTTCAAAGGACTATTTTCTAGTTTTGCTAGAAATATATTCGCGAAAATAGGTCCCAGTGGGAATCCCATGGCTTCTCCATTAACCTGTCTGTATATTTCATTATTAAATAGGAACTGAACATTCGTTGTGCATTTAACAAGTAGTTGTTTCAGATTACTGATAGGAATATCAGTAGGCATGGGATCCCCACTGGGACCTATTTTAATTCATAATATGGGAATATTTCACACTATCAAATAATGTATATATTTGAACATTCTACTTCATGTCGTATGATGGAAACCGAAATCACACTCTCAGTGATTGGTTACAGAATATAAACAGTATAGATATAAATAGTTGTTTGATCAGTTGAAAATATACCTTGACCTCCGTGTCTTGCCTTCTGCTGTTACAATACCACCTAAATTCTTCATCCTTCTCTTCAGGATCGCAATTCATAATTCGATGTTAACCTTACAAATGAAGTAGAAAACCCACTGGCTTCGTATACTTTTACATATTTAAAACAAACATCCTTCCCACAAAGTAGCGGGACCGCACAGATCGTGTTTCTTTTATTTATTCACCAAATTTCCAATTAAGCTGAATGTCTACAAAATCTGTGAGTAAATGTACAATAGGCTAACTTACGTGAATAACAGAAAGTTTAGAAGCATAATTGGCTGAACAAAAGAAAGCTTAAAATTGTTGAATTCATTCATTGCCATGCTAGTTCATTTAAAAATGAATAATGAACAGACAGACTTGTCATAGTAACCGTAATTATTTCATATTATTATGCCTAATGAAGACATAGTTTGAAATAAATCATTTATGATGTCTAAAAAGTCAAATACTCTCCCATCCTAAATATTATGACTGAATGATGTAGTCAAAAAAACCACAAAAATGCGTTTAAAAATACAATGGTGGTTTTAAGTTAATAAAGACAATAAATATAAAGCAGAATTATTTATTTTTTTCTTATGAGTAGTTATTATTTATTTATTTTAATTTTTTGCAACTCATATGATTTCTATATTATTTATTCTGTGATAAAAAATAAATGTCTCATTTTGCAGTATTTTTTTTATATTTCTGCTTGCTCATAATTTGATAGATCATAATTGGAACTGTGCTTTTCAATTCGATCTTTGGTTTCTAACATTTGTTGGCGTATTCTCGAAGGCATTTTAGCATAAACATCTGTAAACAAGAGTAAAGGATTCGGCTTGTTCTTTGCTTCACAGCTGACAAATGTTTCCATTATCTATTGAACAAAAGGATATATAATTCATGAGAAATAACTTATTGCCTGGTATTTAATATTTTATAAATAGTTGTATTTCTACAGTTTCAACTTATCTGTTCACAGTGAATTCAACCGATAACCCTACAAACTGGTAAGATGTATGCAAGACGCATGTATTACAGCAGTAAGAACACACAGATATACAAAAAAAAACTACAAAAAGGTGAAAAGTAGAATCCTTTATACATTTCTAAAATTCAGTAAACTAATTTAATGTTGGTCAGACAATCTCATTAACAAATAAGACTTCTAAAGAAACATTAAACCCTTATTTCCATTCACATTTAATTTATTTTTAAAGAAATAGTAATCATGAAGTTACTTTTGACGACCAGGAAAATTGCAATCAAAAGTGGAGAGAATTTGTTTAAGAAAACACCTTGAAATTGTAATAGGGTACAATTATTATTAACTTTTGTGTCATGTTTGGCCTAGAGTAAGACAAAAATAACCAAGTCGGCGTAGAATCCACTCAATTTGGAAAGGTATTCACAAGGCCACGTGTTTTCCACTAAATGGACGTATCAAAAATCAGACAGACTCTGTCATTTTCTAGAAATTGGAGACGAAGCCTACTGAAAACAAAACTGAGAAGTATAGAAAATGCATGGTCAGACCATTATCTAATACAACGAACCTTCAATATCTAACTGAAGCCCTTCAAAGAAGTCAAAGATAGACAACAATTTAAGTTCAGTACTCAGAAACTGAAGGACGAAGCTACGAAAGAAACCTAAATAAATATCTTAGACAATCAGGAAGAAGAGGAAAGACAAGTAATTTCTTTCAATGGAAAGTATTATAAGGGAGAAGGATGGTGAGGCAGTGCAGAAATGAACAACAAGAGGAACAGCTGAGCAAAACCTGCAGAGCACTGATAAAGAAAGTACAGAAATGTGTAAAGAAAGACAAAAGACGCCCTGACAGCACATTACCAACTGAAGTAGAACAGGCTGAAGTTAGGGAAGACCTCAGAACACTACTTCAAATATCCAGGTTGCTATCCGTTGGGAGGTCAACGCGGTAGAAAGTGGAGGACAGCCGATTACAGAAGGATTGGAACAAAAGAAATGCTGAACTGACCGCTTCTAATAACACGAATCGAACAGTTCCTGAGACTCGTCCAGAAATAACACCAGCAGACATATAATTACGAGTGAACACGTCTTGAAGACAATAAAGTTACTGTAAGCAGCGAATGAAGAGTGATCAGATGGAATCTACCGAAAAGCACTGTAGACAGACGCACAAACCTTAGCAGACATGCTTTAATAGAGAAAATGTATAAGGAAGGAGAGCTACTTCCTGACTGGAAGAAAGGCTATCTTGTCAAATCACTAAAGAAGGGTGACTGAAGGCTATGCGAGAACCGGCTCAGATGCATGCTTCTTTTCATAACAAATAAAATATTAAATCGCATCATCCTTTAGAGATAATCTGGGTGAAGAAACTCGACCAAGACAAGTTGGATTAGGGAGAAACAGATCATAAGTGGAATGAATTGTGACAGTACACATTATCATCAGATTTGAAAAGGCATTCAAAAGTGTCACCTGTGAAGTAATTCGGTAGCATTTTCATCGCTACGAAGGGCAGTGTCGCAAACGTTTATTGACCTACTTCACCTCCTATATGATGATATCAAATGCCAAACGATTCACGATAGAGGACTTGCCAAAGCCTATTAAGTGAAGACAGGAGTGAAATAAGGCCGATATCCATAACTGCAGTGGATTGAATCATGCTATGCGCTGTGGGCATTGAGAACACAGCTAAATGTTGGACTGACGAAAAGAAAATAGAAAATCTGGATTTCACACATGATTTCTGTCTCATTCCGAACAAACTAGAAATTGTGTTAGCGAAAACTAACAGTTTAACAAGATAAGCAGCGAAAACAGATCTTTGGGTGGACATAGAAAAGACAAAGACAACGAAGATGCCCAGCCGACTACAAGTAACAATCACCATCGGTGGGAGAAATCTGAGGTAACACTGTTTCAACTGCAGTCAAGCATGCATGAGAGTGTCAGAGACAGCCAGGGTCTGAAAAGCAAGGTAGATGCTTATTACTCTGCAATCACTACGGAGATCTACAGCGCACAGCACAAGGGACAAGTTACGGATTTCCAGAACTAATTTCATTTGACTGCTTCTACATCGTCCGCAGACTCGGTCTACTAGTCACAGAAAGCAATTCCAACAGACTGTGGACATTCATCAATGGCTGTCTTTGCCCAATACTGAAGAATAAGTAAAAAGGAACTCTGAGAGTGAATCACCAAACAATATATTGCTCAATAAGTATATAAGAGGT